>CM064335.1:50897521-53397521 GCA_032595735.1 Pelochelys cantorii
AAAACTGGTTCACAAGAGTTTGCTCCAGTATTCCCCCATCTATAAAACGAGTAATGTAGAGTTGCCTTGCACAGATGCAGATTCAAAAATGGCCTCCTCATTCCATAATGCATCCAAGAGGTCTCAGCTTGAAAACTTGAGATCACGCACACCACAAATCAAGACATCCCAACACCCTAAACTCCTTCATTGGTTCTGTTGGATGACATTCAGTGCCATGCTTCCTTACACTGTAAATAGCAGGCACTGAGCTTATCCTGATTGTCAGCAGCCTCTCCCCCAATCACAGCATTGCTATAGCGTAATGGGACAGAGAGAGACTGTTGGGAGCTGAAAGGGTAATGGGAGTGTGATTCTCTTGTGCACTCAGACCTTTTACTATTCATCATTGACCTCAGCAAGATGCACATTCACTATGACCACAAAAGGAGAAACATTAAGAGCATGATGGATGCATGCATCTGAGTGAGTTTGTGTTTCAGATATCTAGGCCGAGTGTGAAGTCAATACGGACCAAATGGACCTAGCTGCCTTGCTAATTCAGGAGTCATCTTCTAGATTTAAAACAGGGGTCTCAAACTCAGTTTACCTGAGGGCCAGTGCCAGTCCTCAAATCCTCCTAGTGGGCCAGCAGGCACAGTCCCTCCCCTTTGGCAGGGCTCCAGGAGTATGGGGGTGTCTTTGTGCTTCTCCCCCAACACGTCTCTCAGCTCCTCTTGCTAGCTCACACGCTCCTTTCACCCCCTCATTCCTTGGCCCCGCCTGTCCCCAGACAATTAAAAACCCACCGGAGGCTCCCACTACCACCGGCAGTGCAGCAGGGCAAGAGTGGCTTCCTGCTCTAGCTCCATATTGCTGCCAGCAAGTCCCTCTGGCCTGGGGCAGGTGAGTGCACAGCCGTCCCATCCATAGGTGTAAGCTGTGAAACCATTCATTCATTTTGTGAAACTGACTGGATATCAGTGATGCCAACTCTCCTGATCTGATCACAAGCCTCCTGATAATTTTTTTTTCTTTCCTGGAAAGCCCCAGCCATGTTATTAGAATTAAGCCAGATCTGGGAGCTTCACTACCTGATGCCTCATGCACTGTTATTGTTTTCTCTCTGACTTAGGAGATTATGCTTGTTTGTCGGTGCCTGGTATTAGAAGAGAATTCCAGCCCTCTTTCTTTTTCAGGGAAGATTTTAGTTCTCATGGGTTGGGGAGAAAAGCTAGAAAATGGGCCCTGAGTTTAGCCAAAACCTCAAACACCAGATGCCAAATAGAAAGATCCCCAAGTGTATTTTCATCCGTGATTTCAAGAAGCCCTTCTCTTTTTAGAGGCTGATTCATGAGTTTGAATGCTTGGGGTTGGCAATACAGCACACGCAAGTTGATAGTCTCTCTCCCAGGATCCTACAAAAAAGACAGAAGACTGAGTCCTCACCCTAACACCCCCAGGTTCTCCTGCTGGGATGCCCCCTTCCTTCCAACATCATCCATGCCTTCACACTGGAATCCTGCCTCTCCCCCATTCCCTGCTATCATCCGCATTCTTGCACTGGGTTCCCCCGCCCTTACTCAGGGTAACCGAATGCAAAGCCAACTGGCCTGGGCCTGCTGGCTGCAGAAGTGCATCATCTTGGGTGGCTCTCTGGCCAGTGCGGTTTGCATCACAGCAAGACAGCCAGCAAGGCTTCCCAGACAGAGTGGCACCCTCTGCCACCTGGACTCTGCAGGCACTGAGGGCCTGGGTGCTGCTGGGAGCTGTGTGCCAGGGTGAGTCCCTGCATGCCACCCACCCTCTTACCTCAGGCTGGCAGCCAGGAGGGCTTGAATAACTTTTTCAAAATATTACACAGGGCGGATTGGGGAAGTGCTTTGGCTGCAGACGGCCCCTGGACCAGGAGTTTGAGACCCCTGATTTAAAACATTACCTAGAGCAGTTTAAACAAGCAGCGCCAGATTATTCGAGATAGCATTTGCTACTCAAAGGTCACATTCTCCTCCTCTTAGGGAGGAAGAGCCCGATCTCGTCGTTCCTGCTGGAGATACTTACAAAGACGTATACTGCAGTATTGGGCACTCTCACTTCTTTACTGGAACCTGGTTGTACATCCACATTATCCTGGGGAGCAGGAAATGAGGACAGAGAGCGCCTCCTGCCGTGGGTCACCAAGAAAAATGTGTTACATAGAAGAGTGGACATCGTTCCGCTCAAAGTCGAGCACAGAGACCTGGATGAGTCCGACTACCACTGTGGGGTGGATGAGAGAAGGGTCCAAAATCCTTCCTTTGTTTCTTTCCCCCTCCTTGCGAGACTGGTTTTATCAAATTACATTGTATTCTCTCACGCGGCATTAATTCATGACTGCACTTATTGATTTCTTACCTAACTTAACCACAGTTTGTGCCTAACAATATCAAATTCACTGCCAGCCCAATGTCTGTGCAGCCATCTTTTCTTATACTAAGGAGTCAGTCTAAACATCACGATGATTTCAGAGGGACACACTGCAATCCCACCGCTGTGTCTAGTTCAGACTGCACTACTGTGGCTGTGAGAAGATCCCAGTCAATGGGGAACACCATTTGAAAACCCAAACCCCAACATGGTCTTAAAGAAAAACCTTCCACCTAATGCAAGACTCCAGAGTCATTAGAGAAAAGATCCCAGCTAATGAAGAGCTGACCACAGCACTTATTAGAAAAACACATTTTCCACATATTGCTCCTCTCAGAAGGACTGCCTGAGTCTAACTGGATGGTTTATAGCCAGTGTTATGAGCATCTGAACCCTAATCAGGGTAGTGAAACTGAGTTTCACATTACTTCAGTGTCACATTCACATGCTGAACTAAGAGTGGGTATGTTTTCACCTGGCAGCATCAGAAGAGTGATGTCCCAAAAGGGAAGACTCAGACAGACTGGAGGGAAAGGTCAGAGGTCAGCATACGGCAAGATGGAAGAAACAGGAAGTTGAGGAGAACAAAGAAAGGCTGACAGTAAGACATCTGTATTCCTTACATCACTGAAATTCTGATGTATGTTGAAACAAATACACAAGAAAAGATGAAGGTGTTCTAACCTACCCAAAGATATTAGTGATAGAGTCCAGAAGACCTCCAGCTGGCTGGGACAGTCGCTTACTAAAGAGGAGGGGAGGACAGGTTTAAGCCTTGTGAACAGATTGTTCAAATGAAGATCAATAAATACAGTTCACATCATAAGGTGTTTGGGGAAAAAAGACACACTCCCTCTCAGACCCAAGTGCAGGAGGGAAGATCCCTTGGGAGCAGCACATGCAGGTTACCATTAACAGCTTGCAAGGTGGAGGTTAAGGACCTTATGAAACTTGAGAAAGGACTTTCTTCATTGGGTTTAAGTGACTTCACAAGCTGAACAGAGTTTCAATCATTCATTGATCCTCATTCTTCCAACTGGTTGTTCATAAAACTCTAGCCACCTTTGCTATTTTGCAGTAGGAAATGGGCATGTTAAATCTAGGTGGGAAGGGACTGAAGCAGCTTTTCAAAAGTTTTAATTAAGCTCTGCAGCTCATTCCTCTTAGGTTATGGTGACATTTCAAAGGAGACCCTAAAAAGGGTAAGGTAATATCTTGTGTTACTTCTGGTTGTAAGGTTGGATTCATTCAGTGTTTCCCAGGCACTAGCTTAGCTTTAAACAGACCAAAGGAGTACACGGCAGCATATAGTAGTGCAGAATGAAGCATATTACAAAGCTGCAGAAAGCTATAGAGCAAGCACATGATCCAATATGTATTAGCTTTGTGTATCATCAATGAGAACTGCCAACAGTTCCTATTGCTGGCCCATCTAACCGTGCAACTTCCTTTATTCTGATACCCTCCTACACGCAACAGTCTTGCTAAACTTTAGAAAGAGGCCTTCAACCTTTCAGTCTGCATACCTGGATGTCCGGCTGATTGCTCGCACAGGAGAAGTCTCTTCAGCAGGGTCACAAGTTTCATCTGCAAGCACTTCAATATCATCATCCCTGGAAAGTATGGGAACATGCCTCCTTCTGAATCAGCCACATGAGGCCTGTTGTAATCAACTCCCTTTGCCAAACCCCAAAGGCAGCCCTCTATTAATCTTTAATTCAAAGAAGTATTCCTCCCAGACATAAGTCCTTGGGTTCCCATGCAGGCTTACAGTTATCAGCATACTATTACCATCTAGTTGGTAACTTACAGAGGTATGGACTTCTTCATACTTAAGGCAGTGAGACAGCATCGCAGAAACTAGGTGTAAATACATTCCCGAATAGAAGTAATTGATACTATTTTCCCACTCTCTGCTCTCACATGACACTATTTACTGCTGTATGTAGTCCTGACTTCTTCCAAACAGAAGTGTCGCCAGTGGTCTGCATTTCCTGATCAAGAGAACTATTCCACCAGCCAAAGGGACTGCATCACAGAAATTGTATTCTGTTGCAATGAGTTCAAATTCACTAAATGAACCTGTCTTAGGACTTTCAAACTTGAGTTGATATTCTTAACCACAGCAGAGCTCCCCATTCTAAAAAACACACACATATAGAAATGCATTACATATTTTGGATTTTAAACTGAGTTTTCAAGGTTGAACACTCTTCTATCACAATTACTGGAGACAGAGATGCCATTTACCCTAAGTCTCTATAAAAGTACATTCATGCATGGTGATGAGAAGATGAGACACCTTTCACATGGAATAGGAGTAACAGAACAGGTTTGTTTCCCAGACCTCAGTTTGGGTGCGTCTCTATTGCCTGAAATCAGGGTTACTTACTGTTCAACAGGCAGCGGTTCCTTAGCAGCTTCTGCTAGCTCTTTTTGCAGCTTGGCTTGTCGCCTCCTAGAAGGAACCCCCCCCCCACCCCAAGTTTATAAGCACAACGTTATAACATGTCAGCAAAAGAGCCCAGAGAGATTCTATGATGCTAACATACAGGAATCACATGCCAGAAGACAGATTCCAAGTGGAAAAATCATTACTTTAGTAATTTAAAACTAAAACTCCTAGAGAATTGTCAGCCTCATAGGATGTTCCAGAATCTTTCCTGCCTTGAGTATCTAGGTTTTCCGAGTAGACAGAAGACTCTAGGACAGTGGTTCTCAAAGTGTGGTCTGTGACCATCTTGCAGGTGGGCCGTGGGTTCAGCCCCTCCTGCAGTGGGAAGCCTGCGCTGGCACTCTAGCCCCACGGGGGTAGTGCCTGGGAGCAGAGGCATGGAGTTAAGTGCCCCCCATCTCTTTCATGCCCAGACCTTATACCTCCATCCGCCGATGCACCTTTCTCCTGCTGGAACCATGTACCCCATCCCGCTCCTGCCCAGACCGCACTCCTATACCCAATCTCCCAGCCAGACCCCCTACAACCTAGCTTGCATTCTTCCTCCTTTCCCCAGACCCTCCACCCCCAGCCCACTCCTGCCCCCTTCCTCCCTCCCAGACTCACCCCCCTGGCTGTTCTTGCACCCTAGCTGCCAGCCAGACCCCACACTCCTACCCTCTCCTGCACCCATTTTATCATCATGGCTGGTTGGCTGGTGGTCGATAGAAAGGTCTGCATTGAGCGGAGTGGGCCACAAGCAAAAGAGTTCGAGAACCACTGCTCTAGTAAATAATGTTCATTCTAGGGCTGGTGTACTCAACCCACACTTATTCTACCAAATAGATGGTCAATGTCTCACCTTGAGTCCTTCTCATTCTCTGCATTGAGCCGATTGGCTTCCTGAGCCTTCTCTGCCATCCAGCGTGAGACTAGCTCTTGGTTATCTTCAGTAGTTTTCCTCAGTTTCTCTTCTAGGGCAGTGAAGGTGATCTGGAGGGCATCATACTCATCCTTCAGAGTCTGATTGGCTCGCTCAAGTTCTTGCAGCTTGCTGCGCAGTTCCTGGCACTCTGTTTCCAGCTCAGAGATCTTTTGCAAGTATTCTGCAATCCTGGAAGAGCACCAGCATAAACACCACAATGAAACACACTCCTTAGGGCAGAAACCATCTTTCTGGTCTGTGTGTGTCCGGTTTCCAGCACAGTAGGGTGCTGGCCCATGATTGGGATCCTAGGCACTACTGTAATACAAAACAAACCCCTGACCAAAAATCTGGTCTCAGGCCCTATAAAACAGAGGAATTTGCTTCTACTCACTTGGCTTCATTCATCTGCATCTCCTTGTCTTTCTGCTGCATTTGATTATTCAAATCAATCACTGACTGCGCCAACTAAGGAGAAAAAAAAATTACAAAAAAATGGAGGAACAGCAGCCATAGATTTGCTCCCAGGCAGAATGTGTCAGCCCAACTCTAACGTATGAGTCTTTCAGAACTTCCTCTTCTTCAAAACCAGGAAACAAATCTGGACACAATACTAGCAAACTACATCGGACGGAAGTCTACTCCCTAGGAGTAATAGTCATCACTGTTATTATCCCTTAGTGTGGTCAGGCAAACAGGCTCCTTTGGACACATCCACATCAAACACTGCCGGTACATATTAGGAATAAATCTTCACTTTTTTCAAATATCACCAAAGCACTGAAATAAATTAGCAATTGGAAGATTCAGTTATACAGGGAAAAGCAACTCCTTCACACTATAACAATTAATACAACAAGTCAATCACATGAACACGTTGCACATTGTACAACTGAGAAGCATTAAGGCAGTGGTCTCCAACCTTCTTACACCCAAGATCACTTTTTAAATGACAGACCAAGCCAAGATCCACCGCCCCGCCCCGCCCTTGAAGCCCCACCCTCTCTATTCTCCTCCTCTCCATCACTTGCTATCCCCAATCCTTATACTGCTGCTTTTTTTAAAAAAAAATTCTTCTGTAGGAAGAGGTTTTTTCAACATTTGGCCCATCTAGACTGGACCAAATGTCAGAAAAAAAACCCCTTCTTTTGGAAGCCCCCTTATTCCTCGTGGAAAGAGGAATATAGGGGTGACCGAAAAAGCATGTTTGCTCTTCCACTAAAAAAAGCGGAAGAACAAACGCAACCCTGGATGCAGAAGAGTTTTTCTGGGATATCTCCAGAATCCTGAAAAACTCCTGCAGTCTAGCCGGACCCTCGCTGGGTTGAGACAGGATGTGTAGTCTCTGGGGTGGGAATGAGGGATTTGGGTGTGGGAAGGGATGAGAGGTGCAAGCTCTGGGAGGAAATCTGGATGCAGGAGGAGGTGGAGAAGGGGACACTGGCTCGGGGACGGGACTCCAGGCCGGGCAGTGTTGGGGTACTAAGCAAGCCACAGGCTTGTGGATGTGAGGGTGCAGGAATTTGGGTTGGGGTATGTGAGGGGCTCAGGGCAGGGGGTTCCAGTGTATGATAGGCTCAGAACTAGGGTCTGGGGAAGGGGGAATGCAGGAGTGGTTGTGGCCAGATGGGGGCTTGGCCCCAATTGGGGGTTTGTTGGCCAGGCTTCATTTTTAAATAAAATACTATGTCAAACACAAAAAGTTTCTGCATTGTCTTTATTTATGAGAATGGCAGGGAATCTGCCTTGAGTCAGGGGTCACTACCCATAGAAAAGTCAGTCGGGAGCAGGGGACACAGTACTGGGGAGGGGTGCTAGTGGGTTCTGGGGCAGGGAACAGGGTGCCAGTGAGGGCAGGGTGCCAGAAGGACAGGTTTCTGCAGCAGGGGACAGGGTGCCGGGGGGGGGGGGAGGAAGGGGGGGAGACAGGTTTCTGTAGTGGGGAAGGCAGGGGGACAGGTTTCTGCAGTAGGGGACAAGGTGCCGGTGCGAACTGGTTTCCACAGAGGGGAGCAGGGTGCCAGGGGGGCAGGTTTCCACGCAGCGGAGGGGGGGGCAGGTTTCTGCAGTGGGGGAGGGGCAGGGGAGAGGGAACAAGGTTCAGGGACAGGGAGTCCCCTACACCAGCCACGGAGGGAAGCCTCCGTCCCATGCTCCCTCTGGGGCCGACCCTCCCCCCGCGAAGGAAGGAAGCCCTGTAGCACGCCTCTGCCGGGCCTGACACCCCCCCCCCCCAACCGAGCAGGGAAGCCCACTCAGGCAACCCCTCGGGGCGACCCCCCCCCCCCACGCGCCTGCCCCGGGGCCGAAACCCCCACGTGTGCCTACCCTGGGGCCAACACCCGCCGCCGCCGCCGCCGCCCCCCCCCCCCCCCCCCCGCGGCACAGGAAAACCCCCGCACGTGCCTGCCCTGGGGCTGAAACACTCCCCCTCCCCGCGGTGCAGAGAAATCCCGCGCGCACCTGCCCTGGGGCTGCAACACACCCCCTGTGCACGCCTGCCCCAGGGACAACTCACGCCTCCTGCGCCAATGCAGGGAAGTCACCATGCTCTTCTTCCAGAGCCAGGGCACCCTCCTGCAGTGTGCCCGGCAAAGCAGCCAGCGCACTTCTGGAACTCACGGAAGTGGCGCTAAGCTGCGGGACTTCTGTCCACCCGCGGGAAGCTGGCACTACCTCCATTTTCACTAGAGGTAAGTAGTGGGGCTTCTCGGGGGTGGGTGGAAAATGGGGGGGCCTGGACGCCTCGCGATCGACTGGTCAAGGCCTTGCGATCGACCAGTCGATCATGATCGACCTGTTGGTGACCACGGCATTAAGGGATTCAAACATATTAGAAGTTAAAATCTGACAACAGAAAAGACAATGAGACAGAACCAGAACCCATTGTCTTTAGACAATTACAGTGGAGAGAGGGCCACAAGTAAGCCACAGAATACATGAAAGAGGACTCTTACCTCACCACGCTTCTTATGCAGCTCTGTCAGCTCCTCCTGATGTTTAATTCTCATCTGGGCCATTTCTTGCAATTGAGCTTCATTCCTTGTGCCATCATGTCCTGGACTGGAATTTTAGAGGAGAGATTTCACAAGTTAGACGCTGATTGCTTCTCAGCCTCTACCTAGTTAACCTCATAACAGCCTCTCTTGCAATTTCAAATTCCCGTAACTACATTCAGACATTGAGGCAGAGTTAAAACCCTCCAGGCAAACACCCACTATTTAAAGTTATTACAAAAGGAAGTCTCATGCACATGTGTACATTCTTCATTGTTTGTCTATATATCTATCTATCTATCTATCTATCTATCACTATCCCCCATTACAATTGCCAGACCTAGTCAGGCTTGAAATTTAAAACATCATGTGAACACATCCTATAACCACCCTCTTGGAAATCCCCATCAAGAAATCCACAATATTAAAAACCCCTGAGATATTAGCATCCTAGAAGTAGGGATCTGCTTCTCTACACCGACACTGCCTTCCTTGCATGAGCAAACATGTGACTTAACTCCCTTCAACTATAGATCTTAAAGGCAGAAGTTGTTCTTTTGGACAAGAAGAATACTCACATACTAGTCCATAATCCTAGGTTCAGACTTTGCAGTTTGCTTCTTACATTTTCTTTGTCTCTCATGAGGCTGGGTATGGAGGAGTTCATTCCTGACCTAAAATTCACCTTTTCCTTTCATGTTGTTGTACCCATCCTGACATGTAATTGACTTTTTCCCTTTTGATGGTTGGCCTTCAAATACACAATCATTTCTACTCACATGCTGACACCATTTCCCTAGCTGCCCTTCAAAGCCTTCATGTCTTCTTGCACCTCCTGAACTTGTTCTCCCCATCACAGCTCACAAGAGTTGCCACTGCCTGCTTCTCACATCATCTTTGTACTCGGAGAATTCCACTGACTCTCACATGAGGCTTGAAGTTATATAAGAAAACCTTCCTCTTTGGACCTACTCCTCATGGATCTGGTCTTCTATCCCCTCCTCTTGCCTTGCAGCCCAGCAGGGTGCTCAGACAGTCTGCCTGCCTTCCAAGGTCCCAGTCATGCTGCTCCCAAAAGCGCATCTATGTGCATTGAGCTCCACCGTCTTTAGCACCATCCTCACAGTTCCCAGAAAATGGCCAAAAGTGGTGCTTACAGGCGCACGCAGCCACCCCCCCCTTTTCCCCCAAGAAGCATGAAGAGACACATTTGTCAGCAGCAGCCAGCATTTTTGAGCAGGGTAGGGCTACCATGACGTGCACTCCAATCTCCTGTCCATGGCCAGAACCCCCTTGTGGACGTAGACTATGGGTTCCCAAACTGGAGGGCATGAAAAAATTCTGAGGGGCACAAGGCGACCCAGCACCCCCCCTCCCCCCGGGGTCAATCCCCCACCCCCCTTAAGTTTTGCTGCTATTTTTGTTTTTTGGCCCTGGTCAGTTCCTTTTTTTTCCTGACCGGGGGGGTGGGGTAAGGAGGAGGGGGGAGTGTGAGGGCCTCAAAAATCAGAAAGGGGGCATGATGCTGAAAAGTTTGGGAACCACTGACCTAGACTCTCCTGGACCCTGCCCAGAACTCCCTCCTGCACTCAAATGCCATCTCAGACCCCACACTTTAATAGAACAGAAAAATATAGCCCGTGACCACTTACCAAAATCCTTGTATTGGCCCCCTGCAAAATTTATTGCCCACCCCTGTTATGGTAACTAGTTGCATATACATGACTTTTTGATGGATGAGAAACATCATACAGCAAATATCTGGAATATTCATCTCCTACTCTTGATTCAAGAAAAATTCCAAGTACCTGATCTCATGTCTGCTTTGCAAATCATACTTTTCTGCGTTTAGCTTGTCGGCCAGCACAGCATGGAGATCAGTCTTCTCTAGTAGCTTGTTATCTAACAAGGCAAGAAAATGCAATTAAAAGACAAATGGGAAACAAAAGCAGCTTTCTCTGCTTATAAGATTTCAGGACATTGTAATTATTCTTCTACCAACTCATCATGACACTATGTCACACTGACACACACAAAGTTTTGACTTTGGCAGACTGTGATTTTATTCCTAGTCAGACTTAGATAACCTCTCAAACTGAGACAATAGGGACCAATTCTGCAAAGCTTTATTCAGAAGTAGCTCTCACTCAAATGTACGTCTATGGATATCGGTGTGACTTCTCATGGGAATATGGGTTTGAAGAATCCATTCTTTAACTCATTCTAGGTAAAGGCAATGAAAGCACATCCTGTAGAACACAATTAACCCTCTAATATTTGTAACACAGCTCTAAAAGACTAGTTCACACTAGAAAAGCAACACATTAAGGTTAGCATGGTAGCACAACAGTTGGGGAGCACACATTTGCTTCTGTGTGTTCATGCTGCAACTATAAGTAAAATATGGCTAAACAACAAACTCACGTGAAGAGCCACGTACACTTGACAAGATCAACATCTGACATCCCCAACTAAAAGCCAGTGTAGGCAGCACTAGTGCAGCCTTCACTCCAATAGATATCTGAATACCTTTCAGTAAAGTTTCCCAAAGTGTGCACAATGGGTCCAGGGGCTCCGTGAGAAAATATTAATGACAGTTATATGGGGTGACATTTTTATAAAAATTAAGACTTTTTAAAATAACATCTATTATATTGAAAATAGTGGCAATATTCAATAAATAAGCTTGACAAGCAACGTGAAATGGGAGCAGGGGTACATAGAAGTACATGTAGCTCCGCAAAATACACACTACAGCAGACCTAGATAAACGTGCACTGCAGTAGCACATAGCAAATTGCATGTGAGTTGCAGACCTGATAAAATATATTAGATGTTTCAAACACCTGGTTCAACCATCTGGCCTAGCTTTTCATAATTCAAGGATTTAAGACGACAATTATTTCCCGCTTTCTTTGGACACAAGCCTGTTACAAAACAGTGCTCTTCACGCTGCGTCTTCATTCAACATTTCGCAATACATCTTTGCCTACGCTTATCGCCAAACGTTCTCCATGGATAAGTGGCTAAAAAAAAAAAAAAAATTTTTTTTTGCCTTCTAACAACTGAGCTTTGGCTGAAATAAAGGAGCAAAATGTCAGGACAGGAAAGAAAGGACAATCACAGCCTTTAGTGACTGAAAAAAACAGAAAGTGAGCTGTCAAAGAGGAAACCACTCTCATCCACCAGATTAGCAGCAGACAACAAGAAACACAAGTATCTTGAGTTATTTGTCTTTCAGATTTACTGTCACTGGAAATTAAGATGCTCTCAATATGTAGCACATGGTGTGCAAAGTACTTTCCAAGAGTTTTCTTCTACCTTCTGAACTACAAAGGCATTTAGAAACAAATAATTCTGAAGACAAACGCATAATTTTATCTCCACAGACAACTTCCTATTGTTAAGATGCCTGTACCTCTTAAAATTCTCTGGACGAAGTAATCTGAATTAATAACTATATAAAAACTAGACTACTGCATCCAGACTGTTCAAAATGCTGTGTGAAGAAATGGGCAGTCAGCACATAGTGCTCCAACATATGGAGGCGAGGTGGCTATCACAAAGGAAAGTGCTCATAAGACTTTTTGAACTTTTTGGTTGTTTGACAAATTACTTGTGGCTGCTGAGACTTGCATACTTTGCAGATATATGCATCAAGCTTGAACAAAGTTAATCTGTTACTGCAAGCAACATTTTCACCTTTTAAAGATAAAACTTCATTGCTATTACAAAAACCGGAATTTTGGGCATCATCATCATCATCAGAAGAGAACTTTGACTGCTTTCCCACGCTGAATGACTTTCACTGAAAGCATTTCCATTCTCGATGAAAATATTTGCAGCGACTTTGTACGCCACTTACGTGACTTACATTCCTCTCTTTTAGAATACTTTCCTCCCACAAACCACAACAATTCTTGGGTGAGAAATCCATTTTTAACAACAGTCAAGCAGTTGGTTTATCAGCTCAAGATTATGAAAGCCTGATCAACATTACTTCTGATTACCAGCTCGAACAAAATTTCAACAAACATTCGCTAATTAATTTTTGGAGCAACCTGATTCAAAAGTATCCAAATGTTATGAAACATGCAGTTCATGAGCTCCTTCTCTTTACTACAATATATTGTGTGAGATTTGTTTGTGGGCTTGTTTAGTTTGGAAAGGAGAAGACAAAGGGGACATGATAGCAGGTTTCGGGAATCTAAAAGGATGTCATAAGGAGGAGGGAGAAAAATTGTTTTCCTTAGCCTCTGAGGATAAGACAAGAAACAATGGGCTTAAACTGCAGCAAGAGAAGTTTAGGTTGGACATTAAGAAAAACTTCCTAACTGTCAGGGTGGTTTAACACTGAATAAGTTGCCTAGGGAGGTTGTGGAATCTCCATATCTGGAGATATTTAAGAGCAGGTTAGACAGACATCTATCAGGGATGGTCTCGACAAGTACTGGGTCCAGCCCACTTGTCGAGGGGGCTGGACTCGATGACTTCTCAAGGTCCCTAAACAAAACAAAACAAAATTGGGATTTTCATATTATGCCACAATAAACACAAAAGACTAGAACACCCAATGGTCCACCTAATGTAAGAATCCACCTTTCCAGTATCATTCCTGATATTAAACAGATTTGCAAAGAAAAAAAGCGTACCTGCCCATTAAAATAAGAAAAAAAAAATCTCCACTTGTTACTAATTTTCAGACCGTTTTGTTTGAAAAATTATTAGGAATATACAAAAAAGATATAAAAAAAATCAAATCTCAAAACTATGTCTATTTATTTGGGTACCTATTGAATTTAAAATAACGATATTTTAAGGACTCTGCCAATTTTTCAGGCTCCCTGGGGGCTCCCCGATTGAAAAAGCTTGGGAAACCCTGCCTTAGAGGAAATACTTTAAAAGATGAAAAGATACTTCTCACACCATTAACAGCGCCGACAGACTGACTGACCTGAAACCAGTTTGTGTCTCATATTAAATGTGAAATACTACACTTAAATATTAATAAAACAGTACTTTTCTCTTTCATTGTACACAGCACAATAATAATAAGGAGTAAGATTGTTTAACACTTGCAATTATATCCCCATTTTCAGGTGCTTATAACTTTGACAACTTTGGGAACCGTGGGATCCAGAGGGGAGCAATCCTGCGACAGTTTGGAGGCACGCCACTGCATCTGAAGAGCAGAAGTGTGGTTAATTACACTTACACTGGAGGATGATTTCTTCAAAGGCTTGTCTCTGCAGCCGGTCCCTTCGCCTCAGCTCCTCTGCAATGTGCCGTTTCCACGTGGGGAAACTCGCAGCTCTGAGCCCAGAAGTCATCTCACCAGCCCCGGCGCCCGTGTCCCAGTTTTCCACTGAGCTGAGCAGAACCAAGCTAAGCCTGTTCCTCTGGCCACGAACACCCTCCAGGTAAGGGCCTTGCGACTTCCTGGTGCTCGGGGCCTGGCGACTGCAGGGGGGCTTGGGAAGGGCGCCCAGGCAGAGAGACAGTGGGGGCTGGGGCACAGTAGCGGGCAGGGAGCAGGAAGCACACGCAGCGGAATGCAGAGACTCAGGGCAGGGGCAAACCCGCTCTGGCAGGGAAGAGACGTGCGGGCTCAGGGCAAGACACACTGATATAGGGGTGGGGGAGGGGGGGTCAGGGCACCCTGAGAGGGGGCGAGGCGCAAGCTAGCAGCGGAGGGGGCACAGCCTGGGGAGTAGCGGGGGGGGGGGAGGCTGGGGAGTGGCGGGAAAGGGGGCTCCTGGCGGGGGGACAGAGGCTGGGGAGTGGCGGGAAAGGGGGCTCCTGGCGGGGGGACAGAGGCGGGGAAGGGGGCTCCTGGCGGGGGGACAGAGGCGGGGAAGGGGGCTCCTGGCGGGAGGACAGAGGCTGGGGAGTGGCGGGAAAGGGGGCTCCTGGCGGGGGGACAGAGGCGGGGAAGGGGGCTCCTGGCGGGGGGACAGAGACTGGGGAGTGGCGGGGAAGGGGGCTCCTGGCGGGGGGACAGAGGCGGGGAAGGGGGTTCCTGGCGGGGGGGGAGGGAGAGGCTGGGGAGTGGCGGGGAAGGGGGCTCCTGGCGGGGGGACAGAGGCGGGGAAGGGGGCTCCTGGCGGGGGGGGGGGAGAGGCTGGGGAGTGGCGGGGAAGGGGGCTCCTGGCGGGGGGGGGAGAGGCTGGGGAGTGGCGGGGAAGGGGGCTCCTGGAGGGGGGACAGAGGCGGGGAAGGGGGCTCCTGGCGGGGGGGGGGAGAGGCTGGGGAGTGGCGGGGAAGGGGGCTCCTGGAGGGGGGACAGAGGCGGGGAAGGGGGCTCCTGGCGGGGGGGGGAGAGGCTGGGGAGTGGCGGGGAAGGGGGCTCCTGGAGGGGGGACAGAGGCGGGGAAGGGGGCTCCTGGCGGGGGGGGGAGAGGCTGGGGAGTGGCGGGGAAGGGGGCTCCTGGAGGGGGGACAGAGGCGGGGAAGGGGGCTCCTGGCGGGGGGGGGGGAGAGGCTGGGGAGTGGCGGGGAAGGGGCCACGAGGCAGCGAGCGGGGGGGGGGGGGCTCAACAGTGACAGTCCCGGGAGGAGCCTGACAACCCCCTCAGCACCGCTCCCTAGCCGGGCCACAGCCGCTGTCCCGCTCGGCCGCTCCCCACCGGCGCCATTCTCCCGAGCCGCACATCGCCGGGGGCCTACGCGCTCCGCGTCGCACAGTAAAGCCGCTTCCGGCTGCCCTCGCCACCGCCGGGCGGCCCGGCCCAGCCCGGCCCGGACAGCAGCCCCCAGGAAGCGGACAGTGCGGCCTCGGCCAGCCGGGAGGCGCCTTCACTGGGCTCGCTGCGGCCGAGCCGCACTCGCTGTCCGGCGAACGCGCTGGCCACCCCGGCACAAAGCGGCGGGGCGGGGGCCTCCCGGGCCGCCATTTTAGAGGCGGTATCGACGCCGCGCCGCCATCTTGAAGGTGGCATGAAGAGGCGAAAGTCACCGCCATGTTGGGGGCGGCGCCGGGCGCTGCGGAGAAACGGGGACTTCGGACTGTCCGGGGGCGTCGCCCGTTACAGAGCCCGCCTCTTGCGGGGCTGGGCATGGGCCCCGTCGTCCTCATGGCGCACGCCAAGGCTGGCGGGGCCGCCCCGCCCTCAGCTGCAAAAAGAGGGGGGAAGGGAGAAGATTGGCGCGGGACGGGCAGAGGAGCGCTAATTGGTGTGAGGGGGAGGGCTGGGCGGTAGCGAGGGAGCGGTGATTGGTGTGAGGGGGAGGGCTGGGCGGTAGCGAGGGGAGCGGTGATTGGCGTGAGGGGGAGGGCTGGGCGGTAGCGAGGGGAGCGGTGATTGGCGTGAGGGGGAGGGCTGGGCGGTAGCGAGGGGAGCGGTGATTGGCGTGAGGGGCAGGGCTGGGCGGTAGCGAGGGGAGCGGTGATTGGCGTGAGGGGGAGGGCTGGGCGGTAGCGAGGGGAGCGGTGATTGGCGTGAGGGGGAGGGCTGGGCGGTAGCGAGGGGAGCGGTGATTGGCGTGAGGAGGAGGGCTGGGCGGTAGCGAGGGAGCGGTGATTGGCGTGAGGAAGAGGGCTGGGCGGTAGCGAGGGGAGCGGTGATTGGCGTGAGGGGGAGGGCTGGGCGGTAGCGAGGGGAGCGGTGATTGGCGTGAGGGGGAGGGCTGGGCGGTAGCGAGGGGAGCGGTGATTGGCGTGAGGGGGAGGGCTGGGCGGTAGCGAGGGGAGCGGTGATTGGCGTGAGGAAGAGGGCTGGGCGGTAGCGAGGGGAGCGGTGATTGGCGTGAGGGGGAGGGCTGGGCGGTAGCGAGGGGAGCGGTGATTGGCGTGAGGGGCAGGGCTGGGCGGTAGCGAGGGGAGCGGTGATTGGCGTGAGGGGGAGGGCTGGGCGGTAGCGAGGGGAGCGGTGATTGGCGTGAGGGGGAGGGCTGGGCGGTAGCGAGGGGAGCGGTGATTGGCGTGAGGAGGAGGGCTGGGCGGTAGCGAGGGAGCGGTGATTGGCGTGAGGAAGAGGGCTGGGCGGTAGCGAGGGGAGCGGTGATTGGCGTGAGGGGGAGGGCTGGGCGGTAGCGAGGGGAGCGGTGATTGGCGTGAGGGGGAGGGCTGGGCGGTAGCGAGGGGAGCGGTGATTGGCGTGAGGGGGAGGGCTGGGCGGTAGCGAGGGGAGCGGTGATTGGCGTGAGGAAGAGGGCTGGGCGGTAGCGAGGGGAGCGGTGATTGGCGTGAGGGGGAGGGCTGGGCGGTAGCGAGGGGAGCGGTGATTGGCGTGAGGGGGAGGGCTGGGCGGTAGCGAGGGGAGCGGTGATTGGCGTGAGGGGGAGGGCTGGGCGGTAGCGAGGGGAGCGGTGATTGGCGTGAGGGGGAGGGCTGGGCGGTAGCGAGGGGAGCGGTGATTGGCGTGAAGGGGGAGGGCTGGGCGGTAGCGAGGGGAGCGGTGATTGGCGTGAGGGGGAGGGCTGGGCGGTAGCGAGGGGAGCGGTGATTGGCGTGAGGGGGAGGGCTGGGCGGTAGCGAGGGAGCGGTGATTGGCGTGAGGGGGAGGGCTGGGCGGTAGCGAGGGGACCGGTGATTGGCGTGAGGGGGAGGGCTGGGCGGTAGCGAGGGGACCGGTGATTGGCGTGAGGGGGAGGGCTGGGCGGTAGCGAGGGAGCGGTGATTGGCGTGAGGGGGAGGGCTGGGCGGTAGCGAGGGAGCGGTGATTGGCGTGAGGGGGAGGGGCTGAGCGGTCACTAAAAATAAATAGTGCAAGTAACTTCTTATCCTGTTTTTATTGTGGGTCTAATGCTCAAGTCCAAGAGAATCTTTTCCTCTGGCCTGGGTCCAGCCCTGTGTTGGGGTGGGTCAGGGCTGATAACTTCCCCTTGCTTAAATAGTCTCCTCCCCTGAAGGGGAATCTTGTCCTGCCCTCTCCCTTCCATGGGAAACCACCTGGGTCTTAGAGCGGAATCCCAGTATCAGGGGGTAACATGGGCACGGTCATACTGGGTCAGACCAAAGGTCCATCCAGCCCGTTGTCCTGTCTTCCAGCAGTGACCAATGCTAAGTGCATCAGCAGGGCTTGACAAACGGCGGTGAAACCTACTCGCCAGCCCCGCACTGCGCATGCGCAAGACTCGCATTGCGTGTGCACGCGCCGCTGGTGAACAGGGCCACCGGCTGAAATCTACTCACCATGGGCGAGTAGAAACAGCGATTTGTCAAGCCCTGTGCATCAGGGAATGAACAGAGTGGGGAATCATCAAGTGCTCCATGCATCAGAAACGGGGAGCACAGTCTTGGAAATGGCAAAGGTTCTTATCAGCAGGAAGGCAGGGCTGGCTATAAGGGGCAGCCCCAGTATGGCCTGCTGCTGAAAACTTTTATCGCTCAATTAGCGCGTCCTAACTAATACTACTATAAAGTCCCATAAAGAATCAGCATCCTGATGTCATCCACACAGGAACAAAATCATATTTAAGATTAAAGTTACTTATGAAGGTTTAAAATGTAAATTGAGGTTTCACTAGTTTTGGATTTGAATCAATATATCATAAAACACATTATGCAGCTACATCTGTTCAACTATTTATGCATACCTCACTGTCTTCAAATTCTGGATTAGCCAGTTGGAATTAGCGGGCTACCCCCTTTTGTAAATTGATCTTGAACCACTCCTTGGGATACATCAGCTACTTCCTTCCTCCAGGATTCTGCTAGAGAGAGAGCATATGGTATGTTCACAATAGGCATGTAAGCAACTAGTTGACTAGTTGCTTCCCCCCGCCCTTGCTTCCTCGATCAGAAGCACAAGGGGGAGGAGCAGGAATCGGTACTGAGGGGAGCCGGCTTAAAAGCAAGTTTCCCCCCAGCATTGTTTCCATGCAGAGGAGGCAGGAGGGTAGTGGGGACCAGGTGTGAGCTGGAATCAGTGGATTCCTGGCTCGCGCCCAGTCCTAGATGCTGCACCTCTGCTTTTAAAATGTATTAAGAGCCTCCTTCTTTGCCCTTAGCTCCTATGGGGCCATCAACAATTTCTTTCCAAGCCTCTCTGTCTTGTGCCAGCTTTTCTAATTCTCTCCAGCTTTTGCCCGTTTTCCTCATATTCACATCCAGGTCTCTTCTCCAACTATTCTTTGGCCTTCCTCTTCCCTTTTTCCCCTGTGGGTTCCAGGATAGGGATTGTCTGGTAATGCTAGTTGGTGGCTTCCTCAGTATATGGCCAATACATTGCCATCTTCTTCTCAATATCTCTTGCTCTACTGGGCATTGCCCTGCTCTTTCCCATAAGCTAATGTTTGTAACCTTGTCAGACCACTTCAGGCCAATGATCTTACCAAACATTTATTTATAAAACTTTACAATCTTTTGATGTTCGTCCTTGTTGTTCGCCATGATTCTGAGCCATATTGCTGATTTTACATTTGAGCTGAAGATCCTTATTTTGGTCTGTAGCTTGATCTCTCTTGAATTCCATATGTTCCTCAAAATAATAAAAGAACCTCTTGCCTTCTGTATTCTGGTCTTAATATCTTCATCAGTACCTCCCACTTTATTTACAATACTACCTAAATAGGTGAAGGTATCAACTTCCTCCAGTGTCGTTCCTCTCAGGACGATTGGGCTGTTGTTATTTGCTGCATTCGCTTTCATCATCTTTGTCTTCCCCTCATGGATCTTCAGTCCCATCTGCTGTGAAATCTTGTCCAGTTGATTATGTGACAGAAGAGCTAGGTCATCTGCAAAATCAAGGTCTTCTAGCTGTTTAAACAGGGTCCACTGGATTCCATTCCTCTCATTAGCTGTTGTTTCTCTCACGATCCAAAACAGCCAAAAGAAAGAGGAAGGGGGACAGCAGACAACCTTGCCGAACACCATACTTTATTCTGAAGGGTTCTATAAGTTGACCCTCATGCAAGACCCTACAGCTCATATCTTCATAGGTCTTTTTTATGAGATTTATGAGCTTCTGAGGGATCCTATAGTGCTGTAATAATTTCCACAATGTTTCCCTATCCAAGCTGTCGAACGCTTTTTCATAGTCCACAAAGTTGATATACAAAGAAACATTTCATTCTAAACATTGTTCAATAATTATGCGCAATGTGGCTGGCTATCTGATCTATACAAGATCTATTGGGGAGATTCCCAAATCTGCACCGTCCTTTGTGGGTAATGAATCTGAGGAACTGTCCCGGATTGAAGTGTCATTAGAGGAGGTTTTGGAACAAATAGAAAAACTTAATGTTAACAAATCTCCGGGACCGGATGGCATTCATCCAAGGGTTCTAAAAGAACTCAAATGGGAAATTGCTGAACTATTATCTGTGGTTTGTAACCTATCCCTTAAATCGGCTTCCGTACCTAATGACTGGAAGGTAGCCAACGTGACACCAATATTTAAAAAGGGCTCTAGAGGCGATCCGGGCAATTACAGACCGGTAAGTCTAACTTCAGTACCGGGCAAATTAGTCGAAACAATAGTAAAGAATAAAATTGTGAAGCATGTAGAAGAACATAATTTGTTGGACAAAAGTCAACATGGGTTTTGTAAAGGGAAATCCTGTCTTACTAATCTATTAGAGTTCTTTGAAGGGGTTAACAAACATGCGGACAAGGGGGATCCAGTAGATATAGTATACTTAGATTTCCAGAAAGCCTTTGACAAGGTCCCTCACCAAAGGCTCTTGTGTAAATTACATGGCCATGGGATAAGAGGGAAGGTCCTTTCTTGGATTGAGAACTGGTTAAAAGACAGGAAACAAAGGGTAGGAATAAATGGTAAATTTTCAGAGTGGAGAGGGGTAACTAGTGGTGTCCCCCAAGGGTCAGTCCTAGGACCAATCCTGTTCAACTTATTCATAAATGATCTGGAGAAAGGGGTAAGCAGTGAGGTGGTAAAGTTTGCGGATGATACCAAACTGTTTAGGATAGTCAAGACAGAAGCAGACTGTAAGGGACTCCAAGAAGATCTCACCAAACTGAGTGATTGGGCAACAAAATGGCAAATGAAATTTAATGTGGATAAGTGTAAAGTAATGCACATTGGGAAAAATAACCCCAACTATACGTACAGTATGATGGGGGCTAATTTGGCTACGACAAATCAGGAAAGAGATCTTGGAGTTATCGTGGACAGTTCTCTGAAAACTTCCACACAGTGTGCAGCGGCGGTCAAAAAGGCAAATAGGATGTTAGGTATTATTAAGAAAGGGATAGAAAATAAGACCCGGAATATCTTACTGCCCCTGTATAAAACTATGGTACGCCCACATCTTGAATACTGTGTACAGATGTGGTCTCCTCACCTCAAAAAAGATATTTTGGCCTTGGAAAGGGTTCAGAAAAGGGCAACTAAATTGATTAGGGGTTTGGAACGGGTCCCATATGAGGAGAGGTTAAAGCGACTGGGACTTTTCAGTTTAGAAAAGAGGAGACTGAGGGGGGATATGATAGAGGTGTATAAAATCATGAGTGGTATGGAGAGGGCCGATAAAGAAAAGTTATTTATTAGTTCCCTAAATAGAAGAACTAGAGGACACCAAATGAAATTAATGGGTAGCAGGTTTAAAACTAATAAAAGAAAGTTCTTCTTCACACAGCGTGTAGTCAGCATGTGGAACTCCTTGCCAGAGGAGGCTGTGAAGGCTAGGACTATAACAGAGTTTAAAGAGAAGCTAGATAATTTCATGGAGGTTAGGTCCATAAAAGGCTATTAGCCAGGGGATAAAATGGTGTCCTTGGCCTCTGTTTGACAGAGGCTGGAGAGGGATGGCAGGAGACAAAGCGCTTGATCATTGTCTTCGGTCCACCCCCTCTGGGGCACCTGGTGCTGGCCACTGTCGGCAGACAGGATACTGGGCTAGATGGACCTTTGGTCTGACCCGGTACGGCCGTTCTTATGTTCTTATGTTATGTTCTTATTTTGATGAAAGCCTGCTTGTTCATTTCTTAGCTTGGAATCTATAGTTTTCTTGAGTCTTTCTAGAATTACCCTATTTAATACTTTGCCTGGCACTGACAAAAGCATGATTCCTCTATAATTCATACATTCTTGTAAGTCACCTTTCTTTGGCAATTTTACTAAATATCCTTCCCTCCAGTCTCTCGGTAATTCTTCCTTTTCCCAAATGTTACCAATAAAGCTGTGGAGTATTTCTGTTGATTTATCTATGTCCATTTATAGTTTCTGCTGGTATTCCATCAGGCCTGCAGATTTCTCACTTCTTAGAAGTCAAATTGCTTCCTTTATCTCTTCTTTACTTGGTTTGCTACAATCGACCAAGAGATCTTCTTCAGCTGACTGGATTTCTGGGGGATCTTCTGGAACTGGTCTGTTTAGAAATTCACTATAATGTTCTACTCATATTTCCATTTGGTTTTCTACATTTGTAATCTTTCTCCCCATTTTATCCTTGATGTTATGTTGTAAATATTTTCCTAAGAGTTTCTTGGTTGAATCATACAGACCTTTCATATTTCCTGTAACTGCTGCTTCCTCAGCTTCTTTTGTCAAGTTGTCAGTATAATTTTTCTTATCTGCTCTAATGCTCTTCTTAACCTCTTTGCATTTGTATAATTCTCTTGGGCTATAATTTTGGCAACTCTGGATTTACTATTATATAAGAATACTTTCTTCTCTCTCCTCTCTTCGATCCTCCTAAGTGTTTCCATTGATATCCATTCTCTGTGCTGATGTTCCTTTTTGCCTAAGACTTCTTCACATGTACTGGTCCAAGCATCTTTTATTTGTTGCCACTGGCTGTCAATGCTTAAATTTTTATCTAAATGTTCCAGTGCTTGATATTTATTGCTAAGCGTGATACAGAACATTTCTTTCTTTACCTGGTCTTTTAAAAATCCTACATTATAATGTGGTCTATAGTTTTGTATTGTCCTGTTCTTTCATAATTTTAGCTTCGATTTGGCCATCAGTAGATGGTGATCATCTCCTCTGTATACTTTAACATCCTGTAAGGATCGTCTAAATTGTCTATTAATGCAGAAGTGATCGATCTGATTCTATGTTTGATGATCGGGGGATATCCATGTTGCTTTATAGATGTTCTTACGTGGAAAAACACTTCCTCCTATGATAAGTTGGTTAACTGCATAAAAGTTAGCAAACATTTCCCCGTTTTCATTCATAACACCTAGCCCATGCTTCCCCGTAGTCTCTCCAGATCCTGTGTTGTCATCTACTTTGGCATTAAAATTGTCCATGACTACGATTACATCTCTTGGTTTTGTCTTGTCAAGCACATGCTGTAGTCTGTTATAAAATTGTTCTTTTATTGATTCCTTTTTATCATTTGTCAGTGCATAACACTGAATGACGTGCATATTAATTTTCCTGTTGTGGTCCTGAATGTTGCAAGGATACTTCTTGGCCCTGCAGGTTCCCATGCTATAAGAGCTTTATGTGCCTCTGGTGACAGCAAGAGTGCAACCCCCTCCGTATGTGGTGCATTTTCCTCTTCATGGCCCGAGTAGAGCACTATTTCCCCTGATGAAACTTGTACCTTACCTGAGTGTACCCATCTTGTCTCACTAATTCCCATGATGTTTAGCTTGTATTTGTTCATTTCTCTTACTACTTGGGCTGTCTTACCTACCTCCCACATTGTTCGCACATTCCAGGTGCCTATTCTGGAAATTTTTCTTGCTGAAAGAAGGTGAATCAGCAGTTCAGTATCCTTTCGGGTTTAGCTGTCCTACGTCATAGTCCCTCTTTGAGGGCCGTTTTTAGTCAAGGAAGGCTGGTTTGCTATTCAAATTGAAATTGTTGATGTTTTTGTAGCATATGTTTATTTTTACAGGATGGGGTTGCTAGCCCCAATCCCAACCCTCCTTAGTCACCTCTTATGACATGCTTGGAAGGGTACAGAGGTGCTGTTCTTACTTCCCGTAGGGCTCCGGGAACCTCACGGGGTACATTAAGAGCCTACTGGCTCTTAATACATTTAAAAATCAGAAGCTCAGCGGAGGCGGGGACCCGTGTGAGCCAGAACAGCTTGTTCCCGGCTGATGCCAGGTCCCCACACTGCGCTCCAGAGTTTTTACATTTAAGGCTGGTGCATAGCGGGGGACCCTGAGGGCTCTTAATACATTTAAAAAAAAAAAAAAAAAAGGCTGCTGCGCAGCAGGGAGGAGCCAGTGTGAGCCGGGAATCAACTGTCCTGGCTCGTGCTGTGTTCCCCCTGCTGTGCTTCAGCCTTATAAATGTATTAAGATCCTGCTGGCTCTTAATATATTTAAAAGGCAGAGCCCCAGTGGGGTTAGCTCCCAGGGCCAGGAGCTAACCCTGCTGCGGCTCCCTTGCTTATCAATTAATCGACTAGTCAATGAAAAATCCACCAACTAGTCGATTAGTTGATTAAACTAAATTTAACAGCCCTAGGTCACATGTCTGACTAGTCCAATCACCTTACAGAACAAACAAGACTGTTTACAAATTAAGTTGATCACCAAGTCATTAAGGCTTCCAGAGCACTAATAATTGCTCTCATTAGCACATTTAAAACTATAAACTGTCTTATACTTCATGCTTCTAATTTTACATACCAAAATGAAGTATTTTGTTTAAAGCATCTTCAAGTTATGCATATTTATATTCATAAGCCAAACTTCATAAGGCACGGGGGAAGAACTGTCACAGCTTTTATGTAAAATATGTAGGAAGAAGATACGCTGTAGTGCATACATAGCCTTGTGGGTCTTCCTAGTGCAGATACAGTTATATGACCCTAAAAGTGAATTTCCTGACACAGTGGTTCATCGAGCCAAATGAGCTATCTGCTCTGCTGTCAAAAAGCCAGTGTTTTGCTGCTACAAGCTATGTCTCTTGTTGGAGGGTTTGTAGCTACAGGGCATCTATACAGGAGAGCCTTTCTAGGATGGAGCTGGTCTTAGGGAGAGTTGGCTGATGCTGGAGGAGGAAGAAGCTGCTTTTTAAAAATGTTCTCACAAATGTCATGGCTAAATGGGAAAAGAAGCTAGAACGAAGTACAGAGGAGATAGCACATTGCACCTCTTAATGCTGGAGTGAGTGGCTGCTAGCTTATATGGAATAAATAAGCATGGGCACACATAATAAAACTAAACCATGTTAAACAAGGACTGAGGTTTGGTATGCAGAGACCTAAGCCTGCTTTGTACCATGTCAAATACACCATCACAAATCTTTTAAAATGTTTATTAAAGACACAGGAAAGAGAGAAAAACAGATAAAGCATCTGAAATGGGACACGCTAAAGGAAGATTTTCATTTTAACATTTCTTGCTCCCTTTACCTTCAGCTGGAGAGTTTTTAAAAAGAGAAGTCCCTCGTTTGGCAGTTCCTTAAATGGTTTCAAAAATAGCAGTAAATAACCTTTGCGGGAAAGTAAATTAGTTGAAATGTAATTGGAACTAAGTCTGTCTCTGTGTCATTGCTTTTGGTGACCGACATCAGCTGGAACTAGTCATGCTAGCTCTTAGGACTAGGAAGATGATGATCCAGGGTCCCAGGCAATGGTGAGGCTCACTCTAGTAGCCTCCATCTGTTCTGTAGACTTCCCCCTGTCTCTTTCCTTAAGGACTCATGAAGGAAATGGTGGAAGAACTAGCCCAGCCCCTCATTATTTTGTCCACCAATTTGGCCTAACTTCCAATACGCTGATTTTGATTCACTAATTTCTAGTTCCCCTACTGTGTTTGCCAGGCATGATTTCAGCATAGTCTTTGAATTATATTACTGTGGCCCGGGAGGGATTTGGTTGGTACCTGTCTCTGTGATTCATGAATGGCTCTAGGAGCATTCATGCAATTGAGCTGACTGTGAGGCTCCACATGTGGTTGTGCTGAGTGATCGCAGCACCTGGAGGATTTGCTGCTTGTCACTAGCAAGGTATTGTGAGGGACAGCCTAGGTTGCAGAGTTAAGGGGGCAGAGTGGTCCCACAATCCCACGCTGCACCCCAGGGATCCCGCCACGCTGCTTCCTGCGGCTCCCCGTAGCTGTAAACAGTGAACCGCAGCCAGTGGGTGCCACAAGGCTCCGTGGTTGCAGCACCGGTAAATAAACAAATGGGAGCAGCCTGTTGGCAGCTTTTTCAGAGTGGTTCCGCGCACCAATTTGAGAAACACTGGTCTAATTGTTTACAATCTAATAACAAAAGTGCCTTCTCCACGGAATCCTCCCACAAAGTTTTAGTTTTCCACAGAGAAGAGCCTGTGAAAATAAGCAAAGAGGAAGGTAAAAAGTTTTGTGAGTGTAGGAGAGCAGGTGCTTCCTCACAGAAAACACAGTCCCCTGTAGAGAAAGCAGGGGAAGATATGCCTGCACAAGCTGGGAGTCACACTCCTGGCTTGTGTAGACGTACTTGCACTAAACAAGAGCTTGTTCAATTAAAAATAGTGCAGCTGCAGTAGCACAGGGAGTGGCAGCGGTAGCACGCATGTGCCTACAGAGTTCAGGTGGCTTTGTACATGGCAGGGCTGAACGGTGCCTCTGCATCCATGCCATTGCAGATACACCGCTGTTTATCCTTGCACCAGCTCTCATCGAGCATGTCTACACAAGCTGGGAGTCACTTCCACCTCATAGTGTAGACATAGTTTTAGACTCCCCTGCCGAAGCTTTTCTGCCCCCAACTAATTTTTTTTCCCCTGAACACCTCTTCTCTCTCTTTCCCTCCATTTCCTCCCTTCTCTGGAAGCACAGTGCTCATTCCCAGAACAGCTACCACCTCACCTGACTGAATGGAACTGTAACAACAGGCTGCCCTCTTATGAATGATGCAGGAGATTAACTTTTACTCTGCATATGTGCAGTGTCTAGCAACGTGGATCCCAGAGCTTGGTTAGGATCGCCAGGTACCTCTGCAGTCATAATAATCATCACCAACACAGACAGCAAAATTCCATAACCTGAATAAAATCTTCTCGATGATCTTGAAATCTAGGCTTGGCGAGCACATTTACACAGCTCTCGTGTTGTCTTCTGCAGTGCACGGTTGTTGGGAATGGAGCTTTGACCACAGTTCTCTAAATACACCTTTTAGTACAGCGTCAATCAGCACCACACTAGAATCCAGCATGAGCCTTTGCTTATAGCGTGTTCTTTTGATTGCAGCAATTGAATTTCTTTGGGCAAAACTGGCTTTTGTTCATCGTTAACAGCTAAAATCAAATTAAGCTAAATTGAGAAGGAAATAAGCACAGTGGTAATTAGGAGCAGATTCATGCACATCACATTCTAAACCACCAGATAATTCTGCGTGGGTGAACCAATTCCTGTACCAAGTGTAACTTGCAGCTTTTGTTTTGCTGCCCTTGGGAGCTGGCACAAAGATGAGCTGTAAATAAAATTAATACAACAGGATAATGGTAATGAGCTGAGAGCAAAGGCCCACAGCAATTTTGTATGCGGGATTCATGTTGTGTTCTGTTTCAGCATGAACATGTAGCTATTTTTAAAGATTAGCATGGTGCATGGTGAAAATATGGCTCATTATCATTGAACCCAAACACCTCTTCTGCCATCCGGAGTTGGATTCTACCAAAATGCCTCTGTACATTGGGAAAGCTTTGACTTCACATCATGTGATGCTATGAGTCCGTTCAATATCTTTAACAGAACTATTTTAGAGCAGGTTCTAACAACAGCCCCACAGGGGAAAAAACACACAAACAAAGGCAACAGAGGAAATGGATAATGGGATTTTTTTTTCCATATGCCGAACTACCGGAATGAATAATAATCTAGTAATTGCTTACATATATAGAAAATTACATCTTGTGCCTCTGCTTCTAACCTGTTCTATACACTGGAGAAATGTGGCATCCTCCACACCTGTGTGGAACCCTAATACTCAGGTAACATGTTTGCATCCAACACTGGTAGCGGAATACACAGGTGATCACACTGCTATTGGGGTTACAGGCATTAAACAGTTGGCCTAGTGTAATACTATCCCAGTTGCCTTCTATTGCTCATTCAGATGCACATAGTAGCAGCAAAGCCTGTGTCCTCCCTTGTACAAATTATGTGTCTTGCTCTTGCTGTAACAAATGTTATGCGGCACGCAACTGGCAGGTAGCAGACCACATGCTGCATTATTGCAGGCTGCTTGGTTTCATGACTTAGGGTAGCAGCGGTGTGCAGATAGTTTGAGACTCACAGGTGGGATGAAGATCCTTTGAATATTACTACTGAGGAGTGGTAAGTGTGGTCATCTCAGGAGCAAACAGAGGGGATTAAAAACTTGGCATCATGCACTTTGCCTGTCCACCCTTCATAAATATCCTAGCCATAGTAATTGACATGTGTGGTAGCCTCAAATCCTTTGTCCCACATGAACAGATTTGCAGATAGTCCTTGGTCAGCTTGGCTAGTTAGTTGTCCCTGGCACCTTACATCTTGTCACACATGGGTATGTGAGCCCCCAGAACATACACTTTTTGTGCAAACACCTCAAAGTGATTTAGGAAGCCACGTATTAGCCCTGCATTGCAAAGAAACTGTCCACCTACTTTTTATAGTCCTTAAGTCTGCCCCTTTTTTCTCTTCTTCAACTCAACTTCTTCTAGACATTTTTGTACAACGTTGCTCTTACCTGCAAGGAGGCAATGCTGTCTTGCTGTAATATTAGCAAAAGCTCTTGCATCTGCCAATGTTCATCTGGGGAGATCAGATAAGCTTGTTTTGAAGACTTTAGTCTTCGACAAGACGCAGGCTTTTAACAAATTATGGTATTTCACAATAACACATACTGTAACTGAAAACCTGAAGCATTTCTGACAGCTGGAGCGCCATGGAAATTAGCACAGTGAAGGAATGTAGCTAATTTTAAGGACTAGAAAATAAGAAAACTGGGTAGGTTGAAGTTAGGGAATATATCTATGGGAAATAAATTGGGTGTTTTTTGAGCTATTTACTCACTTTATTCACAGTCTGTATAACAAAGTAATGGGGAAATAACTGAGACAACAGCAGAGTATGGCAAAAGCAGCATATTTGCCTGGGAGAGAGTAACTCAGTATGGTCAGTACGGACCCTTCTGAGAAATTAGCACTTTAGTGGGCTGGCCTCTGGAGATCTGTTGGTTCAGAAGGATGGTGGGACAGAAGCAAAGGAGGACATCTTCAGGGCTCTGTGCAAGATGCAGGGAGATGAACTCTGAAAAAGTACCAGCACTGTAGTAGGGTGTGTGAAATCCTTAGCTATTCCTTTTTAGACGTGAGACGAGTACTTGGAAAGACTTGATTTGTCTATTGAGGTAGTGTCCTGAGAGCAGTTAATCTTCTTAAAAAGATAAAAGTAGAACATCTTCTCTTCATACCAGGAGTTGCTCCTCACTGAGAGTCTGTCTCTGCTGTATTTCTTAGTACCATGTCTCCAGTGGAGCCCATACGATGCTTTAACGCAGTGGTTCTCAACTCGTTTCAGTCCACGGACCACCAGGCCAATCAAAAAATTGTCATGGACCACCTCCAGCACATGTAGCACAGGACGAACGACACAGCAACTGCTCAGCGCGACGGCGGCAGCTACACTGATGCTCAGAGCCTCAGACGGAAGTTACTGGCAACACAACACGGTTGTGTCCTAGGTGATGCTATGGATGATGTGCCATGTGCTTGTGAACACGGTGTAAAACAGCCTAACGGTGGCTTCTGCTCATGCCATGTGACTTTGGACAATGTTCCTGTGGACCACCGAAAAAGTCACCATCGACCACCAGTTGAGAACCACAGCTTTAATGCTACATGGTCGTTATTCCAGCCAACAAGGAAGAGTAGCTGGTACCCCCAACAAAACGTTGGTGATGTCCTGATCTAACTCCAGCAACCAGTGATTAGTGGAGGAAGGTTTTTTTCCCTCTGTCTGGTGCACAGCCTCTACCTGTCTTTGGCTATTTGCCTTCTTGGAGGATGGACCAGCCATTACAGATATAGGTCCCACCCACTTTCATTGATAGAGATAACTTTTTCATTGGTCTCAGATTCCAGCACTGAAAGGAGCCCTACTTGTAAGGATATCTTCACAAACAGAGGCTAGTTTTGCTCTCTCTCAGCACTTGGTTTTTCTTTGCTATGTGAAGATGTGAAATGGCTTTTTAGGTTGCAGTTTGGGGCAACACTGGGGAAAAAAACAGCACCGCATAAAAAGCTGTGTCTGTTGGCTCACTGGTCATTATGAGTGGGTCAAAGCTTCTCGTAGAACATCCAGCAGAAGTCCCCATCCCCCCACACACATGGGCACACCTTGGCTTTTTATAGGAAAATCATTTTCACTCTTCATATCAGACAATAACATCACCACTTTGAGCAGGGTAATTCAGAGGCAGGGCCAGGAGGAGGAGCTGTACAAATTCCCTGGAGTCTGAAATGGAGAAGTCAAACTCTCCTCAGAGCAAAAAAATGCCTCGTCCATTGAATCCTTCAACTAAGTTCTAGGTTTCCACATGGGAGACCTTGTGAAATAGGTGAAGCGGAGGGTCATTTTTATGAGTGTAGGAGAGCAGGTGCTTCTTTACAGAAAACACAGTCCCCTGTAGAGAAATCAAGTCCCGGGAAGAGTGTTGAATGCAAGAACCACCACCACCCATCCACGTCCCCAACTCTGTGCTGGATCTGGAAAATGTAGACCCGTCCTTCAGCAAGTGCCATTGCCACCTATATAAGTATGAATCTAAACAGAGTTCAAGCATTTTTATCATAGTCATAAAGCCTGTTCTGCACAAAGGCAGATCAAACCTGGGTCCTCTGCATTTGAGTCCTATGCACACAAATGTATGATTCCTGGGTTTTCCTGCATTGCTACTGGGGGAAGGGGGAGGCAATTACCCAAATGCAGATGCTTAATGGAGGTGATGATAAGTCAAATCTTCCAAATTATTCCTTTCTGGGCTTCCTGGTGCATTTGATCTTTCCTGGTGTCTCTGAATAAGTGACTCGGGGCAGGTACTATTTTTATTTAGTGTGCTGTATAGCACTGAACAAATACGATGTAAACAAGACGGATGACAGTAACTCTTAATTTTCAAGAAGAGATGGTTAGAAATGTATTTAACTTTTATTTTTAATAACGAACAGGGAACCAGTAGCAAGGATCAAGTCACAAACAGGCCCAACATCACTGTAAACCACTGCACTAATAGTTAACATGTATACAGGAATTGCAAATAGATTAACATAATTAGTTCTCAGGCAATGATCAAAAACACAAAAAGGTCAGCATGAATGTAATATGGATGCTCCTCAATCAACCAGCCCAATGTCCTTCAAAGTAGAGACACGGCCATAAAAATCAAATGGCTGGAATGACTGATTGCCCTTCAGGCAGCTAGGGTTGCCAGATGGTTTCAACAAAAATACCGGACACACTTGACATTACATCACAATCTACATTACATCTGATTTAGAAAATACCGGACATTTCTATTTTCTCAATTTGTTTCCGGAACAGAAAGCTCAAATACTGGACTGTCTGGTTCAAAACCGGACACCTGGCAACCCTACATGCAGCTGAAAATGAGAGACCAGATGTGGGCCTAATCTGCCACTCCCATTTCTGTGTATAGTTCTGCCCTTTCACTCTTGCCTGGGCTGTGTTCGTGGAGGAACAGTGCTAGTTGCTAAAAACGAGAGCTCCGGTGCCAGGGATCAAATCCCCATGTTCCCCATGTCTGGAGGATGTCTGTACGCAGCTTGGGGTTCCCACAAGAGACAAAGCTGAAGCCCTCTCCTGTATGAGTCTTCAACAGCTGGTGTTCAAACTCTTTCCCTGGCCTCTCCTGACTCCTTGCTCCATCGGCCTGACCTGCTCTGGGAACTTTACCACTTTCGAGATGCTTTCTTTGGAGTAACCATCACTAGGGATTGGGATTCTGTAACTTGAGATAAAGGTTCTTGTTTGGGCAGGGAGCTCTTTCCATGCACCCATCCCGAGCCTTTGCCCCTGTGTCCATACCTCCCACTTCTCCAAAATACCAGCACTAATGTATTTAACTCCTTGCATTCTAGATTAAGTACCAAAGGCTTGCACTTATCATGGTTATCCTGCCTCCTCTTCATCTGAACAAGATGCCAAATTTCTCAGTTAGAAGCCTTTTACAATGATAAATAGATAGACACTCTCAAAATGTAAATGCCATGGTTTTTTCAACACGAGGCCAGAGAACAATAATGTGAACTAAGTGGTAATCTTCATCTTTCTTCCCTTTAGAGTTCCTCCCAGGATGCCACCTGCCGTTGGAGTCACTGTGGAGACAAGAAAAGACACCGGTGCTTCAGCTTACCTACTGCTGCTTTTACATACTGGACAACTTTCCACATACATCGCTCATTTCCTTTTGGCCCATACCCATGTCTCTCTCCCTCACTTCATCCCCTGCCACTGCCTCTCCAGTCCCTCTCCTTAGTACAAAAGTTCACTGAGTTCCCTTTTTATTTAATAAAGGGCAAAACTCAAAGGATGGCCCACTGAAAGAAATGCACTTAGATGGAGCTGTTATTATTATGTAAAGAGGCTGCTTGATGTATATTTCTGGACAACAGCACTGCCTAGATTGGCAAGTAGTTTCAACTGATCACTGCCTTAATCCCTTTCTGATTAACCTGGCAAAGCAAACTTACCATACAAAGGCCAAGTTTTGAGCTTCTAGCTAGAGTAAAGCAATTTGAGTGAGGTGAGCTCTACAGCATCTGGCGTTTTTGCCTAGAAAACTTCATTCAGATAGTGTGAAAGTATTTACAGCGTCATGTGAAACGAATACACCTTCTCCTCCATCCCTCCAATTCCCACAAGCAACATACCGGTGCAGCTGCTCTACCAACTGGCCCCTCTTCAGTTCGATGCTTTCCCTGATGGGGAAGCTCTGAACTCTCCCGGTAGTCTCGGCCCTTGGGAATCTGCTTGTCTAGTACTGCCCGGCTCTTTGTAGGAAGAGGTGGCTTGCTGTACTGTCCCTGATTGCTTGGACCTACTTCAGACCTTGAGGGCTTGACTGGTTTCTTCAATGGGGCTGGGCTTTCTAAGCAGGCAGGGGGCTTCTGCTTGCCCTGAGCCTTTTCACTCAGAGTCTTTTCCTCAGTTTGGTTGGAGCAGGTGTAGGACCGGAATCTGGGCGTGGGGACCAGGAAAGGAGGGGATGGCTGCTTGTTGGAAGACTTGCTGCTGTCGGCATCCTGCAGCTTGCTGGGAAGGAAGCCAGGATTTGGAAGCACCGGGAGCTCCTTTCGCAAGGCCGCGGCATAGTCCTGTTCCTTCTTGGGTGCCACCTTCCCTTTCGAGCTCATGGCGCCATACAGCGGGTTGTCAAACATCTCGGGCTTCTGCTGCATTTCCTCTTGAAGCAAAGGCTCGCTCACACTTTTTCCCAGGTCAGCTGGCCTGCAGCCGTCAAGGCAATATGGAAACGACAGGTGTGATTAGGGGTCGTCACTGAGTGACTCGTAGAAGGGAGAGCAAATGGAAGAGTGAGCATAGGAGAATTATGCTGACCGTGCAGCGGGGCAGGGCGATAACAGAATACCAGCTGAACCAGTGGGGAGGAGAACAGAGAGTACACGGGTTTTGCTTTGTTTAAGCTTTATTGACAGGAGAGCTGAGAAACTGCCCCCAGAGCTGGGTCCTGACAAAACTTGGTGTCTTTTTAAAAAGAAATTAGCAACAGAGCCAAACTGTGCCAAGGGCTGCGATGGTTTGGAGAAGAGCACCAGTCTGACTGGATGAACAGAGCTCATCATTGTGGCTGAAGGGCCTGGAATGGAAGTCTCTAGAATGTTAGCACAAGAATTGACACCACACCTGTGTCACAGTTGGGCCATTACAACCAATCTCCTATGGCTGCCAATGCCAGGTGGTTCAGGGGAAGGAACAAAGCATCCCTCAAAACACCCAGCTGCATGGTAGTTTCCGGCCCTACAAAAATGGAGTTAATAGGAGCCTGCCCCCCAAGCGCTGCCCCCCTCCTCTCTTGCAGGGTCAGAGGGTTACTTTGTGTTCAGTGAAGCCTGAAATCCCCTGAGTCTGAGCCTGAGAGAGCAGCAGTAGATGTATTGTTGAGGTTGTGTGGGTGCTGTGCTGGTGAGGTTGATCACACAACAGCTTGACCACTCAAAGGGCAACACTCCTCTTGCTGGAATGGGGGATGAATGGCACGCGGGGAAGGGAGCTTGCGAATGAGAACCGTTCTTTGCTCTGGAGGCCTTCCTTGAATGGTGGGGGGGGGGGGTCTGTGTGGGGCAGCGGAGCGTGGGAGAAAGATGAGGGGAGAGATGGTAAGGAGGGTGCCGTAGAAGAGGAAGGGCAGCACTTGGAGCGTAGGCTCCTTTTAACTCCATTGTTGTAGGATGGCAAAGGGGTTGACTAGGAACGTAGCCTCCCGTCACAGATAAAACCCATCACCAGGGCTCCATTAGAAGCAATGGAATGAGGCTGGGGGTTACATGGGCGCGGTGTAACCTCATCGCTTCACTGAGCAGCTTGGCAGACGAGGGATGTCTCTGATGCGGGATGGATTTAAATATGGCGTCAAGGCTGGTGGTTACTGAGACCCATAGGCACTGCATCCAAAACCCAACTAGAACTGCAGCTAAAAGCCTGCCATGCCAACATGAGGGGCTCTCCTTCCTGCCAGGTGGGGCAGGGCTGTCCCCCACTCTCCCCTTCACTTCTGGGTGGCCACTCGCCCCAAAATCAAGACTGGGAAGGAATTACCCACAGCGCTGTCACTTTGGGCTGAGCACAGGACTGAGGGCTGGGCACTGTAGTTTCCCTTAGGATGGGCAGGGCCAGCATCCATCTCACGCCTCTCTTTCTGCTCCCAGAGGGTGAGGGTCACTACAGCCTCGCACTGCTCCTCCAGCCCACCACACAGATAACAAAACAGTGACTGTGCTGTGGTGGGAAGTGGGGGAGACCAACGTAGCCCCAAAGCCAGGGGAAGACTCACCCATGCTCTTGACTCCTGGGGCCAGAACTTCGGTTTGCTGTAGGCTGAGCAGACGATTTTGGAGACAGGGGTGACTGGGAGGAAGGTGTGGAGCAAGACTCCCTCTGCCCCATCACAGAGACGTTCTCTTTAGGCTGCTGGTCGTAGGTCCAGCCGGCAGGTGTCTGGTCTGATGAAGGGCTCTGCTTAAGCTGGCCGGGTGCAGGGAGTTGCTGAGAGAAGACCACCCCCATATAGTTGGGATTGCTGATGTCCGTGGGCGTGGAGCTGCCGGAGAGAGGGAACGGTAAGAGGAAAACACGCTTGCCCAAAGCTCCTGTCAGCAAACAGCTACTAAGGAAAGAGCCTCATGGGACCTTCTTTTGGTTATATGTTTTTGGTGGATGAGATAATGTGGGAGTCTTGGCTGCGCCCTCCATAGGACCTTTGCGGGCGGAGGGCTGCCTGGTCAGGATCACCACTCACTCCTCAGCTCACCCCCCAATAGGCTCCTGTGGTGTGAACTAGTCCACACACTGCTCTGTAGCTACTTATGGGGCCCAGAAGCCCTTCCAAAGGCTTTCAGGCCCTGTAGCTCAGCTGGAAGCTGCAGCAGAGATATACAAAGTGAGGAGCAGATGAGCATGTGGTCTAGCAGCGTGCAGGCTACTTCAGTCAGAGCACAGAAATCCGGCCTGGCTCTGTGGACGGGGGTGAAGGCAGCCAGCCAGCCAGAAAACGGGTGTGGTGGACGGTAGGCACTGGAGAAGGAAGACCTCCTTCCTTGGAGTAAGTCTGAAGCATGCAGTGACTGGCGGGGTAAGGCTGGCGACCTGAGGGCAGCTCCCACGCCCACACCGGCAGAGTGAAAGCAGCCAGCTTACCGTGTTGTGTCGTCCTTGCCCTGGGCCTCCGAAAAAGGGGAAGCGTTTCCCCTAAAACGAGCAACAGCCGCTGCTTCTTTAGCCATCAAGTGAGCAGGTTTTGATTTTCTGTTGGAGGGAAGGGGCACTTTTGAGAACGGGGGCAGGACCTCAGCCTAGTCAATCCATTCTCATTCCCTGCCATGCCAGACTGTTCCACCCGCCCGTGCGCAGAACCCTGCCGCCGTCCAGCTGCTTTCTTGGGAAGGTCAAGGCAGGAGAGCATAACTCTGTAGCTGTTACCAGCAAAACCAGGAAGGTGTAGGGGAGGGCAGGGAACCTTTTTTGCATCAGGGACTGCAGACCCACAGAAAAATCAGTCGGGCCCAGGCTAGTAGATTTTGTGCGCTCCAGCCCCACAGGATAAACAGCGGCGGGGGCTGGGTGGGAGGGCTGGAGCACCAGCGCAGGTTCCCCAATGCTGAAGGGGAGCTGCGAGCCTCAGGGGCCGGATCCAGTCAAGTCTTTGGTTCCCCACCCCGGTGTAAGGGGTGCACAGGGAGCAGCTGTTCAGTTCCCGCTAGATCCGTTTTGTGACACTCATAACCTCCAGCGAGAGCCACTTCTGCACTCAGCTTGCAGTGCAGGCGGACTGCTTCTGGGTGTCTGAATTGCTGCCTCTTGGCCCTTTACCTGATTGGTTGCTCCAAGTCTTTGGGGAAATCAAAGCTACTGGTGCCCTTTAGTTTCTGCCCAGCAATCTCATCACGTTCAGTCTTCACAAAATCTAGAGGCAAAGAAAAGGCAGGAAAGAGCATTTGAGTGAGTCATGGCCTTAGCGTATGACTTCCAGTCTTGGGGCTCTGAGCTGGGCTGTGTTAATGCTTGTGTCTAGCTAGAGGTCTGAGCCTGGCCGGATGTCAGGGCATAGACATGTCCAAAAGGACTGGTTTGTCCAGTCAGGAATGGATGGCCAGGTGTGCATTTTCCTTTAGATTGAGAGCCCTCTGTGCCCTTTTCAATGTACTGCCAGGTGTCTGGATCAGAGGCAAACTGGTCTCCCTGCCATACAGCCATCACAAGTGGAAAAGCAGCCATCTCTTTCAACAGAGGCTGCATAGCCGAGAGACAGGTAGAGGGCTCCCTCGGCCTGCTCATTCATGTGGAGAAGGGAGAGGAAGAGCTGAATGTGACTGCTGTGTTTTTCTGGAGCTGCTCACGCCCACTTCCCAGGAAGAGACAGATCCTCTTTGGATCGCCACCACTGAAAGCCATTGGCTGTTACGAACGAAAAATGCGGCTCGGATAAGCTCAGTTCTGACAGGAATCAGATCAGGCCCTTCTGGATCAGACCACAGTACCCTGGAGTGAGCCCCTCCCAGGGTGAGGTTCTTACCATACAGCTTCTCCCTCTGTTTCCCTTGCGAGGTCTGTAACTTGATTTCACCTTGGAAGAGCCCAGTTCTCTCACCATGGTGCGTTAGCACAACATGGAAGGGGACGAGCGACTCTGTAGCTTCTATTCTCAGGGCAATGCAGCCTTCACCTAGAGAACAGGGAGGAAGTGTGGAGCTGAGACAATGACCAGCACCATTTCTGTACAAACAGAACCAAGGGACTTCGGATGTGACTGGAAAGAGAGACTCTGCTTCGTGCCACAATGGGAACTGTGTGATAGCTGCAAACTCAGGTGGGCAAGGGGCACCCATCCCCTTTTTTGGGTACTCGAGGGTTTGTACAGGATACCTCAGGCCCCATTAACGACTCGGTGCTCTGAGCCACCATTATTGTGAAGAATAGTGTGTGACCCTGGACTGCATTATATGGGTGCCAGTGGAGCGGCTCTCTCCATCTCAGGACTGTGGTCCGTCGGCCGAGCAGGGTGAGAGCAGGAATTTGGCTGAGCACTGATTGTGAATTTCTCTCGGGCCCTGCAAGAAGTGGCCTTTTACCCATCAGATATGGAATACGCAAGGGAAGCAGCATTTATAAGCCCTGGATAAAACCCATATGACAGAGTGAGCTTGGCTGGAATCCCAGCAGGGCACTTTGCCTGTAAATCCCTGTCATTCTGATGACGTCTATACTGCCGAGTCTTTTCATCCTCATTAGTGCAGAGCGTTGCACACGACCTGCGCGTCTTCCCTGTTCAGCTCTCCACCAGAATCCAGAGCACTGCAACACCTTCCGTCTGTACTAATCACTGACATTCTCTCCCACGCTTCCAGTGATTAGGAACCACCTGAGGAGAGCTTGACTCATAGCCAGCGCTCGAATTAAGCACTTACCATAAGATTCATCGCTGTCTGAGGACTTAATGCTGATCAGAATGTGCTGGTCCAGCAGGTACTCTGGGTCTGAAATAATCGGGGTCAGCTGCAAGGGCAAGCCCAGAGGAGTCAGTTCAGTGGCGAGGGAAGCACACAGAAATAAAGTTCTACCTTTGTACATGGGCCCAGCCTGAGCAAGGCTCCCGCAACCAGGGCCCTGGGGATTCCTGCTCCTCCAATGCCCAATCCAGCCCTAAAGCACCCCGTTCCCGTTCTCATTCCTGGCGGGGAGGCTGCACATCAGGCATTTACACAGAGCACCATTGCGGGCCTTCCTGTCCAGGAAAGAGTGATTTGGAGCCCAGCTTCAGTCTGCTCCAGGCGATTTGGAGATCGCCGTGTTCACTTCCAGTAAGGTCCTGGGGGTTGCCCCTCAAGACCTTGCAGAGTGTTCCTCAAACTACCTGGCCAGGCCAGCCTTTCCGGACCCAAGAGTCCCCCTCTCGGATTATCCACAAGGGTAGTCAAAGGCTCAGTTTCGTGAGTGCCACTGCTGCCAGGGAGTAGAAGAGCAGCAGCTAGCCCCATGACTGAATACTAGTGCTAGCCCAGCAAAGGGCCTTTTAAGGCTTGCCTCTTGGTAAATGTTTTCTACGATGTGCACCTCGTTGTTTTTCAGAGGCCATTTCCTCCCTGCCTTGGCAAGCATGCCACCTTGGAAGAGTGCGGCAGATCACCTGCACTTCCCTGCTCTGAATGCCTGGACCTTCTTCCCGTGTACCAAGGAGATCCACTGACTAGCAGGACAAACTGTTAATCTCCATGCTCCATGCCCAGGGTTCCCATCTACTTTCCAAAAGTGAGCCTGGCACTTGAAACCCACGTTGATTTGAACAGCAGGTTTGGTTGCTGTTTATCAGACATGCGGACAGAGGACGTCTTTAAAGGGGTGTGAAAAAATAGTCTCCACTTACCTTAGGAAGGGCCTCCGTGAACTTCACCACCAGCTCCCCTTCATTGCCATCTTCATTTTCCCCTTCCTGGCTCTTTACAAAGCCTGCAAAGAGTGATGCCAGACGGGATCATGGGCCGGGTGAGAGAGAGACCCACACAGTAAGAACTCACTTTCAGAGGCTAGCTCCCCAAAGGGCCTACTAGGGATTTTCCGCTTTGGGCACAAGATTTGTAAAGCGCTGGGAGCTTGAGGGCTGGACCTTGAGTGAACACTTCCATAGCACATTGATTCCACTGATTCCAAAGCACATTGATTCCATTGATTCCATAGTGCATTGATTCATTCCATTGATTCTGGGATGCAATTGTGAGCAAGACACCAGAAGTCATTCTTCCGCTCTACTCTGTGCTAATTAGGCCTCAGTTGGAGTACTAGGTCCAGTTCTGGGCACCACATTTCAAGAAAGATGTGGAAAAATTGGAGAAGGTCCAGAGAAGAGCAACAAGAATGATTAAAGGTCTAGAGAACATGACCTATGAGGGAAGACTGAAAGAATTGGGCTTGTTTAGTTTGAAAAGGAGAAGACTGAGAGGGGACATGATAGCAAGTTTCAGGTATCTAAAAGGGTGTCACAAGGAGGAGGGAGAAAAATTGTTCTCCTTGGCCTCTGATGTTAGGACATGAAGCACTGGGCTTAAACTGCAGCAAGGGAGGTTTAGGTTGGACATTAGGAAAAACTTCCTAACTGTCAGGGTGGTTAAACACTGCAATAAGTTGCCTAGGGAGGTTGTGGAATCTCCATCTCTGGAGATATTTAAGAGCAGGTTAGATAGACATCTAACAGGAATGGTCTAGATGGTACTGAGTCCTGCCATGAGGGCAGGGGACTAGACTCAGTGACCTCTCGAGGTCCCTTCCAGTTCTAGTGTTCTATGATTCTACATTTGCAAATGGCCATACTGTGTAACCATTAAATGATTTTGTTTTGCAGCCAAACTTGGCATTAAAACACTCAGTACGGGCATGGACAAGAGGGGGAGAACATGACAGCTCTTCCCACGCCACTCAAGATAGCACACTTTTGAAATTCTAATTTAAGCCTGGTAATACGCTGTTGCCATAGAAATTTATGCAAATTTGGATGCAACCAAAAAATAATCTTTTCTGGAACTGTCTTTGACACGGCTCTCTGTTAGGAAGATATTGTGATGAAGTGCACAGCAGAGGACCGGCCCTGTGATGGGAAAGAGTGTAACAAACCCAGCATGGGCATGCGGTTTCACATTTCATACATCACTGTAGTCCCGCAGCTGAGGAATCCACTGTGAGGACTGAAATGCAGGACTATTTACAGAATCATCCTGGGGGAGTTCCTTTCACTTTCATTTGATCCTCTGATTTATTCTGTTGAACCCAACCTACAGGAACCCGTTTGCTTGCTTGCTTGTTTGTTTCCATGAAGAGTAGCACACATGTTAATCCCTTTACTTTGAAATCGCACAGGTAAAGCAGCCTGCCTGGAAATGTAATCAATGCGGTGTTCACTCAGCAAAGATTTTCCAATGTGACAAGCAAGGACACCACCATTTTCTCACTAAAAGAGACAAGCAGGTTTCCAAAGGAGACTGAAGAAAGAGCACAAGGAAGATCCTTGTCGATAACACGTAATTACGGCTAAATGGCTGCGTGGCTCCGGTTTCATTAGCGGCAATATGGAGCAACATACCAATCACAGCGTCTCTGTTACCTCCCCCTCCCGCTCTTTGCAGTCACACAAATAACCGACATGGCGGTTTGTTTTGATCAAAGTGAGGGGAAGGGAGCTGGTCCATATGAGCAGGGAACTTTGTCAGAAAGGGAGGAGGAGACAGGGAGAAGGTTACTTTCTAAGCAGCTGGAGTGGAACTCGATGTAGAATTTGGTCTGGGACTTGGTCTTTAGAGTGGCACAGCAGCGCAGGAATTCGATCTGGCCCTGGGACTCTGTGTACTTGGAATCTAGAAAAGGGAAGGACGCCCGGTCAGTTGCACCAGAAGACCAAAGATGGCCCGTTTTCAATAAGACTCTTTCAGAGCCAGGGGTCTTGTCCAAGGCATCTCTGCCACTCGACAGAGCCCTTGCGTTGTCTCCCCTTACTCACCATTCTTTGGGACAAACTGCGAGGTGACCCCAACTTCAAAAGTGGCAAAGACAGGGCTGTGGTCGCTGGTCAGGATGTCGCTGGTGCAGCCTGCCAACGGGAGGAAAGGCAGTCAGGGCCAGGGGGTTCTGTTCTGGCCCCAATGGCCGTAATATAATCATCATCCAGAAAAACCTAACCTAACCGTGACAACTGCCCTCCGCCCCAGACCCCACCTGCCCCCAACCCCTGCTCTGCCCTGGGCCCTTGCTCCATTCTCTCCCCGCTTCTTCCCTGCCCTTGCTCCTCCCCCGCCCTAACCTCTTCCCCCTCCCTAAAGTGATGGGCCCTGGGGGCACTAGCAGGGCACTAGCTCCGCCCCGCTGCACTCTCACCATCAGCAGTGGGGAAGCGGAGTAATGCACCTCCAGCTCTCTTTGCTCCCCCAGCCACATCGCTCCACTTCCTGCGGGTGAGTGCAGGTCCTGCCCCTCCCCCAAGCAACATGGCCGGAGGAGCTCACTGAGTTGGGGCCGTTGCTCTGCTTCCCCTGCCACTGCTGGGGGGGGGGGGAAGACCCCCGCTGTGGGCACCAGACCCCCCCCACTAATCCTCCCACCAGCTGGGAGGGCTGGCTGGCCCCTTGCCCCTCCTGCCCATGGCGTTTGGGGGCACGCACCCCTCAGGCCCTCCCACACATGGTCTATGATTGTGTCACTGTTGTGACCGTCTCTTCCAATCTACAGCATTTCTAAGTCTCTTTAGCTTGGAATCGAAGCACCAGGCACAGTTATGTAAACCAGCGGTGTGCACTGTGGGGGGCTCGCCCCCTGGAGGTGACAAAAGGCCCGTTAGGGGAGTGGGAAGAAACTGGGATCTTGCAGATACCAGAGGTAGAACACGAGGAGCCCAGATGCCAGTTTTTCCAAAGTGACTTCATTTCACAAAGCCACACCTGGTCTAATTCGCCCTTCTTGGCAGACCAGCCCACTTTGTCAGCTGAGATTTCTGAGCCTGCCTTCTTCTCACCTGCATGGAGAGCATATTAGCTCTGTGCTCAGATGCTTGGAGCTGGGTATGATCAATCAGACCCCAGTGGAATCCCTTCATTTCTCCCCTCTTCCCTACCACGGTGAGGCTTGTTCTAGCCAAGGAAGGGTACAATGAGCACTCTTGGAAGCCCATCAGCTCTGCTCTGAGCATCAGCTGAGAGAGGCAGTCGAGTGTCATGTAAGGGAATTCCCCCGTACTGGCGCAGAAGATGCCGGAGTTGGGTCTACTGAGTGGAAGCACAACGCGCTGGCAGTAGACACAAGACTGGCCTCGACGAGGGTGTAATGACTTTTGGGAGACTCACGAAAGGTGCCGGATTGATAGCACTGGAAAGTGAACTCTTCTGCTGTCCGCAGGACAGCCGCCGCACGGGCAGCAGCGCAGGCTTCCCCACGTGTTAGAGGGGGAGATTCTCAGCTGCTGCGAATCACCATCGTTCCACTAACTTCCTTGAAGCAAGGCGGATTGCTGGAGGGGAAGCTCTGGCCCTCTGTGTTTTATCCACACTATGGATGCCCCTCGCCCCCCGTAGAGAATGGTGGTTCAGTCTCCAAGCCCATTCAGTGAGTCACCAGTGGGACTGCCAGCTGGGATGGAGTTTGTTCTGAGGTAGATGCCTATCAAGACATTTCACATTGCATTCTGTCTGGGTGGGCTTCTTCGCTGCAAACCGGCCCACCCAGACAGGGCACCAAGAAGAACGGAGATCCTGCCGATACCTGCGCTGGAAAACCTGGCTTGTTACTGCCAAGAGATTAAGGGTGTAGAGACTGAGATAAAATATAATGTGGTTTGTCAAAAGATAGAGTGCGCCAGACCAACCTGATGGCTGTCTCTGAGAAGATAATCCATTTTCCAGACAAAGGAAATGCTGTCGATCTAATCTACCTGGATTCAATAAAGCATCGGACACAGTTCCACATGGGACATTTTTAGTTAACTTGGAGAAGATGGGGATTTATAGGAAAGTTCTACTCTGGTAAGGATCTGGTTAAAGGGGTGACTATACTGGGCCATGGTGAAAGGTGACCTGTCAGGCTGGAGGGAGGTTGCTAGTCTTGGAACCAATCATTTCACATTTGAATTCATGAGCATGGCAAAAGAAGTGGGAGTATGCTAACAAAACCGGCAGGTGAGACAGAGTGGGGAGGTGCTGCCAGGACAAAGGAAGGCAGGAATATCAAAGAAGAAAGAGATATGAAGTTCTGGAACAGCCTTCCAAGTGGATGAGTGGGGTCAAAAAACCTAACTGGCTTCAAGACTGAGCTTGATAAATGTAGGGAGGGGAGGGGAGGTTGCCTACAAGGGCACGTGGCCCTTCTGTGACTGGTAGTAGCAAATATCTCCAGTGGCTGGAGGTGGGGCACCTAGAGGGAGGGCTCCGAGTTACTACAGAGAATTCTCTCTCCGGTGTCTGGCTGATGTGTCTCACCCACATGCTCAGGGTCTGATTGCCCATATCTGGGATCAGGAAGGAATTTTCCCCCAGAGCAGACTGGCGGAGATCCTGAGGGTCTTTCACGTCCCTCTGCAGCCAGGGACACAGGTCACTAGCTGGTCTGAACTGCAGTAAAGGCTGGATTCTCTGTCACCTGAAGTCTTTAAATCAAGCTCTCATAACACAACCAGAGGTGATGGGCCTGTTGCAGGAGTGGGTGAGTGAGGTTCTGTGGCCTGCAATGCACAGGTCAGAATAGATGATCATGATAATCCATTCTGGCCTTACAGTCTATGAGCTGGATGGTGTCACAACAAGCCCTACAGCATGGCCTTTAGCTGGAGAAGAGAATCAAGCCAAGGAAGGAGTGTTTGTGCTCCAGCCCTCTGAACTGCATTCTGCATGTACATGTAAACCAGACGTCCTCCTCCAGCCCTGCACTGTGATAACAGAGAGCGGTAAGTCCAAATTGCATGGTTCATCCTCAGGTCTCTCCTGTGCTGAGAGCTTGGTAGTGCAAGGAGATCCCCAGAAACCATTTCTGTTTCAGCCCAGTTGCTTTGCTCTCTACAATCTGTTATCTACCCACCATAGGATTGACACACCACGTGCACCATGGGGTAGGATTTCCAAAGCACTCGATCACACCAGGATGGCAAATTGTATTTTATCTGCAAAGCAAAGTAGAACTGAGGTCAAGAAAAAGGAAACAGACAAGTTCTTGTTCAGAAGAGGAGAGAAGTCGCTTGCCAAAGGGCGGTGCGCATGTTCCACATTACTTTTGTCCATGATTTAGCTCCTTTCAAAGCTTTACACGTTGGAATCCTAATTTGTGCAGGAACCGAAGAGCAATTTTTAGGTCGCTTTTCTCTGTGGATGCTCTTTCCACTACACTGACACATGCTTTTGAATGGGGAGGGTTATGTTTTAGTCACCACCTACCCCTGTTGCTTTCTGTTTGGTGTAGGCATACTTCTCCCGGGTATTTCTTTCAAAGCGGTAAGTGGGAGCAAAAGTGATCTCTTCTTCCTCTGAAACAGAGAAAAAGCTGGTGATTGTTCTAGGGCAGGTAAGACACTCAGCACTCCCCCTGGCCTTCCATACTGCTCTGTCTGGGGCCACAGAAAAGCTGGGAGAAGGGTTGTGCTAAGAGTAGAAGAATTCAGCATCTTACCAAATTGCAGAAACACCTTTTGGTCCTTTTTCTCCATGAGAAGCTGGTCAAAACCCAGCAAATCGGGATACTGCTGCTGTTTGATCTTCTGGATTATATTGTCTGCGTCCTGAAAGAAGAAAACCTCAGAGCGGCAGAAATGCGCTTTATCTTCCTACAAACACTCCCTTGCTAATGGTGAGACTATAACGCTGGGCACTCGTCTGTCCAACTCACCCACAAAGACTCTGAATGTCTACCAAAATACCCAATTCACAGCAGCACCAGCCATTCCGACACCATCACCAGGCCTCATGTCATTAAGAGCAACCACGGCTTGTCTGTTTCCTAAGTACCTGAACACCTGTTCTGACTAGGCCTGGCCCATTACAGCACAGATTGAAGGGTGCAATGAACGAGCCGCAGGGTGTTCTCAGGGTCATGGCAGCAGGGTTGGTGCTGTTCTGGGAATGGCTGTCATTGGTGAGAACTGGGGAATGATGGTATGCCAGATGGCATCGTTAGTAGGCCAATGGCTTGTTAATCTTTGGAGAGGAGATGCAGTGGCTAATTCATCTCTGTCTCGGTATCTCTCTAATGGTTTTCTTTGCAAGGGGCAGTTAGTTTGGGGCCCCTTCTCCCACCCCTCTCTCCTTTTCACGTTCCTCCAGACCAGAAGTTGACAACGCTTTTCACACAATTAAATGCGCCATCTGCCACTTCAGGAATTCTTCTCTCAGCTTTCCTGAACCGCCAGAAATCAAGAGGGGTCCCTCACCGTTGGAGGCAGTTCCACGCGGTAGTTCAAGTCGCCCAGCCAGAAGAGATGAGTAAAGCGGTGAGTGATGTTAAATGGACTCAGTTTCTTATCTCCCAGGGTCAGGAAGCGCAGAATGCTCGTGTAGTTCTGGTTTCGCCTAACAAAACAAGCAAAGACTGCCTGTCGCCCTCGGTTGCCATGGGGTCCCTCACGGCTCGAGGCTGACAGAGACTGCTGGAGCCAGTCAGGCGCAAAGTACAGGAACGCCCAGGTTTTTAGCCATCATTCTTTAGAGAACCCCACACTTGCACTTCGCATAGGCCTCGGTGACAGCGAGGGATGGCATGGGGAGAAGTGAAGAAGAGAAGGGAGTGTTCCTGGTGTTGGCGCTCCAGGACAGCGACATGCCAGTTCGGGTGGGGCTTGTTCTGAGGTAAATACCTCAGCAGGTCCTGAAGTAGGAGACAGGCGTGAACTCTGAATCATCTGCAGCTATGGGAATGGGGATTCTTAGGCCCTGCATGGCAGCCTGATTGGGGCGTTGGAGGAGCATATTTTAGAGCAGCTCCAGACTGCTCCCTTTTGTGCTGCTGCCTGTTTCTGTCGCCCAAGAAGCCTAATGTAAAATGGGTGCAAAACCAGGGCTAACGCCACCCGTGATCCCTCCGCGGGGCTGCATGTTTCTGTGCTGCCCCTCCTGGCACAGAACTTGTACACAAGGCAAGAAATAAAGAGCTAGTCTTTGGCCAGACTCTGGCAGCTGTTCCAGGCACCTGGGAATTTCACTAAAGGCAAGCGAAGCCCCGGACAGCAGAGCTCCTGTACCGCTGTTCTAGTCACCCCCCACCTCGAACTAGACCTGGTACAGAGGATGCTCCCAAGAGAGAGGCAGCATGGCCAACGCATCTCTTCATCCCTGCTGCCCTTAGCTGGCTCCTCAGGCATCTCCAACTTACTCCATGGACCAGACAGGCCCCAGTAGCCAGGGCTACAAAGCCACAGTCCCTCTGCCATCACGTGGCACACTGCTTGGCCGTACCACACACTCCACCTCTCTCTGCTGATCGTGGGGAATGGGATTACCTCTCAGAGACCTATTTCTTTGCTCCACGCTTGACCCCGTTGGGACATTCTCCCTGATCGCCCCGGCAATGCCCCTCAGCCTGGGAAGATTGGCCCTGAACGGATCTCCACCCAACCCTCCCAGCCCTCTCTCAGTGGACCTCGGCCCACAAAGGAGACGGTATCTCCTGCTGGCACCAGGGAGATATTTTCACTGTCCACATTGTGTGTGTGCAGAGTAACCTCAAAGTTTCTCTCTAGACAGTGCAAATCATCAAGCCGTTTCCAGGGGCAGATCCTCAGGCTTCGCCAGGTGGGCCAGGCCTACACGGCTTTAGGTGAAATACACGGGCTCTCTCCACAGCTCTGAGAAGCCCTTTCTGTCTGTTTCCTCTGCCCACTTGCAGATGCCAGCAGCTTCCACTCCAGGTGAAGCCAGGGTTGCTGACTGAATGGTGATGCATGGCCAGGGGTACTCAGGAGCTTCCTGTGTGGTGAGCCAAGGCTGCGTTCACAGTGAACCTTTAAGAGATTTTAAGGCCAGAAGGGCCCCTGGTGACAATTTAGTCTGACCTCCACAGCACAAGCCAGAGAACACCCTCCAACGCACCCTACCAGAAGCACGGCCAGACTGGGTCAGTCCAATGGTCCAGCTAGCCCTGTATGCTGCCTCTGACAACCCCAGTGCCTAGTGCCCCGGAGGCAATGAATAGAAGGGGGCAGTTAGCGAGTGATCCATCCCCTGGCATGCAGTCCCAGCCTCTGATAATGAGGGGGTTAGGAACACTCGGGCATGGGGCCGCATCCCTGACTATTCTGGCTAATAGCCACCGACACACCGATCCTCCATGAACTTCTCATCTGCTTCAGAGCCATTGGTATTTTTAGCCTGGCCACCATCCCCTGGCCATGAGTTCCACAGCGTGACCAGGGACAGCAGTCCCCACCCTTGAAAGTCAATGGCACAGTTCACCTGTGTTTCTTCTCACTTCCCGAAGTCAAGTGGCTGTTCACAAACCCGAAAGAGGTCCCGTTAAACATGAACGACACTCCCACTGCTCCTTTATTGCCTGGGGAAACAAGCAGCAGCAAAATGTCAAGAAGGCAATCCGCCCCCGGGCTGAAGTGTCACATACAGAGCAGAGTTCAGGGAAAGTTTTTCTGAAGGAGGCAAAATCAATATTGGTTTAACAAGCTCATTGAATTTCCGCCTGCGACCTGCGAAGGGAGCCCTCCCAGGCAGCCGAAAGTCTTTAGCAGGGAAATAGATGAGTCCAGGATTGATTAGATCATTAGAAGGACAGTTTTTCCTTCCCTTCTCTCCAGCTAAAACTGTGTTTAAGGAGCACCCAAGGAAATCAATTAGCAGGTGTTTAGCAGACAAGTTCCCCCCCCCTCACCATCCTCGCTGATCCACTCCTTCCCCTCCCTCCCAGCACCTCCCCTGATCAACTGTTCGGTGGCATGTGGGAGGCACTGGGAGGGAGGAGGAGGAGCAGGGACAGGGTGTGCTCAAGGGAGGGGGCAGAGGAAGAGGTGGGGGACAAGAGGTGAGGGGGAGCTTGGGGAAAGGGGTGGAATAGAGGCAGGGCCTGGGGCAGAGGAGATGGGTCGATCACCTCTCAGGTAGAGAGGAAGCCATCCCCTATGCAAGGATCCATTCATGCCTCGTTGGAGAAGCCCCTGGTCTCTTCAGCATGACCCCGCGTGACCTTGCTGAGAGAGGACTGTTCATTTCAGGTGCCCCCCATGGGCACAGAACAGGTAATGGATCAGATTCCGTTTCCTTACCCAGCGTGTTGGCAATTCCCGTCTTCACGTTGTTTGTGCAGATGTGGCTTATCCGGTTCTCATGTTCCGGCTTGGCCAGGACCACGATCCTGATGTTCCAGAGCGTATGGATTGCTATCTGTCAGGGAGTGGAAAAGGGAGGGCTAGATCTGGGCAGAGAGACACTAGACACGCCTGGTCTGCCCACAGCTTTCCCAGCCTCCCTGGACACACTGACTGTGAGATTTTCCTCTGAGCCATGGACCCATGTTCTTAGAGTGTGGGAGTGGGGAGCAGGGAGAACGCGTGCAATTCCTGGCACGCAAACATGCTCACATTAATCCCTGGACCATGCTGGTCGCACCAAAGATAATTTCATTTGTTTTCAGGCAAATTCTAAGAGCCACCTAAGGGACCCACTAATGTTCCTTCTAATTTTTCCATCTATGTGCAGAATGAATGTTGTTATGTGCACTGAGACATGTGCAGATGTGCACCACCCCTATAAACACATGGTGCCAGCGGTGGAAGACTGTGGGTGGTCAGCTAATCAGCTGGGTGGCATTTGAATTTCTCTAGGCAGCCGCCCAAGCGCTCAGCTTACAGGGAACATTGGGCCCCATCTGCAGTGACCTTTCAGAGCTGCTTAAATCCTGCTCGTCCACCTCACTGAGACTCAGCAGTGGCCAAACACGGGTCTCTCCGCGCTCGGTCAGTCGGTGTGGTTGTGCCTGGCCTGTATGAGAGCCTGGACTAGGAACGCTGCAGCCCACGCAAAGCAAGAACGAGGCCCAAGCGGTCTCAAAAGATACGCCCGCAACTTCAAAATAGTCCTCTAAGAAGGCTGTTCCCAGGCCGCAACCGGATTGCAGGCAGGTGTGCTACTGGGTGGGGGTGCAAGGTCTCACCCTTCCGGCCCCAGCCGGCAGGCCCTGAGCACACTGGGGCCGGCTCTGGGCCCAGGCACTGCCTAGGGCATTGCTGGTAGCAGCCCAGCTAGCTGGATCAAGAGGAATGGAGCCCACAGACACAGCCAGTCCCTCTCCCTCCGCACACTGGTCCCAGCAGCGTGGCACTTTGGGAGCAGGGAGGCATGTGCCAGGGGCTGGTTATTCCCATGTCTCTCCAGGCTGCTAGGGGAGGCTGTGATCCTGGCTCTGCTCGGAGCCGACGTGACTCCTCACCACTTTAAAGCTGATGTTGGTGATTTCCTGCAAGGACTTTCTCAGAATCTCCAGCCATTCTTTCTCCCCTTGTGGGTCCTCCTGGGTGCCGATGATATAAATGTCATGGGGGATGTAGTCTGCAGAGTCATCCCGGGTCTTTCCCTGCCCCTTGGAGAGAAACCAGGATGTGATCTTCTTTTGGGGAGGAGCGTCACCTTTAGCAGCAAATCCAAAACCACAGTCAGTCAGAACACGCACAGGCAAAACCTAGACCCACCCCCAGCAGGGGGCGAACAGGCTCCCAGCCCCCCGGAGCAGCAGAAACAAAGGACCAGGGGCCAGGCTCTGCTCTGTGCATGGCAGAGGGGAAGCCCAAGATGATGGAACTGGTGCTGTCCCACCTCATTCCCGGGGGGCGTCGGCAGGAGCATCTGTGCACTGCCAGTTCCTGTGTCTTGCAACTGCCCAGGGAGGCCACTGGCAGCAGCTGTCACTGGCTCCTCAGTTCGAGGCTGGGATATTCCAAAGCTGGCTCCAAGGATGGGGAGCCGCCAGGAGGGGGGGGCATAAGAGACTTGCCTTTGCCCCCAGCTGCCAGCTGCCCCGAGTGCATTTCGGCTGCAGTTGAGGATCAGGGTGTACGGTGGCTTTAACCTAGCAGCTCACGTCCCTTAGAACAAGCCACTTCCCCAAAATGGGAAGCAGATTGGCTTGGGGTTCCCCAGACAAAGAGCCCTGCTATGAAATTCTCTAGTCAACTCCGGAGGGTGGGGGGCTTCTCCGAATCACATGCAGAACCTGCTAGACGCTGCACGCCCCCTTTCCCCAGCACGGTCACGCCAGCATAGCGGCCCCTGGACACTGCAGCGGTGCAGGGGGTCATGGGGCATGCGGGCACCTGGCCGAGAGACTCAGTTCCCACCCTGTCCCTGGGAGCAAGTCCCTTCCTGAGCGTCTGTGAGAGGTGGGTCCCATCGGCCCCGATGTGAAAGCAGGCCAGCGTGACAGTCCGGCTCGGTGTCGGGGCGGGGGGGGGCATACAGAGGGTGAATCAAGAAGGGAGCAACGTACCCATGTTCCAGGTGCCAATGAAGATGGTGATCATGTCTGGCTCTGGCTGCTCGGAGTGTTTATTCTTCATCTGCTGCAGGAGCTGGCAGAACCCTTCTCTTTTCTACACCCGGAGAAACAGAGACAGCTGGTGAGAGGACGGTGGCAGGAACCCGCCCTGCTTCCTCTGAAAGAAGAACTGCCTGGCCAGGGAAGTGCCCACAATATCGAAAGGGCAGATCAGCCTGGTCTTGTCTTGCCTGCAGGGAGGGTGCTTGGCTTATGGCCCCTTCTTAGGAGAAAGGCCGTGGCGTTGGTGCATGCTAACCAGCATGTGTAGACAAGGCAGCACACTGCTCTGCCCCAGGTCACACTGGCCAGGAAAGGCCTGCCTTGCTCCAAGCCCATGGGAAAGGCAGCACGTCTTGTCTACACTGGAGTTTCCAACCATGTAAGCAAGCTGGTGCTATCTCTCACCCTGATCTCCTCGTCTAGTCCCAGCCCCGGCAGGCTTCCAGGCCCGCGAGTGATTCGGGTATTGCTGCCTTTGCCGGCCAAGGAGCAGCCTGGGAATGGTGCAGCCCTCGTCTGCTTCCTTCCCTTTCCCAAGCGCACAGGTCTAACAGGGCTGAGGAGCGCCAGAGCCAGGCCAAGGTTGAACTTGGGGGGCCACGCAGCGGCTGTCTCCACCATGCTATGGACGGGCCCAGGGAGTCCTGCTTCCTGCCACTGCGGAGTCGCAAGGCGCAGCAGGCTAGGGCAGAATGGAGCAGGCTGCCAGGCCACTCCAGCTCCTGCTACCATTATAAGTGGGGGGAGGGGGCGTGGCCCTTGCTGCCACCCCATGTTAGGCCTCTAGGGATCCCCTGTCTTGAGTCACGTGGGGGAGGAGGAAAAAAGGTGGAACAGGGCTGGAAGGAGTGTGGCCAGGTGGGGCTTTTGGGAAGGGATGGAGCAGAGGTGGGATGGGGCGGGGCCTGTGGCGGGAGATGTTGCTCCAGGCCCTGCATCCCCCTAGGGAGGGTCCTGAATCTTGCACCAGTTGCTGCACATGGGATCCAGTCTCACTTGCATTTGATGGATGCTCCCCCATTATACGACCAACCTCACTTGTGCTGAGCACGTTAAAATCCTGTAAGCCTTCCCCTGGCCTGAGGCCCTTGCCGGTGCTGCAGGGATACAGTGCGGAGAGGCAGTGCCCTGTACCTTGGAGTCAGTGAACACGTATTCTTTCCGCTGCATTTTCTCTTTCTCGGTCTCCAGCACGATCACCAGTTTGTTCGGGAACTTCTGGGACTTGATGAGCTGCAGAACTAAGCAGAGGCTGGGTGTCACTGGCCCTAGTCCCACGCAGCCTCCCCTCTGCTTGCAGGAACCCACTGGGCGTAGGAAGCAGTGCGCTCCCACGCAGCCCCCATTCTGAGCTCTGCCCTGCCCTGGGAGCCCCGCGTGGACTGGGCCCGCATTCCTGCCAATTCCGCCTCTGAAAAGGGGTTTTCTACAGAGCCTGGAACCAAACCCACGGCAAAGATGGTTTCCCTCAGTCCCACCGACAGCCCGTCAGCTCCAACAACTGTCCCTGGCATGCAGGGGCTGCAGCTGGTGCTAACCCTTTAGGGGACACTGGAGAGCTCCTTGCCCTGAGTGCACCAGCCCCCTGGACAAGCTGCTCCTTCGAGTCTGGTCATTTCTCAGCGTTCAGATTAGTTCCACTTGGCCGGTCAGGGCGGTGCTCTGGGATGGCTGCTGGAATGGCTCAGCAGAAACAACAGGCAGGTGCAGTCAGCAAAGGACTTTCTTCATGGACTACAGTTATACTCTGAAGCCAAGAGCACACAGCACCGCCTGCCTGGGGCTCCGCCCAAACCCATGCCCCTCTTCTTTGTACTTCCCAAGCAGGCCATTTATGGTCCTTCCTCTGAGCATATGTGGAAGGGGAGGTGGCAGCTGATCTGATGGTGAAGATGGTTTGGTCCCATGTAGATCAGCAGCAATGCTCCCTCTAATTTTTTCCAGCCTTGTGCAGAATAAATGTTTATGTGCACTGAGACACGTATGGATGTGCACCACCCATAGAAACACAGGCTGCTGCCAGTGGGTGGCGGTGGGTGCTCTGCTAATTAGCTGGGTGACCCTTGATCCCTCTTGGGTAGCCACTTACAGAGAACACTCAGCAGCAGCTAAGCAATTCTCAACCCCAGCTGTGAAAGTCAGATGGAGAGGTTTTGCTCACATTAGGGGCAGTGATGGGTCTTTTTCCTAGTGCGGATGGAGCCTCAGCTGACAGTGCTGCCCTGCAAATGGCTGCAGTGTTTGGCGGTAGAGTCCAGAGGGGAATTAGAAAAAGAACTTGTCCCCTGTTGAAAATCTGTCAGCCAGCGCGTGAGCAGGGCCCTTCCCAGGGATAAAGAGAACTGTTAATGCAGGCCTTCACAGGACACAACCTCCATGTCCACCCTGCAGATGCTACAGCAGCAGAGTTATGGCACCGCGCAGGTTACAGCGACAAAAGCAGGTGTCCCATCACTGTAGGAACTCTATCTCCGCGAGCAACAGCAGCCAGGCCAACGGAAACATCCTTCCGCCAACCGCGCTGCATCTCCGCCAGGGATTTGGTGGGCATAGCGCCAGTGCATGGGGAGATGGATTTGTCACACACACAGAGCCATAGCCACGCTGGCCTAAATTTAAAGTGCACAGACCAGGCCAAAGAGATCAACGGGACAGCAGCACAAATGCCACGGGCCGAGCACTGATCTTGAGAGCGAGGACACTGAGGCCTTCTCAAGACCTCACTTTTCTCTCCAGCGCATCTAGGAGAGAGGTGGACTCACAGCAGCGTTGGCCTAACGTCTCTGAGATGTTTTGACCTTTGCTGCTGGCATCCTTGGACCACGCGAGAGTTAACTGGAAATACCTTTGATCCAGGCATGCTCTTTTCCATTAACTGAAAGCCATGGGACTACGTACTGACTCTCAGAAAGAGCCATTTACCGCAGCATTGGCTTCCATTTGCTGAAAACTGCCTTGGAGACAAGCAATCTAGGGTTCCTGGTGCCTTGCAGTAGAACAACACTCTCAGCATAACAGACTGATATGCACATTGGACCAAACTTTGCTCCCACTGAAGTCAATGAAAAATTCCCATGGGGATCCAGGGGGACTCCCCCAATATTTATGACCCCGGGGAACTTACTTTTCTTATGGGTATAGAACTTGTCTTCAGGACCATCCTTGGATTTCTTGATAATCAGTTTCCCCGTCTCCACATCAACTTGTAAGTGTATTTTCGAGGAAATTCCTAGGGAATCTGCTTTCACCTATTGGAGAAGGGCAAGATTTTGCATAAGTCATTTTTCTAAACCTCCGTCACTTGTACAGGAAAAACAACATCTAAATCCACAAACAGAGGAACAGCTGCCTGGCCTGACTCCATCACATCACTCTGAACAGAGAGCTTGGAGACATGTCCCCTGCTAGGGTACCTTAGAGCATCAGGGGTCTACAGGCATTGAGATCTAATGGTATTGTCTACTATATATTGAAGAGCGTTTGTGCATCTGTCTGTCTGTGTGTCCATCCACCCATCTGTGAGTCTGTTTGTCCAAGAACTCCTCCCAAACAGTAAGAATCAGGACCAGCAAATTTGGTAGGCAGCTTCCTAATATCATAATTGAAAGCAAGCTCAGGGTTTGGTTGTGCCCGCACAATGGGATGTGCCTGGAATGGGATTGTTTCTCATCAGATGGAAAGGGAGGGCTGTGATAGCAGGGACAGTTATACCCCAGAATGACCCCTGCCCAGCGCTGCCACCGCTTGGCCCCAGGGAGCAGCCACCAGCCAGCCATGTGGCCCCTGTGGCTCAGGCTGGCCCTGGGGAGCAGCCAGCAGCTGGGCTGTGCAGCCCCCAATGCCCCATGCTGGCCTCAGGGAGTGCTGCTGACCACCCCCTTTCCTTGAGACCCCACACCTGCCCTGAGCCTTCCACCCCCTGGCTGAGCCCTCAACACCTCCCAACTCCTTGCCCTGACTCCTGCACCCCCATCCTCTGCCTTGAGCCCCACACCCCCTGCTCTGACTCCTGCACCTCCCAACCCCTGGCCTGAGTCCCTCTTCACCCCCAGTCCTGACTTCTAAACCTCCCATATCCCCAGCTCCTACTCTGAGCCCCTCCTCATCCCAACCCTGACTCCTGTCACCCCTTACACTGCTAACCTCCTGCCCCGAGGCCCCCACATCCCAAGCCCCTGCCCTGACTCCTGCACTCCCTATACCCCCAGCCCTGAAGGACCTGAGCAACGCTGGGTAAATCTTCGAGTCTTTACTCGAATAGAGGACAATATCCAGAAACGTAACATGCTGAGACATCCCTACATTTGCTGTGTTCTTCTGTAGTACTGTGCGCATTGCTGACAAAGTCCATTTACCTCAAAGGTTACAGGTGGGATGAGAGAATGCCGATGCGTTGAATCGGGTCCTTCGATCAACAGTGTTTTCACCTGCAAAAAGTCATGCATATGGATGTGTGTTTGGTGACTCTCCACGTCACTGGAAGGGGACCAGAGAAGGGAGTAATAACGGCATTGCCGGAGAATTCTCGTCGGAGAGGTGGGTTTCACCGCTGATGAACGGCGCATAAACAAAGCCAGAAGCAGATGAAGAGGGAACACGAGATAGTTATACGTCTCTACCTTTTCTTCAACCGAGGACAGCAAAGAGATCAGCTGATTGAGCTTCTGCACAACATTGACTGGACTGGCTTCCCCAAGCAACTGGTAACAGCATTAAAAAAGAAGAAAGAGAGAGAGAACCATGAGTCCCAGACCCGAGGAAGGTCAGAGTTCACACCCCCTGCCTGTAACACCAGCTAGCAGCAGTGAGTTTCACGTCACCCCAGTCTAACGATGCACCTCAGCACAGAATGGGACTGAACAGGCAGGAGAGTTGGGCTGGTGGGAGGAGACACTTGCAATCCTGGTGCACTGGCCACAGGCTGGGCATGTGGAGGAGTTGGAGGGTTGATGACAGAAAGACAGATCTGTATTCCTGGGCCCTGGGTTGAACATGCAGCTTGGACTTCTGGTTTTCTGGGCTGCAGGACAGAAGAGGTTGGACGCAGGTGTGAGGTGGAAGGAGGGAAGGATTTCTCACAAAATGACACTGCCCATCCAGAGGAGTTAAGCTGATGGAAGGGCAAATCCACAATCCGGGGTGACAGGCTGAGGGGGTTGGAGATTCGGGACCGGGGATGGGAGAGGGCGGAGGAGACTACGAGTTAGCTGAATCTATGGCTAACTCACTGTGTGCCTGGTGCTCTGCAGCCAGAAGCAGCCCAAAGAGAACAACAGTGTTAACTGAGCAGCTAAATTCATGAACCTTGTGGCATCCCAAGCACCGAAAGCCTCCCTGCCCCACGTCTGAGCCTGACAGACACTATCACTCCTCCTGGGCTACCTTTCCCCAGAGCTTACTTGATGACGCTGATGGATACCAGGGGGCAGCTGCTGCTCAAACACCTTCTGGATGGACTCCAGGGACGGGAGTATCCGAGAAGCCTCGCTGAGAACACAAAGACACATCAAAGGTCATTGCAGGGTTTGGGGGGGGAACCTGGGTCACATGGGGGCAACAAAAGGAGGCTAAAGCTGTCCAAATAAATCAGCACAAAACCCGTCCCTCATGCCCGGAGTCAAGGCGGGTGTTTTGGCGCATCTCTGAGGCGTGGAAGGAGAGAATCAAGCTTTAATCTAGCTAGTGTAGCTAAAAATAACCCTGAGGCTGTAGTGGCCCAGGCATCGATGTGAATATACCCCCGAAGTCCTCAGCAAGCTGCCCCAGCCCATGCTGAAGCCCTTGCCAGTGCTGCTATTTACAGACTAAAGCTCGCGTGGGTATCCCAACCGGAGCCGCAGTTGTCACACCTCTGACTGCTTGGCACCCGTGCCCTGTGAGGTCAGTGCCAACCCTGAAAGACCAGTGCAGGGCAGCAGGGTGAGATTGTCGACCAATGCACGAGCAACAGCAGGACTCCTCACAGCTCCAGAAACGGAGGCAGCACTGTCCCACCAGTGAAGGAGCAAATCCAACCATCTATTTTGCAACAAACGCACTAAGGGGACAAGTGGAACTTGGGGCCGGGGGGGGGGGGGGAGAGTAACATGAACCTGCTTTTAATCTCCTGAATTCAGAGCAGGGGATGTGAATGAGATGAAGTTAGTGAGCTCAGCTGTGGTCCCTGAGGATGCTTGTCCGCCACAAAACCATGATATGAATTTGGCCCAAAGGAGACTCTCTGCTAATGACCAGACTTAGCACTACAAGAGCAGTAGGTCCTGCAGGTCCAGGTGAACCTGGAGAACAATGCAGCATTGTCCCTAATCAGTGACCAGGACTAACAAGTCTCCTCACTTTCATAGGTACCAATGCACCAGTTTTTCCATCTGGTTCTCTGGGCAAGGCGCTATGGTGAGGGGGCCCCTGCAGTCTCTGAAAACCAAGCTACTAATTTAGGTGCCTAAGGTAGGCCCCCAAGCTTGACATTTCAGCCCAAGAGACTTGCCAGGGTCATGCAGAAAATCTGTGGTGGAACTGGGGGTGTGTCTAGACTACATGGCTCCATGAAACGAGGTTTACCGGAGCGGTCGACAAAGGCTTCCCTTGTCGACTGTGGCGCATCTAGACTGCCCCGCTGTGCCGGATCAGCTGATCGGCACAGCGTGGCGGCCATTTTGATGTAAATGAAGCAGCAATTATTTAAATCGCCGCTTCATTTTGCTATGTCTAGTAAACTCATCTACGTGGCTCCGTCGACGGAGCCATGTAGTCTAGACACACCCTGGGAGTCCAGACCTCCCCTAGGCTCTCAGTTCTGTGCCACAAAACTGTTCAGCCTCGAACCTTTCCATTATCCTAACCTCCCAAAGTCTCCCGTGAATGTCAGTGGACTCTGGTTCAGGCCCTATGAGCAAAGAGGTGGGATTAGAAGCACCAGGGAAAGTTCTACCAGACAAGCTGACTGGAAACGATTACAACATCTCTACTTTGACGTGATGTGCAGCACAGACCATGCAGTTCTTAACAGCAGCAACCACAGAAAACCTGCCACTTGGCCCTTTCTTACCGGAGAATGGCCCAGTCTGAGGCTCTTTAGCATAAAGCCCACATTACTGTAGCACTGGGGGAGGAATGCAGCAAGGTATTTACTGGCATCTGTGCTCAACCAAACCACACCGTGGTTTTTAATTGCATTCACATCTCTTTTACTTTCTTCCTTTGAACAGCTGTATGAGTAAAGTTTTATTCATGAGAACTTTGTACAGGAAGTGCCAGGAGCATTTGTGTCCATATGTATTTGCATAATAAGTGGTGTCGGAGTGGCCATCTTAAGTGGTCCATGGGGGAGTCATGCCACCAGAGAGCAGGAACAGCTGGCCATGCGGTGGATTATGGAGTGACAGCCTGAAACAGCCGGCAGGCTGCACGGCTCACACGTCATACAGCCAGTGATATTTGTCCCCCCAGGCCCTCTTGGGAATTCTGAAGGAGGAAGATCTCCCCGCGCATCGACAGGAAGCTCCGTGGCTGGGCTGGCGCAAACATTCCCTACAATTCCCCCTAAAGCGAGGACTCCCCCTGACTAGGGAAATCTCTGGGAGAGGTTCAGCCATCTCCCTGCCCCTGCCTATACAGCCCCTCCCAAGCTCCTGCGGCAGAGAACCAGGCCTAGGCACCCTCACAGCCTGGAGACCCTGGAGGCCAGTAGCAGTCAGTGCAGCTAAAAGCCACCTTCAGGCTGCTCTTAATTCATGCCAGGGGCTTCCCCTTTGTGGAGCAGCAGGGGAATTGGGGGCCCAAAAGGTACCCTGCAGCCCTTCCCTGCTCCTCCTCAGGGAACAGCTAGCCCAGCTCTGCCCATCACTGAGCAATCGTCTCCTACCCTCCTCCCTACCGCCACGACAGACACGCAGTTCCGACATTTGCCATCACAGTTTACCCACAACATGTACCAGGATAGGCAGGTGTCAGCTAGTGGACACAAAAGAGAAGTTCTCAGCCTTTACACCGACTGCAGGGCACCCTGGGTCTGACAACGGCTCTCACCGGGGCTATGTGCAGGGTTGCTGTCGCTATGTTGGTCCATGACATTAGCGAGACAAGGTGGGGGAGGTGATATCTTTTACCGGACCAACTTGGGTTGGTGCAAGAGATAAGCCTTTGGGTTACCTGAGAAGAGCCGTGCCAGCTCCAAAGCTTGCCTCCTCCACTAGCAAAGCTGTTCCAGTCAAAGATATTGCCTCCCGCATCCCGGGCTGGGGAGGGACGTCAGGCTGCCAAAGATGGGGGCACAAGTGCCGATGTAGTCCGTGATTTGCAATTTTCCCCTCCCCTCAGGCTTTGTGAAAACAATAAAAGGTCCCAAATCCAGTTAAGAAAGGGAAAACACAGATGTCTGAGAAGCAGCCTGAGAACAAGCTGCAGATTTCAGGCTGAATCCCTCAGTGCCGCTGGGAAGGAAGATGAGGCGAACAAAACCTAAAATTAGGTAATTCCACTGAATACATTAAATTTGCAGCAGCTTGAGAAGCTGCAAGTTACTACAGAGATTAAGGGAGCCACATAAAGCAATTAAGTGCCCAGGTAACTGAAAATTAGTTAATTGGGGGGAGTGCTAGGCTTTATGGCTGGAGTGCACCCACTCCTAAGAAAATCTGATCTACAGGAGAGAGATGTATTAGAGAAAGCTGACTGATCTGGAAGAGAGAGGCAGGAGAAATAGCCTAAAGTTATTAGGTGTTCGCAGGAGAATTGAGACGGCAAATCCACCGAAATGAAAAGATACCAAGATTACTGAGACCAATTTCTGCAGGAAAGTGCAGGAGGGAGAAGGAATTGGATGGGAGGTATCAAATCTATTCCTTTTTCAAACAGCAATGGGCTGGTTTTGAAAGCCTCTCATTATTTGAACAACACAAACTGTGTACGTGACCAGAACGTCATCCAAAGTCCATTGAAATCAGTGGGAGTTTTTCTATTGACTTCATTAGATTTTGGATTAGGCCCCCTCCATAAGAAAGAATCCAGCATTTCCATATGGAAACTGCATATGCAAACGGGGCAATTATGCGTATAATTAGCCATCTCCGTGCTGTGAAGTATTGCCCATGAAAAGAATTTCTCACCTATTGCACAGGTCTTTGAAAATCTGCCCAGTTAGACCAATGCTACTGAGATGTCATTAGTTCCCAGGATAACAACGGCTTCCTCCATAAATATATGCCGCTAAAGGGGAGGAAGGTCGGGCTACTCGTCTGTGGGTGCAACTCCTCTGACGTCAATGGACTTTCACCGGTGGAGAATTTGGCTCTGTCATATTTGAAGCAGGCACGAGATTTTCCGAGATGTCTCATTGCAGAATTTAAAGGGATGCTGAAGAGCAGCCTTGAGGCTTGAGAAAATTTGATATTGGTAAGGTTTCTTTCTGAAGACTTTCTAATTCCCTTTAAGGGTGATGAGGGGTATAAAAACCTCGATAAGCACAGAGCCGAGGTGCATTAGAGCTCCCTTCCGGGAAGAGCCCGCCTGTACCTCATAGCGCCTTGCCTTCTTTGAAATAACAGTTCCAACCTGTGGAACTCCTTGCCAGAGGAGGCTGTGAAGGCTAGGACTATAACAGAGTTTAAAGAGAAGCTAGATAATTTCATGGAGGTTAGGTCCATAAAAGGCTATTAGCCAGGGGATAGAAATGGTGTCCCTGGCCTCTGTTTGTCAGAGGCTGGAGAGGGATGGCAGGAGACAAATTGCTTGATCATTGTCTTTGGTCCACCCTCTCCGGGGCACCTGGTGCTGGCCACTGTCGGCAGACAGGCTACTGGGCTAGATGGACCTTTGGTCTGACCCAGTATGGCCATTCTTATGTTAGCATGGCCCCATCTGAGACAGGCTAGCTACGGGAAAGACTCAGGCATGATTGCTGACCCATTTTCCAGGGACTGCTAATACTGAGCACATGGGAACTTCCCCGCCGTGGCCGGAGAGAACTGAAACCCAGCTGAGGGGCACAGAAAAGGAAGTGCAGGTTGTGCGGCATCAAGCCCAGCCCTTCCAGACCTCCCTGGAGAATCACACTGAGCCAAATCCTCAGCTGGGGTCACTGGAATAACTCGACACTTCAGCTGGGCCACACCCATTTACACCAGCTGCAGATCTGTCCCCTGCCCTGCCCACTAGCTCTGTGGGAATTCCATTCCCAAGTTGGAGCTCCGTGGATCAGTATTGACTCTTGGTGCATCTGCCCATGTTTTCCTCCTTTCCCCTAATTTGTCGGGGTGACTGCGCCAGCGACTGGAGGGCAGAACCCCACCAGACTGCTCCACGGGAGCCCAACTGCCAAGGAGCTGGTGTGGGAAGGGTGATGTTGGGCTCCTGAGCCAGCCTGGAGGATGGATGCCTCTCGTGGATGGTCAGGCATCCAGCTGGTCTCCTGGGAGCGGAGAACTGAATCCCTTGTTAGTTTCAGAGCAGGGAGGAAGCTGGAGCAGCAGTCAGATCCCTACCAGCTGGGGCACCTGAGCTTTTGCTTCGAATCGATCACTCGGGGAATCCATTAGAGCAGGAGCCTGTTTCTCTGCTCGCTCCACCTGGGCTGCAGTCACTGATTTCAGGAGGGGCTCGCCATGTTCTTACGGCTGTAACTCACACCACAGTCAGGGTTTAGAGCCGCTCAGCAATACGGGGCTTTTTTTCTATATGCCACTTTTACTCAATGATTTGGGAGGTGCCATTTATGTCTATTCCTAAACCAGTCAGCTAATCCTTTAATGCATTTTGGCTTTGTTTCTTAAAGTGTAAAAAAATACCCCTCTATTATTACCCACAGGGAAATCTGACTTGCTGCAGCTGTGTCTTTCAAGCAGATTTAATGCCCCAGGGCTAGGACCTCAGGTGTAAAGCATCTCAACCTCTCCGGAGCATCTGACTCCTAGCCTTTGACCCCACAGGACATGAGGCCACTGTCTTGCTACCCATTTTTAAGGACAAGCAGTTTTGCTGGGCTGGAGATCTGGGCTCACAATTCAAATGGCACCTGCCTTTGAGGACAGTGCCGTGACATTACCTTGGCTTCTCTGAAAATTAGCCTTCGGTTACCTGAAGAGCCCTTTGCAGAGTGCTGTGAGTAGTTTCTTCAGCTGGGGGAGATTGCCGGAGCCTGTCTGCACTATCTCGATGTCACTGGTGATGTGAACTCGCAGATAATCCTGGATGAACTTCAGGTGTTCCTCAGAAACACTGTGGAAAAGAGTGACATGGGTAAGGGAACCAGCTTCCCCGCTGCTGTCCCCCACCAGCAGGCCGCTGAGCATCGACGGAGGCAGAAACCGTCACAGCGACATGCTCGTGTGCCGCATACCTTGTTCTGCAACATTCCTTCTACATGGCGTGGGGGGAGGCATGGAATTCGGATGCCCGGCCTGAGGATTCCCCAATGCTGCTTTGGGATGGGAGAGAAAGGCCTGCTGTGGTGGAGGGGGTCAGTAGGTCTCCGGCAGGTTGGGGTGTGGGGGAAAGCCGGGGGGCTGGTAGCCGGGGAGTGCTGGGGGAGCCAGGACCTTCACTCATGTCTCCGTGGCTGACTCCCTTGAAGCTTCTGCCTCAGACAAGGCGTGGCTAGAGACTGAAAGCCGAGGGCAGGGCTGGAGGCTCCAGCTGGGTCCTTGATGGGTGGGGATTGACACCTCTCTCCATGCCGAGGGATGAAGCAGCCAAAGTCTCCTGGCTGTTTCATGCCTTGGCAAGCGCAGAAAGTTCTGACTGGCTGCTCTTCTCCAACAAGACAGAAGGAACAGCAAGGGCAGCTCTCTCTCCGCCTGCCACCTGCCTAGCCTGCCAGTCGGCCATCCAACCCCCCTCCTACCTCCCCAACAGAACACCCCACTAGCTTCCCGCTGCGGAAACATGAGCCCCCACCACAAACAACATCTCCTGAGTTTTTAACTCCAAGACTTGTCCATTTGCCCATAATCTCTATTGAAATCTCTGCGATTGAGGCACTTGGTTACTAGCCTAGCCTCTCTCTGACATTACCATACTGTATGGCATGGAATCTGTCCTTGGGCCTGGCAGGAACCTGGATTTATCGCTCAGGAGAATATTCCTTCCATGCCAGAGCACATGCCCTACCTTAGGGAGCAGCCACTGTGTCGCTTTAATGGCTAAGAGACTAAGGTCCCGATTCTGACCTCCAGGGAGTCACAGTGGGGTACAAAGAAGGTGAGATTAGATACAGGCCCCACATCCTGCTCTCTCCCCTTCCACATCAGAGAGCTGATTCCAGTGACACCTTGGCCACGCAGGGGTTAGGCGTCGATTCTACTGTCCTGGTTATCAGAGCTGTCCTGCCCCACACCCCACAATTTGGGGGTCTTCAGCCGTCCTATGGATGGGCCTGGCGTGGGGCAGCAGCAGGGGTCAACCCGCACTTCCCCCTGAACTCAGCACAGCGGTGGGAGCTGGAGCGGCCCAGCAGCCTGCTCGGCCCCTGGTAGTCCCCCAGCTTATGTCGCATGGGGGGGGGCAAGAGGGTGGAGTATTGCTGGGAAGGGGCACGGCGGGGGTGGAGCTGATGGACTGTCCTGGGCCCCATGCCTGGGACATGGGGGGAGGTTGCCCCAGGTCCTGTGCTCCCCAAGGGATGGCCCTGCTGATTATTGCCCGTCTGTCCATGTTTCTGAGGGGACGAGGGGGGAGCGACTTGCCAGCGCTCACCTGCTGGTATCCTGGTTCTGCAGCCGCTGAAGCAGCGTCTCTGAAAGGGAGAGTTTGTTGATTTCTGCCACCTTGCAGTTGTCATTTGGAGGAGATGCTTCTTTGGTCTCGCACGTCAGGAGCGCTGCCAGGGGGGGTCGGGGCGGTAGTATGGGTGGGGTTGGTTCAGGGTCTGACGTGAAAGAAGGGAAACAAAGTAAATTTGGCAACTGGCCTTAGCCTCTTGCCTCCCATTCAGACCCACAATGCAGTCTGCATCCCAGTGGCAGTCAGTGCAAAACCCATCCGGATGAACTGCCTCCAGCTGCCGAGCTGAAAAGTTCTGAACGTCATCAGACCAGCCCCTGATATTGATACAGGCCCAACCCTGTCCCCACTGAACTCAATGATGTGGTGTAGTGGGTAGAACTTGGGGTCGTGAACTCAGAACTCAGAAGCAACAACCCCAGGCTTTGGCACTGGCTTGCAGAGTAGACTTGGTCAAGTCACTTAACTTAAATTTCCTGAAGACCAATTCATATTTGCGCAGTGCTTTGAAAATGTGCACGTGCTGCCGCATGGCTATGTACCTTTATTGTTCATGCGTCTTCAGTGGAGTGGGATAATGCCCAGGAGCTGCGCAGCAGAGGGAGATGTACGGGGGCTATGTCTCAGTCAAACATGCAGACAGACACACGGATTTAACTTCAGTCCACAGTGACTGAACCTAATTCAGGTTAAAGGGGTTTAGTACTCTCCACCCTAGGTCTTAACATAAAAAGTGCTGGGCGCTGACATGGTTAGAAGCTTCTACACTGTCAAAACTCTAGTGTTGGAATCCCTACATCTCCATCACGGGCACGGTGGGGAGAGTCTAAACAGGCAACTCAAATGAGTAGATCTGTCCAGAGAAAGGAAATAATCATGAAAGCTAACTGCAAATCAACCCCCCATTCACAAACCAGGAGAAGTCCTCTCACACCATCGGGTATGTCTACACTACAGGACCAAGTCGCGTTAAGATATGCAACTTCAGCTACGTTAATTGCATAGCTGAACTCGGCTTTTGGTGCTGTCTACACTGCAGGAGGTCGAAAGAAGAACACTCTCCCTTCGACTTCCCTTACTCCCCATGAAAGCAGGGTTACTGCTATCGACCAGAGTGTCCCTCTCACTTCAAATTAGCCCTCTTAACAAGACTGCTAATTCGCACCCTAGAAGATTGATAGCGGCAGCTTGGACCTTCCTCTGTAGAGTAGACACACCCTTAGAGTGGGGAGGGGGGCACCTCAGATCTGGTGGCCAGATGCAGCCCCTGGCTTGCCTGGATCTGGACCCCCCAAGGCTCAGGAACCCCCAGCATTAGGAAGCCCGTGCTGTCTCCAGCCCCCTTGCTGCCCCACCATGGGGCTGGAGCACACAACATCTGCTAGTCTGCGGCCCCCCTAGGCTCTAGTGTGCGAGGGGAACGTGAGGAATGCCTCTCTCCTTCTCAGTGGGGGCCAAGTCAGTGAGGATGTTGGGGTTTTTTTGTTTTGGTTTTGGTTTGGTTTGGGGTTTTTTTGCTGCTTCTCACTGGTGTGCAGCCCCTGACTGATATGTCTGTGGGTAGGGGTGGGCTGCTGCATGGTAACCTGAGTGGCTTCGCTTGACTCAGGGGCGTTCGGAGCTGAAAACTCCCTCCACGCCCCAGTTTAACCCCGGCCCCCCTCTGGCCAAGCCATGCCATGCCATTCCACAGGGTTCTGTCTGTCGGTGGGAAGTGGCTGTAGCCGCTGACACTGCCCCGTCTCTGGGAAGTGCAGGCCAGTCCTTGCTTGTTCTTAGAAAGAGAGTGAGGCCTGTTTCCTGAGCGGCCGTAGCTCCTCTGCACACCGTGACTCACAAAGGGAGAGAACTAACGAGCAACGCCATGCCTGAGGGTGCTGCAGCCAGATCAGTACCTTGGTGCCGCGACACCACAGGGATGGGAGACGATGGAATGTAGAGAATCCCCTAGGCCAGTGGGGAACCTTTCTTCTGTCAGGGGCCATTGACCCACAGAAAAAAATCAGTTGTGGGCCATGCACAGCCCTGGAGGGGGGCAGAGGCTTGGGGCTCCCCCCACAGTGGGGTGAGCTAGTGCTCATGGCTCCAGCCCCCAGGGGAGGCACAGAGGGTTGGGGTGAGGCCAGAAATGAGAGGGCCAGAGGGCAGGAGGAGGCCTCAGGCTGGGGCAGGGGGGTTGAGTGTGGGAGGCGGGCGTGGGCTCAGGGGTGAGGCTGACGGGTTTGGGGTACAGGAGGGGGCTCTGGGCTGGGGCCAAGGCATTTGGAGCGTGGGAGTGGGCTCAGGGCTGGGGCAGGGGTGTGGGGTGTGGGAGAGAATTAGGGAGCAGGAGTTTTCTGACCTGGGGCTGCAAGTTCGGGGTGGGAATTTGGAGTGTGAGCTCTGGGAGAGTTAGAGTGTGGGAGGGAGGTTCCAGCCTGGGGCTGGAGGTTCCGGGTGGGGGTGCAGGCAGGGTCTCAGAGGGAATTAGGGTGTGGGAGGGGGTTCTGTTGAGGTACAGGGTGGGGGTGCTGGCAAGGTCTCAGAGGGAGTTATGGTGTAGGAGGGGGTGCAGGGTGGGGGTGCAGGCAGGGTCTCAGAGGGAATTAGGGTGTGGGAGGGGGTTCTGGCAAGGTCTCAGAGGGAGTTAGGGTATGGGAGAGGGTTCTGATGGCAGTTTGGGGTTCGGGTGCAGGCAGGGTCTCAGAGGGAATTAGGGGGTGGGAGGGGATTCTGACCTGACACAGGGGATTTGGGGTGCAGGCTCCACTAGGCAGCACTTACCTCAGGTTGTTCCCATCAGCAGCACAGCAGGGCTTATGCAGGCTCCCTGCCTGCCCTGACCCTGCACTGCTCCTGGAAGCAGCCACCATGTGCGGTCCCTAGGTACGGCTCCCACAGCTCCCACGGGCTGTGATTCCCAGCCAATGGGAGCTGAAGAGCTGGTGCTGGGGGCCAGGGCAGCATGTGGAGTTTCCCTGATCTCCCCTGCACCTGGGGGCCACAGAGACATGCTGGGAGGGGGGGGGGGCTGTTAACCCAGAGCACAGAGATATGCTGCAGGCCAGAGTCAGCTCATGGGCCAGAGGTTCCCCACCCCTGCTCTAGGCTTTCATGGGGTCCCAGTAGCATGGGACTCAGGCCCCTGGCTTCAGTCCCCGCTGGGAACCCTGGGAACCCTGCCTGCTCAGGAGCTGTGTAAGCAGGGAGTTTCTGAGGGTATTGAATCAAAATCACACAGTCCCATAGAAGTCTAGATGTTGATGAGTCAGGCCATTCGAACAAAAGTAATGGTGAGTCAAGATGCTGCTGGTCCTAGCTCTGTATGGAACTCAGACAGCCGCTAGGATCCCAGCGCTGGAAACCTCACTTTCACATCACTTTTGGAGGGAAACCCCCGCCGCGATGCAAACCAACCCCAAAGCAGCGCGGTAATCCCTCCCCTCTCCTCGGGACCGCTCTTCCTTAGAGCCCGGGGCCAAGTCCTCCGCAGGGGCTGATCCGTGATGGCTGGCCTCGAAGAGGTGCGTGGTTCCACCCTGCCCTAGCGGGATGGAGCACGGGCCTCCCAGAGACAGCAGAAAGGGCAGTTCCTGTGGCTCCTTCCCAGGGAGCAGGGGGGCGCGGCTGGTACAACCCGCTGCTTGAGGCTGACCTGAGTGCGGGACAAAATCCTCGGCCATTGGGAAACCCAGTGAAGGACCCTGACAGCAGGCCCCTCGAGTCCCACACATGAGGGGCAGGGTGATGGCAATGCCAAAAAAGGAGGAAAGTGCCAGGCCCAGCTCAGCTCCTCACCCAGCTGCACTGCATTTAAACCCTAGCTCGAGGATATCCTAACCCCTGCTCCAACCTAGGGCTCTGGCAGCCACTCTGCAGTGCACAGACCCGAGTCGCAGAACTGCATCCCAGAGTGCCTAGTGCTGCTCCCTCCCCCGCCCCCGCCCAGAGCGTTACCACTCTAGCCCGGGGGGGGGGGGCGAGAGAATCATTTTTGCTGGGGGGGGGGAAGACTCCAAGAAATTGGAAAGTGGTTGAGGGCCACACTTGTCCATGAGCTTGGGAGGTTGGGATGGAGGTTGGGTGCAGGAGGGAACTCGGGGTAGGAAATTGGGGTGGAGGAGGGGGTGAAAGTTTGGGTGAAAGAGGCAGCTGTGACCTGGGGCATAGACCTGAGCTGCAGGGTCTGGAAGAGGGTTATGACCTGGAGGAGGGGTGCAGGAGGGGGTGCAGAGTCTGGGAGGGGGTTATGACCTGGAGGAGGGGATACAGGAGAGGGTGCAGAGTCTGGGAGGGGGTTGTGACCTGGAGGAGGGGTGCAGGAGGGGGTGCAGAGTCTGGGAGGGGGTTATGACCTGGAGGAGGGGATACAGGAGAGGGTGCAGAGTCTGGGAGGGGGTTGTGACCTGGAGGAGGGGATACAGGAGGGGGTGTAGGGTCTGGAAGGGGGTTATGACCTGGAGGAGGGGTTGCAGGAGGGGGTGCAGTGTCAGGGAGGGAGTAGTGACTTGGAGGAGGAGGTGAAGGAGAGGGTGCAGTGTCTGGGAGGGGGTTATGACCTGGAGAAGGGGTGCAGGAAGGGGTGCAGAGTCTGGGAGGGGGTTGAGACCTGGAGGAGGGATGCAGGAGGGAGTGCAGGGTCTGGGAGCGGGTTTGGACCTGGAGGAGGCGTGCAGGAGGGGGTGCAGTGTCTGGAAGGGGGTTGTGACCTGGAGGAGGGAGTGCAGGAGGGGGTGCAGTGTCTGGGAGGGGGTTATGACCTGGAGAAGGGGTGCAGGAAGGGGTGCAGGGTCTGGGAGGGAGTTGAGACCTGGAGGAGGGATGCAGGAGGGGGTGCAGGGTCTGGGAGGGGGTTATGACCTGGAGGGGGTGCAGGAGAGGGTACAGGGTCTGGGAGGGCGTTATGACCTGGAGGAAGGGGTTCAGGAGGGGGTGCAGGGTCTGGGAGGGGGTTATGACCTGGAGGAGGGGTGCAGGAGGGGGTGCAGGGTCTGGGAGGGCGTTATGACCTGGAGGAAGGGGTTCAGGAGGGGGTGCAGGGTCTGGGAGGGGGTTTTGACCTGGAGGAGGGGGTGCAGGAGGGGGTACAGGGTCTGGGAGGGGGTTGAGACCTGGAGGAGGGGTGCAGGAGGGGGTATAGGGTCTGGGAGGGGGTTGTGACCTGGAGGAGGGGTGCAGGAGGGGGTATAGGGTCTGGGAGGGGGTTGTGACCTGGAGGAGGGGTGGAGGAGGGGGTTCAGGGTCTGGGAGGGGGTTGTGACCGAGAGGAGGCGTGCAGGAGGGGGTGCAGAGTGTGGGAGGGGGTTGTGACCTGGCGGAGGGGTACTGGAGGGCGTGCAGGGTGTGAGAGGGGGTTGTGAGCTGGAGGAGGGGTGCGGGGGGGGTGTAGGGTCAGAGACCGGGTTGTGACCTGGAGGAGGGGTGCAGGAGGGGGTGTAGGGTCAGGGAGTCGGTTGTGACCTGGAGGAGGGAGTACAAAAGCGCGTGCAGGGTCTCGGAGGGGGTTGTTTCCTGGAGGAGGGGGTGCAGGAGAGGGTGCAGGGTCTGGGAGGGGGTTGTGAGCTGGAGGAGGGGTGCAGGAGGGGGTGCAGGGTCTTGGAGAGGGTTGTGACTTGGAGGAGGGGGTGTAGGGTCTGGTAGGGGGTTGTGACCTGGAGCAGGGGTGCAATAGAGGGTACAGGGTCTGGGAGGAAGTTGTGACCTGGAGGAGGGGGTACAAGAGGGGGTGCAGTGTCTGGGAGGGGGTTGAGACCTGGAGGAGGGGTGCAGGAGAGGGTTCAGAGTCTAGGAGGGGGTTGTGACCTGGAGGAGGGGGTACAAGAGGCGGTGCAGGGTCTGGGAGGGGATTATGACCTGAAGAAGGGGGTACAGGAGGGGGTGCTGGGTCTGGGAGGGGGTTGTGACCTGGAGCAGGGGTGCAGGAGGGGTGCAGGTTCTGGGAGGGGGTCGTGACCTGGAGGAGGGGGTAGAAGAGGGGGTGGAGGGTCTGGGAGGGGGTTTTGACCTGAAGGAGGGGGTGCATGGTCTGGGAGGGGGTTGTGACCTGGAGCAGGGGTGCAGGAGGGGGTGCAGGTTCTGGGAGGGGTCGTGATCTGGAGGAGGGGGTAGAAGAGGGGGTGGAGGGTCTGGGAGGGGGTATGGGTGTAGGAGCGGGGGTGCAGAGGGTTTGGGTTGCATGGGGCAGAGGCGCAGTGTTGGGGGGACGAAGAGGCTGGAGAGCGTGCAGACTGTTTTTCAGCACACGACGGGTTAACACTGATCTGAGGTGCTGGTGGTGCTGCGCTCACAGGAAAGCAGTAAGGCTCAGACCCTAGGTCCCAGTGTAACACAGGCTCAGACCTTTGCAAACTCTCTCATCATCTCCCTCACACATCGAGTCTGATTCATTCCAGGGCCCAAAGCATCCACGTCTCCCTTGGATTTCTTACCCAAATCCTCCTCCGGTTCATCTCCTGCCTCCTCCTCTTCCCGTTGGACTGGATATTTGAGGTGCCAGACCAGACCCATGTTCTCCTTCTTGTAAAACTCGATCAGTTCGTCCAGGTTGTCGAAGTGCTTCACCGGAACGCCTTCCGACGCCTGAAACAACCCACAGAGCAGAGCTGGGCCAACATTGCTGCAGATCGTTCCTATCTACCACGGAAATGTTACTCCTCAGTGAGGGCAAAGCAGAGAGAGAGGAAAAAAATCCGGCTACTCCTGTGCAGAGAAGGCCAGCTCAGCTTTCACTGTCCACCTGACCACAGGCTTCCATGCAGAACAGCTCACATAGTACACGCACAGACAGATACGCCTACACACCCCAGCCAGTGTCAGCAAAACTGGCAACCTCAACAACTCCAGGAAGCTAAGTGGAAGAGATCTGTCTTGTGCTGCTGTTTAATTTTAAAGTGTGTTTGGCATCAAAGCAACGACGATTGTAAGAGTGGGAGTTCTGAAAGGATTGATTCTCGTGCCCTCTTTTTTAGTGGGAGCAAGGAGCAACATTGTACTTTGGTTGTATCTGATATGAATCTCCCATCATTTGTGTTCTGGATTGCAAGAGAAACACTCTCAAGTGTACCTGTTGGTATCCCTTCCCTTATTCACATAACTACGCATAGTTAGGCTCAAATGAAATGTGCCAGCAAACCACTGACATTTTAAAAGTTTTAAGGCCAAAATTCTGACACTTGAATGCCTCACTTGTTTTATCAAGAGAACTGGCTGCAGCCAGTATCCCGCAAAACCTGTGATCTCTGCTGCCCTGCAGGCATGTGCCCCTCCCATTTCAGAGCTCCTGGAAGTGTCTGACAGCTGAGTGAGCTGCCCCTTTTGGGGAACAAGGAGTAAATCATTGGAACGTTCCTGTTCTGCCCTGCTAGGAACCCAGCGGCAGGCAGGCGGCTGCTGCAGGGGAGGGCTGGAGAGATGGCTGTGCTGCTTTGACATTCCTCAGCAGGGAGAGCTCCCAGAGAGTCCCAAGAAGCACAGGGATCAGCTCTGGGATCAGTGCAGGGATCATTGCTTTGCTCTGTCAGGCGCTAGCAACGTGGCCGGGACATGTCGACAATGGGAGGCAGAAAACCTGGTCTGACCGTTTTTCACTTGTGGCGACTTTTGCACATCGGTGGCACTTTTGTCACCAAATGTTCCCAGTGGAGACACAGCTCCGGTCTATAGTGAGGGATTTAAATCAAGTGGCCTGATTTGCTGAGGTGCAACCACAAATGTTGAGCTTGCCAGCTGGGACTCCAAAAGCTTCTCCCTCTTTTCAAGAAGTCTGATTGATTGCATTTGGGAGGCAATGTTAAACTCCTCCCACAAAGATGAAGGTGACATCAGGCTCTGGCTCTGGATGGTGTGAATACTGTGGAGGTGTCCGCTATGTAAGCTGGGTTGCTATTCAGGAACAAACAAAGAAGGCAGGGGCTGCTGATCTCATTTTGCTGCCACCTATTCAGCATGCCCTACACAAAGAGAGCTGATAGAGCCCCTGTTAGAGGCATGGCTAAGGAGACCCAGGCACTGTGGGCACAGCGTGTTTCATGAGGCACTTACTCACCACAGCGTGTTTCATGAGGCACTTACTCACCACTGCATGTGAGGTCACTTTGGAAGAAAATCTCTTGTTGGCTGAAACTTTGCCAAAAGCACAGAAGTGCTTGGCTGGAGCTCCCAGCATTGAAAGACAATGCAGGGCTGGCACTGATGTCTGAAAACACAGTGTTAGAGATGGCAAGGTAACATGTTCTGGGGGCTGTAGCAGCAAAGCTCCCGAACAATCAGCTCTCTGTGCTTGAAGCTGCCAGTGAACCAAGGGATGCCAGCTCCACCCGGCTACAGCCGCCATTCATGCCGTCCCACCACTTTGCCTCCAGGTTGAGACCAAATAATACAAAATCACCAGCTCCCCATGGCAGTGCAATGAGTGACAATCCTCCACCACTCTGTACAGGCAGCAAGCAAGGACAAAAAGGAGACACCATCCAGATTTTAGCCACCAATCCACCAATCCAAATGCTGTTCAAGATCTGACCTTCCTGGTTCTCACTCGTCCTGGAGCAGAGCAGGGGCAGATGCTGGGCTTTCTGACACTGAAGTGAAAGCATAGCAAGCCCACGCACAGACACCCAGCGGGGCCTGATGCAGATGGCAGTGCCTGGCCAATGTGTAGATGATTTCCAGCTCCCATCAGTTCACATTCGGCTGGCTTCAAGGGCGGACCACGAGCAACAGATTTGTGAACACGAGTGCATGAGCTCTCAATAGCAACAGCACCCAGCACGAGTGGGGCGAGGCTAATGTTTCTCTGGCTGATCAGCCCTGGAGTTCACACCATTTCTTCTTTCAGTCAGATTTAACTGAGAGATTAAACAGCACTGATCCTCGCAGGAGGGCCAGGTTTTGCCACCCACTCCTCCCGTGGGGATGCTTTGCCACCCAGCCTTTCTCCTGTCCCCCTCACTCTCCAGGTCTCCTCAAGCTTTCTCCTGCCCTCCCCCACTCCATTTGCTCCCAAGTCCTCCCCTGCACTCCTAGATCCCCTCTAAATGGCCTTCTGTTCAGCCCTTGGCATTTCCCCATCCTCTCCCCGACCCCCGGAGCTCTGCCTTGCTCTCCCTGCCCTGCAGCTGACCCTAGGACTTTCCATCTCTTGCCTACATCCTTCGCTTCCTCCCCACCCCAACGTCCCCAAGCACGGTCCTCTCCTCCGCACCTCTAGCTGTTTGCCTGACCCCAGTAACTCAGTGTTTTAAGAAGTACACTGGTCCTGACAACACTCTCTTTAGGGGCTGCTCTCTCTGAGCCAAATCCAGGCCTGGGATATAGGAGGAGCAAGGGCCGAACTGAGCTCCTCCAGCTGCCAAGTGCAGGCCACTTCCTCCAGACTTCCTAGTCTTCATGGTAACCGCGGAAAGCACTCGGCAGCAGCCCTGTGCCCCTCAGACCGAACTATCCCTCGCCTCCAGAGCCTCCGGTCCTCTGGTAGCTCCTGGCCCTCCACAGAGGCTGCACAACAGAACCCGACCAACCCCTCAGCCCGTGGTGGATTAGGCTCTGGGCCAACAGGGACTGTGCCCAGGCACCCCGGCCAATTGGGGGCCCCCGGAAAAATGGGTGCTCCCACACCTCAACCCTGCTTCCCAGCAGGAGTGTCAGGCTGGGGGACAGAGCAGGGCAAGCCGGCACACTGTGCTCAACCTCATTCCCTGGCAGGAGCATGGGGGAGGGGGAGAGGGAAGAGAGGACCATAGGCAGAAGAGGTGGGGAGAGTCCTCCATTTGCTCTGGCCCCCCAGACTCCTGCTCCAAAAGGAAGCAGGCTCCCTAGTCTACACTGTGGCACTACAGAGAGGAGAGCACTGATGGGAGCATGCTCCCTGAGTTTCATAGCAAGACTTCTGCTTAGAACTAAGCATCCGGCCTGACGAGCTGAAGAGAGACAGCAAAAACTGTCAAAAGGAAAAGGGGAACTGGGGGCCTGGCGCCTGCGGGCTGCCCAGTGTCCAACCACAAACGCAAGGCTGGGGAAATGTGGGCCTGGCACAGCAACTGATCACCACAGTCAGCTCCTAGCCCCCCCAGAGCAGACAACCACCATGGCTGCAGACTCCCCCACCCTTAGACTCCCACGCATCTGTATTGCCATGTAAGGAGCAGTATGATATGCAAATACTGTGAAAGGATGAAGACCGAGGTCAGCGTTAGAGGGCAGTCTCAGATACCCCGGGGGAAAAGAAACCTCAAACCTCCTGCCCCGCTCCACTCCGAATACAAGGCACATTTATTTGAGCTGCCTTCTCTCCCATAAGTTCTGTAAACCCCGTTTCATGAACTAAGTGTGGACTGAGGGTTGATAACATTGAATATCCCAAAATGACCCTCGCTTGGTGCGGTACCTCAGCTGCAGTACAGAGCACTGACTTGCTTTCTTTGCACACTGCCAACCACTGCAAGGCCATTTCCCATACACTGGAATGCAAGTGGATATTGACTTGTTTGCTGACAGGATTTTCATTATGTGATTTTTTTTTTTTTCAGGAAAAATCGTTCATAGACCTGGTCAGGCACAAGACAGGTGTTTGTAAAATCAAGGGTCTACTGTACTTTGCAACACATGTTGAAGAATCCCTACCAAACCAAGACAGTCCATTGTACACACTTCTAGTCCTGTTGTTTGATGCATTGCTTGAAGGTGCTCACATGCTATGGCTGTGGGGCACGCTAGATAAGAACCGCGACTGAGTCGAATAGAAGACCTATAATTCAGCTCCCTGCCCTGCTGGGCTCCTGAGCAATCCCACAGACACTGATCTGTTGCTAATAGCCCGGGGCTGTGTCAGAGGCTGGCAGAGCTGAAGAGTAAGTAGATTAAGAAATAAAGAAAGCATTACACAATCTATAGCTATGTTCCATCTTGCGCTCAGGTTTCTGGAGAGGCTCACCTGAAAGCTGAGCTAACAACTCTCTGCCAAAGGGCAAGGCAAGCAACACATGGCTGGGACAACCGATGTTTCAAGTCACACTTGAGTTTGGGGGAAAGTCTCACAGGTTGGAGAGGGAAAGCAGAAGTAGATAAGGAAATGTGCTCCTGGCACCAAAGCACATTAAAAAAAAAACCCAAATGATTGACTTTCAACTCTGAACAAACCTCCATGGGAGAACTGAGCTGCACAGCAAAGGCCCGGCTGAGAGAAAGATTAACTTCATACGCATCTGTTCTGGTTTTTGAAATGAGGAACAGAAAAGAAAAAAGGCAACGCAAGCAGAAGTGAGGGATCTGCAGCAAGATGGGCCTGTGGCTGAAATGCACAAGCGAGTTCTTATTTTTAGCATGTGTGCAGACACCTCCTTTCCCCACCCTAATATACAGACACAGTTTACCAGGCAGATTCAAACTGATGTATATCACTTGTGACTCCCTCTTCAAACCCATCCACTGTTCTCTCATTGCTAACTTCTTCAAAGAGATCAATAAGATCCGACATGATTTTTCTTTTCATCCCTCCTTCCTCTCCTTCTGTAACCCTTTGTTCCCCCGAGTGCTCACCTACTTTTAACCCCTCCGTCTGTCCCTTTGACTCCAGACTCTCCTGGCCTCCTTTACCCTCCCCCTTCCTATAGGCAGGCTCATGTGTCTCCCATCCTTCAAAAAATGACTCTACTTGTCATGTCAGTCACTGTTCCATCTCCCTTCTCCTCTAAGGCCACTGAACAACTGCTTATATCCGCTATCTCTAGTCACTCCTGGGTCCACGCTAATGTAGCTTCTGTTGTTTCCACTTTATAGACTCCTGTTCCTGGCTAAATCTCCTGGCCCTTATTTCAACCTCGTCTGCCTCAAGGCAGCTCTAACACTGAGGATCATTTCCTCCTCCCCAACATCCCGTCCTCCCCGTGTCTTCATAGCACTGTCCTCTCTTGGTTCTCTGAGCTCTTTGCTCTTTCAACAGCATTTTTCACAGTTTGTCTCTCCTCCTGCCAGGCCCCCTCTCTGGTTACATCTACACTACGAGTTTTATTGGCAAAAATATGCTAATGAGGGACTCATTTGCATGAGTTGCAATCTCATTTGCATATTTTCTGCTGATCCGTTTTTGCGCTGGGGTTTTTGCGCAAAAACAAGCAGTGTGGATGTTTTCTTTTTGCACAAAACCCCCTTTTTCCACAAGACTCTTATGCCCCCAAAAAAATCCTCACGCAAAACTGGATCAGCAGAAAATATGCAAATGAGATTGTGACTCATGCAAATGAGTCCCTCATTAGCATATTTTTTGCCAATAAAACTCGTAGTGTAGACGTAGTCTCTGTGAACATCTCACAGGGCCTTGGCCCAGGGCCTGGCTCATGTTATCTCTGAGTGACCTAAGCTTGCCTGTGCTACCAAAACGGTTGGCTGAGGCACTCTGAATCTGGCCTTGCTGAGAGGAGCCTTTTACTATTTCCGAGGGGACCAATGGAGGGATTATGAAGACAGATGATGAAAACAGCTTTCCTTATATAGACCCCAAGGCAAGCAGGGCCCAGAAGGAGTTAACTGGGAGGTCTTCAGAGAAGTGCTATAAATAGAAAGCACAGGACCACAGGGGCTCTGAGGAAAAGTGGAAGTGTTTTCGACTCCCTAAACCCAGGCTAGTCAGCAAAGGAGGAAGTGGGAAAAGTATATTGTTTAAGGCCAACGTTTTCTAAGCTTAGTGCCTTGCGAGCAGCCTGATTTTCAAAGTAATGGAGAACTTGGCAGCATCAGTGCAAGCTGAAAATCAGGCCACTTCTTCTGAGGTGCCAAGTATTCCTGGGGAACAGCTTATTACCTTTAGGCAACTGCTTTGGAAAACGTTGACTTAAAGCAAACTAAGTTAGCCTGGTCAAACTTAGCAGCTCATTCAACATTGCTCAAGCAGCTTTTGGCATCTCACTCAAATAAGCATTTCCATTTGTTTAAGGAACTGAAGCTAATGCTCAGAGCTGGTTAGTAAGCATGGTCTACACTGCAGACTTGCATCTCTCTAGCTATGTCACTCATGGGCGTGGAAATAAGTGATACAGTTATACCAACCCAGCGCCTGGTGTACATTGTGCTATGTTGCTGGGAGGGCTTTTCCTATCAACATAGCCACCACCTTTTGGGGTGGTCGAATACCTGTGCCAACAGGAGAAGCTTTCCCATCAGTGTAGTGTCACTGTATGTGTAGACAAGCCCTTCCAAAACATCTTGGTAGCTCCTCAGCAAACGTCTCTGATGTTCTGATCCTTTACCAAGCAATTTTAGGTGAATTTCACAGTCACTTGACTTTAGACAGGTGTCACAGCTGGGAGTAACAGCTGCTTCCCAAAATACAAGCCGTCCCTAAGCATAATCTATTTTAATACAGCTTTGAGGGCTCAGAGAAACAAGGTGGACAGCATGGGCTGAGTCAGGGGTGGCCAACCCATTCTGGATGAAGAGCCAAGTTCCAACTAGATCCAGTGCGAGGAGCCGGGACAAAAAGTTTAGAACAAAAAAAAAAAAAAAAAGGACTGGCCCTGATGGGGGCGGGGAGGAGCCACGGGTTGGCCTAGGCTGAGGGATAGGCTAGAGGGGCTTCAGGGCCCCAAGGAGGAGGGTGCAGCTGGGGGACCATGGGAGAGGATGGACTTTGATGACGGAAGAAAAATTAGGGGTAGATGGGGGTAAAAAGGGAAATCAAGTGTTTGATAACTAGGAGGTGAGGGGTCTTTAGGGCAGCCAGCAAATGAGCTGAGCATGGGGATAAGGGGGGGAGGAAGGCAGGCTGGGGGCTTGCTCAAAGGAAGGGCCCAAGGGAAAGCGGATGGTGGGGATGGGGAGGCCTGAGCCTGGTAACACAGCAGTCTCTGAGGATTAGCTAGGACCTAGGAGGGACCTGCTGTCTCCAGCTCTGGAGAGTTGTAGAGGTGAATGATGGAGCCTGTGACTATTGGAGAATTGTTGGGGGGGGGGGGAGGGCAATTTCAAGGTGAATGGCCCATGCTATTTCTGAAGCATGGAAGATGGATAAACACTGTTCATGACACATTTCATGAAAGGTTTTTTCCTAAAACTGCAAGCGTGGTTTACTCAAAGCTAAGTTTGATCTAACTCCTTTTTCTATTTGAGATTTGAGACTAAAATGTTGGAAGTTAATCATTGCTAAATTGGGAGCGTGAGAATACCTCATTTGATTTCAGAAAGTCTGGAAAAAGCAATTATTAGCCAACCGAAATAAGGAATTAAAATAATCGAGAGAAAAGTCAATGTATAACTTTAAAAAAATCATTTTTAACTCTTCTGAAGGCCAAGTGGATGGGAATCAGATGTACATATCCCTAGATAAAGGACATAAACTCAGTCTGACAACCACATTATTAATGTGAGAAAAATTCCATCTGGTTCTGTAGACATTAAGGCTAGGTCTACGCTAGGGGATAAGCTTGAATTAAGATACGCAACTGCAGCTATGTTTATTGCAAAACTTGAGTTGAAGTATCACATTCTGGCACCATCCACACTGTGGGAGGTCAATGACACTCTCCCTTTGACTTCCCCTACTCCTTGTAGGAACAGGATGACCGTCATCAACGGGTCATTTCGAATTAGCGTGTCTTCAGTAGACCCACTAATTTGAACCCCGGAAGGTCAATCTTCTCTGTAGCGTAGACAAGGACTAACTTCAGTCCTTATTGGCCCTACTGCCTCTTTCATTCATTGAAGAGCAAGGTCGATATTTGGCATTGTTATCAAGCTTCTTGTCTTCTTATAGAGAAGAGTTATGCTAAATGAAAGAGTGGTCTGCTCTGCTTTTCACACTGCTGTAAGTGAAACTGAGTAGGTTCAATATTCACTTGCCTAGCTGAAGAACACAGAGGTGTGTATGTTCCAAGCCATCTGTATCAATAATCCCTGAAACTGATTTCTGTTAGAGATGAGCCCAGATCCAAATATATGCACCTCACAGTACGGTATTCCAAATTATGGGTGAGGGCTGGATCTGGATGTAGCTATAGATCTAAACTGCATCTTAGACCTGAAGTGTGCAAGTTCACACTGAGATCTAACCTCCTCCCTAACTCAGTTTTCACAGTCCAGGCCCAGCTCTCTTTATAAGCATAATTTATACCATTTGGAAAGACAGAGCCTTTTACCCAGGCAAACATTAAATGTTTAACATTTGCTAAATATGGAACTTTAACCACTTGGGCCTAATTTAAAGGGCCTGATTTTCAGAAGACAGCTATTCAACACTTCTGAAAATCAGGTTATTGAAAACCTTCCTTTCCATTATGACTCATTTCATACCCAGACCTATCCTGCCTTCTCCTAAGGACTAATATAGTGGTTCCCAACCTTTTTGAGCATATGGACCCCTTTTCAATCTATTAACATTTCGTGGATACCCTCCCCCCTTGGCCCACGCTGCTTCCTCAGCTCTCACCCCCTGCCCATCCACAGAGAATATGGTGCAAGGGCGGAATTTCTGGATGGTGTGGGGGTGGGCAGCAGCTGTACGCTTGCTTTTCATCCCGTTTCCCAGATGCTAAGGGAGTGAGAGGAAAGTGCTTGCATTCTGTGCATGCCTCTCACACCTCTCCCGAAATACCACCCCTGAAGGCACCTCCTGCCCCAGCACATCACCCTTGGCCAGGCACGGAGCCCTGGGGGAGGAAAAAAAAAAAGAAAAGGAAAAGAAAAGAAAAGTAAGGAAGAGCCTGACCCTTACATTTAAACTTTCTGCAGACCCCCTGCAGTACCATCACGGACCATGAGGGGTCCATGGACCACAGGCTGGGAACCACTGGACTAATATCCTCTTTCTAGGCCCTTGTAAGCTAAAATAGAACTGTGACATTTTCAAATTAAATTCTTCATGTGAAAAGTGTTACAGTTTCACTAAATCCAGCTAGTACCCCAAAGTAACATTTACCTGTCTTTTTACAAATTCTATACCTTTGAAGAAACTAAAACATTAGACTGTCCAAAAGTAAAAGGTTAAGGGACCCAAGTTACCATCAACTCCTTCTTCACCCATTACCATCCCACTCACTTTACCTTCTGCCTAAAATTTGCTAAAATGTAAGCAAAGGTCAAAATAACTTACAAATTTCCTATTGCAGAGATCCGATTCAAATGCGCTATAACACAATGCTCACCAAAAAGCCATATGTTAATTGCTAGATATCTAGTTGGTATAGTTAAAAATACAAACTGGAAAGGTCTACATGTAGTTATATAAATCTACAACATTACGCAATCAGCACATGCCGTAACACCAAACTGATCAGTCATTCCATTTCTATTCATTAAGATGTTCCTCTACGCCACCAACACATCACATTATGACAAAACTCTCAGAACTCCAACATAACCTTAATGTTCCTGGAGACTAGATTTTTCTTAGCAGTTTTACACATTTAATGAACGAGATAAAATCAGTGTACTTCCGGCAGCATGTTACCATTACAGAACAAACCAAGGGAAGGGTGTTACGTTTGGGTGGGTGGTGTAAATCAGATGAGAGAAGAAGGAGTGAGCAAGAATTTCTTTGGCAGTGTGGAATTAGCTAGATACTTAGTTGTTTATTTGCAGACAGCCTAATGTTTAGGTAGAGCTTTTGTACAACAAAACTATAAGCCTTTGAATGATTTTGAAACACACTTCCAGCCTTAGCACGTCTAAAACTACATTTTTGTTTGTCTCATGCTATTTGCTGGTTTGCTTAATGCTCCAGATGCTGGAGTCAGGGGATTAAATGGGAATCTCACCTGTCTTAAAAAAACATACATTTCTAGTCCATATGGCTGCAGGGAATATCTTGAAAATGCGAAGCCTACACTTGAACACCAGAAGGCAAATAAAAAGAAACCCAACTTGATTATTTTTTAACTCTCCCAATTTTTAGGCCAATCATGATTTTTGCAGGGCCCAACAGGATTTTCTGAGTGCGAGGTGTTGGCAATAACTGAAGTAGAAAAGCTGTGTAGGTCACTGATATCTGCTCCTCTGTCAGCATTTTAAGTGGCATGGCAGTATTTATTTCCTCAGCAGAGTAAGTTCATTTTGCAAAACGGTAACTATGTAGTGACATTACACCCCCCATACTATTTATGGAACTATGATTTTGAATATGCTTTATGCAACATGTCGCATGTAACCTATTATTGGAAAGCTTATAATCTGCTGAACCTGTCTCGTCTATTTGTGGGCATGTATCATTTCGGTGTTTGAAGTTAGAAATATGAAGCATAAACCTGTTTACTGATCTAGACCTGCTAAATGAGGGCCATTAGTGGTACGTAAGGAACTTACATAGCCTGGTATTTGGGACAATGATCTGTGAATAATTTTACTCATCCCTGTGTTCTACAAAGACATGTGACCAGGTCACCTGATGCTGGAAACCATTTTGGACGCTGTCCTTTTCCACTCAAGGTGAGAAAAGTTTGAACTGAACACAAAGGATTCTCACCTGGGGCAAAATATATATAAAGGTGTGAAACCAAACAATAAGGGTTGCTGCCAGACACCAGCAGACCCCTGATTACCACTAAGATGACTGCTGGAAACATCTAAGACTGAAGAGGGGGAAGGATCAAGCCCAAGCTGGGAAGCTGCCTAGCTTGTGAGAAAAGGTGATTAAAACTACTGTTAGGGTAAGAAATTGCATGTGACAAGTTTCTCAGAGTATTAAACTTAGCAGGCATGTTTTGTTTTGCTTTGCTTAGTAACTTACTTTGAACTGTCTGTTATCACTTGCAACCACTTAAATCCTACTTTTTATGCTTAATAAAATCACTTTTGTTTATTATTAAACCCAAGGTAAATAATTGTTATCGGGGTGGAGGGATGACTACTGTGCATACCTTTCTTTATTGAAAAAGGGAGTGAACAACTTCTCAGCTCACGCTGTATGAACTTTATGCAGAGTAAGCTTGATTGTCTGGGGTTTTGGTCCCAGTGGGGCTGTGCACTTGGGTGCTGTATCAAGTCCCTTTGACTAAGGCTTCCCCGAGCTGACCGCATCTGTCACTCTGCTATGGGCTGTGTCCCCAACTCTGGGCCATCGCTGGGGGAGACCAGAGGTTCTGATTCAGCAGGACAGGGTGGTGGGACACTCCAGAGAGAAGAAAGGCAGGCTTATTGGTACGCTCAGCACATCAAGTGACAGTCTCAAGGGGATCTCTGTGACCAAACTCATCACATATGTCATTACAGAGCACGTTGCTAGCTTCAGAATTCCTGAAAACAGATATAATGTGTGTGTACACATCACCATAGTATGGGCCAGGTTCTGCCCCTCACTTCATTTATTGAATGCGTCCTCTTAACCCCGCCTGAAGCCAGGCAGAAAATAAGGAACCCAGGACAAATCCCCTAAATATATTCATCACTATATGTGCTGTGCCAAACAACTCTCAACCACTGTGCAGAATCAGGCCTGGCATTGAACAACCAAACTTACTATTTATAACACACAATGGAGAAGAGAACTTACGAAGTTAAGGATGTCAGAATCACTGGAGACATATTGCTAATAAGAAAGTTACAAAAGGTCTCTGGATGTATGTGCATACGAAACAGCATTCACAGCGTCTAACATTTTAGAAAATACTGTGTTAGTACTGGAGAACTAGCACTGGGCTACATAACTAGAAGTGACATGGTAACACATATGCACAAGAGGTGAAGAGATAAAATTACAATTTCCTGTCTTCAGTGTGCATAACTTCGCAGTCCGAAAGTTGCATCGTAAGTCCTCATTCCCTACGAGAATTATGTGTGACAAGTTTTCTGTGGTAAGTAGGGCAGGGTGAAACCAATTTTTTAAACAGTTTAATCGTTTCTTTACCTCTAACTTTAGCAAACTAGATTAATCTCATTTTCATATATAAGTTTTGCAGCTTTGCCTACTGATTGGCTCTTGGCTTTCTAAAGTCTGAGGGCGTGAGCCTGCTCCCGCTGGAGTCCACGAGTGCTTTGGCCATCCATTTGAGTGAGTACAGGAGTTCCATGTCTTTCCAGGACTGTCAATTTAGGTGATAAAAATAGAACTGCTATTGTTCACAGAGCCTAACTCTTGCCCTTCACTCCCGGGAAGTCAAACAATACACAGCACCTTGTAGGATCAGGCCCATGATGTCCAAATCACCAGTTTTTGATCCATCAGATTAGATGTAGAATCTAACAGCTAAAGCAATGAGCCATACCCCATAGCTCTTAACACAGAAAGTCCCCTTGTTTCAGGCTTCACAGCATGCTGCAGGAATTGGTACAATATGGGTAATAATTGTCTGTGTGAATGGCAAAACTGCTGTTACCAGTTCATACACAGTCCCCTCTCTCACTGCAAGGCCTTCATAAGGGACCTGGCTATGCATTCTCAGCAAGCCAGAAGCCACTCCTGACCTCAGGAACAACAGCAATGACACAAGCAACACAGGAACTGACCCAAACTGGTGCTCTTATCAGATCTGCACTGTACTTGTGCACTGACAGAACATCGAGCAAAGGATGACACAGACCCTGCCCAGTGAGCACAGAGTGACAAGCAAGGGCAGTGAATTTCCTTTAGGAAGGGGACAGTACCATTATCAAGGCAATAGGAACAAGATGGCCCCCTCACCATGCATGACCAGCCACTGGAGGATTTGGGTCCATCTGATAGCTTTCATCAACACTCCATTTGCATGTAAACAGCACTGGGAGGAACACTGACATTTCTCATACCTTCAGCAAGCTGAGTGCCCAGAGAGCTGCAAAGACACTACTACTCAGGACTAGAACCCACATCTGCAGAGCCCAGAGAGGCTGATACTCCTATAGTACCACCAGGAGACTACATAGAGGTATGGTCAGGGCTTACTGTGATCGGTAGGTTCTGGAGGCCCTATCCTCCATGAGGTCCAGAGTGACAGTACACTGCTGCCCTCTGATTGGCTAAGTGGCTCTACTTAACCCCAAGGGTTGCCCCAGGAAGTTGTCTGGACAACCACACAGACTCACCTCACCTGACTCTAGCCTGATTTTGACCCCAATTCCTGCCTCTTAAATCCAGCCTGGTAGTGCCTGTTTCTGACCCTGGCTCTTATTTATGGCACTTGGCTTTGCAATTCCTTCATATCTGGCACATCGTGTCCCTGGTGAGCAGATCTCACAGGGCAAGACCATCCATCCCAGTCCCTTACATCTCTGGCTTTGGCTTCATTGGTGTGCAGTCACTGTTACTGGCCTGCTTACAGACAGCTCACACGTGTTGTCATTCGTTTCCCATTACATATAGTCCTGCTATGAAAGCCGATTCTCCAAATTCACCCCATACAAAAGCTAGAGGTAAATCCTACAGCCCAAGTGCATCCAGAATTCCCACCCAAAGCAGAGAGAACTTAGAGTGATCAGGTTCAGGCTCCTTCCTAGTAAAAAAGGGTGGAAATGCTGCATCAGCTGAGGAAAAAAAGCTCTAGCTGCAATGGTGAGGTGGGATGAATGACAGCCGGGCTCATGAATGATGCCAGATCATTAGAATGGGAGACTGAAGTCCTATGTGTACCCAGAGAAGAAGGAAAGCAGAAGGATACTCATGTCCTGTGTCTTTAAACCTTCCCCAGGAAGTCAGGTGGCAGGGTGAGTGGAAAAAGTGAAACAGAGAGAGAGACAGACACAGACACATGAAAAAAACAGCTTAATTCACATAAAATGACATGAAGGGCTATTTACAATGTTATGCAATTACAATATGTAACCCCCTTTTTCCTCCCCGGGTTACTCAGGAGCAGGTCACACTCACAGGTGTGCCTGGGCGCCTGATGGTTTTAACATAAAAGGAGATCCTGAGTACCCCAGTGGTGATGTTGTTTAGTTGGGGATTCCCCATCCACCTCCTTGCTGCAGGCCCTGGCTCATAAAGAATATACAATGGCAATGCCGCCACCTGACTGGCCCTGTACACACTTAATGGTGTGCCTTGGGAGCCTCCAGGAATAAAATTATTCCAGCAATGATCTGGCTCTAACTCCATAACAACAATTACAAATTATAAATAATATACATCTAATGGACTACATTAGAATGAACACACCTTTACTTAATAACTTAAAAAACCAGGGTTTAACAGATTAACAGTGAATAAAATTAATAAAATACACAGAAACAATAGGAACTTATCTAGCTGGCATTTGCACTGCCACCATCTATCCCACCCCAGAGTGTGCTCTCCTCTGGACTCAGAGTCCCAGATGCTTGCGTGGGCACACTTGAAGATCTGCAGCTGGAGTGGAGGTTCTCTGTAGGTTGTGTGTGTGTTAGTCCAAGCTGTGCAGCCAGTTGCAAACTCCCTCTGCCACTGGAGCAGGCTCCACCAAATGTCAGCAATTCTGGTTCACTAGGCTGGACACTCTGCCTCTCTTTGGACCCAGAGTTAGTTTCTCTGAGGTCTGTCCCAGGCAGCACTTTCCCAAAGAGCCCATTTACTTACAGCCTCCTCCTGTGTGCTGATTTTTGTGTAGTCCTTCTCAGCCACAGGCATAGCCAGAGTCTCTTCCCTCTAGGGCAATCAACAGCCTGTTAGATCCATGCATCGCAGACTTTCAGTCCCAGGCTGTAGCCGCAAAACAACAGCTCCTGGGCTGGATATAAGGCTCTTCCACAGCAGTCTGGCTCCCTTCTCCCAAAATGGAGAGCCCCAGACTCCTGAGACCTTCTCCTCTCAACATGCCCAGACAAGCTCTCTCTTCCTGGTTTCCTCAAAGGCTCATGGGAGTTGTAGTCTCTAGGGCTAGATTGCAGCACACAGGATCCTCCCAGAAAAAGTCAGAGGCACCTTTAGTAAGGGGACTACAATATAGATACTAAATGATGAACAAAACTAAGCAAAACCCGGCTTATATGAACATTAAACATGTATCATTAAAGCATCGTCATCGCCAAGTTCACTCAAGCGATTGTTAACACACCGAGACAACCGAAGAGTGTCCAGGGTACAAGTCAATTTATAAGAGTTGCAACCAGTTTGCTGCCCGACCTCAGTGCCTTGAACAGCCCTCGCACTTCACACTGCTCTGCCCTGGCCGTTCTCTTCTGGTGACATGTCAAAATGGCTAGCTGATGCCCGACCCAGCAAAGCGTTGGCCAGGCAGGAAGCTGGGGTTGTCTCTGCTTCCAGAACTAACAGGACCTGAGAGGAAACCAGCCGCACCCCCCTGAAAACCACTGAAAAGCTGCTACCAGAAAGGAACCAAACGGGGACAAGGCAGAAGAAAATGAGCCACCGTGTGTGAAGCTGAACAAGAGGGTCGCTGGCTGTGTGGGCACCTCTGGAGGAATCAGATGCACAAAGCGATGGGCTGTTATGCGGCTCTGCAGGACTCTCCTCTCCAGGTCACGGGAGCAGGCAGGAAGGGGATTTGCTCAACAGCATCCAAGCCAGGGACAGAGTCAGTCAGGGCTGGGGCATCCTCCAGGCTGGATCAGGGAGACCAGAGAGGGCCGTATAGTGGCAGTGCCACAGGTTAGCCCTCATACCATAGCTCTGCTTCTTGGCCATGACTGCAAAAGGAACCTTCCCTGCAGCCTCCCAGGACAACAGTCTGCCTGGCTGCCCCAGGGTCTCACCCACAGAAGGGCAGGCAGCTCGTGAGGGGAACACACGATGCCCCCTGCAGGGTTACCCCCTGCAATGACTTTGTGCAAATACTGGGCAGCCCGCACCACCTTCCCCAGCAAACACACAGAGGGGATTCTGATCCCAACAGTGAGAGCTACCGCTGTCCTCCAGCATCCCCAACTAGGAGCTGTCAGGTGAGACAGCCTGGGCAGTCCAGCCTGAGTCAAGGCAGAAAACAGGTCCCTGCAGGAGAGAGCTTCAGTGGGAAAAAGTGGGTCCAAAACCAGCAGCTTTTCAAAGAGCCATAAACTAGGAAAAGCCACCAGGCGTTAAAAATCCCTATAGACAGGGGACAAATCTAGCCTCTGTAGTCAACCAGGTGCCAGCACAAATAGGTGAGCATCAAAGCCCATCCCCCACCACGGCGGAGAAGAGAGACGGCAGGGGATGTCCAGACCAGTGGGGAGTCCAAGTACAGCCCCCCTGACCAGACCGGAGACCAAAGACTGCCACTTGTCTGACTAAATCCCTGAGCCCCCGGCCCATTTCATCCAGCGGCAGGAAGAGCAAAGCAGGGCACAGCCAGGGGTAAGTATTCTAAAAAATGGCAACTCTGCCTCTGTATCCAGCCCCCAGGGTCCAGATTCAGTAGCCAGGGCCACAGTACTGAGGTCCCAAGCGTGTTGGCAGCCAAAAGAGGCCAGGAAGGAGCCAGAGTCATTTCTGCAAATGGCCTTTCACCTTCTCCGAAACACAGGGCCTAGGAACACAATAGATATTTGATCAGGATGTGTCAAAGGCCCAGACAGGTGGGCGAAGGCCCTGGATAAAATCTTATCAGCAGAGCAGAGAAGGGACATAGGGCTCCAGTCCCGTAGAGTGTTCAGGCCCTGCAGTTCCTCACCAGCCAGCAGGAGTCACCTGGGGCAGCTCCTCCAATCGCCAGTGCCTCACAGGCCTCCACTGAGCACCGAGCTCTGTAAAAAGCAGCAGCTGCTTTCTGGATCTTGTCGGAGCACCACCCGGCCGCTGAGGCAAAAACCTCTGCCGACGAGCCGGAGGCTTTTTCTCCAAACCGAAAAGGATCTTGCGGGAGCATCAGAGTCATGCAGCCGAGGGAAACAGGCCTGAAACCAGGCTCATTGCACCTTCTCTTCCAACGTGGATCTCAGGAGCCATGACTTCCCAGTGGCGGACTGGGGAATCTGCACTGGGTTACTCCTGCCAAGGTTGCCAGGAAGGCCCAGGATGCCTCATTCCAGGACACTCATAGCCGGAGCCAGGCCCATGTAGCAGGCTGGCTACCCTGATGGCAAAACAGCTGGATCGGGAACTTTCCACTATCCCCCACCCCCACCCCCCATCTCAGGGACCCAGACAGTGGCTTGTGCTGCTGGCAGTGCTGCCAACACACAGTGAACATCGGGGTGACAGTCAAGTCCTGTAATTATCTGGCATTGACGTGCAAGGGGCAGCGCAGGCAGGACGAGGGAGAGATGCGCTGACAGAGGCAGAATGCCGATTGGCCACGTGAGTGGGAGACGTAGAGGACTGTCTCCTCTTCAAGATGCTTATGCCCCCAAAAAGGAGGTATACCGATCTTGCAGAAAAAGGGGGTTTTGCGCAAAAAGAAATGTCCACTCTGCTTGTTTTTGCACAAAAACCCCTAGTGCAAAAACAGATTGGCAGAAAATATGCAAATGAGATCACAAATCATGCAAATGAGTGCCTCATTAGCATATTTTTTGCCAAGAAAACTCGTAGTGTAGATGTAGCCTGAGGAGCAACCTAGGCTAGCAGAGTTGGACAAGGCCCATGCTCAGAGGATGGCTTCAGTGATTAGGGTGTTAGTCTGAGTGTGAGGAGAGCCAGATTCAACTCTCCGCTCCACCACGGCCTCCCTGAGTGAACCTGGGCAAGTCACTTTGCCTCTCTGTGCCTCAGTTCCCCATCTGTGCAATGGGGTAATAGCCCTGCCTTGCCTCCCAGAAGAGTTGTGAGAATAAATGCTTTAAACATCACATGATTTTTTGATACGGTGGTGATGGGAGCATGTATTAATACTTTAGACCTTGGCAGAAGCAGGAAGCTTGAGTGGAGAAAGCGTCGACCACTGTGGGTCTGAATGACTCACAAAAAGGACAGAAGCCAGCTGTAGCCATCTGGCTGACAAGGACAGGTTGCATCCTAGTTCCTGATGCTTCGATAGATAATCCAGCCACTGCACGAGACAGTAACTAAGCCTCACCACACCCTCCTGAGCAAAGTAAAAATGTGAAGAGCTTCATGTGCTGTAAAACAGCCTCAAAGGGAAGCAGGGTATTGAAATGCATTTCCACCAGCAGGACGTGGTTCTGGGTCTTGCAAGCCAACGAGGCCCAAGGGACCAGAAAATGATGCACACAAGTCAGCTGATCCAAAGAGAGGAAGTTCTCTTTTCACTTTCAGTTTCATGCGGCTTGGCCATGAACCTCATATGACACCCTGGATACTCTGACTCCGGGAGACTACATGTCCGGCATTCTCAGATGTCATTTTCCCAACTGGGCTCCAGATATGGCAGGCTAGAGAGGTTAGAGGGAATTTAAAATCTATCTCTCTCTCTCTCCTGCCCTTAGAAGGGGCCAGGGAAATGTTTTTAGTCTTAGCCAACAGGAACAGAGATCTAATTTGTCTCTGCTCCAAACAGCTCATTTAACACAAAGGCAAAGTTATGTTTGTCTACACAAAAGTGCAACCACATCAACTATGTGCACCAGACAGCTCATTTCATGATTTTCCTGGAATAAAATCTCACACAGGTGGTTTTGGGCATCGCAATGCTGGAAAGCTGGGTTAGCAAACAATTCTAAAGCTGTTGAAGATGGAAAACTGCCAGCTGCTAAGTTAACCTATCTAATAAATATCTGCCACAAACTACAAAAATCCTGAAGAAATGTATACAAAGGTCTTTCTTGAACACAAAGTTCTACTCCTCTCCAAAAATCACATATACTGGAATAACTGGACGAGTTTAATCTCTCAAGAAACACAAAGAGCTAGTATACATAAGGGCTACGTCTGCACTACAGGGTTTTGCCGGCAGAGAGTATGCTAATGAAGTGCTCATTAGCATTTGTCACGCTGTCATTAGCATATTCTCTGCCCGAGGCTTTTTGTGCAAGAGGTTTTTGCACAAAAACTAGCAGTGTAGACGGATCTGTTTTGCACAAAAACTCCCTTTTGCACAAGATCTGTATACCTCCTTTTTTGAGGCATAAGGATCTTGCGCAAAAGTGAGTTTTTGCACAAAACGGATCCATCTACACTGCTAGTTTTTGTGCAAAAACCTCTTGCACCAAAAACCTCGGGCAGAGGATATGCTAATGACAGCACAAGAAATGCTAATGAGCGCTTCATTGTCATACTCTCTGCTGGCAAAACCCTGTAGTGTAGAAGCAGTCAAGGACACTAAGGAAAATTAAGGCAAACTAACTACAGGAAACATTCCTGAATGTTAATCTGAATTAACTAAAAGATGTAAATTTAAGGTGGATTTATTAAATTGCAATAGATCCCCTTTGTGGACACACTCACTCAAAAGTAAAGTGATCTTATTTAGTTTAATTCTAAATAAGAGTGTCCGCACAGACAATTTATGCAGGGGTGGCCAACCAGTTAGGCTATGTCTACACTACAGGGTTTTTCCAGGATACCAGAGGTATCCTGGAAAAACTCTGCAGCGTCCAGGGAACGCATCCACTTTTTCAGATCAGTTTCCAAAAAAGCGGGCGCTTTCTTTCGGAAGCCCTGTATTCATCATTTTATGAGGAATAAGGGCTCTTCCGAAAGAGGAGGTTTTCCCCACATTTGGCCGTGTGTAGATGGGCCAAATGTCGGAAAAGCCTCTTCTGAAAAAATAATCGGAAATAGGTACACAAATTGCAGTTTGCAATTTGCGTACCTTTTTCTGAAAAAGAACTGCAGGGTATACATAGCATTCGAGAGTAAGAACCAAAATAGCTGTGGATAGTAGTGCAAAGAGCCACGTAGTATATATTTATTTTTATATATCTATATATATAGATACAGATAGTACACAAAATATAGAGATGAAAATAACATTACAGGCCATTTCGGACAAGAGCCCTTCCTCAGCTGTGTTAACAAAGTGCTGTTTTGACAAACAAGTTGTTAATTCAAAGTTTTGTTCCAGAAGATGCTTAAAACATAACATTCATTCCAAAGGGTCCCGAAGTTCCAAGGCTGGGTGGAACTCAGAGAATGACAAAATAAATTTGTTGACATCTTCGTGAGAGCAAGTTGCAAGTCCAAAAATGTCGCCAATATACCTCAGGAAGAGATTGGCACCCCCAACCCCCCTGCTCTAACCCATTGCCCTCTCCCTCCCCCAGAGCCAGGCACCCCCAGCCCCCCTGCTCTAACCCAATGCCCTCCCCCTCCCCCAGAGCCAGGCACCCCCAGCTCCCCTGCTCTAACCCAATGCCCTCCCCCTCCTCCAGAGCCAGGCACCCCCAGCCCTCCTGCTCTAACCCAATGCCCTCCCCCTCCCCCAGAGCCTGGCACCCCCAGCCCTCCTGCTCTAACCCAATGCCCGCTCCCTCCCCCAGAGCCAGGCACCCCCAGCCCTCCTGCTCTAACCCAATGCCCTCTCCCTCCCCCAGAGCCAGGCACTCCCAGCCCCCCCTGCTCTAACCCAATCCCCCTCTTCTCCCCCAGAGCCAGGCACCCCAACTCCCCCCTTGCTCTAACCCAATGCCCTTTCCCTCCCCCAGAGTCAGGCAGCCCCAGAGTCCTTTATTCTTTTATTGACACCCTGGGTCTCACCGGAGCCGCTGCCACATGCTTTTCCCTCCAGGCACTGGGGCGCATGGGCAGAGCAGCCGTGAACTGCCCAGGCACGCGGCTCCAAAAGACAGTCAAATGTTCCCTTGAAGGCGGGGCCACGGCCCCCTCCCCGCATCCCTGACATTTTTTGTATTTGAAAAAAGCCGGCCGGCTGGCAATTTAACATGGGAAAACGAGGTCATGTCCGGGAAAACCCTGATGTATGGTAACCCTAACTCATAAGAGCCACATGTCTATGAGCAAAGTGCCGCATGCGGTTCAAGAGCCGCGGGTTGGCCACCCCTGGATTAGAGATTGATCTAATTAGAAATGAATGCACCACCGTTGTACTCAGGACGATGACAACAATGATCAGAGACAACTTTAAGGGAGAAGCAGCTTCACACGGTGGAAGAAGGAAAATACTCTAACACAGGTGTGGCCTACCTGAGCCTGAGATGGAGCCACCGTTTACCAATGTACATTGCCAAAGAGCTACAGTGATTTGTCAGCAGTCCCTGTCAGGTGCCTCCTCTCCCATCTCCAGCATCTTTTGCCCACCAGCAGCCCCACCGATCAGCACCTCCTCTTCCTTCCCTACGCCTCCTGCCCACTGCACCTGTTTCATGGCCCTCAGGAGGCTCTGTGGGGGAGGGAAGGAGCAAAGGTGCAATACGTTTGGAGGAGGAGGTAGAGCCAGGAGTTGCACACTGGAAAGTTGGCACCTGTCGCTGCATCCCTGGAGTCAGCACCTGAGCAAGGAGCCGCGTATTAACTTCAGAAGAGCCACAAGTGGCTTCAGAGCCACAGGTTGGCCACCCCTGCTCTAACATGTAGCATCACATGGATGCCATCCACGAAGGTGCAATACTTTGTGTCTTTCATATCTGTTGTGCCACTAAAGGTATCCAGTAGATTGTGGCCCTGCTCCCGAGAGCTGATCTGTACCAGGAGCCTACCTGTACCTGATCAATTTCATATCGACTTAGAGCAGGCATAACAACCTATGTGATGTGCACATTAGACTGCAGGGTCACGGTCTATGTAATTAACATATACTGATCTCATCATCTCATGGGCTTTGTCTAAACTGCAGGGTTTTTGCACAAGAAGCTTTTTGCGGAAGAGATCTTCTGCAAAAACTTCTTGCGCAAAAGCGCGTCCACACCTCAAAAGCGCATTGCAAAAGCGATGTGCTTTTGTGCAAGAGAGCGTCCACACTGCACGGACGCTCTTTGCACAAGAAAGTTCTGATTGCCATTCACAGAATGGCCATCACAGCACCTGTGCTTTTTGTGATAAGCTCTTTTTGCGCAAGAAACCCCTGTTGAGTGTCCATACACACCTTTTTGCACAAGAGCTGTAGCGCAAAAGGAGTTATTCCTTGTGGGGAGAGGAATAACTCTACCAGCAAAAGCCCTCTATTCTATCAATTTACCATATTTTTTTTGCGCAAAAACGCGTTTGAGGTGTGGACGCTCCACGGGTTGACTGTTTTTGTGCAAAAACCCTGTAGTGTAGACATAGCCATGATGAATCTTCCCTGTATCCATTTTAAAAAACAAAAACAGATGTTCAAAGATTAAAACAATAGATATGCGTGGCGGAACCCTTTTATCATGAGGCTGGGAAGGGTGGCTGCTGTACTGACGTCAATGATTTATCCATTCCATTGGACTTTTTATACTTTTTTTTAAATGACGGCTTTTTAAAAGGTGAACTCACACCCCTTACTTAACAGAAATAACACCCGGGCACAGATTAATTCAGCTTGTCATCAGATGTCTGTCTAAACTGAATGAAACATTTCAGATCAGACAAAAACTGCAGCAGGCAACCAAACATGGATTTGATGCCTGGCCCAGTGGGAGTAATGTGCCAAGACCAGAAGAACCTGAGCTTTTTGCTCAGATTCCATTTGTTTTGAGTATGTGGCTCATTGCACAGAAGTGGGAACTACCCTGTCCCACAGATAATAACAATGCACCTTGCAAACGGAAGTTTGCTGTGTTATTGAGAATATGAATTCACAATGCAGCGTACACCCTTCCAAACACGCAAAGCTCTTCAGCCACAGACCATTTGCTTCCTATAGAGCCATCAGAACCCTAACCCCTCATGCTACAGATTCAGTGGAATCCCAGAAATCGCTTTATGCACAGACCCCATGGCAGTGACGCCTGTGGAAACCGACCGGAATCCAGCAAATCACTCTCCGCTAGACCCAGTGGAATCCTAGGATCACAAACTGCATCCAGTGATGACCACTATCGTTTGATCCTGTGGGATCAGAGTGATCCCTCTGACAGAAATCCAGTGGCTGTAAAGGCAATGCCCTTCCACTGATTCTGGGTTTTTCCCAGGGAGCATTAGCCCTGAGAAACTGAGCCACCAACTAATCCCCATTAAATCTGAATCTGGAGTGTGGGGTTGTACTTATCGCACAGGGAGCCTTCTCTGGAGTTGATTGTGCACAGGAGAGGGGGGTATACGGTTTTTAGTGTCTTATGCCTGTTATTCCAAGGCTGGATGGTGTACAGTGTACATATATATTTTATTCATGCTTTTGTTCACTGTCATGAAGTATGTTAGGCATTATGAAGGTGCAACAGCATTTCCCAGGTTAAATCTACTTAAACATTTGCACTTAAAGCTCTGATTAGATCTCTCTGGTGTATGAATAACACAGTGTCTCCTCCCCAGATACGCAGCCCTCCTGTGGAACAAAAAGCAAGTTGCTGAAAATGTGCAAGTGAACTCTTAATCAGGGATGAGTGTTTCTAGTTCACAAGAGGAAAACGGGGCAGAGCAGTGGAGCCAGGACATGGGCCAAAGGTGCAGACTTAGGAATTCCAGCAGGGCTGGGAGACGGGCTGAGATCCAGGAGACTGAGCTGGCTGGGAGGAAGGGGAAATGATGCAAGCTGCTCTGTTTAACACTTCCCACTGTGGGCAGCAAATGTGCTAGCACTTATGCTCCCGTTTCTAAAGCTGGTCAGTCCCCTCAGGGCTGCTGCTGCAAGTTAAAAGCTCAGAGCGGCAGCCACAGGAACGGAGCATCTTCTTTAGAAGGCTTTCTCCATGGGGTGTGCAATATTTTGGCTCCATATCTCTCCTCTCTAATTACTGCCCTCCCCTCCTAATCACTCACACTGTGGGGCCCAGCTCCAGCATTTATTCTGGGTTTTTTTGTACGCAAAAGACAAGAAAATTCCCATTCCCTAAAACAAACGTGTTATTTAGAGTCAAGGTTCCTTAACTGCATTTCCTCAGAACAAGCTAAAAAGTAAAGATCCTGTTACCTAGACCTGGGTTCTTATCCCAGCTCTGCCACCGATCTGCTGCATGACCTTGGGCAAGTCACTGCCACACCAGGCCTCAGTCTCCACCACGCTTCATCTGTTTTGTCTAGTTAGATTATAAGCTCTTCAGGCAGGAACCGTCTCTCACAGTGTCCATCTCCATCCCCTCGTACGGCAGGGCCCAAATCTCAGATATGGCTTCTAGGTACTACTATAATATAAACAACTAGCACATTTACCCAGCTTTGCTTGGGTCCTTAACTCAATTAAGGGGGCTTTTTTTAGAAAATAAAAGGAAAATGTCCATGCTTTATTGAAATGATTGTATTTTCCCAAAAATACAGTGTTATTTTTAGGAAGTCAATATTTATTTTGGATTTCTTAAAAAAAGGGATTGTTAATATTTTTCCATTTAATTGTTTTTAATAATTTTTTAAATGGGAACTCCATTCAAGTGTATTTTTTCTTCATAAAGAAAAACTCTATAAACTATAAACTCTTAGCATTTGCTATATCATTTGTTAAATGGGCTCTAGTCAATGTGGTTTGAAATAATGTTTTCTTCTACCTTTCAAACTTTAAGCATTGATTTAGCTGTGCCAAAACAGAACACTACTCCAAATTTCTCCGTTTGATCTCTTTTCTGTACGGTTTATTGAGAAGCAATCCTATTGCAGGTTCATCCTATTTTTCTGGCCCATCTTGGTTCAGTCCAGGGCTGAAAGTAACTTAAATTTATTCAGGTACTGTTGTATTGCAACCCTCTCCCCTACCCCCACCCGGGTTAGTCCTCAAGGCAGGAGGCTGGGGGGGATGACGTGTTGTGAGACAACAGGATGTGTAAGAAATTTAAGTGTGGGGTGGAGTGCCCTTTAGGCCTTTAGTCCCTTAGGGAGGGATAAGGGCAGGGTTGGGGATGTGGAGAACGTAGGAGTTAGGGCAGGGGATGTGGGGGGCTCAGGGCAGGGGTTTAGGGGTGCGGGAGCTGCAGGAATCAGGGTTGTTGTGGTGAGAAGGGAATCAGGGCAGGGGACTGGGTGTATTTGTGTTTCTGGGCGGGGGGAGGAGCCACCACCTGCCCCCCAAGTTTCGTACCAGGGCTGCTTGCTCTTCTCCTTCCTGTCCCTCTCAGGGAGTGAGCCCCTTTCACCTCAGCCAGCCCCTAACGATTTTGTCTCTTTTCTGTATGGTTTTATGAGAAGCAATCCCTTTCCAGGCACATCCCATTTTCCTGGCACAACCAAACACTTATGTTGCTTTACGTTATGACAAGAGGAAGCTGCCTACCAAATTTGGTGGTCGTACCTCTTACAATTTAGGAGGAGTGCTTGAACAAACAGACAGACTGACAGACAAACTCCCTAAAGTAGATAGGAGATAATAGGAACCATGCCCAACACAAGATCAACCTCCAAGCGCCGGTACATCACCACCATTGCATCTAGCACACCTGTTTTCACTTAAACACTCTCAGGGTATGTCTACACTTGCACCCTCTTTTGAGAGAGGGATGCAAATGAAGACATTCAAAATTGCAAATGAAGCCAAGATTTAAATATCCCATGCTTCATTTGCATATTCGCATTATAGCGCTATTTCGAAATAACAGACACAGTTAAGACACGGTTATTTCGAGAGAACACCCTTCTCTCGAAAGAACTGGTAAACCTCATTGTATGAGGAATAAGGGTTGCACTGAAAGCAGATGTGTAAGGCAGGTTGTGAATGCACAGTAGAGTATCATGGAAGAAGTGGGCTAAGGCCGGGAGAAGGAGATGAGTCCTGGGTTCAGCAGGAATGTTGCTTTAATTAATGAATTGTTTTAGCGTAAGAGCTATGAGGAAACAATACAGCTGAGCAACCTTAAGTCTCAGGGCTTGTCTGCAGGGGAGTTTACAGCATGGCACACCATGGTGTGAATCTGGTTGGCTGAACAGCAGCATGTGGATGGACATTGCTACCGCACACAACAAATTCCGTAGGGCGCTCTGTTCCATTTCAAACAGCCGTCAGTCCAAGTGCGCTTGGCACTTTCAGAGCATTGTAGCAGGGTCCACAGGGGATGTTACTGTGCAGCCAGCTCATATGCGGTAGTGTAGAGTCACAATCTGGGTGGCCGGCACTCAGGTCACATTCAAACAAGCCCTAGGCCAACTACATTTTTGTGGAACACAGTAAGGTGGCTGCATTCAAGTATGACTTACCTGCACAATTAGCTTATTATCTTTACTGGGTAGAATCCTGTAGGTGTAAACGCAATTTTGGAACCTGAAACAGATCAGAGGAAAGGCTGTTAGAACAAGTCTATGGGGAATCTTATCATAGCATCATTCCCTAGTGACAAAAATGGAATGGAGGACCCTAATATAGACTGATGACTTAGTGAGAACATAAGACTGGCCATACTGGGTCAGACCATCTAGCTCAGTATCAGCTCTTCCCACAGCAGCCAGTGACAGATGCTTACAAGGGAATAAACTGAACAGGACAATTACTGAGTGATCCATTCTCTGTCCTCAACTCCCTGGCAGCCAGAAATTTAGGGATACCCAGAGCAACTTGGCTAAGAACCATTGATGGACCCTATCCCCTCTATGGGCTTATCTAGTTCTTTTTTGAACCCAGTTATATTTGTAGCCTTCACAACATCCTGTGGCAATGAGTTCCACAGATTAAAGAAGTACTGCCTTTTGTTTATTTGAAACCTTCTACCTGTTCATTTCATTGGAAGATCCCCAGTTCTTGTGTAATGTGAAGAGATAAATAGCAGATAAATCCCTAGTCACTTTCTCCACAGCAGTCATGATTTTATAGATCTCTATCAAATCCCCCATCGGTCGTCTCTTTTCTAAACTGAACAGTCTGCATTTTTTTTAAATCTCTCCTCAGATGGAAGCTGTTCCATACCCCGACACATTTTGTTACCCTTCTCTGTACCTTTTCACAGTCTAATATCTCTTTTTTGAGACAGGGAGATCAGACTTCATGCACATTCAAGGTGTCGGAGTACCATGATTTATATAATTGCATTATGATACTTTTTCTTTATTTCCTAATGGTGCTAACATCATTAGCATTCTTGACTGCCAGAGCATGTTGAACAGTTTTCAGAGTAGTATCCATGATGACTCCAAGATCTCTTTTCTGAAAGGAAACAGCTAATTTAGACCCCATCATTTTATGTAATCTTAGAATCATAGACTACTAGAACTGGAAGGGACCTCGAGAGGTCAGCAAGTCCAGTCCCCTGCCCTCACGGCAGGACCAAGCACTGTCTAGATCATCCCTGATAGATGTCTTTATACGTATGGTTGGGATTCTGTTTTCTAATGTGCATTACTTTGCACAAGTGTTTCAAATATCTGATCATTTCCACAGGATATATTAACATAATCCTCCAGTGCTCACTTCAGCATGTTGCGGATGTCACATCAAAAAGTGATGATAAACTCATCTGCAGAGCAATAACTCCCCTGCTAGTTAGAAAAAAAGAAAACAGCACCTTGTTCTGGCTGTCAGAAGGGTGGGCAAACCAGGAAGGAATGGAAATGCGGAAATCCTAGACACTAGGCTAAATTCAGAGTTCAATGAGTAAATCAAAGGGCTGGTCTACACACAAACTTGCATTAAGACAACTAAATATTTGATTTAAATTAAATTGCAATAGGATATTTTTATTCTGAAGTGTCCCTACAGAGACCTGGCCTGAAATAACAATGACTGTGAATTGAAACCCACTTACGCCATGTCTATATTTACCTGGAAGGTCAAATTAAGATACTCAACTACAGCTAAGTCAATTGCCTATCTGGAATCGATGTATCTTAATTCGATTTTTTCCTCCAGCTTCAGAGCAGGAGGTTGATGGGAGCAAATGCTTTCGCCAACTTCCCTTACTCCTTGTGAAACGAGAAGTACCAGAGTCAACAGGGGCATCTTCCCACATTCGATTCAGCAGGTCTTTACTAAACCCACTAAATCAAATGCCAGAAGATTAACTGCCACAGCCGCAATCTTCTCACTAGTAAAGATGTAGCCTTAGTTATTTTAGTGCAAGCAGACCAGCTATAAACCACACTTTTCTTCTACCACCTCCCCAGCCTGGACAGTAAATCAAATTAGCCTTCCCCTGATATTGCCTCACTCTGTGGCCTAAACTCATTCGTACCACATAGATGAGAACAGCACCTGACCCCTTTTTAAAGCAGGTGCCCAGTCTTTGTCCAACAAGGGGTTCATCAAAGACTTGTCAAGAACTAGAAGTAAAACCTAATGGCAGAGTCACGTGGAATGTGCCACCTTCCTCACTAGCTGTTGAATTTTGCTGAGCTCCCATAATGCTTGGTGGGCTGCTCCCAGCATGGAGGAGAAATACATGCTTATTTACTTGCCAGCGGTTACAGATGTGATCCAACAGCACCTGCACAGCACTGCATTAAACACACTCCACAAACTGGCCCTGTGCCAACCAAGGATGCAGATTTCAACCCCATTTCCCTCAAAAACTAATCTCAGCCCCATTGTAGCATCCTTGGGTCAAAACCAATAAGGCTGCTGCCCCTGCCGGATTTATGCACAAGCTGAGGGTGTGTCTATACCGTAGGCGTTAACTCAAAATAAGCTACACAAATTGAACTATGTCAATTGCGTATCTTATTTCGAAATAGCTTATTCTGAAATAGGGAGCGTCTACACAGCACTTATTTCGAAATAAAGCACTCTTCCTCTGACTTCCCTTACTCCTCGTACAATGAGGGTTACAGGAGTCGGAGTAAGAAGTTCTCCAGCTTGACTGTATTTTGACACTATTTTGAAATAACTGCCTGCTGTGTAGACATGGACTGTTATTTCAGAATAGCGCGAGTTATTTCAAAATAGTGTTGCAGTGTAGACGTACCCTAAGGAAGCTCCAGTTTAGGGCCTCAGATTATAAGGGGCCTCTAGATACAAACAAATTACTAAATGTCATTTTTTTGGGGTAATGCTATGGGGCCTCTAAAACTTGACATAGCTGAGGGCCTCCACATGTCCTAGTCTGGCCCTGTTTGCAGCACATCCCTGAAGGGTCAGGATTGATGAGCAGTGGGCTGCCTTCCAGAGGAGGACTGGCTGATGCATACAAATGTACTAGATTCCTTTGTGATTCGGGGTTATATGTTTATTCAAACTAGACTTTTCTGAATCCCAGCAAGAGTGAGTGAGCAAGATTTTCTAGGTGTTATACTGTCCTGCATTTGGAGTCGGACTGAGCATAAAGCCAAGTTCCTTGTACATTGGGGTGAGATTTTCAATGCTGGCTACAGGAGTTAGCCACAGCGCTCCCTCTGAACCTGGGTTCTTTTAAGCAAGATAGAGCTGGATCGCCCTTCAGAGCCCAGCCCCACAGGTCTGGGGGCTCGTTGCAGAGTGATCTGAGGAGTTCATGCCCCTACCCGCATCTCCATGGAGCTCCCAGACCCAGCCGGGGCAGTTCCTCAGCTGATGACAGTGCTCCTTTAATGTCAACGGAGTGATGACAGTTGACACCGGCTGGGGATCTCCCCCCCCCCAGGAGTGGAATTTGGTTTTGTTGTTATCTGACAGTGTGGAACTCTGCCACCACTTCCTCCTGAGATATGCAAAAAGGGGCTGAGGAGAGAACAGCGTTGTTTATGTTGCTGATGACAGAAAATTTGTGTGTGTGGAGATTATGAAACTGATAAACAAACCAGCTCAATGACTATCAGGCCATCAAAGCGCATTGGGTGCACAATCAGAGGGCAGGCACCCGCAGCCAGAGGCTGTTGAGAAAGGGTGTTTAGAGATAGTTAACCAGAGGAACATCTACAGGGAAAGCTAACAAAGAGCTATCAGGTGATATATGAACGGTAGGAGCAAAAGTGGCTCTCCCTGTGGGAATCGTCCTTTGCAATCTCATGACTCAGCCGTGCACAAGTGGGGAACGCCAGGAATCAAACAGTCGGCTGATATCAGCCATTTAGCTGCCTTGCTTTCTTGTTAGAACATCATCACTCTTAAGCTCTTAGCTCCTCAGCACCAGGACTGCTCCACAGCTTGGTCCCAGTTACTTTCACTTGTCACCTCCAAAGGTTCTCCTTGAGGTGTTTCTTAGCACAGCCACTGCTGATCTTGGCCGTATTGATGGTATATGCAGCACTCATCAAAGCAATTTCCTGAGGCTAAATTTCTCCCAACATACTTCCTCATTTGTCTCTTAGCTCTCTCCCCTGCACCAGCTACTGAAGGCAAAAGAGGAAAAGGGGAATGGGTTTTTATTTCCTCTCCTCTTTCAGTGCGGCTCAGGCCTTGCTGCAAATCAGAAGTGCTCTTTATTGTGTACATTATGGTAGCAGCTAGAGGATCCAATGACACTCAGGACCTTTCTGTGCTAAGCACTGTAGAGAAACCCTCTAGGAATTAAGCTGCTACCTGTGGACAGCTCACATGTGATACCCTCGGATACTGGAGAGATTTTCGAGGCGATTACAACTCTGCTCCCCTTCCTTTGCATCATCACCAAGGGCTTGTCATCCAGAGAGCTCTAAGTTACACAGGAAGTCAATATCATTATCTCCATTTTACAGATAGGGAAACTGAGGTACAAAGCTGGAAGTGACTTGCTCAATGTCACCTAGCAAAGCAGTGGCAGACTCAGGAATGGAACATAGGGATTTTTGGAAAGGGTTTCCAAACTCATGCAGGAGTATTATGTCCCTGGTAAAGGGATGCCTCCAAATCCCGTCAGGGCAGGCAGTTGATCTAGACAACATTTGGGTTCCATTCGGGGAAATGGAACCTTTATTTTTTCTCTTGATAGAAGATAAATGCCACACCTCTATTAATATCTACAGTCCTGCTAGCTCAGCTGTCCCTATTCCTTTAAAAGGTGAATTCACAGGGCAACACCCCATGGACATCTTGTTTATGAGAGGTGCAAAATGCTCCAACACAATCCCTCTCCAACCTTAATTTGTTACATATTTTAGGCTATTAAGACCTTGCCTGACTCTACAGATATTTTCCGAAGAAGTAGCCATGAGCGGCCTGAAGCAGTGGGAAGTATTTCTATAAATGTTCAGAAGCAACAAGGCTGAACAAAGATCTTCAGTTATTCCTGAGGTGGAGAGGACATCTTCCTCCCAAGGACTTTTCAGCACAGGGAATATGCTGCATGGTGTAGTTTCCAATAAGAGGCCAAAGGAGGTGGCAGCATGAAATGTCTTTAATCGGAGACGTCCTGGAAAGAGTGGCATTTTCTTTTGTTGGAAGGATCGAGTCCTCTTCATCCACTGTGTTCTAACTGGTTATAGCACCAACAGGAGATTCCGTACTTGCCAGTGCCTTCAGGTGTGGGAAGGGAAACCCCACCTCCTCCAAAACATTCGCTCCTTTTTACACCCAACACTCCTGCTTTCCCCACTTTCATTGAACAGTGGAGGAGAGCAACATTGGTCCCTCCAGGTCTTGGTGCCTTTGTGTTTGGGACAAACACTCTAAGAGGTGCTAAGTCCTGCAAGAGAGCCTCTTCTGGGGTTTGCCTGGACGATATCACTAAATGCTGCCTTTGCAGAGTTCCGACCCAGGAACTTTCAACTTAGTGATTTTGCAGATATTATTAGTGCTGCTTTCGACTGGTACACAATATAGAGCCACCACGCTTAACTTGCAAACAGAGATTTTCCTAGAAGGATCTTAACGGAAAGGCATGCTGTTCTTAAATAAGGACACACAAGCAAAATACAGTCTTCCTTCCTCATCTGTTCGTGTGTTCCAGCATCTTAAACAAAAGCACACAAAGACAGAAGGCCCCTGTGGAAGGATATTACGGGTTCAGCCACAGCTTACCGCTAAACCTTCTTTGAGTTCATGAGCTAGGTGATCATTCCCAATTGAGTTCCCTAAATGAAAAGCTCAGTAGTCATTTCTAGTTAATAAACCGGCAAACCAAGCATTCTAGTGACACAAGAAAGAGAGTCACTCTGTCTCTTGCCTTTCATGGGGAAATCAGATCACAAAGATCTGACTACAGAACAGAGGATGGAAGTGTCTGGAAGAGGGGCAGTCACTGTGTATTTGCTGTTTGTACAATTTGTCTTCTAAGTTCTATTTTGCTGCTTCCAGAGCAAATAAGAGATAAAAGAATCATAGGACCCTAGGGTTGGCAGAGACCTCAGGAGTCATTGAGTCCAACCCCTTGCTAAAAGCAGGACTAATCCCAACTAAATCATCCCAGCCAGGGCTGTGACAAGCCAGGACTTAAAAACCTCTTGGGATGGAGATTCCACCACCTCCCGAGGGAACCCATTCCAGTGCTTTACCACCCTCCGAGTGAAATATCACCACCCTCCAGTGAAATAAGGGAAGGCATATTACACACACATACCTTCTGACCTGTCATTATTCAAATAATAATTTTCCTGCCACATCTCTCCAGGAAAATCAGAATTTGGCTCATCAGGATATAAAATTATACAAGTCCACACTGTGGTTTTGAAGGAGCTGCTAGGGAACATTAGCTCTGGCTAGAGGATGACAGTTCTGCTTGGTGACAACTTTTGAAGTGTTGAAGTTTGTTTTCACTCCATATTAGAAGCCCTTTAACATTTTTACAAAGCAGAATTGTGTCAAAATATCTGCTTTTGCATCCAAAATATCAGGATTTTGATTTGAGTCTCTTTTTCTCTTGGCTTAGAAGACACCAGAAGGCCCTGGAGCTCAGAAGTCATCCTATTGAAAGCTTAATTGAAATGGATATGACTCCACAAAACATCTTAGCTTCAACCAATCATCTCAATGAAAATATATGTAGTTGAAAATGTTCTGTACAGCTCCAGTTACATCAGAAGCACTTTCCCCTCAATACTAAGACACAGGGAATGGTTTGTTGTTATCACTTGAGCTGGGAGATCTGTTCCCAGCGAACTATTCATTCAGCATTTTTAGTCCCTGTTCTCTTTGTAAATTATCCACCAGCAGATTTGATTCTATAAATTGTCCCAGTAACCAACAATTGGGGTGTGTGACACTTTTTGGCTTATAATTTGCTTATGACCTGTCTACCCACGATGACTGCTTCAAGCCTTTTCTCCTCCTAATTTGCTACTTCTGTTGCATGATGGTCATCAGAGTCACATGGCCTGAGATGTTCCAAAATGGGGGCTGACAGTTAGGTTCTTAGTTCTATATTTAGACGCCTAAATAACAAGTGGCCTGAATTTCAAAAGTACTGAACACCAAGCAGCTCCCAGGGACTTCAGCACTTCTGAAACCCAGCATATTTATGTAAGTATCTAAATATGGACTGAGGCGGCTGACTTCTAGCCCCCGTTTTAGACAGCTTTCATCACCATGTTGTTTCTGTTCCCTGATACCTTGTCTCTTAGAACTCAGGCAGGGCTTTCAAAGATGGCCGTGCAAACACATCTGAGGGAAAACTGATGCAAATATGTGCATGTGTCCAGTTCCTGCAAACAATATTTCATTTGTGTTTGTGTTTGTGCACAGCAAATAAAAAGGGATCTTGCAAGTCCCCATGAATAATCCAGTTCCTGGCTTTTATTCCAAGTTATAGTTCAGGAACAGACTTTGGCACTTGTTCTAATTTATATGCAGACAACTCCCACCCCAGAGAGGTAAATGCTCCCTGTCTGCAGTTACCTGTCCCCCCTCAGCTCCACATACACAAACACCCTGCCAAATGCTCCCTCCTCTCCGTACGTTTACCCCTTCCCTTCTCACACATTATTGCCACCTCTCCCCCCCCCCACATTTCTCTCATTGTGCAAACCCCTCCCTGTACTGCTCCCATTCCAACATATGGGCAGTGGGACATGCTAGCCGGCCCCATGCACACTGTCTTCTTTGTGTACTGCACTGTCCCCAGAGGCCGGAGCTCACAGGCAGACGGTTAGACCACAGTTTCAAGCAGCAGCACCTCTTTTTAGAACTGAGAATAATGTACTTTAAAGAGGAAGCAGCAGCAAGAAACCAGCTTGTTATTTGGTTACAAAGAAAAACATAGTGAGATTTTTTTTTAAAGTCTGTTTCCAGTGGCTGTTGAAATGAAATGATTGTTAGGCTGAGGGTCCTAGCAGGTTAATTTGATTCCTCCCAGGCTGACACTATCTTTGGATGGTTGAGACGCAACAAACCTTGTGTCTTGGCAGGGGGTTACATGAGGTGACCCTGGTGGTCCCTGTTCACCCTAGGATTCTATGGCCATGGATGTCTTCCTCCGGCAAACATTAAAAAGTCTCGAACTCTGATCTCTCTTGCTGCCCCAACCCCCCGACTCCGAATGTACCAGCTGCACTCAGTCAAACAAATGCAGAGACACTGATCTCTCCAGTTCAGTCCCTCATCTTCATTCCAGTGGAAGGGTCTTGAAGTGAAATAGCTGCCAAGGACACAGGGATGTTCCCCCTGTTTCTACCCTCCTTAGTACCATGCATCCTCTGCAGAGCCATGTCTCTGTTCAGGCTGAATCAGAACAGGTCCAGTGCTGGCCTCCAGAGCAACCTGCCTGTTTGCCGTGCACCCGCCGGGCTGACCCAGGCATTTACCAACCGACCTGGCAAGGTCGAACATGCACAGAGCTGTGAGCAATCCAAGGGGACAGAATGCCTGCTGGGCACCATGCTCATGGGAGGTTCTGTCCTCACTCCAGAGATAACAAGGCCCCATTCCTGAGTGCATTGATCCATGAGACATCCTTGGATTTTTGTCTCCCTTTAATGTGCAGTTTTGCCTCCCCTCATTAGCGTGGTTTGGTCCACAACGCTCATCAGAAATGTGGGGTTTTCATCCCCTCCATCACACCCTGCAGCCAGACCAGGTGAAACCTACCACCCTAAATGGTGAGTAGCACTTCCTAGTAGGTGGGCTGGCGGTGTGTCTGTGCTGGGGAGGAGGGAGAGGTCCCCACACAGGTACGGGGAGGGGAGAGGGGGAGCAGGAGCAGCTGAGCCACGCGCAAGGGAAAGGCTGTACTTACAGAAGACAGAGCGCGTACGCCGAGGGGATCGACTCGCTGGCCCGCACGAGGAAGCCGCCATCCTTGCCCACTTTGGAGAGCAGGTCCTCGGCCTTAGCACGAGTGATGTTCCCGTGGTACCAGCACTGATCCATTGCCAGAGCTGGAGGAAACAGTAATGACAATCCAGCAGTCAGTGCTCAGGAACTGCCCGAGCTGTTTGTGTGTCTCAGTAACACTCAGCAGCTGCAGCTCACCAGCTTCCTGTTTCAATGGTACAGAGAGGGAAAGGAAACCAAGCTGAGGACAACTTCCTCAGCAATCAAACTGATCACAGTGAGCATGACAGGTTCCTCCAGCCTCCACTCCCCTTCAGCGTTGTAACACAAGCGGTTAACCACCTGTATTGCCCCCCATCGCGGCATCAGAAAGTCCCAGCCTGGGGCCACAAATCTGCTACCCCTCTTTGGAGTAGCCTCATTGACTTCCCTGGAATTTCCTTTGATTTATGGCACTGTAATTCAGAGCTGAGCCAGGGACTCTTTCTCCATCCCTCTCCTTCCTCCTTTCTCACTTTCCTTGCCTCTGTCTTATGGTCAGGGCCCTAGCCTACAGCTTGGGAGACCTGGATTCAGTTCCCAGACTTCCTGGGCATCCTTGTGCAGCTCACTGAGGCTTGGTCTGCTCTTGAAGAGTAGATCCACCCAGCTATGTCACTCAGAGGCATGAAAATGGTCACATCCTGTGCACTACAGTTAGATCAACCCAACCCCCAGCATAGACATGGCTACGGCAATGGAAGAATTCCTCTGTTACCTACCGACCACCTCTTGGAGAGGTGGATTGCCTTACTTCAGGGGTGGGAAATAATTTTTGCCGGGGGGGGCCACTTAATGGCTGCACCCCCAGAAGAGGCAGGGCTGGGGATGAGCCTCCCCCCAGAGTTGTCTAGGACGGGAGTCTTTGAAGTAAAAAGACAACAAAGGGCTCATGGCTCTTGGCCCAGCCACTACCACATAGCCTGGAACTGCTGGCAGCCTCCTGGGGTAGTTGTGGCTATTTAAAAGGCTTGCGGCTCCAACCCCTGCTGGCATAGTGCTGCAACCAGGAGCTGTAAGCCATGCAAATAGGATCCTGCTGCCTGAACCACTGTCTGGAAATTCGGTTGCACGGGTAGCAGGATATAAATAGAAAGTGGCCAGATATAGTCTGCAGGCCGAATCAAAGAGTTAGGTGGGCTGGATCTGGCCCCCAGGCTGCATCTTGCGCAGCCCTGTCTTACTTCCATGGAAAACCCCCGTCCATCAGCAGAGGAAGCATCTCCACGCTGGTAGCACAGCTACGGCGCTGAAGCAGCTGTTGTACAGACCACAGGTGGGCAACAATCCTCTTGGAGGAGCCACTCCACAAATTTTAGCAAGTCATCATGGGCTGCACATTTCTATTGTATGAAAGGAGGGGATGTGGGGGCTGGGAGGGAGTTTGGTGTGGGCGGGGGCTCCAGGCTGGGGCAGAGGACTGGGGCGTAAGAGGGGGTACAGGGTCTGGGAGGGAGTTTGGTGTGGGTGGGGGCTCCAGGCTGGGGCAGAGGACTGGGGCGTAAGAGGGGGTACAGGGTCTGGGAGGGAGTTTGGTGCACATCTTGCCCAGGAGACCATGAAAACTGTTGGCCCCCAAGGAGGCAGCCAAAGAGCCACATGTGGCTCCAGAGCCAAAAGTTGCTGAGTCCAACTCCTGTTCTAGTAGTTTCCTCAATTGCTGGAAGTCATGGCAGGCCAGACAGAAATGTTAGCAGGGTGGATCTGGTTCCCAGGCCATATTTTGACCACCTGGGGTATAGACAGACCTTTAGTCTCTCTGTAACTCAGTTCCCCCTGCGTACAATTGGGATAATGGCACTAGCCGGCCTTACAGGGTGGTAGGAGATAAACCCATTGAAGACTGTGAAACACACTGAGATTTTCAGATGAAACGTTGTGTAAGAGCTAGACATTATTATTTCCCCTCTGACACACCCAGGACCATGGGGCTTGCTGTCCCCAGAGTGCGCCTTTCTTACCTGCTGTATTGCTGCTTTAATCTTCAGGAGAATTTGTCCTGAAAATCTGGCTGGGTGTCATATGGGACTTGTAAACTATGCCCAGCCTGCATGGAAACAAGTCAGTCTTTGAGGCAAGCTTTATTCTGAGATCAGGTGACCTCACTCCTCCCTCTGTGACACAGTGTCAGGCACACCAAAGGTAAGTCAGACTCCAGCTGCCCAAGGTGGAAAGGAACGGAGTCCCTCTGGTCATCTGCACACAGAGAGGGCGGCTGGTGCTTTCACTTCCCTTTCTTTGTCTGTACATGGCTTCTTTAAGCTTCTGTCCTGACTCTGGGCTTACTTTAGGGATGTTAGACAGACTGTAATTGTGCAACTGCATGACATTTTAGTGGTTACATTCAATAGTCCCTGGAGGCAGGGCCCGTTTAATGTCGAAAACTACTACTTTATAGGAATGTGCTACAGGTAGCACTTTCTTATGGGTATGATCATAAGGAAGTGCTACTGTAGGAAACAGAGGCTAGCAGCAGCACAATCCTACAGGCAGCAGTTCCCAACATTTCTGTCGAAAACAGCTCCCTGTAGGATTGTGGTCCTAGGGGCAGTTTCTGATTTCCAGAAATAAGAAATTGCTCCAATAAGAAACTCCTACTGGAAGTATCACTTTCATCTTTGCTGAACCCCAGTCTTCCATGGAACACTATTTTGGAAATTCTGATTTAAGAACGATGTAGGAGTCCACCAACAGTTGTTTACAAAGGATTACTCTAAACCAGTGTTTCTCAACCTTTTTTATAAAGTACCCCTTTTCCAAAAAAAAGTATAAGTACCCCCTTTTTTTTAAAAAAATTAGAAGTACCCCCAATACCTACAGTTTTCAGACACACAATTTTTTTTCTACCATTGCAACACATTTGTTAAACAACTTAATCATAGCCAGGCAGGAGTTGACATTTTTTCATGTAAAAAGTTAAAAAATAATAAAATGCTATAAAATTTAAAACACAAATTCAGTTTTCTCCAAATTTCAATTCTGCTGAAGTACCCTGCCCCCAGACATGTCTCAAGTACCCCGAAGGGTACTTGTACCACTGTTGAGAAACACAGCTCTAAACAAATAACACAACTGCACTTATAAATGTTTTTAATGAAAGTGTAAAAGGCTCTGTAAAAGTCCTGCAAAAGAGCAAATGTCATTGTTGGTCTGAACTCCAGGAATTTGCTAGACCTGAATCAGCCTTAGGCTACGTCTACACTGTGCATTGTTGTGCAAGAAGATATGCAAATGAGGTGCGGCGATGAATACCGCCACAGCTTATTTGCATACCTAATGAACTGTCATTTTTGCGGAAGGGGGTTTTGCACAAGAAGGAGCTGTCTACACTGCTCCTTCTTGCACAGAAAACTCCTCTTGCACAGGAGCTGTTCTGCCGCTTCTTTTCAGGCAGAATGGCTCCTGTGCAAGAGGGGTTTTTTGCAGAAGAAGGAGCAGTGAGGACAGCTCCTTCTTGTGCAAAGCCCCCTTCCGCAAAATGGTGGCTCATTAGGTATGCAAATGAGGCACAGCAATATTCATCGCCACATCTCATTTGCATATCTTCTTGTGCAGCAATGTGCAGGTATAGCCGTAGCCTTATGGTTTGAGAGGGTAGCAGTTTCTTACTCTGCAGATGAAGTAACTGTTCCCCGTAGGAATGTCCTACCTCCACTAGGACTTTCACACTGGTCCCTGTAGAAAAGTGATACTTCCCAGTATTTTCTTACAGGAGCAGTTTCTTCTGCCCTCTTTAAATCCATTTTTTAAATGTTGGTGTTCTCCCTCCTCCCATTCCTTATAACATTGCTCTCCAACCTTTTTAATGGCAAGATCACTTTTCCAATGTAAGTACAATGGAAGATGTTCCTCAAACCAAAATACCCGGGCCCCACTTCATTCCAGCCCCTCTTTGAGGCCCTGCCCCTTCTCTGTCCCTTCTCTGAGGCCTCGCCATGCTCACTGCAGTCCTCTTCTTCCCCCAACCTCAATCACTTGCACCAGGCTGGGGTAGAGGTGTGGGGAGAAGGCCCTGTGCTTGTGCCTATGGGTTTGGCATGTAGGAGGGGGCTCTGGCCTTAGTCCAGGGTAGGACAATGGGGTCCAGGAGGGTCTTCAGGTTGCAAACTCTGGCACTGAGTTTGGGTGCAGGCGGACTCATATCTGTGGCAAGAGGTTGGGTGTAGGAGGAGGTTCAGGGCTGGGACAGGGTTCAGGAAGCAGGCTCTGGCTGGGCTCTGTTTAACTGTGATGGCTTCTGGTGCTTTCCCAATGAGGTTAAGGCAGGCTTACTTTGGCCCGGGCCCTGCACCACTCCTGAAAGCCCCTGGCATGATGCCATTTGGTGCCTCTCCTCTACAAACACTGACCCCACAGCTTCTACTGGCCACGGTTCCCCATTACTGATCAATGGGAGCTGCAGGAGTGGTGTCTGCAGCAAGGACAACTTATGGAGACCCCCAGCAGTGACTTTCTCTGGGGCTGCAGGGACATGCCAGCCACTTCCAGGAGCAGCAGTTACCACTGAGTGCCAGAGTGTGTCATACCTAAGCTCCCCCCAGCCCCTTCTCTCTGTGTGCTGATAGGGTACAGGAGTGTGGTGAGGAGGGACACCCTGACATCAGCATCCCCCTCTTGTACCTCCCACACTTTGTACAGCAAGCAGGAGGCTGCTGGGGGGCAGCTCCAAGGCAGAGTCCAGGAGCAGTAGGACAAAATGGGCTGGTCACAGAATCATAGACTCATAGAGCTGGAAGAGACCTCAGGAGGCCATCAAGTCCAGCCCCCTGCCCAAGGCAGGACCAATCCCAACTAAATCAACCCAGCCAGGGCTTGGTCAAGCTGAGACTTAAAAACCTCTAGGGATGGAGATTCCTCACCTCCTTAGGTAACCCATTCCAGTGCTTCCCCACCACCCTAGTGAAAGTGCCAAGCACATTTGGACTGACGGCTGTTTGAAATGGAACAGAGCGCCCTATGGAATTTGTTGCGTGCGGTAGCAATGTCCATCCATGTGCTGCTGCTCAGCCAACCAGATTCACACCATGGTGTGCCATGCTGTAAACCCCCTGCAGACAAGCCCTGAGACTTAAGGTTGCTCAGCTGTATTGTTTCCTCATAGCTCTTACGCTAAAACAATTCATTAATTAAAGCAACATTCCTGCCGAACCCAGGACTCATCTCCTTCTCCCGGCCTTAGCCCACTTCTTCCATGATACTCTACTGTGCAGTAACAACCTGCCTTACACATCTGCTTTCAGTGTAACCCTTATTCCTCATACAATGAGGTTTACCAGTTCTTTTGAGAGAAGGGTGTTCTCTCGAAATAAACATGTCTTAACAGCGTTGTTATTTCGAAATAGCGCTATTTCGAAATAGCGCCAGAACGCAAATATGCAAATGAAGCACAGGATATTTCAATCCCAGCTTCATTTGCAATTTTGAATGTCTTCATTTGCATCCCTCTCTCTAAAGAGGGTGCTTCAGGGGGTAGCCGAGTTAGTCTGTTACAGAAAAAAACAGCAAGCAAATGGTCTGGTAGCACTTTATAGACTAACAAAACATGTAGATGGTATCATGAGCTTTCGTGGGCACAGCTAAGGAGCTCCATATCTTCTTCAGAAGAAGTGGGCTGTGCCCACAAAAGCTCATGATACCATCTACATGTTTTGTTAGTCTATAAAGTGCTACCAGACCATTTGCTTGCTGTTTTTTTCAAAAGAGGGTGCAAGGGTAGACATACCCTGAGAGTGTTTAAGTGAAAACAGGTGTGCTAGATGCAATGGTGGTGATATACCGGTGCTTGGAGGTTGATCTTGTGTTGGGCATGGTTCCTATTACCTACTATATATGTTAGGAAGTTTGTCTGTCAGTCTGCCTGTTTGTCTGTTTGTTCAAGCACTCCTCCTAAATTGTAAGAGGTACGACCACCAAATTTGGTAGGCAGCTTCCTCTTGTCATAACTTAAAGCAACGTAAGTGTTCGGTTGTGCCAGGAAAATGGGATGTGCCTGGAAAGGGATTGCTTCTCATAAAACCATACAGAAAAGAGACAAAATCGTGAGGCAGGTGAAAGGGGCTGGCTGAGGGCACCCCCTGTCCGGGACTGCCCCAGCCCTGAGTCTGCCACCCCCCAGATTCCATTTAGGGAGGGCAGGGGGAGGAATGAAGCTTCCCCCCACTCTGATTTGTACAAGGACATTGCTGGCTGTTCCCCTTCATTACTGTCAGGGAACAAGGGGAAAGTGCACAGTTTGCTGCATTCTTCACTCTGGCTGGGGAGTGAAGGGGGCAGATGAGTTGCAGACTTTGCTTTCGTTCCCTGAGAGGCACAGGAAGGAGAAGAGCAAGCAGCCCTGGTATGAATCTTGGGGGGCAGGTGGTGGTTCCTCCCCCCCCCCCACAAACACAAATACACTCAGTCCCCTGCCCTGAGTCCCTTCTCACCACAACAACCCTGACTCCTGCACCTCCCGCACCCCTAAACCTCTGCCCTGAGCCCCCCACATCCCCTGCCTTAACTCCTACATCCTCCACATCCCCAACCCTGCCTTTATCCCTCCCTAAGGGGCTAAGGGCCTAAAGGGCACTCCACCCCACACTTAAATTTCTTACACATCCTGTTGTCTCACAACACGTCCCCCCCCCCAACCTCCTGCCTTGAGGACCAACCCAGGGGAGGGGCGGTGGGGGGGGGGGTGGTGAGGGTTGCAATACAACAGTACTTGAATAAATTTAAGTTACTTTCGGCCCTGGACTGAACCAAGATGGGCCAGAAAAATAGGATGAACCTGCAATAGGATTGCTTCTCAATAAACTGTACAGAAAAGAGATCAAACGGAGAAATTTGGAGTAGTGTTCTGTTTTGGCACAGCTAAATCAATGCTTAAAGTTTGAAAGCTAGAAGAAAACATTATTTCAAACCACATTGACTAGAGCCAAGTTGCCTTGTTACAGGGAAAAGGAGGGAGTCCAAAGCATCGCAGTCTACAGGCAATTGCTTCTCAATCCCTGCCTTAGAGGGACCTCATAATTCAATTAGCCATGTTCAGTATTTTGGAAAACCATAGTTACAGGACTTTTTCCTAGAATTGGCCTGACACTTAAAGACCTGGGTGTAGGTAGGCAAGGGGTCACTAGCATCAGGAGCATGGATTTGCCATTGGGTAGTGCTCCCATGCTTTTTGTGTCAATGATTTCATCGCAGTTCTGCTGTAGGACTCTCTGTTCTCTATTCGCTATATGCACACTCTGAATGTGGACAAACTAAATACATTTCTGTAATCTGACTCTTGTATTTACTTTGTCACTCTTCATCTTTATAAATGAAGGCAGTGACTACAGTTAAATTCCATTATTGAAAAATGTATAGTATATGTGTGTATACAATATATAGTATAAATGTTTATATATCGTGTTTGTGTATGTGTGTGTGTGACAGAGAAAAAGAGAGAGAGAGAGAAAAATAATGGTTACCTGCAAAAACTTGGGTGGTTAAGCATAGGTTTCCATAGGACACCTAATTTTTACTTTTGAATACCTAAGTACAATTAAGATGTGATACTTTTGTACTTTTACTCAAGTAGTTTTACAGAAGGTTGCTTTGACTTTTACCTACTTACATTTGTTTCAAAGTAGCAGTATTTTGACTTCAGCATCTTTCCCCCCAACACTGTGCATTGCACAGAGTAATTACAGTACCAGACATTACATTTGCAAGGAGCAAAATAATGAAAATGGGTTGCGGAGATGGGAATGCAATTCAGTGAGTCCCGGGAATAAGACAAGAGAAATGTGAGAAATGTTATGAAATTTCATGTCCTGTCTTTAGCCCCCTTTTTACATTTTGAACCTCCTTTAAAATGCAATAAGCAAAAACATATAGATAGAGAGGGCAGGGCAAAGTGCAGGGGCATCTGAAGCACTACTGAGCTTGCTCAGTGCCTCCAAGGTAAATAAATGATTAAAAAAATGTTCAAGCAAATAAAAAAGCCCCCTTGCCATGGCCACTCTTTGACTTGTGCCTCGTTCCTACTGGTGAGGTTGTTTTTATCCCTCTGCCCTGCCTGTGCTGGGGCTTTGCACGCTGTGTTGTGAAGTTTACTGGCGCCCCTCCCCTCACCAGAGCTGAGTTTGCCCAGAACAGATCCTAACTCTGCTTGCATCTGCTTCACCTCCTTGCCAAGTCAATGTTAAGTCATCTCCTCTGTTGAGCCACTTGTCTTCCTTTTTAAATGCTCTTAAAATGTCGTGAGCAAAAACTTATAGCTAGTGTGGGCAGAGAGAAGGGCAGGGGCGTCTTCAGCCCTACTGAGCATGCTCAGTGCCTCCGAGGTGAATAAATGATAACAAACATATTTATGCACATAAAAAAGCTGCTTTGCCATGACCACACTTTGACTTGTGCCTCATTCCCACTGGGGAGGCTGTTTTTAGCCCTCCTGCTCTATCTGTGCTGGGGCTTTGTGCTCTGTGTTGATGAGTTTACCGGGTACCCCTCCCCTCACCAGAGCTGAGTTTGCCACAGAAACAGTCCTAATACTGCCTGCATCTGCTGCACCCCCTTGCCAAGTCAATGTTAAGCCATCTCCTCTGTTGAACCACTTTTCTTACTTTTTAAATGCTTTTAGCACGGACTAAGCAGAAACTGACAGCTAGTGCTGGCAGAAAGAAGGGCAATGGCTGCAAGAGAACTGCTGAGCATGCTCAGTGTGTCTGCACATGCTCAGTGCTCAGGAAGTAGCACAATCTCTCAAGTAGGAGCTTTCTACATTACACAGGCAGCCAGTGTGCTCCGACTCCACCCCACTGCTGCTGGGGTGGCAGGTAGGAGTCGGTGTGCAAAGGGAGACAGTGTAAAAACCAGCTTCCCATGCAGACCAGCTCCTGCCTGTTGCTCCATGCTGCTGCCTCTGATGCAGAGGCAGTTGCATGGGGTGGCAGTAGCCCCTGTTTGTGGAGAGCTCTGAACCCCTGCGGACAGGGGCTGCTGCCACAGAGCAGTCTCTGTCCGCGCCGAGGCTAGGCTGCTGCAAACAGAGGCTGCTTCATGGCTGCCTCCCCTGCCCCTCCCCACGCACCGGAAGAATTGGTGCTGGGTGTGATGGACCAGGCTGGCTCTGGGCACAGCTGATGGCATCTGCTCAGAGTGAATTGCTCAAACTCAGGGCTCCTTATAGCCCCTGACCGGAGACTTTCCCAAACAGGTCACATACCAGTCACACCGAGCAAAACCCCTCCGACACCTCAGCTCTCTCTGTGCCGGATTCAGCCCCGGGCCTAACACACAAGTGAGGAATTATAGAACCCAATCTCACCTACCCCGAACGGGTCTTTCTGGTCCCAAAGAGCCAGCCACAAATCCCTGGTCAATTTACACTCTGGATCTTACCCACAAGATCATGCTGAGCCAATCCTTTAGAATCTAAAATCTAAAGGTTTACTACTAAAAGAAAGAAAAGCGTGAGAGTAAGGTTGTTAAGGAGAATACATTACATGCATTGAATCACCCAGTTCTCGATACAGGCACTTAGCAGAGATGTTATAAACTGCTATCTTAAAAGTCTCTGGTGTACATCCTATGTCAGGATGGTCCATGATTCTTCCCGGCTCTCTATCCCTCGCAAGGCTGCATCTGGGATCAGGAGCAGAATTGCAGGCCAGATGGAGTCTGCCTCATGGCATTTTTATATCTCTCCTGGCATCTTCCTGGCCAGAGCAGGTCACATGGCCCAGTGACCTATCCCTGTGTCCCATGTCAGCGGTCATCAGATACTGGCTGGTTTGCAGGTATCCAGATTTCCAGATGCATTCCTCAGGTGTATATTGGTACCTAGAGATCCATTGTCCCTGGAGCCTTGCTAATTAGCATAGTCACTGGCTGAACATTCTTTGCCCATTGCTCTGTCTCAGACAGAGAATCTTCTAGCATAAGCACAGATTACATATTTATAACTCCACATACAGATATCATACAAGTACATGGATAGCATATACAGAATCAGTAAAACACAAGCTTTTATTTGACATCTCACATGACCCCCTTTGTACAGACTTTTGGGGCAAAGACCCCCCCCCATGGGTGCAGCAATGATCTTTAAAATCCAAAAACGTGACACTGGGAGAACTGGCTTTTAAGCTGCCCCCTTCTGTCAGTGCCAGCTCCTGCCTGCTTCTCCCCCTACTGCCTCTGTAGGAGGCAGTGGGGGGGCAGGCAAACCACAGAGCCAACATGCACGGGGAGCCTGCTTGAAAGTTGGCTCCCCATGTGTATTGGCTCTCACCTGCCCCCCCTCACCCTCCATGCTGCTGCCTCTGAGAGGCAGCAGCATGGGCCTGGAAGGGGGACAGGCAAGGATCTGGTGCTTGTGGGGCCCTTGCTCTCCCTACTTGCTGCCTCTGAGACAGAGGTAGCAAGGGCGGGGGTGCGTGGAGTTGACAAGATTAACCGATAAGCCCAGGCTTATTGTGTAGTTGACTACATGTTGACATTCTCCATGACATGCTTAGTGCCATGGTCTCTCAGGCTGTGCCCACACTTGGCCCGTACAGTTCCTGGGCGGAACCCCTTCCAGTGCGATAGCCTCTTCTTGGGGAGTCCACTCTCTTCTTGAGGTCCGCCCCTCCTCCTCCTGGGACCGTACCACTTGACCCTCCAGCACGCCTGTCTCGCTGTGGGCTACCTCGGGGAGTCCACTCGCTCTGGACCCCCAGGGCCTCACTCCCAGAGGGAATAGTACAACCCCGTGCTCTAGGTCAGAGCAGCTCTCAGCCAACATAAAACGGGAGCATTTATTGAGCTTTGGATTGCAGCAAAGGGACTCTCAGGCCTCTCAGCCTGGCCTCCCTCAGCCCAGCATGTCTGAGTCTCTCCTGCAGCCTGGTGGGCCCCCTTCATCCAGCTGAGCCTCCAATATCCCCCTCCAGCAGCTCTTCCCCTGTCCTTTGTCTTCTATCCAGGTAAACAGGGTCACCTGGGCCCCTATCTTCTCTGCCTCCCCTCTCCTCCATCTTTTGTTTCCCCTGGCTGGAACCAGCTGGGCAGGTCACTGAGGTCTTCTCTCTGCATCCCATTGTCCTCTCACTGGCCAGAACTTGCTGTGCCATCCAAGCTGAGTCTCTTGGTCACCGGTCACCAGTCTCTGGGATCTCCAGTTTTATGCTGTTCCCTGCAACAAACTCCCTCCCCTCATTAAACCAGTAGCATTCAGGGCCCTAAGTGAACTGTGACTCTGGATGCAACCACTTTCAACTCCCCACAACATAACACTTAGTGCTGCTCTCCAAGGCTGCAAACATGACAGCAGAGGATGTGTCTACAGCAGGCAAACCATTGCAGAGGCAGGGCACTGACTGCATGATGTGTGTGGTTGTCTCTCTGTACTTACAGCCAGCTGTGTTTGACAGACCCCCTCCCCCCCGACACACGCACTGGTTGGCCCCAACGCAAAGTGGCTGGAGAGCCAGCACAACTGGCCTACTCCAGATTCTGCTTGCAGAGGGAGGCCTGTGCTGTGCAGAGCCAGAGTCAGCTCTACCCAGCCACCCTCCCAGGGCTGGGGGAAGTGCAGGGCTGTGCTTCAAGAGGCTGGCTGGGGTGTCCCTGAGCTGCTACAGCAGATCCTTAGGACTAGAACAGCTGGAGGTAACAGAACAAGCCTGGAGTTGCCCAGGCCTGGTCAGTGCTTTGGGGAGAGGCACATTAAGGCAGTTTGGCCCAGAATCTGGCCCTGTGTTCCTGAAAGCTATAGGGTCTGCACTGCTGTCGAGCTCAGGGCTTCTGTGCTATGTCCATCCTGAAGGCCTTACGTTGTTGGAAGAAGGTAGGAGTAGGGCTGCCAGATGGTCTCCCAAAAAATACTGAACATACGGGCTAAAAATTTGTCGAGCAAAAAAAAAAACCCCCACCAAAACACACGTGCTAAGTCTTAACACTGAGGCCTGCGCATGGCTTGGCGGGAGGGGGGTGCAACACAAAACCGAGCCCTGCTCTCAGACCTGAAGAAGAACTCTGCATATCAGTGCTCCCTGCCCATAAAAGGGAGCCTGGGTCACAAAGCACCTGAGTCCAGCCCAGCTCCACTCCCCACGGCTGGATTACACAGCTCAGGGCAGGCAGGGTCAGGCTACTACTAAGAGCCACCAAGCTGGGAACGAAGGGGGAGGCAGCAGAGCGTGCTCTGCAAAGCAGCCGCCTGCTACCTGAAGCAGAGAGGCAGACCCCAGGGCAACACAATGGCAGGGCAGGGCGGCACGGGGGAAAGGGGGCGACCATGGGTAGGAAGGTCACTCCCCCACAGCCAGGTCTTTGGGTGTCCCAGTGGGAAGAAGTGGGAATTCCACCCCAGCCAGTTTTGGCTGAGAGCCCATGGAAGGCGCCTAAACGCAACCACAAAGCACCTGCGGACTTCTCTCCTGGACTACGGCACCGCAACACGCTTGACCAGCGCTCAGGAGCAGGGACGGGGCTTCTCCTCCTCCCCACGGCGTCACTCGTAGGCCAGACGCAACCAGCTGAGGGCTCCCAGCACTGATCGCACCCTGCCTCCCAGCCACTCACCCCGCCCCCACCAGGCTTCTGCATGCAACCAGAGGCTCCCAGCACCGATTGCAGTCCCACCTTCCAGCCACTCCCCCGGCCCACGCCAGGCTTCCGTTGGGTGCCCAGCTGGAAAGCCAGAAAATGCTGGACATTGCACATGTATGGTATTTTTGAATTTTTTTACCGGACAGAGGGCGCAAAAAATGGACTCTCCGGTTGAATACTGGACACCTGGCAACCCTAGGTAGGAGACAAGCTGCAACGCTTGTGGTTCCCAGTCCATACTGAAAAATAGCTACTGTAGACTGCCCTGCTTCAGCAGGCATCATACAAAAGCCCTTGTCCCAGGCAGCATTGTCGCCAGTGTTTGTGAAGCATATCTCACCTCAAGCCGGGGGGCCGACAGCTTCCATGGGCCCCCGGGCAGGGGTGGTCTGAGGTGGGCTGCAGCAGCTGGCGCCGCAGGTGGAATGCATGATCGGCGCCCCTGCCTGCACGGCCGTTAATGGCATAACGTCATCATTGGGTGCCCTGGGCACCCCGTTGAAGACGGCGCCCTAGGCGACAGCCAAGTCGGCCTGTACTCACAGGCCGCCTCTGCCCCCGGGCAAGGTGGGGGCAGTGGGTGCGCCATGCCCCTGGAAGGGGTGGGGCCTACATCACCCAGGAAATAGTGCAAGCCCCTCTCCTAGACCTCAGACATGCACAAAGCACACAGAGCTCTGGTGGTGATTTTAAGGGTGCGGCGATCCAGCCACCGCCGCTGCAGTAGCAGCAGTAGTGGTTGGGAGCCCTGGGCCCCTTTGAATCACGGCCACTCCCTGCCCCCCATCAGCTCGCCTGCGTCAGGTACTGTGCTGCGGTTGTGGCTGAAGTTGTTCTGGTGGACTGTCAGCACTTTTCTGAAAGGCGCAGAGTGCGTGGGTGTGAACAGGGGATGTTACAATCGGTTGCAGAGTCTGAGGCATGGCATTCTGCTAGCCAAAGCCTGGGTCAGGTTCTCAGGTTGTCATGATGCCCCCTGCTGTAGCTTCTCTGCACTGCAGGGATGGCTGATGACTATGAGGCACATACTACAAAGTCTCACAAATTCCAGTGTACATCCTCCTCCATGCACTTCCGGATGGGGTGTGTGTGCAGGGCCGACGGAAGCATTTTTGGTGCCCTAGATGAACTTGGCGCACTCCCCCTCCACACACATGTTCATTACAGAAAAATGAGAAGTCTAGAATGAAATACTACCTTTATTTACTTGGCATTTAAAAAGAATAATGTAAAAACAAAAATAAGTATTTCTTTTTCTACTTTTCATTAACCCTAACACAATTATAGTATGTAGGTAAAATGCTCAGTAGCTGACACTTCAAAGTTTTACCCATTTTGAGTTGTACATAGTGGTTTTGGTCAGCATTATAAACAGTTGCATTTCAAGTTGCAACTCTCTTCCCTCCAAAGGAATTGATTTTTGGGAAGTTATGAAAATCTTTATCCCTTGGTACTGAATGAAATCTGTTTTTGAGTTGTAACCCTTTTGCACTGAGCTATCGATATGTGTAAACATTTAGAATGTTGCTTTTCGTGCTTTTGCGAATTGGCCAATAAGTTATTTGAGACAAAGTTTTGGAACTATTTTGTGTTCTATTGAGATCATGGCCAGTCCAACAAATGTTTTTTTCGGCATGGAAGGCCAGAATTTCTATTTTTATTGCAATTAGAACAGGAAGGAATGTGTATGTTAAGTGGTATTTGTTAACATAAGCAGTCAGATGTCTGAAAATAGGGGCTTTACTATAACAGTAATAGGCTACAATAAATACACAATCTTAATCTCACATGTACTTCTGATTCTCTTTTTACAGTCTTGTTAAAACCTCTTACCACATGTTTCAAGTCCAATACAATACAAATTTGTCGTGAGCTCTGCATCTTCAGGATCACAGCTCATAACATGGCAGAACAGATGTTGCAGGTTGCTGACCAGACTTCACTAAGCATCGAGCAACACTGACTCACTTGTATGACTGGCCAACACCGGGCTACTAAAAATGACTGGACTACAAGCTCTTGCCCCTAGGCAGTGCCCTTTTGAAGCTATGCCGTGATACATTGTAAGTGTATTTACATACCCAGCTGTTCTCCACAATGTGAAATCAATAACATAACTCAACTTCTGACGCAGCAAAAATGCACAGTTTTCCAAGTACAATATTTGATCCTTTAATTTATAAGAGAATACATATTATTACAGTTTTAAATAGAGAAAAAAATTCACTTCAATCTAATTTGGTGTCGCTAAAAGGGTGGCACCCTAGGTGACTGCCTAGTTTGTCTACATGGTCAGGCTGGTCCCGTATGTGTGTGTGTGTGTGTCTGTGTGTGCATGCTCTGCTAGAAACGCAGTCCCCCTGCTAATGCTTGGGTGTGCAGGGATCCAGTGTCACCAGCCCAGCAGCTGTGCAAGGAGTCCTCTGCAGCTCAGCTTGCATGGGGTCCTCCCTCCTCTCACCAGCCAGGAATGTGGGCGCTATCCCTGGGCAGGAACTGTTCAGTAGCGGGGCCCTTCCCTGCAGATTCTCCTCCTTGCAGTCTGCTGGGCCAGGAAGACGGCAGCCTCGCTCTCTCACACCTTGTGCCCTCATGCCTTGGGCCCTTCCACGACGCAGCTTTGTCAGTGCTGGGAGGGAGCCCCTGACAGGTCTGCTGTGGGAACTGGCCTTTGCTGCAACCCAGCCTTGGCCTTACCAAGCCGTGGTTGCCACATGCTCTCATAAAGAGACTCCTAGACAGTGATGGGCAACATAGGCTAGTGAGTGGGCCGATGAGTGGCTCTCCTTCATCTCAGAGGGCCACATGATTGTCATAACCAAGTTGCTCTCCCGAGATAGGGCAGTTTTGCTAACTGCACTTGTGTAGCTAGAATTTGTGGGGTGCGATGACTGAACCATGGCAGTGCATTGACTGGATGCAAAGGGAACGCACGGCTTTCACAGTTACAGTGGTGCACAATCAGCACGCACCTCACTTCACGTGCCCTTGCTTTACATGTGAGTCACTTTAATAAAGCTGGTAAGAAAATGGTAAATGGGCAACGGTAAACAAACTGTCTCATGGGCCACCCACAGAACCTCGATGGGCTGCATGTGGCCCCTGGTCCACAGGTTGCCCTCCCCTGCTCCTAGGCCTTATAAGTCGCCATGGTAACTAAGCAGTTTCCTGAGGCACTCTTGCTGTAGCAGGATTTGAGTCTCACCCACCGCCCTACATTTCTGGCCCTGTCACTATGGGGAAGGAGAGGCAGTGAGTAGCCCGATATTTCAGTTAAATCACAAGCCCAGCTTGGTGACGTATGTCCCTTCAGTGTTATTTAGGGATTAATTACAAAAGAGGCAGGAAGGGGGGGATATTCCGGCGCAGACAGAACAAACATCAGAGAAACTGGTGGCAGTGACAGCACCAACTGGGACATGAAGCCAGACCCGCTAAATCAAACCCTTTGGCCCAGTGTTTTAAGATGGTCAGAATAAGCCCTAATACAGGGCCCTTTCTCTCCTGAGGACTTGGCGATGGCGCTGGGGGAGGTGCCCAGGTGCCTCAGGTTTTAGGCCCTTATGGAGGAGCACTGGGGAGCACCATGATGTTCTGTCCCGGACTCGGGGGTGAAGGGGAGTCAGGCTGTTGGTGTCACAGGCAGGCTGTGTGTGCGTGAGGATGGTAAAATCCCCTTCTTCCTCGGCTGCAGGCGCTGCTGGGGTTGTCCCTCATTGTCAGAGGGTGGATCAGACGGACCTGCGCACTGCCGCCACGAGGGTGCACAGCGCCGAGGCTGAGGCAACACAATCCTAATAAAGCCACAAGGGCGGGAAAAACCTGAGGAGAATGGAACCCTCGAGGCCGCTTGGCGGGAAAATCCGGTTTAGGCGGGTCTCTGAGCAGTCAGTGCCTGAGGGTCCCTAGGTCAAGAGTCGCAGACTCCATTTTGGTTGTCCCATTTACTGGATTAAACATGGTCATAACGTTACCTTTAATTAAACCATACCTAAACAAAGCTCTCCAACAGGCACACCAGGTCATGCCACCACTCAGTTTTGGGGTCCTCACAAATGGGAGGATTGGGGCAAACTGTCCTTTCCCTCTGCTTGGCAGCCCTTCCCCTCACCTGGCACTCCTGCCAGTGGTAGGTATCATGCATGTAGCAGAAGGCACCGTGGGGCCCAGATGTGCACAGCACCCAAGCTCAGACTTTCAGAGAAGCTGGGCTGTGCCATGTTTGTTTGATTTGGACCTCACAAAGAGATGGCAGATGGCTTCCTGAAGGGATACAGCACAGGCTCCCCTGTCCCAAAACAGTGCTCTACCTCCTATGTTGTTGAAAGCTTTGTTCTATTGCACCACCATACACTGCAGCGTGGTCCCTAGTGGCAGATGGAGGACACTATTTCAAAAGAGGATGTGGCCTAGTTCTTATGGTGCTCCTGTGTGAATCCTGTCACAGTGGGAAAAGTCTATATAAACCTTCTGCCAAGTAAAGCCATCAGCAGCCAGGCCCAGGTTCAATATCTAGGGGTTCCTCTCCATCCATCCAACACAGAACTGGCTTAAGCCCCCACCCAGTAACCTGGGAAATTCACACACCACCTCTGGGTACTTCTGAGAGACAATGTTTCCCCACTCACAAGCACAGAATCTGAGTGTAGAAAAGAAACTTTGAATAAAAAGGGAGGGAAGCAAGTTGGCACTAATTTGGGAAAACATGGCAAACAGAGTTCATAACCAAAACCGTAAGTAACAGTCTCACCCAAAGCAGGGTTGGGCCACAGTCCTTTTCCTCTCAGGCTCTTAAGTCCAGCAATGTAAATGTCCCCTTCACATGCGCAACCCTTCTCTGCACCCCACTCACAGTCGCTGCCCTTGGTCAGGGCAGACCCAGAGTTCATAGGTGCATCCGCAGAATTCACCTCCCATTCTGAGTGAGGGGAAGTAAAGAGGCATCTTACTCACTCTTGTCACTCACCATCTACCTGCTCACTGCTCTCTGGCGCCAACAGCCTCTCCGTCGCTGCTTGTCACATCCCTCTGCCACTGACCTGTTGGCGCTCAGTCACCATCCACTCGCTGGTTCCACTGTTCTGTGGTAGATTTGACTCTGGGCCAAACCTAGTGCTTGCACCTCTCAGTGATTTCAGCTTTTGGGCCAAAGCACAGTCCATCCACAAGAAATTGCAGCATCCAGTGGAGAAAGTTTAAAATAATAAAAGAGATTCCTATGGAGCCTATTTTAGCTCTGTCATTGAAAGGGGAGAGAGATAGGTCAAACCAGTTTTACAGCTCACCCCTAGAGGGCATGTAGCTTGCTGACTCACTTCACTCCCCAGCTTAAGCTGACAGGGCTCTGGCAGTGGAGCTTCTGTCCATCTAAGTTTCTTTACACTGATAGTGTCTCTCTCCTTTTGAACTAGGTTAAACACAGTCTGACCATTCCCACAATAATTGCGAGCATTGGTGATCATATTTCACAGTTCCTGCATTTAGAGTTGTGACAATTTGTGACCCAACACCAGCCAAGTTGATTACAACGAGCAAAACACTATTCCATCAGCTGAATATCTAACACATCTAAGCAAAGCAGGGACAAACTGTTTTTACATAGAGACGCCCAGGGTTCTTCTCCCATTTCACCTGGCTGGAATGAAAGCAGTCCTTCAGACCCTGCTTACATCAGTGAAATTGCTAGGTGGTTAGTGTGTGCAGACCTTCTGTAGTTGGAATCCTGATTCCCAAAGGATACAGTGTGACTCATACTGCCCTACCCAGAGACAGTCCATAACACCTGCAAGCAGAGAATTTGGCCTGTGCATGTGTTTGTGTTGGAGAAGGGTTTTTCAGGGGATCTATTAGCTCCTCCTTGGGATAAGGAGATTTTGTAAGTTGTCTCACAGAGAACTGGTCTATATAACCCTGGTGGGGAAAGCACAGTGATTTTGCTGCACCCTGAAGTCATGATGGGTAGCATGGAATGGAACATGATATTCAAACCACAGGGTACCTGCACTGTTTTCTTCCTCTGCTCAGGAGATACTGTAGTATCCCAATTCCGGCAAAGTGGCACATGTCTGGAATGGAGCATGTTGTAAAACAAGAGCATAAAAATGGGAAATCCAGGCAAAAGAACCCAAAGAAGCAGCAGCAGCCCATTGGACAGCCACAGCAGCAGCCATATTTCATTAGAACTTACTGGAGAAAATGATGCCACAACCATAGAACTGGGACACATCGCCATGCTGGACAATCACATCTGGAAAAAGCTAAGCCTTTTTTTCGCTAGCGGGGGATGTTATTCCACCTGGTCTATCAGAGGTTGTAGGATGCACATAATACGGCAACTGGGTTTGCAGCCATAAAGTTAAAGCCAGAAAGCACAACTGATCAGCTAGCCTGACTTCCTGCATATTGCACCGCCGAGCATGCTCGCACAAAACCCAAAAGCCACGCTAGTATAGCGTGTGCCAGCAGCTGCCATTGTGAATGTACCAGTGCGCTGGACTGGGCCTTCCCTAGGGGGAGCGCGAGGCCTGAGGCAATCTTCCTGAAGGCTCCACCTGCCCCACTCCCACTCCCCCTTTTCCTTAAGCCTACCCCTGCTCTGCCCCCGCTCCACCCCTTGGCACTCTGCCCCGTACGACACAAGGTGGCAGATTACCAGGACGCCAGATGGCAGCAGGGGTCTTCCCCCCTGCACCTATTGTGATGGTGGGAGCTGGAGAGGCCCAGCGGCCTGCTCTGCTCTGCTCTGCCCTGCCCCAACATACCATCCTCCCTGCCCACTGCGCCCCGCTTCTCCATGGCGACAGGAAGCAGGGCACCCTGGGGGTGGGGCGCTCTGCTTCCTGTTGCCACGGAGAAGCCGAGCTCAGCCGGCCAGGAGAAGGAGGAGCGGAGCAGATCAGGCTGCCAAACCACTGCGGCTGCCACCGCAATGGTGAGTGCAGAAGGAGAGGGGAAACCCGCTGCCTCCCTACACCAGGCTCGTCCATAGGACTGTTGAGGTGGCTAACATGAGGGCCCCAAAGTGCAGGTCCTGTGGTGGCCACCCCAAAGCAGCCTATGGACTCTGGCACTGGGGGACTGTTGGCCCCTTAATAAAACTCAGTGTGTGTGTGTGGGGGGGGGGGGGGTTGGTTTGCTCCCATTATTAAAAGGAAGTAGAGTTACTGAGAAATCAGGATCCAGAGACTGACAACCCCCAGGAACAATGGGAAGAGGTGAGTGCTCCAGGTCAGCCTGATTGCTAGGGCGGGCAGGCCAATGAGGGAGTGAGGAGTGTGGGGAGAGTCCCATCCTCCATGTCAGCCAAATTTCCTGGGTCAGACTGAGTGGGGCTGAGCTAAGGAGATGACACATGCCTGAGCTGAGCTGGGAGGAAAGCCAGGCCAGCCAGAGAGAGCCAGTAATACACCCCAGCAGCAGGGCCATGCTGGGGGGACAGCTGCAGCCAGGGACCCTGAGACACAGCCCAGCAGCGATCCATGCTGGGAGTGGGGCTGCAACTACAGAGACAGAGGGCCCAGAGAAGCAGCCCAGGAGCTGGAGGTAGTACAGCAGAGTGGCGCCGGGGCTGGAGCAGGCTGGAGCTGGATATGGTGAACAGCAAGGGAGAGCGGGGGGACCCTGGGTAGAGGCCCAGCCCCGGGGATTCCACCAGCCAAGGGGCTGACACTGGGGAGATGGGTCTTTGCATTGATAGCAAGTGTCTGAGCTGCAGCATCCCTGCAATACAGCTAGGGTTACCAGGTGGCTTCAGAAAAAATACTGGACACACTTGATCTCAGATGGGGGGAGGGACGACCAGCCAGGAGGGGAGCGGGGCTGGCCGGGAGGAGGTGGAGGGGGGAACCGGCCAGCAGGAAGCAGGGCTGGCGGGGGGTTGGAGGCAGCGGGGCTGGCTGGGGGAGATCTGGGGGTGGGGGACTGGCCGGCGGGAAGCAGGGCTGGCCAGGGATGGCGGGGAGCAGAGCTGGCCGGGGGAGATCGGGAGGAGGAGGGGGAGAGAACTGGCTGGCGGGCTGGTAGGGGGGAGCAGGGCTGGCCAGGGGAGATCGGGGGGGAGAACCAGCTGGCAGGAAGCAGGGCTGGCCAGGAGGGGAGCAGGGCTGGCCGGAGGGGAGCAGGGGGAGAGAATCAGCCAGCAGGGAGCAGGACTGACCCGGGCACATGCAGATCCCAGGGTGCTGCCCATCTTGCGCATGGTCCCAGAGAAGCACGAGCGAGTCCAGCCCCAGGGATTCCATCCTATCCTGCCCTGTCCCCCCCCCCCCCCCCCGCAAGTGGTTGCATACTGCCTGGCTGGTAGACACACTGATGCAGCGTGAGCATGACTACCAGCCAGGCAGTTCTCAACTAGGTACTGATACTCCTAATAATAATAAACATGCCTAATTAGAAAATACCAGACATTTCCCGGACAGAACCCTCAAATACCGGACTGTCTGGTTCAAAACCAGACACCTGGCAACCCTAAGCACAGCCAGGGCCCGAGGAGACAGCCTGGGCCCTACAAGGAACACATTGTGACCTGTCCTTGCATTCCAGAGACATTGTGTGAGAGGTCTCCATGCCATAGAGAGGAGAGATGTGTTTCCAGCCCTTTTTCCTTTTTTCCTTATTCTCTTTTTAAAAAATTGATTGTTGTTTAATAAATTGGATGTGCCTGGAACTGTATGTAGCCATCAGTGGGTCAGGGAAGAATTCGATGTGAAGACAGCATCCTGGAGTGGGGACACCCTAGCCCCCACCCTAGGGGACCACAACAAGGTTAGAGGTTGAGCCCACAGGGACGCTGGGCCCAGCCATGTTGGGGTTAAGAGGACTCTGCCATACAAGGGAGCAGAAAGTGGTCAGGGAGGCCTCTGGGTAAGGGAAGTGGGAGCAGGGACTCAGAGCCTTTTGCTGGCCCATTTAACTGGGGTAGTGTAGAAGCAAGGAAAGTTCCCCTCAATAGTGGAACCATTCTCCCACTTACATTTGCATTATGGCTCAACGCACCCAGCAGGCAGTCACTGCAAGAGAACACACACAGACAGACACACAGCATGGTTTGTCCACAAGGTCCTCTCACCTGCTCTCAGTGGCTACAGGACGTAGCGTGGATGGATGAGAAGGGCCCAGAAAGGTTCCCACAAGCCATGGAGCACAACGCATTTCCTAATCTTATTTGACAAGAGAGGTTAACCGAAGGGCAGATTCCCAACCAAAGCACTTTGTAAGAATCTAAAAACAGATGCAAGCTAGCCAGGAAATAGTAATATGCTGTTGACCACAAGAGGGCACTTTGGCCTCTGGCCTGGAGCTGAAAATGAATCTCTCAAGTGATCTTTTTTTTTTCAGCTTTTCACTTACCCACTTCAGCCCAGCCTGTCAGTTACTCTTCAGCTTGGGAGAGGGAGCAGAGTGGGACAGTAAACATTTCTTTGAGCTGGTGAGGAGATTCCATAGCTCCTAGCGTGCTTTTCCCCCAGTCTGTGCCTACGAGGGTCTGGCCCTTCCTACTGCAGGTGCCTTCAGGCAGAAGAGCAGAGTAAGAGGAATGAAGAGGGAGATGGAAGCCTTTATTTCAACAGCCACCCAGATCTCTCACACAAGTGCGCCTTTGCTGGCCTCCAGCTGCTGCAGGCTCACCATCCCCCTTCCGAATGCCAGGAACACAAGAAACAAATGGAAGGGGCCCTCAGGCACGCAGCACCTCCAACAGGCAATGATGTCACCCTGACAGAGTTCCAGAGCCATAGGATTCAAGGCAACTTCTCAGAGACAAATGTAGCCTTAAAGACATTTATTGAGATAAACAGAAAAATAATCAAACAGCAACCCAAAGGCAAACGAATGGGTTACAGAGGCGATAACACTGTTCTAGCCACACATGTGGTATCACAGACTGAAAAGCTTTCGATGGCTGTACTCACACCCATCCTTGGTGGAAAGGAACAAAGGAGCAGCCTCGCCTGTGGCATGCCAAGAGTTTCTGAGCGGGGGTACAGAGCTCAGGAGACGCTGAACCTCGATGAGCTAGAAGAGCCTCAAATTAAAAGAGTTTTACTGAACTGACATAAACAAAATAAAAACTGACTGATAAACAGAAGGTTAATGAACAAAGAACTAAAGCAAAGATGCCTCAGAATCTTTGGAATACTTGGCATGAAGGGAACACTTGAGTCCTGCTTCTGTGTCAAAACTTAGAACCTACCAATGTTGCACCCATGCCTGATGACGTACACAGACATATTAATGACATTAGCTCATTCTCACATCTGCTATTTCTGTCCTACCTGCTTCTAAGTGGTGAACCTGTTACATTTAACAAGGGTATGAACTTAGGAAACCCCCCAGTATCAGCTGTACACCATTTTTATCTATGTGAAAGGTCATTACTATATATGGACCTTAGGCTTAGCTCATCACCACTACCTAGGTGAAAGGTCCCTAAGATATGTACACTAACTTAGCCTTAGCTCAACATACAGGACGTGGCCTGTAGGCCCCTTGTGTTACAGCCAAAACATACTCTAATGCGGGGCTACTAAACTTTGGAATCCCTGGGAGCCACAATGATACTCACAGAACATGCCAATGGCTGCAACGTAAGTGTGGTTGCATGTACATGCAAATATATATGCAAATATATGCAAATATCTTATTTCACACTGACAGAGATGAATACAAAGATTAAGGCAAGACTACACAACACTCAGGCCCCATTTAAGTCAGTTCTGCTGATATTTATAAAATGCAGTATTTACCCGATTCCACACATATGACAGCACTTTTAGTGAGCAATGACACTCCAGGAATTGAACTACTAAAATGCATATCAACAGAAGACCATTATATTGATTCACCATTGTGGAGCGTGTTCCCAGTGGAGGCCAAGTTCAAAGGATCCCACCCGCCGGCCGCATGTTGAGCCCTGCATAAACCCAAACCACACCATGGTCCGCAAACAAACAGGCGTGGGCCGCATGTGGACCACGGGCCACATGTTGAGTAGCCCTGCTCTAATGTAACCCTATAAACATTATAGTAAAACAAATAATCAAACGAGTAAGAAAATAAAAAGGCCATAAAATATATAGACAAGAAAGCAGGCTAGACTTATAGGCTACACCTTGGAGCTGTGTGTGTGTGCACACATATACCTTGCCCCTCCCCCATCTGTTACACAGCAAATAGCTTGGGCCACATCATCCTGCAGAGACAGAATCCTGTCCAGAAGAATTGGGTAAAACTTTCAAATCTTTCCCCAGCCTCCATTTCTGCCCTGAGCTCCCCCTCCCTTCCATTGTATTTGCTGTTGATTAATTTCTGGTCAAGCCCTTCACCTACTAACTTTATAGTCCATTTCACACCACCCCATATTTCGGCAAGACCCTCTCACTCCCTCAGGGGGTTACAGTAGACAACCCCTCTAAACCCCTGATTCTTCTCTGGCCAAGCTGCTTCCTTCAAAAAACTCCTGAAGATCCATCTCCTACAGGGGTGGGCAATAAAATGGTGGCAGTTCACCAGGGTCAGCCCTGATGGGCCATTGCCACTATTTTTACCTGCACCTTTGTAGGTACGGGTAATTGCAGCTCCCAATGGCTAGAACTGGGAGCTACGACCCCTCACACCTGGGAGGCACAGATAAATACAGTGGCGTGGGGCCCATCAGGGCCTAACCCTTGCAGACTGGATCCTACCCATGGGCCTGTATTTGCCCACTCCAATGATCTACTCTATAAGCCTCTCTGGCAAGAATGTATTCATGTCTGTGTTTGTATTACACTATGTCCTTGTGGGCCAATCAGGGCAGGGATCCAATCTCTGTTTGGCCCACAGCACCTCCTTTACGGTGTTGTGTACAGAGATGATGCTGTGTAATAATGACACTCGTGCTTTCTAGCCAGTTGGGCTTGCCAGTAATTAACCAGCAATCTCCAGCCGGTGTTATTTAGAATTCTCAGAAAACACTGCAATTCCAACTGGTTCATGGCCCATTCCTGGGATTAATGGGACATGCAGACATCCCCCCTCCCAACATAGCAAAGTTAACATTCCCATTAATGACCACACTTATCGGACCTAAACCTGTAGTTCTGATGCAGACCAAATTCACAACCCTCACTTAAGGCCTGGTCTTCTCTCTGCATGTGATCTGCTGAAGAAAGATCCTCCATTTTTTAACAGAATCAGGCTGAATAGTGAGATTGCAAGAGAGGGAGGAACTGAAGCGTTCTTGACAGCGAGGAAACAACTGCATGGGGAAGTGCAGGAGAAAGAGCCATCTAGGAGGGGAGGCTGAGATTGCAGGACCCTGAGCAACCAGGTGGCAGATACTAGCTAGACTTAGCTAGACTGGAGTAACTTCATGGAAGGTCTTAATTTCTAGGAAAACAATCCTGAACTAGATCCAGGAACGTTGTAGGGAAGACATGAAAAGTAATACTTCTGCTCTGCTGTGCCTCAGCTGGACTTTGTGTCCAGTTCTTGTGCCATACTTCAGCAATGATGTGGCCAAATTGGAGAAGGTCCAGAGAAGAGCAACAAAAATGATTCAAGTTCTAGTAATTGTGAGCTGTAATTGAAGAGGGAAAGAATTGGTTCTGGAAAACAGAAGGCTGAAGGGGAACACGATGACTCTTTTCAAGTACATAAAAGGATTGATAGGGCAAGAAAAAATGAGCCAAAACTGCAAGAGCAGTTTAGGTTGGACATTAAGAAAAACTTCATAAATGTCAGGGTGGTTGAACACGGAATTTCTATTGCAGATTAGACAAACACCAGTCAGAGACAGTCTAGATCAGTGTGTTTCTCAACCTTTTTTTATAAAGTACCCCCTTTTAAAAAAAAATTGCAAGTACCCCCAGTACCTATAGTTTTCAGACACACACATTTTTTTCTACTATTGCAACACATTTGTTTAAACAACTTAATTGTAGCCGGGCGGGCGATAAAATTTTTGGGCGTAAAAAGTACAAAAATAAGAAAGCACTATAAAACTTAAAACAAAATTTCAGTTTTCTCCAAGTTTCACTGTATTGACATATCCCCTAGACTTCTCTCAAGTACCCCTAAGGGTACTCATACCACTGGTTGAGAAACACTGAGCTAGATAATACTTAGTCCTGCCATGAGTGCAGAGGACTGGACTAGGATGACTTCTTGGGGTCCCTTCCAGGACTAAGATTCTATGATCTAGACATGGGTAGGAAGCCAGGGCAGAGGGCTGAGGATGGCACAGTACATCATGAGAAAAAGTAACCTGACTGCAGCATCCTGGCTCTCCGGAAGCGGACAGAGCAGGGAGGGGCAGTTTTCAGAACAAAAAGGGCTGATGGCCCAGGGAAGGATTTCAGCAGAGACAGAGGCAAGGAAAGGATCAGGGGAAATGTGGTTTTCAGGGGGCAAACATGACATCATTGCAAAGCATGGGGGACACCAATGATGCCCACTTCAGCACTGTCTCTCCCCATAGAGGCACATCCCAGGCAGTTCAGTAAGTATTGCAGGGAAGGTGATTGCCCTGCTGAGTCTGACAGGCGTGACATGAAAATCACATTCACTTTTGCTATTTCTTACTGAAGAAGGTAGCGTGGTAGGAAGGCGCAGAGCAGAAAGCTTCCCAAAGAAAAGCAACCCTTTGAATATGGCCGATGGGCCAGGACAAGGGCAGGGGATAAAAGCTGTTTGCTGACAGGTGAGATGGGGCAGTGACGTGTCAGCTAAGGTGGTTCTCAGATGGGCACTGAATGGGCCTGTCCTCTGAGGCTCAGGACTCAAATGGAAATACTTCTTTCAGAGTGAACATAAGGAAGTAGATCTCATATTGCCAACCGCACCTGCCAGACTCAAAGAGGCAGGAGAAGAGGGGCGAGCCCTCAGAGCGTGGCCCCATGTACTGCATATCTGAATAAGCACAGAAGCCCTTGCAGATGATAGTGGGTTCTGTCCAGCTTCCTGGATTTAAGGGTTCCTTGTTGAGGTACACGCCTAAATCTTTCCAATAACAGGAGTTTGTAGGATGAGAATAGAGCAACCACGTGTCCTGCTCTGACTTCACACCAGCAGGACTTGGGAAGCCAATAACACTCCCATGACAGCCCATGGGAGGTTCCACCAGTTTACTAATGAGACCCTGACTCTTAAAATCCCTCCCCTCAATGTCACTCACAGCCTGGACTCTGACTCTCTCTTCGCTTCTAGCGTTGCAGTACAGCACTGACTTTCCTTGGCTCCTCAATTCAACCATCTGGCACTCCCCAGCATTCTTCTCTGACATAAAGTCCCCCCTTCCCCACTTCTGCTCATGGTCATCGCTAACAAAGCAGAAGGGGTAAGGGGAGGCACCAGTCTTACTGTCTTCCGAGATTTTACAGGAGGCTTTCTTATCATCAAGTAACCAATAGGCATGTGCTGGAATCACTAGACTCTGAGACGCATTGTTTAGCTATAAACTGTGGCCTGGTCTCACTGCAAAGGTGGCCCAGGCCTTGGGTATGTCATGAGTGACAGAGGCAGTGAGATCCTTCATAGCGCTCCAGGAGAGTCCATTGTCAGTGCTGGTGACCTGGCACAGTCGGGCCTTGTTTTCCTTTTTCCTGATCTGTTCTTGCTCAGAGACATTTCCCTCAACAGCTATAAAGACCAGAACGGCCTTTCCATCCTCTCCATTTACTTTGCCGTACACAGGACATGGGTTCATGGGTCGGTGGTCCTCCAGTGGTTTCTCGACAATGGTCTGCATTTGTTCCCACTGCCACATAGGAGCACAAAGGGGCACAAGGGAAAAAACACAGCATTACAATAAATCCGTATTCCACAGGACAGATACTTGTATTACACATGCAGGCCAGAAACGAGAAGCACCAAAGCAAATTGAGTGATGAGAGCAGGGCATTGGAAATCAATGGTTCATGTCCCAGGGCTGTCCCTGGATGAATTATTTGGTTAGCCAGTTCATCTTCACCAGGCCAAACATTTTGTTTGAGCGATTTTCAACAATTGGTGACCTAGATATTTGTTTTGCCAGTGTAATCCTTTTGCTGGGTAGGGCAGCAACCAGGGCCGAGTTCAATATCTAGGGCTATGTCTACACTCGCAGCTTCCTGCACAAGAAATATGCAAATGAGGATATGTGTGGAATATCACCGAGCCTCATTTGCATACCTAATGAGCTGCCATTTTTGCAGAAGAGGCTCTTGCGCCAGAAGGAGCTGTCTACACTGCCCCTTCTTGCGCAAGAAAAACCCTCTTGTGCAATGCCGTTATTCCTGAAAATAATCAGCATAGCAATGCCTTCCCTGACCTGGGCTACCAGACACCCATGAAAGTAGCTTCAGTGAAACATGCATTACCTGAACGGTGTGCTTAAACTTGTCGTATGTGTCTCTCTGCATGACTATCTGCTTGGCGCTTTCATCCCTCGTACCCCCCCGCTGCTCGGCAAAAGCCAGGATGGTGCGGGACTTCTCAAGGTAGAGCAGGGCTGGGATTCGATACGTCCATGAACTCTCTTGGAACAACTCATCTTTTTGTAGGACAGGAACCAAAAGCTCCAAGCTGGGGAACAGTGAGAAATGAGTCATGATCTAAATTCCCATAAGCTGTGTGGCCGCACAGCTTCCATTATAGCCCGGTGCAGAGGCTCAGAGCTGCAGCGATGGAAGATGTCTCTCCCTAAGCCCTGGAGCTACTGGAGGTGGCATGAGGGGGGGATGCAGCCCCACCAGCCCCAACCCCAAGCTTCCACTGCCTGTGGAGAGGGCCCCACCTCGCCTGCTCCACCATGAAGCTGGGCTGTAAGGAGCCTTCCCCCCATCAAGTCCTTTCCTTCCGCTTTCCCCAAGAGTAGAGGAAATTCTTGATTTAGGAAATTCTTGATCCTATATGAAGCACAGGATCTGGTTCAAGAGGTGAATATAGCTGGACTGCTTGGAAATAGTGACCATAATATGATAAAATTTAACAGCCTTATGGGGGGAGAAACACCTCGGCAGCCCAACACTGTGGCATTTAATTTCAGAAAGGGGAACGACACAAAAATGAGGAGGCTAGTTAAACAGAAATTAAAAGGTATGGTGCCAAAAAGTGAAATCCCTGCAAGCTGCATTGAAACTTTACAAAGACATTATAATAGAGGCTCAACTTAAATGTACACCCTCAAATTTAAAAAACACAGTAAAAGAACCAAAAAAGTGTCACCGTAGCTTAACAACTAAGTAAAAGAAGCAGCAAGAGATAAAAAGGCATCATTTAAAATGTAGAAATTAAATCCTAGTGAGGAATACAGAAAGGGGCCTAAACTCTGTCAAATTAAGTGTAAAAATATAATTAGGAAAGCCAAAAAGGAGTTTAAAGAACAGCTAGCCAAAACCTCTAAAAGTAATAGCCAAACTCAAGGAGGATAAGGTCATTTCAGAGAAACGAAATGAATTCTTTGCATCGATCTTCACAGTTGAGGATGTGAGGTAGATTCCAAATCCTGAGGCATTCTTTTTAGGTGGCATATCCCAGGAACTGTCCCTGAGGTGTCATTAGAGGAGGTTTTGGAACAAACTGATAAACTTGGGACCAGATGGCATTCATCCAAGAGTTCTGAAAGATCCCAAATGTGAAATTGCGGAACTGCTATCTGCGGTTTGTAACCTATCCTTTAAATCATCTTCTGTATCAAATGACTGGAAGATAGTTAATGTGCCAGTCTTTAAAAAGGACTCCAGAAGTGTTCCTGGCGATTATAGACCAGTAAGTCTAACATCCAGACCGGGCAAATTAGTTGAAGCTATAGTAAAGAATAGAATTGTCAGACACACAGAAGAACATAATTTGTTGGGGAAAAGTCAACATGGTTTCTGTAAAGGGAAATCCTGCCTTACTAATCTACTAGAGTTCTTTGAGGGTGTCTACAAGCATGTGGAGAAGGGGGATCCAATGACTATAATGTACTGAGATTTCCAGAAAACATTTGACAAGGCCCTTCACCAAAGTCTTTTAACTGAAATAACTCACGGAATAAGAGGGATGTTTCTCTCATTATGCTGACTATATGGCCTGAAAAATCCAGGACAGTCCCGAATTTTAATGTCTTGTCCTGGGTGCCCCGTATAGCTCTGATATGTCCTGGAAAAAGTCGCTGGGCTCCGAGCGCAGCAACAAGTGGCCATGCAGCTGATTCTCCTCCTCCTTCCTCCCTTCGTTGCGGGAGGAGTCAGGGACACTTGCCAGGCTTTCCCTGCAGCTGGAGATCCAGCCAATAGAAGCAGCGGGAGGCATTGCCTCTTAGGAGTGCACAGAACTCAAGTAAGTGGCTGGGCTGGGGTCTGGAGTGGAGAAGGGGGTGGAATGAAAAGCAGCCCGGTTGGGTGGGGGGGTAAAGGGTGCGCCCACCTGCAGTCCAGCCAGGCGGGGGCAGGTGAAGAATGGCCCTCCCCAGAGCCTGGTGGGGTGAGGAGCAGCCCGTCTGGGTGCAGGGGGGTAAGGAGCAGCCCCCTCAGCCCAGCTGACCTAGGCAGGGCAGGGCTGGGGAGGAGCTGAAGAGTGGCTCAGGTGGCCCAAGCAGGGCAGGGCTGGGGGTGGGGGGCAGGGGCGAAGGGCGGCCTGGCTATCCTGAGCAAGGCAGGGCTGGGGGGTGGGGGTCAAGGAAGAGTGGCCCACAGCCCAGCTAGGGTTTGGGGAAAAGGGGGTGCCAGGAAGCCCAGTATGGGGGATGCCAGCAGGGGGCCTGAAATAACCTCCCCTTATCCATAAAAATCCCTCATTCAGGACCAGTCAGGTTCAGAGGGTACCAAACCAAGGAGATCCAACCCCGCCCCCACTCCAGTCCACTCTTGCACACTCCCCCTTGGCCAGATACCCTCCCTTCTGGCTAGGTATGTACCCCCAGTCCACTCCTGCACCCTCCCTCCTGGCCAGACACCTACCCCCAGTTTGCTCCTGCATCCACTGTTGCTCCTGCACCCTCCCTCCTGGCCACACACTGCACCCTCCCTTGCTCTTACTCACTCCCCCCTAGCCAGACACCCTACACCCTGCCTGCTTCTGCACCCTACCTGTCACTTAGATCTCACAACCTCTTCCCCTTCTGCCCCCCACCTTCCTCCCAGATCCTGCACCTCAGTCCTATCCCATTCTCTGGCAGCCCTATCACACACATTGAACCCCTCATTTTTGTTCCCACCCCAGAACCTAAGGGTGCTCCATAAAATCTACCAGAGAAATAAATCTGACCTATGGGAAGCCCTGAACCTCAGTCCTTCCTGTCCCTTCCCCTTGGGACTGGAATGCCAGAGGAGTGAGGTGTCTCAGTTGGGGGCCACCTCAATGAGGGTTGGGGGTTTGGGGAGTTCTTTTGCTTCTCACTTGTGTGGTCCCCAGCTGATTTTTCTGTGGATCAATGCCCCCTGACCCAAAAAAATGCTCCCCACCCCTGCCATAAATAAAGAAAACATTGAAACCTTTTGTGTTGGACATAAATTAATATTTTATTTTATTTAAAATGAAGTTTGATAAACTAACATGAGAAAGTTAAAATGCTTTATCTGTTTAATAATTTAAATTAAACTGTTTTCCCTAGCTGCAGCACTAGAAAAATGGCTCAAGTGAAATGATGTAATTAACGGTGAGTTTCCATTAGGAACTGGTGGCAGGGGCGGCCCATGGCTATAGGCCGACTCAGCCGTTGCCTAGGGTGCCTGATGATGATGTCACGGGACGCCCGGGACGCCCGATGATGACATCACCCCATTGACGGCCCATTGATAGCCGTGCAGGCAGGGGCACCGATCACGCGTTCCTCCTGGAGCGCCAGCTGCTGCAGCCCGCCTCGGACTGCTCCTGACTGGTGGTCCATGGAAAAGTTTACATTGAGCCAGGGGGTCCACAGGCCAACAAGGCTGAGAATCCCTGAAATACAGGTACCCCTGGCCTCTCCCCCTGAGAGACCTCCCTGGGCTCCCTGTTGTTCCAGAAGAGCCCACACAGAGATGGGGACTGTTACTACGGCGGTGAAACCACTGTGTCACACTAGTGTGTATGATAGATAGACTTTTCGTGAGTTCCACATCCAAGCAGTTGATTTAAACAATGTGTTAAGATGCCAGATGAAAACACTTGGGCTATGTCTACACTCGCAGCTTCTTGCGCGAGTAATATGCAAATGAGGCTAAGCGTGGAATATCGCCGAGCCTCATTTGCATACCTAATGAGCCACCGTTTTTTTCAGAAGAGGCTCTTGCGCAAGAAGGAGCGTCTACACTGCCCCTTCTTGTGCAAGAAAAACCCTCTTGAGCAATGCCATTCTTCCTGAAAAGTAATAGGTGTAATGGCATTGCGCAAGAGGGTTTTTCTTGCACAAGAAGGGGCAGTGTAGACACTCCTTCTTGCTCAAGAGCCTCTTCTGAAAAAAATGGTGGCTCATTAAGTATGCAAATGAGGCTCGGCGATATTCCATGCTTATCCTCATTTGCATATTACTCGCGCAAGAAGCCGCAAGTGTAGACAGCCTTGGTGTATCCACAGAGAGACAGGATGTATCATCTCTCTCCAGAGAGGGTTGTGTCATGGTGAGCAAGCCCTCTGTGACCTCTTTGAAGAAATGAGATGTTTTAACTTCCAGCTTCAAAGGATTTTTGTTCTTTTGTCTTTGGCCTGCACGTTGTCTAGACCTGAATGGAGTTAGCTGGGACAACACATTTCTCAGTTATTCTGACAAAATAAAATGTGTGCTAAAGACGCCACATCCAGTGAGAGAAAGCGCTGCTGTCAGAAGAAGTAAATTCAAAGTTTCTCCAAATTTTTTCAAAGATCGCCTCTACCAGGCAGTGGGGCTTTGACTGATTGGTCCCTTATATTTTTGAAAGGTGACTAAAAGTTAACTGAATCTTCTTGGGTAATATCAACAGATAGTTTTGGGCCCAGTCCTAGCTTAAAATTTAAATTGGATCAGGCCCTTTGTAAGCAGGTTGGGAAATGGTCTCATCTGGCAATTATTATTCGGTATTATTTACATAATATAGGCATTGCCATCATGGTATTGACACAGACATTTCTCAGTAGCTTTACATATAAAATAGCCCAGCCCCACCGACCTCCATGGGTAATGTACCTTCCAAGCAGTGGTGGTGAGGATTAGTGACATGGTCTTCTCCACCCTGTAACTGTCATGGTGAGTTCAGTATTGTCACTGTGGCTTGTGGAAATGGAGGGCACTTAATAATTTTGCAGTAACTTCAAAAAATGTTGTTGCAGCACATCTCATTAGGGATGCAAATTCCCGTTCATCAGTTAACCGGTTAACGTTAGGTCATACTAGGGCTGCCGCCGGCTCCCAGCCCCCTCTGGACAAGCCCCTGTCCACAGCAAGTTGGACTCCCCACAGAGAGAGGCTGCTCTGGATACTGGTGAGGTCCCTGCCTGTGGGGCCCCTGGGTTCCCCAGAGACAGGGATTGCTCCAGACAAGAGCAACCTCTGTCTGCAGCAGGCCCTCTGTGGGGGTGAAGCAGCCCCCTTCCTGAAGCAGGTGGGGAGCTGCTCCAGCCCCATCAGATTACCAGTTAATTGGAACCAGTAAGCATCATCCATTAAGAGGACTGTGGAAGTTGTCCCATGAAATTGAGGGATAGTTCTGGATGATTCCCAGGCCGTGGGTCAATTGGGGCTGCATCTACACTCCAAAGTAATAGATCTCAGATCCTGGATCTCATTTGAACCGAGGTTGGATCCCTAACACTGCAGTGTCATGCGACCCTAGGTCTGGACCTTGGGTTAATGCAATTGCAGTATGGTTGCATGGGAGGCTTCTATTGGGCCCAAACACATCCCTATTGGTAGAGGATGGTGGGAGCAGGTCTTAGAGGGGTCACATGACACCCTTTACTTCTGGTCATGTGTCCATCTTGACCCTGGAAGTGCTACCTCCAGGGCTGGGTGTTCCTGTGGCAGGTGGGCAGGGCCTAAGGGGTCAGTGGCATGGCTAGTGGTTTCAGGGGATGTGGCTAAGGTGTCCCTATTTTGGTTCAGAAAATACGGTCACCATACCTCTCGTGGACTGGTTAAAAGACAGAAACAAAGGGTAGCAGTTAATGGTCAGTTTTCAGAATGGAGGGAGGCGACTAGTTGTGTCTCCACAGGAGGGAGATCTAGCACTAGGTTTGGGATGTGGGGAGGGCTCCTTAAGGTGTGCTGGCAGGCAAGATGGTGGAGCCCCAGCCTGCTGGCCACTCTCCTGGAGCAGCAGCTGCCCCCAGTGGCCACTCTCAGTATCACATCCCTCCTCTCTGTGCCCCTCCCTTCCACATTCCTCCTTTCTCTGCCTCCTCCCTTGCAATGGTCTGGTAAACAGTCCAATTCCCGGTACTGCTTTTTGGGGAACAGCCAAACCCTGACCCTGATAGAATCATAGAATCACAGGGCTGGAGGAGACCTCTGGAGGTCATCAAGTCCAGCCCCCTGCCCAAAGCAGGACCATCCCCAACTAATACAGTAGGAGTAAACTGCATACAAAATATGTTGGTTCTAGCTCGTCCAGTTTAGGGGCTCTTGAACAAACGGGCTCACAGCTGCATAGACAGACACACATCAAAATACGTAGTGAGATGTATGTAAGAACTTTTAGTGTTCAGATGACTCGAAGAGGGGCAAGAGTAGAGTCTACGGGGCTTGCCTGCAGTCGGCCTTTGGGAAATGTGGCCAGAAAACACTCAGAAACATGGGGAAGGCTCATACGACTCAGAGAGGGGGAGCAGATCTCTGACCATTGCCGCCCAGGGACTTGGCCCACCTCACCACATCCCGGTGGCAGGGGGGGGACTCACAGAAGGTGCGATTGGCGCCCCCGCCTGCACGGCTGTCAATGGCCGTGACGTCATCATCGGGCGCCCGGGCCAGTGGCACCCTAGGCAACTGCCCTGGGTGGGGCTTCGCTCAGGGACTGGGCTCCACACTGCAGGGTGGGGGGGGTGATTCCCTCCCCCCCGGCGCTGGAAGCTGTGTTCTGATCTGCGCTCCCGGCAGCCCGCAGCCCCCGGGTCACTCAGCTGGGAAGGCCGGAGCCCTGGGGCCGGCTGCTCAGACAGTGAGTCACTTTCACTTTCACTTTCACTTTCTCAGCAGCCAGCCAGCTGGAGCATCAGCTCCCCAGTTCCAGAGGGCCTGACGCTGTGCGGGGTGGGAGCTCCACTCAGTGCCAGGAGACAGGGAGCCAGGGGCTGGGGGGCTCCACTTTGCGGGGCGGGGGAGAAGAACAACCTCACCGTGTGACTTACCATGCAGAGGAGCCAGTAAAACAGGGTTCCACCGAAGTTGGCACTGCTTGGCCCACCTCACCACATCCCGGTGGCAGGGGGGGACTCACAGAATTGCCCCACCCAGTATCTGTCTGCTCCCCCATCCCATAGGGAGGTCTGTGATGCGGGTCTAACACTTAGGGGGAATTGCGTTGGGGGAGGTATCAAAGAGTGCCAAAGTTTGAGACAGGGGCTTACACTGTTGGGAAAGTCCTCACTGGAATTGAATACGGGTGACTCCTTATTTCTGGAATTAGTGAAGGAAAAGAAAAAATGCACGGAGGAGCTGGGGGAAGATACTGCGTGGAGAACCAGTTACAGTAAATGCCAGAGAATGAGAGTGTGCAGACACACACTGTGCAGTGTTCTTGTAACAAAGTTTGGAACACTGTTGAAGAAGAAAAGTAAAGATGCAGAGAAGGCTTCCCCATGGTCCCCTTTTCTCTGTTAGTGACAGAGATTATTGCATTGAGGAGGTGCCCTTGTATAGAGAGTGCAGTGGAACCCAGTGCAACCACTGACACCATAGAAAACCTGTTTGAGAAATATGTGCAGCCATAGGGTGGCTGTTGTGACAGGCTGTAAAACAGGCAATTTCATGGATGGAGGAAATCTGTGTGGAGCTACAGACTTTACAAGAGAATTCTAAACCTGGCCAGGAAAATGTGGAGAGGGACGTGAGGCAGGCACAGATAATACAAGTTCAATTAGAATTAACGGGGAAACAAACTAGGGAACTGGAAAAGAGAATGGTGGATTGGGAAAAGTTTAAGAAATTAGATAATTGAGTGGAATGGGAGACATACTGATGGATTGACTAACGAAATGCAAAGGATGGAAGAAGAAATGTCTACAGAAAGAAGATGCAGTTGTGCATGCTATGGGATCAGGGAAACCTACTCTACAAGGAAGCCCCAATCGCTGTGTCTAGACTACATCCCTCTGTCGGCAGAGGGATGTAAATGAAACACTTTGAAAGTGCAAATGAAGCAGGGATTTAAATATCCCGCACTTCATTTGCAGAATCACGTAATGGTACTCTTTCGAACCTCAGATTGGTTTACAGGATCTTTCGAAAAAGTACCCCGTTTTCCAAAAAAAAAAGGAACTAAACTGCGGTTTTCCTTTTGAAATGGTGCTTGGTGCCTTTGCTGGCCTCTATATGCTACAGGCTCACCATCCCCCTTCCAAACGCCAGGAACACAAGAAACAAGGGGGAAGGTGGCGTGGTGGCTTCTCTTTTCCCTGTCTCAGGTCTGCCTCTTGCCCCACGTACTCTATTCCAGGATACAGCCAGGCCCCAACTCTAGGTCCCGACGGGCTGCTCCACCCAACTGGTCATACAGGACGGCCTCCTGGCCCTTTAAAGCAGGGTCTACTGATGATGAATAATGGTTTTCTCACTGTTGCTTGCCATTTTAACCAGACTGACCATTCTCTCAATGACCTTAAAACATGCATATTGCTTCAAAGACCATTTTAACTCCAGACTTCAAAGAGAAGCCTCAGAACTGTCATTCATGCTTAACTTTGACACTTTATGTATGGGTCTCAACAAAGATGCTAATTATCTCACCCATTACAAAGATAGCTTCCCCAATTATCACCCCTAATGTCATTACCTCACAGACACTAACCTTCCCCCCTCACCCCCACTCTGTTCTAAAATTTGATTTGTCAATTTTATATGTGTTCACTTTTTTTTTATTGTATCACTTTGGAATATATGGTCGTGCCAATTTTCTTCCACAAATTGGTCTGAGGAAGTGGGTCTGGCCCACAAAAGCGCATCACTTAATAAACCATCTTGTTAGTCTTTAAAGTGCTACATAGTCCTGTCTTTTGTTTCAGCTAGACCAGACTAACACGGCTGCATCTCTATCACTAAGCCCCTCCATGGACTCTCTCCAGTCTATCCAATATCTATCATCTGGTTTCTCAGGGTCCTCCAATCTCAGCCTCCTCTCTTAGGTGGCTCTTTCTTTTGCACTTCCCCATGAAGCTGATTCCTCACTTCCAAGAAAGCCTCAGTTCCTCCCTCTCTTGCAATTTCACTGTCCAACCCTACCCCAAGAATCCCAGAAGAGTAAATCTGGCCTATGGGAAGCCCTGAACCTCAGTCCTCTCTATCCCTCTCCTTCACCCTATGGATCTGGAGTGCCAAAGTACTGAGGTATCTAAATTGGGGCCACATTAGTGAGGGTCGGGAGATTTTGGAGGAGTATTTTGCATCTCACTTGTGTGGTCCCCAACTGATTTTTCTGTGGGTCAGTGGCCCCTGACTCAAAAAAGATTCCATAACTCTACCATAAATAAAGAAAATATCAAAACCTTTTGTGTTCGACATAAATTATTATTTCACTTTATTTAAAATGAAGTTTCACCAATTAACTTAAGAAAGTAAAAATGTTTAATCCGTTTATTAATTTGAATTAAAATATTCCCCTTAGCTACAGCATTAGCAAAATGGCTCGTGTGTAATTATGTAATTAACGGTGCATTTCCATTAGCACCTGGTGGTCTAAAGAAAGGTTTCAACTGAGCCAGGTGGGCCACGAGCCAAAGTGTTTGAGAACCATCAGTTTAGAGGAAAGTAAAGATTGCTTTGAGCTCGTGAGGAGATTCCATAGCTCCTAGCGCACTTTGGGTATGTCTAGACTACATGCCTCTGCCAACAGAGGCATGTAAAATAGGCTACCTGACATAGTCAATGAAGCGGGTATTTAAATATCCCCAGCTTCATGAAAATAAAAATGGCCGCCGCGCTGTGCCGGCTCCACTGATCGTCAGCACAGCGCGCGAGTCAAGACGCGGATCAGTCAACAGGGAAAACCTTTGTCGACCACTCCCTTATGCCTCGTGGAACGAGGTTTACAGGAGCGGTCGACAAAGGCTTCCCCTGTCGACCGATCTGCGTCTTGACTCGCACACTGTGCCGATGATCAGCTGAGCCAGCACAGTGTGGCGGCCAATTTTATTTTAATGAAGCCGGGGATATTTAAATCCCCACTTCATTGACTGTCAGGTAGCCTATTTTACATGCCTCTGTCGGCAAAGGCATGTAGTTTAGATATACCCTTTGTTCCCCAGTCTGTGCCTAAGAGGGACTCGTCCTTCCTACTGCAGGTGCCTTCAGGAAGAAGAGCAGAGTAAGGAGAATGAAGTGGGAGCTGGAAGCCTTTATTTCAACAGCCACCCAGATCTCTCACACAAGTGCACCTTTGCTGGCCTCCAGCTGCTGCAGGCTCACCATCCCCCTTCCAAACGCCAGGAACACAAGAAACAAATGGAAGGGGCCCTCAGGCACGCAGCACCTCCAACAGGCAATGGTAGTGTCACCCTGACACAGTCCCAGAGCCAAAGGATTCAAGGCAACCTCCCAGGTCCCCATGCTTTAGAGGGTGGGGGCGTATAATGCTTCAGGGTGTGTAGAAATGCAGGGCCAAGGGTGGCTTCAGGGATGAGCAGGGGGTCTGGGGCTGGCAGAGGAGTCAGGCCCGCCCCTCCACTCACAGGTGGTGACAGGAAGTGGAGTGACCAGCCCCAGCCCACCGCACCAGCTCCCAGTGTCGCTTGGGGGAGGAGGCTTGGAGAAGGGGTGGACTCAGGGTGAGAAGGGAGCACAGCAGGGGTAAGACAAGGGCATGGCCTGGGTCACGGTGAGGGGGGGGGTGTCCTTGGCCTGGTATCCCCCCAGTATGTGCTACAGAGTCCTTCATGGGGCACTACTCGAATGGGCATGGAAAGGCCCTGCTAGAGCCCCAGACTCACATACTTTCCCTCACTAATAAAGGAAATAAAAGTGGGGTTTGCGCTGCCCCTGCCCCAAGCACTGGCTCCATAGTCCCATTGGCTGGGAACCCGCTGCTAGCTGGAAGCTCCCTTAGCAACCCTGCTGCACCAGTGACTGGGAGCCACTCGAGTTAAGAGCCTCCTTCCTCAAGACTGTCTCCCACAGAGATGGAGCCCCCTCCCATGTCCCAAAGCTCTCATCCTCAGCCTCACACCAAAGCCCACACTAGTGAGCATCAACAGTATTCTTCCACTGGGTCATGAGAGAAAAAGTTTGAATACTACTGGACTAGATGACCTATTACTCTCCTTAGGTCAGGCTGATTCCTTCAAAAAGCTCCTGAAGATCCAGCCACTCCATAAAGCTTTCTGGGAAGAACACACTCTTGTTTCTTTTGTATTATACTATGGGTGTGTCTACACAGCAGGACTTAACTTGAAATAAGCGATGCAAATTGAGCTACAGCAATTGCGTAGCTTATTTCAAAATTGGGAGCATCAGCACAGCACTTATTTTGAAATAGAGCCCTTGGCCTCTGATTTCCCTTCCTCCTCGTGCAATGAAGGTTACATGAGTCAGAGTAAGAAGTCCTCCAGCTTGTCAGTGTTTCAATATTATTTCATAATAGCTGCCTGCTGTGTAGATGCGGGCGAGGTTATTTTGATATAACGCTAGTTATTTCAAAACAATGTAGGTGTGTAGATGAATCCTATGTCCTTGTGGGACAATTGGCCTGGAGGTTAACCAGCAATCTCCAGCTGGTGTTATTTAGAATTCTCAGAAAACACTGCAATTCCTACTGGTTCATGGCCCATTCCTTCGGTTAATAGGACATTCAGACATCTCCCCTCCCAACATAGAAAAGTTGACGTTCCCATTAGTGACCACACTGACTGGGCCTAACCCTATAGCTCTGATGCAGGCTGCCACCGCTGCCCCACCCCCTACCCCCGCCATTAAGACCAGGTCTCCCTGCATGTGAACGACTGAAGAAAGATCCCCCATTTCTGAACAGAAGTAGGCTGGACAGTGAGATTGCAAGAGATGGAGGAACTGAGGCTTTCTTGGAAGTGAGGAATCAGCTGCATGGGGAAGTGCAAGAGAAAGAGCCACCTAGGAGAGGAGGCTCAGATTGCAGGACCCTGAGCAACCAGGTGATAGATATTGGCTACACAGGAGAGAGTCCATGGAGGGGCTTGATCTCTAGGAGAGTAATCCCAAACTTGATCCAATAATATTGTAAGGAAGACACAAGAAGTAATACTTCTACTCTACTCCACAGCAGTTGGAGTCGTGTCCAGTTCTGGGTGCCACAGTTCAGGAAACGTGGACAAATTGAAGAAGGTCCTGAGAAGAGCAACAGAAATGATTAAAGTTCTAGAAAACATGAGCTATGTGTGAAGATGGAAAGAACTGGGTTTGTTTAGTCTGGAAATGACAGGACTGAAAGGGGACATTAGAACTGTTTTCAAGTTCATAAAAGATTGTTACAAGGACAAGTGAGAAAAATTATTCTCCTTAATCTCCAAAGACAGGACAAGAAGCAGTGAAACTGCAAGAGCAGTATGGGTTGGACATTAGGAAAACTTCCTGTCAGGGTGGCTGAGCACTTGGAATTTCTATTGCAGGTTAGACAAACACCTGTCAGGGACAGTCTACACAATACCTGCCATAAGTGCATGGGATGGACTAGATGCCCTCTCGGGGTCCCATCGGGTGCTAAGATTCTATGATCCAGACATGGGTAGGAAGCCAGGGCTGAGGATGGCGTAGTACAGCATGAGAAAGAGCAACCTGGCCGCAGCAGCCTGGCTCCCCGGAAGCGGACAGAGCAGGGAGGGGCAGTTTTCAGAACAAAAAGGGCTGATGGCCCAGGGAAGGATTTCAGCAGAGACAGGGGCAAGGGAAGGATCAGGGGCAATGTCATTTCAGAGGCAAACATGACACCATTGCAGAGCATGGGGGACACCAATGATGCCCACTTCAGCACTGTCTCTCCCCGCAGAGGCCCATCCCAGGATGCCCTGTAAATATTGCAGGGAAGGTGATTGCCCTGGTGGGTCTGACAGGCACAACATGAAAATCACATTCACTTTTGCTATTTGATGCTGAAGGAGGCAGCGTGGTAGGAAGGGGCAGAGCAGAAAGCTTGCCAAAGAAAAGCAGCCCTTCGAATATGGCTTATGGGCCAGGACAAAGGCAGGGAATAAAAGCCATTTTGGCAGTGACATGTCAGCTAAAGTGGTTCTCACATGGGCACTGAATGGGCCTGTCCTCTGAAGCTCAGCACTCAGATGGAAAGATTTGTTTCAGAGTGAACATAAAGAAGATGATCTTCTCGTATTGTGATTTGGTACCAAACTCAAAGAGGCAGCAGAACAGGGGTGAGCCATCAGGGCCTGTCCCCATGTACTGCAGATCTGAATAAGCACAGTAGCCCTTGCAGATGACAGTGGGTTCTGTCCAGCTTTCTGGATTTAAGGGTTCCTTGTTGAGGTACACGCCTAAATCTTTCTGCTCGTTACAGTCTATGGGGTGAGAATAGAGGACCCATGTGTCCTGGTCTGACTGCACACCAGCGGGTCTTGGGAAGCCAATAATACTCCCATGACAACCCTGAGAAGAGTAGGATTCCATGAATTTACTAACGAAATCATGATTCTTAAAATCACTCCCCTTAGTGTCACTCACTGCCTGGACTCTGACTTTCTCTTTGCTTCTAGCGTTGCAGTACAGCACTGACTTTCCTTGGCTCTTCAATTCAACCATCTGGCATTCCCCTGAATTCACTGCCAGATATTTACCCGTTCTCCAGGTCTTCCCATGGTCATTGTCGCTACGGACAAAGCAGAAGGAGTGGGGGGAGGGGCTGTTATTGCCAAGTATCCAATAGGCATATGCTGGAATGACTAGACTCTTATCCTTGTTTAGCTGTAAACCGTGGCCTGGTCCCACTGCAAAGGTGGCCCAGGTCTTATCATCTGGGTGAATGACAGTGTCAGTGAGATCCTACACAGGGCTCCAGGAGAGTCCATTGTCAGCGCTGGTGACCTGGCACAGACGGGCCTTGTTTTCCTTTTTCCTGATCTGTTCTTGCTCAGAGACGTTTCCCTCGACAGCTATGAAGACCAGAATGACATTTCTGTCATTTCCATTTACTGGTACTTTGTCGTATACAGGACATGGGTTCATGGAGCGGTGGTCGCCCAGCGGTTTCTCGACAATGGTCTGCATATGTTCCCACTGCCACATGGGAGCACAAAGGGAGACAAGGGAGAAAACACAGCATTACAATAAATCCGTATTCCACATACAAGCCAGAGCTGAGAGGCACCAAAGCAAAGCTAGTGATTAGAGCAGAGCACTGGAAGACAAAGGTTTATGTCTATGTAGTTATGACTAGTGTGACAGAGCAGGGGTGCTACAGCAGGTGAAAGAGCTTGGTGGAAGGGGAAAGAGGCAGCTCTTGCAGAAAGAGTCAGCAATCCTGGCTAAATAGGGGCAGCTGAGACAGGACAGCTGCAAAATCAATTAAGGCCCAAGTGAAACTAATTGGGGCTGCCTGGAGGCCTATTTAAGAACTCTCCCTGTGGGTGACGGGAGAGAGAGCTGAGAAGGAGTTTGTGGGCCTCTGAAGGAGTTTGGGGAGCTGTGGAAGAGTGTGGAGAGAGAGCTGAGGAGTTTGGAGAGCTGTGAAGGAGTTTGGGGAGCTGTGAAAGAGTGTGGAGAAAGAGCTGAGAAGGAGTTTGGGGAGCTGTGAAGGAGTTTTGGAGAGTGGAGGAGGAGTTTGGAGAGAGAAAGACACCGGAGGAGCCAAGAGAGCAGCATCGGCCTTGTTAAAGACGACAGGGAGACAACAAACCCCAAACCAAGGCGAGTGAGCCCTATAGGGTGACCCCTAGACTGTGGGACAGTGGGCTGAACAGTGGTCAGGGGCCCAGGAGCGGGACTGACCCTGCCACACTATATGGTTCCCAAGTGCAGCGGTCTGGCTGGGAATAAAATGGCTGAAGAAGCCAGTGGAGTTTCTCATAAGCAGGGCTCACCCGCCGCACGGTTCTGGGAGCTGCGCATGTGCAGATCGCGTGGCGCCGGCTCTGCCGCCTTGTAATCTACTCGCCACGGGCCATGGTTTGTCGAGCCCTGCTCACAAAGTTATGCAGATGGATGCTTATGTCCTGATTTGCTCATTGATCATTTTTAGCCCTTGTCTCTACTTTGAATTTTTAACCAACATCTTCCTTCGGGGGGTTCTGTCTGCTTTTATTTTAATAAATCTCAGCATACAGACGAGTTACTGAGTCTCTTCCTGGCCAGCTGAAATACATATCTAGCCACAATGCCCCGAGACCCCAGTTGCAATAGGCACTAAGGGTATGTCTACACTACAGCACTAATTCGAACTAACTTAGTTTGAATTAGTTAATTTGAACTAAGCTAATTCGAATTAGCGCATCTAGACTTAAAAACTAGTTCGAATTAGCGTTTTGCTAATTCGAACTAGCATGTCCACATTGAGTGGACCCTGAACCGAAGTTAAGGCTGGCCAGAACCAGTGCTGGCAGGGCATCAGCTCAGGACTTAGAGCGTGGAGCTACTGCCTCAGGCTAGCCGAGGGCTGTGCTTAAAGGGACCCGACCCCCACCCCGGACAGACAGTTCTCAGGGTTCCCCGCTTGCTTGTCTACCTCGATGAGAGACAGCAAAGCAGTCCTGTCTTGGAGTGCCCTGAGTGCCCACCCTCGGCACATCACAGCACTCGGCCATCAGCCCGGCTGCACTTGCCGCAGGCTGCCATCCGGGGGGGTCATTCGGGGGGCTGTCAGGATCCAGGAGGCCCTGCAGGAGAGCTTCCACCCCGAGGAGCCTGCAGAGCCACCCCAGTCCTCCCCATCGGGGGCTCGTGCCCCATTCCTCCCTCACCTCCTTCCACTTACCCTTCCCTAGCCCCCCTTCCTGATGTAAAAAATAAAGGACACGTGTGCTCAAAAATAGAAACTCTCTTTATTTAACAAAACTGAGGGGGGGGGTGATGAACCTCTGGGGAGACTGGGAAAAGGAGGCAGGAGAGGGGAAGCGAGAGGGTGGGAGAGGGGAGGTGTAAACCCGGGAGGAGGGAGCTGGAAGGGGGAAGCCAGGGGAAGAAGGAGGAGGGGAAGTCTAAAACTATGGTACGCCATATCTTCAGTATTGTGTAGAGATGGGGTCTCCTCACCTCAAAGATATTTTGGCCTTGGAAAGGGTTCAGAAAAGGGCAACTAAAATGATTAGGGGTTTGGAACTGGTCCCATATGAAGAGAGGCTAAAGAGACTGGGACTTTTCAGCTTAGAAAAAAGGAGACTGAGGGGGGATATGATAGAGGTCTATAAAATCATGAGTGGTGTGGAGAGGGTGCATAAAGAAAAGTTCTTCATTAGTTCCCATAATAGAAGGACTAGAGGACACCAAATGAAATGAATGGGTAGCAGGCTTCAAACTAATAAAAGAAAGTTCTTCTTCACTAAGCAAATAGTCAACCTGTGGAACTCCTTGCCACAGGAGGCTGTGAAGGTGAGAACTAGAACAGAGTTTAAAGAGAAGTTAGATAAAGTCATGGAGGTTGGGTCCATGGAGTGCTATTAGCCAGGGGGTAGGAATGGTGTCCCTGGCCTCTGTTTGTGGAAAGCTGGAGATGGATGGCACGAGACAAATGGCTTGGCCATTGTCTTCGGTCCATTCCCTCCGGGGTACCTGGTGTTGGCCACTGTTGGCAGACAGGCTACTGGGCGAGATGGACCTTTGGTCTGACCCAGTACGGCCATTCTTATGTTCTTATGTTCTAAGCTCAGGGTCGGGGGTCTCACTGGACCAACTTGATTTTCATGCAAACCTGCTCCTGGGTTCACATGTGGCCTTTGGTGGCCAGGCTGGCAGCTATCCTGCCCTAGATGGCCGCTTTCCTGTGCCTAGTGCGGAGATTGTGGATGTTGGAGGACTCCCCCCAAACCTCGATGAGGTCCACGATCTCCGCACTAGACCAGGTGGGCGTCCGCCTCTTGCAGCCCCGGGCAGGCTCCTGGGAGCCGCCAGCCTGGTCCTGGGAAGAGGGGGAGGGCTGGGTGGCAGCGGGTGGCTGGCTCGTGCCGTGCCAGGTGCAGGGTCTGCTGGCTGGGTGCTGGCAGGCTTGCACCTGGAACGGGCACCGTAGCCAGACCGTGGCCCTTTAAGGGCTCCGGGGCCAGGAGGGGGGCAGACGAGTTTCCCTGGCTTCACCCAGAGTGGCCACCAGGGCAAGCTGGGAAGGGCTAGCCTCCCACTAGTTCGAATTAAGTGGCTACACAGCCCTTAATTCGAACTACTTAATTCGAACTAGGCGTTAGTCCTCGTAGAATGAGGTTTACCTAGTTCGAATTAAGCGCTCCGCTAGTTCGAATTAAGTTCGAACTAGCGGTTTGCGTGTGTAGCGCCTATGAAAATTAATTGGAACTAACAGCTGTTAGTTCGAATTAACTTGGTAGTGTAGACATACCCTAACAGGGTTTTGTATGAACAGTCTACAATCTGACATGGGGATTTTCAACCTGTGGGCCGTGGACCCCTGGAGATTTGCAGACCATGTCTAAGATTTTCAAATTCTAGGTCCCAAGAGGCAGGGGAAAAAGGGGCAATTGCCCTTGGGCCTGGAGATTGAAAGGGGTCGGCACTTCCATTGGAAAGTTCGTGGTTCTCTGCAAAGGACGACAGATGGAAAAATAAAACTACCTTAAATGTGAAGGACATATAATAAAAAAGTATCCAAACACATTTTACATCTAAAATTCATTTATTAAACACAGGAAATATCCATAGTGAATTTAACAGATCGAATCTAGTCATCATGTTCTTCAAGATGTTAGAACACTCTCAAAACCAGTTTTTTACTGAGAGAAGAGGAAAACACGTTTTTCTGGTTCATCAACTCTCGGTTTTGTAATGGTGAATGAACTAATCATTGAATTGAACTAGCTGAATAAACCAAAGTGATAAAAACATTCTCTCTTCACCTGCAGAAAAAACTACTGCTGATGTAAACACTGGTTCTGGGTACTTACACTAGTGAACTGGTAGAATTTTTTTAAAAGTTGACTGGAGACATGTTCGATTTAATTTTTTAATTTAATTCATAAGTTATTTAAATAGGTTATGATAAATTTAGGCCATAACAATTTTTAATTTAATTTTAAAGGTATACTATTTAAAACAAAGCCAATTTAAATGGGATCACAATTCCAATTTTAATAAAGCTTTCCTGCCCCAGACAGAAAGGGACTTGGGGACACGGGCACTGGGAACACCAGAGTTCCCCTTCCTCAGACAAAGGGAGAGGGAGAATCACCTGGGTCCCAAGCAGGGGTGCGGTTGTCAGGACACAGCACAAGGGGGCTGGGTTCCTGGGCAGGTGTGTGTGTAGGTGGGGGGGGGGTTCAGGGCTCAGAGAGTAGGGGGAGGGAGGATTGTTTAGCGAGCCAGACAGGAGACCGGGATCCAGGTGGGTGGGGCGAGAAGAGGAGACGGGGTCCCAGCAGGGTTGCAGTGGGACAGGAGGTGGGGTTGCTGGGCAGAGGCCGAGCCAGGGGAGAAGAAAAGAGGGGGAGCTAGCGGGGGGGGGTCATGGGACAGTGGGCAGGGGCACACAGGCAAGGGGGGTCAGCTGGGCAAGGGGGTTCACAGGCAAGGGAGTTGTGGGGGAGAGAACACAGGCAGGGGGGCCAGGAGAGGGAGAGTTGCACGGCGCACGGGAGGAAGGGTGGCCAGCGGGGGCGGCGGGCACACAGGCGGGGGGGGCTGCAGTCACTAAGGCGAAGAAGAGGCTGCTTGGCTCAGCCTCACCAGCCGTGGCCTCCCCACACCGCCCTCCAGGAAGCACCCCAGCAGAGGACCGCACGTCAGGGCTGCCCACACAGAGCTCCCAGCACCCCGGGGCCAGGCACAGGCTCCGAGCAGCCAGGCACAGGGCTCCTAGCTCGGGGCGGTGTCCGCGGGGCTCCCCGCTCGGGGGATGGGGTCCCGCTCCAGTGCCCCCCGAGCCCCTGAACTCTGCTCCAGTGAGCTGGCTGCCAGGAGCAGCCAGCATGGCCGCAGCCTGTCCCACTGGGCTCAGTGTCACCAGTCGCGGCCGCTCTGCGCCGGGGCCAGGTACCCTGCCCTCCCAGTGCCCCGCCCCGCCCTGCCTTCCCAGCGTCCCAGGCCAGGCGCGGGCTCCGAGCAGCTGGGCGCAGGGCTCCCAACTCTGGGCGGCCTCCACAGGGCTCCCCGCCTGCTCCTCCTCAGGCCGGAATGCCGCCCATGGCATTGTGCCACCCCAAGCACCTGCTTGTTTTGCTGGTGCCTAGAGCCGGCCCTGCCTGGATTCTCCTTCCTCCCTTTTCTACAGCTGGGCACTAGATTTGTCTTTTTCCAATCATCCGGGACCTCTCCCAATCTCCACGAGTTTTCAAAAATAATGGCCAAAGGCTCTGCAATGACATTTGCCAACTCCCTCAGTACCCTCGGATTCATTAACTCTGGACCCAGGGATTTGTGTAGGTCTTGCTTTTCTAGACAGTTCCTAACCTGTTCTTTCCCCACCAAGGGCTCCCACCTCCTTCCCATACTATGTTGCCTAGTAAAGTAGTCTGGGAGCTGACCTTGTCTGTGAAGAGAGAGGCAAAGAAAGCATTGAGTACTTCCTCAGCAGGCAGGCAGCTAGAGCACCAGATCTCCACATCCAGCCAATGGGATGCTTTGTGTGGTGGGGGCTGCACTCAGTGTTGGGAAGCAGGGAGTCAGGGGCTGGAGGGGGCTCCACATTGCAGGCCGGGGGAGAAGAACAACATCACCATGTGACTTACCAAGCAGAAGAGCCAGTAAAACAGGGTTCCATGGAAGCTAGTGCTGCCTGGCCCACCTCAGCTCATCCTGATGGCAGGAGGAGACTCACCAAGGGGTTGCCCCACCCAACCCTTCCTAGAGAGACACCAGCACAGCAGCACCCTCCCTCCCAATGTGCCAGGCCACCTCATTGGGCTGGACCGACCCAACTCTTACCTGCTTCCGTGGTTCCCATTTTGGGGGTGTTGCTCTGAATTTAGTGATGAAGGTGCCTGGTGACGGCTCTGGCTACACAAGTGCTGCCTCATGTTCCCTGCGAGAAAGAGCATGCAGAGAGGTTCAGAAAGTGACATGGATTAGGAGAGACGATCCCATTAGAGGAGGGTGGAGCGTCGGTTCCCCTCTCCATTGGTGTTATGGACAGAGAGAGCAACCTGCGGGGCCGGCTACTAGAAGCAGGGTGAGACGTTACCTCAGACTGTTGCTGACACAGCACCCCAGGAGTGGAGTCTGGGACTGAGTGTCAGGAACTGCAGGGGAGCTGGAAGAGGGCTTCAGCAGAGAAGTTGCTCCCAGCTGACTGCAAACAGAAAAGGGAGGTCACAGGATGGAACAGCAGGAGGTGGAGGCCAGTGTTGTCTCAGAGGAGCTGACTGGTGATTTAAAGGCTGAGGCATGTGGAGCCCAAGAGGAGGAGATCCGCCCCTCCATTAGCATCCACCCGTGGGAGTGAAGGGATGATGCCTTTAGAGACTGTGATTGTTCAGGAACCAGAAGATGCCGTGTCACAGGTGACACAAGTAGCTACTGCCTATGATGTGCTAATTGCTAGGTTACCACAGAGGGACAACAGCCAAGGGATGCCATTCCCACTCCTCCACCCAGCACTACACTGGCACAATATAGCCCAAGAGACCAGCCCCTTCTGGTGGGCTACTGACATCTGGCCGATCACCAGCATTGCCTGTGTCCCTTAAATTGTGTGGCCCCTCTTTGCCCCCCTGGTATATACCTGTTGTACCAGTGAAATATCCAGTTACATCTTCATTTAACCGAGGACTGTCCTGCACCAGTGCAAAGAAGCACTAAGGTTTTATGAAATGTTACTGTTCTCACCCAGACCCAGGATTGCACTCCGGGCAAAGTTCCAACACTCTGGTTGTTGGGGTACATCCAAATATCCATCTATAACCCATATAAGAATGTACAATGTTTAAAGGCCAGGGAGATTGGCCATAAGTACCTCCATTCCATGTTGGTAGCTGAAGTGAGGACTTAAGCTTTCAAGCGGTTAAGCGCAGACAGAACAGAAATGGCTTGGTTATGTCTTGGGCCAGGAAGAAGCAGCAGATAAGGTAACAACACCAGGTGGGACATATTTAACAATTAGAGGAAATGGCAAAATTGGATCAGGAAGCCCACTGAGAACTGTACCTTTGGACTGTGGTATCATGAGTTTTCGTGGGCTGTGCCCACGAAAGCTCATGATACCATCTACATATTTTGTTAGTCTATAAAGTGCTACCAGACCATTTGCTTGCTGTTTTTTTTGCTGTAACAGACTAACGCAGCTACCCCCTGAAGCTTTCGGGCTGTGGGTGAAGGCCAATACAACAGAGACAAAAGACTAAACATGTCACAAAGGATTCAGAGGTTGTTTCTCCCTCTGAATCCCTGGGCTCTTCCAGGGGTGAAGGGAGAGGATTCGGGTACCCACAGCTGGGCTCTGGGGGCAGACGGGGTGTGGGTATCTGGCCGGGAGGGGGCCATGGTTGGGCCATGGGGAGGAGGCTCATCGGAGAAAGGAGGCGTCGCAGCGGGTTGGTGCAGGGGAGCTAAGCCCATACCCTCTTTTAAACTGAAGAGGTGCGTCACAAAGTAGGAACCAAAGCACTGCTCTGGGGTAGGGTTGGAGAGGAGGGGTTCAGTGTGCAGGGTGCCCCAGGGCGCTAGCAATCTGACCACAAAAATCTCAACTGTGGGAGGCAGAAAAACTGGTCTGATCAGTTTTCACAGCTGGCGAGTTTTGCATGTTAACAGCACTTTTGTCATCAAACCTCCCCAGCGTGGACACAGCCTCAGAGTACAGGCTGGGATGCTGCTGTAGCCCCAGGCCAAACAAGCCCCAGGCTGTAGTCCCAGCAAAGAAGCCAACCCCACATTTGCCTCCCTTCCTCTCCCAGCCCATGCCCATCCCTGTGTTCCACGTGATCCCTGCTTTCCTTCCAGTCCCAGGACTTACCTCTCCTTCCTCTTCCCTAGGAGCTTGTGTGGACAGAATTTCCCCTACAGCCAACACCATGTACCCCTGTCCTATACTCCAACACACTGCTTCAGCCTGGAGCCCCCTCCTGCACTCCAGTGACCTCCCAGGGCATGCACCTCTCACCCCCTTCTGCTCACAAATCCCATGGTCCTGGCCCAAAACCCATTCCCCTCTCCCAGCCTAGTGAAAGTGAGTGAGGGTGCCGGAAATGAAGTGATGGAGAGAGGAGGGAATAGAGTAGGAGGAGCCTGAGAGAAGGGGCAGAGCCTGGGGGAAGAGGCAGAGTGGATCCTGGTTGTCCTGACATTTAAAAAGTGATGGGCTAAGAGGGTTAGAGGGCACTGTTGCAGCCCAGGGAGTTTTGTGAGTCATGGGTTCCACATGGGAGCAGAGCAGAAGGAAAGAGGCTGGGCTAGGGGAGGAAGGGCGGGAGAATGTTGCTCGTCACACTCGGGGGATGAATTCGAATCAGAAATTGGAGTCAGTCAGGGAAGCCCAGTGAGCTGTGGGGAAAGGAAAGGCGGCACCAGAGTTAACAACAGGCCTGTCGGGGAGCGATCCGCTCTCTGCCAAAGATGCGCAAGTGAGAGATAAAGGAAGAACTGGGTCAGTGTCAGGGACCGGGAGCAGGCGAAGAAACGCGCTTGGCTGGAGCGAGCGGCTGCGGCTCAGATCGCCGGGCAGCTCGAAATCCGACCCTGGTGGCAGCGGGAAGGAATCCGGGAGTTGGGAAGCGCGATGCGATAGCGAGGGGCAAGGCGCACGCAGCGCTGGCGACAGAGGGACCAGCCCCGGCACTTACGGTGCCCGACACGGTATTAACCTGGTGCCCCCCGGCGCCCGTCAGAGGAGGCAGCAAGGTGGCTGCTGCACATGTGGGGCTTCACTCAGGGACTGGGATCCACATTGCAGGGTACAGGGGGGTGGTTCTCTCCCCCCTCGCGCTGCAAGCTGCACTCTGATCTGCTCTCCCAGCAGCCTGCAGCCCACGGGTCACTCAGCGGGAAGGCCGGAGCCCTCAGGCTGGCTGCCCAGACAGTGAGTCACTTTCGCTTTCACTTTCACTTGCTCAGCAGCCAGCCAGCTGGAGCACCAGCTCCCCATGTCCAGCCCCCCGGTTGCTCTGCAGGGTGGGGGCTGCACTCAGTGCCGGGAAGCAGAGAGTCAGGGGCTGGGTGGCTCCACTTTGCGGAGCCAGGGGAGAAGAAGAACATCACCGTTAGGGGCGGCAGGTTTGTATAATTTTTGGTGGTGCCCAGAATGGGGTCTAGTCCCCACCCTCCGCCCGCCCACCCACCCTGTATGCCGATATATATTTTATTAAATAATGTAAAAATGGACTGGAAACCATAAGCATTTAACAGTTTCCCTTTATTGCACAATATCACTATCATAAGAAAAAATTATTTAACTAAGAATATCAATGTTATTAATACTCTTTTGAATATGGAAACAACCAAGCACTCTTTGATCCATAACACTCAAAACCAAATACCTTCTAAAATTAAAACAAATATAGCCCCTTCTTTTGCAATGTTCTTCAGGCCCCCACCCTTCTGGGAGCTGTAGGAGGCGGTTTTTCCATATATAACAGATTTTGGAACAATATTTTGTATAAAATTTATAACTCAGTCGTTGGAGAAAATTGGTTTTACTACTTTTTTTTTAAATTGCAGTAAATGACAAAGTTTGAGTGGGGTCTGAGTACAGAGATTCTTATCTATACCTTTTTTATAAAAAACCAACAAAATGCTCCCTGAGTATAAGTTAGCTAATTTGGCACGTTTTTTTCTTACGTAAGAGTTTTGCTATGGCTTGTAGATTGCTATCAAAGTGCATGTTGGAATAAGATTGAAATATTTATTAGAAACTCTTTATTCATTTTTTCACTTCTCGTAAATACTTTGACCTCCCATCTTTCTGCTCTTGGGTGAATTATATTATCTACAGCATCTGAAGTCATGGCCCTGGAGCATGTGAAACCAATATGCAGGGCCTTTTAAAGCTCAGTTACCTAGAAATATGTTTAAAAATTCCAGTTAACAAACATACATTGCGGCAACAACGTTGATTAATTCTAACCATCTTTTTATTGCTAAACTGTATCCTCATAGTTATCACTTTTTAGTTAAGTGGTTAGTATGCTTATGGCACAGTGTAGGCTTATATTTTATTTGGGTGACTATCTCGTGTTTTTATCCAAGAGATAAATGTGACAGACAATAGTAACTCCAGATGTTCTCATGTTTCAAGTATTGTTACATACATTCTGCAGGTATGTTAGGATGGGTGTTTTTGGATATGTAATACGTTCTGTTATACTGTGTATATTTGCCCATTGTAACCATGAAAAATTGCTCTTTTGAGACTGCCATTCTAATCAAGCTTAAAAGATCCATAATTTTGGCCCAGGAGGAACTGAATGCAGTCAGTTAAGATAAACTTATTTGCATGTATACTCTATTACATGGTTTCTTGGGTCTGGAAGAAAAAATGAGATGAAATATTTTCAGTAATCATGAGGTTAGAGTTGACTCTGTTTTAACAATAACAGTTAGCTGATTCCCTCCCCCCGCCCCCCACCCCTTGGAAATCTAATCAATTGTGCTCAATTAATGAGTGTAAATCAAAATAATTTGGAGTCGTCAGCAGTTTTATTCTATGTATACATTCATTTAAATAAGCAGGACTTGGCCCTGTGTTTATATTTAAGGTTTATTTTTATAAATTAGAATTGATATTTGCACAGAGTTTAAGAAGACAGAGTTGTTTAATTCATAATTAATATCTCAAACATTACCGAAAACATTTCTCCTAACCTGCAGGTACAGGTTGGACCTCCCTGGTCTGGCAACCCTGTACTTGATTGGTCCCAAACCAGGGAGTTTGCTAGGGGAGGTCAATGAAGACCCAAGGGCACTTGGCCCAGCTTCGCTCCCAACCCCAGCTGGGTCCTCTGCCATTGGCCCCCTGCTGTCAACCTGGCTCCACTACTGGGGTTTTCTGCTCTGACAACATCTATGATTCTGCTGCCATAGTCTCTCCCCCCCCGGCCATACACACACACACACATTGCTCCAACCCCACAGGGTCCCCAAGGATGCCAAACCATAGATGTTGCCAGACCAGTCAGTCCCAGATTAGAAAGGTTCAACCTGTGGTCTGTTTTTTACTTTTGCATAATTTGAAGATCAAAATTTACAGAATTAATGTTTTAATGACTCCTCATTATCATAGTATGCACTGTATTCTAAACCTTCAACCCCCCCCTTCCCATCAAAAGAAAAGTCTTAAGTATTTGCTAAGTGAAAATGATAAGTCTGTAAAGTTCTTTTATCAAAACTCCTACAAGTGAATTCCTTCATAATTCACACAGCAAACAAAAAGACAGCATTTTCAGTCATGCCTGCATCTTACTTGGGTTTTTAAGAGAGACCTCTTCAACATATAAAGTGAATCCAGGAAAGAAATATTGTCCATAATTGACTCTCTCTATCTCTTTTTGTCCCTTACTCTCTTTCACAGAATCTCTTTTGTTTACTAGATCTCCCAAAGTTCTTTTACATGAAATAAAGTAACTTTCTTCTGCTTACAGTGATGTCTAATTGTTCATGAAAATAATGTCACCATACCATTGTGCCTGTGTGGATGTTCCATAATGATGTCTATATTCAAACCAAGTATTTTGTAAAATATTGTCAGGTGATTTTGTAACGTAGTGGATTGGTCAAAATCTTATCATAATATACTGGCTTGGTTTTGTTCTAGTGATGTGTAAGACATTTTTCAATGTTTTTAAAGTTTTATAACTTTCTCCCTGTCTATTTTGTAATAAAGCAATCGCTCTCAAATGGTTACACCTAGTGTCAGTTTGATAATTGGCTTCAGTATGTACATTTCTGAGTGTGAAGGTATTAGCCAGGGCTTCAGTTATTGTGATTTTAAGTTCACTAATAAAAAGTTCAAAGTTGGCTTTGTACAATAATCTTTATTTGAATTAGACCTACTTTAAAACACAAAGACTACTTTTTTCTGATGCTTGCTTCCAAAAAAAAAAAAAAGGCGCTTTACTGGCAGTCCAAGCCCCCCCTTCGGTTTCTCTTCAACCGCTCTCGGGGTTGGGGATGGAGCTCTGATCTCTCCTGCCTCTGGCGTTTTGTCTCTTCACACATACTTGTTACTTAATTGCCTTTTCCTTCTGGGCTATTGCCCTTAATTGACTACTACTTACAACTTCAAAGAATGAACAGCAAACAGAAAGAACAGGTTGTCCTAGCCTCAGCGCTGAGGGACTGCTCCAGGCAGGACCCGGGGAGAGACCCAGCTCCAAATATTGGTGGAGCAGGGCCCCCGGCTCTGAATACTCCTGGAGCATGGGCACCATGAACCCATATAACTCGCCGCCCATGATCACCGTGTGACTTACCCTGCAGAGGATCCAGTAAAACAGGGTTCCACTGAAGCTGGCGCAGCCTGGCCCACCTCACCTCATCCCGGTGGCAGGGGGAGACTCACTGATGGGTGGCCCCACCCAATCCTCCCTAGAGAGACACCAGCACAGCAGCACCCTCCCTCCCAATGTGCCAGGCCACCTCATTGGGCTGGACCAACCCCGCTCTTACCTGCTTCCTGCGCATCTCATTTTGGGGGGGTAGCTCCTAATTTAGTGATGAAGGTGCCTGCTGACGGCTCTGGCTACACAAATGCTGCCTCACATTCCCTGCAAGAAAGAGCATGCAGAGAGGTTCAGAAAGTGACATGGATTAGGAGAGAGGGTCCCATTAGAGGAGGATGGAGCATCGGTTCCCCTCTCCATTGCTGATGGAGACAGAGAGAGCAACCTGCGGGGCCGGCTACTAGAAGCAGGGTGAGACGTTACCTCAGGCTGTTGCTGACACAGCACCCCAGGAGTGAAGTCTGGGACTAGGTCTCAGGAACTGCAGGGGAGCTGGAAGAGGGCTTCGGCAGAGAAGTTGCTCCCAGCAGACTGCAAACAGAAAAGGGAGGTCACAGGGTGGAACAGCAGGAGGTGGAGGCCAGTGTTGTCTCAGAGGAGGTGACTGGTGATGTGAAGGCTAAGGCATGTGGAGCCCAGGGGGAGGAGATCCACCCCTCCATTAGCGTCCGCTCCTGGGAGTGAAGGGACGATGCCTTTAGAGACTGTGATTGTTCAGGGACCAAAAGATGCCGTGTCACAGGCAACACAAGCAGCTATGGCCTGTGATGTGCTAATTTCTAGGTTACCACAGAGAGACAACAGCCAAGGGATGCCGTTCCCACTCCTCCGCCCAGCACTACACTGGCACAATATAGGCCAAGCAACCAGCCCCTTCTGGTGAGTTATTGGCATTTGGTCCATCACCAACATTGTCTGGGTCTCTTAAATTGTGTGGCCCCTCTTTTCCCCCCTTGGTATATAGCCAGTGTACCTGTGAAACATCCAGTTACATCTTCATTTTATCGAGGACTGTCCTGTGCCAGTGCGGAGAAGTGCTAAGGGAGGACGTAGGGGTTTTATGAAATGTTATTGTTCTCACCCCTACCCAGGCCTGCATTCAAAGGAAGCGCTCCAATAGCTAGTTGTTGGGGGTACGTACATACAAATATCCATCTATAGCCCACATAGGCATGCACGATGTTTAAAGGCCAGGGCAGTTGGCCGTGAGTACCTCCATTGCATGTTGGTAGCTGAAGCGAGGACTTAAGGCTTCAAGCAGTCAAGGGCAGTCAGAACAGAAACAACTTTCTTATATCTAAGGATAGGAAGAAGCAGCAGATAAGGACACAACACAAGGTGGGATGTGTGTAAGAATGGGAGAAAATGACACACCTGGATCAGGCAGCCCTCCCAGAACTGTCTCTTTGGGCTGTGGGTGAAGGCCCAGACAACAGAGACAAAATACTAAACATGTCACAAAGTGGATTGTGAATGGAGGCTTCACATATTTGGAATTTGGTGTCTTTCTACAATCCAGAGCCCTGTGCGGATATGGGGTGGTACGTACAAGATCCTCGCATCTTTTGCTGGGACTGAGCCTGGACTGACCATCAGGACCTCTGACTGCAGACTCTGGTGTAGTATGATTTGGGGTATGAATGTGGGGTGAATGATGTTCATCCTGTGAGCAATAGAGAGTACATAGCGTATTATATCCCAGCTTTCTGCCAGTATCTGCCTGCTCCCCCATCCTGTAGGGAAGCCCCTGCTGCGGGTCTAACATTTGCGGGGAATTGCATTGGGGGAGGTATCAAAGAGTGCCAAAGTTTGAAACCGGGTCTTACAGTGTTGGGAAAGTCCTTTCAGGAATTGAATACCGGTGACTCCTTATTTCTGGAAAAAGCAAAGGAAAAGAAAAAATGCCAGGGGAGGGGAGGATATACCACGTGGAGAACCAGTTACAGTAAACGCCAGTGGGTGAGAGTGTACAGAGAGAGACTGCACGGTGTTCTTGTAACGAAGTTTGGAACACTGTTGTAGAAGATAAGTAAATGGGCAGAGGAGGGTTCCCCATAGTCCCCATTTCTCTGTTAGTGACGGAGATTATTGCATTAAGGAGGTGCCCTTGGATAGAGAGTGCAGTGGAACCCAGTGGAATAACTGACAGCGTAGAAAACCTGTTTGAGAAATATCAAATATGTGCAACTGTACAAGCCTTATGCCACTGAAAAGCAAATGGCCATAGTGTGGCTGTTGTGACAGGCTATAAAACAGGTAGTTGCATGGAAGGGGGAAATCTGTGCAGAGCTACAGACTTTACAAGAGAATTCTAAACCTTGCCAGGAAAATGTGGAGAGGGACACGAGGCAGGCACAGATGAAACAAGCTGAGTAAGAACAAACAGGGAACAAACTAGGGAACTGGAAGAGGGAATGGTGGGCAAAGAAATTAGATAATCGAGTGGTAGGAACAAGAGAGCTAATTTGAGAATTATCTGAAGAAGGAAGAAGAGATCGCAAGTGCTTCTCTTCTCTTTTTTGGTTCCAGAAACCCATGGCAACACTGAGGAAACAGGCAGGGGCAACTGATGAGGAAGGCCAAAGGGAGGGCCACAAAGGGATTTGCCCCCCTCCCCCAAATCCCAGGTTCCTTTTTGTGCTGTCTCTAGCCTGGGGGAGGACCAGGCCAATGCCCCTTCCATCCCAGACTTCACCTTTTCCTGCCCCTGCTCCAACCTAGATCCATCGCCTCCCTGACTCTTCCCCCGAGCTCCATTCCCCGGGCCCCATTAAGCCCAGTGAATGTGGAAAATCTAGCTACCTAGCCAGTATAGTGGCAGAGGTAGGAGGAACAGAGAATTGAAATAAGAATCAATCCTATATTTCAATCAGGGCAGCTACCGCTGGAGAGATACACAAGCAATAGATCGAGTGAAATATGGTTTGGACAGCCAGCCAGAAGGACACTGGCCTATATAGTGATTTATTCTGCTATCAGGGAAAGGGATAGGTCAAAGACCCATGAAGGTGTTATCTAGTGTGGTTTACCTTGGGGATTTGCCCACTGATAATCTGTTACGGAGAATAACATGGGGGTTATTGCCTGGGGCAATACAATCTGGGACTAACCCTGTAGAGAGGTTCCCAGACATATCACAGGTGATTCTGTAATGGCCGTTGATTTAATCGTAGGGACTTTTGGAACGATGTGTTTGAAGGATTGGACTGGAATTTATTAATAGTGTCTACTGACTTGGTGTACCAAGCAGCCCAGGATGAGGGGTTACTGTCATGAATGCACCGGAGAAGATCCCAATGCATGATGAAACAGGGAATCCAGGTGGAAGGATTGAAACCCAGACTATCTTTTGCTGAAGCAATAACATGTTCAAGTCTCAGAGAGGTAGCCATGTCAGGCTGTAGCTACAGAAATAATGAGACCTCTGGCACCGTAGAGACAGACAGGTTTATGAGAGCATAAGCTTTCAAGAGTAAAACCCACTTCATCAAATGGAGTGGGTTTTACTAAAGAAGTTAGTTTCACCCATGAAAGCTTGTGCCCTAATAAATCTGTTAGTCTCTAAGGTGCCCCAGGCCTCCTCGTTTTAACGTATTCAAATGAGAGTGCTCATAAATCAGGATTCTGTGAGAGGAAGAGGCCGTGGTAGTGGACAAAACATCCCACCCCAAGGAGGTAGACAGTGGACTGAACAAAATGAGCCCCACAAGGGAGGAAAGGTGACTCGAAATATTGCTTGGAGGGGTCTGAAATCGAGGGGAGTAGCTCTGGGGAAGTGGAAAGGGAGACACACTGATGGACTGACTAAAGAAATGCAAAGGGTGGAAGAAGAAATGTTTACAGAAGGAAGATGCAGTTGCGCAAGCTGAGAGGTCAGTGAAACCTGCTGTCTAGGGACGCCCCAATGACAAGTTGCTCCCACTGGAAATGAGTCCCAAAGAGTGGGAGATGGTAATTACTGTAAGTTGGGACTTGAATGGGAGACCTGGGATAATTGTCATTGTGACAAACAATGGACCCAGTGATAGTGGGGCTGGTGTAAATAAAGTCGCGATTTGACGCGCTATGTGTCTCAGATCATCCCAGCAGCATCCTTTACTGGGCAGTGAGTGAGAGGAAAGACGGATCATTCAGCAGAAACAGCCAGAGCCGGAGAGAGATTGGGGGATTAGTGGTGGTTTGAAGGAACAAAAGCTGCAGTGAACCCAGGCAGCTGACCCAGTTCTATTAGGAGGAATCGTTTGGTTTGGATGTAACTAATGGAGTGTGCGGCATGTGTCTCGCTGGGCAGGAGGTGCCCCCACAGCAGGGTAAGTTCCAAGAATCTGTGCTGCAGAATCAGGAGCAGAGATTGCGCTGAATCAGCAAACTGGGTGGGTGAGGGAGTTTCCCTGGTACATGGACTAAGAATAAAGCAGAAGCTGGTAAAATCAAAGCACGTGTTAAAATGGTGGGGGGTGAAGCGTCACCATAGAGACAGTATAAATATCGTGTGCAAGCAGAGGCAGGAGTGGGGAACAGCAGGAGGTGATTGAAAGGGGGGTTCCGCACAGTCGCCCCATTGGACCCCTGCTAAAAGCCTCAGGAGACTGGAGACTGGCAGTGGATTTTAGACAAATCATGAAAGCTCCCCTGCCATGGCGCCAGCAGTAGCAGCTCTGCCTCAGGTGATGGCAAGCACACAGGGGCTCCCTCCATGGTCCTTTGTCATAAATTTAGAAAACTGTTTCCTCCCCATCCCATTGCACCCGGATGACTGAGCCCACTTTGCCTTTGCCTCTCAGGGAGAGCAGCGCTTCTTCAGAAGGGCCCCCCAGGGCCTGCACTGTGCCCCGGTCATCACACACCAACGTGTGATGCAAATTCTGGATCAGTTCTCCAAAGGGGATGAGGAGACTCTCACTTTATTTATAGATGACCAAGGCCACCCTAGGGGGCGTGCAGGGTCCAGAACAACCCCACCTCCACCCCACACTTCGGCTCTTCCCTACCTCTTCCTGCCCCTACTCTACTCCCTCCCCCACACCCTTTTCCCTAAGTGATGCTGGGAGCCAGCAGAGGGGTGTGGGACAGGGACAGTGCCAGGCCCCCTACTAACCTCTGAGGCCACCTTTGGTCCCACATTTCTGCTTCCACCTGAAACCCAGGGCCCTCAAAGCACGCGGCCCCACACGAGGGGACACCTGTGTAGATGACATCAGTTTGAAGGGACACGGAGGAGGAGGTGACTGAGCAGACTGAGAAGGTATTGAGACTCATCCAGGAAAGGGGTTTTAAGGCTAACAGAGCAAAAGCCACTTTATGCAAAGGCAGGTGAATTGTCCAGGGGTGACCCTAGGGGAACAAGGAATTGAGGTAGATCAGCAGAAGGTGAAATCTTTGAGGGTTCCCACACAGTGAGGCTAATGTTAGGCAGGTTTAACTATTTGGAATTTTGCTGTTATCACTTGACCCGTGTGGTGTTTACACACAAAGCAAGTAGAACGGGAGGGGGGGTCCCAGCAAGGAAAAGCTTTCTGAGACTTCAAACACACGGTGGCCCAAGCTCCGGCACTGACATTCCCTGAGGTAACAAGGTGTGTGTGCGGTTACCATATGGTTTAAAAAAATACTGGACACACTTGATCTCAGTCAGATCGGGGGAACTGGCTGGGAGAGAAGCAGGGTGGTTGGAAGGTGGTCGGGAGGAGCGGGACTGGTTTGGGGAGATCGGGAGGGAGAGGGGGTGAACTGGCAGGCAGGAAGCAGGGCTGGCTCAGAGAGGGCTGGGGAGAGCAGGGCTGGCCAGGAGGGGGTTGGGGGAAGCAGGGCTGGCCGGGGGGAAAGCAGCAGGGAGAACTGGCCAGTGGGGAGTGGGTCTGGCCGGGGGGGAGCGGAGGGGAACCAGCTGGCAGGAAGTGGGGCTGGCTCGGGTGCACGCACATCCCAGGGTGCTGCCCATCCTGCACACAGTCCTGGCGGGGCACACGGGCGAATCTGGCCCTGGGGATTCCATCCCGCCCTGCCCCCCCCTTTTACTGTGTAGTTGCATACTGCCTGGCTGGTAGACATGCTCATGCAGCAGGAGAGTGTCTACCAGCCAGGCAGTACAGAACTACGTACTCACATTCATGATAATAGTAAAAACTTAGTTAGAAAATACTGGACATTTCTATGTCCCATATTTTCTCAATTTGTTTCCGGGACAGAAAGCTCAAATACCAGACTGTCCTGTTCAAAACTGGACACCTGGCAACCCTACACATGTGTGATGAAGTGGGAGGTGCCCCAATAAGGACTTGCAGCAGGGCTGATGCAGGAAATTGACAAGGGAAGTTTAATTCCAGCGGCTTCCAGTCTAGTAGATTAACCCCTGTGAGCAGGGCCGCCAGAAAAAAAGCACCGGTGCCCTGGTGGCCACTCCGCCCACAGCAATCAGCACGTAAATGTGAGCTAGCAGCCAATTAACGTGGACGATATCTTTTGAAAAAGCACGTCGCTTTTCCCTTGTGCTTTTGCTGTGTAGACGCTCTCTTTCGAAGGAAGTTTTAAGGAAGATCTCTTCTGGAAAAGCTTCTTTGAAAAGAAGCCTGCAGTCTAGACATAGCCCCTGGGAGAGTGACGTCCTATGTGTGTCCAGAGAAGAAGGAAAGCAGCAGGATTCGCATGTCCTGGGTCTTTAAACCTGCCCCAGGAATCAGGCAGCAGGGAGAGTGGAGAAAGTAAAACAAAGACAGACACGAGACAGCATGAAAAACACCTTAATTCACATAGAGAGTGGTTCTCAGACTGTGAGCTGCCCACCACTAGTGGTCTGTGGCCCCCTTCCAGGTGGTCCACGGCTCGAGCTCAGCCCTGCCCACTTCCTCCCTCCCTCCAGCCTGGAGTCCCCCCCGACAAGTTTGGAGCCTCAGCACTGTATTCCCACCAGGTGGGAGGGACGGAGAAAGCCCTGAGCCTTTCCTCCAGATCCGGTTTGTGGGGAAGAAGTGGAGCCAAAAGTAGCTCTGTGTGCTGCCATTCTCCCTTCCCCTCCCCGGGCTGGGGGAACAGCAATGCCTGGATACAATGCTGGAATCTGGCCAATGGGAGCAGCAGGAGGCCGTGCGTGGGACACAGTGCCTGAGAGGAGAGGTGTGCTCGAAGGTAAGTGTCCCCCTTCCCGTCATGCCCAGATACTGCAACCCCCACCCTGTTCCTGCACCATTCCCTGCTGAGACCCCGCACTCCCCAGCCCACTCCTGCACCCTCCCTTCTGGCCACACAACCTACCCGCCCTCTTGGCCACACACTGAACCCTCCCTTGCTCTTCCCCCCCTCCTCCCAACTCTCAGCCTTCTCCTGCACCACTCCTCCCCGTCTTGCACCCAGATCCTGTGCCTCAATCCCTGTCCCACTCACTGGCAGCCCTGTCCGCACACTGAACCCCTCATTTTTGTCTCCACCCCGGAGCCTGGGGGATCCACATAATCCACTAACTCAGGAATTCCAGAAGAGTAAATTTGGCCTATGGGAAGCCCTGAACCTGACTCCTCTCCAACCCTCCCTCTCACTCTATGGGTCTGAGTGTCAGAGCAGTGAGGTTTCTCAACTGGGGGCCACATCAGTGAGGGTCGGGGTATTTTAGAGGAGTATTTTGCGTCTCATTAGTGTGGTCCCCGATTGATTTTTCTGTGGATCAGTGGCGCCTGACTCAAAAAAGGTTCCCCACCCCTGCCATAAATAAAGAAAACATTGAAACCTTTTGTGTTGGACATATATTAATATTTCTCTTTATTAAAATGAAGTTTCATCAATTATAATCAGAAAGTAAAAATGCTTAATCCGTTTCTTAATTTGAATTAAAACATTCCCCTTAGCTGCAGCCTTAGCAAAATGGCTCGTGTGTAATTATGTAATTAATGGTGCGTTTCCATTAGGACCTGGTGGTCTAAGGAAAGGTTTAAATTGAGCCAGCTGGGCCATGGACCAAAATGTATGAGAACGACTGGTGTAGTGGGACAGTAAAGATTGCTTTGAGCTGGTGAGGAGATTCCATAGCTCCTAGCGCACTTTGTTCCCCAGTCTGTGCCTACGAGGGACTGGCCCTTCCTACTGCAGGTGCCTTCAGGCAGAAGAGCATGTAAGGGGAATGAAGTGGGAGCTGGAAGCCTTTATTTCAACAGCCACCCAGATCTCTCACACAAGTGCACCTTTGCCGGCCTCCAGCTGCTGCAGGCTCACCATCCCCCTTCCAAACACCAGGAACACAAGAAACAAATGGGAGGGGCCTTCCTGCACGCAGCACCTCCAACAGGCAATGGTAGTGTCACCCTGACACAGCCCCAGAGCCAAAGGATTCAAGGCAACCTCATAGGGCCCCATGCTTTGGGGGGTGGGTGTGCAATGCTTCAGGGGGTGTGGACACGCAGGGCCAAGGGTGGCTTCAGGGATGAGCAGGGGATCTGGAGCTGGCAGCAGGACTTGGGCCCGGCCCTTCACTCACAGGTGGTGGAAGTGGAGTGACCAGCCCCAGCCCACTGCACCAGCTCCCAGTGTCACTTAGGGGAGGGGTCTTGCAGAAGGGGTGAACTCGGAGTGGGAGAGTGAATAGCAGGGGTAGGACTGGGGCACGGCCCAGGGTATGGAGGGGGGGCTGTCGTTGGCCTGGCATCCCCCCAGTATGGGCTACACAGCCCTACATGGGGCGCTACTCGAATGGGCATGGAAAGGCCCTCCTAGAGCCCCAGACTCACATACTTTCCCTCACTAATAAAGGAAATAAAAGTGGGGTTTGTTGCCTGATTTTAGCAGGTTAATATTATTAATATGGATAATGTGGGTGGTTAAAGGCTCATCAGTTGATCTGATCAGAAGTTAATAAGGTTCTTGTCCCAGAATCAGGCTACACAGAGTTTGCACAGGGACCCTCGGGGTGTTTGACAGGGACACTCCCACTGAGACAAATGGAGCCTTAAATACTTTTATTGAGATAAATAGAATAATATTCAAACAGCAACGCAATGGCGAATTGATGGGTTACACAGGCGATACGACTGTTCTAGCCACACATGTGGCATCACAGACTGGAAAGCTTTCGATGGCTGCACTCACACCCGTCCTTGGGGGAAAGGAACAAAGGAACAGCCTCACCTCTGGCATGCCAAGAGCTCAGGTCCCAGTTCCTCAGTTCCTGAGTGGGGGGTGCAGAGCTCAGGAAACGCTGAACCTCGACGAGCCAGAGATGCCTCCAGCCAAAAGAGTTTGAACTGAACTAACCAACATAAACAAAATTAAAATCTGACTAATAAACAGAAGGGACATGAATAAAGAACTGAAACAGAGAATCCTGGAAGCTCCGAATCTTTGGAGCTACTTGGTAGATGGGAGCACTTGAGTCCTGCTTCTGTGTCAAAACTTAGAACCGACCCTGTTGTGCCCTCGCTCTAAGTCGTCCTCGCTCTAAGTCCAAGATACATTTCAGAAAACTTGGACTTACAGAGAAACAACTGGAAGTGGGGAATTTTATCCCCATGGCTGACTTGCTGACTTCGATTTGTGCCCATTGTGGGGTGTTGTGGTTTTTTGCACAACTTAAGAGCAGGGAATGGGAGGATGTATAAAGCATCAGTTCCTATAGCATCAGTTCCTACAAGGGCCCCAGCTCCCTCCTCTTCCTGTTATTCCCTCCACCAGCTCTGGGGGAGCCTCTTTCCCAACACCCAGGGCATATGCCGAGGTGACAGTGTCCCCCTTCCACCCACCCCTACGTCATCACTCCTGGCCTCCACCTCCACTTCCATCCCTGCTAGCTGGAGCCCCTTCCCCACTCTGGCCAGGAAGCCCTGCATCTGCTGTTTGCCCTGCCCCACATGGAGATCCATGTGTGAGGGCAGCAGGGCCCACAGCCATGGTAGAGGCCTTCTACACATACGGGAAGGTAGTTTTCTTCCTGGTATTAGAGACCACTGCCCTGGAGACAGAGGAGAGGAGCCTGGTGGTGAACCGTCTGCAAGCCGCCTTCAAGCCACTGGAGGACCTGGGCCTATGGGAGGTTCTGACCTCTGTCCTGCCTTTCCTCCATAATGCTGCCTTGCTACTTTCCCCTTCCAGCCTGGGAAGAACACTGTCCTTCATCAGCCCTCTCCCACTGGGCTGTAAGGAGCCCACCCCCAGCATATCCTTTCCTTCCGCCTTCCACAAGAGAAGAGGCAATTCTAGATTTAATCCTATGCAAAGCACAGGATCTGGTCCAAGATGTGAATATAGCTGGACCGCTTGGAAATTGTGACCATAAGATAATAAAATGTCGCGTTCCTGTGGGGGGAGAAACACCCCCGCAGCCCAACATTGTGGCATTTAATTTCAGAGAAGGGAACTACACAAAAACGAGGAGGCTTGTTAAACAGCAATTAAAAGGTATGGTGGCAAAAAGTGAAATCCTGAAAAGCTGCATGGAAACTTTAAAAAGACACGATAATAGAGACTCAACTTAAATGTATACCCCAAATTAAAAAGCACAGTGAGAGAACCAAAACATGCCACCGTAGCTTAACAACTGTGGAGGCAGGAGAAAGGGAATACGGGAATTTGGGTGCAGCCATCTTAGTCTTGTGAGCAAGAGAACAAGAGTCAGGCTAAGTCTGTGGCCTGACATCATGAGAGCTGTAATAAAACGGTGCCTTCGCCTCTCGCCTCCATACGGAGATAAGGATAGAATGCTGACTGGCAGGGACCTTGAGATAAGGAGCATCTGGGTGGAACTAAAATCACTGTTAGCCATTGGTGTTTGTAATGGGAAGGAGACTAATTGTTATTGTTATTATATCTAATGGACAGTTGTCGCGGACGCGGGGGCGATCACCCCCTCCCGAGAGGGGAGGGGGGTTCAGCGACCCCTTCCTCCGGGTTGAGGCCTCGGGGTGCGATCACCCCCTCCCAGGAGGGGAGGGGGGGTCGGCGAACCCCTTCGTCCGTTCTTTCCCTCTCTTCCCAAGTGCGGCCGCCCACCGGAATCGGGTCCTCCGGGTGAATGGGGAGGGGGACCTGGTCCCACCCTCTCCCCGGGTCCCAGCCCGGGGCCCTACGCGCTGGGGCTCTCTCGCGCCCTGATGCAGTAGACGAGGGTGATTCCCTCCGAGACCCGTCTACCTAGGGGCGCCAAAAGGGCCCTGCCCCGGGCTGCTTCCTCCCCTCCGCGAGGGCCCCTCCGGGCCGCTCTCCTGCTTCCCGGGACCTACCCTGGTTCAGCCGTCCGGGTTGGGGGCTGCTTGGGGGACCGCTCGTGGGTCCGACCCCTCCGGGAAGTCCAGTCCTTGTCCGGCCGCTCTCCCCAGGTCCGTCCAGGTCGGCTCCCGTCCACTTTGGAGCCGGGGCTGGCCGGCCGCTCGCCGCGCCGGCCCCCCCCCTGCGGCTCCCGGGGTCGAGGCCAGACCGTCCGCCGGCCTCGGTCCTGCCCTGGGTCCGTCCTGGCCCCCGGGCTCTCTTCCCCCCGTCCAAGGAGGCTGCCCCCCCTCCTCTCAAACGGCGGGCCTTTTTAAAATGGCCCGCCACGCCGGGCGCCGCTCGGGGCCCTCCCCCTTCCGGCGGCGTGCCGGCGTGCTCCGCAGCCGTCCACCTCCCGGCCTCCCGCTGCGCCCCGCCGCGCGCTACCCTGGGGGTGGGGTCAGTGGCAGCTGGGCGGCGTAGGCGCGGCAGTTGGACCCGGTCCCACCGCCCGGTCTCCGCCGCGCCGCGTCCGGGTTTGGGGCCCCCCCCGGGCGTCTTCACCCTCCCCCACTCCCTGGGAGTCTGGGTGGTTCCCCGTGCGGGCTGGTGGCGGCCCGTCACAACAGTATATAAACTGCTTCATAATTGCTTGTATTTGAAGATCTGCCTGGGAAGGGGAAGGACGCCCCCGCCCCATCCGAATCCATTTTTCCCTTGCTGCAGCTCGTAAAATAAACTGCCTCTGGCTACCTGTTGCTTACAAATGCAGAGTGAGGACAATGTTTTCTTCCACAATTTGGTGCCGTGACTCGGATGGCAACGCCCTATTGAAGACAGTGACAGCGGCTGCGCACCGTCCCCCTTCACCTCCAGGGCGCCAAATGAGAGGTAAGAGACCTTTTGAAATCTCTGCTGGGATGTGGAGAAGGACTCCCCGTGGGGTCGTCTGCTTCTTATGGGCTCATGCCATCCGAACTTCTTGAATCTGCAACAAGGTCAGTCGCAATGCGGTTCTGGGGAATGTGTTTTGCCGCCTCCGAGTAGAGTTAGTTGATGTGGTTCTGAGGATGTGGTACCACTCCTATATGGGAACGTTGTATTGAGTCCGGACATAGGTTCCTGAGGTTCTGGGGGGAAACATGTTGTTTGCTGCCCCTGGGGGGAACAGTGTTGGTTGCCACTCCAAATATGGACGAGGTCCATAAAGAGAGATGCATCTAAACGTGGAGAATGTCGAAAACTATGAAAAATAAATAAAAAGAGAAGAGAAACAGAGAAAGAGAGAGAGAAAATTGTTGAGGAAAGTGAATGAGTATGAATGTAATGAGTGGAGCATGAATGCCGCTGCCCAGGTCTGAGACAAACTGACTCCAGCCGCACCAGGGCTCTCCCACGAGGGAGTTCTGAAAGCAATGGGGGTCAGCCAAACCTCGAGACCCAGCGGATATGTGAGGGAGTGACGACTCCCCTTATTTCATGTGCTGCTGATAAGGTCTGACACTCTAGACCCAGCAGACTCCTTTGGAATGTGTAGAGTTAGTTTCCTATAAGCTGCTGAACGGACAGGGAGTGGACAGGATACTCCCCTAAATGACTAAAATGGATGGGGATCAGTCTAAACATATCCCCTTGCTGCTGAAAGGCACCCCTGCGTACTACATGTACGTGCATAATGGTCCAAGGACCTGTAAGCATTTGACAGATTGGCAGAGAAGGATTTGATCAAGTAAGGAACTGAAAAGGAAAGTGGAAAATACCAAGAAAGTAATAATAACATTGTTAAAAAACCTTTGCACTAAAAGAGAAAGAAATTAAGGCCCTGAAGGATGAGACTGAAGCTCAGAAAAGCAAAAATCTTCCCTACAGTGAGCAATGTAACTTACAAGCAGCAGCGCCTCTGTGCCAAAAGAATGCACTAGGAGTGAGAGAAAAGGATTTCTCAGCTAGAGTGCCCATATCAACTGTGCCACCTCTCCCAAGCTAAGGAGGGAATTTGGCACAGCATCACCCCTCTACTCCTCTATGCCCAGCCCCATACGGGCTCCAAAGGAGCCAGCTGGCTTTTAGCTCAGAGAACAGAGGTTCTTATGTCCATCAGCGAAAGACCGCTCTAGCCTTATGCTGGAAAGACCCTTACCAAGTTTTGCTAACTACCAACACCGCTGTGAAATGCCAAGAACTGACTGTCTGGAACCATGTTTCTCACTGAAAAAAAAGACCCCTCCACCATGAGATGACTCGACCCCGACTGCTGATAAGCCTATCTCTCCTTCTGGTCCTGCTTTTCCTCCTGCAGGACAATAAGAGACGAGTACAAGGTGAAGTGCTAGTAACCTCTCCCTTGGCCACTGACCGCATTACCATACATTCAGTATCTACCAGAAGAACCAAAATATTACAGGGTGACATGCTAGTAACTTCTTCCCTGCATAATGCTGAACCACGACTGTTTCAGGAAAGAAGAAGAAATGTCTGCTCCGCTGATACCGCCAAAGCCCAAAGATTTCTGACTACAAAAGGACATTAAGAACTGACCTTGGTGAAAGAAGCGAAGTATTGTATATTGTCAAGGAGAAACTTGTGGGAATAGTTTGGGTTTCTTCCAGGATCTGGACTCTGTGCTTACGGATGGGTACCATCAGCATGTACTGCCCTCCCTAATTGGTTTTTAGATGCAATTAACCCTTAAGGTCCAAATACCCTTTAATTGGATTACCTTAGTACCCGACCGATTCCACAATCTGCTTTCACTCTTACCAGAGGTCCAGAAAATCTCTGAATTGCAGGGTCAAATTCATGTACCCCCAAAATATATATCAGATTGAGAAGCATGCTTTCCATTTAATCCACAGAACATTCTCTCTTGTGTACTAATTATGATATATTGTGTTATGTTACTATGATTATGTAACAGCACTATCATAGAATTATATTAGGAATATTAATGTTGTATTGCTTTTGCTTATTTTAGGCATATTTGACTGTTGTTGTAAAAGATATAGCAATAGAAATAGCTTTTATGTTTATGCTAATCATGTATTACTGTTACAACCAACCAAAACATTGTAAGGTTGATCCCCTTGATCTGAAAACCAAAATACAATGCCTAATAAATATAGAGATTTAAACAGATGGTTGTGCTGAAAGCACAAAAGGGGGGACTGTGGTGTCAGGAAAAAGGGAATAAGGGAATTTGGGTGCAGCCATCTTAGTCTTGTGAGCAAGAGAACAAGAGTCAGGCTAAGTCTGTGGCCTGACAATGCGAGAGCTGTAATAAGATGCTGCCTTCACCTCTCACCTCCATACCGAGATAAGGATAAAATGCTGACTCTGGCAGGGACCTTGAGATAAGGCGCATCTAGGTGGAACTAAAATAACTGTTAGCCCTTGGTGTTTGTAATGGGAAGGAGACTAATTGTTATTGTTATTATATCTAATGGACAGTATATAAACTGCTTCATAATTGCTTGTATTTGAAGATCTGCCTGGGAAGGGGAAGGACTCCCCCGCCCCATCCGAATCAGTTTTTCCCTTGCTGCAGCTCGTAAAATAAACTGCTTCTGGCTACTTGTTGCAGAGTGAGGACAATGTTTTCTTCCACACAACCAAGTAAAAGAAGCAATGGGAGATGAAAAGGCACCGTTTAAAAAGTGAAGATTAAATCCTAGTGAGGAATATGGAAAGGAGCATAAACTCTGTCAAATTAAGTGTAAAAATATAATTAAGAAGGCCAAAAAAGAGTTTAAAAAACAGCTAACCAAAACCTCTAACAGTAATAACCAAACTCAAGTATGATAAGTTCATTTCAGAGAAACTAAATGAATTCTTTGCATCAGTCTTCATGGCTGAAGACGTGAGGGAGATTCCCAAACCTGAGCCATTCTTTTTAGGTGACAACTCCCAGGAACTGTCCTTGAGAAGTCATTAGAGTAGGTTTTGGAACAAACTGATAAACTTAACAGTAACAAGTCACTGGGACCAGATGGCATTCATCCAAGAGCTCTGAAGGAACCCAGATGTGAAACTGGGGAACTACTAACTGTGGTTTGTAATCTATCCTTTAAATCATCTTCTGTACCAAATGACTGAAAGATAGTTAACATCATGTCAGTCTTTAAAAAGGGCACCAGAGCAGATCCTGGTGATTACAAACTGGTAAGTCTAACATCCAGACCGGGCAAATTAGTTGAAACTATAGTAAAGAATAGAATTCTCAGACACACAGATGAACATAATTTGTTGGGGAAAAGTCAACATGGTTTCTATAAAGGGAAATTATGTTTCACCAGAGTTCTCTGAGGGGGTCAACAAGCATGTGGAGAAGGGGGATCCAATGACTATAATGTACTTAGATTTCCAGAAAATCTTTGACAAGGTCCCTCACCAAAGTCTCATGAATAAAGTAAGTTTCATGGGATAAGAGGGAAGGTTCTCTCATGGACTGATAACTGGTTAAAAGACAGGAAACAAAGGGTAGCAGTAAATCCTCAGTTTTGTGAATGGAGGGAGGCAACTAGTTGTGTCTCCACAGGAGGGGGGTCTAGCTCTAGGTTTGGGGTGGTGGGGGGCTCCTTATGGTGTGCTGGCAGGCAAGATGGCAGAGCCCCAGACCTGCTGGCCCATCTCCTGGAGCTGCAGCTGCCCTGACTGGCCACTCTCAGTATCACATCCCTCCTCTCTGTGCCCCTCCTTCCGCTTTCCTTCTTTCTCTGCCCCCTTCCTTTCCATGTTCTGGAAAACAGTCCAATTCCCCGTATTGCGTGTTTTCCAGGAACAGCAAAACCCTGCCCTTGATAGAGTAAGAGGAAGCTGAATACAAAATGTGGTAGTTCTAGCTTGTCCGGTTTAGGGGCGCTTGAACAAATGGGCTCACAGCTGTATAGACAGACACACATCAAAATACGTAGTGAGATATATGTAAGAACTTTAAGTGTTCAGATGACTTGAAGAGGGGCAAGAGTAGAGTCTAGGGGAGTTGTCTGCAGTCTGCCTTTGGGAAATGTTGCCAGAAAACACACCAGAAACATGGGGAAGGCTCATAGGACTCAGAGAGAGGGGGAGTGGATCTCTGACCATTGCCGCCCAACGAGTTTTGTGAGTTGGGGGTTCCATGTGGGAGCAGAGCAGAGGAAAAGAGGCTGAACTGGGGAAGGAATAGTGGGCGAATGTTGCTCGTGGTGCTCGGGGATGAAATTGAATCAGAAATTGGAGTCGCTCATAGAATCATAGAGCAGGAAGAGACCTCAGGAGGTCATCAAGTCCAGCCCCCTACCCAAGGGAGGACCAATCCCAACTAAATCATCCCAGCCAGAGCTTTGTCAAGCTGAGACTTAAACACCTTTAGGAATGGAGATTCCACCACCTCCCTAGGTAACCCATTCCAGTACTTCACCACCCGCCTAGTGAAATAGTATTTCCTAATATCCAACCTAGACCTCTCCCACTGTAACTTGAGACCATTGCTCCTTGTTCTGCCATCCGTCACTACTGAGAACAGCCTCTCTCCATCCTCTTTGGAACCTCCCTTCAGGAAGTTGAAGGCTGCTATCAACCCCCGCACCCCCCCATTCTTCTCTTCTACAGACAAAACAAACTCAAATCCCTCAGCCTCTCCTCATAGGTCATGTGCTCCAGCCCCCTAATCATTTTGGTTGCCCTCCACTGGACCCTCTCCAATGCGACCACATCCTTCCTGTATTTGGGGGCCCAGAACTAGACACAAGACTCCAGGACTATGTCTACACTACGCCTCCATGATTTTTCCGGGGACTGAGGTAGGGCTGACTGGTCTGTAGTTCCCTGGATTGTCCTTCTTCCCCTTTTTAAAGATGGGCACTACATTTGCCTTTTTCCAGTCATCTGGGATTTCTCCCTATCTCCGGACTATTCAAAGATAATGGCCAAAGGCTCCTCAATGACATTTGCCAACTCCCTCAGTACTCTCGGATGCATTAAATCCAGACCCAGGGATTTGTGTGGGTTTAGCTTTTCTAAATAGTCCCTAACCTGTTCTTTCCCCACTAAGGGCTGTCCACCTTTGTCCCATATAGTGCATTTGTCTGGGAGTTGACCTTGTCTGTGAAGAGAGAGGCAAAGAAAGCACTGAGTACTTCAGCTTTCCCCACATCATCTGTCACTAGGTTACCTCCTTCATCCATTGGGGCCCCACATCCTCTCTGATCACCCTCTTATTGCTAACATGCCTGTAGAAACCTTTGTTACCCTTCACATCCAGTTGGGGAAGCCCAGTGGGCTGTGGGGAAAGGAAAAGCGGCTCCGGAGCTCACAACGGGCTCCGGGCCTGTCGGGGAGCGATCCGCTCTCCACCAAGGACGCGCGAGTGAGAGATAAAGGAGGAGCTGGGTCAGTGTCAGGGACCGGGACTGGCAAGGAAACGCTCTTGGCAGGAGCGAGCGGCTGCAGCTCAGATCGCTGGGAGGCTCGAAATCTGACCCTGGTGGCAGCAGGAAGGAGTCCGGGAGTTGGGAAGCGCGATGTGATAGCGAGGGGCAAGGCGCATGCAGCGCCAGCGGCAGAGGGACCAGCCCCGGCACTTACGGTGCCCGACACGGTATTAACCTGGTGCACCCTGCGCCCCTCCGAGGAGGCAGGAAGGTGGCTGCTGCACGGGTGGGGCTTCGCTCAGGGACCGGGCTCCACACTGCAGGGTGCGGGGGGGGGGGAGGCGATTCCCTCCCCCCAGTGCTGGAAGCTGCGCTCTGATCTGCACTCCCCGCAGCCTGCGGGTCACTCAACCATGACGCCCCGAGCCCTTGGGCTGGCTACTGAGACAGTAAATCACTTTCGCTTTCACTTTCACTTCCTCAGCAGCCAGCCAAGTCGAGCACCAACTCCCCAGGTCCAGCCGGCCAGACACTCTGCAGGGTGGGGGCTGCACTCAATGCCGGGAAGCAGGGAGTCACGGGCTGGGGGGCTCCACTTTGCGGGGCCGGGGACAAGAACAACATCACTGTGTGACTTGCCACGCAGGAGAGCCAGTAGAACAGGGTCCCATCAAATTGGTGCTGCCTGGCCCACCTCACTTCATCCCAGTGGCAGGGGGAGACTCATAGAAGAGTTGCCCCACCCAGCCCTTCCCAGAGAGACAGCAGCACCCTCCCTCCGAATGTGCCAGGCCACCTCACTGAGCTGGACCAACCCCGCTCTTATCTGCTTCCTGTGTGTTCCATTTTGGGGGTGTTGCTCCAAATTTAGTGATGAAGGTGCCTGGTGACGGCTCTGGCTACACAAAAGCTGCTTCACATTCCCTGCGAGAAAGAGCAAGCAGACAGGTTCAGAAAGTGACATGGATTAGGAGAGAGGGTCCATTAGAGGAGGATGGAGCATCGGTTCCTCTCTCCATTGGTGGCACAGACAGAGAGAGCAACCTGTGGGGCCGGCTACTAGAAGCAGGGTGAGACGTTACCTCAGGCTGTTGCTGACACAGCACCCCAGGAGTGGAGTCAGGGACTGAGTCTCAGGAACTGCAGGAGAGTTATAAAAGGGCTTCAGCAGAGATGTAGCTGCCAGCAGACGACAAATAGAAAAGGGAGGCTCACAGGGTGGAACAGCAGGAGGTGGAGGCCAGTGTTGTCTCAGAGGAGGTGACTGGTGATGTGAAGGCTGAGGCATGTGGAGCCCAGGGGGAGGAGATCCACCCCTCCATTAGTGTCCGCCGCTGGGAGTGAACGGATGATGCCTTTAGAGACTGTGATTGTTCAGGGATCAGAAGATGCCGTGTCACAGCCAACCCAAGTAGCTACGGCTTGTGATGTTCTAATCTCTTGGCTACCACAGAGAGACAACAGCCAGGGGATGCCGTTCCCACTCCTCCGCCCAGCACTACATTGGTAAAATATAGGCCAAGCAACCAGCCCCTTCTGGTGGGTTATTGGCATTTGGTCCATCACCAGCATTGTTCAAGCCCCTCTTTACCCCCTTCCTACATACTGGGCGTACCTATGAAAAATCCAGTTCCATCTCCATTTAACCGAGGACTGCCCTGCACCAGTGTGGAGAAGTGCTAAGGGAGGACATAGGTGTTGTATGAAATGTTACCATTCTCGCCCAGACCCAGGATTGCACTCACGGCAAAGTTCCGATACTCTGGTTGTTGGGGTATGTACATCCAAATATCCATCTATCACCCATATAGGCATGTACAATGTTTAAAGGCCAGGGCAGTTGGCCAGGAGTACCTCCATTGCATGTTGGCAGCTGAAGTGAGGACTTAAGCTTTCACGCGGTTAAGTGCAGACAGAACAGAAACAGCTTGGTTATGTCTTTGGCCAGGAAGAAGCAGTAGATAAGGTAACACCACCAGGTGGGACGTGTGACAATTAGAGGAAACAGCAAAATTGGATCAGGAAGCCCACCCAGAACTGAACTTTTCGACTGTAGGTGAAGGCTGAGACAACAGAGACAAAAGACTAAACATGTCACAAAGGATTCAGAAGTTGTTTCTCCCTCTGAATCCCTGGGCTCTTTCGGGGTGAAGGGAGAGGATTCGGGTACCCACAGCTGGGCTCTAGGGGCAGATGGGGTGCGGGTACCTGGCCGGGAGGGGCCCATAGTTGGCCAGGGGAGGAGGCTGGTCGGAGAAGGGAGGCATCGCAGCGGGTTGGTGCAGGGGAGCTAGGTCCATACCCCTTTTTAAACTGAAGAGGTGCGTCACAGAGTAGGAACCAAAGCACAGCACTAGGGTGGGGCTGGAGAGGAGGGGTTCAGTGTGCAGGGTGCCCCAGGGCACTAGCAATCTGGCCACAAAATCTCAAGAGTGGGAGGCAGAAAAACTGGTTTGACCAGTTTTCACTGCTGGTGAGTTTTGCACATTAACAGCACTTTTGTCACCAAACCTCCCCAGCGTGGACACAGCCTCAGAGTACAGGCTGGGATGCTGCTGTAGCCCCAGGCCAAACAAGCCCCAGGCTGTAGTCCCAGCAAAAGAAGCCAACCCCACATTTGCCTCCCTTCCTCTCCCAGCCCATGCCCATCCCTGTGTTCCACGTGATCCCTGCTTCCCTTCCAGTCCCAGCACTCCCCTCGCCTGCTCTTCTTCATCTCCTCCCTCTTGCCTAGGAGCGTGGCTCCCCACCTCCCATGCCCCACAATCCACCTTCCCATGTGACCTGCCCCTTTCCGTTCACAGCTTCAGCAGAGCTGGTTTCCCTGTGGAATTGATGCTACTGGCTCCTCTGTCTCTTGCTGCCTTTCCGTTCCCCCGTCCCCCATGGCTTACATCCCTAACCCCACTTGGGGGAGTGGGGAGGGGAATACAGGTGGAGCCCCTTGGGTGAAATCCGTTCCCCACCCCCCACCTGTCCTTTTTGCAGAAATTAAAGTTGTGTGCACAGAATTCCTCCACCCCCCACCCCGCCATGCTCAGAATGGGCTTCAGCAATGCCGGCTGTCACTGCACAGGGCAGAGCCCAGCTTGCACAGGGAAGTTCCTGGCCGGAAGAGGGTGAAGGAGGGAGAGAGAGCCAGAGGGTTCCTGGCAGCTGTAGTTCCCCGCACACCCTGAGGGAAGGAGAGGGCAAGCCTAGGACTGGCCATCTGGCTGTTTCTCCCTCTGAATCCCTGGGCTCTTCCAGGGGTGAAGGGAGAGGATTTGGGTATCCCACAGCTGGGCTCTGGGGGCAGACTGGGTGTGGGTATCTGGTTGGGCCCTGGGGAGGAGGCTGGTTGGATGTATTGACTGCACGGAGACCTGCAGGTGGGATATGTGGAGGGAGGCTTGTGGAGGGAGCATAGTGGGTCTGAGAAACATGAACAGGGCTGTCATAGGGGTTTCTTTAACTCTCTGCTCCCAGGAGACTGTTTGGGTCTGTCTGTTACTGACAGGGATGCTGAAATAAATCACCAAAATAACTGAAGCTCACATGGCCACGCTGTGGTATTTTGACAAAACACCTTTGCAGATTTGTAAACTACTGTGTGCAGAGGATGGAATGTGTTGGTGCAGAATGTCCCCAGGAGCAAGGCCGAGCTAGGGCTAAGTTAGCGTACGTCTGTTTGGGACCTTTCACCTGGATGATGGCGATGAGCTAATGCCCGCACAGGGCTGCGGCCTTGCACATAGATAGAGAAAGGAGGTGTCGCAGCGGGTTGGTGCAGGGGAGCTAAGTCCATACCCCCTTTTATACTGAATAGGTGCATCACAAAGAAGGAAATGAAAAGCCCTGACAGGACAGAAATAAGGGAAGCTGCACTGCAGCAGTCCAGTCCCTTTACTTCTTCTAGTCTGCTCCCCTGACCTCAGTTTACCCTGGCTGTTTGGGAGGTCCCGAGGGGATAGAGACCTTTCGACCGGCTCAGAATGCGGTTGCCATCAAAGAAAGAGAAAGGAATTTGCCCCTGTCCCTCCATTTTTTTTCTAGGGACTTGTTTGAAGTGTGAAACCTGGTTTGGGGTGTTATTTCCTCTTGATGTCGATGAAGTGACACCCTCTGTTTTAGAGATAAGGACAGCAGGGTGTTCACTGCATAGTTTCCTAGAAGACTTACACAGTCTTGCTTGTGTCCTTAACTCAATTCATTTGTATTAAAACAAAAATGTCTACGCGTTATTTGAAGCGCTGCTTGGGTGGGGCTGGAGAGGAGGGGTTCAGTGTGCAGGGGCGCTAGCAATCTGGCCACAAAATGTCGACAGTGGGAGGTAGAAAAACTGGTTTGACCAGTTTTCACTACTGGCGACTTTTGCATGTTAACAGCACTTTTGTCATCAAACCTCCCAAGCGTGGACACAGCCTCAGAGTACAGGCTGGGATGCTGCTGTAGCCCCAGGCCAAACAAGCCCCAGGCTGTAGCCCCAGCAAAAGAAGCCAACCCCACATTTGTCTCCCTTCCTCTCCCAGCTCATGCCCATCCCTGTGTTCCACGTGATCCCTGCTTTCCTTCCAGTCCCAGCACTCACCTCGCCTGCTCTTCTTCATCTCCTTCCTCTTCCCTAGGAGCTTGTGTGGACAGAATTACCCCTACAGCCAGCACCATGTACCCCCGTCCTATACCCCAACACACTGCTTCAGCCTGGAGCCCCGTCCTGCACTCCAATGACCTCCCAGGGCATGCACCTCTCATCCCCTCCTGCTCACAAATCCCATGGTCCTGGCCCAAAACCCATTCCCCTCTTCCACCCCAGTGAAAGTGAGTGAGAGTGGGGGAGATGAAGTGATGGAGAGAGGAGGGAATAGAGTAAGAGGAGCCTGAGAGAAGGGGCAGAGCCTGGGGGAAGAGGCAGAGTGGATCCTGGGTTGTCCTGACATTTAAAAAGTGATGGGCTAAGAGGGTTAGAGGGCACTGTTGCAGCCCAGGGAGTTTTGTGAGCCGGGGTCCACGTGGGAGTGGAGCAGAAAAGAAGAGGCTGGGCTGGGGGAGGAAGAGCGGGAGAATGTCGCTCGTGGTGCTTGGGGGATGAAATCGAATCAGCAATTGGAGTCACTGGGGAAGCCCAGCAAGCTGTGGGGAAAGGAAAAGCGGCGCCGGAGCTCACAATGGGCTCCGGGCCTGTCGGGGAGCGATCCGCTCTCTGCCAAGGACGCGCGAGTGAGAGATAAAGGAGGAGCTGGGTCAGTGTCAGGGACCGGGACCGGCGAGGAAACGTGCTTGGCTGGAGCGAGCGGCTGCGGCTCAGATCACCGGGCGGCTCAAAATCCGACCCTGGTGGCAGCAGGAAGGAGTCCGGGAGTTGGGAAGTGCGATGCGATAGTGAGGGGCAAGGCGCATGCAGTGCTGGCGACAGAGGGACCAGCCCTGGCACTTACGCTGCCTGACACGGTATTAACCTGGTGCCCCCCCGCGCCCTTCCGAGGAGGCAGGAAGGTGGCTGCTGCACGGGTGGGGCTTCGCTCGGGGACCGGGCTCCACACTGCAGAGTGGGGGGGGAGGCGATTCCCTCCCCCCCGGCGCTGGAAGCCGCATTCTAATCTGCGCTCCCTGCAGCCCGCGGGTCACTCAGTGGGGAAGGCCGGAGCCCTCGGGCTGGCTGCCCAGACAGTGAGTCACTTTCACTTTCACTTTCACTTCCTCGCAGCCAGCTGGTGCACCAGCTCCCCAGGTCCAGCCAGCCAGACACTCTGCGGGGTGGGGGCTGCACTCAGTGCCGGGAAGCAGGGCATCAGGGGCTGGGGGGCTCCACTTTGCGGGCCGGGGACAAGAACAACATCACTGTGTGACTTACCCTGCAGAGGATCCAGTAAAACAGGGTTCCACCGAAGCTGGCGCAGCCTAGCCCACCTCACCTCATCCTGGTGGCAGGGGGAGACTCATGGAAGGGTTGCCCCACCCAGCCCTTCCTAGAGACACAGCAGCACCCTCCCTCCGAATGTGCCAGGCCACCTCATTGGGCTGGACCAACCCTGCTCTTACCTGCTTCCTGTCCATCCCATTTTGGGGGTGTTGCTCCAAATTTAAGTATCAGAGGGGTAGCCGTGTTAGTCTGAATCTGCAAAAGCGACGAGGAGTCCTGTGGCACCTTGTAGACTAACTGAAGTGTTGGAGCATAAGTTTTCGTGGGCAAAGACCCACTTCGTCAGATGCATGTAGTGGAAATTTCCAGAGGCAGGTATAAATATGCAAGCCAGAATCAGGCTGGAGATGACGAGGTGGATCCAATCAGGGAGGATGAGGCCCACTTCTAGTAGCTGATCTGGAGGTGTGAATTCCAGGAGAGGAGAAGCTGCTTTTGTAGTTAGCGAGCCATTCACAGTCTTTGTTTAATCCTGAGTTGATTGTGTCAAACTTGAAGATGAACTGTAGCTCAGCAGTTTCTCTTTGAAGTCTGGTCCTGAAGTTTTTTTGCTGCAGGATGGCTACCTTTAGATCTCCAATTGTGTGTCCAGGGAGAATGAAGTGTTCCCCTACAGGTTTTTGTATGTTGCCATTCCTAATATCTGATTTGTGTCCATTGAGTCTTTTACGTAGGGACTGTCCAGTTCGGCCGATGTATATAACAGTGGGGCATTGTTGGCACATGATGGCATATATTACGTTAATAGATGTGCAGGAGAATGAACCAGTGACAGTATGGCTGATCTGGTTAGGTCCTGTGATGGTGTTGCTGGTGTATATATGTGGGCAGAGTTGGCACCGAGGTTTGTTGCATGGATTAGTTCCTGAGTTAGAGTTATTATGGTGCGGTGTGTAGTTGCTGGTGAGAATATGCTTCAGGTTGGCGGGTTGTCTGTGGGCAAGGATTGGCCTGCCTCCCAAGGCCTGTGAAAGCGAGGGATCATTGTCCAGGATGGGTTGTAGATCACTAATGATTTGTTGGAGAGGTTTTAGCTGAGGACTGTAGGTGATGGCCAGTGGCGTTCTGTTGGTTTCTTTCTTGGGCTTGTCCCGTAGCAGGAGGCTTCTGGGTACACATCTGGCTCTGTCAATCTGTCTCCTCACTTCCTCGTGTGAGTATCGTAGTTTACAGAATGCTTGCTGAAGATCTTGTAGGTGTAGGTCTCTGTCTGAGGGGTTGGAGCATATGCAGTTGTACCTCAGTGCTTGGCTGTAAACAATGGATCATGTGGTGTGTCCGGGATGGAAGCTGGAGGCATGCAGGTAAGCATAGCGGTCAGTAGGTTTTCGGTATAGGGTGGTATTGATGTGACCATCACTTATTTGCACCGTGGTGTCCAGGAAATGGACCTCCCATGTAGACTGGTCCATGCTGAGGTTGATGGTGGGGTGGAAGCTGTTGAAATCGTGGTGAAATTCTTCCAGAGTCTCCTTCCCATGGGTCCAGATGATGAAGATGTAATCGATGTAGCATAGGTAGAGAAGGGGCGTAAGTGGACGAGAGCTGAGGAAGTGTTGTTCCAGGTCAGCCATAAAAATGTTGGCGTATTGTGGGGTCATGCGGGTGCCCATAGCAGTGCCACTGGTCTGGAGGTATATATTGTCCAGGGAGGCCATACTGGGTAAGTGCCAGCACTGTCCCCTGCCCGGGGGGGGAGGCAGGGAGGGAGACCAGGGACCGCGCGCGTGGGCCATGCCTCCCACGGATCACGCAGCCACCTGTGCACGTGCGAGCACATGCCGTGCCACCCTTGGGCAGGTGGCTCCAGCTGCGTGACACCCAGAGGCCATGGCCCAATAGGCACATACATGTGTGAAGAGACCTGACATGCTCCTGACCCCGGGTTGGGACCCAGCAGGATGCCCTCCCTTCACACACCCCCTCTACACAGAGGCAGGGGACATCTCCCCCCCGCCCCAGCCACACTATACACGGCACAGGGACATGGGTGCGGTCTTGGGCAGCTCCCAGGCCCGGGGAGAGCCAGACATCCTGAGCATGGCCTCTGTGCAAGCACAACGGCTCTGACGGTGCAGGGCACGGTCGCCCTCACGTCCGGGGGGGGCTGGGCATCATCCACTGTGTCCCCAGGGAGAACTGACCACTTCTCTTCTTTCTCTACAGCTGCACCAGCTGCTCGTGCAGGGCACACCACCCCGCCCGGGACATGCTCCCGCACCCGCGGCCTGCTCCGGACCACCACCATGCAGCAGGAAGTACTGGGACCAGCACCTGGGGTCCCTGCAAGCCCTGAACCGCACTGTGGAGGCCTGGATGCGGGCAGACCTGCAGCTCCGCCAGGAGCAGTTGGCTGAGGAGCGAGCCAGAAACGCTACCCTGTGGCCCTGCTGCAGAGCATGGTGCCCCGTGCCCGTCCTGCACCTGCTGCCCCCCCCAACAGCTGTCCCTCCTCCCACTCCTGCCCCTCCTCCCACCTCTTCCTCCTCAACCCCCTCACCCTTCTCCTCAATGTCCACACCCCCCACCTCAATCTCCGCACCCTCCACCCCATCCCTCCGGGGATGCCGAGGCCCCCTCCCTCGCCATGCTGGGAGGCGGTTGGCCCGGCGAGAGCCCCACCCCGATCCCTGAGTTTCCCCTCGCCCTCCTTCCCCTTGCTTCCCCCTTCCAGCTCCCTCCTCCCAGGTTTCCCCCTCCCCTCTCTCACCCTCTCTCCTGCCCTCTCCCGCCTCCTTTCCCCCATCTCCCCACAGTTTCATTCCCCCTTCCCAGTTGTGTTGAATAAAGAGAATTGTTATTTTTGAAAATATGTGTCTTTTATTTGACATCAGGAAGGGGGGGCTAGGGAAGTGGAAGGAGGAGAGGGAGGAACGGGGTACAAGCCCCCGGTGGGGCAGATCGGGGAGACTGTTAGCGCGCCTCAGGGTGGAAGCTCTCCCACAGGGCTCCCTGGATCCTGACATCCCCTTGATGGTCCTCCCAGATGGCAGCCTGCAGAGAGTGCAGCCAGGCTGCCGGCAACGTGTCCACGAGACGCAGCAGAGTCCCCGGGGGCAGGTCTGGTTCCATGTTGCAGAGTGCCGTGGTGTCCCAAGTGAGGGCAAGCAGAGCACTCCGAGACACAAATGCTTTGCTGTCCCTCATTGAGGTAGATCAGCAAGCGGGGAACCCTGAGAACTGTCTGTCTGGGGTGAGGGGACAGGTCCCTTTAAGCACAGCCCTCAGCTAGCCTGAGGCAGCAGCTCCACGCTCTAAGTCCTGGTTCCGGCCAGCCTTAAGTTCGGTTCAGGGTCCACTCAATGTGGTCATGCTATTTCAAATTAGCAAAATGCTAATTTGAATTAGTTTTTAGGTCTAGATGCACTAATTCGAATTAGCTTAGTTCGAATTAACTAATTCAAATTAAGTTAGTTCGAATTAGTGCTGTAGTGTAGACATACCCTAGGTTACCACAGAGAGACAACTGTGATTCCCACTTCTCAGTCCAGCACTACATAGGCACAATATAGGCCAAGAAACCAGACCCTTTTCATGTGCTATTGACATTTGGTCAATCACCAGCATTGCTTAAGTCCTTTATATTCTGTGGCTCCTCTTTACCCCCTTGATATTTACCTGGTGTTCCCGTGAAACAGCCAGTTCCATCTCCATTTAACCGAGGACTGTCCTGCACCAGTGTGGAGAAGTGCTAAGGAAGGACGAAGGGGTTTTATGAAATGTTACCGTTCTCACCCGTACCTAGGCCTGCATTCTGGGGAAAGTTCCAGTAGCCCTGGTTGTTGGGGTACATACATCCAAATATCCTGATATAGCCCACCAGGGTATGGTGTCACAAAGAATCCTCTACCCATGGCGAGCCACAGCCCGCTGTGGGCAGTGGCTGCTTCCCAGCAACCTCCCTTGCCCCCACACTACACTGCTGCCTCTGAAAGGAAAGGTATAGTGTTGGGGAGGGGAGGGACTGCCAGCACGGCAGAGCTGGTGCTGGAGGGAACTGGCTTTTAAGCCAGTTCCTTACAACACCAGCTTCTGCTTTCTCTTGCCTTGTGGCCTCTGATATGGTGCTTTTCCATTAGCACCTGGTGGTCTAAGGAAAGGTTTAAATTAAGCCAAGTGGACCACGGGCCAAAACGTTTGAGAACCACTGGTCTAGTGGGACAGTAAAGATTGCTTTGAGCTGGTGAGGAGATTCCATAGCTCCTCGCGCACTTTGTTCCCCAGTCTGTGCCTACAAAGGACTGGCCCTTCCTACTGCAGGTGCCTTCAGGCAGAAGAGCAGAGTAAGGGGAATGAAGTGGGAGCTGGAAGCCTTTATTTCAACAGCCACCCAGATCTCTCACACTGTACAAGTGCGCCTTTGCCGGCCTCCAGCTGCTGCAGGCTCACCATCCCCCTTCCGAATGCCAGGAACACACGAAACAAATGGGAGGGGCCTTCCTGCACGCAGCACCTCCAACAGGCAACGGTAGTGTCACCCTGACACAGTCCCAGAGCCAAAGGATTCAAGGCAACCTCCCAGAGCCCCACGCGTGGGGGAGGGCGTACAATGCTTCAGGGGGTGTGGAAACTCAGGGCCAAGGGTGGATTCAGAGATGAGCAGGGGGTCTGGGGCTGGCAGAGGAGTCGGGCCCGCCCCTCCACTCACAGGTGGTGACAGGAAGTGGAGTGACCAGCCCCAGCCCACCGCACCAGCTCCCAGTGTCGCTTGGGGGAGGGGGCTTGGAGAAGGGGTGGTGAGGAGGGAGAATAGCAGGGGTAGAACTGGGGCTTGGCCTGGGATATGAGGGAGAGTGTCCTTGGTCTGCCATCCCCCCAGTATGGGCTACACAGCCCTACATGGGGCACTACTCGAATGGGCATGGAAAGGCCTTGCTAGAGCCCCAGACTCACATACTTTCCCTCACTAATAAAGGAAATAAAAGTGGGGTTTGTTGCCTGATTTTAGCAGATTAATATTATTAATTTGGATAATGTGGGTTAAAGGCTCATCAGTTGATCTGATCAGAAGAATAAGGTTCTTGTCCCAGAGTCGGGCTACACAGAGTTTGCACAGGGACCCTCGGGGTGTTTGACAGGGACACTCCCACTGAGACAAATGGAGCCTCAAACACTTTTATTGAGGTAAATGGAATAATAAGCAAACAGCAACGCAATGGCGAATTGATGGGTTACACAGGTGATACGACTGTTTTAGCCACACATGTGGCATCACAGACTGGAAAGCTTTCGATGGCTGCACTCACACCCGTCCTTGGGGGAAAGGAACAAAGGAGCAGCCTCACCTCTGGCATGCCAAGAGCTCAGGTCCCAGTTCCTCAGTTCCTGAGTGGGGGGTGCAGAGCTCAGGAGACGCTGAACCTTGCCGAGCCAGAGATGCCTCCAGCTAAAAGAGTTTTAACTGAACTGACCAACATAAACAAAATTAAAATCTGACTAATAAACAGTAGGGAAATGAACAAAGAACTGAAATTAAAAAATCCTGGAAGCTCCAAATCTTTGGAGCTACTTGGTAGATGGGAGCACTTGAGTCCTGCTTCTGTGTCAAAACTCAGAACCCAGCCCTGTTGTGCCCATGACAGGTGACACATACAGCCTGTCCTCGCTCTAAGTCCCATACAGAGTTTAGAAAACTTGGACTTACAGCGAAAAAACTAGAAGTGGGGAATTTCATCCTCACGGCTGACTTGCTGACTTCGATTTGTTGTGTGTTTTTGCACAACTTAAGAGCGGGGAATGGGAGGACGTATAAAGCTTCAGTTCCCACAATTGTCAACAACTTTAGTGTGGAACGGATGGATACCGGGGCGACTCATAGCAGGAATGCCCTGTACAGATACATTGATGACATTAGCTCATTGTCACATCTGCTATTTCTGTCCTACCTGGTTCTAAGTGGTGAACCTGTTACATTTCACCTGTGTATGAATTTAGGAAGACCCTGGTACCAGTTATACTTCACCATTAGGGCACTACTATATATGGATCTTATGCTTTAGCTCATCACCTCTACCTAGGTGACAGGTCCCAAAGATATGTACGCTACCTTAGCCATAGCTCAACTTACAGGACATGGCCTGTAGGCCCCTTGCGTTACAGCCAAAACATACTCTAATGTAACCTTATACACATATTATAGTAAAACAAAAAAATCAAACCCATAAGAAAATTAAAAGGCATAAAATATATAGGCAAGGAAGCAGGCTAGCTTTAGAGGCCTATAGGCTACATCTTGGAGCTGTGCGTGTGCACACTCATGCCTTGCCCCTCTCTTCGTCTGTTACACAGCAAATAGCTTGGGCCACATCTTCCTGCAGAGATCGAATCCTGCCCAGAAGAACTGGGTAAAACTTTCAAATCTTTCCCCAGCCTCCATCTCTGCCCTGAGCTCCCCCTCCCTTCCATTGTGTTTGCTGTTGATTCATTTCTGGTCATGCCCTTTGCCCACTAACAACTTTATAGTCCCTTTCACACCACCCCACATTTCTGCAAGAACCTGTCACTCCTTCAGAGGTTAGAACAGACGACCCCTCTAAACCCCCAAGTCTCCTTCAGCCAAGCTGCTTCCTTCACATAACTCCTGAAGATCCATCTACTACAGGGGTGGGCAATGAAATGGTGGCAGTTCACCAGGGTCAGCCCCGGTGGGTCAGTGCCACTATTTTTACCTGCACTTCTTCAGGTACTTGCACCAGCAGAGGTGCAGATAAATACAGTGGTGTGGAGGACCCGTAAGGGCCTAAATCTTGAAGACTGGAACCTACCCATGGGCCAGTATTTGCCCACTCCAGTGATCTACTCTATTCCCTCTTTTTCAGTGTTGTGTACAGAGATAATGCTTTGTAACAATAACACTCATGCTCTCTGGCCACCTGGGTTTGCCAGCAATTAACCAGCAATCTCCAGCAGGTGTTATTTAGAATTCTGAGAAAACACTGCAATTCCTACTGGTTCATGGCCCATTCCTGGGGTTCATAGGACACTCAGTCATCTCCCCTCCCAACATAGCAAAGTTGACGTTCCCATTAGTGACCACACTTACTGGGTCTAACCCTGTAGTTATGATGCAGACCAAATTCCCAACCCTCACTTAAGACCTAGTCTTCTCCCTGCACATGATTTATTGAAAGAGATCCCCCATTTTGAATGGAAGCAGGCTGGAAAGTGAGATTGCAAGAGGGAGGATCTCAGGCGTTCTTGTCAGTGAGGAAACTACTGCATGGGGAAGTGCAAGAGGAAGAGACACATAGTAGGGGAGGCTGAGATTGCGCGAGCATGAGCAACCAGGTGGCAGATACTAGATAGTACATTTAGCAAGACTGGAGGGTCTTGATTTCTAGGAGATTGATCTTGAACTGGATCCAGGAATGTTGTAGGGAAGACACAAGAAGTAATAGTTCTGCTCTGCTGTGCCTCAGTTGGAGTCTTGTGTCCAGTTCTGGAGCCATATTTCAGGAACGATGTGGCCAGATTGGACAAGGTCCACAGAAAAGCAATACAAATTATTAAAGTTCTAGCAAACACGAGCTCTAAGTAAAGACTGAAAGAATTGGAGACTGAGGGGGAACATGATAACAGTCCTCAAGTACCTACAAGATTGTTACAAGGAGGAGTGAGAAAAATTGTTCTCCTTAATCTCCAAAGAGAGGACAAGAAGCAATGAAACTGCAAGAGCAGTTTGGGTTGGACATTAGGAAAAACTTCCTATCAGGGTGGTTGAGCACTTGGAATTTCTATTGCAGGTTGGACAAATACCTGTCAGGGACAGGTCAGGGACAGTCCACATAATACTAAGTTCTGCCAAGAGTGCAGGGGATGGACTAGATGTCCTCTTGGGGTCCCTTCCAGTACTAAGATTCTATGATTCAGACATGGGTAGGAAGCCGGGCAGAGGGCCGAGGATGGTGTAGAACAGCATGAGAAAGAGCAACCTGACCACAGCATCCTGGCTCCCCGGAAGCGGACAGAGCAGAGAGGGGCAGTTTTCAGGACACAAAGGGCTGATGGCCCAGGGAGGGATATCAGCAGAGACGGGGCAAAGGAAGGATCAGGGGCAATGTGGTTTTCAGGGGGCAAACATGACATCATTGCAAATGATGGGGGGTCACCAATGATGCCCACTTCAGCACTGTCTCTCCCCACAGAGGCCCATCCCAGGCCACCCAGTAAGTAAACAGGGGGCAAACATGACATCATTGCAAATGATGGGGGGACACCAATGATGCCCACTTCAGCACTGTCTCTCCCCACAGAGGCCCATCCCAGGCCACCCAGTAAGTATTGCGGGGAAGGAGATGGGCATCACATCTGCCACAGAGTGGCTGCCCTGCTGGGTCTGACAGGCACAACATGAAACACACATTCACTTTTGCTATTTGGTGCTGAAGGAGACAGCGTGGTAGGAAGGGGCGGAGCAGAAAGCTTGCCAAAGAAAAACAACCCTTTGAATATGGCTTATGGGCCAGGACAAGGGCAGGGGATAAAAGCCATTTGGGCAGTGATGTGTCAGCTAAGGTAGTTCTTCGAGTGCTTGCTCATGTGCATTCGAATTAGGTGCACACATGCCGCGTGCATGGATTCCAGAGCCTCTTTTCCCCAGCAGTATCCATTGGGCCAGGAGGGAGCCCCATAGAATGGCACCACCTAATGGTGAATAAGTACCCCTGCTGGCCCTCCCCTCCCTCAGTAACTTCCTACTGCCCATGACGGTAGCTGGAGCGACTTGTCTTTCTGACTTTACGCCCCAGCGTGTAGATAGTTCTCCTTTGAAGTTGTTCTTTCTCGTGTAAATCGTTGGTAATTAGTTAGGTCGGTTTTAGTATTAACGTGCCTCTCCCTGTGGGGAAGGGTGATGCCAGGTCCGCAGGGTTTTAAGCCTTGTGCGACCTGTTCAATGACAGTGCCCTGCAGGGACCCTCATGACTCTTGTTTAAAGTGTCTGGGGGAGGGCCACCTTATAGATCCTTGCAAAATCTGCAAGGGTTTAAACCCCGCACGAAAAGAGAGAGAGATTCCCATCTGAAGCTACTCCTTATGGAGTCCGCACTTCAGCCGGTGTCAGAGCGGGCACCGGCAGTGAGGATGCACCGGTGTCGGTACGTGAAGTCTCAGTGGCACCGGTACATACCACGGCACTGAAAAAGGTTACGGTACCGAGGCACCGTTCCCAGTCTCTGGTACAAAAGAAGAGGAGACAACCGAGAGGGAGATCTCCAGGGTAGCTAGGGAATGGGAGTCGGCACCAGACTCGCACCCCAATAGAAGACTCACCTTTGCACCATCGAGACATTCCAGGGCTTCTAGGCACCGGTTGGACTCGACCTGGACAAGGAGCCCAGCTCAAGAAGGGCTCTTACACACGGACCGACTGTCCATCCCGAGACCTTTGCCACTGCAAGGGAGCTGATAGAGCTCACTGTCTCACCAGTCTGGTCCCTGGCTCTGGACCAGCAGTCTCAACGGATCAGACAAGTCACATACCTGTGGCACTGGTGGCACCAGCACCTCCGTGACACCAGGGGCCTGGTCAGCACTGGGACTCTCATCGATACCAGGAACATCATTGGCACAGTCGGTCTTGTTGGTACGAGAACCCTCATCAGTACTGGGTCCCTTGTCGGCACCAGTATCCCCATCACACCAGAAGGGCAGCCATCCTCGGCACCAGGATGGGCGGTGCACAGGAATGGGGGCAGCGGCCCACTTCTGACGGCACTGTCACAGATGAGGCCCCCTCCTCCAGTGCACCGGGGAAGATCAGAGTCCATGACACAGCACCGGAACTGGCATCTCTCTCAGGCAACCTGTATTGTTCTCCCACCCCACCTCCTTTGGTTTTGGTTAGGGAGTCACCTAATTCGAATGCACGTGAGTAAGCCATCGAAGAAGAAAAACTGGTACTTACCTGTAACTGTTGTTCTCTGAAATGTGTTGCTCATGTCCATTCGACACGCCCCCTACCTCTCGTTCGTCGGAGTTTATCCGGCAAGAAGGAACTGAGGGAGGGGAGGGCCAGGCCAGCAATGGTACTTATTCATCATTATGTCGGCATCATTCTAGGGGACTCCCTGCTGGCCCAATGGATACCACTGGGGAAAAAAGGCTCCAGAATCCATGCACACGGTGTACGCACACCTAATTCGAATAGCCATTAGCAACACATCACGAACAACAACAGTTACACGGGCATCACATGGTCCTCTACTTTGATGCACAGGAGGACTCAGATGGAAAGACATCTTTCAGCGTGAACATAAGAAACACGATCTCATATTTGCATTTGCTGCCATACTCAAAGAGGCAGCAGAACAGGGGCGAGTGTTCAGGGCCTAGCCCTATGTACTGCAGATCTGAATAAGCACAGTAGCCCTTGCAGATGACAGTGGGTTCTGTCCAGCTTTCTGGATTTAAGGGTTCTTTGTTGAAGTACACGCCTAAATCTTTCCGACAACAGCTGCTTGTAGGATGAGAATAGAGGACCCATGAGTCCTCCTCTGACTGCCTCTGACCAAGTCTTGGGAAGCCAATAACATTCCCATGACAGCCCTGATTACAGCAAGGTTCCACTAATTTACTAATGAAATCATCACTCTTAAAATCACTCCCTTTGGTGTCACTCACAGCCTGGACTCTGGGTCCCTCTTTGTTTCTAGCGTTGCAGTACAGCACTGACTTTCCTTAACTCTTCAATTCAACCATCTGACATTCCACAGCATTCTTCTCTGTCAGAAAGTCCCCCCTTCTCCACTTCTGATCCTTGTTACTATAAACAAAGCAGAAGGGGTCGGGGGAGGTGGATTTCTTATCATCAGATATCCAATAGGCATATGCTGGAATCACTAGACTCTTATCCTCCTTCAGCTGTAAACCATGGCCTGGCCCCACTGCAAAGGTGGCCCAGGTTTTGTTATCTGCATGAGTGACAGTGTCAGTGAGATCCATCACAGAGCTCCAGGAGACTCCAGTGTCAGCACTGGTGACCTGGCACAGACAGGCCTTGTTTTCCTTCTTGTTGATCTGTTCTTGCTCAGAGACGTTTCCCTCGACAGCTATAAAGACCAGAACAACTTTTCCAGTGACTTCATCGTATATGGGACATGGGTTCATGGGGCGGTGCGCTACACCATGGTCTTTCTCTGTATTCAATTTCACATTCTCGACAATGGTCTGCATTTGTTCCCACTGCCACGTGGTGGCATGAAGGGGGAGAAAGGAAAAAACATAGATTAAAATAAATCCATATTACTCAGGATGGTTACTTGTATTACACGTGCAGGCCAGAAACGAGACGCACCAAAGCCAAGCGAGTGATGAGAGCAGGGCACCGGAAATCAATGGTACACATCCCAGGGCTGCCACTGACTTGCTGTGTTATTCAGAAAACTAAATCAAGAGACTGATTTTCACACATACGAAACCCCCAGAAATTGCACCAAAGTCACAGAGCTCTGGTCCAGACCCCACAGGTCCTGACTCCCTTGTGCTTGGCTGATAGTTAATAGCTCGCAGCACAGCCAGAAAACCATGGAATCGGAGGGATAGAAGAGATTGCAAGGGCCAGCTAGTCTGTATAAGCCATTGTTATTGAATATGTATCTAGCCAGAGTGCTCTGAGACCTCAGTTGTGATAGGCAGAGACAGTGATGTGACCTGAACAGTTTACAGTCTCACACAGGGGTTTCCAATCTGTAGGCCATGGACCCCTGGGGATTCACAGTCTACATCAAAGGTATCCAAAGAGGTCAGCACCTCCACGGGAAACTTTGTGGGGCTCTGCGAAAGGTGAGAGGGAGAAGACCACTGAGCTAAGACAACAAGCCACATTGGGAAGGTTCCAGGGAGAGGGGTAGGACCCCACAGACACTGCATTGTAATTACTTTTGCAATTGTTAGATGTTATTACAAATGGATGGAGAATCGAGGACCCCCAGCTGCCTGCCAGCCCAGCCCTCATTAGCGGGTGAATTATTTAGTTAGCCAGTTCACCTTCACCAGGCCAAACGCTTTCTCGGGCAGAGCTTTTCAACAATTTAAAAATGAGAAATTTGTTTTGCCAGAATGAGCAGGTGCTATTTCCCCCTCCCACTTTCACCAGCTCCCATGCGGCTCGCCTCCCAGCCCACCTCTTTCTGTCTTTGGTTTCTGGATCTGTGCCAGTGACCCTCTGCTGCTGTCTCCCTGCCTGGCTCCCTGCACAAAGTGGAGATGCCCTAGCAAGCCTATTGCACACGCACATCTCTGATCCCCCGTTCCGGTCCTGCACCCGGTTTACTGCCCCCTGGAATAAGCAAACCAAGCAAAGTAGCCATGAGCAGTCAATGAAGGTAACCCCCAGTCCGTTTGGCTGAGGCCCTGCCCACCTACAGGTGCCAAGTCACCTCCCTGTCCCCCGCCACCAGCACAGGGAGGGGAGGAGGCCATGTGGGTGCATGGCCCTCAGCCTCCCTCACCCAGAACACAGAGAGGGAGGAGAGCACGTGGTCCCAGCTTCCCTGCTTAGAGCAGGTATTCTGGGGGTGGAGTGTGGGCAGGGCAAGGCTGGAGGTTTGGGATCCCTGGGCTTCAATGGAACGTGCATTACCTTAACGGTGTACCTCGTCTTATCGTACACGCCTCTCTGCATGACTATCCGCTTGGCGCTTTCGTCCTTCTTACCCTCCCGCTGCTCGGCAAAAGCCAGGATGGTGCGGGACTTCTCAATGTAGAGCAGGGCTGGGATTCGATACGTCCATGAACTCTCTTGGAACAACTTCTCTTTTTGTAGGACAGGAACCAAAAGTTTAAAGCTGGGGGAACAGCATGAAATGGGTCATGGTCTAAGTTCCCGTAAGCTGTTTGGCCCCACAGCTTCCATTACACCCGGTGCAGAGGCTCAGGGCTGCCATGATCTCTCTCCCTAAGTCCTGAAGCTACTGGGGATGGTGCGAGGGGACACATCCCTGCCAGCCTCAACCCCAACCTTAGGGCCCCCACCTTGCGTGCCCCAAGCATGGAGCGCCCATGGCCAGGGGAAAGGGGGCCCCTGATGGCCCTCCCCAGCAGGGAGCCACTCAGGTAAGTCTGAGCCCCACCTCTCTGCCCCACCTTGAGCCGCCCAAGCCTTGAGCATTCTCCTGCATCCCAAAGCTCCCAACCCCACACCAAAGCCCAGGTCCCCAGCCCAGAGTCTTACCACTTCCTGGTCCCCAACACCCAACCCAGAGACTATACCCTCTTCTGCCTCCCAATCCCTCATCCCCTGCCCCACCCAGAGCCTGCCCCAGCATCAGTGATCGCTCTCTCCCTCCCCTCCTGGTTATGCGTCTATGGGCCCTCCCCCTTTTTGGCATCTCCTCCTCTGCCACCTACAGCCTCGCAGGGAGGAGTGGTCGACCTTTCTGTTCCCCTCCCCCGCCATTCATCCCCATCCCACTGACTGTGGTGGGGAAACTGCTGGGGGAGTCCTTTGGGTGGAACCCACTGTCTCCTCCACCTGTTCTCTTGACCCATCACCTGGGGGGTGTCACGTCGACGGCTGCTGCCCAATGGCCTGTCACTGCTCCCTCTCAGGCATTGGTGGTGACACGCACAGGGTGGGCTCTGCTGTTACCATGCTCCGTAGCCCCCTTGTCTCTGGGAGAGCCGCCCCCCCCACCCCCCACAGCAAGAAGGACCCAGGGACTGATGGGCAAAGGCCTCACCAAAAAAGCTAAGATCCTCCTCCCAGTAGGGGCTGCCCCCTCTGCCACGGCCCTACCATTGGCCCCAGCTCACTCCTCTTCCTGTTGCTCCCACCACCAGCTCTGGGGGCACCTCTCTCCCAACACCCAGGGCATAAGCCGAGGTGACAGTGTCCCCCTTCCGTCCACCACTACATCATCATGGAGACAGTGGAGAGGAGCCTGATGGTGAACGGTCTGCAAGCCCCCTTCAAGCCACTGGAGGTCCTGGGTCTATGGGAGGTTTTGACCTCTGTCTCGCCTTTCCTCCATAATGCTGCCTTGCTACTTTCCTCTTCCAGCCTGGGAAGAACACTGTCCTTCATCAGCCCTCTTCCACTGGGCTGTAAGGAGCCCTCCCCCAGCATATCCTTTCCTTCCGCCTTCCACAAGAGGAGAGGCAATTCTTCATTTAGTCCTATGCAAAGCACAGGATCTGGTGCAAGAGGTGAATATAGCTGGACCGCTTGGAAATAATAAAATGTCGTGTTTCTGTGGGGGGAGAAACACCCCCGCAGCCCAACACTGTGGCATTTAATTTCAGAAAGGGGAACTACACAAAAACGAGGAGGCTAGTTAAACAGAAATTAAAAGGTACGGTGCCAAAAAGTGAAAACCCTGCAAGCTGCATGGAAACTTTACAAAGACACTATAATAGAGGCTCAACTTAAATGTAAACTGAAAATTAAAACACAGAGTAAGAGAACTGAAAAAGTGCAACCGTAGCTTAACAACCAAGTAACAAAAGCAGTGAGAGATGAAAAGGCATCGATTAAAAAATGAAAAATTAAACCCTGGTGAGGAATATGGAAAGGAGCATAAACTCTGTCAAATTAAGTGTAAAAATATAATTAGAAAGGCCAAAAAGGAGTTTAAAGAACAGCTAGCCAAAACCTCTAACAGTAATAGCCGAACTCTAGGTCGATAAGGTCATTTCAGAGAAACTAAATTACTTCTTTGCATCGGTCTTCATGGCTGAAGATGTGAGGGAGATTCCCAAACCTTAACCATTCTTTTTAAGGTGACAACTCCCATGAACTGTCTTTGAGGTGTCTTTGGAGGAGATTTTGGAACAAATTGATACATTGAACAGTAACAAGTCACCAGGACCAGATGGCATTCATCCAAGAATTCTGAAAGAACCCCGATGTGAAACTGGGGAACTACTAAATGTGCTTCCTTTAAATCATCTTCCGTACCAAATGACTGGAGGATACTTAATGGGATGCCAATCTTTAAAAAGGGCTCCAGAGGTGTTCCTGGCGATTACAGACGGGTAAGTCTAACATCTAGAGCAGGCAAATTAGTTGAAACTATAGTAAAGAACAGAATTGTCAGACACACAGATGAACATAACTTGTTGGGGAAAAGTCAACATGGTTTCTGTAAAGGGAAATCATGTTTCTCCAGAGTTCTTTGAGGGGGTCAACAAGCAAGTGGACAGGTGGGATCCAGGGGCTATAATGTACTTAGATTTCCAGAAAACCTTTGACAAGGTCCCTCACCAAAGACTCATGAATAAAGTAAGTTGCCATGGGATAAGAGGGAAGGTTCTCTCATGGATTGATAACTGGTTAAAAGACAGGAAACAAAAGGTAGCAGTTAATGGTCAGTTTTATGAATGCAACTAGTTGTGTCTCCACAGGAGGGGGGGTCTGGCTCTAGCTTTGAGGTGGGTGGGGGCTCCTTACCGTGTCCCGGCAGGACAGATGGCAGAGCCCCAGCCCTTCTGGCCCATCTCCTGGAACAGCAGCTGCCCCCAGTGGCCACTCTCAGTATCACATCCCTCCTCTCTGTGCCCCTCGCTTCGCATTCCTTCTTTCTCTGCCCCCTCCCTTGCCATGTTCTTGTAAACAGTCCCATTACCAGTGTGACGGGGTGCGGTCACAGACCACCCCTCAGGGGTGCCTCCCGGGGTGCTGACACGGCCACAGCCACTTGCCTTCCTGCTCTCTGGGGCTCCTCACTGCCCGGTCCTGCTGGGCCAGCTCCGCTGGTCTCCTCCAGCCAAGGCCACAAGCGGAGGTCCCTGCCCCCACTGAGAAGCAGTACAGACACTGAACCACTCCAGGTCCAAGGAGAGTGCAGTTTAGGGCCCAGCCTCCTGAGAGAGCACTCCCCAGATGGTATCAAACCCCAAAGAATTAGGTAGGCCCCCTTTAGCAATGAAAGGGGGAATGTGCACACTGGTTGCATCCCGAGGGAACAATTCGCTTACACTGGGTTTGATAGAAAATAAAAATGGTTTTATTAAGTTGAACCAGTAAGATTTAAGTAGTAATAAGAGAAAGTAGGCAGAGCAAGGTAGGTTACAAATAATCAAAAGAAACAAAACCGCTTGGCTAATTCTCCACTGAAACTTCAGTGCACACTTAAACTCACCCTAAAACCTCTTTTCCAGCCGCCACTCTAAACCAGGACTCTCTTCCCCACCCTGGGGTCTCTGGCTCCTTCCTTCAGGTGCAGCCCAGCCAAAAGACCTAGAGCTCTCCTCTCCTATTCTTTTTATTAAAGGATTGAGGTCCCTCCCTACCAATCACTGCTCAGGCTGAAGGACAAAAGAGATAATTTAACAGCTGAGGGTAACACCCTCCATGTCTCTCATTCATACATTTGAAACTCACAAATTATTCCCCACTCCCTGTGTCTAATTTTACACAGTCAAATGATACATACAACAGAGTAAGATAAAGAGAACCAGTGGGTCGTGACATGAAGATTGATGGGTTACACAAAATGATTCGCTCAAAACACTTTTGAGATATGTATATTCATGTCCATGAGTCCATTTCATAAACCATGGGGGGGTCCGTCACACCCGGTACTGCCTGTTTTCTGGGAAAAGCGAAACCTTGACCCTGATTTAAGTTACAGCAAGAGGAAGCTGCATACAAAATGTGCTGGTTCTTGTTCTTCCAATATAGGGGCTCTTGAACAAATGGGCTCACAGCTGCATAGACAGACACACCTCAAAATACATAGTGAGATGTATGAAAGAACTTTCAGTGTCCAGATGACTGGAAGAGGGGCAAGAGTAGAATCTACAGGACTTGTCTGCAGTCTGGCTTTGGGAAATGTTGCCGGAAAACACTCAGAAATGTGGGGAAGGCTCGTACGACTCAGAGAGGGGGAGTGGATCTCTGAACATTGCCGCCCAGGAAGTTTTGTGAGTTGGGGGTTCCACGTGGGAGTGGAGCAGAAGGGAAGGGGCTGTGCTAGGGGAGGAAGAGCGGGAGAATGTCGCTCATGGTGCTCGGGGGATGAATTCGAATCAGAAATTGGAGTCACTGGGGAAGCCCAGCGAGCTGTGGGGAAAGGAAAAGCTGCACCGGAGCTAACAACGGGCTCCGGGCCTGTCGGGGAGCGATCCGCTCTCTGCCAAAGATGAGGGAGTTAGAGATAAAGGAAGAGTCGGATCAGTGTCAGGGACCGGGAGCAGGCGAGGAAACGCGCTGTTGGTGGTACTTACCACGCAGAAAAGCCAGTAAAACAGGGTTCCACCGAAGCTGGCACTGCCTGGCCCACCTCACCACATCCCGGTGGCAGGGGGAGACTCACCGAGGGGTTGCCCCACCCAGCCCCTCCCTAGAGAGACACCAGCACAGCAGCACCCTCCCTCCAAATGTGCCACTCCACCTCACTCGTCTGGACCAACCCCGCTCTTACCAGGAACACATGCAGCATCCTATTTTGGGGGTGTGGCTCCAAATTTTGTGGTGTGGGTGCAGCTGTGGGTTTCTGGTGATGGCTCTGGCTACAGAAATGCTGCCTCTCTTTCCCTGTGAGAAAGAGCAAGCAGACAGGTTCAGAAAGTGACATGGATTAGGAGAGAGGGTCCCATTAGAGGAGGATGGAGCATTGGTTCCCCTCTCCATTGGTGGAGCCGACAGAAAGAGCAACCTGCAGGGCCAGCTACTAGAAGCAGGGTGAGACGTTACCTCAGGCTGTCGCTGACACAGCACCCCAGGAGTCTCAGGAACTGCAGGGGAGCTGGAAGAGGGCTTCAGCAGAGAAGTAGCTCTCAGCAAACTGCAAACAGAAAAGGGAGGTCACAGGGTGGAACAGCAGGAGGTGGAGTCCAGTGTTGTCTCAGAGGAGCTGACTGGTGATTTAAAGGCTGAGGCATGTGGAGCCAAAGGGGGAGGAGATCCACCCCTCCATTTGTGTGAGTAGCTACAGCCTGTGATGTGCTAATCTCTAGGTTACCACAGAGAGACAACAGCCAAGGGATGCCGTTCCCACTCCTCCGCCCAGCACTACACTAGCACAATATAGGCCAAGAGACCAGCCCCTTCTGGTGGGGTTATTGGCATTTGGTCCATCACCAGCATTGCTCAAGTCCCTTAAATTGTGTGGCCCCTCTTTAGCCCCCTTGATATATACCTGGCATACTAGTGAAACATCCAGTTCCATCTTCTTTTAACCAAGGACTGTCTTGCACCAGTGTGGAGAATTGCTAAGGGAGCACATAGAGGTTTTATGAAATGTTACCGTTCTTGCCCGTACCTAGGATTGCATTCTGGGGAAAGTTCTGACAGCTCTGGTTGTTGGGGTGCGTACATCCAAATATCCAACTATAACCATGTAGCCACGCATAATGTTTAAAGGCCAGGGAGGTTGGCCATGAGAACCTCCATTGGATGTTGGCAGCTGATGCGAGGACTTAGGGTTTCAAGTGGTTAAGGGCAGTCAGAACAGAAACAACTTTCTTATGTCCTCGGACAGGAAGAAGCAGCAGATAAGGTAACAACACCGGGTGGGATTGTTGTAAACATGTGTAAGAACTAGAGGAAATGGCATGCTTGGATCAGCAGCCCACCCAGAACTGTCTTTTGGGCTGTGGTTGAAGGCCCAGACAACAGAGACAAAAGACTAAACATGTTACAAAGTGGATCATAAATGGAGGCTTCACATTTGCCATTTGGAGTCTTTCTACAATCCAGAGCCTTGGGTGGATATGGGATGGTATTTGCAGACTCTTTGTTCCTTTTGTTGGGACTGACCCTGGGCTGACCATCAGGACCTCTGACTGCAGACTCTGGTGTAGTATGATTTGGGGTATGAATGTGGGGTAAATGATGTTCATTCTGTGAGCAATAAAGAGTACTCAGCGGTATATGTCCCAACTTTCTGTCCTGTATCTGCCTGCTCCCCCATCCCATAGGGAGGCCCCTGCTGCGGTCTAACACTTGTGGGGAATTGCGTTGGGGGAGGTATCAAGGAGTGCCAGAGTTTGAGACAGGGACTTACAGTGTTGGGAAACTCCTCATTGGAATTGTATACGGGTGACTCCTTATTTGTGGAATTAGTGAAGGAAAAGAAAAAATGTGCTGGGGGGCAGAAATACCACGTGGAGAACCAGTTACAGTAAATGCCTGTGAGTGAGAGCGTGCAGAGAGATACTATGTGGTGTTCTTGTAATGATGTTTGGGACACTGTTGAAGAAGAAAAGTAAAGGTGCAGGGAAGGCTTCCCCATGGTCCCCTTTTCTCTGTTAGTGACAGAGATTATTGCTTTGAGGAGGTGCCCTTGGACAGAGGGTGCAGTGGAACCACTGACACCGTAGAAAACCCATCTGAGAAATATGTGCAGCCGTAGGGTGGCTGTTGTGACAGGCTGTAAAACAGGTAATTGTATGTAAAGGGGAAATCTGTGCAGAGCTACAGACTTTACAAGAGAATTCTAAACCTTGCCAGGAAAATGTGGAGAGGGACGCGAGGCAGGCACAGATGAAACAAGCTGAGTAAGAACAAACAGGGAACCAACTAGGGAACTGGAAGAGAGAATGGTGGACAAAGAAATTAGATAATCGAGTGGTAGGAACAAGAGAGCTAATTTGAGAATTATCTGGAAAAGGAAGAAGAAATCGCAAGTGCTTCTCGTCTCTTTTTTTGGTTCCAGGAAACCACAGCCACACTCAGGAAACAGGCAGGGGCAACTGGTGAGGGAGGCCACAGGGAGGGCAATGGCCACATTATTCTACCCCCCCCCCCTAAAATCCTGGGCTCCTTTTTGTGCTGTCCCTAGCCTGGGGGAGGACCAGGCCAATGCCCCTTCCATCCCAGACTTCACCTCTTCCTGCCCCTGCCCTAACCCTGCTCCATCCCCTCCCTGTCTCTTCCCCAAGCTCCCTTCCCTGGAGATGGCCTGGGAGACGAGCAGGGTCCTGGCACCAGCAACAGGGGTCGGGTCCCTCTGCACTGACTGGTTGTGGTGGGGCAAAAAGAGAGCAACAGGGCCCAAGCTTGCTCTGCTCTCCCAGCTCCCAGGCTCACCACGCCACTTCCTCCCAGTGAGTGTGGGGCTGGGCCCTCTCCCCCGAGTGATGTGGATAGGAGCTGAGGAAGCAGAGCCATGATGTTCTATCTCCCCCCACCACCGCTGGCGAGTCTCAAGAGGAGCTTTAAAAGCTGAGGGAAGAAATAAGAAACTGGCAGGGAGAGTCCAAGCCAGAAAGGGCTGTAGGAGTCATAGAACGGAGATAACCATTAAGAATTCAACAGGGCAGAAACAGTCAGAACAGACATAAATAATCCCTGTGAATTCATCCGATTTACTAGGGCATTAACAGGAGTGCTGTGAGCAAGACACAAGAAGTCATTCTTCCGCTCTACTCTGCACTGATTAGGCCTCAGTTGAAGTATTGTGTCCCATTCTAGGCACCACATTTCAAGGAAGATGTGGAGAAATTCAAGACGGTCCAGAGAAGAGCAACAAAAATTATTAAAGGTCTAGAAAACAGGAGCTTTGAGGGAAGACTGAAAGATCTGGGCTTGTTCAGTTTGGAAAAGACAAGAGTGAGAGGGGACATGATAGCAGTTTTCAAGTATCTAAAAGAGGGGTAAAGGAGGAGGGAGAAAAATTGTTCTCCTTGGCCTCTGATGTTAGGACAAAAAGCAACCGGCTTAAACTGCAGCAAGGGAGGTTTAGGTTGGACATTCAGAAAAACTTCTTAACTGTCAGGGTGGTTCAAGACTGGAATCAATTGCCTAGGGAGGTTGTGGAATCTCCATACTGGAGATATTTAAGAGCTGGTTGGATAGACATCTGTCAGGGATGATCTAGACGGTGCTTGGTCCTGCCACGAGAACAGGAGACTGGACTTGATGCTCTCTTGAAGTTCCTTACAGTTCTCGTATTCTATCATTATATGATTCTATGACTTACAGTTGATGGTAAAGTCATTAAGCCTAGTGAATATGGAAAATCTAGCTACCTGGCCAGTATAGTGGCAGAGTTAGAAGGAAAGGAGAATTGAAATAAGAGTCAATCCTATAGGTTAATCAGCGCAGCTACCGCTGGCAAGATACACAAGCAGTAGATGGAGCAAAATATGCTTTGGACAGCCAGCCAGAAGGACACTGGCCTATACAGTGATTTATTCCGCTATCAGGGAAAGAGATAGGTCAAAGACCTATGAAGATGTTATCTAGTGTTGTTTACCTTGAGGATTCGCTCACTAGTTACCTGTTACGGAGAATAACATTGGGGTTATTGCCTGGGGCAATACAATCTGGGACTAGCCCTGTAGAAGAGGTTCCCAGACATATCACAGGTGATTCTGTAATGGCCGTTGATTTAATCGTAGGGACTTTTGGAACAATGTGTTTGAAGGATTGGACTGGAATTTATTAACAGTGTCTACTGACTTGGTGTACCAAGCAGCCCAGGATGAGGGGTTACTGTCATGGATGCACTGGAGAAGATCCCACTGAATGATGAGGTGTACGGGACCTTTCGAAAAGGGTTGTTGTTGTTTCTGAAAGAACCGTGTCTAGACTTTGGTTTCACTTTTGAAATATCCTTTTTTGAAAGAACGCTGTTAACGCAATTATGCAAATGAAGCATGGGATAGTTAAATCCCGCTTCATTTGCACTTTTGATCTGCCTAATTTACATCTCGCTTTTGAAAGAGGGATGTCGTCCAGACATAGCCTTAGTCTCGAAGGTGCTCCAGGCCTCCTCGTTTTAACGTATTTAAATAAGAGTGCTTATAGATCAGGATTCTGTGAGAGGAAGGGGCAATGGTAGTGGACAAAACATCCCACCCCAAGGAAGTAGACGGTGGACTGATCAAAATGAGCCCCAGAGGGGAGGAAATATTGCTTGGAGGGGTTTGAAATCAAGGGGAGTAACTCTGGGGAAGTGAAAAGGGAGACACACTGATGGGCTGACTAAAGAAATGCAAAGGGTGGAAGAAGAAATGTTTACAGAAGGGAGATGCAGTTGCGCAAGCTGAGAGGTCAGTGAAACCTGCTGTTTAGGGACGCCCCAATGACAAGTTGCTCCCACTGGAAATGGGTCCCCAGGAGTGGGAGACGATAATTACAGTAAATTGGGACTTGAATGGGAGGCCTGGGATAATTGTCATTGTGACAAACAATGGACCCAGTGATAGTGGGGCTGGTGTAAATAAAGTCGCGATTTGACACGCTATGTGTCTCAGATCATCCCAGCAGCATCCTTTACTGGGCAATGAGTGAGAGGAAAGATGGATCATTCAGCAGAAACAGCCAGAGCCGGAGAGAGATTGGGGGATTAGTGTGGTTTGAAGGAACAAAAGCTGCAGCGAACCCAAGCAGCTGACCCAGTTCTATTAGGAGGAATCGATTGGTTTGGATGTGACTCATGCAGAGTGCGGCATGTGTCTCGCTGGGCGAAAGGTGCCCCCACAGCAGGGTAAGTTCCAAGAATCTGTGCTGCAGAACCAGGAGCAGAGATTGCGCTGAATCAGCAAACTGGGTGGGTGAGGGAGTTTCCCTGGTACATGGACGAAGAATAAAGCAGAAGTTGGTAAAATCAAAGCATGTGTTAAAATGGTGGTGGGGGGGGGTGAAGCGTCACCATAGAGACAGTATAAATATCGTACGCAAGTACAGGCAGGAGTGGGGAAGAGCAGGGGGTGATTGAAAGGGGGGTTCCGCACAGTCGCCCCATTGGACCCCTGCTAAAAGCCTCAGGAGACTGGAGACTGGCAGTGGATTTTAGACAAATCATGAAAGCTCCCCCGCCATGGCGCCAGCAGTAGCAGCTCTGCCTCAGGTGATGGCAAGCACACAGGGGCTCCCTCCATGGTCCTTTGTCATAAATTTATAAAACTGTTTCCTCCCCAACTGTTTCCTCCCCATCCCATTGCACCCGGATGATTGAGCCCACTTTGCCTTTGCCTCTCAGGGAGAGCAGCGCTTCTTCAGAAGGGCCCCCCAGGGCCTGCACTGTGCCCCGGTCATCACACACCAACGCGTGATGCAAATTCTGGATCAGTTCTCCAAAGAGAACTCACCTCATTTATAGATGACCAAGGCCACCCTAGGGGGAGTGCGGGGCCCACAACAACCCCACCTCCACCCCACACATGAGCTCTTCCCTACCTCTTCCTGCCTCTGCCCTGCCCCTACTCCAGTCCCTCCCCCACACTATTTTTCCCAAGTGATGCTGGGAGCCAGCAGAGGGGTGAGTGCCAGGCCCCCTGCTAACCTCTGAAGCCACCTTTGGTCCCACATTTCTGCATCCCCCCAAAGCACATGGCCCCCAAAGCACATGGCCCCGATGAGGGAACACCTGTGTAGATGACATTAGTTTGAGGGGACATGGAGTAGGAGGTGACTGAGCAGACTAAAAGGATATTGAGAGACATCCAGGAAAGGGATTTTAAGGCTAAGAGAGAGAAAGTCACTTAGTGCAAAGGCGGGTGAATTGTCCGGGGGTGACCCTAGGGGAACAAGGAATTGAGGTAGATCAGCAGAAGGTGAAATCTTTGAGGGTTCCCACACAGTGAGGCTAATGTTAGGCAGGTTTAACTATTTGGAATTTTGCTGTTATCACTTGACCTGTGTGGTGTTTACACACAAAGCAAGTAGAACGGGAGGGGGGGGTCCCAGCAAGGAAAAGCTTTCTGAGACTTCGAACACGCGGTGGCCCAAGCCCCAGCACTGACATTCCCTGAGATAACAAGGTGTGCGTGTGGTTACCAGATGGTTTAAAGAAATACTGGACACACTTGATCTCAGATGGGGGGGAGCAGGGCTGGCCGGAAGGGAGTCGGGGGGAGTGGGACTGGCCGGGGGAGATCTGGGGGGAGGCGAGGGAACTGGCCGGCAGGAAGCAGGGCTGGCTGGGAGAGAACTGGCAAGAGCAGAGCTAGCCAGGGAGGAACCGGCTGCTGGGCAGCAGGGCTGGCCGGGAGGGAGCAGGGGGGAACCAGTCAGAGGGGAGCAAGGCTGGCCAAGGCGCACGCAGAGCCCGGGGTTCTGCCCGTCCCACGCACAGTCCCAATGGGGCACGTGGGTGAGTCTGGCCCCAGGGATTCCATCCTGCCCCGCCCTCCCTCCTCTTTACTGCATAGTTGCGTACTGCCTGGCTGGTAGACATGCTCACGCAGCGGGCCAGCCAGGCAGTTCGCAACTGCATACTCATACTCATGATAACAATAAAAACTTAATTAGAAAATACTGCACATTTCTATGTCCCGTATTTTCTCAATTTGTTTCCCGGACAGAAAGTTCAAATACCAGACTTTCTGGTTCAAAACCAGACACCTGGCAACCCTAGGGGTGTGTGATGAAGTGGGCAGTGCCCCAATAGGGACTTGCAGCAGAGTTGATTCAGGAAACTGACAAGGGAAGTTTAATTCCAGCGGCTTCCAGTCTAGCAGATTAACCCCTGTGAGCAGCAGTTTAGGGTTTGTGCAAAAGGTTTAGTGGCTCTGTGGGCCACAGAAGTGAAGTCTTTGTCCTTGAAAGAAAGAGCTGTCCTAGGACAAGGGTGAGCAATACATGGAGATTCCGTAGCTCCTAGCGCACTTTATTCCCCAGTCTGTGCCTACTAGGGACTGGCCCTTCCTACTGCAGGTGCCTTCAGGCAAAAGAGCAGAGTAAGGGGAATGAAGTGGGAGCTGGAAGCCTTTATTTCAACAGCCACCCAGATCTCTCACACAAGTGCGCCTTTGCTGGCCTCCAGCTGCTGCAGGCTCACCATCCCCCTTCCAAACGCCAGGAACACAAGAAACAAGGGGAAGGTGTAGGAGAGCCTGGACAACTGCGTCTTGACCAGAATAATAATGTCTGCATTGTCTGGCCTTGCCCTGACCCAACTAACGATGGCCGTCTTGCCCAAAGTGCGGATTTTTAACAAAGCAAACCCAGGCCTGACTCAAGTCTGGGGCACGTACGCATATGGACCAGGCCAAGAGTGGGGAGCTTTGAGAGTCAGGAGTGCTTTAAACAATTGTGCACAGGGAGTATGGTATAGTGAAACCATGCCAAGACTATCAGGAGGAATCCGGTTTCTAATAAGACACCATGCCAAGAACATTGGGAGGAATCCGGTTTCTAATAAGACACCATGCCAAGAACGTTGGGAGGAATCCAGTTTCTAATAAGACACTAGACCAGGAACATTGGGAGAAACTTGGTACTGGTACATAATATTTCTAATAAAATTAGATTAGATTAGATTAGATTAGATACAGCCATGCAACTGTCAATCAAGTATAGTACAGTTTGAATAGCAGGATGTATCCCAAACATGGACATATACAATACCTAATGAATTGGTCGATTTTACTAGAAACGACCCAGTCGAGTATAAATATAGGTGTAGAAAAGATACTCGGTGGGAGGGATTGGGTAAAGTGTCCCCACTACTTTACTCACTGCAAATAGAAGCTGTGACTGTTCCTACCGACCAATCCATTGTGGACGCCTCTGCACATGGGGAAACAAAGAGGCCTCGACCTCGTGTCTGACAATCATAGGGGTCTTAGCGGTGGAACTGTGTGTGATTTATAGAAATAAGTATATACATATCCATACCTTAACACTGAATATCTTGTGTCTTGTCCTCGGTATAGGTGTCTGTGCTACGTACCCCATTCAGGGACATAGATCCGTGTAACTTTGCATTGCTTTACTTTACTATTCTGTGCATAAGAACGTTAGGAATACAGTCTACTGGCTCCTTTCATATCTAATATCCAAACCACATGACAGACCAATTCTTTCCATCTTCACGCATAGCTCATGTTTTCTACATAAGAACATAAGAATGGCCGTACTGGGTCAGACCAAAGGTCCATCTAGCCCAGTAGCCTGTCTGCCGACAGTGGCCAGCACCAGGTGCCCCAGAGAGGGTGGACCGAAGACAATGATCAAGCGATTTGTCTCCTGCCATCCCTCTCCAGCCTCTGACAGAGGCTAAGGACACCATTTTATCCCCTGGCTAACAGCCTTTTATGGACCTAACCTCCATGAAATTATCTAGCCTCTCTTTAAAGTCTATTATAGTCCTAGCCTTCACAGCCTCCTCTGGCAAGGAGTTCCACAGGCTGACTACACGCTGTGTGAAGAAGAACTTCCTTTTATTAGTTTTAAACCTGCTACCCATTAATTTCATTTGGTGTCCTCTAGTTCTTGTATTTAGGGAACTAATAAATAACTTTTCTTTATCGGCCCTCTCCACACCACTCATGATTTTATATACCTCTATCATATCCCCCCTCAGTCTCCTCTTTTCTAAACTGAAAAGTCCCAGTCGCTTTAGCCTCTCCTCATATGGGACCCGTTCCAAACCCCTAATCATTTTAGTTGCCCTTTTCTGAACCCTTTCCAAGGCCAAAATATCTTTTTTGAGGTGAGGAGACCACATCTGTACACAGTATTCAAGATGTGGGCGTACCATAGTTTTATACAGGGGCAGTAAGATATTCTGGGTCTTATTTTCTATCCCTTTCTTAATAATTCCTAGAATCCTATTTGCCTTTTTGACCGCTGCTGCACACTGTGGGGAAGTTTTCAGAGAACTGTCCACGATAACTCCAAGATCTCTTTCCTGATTTGTCGTAGCCAAATTAGCCCCCACCATACTGTACGTATAGTTGGGGTTATTTTTCCCGATGTGCATTACTTTACACTTATCCACATTAAATTTCATTTGCCATTTTGTTGCCCAATCACTCAGTTTGGTGAGATCTTCTTGGAGTCCCTCACAGTCTGCTTCTGTCTTGACTATCCTAAACAGTTTGGTATCATCTGCAAACTTTACCACCTCACTGCTTACCCCTTTCTCCAGATCATTTATGAATAAGTTGAACAGGATTGGTCCCAGGACTGACCCTTGGGGGACACCACTAGTTACCCCTCTCCATTCTGAAAATTTACCATTTATTCCTACCCTTTGTTTCCTGTCTTTTAACCAGTTCTCAATCCAAGAAAGGACCTTCCCTCTTATCCCATGGCCGTGTAATTTACACAAGAGCCTTTGGTGAGGGACCTTGTCAAAGGCTTTCTGAAAATCGAAGTATACTATATCTACTGGATCCCCCTTGTCCGCATGTTTGTTAACCCCTTCAAAGAACTCTAATAGATTAGTAAGACAGGATTTCCCTTTACAGAAACCATGTTGACTTTTGTCCAACAAATTATGTTCTTCTACATGCTTCACAATTTTATTCTTTACTATTGTTTCGACTAATTTGCCCGGTACTGAAGTTAGACTTACCGGTCTGTAATTGCCCAGATCGCCTCTAGAGCCCTTTTTAAATATTGGTGTCACGTTGGCTACCTTCCAGTCATTAGGTACGGAAGCCGATTTAAGGGATAGGTTACAAACCACAGATAATAGTTCAGCAATTTCCCATTTGCGTTCTTTTAGAACCCTTGGATGAATGCCATCTGGTCCCGGAGATCTGTTAACATTAAGTTTTTCTATTTGTTCCAAAACCTCCTCTAATGACACTTCAATCTGGGACAGTTCCTCAGATTCATCACCCACAAAGGATGGTGCAGATTTGAGAATCTCCCCAACGTCTTCAGCCGTGAAGACTGAAGCAAAGAAATCATTTAGTTTCTCCACAATGGCTTTATCGTCCTTGATTGCGCCTTTTATAGTTCGATCGTCGAGGGAACCCACGGGGTTTTTTAGCAGGCTTCCTGCTTCTAATGTACTTAAAAAACATTTTGTTATTTCTTTTTGAGTTTTTGGCTAGCTGTTCCTCAAAATCTTTTTTTGCTTTTCTTATTACATTTTTACACTTGATTTGACAGTGTTTATGTTCCTTTCTATTTATCTCACTAGGATTGGACTTCCACTTCTTAAAAGATGCCCTTTTGTCCTTCACTGCTTCTTTTACATGGTGGTTAAGCCACGGTGACTCTTTTTTAGGTCTCTTGCTATGTTTTTTAATTTGGGGTATACATTTAAGTTGGGCCTCTATTATGGTGTCTTTAAAAAGTTTCCATGCAGCTTGCAGGGATTTGGCTCTAGTCACTGTGCCTTTTAATTTCTGTTTAACTAACCTCCTCATTTTTGTGTAATTCCCCTTTTTGAAATTAAATGCCAGGGTGCTGGACTGCTGAGGTGTTCTTCCCACCACAGGAATGTTGAATGTTATTATATTATGGTCACTATTCCCAAGTGGTCCTGTAACGGTTATTTCCTGGACCTGATCCTGCGCTCCACTCAGGACTAAATCGAGAATTGCCTCTCCCTTTGTGGGTTCCTGCACCAGTTGCTCCAAGAAGCAGTCATTTAAGCCATTGAGAAATTTTATCTCCACTTCTCTTCCTGAGGTGACTTGTATCCAGTCAATATGGGGGTAATTAAAATCCCCCATTATTATAGAGTTCTTTATTTTGGTAGCCTCTCTAATTTCCCTCAGCATTTCAATGTCAGTGTCGCTGTCCTGGTCAGGTGGTCGGTAATATATCCCTACTGCTAATTTCTTATTATTGGAGCATGGAATTACTATCCATAGCGATTCTATTGAACATGTTGATTCACTTAATATTTTTATTTCATTTGATTCTACATTATCTTTCACATATAGTGCCACTCCGCCACCCACCCGGACCTGCTCTATCCTTCTGATATATTTTATATCCTAGTATGATTGTGTCCCACAGATTTTCCTCATTCCACCAGGTTTCAGTGATGCCTATTATGTCAATCTCTTCATTTAATACTAGGTACTCTAGTTCACCCATCTTATTAGTCAGACTCCTAGCATTTGTGTAGAAGCACTTTAAAAATTTGCCACTGTTTATTTGTCTCCCCTTCCCTGATGCATTGGATTCCTTTGTATGCAGTTGTTTGTCTGCTCTGGCCCATGGTTTGCCCTCTCCCCTCCTCTCTTTCTGACTACAGCTTAGAGAATCTCTATCAATGGATTCTCCTCTAAGAGAGGTCTCCCTCCGATTTACGTGCATCTCCACACCAATCGGCTTTCCCCCATCTCTTAGTTTAAAAACTGCTCTATGGCCTTTTTAATGTTTAGTGCCAGCAGTCTGGTTCCACCCTGGTTTAGGTGGAGCCCATCCTTCCTGTATAGGCTCCCCCTCTCCCAAAAGTGTCCCCAGTTCCAAATAAATCCAAACCCCTCTTCCCTAAACCATCGTCTCATCCACGCATTGAGACTCTGAAGCTCTGCCTGCCTACCTGGCCCTGCGCGTGGAACTGGAAGCATTTCCGAGAATGCCACCATAGAGGTCCTGGATTTCAGTCTCTTTCCTAGCAGCCTAAATTTGGCCTCCAGGACATCTCTCCTACCCTTCCCTACGTCATTGGTACCTACATGTACCACGACCACTGGCTCCTCCCCAGCACTACACATAAGTCTGTCTAGATGCCTCGAGAGATCCGCAACCTTTGCACCAGGCAGGCAAGTGACCATACGGTTCTCCCAGTCATCACAAACCCAACTTTCTATGTTTCTAACGATCGAATCACCCACTACTAACACCTGCCTCTTCCTAACTGGCATTCCCTCCCCCTCAGAGGTATCCTCAGTGCGAGAGGATACCGCAACATCCTCTGGGAGGAGGGTCCCAACTACAGGATGGTTTCCCTCTGCTCCCATTGAATGCTCTGTTCCCTTGAGACTTTCATCCTCCTTAAGAGCACTGGGGCTCTCAGACTGGAGGTGGGACAGTACTACAGTGTCCCAGAAAGTCTCATCAACATATCTCTCTACCTTTCTTCGCTCCTCCAGTTCAGCCACCCTGGCCTCCAAAGCCCGAACTCGGTCTCTGAGGGTCAGGAGCTCCTTGCAACGGGTGCACACATATACCATCCGCCCACAGGGCAGGTAAGCATACATGTTACACTCGACACAATAAACAGGATAGCCCCCACTCAGCTGCAGTGAACCCAGGCAGCTGACCCAGTTCTATTAGGAGGAATCGATTGGTTTGGATGTGACTCATGGAGTGTGCGGCATGTGTCTCACTGGGCGGAAGGTGCCCCCATAGCAGGGTAAGTTCCAAGAATCTGTGCTGCAGAATCAGGAGCAGAAATTGCGCTGAATCAGCAAACTGGGTGGGTGAGAGAGATTCCCTGGTACATGGACTAAGAATAAAGCAGAAGTTGGTAAAATCAAAGCATGTGTTAAAATGGTGGGGGGTGAAGCATCACCATAGAGACAGTATAAATATCGTGTGCAAGCAGAGGCAGGAGTGGGGAACAGCAGGGGGTGATTGAAAGGGGGGTTCCGCAAACAGTCGCCCCATTGGACCCCTGCTAAAAGCCTCAGGAGACTGGAGACTGGCAGTGGATTTTTAGACAAATCATGAAAGCTCCCCCGCCATGGCGCCAGCAGTAGCAGCTCTGCCTCAGGTGATGGCAAGCACACAGGGGCTCCCTCCATGGTCCTTTGTCATAAATTTAGAAAACTGTTTCCTCCCCATCCCATTGCACCCGGATGATTGAGCCCACTTTGCCTTTGCCTCTCAGGGAGAGCAGCGCTTCTTCAGAAGGGCCCCCCAGGGCCTGCACTGTGCCCCGGTCATCACACACCAACGTGTGATGCAAATTCTGGATCAGTTCTCTAACGGGGATGAGGAGACTCTCACCTCATTTATAGATGACCAAGGCCACCCTAGGGGGAGTGCGGGGCCCACAACAACCCCACACATCAACTCTTCCCTACCTCTTCCTGCCCCTGCCCTGCCCCTACTCTAGTCCCTTCCCCACACCCTTTCCCCCAAGTGATGCTGAGAGCCAGTGCAACCCACACACCTAGGGTATGTCTAGACTACATGCCTCTGCTGACAGAGGCATGTAAATTAGACTACCCGACATAGTCAATGAAGCAGGGATTTAAATATCCGCTGCTTCATTAAAATAAAAATGGCCGCCGCGTTGTGCTGGCTCAGCTGATCATCAGCACAGCGCAGCAGTCAAGACGCGGATCGGTCGGCAAGGAAAGCCTTTGCCGACCGATCCTGTAAACCTCGTTTCACGAGGCATAAGGGAGCAGTCGACAAAGACAACTGTGTACTGATATTCATGATAATAATAAAAACTTAATTAGAAATTACCGGATATTTCTATGTCCAGTATTTTCTCAATTTGTTTCCTGGACAGAAAGCTCAAATACTGGACTGTCCTGTTCAAAACTGGACACCCGGCAACCTTAGGCATGTGTGATGAAGTGGGAAGCACCCCAGTATGGACTTGCAGCAGGGTTGATTCAGGAAACTGACAAGGGAAGTTTAATTCCAGCGGCTTCCAGTCTAACAGATTAACCCCTGTGAGCAGCAATTTGGGATTTGTGCAAGAGGTTTAGTGGCTGTGTGGGCTGCTGAAGTGAAGTTTTTGTCCTCAAAAGAAAGAGCTGTCCTATGAGAAGGGTGAGCAATATGTGGAAGTTGCTCTTGTACAAGTTAATGGGGAGACTATTTCTGGTTCTATGTGCTACTGTGGAGAAGGGCTCTTTCAGAAAAAGGCATGTGTGGATGGGGAAGAGAGTTTTTTGAAAGAAGAGGCCTCCAGAAAAAAAGCACAAGTGCCCTGGTGGCCACTCCGCCCACAGCAATCAGCACTTAAATGCCTCCAATCGACGTGGACGTTATCTTTCAAACAAGCACGTCGCTTTTCCCTTGTGCTTTTGCAGTGTGGACGCTCTCCTTCGAAGGAAGTTTTTAAGGAAGGTCTCTTCCAGGAAAGCTTCTTCCAAAAGAAGCCTGCAGTCTAGACATAGCCTGGGAGAGTGACGTCCTATGTGTGTCCGGAGAAGATGGAAAGCAGCAGGATTCGCATGTCCTGGGTCTTTAAACCTGCACCAGGAAGTCAGGCGGCAGGGAGAATGGAGAAAGTGAAACAAAGACAGACACGAGACAGCATGAAAAACACCTTAATTCACATAGAGAGTGGTTCTCAGACTGTGAGCTACGCACCACTAGTGGTCTGTGGCCTCCTTCCACGTGGTCCACAGCTCAAGCTCAGCCCTCCCCACTTCCTCCCTCCCTCCAGCCTGGAGTCCCCTCCTCCCCCTCCAAGTCTGGAGCATCAGTGTCGGATTTCCGCCAGCGGGGAGGGAGGCAGGGGCAGACTGGCAATCAAAATAGTCCCGGGAAATGGCCTCCTTCCCAGGGACAGCAGGAGGGGCTTCGAATCCACCCCCCCACTTTGGCTGCCGCCTTAAATCAATGCAGCCTGCACCCCTGCAGCGCACAGGCCTCCCCTTGCTCACCCTTCCCAAGCGCTCTCTGCCTCACGTCCCTCGCTCGCTCCCTTGCCTCCCGCTTCTCCTGTCCCAGCTTCCCTTTTATATCTCCCGCCCCGCATCCTCTGTCCAACCCTCCACATGACGTCACCCCTGTGTGCCCCTCAAGCCCTGTCCCCTTTCCCTGCATCATGTCCAGCATACGGCACAAGCAACGGGTCAGGCTCCGTGCGCCGCATGCAACGAGGACGCAAAGTCACTCAGAGTGCGGGGCAACGGCACCCCATCACAGGTGGATACGACGGCCCACCGGGAAATTCCCGGTATCCTGCCAGGCCAGTCCACCCCTGGAGGGAGGGAGAAAACTCTGAGACTTCCCTCCGGATCTGATTTGTGGGAAAGAAATGGAGCCAAAAGTAGCTCTGCGTGCTGCCATTCTCCCTTCCCCTCCCTGGGCTCGAAGAACAGCAATGCCCGGATACATTGCCTGGCGGCTTTCCCCGTTTCTCCCATTGGCTGGAATCTGGCCAATGGCAGCGGCAGGAAGCAGTACCTGGGACACAGTGCCTGGGAGCAGAGGGGCACAGTGCCTGGGAGCAGAGGGGTTCACAAAGGTAAGTGTCCCCCTTCCCCTCCTGCCCAGACGCTGCAACCCCCACCCTGCTCTTGCACTGTTCCCTGCCGAGACCCTGCACTCCCCAGCCCACTCCTGCACCCTCCCTTCTGGCCACACACCCTACCTGCCCTCTTGGCCACACACTGAACTCTCCCTTGCTCTTCCCCTTCCTCCCAACTCCCAGCCTTCTCGTGCACCCTTCCTCCCCTGCTTGCACCCGCCTCCCACCGAGATCCTGTGCCTCCATCTCTATCCCACTCACTGGCAGCCCTGTTCACACACTGGACGCCTCATTTTTGTCTCCAACACAGAGCCTGGGGGGTCCACAAAATCCACTAACTCTAGAAATCCAAAAGAGTAAATATGACCTATGGGAAGCCCTAAACCTCACACCTCTCTGACCTTCCCCCTCACTCCATGGATCTGGAGTGCCAGAGCAGTGAGGTGTCCTGGTTGGGAGCCACGTCAGTGAGGGTCGGGGGATTTTGGAGGAGTATTTTGCATCTCACTGGTGTGGTTCCCAAGTGATTTTTCTGTGGGTCAGTGGCCCCGACTCAAAAAAGGTTCTGTATACCTGCCCTGAATAAAGAAAACATTGAAACCTTTTGTGTTGGACATATATTAATATTTCACTTTATTTAAAATGACATTTCCTCAATTAACATAAGAAAGTTAAAACACTTAATCCGTTTAATAATTTAAATTAAACCATTCTCCTTAGCTGCAGCATTAGCAAAACCCAGATCTCTCACACAAGTGCGCCTTTGCCGGCCTCCAGCTGCTGCAGGCTCACCATCCCCCTTCCAAACGCCAGGAACATAAGAAACAAGGGGAAGGTGTAGGGGAGCCTGGACAACCACATCTTGACCAGAATAATAATGTCTGCATTGTCTGGCCCTGCCCTGACTGGACTAACGATGGCCGTCTTGCTCAAAGTACGGATTTTTAACAAAGCAAACCCAGGCCTGACTCAAGTCTGGGGCACGTATGCACGTGGGCCAGGCCGAGAGCAGGGAGTTTTGAGAGTCAAGAGTGCTTTAAACAATTGTGCACAGAGAGTATGATATAGTGAAACGATGCCAAGAATGTTGGGAAGAACCTGATTTCTAATAAGACACCATGCCAAGAACAAGGGAGGAACCCAGTTTCTAATAAGACACCATGCCAAGAACATTGGGAGAAACTTGGTACTGGTACATAATATTTCTAATAAAATTAGATTAGATTAGATTAGATTAGATTAGCTACGATACAGCCATACAACTGTCAATGAAGTATAGAACAGTTTGAATTGCAGGATGTATCCCAAACATGGACATATACAATACCTAATGAATTGGTCGATTTTACTAGAAATGACCCAGTCGAGTATAAATATAGGTGTAGAAAAGATACTCGGTGGGAGGGATTGGGTAAGGTGTCCCCACTACCTTACTCGCTGCAACTAGAAGCTGTGCCTGTTCCTACCGAACAATCCATTGTGGACGCCTCTGCATGTGGGGAAACAAAGAGGCCTCGACCTCCTGTCTGACAATCGTAGGGGTCTTAGCGGTGGAACTGTGTGTGATTAATAGAAATAAGTATATACATATCCATACCTTAACATTGTATATCTTGTGTATTGTCCTAGGTGTAGGTGTTATATTGTCTGTGCTACGTACCCCATTCATTGAAATAGATCCGTGTAACTTTGCATTGCTTTACTTTACTATTCTGTGCACAAGAACGTTAGGAATAGAGTTTATCCTTGGTGTCTGCTTGCGCCTTTTGTATCTAATATCCGAACCACACAACAGAGGGGCCCTCAGGCAGCAGCACCTCGAACAGGCAATGATAGTGTCACCTGTTGGAGGCGAAGGAGGAGCAAGGAAAGAGTTAAAATGGACGTTGTTCTCTTTCTCACCTGTTAACGATGTTATTTGGCTCTGTCCCTGTGCTGAGGGTAGGGGGTCTCTCCCACAGCCCACACTCACTCAGGCTACAGTGGGCCTCATCATCGTGAGTGGCTGCATGTCCCCTTTTCTTTTCCCGTCACCAATAACCCTCTGTGCTCCCCACAAGTCCCGTACCCGCGCAAGTAATTCTCCAGTCTCTTGGCTCAGTTCAACTGTCTTACGTGTTAGCCTGGCACGCTCATTGAGGGTAGGGGGGCTGGTCCCATCCCCACTCCAGTCCCCAACCCAGGACCCTAAGAGCAGGGCTGGCGAACCTCTGCTCGCTTGGTGGGGACTCGTCCCACAATGCACCAACCCGCGGGTGTTTCAGGGCCCTACTACTGGCCCGACGTCTGTGCCCACCCGTCCTGAGTTACTTCCTACCCCTTGGTACCTGTTGTTCCAGGGCAATGCTGTCAGCCGCATCTCGCCGAGTGCTCCCGTCCAGTGTCATCCACTTTCCTCCCTCCAAGCCTGTCCTGGGGCTGGAAGGCCCTCTTCCATCAAGCTCGGGGGGGGGGGGGGTTTGAGCACTAAGACCCAGGGGAAGCATTGCTTCCCGTTGGTCTTTTGGCCAACAGCCATTTTGTGCCAGCAGCCTTGCAGAACCAGGTAAGCATGGGGGATTGAGTCGGGGGGTTGGTGGTATTGGGGGCTGGGGAAGGAGTTGGGGGGGGGAGGCCGGGCGCTGAGTGTTTGTAGGGTTGCCAGGTGCCCGGCATTTTTGCCTTCTGGCTGGGGAAAAAATCAGAAAATACCGGACATCTCAGGTGTCCAGTATTCTCTGAATTTTTTTTTACCAGACAAGAGGAGAAAATACCAGACTGTCCGGGTGAATACTGGACACCTGGCAACCCTAAATACCAGACACCTGGCAACCCTAGGCGGGAAGGGGGCGTCCTACCTTGGATTTCCACACAATGTAGGCGGAGGGGTGGCTGATGGCCGGGTCCAGGCTGCGGGTCTGGCGGAGCAGAGACTCCACTTGGAGTGGAGAGGCTCTTGGAGGAGCTAGCGGCTGCTGGGGAGGAGCAGGACTCAGGAGACGGGGCCAGCCAGCAGGCTCTGGGGCTGGGCGCACATGGTGCCAGTGCTAGCTGTGCAGCCGTGGCATCTCCTGTGGCCCTTTAAAATCAGCGGGACGGGGCTAGGCATTGCCGGGGCTGGCGCCGGCTGCTTACCTGAAATGCCGCCCCTAGCAAAGTGCACCCCAAGTACCTGCCTGATTTGCTGGTGCCTAGAGCCAGCCCTGAGCCAGAGCCCAAGCCTCTTCTCTTTCCATTGCCGCCATACAAGTGGCAGCTGCGGGAGAGGAACGGGAACATGTCCAGGAGGAGAATAGAACTTGAGGTGAAAGGGTACAGTGTCTCAAGGAGTTAGTTTTGGGAGACAGTCGGCCAGAGGGAAGGCTGCTTTCGAAGGGAAGAGTAGTGGCTGTAGGGCTTCCCAAGAGAAGTGACTGACATGTAGACTGGGGTGAAGATTGGGATAGGGATATTTGGGGTGACCTGTATCACCCAGATCCAGACCTGGAGGGCCAGATCTCAGACATCGGGTTGCAGCCGTCCAGAGAGTAGTCCAGACTTATGGGCCCACCCCCCAAGTGAGAGGAGAGGCCCCAAATATTGGGCATACGGTGGCGGAGACGGAGTTGACCCCTGCACAGGCAGTGGAGTTGGCCAGAACCTGGGGAGGACCCTCTCATTCTGGGTTCAGTGGATGGGCCCAAGATCTGGTGACCCTGTGCCTGGATCAGAGCCTAAATATGACTGAGGCTCAGCGGGTACTAATGACCGCATCCAGATTGGGAGGGGACTTAGCAGGGGCGGCCCAACAGCAAGCCTTCACAGAAAGATACATTTGAGATGCTGATGGGGATGACATCAGCTGTGGGACCACGAGTGTTGCTGGTGGAGCTGGTTTCAGCGGCTGCCGCACCAGGGGAAGACCCCGCTAGGTTTGTGGAAAGGATGGTTCTCCTTGCACGTCTGTGTGGTCAGGGCGTGCCTGTTGCAGCAAGGAGTGATGCCCCACGTCCACAGCCCAAATAGCCTTACCTGTGGACAAATTAAGGCTAATCGTGCAGGTCTCCCAATGTATATACAGCAGGCAATAGAGAGATGGAGGCCTGGGGAACCTGCAGACATGGAAGCCTTGCTGGATGCCGTCCAGCAGGCTGCCCTTGTCACCCCAACACCCACAGACAGGCCTTCTAAGGTGGCGGTGGTAGAGCATACAAGCCAGGACCCCCTCCCAAGGACCCGAAAAGGGCCTTCCCACCTACGTAATGAATTGTGTTGGGCTTTGCTGGAAAAAGGGGAAAATATGGACAGCTGGCATGGGAAGCCAGCAGAGGAATTGATGCTGAGATGTGTCCATTTAGGAGTTCCCCTTCCCCGGTGGGACCCCCTAGAGGGTTTCTTCCCCTGATAACAACCCAGCAGCCGAGAACCCCTGGCTGACCCCAGCCCCAGAGGAAGGCCTGCGGGAGAACCGGCATTCGGAGGGCAGATGGCAATGGGTTGCCACTCTGTCCACCGATACAGGGGGACGCCTTATGGTCCAAATAAGGGTAGGAATGGCACGAACCCCTTGTGCAGCGCTTATGGACACTGGAGCCACTGTGTCCCTTCTTCCCTTCTGACCTCCTGAATGATCGGTAGTCTGGTCAGTTGTTCTAGCTGCTTATGGGGGTCAAGAAGAAAAAGGATGGGAGGTGGCAGACCTCATCTCGGCGTTACCCTGGGTCCGGTCTAATTTACTAGAAGAGCCAATTGTGGGGATAGATCAATTAAAGGAAATGCGATTGGTGGTAGACTGTGCTAATCACGGTTTGTGGCAGGGCCCTAAAGGAGGTTAGAATCGAGAAGCACTAGGAGGTGTCTCGGGGGTATTAACTCACTCAATGTTGAGAGTTGCTTCTGTGAATGTTCCAGAGGATGATGAGTGGTGTTATAGGGTCCTCAGAGTTTGGGCTACAGATAAATATGATTGTGGCTTATGGAAGGGAGAACCCATTGTGATTAAAGGCCCTCTGGTCACTCCACAGCGGCAATATAAATATCCAGTAGAAGCTGAACAAGCAGTTGGGGAAATTTTTGAGGCTTTGAAAAAACAAGGGGGAATTAGTGTGGAAACCATTTTCATATTTAGATAGAAGCCATCTTGTATAAAAGGAACCATTTCAGCTTCTTGCTCTTGCACGTATACTAGAGTGAACTTTCCCCCACCCCATGTGCCAGGACAGACAGATGCGCTATTGGAATGTGTTAATTGAGCGGTTTGCAAGGGAGCGCTCACTCCTTTTTACTTGCTCCCCCTTTCTTGCTGATAAGGAGTTTGCCTTTTAAGTTTAATTGATGATTTCTGTAATTGGATGTCCTAATGTCAGACTTGTTTGGTTAAGGGTATAAAGATACTAGGTTTGATTGTATTAGCCAGCCTTACTGGGCCCAGCTCTGCTGGGACCACGTTTGGCTCACTGTGTGCCTTATTGATCAATAAAGCTGTTTGTTAGCTGCCAAAACAGAAGGGAGTTTTTGCTTCAACATTAGGGAGACCACCTCTCCGTTCAATTCCCCTGTCTGGCCTGTCTGTAAGGCAGATGGCAAGTCATGGCGATTGACCATTGATTATCGCCGAATTAATGCAAACACCCCACAGCGAGCCCCAGTAATGGCAGATACGACCTCCTTATTAGAAAGCATGCCACCTGAGGCGAGATGGTTCTCGGTGGTCGAGCTGGCTAACTGTTTCTTCGCACTGCCTCTAGCACCCGAAAGCCAGGATCGCTTTGCTTTCATCTTCCAGGACCAACAATATACATTTACCCAAGTCCCACAGGGCTTTCACAGCTCTCCAACACTAGCCCACCAGGCTGTGACAGCCACTCTTAATAACCTGGGACCCTTAGATTGGCTTTGGGTGGTGTCCTATGTGGATGAGATTTTAACCCTGGGGACAGAGCAGCAGGCGACCCAAGAACATACAGAAAGAGTTCTGCAAGTCTTATAGGAAGCTGGCTTTAAAGCTTCCCAGGAAAAGGCCCAGCTAGTCAGGCCACAAGTCACATATCTTGGGGTACAAATATCAGAGAGAGGACAACAGGTGTGTCAAAAACGGCTGCAGGCCCTGCAGATTCTCCCAGCACCCTCTGATAAGCACCAGCTTCAGATGGTCCTGGGCTCCTTTAATTTCATTCATGCACATGTCTGGGACTTTGCCAATTTGGCCCGGCCCCTGTATGCCCTTCTAAAGGAGGGGGTACCTTTTGAGTGGGGGGAAGAACAAGCCTAAGCTTTTGCAGCGATTAAAAAGGGGGTCCTACAGGCGGCCATGCTGGCCATGCCCAGGGTAGGTTTCCCCTTTCAATTTAGGCTTGCCACCTCACCCCAGGCATTGGCCATGGCAGTATTCCAAGCAGTAGGGGCAGAACCAGCTCCCCCATTGCCTATTACTCCTGGGTCCTGACCCCAGTTGAGCAGAAGTTTGGTCCCTGGGAGAGGGAGTGTCTGGCAGCTGGGCCCTGGAGGTATCTGCTGCCATGGTAGGGGATAGTCCCACTGTCATTCAGCGCTCCCATACACCTCTGCGACACATCTTGTCAGGCAAACTTATGGGGAGTGGAGTGAGCAGCCCCCGATTGACAAGGTGGACCTTAGCCCTAGGCAACAGAGGAGTGCAGTATCAGTCCACCCCAGGAGCAGCTACAGCAGCCGCAGGTCTCCTGTCAAGTACAGGTGAGACCCATGAATGTCCATTTCAGGCACCAGAACAGGCTGTTCCACAGGCCACCTCCTTAGCAGAAGCCCAGACAATCACTCACCCAGAAAACATGTGGTTCACCGATGAGTCAGCAACCCGAATAGATGGCAAACTTCATATCTAGCCAGAATGCCTTAATTTAATGGACCTCAGCGTGGCCCACAGTTGGGCCACTGGTTCAGCTCAGCTCACTGAGCTTAAAGGCCTAGCAGAGTGCTTGAGACTTTGGTCTGAGAATCTGGGTCCACTAGTGTTTTTTAGTGATTCAAAATAGGTAGTGGAAGGGACCAGGAACTGGATGTGGCAGTGGGCCCATGATCAGTGGAGAAGTGTGAATGGGAAACCACTAGTGCATGCAGAAGATTGGCAGGTCATATATCAGTGGGTCCAGGCACGTCCAGGACAATTATATCTGACTCGTGTAGGAGGGCATCAAGGTCCAGAGGGGTCCCCTGAGGCCCTTTGGAATAATAGGGTAGATGCATTGGCTAAGTCACCAGTAGTGTCAGCTGTTACCACTCAAGGTGCTATGTGCAAGCAGTTAAAAGGAGCAGGTGACCCCTCTGAATTCCCAGTGTTAATTCCTGGGAAATGGGACCGGCAAGATATTATATGCTGGGCTCACAGTTTGGGACATAAGGGAGTGGAAGCTACATACCAGTGAGTGTGGGAGATAGTCCAGTGGCCAGGTCAGAGAACACAAGTAGAGGACTGGGTAAGCAATTGTCTGGTGTGTGCTATGTATAATGCCCGAGCAGGCAGAGAGTTAGAGGAAGTACTGTCACTGGGACATCAGCGCATTCCGGAGGGGCCATGGGTGCGAGTTCAGCTTGATTTTATTAAAGGTCTTCCCCCTGGCCAGCAAGGGCAAACTTGTTGTCTGATGATTATAGATGCCTTTAGCGGCTGGGTAGAGACTTTTCCTAGGAAGCGACATACCACAGCAGACACTGCCAAGTTAGTTTTTAGATAAATCATTTGCTGATTCGGTTCTCCGGAAATCATTGACTCCGATAGAGGGCCACAATTTGTCTCAGAGATGTGGGAAAATTTGTTGGGGGCGTTGGGTATTAAACGCAAATTGCATATCTTATGCCACCCTCTCAGCTTGGGACAAGTTGAAAGGATGAACCGTACTATTAAAGAGGCATTGGGAAAGGTATTAGAAGAGCAAAAGGGGTCATGGGTGGAGAAGCTCCCCTTAGTTCTGGCAGTTCTTAGGAGCAAAAACAGGTTGAATGCCCATTTGTCCCCATACCAGCTGCTATTTGGTACCGCAATGATCCTTCTCTGATCAGCTCCAGGGGACAACAAACCTCTGGAGGATTGCCCCGAGCAGTGGATTCGGTGGTATAAAACGCCGGTGGAGGAAAAACCACATATAACCCATCAGCTACAGGAGGCCAGGAAGAGAGCAAGAGCTCAAATGGATAAGGGGTGGCGGGAGGTAGACCCATGGGATGTTGGTACTCGAGTGATGTATTACAAGTTCTCAACCCTACCCCTCCATGCCAAGTGGGAGGGCCCGTTCACCATTGTAAATCAGGCCGGGGACAAAATGTATATGATAGACAAGATCCCTGAGGGCAAATGGGTTCACCGTGGTCAACTGAAGCGCGTGTCAGTGATTCAAGAAAACGACCATGCTTTATGTTAAGCTGGTTATGTGAGTCTTCTTTTAAAACAGATGGTGCCGGCATCCTGGAGCTCAGGGGCGTTTGGACCTGCAGTTTTTTCCACCACCTGCAGAACGGACCCCATGGTGGAACAAGATAACAGGCACGCACGTGAACCATTCCAACTTTAATTCAACATTGTGGTGTAAATCAGCAGGCAATTATCCCTCGACTCCCTTAAGGCTTTTTTTTGCAAATTATTGCCTCCACAGCTGATGGAACCCCCTTACCCATAATTGACCCATGTGGCCATCTAGGACCAGATCGGGGAGGGAACCCTTAAAGAATAGCGATTATTATAATACTCGTCTTCACACACAATGTACCCCTTGGGTTCCATGGGTAGGCCCGGTAACCCTTCAACTGATCTGGCGGCATGGCAACGGGTCCTTAGCTGACCCAAGCAACTCAGTCTGGTCAGAGGGAATCTGGAAGCACACTAATATGGTTGTACAAACCACAACTTGCTATTGGTTCAACTGGTTCCAGGCCCGGCTTCAGAGGTGGGATCATACTAATTCCTCCATTTTTCTTTCCACCAACTTGAGCTTACAACAGCGGGTGATTTTGTGGTCCCAATGGTGGGATAGCACTGTCCAAATGATAGAGTCATGTCTCAAAGGCATTCTAAACTTATATGTAAACGGTGGAGGCCAGAACCGCAGATTTCAGGGATGGCTGTTGCAGCTATGGGGGGGATGGGAACCTATCATAGAATCATAGAATACTAGGACTGGAAGGGACCTCGAGAGGTCATTGAGTCCAGTCCCCTGCCCTCATGGCAGGACCAAATACTGTCTAGACCATCCCTGATAGACATTTATCTAACCTACTCTTAAATACCTCCAGAGATGGAGATTCCACAACCTCCCTGGGCAATTTATTCCAGTGTTTGACTACCCTTACAGTTAGGAACTTTTTCCTAATGTCCAACCTAAACCTCCCTTGTTGCAGTTTAAGCCCATTGCTTCTTGTTCTATCCTCAGAGGCCAAGATGAGCAAGTTTTCTCTCTCCTCCTGGCCAGATAGCCTACCCTGGACAGATAGCCCCACAGACCCCACCATCACCTCTAATTTGTGCCCAAATTCCCTCTCTACAGGCGGAGGTGGTTATGGTGGCTCAGCTGGTTTTATATCAGATTCAATTTGACATGTCTTTAATTAATGTGTCCACCGTGTGGCCCAGTTGATTCCCGCCTGGTGGAAGCATGGTTGAAATTGGCTCTTAACCCCCCTTGCCACACTAAGTGGGATTTGGGATGGTGGATATCGGGAGGCTTGGGCATGGAAGTGGGCATTTTAAAAGCTGTAGGCATTGAAGTGGTGACCAACAAGTTATCTGCCACAGGGACCCTATTTCAAAAAGCCCACAAGACGGCTGCTGGTATTTCTGAGGACGTGGTGGCCAGGCAGAGTCTTGTTGCCTCAATGGGAGTTCTACTCCTCCATCTGTTAACTAATACCCTTTCGGCCTTGGTAAAATCTTTTGTCAATCATTCCTGGGCAGAACAGTGTTTAACAGTTCAGCAGGTTTTGTTCGTAAGCTAGTTCCAGCAACAGACCCTCCTAGACCAGGGTTTGGTTCCAGGGGCGGTGCAACAGCATTTTTCTTGAAATTGATTGGAAATATGCTCATCGTATTTCTTATGTGCCTAAGGGGCCCTGGACAGGGGTTTTGTCATTATTGGCAGTTCCCCAAAAGTCCCCGCACTTGACGTTGTGTACCTTGGTCCCTATGCCCCAAGCATTAGGACTGTCTATTGATTCAGGGACTTGAAGCAGGGTTGATGCTGAAAACTGACAAGGGAAGTTTAATTCCAGTGACTTCCAGTCTAGCAGATTAACCCCTGTGAGCAGCAGTTTGGGGTTTGTGCAAGAGGAGGTTTAGCTGCTGCGTGGGCCACTCAAGGCTTTTTCTTTGACTCCTGGCACAGCCCTGTTGTACCAGAGACACCTCACTCTCCCCTGAAGGACGTTTCATCACAGATACTGCAGGGGAAAGGAGTTTCAAATGCTAGAATGGCCCAATGGACCTAGATGTTACTTATGAAACTACCAAATAAGCAGTGATGTCACCACATGGCCTCCTGACAGAAGGAGAAGAGAATGAACACTCAGTGCCAGGAACTGAACCCAAATTAGCTGGAAAAGCACACCCAGTAGATGAACTGTTTAGCCTCGAAAAAAAGAGGTTAGGCTCACAGAAGGCAGCTCACACCAAGAGAATGTTAAGCAATACACGGAAGATGCTGCAGTACAAGTTATTGGGAAGACTATTTCTGGTCTGTGGGCATGACTCCAGCTTAGGGGGCAGAGATCAGAACTCTTTGTGATATGCTTAAGGAGAAAAAGAATCTTGTAAATTGCTCTTATGTCTCCATGGATTCAGATTCTGTGGTATGAGGCTGTTATACTGGATTGGGATTTGCACAAAGAACCATGAGGAAAAAGCTGAGGTGAAAAATTTGGTCCAAAGGAAGAACTGGAAATGATCTATGATTGGTTGACAGGAAAATTAAGAGTAAGGCACATTAAAAGTCTTCAAAACTAAGAGGGGAATGAAAAATATTGCAGTGGGAAAGCAGATGCTTCAGCTAAATTAGCAACAAAAGAACCATTGGGGCTTATGAAGTGAATAGAGCTCGAGCTATAAAACAGGAGGCTGAGCCCTAAAGGAGGACGGAGAAATGGGAATATAAATGGGAGATATGCATTGAGTAAGAAAAGAGGAGAGGTAAAGTTGGTACCTGACAAACTTCAAAAGGAAGAGCCTTTGTCATGCTCTGGCCCACCAAGGAACAGAACACCTTTAAGATAACACAGGCTGGTACATGGCCTAGGGCAGTCCTGGGCAAAATACAGCCTGCGGGCCAGATCCAGGCCACCAAGCCACCAGATCCGGCCCATGGACACTGTGGGGAACTCTTGGCAGGCTCCCTGATTGCCTGCCCCACCCGCATGCTGCTCAGAAAAAGCGGCTGCAGGGCCATTTCTCTTTAAAAAGTGTGAGCCCGGAGGGCAGGAGGGGAGGCTTTGGACCATTTGGCCTAATAATCCCATTGGCCAATTAATGGCCATAAGCCGGCCAATGGGAGCTGCCTGTTTGAATAACAGGGAGCACACAATTGCCATGCCTCCCTTCCCTCTAGCGCGTAGTTATTCACACATGCACGTGGTCCTGCAGCTTATGCAGGGGTGGGTCAGACTTCCTACCTGCCTGAGAAACATGCTGGGCTGCTGGTCAGGCATCACTCAGGTAAGTCTCCCAGCCAGAGCCTGCCTCTGCCACCCTAGCCCTTCCCTTCCCCAACCCTTTGGCTCCCACTCCTGCCCCTCTACTCCACATACCCAAATCCTCTGCCTCCCTCCTACATCCATATCTGCAAGAGCTCTCAGTGGTCAGAAACCTGCAGCCCCTTATGTGTCCATTCAGCCACTTCTCTGAATTAAAGTTATTTAAATCATCTAATGAGTAGTTGGCCAGTCCAGTGCCCCAGGTCACAACCACCTTCTTCACCCAAACTCCCTCCCAGACCCCACTCTCCCTCTTGCACCCCAATCCCTTCCCCCAAGCTTCCTTCTGCACCCTCCATCCCAAACCCCGCATCTCCTCTATTAATGTAATGGAAAAGTGCGGCCCTCAACCACTTTCCAAATTATTGGAGTGGCCCCTCCATCAAAAATTATTGCCCATCCCCGGCCTAGGGTGTGACAGAATGTAGAAAATGTTGTTAAAAACTGCATCAGGAGTGCAGCAGAGGGGACTAGACCACAGAATTCGGGACCCTTGCTGCGCCGCCAGTAAATGATGGGTTCATGGAGTAAAATACAGGTTGATTATATTGATAAATTGCCTAAGACCCAGAGGGGGAATCAGTATTTAATTAGTGACAGTAGATATTTGCTCTGGGCGCATGGAGGCAAATCCCACCAGAAATCATGCTGCAGAGGCCTTAGAAGTTGCAGGAAGTAGTGTTGAGTAGATATGGGACTCCACAAGTAATTGATTCAGTCAATGGGCCACAGTTTGTAGGAGAAGCAGGCCCGCCAATGGTGGTGGGCAGTAATGGGGCAACTGGTTTGGGGCCTGGTGATACAAAAGGCCCTGAAGCTCCCAGCTGCTGCGGCTGTGGCAGCGGTGGCAGTCGGAGCTCCGGGCCCCTTAAATCCGGTGCGCTCTGGAGAACACTAAGTGCTGCCTGGGGAAGACTGAGGGTGATCAGGTTCAGGCGCCTTCCTAGCGAAAAAGCATGGAAAACGCTGCATTATTCAAGGGAGAAAGCTCTCCCTGCAATGGTGACGTGGGGTGAATGACAGCCGGGCTCATGCACAATGCCAGATCGTTAGAATGGGAGACTGAAGAAGGAAAGCAGCAGGATATGCATGTCCGGTGTCTTTAAACCTGCACCAGGAAGTCAGGCAGCAGGGTGAGTGGAGAAAGTGAAACACAGAGAAAAAGATGGACGGAGACACATGAAAAACAGCTTAATTCACATAAAATGACATGAAGGGCTATTTACAATGTTTGCACTAAATGATGAACAAAACTAAGCAAAACCCGGCTTTTATGAACATTAAACATGGATCATTAAAGCATCATTATCGCCAAGTTCACTCAAGCGATTGTTAACGCACCGAGACAACCAAAGAGTGTCCAGGGTACAAGTCAGTTTATAGGAGATGAAACCAGTTTGCTGCCCAACCTCAGTGCCTTGCACAGCCCTTGCACCTCACACCACTCTGCCCTGGCCATTCTCTTCTGGTGACGTATCAAAATGGCTGGCTGATGCCCGACCCAGCAAAGCGTTGGCCAGGCAGGAAGCTGGGGTTGTCTCTGCTTCCAGAACTAGCAGGGCCGGAGAGAAAACCAGACGCACTCCCCTGAAAACTACTAAAAAGCTGCTACCAGAAACAGGGCCGGCTCTAGGTTTTTTGCCGCCCCAAGCAAAAATTTTTTTCGCGGCCCCAGGCACCGGGGCTCAGCACTGGTCAGGCACAGGTGGCTGGGCTCTGCTCAGAACTGACCAGACCAGGGCAGGGGCACCCCCTCCCCCAAACCCACCGGCTGTCCCCACAGCAGCGGCTTGGCCCTATCCAGCCCCTCCCTATGGACAAGCACCCCTCAGTCCCGACCCACAGCCTCCACAGCCAGCCCAGCCCTGCCCCCCCCCCAGCTGCCGGTGCACCTCACTCCCTGACCTACAGGGCAGGCTAGGGCAGTGGCACAGGCACTGAGGGGTGATGTGGCAAGGGGACGGGTAGCTTGGGCAGCGGCAGAGCAGTGACACAGGAACTGGCGTGTGTGTGGGCGGGGGTGGTGAGCCAGGGCCGGGCCAGGCACGGGACGCTAGCTGGGGACTGACATGCGGCCGGGGTAGAGCAGGGACACCCATCCCCAGCGCTGTGAGCTGGGGAGAGAGGCAGGGCACTTACCCAGCCCCAGCATGGGGATGTGTAAGCCAGTGGCGAGGGGGAGCGTGGGGACGCCCAGGAGGCCATGCTGAGCCGCATCCCCATAAACCAGCTCATCCAGCCGCACCGGGCAACTGTCTCTAAGCCCTTCCCTCTGCCTCCTTTGTCGTTGTCAAGCGCCACAAAGCGTGGTGGGCTTTATGGCTGGGAGCCACATGCCCTGCAGGAAGGGGCCGCTGCCACGAACAGGTTCCTGGCTAGTGGGGCCACAGACCCCCCTGCCCGAGCGGAGCGAGTCAGGCGCAGCGCGTTCCCAGGGTGGCCTGGGCAGCTCCGCAGTGGGTATAGGCGTCTCTCGCAGCCCTTTAAAATCGGCGGGGCGGGGCAGGGCCGGGCATTGCCGGGGGCAGCTGCTTACCTGGAAATGCCGCCCCTGGAAATGTGCCACCCCAAGCATATGCTTGATTTGCTGGTGCCTAGAGCCAGCCCTGACCAGAAAGGAACCAAACGGAGACAAGCCAGGAGAAAACGAACCATTGTGCGTGAAGCTGAACAAGAGGGTGGCTGGCTGCGTGGGCCCCTCTGGGGGAATCAGATGCACAAAGCAATGGGCTGTTATGCTCCTCTGCACGACTCTCCTCTCCAGGTCATGGGAGCAGGCAGGAAGGGGATTTGCTCAACAGCCTCCAAGCCAGGGACGGAGTCACTTGGGGCTGGGGCCAGATCAGGGAGACCAGAGAGGGCCATATAGTGGCAATGGCACAGCTTGGCCCTCATACCATAGCGCTGCTTCTTGGCCACGACTGCAAAAGGAACCTTCCCTGCAGCCTCCCAGGACAACAGTACTGAGTTTTCTGGCAGTGAAAAGAGCCCAGGAAGGAGCCAGCGTCATTTCTGCAGGCGGCCTTTCACCTTCTCCTCTGCCGGTCCCTTCACATGTATTGCTCAGATCCAGACCTACCCCCACAGGCACTCATCAAAGCCCTTGCTTGGGGTCAAACCACTGAACCCATCTGAAGTGGATCCCACAGAGAAACACTCTCCCCCCACTCCTGCACCACCAAGGAAAAATGGGGTGGGAAGAACACTCCTAAAACAAAGGAATAGCAAATCTCACAACAAAGCCAAACCCGGACTATCAGAAATCCAGCTAGTGTGCACAGCACATGCCAAACACAGCCTCATTCTCAGAAACTCTCGTGTTTCCGAGAGAGGCATTAGGGATAGTCACGTTTCCTGAGTTATTCTAACAAAGTTCCTTTTTCAGTATTAAATGAAAGCAACTTCCTCTGTGATGCTTTATCATTGTCATGTGAAGGGGGAACAGCCGTGCAAGCTTCCAGATGCTTAGGCCTTCCCTTGAGAGAGCCCCTGTAGCAATAAGTTTGTAGATCAGGGTCCTGACCCTTTTAATCCTTCGCCTCTCTTCACAGTCTGCCAACAAGGGCACCAACTATAACAAAACTTTTCTGATGTTGACACTTGTCCAATAAAAACTGAACTGAGACCAACTCCTCTCAAATACAATGGTACAAAGTAAGGGCCTGGCCTGCCCAACCCTTACTACTAGGCATAGCCTTACTGACTACAAATATCACCTGAAATGAGATCTTGGGCCACTGAAGCAATAGCTCTTTAGTTTATAGTCCTGTAGGACCTTAGAGACTAACAAACATTTTTAGAATCATGAGCATTCGTGGGTAAAACCCACTTCATCAGATGAGTTGGAGTGGCAATAAAAGAAACCAAGATATACATAAAAGCAAAAATAGTACCTTTCAATTGTTGGGCCCATGTTAATGAGGCTAATTAAATGGACTGACTGTGTCCCGTTAATGGCTTTTGAGGTTATTCAAGCTCAGGGTAAGTGTCAAACTTGTAGATGATGCGGAGGATTCTTGGCAGCTCTGAACTTAGGCTGTGTCTTGCAGTTCTTCCAGGTCTTTCCTTCTTATTATTCTTTTTGTTCCTTCTTTTACTTTCTTCCTCTTTTGCTGGTCTCTTTATTTGACCCCAGATTATATAGCGAAACTTGAATCCTGCTTAGCCATACCGTCACCAATTATTTTATTAAAATTTTACTAACCAATCATAAAATACTGCAACAAAATTATCTAATCAATCAGATCCCAGTACCTTAGTAGATTTACACCGAGCAAAATTAATTATACAGCAGACAGAAATCATTACAAACCAAACAGAGATCATACGGACAACCAATAGGAAAGTGAGGACCATAATCATAGAATGAGGATTCCACAGCACCAGCTCTTGAGACCTGGTTTCTTGCCAGAGGAGATGCTATCAAGCTAAGTTTTCTTCACCCATCTTGAGATCTGTTTCTTTGTCTGGTAGGTGCTATTAGGACAGGGTCTTCTTCGCAGCCTGTGTGACACTATTGTAATGCAATTTAGATGGAATGTGAGCCTGTGACTCCCTGCTTTATAGCTAATGGCTGTTGCTCTTTCAATCTGGCTGCAAATGGAGGACTTGGGCGTTAAGCCTTCCAATACGGCCACAGGCCTTCCCATATGGCTACAGAAAAAAAGCTATATTCTTTCCCTGACTCTCAGACTAACACAGTAACCACTAAATCCATCCTCTGTGCATGGGTCTGGTCCGATTCTGCGAGCTGATTTCACTGTTTACTTTGAGAAGTACCATCTCTAGTGTTTGAGACCAACATGGGATATTTGGTTTGCTAGAACTTTGCAGTCAGAGGTCATTCTTACTGAAGAAACTTGTTAGTCTTTTTTGCTTTGTGCTTTAGTTTGTGCTGCCTTAGAAACATGAGAATCAATATCAGGGATTTATATTCTGCCTTCCAAATAGTGGGGGATCCTGGACCCACAAAACAATTTTGGGATAAGCTTATCAGGCCGCTATAAAAGTGTATCATCCGCAACATAAATACGAGAATGAGATTGAAGCTTGTCCTTTGATCTGATTATTCAGGCAGCTAAAAAAGGAAGAGATTGGATGATTCAGGGTATTGGATCACACATGCAGCCTGAAAGCTCATGTAGGTTTCTGGTTAATTGATAAGCAGGCACTGAGAATATTTTCTACCTGATGTCTCTTTGAAATCTCACTACTGTTCATTATAATTGACTGGAGAAAATGTTGCCACAGCCAAAGAACAGGGACACATCGCCACGCTGGACAATCACATTTGGAGTCTTTTTTTCCCTGCTAGGGGAATGTTATTCCCCCTGATATATCAGAGGTTCTAGGGTGCATGTAATACAGGGTTCGCAGCCATAGAGTTAAGGCTAGAAAGCACCACAGATCAGCTAATCTGACATCCTGCATATTACACCACCCACCACACACACACAAAGCCCAACAGCCAAGCTAGTGTAAGCAGGATCTGAAGAACGTGTCTCTTACAGCTAGCTGGAAGTCGGGAGAGACCCTGGGTCCATGAAAATACAATTTGTTCCTGTTTTGCTTAGCTGTGTTAGCTATTCAGCAGATGATGTGGTATTTTGCTCATGGTAGCCAACATCATTTGTGACCCCACACCAGCTATGTTTGTATGAAATGCTGGCATAGCTTAAAGATGGTTCCCAATGTTTGACATTTTGTGGGAATGCAGAAAAGCAGGACCGTGCTTGTTCCAAATGACAGGGTTCACAGGCTCACCGTTAGCAGAAAGAATCTTGCTAATGCAGGGGCTCAACTTTAGAGCTCTATGAGAGATGGGGCTGAAGGAACATTATTTTGGTCAGGAGGCTATCTGGCTTTCCCTACTTGGATGGGTTTGACCTATTTGCTTCCTTCCCCCCCCCCCCCCATATACATACAGACTGTTCAAAGAATGGCGCTAAATAGACATTATTAGGGAGCTGAAATCACTGGGGACTGATGGGCAGAAGTCACAGCCAAGAAGTGGATGGCAGCAGATGGTGACTGACAGCCAACAGGGCGGCAGCGGCGAGATGCGGCAAGTGGCCAGCAGAGCAGCGGCAGTGTGACAAGTGGTCAGCAGGGCGGCAGTAGAGAGGCATGATGAGCAGCCAGCAGGGCTGCGGCAGCGGCGATGAAGGGCCAGCAGAGCGGTGCCAGAGAGCAGTGCGCAGGCGGAAGGCAAGTGACCAGCGGAGAGAATAAGATGCCTCCTGACCTCCCCCCACTCAGGATGGGAGGTGAACCCTGCGGATGCACCTGTGACCGCTGGGTCTGCCCTGACCAAGGGAGTGGGGTGCAGAGGAGGGTTGGGCATGTGAAGGGGACCTTTACGTTGGTGGACGTCAGAACCTGAGAGGAAAAGGACGTGGCCCAGCTTGCCTGGCGTGGGACTGTTACTCATGGTTTTGGTTTATGAACTTTGTGGTGTTGCCTAAATTAATGCCACGTTACTTCCCTCCCTTTTGCTAAAAGTTTCTTTTCTACTCTCAGACAGCCTCAGCTCCAGGTGCTCCTCAGGGACACTGGTGGGAGGGGGGAGGCTGCAGCTCGCGCCACATTTGTGCAGGGAAAATTACTGGCTGTTCCCCTTCATCAAGCAGTGAGGGGAAAGTGCACGGTTTGTTGCATTCCTCATTCTGACTGGGGAGTGCTGGGGGCAGATGAACTTGGACTTGCCCCAGCCAAGAGACATGCTGTGCCCGCTGGAGCTGCAGCAGCTATAGAGAGGCGCATCTCAGCGGGTCCCAAACTGATGCAATGAGAGAGGCCTACCTGACCACAGCATCCTGGCTCCCCTCTCCTCAGGAAAGCCTGAATACTGAACCCCTCATCCCCACAGCAAGGATTTTAATGAAGGAAACCAAAAGTTAAATTAAGGACCTGAGCAACACTGAGTAAATCTTCTAGTAAAATAAATAAATGTTCCTCTTTGCCTGATTTTAGCAGGTTAATATTATTAATTTGGATAATGTGGATTAAAGGCTCATCAATTGATCTGATCAGACAATAATAAGGTTCTTGTCCCAGAGTGAGGCTACAGGGACCCTCGGGGTGTTTGACAGGGACACTCATACTGAGACAAATGTAGCCTTAAACACTTTTATTGAGATAAATGAAATAATAATCAAACAGCAACCTAATGGCAAACTAATGGCTTACAAAAGCAATAACACTGTTCTAGAGATACATGTGGTATCACAGACTGGAAACCTTTGATGGCTGTACTCACACCCATCCTTGGTGGAAAGCAACAAAGGAGCAGCCTTGCCTCTGGCATGCCAAGAGTTCAGGTCCCAGTTCCTGAGGTGGGGGTGCAGAGCTCAGGAGATGCTGAACATTGACAAGCCAGAGATGCCTCCATCTAAAAGAGTTTTAACTGAACTAACCAACATAAATAAAATTAAAATCTGACTAATAAACAGAAGGAAAATGAACAAAGATGCCTAGAAGCTCAGAATCTTTGGAGCTACATGGTATGAAGGTAACGTACCAAGTCCTGCTTCCATGTCCAAATGTAGAATCCACCAATGTTGCACCCATGACTGCTGACATCCACGTATGTATTAATGACATTAGCTCATTCGCACATCTGCTATTTCTGTCCTACCTGGTTCTAAGTGATGAACCAGTTATACTTTACCATGTTTATCTACGTAAAGGCAGCAGCCATATATGGCTCTTATGCTTTAGCTCACTACCTAGGTGACAAGTCCCGAAGATGTGTACACTAACTTAGCCTTAGCTCAACATACAGGACATGGCCTGCAGGCCCCTTGCGTTACAGCCAAAACATACTCTAATGTCACCCTATACACATATTAAGGTAAAATACTCAAACCCATAAGAAAATTAAAACCGCATAAGAAAAGATAGGCAAGCAAGCAGGCTAGCCTTATGGTAAAGCACACTGGCCTTGCCCCCTTCCCCCATATGTTACACAGCAAATAGCTTGGGTTGCATCTTTCTCCAGAGACAGAATCCTGTCCAGAGAACTGGGTCAAACTTTCATATCTTTCCATAGATCTACCCCAGCCTCCATCTTTGCCCTGAGCTCCCGCTCCCTTCCATTGTGTGTGCTGTTGGTTCATTTCTGGTCACGCCCTTTGCCTCCTAACTACTTTATACTCTCCTTCACTCCACCCCACATTTCTGCAAGAACCTCTCACTCCTTCAGGGGTTAGACTAGACAACACCGCTAAACCCCTAATTCTCCTTTGGCCACGCTGCTTCCTTCAAAAAACTCCATCTACTCCATAAATCTTTCTGGCAAGAACACAGTCATGCCTGTGTTTGTATTACACAATGTCTTTGAGGGTCCCTACTGGGGCAGGGACCCATTTTCTGTTTGGCACACTGCACCTCTTTTTCGGTGCCATGCACACAGACGATGCTTTGTAATAATGACACACATGCTGTCTAGCCACCTGGGCTTGCGAGAGACTAACCAGCAATCTCCAGACTGTGCTATATAGAATTCTCAGAAAACACTGCAATTCCAACTGGTTCATGGCCCATTCCTGGGGTTAACAGGACATTCAGACATCTCCCCTCCCAAAATAATAAACTTGAAGTTCCCATTAGTGACCATTCTTGCCAGACCTATCCCTGTAATTTTGATACAGTTTCTCCCGCCCACCCCTTAAGACTGGTTCTTCTCCCTGAATGTGATCTACTGAATTAAAATCCTCTGTTTTTGAATGGAATAAGGCTGGACAGAGAGACTGCAGAAGAGGGAGGAACTGAGGCTCTTTGGCAGTGAGGAGTCAGCTACATGGGGAAGTGCTAGAGAAAGAGCCACCTGGGAGAGGAGATTGAGATTGCAGGAGCCTGAGTAACCAGGTGGCAGATACTAGCTAGACTTAGCTAGACTGGAGTAACTCCATGGAGGGTCTTGATTTCTAGGAGAATAATCCGGAACTGGATCCAGGAACATTGTACAGAAGACAAAAGAAGTAATACTTCTACTCTACTCTGTTTCAGTTTGAGTCTTGTGTCCAGTTCTGGGTGCCACGTTTCAGGAATGATGTGGCCAAATTGAAGAAGGTCCAGAGAAGAGCAACAAAAATTATTCAAGTTCTAGTAAACATGAGCTATAAGTGAAGACTGAAAGAACTGGGTTGCTGAGTCTGGAAAAGAGAAGACTGTCCTCAGGTACATAAAAGATTGTCCTTAATCTCCAGAGATAGGGAAGAACCGATGAAACTGCAAGAGCAGTTTGGGTTGGACATTAGGAAAAACTTCTTGTCAAGGTGGTTGAGCACTTGGAATTTCTACTGCAGGTTAGACAAACACCTGTCAGGGACAGTCTACATAATACTTAGTTCTGTCAGGAGTGCAGAGGACTACACTAGATGACCTCTCGGGGTCCCTTCCCTGTGATCCAGACATGGGTAGGAAGCCAGGGCAGAGGGCTGAGGATGGCGTAGTACAGCATGAGAAAGAACAACCTGACCACAGCATCCTGGATCCCTGGAAGCAGACAGAGCAGGGAGGGGCAGTTTTCAGGACACAAAAGGGCTGATGGCCCAGGGAAGGATTTCAGCAGAGACAGGGGCAAGGGAAGGATCAGGGGCAATGTGGTTTTCAGGGGCAAACATGACATCATTGAAAAGCATGGTGGACACCAATAATGCCCACTTCAGCACTGTCTCTCCCCACAGAGGCGCATCTCAGGCCACCCAGTAAGTATTGCAGTGAAGGTGATGGCATCACATCTGCCACAGAGTGATTGCCCTGGTGGGTCTGATAGGTGTGACATGAAAATCACATTCACTTTTGCTATTTGATGCTGAAGAAGGCAGCATGGTGGGAAGGGGCAGAGGAGAAAGCTTGCCAAAGAAAAGCAACTCTTTGAATATGGCTTATGGGCCAGGACAAGAGCAGGGGATAAAAGCCATTTGCTGACAGGTGAGAAGGGGCAGTGATGTGTCAGCTAAGGTGGTTCTCAGATGGGCATTAAATGGGCCTGTCCTCTTAGGCTCAGCACTCATATGGAAAGACTTGTTTCAGAGTGAACATAAAGAAGATGATCTTCTCATAGTTGGATTTGGTGCCAAACTCAAAGAGGCAGCAGAACAGGGGTGAGCCATCAGGGCCTGGCCCCATGTACTGGAGATCTGAATAAGCACAGAAGCCCTTGCAGATGACAATGGGTTTTGTCCATCTTCCTGGATTTAAGGGTTCCTTGTTGAGGTACACGCCTAAATCTTTCCGCTCGCTACAGTGTATGGGGTGAGAATAGAGGACCCACGTGTCCTGCTCTGACTTCACACCAGCAGGACTTGGGAAGCCAATAACACTCCCATGACAGCCCTCGGGAGGTTCTACCAGATTCTGAATTTTACAGTGTTGGTCACTGGGAAAATCCCTCCCCTCATTGTAGCTCACGGCCTGGACTCTGGCTCCCTCTCTGCTTCTAGCATTGCAGTACAGCACTGGCTTTCCTTGACTCTTCAATTCAACCACCTGGCACTCCCCAGCATTCTTCTCTGATAGAAAGTTCCCCCTTTTCCAGGTCTTCCCATGGTCATCACTAACAAAGCAGAAGGGATGGGGGGAGGGGACTTTCTTATCGTCAAGTATCCAATATGCATGTGCTGGAATCACTAGACTCTTAACCTCATTGTTTAGCTGTAAACCATGGCCTGGTCCCACTGCAAAGGTAGCCCAGGCCTTGGGTACTGTGTCAGTGTCAGTGAGATCCTTCACAGAACTCCAGGAGACTCCATTGTCAGTGCTGGTGACCTGGCACAGACGGGCCAGGTTTTTCCTTTCTCTGATCTGATAGTCTTCAGAGACGTTTCCCTTGATAGCTATAAAGACCAGAACGACGTTTCCAGTGACTTCATCGTACACAGGACATGGGTTCATGGGGCGGTGGTCGTCCAGTGGAGCCTTGACAATGGTCTTCACTTTTTCCCACTGCCACACAATATGAAAATAAACACAGTATTAAAATAAATCCATATTACCCAGGACGGATACTTGTATTACACATGCAGGCCAGAAACGAGAGGCACCAAATCCAATTGAGTGGTGAGAGTAGGGCACTGGAAGTCGAAGGTTTGTGTCTCAGGGCTGCCACTGACTTGCTGTGTTACTCAGAAAGCTAAATCAGAAGACTGATTTTCACACGTGTGAAGCCCCCATACATCCCTCAGTATGAAACCAGGTACCTGGCTTTAACCTCCCATGTTTGCAACATTGAATTAGTGATTCACCTGAACGAGACGGCAAGCGAGAAGCGGAGCTCTGGTCCAGATCCCACAGGTCCTGACTCCCTTGTGCTCGGCTGAAATTTAATAGCTCACAGCACGGCCAAGGAACCATGGAATAGAAGGGTTAGAAGAGACTGTTCCAGCTGCACAGTGACTAGAGGAGTCCCGAGTGCAGCCGTTTGGCTGGGAATGGGATGGCCAGGGAAGCTATTTGAGTTATTCAGATGGATGCTTATGTCCTGATTTGCTGATTGATCATTTTTAATCCTTGTCTCTACTTTGAATTTTTAACCAACATCTGTATAGCTTTTATTTTAATAAACCTCAGCATGCAGACAAGGTATCAAGTCCCTTTCTGACCAGCTGAACCCCATTTCACAGAATTATAGGTGGTTAATGAGGCATTGTTATTGAATATGTATCTAGCCGGACTGCTCTGAGACCTCAGTTGAGATAGGCAGAGACAGTGATTCGTCCTGAACAATGTACAATCTCACACAGCGATTTCAACCTGTGGTATGTGGACCTCTGGGGGCTTGCAAACTAGGTCTAAGATTTCTAAGGGGTCATCACCCCATCCATTCAAAAGGGGTTGGCACCTTCTTTTGTAGGGCTCTGCAAAGGGCGAGAGGTGGAAGACCACTGATCTAAGACAGCAAGCCTCATGTGGAGGCTCAAAGGAGAGGGGTAGGAGGCCTCAGACACTGCATTGTAATACATTTGCAATTGTTAGAAGTTATTACAAATGGATCAAGCATTGAGTACCCCCAGCTGCCTGCCAGCCTAGCCCTCATCAGCGGGTGAATTATTAAGTTAGAAGACATGTTTCACACATGAACCACCAAACATTTTGTTGGGCGGAGCAATTTTCAACAATTGGTGAACTAGAAGTTTGTTCAGCCAAAGTGAGCAGGTGCCCCTCCCACTTTCACCAGCTTCCATGTGTCTTGCCTCCCACCCCACCTCTTTCTGTCTTTGGTCTCTGGATCCGTGCCAGTGACCCTCTGCTGCTGTCTCCCCTGCCTGGCTCCCTGCACACAGCAGGGATGCCCTAGTAAGCCTATTGCCCATGCATCTCTTTGGCTTTTGTCCCAGCACCGCACCCAGTTTACTGCCCCACGAGTAAGTGAAGCAACAAAAGTCACTTCAGTGAAACGTGCATTACCTGAACGGTGTGCTTAGTCTTGTCGTACGTGCCTCTCTGCATGACTATCAGCTTGGCACTTTCGTCCTTCTCACCCCCCCGCTGCTCAGCGAAAGCCAGGATGGTACAGAACTTCTGAATGTAGAGCAGGGCTGGGATTCGATAGTGCGGCAGTTCCTCCTGGAACATATCTTCTTGCAGGTTGAAAGGGAAAGGCATTGGGCTGTAGGAACAGCAGGAAATGGGTATGATCTCACTTCCCCTTAAGCTGTAGGGGCTGGATAGCTACCTATGAAGCGCAGCCAAGAGAGATGCCTCTCCCTAAGTGCTGGAGTTGCTGGGGATGGCGTGCATGGGGGGGAGCCTCCCCAATGGCCCCAGCACCAAGCTGGAGGTAGCGCCCTGCCTTGCCACTCCCAACGGGTTGTTGCTGCAGCTGGAGAAGAGGAGCCCCTCCTGGCCATCCCCAGCAGGGAACCACCCAGGTAAGTCTGAGCCCCAACCCTCTGCCCCACTTTGACCCCCCAGATCTCTCCTCTCCCCAAAGCCCTGAACCACACCTCCACCCCAGATCTTTATCCCCTCCTGCACCCCAACTCCCAGCCCAGAGCCTGTACCCTTCTCCTGCCTCCCAATTCCTCATCCCCAGTCCCACCTCAGAGCCTGCACCCCCAGCCAGAGCCCTTGCACTCTGGCAAGGGCTATCTTTTGCAGCTCCCTCCTTCCCTTCCTATTACCAGGCCACATGCCCTCCCCGTTTTTGGACATCTCCTGCTCCACCTACAGCCTAGCAGGGAGGAGTGGGCAGCCTTTCCATTCCCTCCTGCCCCCTTTTTTCATCCCTAACCCCACTAAGGGGGGGGATGCAGGTGGAGCCCCTTGGGTGGAATCCACTCCCCCCCAACCTGTCCTTTTTGCAGACATTAAAGTTCTGTGCACAGAATTCCCCCCTACCCCCAGAAATGGGCTGCAGCAATGCCGGCTGTCACTGCACGGGGCAGAGCCCAGCTTGCACAGGGAAGTCCCTGGCCAGGAGGGGGTGTAGGAGGGAGAGAGAGCCAGAGGGTTCCTGGCTGCTGCAGTTCCCTGCACTCCCGGAGGGAAGGAGAGGGCAAGCCTGGGACTGGCTATCACGCTGTTTCTCCCTCTGAATCCCTGGGCTCTTGGAAGGCTGAGGGGAGAGGGTTCAGGTGTATGAGGCCCCACAGCTGGGCTCTGGGGGCAGACAGGGTGCAGGTATCTGGTCTGGAGGGGGCAATGGTTGAGCTCTGGGGAGGAGGCTGGTTAGATGTATTGACCACATGGAGAACTGCAGGTGGGCTCTGTGGAGGGAGGCTTGTGGGTGCCTGGCTCCCGGCTGGGCTTGTGGAGGGGAGCATAGTGGGTCTGAGAAACCCACTATGCTCCCACTATGTCATAGTGGTTTCTTTAACTCTCTGCTCCCAGGAGAATGTTTGGGTCTGTCTGTTACAGACACAGTTGCTGACAGGGGTGCTGAAATAAATCACCAAAATAACTGAAGCTCACATGGCCACATCATGGTATTTTGACAAAACACCTTTGCAGAATCATATATATAGTAGCCCAGTGTCTGTGACTCTGAAATGCTGAAACTCTGGCTGTTCCCTCTGGGCGATGCTGTTGCCTCCCTGGCTGTTCCCTCTGGGTGGTGCTGTTGCCTCCCTGGCTGTTCCCTCTGGGCGGTGCTGTTGCCTGAGTCACGTCCTTCGCCTCACGCCGTGCTGCATGGGGACCGCGGTGCCCAAACAGCTGCTTGCGCCGCTTGCTCCCCCGCGGCGGCCCAGCTGAGCAGCGCAGAAGTCAGCCGAGCGCCACAGCGGGGGGGGGGCGGTGATGTACACGGCCAGGGGGCGGGACCTGGCCGTGTACATCACCGCCCCACCCCCCCTTCACGCTCCCCCTTCGCCTCCCACCGTGGCGCTCGGCTGACTTCTGCGCCACTCAGCCGGGCCGCTGTGGGGGAGCCCAAATGGCTGCTTGTGCTGCTTGCTCCTACACGGCGGCCTGGCTGAGCAGTGCAGAAGTCAGCCGAGCGCCACGGTGGGAGGCAACAGCACCGCCCAGAGGGAACAGCCAGAGGGCGGGGCCTGGACGAGCATGCATCCCCAACGGAGACAGAGGAGAGCAGAGAGAGAGTGAGAGGCAGGAGGGGGAGAAGAGAAAGAGAGAGACAGAGAGAGAGGCAGAAGGCGGAGGAGAGCTGAGAGAGAGGGGGAGGCAGTAGGAGGAGGAGAGAGAAAGAGAGAGAGACACGGAGTGAGAGACCGGAGGCTCAGGAGAGAAGACCGATGTGGAGGAGAGACCTGAAAATCCCGTCTTATAACGGGCTAATTAGCTAGTTGTAAAATACTGTGCACAGAACATGGAATGTTTTGGTGCAGAATGCCCCAGGAGCAAGGCCGAGCTAGGGCATACATCTGTTTGGGACCTTTCACCTGGGTGATGGGGATAAGCTAATGCCCGCACAGAGCTGCAGCCTTGAACATAGATAGAGAAAGGAGGCGTCGCAGCGGGTTGGTGTAGGGGAGCTAAGTCCATACCCCCTTTTATACTGAATAGGTGCGTCACAAAGAAAGAACCAAAATGCCCCAACAGGACAGAAATAAGGGAAGCTGCACTGCAGCAGTCCAGTCCCTTCAGTTCCCCCAGTCTGCTCCCCTGACCTGCCGCCCTCAGTTTACCCCGGCTATTTGGGAGGTCCCAAGAGGGGACAGAGACCTCTTGATTGGCTCAGAACATGGTCGCCATAAAAAGGAAGAGAGGGGAACTTGCCCCTGTCCCTCAGATTTTTTTCTAGGGACTTGTTTGAAGTGTGCAACCTGGTTTGGGGGTGTTATATCCTGTTGATGTTGACGAAGTGATACTTTCTGTTTTAGAGTTAAGAACAGCAGAGTGTTCACTGCATAGTTTCCTATAAGACTTACACGGCGTTGCTTGTGTCCCTAACCCAATTCATTTGTATTTTTTGGAAAATAAAATGAAAATGTCCCTGCTTTATTTGAAGCGCTGCTCTGGGGTGGGGCTGGAGAGGAGGGGTTCAGTGTGCAGGCTGCCCCAGGGTGCTAGCAATGTGGCCATGAAATGTCGACAGCGGGAGGCAGAAAAACTGATTTGATTGAGTTTCATTTTTGACAACTTGTGCACGTCGACAGCACTTTTGTCACCAAACCTTCCCAGTGTGGACACAGCCTCAGAGTACAGGCTGGGATGCTGCTGTAGCCCCAGGCCAAACAAGCCCCAGGCTGTAGCCCCAGCAAAAGAAGCCAACCCCATATTTGCCTCCCTTCCTCTCCCAGCCCATGCCCATCCCTGTGTTCCACAGGATCCCTGCTTCCCTTCCAGTCCCAGCACTCACCTCGCCTGCTCTTCTTCATCTCCTTCCTCTTCCTTAGCAGCCTGGCTCCCCACATCCAATGCCCCACAATCCAGCTTCCCATCTGGCCTGCCCCCTTCTGTTCACAATTTCAGCAGAGCTGGTTTCCCTGTGGAATTGATGCTACTGGCTCCTCTGTCTCCTGCTGCCTCTCACCCACATATCCCTCAGTCTTTGCTTCTCCTTTCCCCTTCTCCTGGGATCCCTCTCATTTTCATTCTCTGCCTCTGCCCTTGCACCCCTTTTCTGTTGCTGCCTCCCACTCTTTGCTGTCCCTACCACCAATTCACCTTGTGGTCAGGCAGACTCCTCCACCAAGCCCTGGGGCGTGCCCATTCACACTGGCTTTTCCCTTGGGCCTCTGGCCTGGGGGCAGGTGTCCTGCTTGCTAGGGGGCACTGAGAGGGGAAATGCAAAGCCCTGCTTCCCAAAAGCATTCAGGAGTTTTCTCTTTGGCCTGGGTGCTTGCTAAGCACCCTACACCCCCACCTGTACTCCAATACTCTGCCCAAGCCTGGAGCACCCTCCCAGAGCCAGCACCCTGTACCCCCCTCCTATACCCCAACACACTGCTTCAGCCTGGAGCACCATCCCAGACTCAGCACCCTGTACCCCCCTCCTACACCCCAACACACTGCCTCAGCCTAGAGCCCCATCCTGCACCCCAGTGACCTCCCAGAGCTTGCACCTCTCACCCCCTCCTGCTCACAAAGCCCATGGTCCTGGCCCAAAACCCACACTCCCTGTCCCAGCCTAGTGAAAGTGAGTGAGGGTGGGGGAAAGAAACTCATGGAAAGAGGAGGGAATGGAGTAGGAGGTGCCTGAGAGAAGGGGCAGGGCCTTGGGGAAGAGGCAGAGTGGATCCTGGGTTGTCCTGACATTTAAAAAGTGATGGGCATAAAAGGGTTAGAGAGCAACCCAGGGAGTTTTGTGAGTCGGGGGTTTCATGTGGGAGCAGAACAGAAGGAAAGAGGCCGTGCTGGGGGAAGGAAGAGCGGGAGAATGTTGCTCGTCGCTCATGGTTCTGCGGGGATGAAATCGAACAAGAAATTAGAGTTACTCAGGGAAGCCCAGTGAGCTATGAAGAAAGGAAAAGCTGTTCCGGAGCTAACAACGGGCTCCGTGCCTGTCGAGGGAGCAATCTGCTCTCTGCCAAAGATGCAGGAGTTAGAGATAAAGGAAGAATCGAGTCAGTGTCAGGGACCGGGAGCAGGCGAGGAAACAGTGTTGGCAGGAGCGAGCGGCTGCGGCTCAGATCGCCGGGTGGCTCGAAATCCGACCCTGGTGGGCAGCAGGAAAGAATCCGGGAGTTGGGAAGCACGATGTGGTAGCGAGGGGCAAGGCGCACGCAGCGCCGGCGACAGACGGGCCAGCCTCGGCACTTACGGTGCCCGACACAGAATGGGGCGACTCCCCTCCCACTGCCAGTGCAAGCTGTGCTCTGATCTGTTTTCCAGGCAGCCTGCAGCCCATGGGTCACTCAGAGCAGATAGCTGGAGGAACTTGGGCTGGCTGCCTTGGAAACAAGCCACTTTCACTTCCTCAGCAGCCAGCCAGCTGGAGCACAAGCTCCCCATGTCCAGCCAGTGGGACGCCATGTGGGGTGGGGGCTGCCCTCAGCGCTGGGAAGCAGGGAGTCAGGGGCTGCGGGGCTCCACATTGCAGGGCGGAAGGGAAGAACAACATCACCATGATACTTCCCATGCTGAAGAGCCAGTAAAACAGGGTCCCACCAAAGCTGGCGCTGCCTGGCCCACCTCACCTCATCCCAGTGGCAGGGGGAGACTCACAGAAGAGTTGCCCCACCCAGCCCTTCCCAGAGAGACACCAGCACCCTCCTTCCGAATGTGCCAGGCCACCTCACTTAACTCGACCAACCCTGCTCTTACCTGGACATGTTGCTCCAAATTTAGTGGTGCAGGTGCAGCCGTGTGTGCCTAAGAAATGCCTCCTGCCACAGTTCCCTGTGAGAAAGAGCATGCAAAGAGGAGGATGGAGCATCAGATCCCATCTCCATTGGTGGAGCCAAAAGAGAGAGAGAGAGAGAGCAAGCTGGGGGACTAATAATTAGAAGCAGGGTGAGAAATTACCTCAGGCTGTAGCTAACACGGCACCCTTAGGAGTGGTGTCAGGGACTGAGTCTCAGGAACTGCAGGAGAGTTATAAGAGGGCTTCAGCAGTTACATAGCCACCAACAGACTGCAAGCAGAAAAGGGAGGTCACAGAGTGAAACAGCAGGAGGTGGAGTCAAGTATTATCTCAGAGGATCTATGCACTCTAAAATATATAGAGAGATAAATGATACTAGGATATTTACTTGCCATTGCTCAAGTCATTAACTCAAATAAGGGTTTTTTATTTTTAGAACATAAAAGGAAAAGGTATATGCTTTATTTAAACAACTGTTTTTTTCAAAAATTTTATTATTTTTATGAAGTAAATTTTTATTTTTTGATTTCTTTAAAAAAGGGATTGTTTAAAATTTTTCCATTTAATTTTTTAGTGTATGATTTCATCATCCCTGTAAACTCTTACCATTTGCTGTGTTTTGTGGAAGAAAACATTGTCCTCACTCTGCATTTGTAAGCAACAAGTAGTTAGAGACAGTTTTATTACGAGCTGCAGCAAGGGAAAAACTAATTCAGGCGCAGATCTTCGAATACAAGCAATTATGAAGCAGTTTATATACTGTCCATTAGATATAATAACAATAACAATTAGTCTCCTTCCCATTACAAACACCAATGGCTAACAGTGATTTTAGTTCCACCCAGATGCTCCTTATCTCAAGGTCCCTGCCAGAGTCAGCATTCTATCCTTATCTCCGTATGGAGGCGAGAGGCGAAGGCAGCATCTTATTACAGCTCTCGCATTGTCAAGAGTCAGAATTTGCCTTACTCTTGCTCTCTTGCTAACAAGACTAAGATGGCTGCACACAAATTCCCTTATTCCCTTTTTCCTGCCTCCACAGTTTTAACAAAAAAGGACTATAATCAATGTGGTTTGAAATAACATTTTCTTCTAGCTTTCAAACCTTAAGCATTGGTTTAGCTATGCCAAAACAGAGCCCTACTCCACATTTCTCCATTTCATCTTCCAGGTTCATCCTATTACTCTGACTCAGTTCCGTTCAGTCTCTTTTAATATTTGCTGAGTTATGTCAGTTTTGAGGCATTGCTTGATTTGGTGAGTCCATTTCTTTTCGGTTTGGTTTTCATAGAATCATAGAACCATAGATTCTATGGTGACCTTCTGGAAGAGCCCTCAGAAGGTCATCAAGTCCAGCCCCCTGCTCCAGGCAAGACCAATCCCAACTAAATCAACCCAGCCAGGGCTTGGTCAAGCCAAGACTTAAACACCTCTAGGGATGGAGACTCCACTACTTCCCTAGGTAACCCATTCCAGTGCTTCACTACCCTCCTAGTGAAATAGTTTTTCCTAATATCCAACCTGGACCTCTCCCACCACAACTTGAGACCATTGCTCCTTGTTCTGCCATCTGTCACCACTGAGAACAGCCTCTCTCCATCCTCTTTGGAACCTCCCTTCAGGAAGTTGAAGGCTGCTATCAAATCCCCCCTCACTCTTCACTTCTGCAGACTAAACAGACCCAACTTCCTCAGCCTCTCCTCATAAGTCATATGCTCCAGCGCCCTAATCATTTTGGTTGCCCTCCGCTGGACCCTCTCCAATGCGTCCACATCCTTTTTGTAGTGGGGGGCCCAGAACTGGACACAATACGCCAGATGTGGCCTCACCAGAGCCAAATAAAGGGGAATAATGACATCTCTGGACCTGCTGGCAATGCTCCTCTTAATGTAACCTAATATGCCATTAGCCTTCTTGGCTACAAGGGCACACTGTTGACTCATATCCAGCTTCTCATCCACTGTAACCCCCAGGTCCTTTTCTGTAGAACTACTACTTAACTGGTTAGTCCCCAGCTTGTAACTATGCTTGGGATTCTTCCGTCCCAAGTGCAGGACTCTGCACTTGTCCTTGTTGAACTGCATCAGATTTCTTGTGGCCCAATTGTCCAATTTGTCTAAGTCACTCTGGACCCTATCTCTGCCCTCAAGCGTATCTACCTCTCCCCCTAGCTTAGTGTCATCCACAAACTTGCTGAGGGTGCAATCCATCCCCTCATCCAGGTTATTAATAAAGATATTGAACAAAACCGGTCCTAGAACCGAACCTTGGGGCACTCCGCTAGAAACCGACCACCATCCTGACATTGAGCCATTGATCACTACTTTTATGAGACGCAATCCCATTCTAGGCACATCCCTTTTTCCTGGCATAACCGAACCCTTACGCTGCTGTAAGTTATGATACGTGGAAGCTGTATACCAAATTCGATGGTCTTAGCTCTTACTGTTTAGGAGGAGTTATGTGAGACACACACAAATTCTCTAAAATACATAATAGATATCCACATAAAATGCTATGGGCCATGGGGACTTGTGTGGCTGAAATTTATTTGACCATGAGTACATGCATTGTATGTTGGCAACTGAAATGAAGACTAAGGTTTCAAGTGATCAAGAGCTATTTGTACACAAACAACTTTTGTTATCTCCCTGGAAAATAGGATGAATCAGCAGATAAAAAGCATCAAGTGACACGGTGATAAACATGTATAAGTACTAGAGGAAATGGCACAACTTAGATCACAGTGGCTTGCCCAAGACTATTTTCTTTGACATTTTGGTGAAGGCCCGAACAACAGAGACAAAAGACTCATCACGTCATGAAGCGGATTATACATAGAGGCTTCACACGTTTGCAAATAGAAATCTATCAAAAATCCAGAGCCCTGAACCACCAGGCTCTCTGACTACAGACTATGAGTATGATTGGGGTATGAATGTGGAGTGAATGAGGGTCATTCCGTCAGCAATAAAGAGGATTTAACATATGATATACCAACTTTCTAACCAGTATCAGCCTGTTCCCAAATCCCATAGAGTGACCGCTCTGGGGATCTAACACTTAGGCTACATCTACACTACAAAGAAAAGTCAGGAAAAGATATGCAAATTCTGAACTGCAATTTGCATATCTTTTTCTGCTTTTCTGTTGGAAGAGGCTTTTCCGAAATTTGACGAAGCTACGAGACTACATGGCGCCAAATTTCAAAAAAACTTGCTCTTTCAAGCCATCCCTTCTTCCTTGTAAAACAAGGTTTAAAGGAATGGTGAAAGAACGCGTCTGTTTTTCCGAATTTGTTTTCAGAAAAGTGGCCACATTCCTTGGATGTGGCAGTGCTTTTCCAGGATGCGCTGCAGTCTAGACATAGCCTTAGTGTTGAATTGCAGGAGTGAGGACTATCAAGGAGTGAGAGATTTGAAACAGGGACTTACAGTGTTGGGGAAGTCCTTATTAAAATTGAATAAGGGTGATTCCTTATTTTGTGGAATTAGTGAAGGAAAAAAAATGCACAGGGAGATACCATGTGGAGAACCAGTTACAGTAAATGCCAGTGAGAGAGAGCATGCAAAGAGATACCGCACAATGTTCTTGTAACAATGTTTAGAACACTGTTGAAGAGTAAAAGTAAAGGGGTGGTGAAGGCACCCCTGTGGACTAAAGTTAAAGACCCTCTCTGTTGGAGAAGGAGATTTGGGACATGCCCTTGGATGCAGGGTGCAGTGGAAACTGATACAACAACTGATACCACAGGAAACCTGTTTAAGAAATATCAAATATGTGCAGCTGTACAAGCCTAATGCCAGTGAAAAGCAAATGGCTGTGGGGGGAAAGAGATAGGTCAAAGACTCAATGAAGGTGTTATCCAGTGCAAATTATATGAAGCCTGGGGATTTGCCCACTGATTACCTGTTACGGAGAATAACAATGGGGTTATTGGCTGGGGGAATGCAATCGGTGACTAACCCTGTGGCAGAGGTCACCAGACACGTCACAGATGATTCTGTAATGGCTGTTAATTTAATCAGGGGGACTTTTGGAATGATGTGTTTGAAGGACTGGTCTGGAATTTATTAGCAGTGTCTACTGACTTGGTGTATCAAGCAGGGCTAAAGGGTTACTGTCACGTAAGCACTGGAGAATATGCAAACGAATGATGAAGGGGGGATGATCAAATCAAAATGAGCCCCACAGGGGAGGAAATGTGACTCGAAATATTGCTTGGAGGGGTCTGAAATCGAGGGGAGTAGCTCTGGGGAAGTGGAAAGGGAGACACACTGATGGGCTGACTAAAGAAATGCAAAGGATGGAAGAAGAAATGTTTACAGAAGGGAGATGCAGTTGCACAAGCTGAGAGGTCAATGAAACCTGCTGTCTAGGGATGCCCCAATGACAAGTTGCTTCTGCTGGAAATGGGTCCCCAGGAGTTGGAGATGATCATTGCATTAAGTTGGGATAATTCTGATTAAGCTGAATGGAAGCCAGAGATAATTGTCATTATGAGAAACAATGGACCCAGTGATTGATAGTGGACCCTTTGGATAGTGAGGCTGGTGTAAATAAAAGCTGTGATTTGACTCGCTATGTGTCTGAGATCATCACAGCAGCATCCTTTACTGGGGAAGGAGCGAGATTAGGGATGTGAACCACTAGTCGACTAGTCAACTATCCAATAAGCAAATGCTTATCGCATAGTCAACACACTAGTCGACTAGTCACTTCCCCCCACTTGCTGCCTCTATCAGAAAGAGGCAGCAAGCAGGGAGAAGGGCAGGTGCTTCAAAGCAGCAGCACCACATGGAGCCTGGGACCAGACCCTGAGCTCCACGCAGCACTGCCGCTTTGAAATGTTGTGTGGAACCTGAGGGACCTGATAGTCAGCTGGGGACCCCAGCTTCATGCAGCACGACCACTCTGAAACACTGCTGGGATCACGGGGCCAGCGCTTTCACCTTTGAAGTGTAGCAACAGCCTTGAGGCTGTTGTTACACTTCAAAGGTAGAGGTGCCTTTATCGACTAATCGAATAGTAAATGCAAATTACATTGACGATTTGATTAGCCCCGCGTTTCTCAAACTGTGGTTCCCAACCCCCGGGGGGTCACAATCAACTTAGAGGAGGGTCGCGGTATCACAAAGTTTGAGAACCCCTGGATTAGCCCATGAATCTAAATTGAACATCCCTAAGTGAGAGGAAAAATGGATCATTCAACAGAAACAGCCAGACCTAGAGAAGGACCAAATACTGCAGATAAACCAGGCAGCTGACCCAGCACTATTAGGAGGAATCGGTTGGTTTGGATGTAACTAATGGAGTGTGCGGCATGTGTCTCGCTGGGCAGGAGGTGCCCCCACAGCAGGGTAAGTTACAAGAATCTGTGCTACAGAACCAGGAGCATAGCTTGTGCTGAATCAGCAAGCTGCATGGGTGAGGGAGTTTCCCTAGTACATATATATATGGCCTATTCGTCTCGAGAGACGGTAGTAAGCCCTGGTACTTGGACTAAGAATAAAGCAGAAGGTGGTAAAATCAAAACGTGTTAAAATGGTGGGGGGTGAATTGCGACCATAGAGACAGTATAAATATCGTGTGCAAGCAGAGGCAGGAGTGGGGAACAGCAGGAGGTGATTGAAAGGGGGGTTCCGCAAACAGTCACTCCATTGGACCCCTGCTAAAAGCCACTGGAGATTGGCAGTGGATTTTAGACAAATCATTAAAGCTACTCTGCCATGGCGCCAGCAGTAGCAGCTCTGCCTCAGGTGATGGCAAGCGCAAAGGAGCTCCCTCTATGGTTCTTTGTCATAAATTTAGAAAATTGTTTCCTCACCATCCCATAGCACCCTGATTATTGAGCCCACTTTGCCTTTACCTCTCAGGGAGAGCAGCACTTCTGCAGAAAGGCCCCCCAGGCCTGCACTGTGCCCCAGCCATCGCATGCTGGCAACTGAAGCGAGGATTTTCAGATTCAAGTTGTCGAGAACTATTGTACCAAAACAACTTTATGATATTCCTGGAAAAGAGGAAGAGTTAGCAGATAAAAACAACAGCAAGTGGGATGGTGATAAAAATGTATAAGAATTAGAGGAAATGCCATGTGTTGGATCATGGTGGCCCACCCAGACCTCTCTTTGGATGAAGGCCCAGACCACAGAGTCAAAAGACGAAACATATCACAAAGTGGATTGTAAATGGAGACTTCACATGTTTGCAATTTGGAGTCTTTCAGCAACCCAGAGGCCTGTGTGGATACGGGGTGATACTTGCAGATTCCCCGCACTTTTTGCTGGGACTAAGACCATCAGGACCTCTGACTGCAGACTCTGGTGTAGTATGATTTGGGATATGAACGTGGAGTGATTGAGGCTCATTCTGTGACCAATAAAGAGTACTTAGCATATTATATACCAGCTTTCTGTCCTGTATCAGCCTGCTCCCTCATCCGGTAGGGCGGCCCCTGCTCTGGGTCTAACAATTACCGGAGAATTGCTTTGGGGGGAGGGGAATGTAGGGTATTATGTAACGATACTGTGTCCTGTATCTGCTTGCTCTCCTATCCTGTAAGGAGGCCCCTACTGCGGGTCTCACATGGTGAGGAAAATGCTGATCTGGGTAGAAGAGCCTCAGACCCTATGTTGGGGAGTTTTAGCCCGGAAACCAGGGATTTGGATCCAGACACAAGACTCAGATTGTCCTATGGCAGTTGTTACAGATATTAAGAGTCTAGATTTGGTGGCTAAGGATGCAAGAATGATGGAGGATTTTTTTTTTTCAGGACATGCACAGCATGTACAAGAAATAGTGAGAGTGTTTGGCTTACCAAAGGGAGGCTGGGCTAAAATCCTGCAGCTCACTGTGACTCTAGCATTATAGGGTACATTATCCCCAGAGTATAGGGTAGGAGAAACAGTGGCCCTATTGGAACATAACAAGCACCCAAAGCAAGTGGGAGTCACTCTCCTGTCTAACCTAAAGCACAGTCTCAATGCATCTCCACATCAGTTTCACCCGTGGTTAAGTGCAGCAAGGCACAGGCACATGAAAGAGGACACAGATGAGCCACAGTATGTTGGTTTGTTGATCAATAACTCTCTCCCTCATTTGCAGGATGGCGGGATGACCCTTCTTTGAGGGATGCATTTGCCAAGGCCCGTTCTTGGGAAGGCCTTAAGGTAGGTCGGTGTGGAGCCGCTGTTGCAATGTTTCAGGAACTATAAGCCAACCCTACCATGAAGACAGAGGGAACTCCAGAGTTAGGCTGAGGCATACCTACTAGCATTGGCAAAATGTCTTTAACTCACGTAATAATCCAGGACTTCGAGTGAGCATATCCCTCAACAGGGACATAAGTGCCAACTCCGTGGGTGCTCTGGGGTGGGAGGCAGGATCGGGGCAGGGGCTTGGGGGAAGGAGTGGAGATGGGGTTGAGGGGGGTGTTGAGCATCTCCTGTCTGAAGGGGAAGTCAGTGCTCTGTACCAGGATTATGTGTTTCTTTGAACCCCGTGGGTGGGAGAAGGACTGTGTTCCTTTCTCTTCAGATGCAGCCCAGCACCAACCATGCCCCCAGGGAGCCAGATCGCTGCCTGACCACAGAGATGAGGACGCAGTTGTGAAGATGTTTAAGGCAGTGTGGCAGATGCTTGAGGCTCAGCAACAAAATACTGAGGAACTTCAGGCACGCTTGAAAGAGCTGATGCTACAAGGCCGAGGCCTAGCACCCTCAGACTGTCTGGTGACCTCTGTTGACTCATTTGCCTCTCTCCCATGGACAGCCTTTCCTCCTACACGGTGGGCTGCCTCTCAGGAGGTAGAAGGGGAATGTGGACGACTTGTCTGCACACTCTGCAGAATACCCAGCACGCTGCCAACAGGCCCTGAGCTCTGTCATAGCCACCTATAGGAAGGGATGCAGTGGGAGACCCAGAGTATCTGCAATGGTAGGCGTGGTCATCCGAAGTCACTGGTATGGTGTCCTGACAGGTCTCTCGCTCTGTCCAGCGGTGATAACCATTCAGCTGTGTGTGTGTGCTCCTCCTGGGTGTTGTGCTGGCTTTGTGCAAGTAGCCAACGCAGCAGACTCTGACAGCCCCCAAAGAACACAAAATCAGATAAATATCAAAGGTGCCCGGCCAGGCTTTTCATAAACGAAGCACAGAAATAGCTTCTCAGATCAGGAGACTACAGATAGGCTAAGAATACGTGCCCACAACAATGGACTCAACTCAGTCAGTAACGTGGGATTTACCACTGCCCCCTAGGTTGGACAGAGACAACTCCCTAGGTACAAAGACGTTACACATCACTCCTGAAATATCACCCCAAGTTCCCACCCTTTGACGTTACCTTGATACCACCCACTACCTTGTACATGGGGGTTCAATCGCTATCTATTATGCTGTCAGTTTAGACCCTGACCTGAACCTAGGCCAGTCTGTCTGTTATTTGTGGGGAGTGAGTTGGTACCAAGATGTTTCTTCATGAGGCTTTCTGTTACAACCCCTCTGGAATGTGATTCCAGCCTCTGCTTAGCACCTTACCAGTGTCCACAGTGAGCAGAATCTTAGAATATTAGAATTGAAAGGGACTTTGAGAGGTCATCAGGTCCAGTCCCCTGCCCTCACAGCAGGACCAAGCACCATCTAGATTGGAGTGGGGAACCTTTTTTGAGTAGGGGGCCACTGACCCACAGAAAAATCAGTTGGGGGCCACACACAAGTGAGAAACAAACAAAAAAACTCCACATCTTCACTGACGTGGCCCCCGACCAAGAAGGAGAAAGGCATTCCCCACATTCTCCTCACACACCAGAGCCTAGTGGGGGCTCAGGCTAATAGCGTCTGTGTGCTCCAACCCCAGGGGGGTGGGGGTTGGAGGGTGGCTGGAGCACCAGCACAGAGTCCCCAGTGGTCAGGGGAACCCTGAGCCTTGGGGGCCAAACCCGGGCCTTAGTTTCCCCACCTCTGACCTAGATCATCCCTGACAGAAGGCTATATAACCTGCTCCTAAATACCTCCAATGATAGCGATTCCACAACCTGCCTAGGCAATTTATTCCAGTGCTTAACCACCCTGACAGTTAGGAAGTTTTTCCTAATGTCCAACCTAAACCTCTCTTGTTGCAATTTAAGCTCATTGCTTCTTGTCCTAGCCTCAGAGGTTGAAGATAATTTTTCTTCCTCCTCTTTGTAACACCCTTTTAGGTACTTGAAAATTGCTATCATGTCCTCTCCCAGTCTTCTCTTTTCCAAACTAAACAAGCCCAATTCTTTCACTCTTCCTTCTTAGATCATGTTTTCTAGACCTTTAATGATTTTTATTGCTCTTCTCTGGACCGTCTCCAATTTCTCCACATCTTTCCTGAAATGCGGTGCCCAGAACTAGACACAATACTCCAACTGAGGCCTAATCAGCACAGAGTAGAGCGGAAGAATGATTTCTCATGTCCTGCTCACAACACTCCTGTTAATGCATTCTAGAACCATGTTTGCTTTTTTTGCAACAATGTCACACTGTTGACTCATATTTAGTTTGTGGTCCACTATCACCCCTAGATTCCTTTCTGCACTACTCCTTCCTAGACAGTCGCTTCCCATTCTGTATGTGTGAAATTGATTGTTCTTTCCTAAGCAGAGTACTTTGCATTTGTCCTTGTTACATTTCATCCTATTTACCCCAGACCATTTCTCCAGTTTGTCCAGATCATTTTGAATTATGACCCTATCCTCCAAAGTACTTGCAACCCCTCCCAGCTTAGTATCATTGGCAAACTTAAGAATTGTACTCTTTATACTATCATCTAAATTGCTGATGAAGATATTGAACAGAACCAGTCCCAGAACTGACCTCTGTGGAACCCCAGTTGTTATGCCCTACCAGCATAAATGTGAACCTTTAATAACTACACTCTGAGAATGGTTATGCAATCAGTTATGCACCCACCTTCTAGTAGCCCTATCTAGGCTGTATTGCCCTAGTTTATTAATAGGAAGGTCATGCAAAACCCTATCAAATGCTTTACTAAAGTCTAGGTATACCACATCTACAGCTTGCCCCTTATCCAAAAGGCTTATTATCCTATCAAAGAAATCTATCAGATTGATTTGACATGATTTGTTGTTTACAAATCTATGCTGTTACCTAGCACCTTATTATCTTCCAGGTGTTTACAGATAAATTCCTTAATTACTTGCCCCATTATCTTCCCTGGCACAGAAGTTAAGTTACTGGTCTGTAGCTTCCTGAGTTGTTCTTATTTCCCTTTTTATAGAAGGGCACTATATTTGCCCTTTTCCAGTCTTCTGGAATCAATCCTGACTTCCATAACTATACAAAGATGATAGCTAATGGCTCAGATACCTCTGTTATCAGTTCCTTGAGTATTCTAGAAATGTCATAGTGATCAGGGGAAACTCCCCACAGATTTATCTCCTTCCTTATCCAGACATTCTATAACCATATCTCCAGGACCACCCTGTTTCACCAGTCACTGTGTGTGGTCATGATCTTAGCTCAAAAAAGTTCCACAGCCAGCAGATACTTGATGAGTTCTGACAAACCCCTTCCCCAGCACCCAGTAAAATGGAACAACTTTCCATTTGTGTGCTTGGAGGATATCTGAATCCATACTGTAAGAGTGGCCCACATAATGGGGAAAAGTTGAGGTGCCTCAACTTTTGTTGCTCTTTTATTCCACTCCTTATTTCTGTGGGAAAATCACCAATGCAATATTATGATCTTCTTTTAAAAGAAGATAACAAAACAAAAAAAAAGCCCCAAACTGATAATGGCCAGCATTTGTTGTACAATTTTATCCTGATTTTTCTACAACAAATTACAGTGGTTCCAGTATTTGATTTTGGAGAAATGATGTAACTGCAGCCCAAATTAAACATGAGCACTCCTGTCCAAACCTGGAAGGCAGGTGCTAGATTCCCTGTCTGCAGAAAGGCAAAGCCTATTTCTGCTTCCATGGCTGTGGAAATAGAGTGAAATCCTCCTGTGTGCCTAGTATTGTACCTTAAGCTGCCCAGGCCCTCTAGCGGAGCTTTGTCTTCCTTTCTTATCCTGGTCGGTCCACATACCTCCTGTGCTAGGCTTCAGACAGGTGCATTGTCCACTCAGACCACTCAATTCCTTGTTGGGGGACAGCAAACTAAGGCCATTAGCCCCCCTAATCCAGTCTGGGGAAGCTTTTGAGGGTGAGATCTGGGCCAAAGCCTGTGCACATCTGTTTCCCACTCACACCACCAGCCCCTTCTAGCAGCCAGCTCACCATTCACAGCATGGCTCTCAGCTTCCCCCACTCCCTCCCCGACCCTTTCCAATTAGCAACCAAGGGAATGCTGGGAAATGTAGTCCCTTCTCTGCTCCAGTGCCAGTTGTCTAAGCAGGGAGCTGGCCAACAAACTACAGCTCCCAGGATACCATGAGCTCGTGCACAGCTCAGCTGGGCTGCAGGGGGAGCCAGCAAACCGGGGGGGGGGGGGGGGGGGGGGGAAGGGGCTGAAATGACCTCCCCTGGGTCCGGAAAAATCCCTTATCCTGGACCAGTCAGGTCCCAAGGGTGCTGAACCAGGGAGCTCCAACCTGTAGTAATAGGTTGTTGGCCACAAAAGGGCACTTTGGCCTCTGGCCTGGATCTGAAAACAAACTTGCCAAGTGGCAATCTCTTATCAGCAAGCGAAAACTTCTCACTTAGTAGCCACTACAGCCCAGCCTGTCAGTTACTCTGCAGCTTGGGAAGAGGAGCAGAGTGGGACAGTAAAGATTGCTTTGAGCTGGTGAGGGGATTCCATAGCTCCTCGCGCACTTTGTTCCCCAGTCTGTGCCTACAAGGGACTGGCCCTTCCTACTGCAGGTGCCTTCAGGCAGAAGAGCAGAGTAAGGGGAATGAAGTGGGAGCTGGAAGCCTTTATTTCAACAGCCACCCAGATCTCTCACACTGTTCAAGTGCGCCTTTGCCGGCCTCCAGCTGCTGCAGGCTCACCATCCCCCTTCCAAACAGCAGGAACACAAGAAACAAATGGGAGGGGCCTTCCTGCACGCAGCACCTCCAACAGGCAATGGTAGTGTCACCCTGACACAGTCCCAGAGCCAAAGGATTCAAGGCAACCTCCCAGGGCCCCATGCTTTGGGGGGCCCAGTGCTTCAGGGGGATGCAGAGGTGTGGGGCGAAGGGCAGCCTCAGGAATTAGGAGGGGGCAGCAAGGGTCAGGCCCACCCCTCAACTCACTGCCTCTGTCACTCGGGGAGGGGGCCTGAGAGAAGGATAGACTGGGAGTGGGGAGGGGGCACTATATGGTGGGAAGAGGTGGGGCAGGGAAGGAGCAGGGGAGGGGCTCTGGGGAAGGGGTGGAGTGGAGGTAGTGCAGATAGGAGCAGGGGAGGGAAGAGATAGAGCAGAGGCAGGGCCTGGGGCACAGGGGAATTATCCATAGCCCTGCATCCCCCTAGGGACGATGCTACACAATCCTGTATGGAGCACTGATCTAACTAGCATGGACCCTAATAGAGCCCAAAGAATAAATATTTTACCTCAGGGACCTGTGTGTCTGTTTGTTCAAGAGCTCCTCCTAAATGGTAAGAGCTAGGACCTCTAAATTTGGTAGGCAGCTTCCTCTTATCACTTAAAGCAAGGTCAGGGTTTGGTTGTGCCAAGAAAATGGGATGGGCCTGGTATTCAATTGTTTCTCATAAAATAGAAAGGTACGGGTCTGGTATGAGGGAGTTATACAGTAGAATGACTACAGGGGCCAGCGAGGGGCCAAAGACAGGGAGTGGGACAGCTGTAACCCCACTGGGCCAGGAGGGGGCCAGTGTGGAGAAAGGATAGCTATCTACTATGTATTTCAGAGTGTTTGTGTATCTGTCAGTGTGTCTGTCCACCAGATGGGGGACATGTGCCCCTTCCTGGCTGTGCAAGCTGCAGCAGCCACAAACAGGTGCTTCTCACCTGGCCCCAGGCTGCTGCAGTGAGAGAGGGCTGGGGCTGTCCTATCTCCCTGGGGTACCTTCATACTGAACCCCTCATTCCTAGCCCCACCCCAGATCAATGATTTAAAGGAAGAAAACCTAAACTTATTTGAGTTAAGGACCTGAGCTACGGCAGATAAATCTTTTACTAAATAAATATGTTTCTCTTTGTTGCCTGATTTTAGCGGGTTAATATTATTAATTTGGATAATGTGGGTTAAAGGCTCACCAATTGATCTGATCAGAAGATAATAAGGTTTTTGTCCCAGAATCAGACTACACAGAGTTTGCAGAGGGACTCTTGGGGTGTTTGACAGGGACACTCCCACTGAGACAAATGGAGCCTTAAACACTTTTATTGAGGTAAATGGAATAATAATCAAACAGCAACACAAAGGCAAACTAATGGGTTACAAAGGCGATAAGACTGTTCTAGCAACACCTGTGGTATCACAGACTAGAAAGCTTTTGATGGCTGTACTCACACCCATCCTTGGTGGAAAGCAACAAAGGAGCAGCAGCTACAGCCTCGCCTCGGCATGCCAAGAGTTCAGGTCCAGGTTCCTCAGTTCCTGAGGGGGAGGGTGCAGAGCTCAGGAGACGCTGAACCTCGACGAGCCAGAGAATCCTCCAGCTAAAAGAGTTTTACTAAAATAACCAACGTGAACAAAATTAAAAATGAATAGACCACTAAACGGAAGGAAAATGAACAAAGAACTAGAACAAAGACACCTAGAAGCTCGGAATCTTTGGAGCTACTTAGTAGATGGGCGCACTTGAGTCCTGCCTGTGTGTCCACCAATGTTGCGCCCATGATTGATGACATACACAGACATATTAATATCATTAGCTCATTCTCACATCTGCTATTTCTGTCCTACTTGGTTTTAAGTGGTGAACCTGTTAAATGTCATGAGGGTATGAACTTAGGAAGTCCCCCAGTACCAGCTATACTTCACCATTCTTTATTTATATGAAAGGTCGCAGGAGTGGGCTGGGGGCAAGGTGTCTGGTCGGGGGCAGGAGTTGGCTGGGGGCAGGGTTTCTAGTGGGGAGGTGAGTTGGTGGCATAGGGTCTGAGCATGAGGGGTGGGGAGGGGCCACTTACTTGCTTTCGCACCACATGTAACATGGCCTCCCGCTGCTCCAATGCGCTAGGCAGGATTCGCAGGGGAAGCCTACAAGAAGTGTGTCCTGGGGGAAGAAAACGGCAGTGCACTGAGCCATTTTTGGCTGTTTGTTTCCCGCATGCTAGGGGAAGGAAAAGAGTGGCACACGGAGCCAAAAATGATGGAGCTTGTTCCCCGAACGCTGTATCCAGTGGGGAGACTCGGGGCTTTTGCCCCCTGACCTTCCCTTACAGGAATCTGGTGCTGGCATTCCAGTCTTGTGGGGGGCCATAAGGCTGTAGTGCCAGCGCTGGCTCCCTGCTGTCGGGGGAGTAAGCGGGGGCTGAACTGGGGCTCCAGAAGAGTTATATCTGTCTCCCTAGTGAGTCATATTTGGCTCGCAAGCCATAGGTTGCCGACCCTTGTGTTAGAGAAAGATAAGGCGCACACAGCACAGGCTACAGACAAAGCCATCTTTATCTTTTATGATGCCCTACACAGTACGATGAAACTAGTGCCCTCCTGCACCCCCGGGAGGAGTCAGTAAGTAGGGTGACCACTCCATGGGGGGCGGGAGGGAGTGCACTCAGTGTTCGGTGGGGAAGTTCGGTAGGGCTCCATTTTGCAGGGGAGGGAACTCCCACACCCACTGCCGATGCAAGCTCTGCCCTGATCTGCTTTCTAGGCAGCCTGTAGCCCATGCAGTCACTCAGAGCGGATGGATGGAGGCATTTTGGCTGGCTGCCCAGAAACTGAGTCACTTTTGCTTTTACTTTCACTTACTCAACAGGCAGCCAGCCAGCTAGAGCACCAGTTCCCCACTTCCAGCCAGTGGAGTACTCTTGCAGGGTTGAGGAGAAGAACATCATCACCGTGTTACTTACAACGCAGAAGAGGTAGCAAAAAAAGGGTTCCACTGAAGCTGGCACTGCCTGCCCCAAGTAACTTCATCACGGAGGCAAGGGGAGACTCACAGAAGAGTTGCCCCACCCAGCCCTTCCCAGAGGAAGCCAGCACAGCAGTACCCTCCCTCTGAATGTGCCACGCCAACGCATTTGGCTCAACCGACCCCGCTTTTGCCTGCTTTCTTTGCATTCCATTTTGGTGGTATTGCTCCAAATTTAATGCTGCCTGCGCAGCTGCATGTGCCTAAGGATGGCCCTGTCTACACAAATGCCTGCTGCCACAAGTTCCCGGAGAGAAAGAGCAAGCAGAGAGGTTCAGATGGTGACACAGATTGCGAGGGAGAGAGGGTCGCATTAGAGGAGGATGGAGCATCGGTTCCCCTCTCCATTGGTGGAGCCGACAGAGAGAGCAAGCCACGGGGCCAATAATTAGAAGCAGATTAAGAAGTTACGTCAGGGTGCAGCGGACACAGCACCCCCAGGAGTGGATCCAGGGACTGAGTCTCAGGAACTGCAGAGGAGCTAGAAGAGGGCTTCAGCAGTGACGTAGCTGCCAGCAGACTGCAAATAGAAAAGGGAGGTCACAGGGTGGCACGGCAGGATGTGAAGTCAAATGTTATCTTAGAGGAGGTGACTGGTGATGTAAAGGCTGAGACAAGCAAAGCAAAGGGGCTACATTTCTATACACAGGTACAAACAAGTTACACATCACTCCTGATGTATCAGGTTGCCACCCTCTGATGATACCTAAATACCTCCCATTACCTTGTACATGCGGGTCCAATCACAATCTTGCATGGTGTCTGTTTAGACCAGGGGTGAGCAAAAGCACCTCTGCAGGCTGGATCTGGCCTGCCAAGTGGGTTGATCTGGCCTGCAGAGGCCCTGCCGCTCCCCCGCCCCACGGCAATCAGGGCCTTGGGATGGGGGTGCGTGTGATGCTTAGAGTGCCATGTGCCAGAGGGAGAGAGCAAGAAACTTCCCTCCCCCCCACTCCCAGGCCAATCAGGACCTGGGGTGGGGAGGAAGCGCGCGAAGTCTCCTCCCGCCTTGTCCCTGCCTTGCAAAGAGTGTGCAGGCACTTAGAAGCTCCTGACAGGGTGGGAGGAGATTTTGCGCGCTCCCCCCCATCCCCACGCCCTGATTGGCCTGGCGGTGGGGAGCATGCAAAGTCTCCTTCTGCCCTGCAAGGGGCATGGCACTTCTAAGCCCCACAGGCTCCTAGCAGGATGGAGGCAGGGCGGGAGGAGACTTAATTTATTTGCCAATTTAGTATTGTGATTTGGCCCTTGTGGATAGCAACAGACTCCTGTTCGTGCATTTATGGTTACCATCTGTATTATTAATAGTACACTGAGTGTTTTGAAATATTGAGATGGCCATTATGAAATTGTGTCTCACAGGATTATGTATATGAGAAGTAAAACTGAAATTTGGAGTAGACACATTACAAATCAGGTTTCTATGTATAAATGTCTTGTAATTAATTATTACTCAGTACTGTCCATTTACATTATAGGTTACCCTTACTGCTGGTTTTCAACTTCTGGAATAAGCTTTGCTGGGCAGGAAAGTTAATAAAAATAAAAAACAAAATTATGATTAGTAAGAGAATGCTTTACAATTGCATTATTTGTTGAGGCAGAAATATATGTACATATATATATGTACATATATTTCTAGCTGAAATCTTTTTGAATGCTACAAAAATATTGATATTAATAATATTATGATTATACCCCAACCGTGATATTAAAATAGTGTGGCACCAATTTTTTTTAAAAAAGGATATAAAATTGTCATTTAGTACAACAATATAAACAGACTAAAAATAATAAAAAAGTAGCTACGAGTCACGACATACAACAAAACACAACATACATGACACAACAATTATTACAATTAACAACAAATGGCTCCAGAATTCTATTAATAACTTTACAAAATAAGTCGCAACAATTTTAAAAAGAAAACAAAACAAAAAGAATTAAACATTTAAATCAGAAAGGTATTACTTATTTAAAGGTAAGATTGCACCTGCACTTTCTCTTTTGGCTGGAGGAGAGGGATCAAAGCAGAGGCAGCATGTGAAGGTGTCACTCAGGGCACTATACAGAAGTTAGACAAATGCCTGATGTACATAGTGGTCCCGGACAAAATGCTTGTATCAAGCACAGGCGGGAGCAAACTGTCTTGGTCTCTGTGTTCATACAAGGTTGCACTGGAATTGCAGAAGGATCACAAGCAACTGAGTTCTCCCATCTTCACTGAATGTGTGAAGCACCAACATGTGCACTCCATGTGCAGCAGCTCAGAGTTCTCTAATCAGGTGTCACAATCAGTATCAGGAGGTCACAGCTCTCCTGCACTTCCCACATTTGCAAACAGGATGGGTTGGCCCAGGAAGTGGGACGAGTCACTGGGTGGGAAAGGTCAAGAACTGCTGCCGTAGTGGCAGCACGTCTAGGCTCTCTGGGCAGCATTAGGAGGAGAGAAAGGGGATAACAGTTTGTATCTGAGACTACAGAGACATTGCAATTTCCCCTGAAATTTTTCTGTGAACAGCCTTCATCCACTCTACTTCGCCGAACTTCAGAGGGCAATTCCCTTAGCCGCATTGTTTGGCACTGCTGGATAAAGGAGCGGCCTCTAGAGTCTTTTCATACACTTTATGCTCTTGACAGTAAAGATTTTTAGTGCAGGGTTGGTCAGAGCCAGAATTTCTGACACTCAGGTCACCCCCTTGGAAAGGGAACAAACAGCATTGGCACCACTGCCATAGAAGAGAAATGAGACGAAATTCATCCTCCTGGGAAAAGCAGAAGTCAAACCAGGGCCAGCCCACAACATTTTGGCACCTGAGGCGGGGAGCTCAAATGACGCCCCCATACTCCCTCGCTTGGGCCAAAACTTTGAAAGGTCTCAATTCTGCCTTCTTCCTGTTCTACTCCTCTCATGGTACTGCTCTGTTACCTACATATGCACCAGCAACATACACAATTTTCTACACTCTGGTTCCTAGTGGCACCTGCCCCCGGCCCCCCCACAGTTTGGCACCTGAGGCGGCCACCTCAGTTCGCCTCATGGTAGGGCCAGCCCTGAGTAAAACACACACAATCCACACAGGGCGACCCCATGGAAGGCATGAAACTCTTTTTCCTGGCGTTAGCATAATTTGAGACGTACAACATGCTGTGCTGGATCTGTTGAAGGATGGACACACCTGTGAAGGGTCACCTATTTGTTCCTTTTGTTACTCCAGCACCTACAGAGCAGCAGAAGGTGCACTTTCTCTTTTGGCCACCAGAGGCAGCTCTCATAGCTAAGGGTTTGGGGGGAGGGCAAAAAATGGTGAAAGGAAATGAGAGAAAGAGAGGCTCAGGCTAAAACTAGGAAGTGGGAGAGGGATCAAAGCAGAGGCAGCGTGTGAAGGTGTCACTCAGGGCATTATACACAAGTTAGACAAGTGCCTGATGTACCTGGAGGACCTGGACAAAGTGATTGTATCCAGCACAGCTGGGAGCAAAATGCATGAATACAGGGACCGAGACAAGGTGGCATTCAAGTTTCAGAGGGAGCCCAATTTGTAGGCAAAAACAGAGCGCTTGCTGCCTCCTTCCCTCTGTTCCTTCGACAGCCCCTGTGGCCTGTCTTTAGAGTAGTGCCCACTGGTCTGACAGCAGCAGGGTGAGCTGTTGTTTTAGAGTCTACACTGTCTCCCTTCCAAGACAGTCTAAAACAACAATGCAAACCCTGCTTCATTGACTTCCCCTCCTGTACAAGCTTGTTCCTACTGAGTCTAAGTTAAAACGCCAACGGGGAGGCAGCACATGCCGAAGGAATACGTTGTGCCCCCTCTGTCCTCATTAGAGGGCTCTGCTGTTCTGCCCTGGAAAAGCTCGATTCCTGAAAGGTTTTAAGATACAGCCTCAGAAAGCAAGCAGGTTTGCTATTCACTACTGAAAAGGCCCCTCCGTATGGAGGAGACAGAATCTGTTGCAGACGAGCACAGAACTCAGAGTCTTTTCCTTCAGGAGCTGTACCTGGTGTCCATTCAAGATGAGTGTAGTCAGGAATCCAGTCGCCCTTCTTTCTAGCTAAGTATCAGGCTATGTCCTGTCTGACCTTAGCCTGTGTCTGCTGTGTCATACCATCAGGGAAATCTCACCAAAAACGAGAACTGATGTGCCACCTGGACCAGAATCTGGGCTAAACCTGGATTAGGGCATGAGCTTTCTTAAAATCCTGGATGGCTGCCTGTTTCTTTTTTTCTTCAGCATAGGACTTTGCCTGGCATATCCCTCTCTAAGTCAGAGCGAAGGGGAAACTGTGAGACATCCATGTCATGCTGTAGGCCATTGGGGCTCATGGAGGGACCCCTCCACTTCCAGGTCAGTGGGCAACCACTCAGGTCGACGTCCATAGAGCCCCTCTTAGTCCTGGGCCTCAGGCCAGTGGTCAGTCCAATTCAGCCAGCAGTCTGGTTCTGGTTCTGGGCGGGGCAACAAGCGAACAAACAGTTTTAAAGCCCAGCCCTAGTTCAGGGCGGGACAGCAGGCAAATTAGCAGTTATAATAGTAGTACGTTATCTCAGGCCTTATTTCAGGCTGGGCAGCAAACAATATAGTCAGTAGAGAGCCTGGGCCCTGGGTCAGAGCAGAGCAGAGCAGAGCAGGGCAGGGCAGGAAGCAAGCAAACACAGTTCTGGGAGCCCTGGCCCTAGGTCAGGGCCGGTCAGCAAACAAAACAGTCCTAAACAGGTAAGTGCTAGCAAATAGTTTGTCTTCTTGTTCAGGAGGGGTTCAGGCAACTTGCCTGTGGTGGCAGAGAGGGGGAGACTGCCACCCGGTAGGTGGGTGACAGACGCAGGTACTCTCACTCCACTGAATCCCAGCCCAGGGTCCTAACAGCAGCAGAGCAGTCTGCTGCTGGGTCAGCAGGGATCCGCACCTCTACACACTCACCACTGCTGAGCACACACTAAACTGGGGGCCAGCTCTCCCTGGGCCACTTCCATCTCCCCCCTCCGTGAGTACCTGAGTCTCCGACAGGTCCGCCAGGAGGTTGGGGTCTGTCAGCACTGGCAGGTCCGCTGATCCCGGCCACTCTTCAGTTTGTAGCAGGTGCAAGGGTCCAGGCCAGTCCTCAGCCTCTGGTAGGTGCTGGGGTCCAGACCAGTCCTTGGCCTTTGGTAGGTGTGAGAGCACTGGGCAGCCATCTGTCTCCCCTGCTGTCTGGGCCCTCCTGGGCAGTCCTTTTATAGTCCTGGCCCTGCCTCCTGACTTCTGGTCAGGTGAGGGGATGAGGCCAGGCTCTGCCCAAAAGGGCTCACAGAGAGAGTCCTCACCCTCCGGGTCAGTGGGCAGCCACTCCGCCCTACTACACACACAATATGACCCCAAGATCACTGGAAGCATTTGGAGTTAGAAAAGGAAAAGCCCACCAGGGAACTGGTCCTGAGACTTCTAGTGAGGTATTCTGTTGAAAGATATACCTGAATGCATGCCCTATAGACTAAAATACAAGGTCCATCCTGCACTGCCGAGGCACTTACACAAACCAACACTCTCCCTTACTGTACCTGTAGCTGAGTGCAGCCCAAATGACATTCCTAAGAGATTCTACAAAAGCTTAATGCACTGACTTGCTAATCACAAACAGGTAAGACACCCAAAGTGTCTCCTGGAAGATGCACCAAGGAACAAAAAAGCACTGGGAACTGGTTATGTACTGTGAAGTCTCACCACTAGATGGCTCCCTACATGCTCACAAGGGAGCATAAGAGCCCAGGCAGAGAATGAGTAGTTAAGTGTGGATAAGTGACCCAAATCCAGAGTTAAATCTGCACCACTTTTACATACAAGGAGACAGTTCATCTGAACTGGATGAGTTCAGAGGAAAGACATTTAACTGTCTGGCAATAGCAGTTAGGTTACTCATGTGAGTCAGAGCTAATTAACAGGAGTAAGGGGGGGCAGGATGGCTCTGTTCTAGTTAATGGCTAAAAAGTCAGATGGGATGTTTTTCTTTGTGGTCCTGTTGTCCCTTTGTCATCTTTATTCAGGCTCTTAGTTAGCTGTTCATTTCAAAATGTCCTTGAGCCTGGGACTGCTTTGTCTGAGTATTATGAAAGTCATGGGTTCCCATCCCAGGGAGGGGCTGTGAGCAGATGTCAGGGACTGCATGCTGATACATGGGAGGAGGTCCCAGGTTGGAAAAAGGTGGGGACCACTAGTGTAAGAAAACATTCTGTCTCTAATCCAGTCTGGATTCTCGCACCTGAATGGAACCTCAGTAGTGCTTGGTGTAGGATGAAAAGGTGCACCCACTGCTAGGCAGTTTTGTTAATGTATGGTTTAACTGTTCTACCTCATTAAATGTTATGACAGTGGTAAGCCAGTAAATGGGACAACCAAAATGGAGTCTGCGACTCTTGACCTAGGGACCCTCAGGCACTGACTGCTCAGAGACCCGCCTAAACCGGATTTTCCCGCCAAGCGGCCTCGAGGGTTCCATTCTCCTCAGGTTTTTCCCGCCCTTGTGGCTTTATTAGGATTGTGTTGCCTCAGCCTCGGCGCTGTGCACCCTCGTGGCGGCAGTGCGCAGGTCCGTCTGATCCACCCTCTGACAATGAGGGACAACCCCAGCAGCGCCTGCAGCCGAGGAAGAAGGGGATTTTACCATCCTCACGCACACACAGCCTGCCTGTGACACCAACAGCCTGACTCCCCTTCACCCCCGAGTCCGGGACAGAACATCATGGTGCTCCCCAGTGCTCCTCCATAAGGGCCTAAAACCTGAGGGTGGCAGGTCCTGGGCACCTCCCCCAGCGCCATCGCCAAGTCCTCAGGAGAGAAAGGGCCCTGTATTTAGGGCTTATTCTGACCATCTTAAAACACTGGGCCAAAGGGTTTGATTTAGCGGATCTGGCTTCAAGCCCCAGTTGGTGCTGTCGCTGCCACCAGTTTGTCTGATGTTTGTTCTGTCTGCATCGGAATATCCCCCCCTTCCTGTCTCTTTTGTAATTAATCCCTAAATAACATTTTACCTTCTTTGTCCCTGAACATCGCCCCCTCTTTCTTTATTGCACCAACACCCGAGGGAGGCCAGGGAGGGATCTACCTTCAGTGATTAATTCACAGATGAGAGTCCCTGAGGGGAGGGAGGGGGGCCGATCTTGTGTTTCTAGACTGCATCCCTCTGTCAACAGAGGGATGCAAATCAAGCACATCGAAATTGCTAATGAAGCAGGGATTTAGATATCCCGTGCTTCATTAGCATAAACATGGCCGCCACTTTTTTTCGAAACGGAGTTTTTTTGAAAAAACAGCAGTCTAGACACGGATCTGTTAAAAATAAACCTTTTCGAAAGATCCTGTAAACCTAATTTTTTGAGGAATACAGGATCTTTCGAAAAAGGGTTTATTTTTGACAGATCCGCGTCTAGACTGCCTTTTTTTTCAAAAAAACTCCATTTCGAAAAAAGTGGCGGCCATGTTTATGCTAACGAAGCACGGGATATTTAAATCCCTACTTCATTAGCAATTTCGATGTGCCTAATCTACATCTCTCTGTCAACAGAGAGGTGTAGTCTAGACACACCCTGGCACGGGCACCAAGCGGCATTTGTAACCGAGTTTGCTACCTACGCCCTTGGGGTAACACCACATGGATCCAGGCAAGCCATACAAAGAGATCCAGTCCCATCTCCCTGCCACTGCAGAATTGTTCCCTGCAGCACATTTTCTCTTGCTTTGCCTGGCCCACTTTTAAAAATCAACAGCAGTGGGAATTCCAGCACTTCCCTTGGGAGACCACAGCACAGTCTAAACCAGCTCTCTGCCAGGAAGTTACTTTTGCAGCACCAAAAAAAGTGGTTTCTCCAAGCAACATATTGCACGCTGCAAATTATTTATTAAAATGCTTCACTATCCACAGAAAATAGTGTAAATACTGATGTTCCACTCACTCCGGTGCAAATCAGGAGTGATTCAGTCAGAGTCAATGGCAGTAGCTAGAGGAAGACTTGAGCTCTTCACATCTATTGTACTACACTTGTTATTTCTTTGCTCTTAAATCTGACTGTTGTAATGAGAATTTTTTTTTAAAAAGTAAGTTATAAAAAAAATGCAAATAGGATGTGTGGGTGCATTAATAAGGGGATGTAAAAATAATCCAGAACATAATATAATGACAGTATTTGAACAATGGAGCCCTCTCATTTAGAGTACCGTGTTCAAGTTTTGGGAGCTACTTCTTAAGCTACTGCAGTAACTCCTGATACAGTGGAAAAGAAAACCGGGAAAAGGAATTTAGAAGTTAATACTGGTGAGTTCATGTGGAAAAAAGATTAATAGGACTGTAAGAAAGGCTACACTTAATGAAGGACTGAGATCTATTCAATTAAAAATTATCAATGTAAATTATATTTCCTTTGACAAATGTTGCAATACCAGTGCAGAGAATTTAGTAGAGAATGGTATTCTAGAAGGTGTTAATGACTACCAACAATCACAAACCTGGGTAAAGTTGATGGATATGTTAATAACGATTATTTTAGGCTAAATGAATGAGGAATTAAATATCCCTTTACGTACCAATAGCTGAAACAAAAGAAGCCATTGCCCAAGACACATGGCAAGGCCTGTGTAGCTGCTAAAGCCATATGGTTCAAGGGATTTCCTTAGGGGAAACACAGGGACTGGGGCATTGACTGGTTGCAACGGGATGCGTCTAAAGCAGAAAGTCAAGAGGAAGCCAGAGATGAAGTGAAGGTGGCCTAGGAGGAAGTGCTTTGGGACACACAACTCACAGAAAAAGACAATGTGCCTGAAGTTTGCTCCTATTACGTGCAGGGAAACAGAGCTTTGTTACATGCTATGTAAATAAAACAAGGTTACAGAACAGAAATACCTGTCTGCATCGACAATTTCTCCTCCTTAGAGAGAGAGCCTGGCAAGGCCCCAGATAATACCTAATCATTCAGGCCAAGGATCAGCAATAACCTGGAACTGCATGGATCCTACTGTCACAAGATTACTAGCTTCTTCAGGCCCTTGAAGGCAAGAGGCACTTTTGGCCGTTTGGGCACAGAGTTCATTTCTACCTTAATTATTTTCACTCATATTTTAGGCAATTGTTCCGATGGTCACAGTGCTCCTTTGTAGGGATAGAACTCCTAGTGGTTCTAGTGGAATCCCTTATATTTACCACGAACATTTTGCATCCTGTATTCACCTTGCTGTATTGATCTGAAAGGAAAATCTATATTTAAAAAACAGTAAGAATGGTAAGGCCCAGAGAAGGCCAAGGTAGGTAGCTAGAGAAATAATGAGGTTTGCATACAAGGATAAATTGTAAACTCAGGATTTATTTAGCTTTGAAAGGGGCAGAATCGTAGAGGAGTCAATTGAGTGATTTTTAGATCCTGAAGGGCACAGCAAAAACAGATGTTGAAAGCAGCTAATGGCAGGTACAGTGGCATGTTTCCTGATGGAGACAAGTCATCATTCCAGTGGAGTCTTCAATGAAACTGCTGGACACCTACAAACACAAGCTCACAGACCAAGGGACTCAACTCATACTGCCCATTATCTCCACACAGGATCCATCTAAACCTTGGCCAGGATTAACAATCCGGGAACATAAGAACATAAGAATGGCCGTACTGGGTCAGACCAAAGGTCCATCTAGCCCAGTATCCTGTCTGCCGACAGTGGCCAGCACCAGGTTCCCCAGAGAGGGTGGACCGAAGACAATGATCAAGCGATTTGTCTCCTGCCATCCCTCTCCAGCCTCTGACAAACAGAGGCCAAGGACACCATTTTATCCCCTGGCTAATAGCCTTTTATGGACCTAACCTCCATGAAATTATCTAGCTTCTCTTTAAACTCTGTTATAGTCCTAGCCTTCACAGCCTCCTCTGGCAAGGAGTTCCACAGGCTGACTACACGCTGTGTGAAGAAGAACTTTCTTTTATTAGTTTTAAACCTGCTACCCATTAATTTCATTTGGTGTCCTCTAGTTCTTCTATTTAGGGAACTAATAAATAACTTCTCTTTATCGGCCCTCTCCACACCACTCATGATTTTATATACCTCTATCATATCCCCCCTCAGTCTCCTCTTTTCTAAACTGAAAAGTCCCAGTCTCTTTAGCCTCTCCTCATATGGGACCCGTTCCAAACCCCTAATCATTTTAGTTGCCCTTTTCTGAACCCTTTCCAAGGCCAAAATATCTTTTTTGAGGTGAGGAGACCACATCTGTACACAGTATTCATTGCTGAATTCAGATTGCTGAATGCATTGCACACCCAGGACTGGATCATCAGTTTAATTACATCGGCACAGTCCCAGTCACTTCAATAGAGTGACACCAAATGAGCGAATGGCCTTAAACCTGTGGAAATCAGTGAGGCAATACAGAATACAGAATACAGAAGCCAGATCTTAAAAGAGATGAGAATATTGTGACTGACAAACATTTAGGATATAGTTGTACAGGGCAAGAAGTCATGGGCTCCAACTGCAAGGGAGACTTAGGTTAGACTTTAAGAAAACATTCCTAATTGTAGGAGTAGTTAAACACTGGAACAAATTACCTAGAGGGTCTTGGGATCTCTGTCACTGGAGGTTTTTAAGAACCAGACAGGCAAACCTTTGTCAGGGATGGTCTAAGATCAGGGTTTCTCAGTGCCTGGACTGAGGGCCAGCTTTGGTCCCTGAGATTTCCCTGATACGGTATAGGAAGGCAGCAAGCTGGTCCCTGGTATGAAAAAGCTTGAGACACACTGGTCTGGAGATAATACTTAGTCCTGTCTCACTTCAGAAAACTGGACTAGATGACATAGGCCCCTTTCAATCCTACATTTCTGTGACTCTATGCTAAGAGACTGATCCAAATCCCACAATCAACAGAAAGGTTTCCACTGATTTAGTTGAGATGCACTGGATTTTACAAGAAGAAATATAAAAATAGCATACTTCAGGTTACTCTATTCAGGAGTAGGAAAAATGTGTTCTTTCCTAGGGCACATCTACACAGCAGGGCTAAAGCCGAAATAAGTTACGCAACTTGAGCTATGTCAATTGCCTAGCTTAAGTAGAAATAGCGCCAAAAGCCAAAATAAGCTGTCTACACAGCAGGAAGTCCAAGTTAGAGCATTCTTCCTCCGACTTTCCTTACTTCTCATAAAATGAAGGTTATCGGACTCAGAGTAAGAAGTCGTCCCGCTCGACATTATTTCAACATTATATCGAAATAACTGCTTGCTGTGTAGACTCAGATTATGTTATTTCAGAATAATGCCAGTTATTCCAAAATAACGCTGCTGTGTAGACATAGCCGTAGAGACGGCACCACATGGCTGTCCAGAAGAATTAAGAAACATTCAAGCCTAACCTCCCACCAGAGATTATTGGTTCAATAGAGGACAACAGAAAATATAGGTGCAAATCCTACATAGACGTCAAAGTATTTCCGCAGAGAAAATGTTATAAAAGAAATGTTTGACTAATAGATTCAAAAGGCACAAAAATAGACTGGCTCTGCTTCATACATACCAATGCTTAGCTACCTACACAAAATGAACTAAAAGACAACAGCAATTAAAAAGTAACCATAAAACTTAGCAATCAGCTTGCATTATTTACAGCCATTAGAAAAGCAATGGCAAAACCAGTTTGCCCTTCCACATGTAAACAGAGACCGTTTATTATTTGCACTCCTTTGAGTTTGCAGTTCAAATTATCCTCCAAATTTTTAGATCCTTGCCCAGTCATTACAGATCTCTAATGGGCATGTTACCCGTGCATTGTAGTAAAGCCTTCAACCCAGACAGCATGAAGGACATTTGGTGCATATTTGCACCAACTTATCTGAATAAAGGGAGAACTGTTGCTTTAAAATCATGTTTGCAGTGACTCTGGAAACTAAAGTAAACAAAGTCCCAGGGAAAATTTTTTGCTTTCCAGCATGCAGTGTCTGGTTACAGAAAGGGCTGAAGGTCGCAGGTACTGATTGCAGGGATTTGCCACTCACAGAATCATCTTGCTGTAAGTACCTTTAAACAAATCTTTTGGGAATACAGTACAGAGTCAGTGGAGATACATCCCGCCTTGTCTGATGGTAAATGACCACATGGAGAGTATGAACCAGCCATGACAGACTCTCATTAGCAGGTGAGTGAAACTCTATTTCAGGGGTTGACAGGGCACAACTGGGAGGAAGAAATTTCAGCCAACAAACAAGGACATAAATGAGGGGTCCCGCCTGGCAGAGACTGGGTGCCAAGGTGTAGCTTAGACCGGTGGAAAGCCAGTGGCAGGCACGGACCCAGAGCATGACTCACTCTGCTGGGGGACCAGTTTGCACAAAGCAGGCATTAACAATTTATGAGAGAAAATGCAAACATATAAGCCGCAAATCTTCCTCCCACCCAAGCAACATCACTTTTTTCCAGGCCCTTGACTTAGGCTGTGATTTTGCTCCAAACCGCTATTCATCTGCAAGCTCTCACTAAAAATTATTTCCCTTCTGTTAGCACCACAATGAGCTTTCCCCTTCGGCTGCCAATAGTTCAGCAGCAAAGTTCTTGCTAAGCTGTTCAGCAGCCGATACAGAACCCCAGCAACTCCCAAACTTCATTTCACAGCCTCAGTTTGGGTGGTGGAGCTTGGACTTGAGCCCTGAGCCCCAGCAAGTCTAACACCAGCCTGGCAAAACCATGAAAATGTGGCCATGACCACACACTGAGAACCACTGGTTTAATTGACTCCCCTCAGTGAAAAGTTTTGTTTGTTTTGTTTAAAATGCAAAGCACACAGGGGCTCACAATCTCATAAGAAGACCCTTTCTCCTGAGATTTCAAGTGTCAGAGGTACTGCAACATCATATTTCTGAGAGCAGCACTTCCAGACCTGGCTGAAAGCAGGAAATTGCACTAAAATGAATAATAATAGTAATAATAATAATAATGAAAGTATAACTAACACTTTTGAATCTGCCTAGTTGGTTCAGGTACACTTGGAGAGATGGGTGAAGGTTCAAGTCAGTTCTGATTTTATCCAGACTGAGAAGTATTGATAAGTCCAGTTATGATTGAAGGTAAACATAGGCACATATGCAGAACAATACTGTTAGGGACCAGAAAAGATACACAGAGTACATATTGCTCTCTACTGCCATTGTTAGGGGACATTTTCAGTGCTGGCTGAAGGGGTTTAGCTACACAACTTCCATTAATTGTCACAGACATACCTAGTTCCAGCTGCTCTGTACTGAACATTTCTACAAATGTACAGATAACCATCGTTTATCATGGTAATGCCTAGCAGCAGGGTTGTCAGATGAACTGAGCAGTTCTAGTCTTTTCACAAGGCAGTGGCCCTGTTAGGCCCTGTTAGGCCTGAAGTGATGAAAGTTGACAGGAGTCCGTAAAAAACAAAACTGGACTCAGCCCATAGATGAGCCCTCTCATCCACCATTACCCTCTCCTCCACCATTGCCACTGAAGCCATCCATCAAGGAAATGCATGAGTACAGGCCCACCAACGGGGGGAAGGGGAGGCAATTACCCTGGGGCCCGGTGATTCAAAAGGACCTGGGGCTCCCGACCACTGCTACTGTGGCCAGAGCCCCAGGCCCTTTAAATTATCTCCAGAGCCCCAGGCTTCATGCTCCAGACATCACTAAGGGCTGGGGGGAAGGGGATGCGGTGCAATCCATTAAGCCCTTCCGGGAGCGCGGAGTCGGCCCCCCATCCACCTTGCCCAGGGGCCTAGCAATTCAGTCGGCCCTCCTGCATGAGTACAAATAAGCCTGGGAGTGCACTCAGAAGGTCAACAAACTTGGGCTTTGCCTATCCAATAGGGAAGCAAATTCCAGAATCAAGGTCATGCTCCAAGGGCTTATCTATACAAATACTTAATGCGCAGCAGGCTGGGATGTCAATTCCCCCTGCACTGGCCTGCGGCACACTAACCATCCCTGTGGGCCCAGCAGCTGTGCACTGAATGTCCCCCAGGTGCTTTAATTTAAAGAACTGTTAGTGCACAGTGGCAGAGTCAGCATGGGGTAGATTCAGACCCAGCTGACCATGAACCATGTTGGTATAGACAAGCCCCAAGAACAATCTGAGCTCTTGCCTCCCAGTCCACAGCTTGAAACACACGACTCTGTGGGTCATCTTGCCATTGCCCAGTTCACCCACTCACTTCCTCCAACAAGGAGCTGGGGGGGCAGTGAGATGCGCCTCACACCATCCTCTGTAAGAAGCAGCCGTTACTGCCACTGTATTAGGCTGGAAGAATGAAACAAAATTAAGTGGAAGGGAGAGAGCTGTGCAGTCAGTTTCATGTCATGTTGCTGTCAGCGGGAAAGGTTTGAACCTAAGACACGTCAGCCAGCTATTTACAGCACAGTCTGTCAAAGTGATGCCTTGCTCCCGCTCCATTTCAACCCTGCCAGCACTGTCAGTGCAAGCGAGCTGAGTCCCCCAGCTCTCCTCATTAAGTGATGGAGCAGGGCTCGAGATGGTGAGCCTTCACTCTGTGAGGCACTTGGAAGGACAATGGAAGACAGGCTGGAGAAGGAGGATTCGATCCTGCTGTCTTTTCGATAGGCTAATACAGACAGGTGTTGTGCTCGGAGCCAAGAATAGAAGTAGCCTTCTGATAAGGTGTAGGGCAAACAGTGAAGTCAAACCTACTTTAGACTATTGCATTTGGAAGGGGACAATTCTCCTGCCTGTAACTAAACTGCTCTGGTTTGTCTGGGAGTGAGGGGCAGGGCGTGTGCACAGATACCAAGTGATCATGGGGGAGCATCCAATCTTAAAGTGAGCTAACAGTGCACTTTCTGAGGTAGATTCTGGGACTGACCCCCCCAGCCCTCTTTAGGGGGCAGTGCTGTGGTTGCATCTTAGGTTGACATGAACAGGGGGGCTGACAGACTTGTCAGGCCCCTGGGAAAAGAAGGAGGGCTCCACACACCCAGAAGGGGCAGGGTTGGGGCTGCCAGCCCTCAGTCGCCCCAAGTGCACCACACCACACCCCCTCCCATTCCCTACCAGCCCTCAGAGCCACCCAGCACTCTTCAGCAACGATTTAAAGAGCCTGGGGCTCTGGCCACTGCTGCTGCCACTGTAGCAGTGGCCAGGAGTCCCAGGCCCTTTTGAATTGCTGGACTCTGGGGTAGCTGCCCCTGTTGCCCCCTGTAGGTGCACCTGGATACGCACACCAGCCCAGCCAAAAGATAGCACAGGATAGATCTTCAGGCCACTCTCCACAACTTGCACTTGATTCTGCTTTCTCATTCCCTTCTCCCTAATGGTGCAAGGGCTATTCATAATCCAGCCCTTCACATGAGTAGTGGAGGTAGCATGAAGGAGATGGCCCACAAAGAGCTTGGCTCTCACAGCAGTTCTTTGACTTGGAGAAAGCACATGCTGCAGTGACAAGTAAGGAGAGATTTTGAGAACACCCTTAGGGAGTTAGTAATATGGCCAAGCCCGGTAGTGGGACTGGGATCCCGTGACTACCTCAGGACCCTCTGCCATTATAGTGGGAGCAGGTAAAATGTACCTTGTTGCAGGCTGGATTGGATGGGCAATAAAAACCTGGAGTAAAATCTGTCATGAGTTTGTCATCAATAGAATTTCAGCGATGTATGTAAAGCAAGTTGTTTTTCAATAAAGGTTGTAATACTAAAATGTAAGGAGTAGAAAGAGATTTGATGTCTATTATAACAGGAGTTAAAGTATTTTGACCTGGTTTAAGCAACATTTGTGTTATTCTTTTAGTGATAAAAATTGTGTCTGATTTCTATTGTTTTTGTTTGTTTTTAGAAGTGTGGGGGAATCTCTCTTCTGCAGAATTTGTGGGATGGGAGGGTTTTGCGGGTGGGAACAGAATAAAAATGCAAGAAACAATGCAGAAGTAGATGGGAGTGGGAATGGCAGGGAGGGACAAGAGTGGGATTTTAAAAAAAATAGTCCAGTGCAGGACTCTACAGTACAAGTTGCTTTTCATACCTTCCCATGTAGTTTATTGCGAGAAACAAGCCTGCTATTCAGACACAGCTTAGACTTTGCCCATGAACATTTCAGCCTTCAGGAATCAAAGGTGACTGAGTTAGAAAGACGTGACAGTTCTGGGCCATGATGACATGACCTGGGTTTTGTTCAGGAATGAGGCCCTAAGGAGCGAGTTAAAGGCAGACTCGTCAGGATTCATGCAAACATGGCAGTAGATGATGTGTCTGGTTTGGAGGTTTTTGACCAGGCTGCATAGTAGGTAGTCAGGCCTAGGCCTTTGGGACAGACAACACTTGCCTTACCTAGGAAGAAAACTAGAACTGTGCCCATTTCTATTTCTAGATTTGCCCTGGTTACTTGGGAGACGCTCATTATGGAAAAAACAAGCACTGAAGGTTATCTCAGATGCAGAGGAAAAAGAGCTCACTGGAAACTACACAGAAAGAGCAGTCAGAGAGGATAAGTAACTGAGGCCATGTTTACACTATGGAGACTACAGTGGTAAAGCTACAGCCTAATCCTGTAGCACAGATGCAGACTGCAGTGACAGGACAGGGGTTCCTCTGTCCCTGTGGGAACACTGCCACAGGCAACAATAGGGCAGTGGAAGCATTCTTCCACTGATCTGGCCGCATTGATGGAGGCAAAGCTATGGTGTTCGGGTGCATGGATTTTTCACAGCCCTGAGCACTGTAGCTATGTCAACCTAAGGTTGAAGGTGTAGACAAAGTTGGAGAACTCAGTGGTCCCTGAGTGGAGTATGCAGGAAAGAAGAGACTAAGAATCCCAGTGGGCGGGTTGCTACTTAGACTGGGTTTTGAACGGCAAGGAGATCAGGACTGCTACTGCTGCTATGGTGGGGCTAATCTTGTAAAAACATTGGGCTACGTTCATTCCTGGTATAAACTGATGCGATTCTGTTGCTGGCCTGTTATGTTTGTGTGTCTAGTGCTCGTGAATGGTCCAGACTGACGCCTCTGGACAATGCAATCTTGCGTGGATGCACATAGAAAGTAGGGCACAGACAACACCCATGCAAGCATCCCTGTCACTTTACCACCACCCACACCCGAATGAGTCACCCTGTGCAGGGCTGAGAGGGTGTGTACTTGCATACAGCATGTTGTGTGCAGAAGCCTGACACAATTGCTTTGGAATGCACAACGCGGATTTGCCGTTTCTGCTGTCTGGGCCGGGGGGCCGTTGTGGGGGAGAACCTGACAAGAGGGGAGGTTTTGGGTGTTGCTCTGCCCAGAAGCAGTGAAGCACCACCTCCCCTTTTTGTACATTACCAGCACGTGCCACTGGTTGCTACTGCTACCTGTGTTACCAAAGCATTCACACTCCGGGGCCTGGCCCACTCAGATCCCACTGGCCAGCTAGAGCACTACACCCTATTTATTGTAGTGTTATAAAACTGCATTCATTACAAACATCAATTTAAGCCAATCGCCAACCAACTTCTCATGGAGACACTAACACCATCATCCCTCTGCCCACAGAAGAGCCAGGGGCGTGGCATTCTGCTTTCTCTAGTGACTTCCAAGTGGAAGGTGGAGGTGGGTAGTGCCAGAGGCAAGTGGAGGTGGGTAGTGCCAGAGGCAAAACTAGAAAGAGAAGGGGGGACTGAGCGGCAGAAAGTGGCAAAGAAGTTGGCAATAGGAGGCAGTCAGCCACAGGCCAGGAGGGAGCAAAGGGATTCACAGAAATACCCAGCCCAGTAATGTACTTTTTGCTATGGCATATGCAGTAGTTTAAGGAGACAAATAAGATAAGTTCAAGCTTTTGTTTAATTATTTTTAAAGTCCTATAATGAAAACCAGAAAGGCCTGTAGATTTCCACTTATGCTTCTCAGTATACTTTTAGAATTAGGTTGACTCTCCCCACCAGTCGCATTGTGTATAGCCCCACAGGGGGAATGCTTTCGTGTCTAAGAGATAGCTCTCAGCTGCTTCCACTCAATGACACCCCTGGGAGGAAGCATAGTTTTCTGCTGGACAGGATTGGAGACCTGGGAGGATAACAAGTGTGGCTTTGAGGCATCGACTGCAATTATAAGCTGTAGTATGAGCTAGGTACGTGATTTTACTCTTTGTTTTTGTCGTATAAAAAAAAAGTATAAACAAAAATAAAAGATAAGTCATTCGGCTGGCAAGCGATAGAGTTATTTAATGTTATTCATACACATATTAATCAGCCTAAATATAGGAGTTCCTACAACTACCCTGATAATTATCTATGGAACCCCCCTTGCGAGGGTACTGATAGGGGGTGAGTCAACTCTGACCCATCCTGCTTTAGGGCCAAAAGGCGCCTGAGTTCCCTAGGGTGTACAAAGGACTAACCACCCTATGGCCCCCAGGATATTGCGTCACTGAAGCAAAGGCCACCTAATAAGGACAGTTTATTCTCTGGTCAGGAGAGGGGTAAATTAAGCAGAGGGGAGGGGAACAGGTAAAGCTCTCAGAGATGAGCATTCAACGAGGCCCCTGTCTCATAACAATGCCTGATGGCTCACAACTAAATCAGTGGCATAAGCAAACCTGCATGCTGCTTCAGAGTCCCCCCACAGGCTTACCCAGCCAGTGGGACAGGCACTCAGGATCTAGGGCTGGTATCCTTCCTTTGCAAGCTAATTCTCTCCTTCTGGACGGACAGTGCCAAGCCTGGCTGGCCCCTGGCTCCAAGTATGCATGGGGACGACAAGGGCACTCAGCCCCCCTGTGTGCCTCAGCTTCTTGGGCATGATTCTCTGGTGTGCAATGATACAGGGGGCTCCAGGCCATCAGACTGGGAGAGTTGGAAAGGCTGCTCCTCCAGATGCTGTGGGGAGCAGCCACCAGCCTCTTTCCCCTCTAGCTCTTGCCCTGGTCTCACTGTCGCTCTCTCTTGATGCAGCTCATGGGGGTCAGGCAGCTTCAGGGGCCACATTTTGTCAACCCAGCAAGCCAGCCACAATCCTGGCCTAGCACCACCAGGTGGGGGGGAAGGGTGTCTCCCACCATCACCACCCAGGCAGGCAGCTGCCTCTGTGCTGCCCACTGTGCCATGAAGCCCCCATGCTGCATTTATAGATAAAGTTATAGAGACACAGGTGGGGGGTGTTGTGTGCTCACCTCTAGCCCTGAAAGCTCCTGAGAGATCAGACTTTAAAATTAGGACATTTTTATATCTTAGAAAATCTGTCTTAGGTCATTTTTGAAGGGCTTTCAACAATGAGTTTTACTTTCTCTCTCTCCCTCCCCCCCCCCCCCCCCGCCCCTGCCCCTGCCCCTGCCCCTGCCCCTGCCCCGAACAGTTGATCTCATGGTGACTAAAGAATGTGGCTTTACAGAATGCACAGTCCATTTCTAAATCGCTTCAGAAAGAGGTTCTCTGTTCCCTGTGTGGCACACACAGACTAGCGGGGTAAGAGAAAAGGCTTTCTTAGCACTAGTTGCCAATGAGCTACACAAATCATTAAGGCCTTTGCCTTTTGTAAATGATACCTGGCCCCAAAGATCACTCCAACAAAACACAAATGGCTTTTTGTAAAACCCCACATAGGTCCCTTCTGCAGCAACCATCTAGCAAATCTTGAGCTGCTTTTTTACATAGATTCCTGCACCTGTATGGAGCCCCACTGACTTCAATAAGGGCTCACCTGCACCTGAAACTCTTTAAAAGGATGGGGGGCATCGGAAAGAGCTGCAGCAGGATTGTGACCCATATTCGCAGAGCAGTCTTAGCCTCCTGAGGGTGGAGATGACTTAGACAGTTTACAGAATAAGGGTATTAGCTTCAATTTTATGTGAAACATGAGGGAGGAAATCGATGGTAACTAAATGAAAGCTGTAAAGAAGGGGGGAAGATTAATTTTCAGATGGAATTACCAGAGTTACAAAATAATTAAAACTATTTAGAAAAGCCTGAGATGGGCCAGCAAAGATGCATTTGTTTGTACATTCAGATCACATTAAAAAAACAACAAAAAAAACCCTTGCAGTCTGAAAGGCTGTTAGGTCAAAATATTGTCCTAAAACTGGCTTCATCTGGTTTATTTTGTTTATTCGTAGAATGACAGAAATGCACAAGGTCTGGGTTTTATGTTTGTGTTTTACATTTTCAGAGGGACGATGAGAACTCGTCATTGTTTTTGGACCAGTAGAACCTTCCAGATGGGGCCGCTGCTAAGGGGCTAACACATTTAAAAAGCAAATTAATCTATTTTTAATGCCAGATGCGACCATAATGATCATCTAGTCTGACCCATGGCATAACAAGCAGGGCCGGATTAAGGGGGGGGCTAGCCAAGCAGCTGCCTGGGGCACCAACCTATGGGGGGTGCCTGATTGAAGTGGTAAGGGGCACCGCATGCCGGGGGGCGGGGCCACGCATGCGCCGCGCACCCACTGCCCGGAGCGCAAGTGTGGCTCGGTCCGGCACTGATAACAAGGGCCACAGAACCTCACCTAGTAATTTGTGCATTAAGCCCATAACTTTTAATTGAGCTATGCCATTTCTTTTAGAAAGATGTTCAGTGTTTAAAGGCTTCAGGTGACAGAATTCACTATGGCTCTAGGTAACTTATTCCATCGGCTAAGTAACTTCACAGTTAAAAATTTGCACCTTATATCTGGTCTGGATTTGTCTAGCTTCACCTTCCAACCACTGGATCTCACTATGCCTTTTTCTGTTTCCTAAAGAGCTATCTACTATTAGAAGCCTTACTCAGGCGGATACTTGTAGACCATGATCAAGTCACCTCTTAACCTTCTTTCTCTTGGATAAACAAAATAGTTTCAGTTAAAGTCTCTGACTACAAGGCAAACCTCAAATCATTCTTGTATCTCTGCCAACAGCCTGTTAGCTGTGTCTGTAATGCACTTACCTCCTGGATGTGGTGGCTGTCCCATCTAGTGGCACCGAGATCACTTAGAGAGAGATTGATGAGTCTGCTCTACAGCCTTAGCTGAGCATCAGCTTGTAAGGTTAAAGCACAGCTGCTGCTGCTGCTGCTGCTGCTGCTTTAAGGCGGCAGTGTGGGCACGGCAGTAGCACTTGGAGAGAGCGCTTAGGTGAACCATCTCCATGAGGGGAGTAGCTAACAGAGCTGAGAGCCTGTTTACACTGGCGCTTTACGGAGCTGTAACTTGCTGTGCTCAGGAGAAGGGGGTGTTTTTCGCACCCTTGAACGAGAAAGTTACAGTGCAGTAAAGTGACAGTGTAGACAAGCCCTAACACTATATACAAAGGCAATGACACCTTCCTACACCTTGTACATGCAACGATCACAGTGGATTTCTTAGCTACACCTTTGCACTGGAAACTTAGGTTCAATTGGTTATCTGCTAGGACCCCATAGATCCTTTCCAGTGTCACTGCATTTCCTAACAGAGACCCTACCTCATAAGGGTGATCTACATTCTTTGTTCCTAGCTATAGGACTTTGAACTGGCTTTTATCTATAAATGCAACCTCTGCCTGTGCATTAAAATGCATGTTGTTCAAATTAGTCCACTTTACAAAATGATCCCCACTGGCCTCTCCCCATCATTATTTACCACTTCCCCCAATTTTCCTGTCAACTGAAATTACCACAAGCAATCATTTTACATTTTCTTCCAGGTCATTGGTCAAGACATTGAATAGCACCACGCCAGATTCTTTATGGGACTTCCACTACAAACATCCCTGTCATGGGATTTCCCCATTTACAATTACAGTGAAACCTTTGTTATCCGGTACTCTGTTAACCAGAAAACTTTGTTAACCGGCATTGCCCCCACCCACAATGCTGTCACATCTTCAGGCGCACAGGCCTGGCTTGGTTTACCATGATTGGCTTAACAATTTTTTATTTAAGAAGTACTAATCATCTTTAACTCAAAATAGAAATGTGAGACCAACTGCCTCACACTACAAAACTACCAATATTAAAAACTTGAGTTTTACTATTATTGTCCATTGGTTTTTCCTAGGTTGATGGGACCCTCAGATAACCAGAATTTTTAGATAACTAGAATGCCTTAATCCCTGAGCTTGCCGGATAACACAGGTTTTACTGTACTTTTTAGGAGCCATCAGTTAACTAATATTTAGTCAATTTGATATTGATTTCATATATTGCTTTTTTTAAAAAATCAGGATACCATATAGGACTAAGTTAAATACTTACAATTATATTATGTCAACAGTCACCTTTATCAACCAAATTTGTGACAATCTCTTAAATTATATCAAGTTTATTTGACAATACCAATTTTCAAAACAAAAAGAAACAAAAGAGCACATGTTGATTTGCACTATACTACCACACTTCAATTTTTTAACTGATTATGTCCCCTATCAGCTTTTCCATAATTTCATCTGTGATTGATGTCAGACTAACCAACCAGCTTAAAGTTACCTGGATCATTCCATTTACTCTTTTAAAACATGGGCACAACATTAACTTTTTTCCCAGGCCTCTGGAGTGTCCCTGCAGTCCAAGGTTTATAAAAAAACAACATCAGTGCTTTGGATACTTGTCCTTTTAAAGCAGATTTTCAATCTGGATTTTCTTGAGCAGAGGCTGGACTAAATAGCCTAGCGTATCTTGCCATTTCTGATGCCTATGGAGTCCTTACTCTAACAAGACTGAGTTTGGACAACAGAATTTAGTCCCTAGGCTCTGTGGGGGCGTGCCTCACTTTTCCTCCTGAGATATACTGATTGCCTCAGTTTCCCTCTTGCAGGCAGGGTAGTTTGTCTCCTCAGCCCGTCTTAAATCCAGATACCCAAGAGTTCTACGGAACAAATTCCCTTGGGCTTGCTGCAATCCAGGACAAAAATACCAACAAGCACTAAAACAAGTTGGTTTGTTCCAGCACCCCCTCCCCCCCATCCAAAGCAGCAAAATAAATGTTCTACAATCAGGCTAATCCACCGAGCATGAAGTGCTCCTCGCTCAGCCACCTACCTGCAAGATGCTGCAGCTTCGTAGCCTCCTATGCTTTCTTCAGGGTCTTTGGTAGAACCTACTTCCTCACTGCTCTCAGAACATGTTCTCTGGCTCTCTAAAATGGGTCCTAACTGAGTCCAGGTGATCCATTTACCATCTCCTCCTTGCTTGCATTAACCCCGTCTCAGTTCTCCCGCTGCCAAGAGCATGTTGCACCCTATTCTCTAAGGGTATGTCTACACTACAGTGTTATTTCAAAATAGTTAATTCGAAATAGCTTATTTCAAAATAACACATCTACACACAAAATGCATTTCGAAATAGCGTTTTGCTATTTCGAAATAGAGCGTCCATACTGAGTGGACGCTGAATCGCGTTGAAGGCCGGCTGGAACCAGGTCCGGCAGGGCATCAGGTCAGGAGTTTATTTGTGTGGCTGCTGCCTGAGGCTATCTGAGGGTTGTGCTTAAAGGGACCCCACTCCGGGCAGCTGGTTCTCAGGTTTCCCTGTTTGCTTGCCTACCTCTATGAGGGACAGCAAAGCATTTGTGTCTCTGTGTGCTCTGGTTGCCCTCACTCGGGACACCACAGCACTCTGCAACATGGAGCCGGAGCTGCCCCTGGGCACTCTGGTGCCTCTCGTGAATGCATTGCTGCCAGCCTGGCTGCACTTTTTGCAGGCTGCCATCCAGGAGGTCCATCAGGGGGCTGTCAGTATCCAGGAGGCCCTGTGGGAGAGCTTCCACCCTGAAGAGCACTAAGAGCCTCCCTGGTCTGCCCCACTAGGGGCTTGTGCCTCATTCCTCTCTCATGTCTTTCCATTTACCTGCCCCTCCACCCCCCTTCCTGATGTCAAATAAAATACATGTATTTTCATAAACACAAACTCTCTTTATTTAACAAAACTGGGGGGGGGGATGAAACTCTGCTGAGACTGGAGAAAGGAGGCGGGAGAGTGGAGGAGAGAGGGTGGGAGAGGGGAGGGGGAAACCTGGGAGGAGGGAGCTGGAAGGGGGAAGCAAGGGGAAGAAGGGGGAGGGGAAGCTCAGGACTCAGGGTTGGGGGTCTCACCGGACCAACTTGATTTTCATGCGAACCTGCTCCTGGGTTCACATGTGGCCTTTGGTGGCCAGGCTGGCAGCTATCCTGCCATAGACGGCCATGTTCCTCCATCTAGTGCGGAGATCATGGACTTTGGGGGCATCCCCCCCAAACCTGAGTAAGGTCCACCCTGATCTCCACCCTGGACCAGCAAGGCACCCACCTTCTCCGGGCCCTGGCAGGCTCCTGGGAGCTGGCAGACTGCTCCTGGGGAGCGGGGGAGGGCTGGCTGCCAGTGGCTTGCTGGCTCATGGTTTGGGGCCACTGGGTCAGGGGCAGTGACTGCTGGCTCTGGGCCGGCAGGCTTGGAGCTGGCACAGGCACTGTGGCCAGAGTCAACCCCTTTAAGGTCTCCGGGAAGGGGAGGAGGGTGAGGAGTGTTCTTGGTTGAGGCTGGAGTGGCCACCAGGGCACCCTGGGAAGGCTGGAGGCCCCCTAATTTTAAATAAGTGTCTACACAGCACTTATTTTGAATTAGCTATTTCCAGTTTGGTGTTATTCCTCATAGAATGAGGTTTACCAAATTCGAAATAAGAGCTTCACTATTTTGAATTTATTTCGAAATAGTGGTTTGGCTGTGTAGACGCTAGTAAAGTTAATTCAGAATAACGGCTGTTATTTCGAATTAACTTTGATGTGTAGACATACCCTAACTGAATGTATAAGTGTGGTCTCCTGTCACTGGTTTCTGAAGTCAACGGGATAGCTCATGAGCTTAGCTAAGTGCATGTGTTGGCTCAATTGAAGCCTTTGGCTATTTCTTTTGGGTTTGGGGTTGTTATATTCATTTTGCATTAAACGTAAAAGCCAGCGTGTGAATCTAAACATTCTGTAGCAAGCTCTGACATCACAGCAGCGTATGCTAGTATAGCAGGGGAATTTCCCTGTAGGACAGCAGTGCCCACGTAGCCAGTTAGTGAGTGGCTTGCTAGTGTGCTGTGGATTCACTCACTAGCTTGCCATGCACTAAATTGCCATGTAAACGTGCCCTAATTACATCAAATTCAGGTTATTTACATTGGTTTCTACAAAATATAATTCAACTCTGGCTGCTTAAAAATATTACTGCCAAAATTACCACTGCACATGCTCTTGGCAAAGGTGTTGTTCAAGAGTTTTCTGCCTGCCTTAAATGACCCATCTCTCAATTCCTCCAACAGCATTTTCCCAAGTGCACAGTTCGGAGATCTGAGATTTTTGAGACAGTCCCAAAAGCTGAGTCCCAGGCCAAAAGCTTGAGACTGTGGGGTACTTAAGGGCTTGATTAGTGTATTCTTGCCTGTACCTGGTAGGGTGTGCATCAGACAATGTCACAAAGGGTCTTGATCTTCTGTGAGAGTGTTCCCCCAGACAACAAGTCTATAGTATCAGACTACAACAAAACCTGTTATTGCATATATCAGGGAATCTCTCTTTTCAGCCAGCCTGTTTTTATGCAGTGAACTAGAGTCAGTCGGCATGGCCCTTCCAACCTCGGCAGCAACCTCTGTACAATGTTGATGAATGAAGGACTTTTTACAAAAAAAAATGTGTGTAAATATATGTATAACTGACCTTTTCAGTACTGTGCAAAAATATTTATAAATCAATAAATCCTTCAGCAACCAGACACCTCCCATCTGACTCCATCCCCCATGCTGCAAGGAAGATGAGGCTGGTAGGCTGCAAAAGTCTGCTTCCTCTTACTTCCTTTCCCAGACCCCACCAGGTTATGGCAACTGGCCTCCTATGCAGGGATTGAGCAAAGGGCATAACTTAGCCAGAGCACTCCCAGCCACGCTGCCCGGGACTATGATCTTGTGAGCTCTCCAAAGTTAAACAAGGCTGGTCACAGGCAGTGCTTGAAACCAGGGAATTCCAACAGACGAGAGTTCCTGCGGGAAGTGATGTCAGTGGTCACTGGGGAGGGAAGCTGAGGCTCACCTCCAATTGTCAGTACTGAACTAACGGTTCAGTATGGTGGTAAGGAGACCAGAGTCTTGTAGGTGACCTCTTTTGGGTGAGAGGCAGAGCCCAGGCCCTCACCACTTGCAGACACTGAAACATGCTGTGTGACTTGCAAGCATGTTAAAGAGAGGAGGGAGTTAGAATTTCCCCAGGAGACTGTGACTAACTGGCAAATTCATTCACAACAGATCTACACACAATCTGTAGCAATGAAAAGGATGGCAACCACCAGCACTTGGTTTACACTCGCTCTCCCACCGGCTCCCCACCATTGTCATCACCAGTGGTAGAATCAGGCCCACCAACAGGAGCTGGGGAAGGGGAAACTGCCCCAGAGCCCAGTGATTCACAAGGGCCCAGAGCTCTGGCTGCCACTGCCGTGCTTTGGACAGCACTGACTGATGACTGGCTGCCCTTAGCCTCATACCTTCCACCCTCAGCCCCACCCCTTCCAGGAACACGGAGCCAGCCTCCCTCGCCTTGTCCAGGGGCCTGCGGAGGCTGTCAGTTCCACTGGCTAGAATATAAAAGTAAAATTTCTTTATAACCCAGGATGTCTGATCTTTCATGGGAAAGCACAAACACCTGAGTGAACAGGGTGAAGTGATCAGCCATCGCTAACACTTCTACCGTCTCGGGTTTGAGGGTCACAAAGTCCACACAGACTATTTCCATGGGCAATATACACAAATACTGGTCAGGCCGCTGCCCGTTCACGTTTCATGCACCAATGCTGGTATTACACTGATTTCTTGTATTTAGCTTTGACATCTCTAGTGTGATGTAGCAGATAAAAAAATATGATGCTTGGGACAAATCCAATTCTAGCGATTAGTCTATCACACAGCCCTACAGTCTGCTCCAACTGTGCGTTAGGTCTGGCCGATAATTTCATTCACCATCACCGTTGAGTCCACAGAGGAACTTGGCATTCAAATGTGACCAGTTCCGCCCTCAGAAGCAACTGCAGCTTCCTCCTTCCCACAATACATCCATAGGACTAACTTTTCTTCCAGGAATCCTATCGATGTTTAAGGTTGCAGTCAGTTTCTGGAGCTCTATCTAACAAGCCAAGTTCAGCCAACTCTCATACAAGAGCATCTGTACCCAGAGCAAAGCTTCTGCCCAAACAGATTCTTCACACTCCAAATTCTCTCAAGTTGCAAGGCACATGGAGTACAGCTTTACTTGCAGCATTCGGCATCATCATCACCATCTTTATTTGTGCTGCTTTTTTTATAGCCTCCTGTTCTCCCAAAGCTTGTCCTTTGGGCCTGTAAATCGGCACATCTGCCTGTAAGATAAACTCAGGTATTTCAATGACAACACACCTAGCTGCATTTGTAGGGGCACCCAATTGCAGTGTGGTCTGTGACTGCGTGGTTAGTGGGCTGTAAATACAGACCCTCAATATATTGCTTTCAGGGATGAATCCCCAGAGTCTAGGACAAATTCTTGAACTTGCTGAAGACTCTGAGTTTGCGTGGGTTCACAGCACTGGCTCAACCCACTCATTCACAGATCCACTAGCACTAAGGCTGTTGGATGGCAATATTATTTAAGCTATTCCTCTTTATCAAGTGAGGAAAATATTGTTTCAAACTGAGCACACACTGTCTATAGGTCAGCAAATAATGTCTGTAAATGCTCATTGAGTTAGAATATCTACATGAGAACCGAGTATTATCTTTGTAGTTAACTGCCCTTCTTGACCTCAACACAGGAGATTGACTATTACAAAACTCTACTAGAATTTTTGAGGGTATCAGCAAAAATGTGGACAAGGGTGATCCAGGGGGCATAATGTACTTGGACTTTCAAAAAGCCTTTGATAAAGTCCCTCACCAAAGGCTCTTAAGCAAAGTAGGCACTCATGAGTAGGCCCTACCAAATTCATGGTCCAGTATGGTCAATTTCATGGCCACAGGATTTAAACATTGGTAAATTTCACATTTTCAGTGTTTAAATCTGAGATTTCATGCTGTTGTAACCATGGGGTCCTGACTCTAAAGGAGATGGGGGGTTGTAAATCTGTTGTAGGGGAGTTATAGGATTGCCACCCTCACTTCTGTATAACCTTCACAGCTTGAGAGAGCATTCTGCAGCCCTGAGAGGCTCCCAAAGGAGAGTCTGATCTAGTGACACCCTTCACTCCCCAGCATGTGGGGAAGGACAAGTCCTGTCCCTCCCCTGCCCAATCGGAGCAAGGAGCCTCCTTTGCTGGGGCACTTCTAGAACCAAGGAGACATTGGATTTCATGGGAAAGGACTTATTTCAGGGTTCTCGTGCTTTTTTCACAGCTAGGGCCAATAGGGAGGGCCTACTCATGAGCATGAGCAGCAGGTTTAGGAGAAATGTTGGTGGTGCCCAGAATGACCAGAGACCACACCCCCTCCCCCACTCAAACTCCTTCCCCTCCACCTGGCTAAGGCTCTGGGATGGAGTCTGAGTGCTGGGTGCAGGCTCTGATCTGGGGCAGGGGGTAGGAATGCAGGAGGAGATGAGAGGTACAGGCTCCGGGAGGGAGTTTGAGGGCTGGAGGGACCATGGGAGTTTGGGGGCAGGGGAGGGGAACACTGAACAGAAATATCCCGACCCTCAGGCCTGCAGTGTTGGCAGCCATGTGGAGCAAGCAGCAGGAAGCTGCCCTAGCCCTGCTACTGGTAGTAACAGCGGGGGAGGGGGGGCAGAGAGGAGGCCATTTTAAATTGTCCAGGGGCAGCAGACCGGCTGGGGGATGCAAGAGGAGGGTAGTGCACAGGCTGGTAGACAGAGCTGGGGGAGAGGAACCATGAGCCCATAAAACTCACCGCCTGTGCTGGTGAGATAAGAGGGAAGGTCCTCTCATGGACCAGTAACTAGTTAAAAGAGAGGAAACAAAGAGTAGGAATAAATGACCCATTCTCACAGTGCAGGGAGGTAAATAATGGTATGCCCCATGGATCCATACTGTGACCAGTGCTGTTCAGCAGATGCATAAACAGTCTGGAAAAGAGGGTATCAGTGAGGCCACAAAGTTTGCAAATGATACAAAATTACTCAAGCTATTTAACTGTGAAGAGTTAAAAAGGGATCTCACAAAACTGGGTTACTGAGCAACAAAATAGCAGACGAAATTGAATGTGGATACATGCAAATTAATGCACATTGGAAAACATAATCCCAGCTACACATACGAAATGATGGGATCTAAATTAGCTGTTACCACTCAAGTTACTGCAGATAGGTCTCCAAAAATATCTGCTCTGTGTGCAGCAGCAATCAGTCAAAAAAAAGTTAATACAATGTTAGGAGCTATTAAGAAAAGGACAAATAAGACAGAAAACATAACACAACTATATCAGCACCTTCTCTATTAGCTTCATGTAACATGAACACTCTAATTCACTATTTCCCCCCTAACTTGTCCCCCCTCCCCCCAACCCCTATTTAGTTTGGAACTGGTCTTTTAATAACTCCATTCATCTGAAGAAGTGGGTTGTACCCATGAAAGCGCATGATACCATCTACATGTTTTGTTAGTCTTTAAAGTGCTGCTAGACTATTTGTTGTTTTTTAAGTTTTTCCTGTTACAGAGTAACTCGGCTACCCCTCTGAAGCTTTACAACCATATCAATTCATGATACACAAACACATCAGCCATTGCATTGCATACAATCCTGTCATCCCAGCTCAAAAACGGTATACTGAATTGGAAAAGATACAGAGAAGGATAACAACAAAAATTATAGGTGTGGAACATCATCATCCATATGAGGAAAGATTAAAAAGACTGGGACTGTTCAGTTTGTAACAGAGACAGCTAAGGAGGGATATGATAGAAGTTTATAAAACCATGAATGGTGCGGAGAAAAAGAAAAAAAGAACTGTGATTTACCCTTTCACATAAACACAAGAACCAGGGATCACCCAATAGAAATAATAGGCAGCCGATTTAAAATATGCATAAGGAAAGGCTTCTCCCCATAACGCACAATCACTGGGACTAGTTGCCAGGGAATATTATAAAGGCCAAAAGTATAACCGGTCTGAAAATAATTTAAAAAATTCATGGGGTCAGATTCATCAGTAACAATTAGCCAAGACAGTGACATGATCCCATGATTTGGGGGAGCCTAAACTTGTGTCTACCAGAAGCTGAAAATGGAGGATAGTAGATGGATCACTTGAATCACAAGGTAGCAGCTACTGTCAGAAGACAGGATACTGCGCTAGATGGACCTGGTATTGCCGTTCTTATGTTCTAATGGCTGCTGGGGTGGTGATGTACTAGTCCAAATAAAAGACACTTCAATAAGGCTTGCAAAATGTGAGATGACCCCCTTAATTATAATGGGACACATATATCACAGCAGGTAGCAAATTCTGTATCATAAAAAGTGCACTCTGGTTTTCTGAATTAAGTGGAACTTTCTGGGGTTTTTTCTTTTGTTTTGTTTCCGATTCAGAAGCAGAGCAATCTGATGGAGTTTACCGAGGTGACAGGTCTTCTGCCGTTCTGGTCCTAAATAAGCGTATCTGTTGTCATGGAGACAGAAGAACTGGAAGAGGTAGAAAGGCACTGCAGGAAAGCAACCAATGGTGTCAGAAAGGGCAGCTCTCAGCAGACGGCATTACAGGCAGCTGTGATTTTTGAGGATGAGGAGAAGTCGGAAGGTGCTGACCACATTACCCAGGACAGTGCATCACAGACTCACTACATTGCCATTCAAAGAAATTCCAAGTATTATCGGTCCATGAGGCTACGGGGCAGACAGAAAGAGTGGAATAACAGAGAGGAGATGAGCACTAAGCATACTGTAGGTGAGTCCCAGACCCAGAAGTCACTCCCCTTCCTTTTTCCAATGCAATTGGGGATGATGGGAAGACAGGAAGCAGGCCAGTGGGGAGGGAGCTCCTAGGAGGGGGATTTTAGCACTCTTGTGTGAGCACCAGTCCTTGCCAGTCTTCCACAACTGGAACTATCACGGGTCAAGTCTGCACTAGGGATGTAATAGTCTAATCCAGTGGTTCTCAACCGTGGGCCATATGGCTCTCTAGGGGGCCACATGAAAAAACAGGACATGAGGTAAATTATGTACCTTTTTTTTCCAACTATCAGTGGCTATGAGGGGGGCCACAGAGGTAAACGAGGCTCAGAAGGGGGTCATGAGCAAAAAAAGGTTGAGAAACACTGGCTAGTCAATTAACCGATTAACTGATAAGCAAAAGCTTATAGGTTAATGCTATAGACTACATGCATTTCCCTCCCCCCCACCCACACCCCCTGGTAAGTATTTTAGCAGGCTGGCCAGCAGCCCAGCTCAGTCCTGGCTTGCTCCGGGTCTGGGACCTACCCCCATTGTGGCTCTGCATTTAAAGTGTATTAGGAGCCAGGTGGGCTCGTGCTGAGTCTAGGAGCTCAGCCCCCCCTCCCCCCCACCTCCGGGCTGGGGCTGCTGCCACCCCATGCTGCTGCCTCTGTATCAGGCAAGTTGTTGATACAGTTGTTGAGGGAAGTTGTTTTTTAAACTGGCTCCCCTCACAGACCAGCTCCCACCTGGCACCCCATGTTGCTGCCTCTGATAGAGAGGCAGCAGAACGGGGTGGCAGGGGGCTCCCCAGGAGTGGGGCTGGAGCGCACTGGCTGCCAGCCCCACCCCCAGGACTATAGAATAATCGACTAACCAATAAGAATTCATGAGGTTAATCAACTGTTCAATTAACTGATATTTAAAATCCCTAGTCTGCACTGGGAAGTTACCGCGCCGTAAATCAGCCTCTGGCACTGTAACTTTCGAGGAGCTCTCGGCAAATCATCCCAGCGAGAGGTGTAGAGCTTACTGAGCTCTGGATACAGCGCTAGGGTGCCAGTGTGGGCACCACAGTGTAGTACTGCATCATGACGGGCCTCCAGCACCCTTCCCACAATGCTTTTTCTTGCCTTTCTGGTCATCTGTTTGAACTCTATGGCCCTGCTCTCAAGAGACCAACCCTCCAACCTGCCCTTTTTGAAATGTGAAAGTCCCCTTCCTGTTTGCTCGGCAACACGTGGTGTGTTCTCAGTGCATCTTTCCAGTTGGCCAAGCCTGCTCTAGGCACCAGGAGATCCCCTGCTTGGAGCCATGCCGAGGTGCTGGAACTCATCAGCGTTTGGGGAGCGGAGGCAGACCAGTCCCAGCTGCTATCAAGCTGTGGGAATTATGATACCTACGGGCACATCTCAAGATGCATGACCGAATGGGACCATGACTGGGACGCACTGCAGTGCAGGGTCAAAGGGAAGGAGCTGTGAAATGCCTATTACGAGGTGTGGGAAGCAAACCACAGCTCCAGTGCTGCGACCATGACCTGCAGGTACTACAAAGAGCTGGATGCGATACTTGGAGGTGACTTCGGGGCTCAGGGGCCATCCAACAATGGACCGAGCCACGAGGAGGAAATTGTGGCTGACTGTGATGGGGGGAGGAGGACCCAAAGAGGCATCCATGGAGACTTGCAATTAGGAGCTGTTTTGCACCCCCGGTGAGGCAAGCCAGTCGCAGCCCCCAGAGGCTGTGAATGATCCACCTAGAGAGGGAGTCGGGTCTCAGGAGACACTCAGGTGAGTTGCCGGGAGCAGGAGGGTTACAGCAGGGAGGCTGGGTTCTGTCTCTCATGCAGCTGCTGTGCCATGCACCTCTGCAAATTTGCTGGCAAAGCAAATATGGTTTTTCTCCCCTGAAGGCTGCCATTCCCTCACCACTGTGCCATCAGCAGGGGGCAGGGAACCATCGCTGCAGAAAGACAAGCCACGGATGGTCGCGGACAGATCTTGCAGTCGAGTAAAAGACCCTCCTTTTCTTCCCTGCTCACCCGAGGCAGCGAAACGTCTTCCAGGATGAATACAGCCTGTGGAAATGAGTGGCCGTTACTAACTGCTGGGCCCTCCTACCATGCTCTCCCCAAGTTACACTCGCCCAGAGCACAATATGGCCATGCGTGAATGAAATCCCCTGCTCCCTGGCATGAATGAGAATCCCTGCCCTGCTGCACCAAGGATGCGGCTGATGGGCCTGCACGCTTCCATCAGCACAAGTCCAGTGGTCGCCTTTCCCACTCCAAGCTGATTGGCGGCCAAGTGAAAGCTGTCTGGAGTAGCCAGCTTTTACAGGGGCAGCTCTCACTCACATGTCTTTGCACCACAGGGTGGGGGCGAGCTCAGCACACAGTCCCAGGGGAGTGGCTTTCCTCATCCAAAGCTCTGTGGCCACTGCTCATCATCCCAGGCTAGCATGATAATGTGATCCCACCACTCAGTGCTTGTTTCCTGAGCCCAAAAGCGGCGTTCCACTGCGGTCAGCCTCTCTGCGAATGCCACAAGACAGCTCGTGTCATACGAACGCTGCTCGGACTGCTCATTGTCCCTGCGCAGCTTCAGGAATAACTCGACTGCCATTCGTGACATGTTAGTGAGACCTGTCAGCATTTTTGTCAACAGCTGCGGATCCGTTTCCGCAGACCGAGGAGGCAGAGCACAGAGCACAAATGCCATTGAAAGATGGTGCCAAATGCAGATGGAAGTGCCGGGGCAGCTGGGATGTAAAGTGATGCACCATGGGACATTAGCACAGGGCCCAGGATATCCCGTGCCTCCCTTCCGCCTTCCCACAAACCCTGTGGCAGAAGAGGAAGAGGTTCTCCATGGGATAGCTGCCCACAGGGCTCTGCTCTGCAAGTGACGGCTGACAGAGTGGACAGCCAGGAGCGTTTTCGCCACTGCATTCTGAGCAGCGCTGTAACTGCCAGCGCGTTCCGTCTGCCAGTGTAGACACGGCCAGTGCCAGGAAAGTATTAGTAGCTCAGCTCGAACAGCCAAGTAGTCGCTTGCAACAAGAACGTGTTCAAAGACAGCACCTGAGTGGGCTTGGAACCCGCCTTCTGCCTCTCTGAGGAAAACCAGTACACGCTGGGAAAGCCCCCCAGCAAGCAGGACAGGAGCCAGTTTGCCAGGACAAGCTTGTGAGGACGGAGGGGAGGGGGGAGTAAGTCCTCTGCAAAAGAAGAACTGCACAGAGAGGGCTGGGGAAATCAACACAACAGTGAACTGGAAGGCAAAGTGGCCAGGGACACCTGCTGCAACATGCACATTATATTTTAGAATCTATATCAAGGGTGGGCAAACCATGGCCGTTAGGCCACACCAGCCCCCTCAGTGCCTTCTCCTCCAGCCCCCGACTGCCTTCTCCAGCCCCCGACTGCCTGCCAGGGAGCATGGTCAAGGACTTGCTCCCCTCCAACTCTGCTTGCCAGCTGGAACACCAGGTGGAGGAGTCAGAGCTGTTGGCAGCATGGGAATGTTCATTTTTTGAGGGCTCCCCAATTCGCTGGAGCCCTGGGCATGCCCCTTTGGTCCAATGGCTAATCCACTGGGAGGAGGACAGGTCAGCTAGCATTTATGCCACACAATCTGCCTACTCAGTTGTGGCCCGCAGGTATAAGTTCTGCGCAGCCCTGTTCTAGGTGTTCTGGGTGCGAGGCAGGCCACAGAAGCACACTGCCCTGTCCTCCAGCACAGAAGCACACTGCCCTATCCCCCGCAAGTGAGCCATGCTTCCCCTGCCCGCATAAGGGTCATGCCCTTCCCCCTGCCCCAAACAGAAGCCTGGGGGTTCTCTCAAGAAAGTGGCCATCTTCCGCTTCCCCAGCCAAGGCGCCCACTTGACTCCCTCAGGCAAAGGGCTCACTCTGCCCTGCAGAATGTGTGCCAGGGAAGCTCTGTCCTTGTCCAAGCCAGCTTCTGAGCAGACAACACAAGAGCAAGGAGCTGCTGCTTAATATTCTGCTACTGTTCTCAGTGAGGATCCTGGACAGACTGTCTGCATCCAAGGCAGACCTCACCTCCGTCCTGTGAGTGCAGCAGCTAAACAAGCTCAGAGCTGGTCTGTCTCTGCCTCTGCTGCTTAGCCACTGCGTCACTGCAGCAGGACCAGCTTAGAGGGGGCATCGCTCCTGCACAGCCAGAGCATCACTGTGCCAGGACCAGGGTACAGAAGGGCAGTGCTTCTGTTTTGCCACAGCACCACGGCGGAAGGGCCAGCTCAGAGCAACGCTGCATGTGCCCGCTACAACCTTGGTGCAGCGTGACCTGCTTGGAGCAGTGCCTCTCTCCTGCATGCCCACCGTGTCATTCTCTGCTCAGAATGGGGCTTTCCTCCTGAATGCCTGCAGCAATAGGGTCATTCGGAGCAATTCAGCACATCAGGCAACCCAGCAGAATCTGCTAGGAGCAATACTTCTCTCCCCTGCATCACTAGCCACAAGCCCAGCCCTGGGCTATCATTTCTCCAGTAAGCTGGAAGGGTGTATGCAGCTGTCTGACGTCTCCCTCGCCAAGCCGGACGCCGTTCTCAGTCACAGCCACTGTGCCGCGTATGTTTTGACACAAGCCTCAGTCTCATTGCAGGAACCTCTTTTCACAGCATTTGCCGAAGGACCTGGAAACAAAGGATGGGTGAGCGCTTTTATCTTAATTTCAAACCCATTTCAATAGCACGAGCCCAAAAGTTTGACTCGCATGTTAACCTGTTCACATTGCACTAAGAGAAGACCCTTCAGCAAAGGAGAAGGGAAAGGAAGAGAAAGCCAGTGAAAAAAGGAGGATGGAATAGAGAAAAATCCAATCTGAAAAGTAAGAAGCGAGAGCAGAGAAAGGGAACAAGCGAGAAAACAAACCTAAAGGAAACTAAACCCAGCCTGGACAATGGCCTCAGTCTGGGGTAGTCCTAAGAGATAACATAGGCTTTCCTTTAGCTAGCAAGAGAGGCTGGTTTTTGTAACCAAGCTCCTCTGGCAGGGGAAGAGGGTTTAAATGAGAGGAGAAAAAGGTAGAAGGATTCGCACTAGAACCCGCAGACACTGCGCCACAGATTAGCAAAACCTTGGCCGTGCCATTCCTTGTGAAGACCCAGTGGCATCAGCTCGGAGGGTGTCTCTGACACATGCTTCACTTAGGGCTTGGACCTGAACTCACTCAAGAGTGAGAGTTTTGCTACTGATTTAAAGTGGGAGCTTAGTGCAAAGTAAATCTAAAAGAAAACATCCTGCCCCCAAGAAGCGAGGTGCACCCTTCCCTTTCTGTGATCGCCATGGTGAGCAGTGAACTTGGTTGGGATTTCTACTACAAGTTGGACCTCCCTGGTCTGGCACCTCGGGATCTGAGGGGTCCCAAAGGAGGGAGTTTGCTGGACCAGGGGAAGTCAAGCCTCTGGCTCTTCCAGGGCTCCCCTCCTGGCCAGCAGCCTGGCTAGTGCACTGCTCCCAGCCATTGGTGGGGCTCCACTCCCAGCTGCCACCCTACTCCAGTCCATGGAGCTCCCCTCCTCTAGCTGGTGGGGCTCCCTGCCGTCGGCCAACAGCAGCTCCACTCCTCCAGCCACAGAGTCTCCCTGCCCCCAGCCAGCAATGGATCCATGCCCCCAGCGAGGCAGGGGCTGTCTCTCCCTGGCCGGTGGAGCTCCACATTCAGCTGGTGGGACTCCCCTCCCAGCCCTGCTTCGGCTGCCAGCTGGGCTTCCTGCCACCAGGACACTGGCCCTCTGGGCTCCCTGAGCTCCCAGCCACTGGCAACTGGGGCTCTCTGGTCCAGTGACATCTGTGGTCCTGCCAGACCATGGATGTCTCTGGACCAGAGAATTCTGGACCACAGAGGTTCAAACTGTACAACTTTTGTTCCCCATGAACGCCACTCAGGTTCCTCTGATAGAAAAAGAAAGCAATTAAAGGTAAAGCTCCTTCTACTGAAAGTTTACTTCATTTGTCTTCCAGTAAACTGCCAGGAAGGAGAGCACTACTAAATTCCTGGCATGGCAAAAAGAGACACCAGCACACTGTAGAAGGGCACAGCTAGTCCTAGATCCCTAAAAGGTGGAGATGAAAGTCAGTGACTCTGAGAGCCAAGTTTTCAGTGATTAAAAGCCCACTCACATGCACAAAAAATGCATTTGTATGTCTACATTTGCGCATTTGACTGCATATGCAATTGGGAGTAGATGCACACGTGATCGTCTGCAGGCAAGTGTTCACATATGGACCTCAAGCCTGCTCATCGGACAAGTTGACTCTTAGGAATCAATATGCAGCGCATTGCGTATAAGTCACTGCTTCTCCCACCTCGTTCAGTACAAACAAGTTGTTGCCCAGAGTACATGTGAAGATTGCCCCTCTTTTCTGTCACAGCGTCACTCGGAAGTGGAGACAGCAGGAGCAAGCCTCTGACCGTGGGCGGATTATCTTGCAAGGGACCCCCTGCATCGGTGAAATCTGAAGTGAGAGCCTTGGAAGAACAATGGATCCAAAGGTAAGGAGAGAAACAAGAGGGTGGTTGAAGATGGCTTAAGCTGCACAACTGTCAGAGCTGCCCGGCAGAGAGAATACTGTTTTCGAAGGGCACTGGGCAATATTACATCCACCCATTCATCTCATCTCATCTTACCCTGGAATGCTGTGTTCATCCATTAAAATTATACCCATATGGCAGCTAACACTTGTGTGCCAAAACTTTATCAGCATGTGTGTAGAGGCATAGGGTGACAGACGGAAGGGGAAGAGAGAGAGAGGAAGAAGGGAGTGGGGAAGATGGACAGGAAGAAGGGGAGTGTGCCTGTAGGCTTTCATTGTGCTTTTGAAGATGCTGGACACCTTTTTTTTTTTTTAAGTATTGCAGTTTTCTTTTGATACACAATATGACATCCTAAAGAGCCGGTGATACATGTTTGCACCAGGTACACCTGTTTTGCCTAAACCCCTCACTTATGGATGTAACAAAGGCCTTGAGCCTGAAAATCTTTCTTCAGTGCACTGCTGGGAGGTGTAGGTTGAGAGACTCCATAGATAGTGAGCAAACACCATGTGTGGGCACAAGCAAGGTTGAAGAACAGTGCAAATCCTCCGCAGAGAGTGAAATCTCCACTTCCTCTGAGCCTACTCCCTTACTCTCCAAGATCTATGCCCTGGCTGACAAAAGGAGAGGGGATGAAAGAGAGAGAGTAGACTTAATTGGGATCCTTATGGGTGCATCTACAGTGCACCCTAGCTCAAAATAAGTGATGCAATTTGAGCAATGCAAATTGCGTCGCTTATTTTGAGGCAATTGCGAAATAGCTTATTTTTTTAATTTCGTGCTGTCTACATAGTACCATATTTCAAAATAACCCACAATTCCGAAACATCCCTTAATCCTCATGGAACGAGGTTTACAGGGACATCGGAATAGCGAGCCCATTATATTTCGAAATCACGGGCATGCTGTTAAGACATGGGATCGTTATTTTGGGATACCTCTGGTAACCCAAAATAGCGCCTCAGTGTAGACATAGCCTATGAGGTGCCTAGCTATGCCTACTCCTCTTTTGCCTCAGTTCTGCTGCTTGTTCTCCCTGGCCTTTTATGTTGTGTTTATATGCACAATAATCTAAGCCTATATTGTCAAGAATCAAGCCCTGAGACTTAAATACCAGATGCATTACAATAGGTTGTGTGGTGCATTTATAGACCCCAAATGAGTATCAATGAAAGATACTCTCTCACAACTCTCAAGGACTCCGAGAGTTTAAATGCCTAAAAAAATAAATCAGTCAAACCATATTTAAATAAAGTAAATTGTCCTGGCTGGCACTGGGTGTTCTTTGGTGTTAAACTGAGCACTTGAAATCAGACAGCTGCAGTATGCTGGAGTGTTAAACCCATCTGCCTTCCTTTTCCTCTCCCTCTGGCGTACTCCTGGCTGTCAGCTTCGCACGTCCTGACGTGCCAGTTATGCAACTGGCAAGCATGCAAATGATGATCCTAATTCTGGAGTCAAGAACAATGAGCTGCTCACAGGGAACCTGATTCAATATACTAGGGCTCACAGAGCCTGACAGGTCCGCACAGCGACAAGTCCTGTGACAACAGAACACAGGCAGGGTGACTGCATGCAAGGGAGAATCAGAGCTATTGCAATTGGACAGAGATTTGGCATAGAGAATAAGACCAGAGTTTAAGCTCCTCAGATGAGCCCCTGTCCTTAGCTTCTCTGCCATAAAAACCAGCTGCAATTTACAAGAGAGCCACTGGTAATGTGCCCTGCAGAATGAGCACAAGAATGTGGGGGTGTCGCTGTACAAACACTGCTATTCGTCCCATTCTACCTTGGAAAGGAGCAAGATGTCTTGGGACATACAGAGCATCTCACACTAATATCTCAGGGAAGAAAAAAAGTTGGTGCCGGTCAGCAAAGGTTTATCTGAGAGAAGGAGGCTGTGGGTCTGCATCGCAGGGACCCATCCCACTGGAACAGTAAAATAGCCCCAGATGGTGCCATGGGGGACGCAGCACCAGGCTGCTGGTGGCAGCTGCAGCAGTCGAGCTGCTTTCTTGTCACTTTGAGCAACGACAGCAACACGCAGCATCTGTGCCAGCACTGAGGGTGGGCAGGCGAAAGGGGTTTTTTTTAATGCATTATTAAAATAACTGAAGTCTGCAGATATGTGAAGGAATATGTGAGTTTACAACTATAGCAGTTATGTCACAGCACCCGGCAATGCTAACGTTAGTATTCAGGGCAGGACATGAGCAGCAATACTATAGCTAATTGAAATCACACGGAGAATTTGCTACAGGTACAGCAGGAAGAACCTATTTTTCGGATCTGCATTTGGACGGGACATGGCCTTAACACCTTCTTCTGGGATTCTTAACCACAAGTAGCAAAGAAGTTTCTTTATCTCTTTCAAAGCACAGCAAATTGCGCTACAAAAAACACTTAACATAAATTAAAATGAGAGTGGTTTACTGACCACCAACAATGCCTGTGACGGTTCTTGTGGTATCCAGGACTGAGAACTGTCGTATTGCCCCATGCCTCCAGCACCACACTGGCTGACAAGAAGCCAGGCAAGTAATCCACCACACATTCCAGTTCTCCTGTGCCACCACCAGTGCCACTCCATGTACAGATGATAGATTTCCTTAATCTATCTCACCAAATAAAAAGGTTCTTCTGATCCCAAAGGACCAGCCATGTTCCCAGGTCAATTTACAACTCAGATCTTACCCAAAAGGCATGCTGGAGCCATTCCTTTAGAATCTAAAATCTAAAGGTTTATTTATAAAAGCAAAAAAAGGATGAGAGTTAAAATTGTTAAGGGAATCAAATACAAACAACTATTGCAAAGTTGTTGGTGCGGACTTGTAGCATTGATGGAATAATCTGCTGGTTTAAATCAAGTCTCTAGAATGCATCCACAGCTGGGAAGGCATCATTCCGTCCTGGGTTCAGAGCTTAATTCATAGCAAAGATCCCCCAGAGGTGAGAAGCAGGACTGAAGACAAAAGGCAGGGTTTCCAGGCCCCTTTATATATCCCCTCAGCCATGTGGAGGGAATCCCATTGGTCTCCCAAGACCCAGTTTGTCCCGTGCGCAAGTCACCTGTCCATGCATGACTCAGTTCTGTACAGGAGGACACCATTGCTTCCATGATGATAGGAACACTCACAGAAATGCTCCTCAGATGTGGATTGGCGCCTCCCAAGGCCCACTGTCAGTCAAGCACTTCTATTCACGTGGCTAACCGTCCTTTCACAATAGTCTGGCCAAGCCTCCTGTTGAGGTCTCCCAGAAATAAATATCTGAAATACAAGTACATAGCCAATCCTCACAACTCCAAATACAAAAAATGATAGATGCATACCAATAATATAAACAGAACCAGAGAATCATCACCAACCTCACTTGGCCCACTTTGTGCAAGATTTGGTGCAGACACCTAACAGTGGTTGCAACACTGATGTGTATGTTCACATGACAGTTCAATAATGTCACATCTTAATCATTTTACTGAAATTTAACTAACCAATCCTAATATCTTGTAACATGGTTAACTAATGATATCCCATCACCTCAACTGGTTTACACAGCAAAATTAGTTATACAGCAGATAGAAATCCTACAGATAAACAGTAGAGACGTGGGGACCATAATGACAGAACAATAAAGAAATGAGGATTTCACAACCCCAATTATTGATAAGTGGGTGCTTGCCAGACAGAACGCTATCAACTTAAGTTTTCTTTAAATCTTCTAGTCTCTTCCCTTTATCTGGCCAGCCTCTCTCCTCTGAAACTTTCTTCTGATTTCCAGTCTAAATTTATTCATGGCTAGTTTATAACCACTTGTTCTTGTACAAACATTGTCCTTTATCTTAAATAGTTATTGGCTGTCTCTTGTGTTTACCCCTGGAGGTATTTATGGCAATTGGTCATAACCTCCCTCATCCTTTATTTTGCCAGGCTAAACAAGTCAAATTCTTTTAGTCTCCTCTCATAATATAGGCTGTCTGTTACAGCAGAGGGAATAACTGATTTTTTGGCGCAGGGGCCAACACAGAAGCTTCAGTGCCAACAGCAGTAAATTCAGATTTTAATATGTCACATTTCCTGCACCTAGTTGGAGTTGCTCACTGAGCATGTGCATTCCTTCCATAATTATATTCTATTTTTTATTTTTAACAAAAAAACCATTTTATTTCAAATAAATAAAATCCCATTAACCAAAGACAGTCAGCAAAGTCTCCAAGCATAGTTAAGCCAGTGTGAAATAAAAATAAATCATTAACAAATTTGACCAAAAAAAAGTCAGCTCCAAAAGAATCCAGGAAAAGCTATTCTAACTACAAAAAGCCCTAGTAAAAAAGTGAGCAGTGCATCAGACCCTTAAGATCACAGTACTTAAGTGTCACAGGATTGATACTCCCCATAGCAGGTAAAAGGCCAGAGAGAGAGAGAAAGAGAGAGAGAGAACTTGCCTCCTTTTGGTGACTGCAGCCCCTCACATAGTAGTGAAGCCTCGCGGCCAGAGTCTGAGGCTGCCCTTGCCTTCAGAGTGGTGAGGCCTAGTGGCCAGTATCCTTCATTCATGGCCCTGGACAGTGGTGCCTAGTATTTTGGGCATTTGCCTCACCCTGCACCTGGCACAGCAGGAGGTAAGGAGACCCGGGTCCACACTATTCCACTGAGTCCCACCTTGGGTGCCCTATGGAACCAGTAGTCCTGCTTGAAGGTGCTGGAAGTAGAGGTGCTGGAGGTTCTCCTGCACTTCCCGGCTTGATGTGATTTCAGTCACACACAGGCTTTAGAGTTTGTTTCCAGGGTTCTCAACATTCCAAGTCCCGATTGCAGGTTCAGGTTCCAACCTCCACAAACACATTCCCTGGGCCGCTTCCTACCTGTGATTCCAGTTCTGACAGCTCCACCAGGCACAACAGCCATCTGTCTTTACAATCAACTGGGGGTCCTCAGTGGAATCAGTGTCTTCAGCCTCTGCAGCTCAAATGGTTTCCTGGCTGGAGCCTGCAGATGTGTGTCTGCTGTCCTCAATCAGCCCTGACTGAGATGAGTGGCTTCCTTTATACCCTGCTTCCAGCAGGAGCATGCCCAGCAAAGGTGAGAGGGCATGGACCCCTCAGCCCACAGTGAATAGTTAACTCTTGCTGGGCTACTGTGGGGCTTTTACACCCCATCACAACAGACTTTCTTGGATCAGCAGAAAAAAATAGACTCAGAAATGAGGCCTCACAACAGAAAATGCCCTGTGTTACCATGCCCCTCTTCTCAATAGCCAGTATTCACAACTGGCAAAAGTAATCTTAAATCAAGAGTAGCAAGAAAGCATGTAGGGAGGGAGGCCTATTACAAAGATAACGTCTACATGGTCTGAGTGGCAGTTTATCAAACGGATGAAACTCCCAAGATTATTAAAAAATGAGAGTATATTTGAATTTTGCAAGAACAAAGAAAGTAGAACCCATTTCAGAAAATAACATAAACAGCAAGTCTCAGAGGGATAGCCATATTAGTCTGTAACTTTAAAAGCAACGAGTTCTTAAACAGCAAGGTAGATTGTAAGAGCAAGACATTTGGCAGGATAATGCATAATTACGGCTTTCAGAGCAATGGGAATGTCAGTGTTGCATACAGTCTAAAAATCTCCCGAGAGAAAACTTGTGCGGAATGTTTTGTTAGCTTGCAGGACCCTATTCCATTTTTTTTCTGGTTGCCTGGAATAGAGCAGGATCCCTGGAGTAGATCTGAGTGGCAGTTCCTTGTTCTGGTCGTCTTCTGGGTCTTCGGTTTGGTTCACTAGGCAAGACAACGAACAGAGAGCCTGTGAAGCTGCATCTGACTGCTCACAGGGGCTATGTCTACACTGCAGGCTTCTTGTGCAAGAAGCTTTTTGCGGAAGAGATCTTCTGCAAAAACTTGCACAAGAGCACGTCCACACTGCAAAAGTGCATCCGAAAAGCAATGCGCTTTTGCGCAAGAGAGCATCCAGACTACATGGACACTCTCTCAAAAGAAAGCGCTGATAGCTATCCACAGAATGGCTACCAGGGTACCTGTGCTTTTTTCAATAGGGGTTTTTTGCCCCAAAAGAGGCAGTTCCCCATCCACACACACCTTTTTGTGCAAGAGCTCTTGCTCAAAAAGGAGTTATTCCTTGTAGAAAGAGAAATACCTACACCGCAAAAACCCCTGTGTTCTGTTGATTTACTTGTGCAAAAACACGCTTGAGGAGTGGACACTCCGTGAGTTTTTGTGCAAAAACTCTGTAGTGTAGATGTAGCCAAATATGAATTCATTTATTTTCACAACATCCCTGTGAGATGAGAGGGTAGCACCACCCCAGTGTCACAGGTGGGAAACTGGAGCACAGAGAAGTTTAGGTCAAAGTATCCACTTCTTGTGTATTTCCAGTTTGGGTGCCTAGGATCTGATTTGTCAGATTGGTTAGAACTTTGGATGTTCAAAGCACAGCTCCCATTGCCTTCAGTTGCAGCTGTAAGCAGAACCTTTGGAAATCAGGCCCCAGGGCATCCAGTCATTCACCCAGAAAATGAGGAAGATGCAGTCAGTGGAACGTTTGGTTTAAGTGACTGACTTGCCCTACAGCAGAAAGGAACTCTGGCACAGGCAAGAATAGAAACCAAGCCAATTTTCCAGGGCAGCATTCAAAGGAAGTAGCCTTGAGATCATCGCTTCTCTTCCTGTAAACCCCTGCTGTGTTTGCTACACCCCTTCCAATTTCAGCCACAAATGAACCAGGGATCCAACAGACACATCTCCTTTACTATACAACCACAGCAGGTTCAGGTGATATGGAAAAAATCAGCATGTGATCATCCTATCAGGATGTATATGCTCAAGGCCAAATTAAAGCTGTACAGGCAACCTTAATTCTGTCATTTCTTAGCTCTTCAGTGCTTGACTTTAGCGTCCTTAATAATGTTCTCATAGTGTGCATGTAGTTCCCTAAGTTTAAAAAAAGCATACTGAAAAGAGCCAGAAATTCTATGACTCAGGCTGTGCAAATAACCTGTTTTACAGCAGAGCTGAACACCTTTTTGGTTTTAGAATGACCCAAAACATTTTTTTTCAAAATGTTCATTAAAATCCAAAAAGTTGTAAACGTTTGAGATCAAATGAAACATTTCATTTCAAGGTTTTGGGTTTTTTAAATGTAATAACATTGAAGTAAAATTCAAAACGAAATATCATTTCAAATAAAAAAGTTGAAATGTTTAAACTTTTTTGAAAAATTTTCCCACCAACTGAAAGATTTTGGCAAATTTGACACAAATTTGCAAAATATTGTCATTGATCAAAACATTTTTGGGCAACAAAAGTTTCATCCAAAATTTTTCTTCCAGATCTACATTATTGCATCCCAAGGATACTCAGCCCCTTTATCTTAGTCCTATTCACTTCACCTAGCCAGACCCAGCCTTTCCATAGCATAGGCCTGGACCTCATTCCCAACAGCCTGTAAAGTAGATGGTTCCCGTCCAGGAGCCTGTGGCACATATCCTTCCTCTACCAGTCCTGAGTGAGCTGGGCTGCCTCCTTTTATCTGTCCCTTCCATCTGGAGCATGCCCAGCAGGGGCAAGGGTGTGTGGTCTCCTGAGCTCACAGTGATTGGTCAGCCCCCATTGACCAGTGCAGGGTTGGATCACCCCATCATAGGTGCACAGCCAAAGCAGAGTCAGAAGACCTAGAACAACTTTGGTCAAGGATGAACCAAAAGACTCAGTGTTCAAAAGATAGTGGTTGGAAGACCAGGGATGCACATGACACACCTGTGGAAGTGGGAGAGCTGGCTAGTGCCACTGGCAGCTACCTTCAGCTTTAGGGACCACAACACTTTAGGGATTGGGGAGTTCCATTGGTCCCACACTAGGAAGACAAGACCCAAGAGTGAAAACTGTGCACAGATGGTACCTTTAGAGACTGTGATTAAGAAAGTGGAAAAAAAGAAACTGATGCCTGAATTCCTGTGCAAAAATAACCTTCAGGAGCTGATGTAACACTCAAAACACTCTACCAAAATATAGACGTTATGCTTGTACTACTCAACATTGCAGAAAACACTGCTCAGCAGATGCATGTTGTCTAATTGAGTCATGAAATATATTTGACTAGGTATAGCACTTGTGGAAGTTATAACTGACCCCACATTTCTCTTGTGATTCAACTGGCTTCAGTTGAATAGACCTATTTGTCTCGGCCCCATTTGCAGCCTTTTCTATGCAATACTCCCATTGGAAGTTGATGAGTTGTCATGTCCTCCCCCCCCCACCCACACACATGCACACAAGTAAGGGTCATCTGCTTTTCTCTTTTTTTTTTTTTTTTTGGTTCCCCTAGAAGGATGAATGCAAAAAATGTGACTACAAATACATACAAAAAGCTATTTTTTCCATCCCCAGAAACAGCCAAGTGAAGTTTTTGCCAAGATTTCAAAAAAATTCACCTTTGTACTTAGAATATACATGAGCAATACTAGTCCAGTGGATTAATTTCTTTGAAAATGTATTAGCACCTCAAAACAGGGGTTTAGAATAAAAATCAAGTCATAACTGTAATACTAAAATAGGCAAATTATGAACTCCAGTAAGTTATTCCGTTTTCAATATAGCCATGAGCCAGGTCGGCCACATTTACAATCTTCTCTTCCACAGCAGTATGCTAAAGCTCAGAACATTTGGCAACCACCCCACCTCCCTACTTCTTTGGAGAAATACACACAAGCTCACAGTCCCTCTCCTTAGCACACAGCCACATTTTATATACTGTAACCAGTGCCATCAGGGCTAATGAAAGGGGGAAAGCCAGGCATACATTGGGATAATTCACAGTGTCCGGGTGCTTCAGAGAACCCAATAATTCCTAACAAGGAACTGTGTTCTTTTTTATTTTTTAATTTAGAGTGCCCAGTCTTCAAGTAGCTTTGTCTCTTCTGTGACATCAGTGAGGGCAGAAAGCGCTCAACACCTAACAGGAGGTGCTCACTTGCTTGGAGGCCTCATTTTTAAAATGCACATCATGCCAATAATCAGATTGGTTTTTTCCCCCACTCCTCTCCCCTGAGTGTGGGGAGCCCTGACTTTGGGTGTGCTTCTGAAGCACTTGTTCTAATTACAAGGAGCACATCAGTTATAGACCTAGAGTCTGAAGTAGGAGTAGGTGGTGTCTACTTGGCAAGGAAGAAAGGGCAACACTTTTCAAAGATTAAAGTTTAAAAATAAAAATATTCTTCCTAGGGGAAGGAAAATGAGCCTGTCACCGTCAGTGGTTAAAAATGGAACAGGTTTATATGTGACTAAAATGTGGGATGTTCCTTATTATCCCACTAGTGACCTCCCATGGTTACAGAGGGCATTCCTTTCTCCTAACTCCTCTTTCCAACTCCTCATAGCTTTCATTTAAAAAAAGGGGGGGGGAGGGTCTTACATATTTCATGCTTTCATCTCAGGCCAAAGGTGAGTTGATTTTGGAAAGTTTAAAGAAAAAAGGCAGCGGGCATTGGGGGGAGAAGAGGGCAATTGTCCCAGGGCCTGGTGATTCAAAGGGGACCTGGCCCGGGTCTCCAGCAGCAGTGGTGCCCAGAGCCCTGAACCTTTTAAATTGTGGCTAGAGTGCTCCATGTGGCTCTCAGGGCTGCCTGGGGAAGTGGGGGCACCGTGTGACATACTTCAGCCTGTGCTCGGTGGGGGGGCACTGCAGTCCAGGCGGCGCTGAGGGCCGGCTGCCCTTGGCCCCACCCCTTCTGCCCGAGGCTCTGCCTCTTCTGAGAATGAGGAGCCGCCTCCTCCTCCTTTGCCCAGGGGACCGGCATAGTTGTCGGCTCCTGGTGGAAAAATACGTTTTCTATTTTTGCGTTTAACTGAAAAAGCTCACTTTTCTAAAAGCTTCAGATTTGTCATAGACTTAAGCCCTGAGATGGTGGCTCAGCAAAATAGGTCAATAGTCTGACAGCCAGGATATCTGGGTTCTTCTGACTGCCACTGACTTGCTGCAATTTTGAATATCTTTACCTCTCAGTAACTCAAACTCCCCCATCTGTAAAATGGAGATATTTTTCAACCTTTATACAAAGTTTTTCAGATCTCCAGAGCAAAAATACCATACAATAACTAATTGTTAAAATATTTGGTTAAGAAATACTAGCACAAAAGTTATTAAAATTGAATTAATTAACCTTTGAACATGCATTAGTTTCCTGTGAGATGCCCATGAAAATCATACTTAGAATTGTGTTCATTTTAGCTTAGTTGGTAAAAGTTTATGCAATTCCCTGCTCTGGCAGCCATTGGTAAATAAGTGTTTAAGAAGAACTACCTCACTCTTGGCCCTGATCCACAGGCAGGAGTGAAAAATAGGCAGCTTTTAACTCTGTCACGCTCATTCAAGTAATTGCCCTCCCTGTAAATATCAATTCTTTGCCCTCCCACAACTGTCAGCCCTCTTACTTTAGGGACAAGTGCTCAGCTTTCAGTCACTATCCACTGATCAAATAAACTGGCCTCATTGTAACCAATATTCTTGACCACTTTACCCCATTTCCAAGCCTCTAGTCCTACCTTCTCTGTGACTGGTTGATGCTGGACCAGCCAGCTTTCCTAGCATATTCCTCCTCTAACTGGTGACAGACTCCTGACCTCCAATCCTGATCTCAGTCTCTTCTCACCATCAAATCCACAACAGTGACAAAACATAGATTCCCCCCCCCCCCTTGCAATTCTCAAACCTCCCTTTGACACGCTCTTGACAGCTGACAGGGAAAGTCAGCTGTCAAATGCAATGATTACCCCATGATGATCCCCATTTTGAGTAGTTAAAACCCTCTGTGACCACTAGTAGCTGTTAACTTCTCCCAGCATGCCGCCACAAAAGGCCAAATTCTTCAGTAACACTAGTTGTGATGATTTAGGAAATCCGTCTATGTACAATGTATGAGTTCTTCTGATTGGTATTATGAAATTACTGTATCATGGATGTGGAGTAAATCCAGTCTGTGTTGTGCAGCCCCCCAGACCAGGGACAAAGGAGAACTGTTAGCCTTAACTGCTGTGCTCTTTCCAAATGTCTATGCTAAGAAGGGTTGCCTGAGGGAAGATTGGAAACCAGTTCAACCAAATTTGCCTGCAGGGCCAGCATTTGCTGGGTGGAAAATTTCTCCCAAGCAGGAGGACAAAGAAGCAAAGTGTTGAGCTAGCCTTTGAAACTACTGAGCCTGAGTGAGTCAGGGTGGCGCCCTGATGAGACACGGAGAAAGTTAGGACAGGAGAGAAGCATGCTTGTTATGTTCATAGCAGTGTGGGCTTGTTTAATTGAGGGACCAGCAAAAGAGAAGGAATCTGGAGCACAGGTGAGAGAGATATTCCATAGTTGAGAGAAACTGTGTGCAGGAAGGGGGCATCCTGGATTCTGGCCTAAGAACAAAGAATGCTCAAGACTGGTGAGGAAACTGAGGTGGGAAAATGCATGATGCAGGTGTTTTATTGTTTGCCAGCATGTTTATCTCTCTTGCAGTATCTAGGTAAAGGATAATTGTGTTTGGAAACCTACTTACAATCCGTGTGTTTATTTGCTTCATCAGTCACATGCTCCTCAAGAGTTAAGTTATAAACCTAGAATGACCACAGGTGGCACTATGGGAAAGGATATGCTTAAGCTACTGGGGAGTCTGGGAGTGGGTCACCCTTGGTTCTGGAGGCAGAGGGCAGCTAGGCTATGAGATCCCATTTCCATAAATGGGTAACAGCCTGGCTCTGATTGGGAAATGTGCTAACCATGTCAAGGGCAGAGAGACTGCTACAACCTATTCTATCCAAGGGAAGCTTCCAAGCACATGGATCTCATGTATTGAGTCCATAGCATAGAAGCCAAGAGAGAGAGATTCCAGCCAAGAGGAGCTCTACTAGCGACATGTGTGGCAACCACTGTAAACCCAGATGGTATCTACAGAAATTAGTTGTGTTTCTCTGGACTTATACCAATGTAACTGGAAGAATTTGGGACAAATTATCCTGATGCATTATTTGGGAAATAATACAGAAAAATGTGCTTTTTATCTATAGCTTGAGATTCACATATGTTATTGCCTAAATTATATTGAAAAAGCCATATTTATATATTCAAGCAGGGAGTTAAGGTTTGTCTGGGAAATTTAATTATCAAACTAATTTTGGGGGAGGGCTAGGAGTTAGCAAGTTGTAACTAAGAGTGGCACCCAGGCTGTCCACAAAATTTCAGACTGATCAGCAAGATGGGATTATAGCATAAAAATTAAAGAATGAAGACAGATTGTAGAGCGCTAAAAATATTGACCTTTATTGCCTGAGCAAAAACAATATATCCTTACAGAACCGACAATTCTTAGGTAGAGGGGAGTGTAAGGACCAAGGTGCAAAATCATGGTATGGGGAGGAATACAGTTGTTCTGTGAGATAATGGGTTATTGGAGGAGGGAAATGTTTGGAGTCTGAAGTTATCCCCCATCTCAGAATTCGCCTTTGGTAGAAGAAATGCACCATAGACACAAAATCCGGGAGTAATCCAAGAACACCAGCCTTTCCCTTGAAAACACTCATTGGGCTGTGAGGTGCAGAAGAAGCAGGAGAGAGGGCTCTGTGCTCCGAGCTGAAGGTCCAGACTGAGGGACACGTGGGGGTTTATGTGGAGGGGAGGACCTGTGCTCTGGGTTACAGGGGCTAAGGAGAGGTCTTCTGTGCGTGCAGTGCTGGGGGCACTAAGGGGCAGCTGGTGTGCAGGTCTCTGAGCTCCGTGGGGAGGAGCCCCTGGCGGGGGAGGGGTGGCTGCTGGAGCAGGGACGTTTGTGTGGGAGGCAGGGTCCTCTTGGAGGGAGCGCCTCTGAGCAATGTACCCAGGGCAGGGTCCTCTCAGGAGGGCTCTTTCACGGGTGCTTCTGGGAAAGGGGTGCCGCTGGGAGAGGCGCTATCTGTGCAGGGACAGCTGGGGGGGCAGGTCTCCGGGCAGGGAGGGATTTGGGGGGCAGGATGGGACTCTCCATGTTCGGGGGCTGGAGCCGGGCCGGGGAACGGAGTCAGCGTCCCCGGGGCTCTTGGGGGAGCCGGCCAGTCTCGCGGCGACTCTAGCCGGGCCGGCGTGCGCTAAGGGGCGGTCGCTGTCCCGGGGCTCCAGCCGGGCTGGGGCGCTGGGGTCCCGGGCGCTCTCCTCAGGGACTGGGGGGGTCGGTCTCCCGGGGAGGAGGGGGCGTCCCCGCGCACGCGGCCGCTGCAGGTCTCGTCTCCCTCCCGCGCAGGCTGCTGCCTTCCTACCCCCGTTGCCGTGGCAACCGCCCGGCCTCCCCCAGCCCCGCGCCGCCTGCGGAGTCGCTCGGCAGCCGCCGCTCGGAGCCGGACTCGCTGCCGCCGCCTCGCATGGAGCTGCTGGCTGCGGCGCTCAGCGCCGCCTGCGCCCTGGACCGCGACGTCTCCGCGGAGAGCGCGGCCGGAGCCCGCCCGGCCGGCAGGTGAGGGGCGGGGGCGGGAGGAGGGGACGCCCCCGCCGCGACACCCGCTCGCCCCGTGCCGCCTACAGGAGGACGGGACCCTCCGCCGGGCTCGCGTCCCTGGGGGGCTCGCGGGCTCGGACCTTGCCCCGCCCGGGGCTGCTCCCCAACCCCCCCCTTCCCCTCCCCCCGCCCGGGGCTGCTCCCCAACCCCCCCCCTCCTTCCCCTCCCCCCCGCCCGGGGCTGCTCCCCAACCCCCCCCCTCCTTCCCCTCCCCCCCGCCCGGGGCTGCTCCCCAAGCCCCCCCTCCTTCCCCTCCCCCCCGCCCGGGGCTGCTCCCCAACCCCCCCCCTCCTTCCCCTCCCCCCCCCCGGGGCTGCTCCCCAACCCCCCCCCTCCTTCCCCCTCCCCCCCCGGTGTCCCCCCCTCCTCCCCCCCCCCCCGGGGCTGCTCCCCAACCCCCCCCTCCTTCCCCTCCCCCCCGCCCGGGGCTGCTCCCCAAGCCCCCCCTCCTTCCCCCTCCCCCCCGCCCGGGGCTGCTCCCCAACCCCCCCCTCCTTCCCCTCCCCCCGCCCGGGGCTGCTCCCCAACCCCCCCCCTCCTTCCCCTCCCCCCCGCCCGGGGCTGCTCCCCAACCCCCCCCCTCCTTCCCCCCCGCCCGGGCTGCTCCCCAACCCCCCCCCCCTCCTTCCGCCCGGGGCTGCTCCCCAACCCCCCCTCCTCCTTCCCCTCCCCCCCGCCCGGGGCTGCTCCCCAACCCCCCCTCCTCCCTCCCCCCCCCTCCCACCCCCCCCCCCCCCCGGGGCTGCTCCCCAACCCCCCCCCTCCTTCCCCTCCCCCCCGCCCGGGGCTGCTCCCCAACCCCCCCCTCCTTCCCCTCCCCCCCGCCCGGGGCTGCTCCCCAAGCCCCCCCTCCTTCCCCCTCCCCCCCGCCCGGGGCTGCTCCCCAAGCCCCCCCTTCCTTCCCCTCCCCCCCACCCGGGGCTGCTCCCCAAGCCCCCCCCTCCTCCCCTCCTCCCCTTCCCCTCCCCCCCCGCCCGGGGCTGCTCCCCAACCCCCCTCTCCTTCCCCTCCCCCCCGCCCGGGGCTGCTCCCCAAGCCCCCCCTCCTTCCCCTCCCCCCCGCCCGGGGCTGCTCCCCAAGCCCCCCCTCCTTCCCCTCCCCCCCGCCCGGGGCTGCTCCCCAAGCCCCCCCTCCTTCCCTCCCCCGCCCGGGGCTCTCCCCAACCCCCCCTCCTTCCCCCCCCCGCCCGGGGCTGCTCCCCAACCCCCCTCTCCTTCCCCTCCCCCCCCCGGGGCTGCTCCCCAAGCCCCCCCTCCTTCCCCTCCCCCCGCCCGGGGCTGCTCCCCAACCCCCCCTCCTTCCCCTCACCCCGCCCGGGCTGCTCCCCAAGCCCCCCCCTCCTTCCTCTCCCCCCCCCTGGGGCTCCTCCCCAACCCCCCCTCTCCTTCCCCTCACCCCGCCCGGGGCTCCTCCCCAACCCCCCCTCTCCTTCCCCTCACCCCGCCCGGGGCTGCTCCCCAACCCCCCCTCTCCTTCCCCTCACCCCCCCCGCCCGGGGCTGCTCCCCAACCCCCCTCTCCTTCCCTCACCCCGCCCGGGCTGCTCCCCAACCCCCCCTCTCCTTCCCTCACCCCCCCCGGGGCTCCTCCCCAACGCCCCCCTCTCCTTCCCCTCACCCCGCCCGGGGCTCGCTCCCCAACCCCCCCCTCCTTCCCTTCACCCCGCCCAGGGCTGCTCCCCAACCCCCCCTCTCCTTCCCTCCCATCCCCTCACCCCACCTGGGGCTGCTCCCCAACCCCCCCCTTCACCCCACCTGGGGCTGCTCCCCAACGACCCCCCCTTCACATTCCCTCACTTCTCCCCCCTCAAATCCCCTCACCCAACTTGGGGCTACTCTGACCCCTCATATGCTCTCCCCCACTTAGGGCTGCTACCCAACCCCCCACAGTTGCTCTGTGACCCCCGCCTCATATCCCTTCACTCTCCCCACTGCTCTCTGACACCTCACCCTCAAATCCCCTCATCCAGCTGGGGCTGCTCTACAACCCCACTCACATCCCCTCACCCCATCCGGGGCTGTTCTCTGCCCCCCCCTAAAATTCCTTCACCCTGGGGCTGTTCTCCAACTCCCCCTTGCTGCTCTTGATGTTCCCCCATAAGTCCCCTCCCTGTGGTTGCTCTCTGACCCCATTCCCTGAGGCTGCTCTCCAACCCTTCCTCAAATCATCCTGCTCTGTCCCCGGGGGTTGTTCCCTATTTAGTGACCCTGGGTATGTATGTCTTGCTGGCCAATGCTGCTGCTAAGTGTCAGAGCCTATTGTGGAATCTGGGGGTATCAAATGCTTGGGCAAAGGGCAGCTTGATTGACAATGCCTGACTGTACATTTCTCTCTCAAAGAGAATCCCCTTCCAGGGCAGGGCCAGTGCTTACTCCTGATGAAAGCCCCATACTCCCAGAGTGCCCACCTGCTCTCCCTGAGGCTCTGCAAATGATCCACCCCATGACAACTGACTCCTGGAAAACCCTCATTGAACAAATAGGTAAGAGTCACGTTTGTTGTGCCCATAAATTTATGGGCTGCCCAAGGCAGTGTGTTGTCTGACAGAATTACTGCCCCTATTAACCCAGGTAATGTTCCTAGATTTTTTAGAGTGTGAAGACTTTGCTCATTCAGTGTCTTCACTCATCAAAAATGAATATAAATGAGAGAGAGAAAAAGTTCAAACACTTACATAATACTCATTAGAACCAAATTTGACCTGACATTTGTAAAAAATGATTGTGCAAGTAGGTTATTTTCTGGCCCTTTAACTGATATAAATTCTGCCCCAAGAATAAAGATATCATCCATTTAAGACTCTTTTGGATGTTAGCTCCTAAGTGTGAAATTGGTGGAACTCCCTTAACTCTTAAGGGTTGCCTGTACCTTGAAAGCAGCAATGGTTGGAGAGCAAAAACTAAACCCCTTAATAGTAGTCATTTGCCACCCACTGCTAAGTGAAGATATTGCCCTCCTGGTGTGAGAGTACACGAAGTGGAAAAAGCTCCTCAGAAGAGAGAGCTCCTTATCAGCCATCAATTCATATCATCACTGGATTCCAATTTAGTCTATTATTATCAATCATTTATGATACAGTAGCACCAAGAGGTCTTATCATGACCTGCTGTGCAAGGTGCTGTGCAGGGAGAGCAAGAAACAGTCACTGCCCCAAAAAGCATCTAAATAGACGACACAGATAAATAAGAAACATAAGAACAAAAATGAAAAAAACAAGACTTCTTTACTTCCTTTTAAAAAACTCAACTGGGGCATCTCCCCTTCCCCCACTTCCATTTTCCAGATGCACCATCCATTGCTGATCTAGTGTGCTTTTCTTCCCACCCTGGGTACTTCACAGAGGTTGATAAGGAAAAGACCAAATAAAACAATCAAAAGGTACTTACAAGCCAAAGATATCTAAAGGCAACCACTTTCAGTTCAGGCAATCCAGTTGCTCCTTTCTACAGGAAACAGTGGAAGGTTCCTATCTTCTCCAGGGCTTCCTGGTAATGGGAGGATGGACCAGGATTACAAGACAGCCTAAATAAATACTAAACCTAAATAAATACTGTTCTTTGAACAAAAATCTCAAAATGTAAATTCAACATAAAATCCTTTTGAAAATAGCAACAAAAATTATATACTTTGAATCTCAAATGCAAATTCACATATTTGTTTAACCTTATTATAAATACATTCCTATTAAACATATTATTTGGATGACAGTAGCACCCAGAGGCACCAATCAAAATCAGCATCTCATTGTGTTGGGGCTGAATAAACATACAATAAGGGAGTCTCTGCATGAAAGAGATTACAAACTAAAGATCTCATCCTGTAATCTGATTCATGTGAATCGATCACTGCATCTATGTGGTTATGTCAGATATATCTGTTCACAGGATTGGGGCCTAACTGGGAAGGAAATGCAACACAGAGTGTGGACCTAAGTTCCCTCTCTCTAAGTTGTGTGGCCGTGTAGCTTCCTGTTAAGCTCCATGCAGGGGCTAAGGGCTGCAGCAGGGAGAGATGTCTCTCCCCAAACCCTGGAATTGCTATGGCCGGGGAGAAATATGGCCCCCTGACCAGTCTAGCCCAAACCTGCCCCAGTTGGAGGACAGGCACTCCTCTCCAGGCCAGGCCTGCTGGAACTGCCATGGCCATGGAGCAGCACCTTTCACCCAAGTAACACCATTTATTGGGGGTTGGGGGACAGTAGCCCCCTCCTGCTGAGATTGGAGCCCCTGGGTTTCATACCTGAGGTCTGCTTAAAGCTGAATGCTCTGACTCCAGAAGCAGGTCTTAACTGCAACAGAGTTTGAGCTGCTTACAGCTTGGCCTTTGGGGCTAGGAGTTTGTTATAAAAAAGAGGGAGGCAGGGTGATTAAAAATAACAAAAGGCTGGGCATTCAAGTAATTGAAGGATTGTTAGATCATCATGAAAACGGCCAGGTGTGCCTCTTAAAAGATAGGAGGAAAAAAAGAACAGGAATGAGTGTTGTGCTGCTGAAATTTGCATTTGGATCACTGCTGTTAAACTTATAAATGTTCTTGAAAATAGGGTCATCTGCGACTAATCCAAAGGTGACTGCAAAGAGTTAGAAAGGGATCTCACAAAACTGCGTGATTGGGCAACACAAGCACAGATGAAAGTAATGCATATGGAAAAATAAAATCCCAACCATACATAAAAAAATGATGGGGGTCTAAAATAGCTGTTATCACTCAAGAAAGATATCTTGGAATCATTGTGGATAGTTCCCTGAAAGCATCTGTTCAGTGGCAGTCTAAAAACTAAAACAGCTAACAGAATATTGGGAATCATTAGGATAGGAATGGAGCTTCAAGGGATAGGAATATATAAGACAAAATACCATATTGCCTCTATATAAAGTCATTGTATGGCCACATCTTGTATGTAGATCTGGTCACCCCATCTAAAAAAAGATATATTGTATTTGGACAAGGTAGAGAAAGGGCAACAGAAATTATTAGGGGTAAGGAACAGCTTCCATAGGAGGAGAGATTAATAAGACTGGGACTTTTCAGCTTGGAAAAGAAATGACTAATGAGTAGGGGGATATGTGAGAGGTCTAGAAAATCATGAATGTTGTAGAAAAATAGAATAAGGAAATGTTATTCATTCCTTCACTAACCTAACTCAAAAAGCTGACCCAATTAAATTTATAGGTAGCAGATTTAAAACAAACATTTTTTCACAGTCAACTTGTGGAACTCTTTGCCAGGAGATAGTGGAAAGACCCAAACCATAACAGGGTTTCAGTAAGAACAAAATAAGTTCAAGGAGGATAGGTCCATCAATGGCTACCAGCCAGAATGGGGTGGGATGGTGTCCCTAGCCTCTGTTTGCCAGAAGGTGGGAGTGGGCGAAGGGATGGATCATGATGATTGCTTCTTCTATTTATTCCTTCTGGAGCACCTGGCATTGGCCACTGTTGGAAGACAGATTACAAGGCTAGAAGGACCACTGGTCTGACCTAGTATGGCCATTCTGATGTTCTTATATAGAGCTGAAATGTATCTGCCCCCTTGCTGTAATCCACCAGACCCCACTTCCCTTCCAGAGCAGAGATAGAGTTCAGGAGTCCTGACAGGGTCTGTTTCTCTCCACAGAGTTAGTAACAAAGTAAGAATATACATTAAAATTTTAAGGCTAGCCAGTGTCCCTTAAGTCTGCCTCAAGATGTCAGAATATGATAGTGTTAGAACTGAGTGGGTCTAATATTTATTTAATTTGCTTTCTTTTATCTAGGAATTAGACACTGTGCTCCTGTCAGCTAATTGCTAAGTTGTCTGCCAAAAAAAGTAGAGTTTTCCAGTGCCTTAGTAGCCTCTGGATAGAGGTGATGTGTGTGGGGGAAGGACGGATGAGGTTGGTTCCACCCCACCCCATTTGGTGGTTGGCTTGTACTGATCATGCTCAGTGATACTGCTGAAGCTCTGTCCTCAGTCCACCTCCCCATGCTCTCACTCTCTTCTCTTCCCCCCTCCACATCATGGCATGCACAGGTCACGCCCCCCCTCCCCCTCCCAACAAAGTCTGAAACTGCTCCCGTGCTCTCATGTAGCCCCAAGCTGCTGCAGTGAGAGAGGGCTGGGAATACTCCTCTCTTCCTTAGGCAGCCCACACCCCAAACCTTGTGTTATGCTTAAACAAAGCATGCGAGATCTTTTATAGGGGAAAAGGCAGTACACCGCATTTATTGAGAACACAACAGTTGCATATGCTTTTCAGTCACTCACACAAACAAACACCATGCATACACAGTCCTGCCAGACGATGTCATAGTTACCAGTCCAGAGTCTGTATCAATCTAGTGGCCAGCTAGATTGAACACAGAGGGGGAGCAGGGCCTTTGTTGGTCGATCGATCCGATGTTCCTCTGGAGTTGGTGGCAAGACAAACCCAAAGTTCCATAGCAAAGCATCCTGCTTTTATAATCCTTTTCTCTGTTGAAATCAATGGATTCCGCTGTGTCAGCCTGTGACCGGAGTGTTATCTTTTTTATGTCAGTGTTCCCAAAACATTTTCCAAAGCTCATCCTGTAATCAGTAGCCTTTCAGGGGTGCTAGCTCTGCTTTAAGGCCATCAATCTGCCAATATCCAATCATCTTTTGAGTAGGGGTATGCATTGATGGTTATAGATGGTTTTTCTTTGACCCCGGGTTATCTAGTTTTCGCTCACGCTCACCCCTTCTTCTTCAGCCATCTGGTTCTGAGCAATAACTTTTGCTCTTTTATCTCGACACATACATACTACTTTCACACATAAACAATCTTTTACAAAGGACTCTCGAGGAAGGGCATAGCATCAATATCTGCACTGGGCAAAGCAAAGAGGCATTGTATAACAAACATAGGAGATATATACTTATCAAACATAGGAGATATATACTTAACTAAAGGCTTTGACTTATTACAGTATTAAATATGATTATATATATTACCCTACATTATTAAACCTAAAAATACAAATATAAAAAGGATAAAACTTTCAATCCTAACATTTGGTCCCACCCTTCCACACATGATCCATGTGCAGAATGACTTTTGTTATGTGACATATCACCTCCAGATTGCTGCACATAACAGAAGTCATTCCATGCATGGACATAAAAAAATAGAGGGAACACTGGTGTAGACAGAAGGAAGAAGGCAACAGAAGATTGCATATATCAGGGGTGTCCAAACCCCAGCTCGCAAGCCATATGCTGCTCTTTTATAGTTAAAGTGTGGCTCACATAGCCCCCCATGCCCTCCCATTCTTAGTCTACCAGGTTTGGAGGTGGGACTCAGGGCTTCTGCCCTGTGGCCTGGTGGTAGGGCTGAGGGTTTCTGAAAGAGGTAATTGCCGCCTGATTGGGAGGCAGAATTTAAAGGTTTGCCTCCTCCAACAACTTGAGTCATGCCCTTCTCCGCCCACCCCGCCCCCATGCTACTTCTTTACCCTGAGTGGTCGTCCTAGCAGCTCGCCCGCTACAGTGGCTGCTGTGCAGGGAGGGGGGCCCAGCAGCAACATGTGATTGTGTGGGACCATCAAATCCTGGCAAAAATCTGGGGATATGTGGCATGTGACCCCACATGTCCTCCCTCCACTGGCATCACCTCTGGCTTCTGCCCAGCAGGGAGATGGGTCTCCTGCATGTATTGAGTCTTCAGCCCTGCAGGGTGTGCATGCTGGGGCTCTCAGGGCTGAAACCACAAGATACCCCCTCCCTGTGCTTCAGGGCACTGAGCCCAGACAGGTACCTCCTGCAGGGCTGAAGCCCCAAGATACACCTTCTTGGGGAGTACAGAGTGGAAGTCCTTAGCCCCGCCACTCCATTGCAGGTCTGAAGCTCCAAGCCTCAGCAGGTATTCCCCAGATCTTGAACTTTTGAAGAGTGCTGTGTGGCTCAAAGGTCAGTAAGTTGGCCACCCCAGGCATAGCTAAATGTATAATTTGGAGACTTCGATTATGTGTATTTGCACACTATATTTTTGAATCTCTATCAGGCCACTTGCCCAACATATATAACTTAACTCTGAAAAAAACCATCAAATAAAAAATTATCAAAGCATTAGATTGTCAATTGTTCAGTAGGAAACATATGTGAATACAGTTATCAGTATCTCTTTATAAGGCAATAGTTCCTGAATTGTAGATAACAAAAATACATAAAACATAACACACAAACCCATTTGTCAGAGTTGTGTTATGAAAATATGCACATCTTTGTAGTTAGAGAGTAACTTATATAGTCAATGTAAAATATATGATGTACTTAGCTGTTGATCTTCTTGTCTTTAGGTCTTGCGTTTTGTAAATTATGTAGTAAATAATTTAACTGTGGTCACTTAACAATTCTATCTGGCTTCATACATGATTTTTTTATCTTTAATTATGGAGCAGCTGATAGCCTTAACTGTAGAGAAGCTATCTAGCTAAATTTCTGTATAAAGCTTAATTTAACATCCTCTCTAAAATCCACCAAAAAAAAAAATTTCCTGGGCAATGGACCACACTGAAAGACTTGTGGGTTTACATAAATCTTATTGTGTAGCTGCGTTGGACACAGATCTGTACAGGCAATGTATGTTATGAAGTGATAAGGTACATTCTGAGTTTCTTGTGGTTTCTGTATGGGGAAGATTTACGATTGATGGGGGTTCTTATTTGGGAAGCGTTACCTTAACTGGTTCTTTAAAAGCTGTGTGGGGAGGGGTTTAAGCATAACATGTATTTTTAAAAAATATGGGGTGGGGAGTGAACATTTCTTGATTTTCCCATGTTTGGGTTTTGGAGTTCCATGTTCCGGAGGCATGAAAGGAGAAGGTGGCTCTGCTGGACACAGCAGCCTTACCATAGGTGTGTGCAGCACATTTCATTAGGGTGTGCACCCAGGGAATTTTTTTTTTTAAGGCGAACATTTATTGAATACTCAATCATAAAGGACATTATTTTTATTAATCAAACAAACTAAAGAAACTAAAACTTAACTAAACTTATTTTTTTTTAAATTAACAACTAAACTTTACTTAAAAAATACAAACTTGAGTATGGGACATTGTACTTCTTTGTTTGTTTTTTACATGTGCAATTCAGCACTTAATGCATAATACAGCAATCCATACTTTAAAACTAAAAGAGTATATCATGTGATTAAATTAAAACGCAAAGCCACTTTTTTTTTGAGACATTATAGGGTTACCAGGTAGTCTTAAAAAAAAATACCAGATACACTTCATGGGCGGGGGAGGGACTGGCCAGGAGGGGAGCAGGGCTGGCCAGGAGGAAGGGGGGGGCCGGGAAGCAGAGCTGGTCGGTGGGGGGAGGGGGTTGGGCGGAGTGGGGCTGTCCAGGAGAGATCAGGGGGAAGGGGGGGCGGCCAGCAGGAGTGGGGCTGGCCAGGGGAGCTCAGGAGGAGGAGGGGAGAACTGGCCGCCAGAAGCAGCGCTGGCAGGGGGTGCAGCGGGGCTGGCCGGGGAAGATCGGGAGGAGGAACCGGCCGGCGGGAGGTAAAGCTGGCAGTGGGGATGGGGGTTGGGTACAGCGGGGCTGGCTGGGGGAGATCGGGAGAGGAGGGGAGAACTGGCCACCTGAAGCAGGGCTGGCGGCGGGGGCTGGCCGGGGAAGATCAGGAGGAGAAGTAGGGGAGAAACCAACCAGCCGGCCAGGAGGAGGCGGGGGGGAGGAGCATATCAGCCGGTGGGGAGCGGGACTGACCCAGGCAGTGCAGATCCCAGTGTGCTCCCGCCCCCCGCACGGTCCAGGCGAAGCGTGAGTCAGTCCAGCTGCGGCTCCACCGCGCGCTTGACTAGCGCACAGGAGCACGGACCGGATTGTCCCTCCTCCTCACATGCAACCAGGGCTCCCAGCACTGATCGCGCCCTGCCTCCCAGCCACTCCCCTCGCCAAGCTTCCAGACGCCCAGTCTGGTAGAAAACCGGACACCTGGCAACCCTAAGACATTAGGGTGTGCCTGGGCACACCCGGCACACCCCATATGCACTCCAGTGAGCCTTAACTCCACTTTAATAAAGCTTTGTTATGTGGGAATCCAGTATAACATCCAAACAGTAACTCAGAAAGTCACGTTAAACAGTCCAGGCAGCCTGGAAGAGATGCTCTAGGAATCAGAGTTACAGAGGGTAAAGAAGAAGGCCTACTGACAAGGGGTGAGGAGGGAAGGGGGCAATTGCCCCAGAGCCTGGAGATTCAAAGGGGTCCAGAGCTCCAGGCCACTGCTATTGTTGTGGCAGCTGAAGCCCTGGGCCCTTTGAATAGCCACCGGAACACCGCTTTGCGCAAATATGACTTGCCCTGGAGCTTGCAGTGGCTGTCAGCCCCACTGGGAGAGAAGGCTGAAGCCTGTAATGGGCCATCATAGGAAATCAGCTAGAGCAGGGGTGGTCAACATGCAGCTCGTGAGCCGCATGCGGCTCTTCAAAAAAAAATTGCAGCTCCCACACCAGCAACTCCCGGCTCTGAAAGGGGCAGCATGTTTCTGTTTGAAAGACACAGAGCCAGAGTCCCTGAGTCCATGCAGACTTCAAAATGGCCACCTTAAAAGGGCAATGCCCACTCTGCTCTTAAAAGGGCGGCTGCCGGGGCTGCTGCTTTTTTTTTTTTCCTCAACAACTCTTTTCCCTCGGCTCTCTGCGCTGTATCCACCACTGTTTTGGCTCTTCATCTAACGGGTTGGCCACTCCTGAGCTAGAGAGATTCTGTTAAGCTGTCAGGCAAAATCCTACAATTGGGAGTGAGGAGGCTACTTGGACCACGGAGAACATTTACCAGTAGTAGGACAAGTGTGCTGCAGTTAGGTGATGAGGAGAAGCTGAGCCTTGGAGGATGCTATGGGAAGCTTGGACCAAGGAAGAAATGGAAGGCATCGGGAAGACTTGAGTAAGCTAGATGCCAGAAGAAGTCAGACAATATTTATCAGACAAAATAGATTAATGTTGGGCATAGCTCAGGGATGTAGTAAGCAGTTTCAAATTTACATATGCATTGTCTGATTTGTTGTCTCCTTCCTGCTGCAGTCCTATTAATCTCCCAAGGCAGATGTGCTATTATAGTCTTAATTTAGTGGCAGTGTGTTAATGAAAGGCTTAACAAAGATGTAAAACAACACTAGACACCAAAACACCCTAATTGTCAGATATCTGTCTAGGTGCTTACAAGATCCTCATCACCTTAGTGTATGAACTTCTGAAATCATTAATGGATTTTATTTTCACAACACCCCATGAGGTAAATTAGTATTACATTTTTACAGATGGGGGAGGCACAGGGTAGATTAAGTGGCTTGTGCAAGGTACGACAGGGATTCTGTGGCTGATCCAAGAACTCAGTGGGACTTCCCAGGTTCCAGTCAAGTGCCACTGAACCATCCTTCCTACACGGATACAAAAAATGCTGCTTGTGGGAATCTAAAAATCTGCTCACCAATGTGTATAGATGTACTTGCCTACACCCTTGTTGTGCTCTTTAGGAGAAAAATTGCCATCAGTCAGACTGCACAAGGGTCGGCTTCAGTATGATGATTCCTGTACACCCATTAGTGGGCTTTTTCTTTTATAGGCGTAGAAGAGTACGTGGTTCTTGTTCATAGGAGTTTACGATTTAAATTAAACAGATAACATAAATTAAACAAAGCATTGTGGTCAAGGAGGAAAGGAAACAGTAATCTGTGGGAAAAGATATTGTGAGTTGAGTCTCTGAGAATAATCCTCTGTTATAGAGCCTTGCAACCTAATCCAAACCTGGCAGGACTTGACTACAAGTGTTGGGTTCAGATCGAGTATGAAAACAAATCTGACCTTCTCAGGCTTCGGTTGTGTTGTCTCTTATCCCTTCTCCTGCCTCACAGTGCTCTGTATGCACGGTGGGGTGAATGTGCTGAGGAGTTGCAGTACCTATCATGTTGTTCTGTACCAGAAATGCACTGGTCATAGAGCTTGTCTATACACACCAGCCCGTGTTAATCATTAGACCCTTTAATGCTCTGCTAGATATATCTGAGGGTCATTTAAAACAGTGGTTTTCAAACTATGGGTCATGACCCAATACTGGGTTTCACAATGTCAGGCACTGGGTTACCTTGCTGTACGGTAACTTGGTGGCTAGGATGCTAAGGCAGGTTTTCTGACTATCCTGGCACTTTGGATCACAGCAGCAGGTCTGGGGCCTAGGCAGGGGAGCCATGGGGGCTCCATACGCTGCCCCCACCCTGAGCACAGGCTCCACACTACCACTGACCAATTCCCAGCCAATGGGAGCTGGGGGGGGGGGTCTGTGCCTGTGGGCGAGAGCAGCATGCAGAGCTGCATGTGTGCCTCTGGCCTCAGAGCCAGACCTGTTGATGGCTACTTCTGAGGCACAGCATGGTCCGCAGTGCCAGGGGAGGCAGGAAGCTTGCCTTAGCACCTCCACTGACCAGGAGCCACTGGAGGCAACCCCATGCCCAACCTTGACCATTAACCCTGCCCCAGTTCTGAGGCCCCCCTGAACTTGGAGCTACTCCTGAACCCCAAACCTCTCATTCCTGACCCCACCCAGGAGTCCCCACACTAGTCAAAGATAATTACATTAGGTCACAAGCATCAATCATTTTTTTTCAACTGGATCATGAGAAAAAAAGTTTGAAAGTTACTGGTTTAAAATCAGGTATTTTATATACAATGCCACCTAGCGGCTGAACAGTTTCAGCATTCCATTACATCTCTTCCTTTAAGTTCCACATTCCTACGATTTAAAATATTTACACTGTCTCACTGTCTTTGAAGTTCCCTATTTCTGTAGATCTGAAAAAACAATCCATGAGAACAAGGTAGTCATGTCCCCTGAATTTGCATAAATCTGCAGCTATTCTCTTCAAAGGTCTGTCTGATAGAACACAGAAGTCTTGAATAACACCACCCCTATTTGTTTGATGTTCACAGTGTTCATATCAGACTTTATTCTTTAAGTCTTTGCTGATGCCAGGCCACCACACAGACTAATTGGCCTGTTTATGGCATTTAATTGATTCTTGATGTTCCGCAGGGATGAAGTTTAGGATTTCTCCTTTCATTTTGCTTGGCATGATGATGCAATTGCCTTTAATCATGAGTCCATTTGACTTGATGAATTACCCATGCATGACACAAGACTTGTGTCACTTCGTTAGTGTCCTTTAGATACTTGTGCCAACTGTCCCTAACATACCTTAGAACTTTCTGAAGTTGTGTGTCTGTTGAGATTAGAACGTAAGAATGGCTGTACTGGGTCAGACCAAAGGTCCATCTAGTCCAGTATCCCGTCTTCCAACAGTGGCCAATTGACAGAGATTACTTTATGTAGTAGGAAGAGTCTCCTTTTGACATTGATTTGTATGTGCCCACAGCATCCACATACACCTTCATGTCATCTTTGAATTCATGGGTTGATGAGTGCAATGATGGGCTCCATGATACAGTATCTACTGCAGGGCTACTCAACATGCGGCCCGCAGGTGGGATCCTTTGAACATGTCCTCCACTGGGAACACAATGAGGAGTCAATCTTCTGTTGATATGCATTTTAGTAGTTAAATTCCTGGACTGTCATTGCTCATTAAAAGTGCTGTCATATGGGTAGAAATCGGGTTAATACTGCATTTTATGAATATCAGCAGAACTGACTTAAATGGGGCCTGAATGTTGTGTTGTCTTGTATTAATCTTTGTATTCATGCCCATCAGTGTGAAAGAAGCTGTTTGCATATATTTGCATGTATATGCAATCACACTTAAGTTGCGGCCCTCAGCATGTGCTGTGAGTATCATTGTGGCCCCAGCGGCTTCCAAAGTTGAGTAGCCCTGAGCTGCTACTACCAGATTTTTCCTAGAAATATATTTAGCCATTGACTTAACTCACATTTACCTTAACAATAGACACTGGAATATCAGTGGTGCTTGATCCAGGTCTTTTCCATTGAGTAGGATTACAAGCAGTTTATGGTCTGTTCTCACTGTAAATGAATCCAGTCCACAAAGATACCTGCAAAAGTTCCCATTTGTTTGCCAGGCACTACTTTTCAGTCTGTGCATATCATTTTTCAGATTCTGTAAGTGTGCAAGAGCAAAATACAACAGCTGTCAATTTCGAGCATTCTTGTTGCAACAGTGCACCTCCTATGCCATAGCTATTTACATCTGCACTGACCACTGTGGGTTTGTGCATATGGTAGTACCTGAGAACTGGAGGGCTACATCTACACTGCAGGCTTCTTGCACAAGAACTGTGCAAGAGTGTGTCCACTCTTGTGGGTTCTTGTGCAAAAGGTCTTGTGCAAGAGTGTGTCCACACTGCCATGTGCTTTTGCGCAAGAGATGTGCTTTTGCACAAGAATGTCCATGGCAGTGTGGATGCTCTCTTGTGCAAGAAAGCTCTGATGGCCATTTTAGCCATAGGGGTTTCTTGCGCGAGAAACCCCTGTTGCCTGTCCACAGTGCCTTCTTGCGCAAGAGCTCTTGTGCAAGAGGGCTTATTCCTCGTGGGGAGAGGAATAACTCTTGTGCAAGAAGCCCTTTGTTCCGACACTTTACTGTAAATTTACTTGTGCAAGAATACACGTGCAGTGTAGATGCTCTGCAATTTTTTGTGCAAGAACACCTGTTCTTGCGCAAGAAGCCTGCAGTGTAGACGTAGCCGAGCTGTTTAGATAATACTTTGCTTTTTTGAAGGCAATTTCTTGATTTGGTCCCCATAGCTAAGATGTATTGGACTTTTACAATCCATTTAGTGATTTTGTCACTGTGGAAAGGTCTTCTTGTATCAACCAAGATAATTTACCAACTCTGGTGTACATCTTAATTCTGGTACATTTGCTGGTGAAATCAATTCTTGAATTGCTTTTACTTTTTCAGGGATAGGATTGATTCCATCTTTGTTTATTGTCTGTCCCAGAAATTTGATTTGGGGTATGCAAAAAGTGCATTTTACCTTGTTTAGATTCAGTTTAGACTGACTGCTTAGGCCTAGAACTTCATTGAAGGCTTTGTTATGTTCTTCTATAGAAGATCCATATATCAGAATATCGTTTTGTATATCAGAACACATTTGTGTTCATTAATGTTTCTGTCATTTTTCTTTGGAAAATTTCAGGTGCACTGATCATCCCAAAAAGTAATCTTTAAAAACAAAATCTCCATGATACAGGGCACGTACTGGGACCATTCCTATTCAACCTATTTATAAATTATCTGGAGAAAGGGGTAAACAGTGAGGTGGCAAAATTTGTAGATGATATTAAACTGCTCAAGACCAAAAGCAGACTGTGAAGAGCTTCCAAAAGATTTCACCAAACTAAGTGACTGGGCAACAAACTGGCAAATGAAATTTAATGTTGGTAAATGTAAAGTAATGCACATTGGAAAAAATAATCCCAATTATATATACAATATGATGGGGACTAATTTAGCTACAACTACTCAAGAGAGAGATCTTGGAGTCATTGTGGATAGTTCTCTGAAAACATCCACTCAGGGTATGTCCACATTGCATTCCTCCTTCAAGAGAGGAATGCAAATGCAGACAAGCGAAATTGCAAATGAATTTCCCGCACTTCATTTGCATAATCGTGGCTGGCCGCTTTTCCGAAATGGTGTATTTCGAGAAAACAAATGCAGTCCATGCGGGGTTATTTCGAAAAGAAACCCTTCCTTCAAAATAACCCTTACTCCTTAAAAAATTAGGCTTAAGGGTTATTTTGAAGGAAGGGTTTCTTTTCGAAATAACCCTGCATGGACCTCATTTGTTTTCTCAAAATACGCCATTTCGGAAAAGCGGCCGGCCGCGATTATGCAAATGAAGCACAGGAAATTCAAATCTGCACTTCATTTGCAATTTCACTTGTCTGCACTTGCATTCCTCTCTTGAAGGAGGAATGCAATGTAGACCTACCCTCAGTGTGCAGCGGCAGTCAAAAAAGCAAATAGAATGTTAGGAATCGTTAAAAAAGAGATAGACAGTAGACAGAGAACATCTTATTGCCTCTGTATAAAACCATGGTATGCCCACATCTTGAATACTATCAGAGGGGTAGCCGTGTTAGTCTGAATCTGCAAAAGCGGCGAGGAGTCCTGTGGCACCTTATAGACTAACCAAAGTGTTGGAGCATAAGCTTTCGTGAGCAAAGACCCACTTCGTCAGATGCAGGTAGTGGAAATTTCCAGAGGCAGGTATAAATATGCAAGCCAGAATCAGGCTGGAGATGACGAGGTGGATCCAATCAGGGAGGATGAGGCCCACTTCTAGTAGCTGATCTGGAGGTGTGAATACCAAGACAGGAGAAGCTGCTTTTGTAGTTAGCGAGCCATTCACAGTCTTTGTTTAATCCTGAGCTGATTGTGTCAAACTTGAAGATGAACTGTAGCTCAGCAGTTTCTCTTTGAAGTCTGGTCCTGAAGTTTTTTTGCTGCAGGATGGCTACCTTTAGATCTCCAATTGTGTGTCCAGGGAGATTGAAGTGTTCCCCTACAGGTTTTTGTATATTGCCATTCCTAATATCTGATTTGTGTCCATTTATTCTTTTATGTAGGGACTGTCCAGTGTGGCCGATGTATATAGCAGAGGGGCATTGTTGGCACATGATGGCATATAATACGTTAGTAGATGTGCAGGAGAATGAACCAGTGACGGTATGGCTGATCTGGTTAGGTCCTGTGATGGTGTTGCTGGTGTATATATGTGGGCAGAGTTGGCACCGAGGTCATCTTCAAGTTTGACACAATCAACTCAGGATTAAACAAAGACTGTGAATGGCTAGCTAACTACAAAAGCAGCTTCTCCTGTCTTGGTATTCACACCTCCAGATCAGCTACTAGAAGTGGGCCTCATCCTCCCTGATTGGATCCACCTCGTCATCTCCAGTCTGATTCTGGCTTGCATATTTATACCTGCCTCTGGAAATTTCCACTACGTGCATCTGACAAAGTGGGTCTTTGCCCACAAAAGCTTATGCTCCAACACTTTGGTTAGTCTATGAGGTGCCAGAGGACTCCTCGCCGATCTTGAATACTGTGTACAGATTTGTCACCTCATCTCAAAAAAGATATATTGGCATTGGAAAAGGTTCAGAGAAGGGCAACAAAATTGATTAGGGGTTTGGAATGGGTCTCTCATGAAGAGAGATTAAAAAGATTGGCATTTTTCAATTTAGAAAAGAGGAGATTAAGGGGGAATATAATAGAGGTCGATAAAATCATGACTGGTGTGGAAAAAGTGAATAAGGAAAAGTTATTTACTTATTCCCATAATATAAGAACTAGGAGCCACCAAATGAAATGCATATGTAGCAGGTTTAAAACAAAATAAAAGGATTTTTTTCTTCACACAGCGCACGGTTGGCTTGTGGAATTCCTTGCCAGAGGAGGTTGTGAAGACCAGGGCTTTAACAGGTTTAAGAAAGAACTAGATAAATTCATGGAGGTTAGATCCATCAGTGGCTATTAACCAAGATGGGTAAGAATGGTGTCCCTAGCCTTTGTCAGAGGCTCAGAATGGGTGATGGGAGAGGAATTGCTTGAAGATTCCCTGTTCTGTTCATTCCCTTTGGGGCATCTGGCATCGAGCACTGTCGGAAGAAAGGATACTGGACTAGATGGACCTTTGGTCTGACCCAATATAGCCATTCTTATGTTCTTAAATATAGTCAGTTTGGCACAGTTTAACATTGTCTAAGATAATTTGCAAGAATCTGCGTGAGGCATCCAGTTTTGAGAATCTTTTAAGAGGAAGATATCCAGTGATGGGACTGCTCAGTCCCAACACTGAATATCTTAATATCCACACATTAAGATATTTTAAATGATACCATTGGTGCTCACCATGCTATGGGCTCAGTGATTTTCTCAAGCTGTGCCAGACTGCACCATTCTTTCTAACTCATTTTCCACTTCATGAAGTAATGAATGAGAATCCTGTGAGAGGCATGTGTACTATATGGTTTAGCATTGTGTCAAGTTTATTTGTATTGGATCCCCTTTCAAAAGTCCAATATCTGCTACAGGCCAGGAACCAACTTGCTAAGCAGCAGTTCATCAGCAAAGGACCTGGGGATTACAGTGGATGAGAAGCTGGATATGAATCAACAGTGTGCCCTTGTAACCAAGAAGACTAATGGCATATTAGGGTGCATTAGGAGGAGCATTGCGAGCAGATCTAGAGAAGTGATTATTCTCCTTTATTTGGCATTGGTGGGGCTACATCTGGAGTATTGCATCCAATTCTGGGCCCCACACTACAGAAAGGATGTGGACGCATTGGAGAGGGTCTGGCAGAGGGCAACAAAAATGATTAGGAGGCTGGAGCACATGACCTACAAGCAGAGGCTGAGAGATTTGGGCTTGTTTAGACTGCAGAAGAGAAGAGTGAGAGGGGGATTTGACAGCAGCCTTTAACTAACTACCTGAATGGAGGTTCCAAAGAAGATGGAGAGAGGCTGTTCTCAGTAGTGATGGATGGTGGAACAAGGAGCAATGGTCTCAAGTTGCAGTGGGGGAGGTCTAGGTTGGATATTAGGAAAACCCTTTCACTAGGAGGGCCGTGAAGCACTGGAATGGGTTACCTCGGGAGGTGGTAGAATCTCCATCCCTAGAGGTTTTTAAGTCCCAGCTTGACAAAGCTTTGGCTGGGATGATTTAGTTGGGGTTGGTCCTGCTTTTGGCAGGGAGTTGGACTTGATGACCTCCTGAGGTCTCGTCCAGCCCTATGATATCACCAAATATTCCTTTGATTTCATCAGCCTCTCTCACTAAACACATCATGACTGACATGCTGTGGCAGAGTCTTGTGCTTGTCTGTGGTATTTTGATCACATACACTTGAATGCATAGTTTTTGTCTAACTATTTCTTGGATGAACTGATTCATGTGATTAAGAATACCTCTATGGCTACTCAAAGCTGTAGGTGTTTTCAGCCCTAGGCATCAACTGGGGGGCGGGAAAAGGGGGCAGTTGGCCCAGGTCCCAGCGATTCAAAGGGGCCCAGGGCTCCTGCCATTGCTACTGTGGCAGTGTCTGGAGCCCTGGGTACTTTAAATTGCCACTGGAGCACCATGCCATGCACTCTGGGCAGCTTTAAAGGGTGGGGAGGGGAGGCGCTGCACTCTGGGAGGCACTGAGTGTTGTCTGGGAGCTGGCATGGTGCACTCTGCATGGTGCTCAGGGCCAGCTGCCCCCATCCCCATCTGGAGCACAGAGCCAGCAGCCCCCGCACTCCCACCCCTTGCCCAGAGGCCCATGGAGGGCACCCCGGCCCTAAGAAGGGTTAAAGGTGATTGGCAATCCTTCGTCAATTATCTTGCTATGAATATTCAATTTCACTCTCCAGGCAGGCTCTAGGTCATCACAGGTGATAGAACCTGAAAAAAATGGTTCTTGATTCTCTGTAATAGGAGTCAATTCCCTGACTGCTTTGATGCAGCAAACAAATGCAAAATGTGCACTTTTCATGCATTTCTTACACAGTGTGCCTTTAGCTGTACATGCATCATCTCTTGGGATATGACTTTTTCCACACCTTGTGTATAGGCTGGAACTTGTCTCTTAGCCTCCAAGTTCTCTCTCCTTGCCTCAGGGGTTTTAGTATAATAACTCAACACTTAAGTGACTTTACAGTAGGGTGGGGAACCTAGGACCTGCGGCTTGCTTTGATTCAGCCAAGAATTGCAGCCAATGGGAGTGGTGGTTTCTGCAGAGAGTGTTTCCCTCCACCATGCGGAGCCATGTGCACCCCCCTGGGAGGTGCACCCTTTCTGCCATCCAGACCCCACATGTTCACCCCCAGCTCATTCCTGTACCCTCTCTCCCTACCCAACCCTGCACCCTCCCCAACAGCCCCCTCCTGCACATTGAACCTCTCATTTTGGCCCCACCCCAGAGCCACAAAGTCTACTAGCCCCAAATCCCCAGAAAAGTTAATCCAGCCTTGGGGGTAAGCCTCCCTGTCCTTCCCCCGCCATGGGGATGGAGCTTGAGTGGAGTGTCTTTTTTTCCCTACTTCTCAGTTGGGGGCCATATATGTCTGGGTTTCTTTTTTTTCCTCCTTACTTGGGAGCCAGGTCAGTGAGGGTTGTTTGTTTTGTTTTGTTTTTTGCCTCTCACTTGTGTGTGTGGCCCCCTAGTGATTTTTCTTTGGGTGGCCCCCGGACCTAAAAAAGATTCCCCAACACTGATTTACAGTTTCTAAGGTAGTTTCAAGTGTTTCAATTTGCTCCTGTCTTTTCTTCTGTCTGACTAATTCTGACAGCTGTGCTATCGATCTGGAATGAGGTTTAACTGTTAATTCAAAGTAAGGGGTTTATTTTGGAATCACCCTTCTCTGCCGCGTGTAGATGCGGGCAGTTCTTCCGGGCTAGTCAATTTCCAAAATGGCAACCGCCCGGGAACATGCTAATGAAGCGCGGGATATTTAAATATCCCGCGCTTCATTTGCAATTTCGGTCGCCCTCATTAGCCTCCCTAGTTCAAACTAGGGGGCTAGTGTAGACATACCCTAGCTGTGTCTGGGGTTAAATCTCTCATCAGTTGTATCTGCTCTGAAAGATTTTTTTATCTGTAAATGCAATAACCAGACTGTTTCGGATATTTTCATGTTTTTCATTTCCATAATTACGGTTTTATAAGAACTCTTCAGACACTGGTTGAAAACATTTAACATTTTTGTTTGTTCTTGAATTCTCTGGTGAAAACATCCCCTTTCATAAACCATGTTTAGGGGGGCATAACGTATGCATCAAACACAGCCAGAACCCTTTCACACTCATTTGTAAATGTCTTTAGCAAAGTCAAAATTTAAACTCTTTCCCATAGCATACATTTTAAAAGGTACCTGTGTATCTTCAGCTTCTTTGGGGAGTTGGTTTGCCATTTAAAATGTTACAAAATACTGCTTCCAGTCTGTCCATTATAAAGGTCTGTCAGCACTGAAGTTCTTTAGGGGATTGAAGAGTGGCATGGTGATGAGATTCTGCATCCTTTATTGCTGTTCCTTCAGTCTCTGTTGGTAGTTTACTCCTGACCCTGTGTAACAGTGTTCTGTACCAGATATGAGCTGGTCATACAGCTTTCTTATACACATAGGATGTGTTCATCTTTAGTGTCTTAATGTTCTGCCAGGTATGAGTGAGTTTTATTTAAAATTGGGTATGTTACACACAGTGCTACTGGCTGAACAGTACCATATGGTTTAGCATTCCAATTACAGCGTGTCTCATTTTGCAGCATACAAAGCTCAGTGAGTCTGTGGAGGCTGGTAGTAGTGGGACACACAGCTATCATCACGCCGACCCATAAGGCAGGAGGCTGGAGATAGATAGCAAGCGTAGGGCATGGTAAGCAGGAAGCTACCAAAGAACAAGCCCCAAAAACATGGTGGTGGCATTGACAAAGGTTCAAGAAAAAATGTTTGGGTCATGTTGGCTCTGAAAACAACTTGACACTCTCGGGTCAGGTTCAGATTGGCTGTGCTCAGCTCTGTCTTAGGTCCAAAGCAGGCTTTAAAATTAGGGCCAAACAGACCTCTGCTTTGTAGTACTTCTTGAAAGGAGAGGGGGAGAGAGAGAGAGAGAGAGAGAGAGATTGCTTGGACTGTCAAGGGACCAAACATAGCATCTATTCCAAGTTGGTGCAATGAAACAGAATTCCAAATGGTTCCAAGAAGCACTAGACTTTATATGCTATTATATACAAAATATTAAAAACCTACATTAAGTAAGTTCAAGCACTCATAAGCTAGGAATGCCAGGATGAAAGTTGTTCATGCACATTTAATTCATTCCCTTTGTGTGTTTGGGTTATGATATAATTTAATTCCATCACATACAATTTTCAATTTTTAGTACAAATTTTAGTAAAACGAAGTAATATAAAATCAGAGACAGGTTCAAAATTACAATAGACAATATATAAAACCCATGAATAGTATAGGATGCAAACTACTACTTTAGCCATTTAAATCAATGCAACAATTCCATGCTTCCATACTCTAACTCTAAGATTTGCACTGTTCAAACAAGCTAATACGCAGACAGCCATTGCTCAATAAAACTTTTATAACAAGAGGTACACATACCTTCAGTGTAATCTTGGACTCCTCCTCTGTCCCCATATCCAGGCCAGTCCTAGATCATAGTTTCTCTCTCATCAAAATCTTATAAAAATTTCAGTCGGTCTAAAATACCTCTCCACACTATAATTATTTCCTGCTTTAACTACCATAACCTCCTGTTTGACTTCCCTGATTCTCATTTTGCTTCCCTTCAGTCTGTTCCAAAATACTGCAGATAAAATCATCTTCATGTGCTGTAATTTTTGTCACCCTCCATATCAAGTTAACGCTTCCCATCCTTACTAGCAACACCCTTCCCAAATCTGTCACTCTGCGCAAAGTTCTTGCTGCTCCTTCTCCTTTTTGTCCTCCATCATCTTCATGCTTTCATACTTTCTCTGTGTCTGGAACACCCTCTCCAGTGCAGTGCACCAGGCATGCTTCCCTCTAACATCAAATCCTTCTTTAAAATGTGTTTCTCTCTTCAATCTTACCTAAGATGACACTTGTGATGTTCCAGACTTATTAAGAAAAAACTCTGCATCACCCTATCACAACTTACCTCTTTTCATCCAAGTCTGTTTCTCTCTTACTTTGCCTCTGTTTTTGGACTGAAAGCTCCTTTGGAAAGAGTTGTTGTCTTTCCTCTGGCAAATCTAATGAAAGGTGGCTCAGATAGGGAACCTATTAACAAAACAAGAATTTCACTGCCTAAAGGTTTATTTCATCTTCCCCAAAAACAGAAGAAAAGAGTTTGCCCCACAGATCCTTATTACAAGGATTTGCTTCTAAATATTTACAAAGAGAATAAGTTACATTCCATAAAACAAAAACAAAATAGGATACCATACATCAGCACAATTTCCTTCCTTCCTTCCATGTGTCTCCTCTACTAGGGAAAAGGTAGTCCCCTTATATAGTCAGTGAGCATACGGGGCCCCAGTGCAGCTGAGCATTTAAGCACATACTTAAATTTAACTACATGAGAAGTCTCACTAAAGTCAGTGCTTGTTCAGGAGGGTTTCCTTCACAAGCTTAAAATGTTCTGTACATCTCATTACATGCCTTGTATTAGGGCTGAGCAAATTACTGACAATTAACAGGTAACAACATGGATGAAATCATATAAGCATATTAGATTATGAGAGTTATACAAGTAGCATTGTGATAAACTTCAAGGGAAGTCTCTTTTCTACATTTATAGTGTAGGAAGCTAACAGAAAAGTGTATGGTTTCCAAGGTACAGCTAATCCTATTGCTATTTTAATCCAGTCTTGAATATCTTTCCAGAAAGAACAGTTTATAGGATATACTCACAGAATGTGGTAATTTGTTTCTTATGCCCACAGTTTTCCCATCATAACTTAGTATGTATAGAAATATAGGTTCAAACTAATTGGTACTGAGTTTCAAAAAAGTTGAAATATCTGGTACATGAACTCCTAGCCTGTCTCTTATATTGTTATATATGAAAACTGTTTGTGGGATAAAACATCATTTATACAGTTTACCAAATAAATTTAATCCTTATTGAGTAAAACAAAATGAAGCATTTATGCAATGGCTGATACCTGCATCCTTGTTCATTTAACAATAACAACACATCTAAGATTCAAGTATAAACCAAGGGAGAGGATATAAATTGCATTCTTTTAACTTAAGTAAATGCAATGAATGAGTAATAGGAGATTAGTCAAATTCAGTAATTCATATTTTAGCTCCAAGCAGTTAGTTCCTGGGTTCCACTAGATGACTATAACGGACAAAGGGGGACAACTAGCAGAAACACTAGGTCTTATCAGAAACACTAAATCTTAAAAACTTATCAGAAACACTAGATCTTAAAAACTTCCGAGTACAATATCATTTGAATTTTTTTGTTAAGGGTAGGCCTTTGAAAATCAGAAAGAAGTTTTGCCGTATTCAGTGGAATTTTCCCTGTCATGGATTCTGCAGCAATCTTGGGAAATGCAGTGGGAACTTAAGAGTGAATGCATTCAAAAGACATAAATTAGATGACCAGATACATTTGGAGGTCGTTTATTACTTTGAATAGTTTTAAGTATAACTAATTTTAGTTCATTCATTCGAGGATGTTTATTTTAGTTTTCCCCTGTTCTGGTAGTCATACCTCCAGGGAAATCCAGTGGTTGTTAGAGCTAAGAATAAAATTCAGGAACTCTGACTTCCAGTTGCCTGTTCTGAACACTAAACCCAACTCAATCTTAAATATACATAAAACTGGAGGATGAGAGAGTAGATGGATACCAGATTCATTGAATTAAATGAATACATCTATAAATATCGTCTGAAGAGTTTTACCTAGTTGTAAGATCTGAAATACAAATTGCAGTTACATATTGTTGTCAAACATTTAGTAGTTCAAATGAGTGAGGAGAATCTCTAAGACTGCTAGACTGAAAAAATGATTGCAGTTTTGCCTTAAAGCTTTATTTATTTTTCTATGGCACTTGTCACCATAGTATTCAAGCATCTCACAAACATTAAATAATGTATTCTCCTTACAAGTCTGTGAAGTATTACAGAGAACAGAGGCAAAAAGAGATTAAGTGGAATGTTCAAATTCTCCAAGAAACTTAATGGTAAAGCCAGGAAAGGAACCCAAATCTCCTGATACCTGGTTTATCCAGTGCTTTAATGACCTGACTACCCTTCCTCTAAGGACCTGTCCTATCCCCACTAAAGTCAATGGAAAACACTCCCTAGGTTTTAATGGGAATTAGATCGGCCCCTTAAAGTAAAAGATTTATATAATGCCACCTCCCCAGCAGATATATAGATCCTTAGTAATACAGTAGCATCATATAAAGGTACAGGAAAGAGCCTTTTCTTACAGACCTTTCTAAAGACCCCACTGAGGAATGAGACAGTTTGCTTTTCACATATACAAACTGATACATGTAGAATCCAGTATTTCCATAGTTTCGTAATTTTATTCTTTCCCCTTTTGATTGAGACTTGGAAATCAACATTTGGCTTTTTTCTTTCACTCTAGAATGGATGTTTTCTACCTCTTTGCTTCAATGAACTTAAAGTAAAATATTCACTCCAAAATCCATATTATTTTCCCTATTTTGTTCAGTAATAGCCTTCTAATCATCCTGTTGGTTTCTAGGGCTCTTGTATCAGGAATATCGAGATAAATCTACACTTCACGAGATTGAAACCCGGCGGCTGCAGGATTCACAGACAGATCCTGAGGAGTGCTCAGCCAATGAGGAGACTCCATCAGAGGCAGAATCCACAAATACTACAGAAAGCAGGACCTTTCCCCAAATCAGCTTGCTCAGGAACCCCACCTCCAGGTTTAACTTGTGGCAGGATCTTCCAGAAATCAGGAGCAGCGGTGTCCTGAATATCCTTCAACCAGATGAGATCAAACTGCAGGAGGTAATGGAAGGCATGCAAGGGAATAAAAATTTCTCTGTTGGATTTTTGCTTAAAATTGGTGTGTCTAGAGTCATTTAATTCAAAATAAATATCATTCAAAAATAAGGAAGTTCCACTGCAGTCAGTGACAAATTGTGGTCTATCACATATCTCCATATTTAATGTTAATGAGCTTCACTTTCTAAAGAGCATGAGGAAGTCCTATAGCTAGAGCTTAAATTCAGCTGGTGCCTATTTTCAAAGCGTTGGACACCCCAGCACCTCTCTTGGAGGCTGTAGCTTTGGAGTGCTTCACCCCATTTAGGGTGAAGCCCTTGAAACCGCTATGTCCCTGAGCTGAATGGGGATAGTATCATGGAAGGTTCTAGGAAATAGTCTCAGAATTTAAGCCCTGACTGTACCATGCCTCCATCACCAGAAGAGAATCTCACTTTTGGCAACTTCAGTGGAGTATGGAGAACATAGCTTCTCATTACTGCTATTATTAATTTATAAGGAGAATAAAGGAGTAATGAAGTACTAATTCTATTACTCTCTTTGGCCTCCCTCCATACCAGATTATGCTCTTCAGATACTTTCTTTCATTCCTAGGAAACTTTGTTTAATAAATTTAAAATTTAATATATTTAAACATTAATTGGAATAAAAGGAATTAAAGGGTTGGTCTTCAGCCCAGTGGAGTTGCCTTATTTTGCAGTGTTGATACTTTGATACCTTTAAAACAGAATAACGGGTTGTAGTATGCAAAACTGGGTCAATGAGACTGCATGAGCACTTTAACTGCACAGACTAAGCTATCTCCAGACATTGTTTTTGTACTGTTAATTTATAGGGCTGTATCAAATAATGCATTGAGTGAGTTGTTGACTGTACACTCAGGGCTGTTGCAGTGATATACACATTAGTGAAAATGTTCATTATGACTTCCTTGCTCTTGAAACACCAATCTCGGTACCTCTTTTCAGCAACCCAACAGGTCTCTGTTATTAGGTACTATCTGAAAGCTTTGCACCTCGGGCAGTCTTTCTGGGATATTTTTCCTCTCAGACCAGTGAAGGGATTTAACTCCTTCATGTTTCAGCCAGGAAAGCATATAGACACCTCATCAGAAGCACTTTATATTATTACTCTTGGGGGAATTCTATGTAAAAAAATTAAAATATCTGTGTTCTGCAAAATTCCTTGTATTTTATTTCTCAAAGTAACATAATATAATCATGCCATTTTCAATTTTTTTGATAATTTATTTCAAAATATCTGTCAACAAGTATGTCCCTAACAATACAGACAGAAAAAAAGAATCAGGAAATATTTATTGACAAATAGATTCCTACCAGGGAAATTAATACAAAACTTTGTAATTAAAATTACAATATAGAACTGAATTTTTCACATCTCTTGGAAGCAGTGCAAAGGTTTGGGAGAGCCAGGGGTAATGGAGGAGGGACAGGGAAAAATGTATACACTTGAACACAGGTTGAGATGGAAATAGAAGACAGGCTCTGGGTAAGACTGAAAGGGTAAAAAACCAGGGTGATGTCAGGTAGGGGTCTCCTACAGGCCACCTAAACCAGGGTGGGGGAAAGAGGTGGATGAGGATTTTTTAAAACAACTAACAAAATCATCCAAATCACAGGACTTGGTGGCAGTGAGAGACTTCAGCTACTCAGACATCTATTGGTAAACTAACACAGCAGAGCACAGATTATTCAACAAGTTCTTGGAATGTATTGGAGACCATTTTTTATTCCAGAAAATGGAGAAAGCTACTACGGATGAGGATGTTCTAAATTTGATTTTGACAGAATGATGGGAACTGGCTGAGAATTTTAAAGTGGAAGGCAGCTTGGGTGAAAGTGACCATAATGTGATGGAGTTCATGATTCAAAAGAATGTAGGAGGAAAGGCAACAGAAGGAAGACAATGAATTTCAAGAAGGCAGGCTTTAGCAAACTCAGGGAGTTGGTAGGTAAAATCCCATAGGAAGCAAGTCTAAGGGAAAAACAAAGACAGGTGGCAGTCTTTCAGGGAGACATTAAATACTTCAAAAAGTGGAAACAAAGTCAAATAATAAAGGATGAATATAAACAGTATGTGGGGCAAAGTTAGAAAGGTCAAGGCACAAAATTAGATAAAACTTTCTAGATACATAAAGAGAAACAAGAAAACATTCTACAAATACATTAGAAGCAAGAGTAAGTCCAATGAGGGTAGGCTTATTTACTCAGTGATGAGGGAAAAATAATAACAGAAAATGTGGAAATGGCAGAGATGCTTAATGATTATTTTGTTTTGATTTTTAGTAAGAAGGTTGGTGGTGATTGGACACCTAACATAGTGAATGCCAATGAAAATAGGATAGATTCAGAATCTAAAATAGGGAAGGAACAAGTTAAAATTATTTAGGCAAGTTAGATGTCTTCAAGTCACCAAGGCCTGATGAAGTGCATCCTAGAATATTCAAGGTGGTGATTGAGGAGACATTTGAGCCATTAGCTATTATAATTCTTTGAAAAGTCCTGGAGAGATTCCAGAAGTCTGGAAAAGGGCAAATATAGTGCCCACCTATTAAAGGGAAATAAGGACAACCCAAGGAATTACAGACCAGTCAGCTTAATTTCTGTGTCAGGAAAGATAATGGAGCAAATAATTGAAGAATCCATTTGCAAGCATGTAGAAGATAATAAGATGATAAGTAATACTCAGCACGGATTTATTGAGAACAAATCATGTCAAACCTGATAGTTTTCTTTGACAGGCTAAAAAGCCTTATAGATGGTGGAGATAAGTGGTAGATGTGGTATATCTGGACTATAGTAAGGCTTTTGGTACCATCTTGCATGACCTTCTCATTAACAAACTATGGAAATACAACTTAGTTTGCAGATGATATTAAGCTGGGAGGGGATGTAAGTGCTTTGGAGGATAGGATTATAATTCAAAGTGATCAGGTCAAACTGGAAAAATAGTTTGAGGTAAATGGGATGAAATTAAATAAGGACAAAGGTAAAATACTCCACTTAAGGAACAATCAGTTGTACACATACAAAATGAGAAATGACTGCCTAGGAAGGAGTACTGCAGAAAGGGATCTACGGGTCATAGTGAACCACAGGCTAAATGAGAGTTAAGAGCATAACACTGTTGGAAAAAAAAAAGCAAACAATTTCTGGGCTGTATTATCAGAAGTGTTATAAACAAGACAGGAAAAGTAATTTTTCTTCTTTTCTCTGCGCTGATTACACCTCAGCTGGAGTTTGTGTCCACTTCTGCATGCCATGTTTCAGGAAACATGTGGACAAATTGGAGAGAAAAAAGTCCAGAAAAAAGCAACAAAAATGATTAATGTTCTAGAAAACATAAGCTATGAGTGAAGACTGAAAGAACTGGATTTGTTTAGTCTGGCAAAGAGAACACCACTGAAAAGGAACATAACAGTTTTCAAGGAGGAGGGAAAAAATTATTCTCCTTAGCCTCTTATGATAGGAAAAGAAGCAATGGGATTAATTTGCAGCAAGAGAGGCTTAGGTTGGACATTAGGAGTCCTAATGGTCAGAGTGGTTAAGCACTGGACTACATTGCCTAGGGAGCTTGAGGAATCTTCATCATTAGAGATTTTTAAGAATAAGCTAGACCAGTGTTTCTCAACCAGTGGTACGAGTACCCTTAGGGGTACTCAAGAGAAGTCTGGGGGGTATATCAACACATCTGAAATTTGGAGAAAACTGAATTTTTGTTTTAAGTTTTACAGTGTTTTATTATTTTTGTACTTTTTACACCCAAAAATTTCATCGCCTACCCAGCTAAAATTAAGTTGTTTAAACAAATGTGTTGCAATGGTAGAAAAAAAATGTGTGTGTCTGAAAACTGTAGGTACTGGGGGTACTTATAATTTTTTTTAAAGGGGGTACTTTATAAAAAAAAAGTTGAGAAACACTGGGCTAGACAAACACCTGTCATGGATGGTCTAGATGGCTCTTGATCCTGCCATGAGAATAGGAGACTGGATTTGATGACCTCTCAAGGTTCTTTCCAGTTCTATGATTCTATAAAATAATAGTTGGGAAGGATCCTGGGAGTGAACCAGGAATGTGGTTGGGTGTTGGAGGGAGTCATATGGGACAGGAGTTTTTCCAGAGGGAGACTTGTTAGGGAAGTAGGGAGCCTCCCCATGCAGACCCTGGTCCTAGCCTCTCTCATTTGGTCATATCTGCCTGTGCCTCTGCACCATCCTCAGTCGTCCCTCTTCTCTGCATCTCCACTTCATTTCAGCCCCCATCACGGTCTATTCCCTTTCACTAGCCCTTCTCAACCCCAGTCTATGTAACCTACTCCCAGAAGCCTGATAAATCATGCTCTTTCTTGCCACACACATACGTATGTCCTGTACCACCTCCCCACATGGCCTCCAGACACAATGCTTTGAGGAATGCAGCCTTTCTTCCTCCCTGTCCACTGCTGATTGCTACTGCTGCTGAGTCAGCTCCCTCTGTTCTGGGGCCACAGCAGACCCTGGTGAGAGAAAGGCATGCCACCTGCAGCCCTCTCTGACAGAATATATCTTCTGCGGAGAAAAAAAAAATTATGGAGGACATGAATTCTGTCTGTATGCAGTAATGCAGAGTTCCCTTGGGAGTATCTGCTAACACTGAGATGTCTTTTGCAGAGAGTGAAGACTATGCAATGTTTTTTGTTTGAGCATATGGGGTATCGGCTGTCTTTGTTCAAAGCCAGCAGGGTGGATTCGAGTAGGTTTTATAATAGGACAGGTAGGGTGAGATTTTTTGTTCAACCCAAATGATGATACTTTAAGCAGAGAAGGCTTGAATAAAAGATATTATGGGAGTTAGCAATGACCAATAAAAGGAGCAATAGAATTCACTTTTTAAAAATACAAAATAGAAGAAATTTTGGTAACAGGTAGGAAGAGCAACAAGTGGTACTTCATGACACCAGTTGTGAGCTTGTTCACACTACCAAAAAATGGTGGAGGGAGTGAGTCACAGATTTGAGTATTAGAACAATTATGACCCAGGATAAGCAAGACATAAAGAGGAAAGAAGGAAGAGGTAGCACTTGACATCAGAAGCAAATACAAGAGCAGAAAAATACAAAACAACAACAGGAGGTGCGACTACAAGATACAGGGGCTAAAACACAGGAATGGGAAAAACAAAAGAAAATGTGATGTACATGTGTTGTAGACCATAGGGGTCAGGAGGAAATGACAAAAAATGACATGCTATTGGAACAGTTATTAGAAATGACTAAATCACCAATGGGCAGCTTTAATTATCCAGACATCTGCTGAGCCTTAAGTACAGCAAAACATGAATCATCAGGGCATTCTTTAACTATATGGAAGATAATTTAATGATGCAAAAAATAGAAGAACAAACCAGAAGAGACATTACTCAGGTTCTCACAGTGAACTGCCCTGGAGGAAGTGACAGAATGTGAATGTAATGGAGGAGGGCTTGGAACAAGTGACCATAAATTAAATGACTTGAGTGTATTAGTATACTGTAGGTTAAAAACAAATTGTGTCACCAAGATATTAGATTTGGAAAAGCTGGTTACACAGAATTAAGAAAAAACCTTTTAATCAGTCTCATCCCTCTCCTCCAATTCTGTTCGCAAATACTTCCAAGTGGTTTTGTCTCATTTAATAATTAAATAGTAGGCATATAAACAACCTTTAGGACGACTTACTTTTTTCATTCTGCATTTCTTCCCCTGTATTAACTGCTAACTTCCTCGTGGTCTTCATTTTCACTTCCTGTCATCCCATCTGCTAAAATGATCAGGAATGACATAGTTAATGCCTCATTTAAAGTGTCATCATTAGTTAACATCCTATGTGATTGATAAAATGGTGTTGTTCACACATCTAAGCCATTGTTTCTGGCTGCCTGCAGACTCGGGAAGATAACACCACATCAAGGCTAGAACCTTTTTTCTTGGCTTGGCAGAGGTGCTCCTGTATTTTATGATCCAAGTGTTCTTGGACTGAGGACTGTACACCCTCCAGATGGTAGCACCATTCTTCAAAGGCTGCTTTGATGACTAGAAATGGTCTAGAATTCCATAGTTCTATTCTACCAAAGTTAGCTTCTGTGAATAGTAGGCTCAAAGGTGAAGGTGATATTGTGGACTACACGTCTTTAGGAGAGAGTGGCCCTAATTGCTACATTGGAGTCATTGGTCTCAATGAGAAAAGGTTGTGTTGGGCCAGGAAGGACCAGGATCTATGTACTAGTAGATGTTACTTTGTGAGCCTCCAGAGATAGGGTGATGTCCTTGTGAAGAAGTGCTGTCAATCAAGCTGTTTTGGGCTGTAAACCCTGAGGTGAAGCACCTTTTAAAGTTTGTGAACATCAAGAACCATGTAGCTCCTTGATGTTTTTGGAGGGTGCGCAGGTTTGTACCACCCCACCTTCTGGGGGTTCATGTGGAGGCCATTGGGGGACAGAAAGAGGCCAGAGCCTGCCCTTGCTGAAGCTTGTAGAGGACCATCTCTGCCAAGTGGGCAAGGTGAGGACTGTCAAATATGGTAGAGAATTCTTGGAGGAAAGCCTCTAAGTTTGATACCCTGGACTTGGTCGTTTGAGTAGGGATGAGGCCCAGTTCATTGCATCTCCCATCAGGAGGCAAATAATGAATCCTGTTTTCACTTGGTCAGTAGGTTAGGACTGGGGGCAAGCAGAAACAGCAGGCAGCTTTGGTGAACAACCCCCTGAATTTTTGCAGTCACCATTGAAAAGTTGTAGGAGGGAGACCAGGTCCATGTACGCAACTGCAGTGCATGTCTGTAGTGTAGCATTCTCATCCTGTGGCTGGGCCACCTGCACTTGTAGGACTGGTTGCCTGCAGTACCATGTTTGCTTCCCGCAGCTGGCCAGACTGCCTGCGCAGAGCATGGTTCTCTGTTGTGAGCTGTGATAATTGAGTTGAGAAGAGCAGAGAAGTTCGTTGTTCAGTCTGGGCCAGGGTTGATATCAAGGGTCAGAATCCCAGTCAGATTTCATGGTCCAAATCAGGAGGAGAAATCGAAATCAAGCCAAGGTCAAGTCAGACATTCAAGAGCAAGGAACAGGAATGATCGTGGTAGTTCCAGATCTGCGCTGTTGCCCAGACACTTCCTGGAATGCTCTTTGAGTTTATTCAGTCCTCGTTATATAGTCTTGCATGGAGTATTCCATGGCTTGAGGCAGGACCTTTCTCTTACTCATTCAAACAGTCAAAGCTTTCTAGAGCAGTGGCTCTCAACCTTTCTAGACCACAGTATCCATTTCAAGATTCTGGCTTACCCCAAGTTTCACTTTCATTAAAAACGCCTTGCTTACAAAATTATATATAAAAATACAAAAATTTATTACTGAAAATTGCTTAATTTCCCATTTTACCATATAATTATAAAATAAATCAATTGGGATATCAATATTATAGCCCCAGAAGACCTCTGTGTACTCCCAGGGGCACACATACCCCTAGTTGAGAGGATTCCTGGCTTGTATGGTATGCACAGGCACATTCTAAGAGTGTGAATCTTTATATTATTTAGGAACACCAGTTATTGATGAGCTATTTGTTTCTGATGCTATATTGTTTTTCTACAACTATGGTACAGTAGGTTGGCTCAGTAGTACAGTGCACACAGCAAAGTAGAGCTTTGTTTAGTCAGCAAACTAATCGTGCAGGACACAGAAGACTAGGCAGAGGCGGAAGTTGTGTGCCTTACCAAGGTCATTTCAGAGTCACTTTCCTAGCAATATCATCTATAGTGCATAAAGGGATGTTACTATTGCACACTGAGCTTTCATTGCATTTTGGAGCCAAAGTGACTGACACACAGTATGAACATTTTCATTATCACTAATCAAGCCGGTGAGCTTTCAGAGGCTATGTTGTTGATGTCTCTTTTTTGGGATTTCCCCCAAGGCCATGTTTGAACTGGTCACTTCTGAAGCCTCATACTACAAAAGTCTGAATCTGCTGGTGTCTCACTTCATGGAGAATGAACGTCTGAAAAAGATCTTGCATCCATCTGAGGCTCACATCCTCTTCTCCAACGTCCTGGATGTCATGGCTGTCAGCGAGCGGTAAGACAACTGCTATTAGCCTTTTGACTCTGCTGAGTTAGGAACAGGGTCTGTCTACTAGCTCAGGTGACCTCTCTTCTGGAGGAATAAAGGAATCTGCTGGGTGAAGACTTAGCCCACTTTAAAGGGTATGCAGTGGTACTATTGGTTTCCCCTCCAAATAGTTTGGGTCCGAGATTTTAATTCCAGGTCATGATTAATAGGAATTCTGGGTTTCCCATCTAGTTTCCTCTTGGACCTTGAGCAACGGGTGGAAGAGAACATTGTCATCTCAGATGTTTGTGACATTGTCTACCAGCACACAGTTAATCACTTCTCGGTGTACGTAACCTACGTCTCCAACCAGACCTACCAGGAGAGAGCCTACAAGCAACTTCTGTGAGTGCTATTGTCTGACCCTAAAGTATTTGCAAAGAATCCAACACCAGATTTTGTATTCGAGATGCTACCATCTTATTTTTAATTTGGCATTTGCAGAGGATCAGTAAACTGGTTTGGAAAACACGAGCCCTGGCCCTTTCCTGAACTGGAGCTGAATCTATTTCAACAATTAATTAAATTTTATCTGAAGGGTCAGATGACAAGGTTGAAAACTAGCATTCCAAATATACTGAATTGTCATTTATAAAGCACAAAGAGCATACAGTGTATATGATAGAGCACAAAGCTGTAGAATCTGCATGTATGTGAAGTGCAGGTAGAGGCAAAAATTATGAAGATAAAGATAGTTATATGATCTCAGTTTTGTGGTCCTAGTTGTAGCTCTCTTGAGATTCTCCCAAAGACCTGTGCCCTCTGGAGAGTTGATAAATTCTCTTCTTGAAGACTATAAAATCACTTTCCCCATCATGCCCTGGTCTTGCACTATATGGAGGTCACCCGGATATTTTGTCTTAAGTGTTCTTTCAAGTATATTCAAATCTAGCAAATCTATTAGCCAGCTGGGAATTTTCTTTTATCAGATCAAAATAAGAGGTCCTTAGCAGTTTGCCTTTCATCAAATGCTTTAATTTCTCCTTAGTAATAATGCCCTGGATTTTTTTTCCAAGCTAGCCAGTACAGATTTTGCCCTGTACATTTCCACATTATAGCAACAACAATTTTAGCTAGATTCAGATGAGTGTGGAAAATTACTGCCCCTTTCCTTTTCTCCAGCTAACTCTCTTTGCCTCCAAAAAGATACATGCTATAGCCCTACTGGAACCTCTGCCACAAGGGATCTCTCTGCTGGGTTTGGTTGACTGCTGTTTTCGAATGTCATGCACGCCAGTGTTTCCTGGGACAGAGATGAACAGTGCCTTGTGGGGCACTAGTAACACAAAGAAGTCTCAGAATATGAACAATTTGACAAGAGCAGATTATAGAAAATTGGCTGGATTGTGTGATATTACTAAAGGACCTGTTTGGATCTGGAGTGGCTCCTGGAGAAGGAGTCTGAAGTGCAGAGTCTTTTGGGCCTGGGAAAAAATGGTCAGTTTAAAAAAATTTGATGTTTTAGATAAGATTTAAGCAAGGAGGAAAACGCTGCAGCCAGTGCTTATCTGCCACTGTATGTTTCGCCATGCATTTAGCTCTGCACTCTCTCAGGCACACAATTACAGTCTATCTTGGATCTGGTAAGTCAAACAGTCATGCAAACCTAAGAATACCTCCCTGCCTTATGAATAATTCTTTTGTTTAAACTTCAACTGTGCATTTCCAAGTACATGCGTTAAGGACCGATTTAAAACAAAATGAATAGTATCCTCACATCTGTGCTGTTTTTGTTAGCTAGGACTCCAGTAATGTAAGCTTCCTCATAACACGTCTTTTCAAGTGCCAGGAAATACATCACGTAGAGGAAATTTTCTTAGAGTAGTGCTTTGTTTATACCTGTTGGGACTTGAGATTCCTCACTGCAGCACTGTATTCATGTGGTAATGCCTTCACCACTGTGAATTCCAAATGGCACAACTGTGGCAATGTCAGATGGATCTCCATCAGCATGAGATCCATCATGTTTCGCTGCAGCGCCGATAACATGCTACATACTGTCAATAACAGCTAAGACTATCGGTTCCTTTATGGCATGGCTTACTCCTATGACTGTGGGGATTTTACCTTGCCACCATGATCCAACTGTGTAAAAATGTATAATTATTCCTCTGACTCATTTACTTGGACACACACTCCATTCACACACTCCTACACACTCAGCATGTGCTGCTAAATCTATATGTGCTACACATGTGAATCCACTACGGTGACTTGTACTTTAAGTCTGTTTCTCCATCCCCTCATGCTATAAATAGACTCAAACTTAAACCAAAAATACATTGAGGAGTGTTTGGTGAATTTATTTTTCCCTTTTTTGAAGAAAGGACCAGGCAGGGGAAGGGAGTAATATGGAAAACAGCACCACACAGATATGCCCAATCCAAACACAGGTCTGATACATAAGGAAATGATCAAAGCACTCTCAATCTGTCTGTCTATTCTCAGCCAAGACAAGACAGCTTTCCGGGAGGTGATATCACAGTTGGAGATGGATCCCAAGTGCAAAGGCCTGCCTTTCTCATCCTTTTTGATTTTGCCATTTCAGAGGATCACTCGGCTCAAGCTACTGGTGCAGGTACAGCTCCTCTCTGCTCTGTCTTCTGACAGTTCCCCCGTGCTCCCTCAAGGACTCCCCTAGGTAGCTGTTCTGGAGTGTCCGAGTTTTCGTATTCTCACGTACACAGAGAAAGACACACACACTCTCTTTGCCTCACCCCCCATGTCTTAGAGTCAATATCCAAGCTAGAAGCAGCAGCATGGCATCCAGTTTCTGGAGGAGTGGAGTGAGGGAGTAGGGAAGTGGTAGAAGTTCAGGATGGGTGCCATGAAGAGTAAGGAATAAGGAGGGGCAATGCCTCTTCAGAAGATGAGCAAGCATATGCCTACTGGAGGAAAGTCCAGGAAGGCGAGTGATATAGTCAGAGCAGTGTGCACATGTGTGGTCAAGGTGCAGAATAGATTGATTCTTGTATAATCAGGCATGACTCTGCACCAGACCTATGGGACACAAGAAGTAGGAAGACAAGAGCTGAAGGAATTAATGGAGAAAAGCCTCTTAAGACTCAGCTCAGTATTCTATAGGAAACTATGGTGCAAGAAAACTACTAAATAGCCAAGGACACTGCAAAAAATAAGTGATGCAACAGTCCCCTTCCTCACACATACATCTGAAACCTTAGCACAGCAGCATCCCTCTGCCCTACTTCAGAATATAATGTTGTGCACATACAATTTCTTTTCCCCTCCACAGAAATGGGCTGCAGTGCTGCTAGCCACCACTGGACTTGGCAGGACTTATCTTGCACATAGAAGACACTGGAAGGACAGGGGAGATAGAGGGTTTCTGACAGCTGTAGTGCCCAGCAAGCATCAGGCTGTTTCTCCATCTGAATCCCTGAGTTCTGGGGAGGGTAGAGGACAGGTGTCTCGGGGAGAAAGAGCCCCACAGCTGGGTGGTTCTGGTGTATTGGCTAAGGTGGGCTCTGCTGGTGGACTCTGGGGAGGCAGAGGCTGTGGGTGAATGCAGGAAGAGAAACAAGAACTGGGCTGTCATAGGGATTACTCTGACTCCCTACTGTTGAGGAAAATATTGTGTGTGTCTGTATTATTACAGACATTTGCTGACAGGTATTTGGAAATAAATTACTAAAATAGTAGACATGGCATGATTATGTAGAATTTCACAGCTAAAATCGGCAGAATTTTTATTTTTTTGGTATTGGATGCCCCCCCGTAGTACCCTAATCTAAAAACTAGGCAATTATTTACAAATGTCTCTTCACACTGTTTCACTGGTGCTTCCCCCATGCTTATCTGAAGAGCCCTCCTTGTCCTGGGTTTTGTGTGTGTATATTTGTGTGCTTGAAAGGAGTTGTAGTGATGGCCAGCCTCAGGTCCAACAGTGGCTGATGTCCACTCACTGCCTTCCATTGAGAGGGCCTCCTTCTAGTGATATGGGGAAAGTTCAGTCTGAGTGACATGCTAGCTACTTAGATTACCAGCAGGTGCTGGGTTGAGTGGCTTTTAATAACATATGCACTTTTTGACTTGTCCACTAGCTACTGGTCTGAGACCAGGACACTCATTTTACATAGATCACTCAACAACCATTTGATGGGAACAGCATTCAGTTACTGCCAATACGGAGGTAGAGCTGATCTAGCGACCTAGTGGGGAAAGACTTCATATTCTGTTACCTAGCCAATATTTATTACTGTTGATCGTCAAATTTGGCCAAGATGATGATAGCGTCTGAAAAATGTTCTGTGCTATCAAGCAGAGCAAAAAATTAATTCTGCCTTTGCCTCCTATGCAGAATATTCTCAAGAAAGTTGAAGAGAAATCAGAGAAGGAAACCACTGCCCTTGAAGCACACAAAGAGTTGGAAACAGTAAGTCTGGTGGCAAATTTCAGAAGACTGAAAATTAGCCAGTATCCTCAGTGTCTTTAAAAAGGTACTCTGGCTATATGCATTCCTGGTGCAATTCCACTGATCTCTATGGAGTTATCAGAGATGCATTTGCCTCATTGTGTGATAGAGTAATTATTTCCCTTTCTTCTCCCCTCAGGGCAGACCATGCTAGCAAATAGACATCAGGGGAATTGCTCTTGTTAACAGATTGTATATTCTGTAGGAGATACTAGCGAGAAAAGTTGTCCCCATGTTTCAGAGAATTCTAATTGTGATGGAGTTCATGGGGAAGATCTATTTAAATTAGCTACAGTCAGTAGCAGACTAGAGGAGAGACAGGGATTGGATTTCATCCTGTGGTGCAACTTAACTTTCTGCCCTTGAATAGTAGTTTCTTTAAAGAAGTGCTTTTAATGAATGTTTAAGATTGTGTGTGGTTCCCATTCAAAATCTATAGGGAGGTATGATAAAGAGGTTGAAATTCAATTATTATTATTCCAGCACAATGCCTGTCCGAATACACATTTTGGGATACTCACAGAACATTTGGAAGGCCTGGTAGTGTCTTCCTTGAGGTTATCATAATGGTGGCTCAGGGTCCCTTACTCTGTCTTTATGAGGCAGTATATATGACAACCTCAGTGCTAAATGTTTGGATATTCTGAAGCTTTCTGCAGCTCTATTTGTTAGGGATAAGATTTTCCAGGGTCTTTGATATATTTGACAGGTACCACTCCCTTCTTTATTAGTAGTACTCTTACTACACAACAGCTCATGCTGTTTTAAACAGCTGGCTGCTAATTGCTCTGCAAGCTGGGGAGGGACGGCAGAACTCACACACTGTCCCCACCCCCAGCAAAATCCCGCAGCTCCCATTGGCCAGTTTCCAGCCAATAGGAGCTGAGAAATTTTGCTGGAGACAAGGGCAGAGCAAAGGCACCCTCCTCCCTTCCCCGCCTCCCTTGTCCCAGTGCTGGAGCAGAGCCATGTGGAGCAGCCAGTGCAGCAGACAGGCATGGAGCTGGTCTCAGGTTCCTGCTGGGCTACCAGCTGGGGCCACCTAGGTTATATGCCTCCCAGCCACAGCCTGCCTCTGGCACTCCATCCCCTCTCTCTCCCCAACTACCTGCCCCAGGTCATCACCCAAACCCTCTGTGTCCACTCTCCCTACATCCTCCAGTTGGCAGCTCCCCCCAGACCCCTGCACCCCTCCTACGCCCCTCCCCCAGGCCAGAATCATCTCCTGCACCCCAAGCCCCTGCTCTAGATCATAACCCCCTCCTTCACCCGAACTCCCTCAGACCCCACACCCCTTCCTGGACCCCAGTCATCTTCCCCAAGCTCCCTTCTGCACCCCACCTGCCATCCTAGACCCCGCACCCCCTCCATAGAAGTGCAGCCCTTGATCACTTACCAACATCTTGGAGTAGCTCCCCAATAAAAATTATTGCCTACCCCTATTCCAATGAGTGTGATAGCTAAGTTTGCTATGGACATAGATGATCATTGCTGTACCTGTCTATCAAAGACTGTCTGATTTGATCCATTTTATAAATCTCTGTGGCATGGTGATTTATACATTTTTAAGTTGCAATATAAAGCTAAACCTCATTTACCTTTAATTAGGTATATATTGTTATGACAGAGCACAGCTAATGGCATTGTTGTACATAATCTTACAAGTTCTTTTTCTTAGCATGTGAGCAAGTTTTTAATTGTTGGTTTTCAGATGATTTTTTTAATGGGGAAGCTGTGGCAAGCTGCAAGAGAGTTTGCACTCCACTCTAATCTCTCTGTTCTTGAGACAGTCTTGCTCCCTGTGAATTGGCCATTGGTATTTGGGCTGAGATCCCTAAAAGAGGTTGTTTTGTGTTATTAAGCTATTTTGTGACCACATCTTGTTCTAGTGTAAACAAATATGTTTCTGTAAGAATATACAGACTGCTGCATTACTGATTTCTCTTCCAATGGGAAGTTGCAGCCCTCCACCTCAACGTCAATATCTTATTGAAGATAATGACAATATTTTCTTGAAATTGATCCTTGCCTTCCTTTTCCTCCATACGAAGCTGATAGTGCATGTATACTTTCTGGACTGAACATATAGGAAGAAGTGATTTGTAGCATTGTAGGATTTTGAGAAATATAGTTTGATTATAGCTGTTGTACCTGCTAGATATTAGAATATTGGCATGACAATGACATCAATATCTGAATATAGTTTAAATAAGTGCCACATGACCTCTAATTATAAAGTCTTCCTAACATTAAATCCTTTTCTTTTTGTTCACCTGTAAGTGAATTTAGTGATGGCAAAAAGAACTAACTTGACACAACGAAAAAATGGATCAGTATTTATTAGTCAGTTCAGTTAGTTAACAGCAAGAATTATCTGAGTGTCAAATACTGCTATAGAATTTGTCTATGTATGTATCATTTGTTGTCTGTAACTGCCCCAACCAATGGCCATTCAGCTAAGAACAGATGTTTCTGCAAAGCTCTGTGTTAATGCTGGGATGTGCAGTTAATACATGTAGAGAAACATATATAAAAGGAGGAATTTTATCATAATTTGTATTCTTTTGGGCCCAATCTAGTTCCCATTGAGCTCAATGGAAAAGCTTACTTTCACTATGGAAGATGAATTGGGTCTTTAATGTTACTTTCTCACTTTTGTAATACAGTAATTCCTCATTTAACACGTGCCCGCTTAACACGTTCTTGCGATAGCACGATTTTTTTTTTAAGGGAACGTTTTTTTAATTACATGATCGTCCCCGGAATAACAATTTCCCCATCCGGCCCATTGCCGGCGGCTGTGCGGGGCTTCCCCCACCTCCCTGCAAAGCGGCGGAGGGCTCGCCGCACTGTTCCCTGCTGACTCCCCCTCACCGGACGCCTTGCCCCCTCTCCTCCACCCCCGCTTGCAGGCCGGTGGCTGGGTTTCCCCAGCCAGCCCATCATCGGCGGCTGCGCGGGGCTTCCCCCACCTCCCTGCAAAGCAGCGGAGGGTTCGCCGCTCGCTGTGCCATTCCCCGGCGACCCCCCTTGCCGGACGCAGTGCGGGTCCCGACACACCTGTCACGGGGCATACTCCCAACCCAATCCTCCTCCCCTCCCCTTCCCCAGAGTCAAACACCTACCCTCCCTGCTGTAACCCAGTCCCGTTTCTCCCCCAACCTTATATCCCGGTCCCAACAGACACCACCACTTGAAACGCAACCCCCACCTTTTCCATTATTTTCAATAGGAAAATTGACCCTGTATAACACGTTTTCACTTAACACGATCATTTTCTGAAACATATCTATAGTGTTAAATGAGGAATTACTGTATGTAATATTGTTGTTGTTCTATAAGACCCTGCTTATGAGATTGCCAGGTAGTATCTCCTTTTCTCCATTATTATAATGCCTATACTGTGGTGCTCACTTGTGTAGAAAGATCATGTCGTACACCAACACTTGCTAAATAACCCATGGGAGAGGAGCACTGTAGCATCGAGTAGATATCAATTTGGAATCAGATCTTTGGCTTGTTCTCTTTTCGCAGGTGGTGAAAGCATGTAATGAAGGGGTCAGGAAGATGAGCCGAACAGAGCAGATGATTAGCATCCAGAAGAAATTGGAGTTTAAGATCAAGGTATAAGTACAGGCTGTATAAGTACAGACTGGTAACCCCTGCAGAGATGGAACCGATAGCATCTAGGTATTGCAAACACCCAGAGTATGAAGATAATAATGACCAGTTGTGAACATTATGGTTTGGGACTTGTCCAACACGATATAAAAAAGTCTCTATGGAAGACGCAGGGATAGAATCCAGTTCCCCAGCACAACATTAAACTGTCTTAAGCATGAGACCATTCATTCTCTTCCTGTTAGCCCCTGCCTCATCCACTAAACAGTCTCAAAGTTCTAGAACGAATGAGGCAGGGGTCCTGAAGACAACAGCCTCATTCACTACACAATCCTAGGACAACTTGATTCTGTGCACTGAGGCAAGGCTCCTCTGCAAAAAGTAGTATGTGGTGATGTAATTAATGACAGTACTGTAATGCATACACACAGGGGGACTGAATCAAAGTTGCACAGGCATTTCCTGACTATTAAGCACTTCACTTTGTAACCATAGTGTCTTTTGAAGTAATTTTTTGGATGTAATGTCTTACATCTTTTAAAAAATGCCTTAAGAGAAATTCCATCTCATGGAATCATATTTCCCCCAACTTGGGACATCAGCAGGGTCTTTCACAGCCATGACACAGACCTTTACCACTTGAGCTAATGAAATAACTGGAAGTAGTCATCTGCTGTCACCCTCTATTTGGACTGATCCCTGGGGGAGTAGGGGAAGGAGATACTTGGACAATGGGTTTCACAGCTATTTGCTGACAGCAAAAGAATGTAGAGACTCAGGGCGCATGGGCTTAAGTCCAGGCTCTGTAAGGCAGTATGCCTAATGGTTAGATCCTACTGCCCCTACGCCCATAGCCTGCTACCCTCTGTTCCTATCTCCTCCATCCCAGTTCCTGCTCTCCTCCCTTCTTCTTCTATCCACCTTTGTACCCCTTCCAGTCCTCTTGCTTCTGTGCCTTCTCCCCCTTTTGGCTTCTACAGGCCTAGCTACTTCATCCCTCTACTTGGTCTCTGTGTTCCATGGCAGCTGCTTCCTCTTACTCTACACTGCCTGGTTGCCAGCACTTTCAGTACTTAGATTGCATCTGCTGTTACTGGAACCTTGTATACCTCTTCTCATGGCATAGGTCGTGTTCCTCCTCCTCATTGCTCTGAGATTTATCTGCATTTCTAGCATTGCAAGAGTGAAGTAAGGCATGTGCATTAGTTATCCTGTAAAGATTACATAAGATTGAAAGGGACCTTTTGAGTTGTCAAATCCAGTCCCCTACTATCACAGCCAACCCTGTGTGTAATTCTGTTCATAAACTTATCAAGATGCATCTTAAAATGAGTTAGGTTGTTGCCAGATCCTGCTCTTCTGATCTTTGCTGTCTCTTTCTTCCATGTAGTCCGTGCCTATCATCTCTCACTCCCGGTGGCTGTTAAAACAAGGGGAACTGCAGCAAATGAATGGCCCAAAGACATCACGCACGCTCCGCACAAAGAAACTCTTCAGAGAAATCTACTTGTTCCTTTTCAATGACCTGTTGGTACTCTGCAGACAGATTCCTGGGTGAGTTTGCAGTGTGGCCAATACCTGGATGTGTGTTATAAACACACCTCCTCCCTCAGTTCATCCAACCAGTTCTTGCTTACATTGGGCATAGATTCTTGAATAATAATTGACCAAATTATGTCTGAAATACCACAGTACGCAGTCCTATATCACAGACATCATATCCAGGGCCATGTAAAGATCATTCCTTTGTCTGAATATTTACATTGCCTGGGCTGTGAACTGTGGCTGTTGATAGGCTGCATGCCCATACACAGGTTGACCTTTGTATTACTTAAAATTTCAGTCCAGATCTCCAGTGATTTAAATCAGCATAATTCCATTGACTTTGGGTAGAGCAGCTAAAGATCTGGTTCTTGGGTATTTGGTTTGCTGCTGTAAATTAGCTCATGACTGATCACCAGTCTGAAGAATATCAGAGGTTAAGCAAGTTAAACCTCTAGTAAATAAGTTCTGTTGGTTGAGCTGGGAGGGTCTGATCAGCTTGGAGGTGTGCAAACCAATCTGTGAGACAAAGGATTGTATTAGTACACTGCACACTCTTTGGGGAGGTGGGGGGAGAGAGCTGCCCCTGTTAGAAGTATAGAATTAGTGACAAGAGAAATATTGCAACATAGAATTGATGCCAGAAAACAAAAGGTTTGACATTTAAAAAAAGACTTTCAGATAAGGAATCTGTCTACCCCATAAAGCATTATAAAGCATTTCTAATATGCAAGTTGTCACCGTATCAGGAGCTCAGTACTACTTTTCTTGCATAGCACTTTCCATGCAAGAACACAGAAGCATTTCACAAACATCAGTGATGTAAGCCTCTCATTTCAGTCATTCTGGGAGAAAATATCATCAATATTTTACAGATGGGAACTGAGACACAGACTAGATGACTTCCTCATGGTCAGAAAAGTTTGTGGTGGAGCCAGGAACAGAATCTAGGTCTCTTGATTTTCAGTCTTGTGCTTTAGCTCCCAGCATCCTCACTCTCCCTAGGTGATGTCTCTTTCTCTCATCAGGCAAGAATTTGGTCTCTGTATCATGTTTTTCTCAGAATTTTGCATTGTTAAAGCTAGATTACTTCCAGACTGACTGAGCTTTCCTGACCCCTTTGCTTACCTCTCTCAGCGAGAAGTACCAGGTGTTTGACTCAGCACCACGAGGGCTTCTCCGGGTAGAGGAGTTAGAAGATCAGGGACAGAGTTTGGCCAATGTCTTTATCCTGAGGCTTCTGGAGAATACGGATGATCGGGAGGTCAGCTATATGCTCAAGGCATCATCCCAGTGAGTATGAAACCCTATGATCCCATATTGACCTGCATTGCTGTTCCCCTGCACCCTCAAAAGTGTGTGCAACCTGCCACACTCGCCAGTCTGGCATCTACCTCCTCGCCACCTGGTCTTATTGAATACCTGTCTGTGGGGATACCCTGCTATAGCAAGCTGGACTGACTCCACCCAGCACACAACCCTTCCTCCTCCTCTGGATATAACTTCTCAACGAAAGACAAAGCTTTTTCTTGGGAGGGGGTGAGGAGAGGGAATCAGATAAAACTAGATGAGTTTCCTTTTTGTACAAGTGTATTTACAGCATCCTTGTGTAACATGCTGATTTCTAGGTAGGTCAAGACTCAGTTAAGATTCAAAAGGAAATTATATGGCTGCTTTGCAAATCTCTCATCATACTTACATCCAGATGGTAATTGAAATTAGCCGTAGCATGCAGTACATTTCTACAAGCACAGCTTGATGTGGATCACTAGGATTCAAACCACTTTAAAACTCTTGCATTTTGCCTTGTAAAATATCCCCCTAGCTGTGCACAGTCCCTGGGATATGGAGCAGTTACTATAAAGATGAAGGCATAAGTCCCAGTGTCAATCACTCTTCTATAGCTGGCCCCAATCCTGATGGCAGCTCTCATGCTGCTCAGTGGTCTTGAATTCTACTGTGCTGAAGTCTCCCTGGATACAGTTTTCTGTCTCATTCTGTGGTTTTTACTTCAAGATCAAACAAGGTCAGCCTGGGCAAATGATTCAACACCACTAACAGTGGGCTGATTGTTTTGGATGCATGGGGTCTAATTTCCAGACTGGCCTTAATCTCGTCTCTCACTGCATCCACAGTTTTGCAGGCCCAGGCAATTATAGGTGTGTTTACATAGACAGTATTTACATGTCTACATGACATTTGCACCCTGAAATTGGGAAAGCAGAAGAGGAGACTGGAATTTAAAAATCCTGCCATAGAACAGTAATTAGAACAGATTTCCAGCCATGGCTTCAATCCTGCAGCAAGCCACCCACACACTCATTGCAGGATCAGTGTGACGAGAGAGTAGCATGCGTTATGACTGCTCCCATCCCCCTGCAGCTCTGCTGCTCCAGGGTGATTAAACGATTTGCTGAACCTGGAAGAGGGGGTGTTGGGCACCTAAAAGCTGTATACCACAAATAAGCATTGAGTGCAAAGGCAACCCTGGTTTATCACAGCTAGGGGTGTGCTGACTACAGTATGCTTTGGAAGAGAAGCACTAGCATAATGAGATCCTATTTTCAGACACTTATACCTCTATAGACAAGGCCAATCTCAGCATTATTGCCGCTAGCATAATTGAACATGTGGCCCCTTCTCAGTGTCTAAGCTCCCAGTCAGTGCACTTCATGCTCACTAGGGTCACACTTTCAAACACTCAGATACAGGCGATGACACTTTCCTATCAGCACCTTTCTTTTCTGGTTTTGTCGGGGGGGGGGTCCCCCCCCCAAAGAAGCTTCTTTGTAATTAAATGCAAGATTTTAGATTAATGTTAAGCTTGAGTTCAGATTTCAAATCCCCAGAAGCCAGCAAATTAAAATTTCTGGCCTCTCCCAGTACTTGTAGCTTTTATGCAAGGCATAAACTTAAAATCATACCACTCTGAGCTCTGTGCAGCACTTTGAAGATTCAAAATGTAGCTAGTTAGTCTCCAAGCAGAGCTGCCACGTTCTGTGTAGCTCTTCCTGTGGCGACTATCCTGGGTGAGTTAAATGCAACTCAACAGTCTTGTGTGGAATTTGCCATCTCCGTCTGCTGGCAGTTCGTGGCTCAGTGGGATGGGTACTCCTTAGCTGGATTTGGGAGGCAAGTCAGGTGTAGGGAAGAACTCAGCCATGGAAGAGATGCAGAAGGCAGGCTGGCCCCAGCAGTTTGTGAGGGGTGGAAGGGGATGAGCACTCACTGATGGGAAAGGTGAGGAAGGCATTAAATCAAGGGAGGGAGCAGCTGGGGCAGGCAGCTGAAGGAGCCATGAAAGCCAGTGTGAATTGGCTGGGTTGCATAGTGCTCCTGCTGCAGTAGATGGAGGCCTCTCACATACAAGGCTCCTGCAGCGTGACTTGGTGTGCCTTCCCCTCAGCATGGATTATCTCAGAAAGTCACCAGTTCAGTTTGCGTGAGACTTCCTAACCAGTGCGTGGGAGATGACGACTCAGGGAAAATGCCAGAGTGTCACACAGATGAGTGATGCTTGACAGGCATGGCTAAGATCTGACATGCAGAGGTTGGAGAGCACACCGATTGCACATTGCTGCTTACACATGGCGAGGGGGAGAGGGAGAGAGTGTAGACAGCTGTAGAAAAGGGGAAGGGAAACTATTAGGAGATCAGCATAAGAGACTGAGAGAGAGAATAAAGGCAAGGACTTGGGAGGTGCAGAGTGAGAGAGGGAACCAGACACTGCAGAGTGAGACTGGAGGCAGGCAGGCAAGAACATGCCAAGGAAGGAAGAGCTCTAACAACTGGCAGGGAGGGAAGAAATCCCAGAGCAGATCCCTCTACTCACTGGCTGCAAGTGAGGAAGGAAAAGGGAACAAACCTGCCCAGTGATTTTGGGAAGGGCTGAATCAGAAGCCAAAGATTCCTTATGCAATCTGAGCGCTTGGGGAAAGGGTCTGCACCCTCAATCCGCAGCAGATCGAGCCAGGAGTAATGGAAAGCCCATTCACAGAGATCCAGGGGGCTGCCCTGTAGGGAGAGAAGAAATGGCTGGAAAGAGGAGAGAGCTGAGTATGTTACACCTGCTATGGCCTCAGGTCAGCAGCATGGGAGTACTGTATGGGATATAACTTTCCACTTAGGTTACTGTCCATGCAGTTGCCCATCCCTGTTGCTGCTGCAGCAGCAAGTCAAAGGACTCATATAGATTTTACATTATCCTAGTAGAAACAGTCAAGCAGAATGCAGGGACAGAGACGGGGAATCATTCAGCTCTCTCCCAGTTTATTAATATTGAGCAGGCAGACCTTCAAGTGGCTGTTTGTATAGTTCCCTTGAGACACCCTCACCATGTCCCAGCTGCCCAGAGAGCAGCTATGTGTTTCTAGCAGAGAAAGGGAAAGAGTTGGAGCTGGCAAATACGAAAAGATGGGAAGGCAGGCCTGGCAAGCAAAGCTGGTTGGGAGAAGGACACGTGCTGCAACCAGACTTTCACACCCGCATGGCTTTGTTCTGTTTGTCTCCGGTCACAGAAGTGAGATGAAGCGCTGGATGATCTCGCTGGCCCCAAACCGGAGAACCAAGTTTGTTTCATTCACCTCCAGGCTCATGGGTAAGAGATGCAGAAGAGATGGTGGGAGGGGGAGGGAAACTCACTGACCTCGTGGTGTCCCCTACTCCCCTTCATGGATTCCTGCCTGGGCAATCTGAAATGCTGGCTGCATAGCAGATACTGCCACTGAGGTAGCATCCCTCAAGGCCTCTCCCCTCCACTGGGCCTTGCCAGCTCTCTGAATGAGACTAACAAGATCATCCATGCTCTCCTCCAGAGCTTTCCTCTCTCTCCTCTTTGCCTGGCATTCAGGTTCCTTCCCTGCTCTCTGCCTCCAGCCCCTTACCCTGGTCATCCCACCATTCCTGTCTCCTGCCCCCCTTCATTCCATCAAACCAGTCTCACCAGGTCACACTAGACATGGAAAATCTTAAAATCTCAAGATACAGCCTTCCCACCCTCTGCCTCCCATTTGCTCAGAGTATCTGCATTTATATGGCTAGTCAGAAGCAATAACACAATTGTACAATTAAGTGTCGACATAGCACCAGAACACTTATCCCAGTACAGTCAGTTCCTAGCTGGAGCCACAGCTCTCCTTTACCCTTTGCATCATGCTGCTGTTTTTGGCAGTGTTGTTCATGTCCGGGGCTCACCCCTCACCTACAGGCTGCAGCTCCGGGGCTGGGGCAGGCAGACCCTGGGGCTGCCCAGGACTGTCTCCATTCTCCAGCCAGGCGCCACGGGGCGCTGGGGAAAGGTCTCCCCACCATGGGGAGCAGCCGTGGCTAAGCCCAGGCCCCAGCTCCCCACAGAGGTGGCAGCAGCGTGTGATTGGCTGTGCCACCCCAATCTGCGGAGCAGCCCCAACCCCACCCACTCCTAGAGCAGGAGGCAGAGCCTGTAATGGGAGGTGGGGAGGTGTTAACCCCTGAGTTCCCAAGAGCTGCACACCCCAGGGATGCAGAGCTCAGTGCAGGGTCATGCTGCTCACTCTTGTTTGCTGGCCACCCTGGCCCCTACGTCATGCTGCACATGCCACAAAAATCATCTTGCCTGCCACTTATGGTGTGCATGCCATACGTTGCCAACTCCTGGTCTAGGTAATCCACCTCCTTGAGCACTGAATTTCCCATACCCCAAGTGATGCAGTTATGTCAAGTTGCTTGTGCAGACCAAAACCAAGCCATTTTATACTTTGCAGTAGTCACAGGACTCTGGAGCAGCTGGATTACCTTGTCTCTTTCCATTGTCAGATTGCCCCCAGGTGCAGTGTGTCCATCCATATGTGGCTCAGCAACCAGATGAGCTGTCCCTGGAGCTGGCAGATGTTCTCAACATTCTGGACAAGACGGATGATGGTAAGGGCACTGGGACCAAGCACCCCTAAAATCACTCCTCACAAGGGAGACAGCTTTCCCACGCACTGGCTGCTGCTTAGTTTTGCCAATGCTCCTGACTGGTTGCCATTTGCAGCAACCCTACTGCTTCTGAATGTACAGGGATGTTCCTCCTAACAGAGAGGTGTCCTTGCTGGACAACCGGGGGCTCCCTGAATGTTTGATACTCCCTGAATCTCATGGGACCTCAGCATCAGGGGACAGCAAGACCTTGTAGATAACAGAGTTGATAGTTGGGAGTGTAAACACCAGTTAAGGCCCTCGATCCTTTACCTTGTGCTCCCTCTTCTGGCTGACAAGTATAGCTACATCCTGTCCCTATAGGTTTCAGTACCCATGCAGCCAGGAAGGCTAAGCGAAGAGGTGGCATGTGTTTCTCTCTCGGGACCTCCTTTTAGCCAGTTTTGCAACCAGGATACAAGGTCAGGTAACTTTGTAAGCCAGTGGCTCAGAGGGGATTAGAGCCGGGGGTTTTCCTGAGTCCCTAACCCTTTGCTTCATCTGTGAGCCACCTGTTTGTCTCAAGGGCATCAGTGAGCCCAGGCCCTCCAAAGCATAGCCCCGGAGGGTCGTTCTCACTCCTGCCCTTGGCCATGCTAGTCAGCTACATGTTTTCCCTGCCCCGCAGGTTGGATTTTTGGGGAGCGTCTTCATGACCAGGAAAGGGGCTGGTTCCCCAGCTCTATGGGGGAGGAAATTCTGAACCCCAAGATCCGATCGCAGAACCTAAAGGAGTGTTTCCGGGTCCACAAGTCGGATGACAGTCAGCGGAGGAAGCTGGGCAGCAGGAATCGCCAATGACCCCTGATCTCCCTGAGCCGCGGAGCACAAGGAGTACCTCTGGCTTATAGAGATGGAGGGCAGATGCTGCAGGCTGAGAGAATGAGGTGGTGGTGCTGGTACTATAGGCCATGGCACAAAGCCTGGTCTTTTAATATGCTAATCCCACCCACTCCTAAACAAATAGACTCTGCTCTGCTCACAGAGTTCTCCCTTCCACATTTTGTATTCCTCTGGAGCCCAACCCAAGAGAGAGGATAGGCCACTTCTCCAAAGTTCAAGGAACTCTTCAGTGTAATGGAGTGCCAGTTGTGCTGCCAACCCCAAAGAGCACCCAGCTCACCCCTGTGCAGTGAGGAGCTGCTGGACAAGACAGCATCAGAGTCCCGCAGGAGAGTCACCGCTGCTGTAACATACCAGGGATGCTTGAGCCACTTTTCTAGTATAAATGGACAGAATCAGCTGGGCTAGGGAAATAGTTCTACCTTGCGTACCATAGAAAACTTGCTCAGATGCCTAGCTACCCCCTTGCTGAGCCCTTCCATTGTAGGAATGGGTTTGTGCCACCCAACAACCTAGTTGTGTGCACACACACTAGAGCTGAAGCCATTATTTACCTCTTCCAGTACTCACATGGCAATTAACAATGGCAATAGGGGCTTTCTTTTGTGGAGCACATGGTGCAGTTCTGGGTCCCAGTACTTAACAGAACCTCTAAGGTTGGCAAGTGCCCATTTCATAGGTGGGGAAATTGAGGCAGAGTTGTTGACCCACCTGAAATCAAAGGGAGACAGTGCCAGAGCTGGGACTAGAAGTCAGGACTTCTGCTGCCTGATTCCCAGTCCTCTTGTTGGGCTGCTGGGCCCACTCCTATCCCCAAACTGCTCTTTGACCCCAGTTCTAGGAAATGCACTAACAAGCTAAATCAACAGCATCATATCCTGCCTTTCAGCAACCCTCGCTCCTGATATTCCTGCACTTACTCCTGCAGAGTGCCTGGACTCCTACATTTCAAACCCCGGGGGCCCAAATGCAAGGTTCTCTGCATGCAGAGCAGCAGCAGCAAGAGTACCTGCTGCCACAAGGAGGCAGAGCCCCACTGTGCAGGGCACGTGTGATGGCCTTCATCTTAACTGCACTAATGGATGCTAACACCTGCAAGACAATAGCAGGGGTATGTGGGATTCCAGTGCACAGCCCCCATTCAGAGATAGCAGGGTAAAAGAAACTATGGTCTGCCAAACCACAACACATGGATGATGTTCCAGCAGAGCCAGAGGCTTCAAATGTGGGCTGTTACCCCGCATGTTTGTAGAACTTGGTTCATTCCGTTGTGAGGGCCGATTTGGAATGTAACAAACTGACAATTTCCACAAGGCTGTGCCACACTCCTAGACAACTCTGGAGCCTGTTTCCAAAGGGCAGGGCTGCACTCAGACACTGGGCTCATGCAAAGGCCGCCTGGCAGCAGTAAGGCCATACCTAACAACAAGAGCTCATACGAAATAGCTGAAGTTGGCCAGGGAGCTAAGGGACATTGTACTAAAGCTACGTGAGGGCCGACACTCCCTCTGTAAACCCAGCTAGCTAGCTGTGTGCATGAACTGTATGTACGATATTGACACCTCCATATATATAGGAAGACCTCAGTAGGCAGAAGGACAAGGGAATCATTGGCTTGTTTGATGCAACCCAACATTGCATGGAACACAGGGCAAGGGATCCAGAGCGTTGGCAAGGAACAGAGACCCGACAGTGGTTGGAAACTGAGCACAAGAAAGCACTCTAACAACAAATGGCTATTTGGCCTGTGCTGTTCTTTGTGGTTCCAGAGAGGCCCCTTCCCTGAGTGACCCTTTGTTGGCCACAAAAGGGCAGCTGACCCAGAGCATTTATTTGCATGAACATAAATCAGGGAATTTAAATTATTCAGCATTGTTCTGTGATGCTGTAATGCAGAGTCTTCCGGGCATTCCTTGACACACAATGCTGCTTCTGATCTCTGAACTTTCCCCCAGCAGCCTTGCCCCCCCCCCCCCCGCCCTCCCTCCACACACTTCAGATTGAGCATATCATGTCAGTATGGTTGTGGTCAAAAAGAGGATTGTAAAGCCAACACCTTTTTACTCAGCTAATAGGCTTTCCCTTAGTCACCATTGTGTGTTTTGGAGTGAGCTGTCTACAGTTGTCAGATGTGCACTGGTGTCACTACAATTGATGCAGTTAATTACTGGCATAAGCCTCACTTTACATCCCTGCTGCATGCCTGCCAGAGGCTCATGCCATTGTGACTACAAGTTACTTGAGTGTGTGTCTCTGCTGTAGCCAGGCTCTTCATACAATGCAGTTATCAGTATTGCAGTCAACTGCTCTGGGAGAGTGAGCAGGATTCACTCGTGGCTTGCATTGGAACAGCATTGATAAGGCTCCAGTGGATGCAAACCTTAATGCTGTATTGAACCCCTAGACACCACGGGTGTGTCAAAAGAGCTGACAAAGTAGATTCTGCTCTTTCACCAGGGAACATGCTAGCTCAAGTTAGACAAGTGCCTATGGGTACATCAACACAGCAATTCAACACCTGGGGCTGGCCTGAATCAGCTGACTCTGGCTTGGCCTGTGGGGCTGTAATATTGCTGTGTAGCTGTTTGGCCTGAAGCCTGGCTTCTGGGGCCCTCGTGTGGGCTCCAGCCTAAGGCCCCATGTCTCAGCAATTTTTAGCCCTGAAGCTCTGAGCCAGCTGACCCTGGCCAGCCATGGCTCTGCCATTCCAATGAGAGAAGAACTCCCCCCTCAGTGTGCGAGCCAGAAGGCACTCAGCTTCACTAACCCATTCCAGTTCAGGCTGGTGGGGCTGGCAGTCCGAAAAACACTTGCCATTTGAATTGTAAATTGAGTATATTGTATCCAAGAGGCTATAAATACAAAGACCATAAATTGTACAGTCACTTTTCTAAGTACAACCAGACTTCAAGCTCAGGGTACAAATCTTCTAGCAGCAGCTGTTTACAGGTAATTAGTTTAAAGCTCTAGCTATGAAAATAATTTAACACAAATAGGTACAATCATAATACAGATCATGCAGCCTTGCCCAAATTATCATGAACATTTTCCAGCCCTGGCACAAACACTGGCTTGGGACAAAAAATTATTTTTACAATTGAAATGAAAATAACTATAGTCAATTAAAAGGTTACTTGGCCCAGGCTAGGGGACAATTAATTTTACCAGGCTGAGATCATTCATTGGTCAACTTTGCATTTCTCTGGAGGAGAGGGGTTTCCAGTCTTTCACTGGCCTTTACCCTTTCTCTCAGAACCCTTGGATACATGCTACCACTGACGTCCTTTTTTAGGGGTTTTGGGGACTGTGCACTGTCACCCATGGCACATGATATTCAGAAACTGAGTTGGATGTGTTCTATGTTCAGTTTTAACCTCCTCCATTCCAGAGACACAGTCCAACACGTCAATTTCAGGTGGTCTAATGCTGTAGATAGGGTCAGTCTGTGAAACATGAGCGCAGGTGAGAGATCCCACCCAGGTCATCATCAGGCTGCCTGAGGGAAATGAAAAGAACTATTGTTGTTGTTTTTCTTGTGGTTAAAATACAGCTGACTGCGCCAGCAACTTCCAAAGCCTGCCATGGTTTGCGTTTTCATTTTCTCACCCAGAGTGTGATCCCCACCACCACTCGCCTCCTCCATCACGCTCATGTATCTGAGCACATCGCCAACACAGTCAGATCTGTTCCCCTTCCTAGTTCTGTCCAGACTCATGACCACGTTAGTGAGGGGAAGCAGTAAAGATCTAAAGCAAGACTGTTTCAGCTCAAATGCTGGTTCACATCTAGTCCAGTCCCCAGGGACAGAGTTAATACCTGTTGTTTGGTGGCCTAGGTTTAAGAAGTTAGAATGCTTAGCTCAGCTGACAGATGACAACCTAACAAACACCACCATTCACATGCGATGCCAGGATCTGAAGGGACTTTGAGATCAGGGGTAACAAGGTGTCTATGGGGCAGCGCTGGTGCATGCAAGAGGCTGCTTGCACTGTTTTATGGAGTGAGGCTTTCAGTTCTTACTGCGAGCAACTCAACACTTCTGGTAAATAGCAGCTGCTACTTGCTGACATTCATACAGCACTCTGGATCAGTCTGCCCTAGCAATCACCACCAGAGGTCAGGTGCTGCCCAGTCAATAAACACCCCCTTACAGGTGTATCTATACTACAGCCACAGTGCTATGCCACAGCAGCTGTAATGTAGGTGCTTCCTATATCAACAAAAGAGCGGTGCAGTTCTTTTGTTGACCTAGTCACACCTACATTGGAGATTAGATCAACCTAATTATATGACAGGGTCAAAACTTTTCAGAGCCCAGAGCGATTTAACTGGATGGGAATAGCTCTTTGTATGTAAGTAATGGACAGTGAGAGTCCTTGCTGGGGGAGGGGGGACAACAGTCCCAGAGCTCAGCTTCTAACAGGGACGTCCGGCAATTACCTCTAGAGTCTTGTGCCGGCGTCACCACCCTCTCTTGCACCTCTGGATGCAAGAGCCCTTTCAATATCATCTCACACGGAGAACAGAAAACATCAAAGAGCCTGTTCAGATTTTGACAGGCAGCAGCTGCTGATGCGGACCCCTATAGACCAGATCTCTCTCGTAGCATCTCAAACAAGGCACCATCTCTCAGGGCACTAAATTGCAGGGGTCAGTATGGAAATGGAGGGCAATATTACAAACAGGAGGAAACACGAAGAGAGCAAGAGAGCAGGCAGCCACTTCAGCCTACAAGGGCATCATGGCCCAGGAATGCGACCATATATGAAGAGTTTGGTGGAAGTGGGAATGCACCAAACTTGTTGCTGCACTGAAGGGGACATCTCCAGAACAGTAAGTCATCAGGAGGGACAACGGGCATTTTGCTAAACCGAGCAGTGGCTGTGCCTGCATCATAGCCCATGGAGCAAGTAAAACAAGTGTGTGCGCACGGAAGAGTATCCGAGCGCCCCGCAGCGAATGGGAGCGGCTCACAGGAATGAGTGTAACAGGCAGGCCACAAAGTCAGCTCCTTTGCTCCCGTCCCTCCCATCCGTCCTGGATTGCGCCTGCCTGAATCAAAGGGATATTTGAAACTTGTGCTGTGAATGTGTCTGTTGGCGGGGAGCACGAGCAGCAGCTGTGCACAAATCTCTCTGATTTCAGCAAAGGACCAGAACAATTCTGTGGCTCAGAGGAGCACAAACCACCCAGACACACTCCTGCCGCATCAGCCCATGTGGTTCTAACTTACCCCCAGGTGGGAGGGAGGCGTCCATGGGGGCAGTAGTGTGTTAGAAGTCAGTTAAAAGGCCCTGAGACTCCTCACTGAGGGGTGTCCTCAAGGGGGCCCTGTGCAGTCAGACGCAGAGGAGCAGGCCAGCACCCACAGACAGACAGAGAAGACACGTGTAGTAAGAAAAAACTTTTATTGGGTTCAGGAGGCAGAGAATTTCCGCAGGGTGATGACGATCAGGGCCACTATCACAGACGTGCCCAGGAGAGCAGCGATCACGATGGCGCTGATAGCCCCAGGACCCAGAGACCCTGCAGAGGATGGAGGCAGAGAAAAGACAAATTCACAACAGCACAAAGGGCTGCAGGAAAACAGCGTCTCCACAGATACACAACCAGCCCCATAGCACGTGCCTGGCTCCAGGACCAGGAAAATGGGGACAGGCATGCCCAGCATTGCCAGGCTGCTGACAGCAATCCTGGGCCCCAGAGCACGCACAAGTCATGCCCACGCAGCTGTGCTCAGCCTGATATTCGGGCAATGCTGCGCCTTCGCAGGCTGGCGTCCTGCCAGCTGCTGGCTGAGCTGCTGGGCATGCTCTTCTGGCAGAGCCAGGGCTTCCACATGCCCACCCAATAGGGTTGCCAGCTGTCTAATCATGCAGCCCCAAAGGTCCTTGGCCCGCCCCCTGCCTGGCCTCTTCCCTGAGGCCACACCCCAACCCACCCCTTTCCTGAGACCCTGCCTCTGCCCACTCCATCCCCCTCCCTCCATCGCTTGCTCTCCCCCATCCTCCTTCACTTTCGGCAGGCTGGGTGCAGGCTCCAGGCTGGGGCTGAGGATTGGGGTGCAGGAGGAAGGAGGATGGCAGGGACTGGCACTTAACCTCGGCCAGCTCCCCAAAGTGAACATCACACCTCTCTGGCAGCTGCTGCTAGGCGAGGGAGCCAAGGGGCGGGGGGATTCCTGCCTCCACAGCTCCCAGGCAATGGCAGCTGCAGAGTCAGCACTTGGGGCAGGAGCAGCATGTGGAGACACCCACCTCAGGGGCCACAGGGACAGTGCCGGCCACTTTTGGGAGTGGCGTGGAGTGAGGGAAGGCAGGGAGCCTGCATAAGCTCTGCTGTTCTGGTCCCCTGTTCCCCTCTCCCCCCACCAGGTGAGTGTTTTCCTCACTGATCTCTAGGCAATAGCAGAAGTTAGCATTGAGGGAGGACACACTTTCGTCTTCCTCTACACCTGCGCAGTCTTCCACTCCTGCAATATTCAGCCCCCACTCCATTTGGGAGATCCCGCAGGCCTAGAACATGCACTCACATTTTCAGCCCCGCGGTGCCAAGCGCAACCACCCCCACGTTGTGTGTTCAGCCACCAGTGCTGGCACTGAAGGCCCTGGCACAGCCATGGTTCATGGCTGGGTGGGGTGGGAGCTAATGGCATTTTACAATCGTTGCCTGAGGAAAGCCAGTTGCAAACACAAATGTTCCTTCACCAAACTCCAAGGAAAAATGGTGTCAAACTGAGCCAGTTACACGGAGTAACTTCTGTTTTAAGCCCTTCCCTCCTTCGGCAACAATCCGAGCGACAAGCACCATGCTGACACTGCTGGCTCCCATCCCCGTGCCCTGCAACAGCCCTTCTCCCTTGGGAGCCATAGAACAGTAATGCTGCTGGGGGCTTCCCTTTGGAAACCTCACAAAAGCCACTGCCAGAAAACGGAGTGGCCCTGGGCCAGTGACACATGCTGGAAGCTGTGGGGTGGGGTGGAAATGACACAGGAGGGAAGGAAGACACGTGGGAAGCCCATTTTAAAGTGATCAGAGAGTTTGCTAGAGACTTGAAGGCGCTGCAGCAACCAGGCTGGGAAAGGAGCTGTACAGCCCAAGGGGGGCATGCTCGCTAGCAGATGCCTGGGCCAGACTGCAGGCTCCCCCTAGCCCACATGATCACTAGAGCACCGGGCAGGGCTCCAGCACAGACGTGGCCCTTGGGGAGAATTCCAGAGGCAGAATTTTCACATGGTGACAACAATCAGGCCACGCGTACAGCCAGCTGGCCCTTCCTGTGATGATTCACCCAGGCAGCTGTCATATGTTAAACCTCCCTCCACCGCCCGAGTTCACTCACTACAGACGTAAGCAGCCAGTTGGGAAAGTGGCACTTCAGTGTCCTGCCACAGCCTTTGAAATCTTCGAGTCAGAACTTGGATCAGTCTCGTGGGCTAATGGGGAAACAGTCTGCGCGGCCGCATGTTGTGGCTGGATTGAGGAGAATGCCATTCAGACAAATGAGCCCAGAATCACTTACAGAGCGGACAGGGACACAGAGCGAGAGAAGAGGAAGAGAATAACGAAGAGACACAGGCAGTGAGGGGAAAAGAATTTTACAGACAATTTGATCATTTCTGGAACATGGAACAAGATGGCCCAGCTGCCCAGAGGTCAGAAATGCTGCAGCAGAAACACTGTGGGGAGGGGCAGAGAGCTAGCCCAGGACTGGGTAGGGAGGCAGGGATAGGAAGAGAAACTCCACAAGGCTTCCATCTCACACTGAATCTGAGAAGCGCAGCCTCTCGGAAGTAACGTTCAAGGGGTGGGGGCACAGGAGTCAATGCGTGCAGTTGGCACAGGATTAGTGATAAAGACAGACTAATTTGGATTACCACAGATGATGTTACACGGAAGATGATTTAACAAACTACAATATAAGCCCAGGGGGGTTGTGACGGTCAAACAGCTGAGCTGCTCAGAACTTCTGAATCAGAATTCAGAACTTCTGAATCCAAACATGAAGAACGGAGCAAGGTTAGTGGAGAACACAGCCTGTGAGGACCGGAAGTGCTGTTCTGGGACACGATGACCCAGAAGGACTCTGGTCTGGCTGATTTCCTTCTCTAGGCCATCTCACTGCTAACCCTATTAGTTTGATAGATCTTGGGGCCAGGAATCCATCCTTGTTTTGGGGGCGGGGGGTGCCATGTACATCTATGGTGCTAAACAAGCAATACAGAACAGAATGGCCCGTATTGCCGGTGTTCATTTGCTCTTTACCTGGAAGTCACAGACAACAGGACACAGAGTTCCCAGCAACACATCCCAGATTTTCTGCTAAACCATAGTAACATTTGCTCCACACAAAGGGGCCCAACGTCACAGCTGTGCAACCGCAAACCCCTCCTAAGCTGGACAGTTCTAACAGAGGCTGGCGCAGGGCACTGCCTGCAAGACCTTGCGTACCGTTTTCATCCAGCCGGTGCAGGTGAGTGGTGTCTTCAGGCTCATACTCAGAGGAGTAGGGGGGGAAGCCTGTGGAGTCCGAGAAGTGGCCTGTGGTGGTGGCAACGTCGAAGGGGCCTCCTCCTGATGGCAGCTCTGGTGGCTCCTTCCACAGCGTGGGGGCAGGTCCTTGGGGGTACTCTGCTAGAAGAAGCATAAACGCCAATTACTCCCTCATCAGCCACCCACGCCTCTACAGCACTGGACAAGTGGCAATTATTGGCTGGCACTCCTACCTGCAGGGCCCCGGCACAACTTGCAATGTGCACTGGCCGGCCTGACTCGCCCCCTCCCCTATGGCTCTCAGCTCTGGCTTTCCCACAGCTGAAGCTTCCCTCCTCCACGGCATGGACATGGCTGAGGCGATGACACGGATGTACGCAAATGACCTCAGCTGAGTTGCAGTGCACGGCAACCTAGCCTGCATATGGACCGAGGCCTCCAGGATCCCAGAGCAGGAAAAATCCCCCTCCCCAACCTCTCATTAAGCCACATATACAAGAGATTCAAGAGAAGCCCCGTTTAACAAAGGCACTTTCTTTGCCTCTCTCTGCAGAGCAGCGTCCATAAGGCTGCACTGGGCCCACCGCCGCGCTGGAGAGTGGCTGCAAGCTCTTTGGGGAGAGGGTTAGAACTCAAGGCAAGCGTGAGCATTTGGAGACTTGGTCTGAAATCCACAAGTTGAAATTCACTAAAGTGCAAAGTATGACCTTTAGGAAGGGGAACAAATCAAAGGCACCACTACACAACAGAGAATTGGCTAGATCGCTGTGGTGCTGACAAGGATCTGGGGTTGTACTCACTGGCCCCTCTCAGTTTTTCCACCCCAGCCGAATGGACTCTCTCATGTGGAGGGGATGTGAGATTCATGTGGCAGGGGTGGGGCCAAAGGGTTCTGAGTGTGGGAGGGGACTCAGGCCTGGGGCAAGGGTTGGGGTGCAGGAATGCAAGGGCTCCAGCTGGGAGTGCTGGCTCTAGGGTGGGGCTGGAGTTGTGGGGCACAGGGCCGAGACAAAGGGTTGCAGGGTAGAGAACGGATTGGGAGTGCAGCCTCTGTGGTCAGCTGGGCATGCGGGATTTCGGGTGCAGGGGGCGGACTCCAGATTTGGGAAGTGGCTCTGGGCTGGGGTGCAGGAGGCTCTGGGCTGGGGATGTGGGCTTAGTGTTGGGGCCAAGGATGAGGGCTTTGGCGTGCAGCAGGGTGCTCAGTGCTGGGGGAAGGCTCCAGATGGGGCAGTGGTCCAGGGCTCAGGCTTACCTGGGCGACTCCATCCCAGAGCTGGCAAAGGGGGGGCTCCCTTTCCCCAGCCAGGGTAGCTCCATGTTGGGGCTGGCGGGGAAGGACTCCTGCCCGCTGGCTCTGGTAGCGTCAGGGCTTGGGAGGAGGTCTCCCCAGCAGTCCTGAGTCCCTGCATGGGCTTAATGGGAAGCCGTGAGGCCACACAGCTTAGGGGGAACTATAGTTGTACTGGATTCCAAATGGAACTGGAGCCAATGTGATTGCAGTTGCCAAAAAGTTAATATTCTTCTGGGGCGTGTAACAGGAGTCTTGTCTAGGAGATAGGCGGGCAACTATCCTTTTATCCTCAGCTGTGGTGAGGCCTCAGCAGTGCTCAGAACTGAACAATTTGGGAAATACATGGATAAACGGGAGAGAAGTCAAGAGAAAGTAACATTATAAAATTCAGAAAAGCCTGACCTACAAGGCAAGGTTAAAAATACTGGGCATGTCCAGTCTTCAGCACACAGGACTGAGTGGGGCCTGATAAAGACTGGTGATTAACTGTCCCCCACGTTCACTGAAGAGCAGACAAAAAGTACTGGCTTTAATCTGCAGTAAGGGGGATTTCGGTTAGAGATTAGGAAACCTTTCCAACTCTTGTGGTAGTTAAGCTCTGGAACAGGCCTCCAAGGGAGACTGGAGAGTCCTCATCAGTGGAGGTTTAAGAACAAATTGGACCAAGCTGACAAGCACAGTGAGTTTACTTGTCCTGTCACAGCACAGGGGGCTGGATTTGTGCCCTCCAGACAGACATTTCGATGAATTTATGGAAAGGGCTAGAGACTGGGAGTAATATCCTGGCCCCGCTGACTCAGGGGGGCCAGGATTTCACCATGGGCACTGGAATCAGAGCTGTGAATGAGTACAAAGGCAGCTGCCCTAAGATGTACATCGGGGGAACAAACTGTCAGCCAGATGCAGGTGGGGGTGGGCAGGACTAATGCTGGGGGTGAACCAAGCCCCTGCCAGAGAAGGGGCTGCCTGTCAGGGCCGAGGAGAGCACACTTCTGCGAAGGTGTCCACCGGGTAATTTTCCATGTCACACAGCCCCTGTGGTGATGTGGGTTAGCGAGAGGTGCCAGAGCGCCCTCAAGCTGGGATGTTGACTGGAGTACAACCCCTGCGCTGGTCCAGTGCCATTGCTGCATCCCACCTCCCAATTCCAAAGCTGCGTGAGAACATGAGAAACCAGAAACACCAAGGCTGAGCCTACAAGAAGGTTGCACCACGTTTCCCAGCAATGATCAGGGCAAGTATCCGTGCTAAGTGACTACTGGCTCTGTGCTTGGACGCACTTACAACTCGCTGCAAGTCAGAAAGTGAAAGCTAAGCTCGTAGCTCAGGACAGCTCAGCGTCTGGCTATTTTCCCCTCCCAGAAGCTATCATGGTCTAAGAACTTTCTGGGCCTTTGCACACCCAAGGCCTCTGGCTGAACACAGTTAACTCCATAGTGGGAGCCAGAAGCCTCCTGCCAGGAGTAGCAGCCATTTGGATGGGGGACATCCCCTGGAAGCATGGCAGACTGGAGCAGTCAGAGACTTGAGTCCTCCTTAGATGGCGCCCACTGGGGCTGCCCAGGGAAGAGTAAAAGAAACTGCATTCTGTTTGAGGCTGCGATTCACGTCCTGTTATTTCTTTTCCCAGCAGGGTCGGCTGGGACTGAGAAGGGGTTTCCTGTTTATGTGTGGCTGGCCCAGAAGCCTGTATCAATGCTCATTTTGTTCAGGTGGGACAACTCAGAGGCCCCAGTGAGAAATGGAGACATTCCACAGGTCCCTGCTGAAACCACTGGGAATGTCACACTGGGATAGAAAATGTAGCAGAGCAGCCAAGGCCAGGGACATCTCAACTAACACTGGCTATCTGGGCTGAGAAAGAGGACAGTGGGGGTACAGAAGAGCCCAGCTTCCTGGGCTCAAAGTCTGGGCCACACCCAGGGCAACTGGCTCAGGGAGATTCAGCGAGACACAACGGCATCGTGCCTGGTCATTATACCCAAACTGCAGGGCAAAGTACCTGCACCCAGAGACTCTCTAATTAGGCACATTATGATGCACTAAACTGCACTGAGCTGAGCTGAGAGATTCATTCTATGCCCCTGCTCAGGGGTGTCTGTTTCAGGGTTCCGCCCAACAGAACCCAGCCAGAAATTAACAGTTCCACTTAGGCGAAATTTCTCCCAAGCCAGTGCTTTGGTATGCTGGGAACAGAGCCGGGCTGTTGAGAACAGTGGTTTTCAGACTGAGATATATAGAGAATCCTGGGAGTTGCAAACTACATCTAAGATTTCCAAAGGGGTCAGCACCTTCATTTGAAAAATTGTAGAGGTCTGCAAATAAAAAAAAAAAAAAAAAAAAAAAAAAAAAAAAAAGTAAAACCCCACTGATCTAGAACCATATTTTCATAGGTTTGTGTGTGCATATTGAAATGTGAGAAATTGGCGTTTGACATTTACCGATTAAAACCTAATCCTTCCAACTAACTACCTTGCACTTTTATGCAAGTGAAGGCAGTGTGTAGAGGAGAGGAACAGAGTGTTATTTGTCAATCCAGCACATCCAAACTCACAGGTTCAGCACAAAACCAATTAATGCTACAGTGTCTTGGTTGCTATCTTATCTAGGAAGTGATAACACATTTCTTATTAGAGAGCCCGGGGTTTCAGTGACCAAGATAGATCAAGAGGAAGGAGAGATTTGGCAATCAAGTGGAGTCAAGCCTGCAGGCAAAGGTGCAAAACAGAGTTGGGGCTATTTAATTAGCCACCCGCACTACAAGCCTATGGGTTTCAGAACAAACCAATGTGCATGCAACTTTTCACCAATTCTAAACCGCTTGTTTTTATGTCCAACTCACAACCCCTCTCTGTCAACACAGGTGCCAGCAAGAAATGGGAGAGAGAACTATCTGATTACGCAAGAACTCAAGCTCATATAGTAGTATATAGTCCTCATGCGTGCTTGGGTGCTAGGATCTTAGAGATAATGAGCTTGTTGCGTGGAGCAAGCACTATTCCTTGGGACCATGCTCAATTGCTGGCATACTCATAGCAGGAAAGTGATGGAGAATGTCTCTCTCCTGTGGCAGTTGGTGGCATCTTTAACACATTGTTGGGAAACATCATTCGTTGCACTGAGGACATTCACTGTGGCAGGACTGGCACGAAACTTGGTTCTAGACAAGTGAAGGAAGAACTGATACGGACTCTGATTTTAAAATGCTTTGATACCATGTAGCAATTTTAAAGGTTGATATATAATCAACCAGATTGTGGACTCACTGTTCATGTCCCCCTCGGATTAAATATACTTGCAGTTGACCTTTAAGACCAGGACAGTGTGTGCTACAAGTGAATTTTCTGCCTTGAGCTATTGTGGTTTCACTCTAACAGAGCTTTAATTACTAAAGAAAAATGACGCCTCTTTGCAGCCCGTTTCAGAGTCCCACTACACCAGACAATGGAACACGGTGCTTGAAGCCCCTGGACATTTCAGTGGAGTTTATAAGAGAAGCATTTGCATGATGAATACACTTTTCCACCAAACCGCCTGACCAGAACCAACACTGGACTAAGCCACTTCTTAAGCCACCATGTGGAAGGATAGATTGGATAGAAGTGCACTTTACCACTTACTACGAAAGGTAACATAATACAGGGTGGACTCCCTGGTCTGGAACCCTGGGAACATGACCTGTCTTGGACAAGGGAGTTCGCAGAGGGGGTTCACCAGACTCCCCGCTAGGCTCTTCTCCCCAGTCACCTGGCACTGCTGCCCACAGCCCCCTAGCTGTGGCAGCCTCACAAGCTCCCTCAGATCCATCAGCTTTCTGCCCGAGCCCTGGGAGCTCCGGCAGCCCTGCCAGCTTCCCTGCCCCACTGTCTGCAGGCTCTGGTGCCCTGTCAGTGCCACTAGCCCTGCCAGCCAGTTCCACTTCCAGCCTTTGGCAACCTCTGCCACTAGGGCTCCTAGTCCAGCAACATCTGTGGTCCCACCAGACCACGGATGTTGCCAGCCCAGAGAGTCCCAAACCACAGGAGGTTCAACCTGTACACTATACTTGGGCAGTATTGGGGGGAAACCTAAGGAAAGTCTAATTATTAAGGTTTAAAGTGGTATAACTATTACCTGAACAAAGTCACCTCCGTATGAATGGCCAATTGGCCATGGCTGTATTAGGGATGTTAAGGACTAGTCGATTATCCGATAGACAAATGCTTATCGGATAGTCAGTTGACTAGTTGAATCCTCCTCCCCACCCCCCTATCTGATAGAGGCAGCAAAGGGGAGAAGAGGGGGTACTTCAAAGCAGCTGCGCCGCACAGCTGAGCCCGGGATCAGCTGTGTGGCGCTACCGCACATGGAGCTGGGGACTCCCCAGCTGACCTCAAGTTCTGGGGAAATGCCACACTGGCTCCACTTGGCATTTCAAATCGGCAGCGCAGCATGGAGCCCAGGGTCAGCGGGTGATTCTGAGTACATTTCATGCCACACGCAGCCGGGAGTCAGCGGGACTTCCTGCTGGCCCCAAGCTACACGGGGGAATTCCACATTCCTTTTTTGAAATGTACAAGAGCCCCACCGGGAGCTCTTGTACATTTCAAAGGAGGAACGCGGAAGTGCCTATCGACTAGTCGAGTAGTCAATGGAAATTCCATCAACTACTCGACTAGTCACTTAACTGCTAGTTAACATCCTTAGACTGTATCCCTGCCTGGCCATCTGGTGGAGATCCAAGTCAGCCTTCACTTAGGAAGGTGTCTCAGGATTGCACATTCTCCCTAGACACACTGTCTGCTAACCACCACTGGGCTGCCTAGTGAAAGGAAGGAAGCTGGATTAGCTGAGCGTTCTGACTTGTGAAGGTGCCAAAACACAGCCGTTTCCCAAAGCCAGGGCATTTCAAAAGAGCTTACACAGAAACATGCCTGTTTCTCAGGGGTTCATACACTTGATTTTTCCCTAGGCTTCTTAGTGCATCCGACGTCACATCTGCTGGGATAACCACACCTCTTCAGGGAGTATGGCTTACGCTCCCAGGCACATTCAGCCTTTGCCAGTCCTCTCCACGCCTGCCTCTTTTCAGATCAGGGCTGAAGGAAGCTATGGTCCACTTAGTCTCTTCTCTCTGCCAGACATTATGAAGGGGAGGAAGCGTCAGTGTCCCGGGTCAGTGCAAAAGGTAGGGCTGAGTATCATCAGAAGGTGTGACACTGCAGTCATCGGGAGAGGTGAGGAGATGGATCCCCACAAATCACAGCCCTTGAGGATAACCAAACATAGGAGCTCCCCAAAACAGAGGCACCAGGGCCCATCAAAGGCCCATCAAATAAACCTCAGAGTCTACAATATCAACAGCTGCTGACAGCACTAACAGCACAGCTGTTTGCTCTCTGTCCATGACTGGGGATCAGCCACCAGACACACCAACAGACTAATCACAATGCACTGGATACCATCTTGGTGCCCAGACTTATCAGCTGAAGGAGGGCGAGAATGTGCTTTCCTACATCACCAGCATGTTTGGATGAATTAATTCATGTTTGAGCTGGTGCCAAGTAAGTATCCCAACAGACAGAATGCAAGAATATAGAAACATAGGCTATTCCAGACTGCAGGCTCAGTCCCTGTCACTATAGCAGCTAACACCAGGTTCTTATGGTGAAGACACAAGAACCCTGCATGTCACAGCAGTGTAGTAACAAGCACACTTTCTTTTGAGCCCTCATTATATTGAGGTTAGTTTCATGAAGATTCCAAGCTCTTCCAAAATTGAGGGGTGGAGGAGGGAGGGTTAATACTTTTCCATAATTAAGCTGGAGATTCTTGCTACCCAGATTTTTAAGAGTAGACATTCAAACAGAGTAAATTTGTAGCTTGCTGGAGTAAACTCATCAACTACATTCCAATAGCTTTCCCCAAAAACAGGAGATTGGATTCCAAGCAATAATTTCCAAGTTTATTGATGCCAAGTGAGTTAGAGCCAGGGTACAGGCACAGTTTAAGTAAAACTGACCAGCAAAGATGTTTTTAAAACTTCTCTGAGTTACCCATATTTGGGTGTTTGATCTTTCTTTCTAATCTTCACATGAATATCTAGTTACAATTGTAACTCTACTTTTAATGTTTTTTGGTTTCATCAGTTGAAACAAAAGTTGTCTTCTCTCCTTTCCTTATGCCTGTCTTAGTTTGCTTCAGAAGTTGGTTACAGGATAATAGAAACGTTACATTTCTATATTATTGATGTTAACTTGGTGACATGCACCAAAAGTGACATTACTGGGAGATAACATGCTTACACTTTAGTTCATTGAAGAAATCCATTGTAGTGCTGTATTCACATAGATTCACCCATTTATAGACAAGCTACAGCAGTGGTCCTCAAACTTTTCACCTTGCACTTCCCCCCCAAAAAATGCTGGCTCCAGGAGGACATGGACAGGGATGAGGGGGCCACGGCAGGGGCCACAGCTGGAGGCAGGACCTGGAGCAGAGCCTCAGCCAGAGTCTCAGGTACGGGGTCAGTGGCTGGGGAGGTGGGCAGTGCTCCCTCTTCTCCTGGGGGTGAGGCGAAGAGGGGCTGGCCCAGGCTCCAGACATGCTCTCCCCCAAATGTTCCTCTTAGGTGTGTCCCACAGAGTGGGGACCCCTGTGTTACAGGAACCAAAAAACCTCCTGCTTTAATATGAGCCATCTTGTTTATTCAGGTGGTGTTTCTGAAGTTGGTGTGATAACAGAGCAAAACTCAATTCTTCCACCACTCTGTTTTCCCATCTGCATGCACAGGAGGCAGAGGGGTAAAATTAGTTCCCCAGCGCAACAGATGGAAGTCAGAATCGGGTTCGGCACATGGAGGATTTTCAAGTTTGGAATGTGCGTTCAGAGAGAGAAAATTGACAGAATCAAGACTCCATTTTTTTCCTACTCTTCCTTAATCATCATGATACTGGTAACAATTGGCTAGGTCTCTGGGTTGGAGGTTGCCACCTTTTTCAGCATGAAGTCAAGACTAAATGAGAATGTGGTCTGATCCAAGACAGCCCCACGTGTCTGCAGTGAGCTCTATGCAGATGCTGGAAACCTCAAACAATACAATTCTTTACTCAGTCTTGCTAGTCTCCTAATGGAGGTTTATAGGCCGCAAGGCTTTTCAAGGCAGCATTTTAACCAAACAAGATACAATCAGAGGACAAAGGGACATTTGCCCAGCACGATTTACGTCATCTGCACCTGGTCCAAGGTTGGCTTTGTGGAGCTTGGCTTTGGAGAGTGAGAGGTGTTAACACAGAAGGGCAGGGGCTGGGGAACTCTGCGGACAGCAGTGGGCTGTCCGGCCCCAGATAGCCACGGTGGGCACGTGGCCAGTATCAGGATGAAAAGAGCCCTTCATAGGAAGCACAAAGGGCAGTCTGTGATGCTGGAAGCTCAAGTGAGCAGCAGTGCAGAGTGCTGTGGTTATGCTTAATGTTAAATAAACTCGTTTACAAAAAGGCCGGGGCTGTGTGCATGCATATGCAGACCAGAAGACTATCTGTACCCTTTCACCTCTGTCAAGGCTAGGCAGGAAACTTCCCTTTTACGATAGGCTGAAATGCAGAAAAAGTTCCACTGAGATTTGATTTAGAAATAGATAACCCTTCACACTCATTGCTGCAGAATAGTCCTTTTTACACTTTAATTATCTTTAATGCAAGCTGGTTCCCTGATCCTTTAGTTTTAGATACCCAAAGAACCAACCCACGAGGAGCTCAAACCTGCAAGAGAAAATGCTACAATCGCATTTTCTATCAACACAACACACTGTGGCTGTGCCACTATCATTTGATGAATGAGGCAGGAGGAGGTAGATAGGGTATTCCACACAAAGTATAATATGAAGATGAAAGTAACATAATAGTTAAGTGATGGTAAGATACAGTACAATCAGAAGCCTAATCACAGCTGCATTAGAACATGCTTCTTACTCCAGACCTACTGATTATCCTATGGGAGTTTTTGCACAGTGGTTTTGCACAGAGCCTGCGTGTACTGAATGGACTTGGCTATATTTTTTTCTTGTGTCCATGTGAAAAATAACCAACATGTGCTTGTATGGTGAAGTAGATTCTAATAAACTTAACTACTCTTGGGGGGAAGTGATCAGTCAGTTGTTGCAATTTAGTTACCAAGTGCAATTTATAATTCAAATGTTTAGTGAGCTACATGTATAAATCCTATCAGAACGCTGGGAGTTGCGTCATAATTTAGATGCCGTATTTCTTAAAGAGTTCTTAGCAACCAAGATCTTTACATGAAATAAAATTAGATACAGTTACTCTTCACTTCCCTCTATAGACACTGCAGTTTGATATTCTACAGGATTAAGTTAGTGCACGAAATTCCCCAAACATGCAAGGTTAGATCTACTATACAGCTGTTTGCTCTGGAGATAGTCAGAAGAATCCTATGAAAGACACCAGAATGAATGGGGCAGGAACAAATTTGCAGTGAACATTGCAAGCTAGTGTCACTCCAAGACACCCAGCATTCGGAATACAGGATAAACACTTAGCAATACGTGTCATCAGACAGTAGCCTCCTACCTTGCCCCGAACGATCCACCCCGTGATCTGCCATGGTCCCACCTACACTTAGACGGGGAAGCTTGTGAGGAGCATTTCCCTAACATTTGGCAATGCACGGAGGCCAGCTCACATGGAGGGAGCTCTGAGCACAACGCTGTTTCTTGGTGTATAAAAATCATTTCAGGACTAAACAATGTTTAGAACAATTCTCAAATTGGTGGAACAGGGCGATGCCCTCAATATACACTGGTCAGTGAAGTGTGCTGAGAACACGTGAGATGGCAACTGAAAAGTTACTTGTAACAGTCCCATTCAAGATGGGGCCCGAGAGCAGGCACAAGTGTTGCCGATTATTCTCCTCCCCTGTACCCTCTTTGCTTTGTTTCTGGGCCTTAACAAGCTTTATTGAACTCAGAGGACAGTGCATTCCCACCTCAGTTCGTAGGACTATACACAGTTTTGAAGGAAAAACTCAAGCATCTTAGACCTATTCAGCTCATCTTTGTGAAAAGCTTTACATAATTACACATTTTGGTGAGGATTTAGAAAACTCCTCTACTAATTGTGACCCAAGCACTGGCTGGTGGTGGCTGTGTTTGCGCACAGGAATCAGAAAACGAGTAACTAGAAACTGGTTAGTGTGCAGTTAGTGTCCAGGCTGAGATCATCATAACCCAGTGAAGGAACTGAAACATATTTCAGCTTAATTGTGCTAGCATTCCAAGTATACAATTCTTCCTCTCAGCTACAGAGGCAACTGCTGGTTTCAATCCAACTCTCAATAATTTCTATTCTGAGACAAAGCCTGGATTTGTTTCTGAAGAGATGTTAACAGATTCTCCTCACCGTCTGCCCCACTCCATCCCTCCAGCATTCCCTGTTTCAAACTGCACATCAAACTCTTCCCCTGTACTAACCACATGCACAGCTAGAAATCAGTTACCCCTCCCAGTCTGGTAAGTACACACTAGTGGCTGTTGGCTGAATGCCTCAACGGACTCAGGACTGTTTGAAATTCTTACCTTTGAGTGTCCATCTCATGTCATACTGGAAATAAGAATACAACAAGATTCATTACAGAAGTCAGACCAAAAATAGACTTGGATTCCTAACACGATTTATTGAACTATGAGGAGGGGGTTCTTTCTAGTTATTTGTGAAAAACTTTTGGAAAAGGGTGAAGAGATGTAGGGAAGGGGGAGGAGGTGGTTAATAAACAACAGATTCCCCATGCTTCTGAACTGTTAATCCAAACAAAGATGTTTACCTGTTAGGACAGCAGGCACCAGGACCCCAGAGAGCATCAGCAGGACCAAGTGAAGCATGCTGTGATGGGGCATTTCTTCCTCCAAAAAGAGTGTGTCAGAAGGAATTCTTTAAAACTCTTCAAAGTAGAAAAGTCTTGGAAACTTCACCAGCACAATGAAAACTTTGTCCAGTCCGATCACATGGGCACACAGACACACAGACACACACACACACACACACACAGAGTACAAACACCCTGCAGAGACTCACAGACACTGATTTCCAGGCAGACCTTCCTCCTGAAGTCAGGAACAGCTCCACCCTCTAAAAATTGTGCCTCAAAATTCCTCCCCACTCGCATGCACAGCTGGACCGTTAGAAATCAGTTACTCCTCCCAGTCTGGTGAGTACACACTAGGGGCTGTTGGCTGAATACCTCAAAGGATTCAGGACTCAGTTTGAAATTCTTACCTTTGAGCGTCCATCTTATGTCACATTGGAAATGAGAATACAACAGGATTCATTACAGAAGTCAGACCAAAAACAGACAAATGGTTCGATATTTTACCCTCCTGTGTGTGGAACAGTCTTATCAGGGCTGGCATAATCAAAGAACAAGAGCCTCAAACATTAGGGTTAAAGATGCTCTGAAATCAAGCCAGAGCAATTTTTTCATGTCTGTTTTCTGGACATAACACTAGAAAGATTTACAGTGACCACTAAACATTGCCTCCTCCCCGGCAATTTCCTCCTAAGAAGCATCTTCTCAAATCACAGACACACACATCAGATTTCACATAGATCTTTTCCTACCCATCTTCTTTTCCCTCCAATATACTCAAGAAAGAGGATCAAACAGCAGAGAACAAATGCACATTTTTGATCTAGGCTCACCCAAGCACTTCAATGATCAGAGAGTTGGGAAAGAATGAATCTTGTAAAAGGAAAGCATTCTAGCTTATTGGAGACGTGACAGTTTCACCATGTTCTCTTCCCCCGATGCATCCAGAGTGTGTGTTTTTTTTTAAAACTGATTTGAAGATTGAGCATTTTAACTGCAAGAAATGAATCAGTTCTGTTCAGACATGTGCTGTAGTTCAGAAAACTAGCTTTTCAGTATTTAAACATCACAGTACCCAGTTCTCTATGTCTGGAAGATGTAGTCAGTTGCATGGGCTTTTATAATCTTAATTTTCAGGCCAAGTCAGAAAAAGATATGCAAACTGCAGTTTGCAATTTGCCTATCTTTTTCCACTTTTCTTCTGAAAGAGGCTTTTCCGACATTTGGCCTGTCTACACAGGGCCAAATGTTGGGAAAAACCCTCTTTTGGAACATCCCTTCTTCCTCGTACAACAAGGTTTACAAAGCTGCTGAAAAAAAAACACATCTGCTTTTCCGAATTCCCCCCCCCAGAAAAGCAGACACGTTCCTTGCACGCAGCAGAACTTTTCCGGGATACCAGAGGTATACCCTCAGATTCAATTTTTTTTTGTTACAGGATGTCTTTAGATCTCTTTTGCTTTGATATGTAAATCAAGTTCTTAAATTAAGTAAGGAGGCTAATCGAAATTCAGGTTTCCTTTTCCCGTGCTTTTTTACTAGACTGAATTTTATGCCAAAGCAACTAGAAATTGAAATATATAGGAAGGTCAGAGTGGACTGGAAGTTGCCACCCTAGCCCATTGAGACATTTGGAAGCGGAACTTGCTTCAGAAATCACTAGTGAAAAGGGACCTCAAATGATTCTCCAACCACAGTCCTCATTATCAAGTGTCTGCTACATAAAAGCCATAGTTACTCTAGTTCCATAACATACCTGAAAAGTAAACTGGGAACTGCCTTAGTTGTACACGGATTGCACCCACGACAAACTGACAAAACTCTAGAATAGTGATAGAGATGCAGCCCTGTTAGTCTGGTGTAGCTGAAACAAGAGACAGAACTATGTAGCACTTTAAAGACTAACAAGATGGTTTATAGGTAATGAGCTTTCGTGGGCCAGACCCACTTCCTCAGATCAATATGTGGAAGAAAATCGGCACAACCATATATACCAATGTGATACAATCAAAAAAATGAACGCATGTGAAATTGACAAATCAAATTTTAGAACAGAGTGGGGGTGAGGTTAGTTTCTGTGAGGTAATGACATAGGGGTGATAAACTTCCCCTATTATCACCCCTATGTCATTACCTCACAGAAACTAACCTCCCCCCCTCACCCCCACTCTGTTCTAAAATTTGATTTGTCAATTTCACATGCGTTCATTTTTTTGATTGTATCACATTGGTATATATGGTTGTGCCGATTTTCTTCCACATATTGATCTGAGGAAGTGGGTCTGGCCCACAAAAGCTCACCACCTATAAACCATCTTGTTAGTCTTTAAAGTGCTACATAGTTCTGTCTTTTGTTTTGACAACACTCTAGTTCCTGTTTTTCACCCCAAATATTGACACAAGTGATCCTGACCATACTTGAGACTCACACCATCTTTTCATAACATAAAAAGTACCAGTTTTGCCATGCGCAGTCATTAACCACGCCACAGCACAAACTTCAAAGGTGAGTGGCAGGATGCCAGAATATTTCAATTCAAGAGACAATGTGCAGTGTCCTTTCCCACCCACCTTATTGTTTACAGGAGCCTTTCACAGATTTCGATGGGAATCGGATGGGGTCCTTAAGATTAATGCAAAATAATTACCCCCCCTCCACTTTTGCTGTTTCTATTCAGCAATCATTGCTTCCCTCTTCTCTCTCAAGTTCTTGTTGGAAATTCATGTGGCTGGATTTACACTCTTACATGCCTGCAAAATCATAACTTCAGGATTCCTTTTGTAAATTACATCCTACCACAAAAGGGAAGAGGGCAGCACTCGTGAGCAGGTCACATGCACAGTGGCGACTTTGCATCATTTAAGAATTATTTACAAAAATAGATTTTAAGATGTTCTCAACCAGATAGTAAGTTTCAAATTAAGATACATTTTGAGCTTAAGCCAAGTGGGAATGGGGTGGGAGCACCCCTGGCCATAAGCAGGAAACGAAGTGATATCAATCAATGTAATCCTTCTTTAAACACATGATGGGTAAGGGACCAATTGCCTTCCCATTACATCCTCAAACTTTAAGGAGATTCTCCTCATCAAAATGCAAGCAGTAGCAGATGATAGCTAGTATATGGATTGGGAGAAATAAAAGTATGGTTTTGTCTAAGAATGGGAAACAGAAAACCCTCAGAGATTCCTTCCCTCAACCTGAAGTGTTTAGAGCGAACCTCTTCCTACTTTAGCAAAGATAACTGGGCTGGGAGGCTGCTTGCTGATATACTCACATTTTTTGTGCATTTGCAGTTCCTAACATAAAACTTGCCAGGGCTTGCTATTTCCTATGTAAACAAGGTGAGCATGAATGCATGTGTGCGCATATATGTATGGAAGAAAGGGGAGTTAAGATTGTGTCAATTTTCCAATCTGATGTTTATTTGGAGCTCTAAAATAATCAAGTACAAAAACCACCACCTAAAGCAGCAGTTGTAGCTCCATGTCCTGTGCAATGTGCCCTCTAATTTGTCCACATATGTGCAGAATAAATTTGTTATGTGCACCAATACGTGTGGCTGTGTACCATCATTAGGAACACCTGCTGCTGGCCATGGGCGCTGCGCTAAATCACCTGGGCAGCATTTGACTCTCTCCTGGGTGGCCACCCAAGCACTCAGCTTACAGGGAACACCGGTCCTGTGTATTTGCTTGTTGTTTCTTGATGAAAAGTGTGATGAAGTTCAATTTTCAGGTCTGTTTTTTGAGATTACTCCTGAGCTAAATCATCTTAAACAAAAGCAAGCAGAAAATCCGGTCTTAGATATAATACAACCAGGTTTTATTTTAATTTCTCTCTCCCCCCTCCCACACTGGCAAAAGTTTAGAGGGAGTTTAAAGTTTTGTAAACATTTTAACTGCCCCTCTTCCCCTCTTTATGAATTTACAAAGCAAAGGAGACAGGGATACCAGATTTACAACAGTTCCAAGTCTCTCCATGCTATTGGATCCAAAAACTATATACAAGTCTGCAGCAGTCTCTGTATAGTTACTGTACATGTTTGGGGAGGAGGAGGAAGAGAGGGAGGAAGAAGAGGGGGAGTACCTCCCCAAAATGAATAAACCAAATGAAATAAAACCCAAAGCCAAACTGCTCTGGAGCAACTTGAGCCTCCTTCTTCAGACAGTGATGACAGAAAGGCAGACACCTTTACACAGCTTCCCCCAAACAGCAGCCTTCCCCCCACAGGCATGCTGCAGCCCTCTAGGAATGGGAAGTGGGATTGAGGGGGGTGTCATACATATTAAGTGCATTTTGCAATTTCAGGTTTTTGGGGGGTTTTTAAACTCCTGTGGGGAGCAGGGAGACCTGGGATTGTGTCGATACTGAAGTACTATGGATCAGAATGAAGGTATGTTCAGTAACTGAAGGTGTAGAAGGCAATCAGAGCCATTGCCTCACGCCTCACTTTCTCCCTCTCCATGGTGTATAGGAATTCAGATGCTGCCTACAGTCAGGCTCTCAATCTCACTCCATTAGGAAGAGGATAGGTCTCTGCCCCTTAACTTGCATATTCTAACACAAAACTCAATCACTGCCATACAAAGCCAATTGAGACCATGGGAGATACTTGTTTGGAAAATAATGTCCTTCCCCACCCAAGACTTTAGCTGTCTCTTAAACGAGACAAATTCACAGCAGAAGGGCCTCCAATAAACTGGTCCTGTCCCTATGACGGTAATATACAAAGGAGAAATTTCAACCTGAAACAGAAGAGGTACACCCCCTCCCCCAGATTATACATTCCCATATGTCCAGGAGGGCTGGAGGTTCCAGGGGGGAGAACTCCAGTAACTGTCATCACTACCTAATGGAAGACAGACTCAAAGCTTTCCCTCCAAAATTAATGTGCTGAGAGGGGCTGGCAGGGGGTGTGCAACATCAAACCAATCCAAGCTAAACTCTGCCCACCACCACCCTCTCCCGCTGTTGCCAGTTCTAAAGTTAGCTTATGAATGCAGCTCCTGGATTTGGAGAGCACCTCTTGTCCTGATGGAGCACTGAAGTCAGTATCTGTGTGGCATTTTGGTTTTGACCAATCTCTGTTAACCACAAACTCTCTCCATGATTGCACAAGTTGGATGTGATAAGCATGACCAGGGAAAGGAAGATACCATATGCAGAATCCCAGTAGACTTTCCAGAGAAATCAGCGAAAGAAATGACAGCACAGTGAGTGCTTGCTGCCTGCAGTCAGCCTTTTTGGGAATGAATCCTATCTCCCACCCATCTTGGAGACAGAGCAAAGTCCACATGTCTGTAGGCTGACCGAGACAACAATGACTGTGCAATCTGGGACAAAGATTTTGTTGGTGCTAGAAGAAGCAGCCTGAGATGACTGACTTTGTAAGTCACTGCAAGGTGAAGAAAAATGAAGGTGGAGAAAGTACTGTGTCCAAAGGTGGAGAATCCATGGTTAACAGACACAGGAAAAGCCGGTCAATTTGCACAAGATCAGTAGTCTTCCAAAGTCTCTATTTCGCCCATATTGAGCCGCTCTGATGAGGCATTCACTGAAAATCCTGTAAAACAAAAGAAGAAATGTTTTAGTCTGGATGTGCATATGTAAGTATGATATAATAGGTTTTATTTATTATACCCAACAGCTGTTTAAAGAAAGGAAGTGGAGAATACATGCCTAATTAAACCAAGAAATTCACTAAGGCAGAATATATCCACCCAAACAGCAGTTTGACAAAGTCACCAGTGTTACCACCCGCAGACTTAGACAAAGCGTCATAGGATCCTATGTGATGAAGCATCAGCAGTTTGGTCTTAAATCTGTCAAAAGATGGCCTCTTTGGCATCACTGTTCCACAACACTATGCTAGGTTACTGGATAGTACCGTCTCAGAAGGAAGAATGCTTAAAGCACCAATACGGTAGTATTTCTAAGATATTCTTCAGTCTAGTATTTAGGTGGTACAGGAAGCAAGGTTGACTGGTGCAAAGATCCAACATCCATGGACTGATCCTGCTCATCCCTCAGCTTCTAAAGCTGGGATGAGCTTTTAATCTGAAGTGGTACCAGCTTCCAGTTTAAAACCACTTGTCCAACTAGAACCCTGATGGAGACAGTGTGCATACATTTAGAATTAAAAGCACCATAAATGTTTGTACTATTTTCAATCATTACAGCCTATCCATCTGTTTATCATTTTTCAGCCAACTTGATATTAAGGGAGTTGTGCAAGGCTGAGTAAGTATAGGAAATCCAACACACACTAAATAACCCCTATGTTTTACATCATATAAACATTAAAGATCAGATGTACTAAGGAAAGCTCAGAGGGAAAGAATGCAAACCAATGCTAGAAAGTGACCACATAGCCAATATGGTCACATCTATTCCAAAGTTTTGGAACTTGTCATTTTTTTGTACAGATTTCATTTGAGCACCAAGAATTGGAAAATTATTGCATTACATTTTTTGCGTGAGGAAGCTGCATATAAAGTACCATGCTTTACTGTCTTTAGATTAAGTATTTAGAATGCTTAGTATGTGATAGTTATGCAATTTAGTTTTTTGCATGTTATATTCAGTTTTAAAAAATGGATTTAAAATTGCCTATTTACTATATTTACTAAGCCAAGTGGGCACCCTCTGGTGGTATATTAATTCCTATAATTTAGATATATTTATTCTTGTAATTTGAAGAATGTTTTCCAGTTGATAAAGCACTGCACTTTTAATAAAAGGCTGTATATTTAAGTTCTGTTCCAATTAATTGTATTTAAAAGTCTCTCTCAGTACATCTGTAGATTTCCACCATTCAAATAAGTAACCACACTGGATTATTTTGACATGCATGTAGATAACCAGGGGAGAGGTGATCTCCTTATTGGTAGAAGATAAAAGCTTTAAGCTACACATAGGTCTTCTTCAGGTCTGGGGAAGGAAGCAAAGGGCATGTAGAGGTAAAATGTGCTGTATGAGCTCTAATATGAGAAAACATCTCACTGAAAACAAGATGTGCAATCTAGTGAATAAAGATGCTGATGTTAATACAGTTTGAGAATTACAGTACTATTTCCAGAGAGGGGATTAAAAACATACTAAGATCTCGTCCAATATGTAATATGGACGGATATGTTCATCTTCATTTTTAAAAACTAAAGTAGTAGTAAACACTATCCCTTAAGCTACAAGAAAGCAGAGAGATATGACTAAGCCACAATGCAAGTTTCGAAATATTTCCCCCTGTTTTTATTTACGAAAATAAAGAAAACAGCCCATTGGCTAGAGATGGGAGGTTTACAAAAAGAACAAGATTAGAAAAGGTTTTGCAAGCTATGTGATTTTTTTAAAACAAGACTATTAGGGGAACTGTGAAATTTCTACTCTTCAAATCATGAACTCTATCCTGTTAGGAGCTTCAAATGTGGGAAGGAATGAGTGGAACTGGGGAACATATGCACATCATGCAGCTCTCATTCATCAAAAGTATCATTTTCTTCATTGAAGATCATGGTCTATATGTATGAATAAAGTATGCAGAGTAGTTACAGTAACTAAGCAAAGAGGATAGAAACCTTAGCTGTGGTGGGGAAGAAGGCTTAAAAATCCCAAACCCAAATCACAGAGAAAATGATTGAGGGAAACTAAAAGGGAGGTTCAGTATTTCATGACCTCAGTTTAGAAAGCATAAGGAAGTACAGGCCATGGAGAAGCGAGTCAGAGTCAGTTATACACAGACAATGAACTGGTTTCAAATAGAAATAAGATGAGGCTCCAGATTTCAAAGAACTATAATTATGGGAGACAAAGGATAAATTACTTACAGCAGTCAGGAAAAGAGGAAGAATTCTGGTAGGTGAAGCGACAGTTTAATGAATACAATGGTTTATGGTCAATATATAAAGCTGGTTTACAAATGTAGGAGATGAGGGAGGCAAAAGAGTGCCATGTCAGACTGAGGCCCTAGTCATAGAGAAAGTAGTTCGGAGTAGAAGAGGTGACTGGAGTTATGTGGAACCTGAATTTTAGTTCACATTTTATGATAGCACAGACCTGGACATACTTATCCTGTATCAGCACTGCACTGATGGCTGCTTTCTTATTTTTTCCCTATTATTACTACAATGACTTAGCATTTATTTAGTGCTTTTCAGCTTCAAAGCACTTTGGAGAAATCCTCACATCAATCCTGCTGTGGTAAAATAAATGAATCTTGTTCATTTACAAAAAGAAACTGAGGCATAGGCTAAGACCACAGAAGGAGTCAGTATCAGTAGAGCCCTGTGTGGATACAAAATTTGTATCTGCATCCACAAAAATGAGCCATGGCTATCTGCATTGACACCTGTGGATGAGGATACCAACATATATAAAGCAGATATCTGTAAATCTGCAGGGTTCTAGATACAAAATCTGTATCCACATCTGCATGAATGAGCTGTGAATATCGGCATTCACATTACCCAGGGATATAAAGTGGATATCTGCGGATTTGCAGGGCTCTAAGTATCAGATCCAAGATTAGAACTCCTGAGTTCCTGATGTCAACTCCTGAACTCAAACAATGCCTCTGATCCTTATTTGCTAATCTGAGCAGATTTGCCAATTTCTTTTTAAAATATATTTATTTTTTCTCTTGTGCAAAAGATAAAGCAATTCTCCTGATATCAGTATTACTACTCCTAATAAGAGCTAGGACCACCAAATTCGGTATGCAGATTCCTCCTATCATAATATAAAACAAGGATGGGGTCGATTGTGCCAAGACGCTGGAATGTGATTGTTTCTCATAAAAGAGAAAGGGGGGGATTCTGTTAAAGAAGGTTACAATGAATAATGACCACTGTATAATGGTCTTCCTGTCATAACAAAAAATAAATATTTTAAATCTTTAATTAAATCTAGGTATGTAAAGTTAAAAAAATGGAAGTGGAAAACCAATGCTGCAAATTCTGTCTCAAGGAAGAACAGTTTCTTACAGGTAACTTTTAAAATGCCAGGGAATGTATTTTTTATTATGCAATCTAGTTTTGTTTTTTCCCCAAACTGTAGTATTTATTCTCCATCATGATTATATTTATTATAACACCAGAAAAAGGTTGTATTTAGCTGAAGATTTTATAATCCTCCTTTTAATATTCTGAGAGAATCAAACTTCAATTTATCTAAAAAATAAAGCAGAATCAGTTCCTCCCCCTCAGATATCAAAAATATCCCCAATGTGTGAATATTTGATGCTTAGCTAAAACCTTCTAGAACCTCAACTTTCCATTTTAATAGTTTACGCTTAAGAAAAAACACCCACAAAAATTCATTCGTTCTCTACTTCCACAGCCAGAAAAGTCTTTTCTTCTAATCTCCACAATTCTTCCCACCTATTTTCAAGGTAGTTTTAGAACCGAGTCAAGGTTAACATTTAAGAGATCAACTAATTCCTCAAGACCACAGATTAGAAAGAATTTATTCCAAACCGATATTTTTCCCTTTTCTATAAAAATAGATGTTTCTAATCTGCTGGACTGGATCTTCCAATCTGTTGTAAGTACAAGAGGTGAACACTTTCGGGATTATGCCTTGCCCAAACTGACTCCTGATAACCACTACAAATGTACCTATCTAAAAGCCCTCCCCATCTGGCATTTCTGTCTCCATTTGGGTGTAGTACTAAAACAAGCATGAATATAGGTACCACCTTTAACCACCTCAGAGGTCCATAACTATCTAGTATATATTTGAGAGAGTTCACGTGTCTGTCAGTCTATGAGTTTGTTCAAGAACTATTCCTAAACGGTAAGAGCTAGGACCACCCAATTTGGTGTGCAGCTCCCTCTTATAACTTAAAGCAAGGTCAGGACAATGGGATGTGCCTACAATGCAACTGTTTCTCATAAAATGTAAAGGGGAGGCATTTCTGCTAGCAGGGCAAGTTACACTATATAATGACTACAGGGGGGCAGGAAGGGGCAAGAGATGGGGACCAGAACAGCTATAACCCAAATGGGGCAGGAGGGGAAAAGGGTGGAGAAAGACAGCTATCTACCATATATTTCAGAGACTTTGTCTGTCCCCCTGCCAGGGGACCTGCACCCTCCCCCTGCCAGGGGACCTGTGCCCACTGCAGCAGCCATGGACAGGCACATCTCACCTGGCTCCAAGTTGCTGTGGTGACACAGGACTGGGATTGTCCTGTCTCCCCAGGGCAGCCTGCATACTAAACCACTTATCCCCAGATCAATGATTTAAATGAAGAAAAATTAACTTGGGTCCTGAGCAATACCGGGAAAATCCTCTAGGATTATAAATGTAGTACACCATATGCCCTGCATCACCTGTGGAAATGGTAGCAGTATTGGACAGGCAGAGTCTCAAAGCAGTCTTTTAAATGTAATTAATTAATTTTAAAATACAGACTCCTCTATAGGGGTTTCATCCATATTTCTTCCACATATTAATTTATGAATCTCTAGCACCTATGAAACACCCAAAAAGGACTTTGCACATAGTATTTAAAAAAAAGAATTCTATCCCAAATAAGCCACTTAAAAGGAAGAGCCTAGTTTTGAAGTACAGTAAAGTCTCGATTATCCGACCTTCATTTATCCGACATTCTGTGTTAACCGATGTGCCGCCCGTCACGTCATGGCAAGGGGCTCCAGGGATGCTGGACAATGGCCTTGCTTTCCCTTTCCCTTTCCCCTGTTCCAGGGCTGGGTGGGAGCTCTGGCTGGCAGGTCTGCAGCTCCCTCTTGTGGCTGAAGAATTCGCCATCAGCAAAGTAGCTTTTTTTTCCTGTTTTTCCTGTTTCCGGGGAAAGCAGCGAGCACCTTGCCCTGCGTCACGTCATCGCCAGGGGACATGGAGTGGTGCAGGGCGAGGGCTGTGCTCCCGCCGCAAGGCAGAGCCCTGGATCTTACTCCCTTTTGGGGAGAAATACAAGGGCTGGTCAAGGCAGCAGATTCAGGAGGTTTAGAACTGGACCTCGCAAGGTATTACAAAGTTCAAATTTATAAATTAATTACTGTATTAAAAGAATTTTCCATATTATCCGACATTTTCTTTATCCGACCATCCTCCGGTCCCATTTAGGTTGGATAATCGAGACTCTACTGTACCAAAACTCACCTAACAAGCTGGGATCTGCCCGAACCATTTTCTGTTTCTTCTTTTTTTTGCCACTCTGCACAGCCTCAAAGTTATGCTGGTTGTTGCTCTGATTGGTCTGAAAGACGGAATGCAGTGCACTATGGTTCATCCCCCACACCGAGTCCTGGAACAACAAATCTAGATTACAAGCTAGAATTAAATGTTGCCTGTTCACTAGAAATACACAGTTGACACCAAGTAATTTTCCACATGACACATGTAAGTAGAATATCCATTAATCTATATTTAACTTTTTCATAAACTAATCCTGCACCATAACATTATCTCCCTATAAAGTTACTTATTTACACAAGATCTCAGGTACAATTCCATAGTAGTTCCTGAAACATGTTTCCTCCCCCCATTCTAGATAATCTACCTCCTTTACTACCAGGAGCTATATACAGAGATGTAGATTTTCACTGAGCCTTTGCTACTCTTTCCAGAAATACTACCAATGCACTTCAAAGATCCTTCTCCAGAATAAACACATACCTGCTGCTGCCGCTGCTGACTGACTTTATGTTTGGCACGACGCTCTAGAAACTGCTTGGCAAATTCCTTGGCTTCAGGAGTATCTCCAAGGTAGGCTCTGATGTAATCATGGACCTCGTACGGAGACTCTACTTCCTTCAGGAAAGAAACAAACGTGGGAACTGCAATACGAGGGGAAGAAGATGGACCATGAGAGAGACATGTGTTGATGCAAAAGTGTGCACCTTCAAAAAACAAACAAACTTTTTTTTTTAATCCAGTTCTTCCTTTGTCAAACTAGCAACCATTGTAAACAGCCTCTTCTGTTCAATTTCCCATAATGTAGCCCCAGCAAAATTGCTAACCAACCTTTCCTAAACTACTGTTCTTCTAGGTGTGTTGCTCATGTTCATTCCATGTTTGGCAATGGTGCATGCACCTGTAAGATTTTTCCCCTTTGGTGATATTGTTGTGGGGATGTGTGATAACCATTAATTGAACAGTCATGTAACCACAGCAAATACTATCGGTTACACGACTATTAGATAGTCCATGGGGGTGGGACTAGCAGCCTGTGCGTGTCAGCCCACATAAGCCGCTCTTCCCCCCACCCTCCACACTGCTGCCTCTCTATCAGAGGCAGCAGCCCATCTGCAGGAGACCTGAGCTCCTGGCAGACAGAGGCTGCGCCGGCATCCCATGGAGCAGCCCATCTGTGGTGAGCTTGGGTCCACCTTGGACAGAGCCTCTCCTGCCCCCACCCCTCGCTGTCTCTGGGGGAGACAGCATCAGGTAGCTTTGTGGAGCCAGCATCTGATCCGCACGCGTATCAGCTCCCACCTCCCCTCACGCTGCTGCCTCTGATAGAGACAGAGCAGCACAGGGTGTGGGGGGTGTGTGTGTGTGTGTGTGTGGGTGGGTGTGTGTGGGGGGGGAGTGGCTTATGTAGGCTGATATGCACAGGGAGTTTCTGCGTGTACCAGCTCCCCTCCCCCACTTGCTGCCTCTATCGGGGCAGGGGGATGCATGTAGTCAATAAGATTAAGAGATAAGCCCGGACTTATCAGTTAATCAGGTATTTGACTACACTATGAATCCCTAATTTGTTGGGCCTGCTGTAATGACTCAGATGCCACATGCTAATGTGTAAGTATAAGAGGCACCACCAGCCCCACATCCTCTCAGTTTGTTCTCACTGGGTAACTCCGACATAGTACAGATCCGCCTCCTCATGCGTGCCTGAAGTCAGGTATTTTCCAAGATGAGATTCTCTGAGCTGAAATAAGCAGGCCTTTCATCTGGTCTTAACAACTTAGTCCTCTCAATGCAAAAAGGTAAATCATGCCTGACCGCCAATGAGTGAACCTGCTGCTCTTCTGAATTCCTGTGCTGTTTGGGGAAGAAACTGACAGAAAAATGGCTTAGTTGCTATGAAACAGTGAAACCACCCTCAGAAGGAAGGCTGGGTGGGAACACAATTGAACCCTACCCTTTAACACTGTGTACAGTAGTTCTGACTTAAGGGCCTCGTTTTCCAAGACCCTTCTGGATGAGAAAATTGTCACCAGAAAGGCAATGTTCCAGGAAAACCAACAGAAGACACAACACTAGCGGCTCAAAGGGAAGACCCACAAGTCTTGACAGAACCAGAGATTTAAATCCTATGGGAGAATCTGCATGAGAATCTGAAGGTGAAATCTCTCCAACCCTTTAAGAAGGTAGATGGATATCTATGACAAAATTAACCTACCGCTGATTAGCAGGTAGAAGACAGAGACTGCTGCTAGGTATACCGTAACAGATGCAAAGACCAGACCTTGTTGTTTTAGGTAGAACAGGTAATTCTATATTGACTAAAGGTGTAATTGAGTCAGAGAAAGACCTAATTGAGAAGACCATGAAATGCTTCCATTCAACCAGGTATGTAGCCTAGTAGAAGGCTTACAACTACCTAGCAAGACCTGGCAGATGTCTTCTAAACAGGCTTATTCCAGTGGATTCAACCATGGAGCTTCCCCACTGTCAGGTGAAGGGCTCAAAGCTAAAAAAATAACTTTTGCCTTTATCCCACTTGATTTTCAGAAGGACTTTGAGCACCAGAGGAACTGGAGAGACAGAGCTCCTGTTCTACTCGTTTCATGGAAGGCATCTGAAAGGGAGCCAGGGATCCATACAGAGATAAAAACTGGTGATATTTCATGTTCTACCTGGTTGCAAACAGATATATCTAAGGAGATCCCCCCCACCCCCCTCCTCTGGAAAATGAACCTGATGACCTCTGGGTGAAAAGACCACTTGCGGTAAGAGAAGAAACATCTGCTGAGGTGATCTGTCAGGGTGATGGGGGTTCCGCAAAAATGGGAAGTCTTGAGGCAGATGGAGTGCTTCACAGATGGGATAGCCTTCTGACACAGGGCGGAGGAGCGAGCTCCTCTCTGATTGTTGATGTAGAACATGGCCACTGCGTTCTCTGTAAATACATGGACTACTTTGCCCATGAGCTGGGGAAGAAGTGTTTGGCTAACTAAGTGGATCATTTTGAGCTTCCTGATGTTTATATGTAGGGAGAGCTCTTTCTGGGACCACAGGTCCTGTGTCTTGAGGTGACTCAGGTGGTCCGAAACAACAAAATAGGGATATACTGATGGCTGGGAGATGACAAAGGCAACATCTGCCGTTGCAGACGGGGTTCTTCTAGCAGCTGAGGGTGACAAGGATTGGTACAGGAATAGTAAGCACCAAGTGTTGTCTGTTCTGGGAATATACCGAAGCTAACCATGCCTGCAAGCTCTGAGGTGCAGCACTGAAAGCCACACCAGATCAGTGCATGCAGCCATGCATCCCAGAATCATAGAACACTACAACTGCAAGGGACCTCGAGAGGTCATTGAGTCCAGCCCCCTGCCCTCATGGCAGGACCCAATACCATCTAGACCATCCATGATAGATATCTATCTAACCTGCTCTTAAATAGCTCCAGAGATGGAGATTCCACAACCTCTCTAGGCAACTTATTCCAGTGTTTCACCGCCCTGACAGTTAGGAAGTTTTTCCTAATGTCCAACCTAAACCTCCCTTGCTGCAGTTTAAGCCCATTGCTTCTTGTCCTATACTCAGAGGCTAAGGAGAACAATTTTTTTCCCTCCTCCTTGTGACATCCTTTTAGATACCTGAAAACCATTATCATGTCCCCTCTCAGTCTTCTCCTTTCCAAGCTAAACAAGCCCAATTCTTTCAGTCTTCCTTCATAGGTCATGCTCTCTAGACCTTTCTCTAGAAGTCTGAGGCAAACCCAGGATGTTGTTATGGGATAGGCTTTGACTCTTGATATCAGATCCAACACTGTGTGGAAAAAAGGCTGTGGCATAGATCAAGTCTAGTACTGCCCTGATCAACTCCATTCTCTGTACTGGGACGAGAATCAACTTGTGTTTATCAACACGCCCAGCATTTGGAAGGTGACTTAGACCAGACAGATGCTGAACATGTGAGCAGCCTTTGATCGGCCAGTCATTGAAGTATGGATAAACTTATACCCCTTAGGGCCTTCTGTGAAAGGTTGCTACCATCACCATGCATTTTATAAAAACCTGGGGGTGCAGACAGACCAAAGGTAAGGATGGTGAATTAGTAATGGATCTGGCTTAATATAAGCCTCAGTTTGAGGTGGTGCAAATCCAAAATGAGTCAGAGACCCTCCCACCTTTTTGGAAATATTTAGAATAAAACCACTTCTCAAGTTGTAAGGCATCTTCTCCACAGCCCCCCATCCACAGGAGGACTTGCATTAGAATTTGCTCATAAGGAGCGTCCTTAAAGAGGGACACGGATGGGAGGGTAGAGGAAAAATGAAAGGTATAACTTGTCCATCACTATACTTAGAATTCAGCAGTTCAGTATGATCAAGGAGCATACCAGGCTGAAATGGGAAAGCTGGTCCAGACACAACAGGGGGACAGGATCTGATGAGGGAATTGACATAAGCACCCTTTGAGCGTCTTCAAAAGTAGTTTGGGGCTTCTGTGGAATATCTATGCGACCCCACTAGCGAGGCTGAGGTGAATTGAAACAGTTGATGACAGTTCTATCCCTTGCTTCTTCTCATGAACAAGTCCTTTTGTGACAGAGGTGCCGAGAAGCGAGCTGGTAAAGGAGGCCTGAAATGTTTCTTCGAAGGAACTACAGCATAGAGGCCCAGAGACCTGAGAGCAGCAGCCTTTGATTCTTTCGGGCCTTGGATCTTTGTGTCCATATTCTTTGAAAAGAGTAAGCTCACTTCAAATGCAACGTCTTTGATTGCTGAACCTCCTGTGATAGCGCCAAGAATTGCAACCAAGAGCATAACTTTATGGCCATTGCAGAAGCCGCTGTTCTGGCTGCAGTTGGCTGAACAGGGCCATCTAAGGAGAACAAACCACTGAAGATGCTTGCTGAAACAAGAAGAGAAGTTCCAGCAACCATCACAGGTAGTAGGGAGTGAGTGAAAGGGTGTGAGACCAGCAACGCCCCTTATATTGGCACATAAATATACAGCACCAGAAGGCATGAGATCTGACCTGACAGATACCACGGAGGGAAAATCTCCATCAACGGTGCATGCAGCACATGCCCACGTAAGGTGGAATGGACATGAGCAAGCGAGCCAAGAACATGTTGCAGACATTCTATTCTTATTTTACCCAAAGAGAAGACGACACTCCCCTCTCACCTCACAGTGATGTTCAAGAAAATTACGTGTACAACAGTAGGGTCAAATGATCTCACGATCTGCAATTCCTCATTGGACTCATTTTGCAGCAGAGTTAGTATTAGAAGCTCAATGAACCCCATGCTCAAATGGACCATAAACCATCATCTGCTTTTATGCCACAATCAATGCAATTCTATTGAATACAACATCAAAGCAGAGCATAATTCAATCAAACTGTATCAAAAAATGCTTTAGAGACAATTACAATGTGACATGTATTTAGAACAATACTAGAGTCTCACATCTGTAACTTGTCACCTCCATCCAAAAGGAATCATCAGTAAGGGTGAGAGTCTGGAGTTAATCCCAATGCCATTTCCCAGCCAACCAAACACCACTTTGATAAAAATGCAGTTGTTATCCACAGAATTCCACGTGTGCAAACATGATGTTCTTCAGATAGTGTTACAAAGCACACATTTCACATTCTTTCCCACTTCTTACCATCCAAGTTGTTGGCTGTGTTGAGTGCATGAAGCATCTGTTCACACCACTGAGTGAATCCATCCTGGGCTTTATTGACCCCTTGGAACAACTTTAATAGCTTCTCCTCTTCTTCCACCTTCTTGTTCTGTCTGCTCGTAATTCCTATAGATTTACTGAGACAGAGAAATTGTAATAACACATACTATGCCTGAAATAGTCATCAATTCATGTAGACAATATTATAGGTAACAGTATACAGCCTATAAAAGCTCATTACTTTACCGAGGGCCAGTAACGTTTAAGAGTCATCTTATTTTCTTAGTGGATGTGAAAAATCAAAGAAATTGGGACTTTAAGCAGCCCATAAGCTGTTTACTGTGAAATACCATTTTAAGAAAGAGGTACAGAATTCTAAAGAACCAAAGGTGATGAAGCTATAAATTGGTTAAAAAGAGAGTCAGGCAAGACTGGCAGTCCTTTGCCAAAAAAACAAGCTCCTTCCCGATTCCTACCTGAGGCTGGCATTGCTCTTGTTTTTACTGGTTGAGTTACGAGGCCCCACTTCCTTCACTGCATCATCCCAGAACCCCATGTTTGAGTTTTTGGTGTCAGCATTGCTCCAGATGCTGCTGACTAGATCAGTTGCCCACTGGCTGGTGGGATTAGTGTTTAAAGAGCCCCACACTGAATTTCCAATGCTGCTGTGCAGGTTAGAATGCTGTTGAAACATAAACAGAAAGATTGTGGTTGTTAGCATCATATCTGGAGGAGCAGCAGCACTGTCTCACCAAACCTAAACAGAGTGCAATGAGAGGGGAACAATGCAGGTGACAAGTCTCCATGTACTGGTTAGGTAAATAAGATATGCACCGTAGTGTTGCGGACTCTGTTTGGCTGCTGGTGTTGGTGCTGCTGCTGCTTCTGCATCTGCCTCGCCTCTTCCTGCTGTATTTCCAAGAGAGATTTGGTAGCGCCTGATGGTTTGGAGACATTGCCCCAACCGGACATTTTTTGCTGCTGCTGCTGCTGCTGCTGCTGCTGCTGCAGGGCTTTCATCAGTTCACGCTGCTGACGTCTTTGCTGTCATACACAAAAGAAACAACAAACCTTTCTTACTCTCAGAAGGTAATGACTCCTGGGGATTCTGGTTTGTGGATTCTTTCTGATTTCAGGTTGTGAGGGGTTTTTTTGGGAGGGGGGTGTTATAACAGACAGCACCATTTTTATGCCTTTAAGCTTCTTTATTGGTTTCTATACGTATGTTTAAATTATGACTACTGAATTTCAAGTGTCATTAGTACATGATAGTGTCTAATTTTGCCTCAACATTATGACCCAGGCAGTTAGTCACTCAATTTCTTCTTGCTCTAACTCTGGAAACCACTTACACCAGCCTCATCATAAACTGCTGTTGCACATGAGTAGGAAACAGAGTCTGAAAATGAAACTAAAAAAATATTAAGAAACATCACAATTCTTCGTTCTTCTGGCTTTTTAAAAATAATTAAAATTCTAGGATAGTATTTAATTTGTTGCTTTAACTTAGAACAGAACTTTGCTTCCCCAAATTTCTGAGCCATTAAGCCACTTTACTGCGTAATCTATTCCTAAACTCTGATTAAATGTGATTAAGGCAAATATCTGTCCCCCTTTTTCAACAAAAAGGTAAAGACCATAATAATCTTTCTGCTACAAAAAAAAAAAAAAGGTAGGTAAATAAGGCTGAGTACAACAATTGAAGCCAAATAATTTTCTTTTCCAGAGTTAAGAAATAACAGAGCTTTGCTTCCAGTGGGTGAAATGCTCCAAAGATACAGCCAATATAATCTAATATGGAAAATATAATCAAATATTACAAAAGAGTAAAAGCAAAAATACTGCATTTGTAAACAAATGCTACTATGGTGAGGATACAAAAATAAGGCAGTAATTAACAGATGTTCTATGTATCCATTCACAAGCCAAAATCCTTGTCATAATATAAGCCTAAGCCTTTAAAGCATGTCAATTGAGTGGGTTTTCCTTTTTTTCTTCTTTCTACAGCCCCATTAAAATGTTGTAAAAACACTCTAGAGCTCACCTGTGCCGCAAAAATTGTTTTTCTGCATGTAAAAGCCAGGGCTGGCATTAGGGCAGGAATAGGCAATAATTTTTGAAGGGGGGCCACTTCAAATTTCAGAAGTGGCTGTGGGCCAACCCAGAAAGAGCAGGGCTGACCCGGAAGGGGCAGGGTTAAGAGCTACCCCACCAGGAGCTTTACTTGACCTGGGGCCCATGCCCCCCGACTTCTAGCCAATGGAAGGGACCTAGAACAGGAGGGAGAGAGCAAAAGGGGGGTGGGGGGGAACCTAGCCTACTTCCAGAGTTGTCTGGGGTGAAGGCTTAGATTTCATATAACAGGGCCTCCAGCTCCTGGCCGCCACTGCTAACCTGTTGTCTGGCAGCTGCCATGCAGGCACAAGCCCTTGGAATAGAAGCAGTTGAAAGGGCTCATGCACCCAGGCAGCTCCCAGGCAACAGGCCAGTGGGGCAGAGCTGTGAGCTCTTTTCAATTGTTTCTGTTTAAAGGGCTTGCGCCTGCCGGGTAGCTGCCAAGCAATGCAGCCACCCAGCAGGCGAGCCCTTTAAATAGAAACAGTTGAAAGGACTCTCGTCTCTGGCTCCCTACCAACACTAGAGGCACTGGGAGCTGCGAGCCCTTTTAAGTGCTTCTATTTAAAGGGCTGGCGCTTTCCCTGCACCTGTCAGGCAACGTATTGCTGAGCAGCTGCAGGGAACACGAGAGCCCTTTAAATAGAAACAGCTGAAAGGGCATGCAGCTCCCCATGCCTCTAGCACATTGCTGGAGACCTGCACTCCCTTTCAGCTGTTTCTGTCTAAAGGCCTCTGTGTTCCCCACCACTGGTAGGCAACCGGGTGCAGGGAAGGCAAGAACCCTTTAAATAGAAGCAGTTAGAAGGGCTCACAGCTCCCCGCGCCTCTAGCGCATTGCTAGGGTGCCAGAGATAAGAGCCCTTTCAACTGCTTCTATTTCAAGGGCTTGAGTCTTCCCTGCAGCTGCTAGGCAAGGCAGGGGAAGATGTGAGCTCTTTAAATAGAAGCCGTTAGAAGGGCTCGAGCCCCTCTTCTGCTTTGAGGCAACGTGCTAGGGGGCAGGGCCTGGAACTGTCTCGCAGGCCAAATCAAAGCCTTAGGCAGGCTGGATCTGGCCCACTGAGAAGCTTTTGCCCACCCCTGCATTAGCGAGCAGCAAGCAGGACAGTTGCCCAGAAGCCCCAGACACAGGGGGCCCTATGAAACTGAGCTGCTCAGGCTTTGGCTTCAGCTCCAAGTGGTGGGACACAGGCCTGAGGGGCTTTGGCTTTCTGTCCTGGGCCCCAGAGTGCCTAATGCCGACCCTCCTTGGCAGACTCCCTGAAAAGACCCCTGGTTGAGAACTGCTGGAGAGATTTTTTCCATGCTTCACACAGGATGCATAGTTACAATGGCTAATTTGCTAGGCTTAGCCATGATTATTTGCTAAGCCATGAAGTAGCTTCCTCTTTACTTGTTCTGACTATGTTGTATACAGTATTTTATGCCTATAATAGAGACCAGTTTAGCTGATACAATATCATTAAGGTAAAATTTTACTAGATAAAAAATGTAAAAGATTAATATTAAAGAAACTATGAACTTGACTACATGGAGTTTGTGTCTGGCAAGCTGGTTATATATCTTGTGTTCTAGCCAACCATGCACTGTCTGCATGGACGCCATTATCATGCACTAGAACAGGGGTGGGGAAACTTTTTTGGGTTGGGGACCACTGACCTTCAGAAAAATCAGTTGGAAGCTACACAAAAGTAAAGAGAAAAAAAAAAAAAAAACAACCCACCTCACTGACATGGCCCCCGAATGAAAAGCAGAAAGACACTCCCTACATTCCCCTTGCACACCAGAGCCATGGGTGGGGCTAGTAGACTTTGTGGGCTCCCTAGGCTGTAGGGTGGGGCCCAAAAATGAGGGATTCAGTATGTCGAAGGAGGCTGCCAGGAAGTGGGGTTAGGGTGTTGGGACTGGGCAGGAGGGAAGATGTACGAGTGGGTTGGGAGTTGGTGGGTCTAATAGGGTGCAGGAGTAGGCTCAGGGATGGGGAGTCTGGGTGGGAATTGGGGTGCAGGAGCAGAATAGTGGTCTGGGCAGGACAGGGATGCAGGAGCATGCTGGAAGTGGGGGGGCCTGAGCAGGATGGCGTGCTTATCTGGCACAGTTCCCCAGGAATGCACTTGGTATAGTGTCCTCCACCACTCCCAGACACTGTACCCCTGTTGCTCCTATTGGTCCTGATTACGGCCAATTGGAGCAGTGAGGGAAAAGCCTACAGGCAGCATTTTGCTGCGCTGTGGTTTCCCCAGCGATGGAGAAGGAAAGAGGGTGCGGCAGTGAGCAGAGCCACTTCCTCCAGATGCCAAACAAAACCTGTGGGTCAGATCTGGCCCCAGCTTGCCTGACTCCAGCCTGCAAGGCTCGGATCCAGGCAAGTCAGAGGCTGGGCCTTAGGTTCCCCACCCCCTGCCCCAGAAGTTCCATAGGGTGCTCTGATGCACTGCACTTAGAAAAAACAAGTCAAGTGCACTATATGGAACTCAGTGTGCAGTAGCATGGTCCACACAACCACTTCATGTGTAACAGGCTTGCATGCTGTACATTTACAGCTGTGCACCAAAAGTCTATAGAGACAAGCCTGATATAAAAAAATTAAAGGCATTCTGTAACAGAACCTTTCAGTTTGAGATTTTTGTTGCATAAGCAATATGATCACGAACCAATGCAAATAGTCCAGACACACTATCTATTTCATATAGAAATATCAACAAAATATTGTAAAGGAAGTCATATTACATATAAAAGACAGAACTATGTAGCACTTTAAAGACTAACAAGATGGTTTATTAGGTGATGAGCTTTTGTGGGCCAGACCCACTTCCTCAGATCAATGGTTGTGCTGATTTTCTTCCACATATTGATCTGAGGAAGTGGGTCTGGCCCACAAAAGCTCATCACCTAATAAACCATCTTGTTAGTCTTTAAAGTGCTACATAGTTCTGTCTTTTGTTTCAGCTAGACCAGACTAACACGGCTCCATCTCTATCCATATTTCATATAAAGTATTTGTTTTGTATTAAAGAAGCTGATACAGTCAAATGGTATGGTGAGAAGCCAATAAGAAGTGTATATCTAAGACAAATCAACCAAAAATGCTGAATCACTGATTAATTTTATGAACAGGGTGAGTGAGGTAATATCTTTTATTGGACCAATGTAAGTTTGTCTCTTTCACCAATAAAGAATATTGCCTTGTCCACACTGTCCTTCCGATACCCTGAGATCAATATGGCTACTATTTTTTTTATACATATATATTAAGAGTGTTTCTGTGTCCAAGAGTCTGTTTGTTCAAGAACTCGCCATAAAATTCGGTCTGCAGCCTCCTCTTACCCTAACTGAATCCAAGGTCAGGGTTTGGTTGTGCCTGGAAAACATGAAGTACTGAGAATGGGACTGTTTTCGATAACATGGAAAGGGAGGGGACAGAGAGGAGGCATGCGAAAGGGAGAGATGCGATACTGAGAGTGGCCACTGGGGGCAGCTGCAGCACCAAGAGTGGACACCAGAGCTGGGGCTCCTCCATCTTGACCGCCTCCAGTCCAGGAAAGTACCCGTGAGCCTGCCCCCACTCTTTCCATGAGGAAGAGGCACTGGAGGGCTGACACCTCCCTCCAGTGGACATTCCCCTGCAGCCTGCATACTGTCGGGGGACGAGACTCTAAGGCAGCGGTTCCCAAACTTTTCCAGATGGGGACCCATTTTGACAATTCAGGAAGACTTGGTGACCCAGGACAATTCAAAAAAAAAAAAAAAAAAATGTGTGAATGGCTCCTTAAGAGCCACCTGGGGAAACACCTGGTGACCCTTTTGAAGTGTAATGGCTCTAGGGGCTGCCCCCCGGCCTGCTGGCTCTCTAGGGGGTGGGAGCTGCCCCTGGAGGAGAAGGGATAACCCCCAGAGCTTGGTCCCACTCCGCACAGGCTGCGGAGAGGGTAGACCCCTTCTCCTCCCTCCTCCCCCCCCCTGCAGAAGGGGCTTCTGGGGGCAGCTCTGGGAACCTTGATCTCCCCTTCCCTTCCCCCCGCCAAACAGCCTGCAGTTACAGGTTAGAAGTTACAGGTTACACCAGTGGTCTCCAACCTTTTTACAACCAAGATCACTTTTTAAATGTCAGAACAAGCCAAGATCTACCCCATCCTTTCCCCAAGACCCCACCCCCTTCCTTGAAGCCCCACCCTCTCTGTTCTCCTTCTCTCCATCACTTGCTATCCCTAACCCTTATACACTCTCAGGGTACGGCTACACTGCTGCCTTTTTTTTTAAATCTTTGTCGGAACAGGTTTTTCCAACATTTGGCCCATCTAGACTGGACCAAATGTCAGAAAAACCCTGTCTTTCGGAAGCCCCTCTATTCCTCATGCAACGAGGAATACTGGGGTTGCCGAAAGAGCTTGTTTGCTCTTCCACTAAAAAAGCATAAGAACAAAAAAGTCCCTGGATGCAGAAGAGTTTTTCTGGGATAAAAACTCTTGTAGTCTAGCCGTACTATAACTGGGTTGCGACAGGAGGTGCGGGCTCTGGGTGGGAATGAGGGATTTCAGTGTGGGAAACGGTGAGAAGTGCAAGCTCTGGGAGGGAATCTGGATGCAGGAGGAGGAAGAGTAGGGGATGCTGGCTCAGGGAGGGGGCTCCAGGCTGGGGAGCGTTGGGGTGCTGAGCAAGCCACAGGCTTGTGAATGTGGGGGTGCAGGAGTTTGGGTTGGGATGGGAGAGGGGCTCAGGGCAGGGAGGTTGGGAGTATGATGGGCTCAGGACACAGATCTGCAGCGTATTGACGGTGCAGGAGTGTTGTGGCACAGGACTGAGGATGTGGGGGTGCAGGAGTTTGAGGATGAGAGAGGCTCAGGACAGGGGGTTCTGGTGTATGACAGGCTCAGATTTGGGGTGAAGGGGGGTACAGGAGTGTTATGATGGTGCGACCAGATGGGGGCTTGGCCCCAATTGGGGGCTTCTTGGCCAGGCTTCATTTTTAAATAAAATATGTCAAACAAAAAGTTTCAGCATTGTCTTTATTTATGAGAGGGGAGGGGAACCTGTTTTGAGTCAGGGGTCACTGACCCACAGAATAGTTAGTTGGGCCACACAAGTGAGATGCAAAAAAACAACCGCTCCAAAAACACCCAAGCCTCACTAATGTGGCCCCAACTGTGCTGGTGAGGGCAGGGGCAAGGTGCTGGTGGGGGCAGGTGGTGAGGCAGGAACCAGGGTGCTGGGTCAGGTGGCATAGTGCTAGGTGAGGGTGCCAGTGGGTGCTGGGTCAGGGTACTGGGCCAGGGGACAGGGTGCCGGTGGGTGCTGGGGCAGGAGACAGGGAGTCCCCTGGTGCCCGGGACTCCTATATTTCCCTCTCCTCCCCTCCCCCCCATGCACAGGAAGGCAGCAGGAGAAGGAAGTCCTGGGCGCGCGCCTCTTCCCAGGACTCCTACCTCCTTCCCCCTCCCGTGCGCAGGAAGGCAGCAGGAGAAGGGAGTCCCTGGCACACCACAGACCTGGCTTCAGGAAATGCACCAGGTGTTTGGGGGAGGAGGGAGCAGCATGCACACTTCCTGAAACCCCGGAAGTGGCACACAGCTGCGGGACTGCCCCATCACACTGCAGGAAGCCGGCACTACCTCCATTGTCGCTGGAGGTAGCGTCAGTGGAGGGCTGCTTCTTCTGGGTGGGGAGAAATAGAGGGGCCGAACACCTCCCGATCGACTGGTCGAGCCCTTCCGATCAACCAGTCGATCGCAATCAACGGGTTGGTGGTAACCACAGGATTACACATACTTAGCTTTATACTGCAGACTGCAGCGAAGCCTCCCTGGGAGCGCGGACCACCAGCCTCTGCCGGCCCCACTCCTGAGAAAGATGCTTCACTGCAGCAGTGGAACCACTTCCCCGGAGCAGGGCCAGCAACAGCTGCCAGTCCCACTCTCAAGGAGGTTTCACTGAAAGCTCTGCAGCCGACACCAAGGGAGCCACAGAATATAACCTGTGGCAAGGGGTGGGACGGGACTGGCCCATCACAGACAAGGGATGTTCTGGCTAGCCAGCGAGAGCAGCCCATGCCTGTGGTGGGCCCGTGGGGCTGGAGCAGCCTCCTGCCCAGGGCAAGCAGGGAGCTGCTCGATTTTCTACCGGTTAAACTGGAACCATTAAGCCTCACTGGTTAAGGTTAACCTTTTCCACCCCCAGTAGCCAATCACAGGAATAATGTAAGGATCAATAGCCCTCAGCAGCACTCCAACAGTGTTTTATGAAGTGTCCATCTCGAGACCCACATTTTTTCCTGCATTACGAAGAGCTGCTGCATTCTCTTACAATTTCATTTCCCCAACATTTCATTTCATTTCCTATAGTTTTGTAAATGCATCTCACCCACAGAACGCACTTGTTATTCAAGTTCTCAATGTCCCCTGAACATACACCCTTAATATACTGCTGGGATTACATAATGAAAAGAAGTCGTATCTCCTTCTTTCTGAAATTCTGCAATCAATTACAGTTTAAAGTACGTGTTAATTAGTTCAGTAGTTTCAAATAGGCACCTGGTTCTTGGCCTGAAAAACAAAACAGCTCAGATGACTTGGTCCTATTTAAAAGTTGGCTTATTTCTGTTTGTTCTCTTATATTTAATTAATTTGATGAACAGCCAAGTAGAAACAGCCAGTTCTATTCCAATATAGAGCTTGCACACCTCAAACCTACTTAAAGTGAATTTACCTCCTCTCGAAGCTGCCGTTCTCTCTCTTCTTCAAGCTTTTGGATTTCTGCCAATGATAATGTGGTCTGGGACTGACAGGCTCCCGAACTGGATTGCTGGCCCCATGTTGAAGAAGAAGGGAGCTGGGGAAAGTATTAAATAATAATTACAAATTCTCTGAATGAATACTAGTGAGACTGTAAACCTATTGACAAATTTTTTGATCCCACTGAATAAAAGCCATATGTGGTAAATCTCTGGCTGCGCCCTGTGGGTCTCATGCTTCTCACAGACACTGTCTGCCTCAGAGGCTCGTTGTGACCCTCCACGTGGCCTCTTTCTCCTTACAGGGGCCACAACTACTGAGCCATATTCATCATACACTAGTTGATAGTTTTAGGGTCAACGCCCTTTTGTAGTTTTGGTCCCTTTTGAGGGACAGACTCTGTGATGGTGTGGGGAGGTTTAGGGGGAACCCAGGCCTGCCCGCTACTCCAGGTTCCAGCCCAGGGATCTTAAGGCAGCAGCAACAGGCCAGGTTACTGCCACTTCCAGTTTAGTAGCTTTTCTCTGGGCCACTTCCCCAAATGATCTCTCCCAGTACCTTTCCTCTGGTCAGTCCTCAGCTTCTCTCTCGTGCGCTCAGGCTATGTCTAAACTACAGGGTTTTTGTGGGATACCGGAGGTAACTCGCAAAAACCCTGCCGCGTCCAAGGAACGCATTTGCTCTTCTGCTTTTTTTCGCAGAAGAGCAAATGCACCTCTTTCGGGGAGCCCTGTAAGCCTTGTTTCACGGGGCATAAGGGCTCCGCCAAAAGAGGAGGTTTTTCCACCATTTGGCCCCGTCTAGAGGGGCCAAACGGTAGAAAAGCCTCTTCCAGGGGAAGGAAAAAAAAAGCAGAAAAAGCTACGCAAAATAGAGCACATTTTGCCTAACTTTTTCCGCAAAAATGTCGCAGTCTAGACCTAGCCTCACCCACACACCCCTGCTACACTTCACTTCCTTCTTCCATCCTTCACTCTTTACCTTCCCCCTTCCTTATCTGGGGAGAAACGTTTTAAAACAGCTCCACAAGCCTTAATTGGCTGCAAACGTCTATTTAGCTTGTAGCATCCAGCAAGCTCTAATTGACCCAGGTGCCTGCCTGATTATGCTGCACTAGGCTTGGCTCTATTTACTTAGGGAAGAGAAAGCTGTTCACCCAGGGCCCAGCATGTCTTCCCTCCATTAGTGTGCAGCAGCCAGCTAGTCGGGTCTGTCACAGAAGATATTCAAATGACTGGTTTAAAAAAAGTATATGTTATTGGTCATATTTTTGTTACATGTGCCATCAGCAGCAAGGCAGTGTTAGGCTCACTGAATACAGCAGGCCAACTACCTAATAGAACAGAAACTGTTCAGCCAAAAAAAGACAACCAAAACATGTGTACATTTGCTGAATAAAAAGATAGTTACAAGGAAGAATCCATTTTGATCAAATTTTTCCTCAAAGACAGCGTGGTATTTGAAGCATTTAAGGCTCAGTTAACTCACACTGGAGGCTACTAAAACAATAAAAAACCAAACACTATACATGTTTTTGAAATTAAGGGGGAATTAAAAAAAATCTTCAAGTGCTAGATATAAGCTGAGTTGCGGCTTGTGATCAAGAGGTGACTTTTATGCAGATCAAGGGACGCCACTTTTCCACCTCCTTTCATGTCCTTAAAAACAAGCTGTGACTCTTGAACGGGGAATCAAGAATCAAGTTACTCTCTTCCTCTGGCAGCCTTTCCTGGCTGGCTGAGCTCTCCCTTCTTTCCTTTCCAATCGTTTTAATTTCTTCTCCCCTTGTTTCTCTCATCATTCCCCAAATTTCGAGCATCTGTTCCTCAATAATTCTTTGCTTTTCCTTCACCTTCCTCACCATAGGGTTCCACCACTCAGTTCCCTTTCTCTTGATTCAATTCAATTCAACTGACAGACATCTTACAAGCTAGTTCTTTTGGTCCTACTCTATGGTGATGTTTCACTTGCACATTTTTGGTGAGTGGGAAAAGTTAAATTATGGTAGAGCATTACCTTCATTTGTGCAAGTTGCTGCTGCTGCTGCTGCTGCTGTAACCGGCGCAGAGCCTCCTGCTGCTGCTGCCTCTGTCTTAGTAATTCCTTCTGGCGCTGGAGTTCTAGCTCCTTGCGCTTTCGCTCTTCCTCTTCAAGCCGCAGTCTGGCTGCCTCCTCTTCCATGTGCAACCGGTTTTCCTCAAGTTGACGCTGGGCCTCCTCCTCTTCACGTGCCCATTTGGCAGCCTCCTCTTCCTTCCCAGGAATCAAAAAAATTTAAAAGTTTCTTAGAGGACTCAGATCTAAAATACTTCATAAAACATGTAAGGTTTAGAACTTGTGAGAGAAGAGATGGCAGCTTTTTATTTAATCGTACCAATGTGATACTGTATCATTTATCAGGCTGAGATAATAATTTGGTCTACTGTCCTTCAATACAGATTTCATAATGTTCCATGAAAGAACTGGATTAAAAGGGCAAGCTGAATTAAGGTAAAGGTTAGCTAGAGGTCAGACTAGACAGAGGGAAAATCCAAATACCAACTTTCTCCTGGGATTTGTATTCACATTATTACTGTGCAACTCTACTACTTGCAACTAGCTCTCACAGTAAGTGCTGCTGTCAGTTTTCAACCCATGAAATGAGGACAAGAGGAATAAAAAGGGAAGGTTTTCAGATCAAATTAGAAATGTGGCAGTAGAGAAGAATTAAGATTTGGCTATTTCATACCACTAGAAAAGCAAGGAAGATTACTTTTGCATCAACAAGCACAAGATTATGTGGTAGGAAAAAGGAAGGAAGCATTGCTAGATGAATTGCTAGAGTATGGAGGGGAAGAGAGAGAGAAAGACATTAACATGAAGTTATACATTTTAGCAGTGGACAACTTTGAAGTGGATTCTGAAGGTAATGTGAAGACACTGAAATCGTTGGGGATCGGTATGATGCAGGCACTTTGAAAAAAATTGTGAATGCGCTGGTGGAAGCACTTGGCACATAATGGAATCCATAAAGGGGGACTCGAGAGGCCACAAATAAGGAGTTACAGTTGCTAAGCTTGGACATGTTGGAGCATGGGATGAGGTTTTAAGCAGGAATGAAGTCTTGACAGAGTGGAGCCTGGCGGACTGGCGAACATAGGCGATGTAAAGGAAGAGTCAAGGATGTAGCAGTATTCTGTAGTATGTCCAAAACACTGCATCTTACAGAGTGAATAAATGCATACAGTACACTATATGGTAGTGTACTATATGCATTTTGCCTCTCTTTTTAAATTAATGACCACTGACTGGATGGATGACTAGGATATATCAGTCAAATGTGTAATTGAAAATAAAACATTCAACAAATATAGGTCTCTCACAAGCTGGCTGCCTCCTTAAGATATTCCCACCCAGCTGAGTGAGATAGTGGCTTAATGACTAATCAAGATGCAGAAGATCAGAGAGAGGACTATTTGAACAGGCCTATGATGTCAGGAGAGGAGACCTAATGAGAGAAAAGAATAAGGGGAGTTTCTTGTCTGGGAAAGGCTTAGTGAAGTCATCCTGCAAGAAGCCAACAGAGAGCAAGTTAGGTTCCTATGGGATGGGGCCAAAGATAGGACCTCTAGGAAGCAGGGAGACCGCTGCGGTAAGCTGCTGGAGTTCCTACGGAAAGGAGACAGGAGGAGGAAGTCTGCTGTGAAGAAAAACCTACAGAAAACAGGCAGGCAGGCTAGTTCCTGTGACGGGCCAAAGCACAAAAGCCTGCTGAAAGATACCAGCCTCAAGAAGACTTATGTCAAAGGACAGTACTTGATCCTAGAGCCAGTGAAAGGCAGTAAAACTCTAGGAAACGGTTGAGAACCAGGGCCAGAAGATACATAGATTATTTGGGACTTTGAACTTCAGTTGGATATTATAATACTCTGAAGGGGCTGAACTAGCTACCTTCTCAGCCAGAACTTATAACATGCAAAGACAGAAGGCCTGCAGGAGGCAACAAAGACTATCTCTGTCATGGTGCAAGGAGGCACTCCTGTGATAAACGTGAACTACTACCTACTCCACTTTCTCAACAATCAAGTTTAGATGGCTTTCCACAGCACCAAGTTTGCTCACCTTTATCATTATCAGGTTGAAAGGCAAATTTAATCTATATTCATTCAATTTAACTCTGCCCATGTGAAGTTCCACTACCAGATTCCTATCCTGATAAGAAAGGAACATCCTTAGAAAGGATCGTCCTCTTCTCAGCTGGCACTAGCAAGTCTCCATGTTCACTCAGTTCCAGCATCTCCTATGCTTGAGCATGGTAAATCTCTTGTAATCATTTTCACCTGTTTACGAAGCAACTCTTCTCGCTGACGTCTTTCCTCCTCTTCTCTTCTCCTCTCCTCCAATCTTCTAAGTGCTTCCTCTTGCTGTTGTCGCTCCTCTTCCTCCCGTTGTCGTCTTAGTGCAATTTCCTGCTCTCTCTGCCGCCTCAGGGCTTCTTCCTGAAATGAAGAAAAATGAACAAAAGAAAAAAGTGATACATACACAAGAGTTGGGAGCCACTGCTGTATATTGTCTAGACTTACGTACAGAGAATCCTCCAGTGCACCACACTTTTTAATGAGGCAATTATACCAACATATCCCCTCGTATCCTACAAACAGATCAGAAATTTACCAATCTCCCTACTATGATCAACAATTCATCCTATTCTTCATATGCAATCCAAAAAAAATCCACCATCCTATTTTGAGCTATAGAGGTTAATTATCCCTATTCACGCTATTCTGCACAGACTTGCAAGATTATTATACTGACTGTATTCAGCTGGGAAGAGGACTAACCACCACTTCAAACACATATTTGGTAGGAATTTAAAATACATCTTCAGCATCACCTTACTCATGATGAACTTCTGCTGTTAAACCTGATGCTCAATGACTCAGCAAAATGGCCACCAGAAAAATGTCACACACAAATGGCAGTTTAAGTTCACAGGATTGCTCACAATGCACTTTTGATATCAGAATAAACATGACATGAATTACTACTTGCATTGCTCAAGCGCACCTAAATAAACATTGGGGAATTTTGTGCTGTTCACTGAGTGCACTCACAGAGAAGGTAAGGACAAAGACTTTAAAAACTAATTTAAGATGAGACTTAACGAGAGGAAAAGGAACAGAAATAAGAGCATAAGTTTACATAGACTATGTATAATTTGGTTTTAAATAATTAAAACTAAACATCAGCAAAGTTTAAATCTCTTACAATGTGTAGATCTCTCTCAATACATGAAGCCCCTCACTCCAATATAGAACTTGAAAGTTACTGTACCCTTTCAAGTGAACTCAATCAGATGTCTACTGATGTCTATGATCCAAACAGAGAATATAGCCATTTCTTTGGAGAACACATGGACCTTTTCGTATGGACTGGAAATATTTTCAGCTTGAATCTGTATAATCTTTTAGCACGTACCTTCTATTCAGCTATGAAAATCTGAGACTATAGGTTAAAAAAAAAAATCTACCCTGTGAGACATGCTAACAGAAAAGAAGGAGTTCCAGTTGAGAAATGAAGAGAAGCCCTAGATGCATGTATAAAGATACAAATTGACTGTTGTGATAGGTTGTTGTCACCCCTAAAGGACTCATAACTACATGAGTCTAAGTCAATAAAATGGTTTGATTCTCAGAATCAGTCTCACCTTTCAGAGAGGTAGCCATGTTAATTGTTTCAGCAAAAACAAAGAGGAGTCCTGTGGCACCTTAAAGACTAACCAATTTATTTGGGCATAAACTTTCACAGATTGCAGTCCACATAATCAGACGCATAAAGTGGAAACTTCAGTTTGGCAACGATACATACACACATGCAAAGACAGGAGTGTTACATTACTATGCAGAGGCCAACTCAATCAGGGTGGGATGTGCCCCATTCCCAAAAGCTGATAAGGTTAGAATACGAAAAGAGGGAAAATGACCTTTTATACTATACTAGCTATTTCCAGTCTCTATTCATGCCCAGTTTGATAGGGTCAGGTCTGCATATGAACGCCAGCTCTGCAGTTTCATGCTGCAGCCTGTTTTTGAAGTTTTTTTGCCCAATTATGACAACTTTCAGGTATGTTACTGAGTGTCCAGGAAAGATGAAGTCCTCTCCCACTGATTTTCTTAATATTACCATTCTTGATATATGATTTGTGTCCATTTATTCTTTTACAGAGAGACTGTCCAGTTTGGCCAATGTCATTGATGGCATATATAACATTAGAAGATGTGCAGGTGAACAAGTCCCTAATGGTATGGCTGATAATAGGGTCACTAGGGTAGATATGTGGACAGAGTTGTCAATAGGGTTTATAGCCGGGACTGGCTCCTGGGTTAGTGTTCCTGTTGGTGGTGAGTGAGTATTGGCTTCTAATTGGGATGCTGGTCTGTAAGCTAGCACTTGCCTGCCACCCAAGGTCTGTGAGAGATGGACAATCATCTAGGAAAGGTTGTAGATCCTTTCCAGACTGACAGAATCAAGCAGGTACCGAGAACTCATATACTATAGAAGAAACCCAACAAATAAAGCTAACAGCACAGATCATTACCTATAGCCCCAGCTAAAACCTCTCCAGCACATCATCAAGGATCTACAACCTATCCTTTCTTAGATGCCAACCCCTGGCTAGCTCACTACAAAAAGTCTCAGAGGGGTAGCCATATTAATCTAACTGTAAAAACAACAAGGAGCCCTGTTACATTTATACATTCCTCATTACACTAGTATATACTGAACTGTAATCAAGTGAGAGACTGGAATTATGAGCCATTTTGGAGAATTACTACAGAATCCTACACAGAAGAAACCTACTTAACTCAAGAACAAAAGCAGAACGGAATTTGAATTGGAAATGTCACTCACACAAGAACACAGTTCTAAAATTTCTGGCAAGAGTCTCATGCTAAGTACAGAAAAAGAAACTTATTTCAACAACATAAGGACAAAAATACTTAACTGTCTTCACGTACACTTTTGAGAGGTAAATCAGATCACACAAGATTTTGGAGGTTGGTTTTCCTACAGAACTGCAGTAATACTTACATAGAATCATAGAATACTAGGACTGGAAGGAACCTTGAGAGGTCATCGAGTCCAGTCCCCTGTCCTCATGGCAGGACCCAGTAGTGTCTAGACCAGTGTTTCTCAACCTTTTTTTGCTTGTGGCCCCCTTCTGAGCCTCGTTTACCTCTGTGGCCCCCCTCATAGCCGCGGTTAGTTGGAAAAAAAAGGTACATAATTTACCTAATATTCCATTTTTTCCATGTGGACCCCTAGAGGTAGGGCGTGGCCCCTGGGGAGCCATATGACCCACGGTTGAGAACCACTGGTCTAGACCATCCCTGATAGACATTTGTTTAACCTACTCTTAAATATCTCCACAGATGGAGATTCCACAACCTCCCTAGGCAATTTATTCCAGTGTTTAACCACCCTGACAGGTAGGAACTTTTTCCTAATGTCCAACCTAAACCTCCCTTGCTGCAGTTTAAGCCTACTGCTTCTTGCTATATCCTCAGAGGCCAGGAAGAACAAGTTTTCTCTCTCCTCCTTGTGACACCCTTTTAGATACCTGAAAACCGCTATCATGTCCCCTCTCAATCTTCTCTTTTCCAAACCAATTCTTTCAGTCTTCCTTCACAGGTCGTGTTCTCTAGACCTTTAATCATTCTTGTTGCTCTTCTCTGGACCTTCTCCAATTTCTCCACATCTTTCTTGAAATGTGGAGCCCAGAACTGGACACAATACTCCAAATGACACCTAATCAGCGCAGAGTAGAGTGGAAGAACGACTTCTCATGTCTTGCTCACAACACTCCTGTTAATGCATCCTAGAATCATGTTGGCTTTTTTTGCAACAGCGTCACACTGTTAACTCATATTTAGCTTGTGGGCCACTATATAGCTTCAGCTTTAAACTGTGTTGAAAAAAAACCTCACCTGCTTTCTCCGCGCCAGTTCCTCCTCTTCTCGCCGTTTCCGCTCTTCCTCCTGTTGCCTCCTAAGTAGCTCCTCTTGTTGTCTTCGAAGTTCCTCCTGTCTTTTTCTCTCTTCCTCTTCCCGTTTGGCCCTTATTTCCACTTCTCTCCGCTCTTGCTCTAGCTGCAATTACATAAAACTACTATTAGATACAAGAGCAGAGTAGGTGAGGCTCTCCTACACCATTCTTTGTAGTGATCCCACAGTAAATCTATGTTGCCTCAGGGTCTAGACACCAATAACATTTAGATTGATTTCTTGGGAGAGGGGGTCATAATTTTTTCTTTCCATATCAGTTCTCCTGTGCCAGCTCCTTAAAACTATTGCTGAATTAAGAATACAGGTGGGCAATATTTTTGATGGGGGTGGGCACTCCAACAATTTGTAAAGTAGTCAAGGGCTGCACTCTTCTATGATATTAATGGAGAAGGTATAGGGTCTGGGATGGAGGTTGGCTGCATAAGGGAGCTTGGATAGGCAACTGCAATGCAGGAAAGAGTGTGGAGTCTGGGAGGGAGTTTGGGTGGAGGAGGGATGTGTGACCCAGGGCAGGGGATTTGAGTGCAGGGTCCAGGATGGGGTATGCATGTAGGAGAGGGTACTGGACTGGTGAGGGAGTTGTGACCAAGAGCAGAGTGCAGTAGGGGGTCCAGAGTGCTTTGGTGCAGGCTTTGTAGGCGGTGCCTGGCCAACAGCCCATTGGGACCGAGCCTACCATGCACCCACTCGCTGCTCAAAGTGGCCAACTGCTGAGGCCAAGTGCATCTCTGCACTGTGCACTCTTTGGGGTGGAAAGGAACTTCGCATGCTGCCTGTGTCACAAGCACGGCCCCAGGCAGCTCCCACTGTGCTGGGGCAGTGCACAGAGAAGCACATGCTAGTCCCAGCAGCCAAACACTTTGAGCAGCATGCGGGGGTGCAGCAAACAGGGAGCCTACCCAAGGGTCCCATTGGGTCATGGGACATTGACAGGCCGGACTGTGGTGGGCCAGATCTGAAGGTTTGGCAGGGTTGCGGGGCAAATTTTGCTCACCCCTGATTAAGAGACTACAAAGAGTCACTAAGAGGTCATCCCAAGCAGTACATCCTACACCATTTTGTATTATGACTCATAGAAGGTACTAGCAGGCTGCATCCTGTGCTTGCTACGCTCTCTCTGGCTGCTTTTGTGGCCAGTGAGCCTGATGATGTCATTCTGTTGCCCAGCAGGAAAACTTTTAATGTATAGGGAGACTAGAATATCTATGAATTGCCTCAACAATTAGCACTCACTATTCCCTGAACTGATTTGCACAAGAAGAAGTTGGGATTCTAATAGCAGCAAGATCTAACAGTTATTGCTCCTACCAGCAAAGGAAGAAATTCAATTTGAATGTTTAAGTTTGACCCAACACTAAAAATAATCTCAATCTCAGATCTCAGAGATGCCCAAGAATGTTTTATACACAAGTGTAAAAATATAACTATTAATTTAGAACATCAGTAGCATCCTTCTACAATGAAACTCGTATTTTCTGCAGGATACATGATAGTCTCTGACCTTCGCAGCTTTGGCCTTCTCAATCTGCTGAAGTTGTTCTAACGCTGGTCCCTGAGCTGTAGTATCAATGGGGAGATCCCAGACACTGCTTCCTTCCCAAACTGCAAAGTAAAGACAATAGGATAACTAATATTCACAAGCTGTAGTAAGAGGACTATCAGAAGCCAAGTAGAGAGAGGCCTTATGCATTCTGGTTATTACTATGTTACAAATACTGAAAACATAATGGTGTGCTGCACTCTTATAATTATGTTCAGTAAAGAAGCCACACTTGCTTAATATCCCAGGGAGCAAGGCCTGATAACCCTAATACTTTCCTCAGAAGCATAGATGCATCAAGGTGAGGGGTCTACCACCAAATTCTAGACCAAGCCCCCACTGTCCAACCCTCCCTCCTTCCTTACATTACAGTGTGAAGGGGCTTCTGTCCTGGTGGAAGTATGCTACTTTTTTTTACATCTCTTTGGCTGAAGAGCTCTAGTGGTGATGCACAGCTGTATTTCCTTACCCTCAGCCATTCAAAATAGAATTTTCCTTGGAGTATGAGGTGAGTTGAAGACCTGTTTTTCATTTCTAATGGAAGCTGAGATATGCAAACCCTGATCCATCTTGCCTTTAGCAAGCAGCAAAAAGAGGTGCAATCGTTGAAAAAGATTCAGGCCCTAGGGACTTCCTAGAAGTAGTCTCTTACCTGTGGACTGTGAGGCTGTTGACTGAAGCTCCCAAATTGAGCTAGCATCTGGCACTGACACAGATCTTGTTACAGATGGCATCAGGTTCTGTTCAGATATTCTGTAATACAAACAAGAAGATTCTACATGCTACTTCCAAAGACAGGTCTGCTCTGAACACACAATGGGCATTTTTAATTTAGTAACATGCCACTGCATTTTCCTTCATCCCCATCCTAACAAACCTCTATTTAAAACAAAAACTTGTTGCTGAGAGTACCGCGCAGAAAGTTCTCTCCTGTCTAAAGATCATTCAGTCAAGGATACTACAAGCAGTAGCTCACAGGCTACCTGACTAAAGGCATATGAAATTCTAGAATTCACTTGCCTCTGCCAGTTGAATTCCAGCACACTGTGTCCTCACAAAAGTGCTTTACCAATCCTGGTCAGGACTTTGGTGACAATTTCCCCCATAAGAGGATTCCCCAGGACTTCAACCGGAGACTTCTCATTTTCATAAGTCCTCTCCCAAACAGAAGCCGTGGACAAAAAGGTATTCAATATCCAACAGCTTTTTTATAGTTCACACCCCCACCACCTGGAAAAAAGTTGAATGCACAACCCTAGATACGACCAAGCAATTCTGAAACAGACATACGTAGGCAGCAGGAGAACACCACACTAACAACCACAGCCTAAGATGGATAATAATCAGTCGAGATCTGCACACTCACCTCATCTTCAAGGCCTGGAACTGTTGTAAGAGGAGAGCCAGTTGCTGCTGCTGCTGGGATGAGAGGGCTGCTTTTTGCTGCTGTGCCAGCACCTGTGCATACTGTTGTCTTTAAAAGAGAAACAGAGAGCCATTGGAATTTGTTCACTGTGTCTAACTAGGTAACATCCAGGTCATGGAAGTCCTACATTATCCTCAGGTCTCCATCCAGTCTAATCCCCAGTAATCCAAAAAAACAATCTATCTGTACTCACATGGATTCCTGAAGGACACCACAAAATGGGATCTGGGAAGAGCTAGGGTATAGACACAGTGAACTGGCCTAGACTGGCAGAACAAAATTTCCTGCCTCACCTCCAACCTGACTCTTCCTTTCCAATTTGCAATTTTAAGCTTGGTGCTTTCTGCACTTCCCCAAGTGATATAAAGATCATTTATATGCTGACCTACTTTTGTAACTGTCCAGCTAGTCAAGCCCACATTCCCATTACAGCTACAGACCCTCTTGACATTAGCAATCCTAGATGAAGAGCCATTATTCAAAGGTCATGAAAATGCAATACACCTTTATGCACAATTGCAAAAAGCTCCCAGTCTTTAATTACTTTCTTTACTCTAACCTTCTGCCATACAAGTTGTTAGAAATGGGTCAGACCCCAGAGACTCCAATTCCCATTTCACTGTGCAAAAACTGGTATCAAGCTACAGTCTTCAGAGAAAACTGATCAAGGGAAACCTGGGGGGCTCCTGGTCACATGACACCCCCCCACATTCCAGGAAAGGCTGGGAAAGCCCCCTCCACCCAGGCCTTGCGTTCTGTGGTCCTGCCTCTCTCCCACCCCCTCCCCACTGCTGCTCCATTCCCACCCCACCTCTTTCCCCAACCAAGGTGGCGCAGGGGACTAGTGGGACTTGCACCCTCCCCTTCCCCCCCCCCCAGATTTTCCTCCTACACTCACCAGCAGTGGCACCGACTGCCACTGCACTCTGTTTCTCTCTGGCAAGTGCAGGGGTGGTCCGGTCCTGTCCCCTCCCTGGGCACAGCAAAGCAGCAGGGCCAGCTTGCTCCTCTTCTCCTGCCACTACCAGTGAGTATGGTGAGGGTGACCCCTGCAGGAGGCACCAAGTGCCTTTTTCCCCAGTAAACCTGCCCACAATGTTTGGGTTCATTGTGACCCTCGTGCATGCCTTCACACCCCACCCCTGTCTTCAATAGTTCCCCGCATCTCCAAGAAACGAGTCGACAGAGGAAAAGATGGTTCTGCACTGGGTTTTCTATTTGCCTCAAAACATCAAAGAGGTTCTGCTCTACTTGACTCCAAATCCCCAAGACAGTTTGCAAGGAGGATCAGGATTCTTTTTGATAAATAGATACATACATAGCAATTCTTATCTACCTATAGCACATATGACTAGAGTAAGTAGTACTTAAGGTATACAAGACAGTGAAGTGTGCCTGGGGTAGCTAGCTCTAGGTTTAAGGTCACTGCAGTTGGAGTTGCAGCATTCTCAGCTCTACTGCCCAGGGAAGGAATCAATGTTCCGAAGCTGAACCCGAACAATTACAACTGCAGAGCAGAACACAGCCACTAGCAGATCTCTGTGACTACTGATCTTACTGTATTAAAAACTGCTGGTACTGGAGGTGCTGCATTTGGTACAGGGCCGTAAGTTCTTGTTGTCTAGTTAGTCGCTCCTGGTCCATCTCACCCTGTGTTTGGAAATAAGCCACTTATTAACAGTGTGAATATTTACAACTTTTAGTATTGCTCTCAACAGGTAATGCAAAGGAAGACAAATAGCATACCCAGCAGCATGTAGACATCAGAAAGTATTTTAAATCAAAACTCCTGACCATCCAAAAAATACATGCTGTCAATGAAATAAGCAGAGATACACAGCTTTTATCAGATATTGGGACTATGCCCTAATGCCTCAACATAACAAAGCATGTAAGTATAAGTTTAAAATTAAGTGAAAACAGTGACCAACTTCACTCCCTTTCCTTTCCCAAGCTGCTGTTTCCCAGAGGGTTGCAAACTTGATACTGAAAGCACATGAACTTCTAAGAGCAAGGATTTATGACATTACTCAGAGAATAATATTTCTCATTTAAAAAATCATTGTTTGACTTGATGACGGTCAAATGCTTACCAGCTGTGGAGGTGGTGCTGGACCTGGAGAGAAGGGGACCCTGCCCCACATTTTCATGATGTCTCCAAGTGGCTGGAAGCTCTCATCGCACGCTCGCTTTACTAACAGGGACATAGTGAAATACCCAGCCTGAAACCACTCTGTCATCTCCTGGTTACTGAAGGGACCTGCAATATTACCCACCAATACATAAAGACAGAAAAGTCAAGTTCATTGTGTAGGGAACCAAGTGCATGGAACTCAAAAATAGAGACAATATCTCAATGTCAGTGGCTCCCACCTTTATATCCCCCTTGCTCTACTGCTGTGAATTACTTATGGGACTGCACATTTATTCCAGATCCTAGGTCTGTTCCTTGAAATAACAGTTAATTCAGCAACTCTGACAAAGACAATCTGTATGATTTATAAGGTGTGCATCTTGTACACCATTTTTCTGTATAATTTATACACTTTGGGATAATACTTTAGTAACAGCAAGGTGGATGGGAAGAAAAGATGTCTGTCTTGTAATTCTGGATCTCTGAAGGTATTTTGTAAAATATTTATATATTTAGCTTCTTAACAGAAGACTATCAGAACTAGGGATGTTAAATGCTAACTGGTAAGCATCACCCTTAATGAGTGAGGCTTACCAATTATGGTTAACTGATGGTGGGCTGCTCCAGGGATCCAGGGCCCATGACAGGGATGCCACTCCAGCTTGCCCCTGTTTAATCTGTTAACTTGTTCAAGTTTCAACTGGTTAATTAAACAGGATTTTACATCCCTAGTCAGAACTCCCTTAAATCTCAGGACTGTTTCCCCCCCCCCCCCCAAGTAAAATTACATTAAAAAAAAGACCGGACCTCACCCCCTGAAAGCTGCACTTTACCCATTTCCACCCTAATATATGCACTGCAATGAACATACAATGCTAATACAGTCTTTCAAAGAATCTCATAAATCCTTTAAAGATGGCCAACATCAAAAATATTCAGAGAAATACACTTGACACAAGGTAACTTCCAATGAGAAGAGAGGATAGAGGATTAGCAAGAATCCCGCAAGGAGATGTCTTCAGAGAAGCAGAATTACAGACTAGGTAATTTCCCCCGCTGTGAAGGATGCTCTCTACTGTAGAACAAGTAACATGAAGGGCACCCCAGAAGAAAAATACCTGAAGAGCTGGACAGTGTCCGCTTTTAGAGGCCAAATCCAAAAAACAATTAATTATCCTTAATGGGCCAGCTCATCACCAGATTCCAAAAGCCAATATGGCATAGCCTCCCACAAAAACTTCTTTCAACTTCAGTCAAGGAGCAACTTACAATCAGAGGGCAACATTTACTCATGGCACTAGGTGGCAAGCAACGTTCAAATACTGCCTTGATTTGCAATCCGCACCATTATTGTGGATCTCACCAGTCTACATACCTTTAGAAACAGGGGAACTCTTCCCATTTTGAGGTAGAACTCAGGAAGTTGGCATTTTTAGAAAATATATTCACTCTTATGTTTTGAGTACAAACTCTCTATCCCCGGGATTGGTATTTTATATTATGTATAGAGTCAAGCACAAATTAAGATAGATTGAGGAGGTTCTACCATATTAGCAAATGTAAAGGAAAAAATAATATTAAAAAGCTCACCTAGGAAATTTCTTTCCTATACAAAGAAACTTCACAGATGTGTTTCCTATCACCCCTAGAAGTATGCATGCAAGCAAGGCCTCTGATGCTGGTCCAGGCACAGAACCACTCTCTGAAAATCTACCCAAAGTAAAAAGTTTGCAAAACTGCGCACACTAAATTAGGTGAGCTACGTACTTAGATATTTAACCAAACTTTAGAGAATAAACTAATTCTATGGCTTTTTCAGTATAATCTTGACCAGGTGGAACTGCTAGATATACAAGGCCCAAGAAAGGATTTGCACATCAAAATGTGTTTCTCCCTCTCTACACCTTTATATACTGATAGCTTGTACAGTAAGATGTTCATAGCAGTGAGTGGGATCTGTAAAAGGAAGGATTAACTAAATAACTGTGCACATACTGCAAGCCTCTGAGATGGTTATTGAGATGCCTTTGGTATAACTATGGACAAATGCTTAGTGACACAGAATGGAATCTCTAATTTGTAACATCTAGAATGTATGAAGACCAAGCTGCTGCCTTGCATTTCCTTGTATGATAATTGACTATTTATCTCCACAAAATATCTGCTTCACATCTGCACCTGTGTCAAGTATGCAATACTACTGCCACCTAACTTGAGATGCAAATCTTAATTCATCTGTCTAATGAGATTTTTGATGACATCTTCTCAGTCTACCCAGGTAGTCCAACATTACCACTGTTGTGCTTGGCTATAACATACAGTATCCTGATTTGAACTGATTGTTTCATTAAACTTTATCAAATCAAAACACTGTGGCTGCGGCAGGCATCTTGGAACCAAAACTGAATGAGACTGAAAGACAGAAAGGGAACAGAAATCTTTAATGTCCTTTTGAATACGGACACACTGGAGATTTTGCTCACTTAATACTAGTATGTCCTGGGGCTGCATTAAGAAGCTTACTATTGACCAGGATGTAGATGACTTTTGAATCAAGTCAGCTATTTTCACTTGCATTTCATTGGAAATTAAGACGACATCTTCGGCTGTGTCCAGAGTTACTCTCAGGTGTTGTGTCTTCAGTATTAGGAATAGATAGCTCTTCTCCACATTGACCAAAAACCCATGGTATTGCAAGTAAATCATGGTGGTTTAGTGCCCAGTATGAACTCTTTTCTTCAATAGGCCTCAGATGCATACAACAGGCAAATGCCTATTTCCAACTCCCAAGGGAATGGCCCCAGGCTCCTTATTCTGGTAACAACTTGAAACATCACATGAGATAGCGGACATACTGGTAAGTGGAATGACACCCCCAAATGAGTTACGGGCTGGTGTGCTTAAAGTCGACTGAGGTCAGTAAATTCCTTGCAGAGATTGCTTCAATGAACTTTTGTTTCCATCTAATATTTTGATCACTAGAGTACAGCTCTCACACCCCCATTTCTCTTTTGGGAAATAAAGAACATACCCCTACATTTCTTGCTTAATGGTATTGTTTCTACATCTTCAATACACCGATGATTGGAAATGTCTTAATTTGCTTTCAGAAGCTTGTTTGGGGACACTGACGCCAGGAGTATTACAAATCTATCTTTCGGGTGTCACATCAAGTCTACTGAATATCCTGAAACAAAAAACAGGACTCTGTAGCACTTTAAAGACTAACAAGATGGTTTATTAGGTGATGAGCTTTCGTGAGCCAGACCCACTTCCTCAGGGGAGGTTGCCCAGCTATCCTCTAATATTGACATGTTCATAGATTTTCAGTTCCATGGTATCGAAGAGGTCTGATTAGCTACTGACATGTAAGACAACTATTTTTAAGATTTGGTCTAACTTACAGAAGCATCTAATGAGTCACAAAGCAATCTATAGGGCATGGGATGCACTACGTAAAGGAACAGCTCTTCTAAATCTTTTTCACAAGAGCTGCGAAATCCCTGCACAAATGGCTCTTCTCCTCCCTATAAGGAGCACTGCTCCCTTTTGGTGCATTTTTTAGGTAGAATAAATTTATTGTAAACTTCTCTTAGCAGTTCTGTGAAGCAAAAGAGGAAGTGGAAAGGGCACAGACCTACCCTGAATTTCTCCTTGTGGATCCTTGTAGTACCACTTCTGCATGGAGTCATGGAGTACTGGCATGGAGGAACCTTTTGCTCGGTGCTCTTGAAGTTTTGCTGCTAGTCTCTCATCATCCAATGCACTGTCCTGCAGATATGCCACCATTTTCTCTGCCTGCTGCAATAGAGAGAGCAAGAGACACATTAGAAAATTCTGCATTACAATTAATGCACACACGATGGCATTCAATGAAACTAAGAGCATGGTGTCAATCACAAACTTGTACAGTACCTAGACAACGGTCAAGTGTGCTGCAGAATCTATAGTTAGAGCTAGGCAAGGCAGTATAACCAGGACTAATGAGCTCAAAACCTGCATCTGGTGGGCTACAAGAGGGTTAACAGATTAAAGAACTGCACCTATAATAATTTACTCCCCAGGTCTTCAACAACTCCGTGCCAGTCTCTCCAGGGGCTTTGAAACATGGAAGTCTCACAATAACCTTTTAAGTTAGATATTGTGCCCATTTGACATATGGATACAATCAAGGCTCGACAATCGCGGCGAAAACCACTCGCCAGCCCCGCATCGTGCATGCACGAGACTCACACTGCACATGCGCGGACTGCCGGTGAATGGGGAGACCGGCTGAAATCTACTCGCCATTGGCGAGTAGATAGGCATATTTGTCGAGCCCTGGATACAATGATGCAAATACTGAATCGATTTGCCCAAGGAATCTCACACTATCAATGGCAGAGTCAGTGAATAGAACACAGAAATGGCTGTAATATGGGAGAAGCCTCATCTACTACTAATCGCTGCTAGACTATGGTCTCATTTCTTCAGCTGCTACAGAATGCAGTTTACACATGAGGAGGAAAATGTGCATATCTGAAACTTTTTCTTACTTTTTAAAATGCTCTACCACATGACCTGGGCATACAGAAAGTTTACTTGGTACTTGAAAGCTAAGACACTTTGGTTAACTCATGATGTATTACTAAATGGAATCTCTACTAACAGATTATATTGGCAGCAGAGGGTAACACATTGCCAGATTTATGACTTGACTTATGACATTTGCTAAAGGAATAAATTGTTACCCGAACTCCACAGGAAGCAAACAGTGCCATAAGGAACCTCAAATATTAAGAAATGGCACTACAAGCTTTGATTCTCTCTCAACATAATTATAGCCTGAGTATGAAAGGATTTGACAAACTATTGTACACAAACGTCTTAGGGGGTACCATGTTTGTCTGTAACTTTAAAAACAAGCAGTCCTGTGGCACTTTAGAGACTAACACATATCATGAGCTTTTATGGGTAAAACCCACTTTGCCAGATGAGTTGAAGTGGAAAATATAGAATCCAGAATATAAATTACAGCAAAAGCAGTTACTCATAAATTGTAGGCCCAGTGTTAAAGATTCTAACTGAGTCAGGTTGGACGTATCCTATTCTGAGCACTTCAGGTGTAAACGCCAATATCAAAGGCAGGGGAATTTGCCATTGTGGTGTGTTAACCAGTTAATATCCTTATTTAAGCCTAAGTTGAGAGAGTCAAATTTGTAAATTAATTCCAGTCTCTCTCTCTAACTGGGTGATAAAATTCCTTTGTAGAAGAATGGCTACTTTTAAATCCATTTTTGAATGTCCAAAAAGGTTAAAATGTTCCCTTAAAGCCATGGTGCCCATCATGTTAGCCACTAGCTACACATGGCTATTTGGCCAGTTGACTGGCTAGTTCACTACAGCAGTAGCCACTATAGTAGCTACTGCTTCAGAACTGGTTGAAGATGATGGTCCTGCAGATTTAGGTATATTACCATTCCTGAGGCCTGATTTGTGTCTATTACTCCTTTGTCACAGAGACTGTCCAATTCGGCCAACACACAGAGGGGTATTGCTGGCACTTGACGGCATCGCTGCAGGGTGATCATTGTGCTGCAGGTACAGAACCGGCCAGCAGCAGGCCCAGCTCCTAAGTGAGGGTGAGGGGCAGAAGAGCACGCAGGGCTCCATGCACTGCTCTTGGCCTGAGCACTAGCTCCTCACTCCCATTGGCTAGAATCTACCGCTGCCTGCTTCTGAGGTGCAGCATGGTCTGCGGGGACAAGATAGGCAGGAAGCTGCCTTAGTACCCCTGCTGCACCGCTAACAGAGCGCTGCTTGAGGTAAGCCTCTCCTGCCCCAATTCTGACCCACACCCTTTCATCTTCAGCCCTACCCCAGAAACCACACTTAAGTCAAATTATGGTCGGTCACGGGCATCAATAATTTTCTTCAAATGAGTTATAAGAAAAAAAAGTTTGAAAACCACTGCATTAGAGGATGTGCAGTTGTATGAGCCCCCAATGCCGTGGCTTACGTGGGGTCCTGTGATGGTGTCACTTGTACAGATATGTGAACAGATTTGGCAACAGGGTTTGTTGCCAGGGCAAGTTCCTGAGTGAGTCTATCTGTGGTGTGGTGTGTGTGGCTGCAGATAAATATTTGATTAAGGTTGGCGGGGGTTGGGGAGGGGTTCTGGAGATGAGCATTGGCCTATCTCCCCAAAGGCTGAGAGTGAGGGGCTGTTTTCCAGGATAGATTGTAGGTTGTCAATGAATCTCTGGAGGGGGCCCAAGCTGGGGGCCCTAAGTGATGACCAGTGGTCGTCTGTTATTTTCCTTGTTGGGCCTGTTTGAAGTAGGTAACTTCTGGGTACTTCTCTGGCTCTGTCAATCTGTTTCTTCACCTCCCCAGGTGGGTATTTAAGTTATTGTATACAAAGGACTTGACAAGTTATATTCCCCTATTTTTAGTTGTTCTAAGCCATCAGAAAGTGCTCATTCATTCAGTTTCCTTCTATTGTTGGTATTTGGTGTAAACAGAAGGAATTTTAAAAATTAGAGAAATTCTACCTGCTCTACACTTGAAACCCTCTTCTTGATCTGGATCAACATATCTGAAAGTTTTCCTATATGATTTCTAAAATGTTCCATCACATGACCTGAGCATTCAGAAGGTCAACTTGCTACTTGAAGGTTATAATAATTGGGTTAATTCATGATATATTATTGAATGGAATGCCTAGTAACAGATTATACTGGTAAGAGAAGATTACTGATTGCCAAATTTATAACTTGACTTATGACATTTGCGAAATGAATAAATTGTTACCTGAACTTGACTGGAAGCAAGAAGTACCATAGGGCGTCTCAAATATTAAGAAACTGAACTACATGCTTTGATTCTCTCTCAACATAATGACTATAAGCAAGGAAGTAGCCTGAGTATGAAAGGACTTGACAAACTATTATACACAAGGACTTTACAAGTTACAATCCTCTATTTTTACAGGCCTAAGCTATCAAGAACTGCTCATTCTTTTAGTGTTCTTCCACTGTCCAACGTTCTGTAAACAAAGGAGGAATTTTTTAAAATTAGAGAAAAATTCTACCTGCTCTAAGTGTTTGAGACCCTCTTCATCATCTGGATCAGCTGGAATGTTGCCCATGCCTGGAGCAGCTGAGACTGATGTCTGAACTGGCTTTAGGGCAGGATTTGTATTGGCAACAGGTGGACAAAGATGAACAGGGGAAGCTGTAACTGGAGGACTCTGTGGCAAAGGTTGAACAGCATGAGACAAATCTAGAGAAAGAATTAAAAGTGTACCATGAAATTCCTCTGACACATACAACACAGACAGATCATATGAAAATGGCTCTTACAAAGTTAAATGTTTGAGAAAGATCACAAAGTAACCTATCAGCACCAGAATAAAGATCACCTAGTCGATTTAATAAAAATTTGAAACACTTTCAGCAACCTGATTACCAATTCTAATTTTCTGCTCCAAATGCCTACTTTTGTGGTCTCTCTGAAGACAAATCTAGCCACCACTTTCTCCCAGGGATACCACCCAAAGGTTGTATGCATCTAAGTATATTACCTTCTCCTCTACTGGGCACTGTGGATGGCGGTGCGTTCTCAGTTTGATTTTCTTTGTCTTCCATTTTTTCTGTTAGTTCTGAAACACACTCTTCCTTCCTCTCAAATAGGCTGGCCTGTAGTGGTTCTTGTGGCTGGAGTTTTGATGGAGTACCTGACCTGGCAGACGGTGAAGATGCTCTGACTGCTTCTTCTGCTGCCTCTGTAACATTTGAAGTTTTTAGGTTATTTTAAGACTTTGAAATCTAAGAACACAGCATATTACAAATACCCAGATAAATCATTCTTACCTGCTGTTACTGTATCTCTTTTATCTCCCTCCCTCTTAGCTGCCTTTTCAAGATCTTTGACTTCTTCACCATGGTCCCCTTCAGAGTCAGAATGTTCATCCTCTTCTTCTACAGGCCGGAAATCCATTTCCTGTTCCTCAGGGATTGGCTCCTTCTGAACCTTCTATAGACACAAACACATACAACTTTACAGACTGCTTTCCACAACAGGAAATCTATTCACATCTACAAGTAAGGTTCTCACCTTTAATGAGAGAAAAGCCCCAGATGAGTCAAATGTTCCCATTTCTTCTTCTGCATCTTCCAAGCACCATTCAGGGAGACTGTCCCTATCATCCTCCATACTGCCACACCGCATTCGTCGGTAACCCCGCTCATCATCCCGATCTCGGAAATCAAATTCAAACCTCCGCCGTCCCATAGGTTCTCGCCAGCCTGCAGAACGAGGGCCGTCTAAAGGGGGGAAGTAACTTTACAAGACAGTCCCCGGGACAAAAACTTATTTGAAAGGGTGATAAGGAAAGGGGAAAGAGGACAAATAGTGAAAAAATTCAGACCTCCACTACAGGGTACAAAGCACCTGTCAATGGGCATTTTAAAGAAAAAAAAAAAGCAGCCAGAGTTCATAAGACTACTTCCCCTTATATCAGAGGGGTAGCCATGTTAGTCTGGATCTGCAAAAGCGACAAGGAGTCCTGTAGCACCTTACAGACTAACAGATGTATTGGAGCATAAGCTTTTGTGGGCATCTGACGAAGTGGGTCTTTGCCCACAAAAGCTTATGCTCCAATACATCTGTTAGTCTATAAGGTGCTACAGGACTCCTTGTCACTTTCCCTTATAGACTCCCAAATCTGAAAACAAAGTTACTGTTAAAAAGCAGCCTAAAAAGAAGTTGTAGGTCATGAAACAGCCAAAACACCAAAATGACACCTATAAAATCAGACATGATTTGATTCAGTGGGACAACTACAGTAGGAATCAGTGACTGATGTATTTAAGAATAAAGGGGATGGGGGAAGGAAGCTTTCATTGAATCCAATGCTCTTTTTTTTTTTTTTTTCTTTTTAAACACAAAGTCAAAAACTTTCAGCACATCAGGTTTTTGGAATGAAGCTTTCTATGTTTTTTTTTTTCATTGGGAGGGAGGGAGGGCAGGGGTGTGTGTGTGTGTGTGGTGCACAGACATTGACTGACCTAAATTCCTTAATAGTTTTGAGTCATGGAATAGTGAAACCTGACATGCTAGTCTGCGGGATGAGGGGAGACGGGAGAAAAAAAAGGTACCTTTTGAATCCCATCTTATTTCTGAGCATATTCAGGGGGTATTTTGTTAAAATCCAGCAAAGCCCCCTCCACCTGTGTCACTTTCCCCCTCTCTGTGTAGTTGACCAGAACCTCACAGCAGCTGTTGCTGGAACAAATTCAGTTGGGAACTAAGCTGGAGAACTCAGTCCCCCAACTGTATTCACTTCAATGACATATGAATTTTAAAAACTGCCAACTTAAGAGCTAATAGTATTAAGCAAAATCTGTTTCTTTATTTTCAATTAACAAATCCAGGAAATCTAATGCTAACAATAGACAGCAAAAATTAAGTGGAACTTCTAAAATTACATTTTGAACAAGGAAATGTAAAGGATAAGGCTCCAATTTGGACTTATTTTTCTTCTTAGATATACAGTTTAATGTCTTAAAAACATATATTAAATGGGTTGTGCAATACAGTCAACTAACATTCTGACTGCAACCTTTACAGTACTGATATGCAATAGTATTATTTCTGCATTAAAGTAAAAAAGTTCTTTAAAACTTAAAGCCTCCTTCCTCAAAACCTCTCAAAACAGGCAACAGCAGGAAGGTATTAAAACTGTTTTCAGGGCCTGTCACCTACTAAGAGGAAAACACAAACATGATTGTGGTGATCTGAGCTGAAAGGCCAGTGTGGTATACCTCTTAACTCTTCCACTTCCATGTCAGGAAATTTGGCAATTTCATCTCAAATCCTAGAAGATTTTACAAAATACATAGCATTCTAAGAACAACAGGTTTTGCACCTATCTATTATGTATGACTGGATTATAATTTCATAAAGTCCATATTTTCTTTATAAGAACAATCAGTTGGTACTAGATAAGAGTGCACCAAGAGTGCAAGCCTATCCTAGGTAACACCTCACATCTGATTGTCATGAGGTGCTGTTTTAACAGTTGTAATTATAATTGAATGGCACAACAAAGCTGCAGTATGTCTGAGGAAAGGACAGGGTGAATTATTTTCACCATGACAAACAAACTCTTTCTCCTCCACCCACGTAACAGAAATCATCTGATATGTTAGTCTAACCCCAGGCTCACTGCTAACTATTAAAACAAAAGGATAGTAGTTTGAAGGGAATGGGTAATGGGGGGAGGAGGGAGGAGAAGCATGGGTACTAACTGCAAGAATGGCTTATACCCTACAATAACCGTCATTCTTTTGAGATGCTGTCAGCAACATGGATACCACTAGAGGTGCACGTGTGTTTCATGTGATCAAGACTGGATTTTTATATTTGATTTTTTAAATAACATCCATTGGAGTCACACAGTTCATGTGCCTCCTCAAGCTCTTATATGAGGGCATTAAAAGGGCAAAGCAGTCATGATCCTCTCAGTTCTCTCTCAACTGAAAGCCCACGGCAGTTGAAGACACTAAATAGCAAGGATGGAAGGTAAGCTGTGGGATACAGTGCTGACAAATCAATTGTGTCAGTTTTCTCCCAATGCCAAACACAGTTTTGTAAAGTAACGCGTAAGTTGGATTGATTCAAGAAGACTTCTGAAACTATTTTAGGGATGCATCACAGAAGAGGTCTCAGCACACTGTCCCTATAGAATGTTCTACAGGCAGGGTCACGCATAAGCACCTGAAGATCACTGACCGTTCTGACCACAGTGATGGCCATTAGGAAGACTGTTTTCAGAGATCTGCTCACTCAAAGTGGCTCAAAGAGTGTGTATGTAAGTGTGAGGTAGATCTTCCAGCAACTTCATTACAATGAAGTGAGACAAGTCCCCATATGATTAAGAGGCAAGTGACAAGCTGAAATTACTGTGACTTTGATAGATCTGAGAGAGACCTGCCTGCTTGATGAAGGTTAGGTCATCAATTATCTTAAATATAAAGGCCTGGGCTGAGTCTAGATCATTTTGGACTGCCAACTTTGAGAACCTCTTCGACTTGAAGGAATATGTTCTTCTGATAAATGTTTTCTTATTTTGAAATCGAACTTTCTGAAACTTTAGGAAGGAGTCTGCTGTCCTTTATGCTTAGCAAACAGCCACAAAGTCAGGTCAGTGATTTCAGGTCTTGGTGAAGTACATATGACTAAGTCTGTGGCCTGGGAGCTGAATGAACTACTATAGTATCTCTGTGAGCCAGATCTGCCAGAATGACTACAGCTTTGTCTCTTGATTCTGGAAGCCACTTCAGGAATCAAGGGGAACAGTGGTAAGGCCTACACCAAGTTCTTTTTCCTGAGGTACTGATCCTGGATTCTGGCCTGCCCAAGAGCAAAAGTTCCAGCATATCAGGTTGTCTGCAGTGCCAAACAGGAGCTTATTGGCAATAAGGTCAGTATGGCCCTGGTGGCATGCTGAATACATCATGTCTTGGTCAACCCACTGCCATTCATGCCTGTGCAGGGTCAGTGCCCTGTGGTGAGGTTTTCCTGGGTTATCTCTGAAGTAACTTGTGATGGTAGTGGGGACCCCTCTGCTCAAAACCAGAGAAAATGCAGATTGGAAATGCTAACCAGGAAGAGCAATTCTCAAATGGTGGTGCTGAGAGATGAGGGCACTGCTCTGGTTTCAATGCCCAGTGCTACTTTCATACTAATTTCTTCTCCACTCTACTCATGTGAGGAAGTGGGGTTTGCCCACAAAACCTCATGATACTAGCTCTCTCCCACTCTCATGCGCACGCACTACTCTCTAAAATGGTAAAGGACTGCTCATTCATACTGATGTCATCTTGAAGAGGATCCTTGCAAGATCACGTGAGGGTACCTTGATTCTGCACGTGTTAGTACCATTCCTTTTGCAAATAGGGATATTAGTGCGTAGTCAACTAGAGTATCGATTACTCAAATCCCCCGCACCTTGCTGCCTCTCTGAGAGGCAGCAAAGGGGGTAGAGAGGGGCAGACAGAAGCCGGGCTAGTCACCTAGTTGTCAGGCTTCCTTGCTACTTCAGAGAGTTGCAGTCAAGTAGGCACCAGTCCCCTGACAGGGCCGGGTTATCAAACTGTCCGTGGCCCCTGCATCCCCAGCTTAGGACCGACAACCACACTGGAGTTCTGGCCTCCTGAGCAGGGCTGTCTCCTCCTATCAGGTGCTTTTGCCTGGAGCATGTGCAGTGAGGGAAAGGGGACATGGCCTCCTGGGCACACAATGATTAATCCATCCCTGCTAACCTAGTGCAGGGTTGGTACACCCCATCATGCACCAAATGATTGACTTACTCATCACAGTTATAGATGCAACTCTCCTGCAAACAGAAAAAGATTTTATTATGCCCATTAATGAAAGGATGAGTCCATCACAGGTTAGAGACTGTTTAAATCCTGAAGGCTTGCTGTCTGGTTGGCGCAAAGCACCTGGTGCTGCTGTATAACGTAGCATACAGGAAGTCTTGCTGTCTTCCCCACCCCCCAAGACATTAAAATAGAGAACCAACACGGAAGTGAAGAAGAAACTGTCACAAAACACAACTAATGTGGAATTAAGTTTAAGCTCAAAGCAGTGTAGCACATCTTACTCGTGCCAGGTTCCATCTTGCTGCCTCAGGCAGTAGGAGAGAACTGAGGAGGTCAGGGCTGCCCCAACCTTTATGCTCTCACATGGGAGCAAAAGGAGACATAGGCTGCATGTGCAACACTAGAAAATACCACTCAGAAAATTCTGATCTTGCATATATGAGGTGTAAAACACCAAAAATGGGATCCACAATGGCACACAAAAAATAAATCTTGTTTCCTTCTTAAATGAAGAAGCTCAGTGGCTAGAGAACACACGTGTGTGTGGCGTTAACCTTTTTTAAATACACACTTTGGAATTTGTCATGTGGCTATGTTTAAAAGTGCATAGTGCAATTTAAATTGTGTTTAGTGAACAAGAGAGCAAACTCTCTACCTACTTTTTCATAAGCCTTTTTCGCTCACTGTCCATTTCCTTCAATAAGCAGTCCTTTGACTTAGGACACAATTCGTTCCTGAAAATTAAGTCTTAAGCTGAAACATAACTAGGAACCTAGATCTATTAAGCTTGATATCAAGCATCATAACGTCAAAACCAATGTCTGAAGTCAAAACAAGGTGTCCGTTTAAAAATATCCTAAGTCTCGATTGTCAATTCAAATGTTGTAAAGTCAAGGATTATTGGTACTTTCCAGATCTCCACTCACCTGGACTATGAGGACGCCACCTCTCACCATCCCTCCGTGACCCAGCCAATCGCCAACCTGCATCATCCTCTTCCCCATTTTGCTCCTCCCTGAAGATGCGCCAGTTCTCGCTCTCAGAGCGAATAAACTCATGTTTCCTCCCTGTTGTTGTTGTCCCACCTTCCTCAAAATTCGGTCTCACTGCAAAGAAAACACACACAAGTAAACATGTAGTCCAATCTGAGGACACTAGAAACATATGGTTGTAACTTGCATCTAGAGCTATCACAAGTAATCAAACATACAGTCCCAAGAATCTCCAACATCATTTGAGAGATAAGGATGAAAGGAAGCAATGCCTTTAGAGACCAAGAGGAATGGAGATTCACGGGATAAGGAAGGAACAGTGAAGAAAGGTTCAAGAGAAAAGGATGAGGAAGAAACTGGGGGAGGGGGGGAGGCAAAAATGAGAAGTGGGAGATATGAAAAATAAAAGCAAAAATGAAAATATAGTGAAAGTATGTGGAAGTAGAAAAGAGGATGTATTAACAGAGAGGACATTACATGCTAGAAAAACACTGCAATGGAGATAAGAAAAGCAAGAGAAGGAAAGCACTATACATTTATTTTTAATAAAATATAGATTACGTGATTTTCAGTTGTAGAGTTTGTACAAAAACTTTTTTGGGGAGGCCTATAAAACCACCCTTTACCAAAGTCATTTACAATAATAATTTAGTGCAAAACAATGGTGTTGGTAAATTTAAGAGTAATTTTAGAATTATGGACCAAAGAAAAAATACTGCTGCATCTGCATTACTCTGTCTCTTGGATAAACAAATCTAAAAATGAGATTGACAGCTGTAGATGAGGCTATGAGGAAAGGAATATCTATATTCAAGCTTAAGAAACTGGCAGATAAGATATAAAATGTTGGTAGATCTGGGACCAGCTATCTTTAATAGCAACAAGTAGTAGTGTGACACCTTAGAAACTAACAAAAATATATGTAGTATCATGAGCTTTCGTGGGTAAAACCAACTTCATCAGATGAGCTGGAGTGGAAATAACAGAAACCAAATATTTACAACGGAAGGGGGGGGGGGGGGCAACCTGTCAATTATAGGACAGTCGCTCATGAGGATAATTAAGTGGGCTGAAAGTATCCCAGTCTTCACTTCTGATGTAAAAATAGAGTTGTTAAAGGCAGGGGAAATTGGCTTTATAATGCAACATCCAATTAATGTCTTTGTTGAAGCCCAGGGAAAGAGCATCAAATTGGTAAATGAATACCAATTCTGCACACTCTAATTGGCTGGTGAAATTCTTCTACAAAGGGTCACTTCAACTCAAAATTGAGTATCTATGTGGTTCTAGTATTTTACAGTCTGGATCATAACACTTCTCCAACCAGTTTTAGGATGGTCTAATCTTAAGTATTGTTCTGCACCGCCTATTTCTTGTATTCTGTTTTCTCCTGTTACAACTTTAAAAATCTTATGAGCCATAGAGATGGGACACATTTGCCTGCTATTGTGAGTACATGCTAACCTGGGAGTGTTCGGATAGCTCCAAAATAGGTACCAATTTTAGTGGTGTAGAAGGATGTATATGGAAAAAATCAACCAACATAAGATCCTTTTATGAAATAATTCAAATATTTTAGAAGAGCCAATATTTAGTGAAGTTTGTATTTTAATTTCCTATTTTTCCTTGTCTTAATAAATCTGAAAATGTGACCCCAAATTATGCTTTTGAAGCACAGAAAAGGCTCTAAGTCATATCCTGCAATATATCCTAAGATGAAGCTCTAAGAACAATGTCACTCAGGAATACATAAAGGTGTTTACAGATTCCTCAGCCTGGCTAGAATTTCTAACAAGAACTTGAATACCTGGATGCAATGATAGCGCAAAGGGCAGAGCTTCTGTACTGACAGTCATGTTTTTCAGAGGTAAACCACAGGGAATTACTGATAACAGAGCCTTGTTGATAAGCGCAAACCCTATACAATTTTCATGGCTTATCAATAATTTTCCTAAATGTGTGTCTTCTCTAGTCACCCTCTGAAGCCATTCTTTTACATATATAAAAGATAGAGGAAGATGCAAAACACTAAATTAAAATCACAAAGAATTAATCTTTAACTCTTAACTTCCATGTAAAAGATTAACTCTGCACAGGGTGACCATACTTCCCTATGCTGAGTACAGGACACCTGATAAAATAATTTTTATTCAAATAAAGAGGGGCAGCTGTGGAGCCTGCAGAATCAGGGTGTGAACAGGCTGAAAATCACTTTCCCCTTCCCCCCCCCCACTCCAGAGCTTAGCTGAGAGGAGGAGAGGCTTCCCCAATCTGGCACAGTGTGGGGTTTTGGCACATACAGGGTGTATGTAGCTCCTCCTGGACTACATTGTGGGTCAGAGGATCCTGGGCTTTACTGGGTGTCAGCCCAGCCAGAAGAAGTGGTGGAGGAAGGAAGGGAGAAAAGGAGGGAAGGAACCTTCTAGACAGACTCTTGGTGAGCTAAACTCTCTGACTAGGAGCTGATTTTCTGCACAGCACTTGCAGTGGGATTCATCCTGGGGTGGGAGAGGGGGGAGAATGGGAGAGGAAAAGAGAATATGGAGGAGAAGCAGAGCTGGAAGGAGGGGTGAAGGGGCAAAGCAGGGAGAGGACAGTGAGAGGGGGGAGCATGTAAAGGGCCAACAGATGGGCACCTCATGCCTGCCCTCCTCACCAGCCACTGCAGCTCACAGTGTGCAGACCATGCTGGCTGGATACAAGGGGGGAGTGCCCTGCTGGCCAAGAGCTGGCATGCAACAGGGATTCACTAATGGACCAGATGGAGGAGCAGCCAGGCCCATGAACAGTATCTTCACCCCACCACCAGCCTTGCACACCAATCCTGACTCACTGGATCCTCCCTATTCACCAGTGGTAGGCAGGCGAACAGGGATGTGGCCAGCAGCAGGAGCCATCAGTACTGATGGTGGAGAGACAGAGGATACAGGACAATTTGCTTGTTTAAGAAAAAATTCGGGACATCTGCAGGAGAACCTAAATATAATGTCCCTTTAAAACTCTCAATCAGTAACAAAGGAGCATCTTTAGTTTGTGGTTTCAGTGAAGACTTAAGGCCCTTCTTAAGTTATCCAAGTCCCCTCTATGAGAGGTATTGTATTTATTCCAGAAGGGCAAGTTCACACAAACCTTATAACAGAGATTCAACATGCTTTGTTTTAAAGTGGATTTAGTGGATCTAGCTTCCTTATTTACAATAGTTCCATTAAAAGCTGCTGCCTGGTATTCAGGAAGATTATTTTAACTGGTCAAATCATTTTCATGGTGAGATCAGGACATTTCTCCCAAACGTAGCAAAGTGTACTATAATAATTTCTTTTGCATATGATGGTTATTGTATTCAGCAATGTAATTTTTGAAGACTGCTCTTAACTGCACCATTTCAAAATTGGTACTAATGTACTATATGTACTGTTATGTTCATAATTTGCATACATGCATCCTTGTATTAACAAACCTAGCCTGCCACTTAATATTATATTTATCTTTGTGATTCTAGCCCCTCTCTCTCATGCAGAAAACTGCAGTCAAGGAATTTACAGTTTTCCTGTCCATTACTTTAAGAAACGCAATGATTTTGTTTTCAAATATTGACATAATATCAGTAATACTAAGTTCTCAATTAGTAATTTACAAGAAATTCAATCTATTTCTAATATTTTTGACATGCACAAGCTGACAAGACATGATCTGGTGTATGTTTTAGGGCTGCTTGCAGGGACAGCAATATACTAGATTGACCTTGGAAAAAGGAGATGATGAATTTACAGCCCTGAATTTCTAGCCCAATACATTTGTTTTAAGGATAAGGAAAGTGTATTCAAGAGTAAATATTATATATAAAAGGAGAAAGGCACAATCTTTAGCGTTCTGGTATTAGCATCTTTTCAAGTGTCTGTATGCAGGTCTAAATGATTATATTAAGCAAGTGTTTTGGGGCCATGCTCCTCAATTAAACAGTAAAGGGCCCTGTTTAAGTCTCCATGTATCAGGACAACACAAACAAATCAGTTAGTAGACAGTGACAGATGACAAAAGACTAAGGACACAGATAAGTAATAAGGTTAGAGTAATTATACATCTTGTTTTGGCTGGGACAGTCCTTTTTCTAAGCCCTGTCCCGCCATCTCAACTTTTTTAGCAAAAGAGAGCATTTGCCCCATTTGGTTTTGGCAAGAGCAAGTGCCAACTTTTATTGTTGTTTTTCTTTCAAGTGTGCTGTGAAGAAACATATGGGGGATGGCGGGGTGCGAGTGGAGATGTATCAGGCAGGGTTTGAGTGACCAGTGACAGTCGAACAAAGGAGGGGAGACATCTGGCAAGCATCTGGGCTCAGCTCTGCACAATGTCCTGTTTCCCTTTTGGGAAGTGTCACCTTAACCAAGCTGGATTTGGCAAAAAATGGCCTTGAACCCTATCTCTGCTAAAAGTCCACTGCACCATTTTGAAACTCCAACCAATCAAGGATCAGGAAAAAGTCTCAGAAAGGAATAATAGTGAAGTTACTAACATGTGGAGTAAAGTCGATCCAACAAAAAAATTGACATGCAGTTTATATAGAAAGTTTGAGTTTTCCACGGTATAAGTAAACTGAATTTACACAGTTACCAGAAACTCACCTTACTGGGTTGAAATTACTTAGTATAGCAGCCAGGTTTTGACCATGGCTTTTCTAAGATGAAAAGAATAAAATGCAATCTATGGCCTTGCCTTGGACTAATTGACTGGACTTCCTGAGGAGAAGGTGCAGTAAAAGGGCACCTGTGTTCATGTTTGACACAAAGCCAGAAACAGTGTTTATGGAAAACTTGAGAGCAAATAGGCTTCTAGCCAACAAAGTCTACGGCTGTGCAATTTGGAATAGTAAAGTGGCTAACCCCAAAGAACAGGAGTGGAATTCTGGGACACAGCAATGTGATAACTTGTTTATGTATAGGATTTTCTAATAGAACAGCAAATAACTTGACTAAGTTTCCACAAGATGTATAGACTTCATTCTTTCCTAAGAGGAACAGGGTTATTAACAGCAATATTACTGCCAATAGTTAATGGGGGGGTAAGGGGAAGAAATCGATCCAATACTATAATTCTCTCTCCTTTCCTCTGCTCTTTTGTTTCCTCACAAGGCAAGTAAATAAATACTATGGCATTTGCTATAGCTTTCAGAGAACCTTGAAAAACTTCTAAAAGATCTGTAATCCGCAGGTATGTTTTATAGCTAGGGAAAACTGGATAACACTTAGCACAGCAACATTACTGGACTACATGCAAACATACATAATTAAGGCTACAAGTCTGTCACAGATTATATGACTTTCCACGACTTCAGCAGTAACTAGTGCAGCTGACTAAGTCTGCTAAGCAGCTTGGGCAGCCCCTGAACCAGCCAAACTGGGCACTGCTGGGGCAGTCTTGGGCTGCCATTGTGCTTCCCCTTCCCCCTACCCCAAGCAGCAGCAGAGATCCCAGGCCAAATGCCACCACTCAACCCTCCCCTCCATATCATCAACAAAGTTTCAGGCTGTGCACTACTGCCTCTCCTCCCTCCCCCCAAAGCACCCACGGTGCCTCTGGGCTATATACTGCCCCACCTTCTGCACCCATTGTGCCCCCGGAGCACCTACAACACCCCTTCCCTCACAGCACCCAAGATTTAGTGAGAGGTAGAAAGTACAAACCTGGACACAGGTCGTGTATTTTTGTTTCCTACCTGTGATCTGCCCATGACTTACACTAAATACACCCATGACTAAAACGTAGCCTTAATAATAATGTAACTCGCATAATGACACACAGTAAATCAGTGATATATTCTGACAAAAAATTCAGTTTACCAGATTATAGTTCTAAACACTAAGTAACGCCACCTCCTCAGATTCCCAGTCTTAGCCCCTCTTTCTCCCTCCAGTCTCCTTCTAAGCCCTACTATTCAAGCACCTTCAGGTGCAGTTTGACTACTTTTCCTAGAAAGGCTGCTGGATTTCTTTCCCAGTCCTCTGTGTTTTTAACTAAATTCACTAACATTTGCTGGCACTGAAATTAATCTCTCAGAGCAAAAGGAGAAATAAAAAACAAAGGAATGCAGCAGGACTAATTTCAATGTATGTCCTACTGAAAGTGTTAATCTTAAGCATGAGCTAGCTTCCCAAAGCACTCTGAGGATTTGTTCAGAAACACATGACGAGAACTATAAGCTTTCTACAATACAAAATATGGCTTCTTATGATTAAAAAAAGTTTATTAAAGTGGTAACAGCAAAGGTTCTCAGTAGTGGAAGTGCAACCCCACTACAATATGTAAGGAGAGTCAAGGACAAAATGCAGTCCTATACACTGACATGAATGGAGGGTGTCCCCTTGTGCTAGATTACTTTGACTGGTCCTGGAGGTCATAATATGCCTATCAGAGTTTATGGTGCTCTGCCTGAACATGCATTAAAACGTTCTCCAGTAATGAAACAAAGAATTAATGTTCTGTATTTTTTGTTTTTTAAAAAAGGAAAAACCATCAGGGGGAGATTTCATTTCCTAAGTAGGAAAGTCTACATTAATAATTTTCCCAGCAGGCCTTCAGTAGTTTTACTGAAAACAATCACAGCCTTTGTTTCTCAGATCCTCTTACGTCTGACGCTCGCTCAAAGTCCTCACATCAGCAGCTAACTCAGGAAAAAAACGTAAAACACTGAACTGCATTACAAAGGTATCCTCACAGTTCATTATAGTGGTGTTCGGAGCTGGACACTACAGGCATATTTTCAGCTAAAAATGTTTAATTAGACAGCTGTTCTACTCAACACTAATCTGAGGGACACAAAAATCTGAGTGCATGAGTGGCGCATTATATTATCCAGATTCAGTTTCACCACATCTTCAAACTGCAGCAACTTCCTCTAATCTACATTGTTTCATCACAGGTTTAAAGAAAATCCCATGAGTAATTCAATACTTTTACAAAGGAGCAGTACGGAGATGGAACAGTAAGGGTAGGATCTGGATCTTCTGACTAGCATTAGACTACAAATCATCTACAGTCTCCAGTGACTGTGACTAGGCTGCAACAACATTCACTGTTAGATGTAGTCCATTCCATCTGCTAACAAGACTTGGGTGTAAAAGACCCAGTGAAAGAAGAGAAGCGTTGGAAGTGTACATTAGGCACCAGGATCCCCAACCTCCACACAAATATATCCTACTTGACCTTTGTTAGGAAAAAAGTGTTAGAGAATATTTTAAAGCGACTATAGGAGGAAAAAGTTCTAAGGAATTTTGTCCCTTTGAACTTCCAAGTAAAACCTTAAATAAGATTATGCAAACCTACAGACCAATCCTGATTAGTGAGGGGGTGGGGGAAGGAAGGGAAAAGCACCTCTCCTCCAAATAAGTTCTTGAGGATTTCTCCTCTGCTGCTAGGGTTTGTGCTGGATAAAGAAAGCCCTTCTAATAAACCAGCATTCTTTTCCACCTGATCAGAGCTAATTGGCCCCCCTGCAGACAATATGACCAATCACATCAGCTTCAGATGAAAACCAACCCCCCCTATATTATAAACAGAGGAATGAGACATGTAAACCCATTTCAAAGAAGAGATCCCTATAACCTACAACTGTGGAAAGTTTCTTGCTTGTGCTAGGACCAGAACATAAGATTATTGAAGTCTACTTTTTGGACCCGAAGCCTCTCCCCCTTTCCCCTGCAAACAGATTAAAGCTTCAAAGACATTGGTAAGTACATAAAATTACTTTTTTTGGCAAAGTTACAACCGAATAATTTTAACTTTTAAAAAACAATGCAAGTTGTTTTCAGAGTGTAGAGCTTTTGCTTTTTGAAGCTTCCCTACTGGAACATAATCTTAGGCAAAATGAACCCTTTTTCTAACGGATAATATCCATAGTGGTGTAAGAGCGAAGCCAAACTCTCCATCATTAAGAACGCTGTCAAAAAAGAGCACTGGACAAACTCCACAGTGCTCAGCAGACAGGTGCATAGAATTGAAACGAAGGTAATCAACTATTGCTACACATGGGAAAAGACCAGGTAGTCACACCAGTATTTATTCTGGTTTGGTTCAGATTTGGGCTGAGGTACATTCAGTGTGTTTAGGTTCAGTTCTGGTTCAAGCAATTAAAAAATAGTTTGGTTACTGGTGTGAACTGGTTCAAACCAAATTTCAACCCAAAAGAATAGAAGTAAATTAAAAAAAAAGTTTCAGTTTTACATTTCAACCATTTTCATTTTTGGACATTTATTTACTTTAACTTTACATGAGTTTTCCTAGTTCTCATGTTGTCTGACAAACAATTTGTTTGAGCACACTGGAATACCATACTCCAAACTCAACCTAAATTTGAGTCTGGGGCAATGGCCCTGGCCTCAAGTGTGACAACTCAAGGAAGGTGCTTGCCAGGGGCTGGGGATAGATGGAAGGATGTCTGTGCGGCTCCAATCAGCTGGGGAGCCATTACTCTTTGTTTGATATTGAATAAATAGTTAATTTCTAGGACCAGGAGCATTCCACTCCTTCTCTCACTGGGAAACGTCTCAAAGTACATCTACACAGCAGTAAAAGACGTGTGGCATCAAGTCTCATTGTCCGCATCAGATGAGTCTCACGGGGCTAAAAACAGCAGTGTAGACATATCAGACTTAGGTCAGAGTGGTGGCTTGGAAACCCAGAGAAAGGGGAGGATTTCAGAGCACAGGACTGCTATCCCAAGTCAGTTGACCCATGCTCTCAGATTTGCCATTGTGGGGTGTTTTATTGCTATGGAGATTAATCCAGAGATGGTTCATCTGTCTCTGGGCCCTTTGCTCTCCGACGTGCTGCGCAGATAGCTCCTAGAGTGCCTTCTTTCCTTCCTTACTCCTATGGATTGGTCTCCTCCTATTCTCTTACTATACTTGGAGACCCTTCTGGTTGCAAGCATGCCTAACGGTTACTTGAGAATGAAAATAAGGTCACAGTAGTTTAAAATGTTGAGCATAAGAAATGTTGGATCTGTATTTTCATTGTAACCCACCTTTTTTTTCCAACTCAACTTTTATTCAGGTTCAGTACAGAAAACTAAACGAACTATAGTTTTGCCTTGGTTCAAATAAAAATAGTGGTTCATACTGGTTTTCTAGCTCTGTTTTCTGGAAAAGATCAAGAGATACCATGATCATGAAGGTGGTTTTCCCAGGGTGAGGCTCATCCATTACACTGTGGGTGTGCTGACCCCTGCGATTTCCCCAAATGCGGGAAACTCGACTGCATAATTTGTAGTAGTGGGGGACTGCATTCGCACTTTCCCCTGGCTTAAAAAAAAACAACCCACACACACACACAAACAAACCTCTCACTCCTTTCTACCTTCCCACTGCATTCATCAGAGCTCAGTAAACATTTAGCTTTAAATGACGATCTTACAGTTTCAGGATCTCTTGATAGCAAACCTATGAAATCAGAGTTACACTGGGAACTAGCAAGATTGTATTTTGTTAATGTGAAGGTAATTATTCAGGAGGGTTTTGTACATAACACCAGGCATGAATTGCACTGGTATGGAACATGACTGATTATCTCATAGGTCAATAAGCTAGTTTGTTGCACACAGGATAGGGGCAGTATTTAAGAAAATGTCAAGTTACATCAAAGATGGATAGCTAATAGAGAAACATGGGCCCATTTTATCCAGCTTTAAATATCAAATGGCTAGTACTTGGAAACCAGCTCTTTGCTCCCTTCCTAACTCCCCTGATCTCCCCTAGTGCCCAATAATCAACATTTAGGACTTTGCATCCAGATTTCTGTGTAAGGGAATTCAAAATATTTACCTTACAAGATGAAGTCTAACCAGTTTTTGGGTAAAGCTTTTCTAATAATGTGAAGGAGACTAGTTAGTATACGGCACTCAAATGTCACTTCATAATCAATGGTTGAAATAATAGTCTAATAGTTTTGAGCGGTACAGTGGCATATCAATATTTATCTAGTCAAAAATCTCAATCAATAAGGAGACTCACTATTGGTTTACATTGTAATGTAAACAAAACTCCCTCCCCTCCTTTCCTATTCATCAATTTTACCTCAGTCTTTCAATAGTTTACAATTTAATTAAAAATTCAGCGTGCATTCTACACTTCTTTACATCAGGAGAATATTATCTTGCTACGTCTTCCTTTTCATCTCCAACAACTGCTTCAGAATCACAGAATATACAGGTTCTGGCAATTGCCCTAGAATTTATGCTCTGCCACAAAACTGTGCTGCAGAAGTTATTTTTGCTCAGAGTGGGGGTAGGAGGGGTGTTCAAATTATATCTTGAAAACATAAATCAACTGTAAACCTACACTGTGCCTTGTCAATTCTGCAAGGAACTTAGAACAACAGATCTGTCATGTAAATTACATTCACTTATCTCAATGGTTAGTAATACAGAAACCTAGAGACAATGTTGTTTAAGTTTCAGCAATTTCACTGCTGATCATAGCAGCACAAGCATCCAGTTGAAGTGATTAACCCACAAACCAAACTGTCTCCTATGTCTTCACAGATGCCAAAAGCACAACTGGTTCCTTCCCAGCTTCTCCTGACAAATTCTATGGTGCAGTTATGCACTGCCAATAGAATAATTTACAGAAAATATAAAGTGTGGGGACAGCATTAAAGAAGTTGGATGTAATGTCAAACACCTCTGACACTGATGTGTGTATAAGCTCCTTAAAATGAAATTTAAGTGAAGCTGCCACAGAACCTAGAGATTTTGCTTCAGAATTTAGGTCCATCTAGCCATGAAGTGAACAAGGCCTCAACAACAACATGAACTCTAGTTGCTTACCTTTAAGCAATGCCAGTTATTTCTGAAATAGGTATAAAGCATTTTTCATTTGTGCCCATATAATGTGAGCTTGGATTTTTACTTGCCTCCTCGCAGTACTTGCATGTGAATCAATAGGACTGCACTAATATACTCAGAATTATACTTCAATACACTGCTAAAAGGAAACTAAATTTTATACTCACAAGAAGGATAATTGTGAGCTTCTGAGAGTTAAGCCCAGCAAATTCATCCTATAATAGTATTTTTGCCTTATACCAGTTGGTTGTAAATACCAACTAGACTCCAAACAGTACTATTTACCTCATATGCTTTCCAAAAATCCATTAAAATAGAATACGCAAGTGATGTAGTGGCACTTGGGAAGCTGGGTAGCACTCTGGAGAAGATTTGCTGGAACTGATACAAATGAAAACCTATTCAAGAGCTCTAACACCACAGTGGTGACAACTTCTGTAGCTGACAACAGCCTGAAAGTCCATTGACTACACTGCCCTCAGTCAGGAAGTAGATATGAACAAAACAAAACAAAAATAGACACACTTGGTGTCAGAGTACTTGCACTCCTTTTCACAAAAGTGAGGTGGAGTATGAACTGCCTCGAGAAGCAAGGGAAAGATAGGAAATCAGGATGGCATAAAACAGCCGAACTGCTTCAGTTGAAGAGCCACAGAGCAGAAGGCAGAAGAAAGTATATTCAAACTGGCAAAATGAAGCAGGTTACAGGTGTTCAGGACAATGTACGCTTGTTGTAACCATTAAATTCTATGGTGGAAAATAACTGATGACATGGACTTCAGGAGTACACTAAAGTATGAAAGAACTGCAGAGGTATGGCTGTGTCATGGACAAACCATCAGGAGACAAGGGCCAGAAAAAAAAGAAGTCAGATTCAGTTAAACCACTTGGGCTCGCCTAAGGGAAAAAAAGCGAAAAAAAAGCATCAACTGACTTACCTATCCTACCATCATTAGTTTCAACCAAATTAATGTAGGAAAGAAACTGGGTTGAGGAATGGACAGGATTATGAACACGAGGTAAAGAAAGGAAATAAAAGGAGAAGAGAAAGAAGCTGTGTCACATACACATGTGATTTAATATCTATCACTTCATTCTCAAAATGCAAGAGCAACGTAAGAGAAAGTACTGACAAAACTAGAAAAATGTATCAAAGGAAGGGTACGGAAACAAAGAGGTTGAAAAAAACTTCTTTGATAGTAGTAGCTCTTCTTGTCTTGAACAGGTACATCCTGACGAACTGACAAGCAGATTCATGAGAAGAACAAAGGCATAACCAAAGCCAATGGATGATGTTAAAGCTGGACAGATTCAGAGGATTTTTGTTGATGCTTTTTTTTTTTTTTTTTAAGTGCAGATAATTAACCATTAGAAAAACTTACCTATGGCTGTGATGAATCCTCCGTCACTGAAAATTTTAAATCAAGACTGGGTATTTTTCTAAAAATTATCTAGTTCAAAAAGGAAATCAATCCAGGGAAGTCTTATGGCCTGTTTTATGCAGGTGGTCACACTAGATGCTCACAATAGTTCCTCTTGATCTTATAATTTAAGAATCTATGAATAGTGAAAGTAGAAAATATATAAATCTGACAGAATTACGTGGGAAAAGGAGAAAAGTAGACAGAGAATGAACATCTGTCATCTAACTTTTCAAATACATTTAAGGTGCATCTGCTTTTCAAAAAACATTTGCGTGAGGGGTGGAGAAGAATCCTCTCACATTCTAGATTTGGAATTCAGAGCTTAAAATACCAGTTGATTTACCCCCACCCCAAAATGTTTTTCTTCTCATCCTGAACCAGCTGCACTACTTTTGGGGTCTGCTTGTATTTTCCTTCTCTCTCCATTCATCCCACAAAAAAAAATTTGCCCCATGATCTAACAAGACAAGACACCAACAGGTTCACACCCTCTTGATTATTGTTTAATCAACATTAAATATGGAGCCTAAACTCATATACTTAAAAATTATTCACTGCACCACTGATTGGCAACCTTGCACTATCACCACCACACCAAACAGAAAATGTTCAAAACAACAATGTAATAAAGAAAGGTGGGTGCAGGAGAGATTTCATAACTTTTAATGTGTATTACTATACAGTTAAGAAGGCTGCTCGGCTGAAGTTTGCTGTTTTAACACAGGCATGAGAAAGAACAATGAACCTGAAAAACTATTCCATATTTGTAAGGGTATTATATACCCTAAGGAGTTTATTACTGTCTTTCACTGTTAGATTTAGTTTTGTAAGGAGTAGCTTTGCTTCACTTTGTCACCGTATATCCCAAACTAACCATGAAATATGATGCAACTGCCCTCCAGTCCCCACAACAATTAACAGAAACAGTTTTCCTCCAAGAACTCATATGGTTTACACCAAAGGCATTCAGGCCTGTACACATTCTCCTTCCTTCCAAGTAACTGAGTAAATGTTTCTCATAATCACAGCTTGTACCAAGGATCTAAAATGATAAAGAGGCGCTAGTTTCAATTTGGTCTGCAGTCCCATCATTCCTACTAACTTGGCATAATCTTCATACTCTAATCCTCCTCAAGGCACTAACGGCCACTGAGGCTTAATGCAACACTCAGCTCTTCAGACCACTAAGTCTGATGCTTAGTACCTAAAGCTCTTCAAATAATCTACTTTATTTACTTTGCTATTCCTTAACACTGCAGCAAGATCAGAAATTGTGTTCTTGCAGAAAGCTGTGATGCCACCCAAAAAGACTAAATTGCCTCATTGGAGGGCAGTCCATGGAGATCAGGATTAGGGTTATTAGTAGAGTAGACTGTACTCAGCACTCCCAATAACTGACTCAGCAGATATACATCAGTTACTGATGCTCTATGCATGGAGCAAAGAGCTGTGCATTATATAAGAATTTCGTATTTCTGAAAAACAAGACAGAAAAGACCCAAGAAGCAGTTCCGTGTCACTCAAAACCTTCTCTCACCAACTGCTTACCTCATCTTACTTCAGAAAACCATTAGAATCTTAAAAAAGCAGCCACATGATCTTTTCCATTATGTAGCTGTGGCATATTCATGGCAGGAAATGAGGAAACAGCTGTACTTAATAGGGAGAATGGAGAGACAGAATAAAAAGGTGTGGAAAAGCTCCCAGATCCTACTCAAACTATTGGTTATTTCCCAAGCCCTTTGGATGCATATTCCAAACAGAAGTAATATATATTTATATGCATGGGGAACCCACTACCACAAGCAGAGAAAACAGTAAAAGATTTGTTCACAATACTTAACTAGGATATGTTAATAATCACACTTAACATCCAGAACAAATTGCAAGCAATTTGTATAGTAAATCAAATGAGTCCCAGGACCAATTCCAGAATCAAAACACAATTGATCAAATAGGGAATTAAAGCCATTTCTATCTTTGTTTTAACTGTCCACATTACGATGAACAGGGTAAATACCAGATACTCAGACTAAAGCTGGTGGCTACTAATGTGAACATAAAAACTGTCAGACTAGATTAAGCCAATGATTTCTTTAGCCTGGTATGTACAGTTGCAAGGCCTTCAGAGAAAGGTATGAATTTTCATAACCCATGTAACCGCACATCCTCCCACATAAAAATGCTGCAGCGGAGAAAAATGCAACTGATGAACACTGTTTTGTCATGAAAAATGTGGCTCTACACTGGCCAATAGGAATGAGTGCCATAACTAATTAATTCAATGGGTTATATTTGATGCCTTTTAATTATGTGCCTTTTGTTTTATGGGAAAAGATAACTAGTGATAGGAACTGTCAAGAGAATTTCTCTTTCATTCAGTATTTATATAAAGCTAATTTTCTATTCAAATGCAATAATCTTCTAAACCAAAAGTTTTTAAATGTAGGAGCCCAAAGTCTGGCTCCTAACTAAACATGTAAAGCACTTTTCTAAAGCAGGCCATCTACAGCAGCCAGTCAAATCCACAAGAGCTGAAGATGCTTGGCACGTCAGAAAAGGTGGTTATTCTTATTTAAGACCCAAAATATTAATGTAGGAGACTATTAGGCATAAAATTTGAAATTTTTGGCTCTTAACTTATTTCCTCATTTGCAAGTTCATCTCCACTTACAAGCTTCTATTAACTTTTCTAAGCATTTTTTGTCCTATTGTTGCAGTGGGATTTGTAACTAAAACTGAATGCTCTATTTAAGCTGAGGATGTCTCACCAATTTATATCATGGCATAATATTTTGCATATTATTCTCTATCCCCTTCTTAATGCAGCCTAACATCAGCAGTGGCCTGAGTATGTTCAGCAGAAGAGGCTCTCCCCCAGGTACCAACATTCTAGTCAATATGAGAATATGGTTGGTAGAGGTAAAAGTAATTTTAAGAGGCAAAAAGTGAGGAACATCTGTGCTGAAATTTAAGAATTATAAAAGCCAGGTGGCTAGACACAGCCTTCCCCCAAGAAAGTAGATAAGGGGAAGAACTATAGTTAAAAATTAGCTTTTTATTATTCTTTAGATTGCTACATTGCTAGGAAGAGTTGCAACATCTAATTGCTATCATCACAGATGTACAATATTAAAGCCTGTTCCCCACACAAGCTGCAGGACAACAGCTGCCGATCAGCCACTTTAGCACAGGTATTTGATCCAAATATAAATGTGTGTTGGGGGGTAAAACAGGAGAACTCTGTTTAAATGACTATGAAGGGAAAATTCTAAAAGTAATCTGTTTAGTTTTTTAGCTAATCATTAGTACAAAAGCAGTGATAAATTCCACTCCAAAGTACTAAGTTAACCTTCCCTACATTGCCATGTTTAAGAAATCCTTTGCTGGGTGCAGGTAGTAGTTGTTCCCAGCTGTTGTCTCAGAATCTGTGAAAATTGGCTGAAATACAAATATGCAGCTATAAAACTAATTTTCTTTTTTTAGTTTTCAGAAGATGAGAACAGATATGATAGATAGCAACAACACCAAATCTAGTGTGCCCCTCCTGGATCAAAGTCACTTGAGGATAGTCACCAAAGATGGACACAGCACACTACAGATGGATGGGACCCAAGGGAAAAGTATGGCATATCTACGAGATGCTTGGGGAATACTAATGGACATGCGCTGGCGATGGATGATGCTTGTCTTTTCTGCTTCTTTTGTCCTCCACTGGCTAGTCTTTGCAGTGCTCTGGTACCTCCTCGCTGAAATGAATGGGGACTTGGAGTTGGATCATGATGCCCCACCAGAAAACCACACCATTTGTGTTAAGTACATCACCAGCTTTACAGCTGCTTTCTCCTTCTCCCTTGAGACACAGCTCACTATTGGTTATGGCACCATGTTCCCAAGTGGGGACTGTCCAAGTGCTATCGCTTTGCTTGCTATACAGATGGTCCTGGGGCTCATGTTGGAGGCCTTCATAACAGGTAATCAGATTTATTTCACAATTTTCAATATGGTAGGTCCAGTCAACCACATGCATAGAGTAGATCTGGTAAAATTCTTAATTATTTCATTGTGAATACTTAGAGTGGACATAAAAGGAGTGGGGCCAGTTACTTAAAAAAACCCCAAGACTGAAATTTCAACTTCAACAGTTTTGTAACTGTCAATTATAAAAATGGAGAGGCACTTGAATAATAGTTTTTCAGAATTTTACTGGAAACCAAAAAGGGTTGTTCTTTACAGCAGCTATTATCCTCATACTTCCAATAAGTTATTTTCCATCTTCCTCTGTCAATTTCTTTCTTCCAACCTTTCAGTGATTTGAGGTTTAAACCAATTTGTTTTGGTACAGATTCACATGTTTACCCAAAACTTTTAAATAATTTGTTTAAAGCTGGCTGAATTTTTTCATCCCCCTTCAGTTCACTGTTAAGTTTCCATGGGCAGCCAACATTCAGAAACACTGTAGGATCCCAGTGGTACTTAATTTGAATTTACTTAAAATGGCTGAATGATAGAATAATTTTAGATAAATATATTATCCTGTGCAAAAAGGTTTCTACACTATATTTTAAACAGTTTCATTAAATGAAGGACCAAATTATATGCCATATATATTGTTCAAAGAGCTGATCTTCAGTAATTAAGGGACAGCTCTCCCTGCAATTGTCTTACATACTACTAGATCGCGTAGACAAAAAAAAGTTTATGGCAAGAAAGCCAAGGCTTTTTTTTTTTTTTTTTTAAGATGGATATAGTGGATTTATTTTGATTAATAAATTGAGAATAGAAACTGGTGCCAGCACCTATTAGTAGGAGGGGAGCTGTGCTATTTGTAGATTACAACTAATAATTTGAAACCTCATTTTCTCCTACTGAGCTATTCCATATAGGTTGGGGACAAATAATAAAGTCGTCTGAGCATCACAGTTGTAGTTAATTCATTTTTTCCTGTTATATAGGTGCTTTTGTGGCAAAGATTGCCCGTCCAAAGAATCGAGCATTTTCCATCCGCTTTACTCATTCTGCAGTAGTGGCACACACTGAGGGCAAGCCATACCTTATGTTCCAGGTGGCTAACACTCGTCCCAGCCCGCTCACCAGTGTTCGGGTTTCAGCTATCATTTACCAAGAACAGGAGAATGGTCAGCTGCATCAAACTAGTGTGGATTTCCACCTGGACAGTATCACTTTTGAGGAGTGTCCATTCTTCATGTTTCCACTGACTTACTACCACTCCATTACCCCATCCAGTCCTCTAGCTGTTGTCCTCCATGGGGACACCCCGCGCCATTTTGAGCTAGTAGTCTCTCTCTCGGCGATGCAGGAGGGCACAGGGGAAACGTGTCAGAGGAGGACGTCCTACCTCCCATCGGAGATCATTCTACACCATCGCTTTGCCTCTATGCTGGCCCGAGGTGCCAAAGGGGAATATCAGATCAAGATGGAGAATTTTGATAAAACTATTCCAGAGCTCCCAGCTGCAGCAGACTCTAAGACTCCAAAGAGGACTGATATGAAGATCCGCATCAATGGACAGCACACTGACAGCTTCCAGATTTCTGAGACTGGTCTGACAGAATAGAATTTGGATTTGGTGCCTTTTTTAATTACATTAAACTTTCAGGTTAAACTTCCAGCCTTCCTTCTCCTCCTATTTTCTTTTGTGCTCCTTCCCTTTTCTCCATCCTTTTGATTGCAGTATAGTGTGCAGAGTAAAAAGCATGATGTGCACATGTAAACTGATGAGTCTGTTTTAACTGTACTGAATAGAGAGTCAGGGACAAATACCACAGGACAAGTTCTGGGAAAATACAAGTGCTACCTGCTGAATTCACTAGACTATGATTAAAAATGCACTGACCCTGAAGTATGAGACTTTCAGACTCCCACAGCTGACCAAAACCTAATTAAATGATATGTGGATAGGGTACTATGGCAAAATGCTCAACAACACTGCAATAGAAGATTTCATCTAAAACTAACCTGAGGCTGTTCAGCTAAATTACACTAGTTTGGGGGAATGAGGTAGTTCCAAGATTGTTCTCTCTCTTTTACATCAATGTTTTCTGGGTATATGGTTACATTAGTTTTCAGGTGGCTGAACCAAAATCATTGCCAGTCTTTTCAGCAGCAGTGAAACGTATTCCAGCTGTGCTTGTTTATTATGCCAAATCAAGAACACTGACTGCAGTTCTTCATTCCACCAGATCAGACATGGGTTCAATATCTGACAGCTCTGTGAAGAAAGCAATTGCCAAAAAATCTGATGTGTATATATGAAACCAACATGCTTTCAGGGGAGATATTTTCATACTTGGAAACATTTAATAAATTTTTTCAGCAGTAGAAAACAGATTATACAGCAATTCATGTTCTTTCATGTCTCTCGGCATAGTGTAATCTCACATGTTCTAATCTTTGCACATCTCACACTTTAAGTAGGTCTGGTACCATGGATAAATTATATTTATAAAAATCAGACACCTGAATTAATTTTAAAATAAAATTGAAATAAGTGTTTTACATGTTTCTTTTTGGCCAGGAGTGCCTTTTAAACGTACTAAGAACAAGGAACAGCGCTTCTTATATGCAACGATTTATAATATGGTCAAGGGTCTAACAGTCAAATGGACTGTCTGTTGTAAATTCACAGTTTCTCAGCAATGGAATGCAGCTTTAAATGGGTTATGTATTCAGATTCAAACACCCAACATTTAGCATCAAAATAAATGTTGCCATGCAAGGATAATTAAAAGACTTTTCCCAGCAACAAATGTGGCATAACCACTAATAGGCAGGTTAGACAAAACTGTATTTATATAGTAGAACGGATTTTATTGTCAAGTGCCAAACAGCACACTATATAGTCTGAAGCCATAGGATGACATTGTCTATAGGAGATTTTTTTTTTTAAACCCAAAAGTACAGAGCTTGACAATCTCTGGGTCATAGAGAACCTAGTGGGACAGCTGTTCTGTCATGAAGTGCCAGCTGCACCTTATTTCCAAAAGATAATTTCTACTAAAAAGACAGCTAAAAAGTTATCAAAATGTTTTTATTTTTCCATGTCAACTAGTTGTAGTTGTTACAGGAATATGTTACGTACCACAGGAAAAAGGAGAGCCATACAATCATGAACTAGAGAGCAGATGGTCAATCTCTGAATTCAGAAACAGTTAATTGTTTTGAAAATATTTCCATATTTCTTCCCTAAAACTCTATACGATTTAAGGTCTGATTTTATTAGAGAATGAATATTTTCAATATTATGTCTTTCGCTCCCAGTAAAATGCAACCATATTTCAGCCCACTGTAGTGCCTGTACAATAGCAGCGAACACCATCTTGGATTAATGTACATTAAATTTGTCTTCACTTCCCATAGGTGGCTCCACACATGCACTTCAAAGTTCAATTGTTTCTCTTCGTAACATTATTGGCCACAATAAAGTAGGTGGGTTGTACTATATTTATCCTTTTCTATTTTTAAGCCCCAAATCAGTACCCTACAGTTCCAAAAGACAAGCTTTAAAAAGCAAAAGAAATTGTACTGTAAATACTACATTAAGCACAGATAAAGTAAAAAAATTCCAATAAGAGAAAAGAGCTGCCTTACATGTACTGATAATTCTCCATTTTAGGTAACAAATCCTGCATAACTCGATTATTCTGCAATTCAGGAGTAATAATAATCTTAGTCTGTATTAAGAACACTGAATGATGAGATCGTACCAGAGCTGTGGACATACCCAGGCAACATAAGTTTCCCTACAGTCAGGGTAATTGACTTTACCAAGTATCTCCAATTTTACTTCTTCAATTGTTAAAACTATTGTTTTAAATTTTTCATTATAGCTCTGTTTTAAACTTTAAAAAAGCAACAAGTTTAAAAGAAGCAAAAACGTTTGATATAATGTATACAATTAAGTTTGTTGTTCTTAATATTCAAGTATTCCTAAGATGAGAAGCATGAATATGCACTAAGATGGAAATCTATTTGCCACATTTAACATGGACTTTAATTATCTTGTAAATCATAATTAACATTTGTGATTTGTTAACAGTAGAACATGTATTTGTTGATCACTATTCTTGCTTGGGAATTGATGGACTTGTTTAACAACAGATGCAGTGTAAAACCTGGACTGGCATTTGCCTCTGATTTTTCTAGATGTTAATGATCTAACATACAACTTGTTTATTTAATTAGCAAATAATCTAAGCTTTTAAGAATAATTTTTCGAAATTTCTGGCTGAAAGTCATAGGGCATATGGCAATTTGCGTAGTTAACTCCTGCAGTGCATAGTGTACCTTTGCCTTGAATAGTAATGCCAACATTAAGAGTTGCTGTTCAGTTTGTGAATTGATTGCATCAATTAGAAAACACATTCTAAAAGCTGAAAAATGTGATCATTAGCCCTCCATGAAGTTATCAATTATAAAACATTTGAAAATCAAGTCTATTTAATGTGGGATTTATATGGGATTTCTTAATCTTTTATTTTTCAAAAACCAAGATATTTTCCTGGGGTGCCATGATTTCTGAATTACCAATATATTCTTGAGTGGTTTATTTCCTACTTTCTATGTATCTATATTTTGTCCACTCACAACAAAGAGGGACACAAAGAAATAATGGTTCAGTGATTATCTGATCAAAGAGCACTCAAAGGCTTATTCAGAACACACTAGAGGGCTATGCCCCGTGCTCACTAGGCTCGCCAACCCTCCCCCCCCCCCCATCTCTGGTGGTTCGCAGGCCCAACTCTTTCCCCCCCCCCCCCCGGCTGCTGGAGAAGGGAGAGCTGGGGCTGCACCAGCCCAGGCCTCTCGGCCCCCCACCCCACAGGCTTGGTGTCTCTGCCCCGTCTGGCTACTGGAGGAGGGCCAAGGCAACGCAGGTCATGGTCTCTCGGCCACCAAAAGAGAGCTAGGGCCAGGCCAGCCGCAGCAGCTAGGGCTCTCCCCATGCTGCTGGGGAAGGAAGGGGAGGGCCAGGCAGGCAGGGGCCACAGTGCCCAGGCTACGAGTGGGGTGGCTTGTTTCTGTGGACACAGTGGCATGATGACATCACTCTGACATCCCACAGGAAAAGATTTTTATATATAGAAAGAGACTATCTTAGATGGTTTGGGCAAATATGATGCTGCTGGTACCAAGTGTAAAAGTGGTATCACTGAGAACTGAAATCCTGTCAGGTTTGGCAAGGATGACAAGTCACTGTACTCCTTCTCTAATGAACCTCATCCATGAACTTGCGAGAGCATGTCTCAGTGAGAAATTTACTTTCATGCCAATTCAGTCCTTGACTTCTTGGCTAAGACTACTAACTGTGCTGTTTGTGGGTGACAGGAACAGGTCCACTAGAAAGTGAACTTAGGTCCCCCATAACCCCAAATAATTTTATATAAGCCATTAAAGAACCATTACACAGCAGTGACTTTTTCTATTACTGACCAAGGTTGAAATTCAACCAAACCACCAATTTATACTGCCCAGCCATTTATGGTTTGGAGGAAAAGGAAGAAAGTAATTTTAGGATGAGTGCACCAGGGAGAAGGAAAATCCTGAAGGAATGATAGGGCAAATCTAAGTGGATATAGTTAAAACCCCAAGAATATTTTATATTAAAAATCTGAACAATTTACAAATATCGTTTTCAGCCATATCATGATCCTGTCTGTTCCACCAAGCTGAACAGGATCAGACTGGGATAGTATCAGAAAGAGATGTGAAAGAAACAATTATGTGAAGCAGCTCTCAATTACCTGTAATTAGCATTCTTCCATTTGAGTAAATACTAAATCAATAACTCAGCATTCTGTTAGGGGACACGATCTTTCAAACAAGATACAAAGCCAAGGTCTTGACCATTTGTGGTTACTGAAGATCCCAAGACATGCTTTGTAGGAAGAGCATCAACCCCGGCATCCTGGCAAAATTCCAGCTAGGGTGATTAACGTCCTGCATACCTAACTTCCTCATGCCATTTCAATTAAAAAAACATCTGCTTCTCATCCTACAGAGACATGTAGGCTAACGTGAACACTGCACCTCTCTCCTCCTGAGGAAGAACGGCTCTTGCCCAAGAGGGCGTTTTTGCGCAAAAAGGAGCCGTCTACACAGCTCCTTTTTGCACAAAAGCCTCTTGCTCAAAAAAGCCCCTAATTAATTATGCAAATGAAGTGTAGCAATATGCTAATCCACGTTTCATTTGCATAGGCTTTTGCGCAAGAGAGGTGCAGTGTACACGTAGCCGCAGTGTCAATCAACTGCTAAAACTGCTGCAGTGGTTTCATTAATAAGCCAAGCGCATAGTTTGGTAAAACTGCAAAGTATTTCCACATACATCAGGATGAAAAGGTGCGAAGATAAATGTAAGGTGTGAAGATAAATGTAAGTCATTAACTCAAGTTACTTTTGTAGCTAGTAGTACCTTCAGTTTGCCATATCTACCCTCATTTGTCTTTGTAAGAATTTTCTCTTCCTGTACTGTTTATAGGAGGTAGTTTGTGGGCTTGCTCATCCACAGATTTCCAAGCAAAGATGTGCAAAATAACAGTACAATCCAGGGAAGTTAACTATCGGATATTTATGTATACATGTAACCACCGGAAACTTAATTGATTACATACTTACACGGGGGCAAGGGGGACCCACAGGCAAGAACCTGTGCTAGCGGGGAGGCGGCTGAAAGGCCGGATCCCCGCATGCACAAGCTCCCGTCTGCTCCCTCTCCTCCTGCTGCCTCCGTGGGAAGCAGCAAATGGGGACAGGCAGCTCCGCAGATGCCAGCTCCCACCTGCCCCTTCCCTGCTGCCTCTCTTGGAGGCAGCAAGGAGGGTCAGGCAGCTCTGGAGCCATCATATGTTGAGAGCAGGCTTGAAAGCAAATTCCTGCATGTACAGTAAAACTCCAGTTGTCCGGCATCCAGTGGTCCAGCACTCCCGATAGTCCGGCACCAACTGGAACCCGGAAGTGCTCCGGCCAGCCAGACAATTGGAGCTGCTCCACGCCGCTTCCCCAAGACCGCTGCTGCCACTGACCAGCGGCGGACTTGGGTAAGCGGCGTGGAGCAGAGCAGCTGGGGTGCTGCCGGGTTGGTCCCGCAGCGCCACCCCTCACCCCCCTGCTCGGCGCCCAGCAGCACCCCAGCTGCTCTGCTCCGCGCCGCTTCCCCAAGTCCACCGCTGTCGCTGATGAAACTGACGAGCAGCGGACTTGGGGAAGCCCTGGGGCAGAGCAGCTGGGGTGCTGCCCGGTTGGTCCCACAGCGCCGCCCCTCACGCCCCTGCTCGGCGTCCAGCAGCACCCCAGCTGCTCTGCCCCGCCACTTCCCCAAGTTGCCGCTGCCGCTTGCAGCCCCAGCTGGCCTGTCACCAGTGGCTGCGTGGGGCTTTCCCCTGCCTCCCTGCAAAATGGGGGAGGGTTTGCGCCATGCCGTTCCCCACCGACCCCACCCCGACCCCCATCAAAGCCCCCCTGCCGGAGTACCTCCTGATACTCTGGCATATCCGATAATCCGGCACCCCCGGGGTCCCAAAGGTGCCGGATTATCAGAAGTCTACTGTACTGGCTCCTTCCTGCTCCCAACCCCCACCCCACTGCTGCCCTTGTGGGATTGGGGGGGGGGGGCTCGACAGAGCCAGCATGTGTGGAGAGTTGGCTTAAAAGTCGACTCACTGTGCGAATCAGCAACTGCCTCCCCCCTTTTCAATCTCAAATACAGAGGCAGCAAGGGGCGGGGGAGGGGGGGAGAAGAGAGTGTATGTAGCATGTGTAAGCACAGGCTTATCGGTTAATCATGTAATCAACTACATGTTGACATCCCTAGTACAACTGCCACTTTGCAGTTACATCCAAAAATATAAACCACAACCCCTGAAAACAACTGGAGCAAAAACACCCAACATTGCTAGTCTTTTAAACTTCTCCACTTTCTCAGAGTAAGATTCATGACACATGGAGGGAGAAAAGGATTAAAGTATCCAGTTAGATGCAGGCAACCCCAAATGAACACTATGTTAGTCATTTTCTGGAGCAATCTCTCCTACAGAAAAAGGAAGTTAGGCAGAATTAGAGACACATCTCTTCACTTTGTCTTTTAAGCCACAGCGCTAAGAACCAAAAAATTAGCAACCTTAAGAAAACTCAATGATCATCAGCTCAGATACCTGAAGAGGCAATTCAGAGAGCTTTGAATATCAGGTGATGATTATAAGGCTTTTTAAAAGACTCCTAACACCATGGCAAGCTGGCACCATTACAAAATTAGTAATACACCCCTACTGATCATAAATGAGTGAGATTTTCGAAGATAAAAGGCTGTCACACACCCAGTTCCCACTGATTTATGGTAACTGGATCTCTTAATGCAGTTCATGCTTTTGAAAATTTGCCCTGCAAACAGGCAACGTATTTCCTGCCCCAAGCCTTCCTCATCCACTCACCAAAGAGCTACCTTAACTGATAACACTTCAAAGACGAGAACAAAACAGGTATACCTTTCACTGTACCTTAAAAATGGCCAGACAATGGCTATAACTAATTTCCTGTGAAAGCAAGAGGGTCCACAGCCAAGAACCTCTCACTGAGAATGATCTGTTGTATGTGCTAGATGTATCAAGAGAAAAACAGCAAAAGCATTACAAATGTACCAAAAAGTGTGGAGGACAGAATTGTTGGCGTTGTCAAGCCGCAAATACTCAGGATCTATATGACAGTGTGCTACCTTAAATGTGCTCCCCAGTATCAAACTGAAGTCAGTGCCAAGAAAGGAACATGTATGTGTTCTGATTGCCTTGTCTCATGTCAGCACCAAGCTCCAGCTAGTGGAGGATTTGCTACAACTTCAAAAGTATTGCTTCTGATAGACAGCAATCGTACAAAAATGGGAACCTCAAGTAATTCCTGATGAAGACGACTCAAACAACACAAAAACAAGCAATAGCTCAAAGAGTGTTCTAAGGAACTTTTAATAGTGCATTTTAGAGGGGCTGGGTACATGAACTAGGGATGTTAAGGACTAGTCGAGAGGATTAGTTGCCTAGTCGCTTCCCCCCTGCTTGCTGCCTCTATCAGATAAAGGCAGCAAAGGGGGGGGGGAGGAGAGGGGAAAAGGAGGTACTTCAAAATGGCAGCAGTGCAGGGAGCCTGGGCTCTGTGCAGTGGCGTTTCAAAGGAGCAGTGACGCACAGCTGATCCTAGGCTCAGTACGGCACTGCTCATTTGAAATGCTGCCATGGTATTTCAAAGCGGCAGCGTTGGACGGAGTCCAGGTTCAGCTAGCGTCCCCAGCTGACCCCAGGCTCCATGCAGCGCTAAGCTCAGGATCAGCTGTGCGGTGATGCCCCTTTGAAACGCCACAGCAGTGTTTCAAGGGCACAGCGCCGCCCTATCGACTAATTGAATAGTCGATGCAAAAATGCATTGACTATTCAATTACTGAAATACACACTACTTAACATCCTTAATGTGAACCACGTATCAATGGTAGACCAGGAACACAAAAGTTTAGAATGGCATAATGTACATATATAGTAACAATATCTTACCTGGATCTTTTCGCCCTGGCTTTTCAAACCGCCTGTCTCCCCTACAAAGGCAGAATAGAAGTTTCAAACAAGGCTTTGGAAGCATACCATCATTTCTGGTCCAACTCTCACATATCTCTCCTCTCTCACTAGTCTATGTGGCCAAAACTGCAAAGGTACTTAGGTGCCCATATGCTTTTAAAAAGGCCAACAGGAACCTATCAGGAACCTTAATACCTTTAAAAATCTAGGCCTAAAGCACTACAAACAGACAAAAGGCTAAAAAAAAAAAAAAATGGAAGAGTCCTCTCAATTAGAGCTATACAAACTTTCGTCCAAGAGTGCTACAATGAAAGATTTTTTCTAGAACATCTCACTTTTTCAAAGCTGTGCTCTGTTCATACCCACCATAGAACTGAGTCCAACCCCTGCTAAAAGCAGAAGCAGTTACAACTAAATCATCCCAGCCAGGGCTTCGTCCAGCTAGGGCTTAATCTCTAATGATGGAGATTCTACCACCTCCCTAAGTAACTCATTCCAATGATTCACCACTCTATTATTGAAATAGTTTTTCCTAATATCCACAACCTAGACCTCCCCCACTTCAACTTGAGACCATTGCTCCTCATTCTGTCATCTGTCACAACTGAGAACAGCTTCTCTCCATCCTCTTTGGAACTCCCGAAGTCATTACCAACAAAAGCTTCTTTTCAACAATGCTTTGTTTAGAACACCTAGGATTCAAGCAAAATTACTGTATGATCTCCACTTCGGAAATTCAAAAAAATCAACCAGTACACATTCCTAAAAATTATTTCTGAAATATCTTTGTGGATTAAATGTGCAAGAACAAAATCCAAAGTAGATGCCTCTGTAGTATGTTTTTATAGTTTAAGCTTTTCTCTTACCTTTCCTCCCAGCTCTGAGATCTGTGCATTTCCCTGCCTCCTCCTCGCCCAAATCCACCCTCCACTTCATCAAAACTTCTTTGGTAGAAACCACTTTCTCCTCGGCCTCTGCCTGAAAACACACACACACACACACACAAAAACCAAATTGTAAAAAGAACTTTGCGTCCCTTTTCTAATGTCAACGTGACCTCTTTTTATAATCTTCTCCTTAATGAGTCACTGAAAACTGACAGTGGACAAGTCTTTCATCCATCTCACAAGAATAGTAGCAGTTTATATTAACTGACATAACATTTCAAAGAAAGAGTTACTCACCTTGTGCAGTAACGGTGGTTCTTCAAGATGTGTGTTCCCATGGGTGCTCCACTCTGGGTGCTGGTGCGTCCTCGTGCCAGTGACCAGAGATTTTTCTAGCAGCATCTACCGCACCACCCCTCATGCCATTAGTGTCCATTAGGTGCACGTGCAGTCCCTCCATTCCTTCTCCACCCATGCTAATAGAGCATGGGGCTCCAAAGCAGGGGAAGGAGGAAGGGTAGTGGAACACCCACGGGGCCACACATCTCAAAGAACCACCATTATGGCACAAGGTGAGTAACTCCTCCTTCTTCGAGTAGCGTCCCTGTGGGTGCTCCACTCTGGATGACTATAAGTAGTAGTCAGCTCATGGAGCCAGTTTTGGAGCCCTGTCATTATCACCGAGGATAATATTGTTTGTCCCACAGCCATGGATGATGTGATGGAGGATGCCAGGGCGTAATGTTGTGCGAATGTGTGGTCTGATGACCAAATGGCTGTGCTGCAAATGTCCTGGACAGGTACATCCTTGAGGAAAGCAGTAGTAGAGGACATGGCCCAGGTAGAATGGGCACTGATGGTGCCAGGTGGTTTTTTATTGTGGATGGCATAGTATGTGTGGATGCATGAAGAGAACCACTTCGAAATCCTCTGAGAAGAGACAGCTTGTCCCTTGGATCATTCCGTGAAAGATAGAAAGAGTTGAGGAGATGTTCGCCAGGCTCTCATCTGATCAATGTAGAACATGAGCGCTCTGTGGACATCGAGGATGTGCCAAGCAGCATATGATGCAGCAGTGTGTGGCCTGGGGAAAAAGGCAGGCAAGTGTATGGGTTCGCTGATGGGGAAGGGAGAGGGAACTTTTGGGAGGAATTTAGGATGGGGCCGGTGTGTCACTCTGCCCTTGCTGAAAATTGTATGGGGGAGGGGGGGTCCTGCCCTGGAGGTTACTGAGACTAGAAAGGAGACCTTAATAGATAGGTCTGGCCAAGGGCAGGTCGCCAAGGGCTCAAAAGATGGCTCTGTCAGGCTCTTAAGTACGTGATTTAGGTCCTAGATGGGAACTGGTGGGCGAACGGATGGAAAGGTGTTTTATAGACCAGAGAGGAATCTTTTGGTAATTGGGTTAGAGAGAAAAGAATCACCTTCTGTGGTGTGATGGAAGGCTGCTACAGCAGCTGTATGAACCTTGACAGTACTTAGAGCCAGGCCCGACTCCCTAAGGTACAAGAAGTAGTCTGATAGGAAGGGGAGGACGACGGTTTCAGGGGGCATAATGAGAGTATGTTTAAGCCACTGGGCAAATCTGTTCCATTTGTAGATGTATGTTTTCCTGGTGGATTCTCTTCTGCTGTTGCTTAATATTTGTTTTACTCTTTCTGAGAAGGCGTTTTCGGCATCCTGGAGCCATGAAGGAGCCAGGTGTGGAGGTGGAGTTTGTGTGGTTTGGGATGGACAATTGCACCATGTTCTTGGAGAGAAGATTGTGTTGAGGCAGAAAAGCATATGGATCCGTTACCATCATTCTGTAGAAGTAAGGATACCATGTTTGCCTCAACCACACTGGCACAATGAGAATCACGTGAGCTCATTCTGTTCTGATTTTGATGATGAACATGTGGAGCACGGGGAAAGGTGGGTACACTTTAGAGTAACTGTGCGTCCTGTTTGATAGAGAAAGCATCCCCAAAGGAGTGCTTCCCAAAGGCTGCTCTGGAACAGTAATGATGGCATGCGATTGTTCCTGGTCACAAAAAGGTCTATGTCTGGCTGACCCCATTGGCGCTACATGTAATTGAGGACTTGCGTGTATATCTCCCATTTGTGTTGGTCATCGAACTTGCGGCTGAGGGCAGCTGCTGTAACACTTAGCACCCCTAGGAGGTAAGTGATAACAGGGGTGATCTGATGCACAAGGCACCAGTTCCATAGTTTGAGAGTTTCCGTAGACAGAGACGGGGATCATGAACCACCTTGTCGATTGAGGTAATACATGCAAGTGGTGTTGTCTGTCAGTGTTCAGAAGCTGCAGGGGGTAGCCGAATTAGTCTGTATAGGATTAACTTAAAAAAAACAACAAAATAGTCTAGTAGCACATTATAGACTAACAAAACATGTAGATGGTATCATGAGTTTTTGTGGTCATAGCCCACTTCAGATGACCGGAGTTTTGAGTTTAGGATGTCCAGACCCAAAATAAATAGGGGAGAAAGGAGAGAGGGGAAAGGGAAAAAAAAATGGAAGGGGGCGGGAAACAAGAAGCAGAGGGTATGTAAATATCAAAGGGGGGGGGGGGGAAGCCTGTTTGGTTTCCCTTCGATATTTACATACCTTCTGCCTCTAGTTTCCCGCCCCCTTCCATTTTTTTCCTTCCCCCATCTCCCTTCTCCACTATTTAATATATGGAGATATACCTCTCTCATAGAACTGGAAGAGACCTTGAGAGGTCATCAAGTCCAGTCCCCTGCCCTCATGGCAGGACCAAGTACCAAGTTCCATTTTGGGTCTGGACATCCTAAACTCAAAACTCCGGTCATCTGAAGAACTGGGCTGTGCCCACGAAAGCTCATGATACCATCTACATATTTTGTTAGTCTATAAAGTGCTACCAGACTATTTGTTGGTTTTTAATTTTGTCATAATGTTGATAGTCCTCTGTGCTATGTGATGTAGGAAATGCTAGCATGCGTACCGTACCACTCACAGTTCTACAAAGTTGATATGGGGCATTTGCTCTGTAAAGGACCATTTGCCTTGGGCCATGAGGGTTCCTAACTGGGCACCCCATCCCAGGAGTGATGCATCCGTCATCATGGTAAGTGTAGGGGTAGGTTGATGGAACGGAACTCCAGTTAATACGTTATGTGGATTTGTCCACCAGTGCAGGGAATTGAGGACCCGTAGCAGAATGGTAACTAACTTGGAGAACAGGTCTCTGGATGGCGTGTAAAGCGTGGCTAGCCAAGACTGAAGGCATCTCACGTGGAGCTTCGCCAGCTGATGACGTAGGTTGTGGCGGCCACGTGTCCCAGGATTTTTAGGCATTCGCGAACTGTTGTGTAGGGATTGCCCATGCTACTGCTATGACATTGCATAGGGTGTCAAATCTGTATGAGAGTAGAGTTACATTGGCCGCGACGGTATCAATGCGTGCTCCTATAAATTCCAGCACCTGAGTGGGGTGGAGAGTGGATTTCTTGTAGTTTATATGGAAGCCGATGTGGAGCACGAGGTTTGAGGTAGTCTCGACCGTGTCCTTTGTCTCTTGGAAGGACATGCCTTTTATGAGACAGTAGTGCAAGTATGGAAATATTATGGCTCCCTGACGACGTAGGTAGGCCACTACAACAGCTATAGTTTTGGAAAACACTCTGGGAGCCGTTGAAAGGCCTAAAGGGAGCACTCGGTATTGGTAATGGTGATAGCCGACAGTGAATCGTAGAAAACGCCTGTGGGCGGGATGGATTGTTATGTGGAAGTACGCATCCTGAAGGTCAAGAGCCAAAAGCCTATCTCCTTCATCTAATGCTGGAATTATTGTTGCTAGGGTCACCATCTTGAATCGATGGCAAGCGACATATTTGTTGAGCTTCCTTAAATCCAGAATGGGCCTCCATGCTCTGTTCTTTTTCTGTGTTAGGAAATAAGTTGAGTAGAACCCTTGGCCATGGAACACTGCTGATACTGGTTCTATGGCACCTAATTGGAGGAGGCGAAGCACCTCTTGCTCGATGAGGGTCTCATGAGAGTGGTCCCTGAGGACGAGAAATTAAAGGGATGGAGTAACCATGGTCGATGAGCTCTAGGACCCATTTGTCTGATGTTATTTGAGCCCATAGTTGAAAAAAGGGGCAGAGGCGGTGGTTGAATTGTAGACAATTGGTTGATGGCGTGACCACAAGGAAAGTGTCTTTCTGGCTCCCGACCGAACTGTCAAATTTACTGCTTGGATATGGATGGTTGGGATGATGCTGCTTGATGTTGTTGCTGGCATTGGAGCCTACATCATTAGGGCCTTCGTTTCTGTCAGAAGTCATACCTCAGTTCCTGTCTGTATGGCTCCCTGGGTCTCTGGTAATTGGTATATCTGGCTCTCTCAAAGGGGGGGCATGTACATCCCCAGGATCCTTAGGGTGGTACGGGAGTCCTTCATCGAATGAAGTACTGCATCGGTTTTTGCAGCAAAGAGATTGTTTTTATCAAAGGATAGGTCTTCAACCTTCTGCTGCAAATCCCTTGGAACCCCTGATGCTTGGAGCCAGGATATTCTCCACATCATGACAGCCAAGGCTGTGATGCATGCAGCTGTGTCTGCTACATCCATTGCGGACTGTAGAGCGGTGGGAGAAATTGTACGGCCCTCCCGCATGATACTGAGGAGGATAGGCCTCTTGTGTTCAGGTACGTATTGAGTAAGCTCTTGAAGCTTGGAGTAGTTAGGATAGTCATAATCCACTAGCACAGTGGTATAATTCACTGCTCTAAGGAGCAGGGTGGCTGAGGAGTACACTTTACGACCCATAATGTCCATTTTTTTGTGGTGTTGATCTAATATTAAGTTGTCTGGCTGTGTGTGTAACGGAATCAACTAACAAGGAGTTTGGTGGAGGGTGAGTGAAAAGGAAGTCCATTCCTTTTGGTGTGACAAAGTATTTTCCGCTCTTCTACTGGTTGGAGTGATGGATTCTGGGGTCTGCCAAATGTTGTCTGCTGGGTCCATAATAGCCTCGTCCATAGGGAGGGCGATCCTGGAAGAGGTAGGAGGTTGTAAGGTTTCTGAACCTCCTGTAAATCTCGCTCTTGTGCTAATGCTACCCTTTTAAAAAGTTCTTGGAACTTCTTTGAGTCATCAGCTGGTGGCGGAGTGGGAGAAATAACCGCTTCATCTGGTGAGGACGAAGAATTATGCATGGCGGACCTGTCCTCACCCTCAAAGAGTCTTCCATGTCTGTCTGGATTGGGGAGTTAGGTGCTGTTATAGATGCCGTGGGTTGGGGAGAACGAGGTGGTTCTCTAGATCTTGTGGAAGGTGCGGTATGACAGCTCTTCCTATGAGGACATGACTCCCATGATGCCAGAGAATGGGGGCAGCGGGTATATGTAATGATGCGCACACCAGGGTGGTGGTGGCAATGGATACGCATACATAACAGGCCATGTCCCAGGATGGAGCTCTCTGTGCTGGACTGGAACACTGGGAAGAAAAGCGGCTGTGTGGCTCGGTGCTGGCTTCACTTGGGGAGTGAGACAGAATTGGTTATCTGCATGAGTGCACCAATTGTATAGAGGAACCTGGAGATAACAGTGCCCGTGACAGACGGCTCCTGAGAGGAAACTCATGTCATAGGTGCTCCTGGGACGGTAGTGAGGTATGTGGTTTACTTGGTGCTGGCAGTGCTGATTGGTCAGGAGGCGGCATCTTGGTACAAGGTCTGTTAGATACTGAGGCTGGTGCCGACTGAGTTGGCGGCTTCGGTGCCGAATGGTGGTTATGCTGGCTTGGCGGTGCGGTCGGTGCCAACAGTGCCACTTGTTTTTGTTTAAGCCCTGAGTGTACCCTCTTACGTGGTGCCAGCATCTTGGGCTGTGCCATGCCCGGTGTGCCGGGCTTATCCACGGTGCTGACCCTTGAGGCCGTAGGTGCCATGGGTAAGGATCAGGCTGGAGACAGTCTCGTTTTCAAGAGAGACATGCCAGAAGAGGTAGAGGGACGTGTTTTGTCCATACTTTTCCGCTCAGAAATTGGTTTTGAGCCAGGTGGTCTGTCCTCAGAAGATGGTTGGCGGAACTTTTTAGAGAGGAAAGTTTTCAACCTGTTGGCATGGTCACGGCATTCTCTGACCATCAATTTAGAACACTGTAGGCACTTGTGTCTGGTGAGATTCTCCATACTTTATGCACACAGAGTGCCTGTCAGACGGGCATAGCATCCCAGCACAACTCACACTTCTTGAAGCTGGGAGATCCCAGTATCAGGTGTGGTGAAAAGCAGCAGGCCGACAGACGGAAGAAAAAAAATTTTATTTATTTTTGTTATAGGGTCAGGAAGTGAGTCTTAAAACTTGGAAATGTGTGGAAACTAAGGGGAAATAATCAGCTTTATGTTGCTTTGCTGTAGAAACAGTGGAAAGGAGAGAAGCTCTGTCTGCTGCAAAGGACAGCAGAGAAGGAACTGAAGGGCTGCGCTCATGCCTAACTGACACTAACGGCATGAGGGGGGCACCACAGCATGTGCACGGTGCAGTGGACACCACTAGAAAAATCTCTGGTCACTGGTGCGAGGACGCACCAGCACCCAGAGTAGAGCACCCATGGGGACACTACTCAAAGAAGCAGCTGTGTTTCCCAAGAAACTGATTTTTGCTTTTTTGGCGGGGAGGAAGGGGGAATTAACACCTACATTTTAAAGCACTTAATCTCTCTCAAGCTTGTGTGCCCCTCATTACCACGTCTGGAGCTGTTCATGGAGAAGGACAACAAACAAACTGACTGCCAACAGATACTGTAAAATGGCGAGTATAATGCACACCTACCTTTTAAACGTCAGAAATCTGGATTAAACTGAGCTCTTATCTATAACGCGCACCCCCATTATACTCGCTATTTTACCGTATATATAGGAAGGAAGGGGCCACTCCCACCTGAAGGCTCACCAGGAAAAAGTGCGCACAGCACCCGAGAGCCAGCGGTGGAGTTGGAAACCTGCTCCCCGCCCAGCTGCTCATGCGCCGCGCTAAGCTCGTGCCTGCCACAGGGTCCCTTGCGCCCCCCCGCCAGCTCCTCACCTTGTCCGGGAGCCTGGCTGAGCTTGCACCTGCCGCAGAGGCCCCCTGCTCAGCTGCCGGCGCACCACACTGAGCTCACGCCTGCCGCAGGGGCTCCCGGCCAGCTGCCGGCACCTGAGTAGGGGGCCCCCGCGGCAGACATGAGCTCAGCTAGCCGGGCGGCCACCATGGCAGGCGCGAGCTCAGCTCAGCCCGCCGGCAGCTGAGCAGGGGGTCCCGTGGCAGGCGCGAGGTCAGCCAGGCTCCCAGACAAGGTGAGGAATCGGCGGGCAGGGCAGCTGCGCTCGCGCCTCCCGGGGGGCCCCTGCCCAGCTGCCCACACACCGCGCCTTGTCCAAGAGCCTGGCGGGGAGCGTGAGGTAAAAATTTTACAAATTACCTCCTATGTATAATGCGCACCCTGGTTTTAACCCTTAAAAACCAGGGGAAAAAATGCGCATTATACTCGCGATTTTACTGTAGGTTTACCAAGGACATGAAAATAACTTTTGGGAATTTAGAAATTAGAATAATTTGAATCTTGGTTATAATTCAGCACAAAGTAATGCAGAGAAGAGCTACAAACAACACAGGGAAAGGAGGTGAAAGACTGAAGAAGAAAAGACACTACTATGCAACAGTTCAATTATTAAATGCATAGATTTTACACAGGAAACAAAGATGTAATCAGTGTATCACTGAAAAGATTACCAAGATGTGTCAAAGCAGTTTCTACAGACCTACAGAAAAACTAGAACAGAAAAACTAATATGTTTTAGTAAATATGATTTTAAACAGATTGCTCTATCTACACTAGGTACAATCGCATTTTAAAATAAGTTCTCTCTTTTTGTACAAGCCCAGCTTGCCTCCCAATTGTGGCCAAGTTCTCCAACTTTCCCTATTTTCTTACTGAAGTGGAGTAAAGATTTCTTTAGTAACTGATCCTAACAGTCTGAAGGTAGATGTCGAATGAACAAAGCATAGAACACAAGGATTAGTTGATATTTCAATGCCAGAATGAAGACTATAGAAGCCTCTTTAACACAAAGATAGAGGAAAAGCACAAAATACATGGGGCATTCAAAAAAAACTGTAAATGCGGAGTATTGCTATTATTATTTGTACTACAGAAGTACATAGAGACCTCAATGTGCTAGTTACTGTACATACAGTGAAAAACAGGATCTGCCCTTAAGAACTTACCACCTACACAGACAAGGCAAAGCAAATACTCTCCCCATTTTACAGATGGGGAACTGAGGCACAGAGATGAAGTTAACTTGCCAAGATCACAGAGGAAATCTGTAGCAGAGCTAGGAATTGAACCAAAATCACCTAGAAATCAGGGGGCTCTCTAACCACATGTGACTCTAACCTCCTACCCCCAAATAAATTAGTATGTAGCATGCTGTGTTCATGTGCTCAAATTGTTAAAAGTTTAGAATTAAGAACTGCCATGATAGTAGTGTAAGAAATGCTCTGGCTGTTATTGATTTTCCCAACTCAGGTATATTTTAAGTAGAATTTAGGGCTCTAAATGGCTTAGATACTTGTGAAATAGTAGTGAAAAAGGAAAAAACGGGAGAAAAAAAGTCTCTGCCTCAATTAATAAATACACAGCACAGCGCTGGGTAAAGCTGCCTCCATTATGGCCTCTTAAACAGGAAAACAGCAACACTACCAGAAGTCAGTCTATAGCTCAGTCCACAGAGAAACTTAAACCTTTACTTCTCTGCAGCCCTCTTCATCAATGTAAACCTTCCAGTCCTCCAAGCACAAGACTTAACTATACTCCATGGGGAGCACTCAGGGAAACAAATCAATTAAAAAGGTCAAGTGCATCACCTTGGATTGCTTGTGGAGTACTACTGTAGAACAGAGAAAACTTGTTAGTCACAACTCAAACCACACCCCACAAAACGTACTGAGACTTAAAAAATGAACAATTACACACTACAGCAGATGATTTTATAATTAAAATGCCTTGGTAATGCTAACTTACCTGTAAAATTGTAGTTCAGAATACTGTTTCACTGAAACTTTTTCTGAGACTGATGATTAAAATAGTCTAAAAACACTTCTACACTAAGAGTTACAAACCCACTAGTACACTTAATTTAAATGTATTCCATAAATTTCTAAGTCATCTGGTTCTTCAACATTACTGCCAATTGTTAAATTGTATTTTAAAAGAGATTACTTCTCACAGCCAGTCATCTATTATATATGGCAACTGTGTTAGCCATAATGAAAGTTAATATTTTTGATAAGAGAATCATTTCTATGACAAACTGATATCAGAGTGTGATGGAGCATCTCAGCCCTGTACTGTAGAACAGACTGGGTTGGGCCCAGCTGGCTGAGAAAGCCCCTCCCCCACAGCTCTGCTGGGCATGCTCATAGGCAGGCCGGAGTATAAAAGGCCCTGAGGCAGCTCACTTGGGGCTGACTGCAGAAGGGGAAGGATCTGCAGAGAGCTCCAGAATCAGAGGAGCAGGCGCAGCCTGACCTGATGCAGCGGCCACCACAGCCCCAGCAGCGACCGCCACATTCCAGAAGGCAGTCTGGAGTTACAGTGATGGGGAGACGCACAGGGGGGTAGGAAATAGCCCAGGGCGGGGAATTGACCCCCAAGTGCTCAGTGTATTGCGATGGGATTCCCCGCTGAGCAAGCAGTGTACTGAGCCACTGCTAACAGGGCTTTGGGCTGGGACCCGGTGCAGTGGGAGGGCCCAAGTCCCCCTACCTCTGCAGAGCTCCTGGGCAGAGGTAATTTCCCTTCCGCCTGTGGACCAGGCCTCAGGGCCATATTTACCCCTACAGAAGGGAGCACTACAAGAACTAGGCCTCAGGGCCGTATTTACTCTGACAGAGGGGAGCGCAACAAGGACTCAGGCTGCTGAGCCACATAGAGTGGGAACTGAGACTCCGACTCTGGGCCATATGGACACTGGTAAATGGACCCGTGGGGGACTTGGATCATGGGGAGCGTATCCCTCGACACAGAGAATAAATCTGTTTGATAAAAAAAATGTAAATTAAGGTTATTCTGGAAAATACACTCTGCTTTACAGAATAATGTTGTTAAAATGTTGAATAATTTTAGATTTTTAAAAAATAATTTGATATATGAAATTATCATCTAAGATTACAACACAAATCTTGACAATCACTTTGATTTCTCTATTCTTCCCCATCTAACTAATACAGATCACAGATCATTAACTCTCACCAGAAAATGAAAGTTAAAAGTTACTACCTATCTAAAAATCTATTTTTGGTCTTCAAAACAAATTCTTTTTCCAAACAAAGCAGGTGCAGGTACTACACCTTATTCTAAAGCTAAGTCTACACTGGCACTTCACAGTGCTATAACTTTCTGGGTCAGAGGCATGAAAAACCACCACCACTCCAACAAGCGCAGCAAGTTACAGCTATGGATGTCAAGGGTTAATCATTTACCCCTTGTAATCGATACCTTACCGGGCAATGCTTAACGGGTGACTGGTTAACCGGCAGCCCAGCCAGCCTGGAGCAGTCCCCAACCCGACACCTGCAAAGGGACGGGCTAAAGGAGCCACACCCACCCCTTTCAAACTGTCCAGACCCCAGTTAAACTTTTAAAATTATATCATTTAACTGGTTGACATTTAAGGAGTATTTGTATCCCCAGTTACAGCACTGAAAAGCACCAATGCAAACCAGACTACAGCACTGGGAGCTGTGCTCCCAGTGCTGTTAGCTACTTCCCTTTGTGGAGATGATTTTCGTTGAGTGTGGAAAGATCTTCTCCCCTAGTGCTCCTGTGGTGGCCACCCTTTCAGATTAAAACACTGCCGCAGTTGCATTTTAAACTTTTAAGCGAAGACAAAGCCTGACCTTGACAAAGACATGGCCTTGTCTGAGGACACCTTTTCCCCATTTGCTTTACATGCTGCAGCATGGAAGGACCCAACAAATAACAGAGAATAACTTTGGTGAAGTAGTGGAATTAACAGAACACAAAGTGCTATTAGCGAAAAAAATAAACTCTTAGGACAGACCTTATACCTCCACTAACCTCTTTCAGTTTGTTATCTACAACATTCCTAAGAACAAATAAAGACTTATGATTTCAGTCAGTGGCTCAACTTTTCCCGACTACTGTAACTCCTTCCAGGACTCCAATTTCTCTCAGGTACCCTCAAATTCCACTTTATTTAAAAGCTACTTGCTTACAAACCACATAAAAATACGTAAGTGTCACAGCACACTATTATTGAAAAAACTGCCCTTGTTTCTCTTTTTTACCATATAATTATAAAAGTTAATCAATTGTAATATAAATATTGTACTTATATTCACTATCTAGGGGTATGTCTACACTACCACCCTAGTTCGAACTAGGGTGGTTAATGTAGGCATTCGAAGTTGCAAATGAAGCCCGGGATTTAAATATCCCGGGCTTCATTTGCATCTTGCCGGGCAGGCGCCATTTTTAAATCCCCTTAGGTCGAACTCCGTGCCCGCGGCTACACGCAGCACGGAGTAGGTAGTTCGAATTAGGATTTCTAATTCGAACTACCGTTACTCCTCATAGTTCAAATTAGAAATCCTAATTCGAACTACCTACTCCGTGCCGCGTGTAGCCGCGGGCACGGAGTTCGACCTAAGGGGATTTAAAAATGGCGCCCGCCCGGCAAGATGCAAATGAAGCCCGGGATATTTAAATCCCGGGCTTCATTTGCAACTTCGAATGCCTACATTAACCACCCTAGTTCGAACTAGGGTGGTAGTGTAGACATACCCTAGTAGACAGAGCAGTGTAAACTAGTTGTCTGTATGAAATTTTAATTTGTACTGACTTCATTAGTGTGGATTTTTTTTTTTTAAATGTAGCCTGTTATAAAATTAGGCAAATATCTAAATCAGTAGTTCCCAACCTGTGGTCCAACGAGGGCACTGCAGCGAGTCCGTGCAAAGTTTTTAGAAGAAAGAATTGGGCCCACTGTGGTGGGCCCAATCTTTAGTTTTTCCATTTTCTTCTCCCCCCACCACCTCCCTGAGCATTCCCTGTTCTCCCAAAGCCAAGGGAATGTGGGGAAAGTGCATGCTGTGCATGCCTCTCATGCCTGGCTGGTGTGTGAGAGGCACGCACGGTATGCAAGCACTTCCCCCATGCTCCCTTAGCTTTTGGAGAACAGGATCAAAAGCAAGTTGTGTCCCGATGTGCATGACTGCTCCCCCAATCCTATCCCGCGCTCCAGAAGTTCCGCCCTTGGCGAGCTGGCAGCTCCAGAGCTCCCTTTGGCCACAAGAGCCCCCTCACTCTGTGGATGGGCAGGAGATGGATGGGACAGGAACTGAGGAAGCAGCACAGGTGAACTGCAGCCAATGGGACCTGAGAAGCTCTGTGCCCGGCAATCTGCATGTCCCTCAGCCCATGCTGAAGCTGACAAGCTACGACTGTACTCTGAAGTCAACTTATAAAACGGTTCAGTCACTTTTTACCATTTTTTTTTCACCTTAAAGTTGTTACATTTCAATGCGGACATGCTGTATTATCTCTCAATACTACTATATTTGTTTAGAGAACATCAACTATTATACATTTCAAATCATCATCAAGTAATGGAATATTTGAAAACAGCTATAGCATTTGGGTCTGTAAAATTTTATTACATTGGAAAGGGGTCCATATGCTTGAAAAGGTTGGAAATCACTGATCTTGATGAATGTCTTCGAAGATCTCTCTATATTCCTGGCAGCAAACCACAAATTTAAGGTAAAAACAACTTTTGTCAACTTTTTAATCAATTCTCCCATTCTCTCCTTTTATGAGCAGCTACACACTTTTTTAATAAAAAATATCCAGCCATCAGAGGTGGTATAACAGAGTCATGCAACCTTATCCTTGATATTAAACCTCAAAATTGTTTTTTTTCCAATCATTCTCCTTCAATTCAAATTTATATATTGTATAAAACACACACATGAAATAGGAACATGTACTTAACATGCATTCCTAGTAATCTGGGGGTGCTGTAACCCTCATTCTCCCACATTCACTTCCCTTCTTTGTCAACCCCCATGTCTGGGCCTTGAAAGATAAAGTTTCTTGAGAGCAGGAATTTCTCATTTTTATTTGGCTGCATAATTCCATATCCTCTACTCATGTTATCCAAATAATGTGGTCAATTTTCAGACAAATTTAACCTAAATCTGTCCCCCATCAACTGCATCATCCCCATCTTCAGAAAACAGCTCACCTCGACCTCTAGAGGAACTTCGACCTCGAGCAGCCCCTACCACCGTTCCTCCTCCTCGTCCCGTCAACCGCAGGACAGCAGCACTGTTTACGGACATGGAGAAATTTCTCTGCCAAGAAGAGGAGACAGCCATGGTGAGAAACAAGCAAACATACCTTTCCCCAATGATTTTTAGCATAAAAACATTACCTACCTTGATTCTTCTGTATATACTCTGATTGAAAATGCTCACAAATCACAAAACAAATCAAAAGACAGAAAACTGCTGAGATTCATGGAGAAGTAACTAAGGGATCCCATCAAAAATACCACTTTTCAGCTTTTCCCACTTTCTCCCCACTCTTAATGTTTCCTTTGAACTTCTAAACAAAAGCACACACTTCCCTTTATCTTTCCTTCTCCTTTTTGGAATCTTCAAGACTGCATATCAGCTCCCTGAAGGGCAAGTACTGTGGTATCAGTTAAAATACTATGGTGACAGAGCCAGAGAACCAAGTGGACAGGCTGAACAGGTCCATGCCAATAAAGATGTGCTACAATGAGCTGTGTGACAAAGTTTTACTCCAAAACAAAAACAAAACAAAAAGTTTACCTGCAATTCTTATTTTCAAAAAGTAATTAAAAATGTACTCATACTACTGTCTCCATTACTCTCTGCTTATGACTGACTAGCACTTCAAAAGCTTAAAATCAATAGTAATAGAGCCAACATCTAAAGGTGAGTAATATATGCCTGCTCATTCATGAAATGCTTCAATACTATTTCAAAATCAACTAATTTTTAAAGCAAGACTGTAACACACCATCTCCTCCATTCTGCAAGAATTGGGGGTGTTTGAGAGGGAATCTATCAGATTTTGAATATGCATAAATCAAAGCTACTTTATGCAAAATATATGATGTAACAGGTCAACTTTAAAGTTACATTATGCTTTATCTGTAGATTTTATTTTTGTGCATGTATCATTCTAGTATGTCAATACGAAGAGTGAATCTGGTTTTATTTCTAAATGTCCTAAGAAGGGCCATGAGTGATAACTTCAGGATCTTAAGTGACTCGCTTCTCAAACCAATCATCCATGAACTGTTTACTCTTACTGCAAGTGCAAACTATGGTTGGTCCCAAAGAGACACGTGGCTAGCCCATCTGATGCTGAAACCCATTTTGGATCTTGTACTTTTCCACTCAAGGTGAGAAAGTTTAAACTGAGCACAAAGAATTCCTGCCTTTGGCAAAAAGAGGGTGCAGGGGAGGAGACACAAACAATAGGGGCAGTCACCAGAGGCAAGGAAACCCACCGCCCCCCCCCCCCCCTTACCACCTAAGATGTATGCTGGAAACATTTAAGACTGAACGGGCGTAAGGATCAGGCCCAAGCAAAGAGACTCCTTAACTTGTGAAATATGATTAGAACAACTGTTTAGGGCCGTGGTGTCCATAACATTAGCCACTAGCCACATATGGCTATTTGGCCAGCTAAGTGTGGCTGGTTGACTTGAACAATGTGACTATTGAGCTGGTTGAGTGTGGCTAGATCAGTACAGCAACAGTCACTACAGTGGCTACTGCTTCAGAACTGGTTGGACACCACAGGTTCAGAATAAGAATCGGCATGAAACACGTTCTTTAGTGGATTTAGATTAGCTGTTTTTTGTTTATTTTAAGCTAGTAATTTACTTGATTTGACTGTTTTCACTTAAATCCTACTTTTTATATGCAGGGCTTGACAAACGGCGACAAAACCTACACGCCAGCCCCGCACTGTGCATGCACAAGACCAGCACTGCGCATGTGCACGCCGCCGGTGAACGGCTGAAATCTACTCGCCATGGGCGAGTAGATTCAGTGATTTGTCGAGCCCTGTCTACATGTAATAAAAACCCTTGTGTTTATTATGCAGCTCTATGTTAATAACTATTATGGTGGGGGTGGGGGTTGAGGAAGCTATCACTGTGCATCTCCCTCTTTCACTGCTAGAGAGAGTTAGATTTATGATCTTTCTCTATGTAAAAGTTTCACAAATTTCTTGGGAGGGTTGGTTTCCTGAGTGCTCTTCCAGAGCTGAACTGATTCAGCATCTGTGTCGCTCTGGAAGGGGACAGAAACCCCAACTCAGACATGGCTGAGGGAGACCAGAGCTTCTGTCCCATCAAGACATGGGCGGAGGATGTCCCTCCCATCAAGACAAGGGCAGGAAGGAAGGGGTGAGTAGCATGATCAGCACCTCAGGGTACAACCCCAAGGGACTTGTGATATCCAACTCAGAGTAGATCTAGAGATCTCACTGTGATCAACAGCACATGGAAATTCGGAGCATATAAAATGACTATTTGAGAACCTCGCTATGAAAGTTTTCAATCCAAGAAAGGCTCAACACTAATTTGTACATCTGTTGGGATACCAGGTCTCAAGACTCTCAAGCTCATGTGCTAGTAAGTATGTAGGATTTAAAACTCAAGAAGGAGCTCCCACAATAGGAGGAACACTGCTCAATTGCTCAGTGGGGCCTGGCGGACCCCCAATCTAGATTCTACTGTAGCTTCATGGTAACCTCATTGAGGTGCTTCTGAGTGGATAGCTTGGCCTTCCCATGGACAAGCTAGGGCTAAAAAGCAGATACTATATCATGTTCAGGTGCAGGCTTCCCCCAACCAGTACAAATAGTGTTGGTGCTTGTTGCTGGTGAAAACAAGCAAGGGCAGGAAGCACAGACCTTGTACTCTGGTTTAGATGGCATAATCTAGTGCCCAGATCTGGGTGCTGGGGAAGGTATGGTGGTTTAGTGGGAATCTACTAGAACCATCTCCCCAAGTCCTTAATCCTAAAAAAAATTACTACACTCACTAAAGCAACAACAAAAATCAGTAAAACCCTAATTATGTTCAATAATAAAAACAGGTGTTTTTTCTAGAAAGTACATCACCAAGAACAACAGAAAAGCAGACGATCTCATCACCACGTGGTCTGTTGGAAGGAGCTGAAGACACTGTCAGTCCACCTTGTCCTTTAGTGCCTCAGGCTAAACCACAAGGCGATTTTAATGTAGGAGGGGTTTTAATGCAATTTCCTAAGGATTTAATAAAGCCAACTGAAAAGCAGAAATATCACATGGAAGCATCTGACCCTCCAATGGGCACCAGCACAGTTAGACTATTTACCTCCATTGCACAGACTATGGAGTAACTGCTAGTAACAGTCGACTTATCCTTTAGGTAAGCCAGCTAATAGATAAGGGAGAGAAACACTAGATATATGGCTATACTGCATTGTAAACTAGTACATGTGGGACATGGACTTTTGGGTGTATTTTCCTGGGGAGAGCAAAAGATACCTGCACGGACTACCTTGGGGAGAGGACTCTCTCAGCCCTCACATCACAGCAGGTTGAGGCTAGGTAAGAAATGCTTCTCCATGACTGCTGCAGCTCCAGCAGGCACAGCTGGGAGAGGAGATCATCTCTGCCAGCTGGAGCAGATTGAGGTTAGTCTTCCCCCTGCACTCCCCAGCCAGAGCACAGAATACAGCAAACCGTGTATGGATTTTGCCAGTCACCCATACAAAAATTGGGGGGGGGAGAGGGTCAGCCCGCCACTGCCCTCCATAAAGGATGCCAGGAAGAAGGTGGGAGACTTGGATTGAGGCAAACCTGCAGGGGAAAGGGGGAGGGAGGTGCCTTCAGCCAATCTTTCACCTGCCTAGAGATTGTCTCTCTCCTGTATGGTTTTATGAGAAGCATCCCATCCTGGGCAAATGCCATTTTCCTGGCACAACCAACCTCTTATCTTGATTTAAATTAAGATAAAATGAAGCTGAATACTGATTTGATGGTCCTAGCTCTTACTGTTTAGGAGTTCTTGAAAAAAAGTCAGACAGACACAGATGCACAAACACTCAACTATACAGTACATCATACACGGACAAAGAAAGCCTAATCTCATGTGCTCCACATTTAAAGGAGACATGCAAACACATACAGAGTCTACCTGATAGACTTTCTGTGACTGAATTTTGGCCATTAACGGAAACAATCTTCAACACCAAAAGAAAAAAAAAAAAAAAGGAAACCAAAAAGCTTGATTTAAAAAAAACAAAAAAACAAAAAAACCACCCCAAAAAAAGTAAAGATATCGATGTGTACAGCAAAGCACTTTCCTCACTCTTAAATGGGGGACACTTACCAGTTCTGGTTAACCAGTAGGGGCTGAAGTAGCCCTCTGCTTGCCATGGGCAGGGAGCTGCTCCAGCCCCGCGGGTCCCACCGAAGACAGAGGCTGCTCCAGCTGACCAGAGCAGCCCCTGTCTACCCGCTGCCACAAGCAGGGGCTGCTCTGAGCAGCCAGCTGGAGCAGCCCTTGTCCACAGGTGTATGACAGAGGGTGGGGGGGGGGGGGGGGAAGAGAACTGCTCCAGCCCAGCTGCAGCAGGAGGGGAGGGGGTCTGCTTCAAACCAGTGGGGCCAAAGTGCCCTCCCCCCACATGTACTTTATTTAATTAGTTAACCTGTTAAAAATAATGCTTAACTGGTTAACCAATTAAACAGGATTTTACATCCCTAATCTGAGAGGGGGGAAGAGAGCCTTGGAAGAAAATTTTACAAGAAAATTGCAATATTTGCAGTGGTTTGAGCAACACTGAACATCTGAAAACTAAAATAGTCTATTTGTTCCTTCTTTCTTCCTAATCAGAAAAGGGACTAATTAAGTTTCTTGACCAGCTGCATATAAAAAGAACTGATGACAATAAGCTGTTCTGACTTGCAGTCAATCATGACACAGTGCAAGAGTTGGAATTTTAGATGAAAGAGTATCAGACACTATGTAGCAGAGGATGTTAAAATGCATTTAATCAAATAAATGTGTAACCGGTGAACATTTCAATGGTTACACACTGGGAGCCAGCCATCTCCCACAGGCAGCTCCCTACACATACCAAGAGCCTACGTATAACCGTGAAGGTTAACCGAAGAGCCCAGGCTCATCAGTTAACCATGTACACAGTTACACTTTCACATCCCTACGCAGCACTAGATCAAAGTATAAGATTCAGAAGCTGCATCTATACTACTGTTCACTCTTAAGGATAAGAAATAATTACATCTAGTACCGCTCCAAAGATATTTTGTATCTCTCCTTCCTTAAAATATACCCAGCCTCCCTCACACACACACACACACACACACACACACACACACACACACACCCCCTACCTAGACTCTTGCATCAGGTCACTTATTCTGTGCCTCCTAGCTCAATTGGTAAAAATAAAGCTAATGCTTTATTTCTTTCATCCTTTGGTCTATTTAAATTGGAAACACTTTTGAGCATAAACTGGTCTCTTCTACATTTTGGAGGGTCATCACACTGGAACCACAATATTGGTTTGGGCTCCTAGGTGCTAATATAAATACAAAATAATGAAATAATGTTATTACTCCAACAGAGAGCAAAAAATAATAATGCAAAAATAGTTTTTTATTTCTCAAGAATATACTCTTCAATTCTCAGTAGGATGGAGCAAGAAAAGGAATTCCTTTATTCTACAAGCAAGTTTTACAGTGTTGAGAGAAAGCAGGATTCCTTCCTAAAGACCTAAGCTGAACAAGAACGCGCTCAAGTTTAAGGAGTAAGATCTATATGGCTGCTACACCTTATCTATGGTGGAAGCTGTCCTGTCTCAGAATACAGATTCCCTGAAGAGGAATCTTGAACAAGTTCGTAACACTTAGCAAAAAGCAATGTAAGGTGGATCCATTTCAACTTCAAGCTAGCTCACTATCAACTGATGTAATCAAGCAAATGAATTTCCACATAAAATGTGGCTCACAATTTGGAGAGCTTGGCAAGGGAAGGAAGTGGGAAAGGGAGAGGAGGTGGTGTTCTCATCCTTTTATAATCTTTACCTGTAGTCAGAGCACTTCTCCGGGACATGGGAAATGCAGGTTTCAATCCCCATTGGGGAGCAGGGAATTGAACTCAGGTCTCCGTTCTGCCAGGTGACTGCCATCATGAGATTATAGATTATTCTTGTCTCAATTTGTCAAAGACATTCAATTTTGCATAAATATTTAAATATTCACTGGACCAAGAAAGAGTGAGACTAATTCTGGAAAGAACGTAACATAACATAAGAATGGGCGTACTGGGTCAGACCAAAGGTCTATCTAGCCCAGTAGCCTGTGTGCTGACAGTGGCCAGTGCCAAGTGTCACGGAGGGGGTGGACCGAAGACAATGATGAAGCAATTTGTCTCATGCAATCCGTCTCCAGTCTCCGACAAACCGAGGCCAGGGACACCATTCCTACCTCCTGGCTAATAGCCTTTTATGGACCTAACCTCCACGAATCAATCTAGCTCTTTTTTGAACCCTGTTATAGTTCTAGCCTTCACAGCCTCCTCTGGCAAGGAGTTCCACAGGCTGACTACGCGCTATGTGAAGAAGAACTTTCTCTTATTAGTTTTAAACCTGCTACCCATTAATTTCATTTGGTGTCCTCTAGTCCTTATATTATGGGAACTAATGAATAACTTTTCTTTATTCACCCTCTCCACACCACTCATGATTTTATATACCGCTATCATATCCCCCCTCAGTCTCCTCATTTCCAAACTGAAAAGTCCCAGTCACTTTAGCCTCTCTTCATATGGGACCTGTTCCAAATCCCTAATCATTTTAGGTGCCCTTTTCTGAACCCTTTCCAAGGCCAAAATATCTTTTTTGAGGTGAGGAGACCACATCTGTACACAGTACTCAAGATGTGGGCGTACCATAGTTTTATACATGGGCAGTAAGATATTCTGTGTCTTATTTTCTATCCCTTTCTTAATAATTCCTAACATTCTATTTGCCTTTTTGACCGCCGCAGCACACTGTGTGGACGTTTTCAGAGAACTATCCACGAGAACGCCAAGATCTCTTTCCTGATTTGTCGTAGCCAAATTAGCCCCCCATCATACTATATGTATAGTTGGGGTTATTTTTTCCAACATGCATTACTATACACCTATCCACATTAAACTTCATTTGCCATTTTGTTGCCCAATCACTTAGTTTTGTGAGATCTTTCTGAAGTTCTTCACAGTCTGCTTCTGTCTAGACTATCTTGAACGATTTAGTATAATCCACAAACTTTATTACCTCACTGCTTGCCCCTTTCTCTAGATCATTTATGAATAAGTTGAATAGGATTGGTCCTAGGATGACCCTTGGGGGACACCACTAGTTACCCCTCTCCATTCTGAAAACTGACCATTTATTCCTACCCTTTGTTTCCTGTCTTTTAACCAGTTCTCAATCCATGAGAGGACCTTCCCTCTTATCCCATGACAACGTAATTTACACAAGAGCCTTTGGTGAGGGACTTTGTCAAAGGCTTTCTGAAAATCTAAGTATACTATATCTACTGGATCCCCCTTGTCCGCATGTTGGTTAACCCCTTCAAAGAACTCTAATAGATTAGTAAGACATGATTTCCCTTTACAGAAACCATGTTGACTTTTGTCCAACAAATTATGTTCTTCTACGTGCCTAACAATTTATTCTTAACTATTGTTTCGACTAATTTGCCCGGTACTGAAGTTAGACTTACCGGTCTGTAATTGCCGGGATTTCCTCTGGAGCCCTTTTTAAATATTGGTGTCATGTTAGCTATCTTCCGGTCAGTAGGTACGGAAGCCGATTTAAAGGCTAGTTTACAAACCACAGTTAATAGTTCTGCAATTTCCCATTTGAGTTTTTAGAATCCTTGGGTGAATGCCATCCGGTCCCGGTGATTTGTTCACATTAAGTTTTTCTATTTGTTCCAAAACCTCCTCTAATGACACTTCAATCCAGGACAGTTCCTCAGATTCATCTCCCACAAAGGACGGTACAGGTTTGGGAATCTCCCCCAACATCCTCAGCCGTGAAGACTGATGCAAAGAAATCATTTAGCTTCTCCGCAATGGCTTTATCGTCCTTGATTGCTCCTTTTACATCTCGATCGTCTAGGGGACCCACTGGTTTTTTAGCAGGCCTTCCTGCTTCTAATGTACTTAAAAAACATTTTGCTATTGTTTTGAGTTTTTGGCTAGCTGTTCCTCAAAATCTTTTTTTGCTTTTCTTATTACATTTTTACACTTGATTTGACAGTGTTTATGTTCCTTTCTATTTATCTCACTGGGATTGGACTTCCATTTCTTGAAAAACGCCTTTTTGTCCCTCACTGCTTCTTTTCCATGGTGGTTAAGCCACGGTGACTCTTTTTTAGGTCTCTTGCTATGTTTTTTTCATTTGGGGTATACATTTAAGTTGGGCCTCTATTATGGTGTCTTTAAAAAGTTTTCATGCAACTTGCAGGGATTTGGCTCTTGTCACTGTGTCTTTTAATTTCTGTTTAACTAACCTCCTCATTTTTGTGTAATTCCCCTTTTTGAAATTAAATGCCAGTGTTGGACTGCTGAGGTGTTCTTCCCACCACAGGAATGTTAAATGTTATTATATTATGGTCACTATTCCCAAGCGGTCCTGTAACAGTTACCTCCTGGACCTGATCCTGTGCTCCACTCGGGACTAAATCGAGAACTGCTTCTCCCCTTGTGGGTTCCTGTACCAGCTGCTCCAAGAAGCAGTCATTTAAGCCATGGAGATATTTTATCTCTGCATCTCTTCCTGAGGTGACATGTACCCAGTCAATATGGGGATAATTGAAATCCCCCATTATTATAGAGTTTTTTATTTTGGTAGCCTTTCTAATCTCCCTTAGCATTTCAATGTCACTATCACTGTCCTGGTCAGGTGGTCGATAATATAATATATCCCTACTGCTATATTCGTATTATTGCAGCATGGAATTACTATCCATAGTGATTCTACTGAACATGTTGATTCATTTAAGATTTTTATTTCATTTGATTCTACGTTATCTTTCACATATAGTGCCACTCCGCCACCCACACGGCTTGCTCTATCCTTCCATTTTATTTTATATCCCAATATGATTGTGTCCCACAGATTTTCCTCATTCCACTAGGTTCCTGTGATGCCTATTATGTCAATCTCCTCCTTTAATACAAGGTATTTGTATTCACAACTGTTAGCTCTAATGAACTATATGACAAACTTGCTTACTCGAGGCAAAAAGAGGCCTTGGGGCAGAGTTCATTCTGCCTCTGATGGGGAGGTCCTGGCAAGCTACAGAGAGTGACTGGCTGGCTATAAACTCTAGAACTTTAAAAAAAAAAAAACCCAAACCTTAAATTTTGATCCTTTATCAGAGGAACCGCTCCTGCTGCTGTTTTTGTTGGGGCAGAGAACTATCAGGCCCCCTTGAAGCCAGCTATTGAAATGAAAAACTGATTTTCTTATAAAAGGGAGCACAGGAACAAAACAGACACAAAAGAATATGTTGGCCTTCAAGTAGAAGTCATCAACTAAATTCCTCAGATTCCCCCCCCTCCCCCAGATCTCTTCCTCGGGTCTTACAACAAAATAGACCTGCTGACATCCACCTCACAGCATCATCTCCAGCTACCAAATAAACCACATCAACAAGCCAACCCACACCTGACATTAGAATAGGTTCATGCTTTAAAATCAAGTGTCTGAAAAGGAGCCTGATGTGGACATTTTATCAGAGCTCCATCTGCTCTTTGCTCATGAAAAGGTGGCAGCCCACTATTGAATGACTGCATTTATGAGCTGGTAAAACCCTTTGTTTAAAGGAATCCCAGCATCCAAGCTCTAGATCTTGGGGAGCAATAATGTGTTTGAGAGTTCTCATGTGAGGACTGAGAAACAAGTCCACATTATCTAGAAATAAATATTTGTTTCTCAACTGCCTTTGAGACTTGGGTTTTAATATGAAGCGTTTGCCACAACTTCAACTCGTCAAATGTGGAGCAGGAACATGGCAATGCCAATGGATAATAGCTGCTAGTTTAGATAACTCGTGTTCATTCCCCCTGAGCATTCTTCCTTTCTCCTAAGAGGTCAAGGCAGTGGACAAAATCCTGAAAAAGTAAGGACATGCCAAGCAAGCGTCCCTGCACACAATTTAATTCCAAAGTATCAACTAGAGTTGAGAGGCAATGAGTCAGGACACAACTGCAAAACACAATATCCAACAGAATGATCACCGTCAAGGAACCACGATTCCTTGAGATCACTGGGAACAAACTTTATCAGCACTTCTGCACCAGAAGCCAATATTTCTGCAGAGTCTACAAATAAGAAAAGACTGGGTCTGGCTAGAAGCTCGGGAAGAACTGAGAAACAATACTTAAAGCAAGACAGATGAGAGAACTGAGAAGCCAGAAAGCTAAGAGAAATGAGAAGCCTTGCAGAGAGCTCTGTTGCTGACTACCATCAAGAAGGAACTGATTGCCAAGTTCAAAAGGTGGCAGGCATCCACAAGTACCTGAAGACCTAGCAAAAAAATCAGAGTTGCTACATCTACCCTTAAGAACTCAACTTCACAACAGGGGTTCTCAATTGTTTTCACAGTTTGGACAATATCCTAATAGAGATTATCCTCTGGACACACTGGTTGTGTCACTCATGATTGTGTGGCCCATCTTCCCTTCCACCCTTTCCACTAAATTTCACGTGTGCCTACAGGGAACTAAAGAAGGTAAGTAATCCAACAATTACACAATTTCCCAACATTCTGCATGTAGGCAAGAAGTTTTATCTTTGAATCAAGTTAATAGAGATGAGGACAGTTAGTACCATATCATCAGCCAACTTTTCACAGACCACACACCAGTTTGAGAACCTCCACCAGAGCCCAGAACAATGAAAATCATAGAAGGCTGTTTTGTCTGTATAGAAAAACTGCCACAAACTCTGTGGAGATTACTCATGATCATCTCCTCTGCAGATCTGATCAAAACTAGGGTACTTCTCTTCCCTGAGAGATATAAAGCCAAGAGTACTGTGTTGTTACAAATACACCACTCACCGACTAATAGCTTCCCACTATAAGAGCGACAGCTAGGGCCTCCTTGACAGTTTAAGTAATACATTTCCTCCCACATACCTGATAATCTGTATTATCTGGATGGAGATTAAGAATGAGTGCCAAGAGATGGATGTGTTTGTGACGTCCTTTGGCTTCCAAGGCCATCAGACCACCAGAGATGGAAGCTGGAGGTAATATGGCATCCCCTTGAAACTCTGCTATCAAGGAACAGTGAATACTTGGAGAAGTAGTAAAACCATCAACACCAAAGCAGCAGATCTATACTACAACTGATTCATTTTAGAAAGGGATTCTGAATCATCTAGCACCAGTCGTATAGCCATTTCCATCATCAGAGTTGATCTCATCCTGTAAGAGCCACTTAGGAGAAGAATAACTGAAAGTGAATGATTTTGTCTGACTTTGAAAAGAATTTTCTTCAAGGCTCCATTCAACAACCTCTAAGCGTGACTGTCATCTAGAAAAGTTGGAAGAAAATTCTCTCAAACATAAAAAAATTGGACAAGTGTTGTTTAAGCACGCAAAGAAGCTAAGGCAGAGATATATTATGGAGAACAGTGAACACAGCACCTTCAAGATGACACAGAACTAAATATGGAGGTCACTCACCTGTAACTAGAGTTCTTCAAGATGGACTCTGCATAGTCACACTTACAGGATGTGCCTCTGGTCCAGCTCTGACTGTGGAACTTTTTGATAGCAGTGCCCGCTGGAGCGTTTTCATGCCCCCTCCTGTCCCTCCCCTTACTGTTCCTGAATGTTCTGAGGGCGAGGCTATAAAAGGGGGTATGTCACTCTGGCTGCCTCAGATCCTTCCAGTGCCTCCTCCAAGTCCCACTTTGGTTGTAATTAGGACTCTGAGGAAAAGAGAAAGGTGGGCAGGATGCATGAATATATCTCAAAGACCTCTGGCTAAGGTGAGTATCCTCCATTTCTTCTTTGAGTGTCCTCTGCATATTCCCACTCATGAGGGTAGTTTTATAAGTAATACCGCCCTTTGTGGAAGGTGTGACAGAATCCTAGTTAAACAAGGTGCTGCCCTACCCAGCTGTGCATCAGCTCTGGATGCTAAGTCTAATGAAGAGTAAGTATGTCACATTGTAGCCCTATAGATATCTGTAAAAGTAACATACCTAAGGCATGCCACTGTAGCTGCCTTGCCCCTCACAGATTGTGATCTAATTTGCTGAGGGACAAGGACCGATACTCAAGTGTAGGCCCCAGGAAAGCAGAGCCTATTCTATCTTGATAGCATCTAAGGTGTGGCTGCTTTGAATTTTTTGCTGTCAGCATAGGAAACCAATGGATATGAGAGAACAGTTAATTAAGACACATATCTCTAGAATAAAAGTCTCTAGATAAAAATCTATCAAAGGCCTACAGCTCCAGGCTTCACACAGAGAATTTTAGGTATGGGCAATAAACTTTTGTTCTGTTAATTCAACAGCTCTGGAATAAGAGGGAGGTAAACTGACTGGTAAACTTTTGATAGCCTAAGGTGGTCTGAGAGTCACTTGTCACCAAAATTACTTTAGCTCTGTACTAATTTGTATTTGGTTTTGCCTTTTTTTAAAGTTACTCTCTTGACTAAGAGAAGAGGAAGGCATACAGAAAACCCTGCTTTCATCTTATGGGGCATGCATCACATTTTGCATAACTAGAAAGTCACCTATGAAGTCCATTATACTGGGACAGAGGACAACTTTTGGCATGGAAATTGGTATAGCCAAGGCATAGCTCATTTAATCTTTGCAAACCATTCTTCAGGCAAGGAAGCACTACAGACAGAGTCCAGTATCACCAATCATATACAGATAAGTGCACTTTGTAAAAACCTTGGGTGCAGTAAAAAGGTCAAAAGGGAAGAACTCTTAACTAGAAGTCATCCTCTGCTACTGGGAAACCAAGATACTTGTGTGTGCTAGTCCGAGATATGGAAATGTTTCCCCCTTAGGTCAAGAGCAACAAGACAGTCTTGTGTTGAAAGGGAAGGTATTATACATGCCAGAGTCGACATAATGGAAAGAGCACTTCCTAATGAAGGAATCAAGCTCTCTCAGGTGTCATCTAGATCAGAGACCTCCATCCTTCTTTGGACTTAAGTATTTTGAATGAAGTTTTTTCCCTTTGAATTCCCCTACTATTGCTTTTGTGGCTCCTGCTTCCCAAAGAGAGAACCACTGATATTAACAAGCTCTCAGAAGAGTGGTCCATGAATAAGGGACAGAGTACTATTGGTAATATGTATATGTTGGTGGTTGAAGCACTCCAGCTGTCATTGAAGTTACAGAGTCAGTCTCCAAATGGAGTGGGTAAGAAATGCCTGAAAATGCACGTACAATTCTCTGGCATTATATCCAGCTTGAAACCTGGTCCAAAGTTGACACTTGTTTCTTTGCTCTTTGCATAGGGCTTAAAAGATCTTCCCCTTTGATGCTGCTACTGTCATTCAGTAGTTGTGCCACCACGAAAAATAAAATGCAAGATGAGGACCAACTGTTGCTTCTGATACCTGAACACTAGTATAACAGATTTTTTTTTTTATGTTGGTATATTCCTAAATAAAAAAGCATAAACGAGGCTAAAACAGTCCTGGGAAAGGGCTGTAGCTACGAGCCAATCATGATAGGCCTTGTTGCAGCCAGAGCCCAAGAGGGCTATATAAAGAGATGGCTGACCAAGCTGAGCACACTCACTCCAGCTTTACAGGGAGAAGGACCTAGCTGCCTGCTAGCCAGGGTACCATGGACAGAGCAGTGCTGGGGAAAGGCAGGGTGATCCAGGTGGGCTCCAGCCTGAGTAGTCCCAGATTGAGGCCTAGTGACAGGGGCTTGAGGGATACTAGGGCTGCAGCAAGGAGGCACCAGGGCAGACAAAGGCAATAGTTCCACACCCTATGGCCTATGATGAGTGGGCACGTCAGACTACCATTTGTCCCAGAGATAAGGGGCTAGACGACAAGGTGATAAGGTGGGTATAGGTGGTTAGAGAGGGAGGATCCCAGAACACAGGGACACTACCATGGAGGCAGTACCCAGAGAGAAGGGTGCCGTGGTCTGGGAGAGACGCGGGTCCTAACGTAAGGCGGTGGAGCTATCAACAGAAAACAAGTAACAGCAGGTGAGATACCAGCCAGAAGAGGGCTCTCCAGCATTGAGCAGAACTAATTCCCAGAGTGATCAGCAGGATGTGATGCAGTGGTGAGTTCCACCATTTTAGACTATCCTGTCATCCAATAATTCATGTCCTTTGACAGGAAGTACCTCCATTTTAGCTTTGATTTCTGGAAGGAATCCCAATGAGCTAAAGCAGTGTTTCTCCACCTTTTTAATAATAGAGACTGGCTTGCTGCATCCCTAAACTGTCAGGGAAATCGTAGGGACCAGTGTCAGCCCACAGACCAGTTACTCACAAGCACTGATCTAAACCATACATGTCAGAACGATGGCAAAATCAACTGCTCCAACAAAAACTTCAGCAGTAACCAAGGCCTTAAAACTTAAATACTGCCAAAGATAGTATTAACAGAATGCCAAAACAGCTTGTTAATTTGCCACTCTTAACGCCACACATAGATCTTTTTTCCTTTAATAAAGGAGGCCCGGAGTGCATCTGACATCTTTAGACCTTTGGACACAGCCTCTCTCTCGAGTGAGTTGGGGGGTGGGTGAGTGTGAAAAAAGTGAGAAATCTTCACATAGCAGTTCATATGTTCTGCCTTTTTTATTATCTGAGCAGAAATGAAAGTCAACAATATTGCTTTTGAAATAGACAGTCTAGAACCAGAAATGTAATTCTGTTTTTAGATGAAGAGCCAAGGATGTGGAGGGGAAAAAAGAAATCACAGTTGGGGATCTTCAGTGTAGCTGCTACCCTATCACGTGACAAAATAATGCATACTCAAAGCTAGGAGTAATCCCTGCATTTTAATCTTGGAAAGGTCTAGTCCTTCAGGTTCAGATCCATTTCTAGTATTCCTCAGATATCATAGGCTCTTCCTATGACAGTGTGCCTAGTACAATGTCAAGAAATTGCTCTTTGTTCCCATTGATTGATCTCTGAGCTTCAGACCTGATGATGGAAGACTTGCCTTAGGCCTTGGAAAGGGAGGAACCCCAGAATAACAGGCATGTTGTGGCTCCAAGCAGTGTCAATAGGTCCATTTAGCTGATCAGGATACGTGCCAATTAAGCTAGAAGTTCACACCTGGTTCTCTTTCACGGTATCTTCAATGGAATGAACCCTCTCCATATATTGGCCCACCAATATACTTCTCCTTATAGTCCATACAGTAAGTCAAGTAGGCAGGTTAGACCTCAAAAGTAGAAGGGAGATCAGTGGTCTCGGGGGGCAGAATACAAGAGTAATAGCATTTTACAAGGGGAGCACATGGAAGTTTTCAGCTGTTGGAGAGATGGTGATTTCTGAAACTCTTCCATTGAGCTCCATTTCCCCAGAGGAGAATCAACAATATAGAGGGCTGTTACAGAGTTTGTCTCTTGCCTCTCTGTCACACCCTTCCAGATCCAAAATAAACTCTATTAGTTGATTCAGATGATTTATCTGACCTGCAATCAACAAAGCTAACTGTTAAAGGGTCTTATAAAAGAGCGCTGCATCCAGGTGTCTGATATATAAGCTGCTTTGTTGTAAGACCAGGTTTACTTCTAGGTGAATTCTACATCACTGCACATATGCAGAATTTATGGCCCATGCAGATTTATTTGCTTCCCTGAAGCAAAATGACTGCTCATGAAGAAGTAAATGAAGCCTGAAGAGTGATCACAAGTGCCTCCCCCAGCAGTGCAGGCAAATCACTTTGGGTGCCCAGAGAAGCTGGTCAGAGGCTGGGCAGTCGTATGTATGAGACACACACAGACTGACTGACACTGAAAGCTTGCATGGCAAAGCAGGGGTTTAGGGTATTTCTGAGGAAGCAGATGTGAGGCAGGCTCTGTCCCCTTAAGCAGAGCAGAATGTGGCAGCCTGCCTGCTTGGTGAATTATTCCCATTGATTTTAGCGAATTTTCTCAGGAATATCAACAGCTGTAAAAGTTGTAAGGCTCCTTTACATTGCCAGAGTGGTGTAAAGGAGCTATACTGCAAAGGATAATGTAGCCTTATAAATGTTTATGATAGGACTGAAAAAAAAATCCTATGTAAGTGTGGCCAATGAACTGTTTGCTACTGATCATATTCAGAAAGTCAATATAAATTGTGAGTTAGACTTCCCAGCCCTCACTTGCTCTTCACAGTTGCCTATGACAACACTGAGCATATGGCTGCATATATTTGTTGATTAATAACTATCTACATTACTGTTAAAGGGAGTTTGAGGAGTTCCTCCAATATTCCCCCAATTCCAGTCCACTCTTTGTACTGTCGTTTAAATAAAATTACCAAAATAATTAAAAACTGTGTGTGATTATACTACCTTAAGAAATAGAATATGAAGAATTTTAAAATATTGTGCACAGGATTTTTAAATATTTCGGTGCAGAATTCCCCCAGGACTAAAGATCAGCATCCTTCTGCTGCAATTCAAGACCAGGATGCCTAGAATCCATAGACCGCCCTGTGGTTTTGAGTTCTGCTGATAGGATTTGGTGCTCAAGATGAGCTCCAATACTGAAGTAACTAGATTCCAAGGGAGCAGGGGAAAGGGGTAGGGGGAGCAGTGGAGGTCTCTGCTCAGAGGCCTTTTCCATCTCTGCTTTGTAATTTTGGATTCAACAGTTTTGGATTTCTTCTTGAGGCCTACAGGTTTCCTGGAGCTTAAAACAGCAGACAGCACCTTCCAGAGACTTCTATGGTTTCTCACCAGAAGCAACAGGGGGCAGATACTCGTCAGTGCGCCCAAGGATTTGAAATGTGCCAAATCCAAAAAACTTGGCTGTCAGACCTCCTGCAGAAGCAGAACGGGGGGAGGGGGGGAAGGGGAGAAGAGGGGAGGCCTAGTCTGATGTTTGTCTAAGCGTTCAATGGGAAACAACTGCAGATAGAGCACTTTCTTGAGTATGTCCTTCCTGCAGGCAAGCTAAACATCTTTTATTAGGATTGTATACAAAAAAAACGGCAGATCAAGAGGCCTCGATCTCTGGATCCACCACTGGATCACTGAACCAACGTTGTAATCACTAAAATACTACTTCAAAAAATAAATAAAATCTATCACTAAAATTTAAAATTCAACCATTTACACTATAGAAAGCATTTAAACCAATGATCCAGGCCAATGGCCCATAACAGTTATTGATTTGCCAGGTGTGGTAGCTGGGAGGAAGAGAAATTGCCAGAGCAACACACCCTCTTTTACAATCTTACCGTCAGAACATTCAGGAACAGTAAAGGGAGGACCAGGAGGGGGAGCAAAAGTGTTTCCATAGACACTGCTATTGAGACGTTCCACCATCAGAGCTGCACCTCATGAGCATGAATAGGCAGAGGACACTTGAATAACCAGCAGTTAGGCAGTAACCAAATGGTAAACTTGCATTAAAACTTTTAATTTTTCTTCTAACAGCTATCCTACTAATATGAAAATTCGGTGAACTCAAACCGAGCTCTCAACAACAACAAAAAAAAACCCCACAAAAAACAAACTAGCCACTCATTTCTTGGAATCATCTGGTAATTTTAGATTACCACCTCAACTAGGACATGCCCACTATTCATACAGCAGAAGCAGAATAGTGAACAAAAGGATTCTGCTTCAATAGTATATGATGCCAACTAGGTTTTGATACCAGGAACGTGAACTCAACACAGAACTCTTAGCTCAAGTCTCCCAGTCTTAACCCTTTCCATATTGATGATCTTATATTTTCAGATACTAATAGAGCTTATTTATCACCTGCCATTAATCTAATCCCTACCTTAGTTATTCAGACCCATTTTTCATCAAGTCACCTCTGACACCTCTGCAGATACCAACCTGTTCTTCTTCTGTAAAAGGTACAAGTGCCAGTGGTGGCAGGGGCTCCTCCTGTAAAATAGGTAGAAACTCCTTATCCAGAAGGTCTGAAGGTATCTGCAAGAAAGGAAGATAGCATGCTAAAGTTACACCACAAATTAAGCATTATGCCCTGGTACACACATTCCAGAGATGGCACTAGGCAACTTCTAATCTCCATCAACAGAAAACCCTCTTTATTCAATACCCACCTTGTATTCTTCCCCAAGAATCAATGAACACAGCAAGCCAAAAAGCAGTTATTTACTTTACAGTCAAGCGCTGTCCATGTGGAGGTTATTCTAGGTGCACATGCAACCCATGCTCATGCGAACAGATTTCACCAGCAGTGTCTATTGGGGTGATACTTGTGCCCTGCATGTCTTCACATCTCACCCCCAAGGACATTAAGGGTGAAGCAAACCCAACTTCCTCAGTTCTTTTTTCAATACAGAATCATAGTACTGAGGCACTCTATTTAAGCAGGGAACAAGGACAGGTTGCAGAAGACATCTCAAAGAACCACAGTTATTATTAAGAAAGTAACTATTCATTCTTCAAATATTTGGTCATGTGGATCCTGCTCTTGATGACTATTGAGCAGTTCTCTCCAAGGAAGCAGAAACTAGGGGTCCTGTTTCAAAAGCGAGACTGCAGATCATTCCATCCAATATGGCAACTAGGGAGTAACATATTGAGTGAATGTGTGTACCTGAGCTTCAGGTAGCTGCCCTGCGAATGTCAGGCATGCAAATGAGGCTCCTTGGGCTTTCATGCATGCCATAACGCAAGATGAATTAATCTAGACAATTCTCACAGATATTTATACAATTGGATACCAACTAGGATGACAGTTGAGAGTTATAGTGACCTGTCGCCAACATCTAGTCCCACAGAATACAAAATCCTGGGTGACTTGAAGCATTTTTTCCTAGTGAGGGAGTATGATAGTACTACCAACACATCCAGTGTATGAGATTTCAGTCTCTCCAGAAGAGAAACCAAGTGTAACTAAAAAAATACCACAAAATGAACTGATCCAAGTGTAAATTTGAGACTACTTTCGATGAGAACTTGGGAGGAGGTCTTAGTGTCACTTTATTTGTATGCAATAGAGTTTAACTATTGCCATCAATAGTTGGATCTCACTCACTCACTCAGTCAAAGTAATTGCCCTATGTGGTAAAGAACAAGACTGCAAAGGATCAAAGGAGGGATCCATCTAGACTAGAAAGGCAATATTTAGATTTCACATAGGAGAGGGGCTGCCAAGTAGAGGAACACTTTGGACCAGGTCTTCCCTGACTTCATGAGTGTGGAATGTGAACAGAACCCTAAATAGCAATGTGAAAGGCTCAAATTACAGCTAAGTGGACTCCAACTGAGCTAATGGAGAAAACTGTATAACCCAAACACGAAGTAGACAGTGACATCTAGAGGTGGGTGACAGCCTCGGAAGCTGTGATCATGAGATGGTAGATTTCAGGATCCTGACCAAAGGAAGAAAAGAGAGTAGTAAAATACACACCTTGGATTCAGAAAAGCAGACTAACTCCCTCAGAGACCTGATGGGTAGAATCTCCTGGGATGCTAACATGAAAGGGAAAAGAGTCCAGGAGAGCTGGCAGTATTTTAAAGAAGCCTTATTGAAGGCACAGGAAGAAACCATCCCAATGCGTAGCAAGAGAAGCAAACATGGTAGGAGACCGGATTGGCTTACAGGGGAAATCCTTGGTGAACGTAAGCACAAAAAGGGAGCTTACAAAAAGTGGAAACTTGGACAAATGACCAGGGAGAGCTATAAATGTACAGCTCGAGAATGCCGGGGGGTTATCAGGAAGGCGAAAGCGCAATTGGCATTTCAACTGGCAAAGGATGTGAAGGATAACAAGAAAGGTTTCTACAGGCATGTTAGCAAGAAGGTGGTGATCACAGAGGGTGTAGGGCCCCTACTGGATGAAGGAGGTAACCTAGTGACAGATGATGTGGGGAAAGCTGAAGTACTCAATGCTTTCTTTGCCTCTGTCTTCACGGACAAGGTCAGCTCCCCGACTAATGCGCTAAGTGATGCAAGATGGGATGAAGATGGACAGCCCTTGGTGGGGAAAGAACAGGTTAGGAACTATTTAGAAAAGCTAAACATACACAAATCCATGGGTCCGGACTTAATGCATCCGAGGGTACTGAGGGAGTTGGCAAATGTCATTGAGAAGCCTTTGGCCATTATCTTTGAAAAGTTGTGGAGATCGGGAGAGATCCCGGATGATTGGAAAAAGGCAAATGTAGTGCCCATCTTTAAGAAAGGGAAGAAGGACGATCCAGAGAACTATAGGCCAGTCAGTCTTACCTCAGTCCCTGGAAAAATCATGGAAGGGATCCTCAAGGAATCCATTTTGAGGCACTTGGAAAAGAGGAAGTGATCAAGAATAGTCAGCATGGATTCACAAAGGGCATGTCGTGCCTGACCAATCTGATTAGCTTCTATGATGAGGTAACTGGCTCTGTAGACATGGGACAATCAGTGGATGTGATATTAGCAAGGCTTTTGATACGGTCTCCCACAATATCCTTGCCAGCAAGTTAAGGGAATGTGGACTGGATAAATGGACTGTAAGATGGATAGAAAACTAGCTAGAAGGTCGGGCCCAGCAGGTAGTGATCAACAGCTCAATGTCAGGATGGCAGTCTGTTTCTAGCGGAGTGCCCCAAGGTTCAGTTCTAGGACTGGTTTTGTTCAATATCTTTATTAATGACCTGGATGAGGGGATGGATTGCACCCTCAGCAAGTTTGCAGATGACACTAAGCTAGGGGGAGAGGTAGATACGCTTGAGGGCAGAGATAGGGTCCAGAGTGACTCAGACAAATTGGAGGATTGGGTCACAAGAAATCTGATGAGGTTCAACAAGGACAAGTGCAGAGTCCTGCACTTGGGACAGAAGAATCCCAAGCATTGTCACAGGCTGGGGACCAACCGGCTAAGTAGTTCTGCAGAAAAGGACCTGCGGATTACAGTGGATGAGAAGCTGGATATGAGACAACAGTGTGCCCTTGTAGCCAAGAAGGCTAATGGCATATTAGGTTGCATTGGGAGGAGCATTGCCAGCAGATCCAGAGATGTGATTATTCCCCTTTATTCGGCTCTGGTGAGGCCACATCTGGAGTATTGTGTCCAGTTCTGGGCCCCCCCCCCACTACAAAAAGGATGTGGACGCACTGGAGAGGGTCCAGCGGAGGGCAACCAAAATGATTAGAGGGCTGGAGCATATGACCTACGAGGAGAGGCTGAGGGAGTTGGGTCTGTTTAATCTGAAGAAGCGAAGAGTGAGGGGGGATTTGATAGCAGCCTTCAACTTCCTGAAGGGAGGTTCCAAAGAGGCTGGAGAAAGGCTGTTCTCAGTAGTGATAGATGGCAGAACAAGGAACAATGGTCTTAAGTTGTGGTGGGAGAGGTCCAGGTTGGATATTAGGAAAAACTATTTCACTAGGAGAGTGGAGAAGCACTGGAATGGGTTACCTAGGGAAGTAGTGGAGTCTCCATCCCTAGAGATTTTTAAGTCTCGGCTTAAAGCCCTGGCTGGGTTGATTTAGTTGGGATTGGTCCTGCCTAGGGCAGGGGGCTGGACTTGATGACCGTCAGAGGTCTCTTTCAGCTCTATGATTCTATGATCTAGCAAACATTGAGGAACTTGGACAGTAAAGTCTTTTGATCTAGAGATGTTAGTCTTCTTGAAGACTTTCTGTTTTAAGCCTAAGTGTCCTGCACTTCAGAAGAGCATCTTCTGCTCAACTAGCTATGTTGAACTAACTAGTAATGTATTGTGTGAATATGTGTAGTGAGTTTCAGGTAGCTGCCCTGCGAATGTCAGCCATGCAAATGAGTCATGCATGCATTCAGATGCAGAGATGAAGGACAGGGGACAGGATCTGGCCCTGATTTTGGGAAATAATGTGTGACACGTCTGGTAGATGAATTGGAGAATCCATCCGGAGGTGTATCAGGTCAGGAGTACCAACACAGATTATCATGAGGTCTTAGCCTCTCTCATTTTTCAAGAAACACTGGGAATTCAAGTGATCATGGAAGAGTAAAGATCCCTTGTTGGGATGGTGCTGAATTGCTGTGACTGTTATCCACAAATGTGGTGAACATGAGTTTGGTATGGCTTGGTACACGTTAATTTGCTAGAGTACTCTCGGAGCCCGGTTGGTATGGAAATACACAGAGAAAGTTTTTCAACTTGAAACTTTAATTATATCAGGCAATGAACAACTCACCAAGCATAGAGAAAACAGAAAACACGATTTGTGAAGTTGGCACTGAATCACCTGCATACAAGTGACCTGTTAGGATGGCACCATACTAAGAACTTAAATGAACCATTTATAAGACAGACCAAAGATCAGTTCACATTTACCCTGCTTTAAGGTCCCCTCTAAAATATTAATTACAAAAATCCAGAACAGAATGCCCAGTGGGGCATATTTCAAGGACACCTAACTCCTTTGAGGGTTATGTCCAACCCACGCCTCTTTTGATGTCAACTAGAAGAGTGCCCTCTAGACTTCCTTTTGGACTTCTATTCATAGACATTGAAGATGGGTGGCCAAATCTCAAAGCAAGTTTCCTGTTATGACTGGATGAAGAAAAGATAGGAATAAACTTTCTCTTACAGTGCAGTCAACCTGCAGTATTCATGGAGGCTAAAGATACAGGGAGGCTAAGGATACTGGGATAGCTACCTACAAATCACAAAGAAGGACTCTAGAGGAGCTTGGTGGATACCAATTTTATTAGTGTACACATCTTTGGTTCCAGTACTGACAGAAGCCTGTTAATTATTACGAACACTGCACTGAGTAATGGATACTGGCATAATGACAAGATCTTTAGGAACTGGGAAGGACAGTACCAAGTGAGGCAAATAGTGGGAGTAGAGAAAAGCCTTCTCCCCACCCACCAAACCCCCATACATACCTTATTATCCTTTAGGAAAAGTGCTAACATTTCTTCTCTCCCATAGCGATAATCTGCTAGTTTGTACTTCGGCAAAGCAGGAGAAAGGGGAGGCGATGTCACGCTCCCGCCACTGGACAGAGCTCGCAGCCTAGAATAAAGTGGGGGGGAGAAGGAGGAGGAAAATTAAAATGGACAGAATCCATATCTGTGCTATCTTATCACTGCACTAGACATGAAACAAAGTTTGAGACGGATAAAATATGTCCAACAATTGGAATCAACTGGCTTCACAGATATTCTATAGCAGTAGAGGAAATAATCCAAAGATTACTTTTTTGATGAAGAAAATCGTGTTACCACACCATGACATCAGCATAGCAACAAAGCTCTGCTCATGTAGGGAGGAATTTAATTATGCAATCACAGCATTTCCTGATATCTACCAATGCATTAAAATATGGTATAGTCCCAAAATTACTTTTCTACCCCCACTGATTACCTTCCTTGAAAGCCCTACTGTACCTGTTAGTCTAAAACAATACCAAAATAAACAATTTTATGCTTTACAGAATTCCCTGCAATCAATAGACAATTTTAGCATTTTAAACGTAACTGTTACTATTTTTAGACTACTGCTTTTAAGTTTTGTCTGCCCCTTTAAGTTAGAAGGCTAGACCTGTTTCATAACTGGGTGTTCTTCAAGAGGTGGTGTTCATGCCCGTCTCATGTTAGGTTTGTGGGCTTGCCACAGTGCCCAAGTTTTTTCCGTCAGTGATATTTATACAGGACCAACTCTGGCACCCCCAAGATCACACATATATGGCACAGCATAAAGGGCACTGCCAGCGCCCCACGCATTCAATTTCCTTCCCAGAAATTCCAACAATGGGGAAGGAGGATAGGTTATGGAATGGACATGAGCAACTTATCTTGAAGAACACCAGTTGTAGAAGAGGCAGCTAACTTGAGTAAGAGTTGATGAGCATGTAGCATTACTCTGACGAAGACAGTGTTCCCTCTGGTCTGCCAGGTGATGTCATAATGTACCATGAACATATGCACCAAAGACAACATTACGTGTCCTGGATGGGCACATGGGCTCAGAAGGCCACGGAAGATGCCTGAACTCTTGCTGACTGGGTTTTTACCAGATGCAGCAGTGGAACCTATGCTAACTCATTACAGGTCCTGATGCAGAATGTAACCCAACTGGGGATCCTTTGAGAACCGCAGGTCCTTCATCCAATCCACCATCACAACAAAGAGCTACAACAACTTGCAGAAAGTCTTGGTCCACTCCAGACAGAAAGCCAATGCTTGGCCGACATCTGTGATGTGTAAGTGCTTGAGAAAAAAACAACATCAGTAGGAAGATATTCGGTGTAATGTGGAAAGAAGAGACCACCTTTGAAGGAAAGGCTGGATAAAGTCACAATTGTACCTTGTCCTTATCAAAGACCATGTAAGGAGGATCTGAGGTCAGCGCTTTAATTTCCCACATGTGCCTAGCTGACATAATAGCTACCAAGCAAGTGACCTTCCAGAACAGGAGAGCGCAAGAGTCCAGTGGCCTAACAGCAACCCCCAGGAGCCTAGACACAACCAGATTAAGTTCCCAATGAGGTACAGGATCCTGCATGGGAGGGAATAATACTTCAAAACCCTTCAGAAAATGGGCAGGCATCTCATGCGAGAACACTGGGGGAACCCTGCATCTTGGGGGGGTGGGGTGGAGAGGTGTGAAAAGCTGAGATGGTAGCAACATGGACCTCAATGGGAAAGGGCCACACCCTGCTTCTTCAGCATGGGCAGGTAATCCAGGATATCCCATGGAGACAAAGCTCTAGGGGATGTTTTACACTCAGAAGCCCAATGGAAAAAACCTGGGCCACTCTGCCAAGTCAGTCAGTCAGTCAATCTAGTGGGAGTTTTCTACTCTCCAAAAGGACCTGCTACACCTCTATGAAGGATGCCTGCTTTTCAGCATTTAACCATGTAGCCTTCATGCTGTGTGGTGAGGAAGGTGACTATAGTCCTGGGAGAGAAGGTCCTGGTGGCTGAGCAGGTCCAGCAGCATGCCAAACAGATCCTGGCACAGTCATGTTGACACCATTAGAATGACTCGAGCCATGTCTCTCGTGATTTTTGACAAACCCCTGTTCATCAGCAGAATCAGCAGGAATGCATACAGTAGCTCCCTGGACCATGACAGGAGCAAGATGTCAGGGAGCATGCCCCTGTACAGAACAAAAGCAAGGTCACTTCCTGTTCTGCCTGCTGATGAATAGGTCTATTTGGGGAATCCCCCACTGTTGGAAAAGCATCTGCATCACTTCAGGGTAAATCACAGAGAGAGAAGAAAAATGTGTTCAGTCAATCCACCAGTGTGTTCCTGATACCAGGGAGGTGAATTGCACGTTAAACCTAACATTCTCAAAGGTTTAGCATTTCCTGACAGAGGGACAATGACCGTGCTCCCCTTGCCTACTGATATAAAACATGGAGGCTGCATTATCTATCAACACCCAAACCACATGGCCAGAAAGGTGCGGCACGAACAGTTCGCATGCAAGGCCAACTTCTGAGTTCTTTGATATTTATGTGCAACTGCAGGTCATGAATAGACCACACGACTTGATTCACAACTCATTGAAGTACAATCCTCAGCTGAATTCCAAGGAGACTGTCATCAACGACACTGAAGGCTGCAGACTGTTGAACGGGACTCTCTTGGGGTTGGACCACCACTTCAATATGGTCAGAATCGTGGTGGGAGGAAAGGGGGAAGAGGGATGGTGTCAGCCTTGTCCAGATGATGTCTGGCAAGGATGGAAACTAACGCTAGCTACTGTTGTAGAGGTCACATACAGAACTTCACGAAACCTGCGACATAGGTACACATTGCCTTATGGCCCAGCAGTTCCAGCACATGTGCACCATTGCATTGGGAAATGCAGAGAAGTCTGCAAGGAGGGGAGATCTCACTGTCTGGAACCTTTTGTGGGAAAGGGCACTCTCACCTTGATGGAGTCAAAAGCTGTTCTGGTAAGCTCTCTGTTGGACAGGAATTAAGGCTTATTTTTCCATGTTTACCAAGACACCCCACAAGTCCAACAGTACCACGATGACGTTTTGGGCCTGAGACCTGGAATAGCCCCGATCATTCAGTCGTCAAAACACAGGTAGATCAGGATACACCAAAGCCCAAGGTAAGATGTCACCACAACATGCATTTTGTGAACACCCACAGTGCTGTCACCAGGCCAAATGGAAACACAAACTGGCAGTGACAGGAGCCCACCATAAAATGAAGAAAGCACAGATGGCTTCTGAAGATCATGATGTGAAAGTACATATCCTTCAAATTGAGGGCGGCATGCCAGTCACTTAGATCCAAGGAAGAAATGATGCAGGCCAGAGAGAGCATGAGGAACTTGATCTATACCAGGTATACGTTAAAGTCTTGCACATTTAGAATGGGGATGTAAGCCCCTTGTGGCCATCAGAATCAGGAAGCATCTGGAGTAGAACCCCTCACCTCTGGGGGGGGGGGGGGGACGGGGGGGGACTTCCTGTACTGCCCCCAGCTGCCACAGCATTTGCAACTCCTGTTGCAGCAAACTCTCATGAGAGGGATCCCTGAAGGGGAAGAGAGAAGGAGGCCCGGGGGTGGGGGTTAGAAATAAATTGTAGGGTATATCTTTGCAGCATGGTGTTAAGGACTCAGTGGCCCAATTTTATGTACACCCAGGCTTACAAGAAAAAATAACGGTGGCTGGAGAAACAGGATCTGTGCAGAGCTTCAAAAGGATCCCACAAAACTAGGTCACTGGGCAACAAAATTGTAAATGAAATTCAGTGTTGATAAATGCAAAGTAATGCATATTGGAAAACATAATCCCAACTATATGTACAAAATGGTGGGGACTAAATTAGCTATAACTACTCAGAGATCTTGGAGTCATTGTGGATAGTTCTCTGAAAACATCCACCCAAAGTGCAACAGCAGTCAAAAAAAGCCAAGTGATTGTTAGGAATCATTAAAAAGGAATAGAAAATAAGACAGCGAATATCTTATTCTCTGTATAAATCCATGGCACACCCACATCTGGAATACTGCATGCAGATATGGTCGCCTCATCTCAAAAAAGGCATCTTGGTATTGGAAAAAGTTCAGTAAAGGCAACAAAAATGATTAGGGATTTGGAACAACTGCCGTATGAAGAGACATTAAAAAGACTGGGACTTTTCAGCTTAAAAAAAGAAGACTAAAGGGAAATATGACAGAGGTCTACAAAATCATGACTGATGTGGAGAATGTAAATAAGCAAAAGTTATTTACTTGTTCCCATAACACAAGAACTTGGGGTCACCAAATGAAATTAATAGGTAGCAGGTTTAAAACAAACTAAAGGAAGTATTTCTTCATGCAACGCACAGTCAACCTATGGAACTCCTTGCCAGAGGATGTTAGTCCAAAGACCAGGACTTTAACAGGGTTCAAAAAAGAGCTAGAAAAATTCATGAAAGATAGGTCCACAAATGGCTATTAGCCAGGATGGACAGGAATGTTATCCTTAGACTCTGTGTCAGAGGATGGGAATGAATGACAGGGTCTGGTGTTGTCACTTGAACATCACCCTCAGGAGTACTCTCAAAACAGCTGCTTCTGCCTCTAGTGGAGGGAAAGCAGAGATGTCATGCATGGAGGCAGAAGTCTGAACACCTTTGCTCTATTTAGAAGGGAACCTGTTTATGCTGACCACATAGCTAGGGAGGAGCTGCACAAGTGCTGCCTCTTGTGCCGGTAGAGACAGGCCTCTGGCCTACGGTCTTAAGGCATAGGTAGGCAATAATTTTTGGTGGGAGGGCACTCTAGTAATTTGGGAAGTGGTCAAGGGCCATACTTTTCCAGGATATTAGTGGAGAAGGTACAGGGTCTGCGATAGATGTTGGATAAAGAATGGAGCTTAGGTAGGAAATTGGGGTGCAGAAGGAAGTTTAGGGTCTGGGAAGGAGTTTGGGTGAAGGAGATTGAGACTTGGGGCAATCAATTATCCCCATATTGATTGGGTGCATGTCACCTCAGGACGGGATTCAGAGATTAAATTTCTTGATGCCTTAAATGACTGCTTCTTGGAGCAGCTAGTACAGGAACCCACAAGGGGAGAGTCGATTCTCGACCTAGTTTTGACTGGAACGCAGGATCTGGTCCAAGAGGTAACTGTTACTGGACCGCTTGGAAATAGTGACCACAATATAACAACTTTTAATATTCCTGTGTTGGGAAGAACACCGCAGCGGTCAAACACTCTGGCATTTAATTTTAAAAAGGGGAATTACACTAAAATGAGGAAGCTAGTTCAACAGAAACTAAAAGGGAGAGTAATTAAACTAAAATCCCTGGAAGCTGCATGGGAACTGTTTAAAGACACCATACTAGAGGCCCAACTTAAATGTATACCCCAAATAAAAAAAACACAGTAAGAGACCTAACAAAGAACCACCATGGCTAAACAGCCATGTTAAAAAGGCAGTGAGAGAGAAAAGGGCAGCTTTTAAAAAGTGGAAGTCAAATCCTAGTGAGGAAAATAGAAAGGAACATAAACACTCCCAAATTAAGTGTCATAATGTAGTAAGAAAAGCCAAAAAAGAGTTTGAGGAACAGCTAGCCAAAAATTCAAAAAATGATAGTAAAATGTTTTTTAAATACATTAGAAGCAGGAAGCCCGCTAAAAAAGCAGTGGGGCCCTTGGATGATAAAGATAGAAAAGGAGCGATCAAGGAAGACAGTGCCATTGCGGAGCGATTAAATGATTTCTTTGCTTCAGTCTTCACGGCTGAGGATGTTACAGAGGTTCCTAAATCTGAGCCAGCCTTTTTAGGTGACAAATCTGAGGAACTCACTCAGATTGAAGTGACATTAGAGGAGGTTATGGAATTAATTGATAAGCTGAATAGTAACAAGTCTCCGGGACCAGGCGGCATTCACCCAAGGGTTCTGAAAGAACTCAAATGTGAAATTGCGGAGTTATTAACAGTGGTTTGTAACCTATCCTTTAAATCCACTTTGGTACCAAATGACTGGAAGATGGCCAATATAACACCAATATTTAAAAAAGGCTCTAGAGGAGATCCTGGCAATTATAGACCGATAAGTTTAACATCAGTACCAGGCAAATTAGTAGAAACACTAGTAAAGAGTAAAATTGCAAGGCACATAGAAGAGCACGAATTGTTGGGCAAAAGTCAGCATGGTTTCTGCAGAGGGAAGTCGTGTCTAACTAATCTGTTAGAATTCTTTGAAGGGGTTAATAAACATGCGGACAAGGGGCACCCAGTGGATATAATATACCTAGATTTCCAGAAAGCCTTTGACACGGTCCCACACCAAAGGCTTTTACGTAAATTAGGTGGTCATGGGATAGGAGGAAAGGTCCTTTCATGGATCAAGAATTGGTTAAAAGACAGAAAACAAAGGGTGGGAATAAATGGTAAATTTTCACAATGGAGGAGGGTAACTAGTGGTGTTCCCCAGGGGTCAGTACTGGGACCAATCCTGTTCAACTTGTTCATCAATGATCTAGAAAATGAGGTAAGCAGTGAGGTGGCCAAGTTTGCAGATGACACAAAGTTGTTCAGGACAGTCAAAAGCAAAAGGGATTGTGAAGAACTACAAAAAGATCTCAGCAAACTGAGTGATTGGGCAGCAAAATGGCGAATGAAATTTAATGTGGGTAAGTGTAAGGTAATGCATGTTGGAAAAAATAACCCAAATTACACGTACTACATGATGGGGTCAAATTTAGCTACGACAGATCAGGAAAGGGATCTTGGAGTTATAGTGGATAGTTCTATGAAGACATCCACGCAGTGTGCAGCGGCAGTTAGTAAGGCAAATAGGATGTTAGGAATTATTAAAAAAAGGGATAGATAATGAGACAAAAGATATCATACTTCCCCTATACAAAACTATGGTACGCCCACATCTCGAGTACTGCATGCAGATGTGGTCTCCTCACCTCAAAAAAGATATATTGGCATTAGAAAAGGTTCAGAAAAGGGCGACTAAGATGATTAGGGGCTTGGAAAGGGTCCCATATGGGGAGAGGCTAGAGAGACTGGGACTTTTCAGTTTGGAAAAAAGGCGATTGAGGGGCGATATGATAGAGGTATATAAAATCATGAATGGTGTGGAGAAAGTGATTATAGAAAAATTATTTACCTTTTCCCATAATACAAGAACTAGGGGACACCAAATGAAATTGATGGGTAGTAGGTTCAAAACTAATAAAAGGAAATTTTTCTTCACACAGCGCACAGTCAACCTGTGGAACTCCTTGCCCGAGGAGGCTGTGAAGGCCAGGACTCTATTAGGGTTTAAAAAAGAGCTTGATAAAATTTTTGCAGGTTAGGTCCATAAATGGCTATTAGCCAGGGATAAAGTATGGTGCCCTAGCCTTCATAACAAGGGCAGGAGATGGATGGCAGGAGATAAATCACTTGATCATTGTCTTCTGTTCTCCTTCTCTGGGGCACCTGGCATTGGCCACCGTCGGCAGATGGGATGCTGGGCTCGATGGACCTTTGGTCTGACCCAGTATGGCCATTCTTATGTTCTTATGTGCCCCACAATAGCTTTGTCTGGGGATAAAAAATGATGATGCCAGCACAGTAGGAGCCACTTTGACAGTCTGCTCCTGAGGTTGAGTCATCTAGGGTATCCCAAGCAGGGGAGACTGCAACTCCTGTGGGCAGGAAATGGTCTACTAAGGGTTCGTCCAATCTCATGGATGCTGGCTTGTGCCATGGCGGCAGTTCTGAGAAGCCCCATAAGGTAAAGGTAAAGCCACAGTACCTAACGTTGTCCCTTGGGCTGCTGGGACAAGCAGTACTGCAAATGGAGGGCCTTGACCAGCCTGCAAAGATTCCTGGTCCAACTCTGAAGCCGGGGATAGGGGCATCATATCTGGGGGGGCATTCAGGCCACACCAAGATTGACCAGGCATCCCAATCCTTGCTGCATTCACTGCTGTGGGATCTGTATTGCAGAGACGACCCGCTATGTCAAGACCCCAGTGATTGGTGATAGCGCTCGGCAGATCTGGGTTGGTAATCTGGCAACAGACGCTCAACACTTGGTCACCAGTGCCAAGCAGGAATAGGACTGTGAACGGTGCCAGCATAAGGAGCGCCTACACCAGAGCGAGGGCCTGGATTGTTCACTGGATACCGGGACCCACATGATGATGGTTCTCATAAGTGAGGCTCTGCACTGAGGCTACAATGCTCCTAGTACCGAGGCTGTGGAGTGGTGCATGCCTCTAGTCTGCACCACCTCATACGCAATGGGTGCTTAAAGCCTGAGGAATGGTGTCTGCTGACACGTAGGCAGCCCTATATCAGTAGCACAATGGCTCTGCACAGACGAGCACTGGGAAGATGCTCCCTGCAGGAAGTGAAGAAAGCCACAGTGAAAGCTTATCTCTTGATCTGGGAGCAGCTAACATCAGTGTGGATGACGACATCAGAAAGGACAAGATGTCCTACACCACTTGCAGGGTCTCTGGGGTTGATGGCATTTTGAAGTGAGGCACTCCCATGTCCTGAGTGGCTGGTGCATCACTAGGAGGTCTGGGCCACTCCATAGAAGCTGAGCCCCTACTCCCACCGGGAGGAGATGAGCTGCCCTTCCTGGGTCCAGGCTCACCTCCAGCCCTATTCTCACCCTTATGAGCAGGAAACAGTCTCTATAGGTGCTTTTTTTAGGACCTGATGCCATGGAAGGAGTCTCTGCTGCTCCAATGATGGACCTGGATGAGCACTCCACACTGACGCAGCGGTGCTGGGAGCCAAGCCCAACTGGGACCCATCCAGTGCCACAGTCAGAATCAGTTCTAGAAGTAGGGCTTTAAGCTTCATGTCCTGGCTCCTTTTTGTCCATAGTCTAAAGCTCTTACAAATTAGGGATGTGAATGGTTAACCAGTTAACTGGTTAGCATCACCATTAATGGATAATGCTTACCAGTTTTGGTTAATGGGTAGGGCTGGAACAGTAAAGTTTTTAAAAGCACTTACTGTGACTTAGGAGCCCAAGCTTTTGAAAATTTTATGCTAAAATTTTTCTTCTTTTAAGAAAGGCCTGAAGATGTTCAGATGCTTTCTGATTCCCATGTTCCATTCTGACACAAATCTCCATCATTGCTGCTAAAGAGATCACCCCACCCATCAACATCGGCTGGTGCATGAATCTAAGCTCAGGAGAGCAAATAAATGCAGCATGGTTCTGCCAAGTTTATTATGTGACGCTGCCAAAAGATATAAACTAATAAACTTTACAAAACTATGATCAGCTTGGAAAAAAATTACTTGCCTTGCATCCCACTAGACCAGCTTCATGCTCAAAATTTTACAGAACTGCATAAATTTAGAGCTAGAAGTATTCTTAAGAGGTCAAGTCCACCCACTGAAGTCAGGCAGACCCAAATAAACCTCTGATGTATATGCATTAGTTACTACAATGGCACGAAACTTCCAACTCTTTTCACAGAGCACTGAACAGTCTCGTACGATGATTACTTTTAGTCACTATAGAACAGAACTAGTTTTGAGTAAAACAAGTGGTCCTGTAGCAACTTGGAGACTAACAAAACTCTAGCTTCCATCCAGGACATGTCACCCGAGCAATTGCTTACAACCAGGCTTCCTCCAATCCCACAGACAGAGACAAACACCTACAGAATTTCTCTCTCACATTCTTAAAACTCAAATACCAACCTGGGGAAGTGAAAACACAGATTGACCAAGTCAGACAAGTACCCTGGTTTCAGCTTCTTCAAGATAACATAACACCACTAGTCATGACCTTCAGCCCCCACCTTAAACCCCTCTAGCTCATCATTAACAATCTACAACCTATCCTGGAAAATGATTCCTAATTCTCATAAGCCTTGAGAAACAGGCGCATCCTCCCCTACAGACAAACCCCTAATCTGAAACAAATTCATTCCAGCAACCACACATCACACCTCAAACATACTCACCCAGGAACCTACCCCTGCAATAAACTCTGTTGCCAACTCTGTCCACACATCTATACAAGTGACATCACAGGACTTAACTACATAAGCCACCATATAAGAGGTTTATACAACAGCACATCTTTAACGTGATACATGCCATCAAGTGCCAGCAATGCTTCTCTGCCATGTATATTGGTGAAACTGGACCATCTCTATGAGAAAGGATTAATGGACACAAATCAGATATTTGAAATGCTCACACACAGAAACCTGCTGAGGATCATTTTAACTTACCCGGGCACTCATTAATGGATTTAAAAGTGGCCATCCTCTTGGAGTAATTTCAGGATCCAACTAAAGAGAAAGACTGCAGAACTGGCCTTCATATGCCAATTTGACACATTTACCCAGGGACTGAACAAAGACAATGTTCCTGGCTGGGACATTATATTCAACGCCCAAATGACAACAAAAGCTAAATATAGGACACTTACAGCCCACTATTAGCTTCATTTAGCACAGACACTAACAGGGTTTGTCTTCTCTTCCCCCCTCTTCCAATTTTTCTGCATTATATTTGTGCCTCTTCCTCCATTCATCTTCATTCATCTGAAGTGGGTTGAGCTCATGAAAACTCATGATACTATCTGTATTTTTGTTAGTCTCTACAGAACCACTCTTTTTTTTTTTTTAAGGTTTTTGTTTTGATTTTTTTTTTTAAAACAGACTAATACAGCTACTCCTCTGACACTAGTTTTGAGTAAGTTATGAATAGACTTTGTATCCAGTTCAGTCTTACAACCCATTCAGCCTTTCCCTCCTCCCAAATATACATGTCCATAAATAAGGCCTTTCTACAATCCTCAGAAAAATGTCCCGGACTCTGAAAAAACTAAGACAACTCACCATTCAGGCCCAAAGTTAAGTGTCTGAGTTTCTGCTGCCATTTTCTTCTTTTCTACTCCTCTTTTTAAAAGTGTTAACCTAAAAATTAAAAAAAAAAATGAAGAAAATCATGAACATCAGGGAGTAATTTTTTTCCTTCATAAGGTTAACGTGTCCTTCGTACACAAACTCTGACTACAGCTGGACATCCCAGCCATAAGAAGTGCTAAAAAGGGTAACCAATTAAGAGTCTGCTGCTAGTTAACCTGAGCCCTGTAAATCAATTAAATCTGATAACACTTCTTCAGAAAACAAGATATTTGGTCCCAGACACCACTTCCAACACCCAATCCGATCACAGAGAGAGAGGAAGAAACAAGACAATATGTACAAACAGTCTCTCTTGATATCAATAAGCAACAAAAGATGTGAACTGGAAGTAAATAAAGTAAATATCTACTTAGGAACCACTATCACTCTTTTCTGAAGACCTTCGATTAATTAAGTCATAGCTATACAATTTTGTAAGTTAAGATAAATTACAGGGTTTGAAAAATACAATCACATATGCATAGAAAGTACTGAGATTTCCTGAACAAGTGCCAGGATATTTCATTTAAAATTTTCGATTACATACGTGTAACTGGATGTTCTTCAAGATGCACAGTCTCTAAGACTTTACACATGCATGCCATGCGCCTAGGAACCAAGAGTTTGAAAGTAGCAGTGTCTGTTGGTCCATGCAAACGCCCTTGCCTCGTCTCATGTTTTCATAAGCGGTGGTAACGGGCAAGGTGGATAGACCATGTCTCCAGTTCCTTCTCTACTGCAAATCAAGTAGATCCACAGCAGAGACGGCGGGTGGTAAGTGAAATACAGATAGGACCACACATCTCAAAGAACCTCCAGTTACAGACAAGTAATGTCCTCTTTTTGAGGGATGGTTCCTCTTGTATTCCACTGAGAGTGATTAACAAGCACTACCTCATTTCGAAGGTGGCACAAGGATGAGGATGGAATGGTCTAGTAGAGGATAGCTGCACTGACACACACACACACACACACACACACACACACACACACACTGAACTCCAGGTGGCTGCCTTACATGTATCTCGAAATGATACATCTGGGAAGGTGGCCACAGTAGATGCCTGGGCTTACAGGCAACAGGCTCTCATCCCAAGGGGTAGAGATAGCCCAAACAACTGAGAGTGTGTAATAAACCCAAAAGTCCACTTGGAGATTATGCTGTGGAGACTGCTCCTCCATTAACTCTCCCAACTATTGTTATAAACTAGGAGAGTATCCTTCCATAGAGATGGAAGGCACTAACTGCCACTATGTGGACCTTGAGCAAGTTGAGGAGGACCCAATGTCTTCAAAGAGATAGGAAATAATCCCCTCTCCCTCCCCCCCCCCAAAAAAAAATTTAAAAGCTCTCTCTACTTCCTCTGGGGAAAGTCTTCTCTGTCAGGTTCAGGAGGCAAAGTTTTTCCTCTTGGCTCAGTAGAAATGACTAATGGATTCTTTCCTGCTGCTCAAGAAGATCTCTTATTCCTTCCCTTTCTATAGAAGATGCCCATCCAAATACCATGCACTGAGGTGAAGCATCTGCATAAAGGGATACTTCAACATGCTATTGTGTTAGCAGCTTGGGAATAGCAGGGGACAGGCTGACATGCAAAGAAAGTTGGGAAACCATAACTGTCTTGGCCAGAATGGAGCGATCAGAATGACCATGGCTCACTCCTACCTGAACTTGTGGAGTACTCAAAGCAGGAGTAGAAGAGGGAAGGCATAGTTGATCTGGTCCAACTAGCAGAGTATGAGAGCATCACATTGGTAGTAGTTACTAATACCCCTTGACGCAACAGGGACTGCATTTGTTGCTGTAGTGGGAGGCAAAGAGGTCTCTAGTTGGAGTCCTCCATTAGTTCAAGACGTCATTTACTACAGTATTGTGGAGTTCATGACTGGCCACTAATCTTCTGTTGAGAGAGTCTGCAGTCACATTCTGAGTACCCAGAAGATAGGCTGCCAACAACAAAACCTTGTCATCAATAAACTAGGGAAATACAATGTAGTGGGGGCACAACTGGTTGGATAACCATTCTCAGAGAATAATTATCAAGAGTTCAGAGCCATGCTGGAAGGGCACAGCAATTGGGGTTCTGCAGGGATCAGTTTTGGGACCAGTTTTGATTAGTATTTTCATGAATAATTTAGATAATGTCTTATAGAGCACACTTACAAAGTTTGTGGATGATACCAAGCTGGGAGGGGCTACAAGTGCTTTGGAAGATAGGGTTAGATTTCAAAATAATCTGGACAAACTGGAGAAACGGTCTTAGGTAGGGATGTAAAAGGATAACAGTTTAACTGGTTATCTGATAAGCATTAGGCTTACCAGAATGCTTACTGGGTAACCAGTTGGACAGCCAACCACACCAGGCTGGAGCAGCCTGGGCTGCCACACCTGCATCAGGCTGACAGGACCCCAGTTGTGTGGGGGCAGGCCATCAGACCCCGAGCTTCAATTGCACCAAAATGGCCCAGACATGCTGGCAGGACCCCAGTGTGCCAGCAGGAACCTGGCATCAGCTGCGTGGGCCAATAGGACCCCAGCCGTGGTCATGCCTGAGTGGCCTGTACACCCCAGGATCCTGACCCCAGATTGTCTGGGCAGGCAGGTAGGCGCTCAGCCTTAGCCGCCCTGGAGCAGCCAGGTGGGTAAGCAGGCCCACAGCCCTGGCTTCTGTCCAACGGTTAAATAGTAATATTGTAATCATTTAACTAGTTAATTTTTGTGGTTATTTACATCCCTAGTCTGAGGTAAACAGGATGAAGTTCAAAAAGGACAAATGCAAAGTACGCCACTTTGGAAAGAACGATGAGTTTCACACATACAAAGTGGGAAGTTACTATCTAAGAAATACTACAGAAAACGATATAGGAGCCATATTGGATCACAAGCTAAATATGAGTTGGTGATATATTGTTGGGGAAAAAAAAAAAAAACACAAACACACACCAACCACCACAAAAACAACACACACACACCCCAAAAAACACAACACTCCACACCACCCACACCCATGCCCCAAACACCACAATCATTCTGGGATGTATTAACAGGACTGTAGCCATCAAAACACGAGAAGTAATTCTTCCACCCTATTCAGCACTTATGAGGCCTCAACTCGAGTATTGTGTTCAGTTCTAAGCACCACGTTTCAGGAAAAACGTGGACAAATCGGAAAAGGTCCAGAGAAGAGCAACAAAAATGATTAAAGGTCCAGAAAACATGACCTGTGAGGAAAGACTGAAAGAACTTTGTTTAGTTTGGAAAACAGGAGACAGAGAAGACATGATAATCACTTTCTAGTACCTAAAAGGGTGTTTACGAGAGCGAGAAAAATTATTCTCTTCTGATGACAGAATAAGAAGCAATGGGCTTAAATTGCAACATGGGAGGTTTAGATCGAACATTAGGAAAAAATTCCTGTCAGGGTGATTAAGCACTGGAATAAATTGCCTAGGGAGGTTGTGGAATCTCCATCATCAGAGATGTTTAAGAGCAAGTTGGATAAATATCCGTGTGGGATGATCCAGATGGTACTTGACCCTGCCGTAAGTGTAGGAGACTGGACTTGTGACCTCTCAAGGTCCCTTCCAGTTATAGTAGTCAATCTATGGGATTTAGGGAATCATTCAATACCTCGACACACAGTGCAGCCAACCTCGTGCCTCCATATTTGTTGATGCAATCAATAATGGTCATGTTGTCAAACATGATGGAAGCCAATATATAGGAGAAATGCTTGACATCTCCATACTGTATGGAGTTCCAGAATATTGATGTGTATCCTGAATCCCTGACAGGTTCGTGTCACTTTCATCATGTGGTCTTCCATGTGTTTCCCCCCACCCCCTTTCTGCAAGATATCTATCTGGGAAGGATGGAAAAACAGGATCCATACACAAACCTGTCACAGGTCTGTCCACCTACGAAGAGCGTACCTTCCAGGAGGCGGGGAAAAACTATCAACAAAAAATCCATTGCATGTTGTGATGGTGAGTCAACTCTCTGGAGCCACATCTACAGTCATAGAAGGTGGAAGTTGGCAAAGGCAATAATGTACATGCAGGCTGCCATGAGGCCTAGGAGGGATAAGCACACTGTATGTTTAGTGACCAGCTCCCATTGACCTTACAGCTGAGACAACAAGTGTCTCAAGTTGGGTTATGCAGAAAATTCACCACCACAGTTGTCACCTATGGAAATTTTGGTTTATGCAACTTGCCCAACATCACGCAAACTCAGTGGCACAGAAAGGGATAAAAGCCAGTTCTCCAAGAATGCATTCAAATGCCTTAACCAAAGGCCTCCTGCAGTTAATGTAACTTCCTGAGTTTTTTAAAACTTAAATTTAAAAAAAACACAAGTGTCTTGCAGAACCATAATAACCTTCACATAGGTTGTCATCTTCAGATCCACAGCCCATAACTTTACTACTTGAGTAAAAAGTATCTGTCAACAGTAGAAGGCTGCTATTATTTTTTATGTGGACATGCCCTAGAAGGGAGATGAGATACTCTGACAAGGCTTTTCACAAGCTATTTGCTAGACAGCAACATAATGCTGAGTTGAAAATAACAGATTCACTATACACTCTTCTGTTTTGTCCCACCCCACTCTCAGCTGGTCCCCCTCTGCTCACATCTGTTGCTATATTCTCTGGCATCACTGCAGCACACAGCATAGCAGCAAAAAGTCCAGGTGTGTACTCAGATACCTGCAGCATTCCCTTTCCACCTCTTTTACCCTCAAAAGAGGTATATTGCATATAGTTACCTAGGTGAAATGGGGGAAGTTCCATACATGCTAGCTCTAAAGCCATCTGTCCCTATTTGCTGATCCCTGCCAAGAAAAATAATGTACCCAAGTTTCCCCTGGTCACCCTTGGAAGGAATCATCCTGGACCACAAACAGCATGTTCAGGAAAAAAGAATAGGGCAACACTGCCTGTGCAAATCCGGTTTCTCTTCATCCTAACCCAGTGCTGCTTCTTTACAGAAGCCAACTATTCAACAAACACTTTGCTTCTGAGGAGCTGGATGCTGATGCCTGTCCTTAACTATCATTCAGGTTGCTATTAGGGATGTAATCATGTAGATGACTACATGATTGACCGATAAGATGGGGCTTATCAATTAATATTGTTGACTACACACATTTCCCTTTTATCAGAGGCAGCAAGGGAGGGGGGTGCGGGAGCCCCTGCCCAGGAGGAGCTTACTTAAAAGCTTAAAGCTTGTTTTACCCACAAGCACTGGATCTACCTCTCCCCCTGCCCCACACTGTTGCCTCTGATAGAGAGGTAGCAGTGCAGACTGTGAGCAGGGTAGGCTGGAGTCAATTCACACAGGAAACCAGCTTTCAAGACAGCTCCCCATGTGTATCGGCTCCTTCAGACCCGCCTGCCCCCATTTTGCTGCTTCCCTCAGAGGCAGCTGGGGGAGAAGGGGCAGCTGGAGCCCCTAGCTGGAGCCGTAGCTTAAAAGTCGGTTCCCCGCAGCACCAGTTCTGAGGTGCTCCCACCTGCCTCCTCCCCCCCGCCCCATGCTGCTGCCACATCCCACAGAGTAGCCTCTGTCCATGGCAAGCCTGGGCCCACCATGGACACAAGAGGGTCCCCATCAGCAGCCCCCATCCATGGGAGGTCCAAGCTCCCCGCAGAGAGAGGCTGGAGTAGCAGCCTCCCCTGACCCCTTACTTCACCCCAGCAGCAGCCTCTGTCAACAAGGAGCTCAGACTCCTGCAGACAGGGGCTGCTGCCACCCCACGCAGCTGCCTCTGTATCAGAAGCAGCAGTGCAGGGCAGCAGGCAGCCAGTCAGTCTGTGCGGGAGCCTGGTTTTTAAACTAGCTCCCCACACTGCTGCCTCTGATACAGAGGCAACAGTGCAGAGGCAGCAGCGTGGTGGGGCAGGGGGCTCCCTGGGAGTGGGGCCAAAGTGCAATGGCTGCTGGCCCTGCCCCCAGAGATCTCAAATAGTCATGTAACTGATAAGAATTCATGTGGTTATACTGCTGTTCAATTACCCAATATCTAACATCCCCTGTGTGCTTCCTATAAACATAACAGATTTATCCAGTCCAAATTGATTCCAGACTGACCAGCAGCAGCCTGGCATTTCAAGCTTCCACAGGACTATCGCCACTCGTTTCTCGACTACCAGAGCAGGTCTCATTTTGATATTGCTGCATTTCAGGGCTGGTGAAAGGAATTTGCGAAGTACCTTGCAAGTGGACTTACACATTCAAAAAGTTTGCAGCCACAGCTTCTTATCCCATATTAGCATAACTATGGGATCCCATCAGTTTGTACTTGTCTCCCAGGCCCACGTCAACATACCCAACTGCTGCCAGCATCTGCCAACTACTTCAGTGAAGCATCACATTCTTCTATGCAGCACCTCCTGCCTAGGCCTACAAACACCACAGGATAAAGTACAAAGTATTTGTGATGCTCACAACAGCATACCATTGAGTAGGGTCTGCTAGACCACTGCACGGGTAATCTAGGCTTAGGAAAAAAGGCATGAAAATTATGGTTTGTCATTGCTTTTAGGGATGGAAAGAAGTGGCAAGTAGACCATGGAAGGCTGAAGAAACGTAAAACAAAGCTGCAAAAATGCTGACATTCCATCAAGCATTAGGAGTGTATCCCAGAACTCAAATCTGCACTAGGAATGATGGGATGGCTGCCCACAGTGCATCACTCCATGACTCAATGTTTAACATGGCAGTGAAGATGTGCTTCTGCAACTGAATGTATGTAATGGGAACATGCAGCATCAACTTTGTAAAATTGGAGGCAAAAATTCAACTTAAATTCAACCTACTTTTGTAACATACACATACCCAGAGAGATGTGAACAATCAAGACTCCAGGGAAGATCTAAGAAAAGGATTCTTCCTTTTCCCAACTTTCCACCCACAGAGGATATATAAAGAAGATATCTGCGTATTCATATGGTTCTAAATACAAAACTCTTATCTGCAAAAATGAGCAATGGATATCTGCATCTACAGATATCTGCAAATATGCAGGGCTCTACATAGGGCAGGGGTGGGCAATAATTTTTGACCAAGGGCCACTTCAAAAATTTTTGTAGTGGCACTGGGCCACTCAAGAAGGGGGGGGGCCTCAGGCAGAAGGAGGCAGCCATGACACTTACCTGCTTCCCCACCCTCACACCCTGATTGGTCTGGGGTGGGGGAGCACGCAAAGTCTTTGCCCCTCCTCCCCTGAAAGAACCACTAGCTGATCTGAACAGGTGGCGGATCCCTCTCGGTACCCGTGCCCCTGGCAGTGGAGTAGACTTCAGATGCTCTCCCCTGCTGCTTCCAGGTCAATCAGGGCCTGGGGAGGGGGAGCATGTGATGTGTCTCACTCCCTGCACCCCACCCCAGCAGCACAGGGCAGCAGGTGGGAACCAGTCTGCGTGGGGAACAGATTTTTAAACTGGCTCCCTTCATGGACTGGCTCTGCCTGCCACCCCACGTTGCTGCCTTTGATACTGAGGCAGCAGCATAGCATGGCAAGGGGCTCCACACGAGTGGGGCCAGGAGTGCACTGGCTGTCAGCCCTACCCTGGGGGGGGGGGGGGGGAGATTTTAGTAACTGTGTAGCTGCTAAAAATTGTTGCAGTTACACAATCACTAAAATAACCAATATCTAACATCCCTATTCTCCACACACTCTCCCCATTCTACCATGAAACAGAAAACCCATCTACAATCCCAATATAGTAGAATTCTTATGTTGTCTTGATTTACCCTTCCTAAAGAGGATCACGATCTTCCAGATACTCACCACACATCTACCATCTTCTGAAAAGTCACTTTACCCAAACACATAAAACATCTCAACAGTCCATTCAAATACTATTTAGCACACAAAATAAAGAGGAATCCACATACCTATACAACCCAAGACATTTTCATATACAGTCAGCAATTTAAGAAAGGTTTCAAGTTGTAATACTTGAGTAAATGAATATAAAAGTACCTTCTGTGCAAAAGCGTAAGGAAAATGAACAAAGAATTTATAACAGCTCTCTACTTATCACCAGAACGAAGGAGCTACTGCTAAGTGGCTTTCATGTTCAGGGAATTTTTAGTTACCTGTAATTCAAAAAGCAGGTTCACAAAGTTTCTTTGTATTCTGAGAAAGACAGCTGAATATCATTGTGTATTAAACGCTTTGTTAAAATACCAACAAAGCCACCCAAACTTATAAAGCTGTGATTGAGACCCTGATCTTTATCTTCACACCTTGCCACTACCTCTGGAGCTAATAAAGCAGGGGTGGAGAACCGTTTTTGGGTGGGGGGAAAAAAAATGTCAGTCAGGAGACACACACAAGTGAGAAACAAGAGGGGGGGGGGGGAAGACACTGAAGCACCAACACAAGCTCTTCAATGCTGGTGGAAGGAGAGCCCCAAGCCCTGGGGGCCAGATCTAGATAAGCCAGTGGCTGCATCCAGTCTCCCAGGCCTTACGTTCCCCACCCCTGTAATACAGCGAGTTACAGAAAAGTAATGTAACAAGGCCCTATATTCTTTTTAATATGCAGCCAGCCACAAGAGGGCAGAATGTTCACATGTACATTATAATTACCGTAACTAAACATCTCTTCTTGAAAGCTCATGATACCATCTACATGTTTTGTTAGTCTATAAAGCGCTACAAGACCATTTGTTGTTTTTTTAAAATCCTTGTTAATTTTTTGCTCTGTTCTACATTCAAAGTATAATTTATCCAAATTTTTCCTTGAATGGGCATACTAGAAAGTTAATATGACCATGATATCACAAAAGCCAAGGAAAGGAATCCTGAATTGAGATGACAATAATCAGACTGTTTAAAGACAATGGGACTGTTCATTAACAGGTATTTAACTCAAATGCTCAACAAAACAGTTTGGAGGCAAGATCTTTCTGAAATGTTTTAATTATGGGAGGGAGGAGAGCATTGGGGAGGAAACACTCATGTATCAGTTATTTGGACTTCCAATTAAAACTTCAGTAAAAAGAAAAAACAACATTTAATATATTTGACATTTCAAATGTTAAACACAAGCAGAAAACTTCAAGACAATGTAAGGCCTCAACACATTAAAGAAGAAAAATAATCAACAAAATGTTGCAGCAGGGGTCTCCCACCAACTGTCCTTTTCAGGTCACTTTTAACTGACCCCGTCTACAGTTAAAACTTAAGTGATCTAGCTATGTGTCTCAAAACTGTAAAAAAAAAAAAAAAACTTCACACCCTGTGAAACACAATGAGGATGACCTAACACCAACTGTAAATGTAGCTAGATTGACATTTAAAAAAAAAAATCTTCCTTGGATGTAATAAAAGGTTAACCAGTAAGCCTCACCTTAATGGGTGAGACTTACAGGTTCTGGTTACAGGTAGGGGCTGAGGCAACCCCTGTCCCTGGCAAGCCAGATTCACCTTCCCCCCCTCAGATGATATGCTGGCTCCCTGGGAGCAGGGCTAGGCATTTAAAAATGTAACTGTGTAACCACTAAAAATCATAGCAGTTACATGTGCTGCAGGCTCTGCAGTATAGCTTATTTAAGTGTAAATGCTATGATTTTTAGTGGTTACACAGTTACATTTTTAAACACATTTTTACATCCCTACTAGCCACTGCCTCTTGAGATGGTAGATTTACTAAAAAGAGAAACATCCTTTTGTTGCTCTTGTAAAATGATCTGTTGCAATGCTTGTAGTGTAGATGTACCTTAAATTAGCTTTTTCTTCTGTGTTCTAGTATGCTACAAATATAATTCCGCAGAGCTGTATACTCAGAAAAAGTACATCCAGCCAACACAGATAATGTGCAAGTGGGCAATCCATCATCTCTCAATTCTACAGTTCATCCCAAATGGAAAACTTCATTTGCCTCTTTTAAAGTATTCATAGATGTGAAAGGCATTATTCAACTTGATTTGTTTTATTTTTTAATTTCAAAAAAAAACAGTCCCTTGGCAGACCTTTTAGATAATACATCTCTGGAAGAAGGGACATTGTTTTGCTTTAAAATTTGAAGACTTTTCAACTCTGCAGTTGGTGTTAGTCTTTTCAGAAAGTAAGATGACTGACAATACGGGGGAAATAGTGAAACTGACTCAAAAAGTAAAAATAGAGAAAAAAAAAAAACAGAGCTCTACAAAAACTTTTCAGGTATTTGATAAATTATTTTACTGATGTGTTACAACATCAAGAAACCTGTGTATTTGCAAAGGAAGACTAGTACACCAAGATAGCAATATAAATATTCTACATTTCAATGGTTAGCTGAAATCATTTGTTCAGAAAAGGCTCTGCAGCAAACCTGATGAAAGAGAATGCAGTCTTTGTGCAAGTATCTCCAAGTGCCCAGACAAGGCTTCTCTGTCCACCTCCTGAAATCACTAACAAATAATTTACAGTTTTGTTAGAGAACTGAAGAGAGATATTAAGACAGCAGTGGAATCAACAAGCTGTCAAGTCTTGCTACCACTGCTGTAAATTTTCAGTGTAACATACCACTTAAGTGATGGTACCCCTATTTCTGACCTATTTAACACAGTAAACAGAATCTAGCATTTTGTTCATGCTCGGTAAAGAATCTATTCGGTGACAAGTGCTCTGACACCAGTTACCTCACTGAGTTGGCATAGCTATGCTTTTTTTTTTTTTTTTTTTTTTAAATCGCCTACTGTTGCACCTCCTGTTAGTACTGACAGGGTGCAGGCTTATTACCACAAAATCAACTATGATCTAAACAAGATTTAGATCAATTAGTGGCCACTAGTGCTCCTATCATCTCTACTACTAATAGAGTTGGCAGCAATAGGTGAGTTCAACAAACGCCAGAAGAATCCACTTGTTTGGAAAGTGACACATGCTAGCTCTTGAAGCAAGAAATCAAAGGGTGATAAGCCAAAAATGATTAAATTAAAAGTACAACCGCAGCATTCAGAAATAAAACAAAATATGGACCGTAAAATAATGGGAAAAGGAACCAAAAAAGACAACCCCCAAGGCCATCATGTTGAAGCATAGCAGAATATGGGTTTGTTTGTTTTTAACTCCAACCACATCAATAAGTATTGACCCTTTTGGCCTCCAACTTGTCTTGATTTAAACTGCACTTATACATGCTTGTAAGTGATGGAAACGTTGTGTTGACACAGACTACTTGCCTTGGATTAATACTGAACACACCTGATCCTGATCTACGGGCTCTTCACCCTACCAAGGCCTTTAGGGTCACACGCTGCTGATCATTATTTCCCTGAACACCTATTCTACTGAAGTGAAGGCCTCAGCCATGAACCAGCTCTTTTCTCCCTGTGCCTGCAGTATGACCAGGCCAGACATGCTCAGAGGAGAGAGGCTTCAGTGCGAACGGACCCTGCCCCAAGGCTCGCCCAAGACGTGGAACGGGGTCCCGCTGAGGGGGGCGAGGAGCGTTCGCAGCAGTTAGGGGAAGAAGGAAACGAGCAGGGACCACAAATGGCCCGGAATCACCCAAGCAATCCCGCAGCTGTCTGACAGGCTCCGGCCCACCAGCACTCACACAACCTACGGCAGGACCTGCTGCCAAAGGCCGCCTGCACGGGGCCTCCACCAGTCGGAGCCACCGGGAAGTGGGAAGAGGGGCAGGCGGCTGGCGTCTCCTCGCAAGCGACGGGGGGAAAGACGAACAACGGAGGCTCCGGGAAAGCCTATAGCCCATAAGCCAAGTCCAAGTAACCTCGGCTGGTCAAAGGCCGCGGGCCTCCTTGTCTTCTGTACCCCACGGCAAAGACCTTTCCCAGGGCAGCAATCGCAGGCGACACCGGTGCTTCCACGGCGGCCTATGCACGTTCCCGCAGCAGGGCCGCCGCGGCGGGGCTGACACACCCCGGACGGGAAGGAGAAAGGCTCAGGCACCACCTGGCCGCCCCGGGGAGCCGGCCGGCGCCAACGGGGTTAATTACCTGCGATCCCGGACGGAGAGTCTCTCTCAGCCGAAGCAATTCCTCAGTCCCAACAACACAAGATGGCGGTCGCGCCGCCACGCATCGTCACGTGATATAGGGCGCCACCTACCCACTCAGGCCCCGGATGGGAATGGCGGCGGTTTGAGGGGGCGCGCGCCGCAATGCCAACGGCCGCTGCGAGCCCCCGCCCTGGTGCCAGGCCCGGGCCTCGAGAGAGAACGCGAGGCCGGCAGCGGCTGGCCGTCTGCCCGTTATCGCCCCCGCTGCTGCGTCGGGACAGCGCCCGGCTCCGATCCTACCCTAGGGCCCAGGCCAGGCACGGGCCATAGTCCTCTGCATGCACCCAGCTCCCGCTCGAGCGGGGGGGCGGGGAGAGGAGCCCAAGTGCTCTGGTACTTCCCCACAACCTCTGCTCTGGGCCCAGCTGCCCCACCTCCACCTTGCCCGACCTGTAGTGACCCATAGGCTGTGTCTAGACTGGCCAGTTTTTCCGGAAAATCAGCCGCTTTTCCGGAAGAACTTGCCAGCTGTCTACACTGGCCGCTTGAATTTCCGCAAGAACACTGGATCTCATGTATGATCGTCAGTGTTCTTGCGGAAATACTGTGCTGCTCCGGTTCGGGCAAAAGCCCTCTTGGCACAAATGCTTTTGCACAAGAGGGCCAGTGTAGACAACGTGGTATTGTTTTGCGCAAAAAAGCCCTGATGGCTAAAATGGCGATCGGGGCTTTCTTGCGCAAAAGCGCGTCTAGATTGGCTAGGGACGCTTTTCCGCAAAAAGTGCTTTTGCGGAAAAGCATCCGTGCCAATCTAGATGCTCTGTTCCAAAAATGCTTTTAACGGAAAACTTTTCCGTTAAAAGTATTTCCGGAAAATCATGCCAATCTAGATGCAGCCATAGAGCCCTCTGACATGTAGCCAACCCTCCCTGGAAAAGGGGTGCGGCCAGCTCGGGTCAGCAGTGCTGAGCAGGGCATTAAAGGTCTGGACGGTGGCATAGTGGGGCAGAGAACCTGCCCTGGCTCCTTGGGGCTCTCAGAAGTGTTAATTAGAGAAGCTCCCCCTGCCTCCAGTAGCAGCTCTGCAGCTCCCATTGGGCGGGAGGCTTTGTCTGTGGGGGCAGTGCAAGGGGCAATGCACAGAAAACCTCCCTCCCCAGACTTTCTGCCTAGGAGCCAGACATACCGGCCATGTCCAAGCATCTCAAAGAACCAGGGCAGGCAGGAGTCTGCCTTAGTCCCTCTGTGCCTCTGGCCTAAGGTAAGTACAGCCTCGCTGAACCAGTGCCTTGACACGCCCCCCCCCCGCCGAGCTTGCAGTCCCACTCCCCAGCCCTGAGCCTGCTCCCACACTCTAAACCCCTGAAACCCACTGGAGCCCCCTCCTACTTCCACAGTCGGCAACACCAACTAGAACCCTTCCTGTACCCCATCTCCCTGCTCCAGCACACAGCCCCCTCCTGAATCCCTCATTGCTGGCCCCACCCCGCATCCTGTAGCCCCAGCTGGAGTCTTCACCCATTCTCACAACCCAATCTTCTGGCCCAATCCAGTGAATGTGGGGAAAGAACAAGTGATGCAGGAGAAAGTGGGATGGGGCTTAGAACAAGGGGCAGGGCAGGTGTTTGGTTCTGTGTGATTAGAAAGTTGGCAACTGTACCCACATTTCACATTCAGCAATCACCTTATCAGGTTATTCAGACTGCTTTCTCACATAGGCAGACATCTTGATCGGTGTTCCGGACCTGATGAAATAAATCTTAAAATAGTCAAGGAGTTGACTGAGAAAATATCGGAGCCATTGGGTATTATTTTTGAAAACTCATGCAAAATAGAGATTCCAGAGGATGGTAAGAAGGCAAATATAGTGCAATCTACTAAAACAATCTGGGGAATTACAGATGAGTCATCTCAATTTAAGAACACAGAAAGATAATAGAGCAAATAATCAGTTTACAAACACCTGGAAAATAAGGTGATGGTGGCTTATCAAGGAATGTTGCTTTTGAAGAACAAATTGTGTCAAATTAACCTAACAGCTTTGCTTGATAGGAAACAAGCCTTGTGGATGGGATATGGTAGGGGAGGAGTGGTAGATGTTTTATATCTTGATTTTAGTAAGGCTTTTGATATTGTCCCACTTGATCTCAGACTAGGGAAACAAAGCCTAGATGGAGTTACTATAAAGTGCATGCATATTTGGTTGGAAAAACATTCTCACAGAGTAGTTATCAATGGTTTACAGTCAAGCTGGAAGGGTCTATCACATGGGGTCTTTCAGGTATCAGTTCTGGGTCTGATTCTGTTCAATATTTTCATAAATGATTGAGACTAAAATTATACAGAGTACACTTAAAGTTTGAAGATAATACCAAGCTCAGTGGGGTTGCAAGTACTTTGGACGATAGGATTAAAATTAAAAATCATCTGGACAAATTTGAGAAATTGTCTGAAGTAAACAATTAAATTAAAAAAGGACAAATGCACAATACTCCACTAAGGAAGGAACAATCAGTTGCACACACATAAATGGGAAATGACTGTCTAGGAAAGAGTACTATGGAAAGGGCTCTGGGGGCACGGGTGTTAGATGAAGCTATCTCTTGGGAAGGTGATAGCTTCATGGATTTAGCTTCATGGTGATAGCTTCATGAACAGCCAGCATGGATTTGTAAAGAACAAATCCTGTCAAACCAATCTGATAGCTTTCTTTGATAGGATAACAAGTCTTGTGGATAAGGGAGAAGCGGTGGATGTGGTATACCTAGACTTTAGTAAGGCATTTGATATGGTGTCGCATGATATTCTTATCAATAAACTAGGCAAATACAACTTAGATGGGGATACTATAAGGTGGGTGCATAACTGGCTGGATAACCGTACTCAGAGAGTAGTTATTAATGGTTCACAATCCTGCTGGAAAGGTATAACAAGTGGGGTTCCACAGGGGTCTGTTTTGGGACCGTCTCTCTTCAATATCTTCATCAACGATTTAGATATTGGCATAGAAAGTACACTTATTAAGTTTGCAGACGATACCAAGCTGGGAGGGGTTATGACTGCTCTGGAGGATAGGGTCATAATTCCAAATGATCTGGACAAATTGGAGAAATGGTCATTTTCTACATTTGGATTCAGGGATTGAAGGTAAACAGGATGAAGTTTAATAAAGACAAATGCAAAGTGCTCCACTTAGGAAGGAACAATCAGTTTCACACATACAGAATGGGAAGCGACTTGTCTAGGAAGGAGTACGGCAGAAAGGGATCTAGGGGTTATAGTGGACCACAAGCTGAATATGAGTCAGCAGTGTGATGCTGTGGTAAAAAAAGCAAACATGATTTTGGGATGCATTAACAGGTGTGTTGTGAGCAAGACACGAGAAGTCATTCTTCCGCTCTACTCTGTGCTGATTAGGCCTCAGTTGGAGTATTGTGTCCAGCTCTGGGCACCGCATTTCAAGAAAGATGTGGAGAAATTGGAGAGGGTCCAGAGAAGAGCAACAAGAATGATTAAAGGTCTAGAGAACACGACCTATGAAGGAAGGCTGAAAGAATTGGGTTTGTTTAGTTTGGAAAAGAGAAGATTGAGGGGGGACATGATAGCAGTTTTCAGGTATCTAAAAGGGTGTCATAAGGAGGAGGGAAAAAAATTGTTCATCTTGGCCTCTGAGGATAGAACAAGAAGCAATGGGCTTAAACTGCAGCAAGGGAGGTTTAGGTTGGACATTAAGAAAAAGTTCCTAACTGTCAGGGTGGTCAAACACTGGAATAAATTGCCCAGGGAGGCTGTGGAATCGCCATCTCTGGAGATATTTAAGAGTAGGTTAGATAAATGTCTATCAGGGATGGTCTAGACAGTATTTGGTCCTGCCATGAGGGCAGGGGACTGGACTCGATGACCTCTTGAGCTCCCTTCCAGTCCTAGTATTCTATGATTCTCTGTGAACTCCCCAGGCTTTGGCCCTGCCCGTGTTCTACCCCAGGCTCCAGACATATTCTTCCCAAGCACTGCCCTCTCCCCACCGTTTCCTTCTTTCCCTGCCCTGCTTATCCCCTTTAAGCTAAATCCCTGAATCCAAATGCAGAAAATGACATTTGAAAAAAATCCCACTCTTCTACAATTTCTTTCTCACGAAAATGGAACATGTTATCCACTGCATGCCAGATTGTAAAGACTAGACCTGCAGAAGGTACCTAATGAAATTTATTTAGGAATAAAAAAGTCACAAGGTTTTTTTAAATACCCTGAAGTTTGTCAAAGATTTATTTGCACAAACTTTGCAGTAAGGGCAGGTCAGCTGTCCTGCTGAATATAACATTAAATATTATGGAACAGATGATGCAGCTCTTCTTTGTTTAAAGGTTTTTTTAATCAGTATTTCTGAGCTGATTTTATATTTTAATTTTACTCTTAAGCCTGCACAAGTAATCATTCCAGATTACTACAGATTTAATACACAGAAGCAAAAATATAACTTTAAATTAATCAGAGCAATTTAGTGTGTTCAGCACAATATTCACTGCTTTTAGAAAAAGGGAACACTAATTTATTTTGTGTAATCTCCATAGCAATAGATATATTTACGAAATTTCATTTCATATTAATGTTAAAAATATTTCTAAATATTTTAGGTATAACAAGATTTTATACCTTACTGATTTTGGTGGAGGGTTCTCATAAAAGTAGTTCATCAAACAGTCAGAAGTAAAGAAAGGGAAAATTCATTTTAACCAGGTATGTGGAAGAAAAGAGGTGTTGTCCCTATAAGGACTGTCTTGAACAGAGAGTGGAAAGAAAAAGATTACAGCAGAGATGGATAGAAAGAACAAGACGACTTTGGAAGCAAGTTTTTTGTATTATAGTAATTAAAATGTGTATTTTAAATAAGAATTTAAAAAATTCTTTTGAAGAATTTAAAAAACTGTTTGTCTGAAGATCCAAGTATGTAAGGCTAAAGATTAATACTCAGATTCTGCATCTCAAAATCTATGCAAGGATGTTTTAAATATGTGGTTTTATAATCTACTGCAGCAACAAACTGACTAAATATTTTAAGCAAATTTTAAACTAAGGTCCTGTAGCCTAATAGATTGAATAAATATTACAGTAATGCAAAATTATTTTTGTCAAGTACATTCAGAATCTGACAGTATATACCTCCAGGATGGCAAATGCTTTTTAAATTACTTCATTATTGCTAAATGGCTCTTTGAACAGTTTCAGTGTTATGCTGATAGCTCTGGCAAGTTGTAAGACTTTTCACTTTGAAATTACTAGATTGCCTCCAGAGGCAGACTCACCAGGCTGAAACACCCTGTTATTGGAGCCTGCAGGAAGAATCAGTCTAGGGGTAGGAAGAGGTAGGAGGTTGGACATTAAGATCCAGGGGAAGCAATGTCTTCCCTTTCCTCTGTACTGACCATGTCTGGGAGTTCATAGTGGATCACAAAGTAAATATGAGTCCACAGTGTAACACTGTTGCAAAAAAAGCAATCATTCTGGAATGTGTCAGCAGGACTATTGTACTCAAGACACAAGAAGTAATTCTTCCATTCTACTCCATGTTGATAAGGCTTCAACTGGAGTATTGTATTGTGTCCGGTTCTGGCCGCCGTATTTCAGGAAAGTTGTGTACCAATTGGAGAAGGTCCAGAGGAGCGCAGCAAAAATGATTAAAAGTCTAGAAAGCATGATTTGTGAGGAAAGATTGCCAGCAGCTGTATCGATCACGTGGCTGGAAGCCACTTTAGCCCCACTGGGCTGATGGTGGTGGTAGTGGAGGCCATTTTAAATCACCCAGGTCATTTTAAATCACCCTGGTCATTTTAAATCACCCAGGGCGGCAGGCAGGCTGGGAGGGACACGGGGGAAGAGGGATTGCACAGGGGCAGGAGCAGAGACAACTGGTGTCTGCAAGGGATGGGGAGTAGGGAGGACCACTAAGAGGAACAGGGAGGGGGGTATAAGAGAGCACCCCATTTAGCAATTACAATTTTGACAGGGCACGGGGGTGCGGTGCACCTCCTGGGTGCTACCACAAGTCATCTATGGCCATGGCCCTAAACTCTGGTGGAGATGAGACAGGAATATTCCTGGTCCTTGGGCACCATGGGCCCATATAACTCGCTGCCTATGACCACGTTACATATATTTGGAAAAATCTGAGCATTTAGGATGAGCTCCATTGGGAGACTGATCAGACAGGGTGGGTGAGGCGGTATCTTTCATTGGACTATTCTGTTGGGGTGTGTCTACACTGCACCTTTAGCTTAAAATAAACCCTCTTCTGAAATGTCCCTTCATCCTCGTGGAACAAGGTTTACAGGGATGTCAGAATGGCTGCCCCGTTATGTTTTGAAATAACAGGCTTGTTTCAAAGACGCGGAATGGCTATTTCAGGCTACCAGAAGCACCCGAAATAGCTCTGCAGTGTAGATGTGCGTTTACAAAGAGCGACTGGTCTTATGCACCTGCTCTGAGGGCGCATCTGCCTCTGTAGCAAAAACTGTAAAGTTCTGGTCTCTGACAACTTGTATTTCCATTCTCTTGGCTGCTTGCTATTACTAATGGCTAGAGGGTAGCAGGAAAAGGAATTCCAACCCGAGCTGCCAGAATAGGCACTTGCAGCTCTCTTGCAGAAGCAGCTGTGCCTTGGAGCATTGTTGTTCCAATGTCATATCTTGGCAGAAGTCAGTTAGATCATGTGACTAACTCTTTGCATTTTACTTGGAGAGTTCAGAAGAGGCCTCTGTCTGACACTGGAGAAATCTAGTTTGTGGGGACTTTCTTTTAGTTACTTTAGTTAGTTTGGGGGAGTTTATCAAGCAACATTTCAAGAAGGGAACGTTTTTAAGGTATGCATTTTTTAAAACTTTACTTGGAAAATTCAAAATACATTTTAGTATCTATTTTAGTAGAGTTATTCTAGGACTTCTGTAATGCTCAAGCAAGCAGAACATAAGACTATTACAAACCACAAGACTATGGAGCCAAATTATTCCTAGGTATAACTACAGGGACTATGGCAGATGCACAGTAGGTATGAATTTGGCTCTTGATAAGCAAACACTCCTGCTAGTCTGCCTTTTAATAGATTAAACTTAAAAAACAACAGATAGTCCAGCAGCACCTTAGAGACTAACAAAACATGTAGATGGTATCATGAGCTTTCATAGACACAACCCACTTCTTCAGATGAATCTAATTACACTGGTCTACAATTTTTTAGAAGTCATCTGCTTCAGAGATAAAATGTGCTATTTATTATGTATTTTGATGTGCTGAATTCAAATATGACAATTAAAACAACCGATTGGCTACTGTTTCCAAGATATTTAAGTTTTTACATTTTATGTCTATGTATATTGTGTAGATAGTAGAGTTTTAATCATAAATTGTAAACCTAGGTCTTTTCATGTGTTTATGGTTGCTTTACATGATAATATTTCACCTGTCCTGTTTATGTAACACTTTAAAAATCAGCAAAAGGGTTATATAAATAAAATTTATTATGAAACACAAGGCAAAAAACTATTATGTACATAGTTTAGTCCTATTCAGTGTCTACTCGGCGCTTCTTGGCTTGTCTCTTGTATTCATTAAATGGAGCATCTCTTGTCACTGTCCAGCAATAGTCTGCAAGCATTGATGGGCTCCATTTGCCCTGATAGCGTTTCTCCATTGTTGCAATGTCCTGGTGAAATCGCTCGCCGTGCTCGTCGCTCGCTGCTCCACTGTTCGGTGGAAAAAAATCTAGATGAGAGTGCAAAAAATGTATCTTTAGTGACATGTTGCAACCAAGGCTTTTGTATGCCTTGAGGAGGTTTTCCACCAACAACCTGTCGTTGTCTGCCTTGTTGTTTCCGAGAAAATTTATTGCCACTAACCGGAAGGCTTTCCATGCCGTCTTTTCCTTGTCACGCAGTGCATGGTCAAATGCATCATCTCGAAGAAGTTCACGAATCTGAGGACCAACAAAGACACCTTCCTTTATCTTAGCTTCACTTAACCTTGGAAATTTTCCATGGAGGTACTTGAAAGCTGCTTGTCTTTTGTCCATGGCCTTGACAAAGTTCTTCATCAGACCCAGCTTGATGTGTAAGGGTGGTAACAAAATCTTCCTTGATTCAACAAGTGGTGGATGGTGAACACTTTTCCTCCCAGGCTCCGATGACTGTCGGAGTGGCCAATCTATCTTGATGCAGTGGGAATCTCTTGCACGACTATCCCATTCGCAGAGAAAACAGCAGTACTTTGTATATCCAGTCTGCAGACCGAGCAAGAGAGCAACAACCTTCAAATCGCCACAAAGCTGCCACTGATGTTGGTCATAGTTTATGCACCTCAAAAGTTGTTTCATGTTGTCATAGGTTTCCTTCATATGGACTGCATGACCAACTGGAATCGATGGCAAAACATTGCCATTATGCAGCAAAACAGCTTTAAGACTCGTCTTCGATGAATCAATGAACAGTCTCCACTCATCTGGATCGTGAACGATGCTGAGGGCTGCCATTACACCATCGATGTTGTTGCAGGCTACAAGATCACCTTCCATGAAGAAGAATGGGACAAGATCCTTTTGACGGTCACGGAACATGGAAACCCTAACATCACCTGCCAGGAGATTCCACTGCCGTAGTCTGGAGCCCAACAGTTCTGCCTTACTCGTGGGTAGTTCCAATTCCCTGACAAGGTCATTCAGTTCATCTTGTGTTATGAGGTGTGGTTCAGAGGAGAAGGATGGGAGAAAATGTGGGTCCTGTGACACTGATGGTTCAGGACCAGAAGTTTCATCCTCTTCCTCTTCCTCGTCTGACTCAAGTGAGAATGATTCTGGTGCATCAGGAACCGGCAGTCCTTCTCCGTGGGGTACTGGGCGTATAGCTGATGGAATGTTTGGATAACGCACAGTCCACTTTTTCTTCTTTGACACACCTTTCCCAACTGGAGGCACCATGCAGAAGTAACAATTGCTGGTATGATCTGTTGGCTCTCTCCAAATCATTGGCACTGCAAAAGGCATAGATTTCCTTTTCCTGTTCAACCACTGGCAAAGATTTGTTGCACAAGTGTCGCAGCATATGTGTGGGGCCCACCGCTTGTCCTGATCTCCAATTTTGCAGCCAAAATAAAGGCGATAGGCTTTCTTAACCATAGTGGTTATACTGCGCTTTTGTGATGCAAAAGTCACTTCACCACAAACATAGCAGAAGTTATCTGCACCGTTCACACAAGTACGAGGCATCTCTGCTCACTTTGGCTAAACAGAAATGTGTCCCTTTGCAAAATCAAACACTGACAAATAAGAGAGCACGACACTATGATTTCTAGAGCTGATATAGGGCAATTTGTTCAGCAGAGTGATGTAAGCTTCGTTAGGATTGCATCATCCATGACTTCTAGGAATAACATGATGCAATTCATATCATGTATGACGCAATACCAGCTTCAGATTGCATCATTAATTGTTTTGCCTAAAAAAGCAAGTACTGTCCAAACCCAGTCATAGATTTATTCATAGATCCAGTCAAAGATGTATTTTAGTCATTTCTGGTTTAAATTGAGATCCCTTCCCTTTATAACTCACTTATCCTCTGCCATTCCCAAGTCAAGGGTCGTATATACTGGCCCAGTAGCATATCTTGAAAACTAGAGCCAATCAACAATTTTAAGCATCATTTTCGTTCTCAGTGACCCAGAATTAGTAAAGTTTGACTACATTTATTTCAGAAGCATTTTGGCTGTAGAGCTGTGTTATGCAAGGAGAGCTGCGGGCCTGAGATTCTGCGGGTGATAGACCTGTAGAGGCAGGGCATGAGTGATGATGTTTGCCCTGGCTGTCAAGTGCTGATTATGGCCTCCCCACTGTTGCCCGCGTCAACTGTGGATCTGTATTTATCACTGGCACGGCTGGAGTTGAGAGTGGCAGCATCGAAGCCGGTGCCGCTTTATTTGAACACGCCACTTTTGCCTGCGGCCCCATGTCATTTTGTGGTGCTGGGTTCTTATGGGGCGCCACAAGTGTGGAGCGCCCCTGGGCTTCTGTCAGCACCGAGGAAGTGCGGACTGGCGCCGTGGCTAATTTGTAAGCTCTGCCTGCCATTTTGATAGCAGGGGTCCCCAAAGTGCCTGGTCTCTCCCCTACTTACTCTCAGGGAAGAGGAAGAGACTGTGTTGGAGAAGCAGCTCTTTTCTTTGGTGAGCCTTCCTATGCTTGGGAGGCATTTTGTGCCTGAGCAGGCTGCATAGCCTTGTCCAATAATATAATTCTGAGGCGGAGCTCTGTATTCTTTCTTGCTCTTTCCGCCAGGCTGCAGCAGTGATCACACTTCTGTGGTATGTGGGCTTCCCCTAAGTAGCGAATGCACAGGGAATGGTCATCGGATACTGGCATGGGCTCCTGGCACTCATCACATTTCTTGAAGCCCAAAGAACTAGACATATTGATTTGTCTGCAGTGTTACTCCTTCTCTTTTCCTTTTCTGTTCTGGAAAAAAAAAAAAGAAAGAAAGAAAGAAAGAAAAAGAAGAGGGGAGAACTGGGAAGGAGGCTGGTTTATGCTGCCTCTGAGCTGAGCAGCTAAGCCATGTTCAAATCCTGTGGGGAAGAAAAAACTTTTTTTGAGGTAAAATTGAATGATGAAAATTATGTACATGAATTTCTAACACAATAAGGGTAACTGTCAAAACACTAAAATACTATGTGAGGTAAGAGTCTGAGAGAGCATATTGAAGCTCCATCCCTCAGCTGAGGACAGTTAAAAAGGAACTGAAATGGATGGGCCGTGCATGTTGGACACTCAGCTGGGAGTGCTGTGAGATGCCTCCTGCACATGTGTGGCCCAGTCAGGGAAATGGCTTTGCAAGGCTTGGATCTGCGGCTCTGGGTGACCCATCACCAACAGTGGAGCACCCAGGGGATGCACATCTTGAAGAACGGGTGTTACTACATGAAGTGAGTAACTCCCTTTTCACAGCATCTTTCACTAAGAGTCATTAATATACTTCTTTGTCACAGACCAGAACAAGTAATGTCAGGAGTTGTGCTCCAGTAAGGGCTCTAGTCTTGCCCCCCTGCCAGGCTCTTTTCTTATGCCTTGGTAATTGGCATTCATATGGGCCTTCCCCACTTCCCATTACATTTAAGGTACTGAGGAAACGGAGGTGAGAATAATTATGATTATGATGGCAGTTCTGATACTCATATCTCATAAATCTCTTCACACAGCCTCCTCTGCTCTGCCCCCCCAAACACCTTACAGCCCTTCCTGAGTCACGCAGAACCACAATCAGGTCCTAGATCTGGAACCAGAATAATTGCAACTAATAGCCTGGATGTTGTCCACCAAATAAATTGTTTATCTGAAGTTCAGAACCTTCCATTCCAAAACAGGAAAGACTCAAACTGACTTAGGGTCTTGTCTACGCTACCAGGTTCTGTCAACAAAATGTATATGGATGCCCAAAGTTGACAAAACAAAACTTGCCAAAGTGTGTTCACACTTGCTCCATCTTTCAACAGATCATATCCTCATTGGGAGGAAACATCACAGACAGTGTGAGCAATGCACTCTGGGTACGTAACAATCTCTGCAGACTTCCCTCAGAGTTCTCCCACAGCCTCTTCAACTGCCAGGAGGGGTGGCTCGAGTAGCTCTGTGAGCTCGCCATGCTGAGGAATGTCACAAGCAGCACAACATTCTGTCCCTCTCCCTGCAGCAGTGGGCTGTTTACTGCTGTGTACAGAGCAGAACAGCAGCATTCCAATGATTTGTTCTTTATACCCCAAATGGAGCAGCGCACTCAGCTGTCGTATACTTCCAGAGGCTATAAAAAGAGAGTGGGGGCATGCCTTGCAGGGCAGTGGAGATCAAAACACTGAGCAGAGCAATCAGGTCAGGCATTGTGGGATACTGGCAGAAGTCAGTTCTCTCAACAAAACAAACAGGCTATGTCTACATTGCAAGGTTTTTGCTCAAAAATGTCCGTTTTTGAGCAAAAACCTGTAGAGCGTCCACACCTCAAATGCGCTTTTGCACAAGTAAATCAGCAGTAAAATGGCAGAAGAGAGGGCTTTTGCTGGTGTAGGTAAACCTCCTTCTATGCGGCATAACTCCCTTTTGCGCTACAGCTATTGCGCAAAAAGGCAAGTGTGGATGCTCTGGAGGGGTTTCTTGCGCAAGAAGCCGATGTGGGAAAAAGCACGGGTACTCTGATGACCATTCTGTGAATGGCAATCAGAGCTTTCTTGTGCAAGAGCATCCATGCAGTGTGGATGTGCTCTTTTGCAATAAGTTTTTGCGCAAAAACTCTTGCACAAAAGGCTTCTTGCGCAATAAGCCTACAGTATAGACGCAGCCACAGTGTCTACACTGGTTCTTTGCTGATAAAAAAGGGACAGGAAAAAAGTCTCTTGTAGGGTTGGAAGTTTTATGTTGCTGAAACTGGGTCTTTTCTGGACAAAAGTTGCTTTGGAGTGTATGTGCTCTCACTGTTTTATCACCAAAAAGCAATTTTTGGTGACAAAACTTGATAGTGTAGACAAGGCCTTATAAAACTAAATGAAAGAGGTTTTCTATTTGGGCATCTCAGCACTAGGTCTATCCCTGACAACCCCCATTTCAGCAATATTGTACTATTGACTAGTTTCTGTAAGCTGCGAAAGTACCCATTGTGACCAGGTCAGTGCCCTTCCTGGGACCCTGACCCCTGTTCCGTCCCTTTGAGGGCTGAAGAGGGGGCCCTCACTTGCGGTGTTTTTAGCCCTGGGCCTTCCTGGTCCTCAGCATAAAGAATGGTGTATTGGGCTGAAGCCCTGGGCCAGTCACAGCTGAACAGTAAGCCCTCTTCTAGCCCCGTGGGGATAGGGAGCCTTTCAACACTCCCTGCTCGAGCCCCTCACCTCCCTCTGCAGCCTTTGGCAGGGCTGGAGTTTCCTTATCAGCAGATTGTTTGCTCTGCTCCTCTCCTCTCCCTCTCCTTCTGCCCTAGGGAAGGCTTTTAAAGAGGCCCTGTGGCAGCCTAATTCAGCTCACCAGGCCCTTAATTAGTCTGTAGCTGCCCCTTTTAACCCTTCCCTGTCACACCATCTAGAAACAATGCATGCACTTGTATCCTTCCTAGGGCACAGTGTTTTCTACGTTACAATGGCTAAATTCCTTAAGGATCTTATTCATGCTTTTCCCCTAGTTTGGGAGCATGACATTCACCCACTCTGGGACCTCTTTGTATTATTAACATGTTTGATGTGTCCCCCCTTTGAGCTATTAACAAGTTTTTCTCTATGCTATCTATTAATGAAGTCTGCCTTTTTAATAGCCATTACACTGGTGGAAGGGTAGCGGAAACTCATGGCAGGTCTCCCTTATATAGAGTTTCATAAGTAAAGGGTTAGTCCCAATCTCATTTCTGGGTTAGTCTCCATCCCAACATTTATCTGGCGGTAGTCTGGATTGAGTCACTTTCTCTCTCTCTCTTTTTCAGGCAAAGGAACCAGGATTGGGATCTTTAGGACCACAGGGATCAGGAACTGTTTGATGGTGGGAACAGGTGTGTCTTAAATGAAGAAAACAGCTAGGTAGTAGATGTCTTCTCAGGAGGACCATTTGACCAGAACCCAGGCTGCCTCCTGAGCAGGCAGCAACCTATAACACTGCATCAGTCCATTATATCATCCCTTGTTACCAGGCAGATGTGATCCTTTCCTGCCCTTTCTCTTTGACTATGTCCGGACTGCAAGCTTCTTTCGAAAGAGCGCCTACACAAAAGCTCATTGAAAAAGCAATCTGCTTTTTCAAAAGATAGCATCCACACTGATTGGACGCTATCTCACATATAAGGCCACTCGGAACCAGTTCAGGCAGGGCGTTAGGTCAGCAGTTGCTTCCGGGTGCTGTTGCCTAAGGCTATCCGAGACACGTGGTTAACGGGACCCCCCTGGACAGCCGTTTCTCAGCTTCTGCTACATGCTTGCCTACCTCTCTGAGAGACAGCAAAGCATTAGCAGTGTGTGCTCTGGTTGCGTATTTTTTGGACGCCACAGCATACTCCTTGCCATGGAGCTGGAGCTGCCCCTGGACATGCGATGGCTCCACACTGTCATGCTGCAGGTTCTGCAGCAATTTGCAGACCATCTCAATGGTCCTGCCTCAGCTCGACTCCCAGCTCATCTGTGAGTCCCTCGTCCTTGATGTGGGAGCAAGACCCTTGCAACTGCTCCCCATGGTGGAGAGACTATTTTGGAGGCTGGACACCAGTTCCGACTGGTGGGACCCGGCTGGTCATGGAGTGGTAGGATGACCAGCAGTGGCTCAACAACTTCTGCATGCGGAAGGCCACCTTTTTGGGCCTAGCTCACCCCTATCTGATGACGGGACACCCACTTGCGCCCCGCCATCCCCCTGGACAAGGGGGTCGCCATCATCATCTGGAAGCTCGCCACCCCAGACAGCTACCGGTTTGGCGTGGGAAAGTCCACCGTCAGGGCCCTCCTCATGGAAGTAAGGCACTCTCAGGCTGCAGTCCCTGCAAGGGGGAGTCCTGGAAAGGTGGACCCAAGGGAAGGGGGAGAGGGGTGTTGTGGGGGTGGACTGGGGTGGAAGCCTTGTCCCTGGGGGTGGGGGTTGTGCCATCCCACCCTCACACAGCCCTGCTGCTGGGGAGTGGCCTCACGGGGTGGCTCCTGCAATGTTTGAGGGGGGAGAGGGGCAGACAGTTCCCAAGGGCTCTCACATTCCCTCTCATGCTCAGTTTTGTGTGTTTCTTTGTCCCCTGCTGCAGGTTGAGGGGGCCATCAACTCCATCCTGCTATGCAGGGCCATACACCAGGGAGACCTGGACCCCATCATAGCAGGATTTGCCACCCTGGCGTTCCCCAACTGCAGGGGAGTTATCGATGGAACCCACATCCCAATCCATGTACCACATTGAGCGGCCCAATCCATAAACTGCCAGGGCTATTTCTCCATGGTGGTACAGGCCCTGGTTGACCACCATGGACAGTTCACAGACATTTTTGTTGGGTGGTCGGACAGGGCACATGCTGCCCACCTACTCACTAACTCCAGCCTCTACCACAAGCTGCAGGCTGGGACATTTTTCCCCCAGCAGGACACTTGCATGGGGGACCTGTAGGTGCCACTGTGCATCGTCAGGGATGTGGCCTATCCACTAATGCTCTGGCTCATGAAGCCCTACACTGGCCACCTGGACCCCAGCAGGGAACAATTCAATGCGCACCTCAGCCAAGCCCAAATGCAGGTGGAATGCACCTTCGACTGCCTCAAGGCAGGGCTCAGGTGCCTCTTGACCCACCTGGACTTGAGAGCACATCATCACCTTGGTGGTCACAGTGTGTTATGTTCTCCACAGCATCGTGGAGAGGAAGGGGGAGGCCTTCCTACCCGGGTGGGGGGCAGAGGCCAGCAAGGAAGGGAGGACCTGTGGACAGCTGCCATCCACTGAGCACATCAGGGGGGAGTGCACATCCACGAGGCCTGAAGGAGTTTGTCCCAAGGACCCCAGTAACTTTCGCCATGGCCTCCCCACTAGAGGCCTATGCCTTTCCCATCACAACCCCTTCCTTTCCTACACAGTCAATAAAGACACCAGTTTGGATTGGAACAAAAAACAAAAAAAAGTGTATTTTTTTTAAGTAACTGGGAAGGAGGGGGGCTGAGAACCTGGAGTGGGGAGGGAAGAGGGGGGCTCAGCGCTGGGAGTGGCATGTGGGGCAGCTGGAAGTGCCACCTCAGGTCCCGGGATGTCAGCAAACTCGGAGGTGGGTGGGCGGGATGGGGAGTTGGAGTGGGGTCAGAGATGGCAGAAGAGGTAAGGGGAAGGGGCATAGGCATTGCAAGGGGAGCTGGAGTGGGGAACAGGAATCAGGTGTGCCATCACTTCCCAGATGGTGGAATACATGTTTTTGCCCAGCCGCACAAGCTGGTCTTACATGTAGTTCTGTCACTCAGCATCATCCCAGACCTTTTGGGCCTGGGTCTGCTGCATGTCACACAGGACACCATCTGCTCTGTTATGAGGTCCACTGGTCTAGTGACTACCTCTACTGGCATGGATTACCCATCAGGGACTGCTGCTCCAGCTGTGGAGAACGAAGAGGGAGAGGCAATCAGTCATCTCTGCACACAATGTTCCTCCTCTGTGAGCAGAGAGCAACAGTCCTCAGAGCAGAGGATGAGGATGTCCTGGGAACAAGGCCATGTGTAGCCTGCACAGCTGGCCCTGCCTCCCGGGGGCCCCCAGGTGCCTAGGGAACCATGCTTCTCCTCCACCCATATACCTGCACCTGGAACTGGAACTGCTGTCCGTGGCAGTGGGTGGTGCCTCAGTCTCTGGGGGGGGGGGGGGGGGGGGTGGTGGTCATGCATGTGCCCCTGAGCCTGCTTCCAGCATTGCCAGGTTGTGGGACGGCATTCCCCCTCCCCCAAGGGGTCACATGTGCTGGGGGCAATGGCGGGGGGGGTCTCCCCGCAGCCTGAGAGCAGGATCCCTGGGGTGCTCTGCGACCCTGTGGTGCACATTGGTGCTGCAGCACAATGTGCAGGCTGAGCAACGATCACACCCCATCTCCTCTGTGCCTACCTCCCTCACCCTGTGTGTGTGGGGCAAACAGAGCATTCACCTGATGATCTTTCCCTGCTGGCAGAGGATGCCTGGGAGATCTCCAGGGCTTGGGTACCAGCTCCAGGGTGAGGGTGACCATGATAGCTGTGTCCTCCCTGTACTACAGCTATTATTTGTCCTCCTCCTCTTCCTCAAGGAGCTCCGGGCAGGCGACTATGGGCATCTCCAGCCCCAAATCCACCACTAGAGGTGGGGAAATGGTTTCACCACCCCTTAGAATGCAGTGCAGCTTACTGAAGCAGGGGAAGTAGTGTGATCCTGCCCTGGAGAGAGAGTTGTGGCCCCAGCATAGCTCCTTCACCTTGCTCCTTAATTGGTCCAAGGTGCAGGGGGGATATCCCCTCGCAGCCAGAGCCTCCACCATCTACCCTTAAATGTTTGTGTTGCACCTCCAAGAGCCAAGATCCTGTAGTGTCTCCTCGTCCCCACACAGCTCGAGGAGGGACAGGATCTCCGCCCCAGAGCCAGAGGGCACATAGCATTTGGTGCCCCTGGGTGGGTCCTGCGAGTCCTAGTAAGGCTCCCTATAAGGGCCAGGGGAATATTAGGGGGGGGCGGGGCTTGTGCTTAGCCATAGCTCCCAGTGTGGGTGACAGGGAGAGCTGTGCGGTCAGGTGCGGCTCCAGGGCCAGCTTCCTTCCACAAAGCTTGTCCAGGGTGCCTGCAGCTTTAAAAGGTGCCAGGGGACAGGAACTATAGAGTTCTGATTACTTTGAACAGAGTGTCCACCAAGGTACCTGTGTTATTTCCTGGAGTCCTCTTCTTTTGAAAGAAGACACTCTTCCCCATCCACAAATGCCTGTTTCCTCTTAGAAAGAGTTTTACTGCTATCAGAAAAAGCCCTGCATTCTTTCAACTTTGTCAAAAGAACACAATCACAATGTCGACGGCAGTGTAGCTTTTTCAGAAAAACTAATGTTCTTCTGAAAAAACTCTGCCATCTATACATACCCTTTGAAGCATCCCACCTTTTTCTGTTCCTGAGCAGGGTTACTTACATCATTAACCAATCAAAATTGAACACCACAAAAACAGTTCCAAACTGAACAAGAAATAGTGCACCAGAATAGAGGGTAAAAGACAACAAGAAATACAGAATGGCTACAATCCTCAACATACGCATGAACCCTCCCTGCCCGAGTCCTCAATGCCTGTGACTCTCTAGGGCTCCCTACCACCTCCTAGGCTGAGGCAGGGCCTCCTCTCCCCTCAGACCATGTTGAGTCCTGATGTAGTACTCTTTCTGGTCAGTAACTGAGAGCCACCAGAGTATAAATTGAGGATTTTTGAGTGGAAGCTGTTCTGGAGATACTCTGGTTCTCTTTTCTTGAGCACCTCATCCAGATCTCTTGTTGATGGTCTAACTTTGTAGTGTTCTTAAACAAGAGTACTTAATGTACTGTGGAAGCTAATTTGTGAAATGTTGTGACCTTCTGATACAAACTGTTAATATACAGCAGAGAGTAAAGGAGAAAAAAGTATTCCCATTTTACCCAACATAACTTGGCATATCTCAGGGATAGAAGATTGTAGGAACACACACTCTAATCACTTGTCAGGGCTATTGCTATACTGAAGGCCTACGCAATTATGCCATGTTTCACCTGGTCAGCCTTTAGTACAGCCTGTTAGTTCTCCTTCCCCTCTTCAGCCTTACTGGTGATCAGCATGCACCAACAGGAAGACAATGAGTTCTGAGGCACTCCATCTTCAATGTGATGCATTTATCTATCACATATACAAGATTAGACCTCTGTACATGTGGTTTAAAAAAAAAAAGGGGGGGGGGAAGGGTGCTTCTATCTTTAAGTATCATCATATCAAGATCCTGACAGATGCATTGTCTATCAGGGAATTCAACAGCATCAAGGTTGAAAAGCAGTAAAGACTGCCTCTCCCTACATCTATCACCATCTGCAACTTCTTGCTGGGGAGAAGATCCATCTTCAATTTTAAGATCTGAAGCCACTGACAGTAATGAAATGTGAACATGTTTCAGTAGACAGCATTTCACATATTCACACAACTCTGTCCCTTGGAAGTTAACACCATTAGCCTTTGCATAGCTACAGTAGCTGTGCTGTAGTGGAAATATCACAAGGGGGCCGAACACTTAGTCATGACAGCTGTTCTTGTCTTTCAAGTAGTGAAGAGATACATTTTACAAGTGGGATCCCTGCTGAGAATTCTAGAACAGAATAGGATGTTTGAGGACTTTATATAAACACACTGAAAAGATCTGAGGTATTAAAGGAAGTTTTATTTATACGTTTTAGCAATAGGAGAAAATTGAAGATGCAGTTATCTGCTTGGTTGTAAAGAATAAAACATTTAATTATAAATATTTAGCTAAAAGCGTGATTTATAAAATATAATCTGTGGAGATATATACATAGTTTAATTGTTTAGCAATTCTCCCATCTGACATTAAAGATTAGAAGTTTTTCTATTTATTATTCTACACTCACAGTTTAGTGCTCACAGTTTAAGCAGCAAGACAGACAGGTGAAGACACAGATGATCCATCACAAAGACCACTGATGTGAGTCTTGTCTCAAAGAATTTGGGCAACAGAGAGGCAGAACATTAATGCATACCGAGAGGCTTTGCAAGAAGGACTTCTCTTTTTGGTGGCTTTCAGCAGATACAGACATGCACCTGCAATTTTTTTAAATTTGTGGGCAAGTCCTGTGAGCTCATAAAAAAAATGGATACCATAGGCTATGGTAAGGTATGACGCAAGTTTACTGAATTCAAATTTGCCCAATGCACCTCAATCTTGATTTGTAATCTCTCTGTTATTCCCTTTCTGAGCAGAAACTGCTTATTGTACCATATTGGTTTTGTAGAATAAGGACTTCATGAAAGTCACTTTTACACGTACCACCTCAGTTCATGAACATAAGATTCTCAGAGGTGAAAGAATTGTGCATCATTCGATTGTGCTGCCCAGCTGGAAATATTTCATAGACACAGATATACCCATTTGCTTCTCCTAAATCCAAGAGCCTAAAAAAGTCTAGTGAGGCCATACAGTAGACTGATATAATGGTTTTTTGATCTTTCATCTTCCATCAGTTTTCTATTGTTTATTTAAAGTAGTGCTAATTTTTATCCTACATCATGGGCAAGATGTTACTTCAGAGAAGTCCAGCTTTTTTAACTGGGAGAGTTGTCAATATAGCATTTCAAACAAAGAGTTGGAAGGCTCCTGTTATTCTTTTGGCTAGTAGAAAAGGTATGCGACTGTCAATTCATTTCATTCCTAGCCCTGCCGACTCTACAACCTTTGGACTCAGAGAAAGAAGAGTAGAGCAAAGTAAAAGATATATGATGATCCTGCTAATGTTTACTGCACGATAACAGAAAAAGTAATCTGTACTTGGTTCATCCTGATTTGCTCTAAGACATCACTTCTCACCTGGAAAATAACAAACAAAAAACCTCAAGGGGAACTGGAGGGTTATGAAGAATAGAAACCAAAGAACAAAAAGGTAGACAAGAGACACTTTTTTTTTTTTTTGGATTAAGAAAAGCTGACAATTGTCATTGCTCATCCATGATTTGCTATTTGGTTCTTCAGCACTAGGATGAACTTAAGCACTACCTGACAGTTCAGAGTAATGAGTATGTACACAGTTCTTACTGTTCACACTGTATGACCATATGGTAGTTGTGAGAGCTGTATCCTTTGGAACTGATTTAGAAGCTTCAGTTTGAAAGGATGGTGAAGCTCTAGCAGGAGATACTCTCCAGGCACAGTTGCAATTCATGGAAATAGACCAAGTTAGAAGAAGTCTAGTGGTAGAATGGATGGTTACTGGGTGAATGCAGACTTGAGCTCTTTGAATGCTGCCCGACGGTGTTTCTTCTCTTCCTCTTCACGTTTTCGCTCATCCTGCTCTGCCTTGATCTCCGCTTCAAACTTACTAGCTGAAGAAAGGGCTTGAACCTGTCAAGGGAATCACAGACATGAGCTATGGCAAGGATTAAAAATTTGAACTATATATCAGCACACCTGTTTGCCACATCTTTCACTGGTTACCAGATTCAGTGATGCCATAATTGATTACGGTTTAACAGTATTACAGTAGCTGAGTATTTACACTGAAGACCTGTTGATTCACTTTTATTCTGAAATAAATAGGATAGTTTATTTATCAATGGTCACTTTCCCCTGGAATGGAGCCACACTTGGGAAAAGAGTGTGGATATATTTATTCCAACATGTAGGAAATATTCTGATTTCTTTATGACCTTTTGTGCTAAATACAAAGGGACGCTAAATGCATGAATTGACTTTCAAGATTTATAGGACAACTGTCTTGACCCTTTCCTCATCACTAGGTCACCAGCCATCACAGCATGAGTCATGAAAACACAATAAGCTTTCCCCAAAGATAAAAATTATTGCAGAAAATGTGATAATTCCAAATTGGGACGAAATATGAGGAGCTCAGACTGTGGCCCATTTGCACGCCAAAGGAAAAGGCTTCATTTGAGAGTTGTTTTTCAGCTCTACTTTCCGGTCTGTGTGTTAACAGCTGTGCTATGTTAGACATCTATTTTTGTCCACAGAATTCCTTTCAGATCATGTTTTACCAACTTTAAAAGCCTGGTCCAACCAAACATGAAGATAAGGCTTTGTAGTGTTATCCAAACCAAAAGCTTTATGATGTTATTCTGGCCTAGAAAAGTGAAAAGATGAGAACACTCACATATTGTTTTCAGAACTAAGCTCCATGCTCTGGTGCTGGAGAAGAGGAAGTTCCTTGCAGTGATGGTTAGAAGTCAGTGCAGGATTGCTGGCCTGTGTGGTGTTCACTCATCACACAGCACTTAAGGTGCTTGTAAAAGCTCTGCTTTATTCTGTGAGGAGTTCCAACTGACTGTGTTTAACAACCAACTCTTCACAGCACCCTGGCCAGGCTCTGCGGATATGTCTACACTGCAGTTAGGAGGTGTGACAGTAGCACATTTAGACCTACCAAGGATCCGAGGTAAATAATCAAGCAGCCACTGCCAATGCTGCCGCAGCTATTACTACTCCCAGGTGCTGCAGTCACACTTCTTGACTGCAATACACACCCACACTTTCTTTGCGAAGCCTAGTCCTTAATAATTACAATCTTCGAGATATTTTGTGAACAGGTTTGGATGATGACATTTCAAGGGCTATTTTAGCCATGGAGATGATGGCATGGAGTAAGAAGTCTACAGGGTGCTTGAAGGGGAAGGAAGCACCACTAGAGCAGCAGAGGCTGGCAAAATAAGCCATTTTGCGGTTCATTTATCAGCAGAGTAATGCTCTGTGGGGCACAGCATACACATCTCAACAGGAACTGGCACAAACCCAGCATGATAGTGGGGCTGTATACTCTGTGTTGAGGAAAATTAACATCTTAAATTGGTGGAATAAGTAGATTCATCTGTTGACACTGGTGTGACGGACCCCCTCCCCAGGCTTTACGAAATGGACTTAGGGACATGAATATACATAACTCAAAGGTGCTTTGAGCAAATTATTTCATGTAACCCATCAATCTTCATGTCATGATTGACTGGTTGTGTTTAATCTTACTTTGATGTATGTATCATGTGTGTGTGTAATATTAGACCTATATAGTGGGGAATACTTTGTGGTTTTAGATGTGTGAATGAGAGACATGGAGGGTTAAACAATCTCTTTTGTCCTTAAGTCTGGCCAGTGGTAGGTAGGGAACGGCCTCAATTCCTTAACAAAAACAATGGGAAAGCAGAGCCCTTGGTCTTTTGGCTGGGCTGCACCTAGAGGACAGGAGCCAGAGACCCCAGGTTGGGGAAGACAGCCCTGGTTTGGAGGGGCAGCTGGAAAAGAGGTTTTAGGGTGAGTTTGAACTGAGGTTTCAGAGTAGAATTAACCAAGCGTTTTTGTTTCTTTTGATTTGTAACCTACTTTGCTCTGCCTGTTCTCACTTATTACCACTTAAATACTACTGTTTCTACTTCATAAAATCATTTTTATTTTCTATCAAACCCTGTGTAAGTAATTGTTACCGGGGGGGGGGGGGGCAACCACTGTGTACATTTCCCCTTTCATTGTTAAAGGTGGCTTACCTTTATCTAATTCTTTGGGGTTTGATGCCATTTGGGGAGTGGTATCCCAGGAAGCTGAGCACTAAACTGCACTCTTCTCAGACCTGAAGTGGTTCAGTGTCTGTACTGCTTCTTGGTGGGGGCAGGGACCTCAGCTCGGGGCCTTGGCTGTGGGAGACCAGCAGAGCTGGCCAAGAAGGACCCAGCAATGAGGAGTCCCAGAGAGTGGGAAGGCTAGTGGCAGTGGCCGTGTCAGCACCCTGGGAGGCACCCCCTAGGGGTCATCTGTGACTGCACCCAGTAACAACTGGCATACTGTCCAGCAGCCAAGCAGCAATGCCCATTTCAGGGGATAAGACGAGAACTATAGCAAGCTTTTTCAGTCCCCCCACCTCCACCACAGTACCATACCTTGGCCTCAAAGAAGTTCTTGGCTCCTTTAACTCCCTCAGTGGAAACATCTATCTCAGAGAGTTTTGCCAGAGTCATCAGCCCACTGTCTTCCTCCAGCTCTCCAGCTGCAGCTTTATGGAAAATCAGCAGAAACTAGCAAGGGAAAAAAGGGGTTTATTACAATTCCAAGCAATTAAACTAGATGCTAAGTAAAAGCAGCTACTGACGTATGATCCCCAATATAAGAATTTGCAGTTACCACCACAGGAAAACATTTTATAAACAAAAGGAAAAAAAATGTATTTACAATAAGCTGCCTCCAGCATTTTGGATGCAGTACTGTGCTCTCAGACTGGAGCGAAGTGCCTCTTTAGGGAAAAGAAGGGACTTCCCACACATTAGCGCTTTGGCAGCAGCATGGTTCATGTATTGCCTCATAACAGACAGCAGCAGGGCCCAGAGAAGGGGACGGTCACTTCTCTTCCCTCCCTGTGGTGGAATGAGTAGTACAGCTGCATGCTGTGATTCTCAGGAGGGTCTAGCTGCCTTAGGGCATGAGCTGCCACTTGTGTTGTCAACCCAAGCCATTTTGGTGTCCCTTTTATAACAGTCCACCAAGCTTTTCATTATAGGTGCATAATACAAAACAGATCGCATTAAAGCATCAGAACAGAATGCTGCCCCCACCTTCAACTGAACCTTCACCTTTCCATTGAGCTTATCTGGACCATACATCAGACAGGATACAAGGGCCAGATCTGCCGCTTTTGATTGCTGCAAGCTATTTTAGACTGCTTGCTCTAACAATGAACCAGAGACAGGCCTCACTGAGATGCCCACATCAAAAACCATTTCAAGAAGGCAGGAAACCCTTGTGGAGAGTTTCTGACTACCTATCCAGACCTTAGACTGCACATAAAGGTTCCTCTTGGGACTCAGATAAAGGTTCTCCCTCAGTGACCACAGTAGAGGGATACCAGTGTTTCCCTCTAAGCTGTGCAGCAGCACAGCCCCATAGCTGCATCATAAGCCCTGCCCAGACAGGGGCTCAGGACTTGTGCATGGAGCTGCCTGCCAGGGGGAGGGGCACTTCTCCCTCCCTGACAGCAGCAGCTCCCTGCTAAGGGCAGGGCAGAGTGTTTCTCCTGGTAGGTGCTAGTCCTCAGCAGGGAGCTGCTGCTGTCAGGGAGGGAGAAGTGCCACTCCCCGTGGCAGGCAGCTCCATCCTGAGCCCCTGGCCTGATGGGGCTCATTAAGCAGCTGCGTGGCTGTGCTGCCTCACAGATTGGGCGGAAACACTGAGCAGTCCCCTTCTCTGCCTCCATCTGGTGCTGAGGGTTCAGGAACTAATGGTAGACTGGAAAGGATTGTGATGATGGGATCAGGGCTGGCTTGCCCCTAAAAGGTGCTGTTGGGGCTGCTGCCAAAAAGGAGTCTGATGCTCCCTGCTCCCAGTTATTGGAGCCAGCAGCTGTCCCATCAATTTTGGGATGACTGGGAGTAACAGTAAATACTTGGCTACTGCGAGATCCTCTGGGGTCAAAGACAGTCTGGCTGCTGGTACTGTAGTGGTTTGTATGTATCAACAGAGGGTGCCACACCAGACAGCGTTCTGGGAGAGTTGATGGTGCTACCATGGGACTGCGGAAGGAGGAGTGGCCTGGCATCTGTCACACTGTACTGTCTTTCCCCTGCTTGTCCTTTTTCTACACCAGGAGAGCACACGCTGCTTCTTGTGCTTCCTCCTCTGCACCAGAGATGGTGAACGATGCCAGAGGAACACTTCACAGTGAAGTGCATGGTGTAGCATCAGAATGGCTTGGCTCTGAGGCTGGCCTGACAGCAGTTTCCATTAGTATAGCCTTGAGCCTTATTTCTCAGTCCTTTTTAGTGCAGAGTCTCAAGTGATGAGTTTCTACCAAGCACTTCAAGGAACTGGGCAGACCACAGAACAGGGCGTTCCTAGCCCCTGGGGTGAAATCCCTCAAGAATAGTGAAAACAGTGTAGATATATATTGTAGCTATCATTAAGGACTAGCTGCACTGAAAAAAAAAAAAAAAAAACCACACACACACACAACACCCTAGGTTTAAAAACAGTTCAAAAATCATTTGGAAGGAGCCTAGTTGAAGAGTGGTTGTTCCAGCAACCGTTTGGGTAGTAAGAAGAACGGAGAGGGTACATTATTGGTTGCACCCCTTATGCTGATGCATAAGCCCATAGCTCCAGGAGGTACTAGAGTTTGCCTGACAGATACTACCAAGGTAAAAATATATCTCTAGCAATGGTGTACAGACCCTGAATGAGGAATGGACATAAGCAAACACTCAAAGAACTCAGTTATCCATATTAGAAAAGAGAATGCCTTCTGACATTTCTGCCATAAAATACCGATAGTGGGAAGTTAAAAAAAAAAAAAAAAAGATTTTTGTTGTTGTTGTTCTTGGGGAGAGGAGTTAATTTGGTCTAGCTCTAGTATTAAATCACTATTTAGGATTCTCACGAACATGGAAGAAGACTGAGGACTGCATCACAGCTTTAAGATTACCACCTTGCAAGGCTACAATTTTGACAGAAGAAGGTTTTCTTCTATTGCATCCATTAATATAGTAGAGTTGCAATAGCAAAATGACCTTTAGTAGTCAAATAGAGCTATACCCAAACACATTCAGGGATGGCTGAAAAATTGATCTGCTTATTATGTAGCAACTCATTAAAAAACCCTTACAAGAGCACTTAAACATTTCTAGTTAAGACACCAAGAGGTACCTGACCAGAGGGCCTGCTGCCAATTTATTTAAACTACCAAAAAGAACCCAAACCACCCCCCAAAAAAAACACACCACCTGATTTTTACAATGTCTGAGAAGCACATTTTTCTTCCCCCAAAAGGAATTAAAATCTACTACAATGCCTCAGAACTTCCTGATAGTGCACCAAGCTTCAGTTGGGGACACACACATCTATATTGTAATCCTCTGAAGCCAGGATTTATGATGCAAACACTAATATATACAACATTAGTCATGTTCAAGTACTGCTGTAATTAGGCATCACCATTTGTGTGTCAGCTATTGTGTAGCCTAGACACTAGCTCACACAGATTCATCCCTGTGGAGAGGAGCTGCACCAGATCCTATTGTACCACTGAAGTCCAGCAAGGAGGGGCTAAGTAAGATATAGGACCATGTGTGCTCACTCCAGAAGGTGGGATTTCAAACACGGAGGTTCTGTATTGCCTCAAATCAGATGGGATTTGTCTGTTTCACTGCAGAGATCACACTTTTCCACTAGAGGACAGTATGTCCCAAGTGCGTCAGCAATCTCAGCCAGCTCCTTTCATCACTAATGCATTAGGAAAAACAGATTTATTTGTTATTTTGAAGACACTTGCTGAGCAGCTGATTGAAGTGCAGCAGTCTGAGACTGTGGTGGGGAGGATAACTACACTGCTGGCTGATCTCTACTACAGCATCCAAGTTCTGAGGCAGAGGCTTTACGTAATAGCCCTGCAAGCTTGGTGTGCTTATTAAAGTAGAGCACACAGAAGGCAAGCTGCTTTATGGGGAAGCTTCTCCTGTTCCCCAAACAAAATGTAAAATTAGGTGAGGGTTGGCTCAGTGGACAAATCAGCCCACCTCAAAAAACTTGACAAGGATCTCCTTCCACTCTATTCAAATCTGTTTTGTCTCTGCCTCTTCCCCACTCAACAGCTCAGATATCGCTTTGGATCTTTGAGACAGCCTGAACTCTCTGGTTGTACTAGTATTAGTCAACTGTTCCTCCTCACTGTTCCAACCCCACCCTTGTAAGCCAAACTTCCTGGCATCCAGAAGTCTAGTGGAATCAAAGCAGTCCTGAGATTTGATGCAAATGCAGTTCAGGGAAGGGTAGGTCAGTGCCTGGAAACAACAAGCCATGACCAGTCACAAGGACATGTGGTCATGAATCACCCTGAAACTAGGGAATCAGGCAATATTCCTCTTATGGAAGATGGGCTGTTACCACCAGGAAAATATGCTGCTTTACTAGCTACTTCAGCCAATAAAAGGCAAGTGGGACTTGCATGTTTCCAACCTTTTGCGCCTGGGTATTAATGGTGGCCATTTACCAGATGCTGATGTCGAAGAGAGGCCAAGTACAGAATACCAGAATTTTTAAAGACTATACTGAAAAGCTCAGAAAGCTGGGCACCCTTTTCCAATCCCACAATCTTGACACAGTCTCTATTTCAGTGATTTTTAATGAGACAGCACACACACACACGAAAAACCACTCTGTCTAAAGCCATACTCCAGTTACACAAACCCCAATGGAGCGCAGAGTGCCTGCCCACCTGCGAAGTGATAGCAACATGGCTACTATAATCCTTGCCTAGTGTGTACATCATAAACCTTGATAACAAGAGGGGAGATAGTTAACTGAAGTGGAGACACACAGGCCCTTGAAATGAACTATGCGCAGGTGGACACAGTCTGTGCCCTGAGAAGCCATGACTTCCCTGAATCCCACTGGTAGACATGTGATTTAGGTCATTTTACTAGTGCAGGCACAGTGATGAGAAGATGGATTTTATTCATGCTAGATATGGACAGAGTCAAGCCTTACTGTTACAGCTATTATCTGTTCGTTCTTTTGGAAGTTGGGGAGTTTGAGCCTAGGCACTGCAGAATAGGTTGTGCTTCTCTTTTTAAGGATAAGTTGTTCAACCTGAGCCGTAAAGAGGAACTCTGGAGCTAATTGATGGATTGTACAAATCCATTTTATAAACCAACTTGTTAGTCAGCTGCAACAGGAAGCTAGTGTAATACTGGAAGAGAGTTGTTTACAGGGTAAGGATATAAGCAGTTAACATAATGGGAATTACAGTTTTTTCTGGAGACTGTGCAGACGTGGAGCGCTGTGGGAACACGCAGAAGGGAAGCAGATGACTAGCAGCTAGGTACTCCACATCACGTCCTACGACATGCTCGTCCAATGCAAGCAGTACACAATGAATAGATGCAGGGGTCTGCTGCCGAAATCACTGCTGGTTGGCTTTGCTGTAAATATGTTCTCACACAGCTTCTGCTCCTGTAGCCTCCCCTGCTCTGGAATTGCCTTAGTACTGCAGTAGTCACTGAGCTACAAATAATCAACAATTGCTATTCAGTTTCCAGTTCTAATCCCTTCTCACTCCCCAGTGTCAGTACCTTGTAAGGACATAAGCCACTTTCTTCCAAGAGACATATAAACTTTTGTGGGGAGGAATTGGATTGTTTGGGAGGGACAGGTGCAGTTTGCAGCAGCTATCCAGTGTTACTTGTTGCAGATTAATGGGACCTTAGGAATGGTATCCTGAGGGTTTCTAGCAAGAGCAAGGAAAGCCCTAGTCAAGAGGGACCAGCAAAGGTGTAAAATTCTCTCAAGGTTGCATTTGTTATTCTCAATTATATGAGAGCGCACACACACGCCCCCCCCCCCCACCCCCAAACGGTTAAACTAGCATGCTCATTTTCACCAAGGTTTGCCAAGATTATTCTCAAGGGCCACGAGAACATTACTGCTAACATAGTAACAAAGTTCCTTTCCAGCTACTTGCTGGCTAGCAGCAGAAGGGACACACAGTTGGACAATGCAAGAATGGATTCCACCTCACTTGTCACACTGGGAGATGCAGAACAATTTGCTACCAAATAATGCTTATGGATTATACAGAAAGACAGAATCAATTGCATTTGCAGCTAGGTAAGTGCTGAGGGCAGACAGCTAAGCAAGTATTCTGGTCCAGGACATGGCCACAAAGTGTAGCCGACACGCTGAGGCTCATTTGCCCAATGTGTAGGGGTTTTAACAACAGTAAGATTTCAGAGTTTAACAATTTCACTGCTTTGCCATCATTTTGCATCTGATTACATGATGCAACTGAGCCAGCTGCTGTGTACAGTATTTGAAGTGTTGGCAGAAGTCCCCCAGAACTGTTCTTATGACTGAACAGAGAGGGTTGCTTAAGCCAGCAGAGTTTGAGGAAGCTGCAAGTAGGAAGTTGCCCTGTGGCAACAATGCAAGGAGGGAACTTGAGATAGAAAGGACATGCACCTTCATGGGAGGCTATATCAATCTATTTTAATAATGGCAGTGGGGTCTAAGACACCAGCAGTGTTTTCTAGTCTACCAACATGCAAACCCAGACCCCAACAGAAAACCAAAGAAGCAACATACCTGATTGTAGAGGGACCCTTGCCGGTCAAACAAACAGTTACACATTCCTGAAAGTTACCATCTGAAGAGCTCTTGTCATCTCAGCCTAATATCCAGGCAGCTTCCATTTCTTGTCTTCACTCCTAGTCTCACCTATGGCCACAGACCTGGGGTATGGCTACACAAAGTTATTTCGGGATACTAGAGGTATCACGAAATAGCTACCCCGCATTGTAACAAGCCACCCGTTATTTCAAAATATTTTACGAAATAATGGGCAAGCTATTTCGGCATCCCAGTAACCCTCATTCCATGAGAGTTAAGGGATATCTTGACATAGCACTTTATTATGAAATTTAGTGCTGTGCAGACAGCACCAAATTTTGAAATAGCCTATTTCGAAATAGGCTACACAATTCGCATATCTTATTTCGAGTTTTACAGTGCAGTGTAGACATAGCCCTGGTGTTCTCCTCCACCAGATTCCTTGGTACTATCCAGAATTTATCTGTGGAGACGGAGATAAGCCCCTAAAGAGAGGCCAGTTCGTCGTAAGATGGGCAGGCTTTCTTCCCTGCCCAGAGCCATTGCTGATCTAAACTCAGACAGATTTTTAGTCCTTCTGTTTTCTGCTCATGGTTCTGGCAAGCATTAGTAATACTCTGCTCTAATAGGTTTGTATTGCTGTTTTGACATCAGTGTTCTTAAATTGTTAAGCTACAGTTGGTACCACGTCCTGCTGACAAGTGTCCAACTATCAGCTTTGGGTCAGCAGGCAGCATGCTTGCCAAGTGCATTGTTCCTAGACACATTTGCTGTTCCAACAAGCTTTTTTTTCAGTGCACGCTAGTGGCTGCTGGTGAGAAAGTAGCATACAAGGGGGGCATTTAGGTGAGGGACTTCCAGAAATCCAACCTCTTATGCCCCAGAGAGTACTTAAGCAGAGGCTGGCAAGAGGACTGCGCACGTAGCTGACACTGAGCCAGCACTTCCAACCTATGCTGGGATTTCGTTTAGTAAAATGGACAGTGAGTGAAGACACAGGAGTTATCCTCATTCTGAGTAAGTCTATTCTGCCAGAGGATCAGCGTGCGTCACACAAAATACATACATAGAGGGAGCAATAGGCATGTACTGTAAGAATGTGGCTTAGGGATGTTATCCCAAACGAGTTGAGAGTCCAAGCCCAATAGGGAGGCAAAGTCTAAACTACACAATGCTTTCCTGCTTGTACTACGGATGTGAATGGTTAAATCAGTAAACATCGCCCTTATCGGTTATGGTTAGCTGGCAGGGGCTGGAGCAGCCCCCCCCCCCCCCAATCTGCTACGGGGAGGGAACATTCCAGCCCAGAAAGACCCCACCCCTGTTTAAGCCGTTAACTTGTTAACTGATTGAACCGGGGTGAGGAACCTCAGGTCTGGGGGCTAGATGTGGCCCCCAGCTTGCCAGGATTTGGCCCCTGAGGCTCAGAGCTTGTGCTCATGCTCCAGCCCCATTGCTGCCTCACTGCAGGGCTGGAATACACAAAATCTACTAGGCCGGGCCTCCCTAGGCTCTGGTGGTCAAGGGGAATGTGGCTTCTCACTTGTGTGTGGCCCCTGCCTGATTTGTGTATGTGTGGGGGAGGGGTCGGGGCACCCAACCCTAAAAGGTTTCCCCACCCCTGGATTAAACACTACGTTGCATCCCTAGCTTCTCCCACATTGGAGCTCCCTGTATTTCACAACAGCCAACTTTTTCCCACAACGTACCCACTGAGATATCACCAGGCTGCTCTACGTCTCAGGCATTGACACCGGATGAACTGAGGTTTTGCAGTAATTAGTTATCACCTAGCTTACATGGTCAACTATCAACAGTGAATTTTTCACAGTTGATGTGGGGGCAGACACACCTGACTGGATACAGAGACCGATGTTCAGTGTGCAGCATACTCGTACGCACTAGCACTGAGATGCTACAATGTGAGTAACAGCTGCTGCTTTCCTCATCTTTGGTTATCTCTGTTCATGTCCTCTGCCAGCCTAGCAAGCAGCTTTCTGTACACCGTTGCAGCAGTTCTAGTCTACTCATACCCTTTCCTACCCAGTGTACTGTATGCATTAGCATCCAGCTGCTGCCTATCCTTGGTTCACACCCTCTTGCACAACAGCTGCCAGAGTTCTTGGCACTTTTGAATTGAAAATAAGTTGTTACTCACCTTCATGCAGTAACGATGGTTCTTCGAGGTGTGTCCCCGTGGGTGCTCCACGTCTAGTTACGTCTGGTGTTGGGCTGGTCCCGGCACCGCAAATTGGAGCTTGCCAGAGCTGTGTTTGGCCAGACCACACATGCGCGAGCCGGTTTCGCGCCTTTCATCTGCCGCGTGCGGTCCGGCGCCCACCAGTTCCTCTCACCGCTTATCTGCAAGACAGAAAAAAGAGGAGATTCCGAAGCGGGGAGGAGGGCAGGTCGTGGAGCACCCACGGGGACACACCTTGAAGAACCAGAGTTACTGCACGAAGGTGAGTAACTTCTTCTTCAGGTAGTCCCCGTAGGTGCTCCACGTCTGGTGACTCTGAAGCAGTAATCCCAGTTAGATGTGGGCTTCAGAATCACGATTCTGATAACTAGGCAGTACTGCTAAAGCTACCACTGAATCGGAGGCGAGGTGCTGCACAATTGCGTAATGTCTTGAAAAAGTGGTACTAGAAGACCAAGTTGCCGCCCAGCAGATGTCACGCAGAGGGACTCCTCTCATGAAGGCTAATGACGCAGCAACTGCTCGTGTGGAGTGGGCCCTAGGCTGCGATGGGAGTGGCTTCTTACAAATAGTTTAACAAGTCGTGATACAAGAGACGAGTTTAGAAATACGCTGGGCCGATAGGGGCTCGCCCCTAGAAGGCCCTGATGTCGAAACAATGAGGCGATCCGTCTTTCGAAGAGTGTGGGTTCTATCTATATAGAATGCCAAGGCTCGGTGGACATCCAGAGTATGCAGGAGAGCATCACGCTGAGAGGCATGAGGTTTTGGATAGAAACATGGTAAAACGATTGGCTCATTTATATGAAATTCTGTGCAGACTTTAGGTAGAAAGGCTGGATGAGATCTCAATATTACAGATTCATTATTAGAGACTGTATAGGGGGGCATTGACATCAATGCAGCTAATTTGCTCACCCTATGTGCTGATGTTACGGCAAGGAGGAAGAGTACTTTCATTGTAAGCATCAGCATGGGTACCGTAGCCAACGGTTCAAATGGTGGCCGAGTTAGGACATCCAGCACCAGGTCAAGACTCCATGTAGGTGGCGGAGGCCTATGTGGTGCGTTAAGGTTAGCCAGGCCTTTGAGAAATCTAGTCATCATGGGATGGGAAAAGAAAACGACCTCCCTTCGACAGGGTAGTGAAAAGCAGCAATCGCTGCCACATGGACTTTAAGTGATGACATGGAGAGTCCAGTCGCCTGTAGCTGGAGGACATAATCCAGTAAAACATGTAGTGGTGAAATAACGGGGTCTAGGTGCTTAGGAGCGCACCAGCACGTGAATCTAGACCACTTGGACAGGTAGATTTTCCTGGTGGAGTCCTTCCTGCTGTGTAGCAGGACACACTTCACCTGGTCTGGGCAAAGATTCTCGGTCATGCTGAACCATCTATCATCCACGCGGTTAGGTGCAGAGTGTCCAGCTTCGGATGAAGAAGGGAGCCCTTCTGTTGTGTCAGCAAACGTCGTAGGTAAGGAAATCGGTATGGTGCTCAGACGGAGAGCTGCAGGAGAGTTGAGTACCATGGCTGTCTGGGCCACGCTGGGGCTACGAGTATCACTCGTGCCTTGTCCATCACAATCTTCTCGAGTACTCTGGGAATGAGCACAACAGGGGGGGAATGCATACAAAAGTGATGTCCCCTAGTGGAGGAGAAATGCATCTCCCAGGGAGTGACCGCCCACTCCTGCTCTGGAACAGTAAGCTCTGCATTTCGCATTGGCACGCGTGGCAAACATCACCAGACGACTCCACCGATGGAAGAGAGGTAAGAGGACATCCGTGCGGATCACCCGCTCGTGGTCCTGATGAAAATGTCTGCTCAGCATATCTGCAATGGTATTGTTCACACCGGGTAAGTATGACGCGACTATAAAAGTGTCGTTTCAAATGCACCAGGTCCAAAGGCGGATCGCTTCTGTACAAAAGGAACGGGATCGGGCACCTCCCTGCCTGTTCACATAATACATCGCCACGATGTTGTTGGTGAGAATTCTAGTGACAGTGCCTCTTATGTGCAACTTGAAGTGTTTGCAGGCATGAAACACCGCTCGGAGCTCGAGAAGATTGATATGGAGCATCATTTCCATTGTGGACCAACGGCCTTGGACGGTTTCTGCACCCATATGGGCACCCCAGCCGATGAGAGAAGCATCCGTGGTAATCTCCCTTGAGGCTGCGCTGCATGGAAGGGGACTCCTTACAGCATGTTGTTGGGGTTGGTCCACCAATGCAGGGAGTCCTTGACATGTGCGGGTAGCACCACGGTTTTGCGGATGCTGTGCCTGATGGGATAGTATACTGTGCTCAGCCAATGCTGCAGGTACCGCAGGTGTAACCTTGCGTGGCACACTATGATTGCAGTCGTTGCCATATGACCCAAGAGCTGCAGGCATATGCCTACTGGGAGTGTTGGAGATTGCAAGATGGTTTTTATCAAGTCTTGCATGAATTGAAAATGCTCAGCTGGCAGATGAACTCTCTCTGACCGGGAGTCGAGCTGTGCTCCTATGAAGGTTAGGATTTGCGTCAGTTGCGGACGTGATTTTTGCATGTTTACAATAAGGCTGAGGGAGTCAAAATAGATCTCAAGTTGCGACTACCACATGATGAGTCTCTGACTGAGTGCGGCCCTTGATGAGGCAGTCATCGAGATGGGGAAAATTGAGACCCCTGTTCTGCGTAGATAGGCAGCCACTACCGCCAGCGTTTTGGAGAACACTCTTGGGGCCGAGATAAGGCCAAACGGAAGTACCTTGTACTGAAAGTGGTCGTCCCCCACTACGAACCGCAGAAATCGTCTGTGAGCTATGTGTATTGTCACATGAAAATATGCGTCTTGTAAATCTAGGACTGCGAACCAGTCTCCTCTGTTTAGTGCTGGTATGATCTTGGCCAGCGTGGTCATTTTGAAGCGCTGCTTCCGGATGAAACGATTTAGACCTCTCAGATCGAGACTAGGTCTCCACCCCCTGGACTTTTTGGGGACTAGGAAATACCTGGAGTAAAAACCTTTCCCCCAGAATTCCGCGGGTACTCGCTCTATGGCTCTGATCTCTAGGAGGTGAAGGACTTCTCCTTGAAGAGTGACCCCGTGAGATGGGTCCCTGAGAAGGGACGGGGTGGGAGGGACTGAGGTAAATGGGATCGTTAGGCCTGATGATATGACCTCTAGGACCCATCGGTCCGAGGTAATGCTGGCCCATTGATGAAGATATGGCCTCAGCCGGTGATGGAACAGGCCGGTGGCAGGCTTGTGTGTGTTGACCACTGGAGACGTGTTCGAGTCCTTCGCACAGAAGTCAAACCTGCTGTTTGAGCCGGCTGAGCTGATGTCAGCAGCACAATCGCCCGTTTACGTTGAGTACCCTGTCTAAACCTAGATTCGTCAGGTCCACATTGCTGTTGCTGCTTATAGGATGAGTAATCGTATTTCCTTTGAAAGGGGTAGTATTGCCTGCATTTGAAAGGCGGCGTGTACATCCCTAGAGTCCGGAGGGTAGTACGAGAGTCCTTCCCAGAATGGAGAATCTCATCGGTAGTGGAGGCAAACAGCTTTTGACAGCCAAAGGGTAAATTTTCAACTTTAGACTGCAACTCCTTAGGGGCTCCCGCCAACAATAGCCAGGAGGCTCTTCGCATCGCAATACCTGTTGCCATGGCCCGTGTGGCCGTGTCCGCAACGTCAGCAGCGATTTGAAGCGATGTTCTGCATGCCGTGAACCCCTCTTGGACAACTGCTTTAAGAAGAGGTCTCTTGTTGTCGGGAAGATGTTGCATAAGTTCTGGAAGCTTGGAGTAATTGTCAAAGTTATGGTTTGACAGAAGGGCAGCATAACTGGCAATTCGTAGGAGCAAGGTTGAGGAAGAGTAAATCTTAAGCCCGAAAAGGTCTAATTTCTTAGTATCCCTATCCGGTAGGGAGTTTTTGAAGTGGGGCGTCTTACGCTTACGGCGAACTGCATCCACTATCAGGGAGTTAGGCTGTGGGTGATTAAAAAGAAAGTTCAACCCCTTGGACGGAACGAAATACTTCTTATCTGCTTTTTGTTGGTAGGCGGTATCGATGTTGGCGTTTGAAAGATTTCCTCTGCTACCTCCATGATAGCATCATGTATCGGGAGGGCAATCTTTCACTGCTGTTTAGGGTGTAAATTCTTGAACAACTTTTGTTTCACCTGGGCCTCAGTAAGTTGTACCTCCTGGGATTGCGCGACATGTTTAAAAAGATCTTGAAATTCCTTGAGGTCGTCGGGAGGTGACGTCTCAGCCAGGGTTACCGGTTCATCCCTCGAGGGCACGGACGAACGGGCATTAGGAGAAATGTCTGGGTCAGTTTCTGAGAGTTGCCCTTCCTCTAGGTCTGACATTTGTGATCGAGGGACCAGAGAACGTGGAGGTAGCATATCCCGGAGCAGAGACTGCTTCTGAAGCTCTGAATGTACGGAGCGTGGGCTGATCGACCGACAGGAACATGGTGATCTGTGGTGAGATCGAGAGTGACTGATGAAATGATTCAGTGTAGTAGGGTCTGTGATAGTGCATATAACGTCGGTCAGAGCCTGCAGGTGACGAATGTCTAGAAGACCTAACACTGCTATGCTTGACATAGTAAGCGCTCCGTGGCGAACGGATCGGTGAGCGTGAGCGTCTTGAAGGAGAACGAGATCTAGAGCATCTGTGGTGGGACCAGCTGCACTCCCTATAATAATGGTGGCGAGATGACATGCTTTGCCGATGATATTCCCTCTGAGCCCTTGTATGGTGTGCAGAAGTAGAAGGGTGAGGGGATGGTTCCAGAGAGAAAACCGGGGAGGAAGAAAGATCTCCTGGACATTTGATTTAGGTGCTGCTTTAGTAGAGGCTCCTGGAAGCTGCTCAGAGCATGCAGACTGATCAGCTGGCTGCAATGAAGGAGGCACCTGGGCAGCAGCATGCCCCTCGGGTGCCAGTGCTGAGGACAGCTCTTTGTGAGGAGGAGTGACTGTAGGGATCTCAGAGGCCGGTGCGGAGAGCCCCGGTGCTGCTGTAACTGGCCCTTTAAGAAGCCCTGCTGTAGGCTGCGGTGCCGAGGGCTGCCGGGACCGGGAAGTGCCAGCCAGCTTTTTTGAAGTAGGTGCACGGGTCATCCTCGAGCCCGAGGTACCCAGCTTATCACCTGCGCTCACCCGCGACTGCGGAGCAACTGGCAGGGAATGAGCAGGAGAGGCTCTCTTCCTTTTAGGAGAAGGCACAGCTGGGGAAGGAGCTCTCTGCTTTTCTGGCGTGGAGTCCAAGGCAGAGGAGCCTGTTACATTGGAAGGCATGAGAGCCTTATTAAAACAAGATCTCCTTTAGACGTCGCTCCCGCTCCTTGCGAGCTCTCGTCGTCAGCCTGGCACAATGTGTGCACTTTTGGGGAATATGTGCCTCCCCCAGGCAACAGACACAAGCAGAGTGCCCGTCGGAGACCGGCATTGGCTCCCCACACATGCAACGTTTTTTAAAACCAGGGGAGCCCGGCATTTTGGCACCCTGAGAGGAGTCTGAGTTCGTGCCTCCTATGTGCCGCTGCTTTTGACTCTGACCGTTTTTTCTTTTCTCTCCCTCTTATCTCATTTTTCTTTTTTTTGTTTTAAACAGTGAAACTACTAAGTTGAACAGCAACAGTAACCTAGAGAAACAGTGCGTGTAAACATAAAATGAGAAGAAACGTCTCTCTTCCTTCTGTTTGTTTGATGTTTCAGGTTTGTTTGTTTTTTTTTTTTTTTTTGAAAAAAAGGCCGTGAAGCAGGGGTGAAAGAACAGCAACAGTAACTAAAAAAAGATACTATTACTACATGGAAATAGAAACTGTTTCTCTTCTTCTCCTTTTCTTTTTTTTGTTTTTTGTTTTCAGAAGAACGAAGTAATGAACAGCAAGGCTAAGGAAAATATTATCTAAATCTTTCTAAACTTCCACTCAGGTAACCGTCTGAGGAGAAAGGGGGAGCTCCGTATGCGACCCAAGGCGGATGAGAGGAAACTGGCGGGCACCGGACTGCACGTGGCAGATGAAAGGCACGAAACCGGCTCGCGCACACACAGTCTGGCCGAACACAGCTCTGGCAAGCTCTGATTTGCGGCGCCGGGACCAGCCCGACACCAGACGTAACGAGATGTGGAGCACCCACGGGGACTACCCGAAGAAGAATTACAGGTCTGAACAGTTTAGGGGTCAGAGTCCTGGTTGTGGAGACAATAGAAATCCCTTTTGATAAGTTATATAGCCCTGCTATGCCTGCAGCAGGAGGAGAAGCATTAACCCTTTTAGGGACAGAGCCGGCAGAATCAAGATCCCAGAAACAAGACAACTCGCTGCAACTGATAAACATCTGCCATGGCATCCAAAAAAGGGATAGGTAAGTATATTGGATGAGGCTTTTGCTCAAGTCAATATTAATTATTTAACTGCTACATCATTAGGCTTCACTTATGCTCACTCAGAAGCAAGAACTGTTCCCATCCAGCTCAGAACTGTGATAGGTACATTCAACTACATTATACACAGGGCTTGGTCTAGAGTTCAACAAGCTTGCAGACATACTTGTTGACAGGTATTTAGAAATAAAGTTACCAAAGCAACTGAAACTGGCTTGATTATATTGCCTTATTCTGACAACTAAAATATGCAGATTTATAAAATATTGTGCACAGAATTAGCTATTTGGCCCAGACTTCCCCAGGAATGATGAGTTGCATCTTGTCATTTAGTTGCCTCTTGCTTTATGCAATAGAGTCTGCCTACTTCTCTGCTCCGCTGACTATGCTTCCATAACCGCACAGCCTATCGAGCTACCTCAGGCTTAGAAAAAATCTTGGCCTGATTATAAAGGGGAAGGAAGAGCTAGCACAGCCCAATTCAGAGAAAGGCTGCACTGACCGTGTTCCAGATTGCTACCACCTTGGCTATGCAGCCCCACATGAAATACATCTTTGCTGATCCTTACCTCACGGAAGCTGAGCTTGCCATCAAAATCCTCATCCACTTCCTTGATCATGTTTTTCAGGCCCAGATGGGTCTGAGGAGCTCCCAGCTTCTCCATCATCAATTTCAACTCCATTAGGTCTATATACCCATCCTTTCCAGAGTCATATCTGTGGGGACAGAGGATAAGTGTCTGCATTTGTAAGTGTAGCAGGGCATGTGACAATGGGAATTTTCAAAGCTTAGTTTCACAACATAGGTAAGCAGTAGTCCAATTCCTGACACACTTTCAAGGGAATGAAGGGTGGAGACGGCCCATGCACATACCCTCCTCCCCAAATCCATGTTCAGGGACATGGTGACCAAGCCAACTGTTGCTATCTGGTAAGTTTGGGGAAGTCACATGAGACCTTTGAAATCTGCTACCTAGGAAAAAAGCAGATCAGTCTGTAGGAGAAAAAAAATGCAGAAGTGACTTGGAAGCAACCATGCGAGAAATAATAAGTGAGGAATCCACAGCACCACTACAAGACTTCAATCCCTTTCCAGCAGGGTGAGGTGTTTATCAATCCATGCATTTCTACAGCTTAGTGCTCTACACCAGTGTTTCTCAACCAGTGGTACGAGTACCCTTAGGGGTACTCAAGAGAAGTGTAGGAGGTATGTCAACAACTGACATTGGGAGAAAACTGAATTTGTTTTTTAGGTTTTACAGCATTTTATTATTTTTGTAATTTTTTACACCCAAAAGTTGTTTAAACAAATGTGTTGCAATGGTAGAAAAAAAATTGTGTGTGTCTGAAAACTGTAGGTACTGGAGGAATTTTTTTTAAAGGGGTACTTGATAAAAAAAAAAGTGAGAAACACTGCTCTCCACCATGCACAAGTGTACTGGAGGATTCAAGTCAACGGTGATATACCACGTACATGCCAAAGAGCTACCCAATGGCATACCCAGAAAGTACCTACTCCTGACAAGGTCTTTCACAATACTTTAGAATTAAGAAAAGATGGGATTGTCACTCCAACTATTTAACAGGAAGCCAAAATACTCGGGCATAAGTATTTTACCATTTGAAGGTCTCCCTGTGGCAGATGTTATATAATCTAAGAATACTGATTCAGTAATAAATTTTATGAATACTATATCTGAGCTGGTCAATAAAGTTACTGTACAGTTATTACTGAGTTAAGACTTTTCTGTATGAATGTAATGAGCCAGCTTACTAGGCGACTATTGGGAAAACAATCAGTGAAACAAGAGGATACCTCTAGAAAAGCAACCTTTCAAATACTTCCGGGGGAGAGAGGGAGGAGGAAACAATTACAGGACAGTGGCATACTTCCAGGCTCTAACCTGAAGTTATACAACTGTTTAGCCAACACCATAGACTAAAAGATCAAAGGGCTTTATTATTAACAGTTAGGATGGGGACTTGTTTTGTGAGAAAGGAGGCCCAAGGACAGGACAAAATTTTCAACTGACACTCTGGTGCAGGGAAAAAGGACAACTGGTTTGTCGGTTAAGGGAAGAGACCCATCACCTAGATCCTAATGCTTTTAGGGAGCCCACAGGAAGCTTAAACTTGTCAGGAGCCCAATGTGAGAGATGGGCAGGCACCCAGTAAGGAAGCCATGTTCATAAGTTGGTTTTTGCTTTTTTTTTTTTAAATTAAACACACACCTTTTCTCTGAAACACTTGCGTTCAAAATAGTTTGGTCATTCTCTTAACCCACTGCTCCTGGAGCAAAAAGAACTGCAGGTGGGGGTTGGAACCCAAGATGTCTACAAGTGGAACAATCACATGATTCCTCCTCCAGGAAGGATCCCTTAGACTAGAGCGAGGGTACCAAAGAGACCAGGAGGTATGAGAAAAGCAGTTAGCCCAGTAACTGTGACTTTCACTAATAGGGGGCCAGCAGGGAACTTAGGGTGAGGAGATATTCTGCTACTTATGCAAAATAAAGGATCACTTTAGAAATGCACAAGGATTCAGAAATGGGAGTCTGCTGCTGGGCATCTGGCAAGTTAAAGAAGAGATTTGAAAAACACCCACACACCACAATAGGTTTCTCCAGACAAAGGTCTGTGATAAAGGGATGGGGGCAATGAAGTAAAAAGAAGTAGCTCTTGTTGCAGACACCGACTGCTGTAGCCTAGACGGTTGCTATTCTAGATTCCAAAAAACAAAAAAACAAAACAAAACAGGAGAGCTCTTCACTTTTTAATTTCATGTCAGCAAATCTCCCATTTCTCTTAAGTCATCAGAAGAAAGCACCAAGTTCCAACCTAAGACATCACATGGACATGATATCCTGGTCTGGTCTTTAAAATTAAAGGAAGTTAGTTGGTTTTCTAAAAAGCATGTGCCATGCCAATTTTTATATAGCAGAGCCTCTTCATGCTTTGATGTGGGCTTCAGGCATTTGGGCTCATAAGGCTTTTACAGAACAAGTTCTGAGTGGACACAAGATTTGAAATAAGTGCTTTTTAAAAAAGGCTAAGATGGCAGGGGGAGGAGATACAGTATTATAACAGGAATGCAGTTGAAACAGATGACAGCATAGGGGTCTGTTATCGATTTCAGTGTAGGAGAAGGAGCAATGGTAGTCTGGGATCTTAGTATGCACTACCCTCTGGCCTTCATCTGAAAATGGAAGAGTAATTCTTCCATTAGAGGAGGACAGCAATGCTTGCTGGGTCTTCAGATGAACACAGAGGTGAAAGTAAGCTCTGCAGTGCTCTGGCAAGAAGCTGGCTGGCTGTGGTGCTCAGTTGTGGGTGGAAGGGTGGCACACACTCTACCTGGCTCCCATGCTCAACAGCTGACAGGTTCAAGGGGCTGGCTAGAGTCACCCCCAGTCCTGGAGTGCCTGAGCACCCCCCCCCCCCCCCCGAAATGGCAGCAGAGGGATGTGGAGCTGCAGCCACACATACTGGTCCCTATGTGTTGCTTTTCTTCTCCTTTCTGCTTCCTCCGATTCTCAGCCAGTAAGGGGAAAGTGCAGAGCCTGCTGCATTCCTCCCCTGGGCAGCAGGAAGTGAGAGGAAAGCAGCAGGCTCTGCACTTTCCCATTGCTTGCTGAGAGTCAGAGGAAGCAGAAAGAAGAAAAGCAACATATAGGGACTGGTATGTGTGACTGCAGCTCCCCCCCCCCCCCAAAAAAAACAGAACCCTGGCCCCTCCCTGCACTCATCCCTACTTCACCCCCCCCCCCACATACCCCCGGCTCTGAAGCTCCTCCCCCCATCCCTAGCCTTCTGCCCTTATTTCTGGACCCGCCCCAAAACTCCCTGCCCTAACCCACCCACAGTTCCCTGCCCTAACCCACCCACATCCCAGCTCTGAGTCCCTGACACTAATTCCCTGCCCTGAGCACCCCCCAGGGGGATGTGATACAACAGTACCTGTAAAACTTAAATTACTTTCACCCTGGATGAACATGAGACTTTGGATCAATGAGAGACAACATAGGATCATACAGATTCCCCATTAAGCCTCTTCCTTATACCTCAGGAACCTCATTTAATTCCAGGAGAGGAGGAGGAGGAGAAGGAAGTGAATTGTAATTAAAGCAATAGAGGTGATGAGTGAATTCCAGCAGAGATATCAAAGGAGCTCTACTGCTTAATGAATAAGGAAGGGATCTTTGCCAGTTGGAGCACTGGCTGGCTGACAGCACAGCATCGCTCAGGATAGGGATTCAGTGTCTAACTCTGATAAGAAACAGCAGCAGAATGGCAGGAGCTGGGCGAGTTTCCTAAGTGGAAGGAAAGGGGAAGGAGTCTGCTTGCAGGCAAGCAATAATCCTTCCCCGCTTTACCCTGTATGCCTCTCCCTAGTGATCCATTCTCAGTTTTGCTCCCTTCACACATTTCAGAATTATTTTATGGCTTCAAAAAGGAAATCCCAGTCACAGCTTTTAACAAGGTTTCCTCTTTGGTCAAGCAAGTCAAATCTTTCACTAACCGTGAAACACATTAAAACAAAAGCTATACCCCTCCCAGATTTTAAAATGAACATAATCATTGTTTCTTGGAAGACACGGAGTCCAATTAAGAAGCTTAGTCAGAAAAGAAGCTGCACTGGAAACCAGAAAAAACAAAGTTGCTGGTCTCTTGGTGCTTGCAGGGAGTGATCACAGCAAGATGGTGGTACACCCTAGATTGCCCCCCCACTGCAGAAACACAAGGGACAAAAGAGAATGGTTAATTCAAAGTTAATTCAAAGCTGAAGTGGAAGGAAGACATATGCCTAGACACTCCTTAATGGCACGGGATTATCTCACTCTGCGAACAATTCATTTATACTTTTGTTAGTCTTAAAGGTGCCACAGGTCTACACTAGGAAAGTACCTTGAATAATAACTCCCGAAATAACATGTCCACACTACAGGGAAGCCTCAAAATTAGTCCGAGGCAGGCTCCCTTAATAAGAATGTGTTACCTCGATTTAGAACCCCAGGAAGTACTAGGGACTGATTACTCTGAATGACTCTGGGGAATAGTTATTTTGAAATAACAGCAGCGGAACGTCCATACTACTGCTATCTCGAAATAAGCATTATTCCTCATGGAAAGCAGAAGATATTATTTCAAAATAACAGGCTTGGCAGTGTGAATGCTCCGCTTATTAATTTTGAAATAAGGGTAGAACAGAGGCTAAACACGGCTACCCATCTGAAACTCATTTTGCAGTTAGCAAGTTCATCTCCTGTTAGACAATATGCACAACTGTATAGTGTCCCTCTCATCAGGGCTGTACAAAAAAAAATAAAATAAAATAAATCACTACAACAGCGTTCTATATGTGACACCCAGTAACCTTTGCTGCTGAATGAAACATTTTGTTTCCGGATTAGGGTCTTTATCCTTAGCTGAAAGGAACTTCGCAGTTGATGGGTGCACCTGTGGTGATGGGGAATAAAGCAAGGCAGCATTACCATCCCTGAATTTAAGCAATCATGTGTGAACAAATGTGGGTTATATAGCTCCAAAAGATAATGATGTACTGTACACCATGCTCGCTTCAGGATCATTTTAGCCTAAAATTAGAAATCCCACTATCAAAATCCCAGGTGTAATGCAGAGCTTTAACTCTGACTTATTAAATAGGAGGAAGTTAGTTTGCCAGCTGTGACTGTTGCCTCTTTGTATGTCAGCACTCCCCCCCCCCCCAGTGTGCTAAGCCCGCCTTACAATCAGAGGGCTGGCCCTGAAGGGGTTAACCAACCGTACTTAGGTCTTGGAACTATTAGGCACAGTTTCATGACGCCATCATTCCAGCAAACAGGCAGCACAAAGCGGGGATTGTGAGAAATTAGGTCTTGTTAGTAGTGGGTGAGATGGTAAAGCGACATTGTACCAGTAGCACAATAGGTGTTCAGTACACAGAGCCAGGTCCAGCTTTCAGAGCAGGGCTTTCCAAAACACTTTAACCTCCGGATTTTCTATAGACACAAGGCAGAGGATAAAAACAGCTCAGGACTCCAATATTGGAAGGCATTCCTATTTAGGGCCCTCTGAGAGCCAACTCGGAAATATAGGAATTGTTATGAACTGTACAGCAGATTTGACAGCTGGCAAGACCCTTTCCCAGATGGAGGGGTGGTGGTGGTGAAAAACAGAAAGAACTTATTCTTCCAGCCCTGAAAACAAGTTACAGATCCAGCAGAATGAAAACTGCATCCTGGACTACAGGATTACCAGCCACTACCCACTCAGTCTTGAAGTAGAATATAATCTTGGTACTCCTACTCCAGTTCTACATGGTTATGCTATTTAGGAGAGATTCAGAGATACATGCATCCTTGTGTTTCACTGAGGCCCTCTGGTGCAATATTTAGCCTTGCGGGCACAAGTACTCGAAGTGTTAGCAGGGAATACAACCCTCACAGCCATGCATACATCTCTATTCAGCCTGTTGCAATCAGCGCTTTACAATTGGTAGTTAGAGCCCTGCACTCTCCTGGGCCCTGATGCAGCACCATTTTGTTTGCCACCTGCCCTTGTGGAAGCTCCCCTTTAGGGATTTGATGTACACTCCTTCCAGTTTTCCTACTCAGCTCTCACCCCTACTTTATTGCAAACTGTGCGGTGGGTGGCTGTTTCACCCTCTACGGCGCATTGGTGGAAACTAGTTAATGGAGAGCCATGTTGAGGAGCAGCAAAGTGGAGATGCAGGAGAACAAGTGAGTGCTGGAGTACCTTAAAGGCAAGTGGATTTGCTTGGGCACATGGCCAGGAGGGAGGAAGATCCATCATCAGCTAGAGTGCCTGTTCTTTCAGGCCCAAGGATTGCAGGAGATGGTGGTGAGGCAGCATCCAGACATCCAGGACAACCCCCACTAAAGCAAGTACATTTTTGAGGGGGAAGGGTGCCATGAAGGGACAATATTTCAAAAGTCAAATTGCATTCAGAGTTGTATTTTTCGTTATAGATTGGGCCCTTTGTTCATCTTTCAGGTCCTGCTGGGAGCACTCAGACCTGCGGGCAGCTGATAAGCACATCCTGCAGAGTCTGCATTTGTACTGTGTCCATTACAGGATCACAGCTGCAGAATGCACAGTAGAGAGCCTTGCTCAGAGCAGATGCTATCCCACTGCTGTGCTAGACACACACACACTTCCACAAGCCCTTGAGATGACCGTTACAGACTTGGGAGGTTTGTCACATTGGCAGCAGGGACACAGTTCCATACTGTAGATAACTTGTCATCACTCCTGCCCCTCACCCCATGTATCTGGTTTTGCTAATATAGACATACCCATATGGCTACGTGTGACGACATGGCGGGTATCCCCCGACCCTGCACCCTGTCTGCAGCAAGATGAGACTCCGCCAGCCAGTAGAATAGAGAGGATTTATTGCTTCTGTGAGGTACAGCACAGCCCAGGTTCTATGTGGGCATCGAAGTGAGGTGGCAGGCAGCCTCAGACCCCTTGGGGTAGGGGTCCACAGGCCCCTGAACCCCCAGTACTTAGCTCAGTCTCTTCTCTTCATGTTTTCCCAACCAAGACTGCCACTTTTCCAAACCACACCCTTTCTTTGTTCAAAACCCTTCCCTGCTCAGGTGAGAACCGGTTGGGCTATGGTCTACGAGACACGAGGTCCTTCAGGGCGACCACCGCCTCCCCCCCCCCCCCCGGGCAGTGCTTACAGACACAGGCCAGCAGGGGTCACCCACAGCCCAAGCATAGCGACCAGTAAATGCCCAACCAGAGTGTACCGCATGCCCACTATGTCACACTATGCTACTCTTGCCACTTCCTCTGCTAGTCCCAGCAGGGAGACTGTAGTTCCCACAAAGCAAACAGCTGAGTCAGAGTAGGGATGTTAAATATCAGTTAATTGAATAGTCGAGTAACCTCATGAATTCTTATCGGTTAGTTGACTATTCTATAGTCCGTGGGGGCGGGGCCAGCAGCTGCTGCATCGAAGGAAGCAATGCAGGGTGTCAGATGGGAGCTGGTCCAGGAGGGAAGCCAGTTTAAAAAACAGCTCCCCTTGTGGACTGGTTGCCTGGTGCTGCTGCAGCCCTTGTCTAAGGTGGGTCTATGCTCCTGGATCCCACATGAGCTGGAATTGAGCCAGGCTGCCTGCCGGCCTGGCTCCTAATACATGTTAAATGCAGAGTTGCAGCAGAAGTAGGTTCTGGATCCAGTGCAAGCCAGAAGTGAGCTGGGCTGCTGGGCAGCCTGCTAAAAATTTATTGGCAAAGGTGGTGGGGGAGGAAATGCATGGAGTCTATAGCATTAACCTATAAACTTTTGCTTATTGGTTAATCGACTATACTATTACATCCCTAAGAGTAGAGGCCTATCAGAAAAAAAAGCAACATCTTAGCAAGGCACAAATGCTACTTCCAGATGGTCAATTTGATGGTGGCAAAAGGGAAATAAAAGGAGCAGGGAATAAGAGTTATGGGGTGGGAAGAGAGGAGAGAAGTCCCCTACACTAAGTAAGTTCCTTATTTAGTATTGGGAACAGGGCAAGACATATGAGGTACTTCCCACTTCAGGGCTGAAGGTTCTCATTTATTTTACGACATGCAAAGAGAGTTTAAACCAATTCCCTACCAGTTCAGCACTCACAAAACAGGTTTAATTAACATGTGGTAAGAACACAGGAGCCTCACTGACATTTTCTGCTCCCATTAGGGTTGAGATGGGCCAATGGGCATTTCCCGCCCCCCCCCAAATTCCCCTGAGAGAGACATGGGCTGAAGGAGAGAGACTGAAGTTCAATTCTCAGATTCATACCTCTACCCTGTAGTGCTAGGATGGCATTTGCCCAGGCTAGAAGATTGTGCCAAGGTGAGCTGGAAGGCTTAGACTCTCCAGAGAGTTTATAAGAATCCAGGAGGAATCTATTATAATGGTTTAAACAGCAGTCTCACATTGTTAAAATAAAGAGCTAATTAGGTCACAGATTATAATTAGTCCAAGCTGTAGACTTCCTGGGCCCTCTGCCAAAAGAGCATATAATAGTTCTTGCAGTCACTGAAATCCGTGTCTATACTAGCACTGGTGGGTAAGGAGTAAGCTTATTGCAGACAAGACCTGCATGTCCCAGCACCATCTAGAACAGTGTTTCTCAACCAGTGGTACGAGTACTCTTAGAGCTACTTGAGAGAAGTCTGGGGGGTACTTCAACAACTGAAATTTGGGGAAAACTGAATTTGTTGTAATTTTTACAGTGCTTTATTATTTTTGTATTTTTTATACCTAAAAATTTAATCGCCTGCCTGGCTACAATTAAGTTGTTTAAACAAGTGTGTTGCAATGGTAGAAGAAGAAGAAGAAAAAAAAACAAAAACAAAACCTGTGTGCGTCTGAAAACTGTTGGTACTAGGGGTACTTCTAATTTTTTTTTTTTAATAAAAAGGGGTACTTTATAAAAAAAAAGGTTGAGAAACACTGATCTAGAACATGTGGTGGCTAAAACAGCTATAAACAGATTTGAATGACAGGGTCCTCATCACTGCTGCCCTCAGTTGTTTAAAAAAAAAAAAAAAAAAAAAAACAAAAAAAAACACAAAACAAAACTTTACAACAGGGGTAGGGAACCTTTTTTTGAGTCCAGGGCCACTGACTCACAGGAAAAAAAAAAAAAAAAAGAGCCAGGGGGCCGCACACAGCTGAGAAGCCAAAAAAACTCCAGAAAACAGAAAGAACCCTTCCCCCAGCCTTACTAACATGGCCCCCAACAGAGAAGGAGAAAAGCTTCAGAGGGGTAGCCAAGTTAGGAGAAAGACTTAAGCATTGACAATCCAGGGATAAAAGAGGGGAAATGGGTGTTTGGTAGTCCATAACTTTCAAATGTATGTTTCCTTCCAAGGCACATGCGAGTCTGAACCAGGGGGGGGGGGGAAACAAAACAAAACAAACAAACAAAAAAAAAAAACACACCAAACACATCACTGACAAACATTAAAGATAGTTCTCTCTACACTAGAAGACCCCCGCCCCAAGAACTCCAGGATCATTTTGCACTCAAGTTGAGGTCAGTGTAGACCAGTGATACTCACACTGAAGGTCTTGAGCTGCAAGGGGCTCTTTAATGTCTCCCCTGCAGCCCACGATATTAACATACTAGTTTAATCATTGTGAGTAGTTAATACTTTTACTGAAATGACCGACCAACTGAAGTTGGTAAAATAATGCTTGGGCAATCCTCTTCCTATGACAACAGCATATACAGACACACTCAGAGTACTATTAGTCAATAGAACAATGAACTCTCACTACTGTGGCTCTTTTGGATAATGTTGCTCCCTAATTTGGCTCCTGAACCACTAAAGTCTCAGTATTACTGGTATAGGTAGGGCCTCTCCCCTGCACTACCAGGGTCTTTCACAGCCTGGATTTAAAAACTTGGAGCTCCTGTCTGTCCCAAATGAACATACACTAGAACCTCATAGCACTTAAGTCAGGAGGAGCAGGGCCTTGAAGTTTAGGAGAACGTGCTTTTAGCTACCTTGTGTTTACTGAGTATCAACGGACAATAGCAGCAATAGAAGTGACAGTCATGGGTGAATTCCACACAAACAAAGCTGCTGAGTGAAGCCTTCAGATGTTAGGAAACCCCAGAATTAAGGTACTCACTTCAACATTAATAGTGTTTGCTACAACTAATGTCTGGGTAAATCATAACTAGAGCAAAGACCATTATGTGGATACTTCAGATGCCCTTAGCACGACTCAATATAGACTATACGTATGATCCACTATTACAAACCCATGTTCCTATATTAGAATTCAAACAGGAGAGAAACACTGGTGTTCTTTAAATACCCAAACAAATAAAAGAGACAAATCTAGTTTCTACTTTGTAACATCTGAGGCTGGAGACCAAACAGCCTAACTTCTACTAGGGTTTTGGCAAAGAAATTATTCAGCTGGGATTGTCTTCATGTGTAATGTTTTCCACCTGAGCATAACAGAAAATTAGCATTCAAACACAAATTCTACATTTCACACTTACACAGAATTTCTATTTAATGGACTCATTGTTTTAAATATCCTGCATTTCATCTCTCCAAGTTTTAACTTTTAACACCGCCCCATAGATAGGAGCTACTCCTGTACATTCCAGGTTGTCAGAGATTTACACCAGCTGGTTACCCCTGTCTTGGATTCTCCTGTTTAAATTGGAGAATAGACATTTTTAAGGAGAACATTTTGGTGCCCAAATTTCATTGGGATCTTTGAAAGTCTCCTGTGTGCCAGCTCCCTTCTCATTTCTAGTTAGTAATGGCAAAGTGGTCAATCCATATAACGAAACGTTCCTGTTGCAACTACAGCAGTTACTTACGCAGAATACATCGATCTGTAATTCAGTCAGTGGCCACTTATCTGTGTAGCTGCACAAGAGCTGCCTAAACACACAAGGGCAAGTGAGCATTTGCATCAATTGAGCCTGTCTTGTTCCTGTCCACACTTAGGCATCAGCTACTGTACATGGAGAGTTGGCCATTGTACGGAAACAACCTGCCATCATTAGCAGGCAAGGCAGGCACATCAGTGGTCCAATGAGCAGGGCACCAAGTGGGATGCTGGAAACCTGGATTCCTTCCCTGCTATGTCTCTAACCTGCAGTGTGACTGTAAGGCAGTCATGTCTAGGGATGTAAAATTCTATTTAATTGGTTAACTAGTTAAACAGGATGTTTAGCTCCTTAACCAAGTACAGGGAGAGCAGGCAGGGGGGCCTCTTACCACAGACATCTGCAGCGCTCTGCCCCCATAGGTAGGGATTGCTCCAGCCCAGCAGGAGCAGCCTCTATCTGCAGTGGGCCCTATGGGGTTGGGGCAGGCCTCTGCCTGTGAGGAGCTGCTCTAGCCCCCGTCAATTAACCTGTCACATCCCTAGTCATGTCACCCCTGCGTTTCCTCCCACCTCTCATCTTCTCTTTTTGGCTTGAACATTTTTCATGGCAGGAACCAATTTCACAATGAGTTTGGTAAAGCATCTAGCCCAGTGGTCCCCAACGCAGTGCCTGCAGGCACCATGGTGCCCGCCGGGGCATTTATATGCATCTGCCGAGTGACCAGGGCCGGCCCAAGCCATTCTTGCGCCCCGGGCATGTGGCGTGTGCACGGCCCCGCCCCCGGGCGTGTGGCAGCCCCAAAAGGTTGGGGACTACTGATCTAGCCCAATGAAGGTCATGATCTTGGTTAAGATGTCTAGTACCTACCTCAACACAAAATACTAGAAAGTTTTATAGCTTCCTTTTATTCACTTTAAAAGCTCAAAACAGCCCAGCAACATGTGACCAGCCAGAGGTCACTGGTACAGAGGACTATGGTTTGGGAACCCATGTTATGTGGATACAAATAAGTAGGGGAGAAGACATTTCTTTTAGCAGAAGAAGCAAAGCACCTCCTTCTCTTTCAATCTACTTTAGACATTGGGAATAGGCCCTTGGAGCTTCAGGACAGAGGGGGACTATATAGCTTAGGGCACCTCTGATGAATTATGAAACCATTACATGTAGCTCATTACATGCTAAGCTTTCAACATGTTTTTTTGCTCATTACCAATATCTGTTTCAAGTGGTTTCCACCCATTCTCTTAACAGACATGATCGCATTGCTGAAGATTGCCCTGTAGGGGGCAATAAACACAGATAAAGGAACTCAGTTTTGTAGTTGTAGAGCTAGCAAAATACATGAACAACAAAATCACACACACCTGATAAGTCTTCTCCTATGAAAGTTTTTGAAATCATGGATTCTAAGCCATTTGGGACAGACTGTGTGTGCTTGTGTCCTAGAGGGGGAGGGGATGGGGGGGGGAGGAGAGAGAGTGTGTGCGCATGCATGATCAAGAACACCTCCTAAACACTTAGGCTATGTCTACACTGCAGGCTTTTTGCGCAAAAAACAGCTGTTCTTGCTCAAAAACTTGAAGAGCGTCTACACTCCATGTGCATTCTTGCACAAGTAAATTTACAGTAAAGTGTTGGAACAGAGGGCTTCTTGCCCAAGAGTTATTCCTCTCCTCACAAAGAATAAGCCCTCTTGCACAAGAAGGAAGCATGGATGGGCAACAGGGGTTTCTTGTGCAAGAAGTCACTATGGCTAAAATGGCCATCAGAGCTTTCTTGCACAAGAGAGCGTACACATTGCCATGGATGCTCTTGCGCAAGAGCACATGGCAGTGTGGACGCACTCTTGCACAAGACCTCTCTCAAGAGTTCTTGCACAAGAAGCATGTAGTGTAGACGTAGCCTAAGAGGTAGGCCCACCTAATTTGGTATTCAGCTTCTTCTTACAGCAAGATGAGGGCGCGGTTGTGCTGGGACAACTGGAAGCCCCGGGAAGAGGACAATTTTCCATAACATGCAAAGGGAGGGGCTGCTGTTTGGAGGGACGTGATATGAGAGTATCCACGGAGGAAAGCCATACCACCAAGGAGTAGCCAGCAAGGCTAGGGCTCTGCCATCTTGTTTACCAGCACACTGAATAAGGCCCCTGGCCCCCAGCCTCCTGCACGTGACCCTCCATCACCACAGCCCAGCCCTGAAGGAACTGGGCAATGCCGTGTAAGTCATCTTGTCCTTAATAAAGTTCACTGAATAGGCCTGGAGACTGAACTTTCCTCTTATGGTCCACTCCTGAAGAGGCTGTAGCTAGGGTTGCCAGATGGTTTCAACCAAAATACCAGACACACTTGACATTACATCACAATCTACATTACTTCTTATTTAGAAAATACTGGACTTTCTATTTTCTCATTTATATTTTCTCAATTTGTTTCCCGAACAGAAAGCTCAAATACTGGACTGTTCGGTTCAAAACCAGACACCTGGCAACTCTAGCTGTAGCACTTAGGTGAGGACCAGGTGGAGATCGTGGCATTGCCTATGGTGTACCCAAAGGAGTCAAGTCTCCAGGGTTGCACGTTATTACTGTACACCCTGGAAGCTGTATGTGTTCATGGAAGAGAAAGTTTGAAGGAGCATAGTATTATTAAGGCTAGCAGCTTAATCTTCTCTTTCAAACAGGATATATCATACCCTATCCTCCTTACCTCATTCAGGCAAGGTTGGGCCTATGATGAACACAGGTGATTTAGAGACCACTTTCATAAATTCCACCAATACAGCTACCCCTACAATCATCAAGGGTTTCTGTTTATAGGGGTTGTTATTAGTGTTGCCCAGGGCAGTTTATAATTAGACTAAATGTTCATTTTGGAAGGGGAACTCATGGTTTCCCCCCGCCCCTTCATTTCCTCTTTTTTCAAGGCCAGATTAGAGCAGCAGTAAGAGAAACTTCACTTCATGAAGGTACACAAAACTTATCTGAAAGCCAAGGGAAGTCACATCTTGCAGCTAAGGAGAGAGCTAATGGACACCAGGGCTGTGACCTCATTTGGAGAAATATCCACTGACATGCTTACATGGCTGTTAACACATGAAGCCCAACGAAATCAAGCTTCACTTTTGCAACAGGAGACTGAGGCTCTGTCTAGACTACAGACTTCTTTCAGAAGAACCTTCTTTTGGAAGAGATCTTCTGAAAAAGCTTCTTCCAAAAGAGAGCATCCACACACAAAAGCACATTGAGAAAGCCATCTGCTTTTTCCAAAGATATAGTGCCCATTCAGTGTGGATTCTATCTCGCATTTAAGCAATGATTATTATGGACAGAGTGGCCACCACGGCACCTGTACTTTTTCCCCTCTTCTTTTGAAAGAGCTCCCTCTTCCTTGTCCACACATGCCCTTTTTCCCCGAAAGACCTTTCAGAAAAAGCCTTCTTACTCGTAGAAAGAGAATTACCAATGCCAGAAAAACCCCTCTGTTCTTTTGATTTACTTTCAGAAGAACGCGACTGTAGTATGGACATAACTCAGGCTTTGTTGGATAAACAGCCATTTTTCTGACAAAACTCTGTAGTGTAGACATGCCCTGAGTGAGCCATCCCCAGTGCCCTGTTTTTAAATAAAGGAAGGAGTGTCTTAGATCTTCATATTACAGATTCTTCCCAAAATCCCAGGACTGTCCCATTACAAGCACATATGATCATGGTGAACACTGGGGGGGGAAGGGGACAGACATTTTTTCACAGGCGGGGCTTAGAACAGCTCTGAGGGAGAAGAAAAAACCCAACCAGCTGCTGTTTCTTGAATGATTCGAGTACTGAGTAGGCAGCCTGGGATGGTCCTAGCTCACAATGTCAATCAGTAGTCCAACCCACAAGCCAAGACACTGGTTATGTTAAGTGACACCAAGTAGTGAGAGCTCTTAGTGACAGAGTACATACCCGGATACATACCCATTGTAATCAAAACGTGTTCCTTGTGTGTTGAGGGTCTAATCTCCCTCCAACTAGCACTTCAATACCCACTCCTCTGAGAATCTGTCCTTTCAGTCACGGCCCTGAAGCCATCTGTTGAAATGTCCTCTCTAGCCTTTGCGACGAGAAGTCCTGTGGCACCTTATAGACTAACAGATTTATTGGAGCATAAGCTTTCATGGGCAAAGACCCACTTCGCCAGACTAACATGGCTACCCCTCTGATATTCTCTAGCCTTTGGGAAGTCACATGCCCCATTTTTATGTACACATTGCAATTTATTAGACAGACTCCTGTTAGCACAGACTCCAACATGCCTAAACTCTAATTCAGATTCTAATCGTCCCTCACGTGATGCTTGCTGCTGGTAGCATTCTTCATGATACTATTGAGTTGCTTTCTGGCCATCTTCCCAGTTTCTCTGGTTTGCAGAATTCTAATCAAGTTTGTCATTAGTTCCTGGAGGAGGCTCAAGCAGTTTGCTCAGCTGGTACCCAAGAGGCAAAACAAACTAAATGAAAGTGACTCAACCTCTGAGCTAGGATGTTAAGCACTGAAAGGAACTCTCACTTCCACAATGGTGAATAAGAGCATGGTCCATGGTGCCTCAATTCTGCACTTCACTCCTTATATTCCCCAGTCAGGTCTACTCTATAAAGTTCTGCTGCCATACCTGTGTCAGGAGTGTGAAAACCCCCACCCCACTTTAGACAGCTCTGGCTGCACAACCCTCAACACAGACAACGATGCCGACACAAATGCTTCTATTGCTGTAGCCAATACAGTTTGAAGAGATGGCGTTACTACTCCAAAAGAAACACTTCTGCTGGCATATGCCACATCTACACTAGGGGGCTATGCCTGTATAATTATACCAGCAATGCATTTGTATTGTAGACAAGAATCAGTCTTGTGAGCTTCTCTGGCAGTTTCATTCTCTAGATCATCATCCCCAGCGCTCGTCTTATCTAGGGGTATAAATCTTTTAATTAGTTAACCCGGTAAACAACTAAAATTTTAACATTTAGCCTCCTGCCTGGCCTGGGTCGCTTGGGCACAGCTAGGGCAGGGAAGGATGTCCTGCCAGCCTGCCTAAACTGAGTCAGACCAGGTGGGGCCCCTACCTGCATGCCCCACACGGCTGAGACCAGAGACGTACCAGGCCATCCCACACGGCTGGGACTGCTCATAGTATAAGGTGGCTTCCAGCGCATTGGCTCCAACTGCCGGCCTCGGTCCTGGGGAGTCAGTTGTTGCCCTGCACAGCTCGCTCTGCAGAGGTTTGTACTACAGAGCTTCTGGCATGGGGCAGCAGCCAGCTCCCTGGGAGCAGGGCAGATAGTTGGCATGTGCTGGGAGGGAAGAGTTTAACTATAACAAAATATCAGTAAGTATCAGCTTATCGGTTAACTGTTTAAACAGTTGAACTCTTACAGCCCTACTTTTATCAGCCTTCAGACAAAACAAATAAAACAAATTCAAGGTGAGTCATCTCCAGTAAGAGGGAGGCAACTGTGCCACCTCTTCAGGCTGTGTTGAAGGCCTAACCAAAGTGAGTACTTGAATATGTAGATTTTTTTTATAGTGGATTTCATTCTCTGTCATGCACTAGTAAGCAGTGCTTATTGCTCCAAAACTATAGCCACGATTTGGTGTCACTGAGAACAGTTTCTTCAGAGGACAGGATGTTAACAGAAGGCAACATATCAAACAGTGTTTGCTTTGGCTCTCCATAAATCACATGTGAAATTGTTTCTTAATGTCCATTGTAACTTCAGTCAGATCACCACCAGTGTTTACAGCCCAGCTCCTGCCCCAAATTTAGAGTACACCACTGTTTTCATTTGTCACTACTGGAGGAAGGTTTTTTTTGAAGGAACCAGGTTCTCCAAGATCAGCATTTTGCACCATTTTGTTACTCAGTAGCCTTCCACAGTGGTATTGTGGATGGGATTTTCAGGAGCAAAGCTCTTTCTGGACTTCAGCTTCTTGCGTGATGGAATGTGTGCATCTCTGACCTATTTTTGTCTCTTTTTCATTAAAAGGCATTCCACCTCACTAATCGTGGTGCAACTGCTATGAGACAGTATAGTGACACTGTGGGAATCCATTTCCAAGTCCCTGTGAAAAATCTACAAGGCTAACAAAAAGTTCAGTTTTGTGAGCGTGGCTTATGCAGGATCATAGTGTACAGCACAAGCAGAGGTTAGTTGCTCTGAATATTTTGGGGTCAACTCCTCAGTGTATGCTAATCAGTTGCCTAGAATTGAACCAAAAACAAGTGACCTTCATGTACATTATGGATGTCAGTATTCACTCTAATGAGGCCCCAAAGTACACACAAGGGTCATAGTACACCAGGACTTTACCCTCACACAGTAATTGGACTTCGTGTAGAGTTTGACCGAGTTTTAGGTGGAAGGTATACTCAGTCTTACTTTGATTGGCCAAATACACTCAGGGTGCATCTGCAATGCAGGGCTTAACTTGAAATAAGCTACGTTAATTGCATATCTTATTTTAAAAGACCTTATTTTGAAATAGGGAGTATCTACACAGCACTTATTTCAAAATAAGAGCACTCTTCTTCTGACTTCCCTTATTCCTCATACAATGAGGGATACAGGAGTTGGAGTAAGAAGTCCTCCAGCTTAACAGTATTTAAAAGTACCTGACTGCTGTGTAGACACGGACTAAGTTATTTCAGTATAGCACTAGTTATTTTGAAATAGTGTTGCGGTGTAGATGTACCCTCAGGGAGCTAATTAGAATGTACTCAGAGTTCTCAAAGTTTTGGACTGGATAGTAACATAGGGTTTTTTTCTGTATAAGTTAATTTTCTCATGCAGGGACTGTGATTCTTTATTTGTGCAGACATTAAGGTTCAGTATTACCCTTGCTGTTTAGAGCAATCCATTCCAGTGAATAAGTCATCTACTTATCTGACCATATATCTTGACAAAATAACATCAATTCTTGAGCAAAGAGCACATGACCTAGACCATGTAGCTATTTCTCCAGAAAAGTTGCCCATTTCAATTCAGAGTCATAGGCAGGCACCAGATGAACCAGTAGCCTGACATTTTGAAGCATAAGCTTTCGTAGGCGAAGACTCACTTCATCAGATGCATCTGACAAAGCGGGTCTTTGCCCACAGAAGCTTATGCTCCAATAAATCAGTCAATCAGGTGCCACAGGACTTCTTGTTGTTTATGACATTTTGAAAGTTTTGAAGCCATCTGTATTGAGTTCAGTTTACAACTTAACCACAGAATCCATGTTGTGTGTGGAAACCAACTTCAATCAGGTGCCCTTCCACTACTGCAAAAATTATATCAGTTTTCATCCAGTCATATAGCTTGTAGGTTGAGCACAGTAAGGAGATTGGCCCTTTACCCTTTGCAGAGTTTGGTTCTCTATGTGGTTTATGTGCAACTACTTCAGCTTGTCTCCCCAGCCTGGATATCTGCATTGTCTCTCTCGAATTCAAGACATCAAGTGGCCACTCCTATGCTTCTGTTTCAAACTGTAGTTATTCAACTAGAAACACCATTAAGTCCAGCAGCCTTCCATACTTGGGGTTTTCATGATTACTGCCAGCTCTACAGTGCTGACCACTCATTGTGGAGTTGGCAGTCTCTCAAGTGTCAGAGTTCCCGCTTAGCCGGTTTTGTTTTGCACTTGGTTTTGTGGGCTGATGTACTGTTTAGTAGGAGTTGGTGAGTGACATGGTTGGGAGAGACTATGAAGATAGAATTTGATTACCATCTGTAAGGGTTAAGCTTGCAAATGGTGACCCATGCTTTTTGATGTTATATTGGGGACCCCCTATAAGTTGCCCCGGTATACATCTGTTCCGCACTAGAGTCATTAATGCTTGTAGGAACTGATGGGTTGTAAGTCCTTCCATTCCCTGCTCTTAAGTGCCACTCAAAAAACGCCAAAAAATCCAAAACCAATTTGCAGAAATGGAATTCAGCTGTGGGAAAAAGATTCCCCACCTTAAGTTAAGTTTCACTGTAAGTCGAAGTTTTTTGGGAACATATCTTGGACTGACAGGGAGGACGTCCTGTGTAGCACAAGTTGGTTGTTTCAACTGGCTCCCCCGGAGGTTGTGGCACCCCTTTCTGATCTCTCTGGCTATGTCTATACTGCAGCCTTCATTTGCATAAGCTTTTGCAGAAGAAGCACAGAGTAGAATATCGCCATGCTTCATCTTAGTAATTAATTAGGGGCAGTTTTTGAGCAAGAGGCTTTTGCGCAAAAAGGAACTGAACACAGCTCCTTTTTGCACAAAAAAGCTTCTTGCGCAAAAATAGCCCCTAATTAATTACGCAAATGAAGCGTGGCGATCTTCTACTCCACGCTTCATTTGCATAAGCTTTTGCGGAAGAAGGCTGCAGTATAGACATAGCCTCTCATAAGCATTTCCCTGAGCCCAGTGATTTCTTCACTGAAAGGACCCAAGTCAAGCAGTTGATTCATATGGTTGGCTGGTTTGTTCTAAAAACCCAGACCCATCTAGTGTCTGACATCTCTTCGGGATGGGCTTTTGGGCCATCTTTCATACCATGGAGACAAATTTTCCAGATGCTTATGGGTTGGATTACTATTAAAGATGGATCCATCCAATTCATAGGAATTCAATCTTCCCAGTCCAGCCTTTCAGAAGTTGAATTTCATCAGGTACCTTGTTTTCCTGGATAGTACTGAAGCCTCTAGTCTCACCTGCACTAGTCTGTGCTGCCACTGTGGGAACATACACCTTCTGAAGCTCCCTGTGTTTTCAGAGGAGACAGACTAGGATAGAATTAGAGGTACATTTAGACCTTGCTCTACAATTTCTAGGATAGTTTGTTGCTGCCCACTTCTCAGCTTCTTCCTCATGGTAGTAGGATCCCCTGATGGTGGTGTGGCTGTGGAAGTCAACTATGACAGGGCATGATTTTCTGGGGTGGGAGGGCAGGGAGGAAAGTCAGCTGGCCATGCAAATCGTTCACAAAGTAGTTTAAATAGCAGTAGTTTGTTTGCAGTCAAGCTCAACCACAGTGAGTTCCATTGTCATTTGGTATTTCACAGCAGTATTTTTCACCTCTCGTCACATGCAAGTAGGATGCTACTATAGGTGTTGCTTTTTGATGTTCACTGCCCTATGCATGCCAGGGATGTTCAGTAGTTTTGTAGGCACCCCAGGTTTGCTCTCTTGCATGATACAAAGTCAGCTTTCTCTGCAGAGAATCCATCCACATTGGAGCTACTTAAAAACAGACATTAAGGCCATAAGGGACCATCATGATCATCTAGGTCAGACCTTTTGAAACACTGTGGACTACATAACCTCATCTGCCCACCCTAACCTCTGGCTGAGTAACACAAAAAGCCTTGAAATCAGAATCTAAAGGCTTCAAGTTAGAGAATCACCCATTTACACTTGTTAAATCTGCCAGTGACATGTGCGCCATGCAGCAGAGGAAGACACACACAAAAAAGGCTCTTTGCCAATTTGACCCCAAAGATGAGTTAGACCCCAAGCACGTGGGCAAGGCCCAGCAGCCAGACATCAGGAAAAGACTTCTCTGGAGTAACTCAGAGCCTTTCCCACTTAGCACCCCATCACTGGCCACTGGAGATATTTGCTACTTGCATGTAGTCAATTTGTGAGTGCTATCACAAGCAGATCTTATCATACCACCCCCTTCATGAACCTCTCAAGATCAGTCTTGTTATATGTTGGGTTGTTCACCCCCACTACTCCCCTTGAAAAACTGTTCCTGAACTTTGCCTCAGAGTTAAAAACTCCATCTAATTTCAGGCCTAAACTTACTGATGGCCAGTTTATAGATAGCCACTTGTTCTGGTATGAATACTGGTGTTTACCTTAAATTGCCTAGTGGCTGCCAGTGAGGCTTTATTTATCGTCACCCCTCAAAGGTCAGAACTTTTGTCACCAAGAGGCATCATTCCTTAAGAGGAGTCATTTGTTAGTCTTCCATTTCTCAGTGCTGCTAGAAATCTGAAGTTGATCTTAACCTCATCAAATTTCAAGATTCCCTACACTTGTCGCCCTTATTACAAGAAGAACCACAATGACTTGCACTCAGTGTGTACAGCACACAAGCCCCCTTAGTATTAGGCTGAAAACCTTCTATCCCATCTCCTTCATATATACAAAAATGTAAGGGAGGAAAGCTTCTATCCAATGCAAGTTAGCAGTGGACAGAAGCTAGCTCTCTTAAATATGGCCACCATGGAAAAAGACTACCAGCAGCTGCTGAACTTTGCAGCCAGGTAACTCTACAAGCAAGAAATTTATTTACATTTCCAGAACTGAATGCAATACTTGCAGAATCCCTCATGTTTTATATTCTAGTTGTGTTTGTTTTTCCTGTGTTATCTGAGCTGGAAGAGACTCATTATCATACATTTCCACCTGGATTTGCTCTCATCTTCTCCTCCCCCAGACTAATTGGTTTAATTAGCAAAGTATCTCATTCAACTGGCAGAGGGTCTTGTTCCAAAATAATGGTGTCAAAAATAACCTTTATTTTATTCATATTGAAGATGAACTGCAATTAATGTTGCATCAGCAACAGAATGGATTGAAAGCACCCCCACCAGGGAGAGCACATAAGCAAAAAGCTAACATACCCCATTATAAATTCCCAGGAGTCACCCTAGCTAGCACCTGCTCAGCTACAATATCTCTTTGTAATGTCACAACTGATCATTATTTGTCTATAGACACAGGCCCATCACTAATTGGACAATTGCTTATAGGCAGGATGGCCAAGTTGAAAGCGAAGTTATTTAAAAAGAATCCAACTAAAAGTCAAGAGGGGAACTCAAGACAACAGTTGTAAGTAGGGCATTCTGTGAGTTCAGAGGAAAAGCTGCTTAAGGGGGCAAGAAGGGCTTCTGAGGACAGGTAACACCAAGGAATGCTTGTATTTTGAGAGGAAGATGCCTAAAAGAAAGAAGGAGGACTTGAGAATGAGGGCAAGGCTTAACAGGTACAGGTGGAAAAGTCAGACAGACAACAAATAAGCACCAATGATCAGAGCAATAGATAGCAGGGAAGGATCTGCATGGGGATGGTGGAACAATCTTGTTGAAAACCTTGGTGCAGTTTTCCACAAAGACAACAGAAGGGGCTAAGGCAGGTGAGTGGAGAGAGGTAACAAAGGAATTATGAAGTAACAAATGAACAGCTATAATTGTGGTTGTGGTCAACATGAAGACTCAAGTACATTTGGAAGACTCAAGTACATTTTGCACCATGACACACTGCATTATTTTGCAGACATTAGTGTTTGTCTTGGAGACTGTCCCTGACCCGTCCCCCCCCTTCCGCACATCATGCAAAGATGTTGGCTGTCACCTGAGTCCAGCTCATAAATAGAAGGCAAGACCAAGGAGGGGGGAAGGAACTGGAGGATTCACAGCAGCTGCAATTCCTAGCACATCCTCAAGGAAGGCAAGAATCTGTGATCAATTCCAGGACCTAGCATCTGGATGTTTCTCCTGTTTCCCTGGCTTCTGGAAAGAGGGGCTGTGAGCATTGGCCCGCGGCCTACCCCACTCAACACAGACCTTTCCATGGACCACCAGCCAACCATCCTTGATGACAGGTGCAGGTGAGGGGTTGGGTGCAACAGTGGGGTCTAGCCAGGAGGGAGGTTCAGTGGAGAGAGAGAGAGAGAGAAAGAGGGAAATGGGGGAGGGGGAGGGAGAGTGAGTGAGAGAGAGAGAGAGTGTGAGTGTGAGGGCAGTGGGGGTTAGGGACATTAAATTGCATGTAATCCGGTAAACGTGTAGCCGATATTTTGTCTGTTACACCATTACCTTATAAGCAGCTCTGGAAATACCTGAAGGGGCCAGCAGGCAGGCTGGCTCAGTCCCAGCTTGCACCAGGTAGCTGCAGGTATCCGCTGTTGCCACGCTGCATTAAAAGTACCTAAGGAGCAGGAAGGTAGCTGCAGCAAGGGGTAACATGAGCCAGGACTGAGCTGGCCAGCCTACTAAAACACTTACTTGCGGGAGGTTTGCATGAAGCTGGTAGGATTAACCGATAAGCATTGCTTATCGGTTAATAGTTTAACTGGATACACTATTACAGCCCTAATGGTGATGTGGGGTCTGGGCATAAGGGGCATGGGAGGTGCTCACCTACCTCCACGCTCCCTGCTGCTCCCAATGGCAGGGATTATGGCCAATGGGATCAGTGGGGAAAGCCTCCAGATGAGCAGTTTCCTGCACTGCCCTTCTCCCTCCCCGCCCCCCAGCCGGAAGCTGGCATTAATGCTCCAACCTCATGGGGGGCGGGGCCAAGCACAGGGCTGGAGCACCAGCGCAAGCTCCTAACTGCAGAGGGATGACAAGCCCTGAGCCTACAGCCCACCTGCAAGACAACTGCAAACCACTAGTCTGTGGAACACACTTAGACAACCACTGTCCTAGAGGTTTCTTAGCTCTACTCTAGGGCTATGTCTACACTACGAATTCTCAGCAAAAAAATATGCCAGAGGGACTCATTTGCATGAGTCGCAATCTCATTTGCATGTTTCCTGCCAATCTGGTTTTGCCCTGGGGTTTTTGTGTGAAAACAAGCAGTGTGGACATTTTCTTTTTGCTCAAAAACCTCCTTCTGCAAGATCGGTAAACCTCCTTTTTTGGGACATAAGGATCTTGCGGGAAAAGGGGTTTTTGCGCAAAAAGGAAACATCTACACTGCTTGTTTTTGCGCAAAAACCCTAGCAAAAAACCGGATCAGTAGAATATGCAAATGAGATCGACTCACACAAAAGAGTCCCTCATTCGCATATTTTTTGCCAAGGAAACTCGTAGTGTAGATGTAGCCTTGTGTTTGTATTGTTACAGACATACTCGCTGACAGGTATTTTGAAATAAAATTACCAAAATAATTTAAACTCTTGATTATATAGTGTTACTTTAACAATTAGCAGAATTGTAAAGCATTGTGTGCAGAATTTTTATGGTACAGAATTCCCCCAAGAGTAACTAAAGTTAGGAAAAAAGAGGAAAAAGTGAATGGGGGAGATTGGCTGTGTCAAGAGCCACTCAAAAAGGAGTGTTAGTACTGCTTGAGGCTCAGCATTCCCATTTTGTCCACACAACAGTTTGTAAAAGTTCTCAACTTCATTTGAAAGACTTTTGCAGTAGAAAAACCCAGCATAGCTACAAAAAAAGAACAGGCAATTATGACAGACAAACACTAAAGGGGAGCTTTAAAGGGGAGCTCAAAGGAAACTATTAAGGAAGCCCTTTATTTCAATAATCAACTTCTTCTATGATTGTTTCCAGGCAACTCAAGATTCATGTACACCACCCACTTTTGAAATAAGATAAAGCATTCTACAATGAGGTTTACAGTAAAGTTTTGGAAGAATTCCATGAAATATTATTCAGGAATCCGCAAAACAGCATGTTAACAAACATGAAAAGCCTGTTTTCAAAGCGCATTTGAGTTACTAAAACAAATGACAGGCATTTTTAGAAGAACAGGCTAAATATAACTGCAGTTTGCTCTGGGAGGCAGGGAAAATAGGGAAGGGTCAAGTGTTTCTGCTGCAATGTGACTTTTTCTGGAATGATAAAGAGGCAAACACTTGCCCAATCAGACACGATTCAGAGACGAAGAAGCAACCGGTGGCATGCGGGGGAGGGGGACGGGGAGATAAAAGTTTTGGTCGCCGACGCAAACACATTAAGTTCCGCAGTCACCAGCAACCCAATCGAGCTTACCAGTTCCCGGAGTCACAGCAACCTAACTTCATTCATTCGCACCATTAACCGCGGGCGAAGGGTTGCAACGCAAGAACGCACGTCTTAAACCCTGGTTTCGCGCTCCGCTCTGCCTGCCAGAGCGAGAGCAGGACCAGCAGGGCCTGTCCACACACGACTCCCGGGGCCACCCTCTCTCCCCCTCGTATCTCTCATCATCCGCACTGGGGCGAGAAGGGGGTGGAGGCTAAGCCTCAAAACTTAACCAGCCCACCCGCTCACCAGCGCCAGCTAAAGGCAGCCAGCAGTCGGCTCCCCCTGGGCACTCGCACTGCCCGCGGCTAGCCAGGGGCAGGAGCCCGGGGACGGGGACGGGGACGGGGGGGCTGCTCACAGTCGGAACATCCGCTCCATCTCCTTGATCTGCCGCCGGCTGAACTCCTTGAACTCGGTGTAGGGGTTGAAGACCTTGGCCTGGCGGGGCCGGGCCGTGCCCTCGTTGATGTCCTGCCTGCGGCTCAGCTTGGCCCCCAGCTCCGAGTCGGCGCTGGCAAGCATGGAGCTCCTGCTCTCCTCCTCGTCCTCCTCCTGCCCGGCCCCCCGGCCCGCCGCTGCCTCCTCCCGCTCCTGCTCCCCCTCCCCCTTCTCCCCGCCGGGCGCGGGCTGTGGGTCGCTCTCCTCCAGCAGCAGCCGGCGCTGTAGCTTCTGGGCCAGCTCGCTGGAAGCCATGGCCGGACGCTCGGAGCAGGCAGGAGCCGCCCTGTGCTCGCGCTGCGAGTTCCTGTCCCGTGCCCGGCCCTGAACTTTATTCCCAGGCTCCAGGAGTGGAGCGGGGCGGGGCGGGGCGCTGGGCGGAGAGTTAAGGACGCGCCGGGCGGTTCCCTCGCCTGCCTGGCACTGGCGGTCCCGCCAACTTTCCCTCAAGCCAGGAGTGCGTCCCCCCCCCCCCCATCCTTTCCTCAACGAGTTTTCCCGCCCTTTCCCCATGGCCTCTATCCTAGCCCGGCTCTTCCCTCACCCAGCCTCCGTTCCACACATCCTGCCCTATCGCTCACCCAGCTTAGCACTTGTCTGCACCTTTCTGCTATTACCAACTCTACCCGTTTCTCCCCCCCCCCAGCCAGCCCCACTTTCACACACCCTCTGCCCTACCTCATTCCCAGTTTAGCTCCCCACCTTGCCCATTTCAAACCTAGCCCAGGCTGCTGTACCCCACTCCTAGGGACCCCTGTGCCCCATTTCCTCAGATATTCTTCCCTGCCTTTTATCTCACTCCCACACCAGCCCTGCACCTGGCTCTCCCTCCTCACTGCCACCCCAGCCTCCATCCTTCACATGCCTAGCCCACTCCTAGCTTAGGTTCCTGGCTTCTCCCATTTCAAACCCAGTCCAGCTCCCTCACAAGCCCTGCCTAGTTAACCTCATTTCAGTCCAAGTCCACTCCTGTGCCCTTCCCACACCCAGCTCACCTCATTACCTCCACACCCTGCCATGTCCCTCTCAGTCCACCTCACTCCCCCACTTCTAGATCAGCCTTCTGCCCCTCACACCCAACCTACCTCTTTTCCCCCAATGCCCTACCCAACCTTGTTCCACCCCCACACTCTGCGGCTATGTCTACACTGGCGGCTTCTTGCGCAAGAACATCTTGCGCAAGGGTTCTTGTGCAAGAAGTCTTGCGCAAGAAAATGTCCACACTGCCATGTGCGAGCTGTGCTTTTGTGCAAGAGCATCCATGGCAGTGTGGATGCTCTCTTGCACAAGAAAGCTCCGATGGCCATTTTAGCCATAGGGCTTTCTTGCGCAAGAAACCCCTGCCAGGTGTCCACGCTGCCCTCTTGCGCAAGAGAGCTTACACCTGTTAGAAAAGAGCATAGCTCTTGCACAAGAAGCCCTCTCTTACCACGCCGTACCGTAAATCTTCTTGCGCAAGAGCAGGCGGGCAGTGTGGACGCTCTGCGGATTCTTGCACAAGAACGGCCGTTGTTGTGCAAGAACCCGCCACTGTAGACATAGCCTGCCTGTCCCACTCCTCCCTCACTTATCCACATGCCATTCCCAGACCACCCAATTCCCCTCCTATCCACCTCATTCCTCACATACCCTGTTCAGTCACACTTCCCTAAACACACCCTGCCCTGCCGAGCTCTCCTGCTCTACTCATCCTCCACCCCCTGCTCAGCTTGCCTGACCCAGTCCACCCCACACCTTGCTCTGCCCAGCTCTCTCATCCTACTTCCCCCCACACCCAACCTCCCTCATACCCTGCCCACATCTTCTGTACCACTTCCCCCACACCCGGCCCTGTCCCACTACACTTCCCCCACTCTGCCTCCCCCTCTTGTCCTAGTCCCCCTACCTTGCTCCCCTCCTGCCATCTGTTCCAGGTCAGCCACAGACAGTGCTGTGCAGCCCAGCTCTGTAGGCAAGGTCTGGGGCAGCTTGCCTCTGGAGGACCCTGATAAACATACAGCAGCCTGTTCTGCTGTGTGCTCTGAGCACCAGAAGCCCTGCTCAAGGATCAGCAAAACCTGTGCCTGGGGCGGCAGGCCTGACCAGGCTGAAGCAGGCCCCCTGCCCATGGTGTGGCACAGCGGGCCTGGCTGGGCTGGCCCCCCTGCCTGTGGCGTGGCAGCAGGTGCTCCACTCTGAGTGGGCCACCAGTTAATCATAACCAGTAAGCATCAGCCGGTAAGGTTAATCATTCACATTCCTAATACAAATGCAGTAGGCCATGCCAGTCCAGCAGCTGGTTGCTATTGCCATCTAGAAGCTGGGTAGCCTAGCCTGTTACAGGAAGGACAACTATCAGTTTTGTGGTGGAGGTGAGTGAGGCAAATATTACTGTGTTTTACCAACAGGTGGTTGACATAGCTAGTGTGCCAAAATGGAAGTGTAGGAAGGGACCTCTATAAGTCATCTAGTCCAGTCCTCTGCACTAAATGCAGCACTAAGTAATAACTACCCTGTTCCTGACAGGTGTTTTTCTAACCTGTTCTTAAAAACCTCCTATGATGGAGATTCTGCCACCTCCTGAGACAATTTGTTCCAACCTTAAATACCCTGACAGGAAGTTTTCCCTGATGTCCTTACCATTGCTGCAGTATAAGCCTATTGCTTCTATTGTCAGAGGTTAAGGAGAACAATTTTTCATACTGCTTGTAATGATCTTTTATGCACTTGACAACTATTAGGTTCATCCTAACACATATCAGAATGATATTCACTCTTTTTTTTGCAGTTACACTTTTGACTCATATTTAGCTTGTACTATAGTAATATAGCACTATAATCTCCAGATGCCTTTCCACAGAACTCCTTGCTGGGCAGTCATTTCCCCTTTTGTATGTGTGCAATTGACTGTTACTTCCTAATGGAGTACTTTTCATTTGTCCTTATTGAATTTCATCCTATTTACTTGAGACTGTTTCTCCAGTTTGCCTAGGCCATTGTGAATTTAGTCTTATCCTCCAAAGCACTTGCAACCCCTCCCAACTTGGTGGTATCCTCAAACATCATGAACTTTCTATGTCATTATCTAAATCACTTATGAAGATAATGAACAGAACCAGGCCCAAGACTGATCTCTGGGGAACAGAGTTCCTTCTAATAAGTCCTGAGCAAGGCTGCTGCACACAGAGCTGCTACGGCCCTCTTCCCTGGCAGCAACAGCTCCCTGCGGGGGCCAGAGGAGAGGCGTGCTGCTCTGGCCCCAGGAGGGAGCCACTAGAGCTGAAGGAGACATGCCTCCATGACTTAGCAGGGAGCTACTGCGAGACGGAGCCGAGGGAAGAGGGGCCTTCTCAAAGTTCTCCCTGCCGTCTCTAGGAGCACGGACCTGCTGTAGCTAAGAGAGAGGCGTCTTTCCTCCAGACCCAACTCAGCTTTATTGGAGCTGGAACTGCTGGCAGAGAGGCACCTCTCACCTAGCCTGGAGCTGCTACAGTGAGAGAGGACTGGGGGAGCCCTCTCTTCCAGGGGAACCTGTAGTCAAAACCCCTCATCCCTATCCCTAGCCTTCACCCTTGCAACCCTCTGACCCAGCCATGAGCCCCCTGCCGTACTCCAAACCTTAAACCCCAGGCGCCCACAGAGCCTGCACCCCCAAACAGAGCCCTCATCCCCCTGCAAAGCTAAGCTCCATCCCACATTCTGAACTTCTCGTCCCCACCACCCACAGATCATCCATGAACTGTATGTGCACCAAAGTGGAGGTGATCATCTCCATATTGGTACACATAAAATTCATTCCACACATGGACAAAAAAGGAGAGGGAACGCTGCTGTGGAACCCCATTTGATATACCCTTACAGTTTGACTGTGAACTGCTGATAACTACTCTCTGGGAATGGTTGTCCACCTAGTTATGCATCTACCTTATAGTAGCTCCATCAAGGCATTTGTTTGAGGAGATCATCTCTAGTTTGTTTGAGGAGATCATGTTGGATAGTATCAAAAGCCTTATTAAAGTCCAGATATATCACATCTACCACTTACAGCCTATCCACAAGGCTTGTTACCAAACTAGTAGCTTTTTTTAAGGGGGTATGATTTGTTCTTGACAAATACATGCTGTTACTTATCTTCTAGCTGTTTGCAAATGTATTGATTACTGGAAGATTGACCCAGGGTTGCTCAGGTCCTTAACTCAAATAAGTTTTGTTTTTCTTCATTTAAATCAGTGTCTTGGGGTGGGGCTGTGGAGGAGGGGTTCAGTATGCAGGCTGCCCCAGAGAAGGAGAGAGGACAACTCCAGCCCTCTCAGTGCAGCAGCTTGGGGCTAGATGAGAATTGCCTGTACATAGCCACTGTAGCTACAGCAGGCACAGCCAGGAAGAGGTGCATGTCCCATGACTGAGGGACAGACAGACACACAAACAAACAAACTCTCTGATATATATACTAGATAGCTGTCCATTTTTCCACCCTGACCCCCTGTTGGCCCAATGGGGTTATAGCTGTTCCAGTCGCCATCACTGGCCCCTGGCTGCCCTCCGGTGGTCATTCTGCAGTATAACTGTTCCTCCTGCTGGACCCCTCCCTTTCCATTTTATGAGAAACAATCAAATTCTAGGCACATCCCATTGTTCTGGCACAACCAAACCCTTACCTTGCTTTAAGTTATGATAAGAGGAAGCTGCATACCGAATTTGGTGGTCTTACTATTTAGGAGATGTTCTTGAACAAACAGACTCATGGACAGATGCACATTCCTAAAATATATAGTAAGATTTGCTCCATTACTTTCCATGGTAATGAAGTCAAGCTGACTGGTTCATAAATCCCCAGTTTGTTCTTATTTTCCTTTTTATAGATTGGTACTATATTTGCCCTACTAAATTATCTGCCTTTGAAAGAACAGTTTCCTGAATCGTGCATATGCCTATAGTTTGCCTGCTACAAGGAGTATGTGATTGTCAACTGTAAAGGCTATTACTCCATCATTTTACAAACCTCGGTCAGTACCACGGTTACTTTAGGGTTAGTCTTTATATCTCTGGCTTATAAAACCCAACCGTGGTGGCAGAAGACTGTTAGGCTATGTCTACATTGCCCAGTTTTGCGCAAGAACATATGCAAATGAGATGCCATTTTTGCACAAAGGGCTTTTGTGCAAGAAGGAGCAGTCTATACTGCTCCTTCTTGCACAAAAACCCCCTCTTGCACAAAGCCGTTCTGCCGCTTATTTTCAGGCAGAACGGCTCTTCTGCAAGAGGGGGTTTTTGCGCAAGAAGAAGTGTAGACTGCTTCTTCTTGCACAAAAGCCCCTTGCGCAAAAATGGTGACTCATTAAGTATGCAAATGAGGTGCAGCGATATTCATTACCGTGCCTCATTTGCATATGTTCTTGTGCAAGACTTGGCAATATAGATGTAGCCAGTGAGACATTGAGCCATTACAGGACGGTGGAAGAATGTACAGTAGAACCTTAGAGATATAAACACTTTGGCTATGTCTACACTGCAGGCTTCTTTGTTCAAGAACTGTTTTGCGCAAGAGTGAGTCCACAGTGCCATGTGCTTTTGTGCAAGAGCGTCCATGGTAGTGTGGACACTCTCTTGTGCAAGAAAGCTCTGATGGCCATTTTAGCCATAGGGGTTTCTTGTGCAAGAAACCCCTGTTACCCGTCCACACTGCCTTCTTGCGCAAGAGGGCTTATTCTTCGTGAGGAGAGGAATAACTCTTGCACAGTAAGCCCTCTGTTCTGACGTTGTACTGTAAATTTTCTTGCACAAGAACACCCGTGCAGTGTAGATGCTCTGCAAGTTTTTGTGCAAGACTGGCCATTCTTGCGCAAGAAGCCTGCCGTGTAGACATAGCCTTAGCGTATGGAGGTTGTTTGTAACTCTGAACAAAACATTATGGTTCTTTCAAAAGTTTACAACAGCAAATTGACTTAATACAGCTTTGAAACTTAATTATGCAGAAGAAAAACACTATTTCCCCCCCTATTTAGTAGTTTGCTGTATTTACCTTTTTGTGTGTGAAGGGGGACGGGTCTCTTCTGCTGCCTGATTGGAAAATTCTGGTTCAAAATGAGGTATATGGTTGACTTGTCAGTTTGTAATTCTGGTGTTCGTAACAGAGGTTCTTCGGTGTAGGTGAGATTAGCACAGCCTACAAAACTATGGGGATCCCCTATGCCATCTCCCTGCCATAGTAGTGTGGTATGCAGTACAACATTTACAAGGATAAAGGGGTAGATTTGCCAGGAGCAGGATCAAGCCCCAGCTGGTTAGTACACCCAATATAGGAAAACAGAAAGTGCGCTTGTCATCACTAGGGCTGGATGCGGGCAAGTCAGAGACATAAGTGATGGTATATGTACCTGTAGCGTTATATCACCTGGTGACATTCTTGCAGAAATATGATAAGCTATGCATTGTTGCAGTATGTGGGACACTGCATTTACTATTGCTTGTATGCAATTTTAAGAGCTTGATATTTTATTAAAAGCTTGGGATAAGTCTCCTACCTTCTCTTTTCCCAAGCACAAGACATTTCAACAGCAAATAACAAGAAGGCACACATGTATAGTCTGACTCCATGAGTGCTCTGGGGCTCACAAGCCACAATGGTTTGGGTTTTTTTTTTACTTGCTAAACTTATAAAAAATGTTAGTTGGAAGTTATTTTGCCTTAAACAAATGTTTTATAATGGAGGTAGGAGCATGTGCATGGTGCACAGTGGAAACCAAAAGGCAGAATTATTAGGCTTGTATACCATGATTCACAAGTAATGGATGTGAGTAGGGCCAGGTTGAAAGATGGATACGTTTTGTTAAAAATCAACAGTGCAAATATAGTGAATTTGCTGCAACAGTACACGATCCAACCACTGAATCTGCTACCAGTTTTGGGGTACTAGTGAGAGCTAACAAAAAATAAAAGAAAAATTAGATAAGGGAGATCTTTTCTGAAGAGCTGTGGGTGGCACACATAGACTATCGTAGTGTGATTAATGGTGTTTTCTGGTCTGTATGCTGCAAAGAAACTTTGGCTGGACATACTTTCCCATCTACATATATAGAGAAAGAATCGTTAGCGCTTTTGTGGATGATGGGTTTTTCTCAGGGAAGCATTAGAAAGGTTTTAATCCCATTAAACGTCTTCTGTACACTATTGCTTAAAAAGCAGTCATGTAGCACTTTAAAGACTAACAAGATGGTTTATTAGGTGATGAGCTTTCATGGGGCAGACCCACTTATTCAGATGATATTCTGAAAGTGAATTGGCATGACCATTATATAACAGAGGGATACAATGAATAAGTAAACTAATTATACAGTAACGAATCAGCTACATAGAATCAGAAGGTGTGGGCGAGGTGATCTTTTACCAAGATCAGACTAACACGGCTACCTCTCTGTTACTATTGCTTAAAGTGTATCTGCATCTGAAAAAGGAGAACATGTAGATAGTCTTATGTCAGCAGGCAAAAAATGTGGTACGCAGCAATGAAATCAGTGATTTCATTGCTGAAGATTATAACTTAATTTGCCGTTTTTAGCAACACAAGGAGTGACCTTTCATGGACACAAATGAAAATTTGAATTTCATTCAATTGCTACATGTGCATGCTGAGGCTGTGCCCAAGCTTAAGAGATGGCTACAGTGAATGTCTTATAAATGGATGTCTCATAAAATCAACAATGAAATACTCACCTTGAGGTGAAATTATACACTGTGAAAGCTATGCATGTTTGTACAAGAAAATATTTACTACGCACTTATAATTGATGAAACAGCAGACAATTCTCTTGAAGAGCAAGTACCTGTGTCAGGACTGTTGAAGATTTTTTCTGTTGATGAGCTTCTCTCTGGCTTTTATGAGACTCGTCTGACTGATGATAATATATTCTTTATTATAGGGAAGGATGCACTGCTTCAGTTCAGTTTTGACATTTGAAAATGTCGAGGTCAGTATTATGATAGGGGCACAAATGGCAGAGGTGTATTGTCAAGTGTAAAAGCTAGGGTCAAGCATGAAGAACCAAGAGCTGTGTGTGTACTCTGTGTGGCACACTTATTAAACCTGCTTGTGCAAGATGTGATGCAACAAATATAGCCTGTGCAGAATTTCTTATCTCTAATGCATGAGTTCATCAGCATTAAACTCTGAGACCTTACAAGAAGCGGATGCTCCTGCTTCTCAATGTCTTCATCCTTTCTTCCCCACATAGTAGTGTACCTGCACTGCATTTCTGAGATCAGTAGCTTCAAACTACCATGTGCTACTGATATTTTTGAAGGAAATGGAGAGCACTTGTTTCTCTGGAGAAAAAGCACTTTTACGTTTGGGACATTATTCAGACACGACTGGTTCTACTTATTCTTGAGCAAATAGAATTGGTTGCCACAAGTCTACAAAAGACCCGCTTGCATTTTCAGAAAACATAGAATTATTTTTTTCTCTAAGGCTTTGTCTACACTACAGGGTTTTTCCACAAGAAGCCTTTTGCGGAAGAGTTCTAAAATCTTTTTCACTGCATCGGAATCATCCTGCATTGTGGAATGCTCATTTTCCATCCTTGAAAGACAGATGCAACTGAATAACGTAGCTGTCCTTAATGTGCATCAAGACCATACCAGGGGTCTAGATGTGCAAGTAAGATTGCTGACCATTTCATCTAGAAAGTTACAGTTTGAGATGTACAGTGGGATGTTAATGAAGAAAGGTCGTAGGTAAGTGCAATTATTTTAGTATACTGTAATTCATGATAATGTAATTATGTGGTCCATTACTCTTTTAATAATGATTAAATTGTTAGGTTACAATTGTTAGACATATATTCAATAACTAGAATATGAAAGAAGTGTGTGTATATTTTGTGTGTGTGTGTATCTATATATGTAAGTATTGTGACAAAGCTCCTACTTCAGCTTGGTGAGTCCTGTGCTTTCAGGTGTATTTTCTTACCTCAGAGACTCACAGCAGCCCGCAGTTTTAGGCACCCTGCCTAGGGCATTAGCTTGCTGTTTGTTGAGCTTTTTTCATCATTGGCCATCATATGATATAAGGGAAGAATAATCTCCACAGTCTTTTCCCCGAGTGGAAATGGGGAAGTGGGTGTTGGGGGTGACCCAGGCCCACCCTCTACTCCGGGTTCCAGCCCATGGCCCCATAATAGCAGCTGCCTATGTGGGTCCCTGACACCTGCTAGAATACAGCTTCGAGACCCCTGGGCTACTGCCCCACACCTTCTCCAGCACCTTCCTTTTCTCCAGTTCGTCCTCCTAATGTCCACTTGTTGTCTCTTTTCCTCTTACTCCCAGGGGTGCTTTCCTCTGTCCTCTCAACTACACACACCCACCACCAACTGCAGGCAAGTTCCTTTTATAGCCAGTCTTAACTGGCTTCCCTATTTAACCACAGGTGTCCTAATCAGCCCAGGCTCCCCTGACTCTGCAAGCCTGGTAAGTTAGCTCCAGGTGTTCAGCTGCCCGATTGCCTTTGCTGCTTCTAGACTGGCCCTTCCCAGCTACCTTGGGAATAGAGATCTTCTTAATCTAAGGCTAATATACCTCCCCTCCACTTCTTTTTTGTAACCCCTGTCACACAGGGTATGGGGCCCTTACTTGATGAGGGAGGTAACCGAATGACAGATGATGTGGGAAAAGCAGAAGTACTCAACACTTTTTTTGCCTCGGTCTTCACAGACAACCACAGCTTCCAGACTACTACACTAGGCAAGACAGTATGGGAAGGAGGCGGTCAGCCCTTGGTGGAGAAAGAACAGGTTAAGAACTATTTAGAAAAGTTAGACATACACAGATTCATAGGTCCAGATTTAACGCATCTGAGAGTACTGAGTGAGTTGGCAAATGTCACTGCAGAGATTCTCCTTAGCCCACTTGATAGTGAGACATTCTCTTTCAACCGTTGCATGTTTCTGCTCTCTCGGTAGGTGTTTTCTACTGAGGTAGAGGACTAGGTGCTCATCTTCTCCAACCATCTGTGACAAGACAGAACCCAAACCAACTTCAGATGCATCTGTCCAAAGGATGACTTTGTTGAAGTCAGGAGCCATGAGCACCAGATTACTGCAGAGAGCTGTATGTAGATCTGAGAATGCTTTCTCCACTGCATCAGTCCACTTCACCATGTCAGGACCCAGGGCTTTTATCAGGTCCATCAGGGGACTTGCTCTGGTAGCAAAATAGAGGATGAACTGTCTTTAAAGCCAGGAATGGTCGCACTGGTTTTTTTCTATTTGGTCAGGGCCAATTCTGGATTGCCTCCAGCTTATTCACTTGGGGTTTTACCACACTTCTTCCTATGATATAGCGATGGTATTTAATCTCAGCAAGTCCTATAGCGCACTTAGCTGGGTTAGCCGTAAGGCCAGCCTGTCTTAAGGTATCCAGCACAGCTACCACTTCTCTAGACGAGTCCCCCAATTGGGACTATGAATTATTACATTATCTAGGTATGCCACTGCGTGACTAGTATGGGGGCATGGGAGCTTTATCCATCAGACGTTGGAAGGTGGCAGGTGCCCCATGTCATCCAAAAGAGAGAACAGTATATTGGAATAGGCCCTCACATGTAGAAAATGCAGTTTTTTCTTTTGCTTCTTTGGCCAACGGAATCTGCCAATACCCCTTCATTAAATCTATGGTGGTTAAAAACTGGGCATTGCCCAGGCGGTCAACTAACTCATCAATGCAGGTTATAGGGTATGCACTGAATTTGGCTATTTCATTCATCCTCTGAAAGTCATAGGGCTCAAAGAAATCTCAGGAGTCATCGAGTCCAGCCCCTTGCCTAAAGCAGGACCAATCCTAACTAAATCATACCAGCCAGGGCTTTGTCAAGCCGGGACTTAAAAACCTCTAGGGATGGAGATTCCACCACCTCCCTAGGTAACCCATTCCAGTGCTTCACCACCCTCCTAGTGAAATAGTTTTTCCAAATATCCAACCTAGACCTCCCCCACTGTAACTTGAGACCATTGTTCCTTGTTCTGCCTTCTGTCACCTCTGAGAACAGCCTCTTTCCATCCTCTTTGGAACCTCCATTCAGGAAGTTGAAGGCTGCTCTCAAATCCTCCCTCACTCTTTTCTTCTGCAGACTAAATAAGCCCAAATCCCTCAGCCTCTCCTTGTAGGTCATGTGCTCCAACCCCCCAAGTCATTTTGGTTGCCCTCTGCTAGACCCTCTCCAGTGCGTCCACATCCTTTCTATACTGGGGGGCCCAGAACTGGATGTAATACTCTAGATGTGGTCTCACCAGTGCTGAAAAAAGGGGAATAATAACTTCTCTAGATGCTGGAAATGCTCCTCCTAATGCACCGTAATATGCCATTAGCCTTCTTGGCTACAAGGGTACACTGTTGACTCATATCCAGCTTCTCATCCACTGTAATCCCCAGGTCCTTTTCTGCTGAACTGCTACTTAGCTAGTCGGTCCCCAGCCTGTAACAGTGTTTGGGATTCTTCCGTTCCAAGTGCAGGATTCTGCACTTGTCCTTGTTGAACCTCATCAGATTTATTTTGGCCCAATCCTCCGATTTGTTTAGGTTACTCTGGACCCTGTTCCTATCCTCCAATGTATCTACCTCTCCACCTAGCTTAGTGTCATCTACAAACTTGCTGAGGGTGCAATTCATCCCCTCATTTAGGTCATTAATAAAGACGTTGAACAAAACCGGCCCTAGAACTGATCCATGGGGCACTCCGCTTGAAACTGACCGCCTACCAGACATCGAGCTGTTGATCACTATCCATTGGGCCTGACAATCTAGCCAGCTTTCTATCCACCTTGCAATCTACATATCCAATCCATACTTCTTTAATTTGCTGGCAAGAATATTGTGGAAGAGCATATCAAAAGATTTGCTAAAGTCAAGGTATATCACATCCACGGACTTCCCCAAGTCATCACAGAACTGAGTGGTACCACTGGGCTTTGGGACCAAAACAATTGAGCTAGACCTTTCACTGTGGGTTCCTCAATGACTCCCAACTCCAACATCCTCTTGACTTCAGCCTTAATTTCTTCCTTTTTTGCATCTGGGACACAATGGGGTCTGAGTGTAACCTTGACTCCATGGTTTGTGGTAATGTGGTGATAAGTCTTGGTCATTTGGCCTGGCTTAATTCAAAACACGTCCCTATACTGGTTGATCATCTTGATGGCCTCCTTCTTTTGGTGTGGTGTTAGGTCAGGGGATATTTTGACCTGCTCGTGGGAGGTATCTGCCTGGTTTGGAGCCTCTTGTGTGATTACACCTGACTCTCAGGAGTGCCAGGGTTTTAAGAGATTCATGTGGTAAACCTGTTCCTCTTTCTGGCATCCTAGTTGTCTCACCTTATAATTTATTTCCCCCACAACTTCAACTGTCTCATAGGTCCTCTGCCATTGGCCTTAAAGCTTGGTCTCTGTGGTGGGCACCAACACCATCAACCGATCCCCTGGTTGGAACCATCAAATTTTGTTTAGCGGTTGTAATGAATTTGCTAGACCTCCTGTGCCTTTTCCAGATGTTCTTGTACAGTTGGAGTGACTTGGACTATCTGTTCTCCCATCTGTAACACATGCTCGATTATATTCTTTTCTGCATTGGGTTCCTCCCTCCAGATCTCTCTGGAAATATTCAAGATGCCACAGGGGTGTCATCTTTATAATACCTCGAAAGGGGAGAATCCACTAGAAGCCTGAGGTACCTCCCGGATGGCGAACATAAGGTAAGGTTGCAGGGTGGTCCAGACCTTCCCATCTTGACTTACTATCTTCCTTATCATAGCTTTGAGGGATCAGTTGAACCTTTTGACCAGTCCACCTGTCTGGGGATGATAGAGGTCCTCGGGTGTGAAGGGTGCAGAAGTCCTTCATCAATTGCGACGTGAATGGGGTTCCTTGGTCCATCAATATTTCCTTTTGTTAGACCCACTCAAAAGAAAAGCTCCAGTAATGCTTTTGCTACTGTTTTTGAGGATGTGTTCTACAAGGTTATGGCTTTGGGATATCTGGTCACATAGGGTATGTCTACACAGCAAAGTTATTTCGAAATAACAGTTGTTATTTCAAAATAACTTTACCAGCGTCTACACAGCCAAACTGCTATTTCGAAATTAAATTGAAATAGCGGAGGGCTTATTTCGAAACTGGTAAATCTCATTCCACGAGGAATAGACGCTTATTTTGAAATAGGGGGCCTCCAGCCCTTCCCAGGGTGCCCTGGTGGGCACTCTGGGCACAACCAAGAAAACTCCTCTCCCTCCCACCCTCCCTGGAGCCCTTAAAGGGGTAGACTGTGGCCACAGTGCCTGTGCCAGCTCCAAGCCTGCCAGCCCAGAGCCAGCAGTCACTGCACATGACCCAGTGGCCCCAGCATGAGCCAGGCAGACAGTGCCAGCCAGCCTCCACCGCTCCTCGGGACCAGTCTGCCAGCTCTCAGGAGCCTGCCAGGGGCCGGAAAAGGCAGGCGCCTGCCTGGTCCAGTGCAGAGATCAGGGACCTAATTCAGGTTTGGGGGGATGCCTCCAACGTCCAAGATCTCCGCACTAAATGGAGGAAAGCACCCGTCTACAGGTGGATGGCTGCCAGCTTGGCCACCAAGGGCCACATGTGAACCCAGGAGCAGGTTCGCATGAAGATAAAGGAGCTGCGGCAGGCATATGCCAGGGCCACAGGGGGCAGCTCCCAACCAGAGGCAGACCCAGATCCCTGCCCCTATTTTGATGCCGTGGACCACATCCTGGGGGGCAGGATGGTCCATGCCCCCAGGTGGTCATCGACCCTGGGGCAGAGCTTGTTGCCTCCTGCTGCTCCAGCCCCTGCTGCCTCCCCAGCTACCGCTCCTCCTCCCACTCCTTCTCCCCCTCCCACTTCTTCCTCCCCACCTTCTCCACACCCCCAGGGACGCCGAGGGCTCCGCACCCATGGTGTTGGGAGACAGTTGGGCTGGCAAGACCCCCAACCCTGAGCCCTGAGCTTCTCCTCCCCCTTCCTCCCCTTGCCTCCCCCTTTCAGCTCCCTCCTCCCAGGTCTCCCCCTCCCCTCTTCCACCTTCTTTCCCCAGTCTCACCTCAGTTTCATTCCCCCCACCTCAGTTTTGTTCAATAAAGAGGCTTTGTTGTAATGAACACGTGTCTTTTATTGTACAGCAGGAAGGGAGGTTAGGGAGGGGTAAGTGGAAGGATGTGAGGGAGGAATGAGGTACAAGCCCCCAGTGGGGCACACCAGGGAGACTGTTACTGCCTGCAGAATGTGCTGCCAGGCTTGCAGCAACACGTCCAGGAGAAGCACCAGAGTGCCCAGGGGCGGCTCCAGCTCCATGCTGCAGAGTGCTGTGGTGTCCTGAGTGAGGGCAACCAGAGCACGCAGAGAAAAAAATGCTTTGCTGCCCCTCAGCAAGGTAGGCAAGCAAGCAGGGAAACCTTAGAACCGGCTGTCCAGGGGAGTCCTTTTAAGCACAGGTCTCAGATACCTTGTGTGGCTGCTGCCTGAGGCTAACTCCTGACCTGATGCCCTGCCAGAACCAGTTCCGGCTGACCTTAAATGCAGTTCAGCATCCTATCAGTGTGGACACACTATTTCAAAATAGCAAAATGCTATTTCGAAATGAATTTTGTGTCTAGACGTGTTATTTCGAAATAAGCTATTTCAAAATAACTATTTTGAAATAATATATTTCAAAATAACGCTGTAGTGTAGACATACCCATAGTCTAAGATGACAAGGATGTACTGGTAACCCCAGATAGTCTTCTCTAGAGGACTTACTAGATCGATGGCTATACACTCAAATGAGACTTCTATGATGGGGTACTAACAGTACCCTCAAGTGGGGCTGAGTACTGTGTAGTTAATATTCATGACCTGATGTGCAATATGAGTGTATATCCTCATGCGCTACTGGCCAAAAGAACCTCCATAGGAACCGTGCTAAGGTTTTTTCTACATAAGAACATAAAAATGGCGATACTGGGTCAGACCAAAGGTTCATCTAGCCCAGTATCCTGTCTGCCGACAGTGGCCAATACCAGATGCCCCAGATGGAGTGATCACGACAGGTAATCCTCACATGATCTCTCCCCTGTCACCTACCTCCAGAGAAACAGAGGCTAGGGATACCATTCCTACCCATCCTGGCTAATAGGCATTGATGGACCTAACCTCCATGAATCTATCTAGCTTTTTTTTGAACCCTGTTGAAGCTCTAGCCTTCACCACATCCTCTGGCAAGGAGTTCCATAGGTTGACTGTGTGCTGAGTGAAGAAAAACTTCCTTTTATTTGTTTTAAACCTGCTGCTTATTCTATTCCTAGATGCCCCCCAAAAAGATGATTGTGGGCGAGGCTCAATACGGCTTTTTGGTGCTTCTGAGGTACTAGGAGCTGCTGTATCTCCTCCCGCTGTATTGAGGTAACTCGGTATAGGAGATCCTTCTATACAATGAAGTAGGATCCAGATCCCTGGGTTTTCCCTTTCACCAGGACTCGGTTTATTTTTGTCACCTATTTCCTAATGTTGTCATATCTGTGGTCTTCAGCTTGATCTTGTCCAAAATTTTCCCTCCTTGGGTTAATTTGCCAAATTCTGGGGAACTGGCCTCCACTGCCCTGTCTGTTCTGAGGTATTAGACTGTGGGTCAAGCTCTGACACTTCCTTCTCTGGGGCAGTCTTCTCTCCCGCTGATCAGGTTTGTCTCCCCACGAGAGCAGCCTTCTGGTTTTGGGCCATTATTCGGGTTCTCAGTGCATTAGCGGCCCTTCTTTCTTTTTTTATTTTTAGAGTCCTCTTGGAGGGGGAAAACAAATCAGGGGATAGTTCAGCAAATATCGGGGGTTGACAGTCTATTGTAGACACTTCTCTTACTTCAGGTTCTTCCCCTTTTTCAGATTCCCCCACAGGGAGTAGTTTCAAATCTTGGGAAATCCCTTCCTATGAGTACTAGGTAAGGAAGTTGAGGGACTACCCTTGCCGTCACCCCAGTAGTGTTCCCTTGAATTTCAATCTGTACTGGCACAGTGAGGTAATAACAAACTGCCCCATGAACACACATGACCCCTGTACGTTTTGCCTGGAGCAGTTGTCTACGCTGCCAGCGTGCCTGAGATGAGCATGATAGCACTTCCTGAATGCTGTGGTTTCTACTCCATGTAACCTGATTTGCCTAGTGTATTGGTGTGGGGTTAGTGTGACCCCCACAAGATGTATTGGGGAGCGTGCATTTTCTCTTATATTGCATTGCATTGGCTCCTCTGTATTGGGACACTGTGCGGCTATGTGCCCCCATTCTCCCTAAGTGTAGCATCTGTAGGAAGCCCTAGGCATTACCTGGTCTCTCGGCTTGAGGCATCTGACCTCCTAAACTCCTCTAGCCTTGTTATTTTGAGTTCTTGTAGCCTCCAGTAGGTCGTCCCCTCCCCTCCTGTCTTCTCCCACTGGGGCTTCCTTGAGGGTTCAGGTACTGGAAATCTGAAGATTGGTGCTGTTAATTTTACATGGGGAGCTTCTCCCCTAACTGGTCGGATCACCTCTCTTGTGGGCCCTCCACTTCTCCACTAGTATGACAAGCTCATCATGGGTGGCTGGTTCATTCTGGCTCACCCGGTGCGAAGGTCTGGTGGTAGCCCCCTCATGTATTGGTCAATAACCAGTGCCTCTAGCGCAGTGGTCACCAACCAGTAGATCTTGGAGCCTCTGACAGGTTTGGCCAAGAGGCTATCAAGTGCCGGCACTTCAGCTGACCCTCTTCCTACTGCTGCCCACCTCCTGCCCTTTGTCTTGGAGCTGCCTCCCCCCACCCTGGGAGCTTCCTGCTTGCTGTGCAGGGCAGGGGAGGGAGAAGAAGGGTGCTGATGTCAAGATGCCCCCTCTCCTATCCTGTATCCTATCTCCACAGAGCAGAGAGGGGGCACAACAGTTTGCTGGCTGCTTTTGGGAGTGGTACAGGGCCAGGGCAGGGATGAACCTGCCTTAGCCCGACTGCACCACCACCCAGCAGCCACCTGAGGTCAGCAGTGCCCAGCTGCAGTGAGCTCTGAACCCCTGCCCCAGTCATGAACCCCCCTCCTGCACCTCAATCTCCTGTCCTAGTCCCAAGCCCCCTGGACCCAAACGCCCTCACAGAACCTATGCCCAGAACGCCCTCCTGCACCCCAACTCCCTGTCCCAGGCTTAGCTCAGAGCCCCTCTCACACTCCAAATCTCTTAGCCCAAGACCAGAGCCTGTGCTCCAAACCTCTTTCCCTGCCTGATGTAAGAGAGGGAGAATGGGGGAGGGAGGGAGGATGCAATCAGCAGGGGCAGGGCCTCAGAGAAGGGCACAAAGGAGGTGGGACAAGGGTATTTGGTTTTGAGAGAGATTTTGTATTGCACTTAAATTCAAAAGTGATCTCATGCTTAAAAAGGTTGGAGACCACTGCTCTAGCATTTCTTCAGGGCTACAGGCCTCAGGTTGTAACCACCTCCGGGCAAGATGGATGAGGTCATATAATTGAGAATGCAGAGGTTTGTTCTCCTGGTATCTCTATTTGTGATACCACTGAGCCTGCACTGAGGCTGTCACTCCTGCTCAGGCTAAGAATTCTGCCTTCAACTGGGGGTAGTCTGCTGCCGTTTCAGCGGGCAGGTCATGGTATGCCTTCTGGTCTTCTCCACATAGGAATGGACTGAATATACTGGCCCACCTGTCTATAGACCAGTCCTCACGTTCTTCAACCCTTTCAAAAGTGAGCAGTTAGGCTTCATTCATATTCTCGTTATATATATGCTGAAAATAGCCTCCTCCAAAACTGACAGAGCCCCCCTTGAAATACATGCATCTCTTAAAGCAGCCTCTGGCAAAACCAAAAGTTAGTGCTTGTGCACACATGGTAAAGAAAACTGGACATGCCTTGAAAATTACACATCAGGGCTGTTAGTCTTCGTTGTTTGAAAATTAGAGTGATTCCCAAGCAGTACTGACTCACTAGTACTGGAATTGGTAGTCTCCAGTGTACCAGTTCTTCTTATTCCATGTTTGCACAGGATTAGAGAAAACAGGATACAGCATTCTGTGCACACTGCCATGCCAGGCATTCTGACTAGGGATGGTAGCGTGTAACGGTTTACACGATTAACCGATAAGCCTGGATTTATCGATTAATCCTTACAACTACACACACCCTCTAGCTGCCTCTGTATCAGAGGCAGCAAGGAGAGGTGGAGGTGGGAGCATACTGACTCCCCTGGAGTTGCTGCCTCCCCCCACACTGATGGCGGGAGCTGGTATATGTGAGAAGCAGGCTTTCAAGCCAGCACTTATCCGCTCCCATGGAGTGGCTTACGCCCCACAAGCTGGCTCCCCATGAGCACTGTCTCTCACCTGCCCCTCCCCTCTCTGTAAACCTGTAATGGCTAAAAAAATCCAGGGGTTACACATTTACACAAATATACATTAGTTAACATCCCTAATTCCAAGGGTACATCTATACAGTAGCACATACCTCAAAATAAGCTATGCAATTTGAGCTACGCGTATTACATAGCTTATTTCGAAATCTGGTGCTGAATACACAGCGTTGATTTCAAAATAAATCACTATTCCAGCGTCTTCCTTATTCCTCATGCAATGAGGTTTACAGGAAGCCAGAATAAGAAGCCCATTATTTCAAATTTATTTAGAAATAACGGGCTTGCTGTTAAGTCGCACAGAATGCTATTTCAGGAATGGACATTATCCCAAAATAGCGCTGTTGCGTAGACATATCCCAACTGATTGATACCCTCCATGCCTCAAACTGTCCAGTGGCTGCAGGATACTGGAGCGTGCAGAAGTTTGCAAGTGATGGTGCCAGGCATAGAGCAGGCACATTGGTACCACAAATTGTTCTCCTCCACGTAGTCATGGTGCTGATGCAATGTGTGTCCAAAGGCTTTATTTTTCTTGTAACAATTTATCCTGGATCTTTGCTTTTTCCTTTGGTAGATAATGGTCCTTCCACCCAGAGGCCTGGGTGACTGCCTCAGTCCATCTAAGGCAGGAGTTCCTGCTTAGTAAATGACAAAGCATGTGTTTGGTGCATGGTAACAAAAAGAATCTTTTCTTTTGTGGCCTTGCCCTGAAGTACAACACAAACTGATGCTTTTATCTACTTGATCAGCCTTTTTCTTCAAAATCTATAAAAATCAATACGGTTCAGCATATTGGTCTTGTAATGAATCAATTCCATGACCTGCCTAATAGCCCATCATAGCCATCCATGAGAGCACCTGCCTGTTTGACCACTGAACAGGGAGGGAAGACTCCTCTGGGTTGGAAAACAATAGAATTATTGTACCAATGGAGGAGCTTCACCGCAGTAGGCACTGTGGTCTCAGATACCCTCTTGGCAGGTGAAAAGTAGTCTCTTCTAGGAAATGTTGGAAATCAAGTGACACCCAGTGCTTAATTGCATGTAAATTACCGGTTACATAGACACAGCTGGTGACCTTGAATGTTTGTAAGTGAAACATAAGATGTTACAAATAGGATAATGCAATTGCAGTACAAGGTTTCCTTTTGTTTTAGTGTGGTTACCAGGACTACAATAAGTGTTACATAGACTGGAAGGGTGGGGAAAAGAAGGCAGGATATTTCAAACACTTTTCCCTGATTTGAGGGTACACAGCAATGGGAATCCTGCTCTTGTTGTAAAGACTTTTAGAATTGCTCAATGAAAGCAGAAAAAACTAAAAAACAATGAGTAGTCTTGTGGCACCTAAAGAATAACAAAACATGTAAATGGTATCATGAGCTTTTGTGGGCACAGCCCACTTCTTCAGATGACTGGAGTATGCTTGGTAGTGATATTGACACTTACAGGACAAGACTGCCCTCTGCAGTATGTGCACTATAGCACACTGATTTACCTGCAAGGATAATATTGTGTAGATTGTCCTACTTCCATCTCTTCAACCTCTGACATTTTTTCTCCCTGCTCCTATAAATGGTGGAAGATACCCCATGTTATTCTGAAAATAAGATTTTGATGTCTAAGACAGTGTTTCTCAACCTTTTTTTATAAAGTACCCCCTTTTAAAAAAAATAAGTACCTACAGTTTTCAGACGCACAATTTTTTTCTACCATTGCAACACATTTGTTTAAACAACTTTATCATAGCCTGGTGGGCGATGCAATTTTTGGGTGTAAAAAGTACAAAAATAATACAGTGCTATAAAACTTTAAACAAAAATTCAGTTTTCTCCAAATTTCAGTTGTGTTGACATCCCCCCCAGACTTCTCTCGAGTACCCCTGAGGGTACTCATACCACTGGTTGAGAAACACTGATCTAAGAGAGAAAAGCGCTGTTCTAGGCAGTTTTCTTTCAGTTTCCAAAAATGCCATATTAGAGTAGTCAGTCATTTTTTGTCAAGGTCCAAATATCTTGGTCAAGGTATAATCAAGGTCCAGAATCCAAAGAAAATAATAACTCCCACAACAACTATGATAAGTAATAAAAAGACTTTGGGTCCATTCAAAAGCATCTGGTAGTCCAGATTTGGCCAATGGTTTGCCTGTTGACTATTCCTGCATATGGTTTCATCGTCTGCAAATAGGATGACCTGCTGTCCCAATTTTAAAGGGACAATTCTATATTTAAGCCCTCCTCTAGGTTTCCTAAATTTTTTCTTAGAAATGGGCACATTGTCCCATACTTACTGTCTCTCCCCCTCCCACCAGTACTGACAGGTCTTGTGACTGGCTGGATCCCTGTTCCCCAGCCACTTACCTACTAGTGATGAATGGGGGGATCCACTGGCCAATAATGGGGGTGGGGGTGCAAGGTTGGTGGTGGGGCACTGATGCAGCATGCAAAGCTGGCCACTTTCCCTGCTGGTCTGTCAGCACAGCCTCTCATTGCAGGGACTGGCCCCCATCCCATTTCTGGCCAGCAATGGCTCTGTGCTGTGAGCTGCCATCGCTGGGGAACAGTGTTCCCTCTACACTGTGTGGCAGCACAGCTTCACAGGTGACTAATCAGCCCCGTCCAGTCAGAGGCTCAAGGTTCCGTGAGTACAGGGAACACTGCTGGTGAGTACAGGCAGGTGCCAGGCAGCGGCTGGTTACATGTTGTCTCTGCTGCTCATCCATCAGCCCTTTACATGCTCCCCTTCTTGCTGTCCTCTCCCTGCTTTGCCCCTTTATCCCCCCTAGCCACACTGCCCCTCTATATTCTTCCTCCTCCCCTCCGATGGGATGCATTCAGCTTCCAGTTCTGTGCAGACAGCCAGCCCCTGACTGTAGAACTCAGCTCCTTAGCAGTCTGGCTGGCAGCCTCCTTCCTTCTTCCACTGCCTTTGGCTGGGATGTCACCCCAGAAAAGCCCCAACCCCTTTGGCCCAGGACCCTGATCTGGAAGGGCCAAGCCCTGCATGTGCCAAAGCCTCACACAGCACTGGTATGAGGAAGCCTCTCAGCCCCTCTGTTAAGCTATGGAGTGGTGATTGTAGAGGGGAGGGAATGATTTCCAGTTTGTTCATGCCCCGACCCTGCCCACTCCATAGCAGGCCCCGATGCTGAGATTTAGCACCTTCTTCACCTGCTCTCCCCCATGTCCTGCCCCCAGGGAGTGCAGGGCTGCTGCTGAGCCACCTCTCTGACTGGGTTCACTGAAGCCCCTGAAGTCAGGTTCCCTGGGTTCCGAAGCACAGTGCATCCTTGGGGCTTAACCCCGTCCTGTGTGAGGTGAATACAAGTAATTTCAACAGGTGTGCTATATTCAGCATAGGGAAATAGGGTCACCCTAGCCATAAGTCTGCATGTCACTGAAATCATGTCACATAGTTTGCAGGATGAGATAATCTTTTCAAGTGTGTTACCTGCAAATGACAGCATCATTCTGCACACTTTCATAACCATTAATACCGTTTCACACATGCTTTAACTATATTTACAGCAATTAAAGGGTTATAGGCATACAGAATGTTTCAGGGGACTGGAAGCAGGACAGAGATGCTAATTTTTGAGTGACCAGTTCAACTCCAAGCCATTCAAGTCGTGACTAGAAGTTACAGTCATCTGACTACTCTTTGGCAGTAATTTCCTATCTGAGGCTGTGTCTAGACTACACCTCTCTGTCGACAGAGAGATGTAGATTAGGCACGTCGAAATTGCTAATGAAGCAGGGATTTAAATATCCCGTGCTTCATTAGCGTAAACATGGCCGCCGCTTTTTTCCGACACGGAGCTTTTTTGAAAAAAAACAAAAACAAAAACAGCAGTCTAGACGGGGATCTGTCGAAAAATAAACCCTTTTTCGACAGATCTTGTAAACCTCATTTTTTGAGGAATACAGGATCTGTCGAAAAAGGGTTTATTTTTCGACAGATGGCCATCTAGACTGCCGGGTTTTTTTCGAAAAAGCTCCGTGTCGAAAAAAAGCGGCGGCCATGTTTACGCTAATGAAGCACGGGATATTTAAATCTCTGCTTCATTAGCAATTTCGACGTGCCTAATCTACATCTTTCTGTCGACAGAGAGGTGTAGTCTAGACACAGCCTTAGTGGCCAAGTGTTCACATTCTACATAAACCCACTATAAATACCAAAGTCAGCACAGCCTGCCACTCACTGCAGGGACTCATGACTGTGTCATTGACTTTGAGCTCAGATCTGGATTTAACCTTTTGCAGTCCCAGACCTCATGTCATGACCTATGCACACCCCGTCCCTTTGGGGACAGTGTACATGGGTGTGGACTCCAACTAGTTGGCCGTTGAATTGTTGGCAATCTCTCTCTCTGACTAGGAGCACTGACTCTTGGTCCAGGGTTGTACTGCCTAATGGCTAGAGACAATGAGGCGCAACCCACTAACTCAGAGCAGCCCAGCTTAGTAGCCAAAGTGCATAGGGGATGGCCCCTTAACTCCAGGCGAGATGGCCTAGTAGCCAAGGTCAATAGGGGTAGGCCCTTTAATTCAGGGCAGCATGGCTTGGTAGCCAAGGTCTGTAGTGGTCAGCCCCTGTTACAGGGCAGTATGGCCTAATGGCTAGAGTCAGTTGTAGTCATCCCCTGTCTCGAGACAGTATGGCTTAATGGGCAAAGTCGATAGTTAGCCCTTATTCCAGGGTCGTACAGCCTATCAGCTACAGTCAGTGGGGTTTGGAGACAACCATCTTGGAAGGGGGACCCAAGCCCACCCTACTCCACTGCGTCCCGACCCAGGGCCCTGTGAGTGGCAGAGCGGGCTATCATGCCCTCAGCAGGGAATCCAGCTAAAACATGCTGAGTTTACCTGGGTGGGAGGGGCTGCTCCTGCGCCTTCCCTTGGTCACTTCCTATCAGTGCTGGTGGGTCGGCATCCCATCTGGTCATTGGGTCTTCCGGTTCCCTGGTAGCCACTTCTCCCTGGGGCTCCTGTGGTGCTGAGTACCAGCGGTCTTCTGGGACTCTGATTCCAGCTATTAGGATCACTGGCTGGTGAAAACCGGGAGCTCCTGCTGAAAGTCTTTCTTCTTCCGTGGCCAGCCCAGACTGAGCTGATCTCTTGCCCTGTATGCTGCCCCAGCATTTGGAGCATACCCATTCTGGGTGAAGGGGCGGGACTTCCTCTGCCCACAGAGTTTTAACCCCACTTGCTTCAGGTGGGTATGCACACCCTGCCATACCTCACCTTTGAAGTCCTTTTACAGAATCAGAAGAAACCTGTAAAGTAAGAAGTAGGTCTTATCACCTCTCATGCTTATGTCAGGAAGATCCATAGGACTCTTATGCCATTTCTGTTGTATGAAGTGATGTGCCATAACACTGTTGCTTACAAGCAGATTGCACAAGATAACTTGCACTAATATCTGGTGAAATTATGTCTCCATTTCCCCTCACTGATTCACGGTCTCCCACTCCTGGCACAATACTTTGAGTCTCAATTTCTTCTCTGGGTGGTTGGATGAGATGGCTTTCTGGGGTAATGAAACTGCATCCGTGCAGTGTTCCCTTTGATACAGGGGAATGAAAACATGAGTCGTCTGTCCATCCTCGCACTATACAGATGGTTCTTCTGAGCCTCAAGCTCACACTGCATCAGTTGTCATAGCAGTTTCTTTCACCTGCATTCTAACTACAAAGTCACAGTCTTCAGCCTCCATGCAAGACTCACATGGTCTGTTATCCAAAGCACACCCCCCCAGGGTTCCATCACCCCCTCATCAACTTTAGGATTTCCCCCCCGCTCCCCACTATTTCCAAGTTGTTCCACAGATCTTTCAGACTTCTGCCCCAGCTGATAGTGATGTTACTGCATTCAGATTCTTAGTGGGAGAACCTTTCACAGCTCTTTCCTCTTTCCTGGCCTCTCCAAGGAGAAACTGCCAGGTACTCCCTAGGCCTATTGTCCTGACCCCTTGCCGGCACGCTTGGCTTCCAACCTGCAATCCTCCATTCCTTGAATTCTACTCCCCTTGAAGGCCAGCACACCATGTGACAGACAAGTAATTGGGAATCCACAGAAGACAACATGAAGAGAAGGAAGATGATCAAGTCTCCTTTCAACATAGGAAGCACGACAAAGCTCTGGAAAGAGTAGACAAGACATTACTCAGCCAAGTGAGAAGGGTAAAACAGACACAGGTTTAAAGTTTTGAATCCAAGTGATTAAAGTCAAGCTGCTAATTGAAGCTGCCTATTTTTAAAGGGAAGGAGCATGACAAAGGCCAGGCTACTTTTATTTTAGGGCCTAACATGAGTTAGCTTTGAATATTTGAGCCAAGCTTTTGAAAATTATTGCCAATACAGTTATTTCTTATCCTTACAGTGTTACCTTAAGAGTCTTCTTGGAATCATTTTATTATCACAGAAACATAAAACTTACATCTCACTTTTCTTTGCAGCAGTTTGTTATTAGGAGTAGTCAGTGTGTAATTTACCAACCCCAGATATCTGTTCACCTATCTACAATTCCAGTTCATTTATGAGTGAGGGTGTCATCTTCTTGTTCTAAGGCTGGAATGGCAGGAAATTTGATTTAAGGGAAGTAAGGTCACTTTATAATGAAAGTTTATGTCAGGTGATTCTGTGATGTTTGGGGGTGGGGGAAGAGGTGCACCAAACGATGCTAGAAAATCAGGGCTACACTGTGTATTGCTAAAAGGGAACTGGAGATCCCCTGGGGAGAGGAGCTTGAGCTCTCTTAGGCTACGTCTAGACAGCTTCCCTCTTTCTCAAAAGCCTATGCAAATGAAGCGAGGATTAGCATATTGACACGCTTCATTTGCATAATGAATTAGGAGCTGTTTTTGCGCAAAAAGGCGCCGTCTACACAGCACATTTTTTCAGGAAGAATGGCTCTTGTGCAAGAGGGGTTTTTTTTCGCAAAAAGACGCTGTGTAGACAGTGCCTTTTTGCACAAAAAGCCTCTTGCGCAAAAACAGCTCCTAATTAATTCTGCAAATGAAGCATGGCAATATGCTAATCTGTGCTTCATTTGCCTAGGCTTTTGCAGAAGAGAGAAGCTGTGTAGACATAGCCTTACTGTTTTTCCCCTTTCTGCGGTTCCAGTGAGAACTGAGGATGGGAGACAGCAATTCCTGTGACTGAGGAGAAAGCTCCGCAACAGAGAGACTTGCTCAGGTCCTGACTGCCCATTTGTGCTATTGCATTGCTGTGCCAGAATTTACCTGCACTTCCATTTGGGAGGAGTCTATCAATGTACCCTTGCCACAGGCCATTTTATTGCATTCTTCCCCTCCAACCATTTTGTTTGCTACTAATGATTCCAAAAGAGCATGGTTTCCTCCAGCACACAAGAAGGTATAATATTTCCATTATCCTGAGTGCAGGGCCTGGTAAAGCTTTCAGTGATAACAGTGTAACTTAAGGAAAGATACATCAGAGCAAATGATGAGCACGCTCACTGATCATTCATCTTAATTACACTGACAAGACAGTTGGCCCAAAGTTAGCAGATACTACAGAGAAAGAAAATACACAGCCTTCAGTATGAATTTTGTCATTAATTTAAGTATGTTTTCCCACCACATTCCCAAAGGGCATGATTTATTATGCCATGCAAAGCCACAGCACAAACAGAGGTTTAATTTTCAAGGCTGTTTCCCAACCACATAAGAACCTCAAACAGCACCCAACAGTACAGAAAACCAACCCTCTGTGCTAATTCAGCCTTTACAACTCCCTAAACACTTAAAAAAACCTAACTAATCTCTCATATATAGAGAGAGGAGACAGACCCTTCTCCTTCTACACAACTGTCTTCACTCTCTCCTGAGTGACTACCGAAAGCAGACAGCTCTGGTCCTACCCTGAAAAAGCGGTTAACTGTTTCTCTGCCAAACCAGGGCCATGGTCTGCATAGTCTATCACCCGCCAAGACTAGGATTACATGAAGCCATTTAAATTAACTCACTTAAAAAAGTGACTATAATTTTTTCTGTTAAAAAAACCCCTGTCTGCTGGTGAGCAGCAAAGTTCTCTGTCTATTTTCACCAGGGAATCCATTCACCCTCTCATTCCCTTACATCCTCGACTTCTCCAACTTCTCCTCTGAAACCCTATATTACAGGCACTTTTCAGGCAAGTAGGAAGGGACAAGACTTCCTTTGTAATTTGTCATTGAGAGGCTATTGAATACTGTTCCATTCAGCCTCCCAGGTCATAAAGCTTACACAAACGCTTTACTGATAAGAACAGGCACAAATATGAGAACACATAATCTTCTATGACCTACACCAGCATTTCTCAGACTGGGGACCATGGACTCCTGGGGGTCTGTGAGAGGTACTCCAGGGGTCCAGGGACTCCACTGATCAACTTTTCCTCCTACTTCAAACTGCCTCCTGCATGTGGGGGAACAGCGGGAGCCCAGGACTAAGGCCAATTCCCTAACTGCCTTTCTTCTAAGCAGCTGCCATCTAGACCCCTGTGGCCCCTCAGTGCATGTGCTCTGCCTCTGCCCAAGTGCTGGCTCTGCAGCTCCCATTGGCCGGGAACTGCAACCATTAGGAGCTGCAAGGATGTCACCTGCAGGCACAAGGAGAACACATAGAGCCTCCTGGCTGCCCATGTACCTAGGGTCTGTAGAAACCTGGTGGCAGCTTCCTGGGAACTGCAGTAAGTGCTGCTGGTGTCCCACACTCTGAACTCCCTCCATCCCAACTGCCCCAGCACAGAGTCCTCTCCTACAGCTTTTGTAGCTCGCACCCAACCATCTGATCACTCTGCCTCAGCACTGAACCTCTCCTGTACTGCAAAGCCCTCATTCCCCTACTGCACTCAAAAGCCTAGACCCCTAGTGAGAGCCCTCACCCCCCCTTCTGCATCCCAGCTTCCCTACCCCAGCCTGGTGAGAGTGAGTGAGGGTTGGGGATGAGCTAGCAACAGAAAGAGGGGGGATGGAGCAAGCAGGAGTGGGTCCCCAGAGAAGGGGCTGGGTGAGGGCCCAGTGAAAAAAATTAAATCAAAATAGTAGTTCTCGGGTTGCTAAAGTTTGAGAACGGCTGATCTAGACCATTGGTCTGTTGGATGATAGCCAACACTGCGCAGGTGCTGTGACCAATATCATCAACTGGGGTAAATTAATGTAATTCTATTGATTTCATTAGATTCCATTCTATTAGCACTGACTGAAGATCTAGCTCCATAAGTCCATCTACTTAAGATATGATCTTACAGCAAGTAAAGCCAATGTAAACTTTGTTATTAGCTTTAATAAGAGCAGAACTCTTAAATTCCTGGGTTGCTGCTCAGCAGATTGAAAATGGGTTATGGAGCCATTCACTTTAACTTTCCATTTTAGCACACTTTGGGAAAAAGCTCAAGAATCATTATTGGCCAATTTTTCATACTGGATAACATTTTGGCATGTAAACATTTATTTAAATACACACATTTAAAAAGCCATACCAACTTTGGCCTTAACAAGAGCGTGACAGAGGGTCTGCCAATGATTTATTTAATGACAAGGAAAAAAAACGAGATGAAAGATTTTAAGAAGCTTGGCTAGATTGGATACAGTGATCTGTGGAAGTCTTAACTTGAATTTGACATGAGAGAGGCTGCATTGCTCATGGTTTAAATATACCTCTTCTGTTGGCCATCTCTGGCAGGATGCATCATGCATTTGTTCACCATGCTTACTGTGTGGGGTTGCATCTTGAGAAAATTGGTTTGTAAAACAAGGAGAGCAGCCTTGGATTGAAGGGGGGAAGGTACCTAATCACAGTACCCTACGCAAAGGTATAGGCAAGGACTCTCTGGCCACCAAAGCAAGATGTCTCTCTGGCCACAGAGGTCAGAGACTGGACTTCCTCTTTATACATATGAGAGCTTCTTTTTTCTCTGCAGCTAAGCAACCAGAGCCTGCCTCTCTGGGTTTGGGAAATTAGCCAGATGAGACATGTGATGCAAACTGCTGCTTTTAATTTAATGTAATTCTCTTGCTCTCTATTTTAAAAAAATCTTTTTCTCCAGAAACTGTCAGGCGATGTGGGGGTTTCATTTTATGCAACTTAAACATGAGTGAATTTCTTCAATCTGTAGAGACCCAGGAGACAAAGCTATGTCTGAGAGTAGGGCTTGTGCTCCAGACTTGGTTAGGAGGCATGGACAGAGGCGTACTTTTTGAGAGGGGCACATTGCTTAGGCTTCAGTGGGCACACAGGAAGGAAGAAACTGAAGAATCAAGGATCAGACATGAGCTAATGAGGGGACAGATAGCTAGGTGGGTTTAACTGCTTATGAAAATGAGGCAATAATATGAATGGTTTAGAAACACTTGTGAGTTAAACACATCTGAAACTAGCTTTTAAGTGCATTTCACTCAGATAATTCTAAAATAACCTCATCTTTCCTTTCATTTTTCCCTGTGAATATCTTTTTCTAGTTTCATTTGTTCCAGCTTTCAGCTAACAGGGAGGTTTTGGACCAAGTCAAGGGTTATTATGGGGATTCTGACAGAACCTTTACTATTAGAGCACAGAGAACATCACTTTATTTATTTACTCTTCTCCAAGTAGCTATTTAAAGAATTATAACCATATACATGTTAACAAGTAACATATAATGTTTCCATGGAACATACATTTTCTCCTTCAATGGTAAATGTCAACATATGACTTTCTTGTTACCATAAAATGCCCGGGATGACTAACAATAGTTTCAATATGATGTTCTACAAGGAGGACTATGATAGAAACACTCCTAGGACAGAATTCTCTACATGTAATTTTAGCAGCTACTGCATACCCCAGCTGAGAATAAATCTAAGTTCACACATTGAAACATTTAAAATTATTTTACACATTTAGACAAGTTCATCTCTGGTGCAATTCCACTGATTCCAAAATCATGTTATCAGGTATAATCTAGCCTATTATTTCTGAACAAGAAAATTAGGACTCTGTCCACTCTACTATACAAAGGACATTGGCAAATGAACATTAATTTCACATGGCAGGCCAGAAATGATTACAGTAAAGACTACAACAAACTGACATTCATTTAATGGAAGAATCTACTATCTCCTGATAATCTTGCCTTCCTAAATTCTTCCAGGACACCTTATAACATGCAAGAAAAACAACAGTAATCATAATGATGGCCCCCCCAATGAGGTCATAAATGCTGGGAAAGATGCGGAGCACCGCAAGCTGCAGAATCATGGCTGTCACAATCTCTAAGTGTTGCACTGTGCTGACCAGAGCTGGGTGAAATTTATTCAAGGCATAATAGACCCCCAAGAAAGCCACAGTAGAACATATACAGATAGCAATGAGATAGCTCCAGGTTTCTCCATCCAGTGGTATAATTGGCTCTTGAAGAAAAAACATGGTGGAGGCTCCCCACACAGTTCCAGTCCAACCAAAAGTAAATAATGCAGTCCACATGCTGACTTGATCTTTGATTGACTTGTAGACAATCATGGAAAGAGCTGTGGTCAGGCCTGCCATAACTGTCATGGTGTAGCCAAAGGCTTCTTTCCAGACACTGAGCAAAGAGTTTTCTTCATTAACAATGTTGGGGAACATGACCAGGCAAACACCAAAGATACTGCTAACCACTGTCATTATGTCTATATAAACCATTCGTTCATCTATTAGTAAAAAAGCCAAAATGGCACTAAAGACAGTGGTGGTGGCTCTCCACATAATGGTTCCATTGCTTGGGGGTACTATAGTGAAGGAAGTGTAAGCACAGGTAATGGAGATAACATTGCAAACACCGTAAAAGAAGAGTTGCAATCTGTGTCCTTTTGGTCCAAAGGGGTCCTCGTGGTAGTAACACACAACAATGACAGACAACACTTGTATGACTGAACGAACAAAAATTAGTTCTAGAGATGGCACTTTGGATCGATCAGAAACAAGTCTAGTTATCAGAGCCACACAGCCATGAGCCAAGGCAGAGGCAAAAAGCACTACCCAAGTCTTTCTGGACTGAGATATGCTTCTGTCTGTAAAATTCTGGTGTTGACCAGTCTCACTGTCTTCCATTTCTTGGGCTGGCTGAGGTTGGATATCCATAGTTCCAAAGAAGGCTCTTCCTTTCCTTTTTCTGTCACTCAGCAATCTTTTTTTTGGATTGTCTTCCACAAAGCTTCCCATATCATCACTGGTTTCATCAGAAACCTCTTCTCCAGGTTGGGGATAATGGGATGTATATTTCACTGTCACTGTGTTGGGATGAATTTTCACTCGTTTTTTGACTGGACATTGTTTGGAAGAGGTATCCATTTCCTCACAGAACTAGGTCTGGTCTGGAAAAAAACCAGATTGTTATTTTTATTCACCCAATACTGTAAAATACATTTGCACTGCAGTCTTGATTGTTTACAAATTATTGGCATGAACCTAACCTTTATTTTTATTTGTCAATGGAAGTTGCTCAGTATCTTTCAAAACCAGGACACTTTTATTTAAAATGTCTAAAAATAACTCTAGGTGCTTGTTTTGAAAATATCTATTATTATTACATTGCTTCTTAAAAAGAGGCATTCAAAATAGGGATGTGAATATTTAACTGGTTAACCGGCAAGCCTCACCCTTAGTGGGTGAAGCTTACTGGTTAAGGTTAATGAGTGGGGGCAGAAGCAGCTCCCAGACTGCCATGGGCAGGGTGCTGCTCCCGCCCTGTCGCGGACTGGGGCTGCTCCAGCTGGGTTGCTCCAGCAACCTCCCCACCTACCCTCCCCTTTAACTGATTAACCAGTTAAACAATATGTTTAACCAATTAACTAATTAAATGGAATTTTACATCCCTAATTCAAATTAATAACAACCACTTTTATTACAATAAAAATAATTTCCTCATTGGACTGTTTAGATCAGGTAGTTATTCTGTAATCATGAAAGTTTTTTATTCTTTACCAACTTCTAAGGGGAAAAGAGAATTACAGATTGAAAATGAAATTTGGGTTAGAGAAGACTAGGGACATTTTTGTCAATTCAGAGTAAAGCAACCCCGGGTCAGGCCGATGGCATCACTGAACATTTCAGTAAACTAGGCACATGTACCCCAAAACTATAAAAAATACTAAAATAATTTTTCAAATTCTCTGAAGCTCTTGGGGTATATTATTATCTCCAAAAACTGTTCACTTTGTTTTTCAAAGGAACTTCAGTTAGGAAAAAAAGACTGTAAAAATGTTAGAAAAAGAAGCTGTGCCCTCCTGGGCAGCGTAGAGGAGAACAAGTGGATTTTGCCACTGTTTCAAAATGACAAAGATATCCAGATTATATTAAAGTGAACATCACACATTTTTCCATTCTACCTCACTAGGTGCCTTATTTTTCACCTAACCTAGCTGAATTGCTACATCTATATATATGTAAAAGTTTTTCCTGCTGCACAATAGAATGACATCATCAGGCTCCCTGGCCACAAAAGCAAAAGCGGGCAGAGAGAGGAGGGGTTGGCAAGCAAATCAAGCAGCAAGCACAGCCCCCTAGTTTATTCTATAAACAAGAAAATTAATACACTCATAGATTTTTAAAGCCTGAAGAGACCATTATGATTTCTATCAAATCTGATTTTCTGCATGACATAGGCCAGAGAATTCCAACCAGTAGTGCCTTCAGTGTAAGGAACATTTCTTCCTGTTACTCAAGTAAATATATCAAATGCAATAACTCATGTTTGCACTATTACGGCATATAGTTTAGATTAACAGATCCTAAGACCTGAAGGGACCATTGTGGCCATCTAGTCTAATCTCCTCAACAACATAGGCCACATAATAATTACTGTAACAGATCTTTTAGAAAAACACCCAAATTGATTTAACAATTCTCAGTGATGGAGAATCCACCATGATGCTTAGTAAATTGTTCCAGTTTTAATTATTCTCACTGTTAATTTATGCCCTATTTTTAGTCTGAATTAGTCTAGTTTCAAATTCCAGCCACTTGATTGTGTTACACCTTTCTCTGCTAGACTGAAGAAGCCATTAATAAATATTTGTTCCCCATGTAGGTATTAGAGATAAGGCTGGCAGGATTTGACTGAAATCGTTAGTTGTTGGTAAATGTTGATTTCAGCTGACACACAGAAATAGACCAAGATATCCTTCTACAACAGTGATAAACTCTTCCCTAGTTCCTCCCCCTCCTCACCAAGTGACCATTTAGACTTCTGCTCCCTCCAAGTTCCTGTGGAGGTTGATATGGTGAGGCAGTGGCCTCCCTCCAAGCCTGAGATGGAGGCACTGCTGCACTCTCCCTGGTGGATGGAGCCAAGTCAGCCCCACCCTGTGCACCAGAAGCAGAGGGGAGGGACAGGAAGGAAGATTTAAAGAATTGGGTTTGTTTAGTGTGGAGAAGAGACTGAGAGGTGATATGATAATCACTTTCAAGCACCTAAAAAGATGTTACAAGGAGAAGGGAGAAAAAGTATGTTCCTTGATCTCTGATGATGGGAACAAGAAGCAATGGGCTTAATTTGCAGCAAGAGAGGTTTAAGTTGGACATTAGGAAAAAAAATTCCTAACTGTCAGGGTGGTTAAGCAGTGGAATAAATTGCCTAGGGAGGTTGTGGAATTTCCATCACTGGAGATTTTAAGAGCAGGTTAGGCAAATACCTGTCAGGGATGATCTAGATGGTATTTGGTCCTGCCTGAGATCCTGATATCCCTTCTAGTTCTAGTATATTATGATTCTGTAAAATGCAGGGCCTTCATCTAAGTTGCACCAGAGCCAGGAAAGGAGGCAGAAGTCCCTAGACCACTACAGGATGACAGATGAAACCCCAAACTGTGTGGCATCATGCCCCCAGAGAAGACTGAGAATGGGGAAAAGCCTCTGGGATTACTGTCCACTACTTACCCTGAGGACTCTGAGGACTGGCAGACTACAGAACCACACCAATGGACTGTGGTAGGAAGTAGTCCATGGGAACTAGACATTATTCAGTTTGTGCTGTTGCAGTACGAGTCAGCATATTTCAGTAGGATTCTCACTGTTAGGGCCCAGAGCTGGGACCTGGTGGAGCATGGGGGCCCGCCCCCACACTCTCTGCAACCAATCCTAGGGTGGTAGCCTACTAATTTTAAGCCTGTGCTTTGTGACTTGCTCCAACCAGAAGGCTGCAAGCGCCTAGACTATGTCTGCTGTTTGCCTTATTAGGAGGGTAGGCTAAAGACTGCTTATTGCACTGCCGTGCCCAGGGACTCAAGAGCTTAGTCAGTATCTATTGCCTGCCTGTGATGGGGTGAACTAAGTCCAGAGGCTTCCTGCTGGAGGCCTTTCAGCCCTGCCTCACCCTGCCCTAAAAAAGAGCAGAGGAAAAGTCCTTTAGGTGGCCTACAGTGGCGGCACAGAAGCTGCCAATCAGAGAGACTGCTAGAGCAACCAGTCAGGGGCCAGAATGGCCATTTATAAGGAAGCAGCAGAGGCTGAGCAGTCAGTTGCCACTTGGAACTTGAACAGGAAGAATAGGGAGCCTGGCTGGTTGGAAGAGCAGCAGGACCATGGACAGTCTGAGCCCAGAACATAGCCAGATGCAACCAGGCCAGGGTGCCTTGATGAATCCTGTTGTTCTGGCTGAAGACTGAGCCCAGGGAGGGCTGCAGAAAGAACACCAACTGAGGGGACCAAGATGGACCCCTGCTGGGCTGTTAGGGAAGGCAGTGCTTCCTTCCTCTGGGAAGGAAGCCTTGGTGCTATGGCCCCAAACCAGAGTGTGAGGAAGAACTAGAGACTGTATGTCCTCAGCCAGGGGGTTAGTTGCAGAAGACCCACAGAACTACCATCAGCTATGGGGTGCTTGTGAGAAGCAGGTGCCACTCCATTATAAGATCTGGAAGAAAATCAGGCTCACACCTGACTAAAAAATTGAGTGATTGCAGACATGTACTGGTCAAAATGGGGGTGCTAGTGAGATGTGGGTGCTGACTCCATTACACTGCCTTTGCCAGAAGGCTTAGGCTAAAGACTTCTTACTGCTCTGTCCAGCCCAGAGAGTAAGAGCCTACCTAGACTGTGGCTACTGTCTGCCTTAGCTAAGAACCTTGGGCTAGGGAGTACTGATTAGCTTTGGGTTCTTTCCTGATGCAACACATCAGAGTGACCTCCCTCTAAGCCTGAGAGGGAAGGACCACTAATGTGGCATTGAACCCAGGTCCTCTGCATGCAGAGGGTGCTGTAGGCCAGATGAAGGCATAGGGTGTGGGGCTAGATTTAGCCCATGTTTGACATCTCTATTCAACCTCAACCAAAGTCAACTATGTTGGATGCAAGAATCAGGATGTCAGCATATACCATCACAATGCTCCCTTCTGGCCTAAACCTGTGATTCTAGGATTGCTGGGAAAGGGGTTTCTACACAGGGTGCACCAATATGCCCTCTAAAGGTGAAGGAGTGTGACACTGTGGCTATGTCTAGACTGCAGAGTTTTTCCGGGACCCCAAAGGGATCCCGGAAAAACTCTGCCACGTCCAGGGAATGCATCCACTTTTTCGGAACAGTTTCTGAAAAAGCAGGCACACTCTTTCGGCATCCCAATATTCCTCATTTTACGAGGAATAAGGGATGTTCTGAAAAAGGAGGTTTTTCCGACATTTGGCCCCATGTAGACGGGCCAAATGTTGGAAAAGCCTCTTCTGAAAAAACAAGTGGAAAAAGATACGCAAATTGCGGTTTGCAATTTGTGTATATTTAAAAAAAAAACAAAAAAAACCAAGCCCCCGGCAGTGTAGACATAGTCTGTGTTACCCATCTTTGAAGGGGTTACATGCCTTCCCTGGCCTGGGAAGACATGTTCAGCCTGCAGAGCCCGTGTGAGGTATCAGGCCTGTACACTGGCACTGACAGTGACACGTCCTGATCAAAGAAGCCATCACAAGTTTGGGCTTCCAGTAGAATGGGGTCCTGCTCCTGGACAGGCAGCCTGGGGCTTGCTATCAGTCAAGAAAGAGGAGGGCTGGCTCCTGGAGAATGGACTACAGTACACACCTTGAGATAGGGCAGGCTGATGCGTATGTGCGATCTGCCCAGTAAAAGGAATGTGACCAAGTGGGAGTACCCAGACAAAAGGAACTAATACAGAATTCGTAGTTTTCCAATAGAGAACAGCTTCAATTCTCTGAAGTGCGCTTTTAGTGCCTTTTACAGTTGAAACTGATAGCCATCTGTTACAGGTGCACAGTAGCATAACTGTGTGGCACAGGCCTACTGTACAAGCTGCAGAGAAGCCAGACACCAGATGGTAGTGAAAGTTCTAAGGGGGCCCTGCAGTCCCCATGCCATTCCTCCAGTGGAGCTGCTTGGGTTCCACTGATGGCAGAGTCACAGTGGTGAGCCAATGGGAACACAGAACCCAGTCTGAGTTTGCCAGCAGACAAATATCATCCTAATTCTAAACTGAGAACATCCAGAACAGAATTGGTGTAAACAGAGATGCAACAGACAGGGTGATATTAACACCCCATCAGCCCTGCTCCTCCACCTTAGTGACACAAGGGACTGGAACCACTGTATCTGTGTAAAAGTGGATCCAGCCTCTTTCCTGACTCCCATAGACCATTTGCAGCTTGTCCCGAAACTTATCTTCCACGTTAGCCCAGCATGGGCAGTTCCAGAGGGCATCTCCATTGTGTAGGCACGCTTGCATGGCCACGCAGCCAGCTGATCCCCAACTCAGTCTATCAGGCTTTACACTTACCACAGATCTTACCCATGTTGCATATTATATCCGAAATAGATTTAATATTTTAAAATTATTTCAAAGGGATTGCTCTAGGACAGTGCCAGTCTAAGATTATAAGAGTCTGAGTAAAAAAAAAAAATCTGTTTTCTAAAGTTGGTAACTCCCCTACCTATTCTTGCATCCAGTCTTTTCTGCTTTTCTGCAGAAAATAAAACTGTCAGCAGGGACAAATGAAAGATTGTGTTTGAAGAGTGAAATAATGTGAATGGCACAATAGTTTAGTAAAGAGTCTTTCTCTGATTTTTCTGTTGAAAAAATTTTCTGAGCAGGAACAACAAAAATATTGTCCAGTGAAAGAAAACAAACATGAAGGCCTAATGCTAAACAGTTTTGTTTAATTATAGAAATTACTTTCACATAATAGATTTCTTTTGAAAAATAATTAACTTGTTTGGCTCTAATTTTTACTTTATGAGCTTAATAACATATTTGCTACAGTGATGTGTTTTATATTAAACATTATATCTTTTTAATCACATATAGCGTTTAATTTTGCCCTTTTTAAGAACTGATGACTTTCTTTTTTAAGCTTTACATTAAATGATCCAGCCAACAAATAAAAGAAAGCCACCTGATAAATACTCTCTGAAGAAATAGATCCTGAGCATTAAAACATATTTTAAATAGCTAACTATTTCTATAACATATTACAAACGTTGAATTTGAATATGTAATTTTTGGCTTTATGGCCTCTTTATAACATTATTGAATAACAATTTAATTGAAATTAAGTGAATGTTTATATCCATAATTTGTAATATAAAGTTTGGGATTTTATCCAGTCAGTGCATTTTGTACAGGAAAATCAGGCAGATATACAACTAGACTTAAATAATAATTCAAGTTTCTAAAATAGTGGTAATAAAATGCAATTGTACTTATACGTTGGTGACAAGTGGGCACTTATTTAATCAAACTGAGATGGATTCAAAAAGTATTCATAACTTAATAAAAATCTGTTGTGGAAAGTTGATTCTGAGAGCAGATGTACTCTACACTATGTCAGTAGCAGCACTATGGACATTTTTGTCAGATATTCTAAATGCTTTCCCCCCTACAAAGAAAGCTGGATGTTTGTCTCTTACGTTAAAAAAAAATCAGGAGTGGGAAATCTAAGGCCCAGGGGCCAGATTCTGCCCCACCACAGAGCTGGAGCACACAAAATCTCGTAGGCTGGGCCTCCCTAGGCTCTGGTGTGCAAGGGGAAATGTGGAGAGTGCTTTCTCCTCAGTTGGGGGCCACATTGGTGAACGGTTTTTTTGTTGTTGTTGGTTTTTTTGCTTCTCATTTGTGTGTGGCCCCTGACTAATTTTTCTGTGGGTTAGCGGCCTCCGACGCAAAAAAGATTCCCCAACCACTGCTTCAAAGCATCCTTTTTCCTGCAATTCATAGAACTTCTTATTTTGAATGCCTCAGCCTACATTAATCTTTTATATTCATAGTATTCTTGCTAGGGACAGAAACACTGTGTGCGTGGCTGCATGTAAACTGAAACATATTAAAGTAAAAATATATGATCTTACTGACTGTTTGGGAACTTTTGCAATCTGCCAGTTAAAAATGTTACATTGACTGAAACTTGGCCCTACTGTGAGATTATCTATAGCTTTCTCCACCTGTGCCCATTCTTCACACCTGCCTTAGGAGGAATTCTTCCTTCCCTTGTGATATCCTGGAATTATCTGTATTTCTTTGAAGAGCATGTTAGTGAATCCTAAAGCCTGGGAGAGAAATGAAAGAAGGGCTTTGATCTCCCTGTTCACCACAAAGCTAAAATGGAGAGGGCAGAGAGGGGGAGTAAATGCAAACCACACAGCCCCTGTGAGCTGCTGAATGACGACTAGAGAGATTTCAGTATCTTGGACACACACAGAGAGCAAATGAGTTTAGAGCTGTTCTCTAATGATACATAAAGCAGCATTGCCAGTCCTAGGCTCAATGTACCTTGGGCTGTGCTCTTACCCATTTTGGCCTATATTTATGGAACTGGATCAACTGAAGTCACTTTGAGAAGGCTCCCAGTGAATCTATGACTGGTCTGAACATATGACAGCCACCAGATTTCCTGCCAGTGCAGTGAACACTAATAACAGAGGCAGGAGGTTGTCACTTGAATAACCGGAATCTGTAGACCAGCTGGGAGGGATGTCTGCATTATCACGCAACACACCAGTACATACCATAAGGAAAATAGGGGAAGAAATCTCTATTTACCTCTTGCGTAGAAGAAGCCGATCAAGTCCAAACAATAATGCCTTTAAATAATGAGGCTGCGTGATGTTAATGGAAAAGAAGAAAGGAAACCTGCTCTCCAGAATGTGTCAGCCCTTCCATCTTTCACAAGCTGTAAAAGCCCAGAAAACAGGACAGCTAAATTAATCCCAGCGTAACGTGCAGTCAGCCACACACAGCCTGGTGTACTCCAGAAAAGGATGTTTGCAGCAGAACAAGCGTTGCTTCTCCTTTCTCCACTCACCCTCTTCTCCCTGCAAAGAGAGGCATGGAGGAAAAGATGAGGGGACAGCAAAAGACTCAGGAGAGAGCGACAGAGCAATTGCAAGTGAGCATGCCCAGTGAGCACACGGGCAGCTGACAGTAGTATCAACATTCATTTTTATTTAATGTATCGAGTATTACTTGCAATCACTTTCTTTTTGGGGGATTTTAAATATCTTTTAATTGACAGAAAGCTTATTCTGATGAAGCAGCAGGTTCAGTCAAGGAGAAAAACAATAGAATTTATAAATATAACTAGGTCTATCATCAGAAATCAAAATGTGTCTATAATATATGACCAGGGTTGAAAAGATTATGGCGTGCTCTTTTCCAAATAATTAATTATATAGGTGTGCTTTGGCAGATATATAAGCAGCAAAACGTCCAGTAACAGCCTCCTGTTTTTATAATTCTTGTTCTGTTCATACCACAAGTCTGTCTGATAAATGAAATTTATATTGATATAATAAACTTCGGTAAGACATTTAGTCTTAAATGTTCAAAAAAGAGCTAGATAGATTCATGGAGGTTAGGTCCATCAATGGCTGTTAGCCAGGATGGGTAGGAATGGTGTCCCTAGCCTCTGTTTCTCTGGAAGTGGGTGACAGGGGAGGATCACATGATGATTACCTGTTGTGATCCCTCCCTCTGGGGCATCTGGTTGGCCACTGTCGGCAGACAGGATACTGGGCTAGATGGACCTTTGGTCTGACCCAGTATGGCCGTTTTTATAATCTTATGCACCATACAACAGTCTGATTACAGAAATTAGCACAACAGAACTTCAATATGGTACACATAAAAGGGATTAAAAATAGATAAAATGGAATGGTTAATTAGGAATTGTTATTGATAAGGAGTGTTTCTAGTGGGATTCTAGAGGGATCTGTTTTCAGACTAACATCCTTGAATATTTCCTTCTAAATCATCAATAATATTAAAGTATATAGATTATACAAAGATGGGTCATGTGGTAAATAATAGGTCTATCCAGAGAAATCAAGATCAAGATTTGTAAATTGTGTGGGATGGGGAGGAGTGGGGAGAAACAACCACCGTGTATTTTAATACACCCAAATGCAAAACTGTGAATCTAGGAAGAAAGAAAGGAGGCCCCATTTTACAGGAGGGGAGGAGAGGTGTATATTGGAAAACAGTGACTATATAAAGAATCTGGTGTCCTGCTGGGAAGCAACAAAACATGAGCTCTCAGTGGAATGTGATTGCTAAGAGCAGGGGTGAGGAACCTTTTTTGTGGTAGGGGTTGCTGACCCAAAGAAAAATCAATTGGGGGCTGCACACAGGTGTGAAGAAAAAAAAATACAAAGCTGTAGTGACGTGGCCTCTGACTGAGGAGAAAGACACTGCACATTCCCCTCACACCCCAGAGCTTAGGGGGGACTAGGCTAGTAGATTTTGTGTGCGCCAGCCCTGCAGAGAAATGGTGGGAAGGCTAGAGTACCAGCATGGACTCCCCAATGCTGGGAGACAGAGCCCGGAGCCGCAGGGGCCGGATCCAGCCCCCGGGCCTTAGGTTCCCCATCCCTGGCTAAGAGGATGAATGTGATCCTTGGATGTATAAGAAGGGGAATATCAAATAGGAATAGGGATGTGGTATAACCTCTGTATACTGCGTGAGTAAAGCCATTACTGGGATATTTTGTCCTCCTGTTCAAACAGCATGCTGAAAAATTAGGGAAGATTCAGCAAAGATCTGCAAGAATAATATGAGGTCTCAAAAGCCGATCCCACAGTGAGTCTGAATTTACTCAATTTGTTTAGTTTATTGAAGAGACAGTTAAGAGTTAGCTTGACTATGATCTATAAGCACCTTTATGAGGAGAAGTTTTCTCATAGGCTTTGTCTATACTACAGGATTTGCTGGAAGAGGCAATGCAAATGAAGCGGGGATTAGCATTTTCTTGCGCTTCATTTGCATATTCTCTTCCCATCAGTGTTTGCGCAAAACAAGCAGTGTGGATGTTTCCTTTTTGTGCAAAAAAGAAACATCCACACTGCTTGTTTTTGCACAAAAATGGATCGGAAGAGAATATGCAAATGAAGCGTGAGAAAATGCTAATCCATGCTTCATTTGCATTGCCTCTTCCGGCAAAGCTTGTAGTATAGCCGTAGCCAATGAGGGCTTTTTAATTTAGCAGAAAAAGGCTTTAACAGGATCCAGTGGCTTTAAGGTGCAGCCAGACAAATTCTAACTTGAAAATGATACACATATTAACAACGAGGGTAACTAACCTTTAGAACAGCTCACAGAGAAATGTGATGTATTCATTACTTGAAATCCTTATATGGAGATTGGATGCGTTTTAGCAAATATGTAGTAGCTCAACCAGAAGTTATGGGGTTGATTCAGAGATCTCTAAGAGAATTTCTCTGGCTTGTGCTATACAAGAGGTCAGACTACATTATCAGTTCCTTGGGCCTGATATCTATTAATTTAGAAATTTTATAGAAGAGATGCTGTATAACACACACGTTTCTACAGTCTTATGACAAACTGCAGAATTAAGAAATCAGTGAGAGCTGCCAGGTGCTCAGTATTTAGAAAAGAACAATGATGAATCTCCTGTTGTGTCATTCACATAACTTGGCATTTGACTATACGAGGCAAAATCAAGATAAAACAGGTCCTAACAGAAACATGAAGACCACTTCAAGAAAAGAACTGCAGCTCACTCCTGGGTAGTAGGGTGTGGTGTGTTCCCATAGGCAAGCAAGAAATTGTCCATTTTCTTCTGATTATTCAAAGTATACTTCTTATCTCTTAAGGCTTGCTTAAGTATCAGTATGAAGCAGTCTGTTAGTTCATTTGTCACAGGGCGATTTGGAGTAGAACATACGTGATAAATTTTATTTGAAGCTCTGAAATTCTTTAGAACAGAATTGAGGTCCATTATCACTCACCAAATTTTAGCAATAAATCAAAGTGGCTAAACAAAATATGAAGATGTCTAATATTTTGGCCGGGGTGTCAGACTTAACAGTGAGCTTCACTAACATGATGATCAACTGCCCAAATTCTTTTTTCAAAGCTTCAGAGTTTCTTCCCAGTATTTCTTGAAGATTTCAAGGGTTTTTTTTTCATGATCATATTGATCTTAATCCAATTCATGATGAGCTTCTCAAATCAAGGTTTGCCAAATAATGCTGAATACTTTCCTTCAGGGCCATCCTTAGGCATACACAGTAAAATGACTGATTGTCCATATATAACTATGGATTTTATTGGTGTAACTCTTCCAATTAAAAAGAATCATACCTTACCCAAAAATAACTATAACATACAAAATATGTGTGTTGAACATATCTTAGGCCCATGGTTTCCAACCAGTTCTGAAGCGAACTAGCCACACACAACCAGCCAAATAGCCATATGTAGCTAGTGGCTTGCGTGTTGGACACCACGGTCTTAGGCCTTAAGTATCTTAGGGCTTTTCTACACTGCATGTTTTGTTGCCAAAAACTACCTTTTGGGGACAAAACAGTGAAAGCATTTACACTACAGTGCAACTTTTGTCAGGAAAAATACCCAGTTTTTGTTGATAAAAAACTTCCAGCCTGCAAGAGACTTTCATTTCCCCCACTCCTTTTACTGTTGACAAAGAGCCAGTGTGGACTCTGCATCTGTTTTGTCAAGGGAACTGGCTTCTGCCAGTATCCCACAATGCCCGTTCTGATGGCTGTGCTGAGTGTTTTGTGATCTCTGCTGCGCCGTAGGCATGTGCCACTCCCCTCCCCTTTCAGAGCTCTGGGAAGTATCTGACAGCTGAGTGAGCTGTGCTGTTTGGGGAACAAATAAAGAGCAAATCATTGGAATGCTTTTGTTCTGTCCTGCTACAGGGGGAGGGCTGGAGAGACTTCTGTACTGCTTTGACATTTCTCAGAAATGAGCGCTCACAGAGCTACGAGGGAATCCCAAGAAGTGCAGGGATCAGCTCTGCCTTCCCATGACACTGCACTGTGGGATGCTTAACCACACTGGTTTGCTGTATGTTGACAGGGTGCTAGCAACGTGGCCATGAAATGTCGACAATGGGATGCAAAAAAAACAGTTTGACCAATTTTCACTTTTGGCGACTTTTGCATGTTCACAGCACTTTTGTTGCCAAACCTTCCCAAGTGTAGCACAACCTTAGTCATAGCAACAAATGAACCAAAGAAGTAGAAAAGACTGCTCCAAATTTTTCCCCAGGACAAGGCATTATTTTTAAAGATTTACTCTTTCATATACTAGCATTATTAGTGATCATTATGTACGAAGTTAACTTTGCAAATGTCCCCAAGTACAAAAGAACTAGAAAACAAAGAAGAGTATTTTATTAAAAATGGGATGATAGTCCAAAATTAAATTAATCCTAAACATTGTATCTCCCAACATTCCCACATTAGTTACAAAGGCAGTATAATTGTTCCATTTGGGGTTTCTTGTTTAGTGGAATATTGGGATATTTATGAGCTAGTCCTTGTGCAGGGATGCTGGTTATTGGTGTGATGGGATTAGAAATGTGGGCAGCCTAATGCTTGCCTATCAGCTTATACTTAAAAGGATCACTGAGAGACATGTGGAGAGTATCAAAACTGATTTGAACAGAGTTGGTGACACAGAGTCACACAGACTCTCAAGACAATGTGGGATGACTAGGAAAATGTAACTTCATTTTGTATGGTTCCTAGAATGGAAGGCAAAATAATGTGAGTTTGCAGGGGAACCAATGACTAGAAACACTTAAACATACGTATAGGCTGTTTATTTTAAAACCCTTTCCCTCTACTAGCTTGTTCCAACTTGCAAGCAAAATACTTTTGTTTTAAGGGAACTCTTGGTCACAGATTCCTGAAGGTGGAAAAACAAACCCAGGTAGGACTGCAGAATTTTTAAAGAGGTGTCACAACGTCTGATTCCGGGCTAAAAGTGGAAGAATTGTGAGGTAGGTTCCATCCCAACACAGGGAAAGGCAAGAAGCCAAGCCTTTGGGGCTGATCATGGGAGGGGGAGGGCACACATGGTGAGACCGGAAAGGAGACAGAGATGTAGCAAGTCCCACAACCATAACACATAGGCAAGATTCCATTTTTTCCCTATTGTTCAAGTAGTCCCTTAAAAACAAGCAGCTATGTAAAAATTTAGTTGATTTTAACTAATAACTTTTTTATTCATGAAGGTTCAGATTCAGATTTCTTCCAATATTTATGGAAAATTGTATTGTAAAGGGCTAAATGCATTTGTAGGTACAGAGTCTCTATTGTGTAGACAAAGCATCCCTGAGATAAATAAATGGGACACATCACGAGTCTCAAAGTGGATGTGGAATTCATGTAGAGTTTTACATAGATTTTGAGGTTTCTCTCAGTGCTGCACTCTAAAGCGCTGATCATTTTAGTGGATGAAGAGATATAAATGAGGAATAGCTGCATGTAATGATACAGGAAGACAGGAGGAGAAATAGAGAAGACTAGGGAGGAAAAGAACCAGTTGATATAGTTATAACTTATAATCATGATTACAACAGTGAGTATATTTTCCTACTGCGTATTGGAGCTACCACAAAAAGGGATCAATATTTATCAATTTACCAGGGTGCCAACTACACTTTAAAGCTAAAATCTAACAAACTAAGTTTGCCAATTGGGTAAGTATGCAGCCAATTCAGAAAGGAATCTAATAGGATAACCCATTTTTGAGAGTCCAGGGAACATTAGTATGACAGAATGAACTCCTGTATTCACACTATGGAATAATATTTGTACAAAATATGCCTTGTGAGGTATCATATGAAAACTGATAACTCACTGGTCAATAATATGGTGAAATGTTAGTCTTTAAAGTGCTACCAGACTATTCATTGTTTTTTAAGTTTATCCTGTACAGACTAACTTGGCTACCCCTCTGAAGCATTATATGTAAAGTTATTAATGCCCCAGCGTAATATTGGTAGCACATGTTCAAACCCATGTAGCACTTGTTACATCCCTTGTCTCTCTAAGGGAATCAATATAGGACAGCATGTTTCCTTAAATGGTGTTGCCCAAACAATTCACGACACTGGATTTGTTTTAATTAAAGAACAAACTAAGTTTAGCTACAAAGAGATAGGTTTATATAAGTACTATTATAAGGCAGTAAAGTCAGAAATGGTTAAGAGAAAAAGATAAAATGCTTTCTAAACTTGGTGCAAATTTGGGACTGGAAGCATGTTGGTATCACCCTGCATATAGTAACCAAAGGCTGCAGAAAGGCGAGTATAGCTGGTGTGTGTTGCTGACAGACTATTGCGGTCAGAGGTGCTGGGCCAAGGCTGTGGCTTCGAATTAGGATCTCGAATTAGGATCTCTCCTCGTGGAATGAGGTGTACCGGTAGTTCGAATTAGAGATCCTAATTCGAACTACCTACTCCGTGCCGCGTGTAGCCGCGGGCACGGAGTTCGAACTCAGGGCATTTAAAAATGGCGCCCGACCCAGCAAGATGCAGATGAAGCCCAGGATATTTAAATCCCGGGCTTCATTTGCAACTTCGAATGCCTATATTAACCACCCTAGTTCGAACTAGGGTGGTAGTGTAGACATACCTTAACACATAACCAAGGATGCACTTAACTTGAAGGCATTTTGAACAGTATGGTTACTACTCTTTGAATGAATTAGTCCAGAAGTGAGTAATTTAGAATATTAAAAGCAACTGCTGAAGTTATTGTTTTCAATCTCAGCCCAATCTGTCTGGACTTATAAAGAAATTAAAGTATAAAATGCGGGTGGTTGAGGTTTTACCAGAGTGTAGACTTAGCAAGACAACCTATACTGATAGACAGTGCTTTTTTTTTGTTTAAAAAAAAAAAAGGTGCCGGTACTTGGGTTGCCAGATGATTTTGAAAGAAATTTGTGGAGCAAAACAAACAAACAAACAAAAATAAAAGCACCGGGGGAGTAACCAGCAAGACGTAGGAGGCTGGGGCCGCAATGCAGTTGTGGCTCCTTTAATTGCGGGCTTCTGTCCGGCGCAGCGCAAGTGCTGTCACAAAAAAAGTACTGCTTATAGATATTAAAGAATAGAAGACGAAATGCAACCTCTGTAACAAAATCTCACCATTTTTTATCCTTCTAACCATGGGATGGTAGAGAATCCTTTCCACACTGCTAGTCTAGGAACTAGGTATACTTTGACTCTCGGGGTATGTCTACAGTGCACCATAGGTCAAAATAAGATACACAATTTGAACTACGCAAATTGTGTCTTATTTCGATGTTATTTTGAAGTAGCTTATTTTGAAATTTGGTGCTCTCTACACAGCGCTTATTTCAAAATAAATTGCTATTCCAAAATGTTCGTTACTCCTTGTAGAATGAGGTTTACAGGGATGTCGAAATAGCGAGCCAGTTATATTTCAAAATAACAGGTCCACTCAAAAGATGCAGAATAGGTATTTTGGCATACCTCCAGTATCCCAAAATAGCGCTGCAGTGTAGACGTTCCCTCAGACTTTAAGGTCAGAAAGGACCACCGTGATCATCTAGTCTGGCCTCATGCATATCGCAGGCCACAGAACCTCACCACCCACTCATGTAATAGACCCTGGACCTCTGGCTGAGCTACTGAACTTCTCAAATCGTGATTTAAAGATTTCAGGTTTTGCAGAGAATCCACCGTTTGTTTACACTACTTCAAATCTTCCCCATGCTGCAGGGGAAGGTAAAACAAAACCCCAAGGGCGCTGCCAAATGCAATCAGACTTGGGGGGAAATCCTTCCCAAACCCATGAGCATGTGCTGTGTGTTCAGATTTCAGCTTACTTTCTCTGCTGTACTTTCATCAGTATCCAGTAGATGGAGTGTCTGCTCAACAATTTTCTGCAATACACTTTTTATGGGAGGCTTTTTAGATTTCATTCATTTTAAGGATTCTGTTTCATTATCTGCCCCTATTATAAATTGGGACTCAAACCTTTTAAGCAACTGCTCTTAATATTCCAAAATTATACCCTTTTAACATTCCTTCCTCCTTGTGGCAGTCAATTTCTATTAATTCTGGAGTGCAAAAATTATTTACAGTGAAAACCAACAAAATCCCTAAGACATCTACATTTGGAGGATGTACACACATTTTTTGATTGCAAACTGATAATGGGCATTGTTGATCAAAAATCTTAAGAATCTTACTGGTTTCACTGGATATGGAAATATACAACTGTCAAGTTGAGGGTGATGCATCACTTGCGTAGATCCAGGGAGGGAATAACGAAGACTAGAATGAGAATACAAAATCTTATTTATATATTCGTTTAGCCCTCACATGTCCAGTATGGGTCAGAGACTTCCTTTTGCCTCTGGAACCAGGATGTCATATGACCTGATAGCCATGTAGGACAGACTCATCTCCCCTCAGGACCCAGTCCGCACAGCCGACCCTAGTTCCTTGCCCCCAAAGCAATGTCCCCTGGGAACATCCTACCCTGCTGAATGAACCAGGAGGGGAACAGGGGCAAACTGGGAAAGTGGCTGGGGTAATGGAGTATGTGTAACTGTTGTGACACTACTCCTCTGCGAATGGGACGAGCTCCCTGAAATGACCACTCCAGGGCATCGTGTCTGATCTTAGGGGGACAAAGGCACTGGGGAGGGCCAGGGGCTCCCCTTTCTTGAGGTCATCCAACCAGTTACAGGGAGTTCTCTTGTGCTACATTCATCTGGATATCCAGAGAGGAAAAAAACCTGGTAAAAGGGGAAGGCCACTCAATGAGACAATGGAATCTAGGAAGAGAAATCTAAAGGAGGCTGAGGTGGAGTCTCTTGTACCTTTGCAACCCAAAAGAGTTCTCGTGGGCAAGGCTGTTTATGCCTGCTATCACCTCTGGCACTGAAGAAAATGTCCTGAGCCTTTTCCTGAAAAGTATACCAATATGTGTGGGAGGATCCAGAGAGACGAGGAAGTGGGGAAGATCTGGTGGTGAGAGGAAACTCCCATGGGTTCCAATTTGGCTACTGGTAGGACACAAGGCCTCCACTCCTACATGACAAAGTATCCAGAACACTAGATCGTCATGGGACCTTTACTGGGTATTAAGAGGAGAATCCTCTCACTGCCAGAGTGTGACCCTTTCTATCCTGGTAACGACACTATTAGGGGCATATTTTCAACTGTGAGAGAGAGCCCCAATTGTTCAACCGGGAAGGCATGATATGCTGCACTGAAAGGGGCTTGTGATGCATCTCTGGAGACACTAGTACCCAAGACAGCATGCTGGACTTGCCTTTTGACAGCACCAGGTGAGAAGGCACTGGATAATCCAAAGCTGGTCACAGTACTGAGAGTTAGACGCTATGAGGTCTGGGGATCAATCAGTACTGGATAACTTGACTTCTGTACTACTGGAGAATCCAGTACTGAGAGGTACAACAGATACTGTGCTGTAACATATGCTTCTGGTATCATCAGTAATGAGAGGCTGTTGCATTAAAGGATCTGTGCCACAGAAGGGTTTGGCCTCAATGGGGCAGGTGCCAGAGTTGGTGATCCCATATTAGAGTTTCTTCTCTGAGAACACTGTACCCAACTTACAGCTTTTTAAATCAGAGGTGGTCTTGAAGACTTGATCTCTTGGCAGAGGCTAGCTACTTGGAAGCATACTATACTGTATTTTTTCTTTGGTACTGGGAAAAGGGAGCTATGTAGACTAGAGTCTCCAACATCATCTGGAGGGAGTACTACTGAAGTAGAAGTGCTTGGTGCCTCCCCAAATGGGAATGCTCCGAAGGCAGAAACAAGCCTGCCTCCATGAAGAGGTGATGCAGCCTCACTTCTCTTTCATTCTTAGTTTGGGGTTTGAAGTCTCTACAAATTTGACACGTGTTCTGGATGTGACAGTTGCTGAGGCACTTCAGACACCTTGAATGAGGGTTACTCACTGGAATCAACTTCTTGCAGCCAGTGGCAGGTTAAAGCCTGAAGACCACAGTATTCCTTACTACTGCGAGCAGAAAACTTTGGAGCAAACTGCCTAAATATATATAAATAAATAAAATGTTGAGTTAAATTGAACTTACCCATAACTACTAACTAGGTAATTATATATGGGAGAAAAACAGTTCCTGAAATGGAGAACACTTTCAAAGCACACCAATACATTCGCACTGCAGATCACAGATAGTAAAGTAGAATTGGGGGAGGGAGAGGGGTCGGGGAAGCTCCACTCTTTGTACCATTGTGCAGCAGCACAGAGCATATGTACCACCCTGACAGGCACTAAGCAAAAAATTTCTGGTGCTCATGCTCTGGGCATGCATGCACATGAAGTGGGTTGGACATGTGAAATCGCTCAGAGAAGAACATCTGCAACCATGTTCCTTGTAAGGGTATCCAAAAAATGACTCAATGCGGATCCCTCATGCATTCCCACAGTTTACCAACAGTTTCTCTGTTAGCGACTATTGACATTGCGCCTATATACATGGCTTGAATATAGCATTTCTCCCTCAAACACCACCAGGTTACTTCCCTTAGAATTTGTATCAATAAACATTGTGAATATTTCTTCCACTTGCTGCCTCAATGAAAAAAAACATGTTGATTTCCCCAGCATGAAGCCATATTGATTTGCAGTAATACTGTGCTATTCCACTTCTCAGTCTCTTATCAATGATTCTTGCCCACAGTTTCATTGTATGACTCATCAACTCTTTACCTCTACAATTTATGGAGGTGCCAAAGTCACCTTTTCCATTATTCATTATTAGTACCACTATGTTTTTTCTCCATGGCTGCGTCTACACTGGCATGATTTTCCGCAAATGCTTTTAACGGAAAAGTTTTTCTGTTAAAAGCATTTGCGGAAAAGAGCGTCTAGATTGGCACGGACGCTTTTGCGCAAAAGCACTTTTTGCGGAAAAGTGTCTGTGCCACTCTGGACGCAGTTTTGCGCAAGAAAGCCCCGATCGCCATTTTCGCCATCGGGGCTTTTTTGCGCAAAACTGTTCTCAGCTGTCTACACTGGCCCTCTTGCGCAAAAGCATTTGCGCAAGAGGGCTTTTTCCCAAATGGGAGAGTCACTGTATTTGCGCAAGAACACTGACAATCATACATTAGATCGTCAGTGTTCTTGCACAAATTCAAGTGGCCAGTGTAGACAGCTGGCAAGTTTTTCCGCAAAAGTGGCTGCTTTTGCGGAAAAACTTGCCAGTCTAGACACAGCCCATGTGTTTGGTGTCTTTGCCCATCTCATAATTAAGAAGAACAGGGATGGAAGCCTTCTATTACAAGCTTTTTCCATGCCTCAATATAGATTCTGTCAGGACTAGGGCTTTACTACTTCTCATTTCTTTTACAGTATTTGGCACTTCATCTTGTGGGATAGGCTCCACTACACCAGAGTTCATCATTTTGAACTTATATTGCTTTCTTGAGTTTTCTTAATTTACAAGCTGTTCAAAATACCTTTTCCCATCACTGTGACAACACATACCCCTATATTCATACCATACATGGTATTATGATAATGTTTGTACAAAGTGTATCTTGTGAGCTATCATTTCAAAACTCATGATTTGTTGGTCATTACTGTCCTGGCAAAATAGATGGCAACACTGTATGTGAAGTTAAGATTCCACTGTATGGTGTTGACATCTTTCAAACAGAAATTGGCAAACTGGTCTGTCCTAAAAAAAGGACTATATGCTCTGCTTAATTTGCATTTAAGCAGTAGTCAGTATAGCTAAGCAAGAAGAGAAACGAAGGAAGCTCAAACAAGTGAGAAAAAAGCACAAGAAACATCCTTCAACAGTCTTTTTGTCTCCTTATATGCATCTGGAAAGGTTTCTCGAAAGCGAGACAAACTATATAAAGGTGAAGTGGACCCTCCAACCCTCTCTGCCCATTGACTCAGTGCACCTAAAGGGACAAAGGAAGCAGCTATAGGACTGGGAGAGGGCTTCTGACCTAAGAAGTTTCAGCAGTAAGTTTGCCAAAAGAATGTGGTGTGAAAACTTTGCTTTGAATTTAACATAACTTGTTAAGTTAGGCACCAGGAGCATTTATGACTTGTAATGCCTCATTACATGTACTCACTAAAAACCTCTTTGTAATTAATCAGAGTATAATAAGGAATTAATAGAGCATTAGAGAGGTTGTGTTAAAAGCAGCCAATAGGAGAGGAGCTGTGAAGAGAGCCCAACAGGGTCCAGCAGGCCCTTATAAGAAGAGCTTCAAGGCAAAGCTGGGTCAGTGGCTGCCTGTAGATTGAGGAGAGAAGACTGTGTCTGAAGCAGACTGCAACTCCAGAGAGTGTGGCAAGACTGGGAACTAAACTCCCCTGGAAGAGGAGGAACATGGACAGCGATGTGGCTGGAGGGCTGAGCCATGAAGAGGGAGCTGTGGTCCCTGAGGTGGGGAGAGTGGCTACAAGCAGACTATGGAAATTAACGACTCTGTGCAGACTGTGGACAAGGCATTGGCCTTGAAATGATACCAAGAGTGACCAGAATGAGGGGCTTGACCAGCTGGCTGTGCATAAGCAAGGGCACATGCTGTGCTCTCTAAAATGTAATGTGGGAAGTGCAAATGGGGAATGGGATTTTTTTAACTGAGTCAAATATCTTGGGACACTTCCTGAGATGATGCAGCTGTGTGTTGGCCTGCCCCTCCCCTTGCCAAGTAACAATGTCTCACTTTTGACCAACTGACAACTGTGGAGGGAAAATGGCCATATCTTTTTAAGTTGTTTAGGTGGCTGATAATTATAAATTGCCAGGCCAGAAGGAATTACCAGCTAATTTAGTCCAAACTCCTGCACACCATAGGCTACTTAACAGCACTCAGCCACTGTGTCACCAAATCCAACAACTAGAATTACACCAAAGATACAGCTTTCTGGAAACTAAACTACTCTGTGCCATAGGCAGAGAATAGAAGGGACTGAGGTAAACCAAAGCCCCAGCAGTTGCAAGCAACTGACAGAAGATATACCTAGAAGATCCTTGCAAGTGACCTAGACCTAGTGCTGCATACTGATACTTTCTTTGCCCCCACTCCTCCAAGATGCCTACCAATCTGAGCCAAGAAAAAATTCATCCCAATGCTGAACATGCTGATCAGTTAGACCCTGAGCATGTGAATGACCTTCACCAGCTAAGCATCTCAGAGAACATTCAGTCCTGCTGCAGAGCACTGAATCACCCTCCCCTCCAGTGTCCCATCTCCAACTGTGGCCATTTTTGGTGCTTCAAAGAAAGAAGGAAACACTCCCCCTCCCCCCCCTCCAGAATACATTGGAGGAAAAATTCCTTTCTGGTCCCTACAAGTGACCAGCTGAAGCCTTGAAACATAACATTGCAGGACTGTAATACGTAAACCACAGGGACTACCAAGCCCGCTACCACTGCAGGCAACAATCTCATATTGGAGTAAAATTTGTACCGAGCTCTGTCTTAAAACTAATGAAGCTGCTTGCACCTACTACTCCTATTGCAAAGTTGTTCCTTAACCTCATCTCTCTGAAGGCTAGAAACCTAATTTCCAGCCTCAGTTTATTCATCTCTCATTTACACCTATTGTCCTTGGGCCAACATTGTCCTTTAACTCAAATAGTTCTTCTTTCTTCCCAATGTGTATACCTTCTGCCCGACAATGTAATTTATAGAGAACATATCCTCTTTCAACCTGCATTTTGTTACACTAAACACACCAAAACCGTTTAGTAAAATCAGCTCTGCACTCTGAACATTCAAGTATCTTTTCTCTGTATCTGTTCCAGTTTCATTTTCTTGAACATGAGTGACCAGAATTATACAGAGCAGCCCGTACGAGGTCTTACTAATAGCTTTACAGTGGCATTACTACTTCCGTATTTCTACTGGAAATACTTTGACTCTTAGCTAGGATTCCATTTGCTTTTGCAGCTGCCTCACAATTGTGGCTGTTATTCTGATTGACCAATGCTCCTCATCTCTCTGTCACTTCCAATTGATTAGCTCCCAGCTTATATCACAAGTTCTTATTAGTCCCTAAGTGCATGATTTGCACTTTGTACTATTAAACCCTGTCGATTTCTGTAATTCGCACCTCCAGGTCATCCAGCTCTTGTATAATATCCCACTCCTTTGTATTGAAAATGCCATCTCAACTTAGTGTCCTCAGAAAATTCCATTAGTACAATCCTACTTTTTGTGCTTACATCAATAGAAGTATTTAAGGAAGTTCAGACCCAAGACCAATTCTTGCAGCACTCTGCTAGTAATCTCCCTCCAGCTTGATAGTTCTCCTTTCAACACAACCTGTTATCTTCCCTTTTGCTAGTTCCTTAGCCACCCTACAATTCTTGCACCTATTTCCATTTTAACTAACAATTCTCGTGTGATTTCATACCAGCTGATGTACTAAAGATGTACTAAAGACATTAGATCCACTGCATTTCTCTTATCTAAAAGTATCTTCTCAAAGACAGATGTTAGTCTGGCACAACCTACTTTCAGTAAATTTGTATTACCTTCCCTTTTCCTAAAAATTTAATTAGTCTTTCCTTCCAATTTTTATAAGCCTTGCATACTACTGAAATCAGACTAGTGGGTCTGTAGTTGCCTGGATCCCTTCTTCTCCACACCCCCATCCTCCTCCTCCTCAAATATAGCTACAGTGTTATCCATTTCTCTAGTCTAGTACCACCCTCCAAATTGATAGATTTATTAAAATTCTTTGCTACTGAATCAATAATTTCATGTGCCAATTTTCAGTAGTTTGGAGTGGAAACTATCTCCCCATGTTGAGGTTTAGCAAACACAAACTAACTAAAACCAATCTGCACTGAACAAATGGCCTCATCCTGGCAAGCCACCAAAATCTTGCCAGACGTTAGTAGCTATATATCCTTGTCCTAAGGATTCTTGCTGCAACATCATTCTTTAGAAGTTTCTGGAGCAATAGCATGGAGCACATAGAGGTGCACATATGGCACTCGGATAGGGACTAAGACTGCAATACAATACAGGAAGCACTTCATACTCTTTATCTTCATAGATTCCAAGGCCAGAAGGGAACATTTTATTACTCAAAATAACCTCCTGTATAACATAGGCCATAGATCTTCCCCAAAGTAATTTCTTTTGAACCAGAGCATATAGGAAAAAAAACAAACCAAACCCTCAGTCTTGATTTAAAATTACTATTGAAGGAGAATCCACCGTGATCCTTGGTGATCTGATCCAATGGTTAATCACTCTCAGTGTTAAATATTCCTTTTTCCTAGCTTGAACGTGTCTTGTTTCATCTTTCAGCCACTGGATCTTGCTATACTTTTGTCCATTTGGTTGAAAAGCCCCATATCAAATATTTGGTACCTCGTAGGTGCTTACTGATTGTGATCAAATCTTTCCTTGACCTTCTCTTTACCATTCTATCATTTTCTAATCCTTAAATCACTCTCATGGCTCTACTCAGAAGTCACTATTTATCAATATCCTTTTTAAATTGTGGATATCAGAAATATTCACACAAGTACCAAATACAAACATACAATCACCTCCCTGTTTCTACTGAACATTCCCATTCATGCATCCACAAACAGTATTACACTTTTGGGCCAAAGTGTTGCACTGGAATATCATGTTCATGATCATCCACCATGACTCCTATATCTCTTTCAGAGTGTCTGCTTCCCAGGACACAGTTCCCCATCCTATGATTAGAGCTTACATTTTATGTTCCCATATATACATTTAGCTGTATTAAAACATGTATTTTTAGATACTATTCATATACTTCCTAACCCTAAGATTTTAGTGAAAGGGGGATCATTGTGACCTTCTGTTTGGACCCCCTGCATAACACAAGCAGAAAATAAATGAAGCTGCTGTTCCTCTCACGTGGCAGGACAAGCTCTAGCCATTGTCTGCAATTCATCCCTAAATCAATTCAGCTACATATAACATAGTGAAAGTGCATGAAAATGAATGCTAGAATAGAATTGTGTAGGACATAACATGAACATAGATTTTGTATTTGTTAAGGATAGGCGAAGTTTGGTTTGGTTCCAAGGCTTACTGTCCCCTTACAAGCAATGCTGAGAATGTGTGCAAGACATTACCTTAACTCTGCATTCCTTGGCTTTCAGAAGCTAAAATTAATTTGGAAATAGCTGAAGGTAGTGTAGCTCAACCTGAAGTGTAGCTCAACCAAGTTTTTGGTACAGAATTATAGGTCTATTGCAACTAGTAGCTCATTCTAGTACCACACCAGCATGACCCTCAGCCACAATTCCTCCCTCCTTTCTGTCCATGGGAACCAAAAAGAAAAGAGTAGGAAAGTCCAGGGATGTCTGTCTTGAAGACTGTAAGGCAGTCCCAGAGCCTCGTGAGAGACTAAAAAGTCTTGGCAGTAGCCTAACCACACATCCACAGGAAGGAGTCCAATCTGCTTTGGTGTGGGGGTGAAACCAGTGCTCCTTCCTTTGTTAGAGTCTGCATTTACTACATTTGGTTCATATTTAAAAGCTTCTACCACCATACAACAACCATAAAGAAAGACTACCAACACAGCTTTTCTTCATGAAAGATTGTAACTCATCACATGACTGAAGGCAAATCTCCAAGGTACATGCCTTTGGTGCCTCAAATTCTGCCAGAGGTTGTTAACCCCAGTGCTGGAGGCCTTTAGAATTTTATTTTGAAGATCTATGCAACCTATGGTGACAATCTCATTCTCAGGTCTCCACTGGCTGTGGGAGGCCCAGATGAGAGAAGCACTACTTTCTCCTCTGCCATTTCAAGCCATGGTTCCTTCCAGACAAGCAGCACTATGCTGTACAGCAAAGGTGGGGAACCTTTTTGCGTCAAGGGCCACTGAACCTCAGAAAAAACAGTGGGGGGGGGCCGCATACAAGTGGCGGGGCCCCAACTGAGGAGAAAGGCACTCCCCACATTCTCCCCCAACACCAGAGGCTAGGGGTGCTCAGCCGAGCAGATGTGTGCTTTAGCCCCACAATGGAAAGGGGGGGCACCAACAAGGCTCCTCAACGCTGGGTGGGACCCGAGCCTCTAGGGCCACATCCAGCCCCCCAGTTCCCCACCCCTGCTGTAGAGGAACCTGAAGGCGCAGGCCTGGTGTCAGACGCAAACCAATCCCTGCCAGGCCCACCGTAGCAACTGGGGGCATCCCGCCAGCACCAGGCAGAACAGGCCCCCCACGGGTCCAGGCAGCACAAAGGGGCCGTTCCGTCCTTCGGTCCGGCGGGAGACAACTCCGCTCCGCGCGCGGCAGCGGGCCCGACAGGGTGGGGCTCGGTCGAGGCGCGGCGACCAGGCGCGAACCCAGCCCCACCCCCGCAGGCCCCACCCATCGGCACTTGGGACAGGCCCCGCCCTGCCAGAGAAGTCCCGGCGGCGGGGCATAGGCACGAGCAGAGGCAGCCGCGGGGTTCTAAGGGGCCCCGAGTTCCGGCCTGTCTCCTACGAGCCCCGCCCACCACTAAGCGGCACAAACGCCGGCGAACCGTGACGCCTTACGCCAGTCCGGGCAACGTGCGCGCGCACAGTTCGGGCCGGGGCGCGGGCGGCAGGACGTTCCGCGCATGTCGACGGTTTTCGCGCGAAAGTGGCTCGCGGCGCCCCGCCCCGAGGGCCGCGCTCAGGCGGAGGCGGGGCCGAGCGGCTGGTTCGCGAGGCGTAGTGGCGGCGCGCGGCCGGCAGGGGGCGCTCGGGCTCCGGCGCGCGGCGGCGGCTGCGCCATTGGCGGGTCGGAAATGCCGCCAGATGGCGGTTTAGGATTGCGGCTCTGCTGAGCGCGGCCCCCGCGAACGCCACCGCCCCGGTCCCGGCCCGGCTCGGCTCCGGCCCGCACCCACCGAGACCCCGCGCGCCAGCCGCAGCGCAGGCTCCCGGGACGCTGCCCGGCCAGAGGTGAGCGGGGCCCGGGCGGGGGGGGGGGGAACGGCTCTGAGGCGCCGATCCAAGATGGAGGCGCGGGGGGCGGGGGCAACGGGTTGGGGCCGCTTGCTCGGTCTTCGCGGCGGCTGGGCCGGGAGCTGGCGCTGCCCGTGCGGGGAGGGGAGGAGAGTGGAGAGGAGGCGGGGCGGCGCGGCTCCTGCCGGAGCAGCGGGTCCCCCGGGCGGGGCGATCGCCGCCATCTCATTGTCCCTGGCAGGGCAGCCGGGGCGCAGGGCGGGCAGAGCGGCCTCTCCTGCCGCCGGGCCTGGGCCTCAGCAGCGGCGCGGGATTAACGTGCCCCCTGCGCTGGGCCAGGCCCGCCGTTTTCTCAGCAACCCTGGGAGTTGCGACCTGCCGCGGGTGGCGGGAGCGGGAGAGGGGTTGGCGGGTTTGTCACGGGAGAGGCGGCGGGGGCGGCCGCTGGGGCAGCGGCTCTGTTCTGGTGGGGAAGGAGGGGGGTTCATGGCGCGGAGGGAGGGGGCAGGTCCTGTGACCTGGGGTGGGCGGTGGGAGCGCGAGTAGGGTTGGTGCTGCTGGGACGCGGGGCCAGGCTGAAGGTGCGGGTGGGGTGTTGAGCTGTGGGGTCAGGAGCGCTGGGACGTGGGCTGGGTGGCCTGGGCGGTAATACTGTCAGGTGCGGTGGGCTGTTGGAGCAGGGGCAGCAGCTGTGATCTGGGATGGGATTGGGGATGGCAGCAGTACTGAGATCTGGGGTGAGAGGGGGGCAGTGGGCTGTTTGACTGCACTGTGAGTGGTGGAGGGAGGTGAGCAATGTGAGTAGAGTTGGGCAGTGCTGTGACCTGAATCAGTGTAGACGGAGGCCGTGGGATTGGAGGTGTTACGACGGGCCGTGGGGGAGATAGCTAACTGGTCGGTGGTTCTGTGACTGAAAGGGGGATGTGCCGTAGAAACAAGTTTTGGCAGGACGGGGAGGAATATGGGCCACAGTAGCAGCAGTGGTGGGAGGAGGCATAGTTGTACTACCCTGGGGTTTTGAGGTTAAGGATTATTGGTTAGCTGCACTGATTTGGAGGGGGCAAGTAGAGGTTATCCCTGATGGGAATGCCATTTGGGAGGAACATAGGAATAGGAGTGTCATCAGAGCGTTGACCTTTGTGGATTGGATGGAGGTGCTGTGATTTATATGCCTGGGGAGTGGCAGCAGTGGCATTATAACCTGATGACATTGACCTTTGGGAAGAATTGATGGGCAGTGGAGCAATACTGTGAGCTGGACTCTGGGGAAAGGGACAGCAGGGCATGTTGTGTGACCGGAGGATGAAATGGGCAAGAGTGGCTCTGGATCTGTGGTCTAATGGTGTGGTGGGCTGCAGTGGTTACTGGTCTACTGTGACTCAGAGTGGTAGGTGGGATATGGTGAGCATCAATGGTTTGGTGATTGCTGTGGGGGAGTGAGCGGTGATGCTGTGACTGGGGGGTGAGTCCATTGTTTATTTATGACTTAGGAAGCAGGGTGCCACCATCAACACTACTAGCACAGTACACACTGAGGCAGGGTGGAGGCAGCATCAGTAACTTTGTGGTCTGGGAATAAAAGGAAATATTGAGATTGGCAGTACTTTGATCTGAATGTGAGGAAGGGGCAGGAGCAGGGTGACATGGTGATGCTGTGACTGGCAGAAACCATGAAAGCAACACTGATGACGTGGGAGGAGAGCAGCAGCAGCAGTGTCGTGACCTGTGAATGGGAAGATAGGGCTGCGAAAGCGGGCTATGTGTTTCCAAGAATTATTTTTATTTCTCTGTGATAGCCTTGCACCACTCCAGTTCCTCTTACTCCCTGGTAATCTGCAGGGATTCTCCCTCTCTGCTCTTGCTTGTTTTAATAGATTGAAAACCTTTGGCTTCTGACAAAGGGGGATGTGAGGTATTTTGAATTATTATTGCAATATAAATATTCATGTCTTGAATTATGTTCTAAAGGTGGGTTTTGCCTCTGAAATTAGGGGAGATAGCCATGTATTCAGGCCTTCATCTAATAGATCTTATTTCCACTTTACAAGACTGCTATAAAGTAGCTGTTGAAGATAAAGCTTTGTCTTGAGGTAGGGCCTAGGGATGAGACTGACTAGTCAACTAGTTGCTCCTCCCCCTTGCTGCCTCTATCAGAAAGAGGCAGCAAGTTGTGGGGAAAGAGGAGGGGAACTTCAAAGCAGTCCCCCCAAGCTGGATGCAGTGTTTCAAAGCAGCAGCACTGCATGGAGCCCGGAGTCAGCAGGGGAGTCCCTGGCTGACTCCAGGCTCCATGCGGTGCTGCCGCTTTAAAACGCCGTGGGCATCACGGGGCTAACGGGGGACTGCCCCTCTGGCCCCATGCTTCCCACAGCACTTACACCTTTGAAGTGTAGCAACAGCTATTGCTACACTTGAAAGGCGGAGGCGCCCTATCAGCTAATCGAGTAGTTGATGCTAATCGAGTAGTCAGTCACTCAAAATTTAACATCCCTAGTAGAGCCTTGGTATCAGGGCAGATGGGTGTGTCTGTTTCCCTTAGTAAGATTCAGATGTTGCCAGTTTCCTATCTGCTGGGAATAGGTTCAGTAAATTCATTGTCCGTCCCATAGTCTGTGATAGTTTGTCTGGTTATGAAAGTACAATGCTGTAGACAAATTGTGAAGGCAGCTAATGTCCCTGATATCATTGATGTGTTCTTCACCTAGGATTGCCAAACTGCAAGGGAGCTATACATTGCTCATAATCTGCTCTCCACAGAGTGCAAATAAGTACATAATAAAAAGCGCTACTCAACTGTGGTTGAGGTATTCATAGACCATCGGGAGTGGTTTATGGCAGCAGTTCCCAACCTCTGGGCTGTGGACTGCTGCCGGGCTGTGGCCTGCTGTCTGCTGGGCCATGGTGGCTGCTGCAGCTTAAGCTGGCTGTTCATGGCGGCTCAGCTCTGGCAGCCATGGTGGCTGAGGCATGACAGGAGGAAGCACAGCAGGAGGCACCTTAATTCCTCCTCCACACTTGGAGGAGGGGATGTGCATGACTCCAACAGTTGATTTTCCCCCCTTCCTGCATGGCCGCTTTTGCCAGTGACAGTGCTAGGGCTGAAGTGGCATCTGGAGAAGACACCTCCCTCCCTCATTGGTGATGGCAGCTAGCTGGGGCTCTGTGTTCTGCCCACACAGCCGCTGTTGCCAGCGGTGGTGCTGAGGCGGCAGCAGGAGGAGGTGGAGAAAGAGGCGCCTCCCTCCTTCCATTCCTTCCTTGGTAATGGTGGCCCGGTTGGGGTTCCACGCTCCCCGCAGTGGAGACGCAAGGCATGCTTAGGGAAGGAGGGGCCACAAAGGAGGGAACGTGTGCGCCACCAACAGCCGCTCCCCCTTTCTGTGCGGCAGTAACAGCCACGCTCCCTAGGGGGGCAGCCTTGATCTGGGGAGTGTTGGGGTGAGTGGGATAAAGGGGTGTTGGATATGGTGGGGTCATGGGGCAAGAGGTGTTGGCATGGGCTATAGGGGTCAGAGGTTAAAGGGCATGGGGCGTAGGGATGGGGAGCTAAAGGGTGTTTGACACTGGGGAGCAAGGGACTGGGTTGGGGCTAGGTGGTCAGGTAACATTGTATTTGCATATTCATTATTCACATAATGTCACATAAAATGTTACCGGTCCGCCAAAGGTTTGTGAATGGGTTTGCTGGTCCCCAGAAAAAAAAAAGGTTGGGAACCACTGGTTTATGGGTATACAGCACTGAAAGCACCGGAAGCACTAGCAACATGCGCAGCATCAGGATGTTTATGAACTCTGCAGTATTTGTTGGTGAGCAGGCAGGAGTGCTTTCCAGAAGAAAAATGTATACATCAGTGTTCCCGCTCTTGGGGACTTTGCTACCTACTGTTTCCCTTGTTCATCATGAGACTTACTCTGACACAAGCAGCCAGACAGAAGACATGGCTACTACAACCATGGCAGATGGATTTAAAGTGCTTCTGGAAGGCATGATGGAGAAGCTTGCTTAATCATAATGACTAATCATTGCAAAATGTTATTGCTGTGATAGGAACATGTTTCTTTCTGCATATATGACTTTTCCATCAGAGTAGTTAGCAAACACAAATGTCTTGCAAACCTCTTTCAGTCAGCCTGAAAGCAGACTACTTACTGGCTTCTGAGTGTATGACCAGGTGAGCTTTGAAAATTCATATGGAGACTATCAATACTGCACTTTATGATTGGACGTGAATTTGCAATTGCCATGAATTTTGTTGGGATGTCTGTCTCATGTTTCTACCAGTAATGGAGAAACATTTATGGACGGTCTATACTGTGAGATATTACCTTTGTATTTTCAATAAATTTATTTGTGCAGGGGTCCCTCTAAGAATGATCTGGGGATGTACTAACTGTGCAGCTTGCAGTGGAATCTTCTAGTAGTAGTGACTATTGGAGCACTCTTACTCCTCCTTTACCTTACAGGTTTGAACATTTTGAACTGAATGCCTGTTTCTTCGAACTGTGGTAGTAGACAGACTAGAAACCTCATTTTGTTGTTAAGAATAGATTGTTCCCAGGTCTGTTGGCACCTTTCTGGTATCCTGAGTTTTTAAGTTTTGTTTTTGCCATTTTTTATAGATGTTAGTTGTAACACTTAATTGTATTTTAGGAGCCTAAATTTCAATTTCAAAAGAGATTTAGGCATGTAAGAAAAATCTGAAGTACAAATTGTTTTAGAAGGTGAGAGAGAGGTTCTGAAATCAGGCATTGAAATAAGTGCAGCAGTGCCTAAATACCTTTTAAAATCTGAGCATAAGTGGAGAGCTATAATCCATACATGTTCCTTAGTTTTCATTTAGAACAAGAGTTTAAGGTGTGCTTTTGGCCTCCCACTACTTTTGCTTCATATCCACAGGTGAGTGGTTCAGCCAGCTTAGGGAAAGTCATTCACCACCTTGTTGCTCTATAATGCAGTACCTTCACCCCAAAATCGGAAATGAGCATCAGAATCGCCTCCTGGCTGAGCTATTGTAGGAAGTGTTAATGGCTAAACCTCCTGGCTCTGATATGCAGGAATCCGTAAGTGCATGAAGACCAGTCTTGATTCTGACCATTGAATGGGCTAAGAAGTCTGCAGTGTCTTACTGCAGATACTTGTTTCTTTGACTGAAGCAACACCAAAGGTGCCAATCACTATGACTCTACAAAGATCAGCTTTGAAAAAGCCAGTCCTCAAGAGCATATCTTGAAGGATCTGGCTTTCCCATTTCTGCTCACTGAAGTGCAAATGCATTCTCCGCAAGGCTCTGAGTCATCAGATTCTGTAGATCCATGGTTACAATGATGGCTCAGATTAACTGTATAGAATTCTTTGAACTCCTTCATTCAGATCTGCCTTTGGATTGGGATCTCCCATTGCAGCACTGACTACATTTTCCCTCAGTGCCCAAACATAGAGGAAAGAAGTGTAAGGCATGTAGCTAGTTAGGCATGTAGGCATCTAGAGAAAGGGGTAAACAGTGAGGTCGCAAAACTTGCAGATGATAGCAAACTGCTCAAGGTAGTTAAGACCAAAGCAAACTGTGAAGAGCTTCAAAAAGATCTCACCAAACTAAGTGATTGGGCAACAAACTGGCAAATGAAATTTAATGTTGATAAATGTAAAGTAATGCACATTGGAAAAAATAATCCCAACTACACATACAATGTGATGGGGGACTAATTTGGCTATAACTACTCAAGACAGAGATCTAGGAGTCATTGTGGATAGTTCTCTGTAGTGTCAGTCAAAAACACAAATAAAATGATTTAGAAATCATTAAAAAAGGGATAAAGCATAAGATGGAAAACATCTTATTGCCTCTATATTATAAAACCATGTTATGCCCAAATCTTGAATACTGCGTACAGATGTGGTCACCTCATCTCAAAAAAGGTATATTGGCATTGGAAAAGGTTCAGAAAAGGACAACAAAAATGATTAGGGGTTTGGAACGGATCCCATATGAAGAGGGATTAAAAAGACTTGGACTTTTCAGCTTAGAAAAGAGACTAAGGGGGGATATGATAGAGGTCTATAAAATCACGACTGGTGTGGCAAAAGTGAATAAGGAAAAGTTATTTACTTATTCCCAGAATATAAGAACTAGGGATCACCAAATGAAATTAATAAGCAGCAGGTTTAAAACAAACAAAAGGAAGTTTTTCTTCCCTCAGTTCATAGTCAACCTGTGGAACTCCTTGCCAGAGGATGTGGTGAAGGCTGGGACTTAAACAGGGTTCAAAAAGGAGCTAGATGCCTGGGGGTTAGGTCCATCAATGGCTGTTAGTCAGGATGGGTAGGAATAGTGTCCCTAGCCTCTGTTTGTCTGGAAATGGGTGACAGGAGAGGGATCGTGTGAGGATCACCTGTTTTGTTCTCTCCCTTTGGGGCATCTGGTATTGGCCACTGTCGGCAGACCATATACTGAGCTAGATGGACTTGTGGTCTGACCCAGTATGGCCATTCTTATGTTCTTCCTTCTCTTTGTCCAGCAATGAAGCAATCTTGCAGGGTTAAACCTTTTTCCTTAGCTATACAAACCTCCCCCAAGACCTCAACTGGTTCTCCAGGGAAATAGATCTGGGCTTTACAACTTTGCTGCTACCTGAGCTGCTGCTCTCACCTGTAAAGGTCTCCTTATATTGGCAGCGCAATAACTAGGTATTGTTGCACCTGGGGCAAAATATTAATTATACACCCCCGCTCTTTAGGTTAGCGCGCATCGTACTCTTTTGCTGCTACTTATTATTGCTTATTGCGTCTCTGTGCCCTGTTTTTGATGCACCTGGGGCAAGTGGCCTGTTTGCCCCACCGTTGTTACAGCCCTCCATGTTGGGCTATGGATCCACACTTACATCTGCCATCAAACCATAACTAGTCTGATACCTTTCATTGTTTTTTTTTCCAGGGAACAGTTCAGGGAACTTAGGGAACATTATCAAGACTATTGTTTACTTCTCTTGAGACTATGAGATCACTCTCTACCTCCCAGACGTTGTTGGGCAGTTACCTTCTGGGTGCTGGCACCATGAGAAGTGCCACCATGGGCAGTGTGATCATATTGACCTTCCTTATGTATTCTCCTAATTGTAAAAGGTTTGAAAAAAGTAACTACAAAGGGAGCCTTCCCAGGGTTCAGAACAAATGTCCTGCACCAGATCTGTTATATCCATATCTGTCACAGCCATTGGTATTGAGGGAACCATCTCCTTTTACTAATCCCACAGATACCATCTGAAGAGGAAGTAGAACATCTTATTGAATGTCTGGATTTAGATACAGCTACTGATATTTAAACTTCACTGGATAACTGGGTGTAACGTGATCTTCCTCTCCTCTCAAAGATACTGTGCAATTTCATTAACTCATAGGATGATTATCTTAAAAATGCCATCAGTATCATCAGTGAAAACTGTACAATCCAGTTTTGAGGGTTTGGTTTTATCTTCTAGAAGCCTGTCCTCTTAGTTTATTACAGCCAGCAAAGCATACTCACTTGAAACTGCCAACCTGCAGAGTTTTAAGAAAGGAGACAGCTATCCACACCCATCTTTCTCAAAATATGTTAGTGGTGCACTCTGTAGTTCATGGAACTAATGAGACTCAACTCTACTCTGGATTCTTTGATAGAGAAGGTAAAAAGCTAGATCTGGACATTAAAATAACTAGTTATTAGGCATTGATGTCCTACTACTAATAGCATTAAGAGAAAATGGTGCTGTTTCCCCAATTGCTGCCGAAAGACCCTGAGCATTGATTACTGAATGTTGTTTGGTTACTAACCAAACCCTCCGGCTATATGTACACTGGGAAGGTTTGATGAGTAAAGTACTGTCAACGTGCAAAAGTCACCAAAAGTGAAAACTGGTCAAACAAGTTTTTCTGCCTCTCATTGTCCACATTTCATGGCCATATTGCTAGCACCCTGTTGACAGACAGAACAAAGCAGTTTGGGTACGCATCCCACAGAGTAGTGGTGTGGGAAGGCAGAGCTGATTCCTGTGCTTCTTGGGATTCCCTCATAGCTCTGTGATCTCTCCATGGTAAGGAATGTCAAAGCAGCACAACAGCCCTCTCCTGTAGCAGCAGTTTGCCTGCAGTTCTTAGTGCAGGGCAAAACAGAAACACTCCACTGATTTGTTCTTTGTTTCCCAAGTGAAGCAGCTCACTCAGCTGTTGGATATTTCCTTGAGTTTTGAAAGGGGAGGTGCACATGCCTTCCAGGCAGCAGAGATCACAAAACAATGCACACAGCTATCAGAACGGGCATTGTGGGATACTGGTAGAAGCCAGTTCCCTTGCCAAAACAGATGGCAGAGTCCAGACTGGCTCTTAGTCAACAATAAAAAGAGGGTGAAAGACAAAAGTCTCTCACAGGGGTAGAAGTTTTTTGTTGCCAAAATTGGATTTTTTTCCTGACAACATCTGTATTGTAGTGTAGACCTGTTTTGTTGCCAAAAGGCAGTTTTTGTTGAAAAAATGTGACAAAGTAGACAAGACCTAAGGTATACCTTGAGTGCATATAAAGCTGTGGCACCTTCATTTATTTTGTACAATTTGTAGCTATGTTCAGCTGGACTTCTTTTGGAAATAAGAACCGGGATAGATGACTTCCTACTTAATGGGGAAGAGCTACTTAACTGTAAAAGGGAAAGTCTCAGAGGAGCAGCCGTGGTGTTAGTCTGTAACAAAAAAAACAATGAATGTAGCACCTTAGAGACGAACAAAAAATATATAGAGAGTATCATGAGCTTTCGTGGGCACAAACCACTTCTTTGGATGACACACATGAAGCAAGAGGTCCAGGGGTACAAATATGTAACAGAAAAAGGGGGGGGGGAGGAAAAAACCCACTGTCAACTGAAGTGTCTGTGCTAAATGAGGCTAATAGAGTGGGCTATAGGTACCCAATGCTTAGCTTTTGATGTCATTTGGGTGTTAAATGTAATGGCCCATCCAAGACAAGTTTTCAGTCCTTGGGTGAATGTGTCAGATTTGCATATGAAGGCCAGTTCCTGAAATGACTTTGTAAGAGAATAGCCACCTTTAAATCCATTAATGAGCGCCTCCCCCCCCCCCCGAAAGTTAAAATGTTCCCCAGCAGGTTTCTGTGTGTTACCATTTCAAATATCTTATTTGTAAAAGCGAAATTCCTAGAGAAATTAAGATGATAAAGGTCTACAATAAGAGGTCTAGGAATTTCACACTACTCTAGGAAAAGATTTAGGATACCAGTGTTTTGTTAGTCTCTGCTTCATGTTCCTTTCAGGGAAATACAGCAACAAATAACCTCCTCAACTTCAACACACTCTCAAACCCTGTCAGCTTTTGAGTTTAAAAAGTAGATCTGCTACATCATCATCATTTTACTGGCCTTTTGGTTTTATAGGATTTATGAAAATCACAGGCAGGATTTAAACTTGCAAATGTCATCCCTTTCATTTGGAAACTGTTCCCCCATTCTTAGAGTGTTGAAGTATTGTCATCACAGACGCATGAATCTTGGGGATTAACAGGGTTACTTTATTCAGTTTGACATTAACCTTTTGCCAGCTCCTGCTTTTTCATCACTCTTTAGGGATCCTTCTCATGAATACTTGCTAAGATCAGAACATTGTTCATTGCTAGAGGAAGTGCTGAAGAGTTTTGGGGAAGGGATTTTTGGGGTGTTTATTCTTGGTACTTTGATCTCTGAGGAGCTCTCAAACTCGTTGTAGACTTTTGGAAGCTTGGTTCTGTTATCAGGAGATTGATTGCTCACGCTTGCTCTAGCTTCAACCATCACATCGTTATTCACCCAAGATTTGCTTTGGGGTCTCGATTTGCAAGATGCTATTTAAACATCTTAGTCAGACATTTGCATTGAAAATATTTGAAGCTTGTTGTGGGGGAGAATTTCAACACAAGGTTGGCATATCCATGGCACCTCAAGTATTCACAATTTTTTTTTTCAGCAGTACAGGTGTAATTGAGACATCAGGATACCAATATCCTGACTTGAAGGATCCAGACCAAAAGTTTTATAATAAATACATACCCCATTCAAAATGTATGGAGTTTATTCAATTTATTTTGAAAACAAACAATTCAGAATTGTCAACAAAAGACATGCTCTGGGTTGGAGCTCTCAAATAGGTAGTGCTTTCCTTCAAGAAAGGTACTTGAAAATCTTTATTGCACTTAAGTGGAAAAGGAGAGAACTCTTGTCATCAAGTGATTGATGTTCTTCCTTACACAGTTTGCATTACATATATCACAGAAACTGTAATTTTGTATGTATATCTAAAGAAGAGCTCTTGTCATTGGCTATCAAGAAGCTATATATCACATACACATAGTATATTTAGAAAATTAATATTTACTATTGAGAGATGAGTTCCTTGTGTGTTGGGCTCTTGAGCCTTTTCTTCCTCAACTGCAGGGCAGAGTAGTTCAAGCATTGACTATATTTTATGTCAGCAGATGAAGTGGAACACACAATGTCGAACTGTGCAGAGTTTCATAACCCTATGGGAGTTGTGCATAGTCTACCGAAGTTATCCTATACCCGTTTATTGGCAGACACTTACACACATGAGTGATTATTCAAGAATTGAAAGTGAACTATATTTCTCTCTCTGGAAATGTCTGCAAGATGTGTTTCCAGGTGCCAGAAGTTTTGCTCTAGAGTAGGAACAGACAACTAGTTCATAGAATCATAGAGCTGGAAAAGACCTCAGAAGGTCATCAAGTTCAGCCCCCTGCTCTAGGCAGGACCAGTCCCAACTAAATCAACCCAGCCAGGGCTTTGTCAAGCCGAGACTTAAACACCTCTAGGGAGGGAGACTCCACTACTTCCCTAGGTAACCCATTCCAGTGCTTCACCACTCTCCTAGTGAAATAGTTTTCCTTATATCCAACCTGGACCTCTCCCACCGCAACTTCAGACCATTGCTCTTTGTTCTGCCATCTGTCACCACTGAGAACAGCCTTTCTCCATCCTCTTTGGAAGCTCCCTTCAGGAAGTTGAAGGCTGCTATCAAATCCCCCCTCACTCTTGGCTTCTGCAGACTAAACAGACCCAACTCCCTCAGCCTCTCCTCATAGGTCATATGCTCGAGCCCCCTAATCATTTTGGTTGCCCTCCGCTGGACCCTAGTTCATCTTGGATGCATTATTTCTAAACTGTGGGGGGTAGATCTCCTCTTTGCAGTGTTCCAATTCCTCTAATTCAGAGAGTTCTCGGGAAAATAAAATAACACAAAGCTAGGATTGCTGTTACTGTTCCAGGCTGGGCAAGACAAAGGTGGTTCTCACAAGGGGGTTTTCTTTGTCTTGAAGCAATTCCCAACCTAGTGACTCAACAGAGAGGTCAAATTTGTTGTCTGTACACAGACACTCTACTTGACAGCATGAGTCATTGGACTTTAACAGATACACTACTCATAGACTTTTCCCAGAGACCAGTGCAGTGTGTAAAATGGCAGTGATGTATACTGTGGGAATGATGGTGTGAATGCAGGCATAGAACCAAAGTGGTCAGGGTAGTTGTCTGCTCTTTTGCATCATTAGAACTGAAAATATTTGCTTGTCTTGCATTTTAATTTCTTGCTCATGCTTTATGTCGGGGGGGGGAGGGGGACTTTTTTGGGTGAGGGTGCTGCACAGAAGTGAGGAGCAAAAAAACCAAACAAAAAAACCCAGCAAACCAGCAACAGATCCTCATTGATGTGGCCTCTGACTGAGAAGAAAGACACTCCCCACATTCCACTTGCACACCAGAGCCTAGGGGAATTAGTTGATTAGTCAATAGGGTGCCTCTGCCTTTGACAGTCTCCTGCTGGCCCCGAGCTCCCCACGGTGTTTCAAAGCGACAGTGCCAAGTGCAGCCCTGAGTCAACTGAGGACTCCACGCTGATCCTGGTCTCCGTGCGGCACTGCTGCTTTGAAATGCCCCAGCTGATCCCAGGCTCCGTGTGGTGCTGCCGCTTTGAAACGCCACATGCAGCCTGGGGACACACCAGCTGGCCCTGGGCTGCACGCAGTGTTTCAAACAGCAGTGTTGCATGGAGCCCAGGGTCTGCTGCTTTGAAGTACTGCTTTGATGAGGCAGCAAGGGGTGGGGGGAAACAACTAGTCATTCACATCCCTAGTGGGTGGCAGGGAGGCTGGAGCACCAGTGCAGGTTCCCCAATTATGGGGCGGAGCCCTGAGCCTTGAGGGCCGGATCCAGGGAAGCTGGGAGTTGCATCTGGACCCTGGGCCTTAGGTTCTCCATCCTTGCTTTATGTACTCTTCATTTGTTGCCCTCAGTTCTTGCTTTGGTCTCTTTGTTCAATTCTTCAAACATCTTTGTCTCTTTACGCTCCAGCTGATAGCACTTGTCATACTGATCAGCAGCTTCCCTGTGGAACTCCTGTGGTATGTTTGCCGAATGAGGGAGGTGTTCAGTTTTCCTGTGTCTTGCTCGCTCTCTCTTGCTCTTATTCATGGGGGTCTCTCTCTCTTTGTCTCTCTCTTTGTCTTTTAAGAGAAAGCCCTGAGATGTCCTGTGGAAGTAGAGGGCACTTTAAAAAAAAAAAAAAAAAAAGAGCATAGGGGAAGCGAATAAATCAATGTAATTTTGTTTATCTTTTTAATATTTTCCAGCAATATGGGTGCTTTTTTCCTATGGTTTCACATACCAAAGTTAGCTTCAGATATTTCTCTCACCTTTTGTCTTAGGGTCGTAAGACACCCTTTCGTAGTCAAAACAGTGATGAAGTAATTGAAAAAAAATTGCAAGTGGTGGAGTCAGGGCAGAAGCTCAAAAGCTGAGGGGGGACCAGTGGTAGTGAACATTACACCTGATTTTAGGTAGTAGATGCTGAACTGTAACAGCGTTCTGGAGTTGCCAAAGTGGAAAAGGGACAGATGTTTCAGGCAGTTGGACAAATATCAGCACCATTTGCAATTAAATTTATCAGCTGTTCAGTAACATCAGATTACTGGTGGAAAAGCATAGGCAAGCGTTCTGTTTGAGATGAGGCTGGGGGAGAGGAGGCAGAGGCTGATTTAACTTTCCATACATTTTCCTTAATTACTTGTGAGTTTCATATTTTTGCACAGGCAAAGGTAAGATCTAAAATTAACAAGCTTTTAAGGGACAGTCTTGTTAGAGTTTGAATGCAATACCCGCTCTTCCTCATTCCCACACTGGTGTGCATCTGTGTGTGTGGTTTTTTTTTGTTTGTTTTTTAAAGGAGTGTGGCTTATGCTTTGCTTTGCTTTATGGAGGAAAACTGTTTCCCTGCATTGCTCTTTTGCCAGCACATGCCATTAGTATCTATTCGTGGCATAGGGCACGTGTGATTCATTATGTAGTTAATGAATTATGCCTTGCTGATTGCATGTATACTAGTTGAAATGTGTCCATTACTGTCATAACAATAAAAATACACTTGGTTAAGCATTAGACTTTGTGTGCAGTTTTCTATTTTTTCTCCCTTGTCATTTTATCAGGAACATGTCTATGTGCAAGTATTGGGGGTGTGGTGATCAGAGAGGGCTGTGGGTGAAAGGGTGCATGCATAACATTTTTTGTTGGAAAATGTAACATCTGCAATAGTAAAGTATTTAGCTGTGGCCAGCATTATTCCCATTCCACATCTTTACAGATATAAAATTATAAAGGTTATTTACAAGTATTTGAAGAGGTGTGTTTTCAACATCATTGAAGTTTGGATATGCCTACAGTAATGTGTATGTTTGAAAGTTCCTAGAAGACATCCTAAGATTCTAGCAGCATTTTCCAGGCTATGGAGTTGTGGTGGGCCCTATTTCATTCTCATCCCATTTTAGTAGAATAACAGTTCATACTGTCCATAGTATATTCCGGAATTGTGATAGTACATATGCTAATTATATGGTCCATTTCACCATAAAATTGAAAGTGAATAAGGTACTTTCCATATTTGATGGTATCCTCAGCTTTTGGCAGGAATCTTTCAGGTACCTTATCTCCTCCCTGAATTGGGCTTCTGTCCAGTATATAACCCTCTCAACAAGCTTCTTTGCAATGTTGTTTTAATAGGCTTTTATTTCTATTACTGGAACCCAAGTCATGCACTGATAACACCTCATTCCAAAAGTTTACTGTTACTTTTATAACTACCTCTCCTCAGAAGACAACCTGTAGTGCCTTTTGGTAGCTATGTTTTTGAATCGAGGATCTATGGAAAGAAAAGTTGACTAATGAAATAGCTTACAAGGAAAGGCTGTAACAATGTGCTGGACAATATGTATGGATTTGTAGCTTCTAGACTCTGACTTTTCGATCTAGGGGAAGTGGGAATGGATCTGATAGTCAGGCATATACTCATTGGTCATTTTAAGGTAACTTTGGAGGGCTGATTTAGATATGTTTTAATCGTTCACTGACCTGGAGGTGCACTGACACCTGACTGAGCACAACACAGGGCTAAAGTCTACATCTTTATCTGGATTAGTTGGCACAATTTGTAATTTTTCAAGATCATAATTTAGAGATTTGGGAATATGGATAGAGAGTGAATTAGAGTTGAGGGACCCACTGAGCTATAATAACCATAAATCCTAGTCTAGATGAGATATAGGTGTCAAAGAGAAATGAACCTGAAGGTTTCCAGATACTTTTCCTGTGGCATGCTGCAAGATCCTTGTAGTGGGGGCTGCTGTGTCAATCCAATACTCTTTGGTCCCCCCACTCCTTTTAGCTGCATCTCTCAACTGCTTGTTTGTGTGCATGCCGCCAACATTTTTCCAAATCATCATTAATACTGCGAGATCCCTTTAAATCAGACTTTTTGCAAAGGTTGCAGAAGAAGGGTGACACCCTCTCCCAGCTTAATTGAACTAGAGAATATGGATGTTTTCCTAAAAGGTCTTTGCTTCTAACCTTAGCAACAGAATGCAGTAGCCCCTACCTTTTAACAGGAAATCAAAGTAAAGGGGCTGAGATGCTTTAAAAAAAAAAGTAAACTGAAAGGTTTAAAATGACATCTGAATATCTTGTCAAATTGTACATCACTTCTTCTGGGTATGCATTACACATTTTAATTACAATGAGTCGTTTGTCACAGGAATCCTAAAGGCTTAATATTCTTTTTCCACTGTGTGCACTTTTTTTTTTTTTACTAGTTTACTCTGTGATCTTAGAATGTTACTTGTAAAGTATGTTTGCTTTGATATACTAGTAAACTACAGGGGGGCTTCCTTGTTCTTCAGACTTCATAGGGTCACTGAGATTTAATCTTGAAAGGATCATATCTTGCTAAATTCTATTATCTTTTGATATATTTTATTTTGCCAGGAGAGTAAATAAACTACATTAATTTTTATCCATTAACTCAGGTAGATGAGGTTAGTGCGTTGTTTGTGTAATTAGCTAAATTTTCATGAAAACTAGTGATGACCTATGGTGTTGCTGCTCATTTTTATGGTTTTATAATAAGGATGGGTGAATGAGTGTGTAGTGCTCTGAGATGTTGACTTGTGCAGGTGACAGATGAGAGGTCTGTGCTGTAGGGGTTATTGCTTTTGCTGGTTCTGTTATGTATGTGGTTCTGTTGATTTGTGTCTGGTGGAGGAGGAGGCTTGTGCGGAGGGACTCGGTGATGTGAGGAGTTTGATTCATCAACCATTAAACTCGACACACGCTTCAAAATACTGTGGCAGTTGGGCCAAGTAATCCATTATCCATGCAGTCTCTCATATTATCGACTCATTACCTCCATTATAATTGTTGCATGTAAATTAGCTGTAATGTAGGTGTGGTCATTATATTTAATATGAAACTGGTCTAGAATGGTTGACATGGGTAAATCTATCTCTTACTGTTTTGTTGTGTATATATAGCTACTAGAAAATTGACACAATCTTGCTTGGGGTCCTTAAATCAATTAAAATGAAAATGTACATGCTTTATTTAAATCATTGTTCTGGAGTGGGGTTCAGTATGCAGGCTGCTTTGGGGAGAAAGGACTACCCCAGCCCTTTCTTACTGCAGCAGCTTAGGGCCAGGTTACGTGCACCTCTCCATGACTGCAGCAGCTTCCCCAATGTGCGCAGCTGGGAGAGGCTTGTAAGTCCTCTGGCTGGGGCAAGTCTAGGTTGGTCTGCCCCCTGTGTTCCTCAGCTAGAATGAGGAGTGCAGCAAACTCTGCACTTCACTCTTGCCCCTGACTAAAGGGAACAGCCAGCAATGTCTCTGTACAAATTTGAGGGAGAGCTTCAGCCCCTCTGCCGAAAGTGCCCTCTCCCTAAAGGGCACCTGGAGGGTGTGAGGCTTGGGAGGGGGCGTCCCTACCAGCCCCTTTTCACCTGCTGGGTGTCTCTCTTCTGTATGGTTTTCTGAGAAGTAATCCCATTCCAGGCTCACCCCATTTTCCTGGTACAACCAAACTCTCTTCTTGCCTTAAGTAATGATAAGAGTATACCAATTTGGTGTTCCTAGCTCTTACTATTTAGGAGGAGCTCTTGAACATACAGATAAACAAGCAAGCTCTCAAAGATGTAGTAGATTATGTGTACTCACTGTAATGCTTTGGAATTCTTACCACAGTGCATGAGATAAGGCTTTTCTGTATTGAATGGCATCATTTATAAGATTCATGTGAAAATGGTTTAAATTAGACTCAAGTCTTGAGTTTATTTCACCAAAAAATTCCTTTTATATTATGTATTTATTTCCTGGAGAAATTCTCATTTTCGCTATTACTGGAAAAATAACTATTTCCAGCTGTGAATGTCACTAGAGGAGACTACAAACCAATTTGCCAAAAGCAGTTTGTGATTCTGGTGGTAGGTATCACAGTAGTACTTATTTTTGCAGTGTCATGAATATCAAGCCCAACATACAACTACAGGTTGAACTTCTCTAGTCCAGAAACATCCATCCAGAATGATTTTAGTTAGCTGGATGTCCACTTTTCATGGGTGTGGCCAAGTTTCCCACAGTCCCATAAAGTTTGTTTATAGTCACCAGCCCTAGCTCTTTGTGTTATGTGCTGTTATTTAGCTCTGATTTACCCCTTAATGTCCTCTAAACAGCACAGTAAGCTGTGGAAGTGTTGGTAATGCTGCTAGACAATATTGACCTCCCATGGTTCAGAAAAGTCTCTCATTCGGAACAGGTCAGTCCCAAGGGTTCTTGACTCGAGAGGTTCAACCTGTATAAGTCAGGGTCCTACCATGCATGAGATTATCATCTAGCAAAATAGGAAAGACAGATAGAAGAGGGAAAAGCATGGGGAAAACAGTGGAAAGGAAGGTGCCAAACCCTTCCAATAGACTAGTGGATCCCAACCTTTTTTTATACCATGGACTGAAAAACCCATTCACGAACTTTTGGTGGACCAATAACATTTTATTTGCATATTCAAATAACTGATACGCAAATATGCAAATAAAATGTTATTGGTCTGCCAGAAGCCCCAACCCCCAGTTATCAGCCCTAATCCCTGGAGCCCCCAACACCTTCACTATTCCCCCCCCCCCAGTACCAGCCCCCCATCACAAACACCTCAGTGCCAGCTGCCTGCCCCTTAGAGCCCACCACCAGACATCCCAGTGCCAGCCCTCCTGTTTCCCGTGCCCCACTGCACCTAACCACCCAGGCCTCCTCCAGTGCCAGGTTCCCACACTGAACATCTCAGTGCCCCCCCCCCAGTGTTAGCCCCCTGCCTCTTAGAGCCCCTCACCAGTTAGAGCATCCCCCAGTACTAGCCCCACTCCTAGAGTCCCCGAGTGCCACCTCCCTGCCTCTTTGAGCCCTCCACCCCCAAAGGCCCTCAGTGCTTGCCCCATCACCCTCATCTGTTGCCAGCTGAGTGTTGCTGTCCGGGTCGTGGCTGCTCTAAGGCTCGTGTGCCAGGCTCCGTGTGGCCCTCGCAACACAGCGAACCATTCTTGCTCATAATACAAGAACTAGGGGACACCAAATGAAATTGATGGGTAGTAGGTTCAAAACTAATAAAAGGAAATTTTTCTTCACACAGCGCACAGTCAACCTGTGGAACTCCTTGCCCGAGGAGGCTGTGAAGGCCAGGACTCTATTAGGGTTTAAAAAAGAGCTTGATAAATTTTTGCAGGTTAGGTCCATAAATGGCTATTAGCCAGGGATAAAGTATGGTGCCCTAGCCTTCATAACAAGGGCAGGAGATGGATGGCAGGAGATAAATCACTTGATCATTGTCTTCTGTTCTCCTTCTCTGGGGCACCTGGCATTGGCCACCGTCGGCAGATGGGATGCTGGGCTCGATGGACCTTTGGTCTGACCCAGTATGGCCATTCTTATGTTCTTATGCTCGTCTGGGAGGAGACGCTGCCCCTGCCCACCACTGGTTGCCTGAGAGGCGGGGTGGGGCACGCCTTTCCCGATAGCCATGGTGGGAGGGGAGGTGTTGGGTCATGTATCTCAGCTATGGCCCCCAGAGCCGCTGTGACCCGGCAACCTGTGGTTCACAGCTCGGCACCGGTCTACGTATCGGCGGTTGGGAACCACTGCAATACATAGCACAAACATAACTGCAGTGAAGGAACCCAGTTCCCGTGATATCAGCACTGGTTCTGTACATTACTAGTCAGAGTAGACAAACTAGGTCGGGGTGACCAACCAGTTAGAGGCAAAGAACCAAAATAGCTGTGGATAGAGTGCGAAGAGGCATGTTTTATTTACTTATTTTTATATATCTATATACAGTGCTTTTTTTGTGACGGCACGCACCGGGATGGCGTACTGGCACCTGTTTTCCCATCTTAATTTAATTGATTGGGATTCTCCTCAATCAATTTGCAAGAAATACTGGCACCTGTTTCCTGGGGCAGCTTGGCACCAGATGGAAGCGCACTTGGGACATGCGGCCCTTAAAGGGGCCGCGAGTGCATTTCGGCTCCTGGCGTGTTTTTTTTTTCTTTTTCTCAACAACTTTTTTTTTTTTTTTTTTTTTTTTTTGCCAACAGTTTGAGCCTGGAGTACTGTCACCTTTTTTCTTACCAAAAAAAGCACTGTCTCTCTCTCTATATATAGATAGATATAGTACACAAAATTTAGTGATAAAAGTAACATTACAGGACATTTCAGACAAAAACCAATAAAAGTCTTGTCACTTAAATTCACAGCCAGTCCATAGATCTTCAGAGAACTTGACAAAGAACAAACATGAAATAAAAAAAAAACCCTTTAAAAATACAGTAATATTCTCTCACTTAAAAAAAAAAAAAAAACCCCATCCCCACCCTGTATTTTAAATTTAACACTACTGCCCTATTATGTCCTGTGAGTGTTTTAAAATTAAACTGAACTGCGAAGTAAATTAGCATGATTTGAAGTGCTTGTTTCACTCCAGCTTGTTGATCTCTGGTATGGTTTCCTCATTTTTTTTAATACTTATGAAGATTATGGCTTTTTTTATTGTTCTAAAAATTCAGGTCTGTCCCAGACTGCAGATATGAGAGGTTCAAATACAATAAGGGAGAGACGCATATCTCAGAATAATTGCTTCAGCCTGGCAAACAGCCTTTGAATTTTCTTTAAAGAAACACAGTGTTAATAGGTACATGCTGATTCTCCCCTCCCCCCAGAATTTAAATATGACATCTGCCTTATTCTGCATCCATAAAGACGTTGAGTTTAAGGTGTTTCAGCGCCGCCCCCCCCCCGCTCTAACTCAATGCCCCACTCTTCCCCCAGAGCCAGGCACCCCCTGCTCTAATCCAATCCCCCTTTTCTCCCCCAGAACCAGGCATTCCTAGCCTCCCCCCCCCCAACCCATTCTCCCTCCTCTCTTCCAGAGCCAGGCACCCTCAGCCCCCTGCTGCAACCCAATGCCTCACCCCTCCCCCAGAGCTAGGCACCCCCAGGCCCCCCTCTCTAACCCAATCCCCCTCCCCTCCTCATATGTTTAATTGAACATATTTTAAATTAAACTAAATGTTGATTTCATGACATTGTTTAACATTTGTTTGTTATTATCCTTACTTATTTGTGATCTACTTTTTTAGCTCCATATGTAAGACTATTATTAGGGGTTCCGCAAAATTATTTTGATTTTAAAAGGGATGTGTGGCCAATAAAATTGGGAAACACTGAGGCAGAGGTGTTTAGATTTTGTGGAAAGTAAGTCTATCATCTTAGGTGAAAGGGACTGTATAATTAGGATGTCCTTCACCTCCATAGAAGGGGTACCAATCTCCCTGGGGACAGGCTGGCTAGAGTAATCAGTTGATTGAACTGATAGCAAAAGGAGAGGAAAAAAGAAGAACAATAAGAGCACTCGAGATGCCAAAATTAGCCAGAACACATGAACAAATTCTTGAATTGCCTATACACCAATGGTAGAAGTCTGGATAACAGACAAGAGAAACTGATTACGCAAAAATGAGGAGGCTAGTTAAACAGAAGTTAAAAGGCACAGTGACTAGAGCCAAATCCCTGCAAGCTGCATGGAAACTTTTTAAAGACACCATAATAGAGGCCCAACTTAAATGTATACCCCAAATTAAAAAACATAGCAAGAGACCTAAAAAAGAGTCACCGTGGCTTAACCACCATGTAAAAGAAGCACTGAGGGACAAAAGGGCATCTTTTAAGAAGTGGAAGTCCAATCCTAGTGAGATAAATAGAAAAGAAAATAAACACTGTCAAATCAAGTGTAAAAATGTAATAAGAAAAGCAAAAAAAGATTTTGAGGAACAGCTAGCCAAAAACTCAAAAAGAAATAACAAAATGTTTTTTAAGTACATTAGAAGCAGGAAGCCTGCTAAAAAACCTGTGGGTCCCCTAGACGATCGAACTATAAAAGGCGCAATCAAGGACGATAAAGCCATTGCGGAGAAACTAAATGATTTCTTTGCATCAGTCTTCACGGCTGAGGACGTTGGGGAGATTCCCAAATCTGCACCGTCCTTTGTGAGTGATGAATCTGAGGAACTGTCCCGGATTGAAGTGTCATTAGAGGAGGTTTTGGAACAAATAGAAAAACTTAATGTTAACAAATCTCCGGGACCGGATGGCATTCATCCAAGGGTTCTAAAAGAACTCAAATGGGAAATTGCTGAACTATTATCTGTGGTTTGTAACCTATCCCTTAAATCGGCTTCTGTACCTAATGACTGGAAGGTAGCTAACGTGACACCAATATTTAAAAAGGGCTCCAGAGGCGATCCGGGCAATTACAGACCGGTAAGTCTAACTTCAGTACCGGGCAAATTAGTCGAAACAATAGTAAAGAATAAAATTGTGAAGCATGTAGAAGAACATAAGTTGTTGGACAAAAGTCAACATGGTTTCTGTAAAGGGAAATCCTGTCTTACTAATCTATTAGAGTTCTTTGAAGGGGTTAACAAACATGCGGACAAGGGGGATCCAGTAGATATAGTATACTTAGATTTTCAGAAAGCCTTTGATAAGGTCCCTCACCAAAGGCTCTTGTGTAAATTACACGGCCATGGGATAAGAGGGAATGTCCTTTCTTGGATTGAGAACTGGTTAAAAGACAGGAAACAAAGGGTAGGAATAAATGGTAAATTTTCAGAATGGAGAGGGGTAACTAGTGGTGTCCCCCAAGGGTCGGTCCTAGGACCAATCCTGTTCAACTTATTCATAAATGATCTGGAGAAAGGGGTAAGCAGTGAGGTGGTAAAGTTTGCAGATGATACCAAACTGTTTAGGATGGTCAAGACAGAAGCAGACTGTGAGGGACTCCAAGAAGATCTAACCAAACTGAGTGATTGGGCAACAAAATGGCAAATGAAATTTAATGTGGATAAGTGTAAAGTAATGCACATCGGGGAAAAATAACCCCAACTATACGTACAGTATGGTGGGGGCTAATTTGGCTACGACAAATCAGGAAAGAGATCTTGGAGTTATCGTGGACAGTTCTCTGAAAACTTCCACGCAGTGTGCAGCGGCGGTCAAAAAGGCAAATGGGATGCTAGGAATTATTAAGAAAGGGATAGAAAATAAGACCCAGAATATCTTACTGCCCCTGTATAAAACTATGGTACGCCCACATCTCGAATACTGTGTACAGATGTGGTCTCCTCACCTCAAAAGAGATATTTTGGCCTTGGAAAGGGTTCAGAAAAGGGCAACTAAAATGATTAGGGGTTTGGAACGGGTCCCATATGAGGAGAGGCTAAAGCGACTGGGACTTTTCAGTTTAGAAAAGAGGAGACTGAGGGGGGATATGATAGAGGTATATAAAATCATGAGTGGTGTGGAGAGGGCCGATAAAGAAAAGTTATTTATTAGTTCCCTAAATAGAAGAACTAGAGGACACCAAATGAAATTAATGGGTAGCAGGTTTAAAACTAATAAAAGAAAGTTCTTCTTCACACAGCGTGTAGTCAGCCTGTGGAACTTCTTGCCAGAGGAGGCTGTGAAGGCTAGGACTATAATAGACTTTAAAGAGAAGCTAGATAATTTCATGGGGGTTAGGTCCATAAAAGGCTATTAGCCAGGGGATAAAATGGTGTCCTTGGCCTCTGTTTGTCAGAGGCTGGAGAGGGATGGCAGGAGACAAATCACTTGATCATTGTCTTCGGTCCACCATCTCTGGGGCACCTGGTGCTGGCCACTGTCGGCAGACAGGATACTGGGCTAGATGGACCTTTGGTCTGACCCAGTACGGCCGTTCTTATGTTCTTATGATATTGTTCATTTATCAGCATAAATTTGAAGTAGTTGGTATTATTGAAACCTGGTGGGATGATTCACACAATTGAAATGTTAAAATCAATGGTTATAACCTATTTAGGAAGGATCAGGGGCACCCAGTGGATATAATATACCTAGATTTCCAGAAAGCCTTTGACACGGTCCCACACCAAAGGCTTTTACGTAAATTAGGTGGTCATGGGATAGGAGGAAAGGTCCTTTCATGGATCAAGAATTGGTTAAAAGACAGAAAACAAAGGGTGGGAATAAATGGTAAATTTTCACAATGGAGGAGGGTAACTAGTGGTGTTCCCCAGGGGTCAGTACTGGGGCCAATCCTGTTCAACTTGTTCATCAATGATCTAGAAAATGAGGTAAGCAGTGAGGTGGCCAAGTTTGCAGATGACACAAAGTTGTTCAGGACAGTCAAAAGCAAAAGGGATTGTGAAGAACTACAAAAAGATCTCAGCAAACTGAGTGATTGGGCAGCAAAATGGCAAATGAAATTTAATGTGGGTAAGTGTAAGGTAATGCATGTTGGAAAAAATAACCCAAATTACACGTACTACATGATGGGGTCAAATTTAGCTACGACAGATCAGGAAAGGGATCTTGGAGTTATAGTGGATAGTTCTATGAAGACATCCACGCAGTGTGCAGCGGCAGTTAGTAAGGCAAATAGGATGTTAGGAATTATTAAAAAAGGGATAGATAATAAGACAAAAGATATCATACTTCCCCTATATAAAACTATGGTACGCCCACATCTCGAGTACTGCGTGCAGATGTGGTCTCCTCACCTCAAAAAAGATATATTGGCATTAGAAAAGGTTCAGAAAAGGGCGACTAAGATGATTAGGGGCTTGGAAAGGGTCCCATATGGGGAGAGGCTAGAGAGACTGGGACTTTTCAGTTTGGAAAAAAGGCGATTGAGGGGCGATATGATAGAGGTATATAAAATCATGAATGGTGTGGAGAAAGTGATTATAGAAAAATTATTTACCTTTTCCCATAATACAAGAACTAGGGGACACCAAATGAAATTGATGGGTAGTAGGTTCAAAACTAATAAAAGGAAATTTTTCTTCACACAGCGCACAGTCAACCTGTGGAACTCCTTGCCCGAGGAGGCTGTGAAGGCCAGGACTCTATTAGGGTTTAAAAAAGAGCTTGATAAATTTTTGCAGGTTAGGTCCATAAATGGCTATTAGCCAGGGATAAAGTATGGTGCCCTAGCCTTCATAACAAGGGCAGGAGATGGATGGCAGGAGATAAATCACTTGATCATTGTCTTCTGTTCTCCTTCTCTGGGGCACCTGGCATTGGCCACCGTCGGCAGATGGGATGCTGGGCTCGATGGACCTTTGGTCTGACCCAGTATGGCCATTCTTATGTTCTTATGTTCTAAAAGGGAGGACGAGTGACTGTCAAAAATGGCATTTCATATTTTGATTCATTGGTAACTTGGAAGAAAATTTTGTGAATAGTTATGGATCAGTGTTCTAACCACTACAGCACAAGACAGAGTACTTAGCTAGTATTTGCTACAGACGATCAAATCACACTAGGAATGAGGATGCCTGTCTCCTTATGTACATCTTTCTAATGAATAAGGGAAAAACACTCTGCATGACATGGGGGAACTTGAGTTTGAGTGACACATAGCAGAGGTATCATGTGGACAGTATTAATGCATCCTTGGAATTTCTAAACATTATCGATGACAGTGTCCTAATGGAAAAAGTGTTTCTGCCAACACCAGCGAATTTTTATTAGCTACACCTCGTCCTAACGGAACTCATTAGCTTCAATGCAAGCGATCATGTCTTTATTCTACTTCTGATCAATTGATGCTTTAATAGGTCCACTTTCCCAGAACTGCAAAGTATTATGTACTAAGTCAGTCAGGAGAGAGAATTTAATCAGAAAAATTTATGATAATTGAGTCATTTAAGAACATCTTACTTGATGCTCAAAAAGCTAGAATCTCACAATCAGGGATAAAGGCCATACTTGTTAAAACTGACCTGATTTAGAGGGGAAGTGAAAGAAGCCATAATTTTATTAGAGTAAGCTAATTTAACCATGGGAACAAATAACTAAGATTTGTGGTGGAGTTTCCATTGCTAACCATTTTAAAATCAAGATTGAATGTCTTGCTAAAAGATATGCTATGGGAATTTTTTTGGAGAAGTTCTATGGCCTGTGCTCTACAGAAGGTAGACTAGATGATCAAAATGGTCACTTTGGGCCGTGGATAGTGATGTTAAGTTTTGAGTAATTGACTAATCAAATAGTCAATGCAATTTGCCTCGACTATTCAATTAGTCAAAAGGGTGCCTCTGCCTTGGAAGTGTAGCAACAACCCTAGGGCTGTTGCTACACTTCAAACGTGAAAGCACTGCGGGGAGCATGGGGCCAGCAGGGCAGTCCCCCACTGGCCCCATGCTATCCATGGTGTTTCAAAGTGGCAGCGCTTTGTGGAGTCTGGGGTCATGGGGGAATCCCCCACTGATCCTGAGCTCCATGTGGTGTTGCTGCTTTGAAACACCGTGGGGAGCCCGGCATCAGGCTCCATGTGGCGTTTCAAAGCGGCAGCGCTGTGCGGAACCCGGTGTCTGTGCGGGGAGTCCCCACCTGATTCCAGGCTCCATGCAGCGCTGCCACTTTGAAATGCTGTGTGCAGCCTGGGGGCACTCTAGCTGGCTCCAGGCTGCACACAGTGTTTCAAAGCGGCAGCACCGTGTGGAGCCCGGGGTCTCGCTCCAGGTTTCATGCAACGCTGCTGCTTTGAAGTACTCTGTACTCCCCCCCCACCCCTTTGCTTCCTCTTTTTGATAAAGGCAACAAGGGGTGGGGGGAGCGACTAGTCGACTTGACTGTTGGATAAGCATTTGCTTATCAGATAGTTGACTGGTTGTTCACATCCCTACCCCTGAATTCTATGAATCTGCATAGTCCCTTTGCGACTCAGTAAAACTAGGGGAAAAGGATCCTTAAGTGAATGGTCAAATGCAAAAAGAGGACACAATAAATGGACACACATCAGATATTAGGAATAGCAATATACAAAAACCTGTAGGAGAACACTTCAATCTTCCTGTACACACAGTAGCAGATTTAAAGGTAGCCATCCTGCAGCAAAAAAACTTCAAGACCAGACTTCAGAGAGAAACGGCTGAGCTACAGTTCATCTGCAAATTTGACACCATCAGTTTAGGATTAAACAAAGACTGTGAATGGCTAGCCAACTACAAAAGCAGTTTCTCTTCTCTTGATGTTCACACCTGCACATCAGCTGCTAGAAGCGGGCCTCACCCTCCTTGACTGAATTAACCTCGTTATCTCTAGCCTTATTCTGGCCTGCATATTTATACCTGCCTCTGGAAATTTCCATTACGTGCATCTGACAAAGTGAGTCTTTGCCCATGAAAGCTTATGCTCCAATACATCTGTTAGTCTATAAGGTGCCACAGGACTCCTTGTCGCCTTTGCAGATCCAGATCAACACGGCTACCCCTCTGATACCGGTAACCCGGTTACCCATTCACATCCCAATTATATATAGGTGTTGGGTGAGCCTGAATAATTCTGAGAGTTGCTCTTCACATAGCAATGCCTGGCTCTGACTGCTGAGCAGAACAAAGAGCTGCCTGCTTCAGTTTTGTAACAGACTTTTTTTGTGACTTTAGTTGTGGCAAGCTTTTCATGGAGAACATCACAGGTCATATCTTAATAGAAGCTGTGTCATATGGATAACCTCCCCCTCACTTATGGTCACATAGAAACTACTCTTGTCCTCCTATGTGTAACTGTATAATGCTCTCCTGACATGAGCAGAAGTTTGTTTATAGGAAAGTATTTTTACTTGTCTTCCAGTGTAATTTTAGCAGTTGGAAGTGAAGGTTAGCATCATTCAACTAAGCAACTGTGTGGACCAAAACCAAGTAGTGTGAGGAGTAGAGTGGTGGTCACACTGCAATTTTTGTACCCTTTATGGTCTTCTAGAAAATTATTCAAGCATTAAAAACATCAAGGCTGTGTGGATGTGTTTGTGTTCATGAATGCATGGTTAAATTCTGGAAAAATTTCTATCTTGGCTGTTTTCTTCCCATAATTTGCCAGTGGAAGGAAATCCCGAGTTGAGATGTACTTGATCTGCAGTTTCTTTAATATTTAGTTTACTTTATTATTTAACTTCATATATCTTTTAAAAATATGTATAAATCCTTAGAATTCAAAAATTTCTACTTTGTGAATCATTCAATGAGATTGTCTTTTCTCTTAACCCAGTAGTCTTCCACTGCATAGTTTTATCAAGCTTTTTCTCCTTCATACTGTTGATGATAAACTATTCAAACACTAGCACACCTGTAACTGTTCTACATGTCTTCGTGTCTTTTACTTTATTTTGTATTTTGATCATATGTTAATATAAATATTGCAAAGTCTGGCACTCAATGTTAGAATTACTGTTGCCAATATATCCTTAATTTGGTTCCCTGTGTGTGTACATTGATAGTCTTTAATGACATAATTACATTTTTTTCACAGGATCCTTAACTTAGCTCTTAAGAGGACTGTTGCTCATGGTGTGAATTCATGGTTTGAGTTGGCTTGGTATTGTGAATGAGGCTTTTGTCTGTAGGACTCCTGCTTTGTTTATTGTGAAGAGGCAGGAGACAGCAGGAAGAGATTGGATGGTGTTCTAGCTAAGGCAGTTAGCCTTTTTTTTGATTGGTTACTTAGGGCCAGACATGAATAAGTGCTGAAAATCTCATGATTTGGCTTTTGTGTGTGTGTGTGGGGAGGTTGGGCATCAACAACACAGGAGATACCATCTTCCTGGATCCAGTTCTGGTGCTTGGCACTACAGTGTCCTCCAGAAGCTAGGAGGAATTATTGGAGGAAAATTGCAGCTCAGCCCTTGAGGCTTTGTAGTCTTGCAATGGAGCATGGTCATTCACTTTGTGGGGTAGTGCATGTATAGTCTGTGTTTCCATCTCATGTGTGGGGATGGAGTATGCACATGAAAATTTAGAAACCTCCTGTCAGCACTAACTCACTTTCAGAGGCTTATAACTCAGTTAGATTTGAGTGAATTTTCACAAGGAGGGCAAAAGGCACATCTCTGATGCAATGGCAGCCATCACCTCCTCTATCCCTACTCCATTTAAAGTTCTTACACCAAGTATGGAGACACTAGTAATTTGTCGTAAGAATGTTTTAATACGTGAAAAACAATACAGTTTTTTTCTAACTTCAGTCTGAAAAACAGCAGAACTGTTTTAGCTGAAACTTTGCAAAACAGTTCAGCCTTGGGCAAGAACCCAGCATGGAAAACTTCAGCCTGAACAATTGCAACTTCTAAAGTTATAAGCAAATTAAAACATGACTGTACAATGGGAAGTGTTTAGCACTGGAAGCCTTCTATGTAAACTGTCTTTATCTCACTAAGAGCTTTGACGGCCCTCCCATCAACAGAGTTGAGGTCACAATTAATACCAACAGGCCAAACTGCTTAAAGATTAGAGAAAGCGTGTATGCATGGACCTTTACTACTTAGCTTTCATGGGACAAGGTTGCTAGACATGTTGAGTGTTGCCTTTCACGGGAGCAGTTGGTAATTTGCTTATGCTTGGCATCAGAATCATGGTCACAGTGGTGCAAGTAAATTTTATCTACTACCAAAATGGTACAGCCTGCTGCTGCTCTCTCCACACTGGCTGGGCAGGGCAAATTCAGCAGCTACAGCCCATTCCAGGGCTGTGCTTCTGCATAGGTAGAGGGAACCTTGCATGGCAGTGGAGTCTGTTCTGGGTCTTCCCTTCAACAGCCCTAATGTCAAGGTTGCTGAACAAGATCAGGTAGGACAAGGCCAGTTATTGTCATCATAACTTACCTGACTGAGGCACACTTGGTACTGCTTCAGTTCTGTGTCCAACTGCCAAGCAAGCTCCTGATTATTCTTCATCTCATCTCAGAAGGTGGGCTGCTCACATCACTCCAGTGTGGTGGTTCTGTGCCTCAGGATGTGGCTCCTGGATGGTTCTTGACAGGTGCACCAGGTGTTGTTAAACAGTAGAAAAAACAAACCTGCACTACTTAGCTGAGGAAATGAAAGAGATTTGTCCATTGGTGCAGTCATTGCCACCTCTGGCCTGAATTGGTTCTCCTTTCATCCTAGATTTGCTGGATCTGAAGACATTCAGGTTATTTATCATTTTGTGGTCAAGGTACTCGTTGCTGCTGTATTTGGCTTTTTCCCAGTCAAGAAATCCTCCATTTTTGCCCAACTCGTGTAACGTAGAAATATTAAGAGTTTGAGTAATCTCTTCTCTTGCATTAGATACCTTAGTCTGGTTCTCAGCCACCTAATGAGACCTTTATTTGAACCAAAGGTGACCACCTTCCTGCTACTTGGTTGCTATCATGTCTGCCTCTAAGGTTGGATATTGTAGACTTGATAATAGATCTCCCCTGTGCCATAATTTTTTAATAATAAAGTCTCTTTATGTCCACATCAAAAAATAGATTGTTTTCTCATATTAATCAATTGAATCATCTACTAGTGTGTATTTCTGAAAGCTCACAGTTCTTAGTAGGAATCCTATTTCCATACCTAAGTTGTTAAAAGGGCCTTATCCTTCTACCTGGATAAGACTAAGCATTTTTGAAATCACCTGAACTTTTCCTATCCTTTGCAAATAGATCTAAGGGAACTCCTGTTTTTGATTAGAGACTTTCAAAATGGATATTGGGTGGTGGTCTTTATCTGTTGTGAGTCAGCGGGTGCTCAGCATTCTCCCCCACCCATGGAGTGAGAGCACATTCAGCCAGATTTCAGACATATACTGCATTTTTGAAAAATATTCCAGTATCTGAGAGATTTAGCACTGCTACTTAGACTTCAGTCCATATGTTTTCAAAGCATTATATGCTGCTCCAAGTTGTCAGATAAGATGCTCCTGCTTTGGTGGTTCCCTTGGGGATGACTGAGTAGAGAAAGAACTGAGAGTGATTTGCTTGCATATTCTTGTATACCTTTGTGTTGGTCACCAAGAAGTATAGGGCACATATGTAGGATGAACAGATGCTGCTAGCTGGAAATCTCTGATCAGGGGCTCAAGAGGCACATTGACCCACCTGAGGGGAGCATCTGAAAGGACACATGTCTCAAAACTACAGTAGCTGTACAGGATGAATGATGTTTTCTTCTTAGCATGAGTAGAGACCCACACCTTGTAGCTCTGCTTGAGTTGGTAGACAAATACTAGCAGTGTAGTCAGGTGTAGCTTGTGTGGTGGTTTTGGGTTAGTTGCACATGTTTATACCTAGGATTTCAGGTGAGTTTGTACTACAGCCGCTCCCCAAGTTACGGACCAACACTTGGTCCGTAACTCGAAGTGTTTGTACCTCGGATCCCATAGAGTTACATGGCGACCACGCTGTTCGTAAGCGCGGATGGCTGTTCGTAACTCGGATCCGCATTTATGACCGCTTTGGTCGTAAGTGCGGATGGACATAAGTGGAGGTAGTCGTAACTCGGGGAGCAGCTGTACTTTAATTGGACCAGTATTGTGCAATCTGTTTCCATAATGTGTAGTTGCAATATGGGAGCTAAATAGGATCTAAGACTCCACATGTTTAAGATAATTGATGCTACTTGGCTTGGGTTACAGATTTATGTCTGCTCCTTTGATAAAAGCAGTTTTATCGGTTTTATCAAGATATGTGTGATTTAAGTATTTCATTAATTCAGCAGTTCTCAAACTTTTTGGGCTCCGGAGCCCTTTACATGTGTAAAAATTTATGCGGAGCCCCAGTGGACCACTGATTGTATGTGTTGTACCTATCGATGTTTCCAGTTTGTCAACCTCACGGAGCCCCTGGAGATGTCTCGCGGAGCCCTGGCGCTCTGCGGAGCACAGTTTGAGAAACACTGCATTAATTCATAGACTGCTATTATATGATCCAACAGCAACTGTGGCTTTCTCACCTGCCGTTGTTCAAGAGAGCTTACTTTCCCTTTTTGATATGGACTCAACCACGGTGTGCATATTTTGTCACTTGATTAAATTCGGTGATACAGTGTACATGAGATGACACCTAATACTATTTGAAAACTTCAACTAATGAGTGGTGTGTCGTCTTGCTCACTCAGGCTCTTTGAGGGAGAAAGTAATGTTTGTGCTTCCTGATAGTCTAATTGTCAAGTGCAGTTTTCATAGCTGTAAAATGTTACTCAACCCTATGAATAAAACTGATCGAATATAGCAACACATTTTCTTTCTCTTTCCCCCCTCCCCCCCCCCCCAAAACAATAAAGTTCAATACTAACAAATTTAGTGATGGGAAAAGAGAGAATGAGAAGGAAAAAAATTAACAGCATAACAGTAAATGAGAGAGAGAAACTCATCCGTTTTACTCTAACTGTTCTTTTCAGGGAGAATTCTAGTTTCTCCTTTGTTTTTTGTTGAAATGATTTGCTAAAAAAAAGCATATAGACATAACATTTATGCTTCCTTACAATATAGCTGATTAGATTTGTATAGTTGTGTGATCGTAGACTTAATTAACCCATTCCTTCTGGATACAATTTGTTAATGGTTTCAGTACTAGTTACCACAAAGATAGCCTTTATCCAGGATGTTCCCTGAAGAAAAAGATGACTCTGTGCTCTTAACACACACATGCTCGCACACACAAAGCCTTAGATTTAAATGCTGGATCCGATAGTATGATATTAGTGAGTGGTCCATGACTCCTGCATTTCCCTCTTTCTAATAATTTGACTGAGGCTGAGTTCACCATTTTTTTTTTTCTTCCTTAAGACTTTTCTGTGGATAGGCAGGCTGGAAAGATTTGGGATCATTTCTCAGGGTATTTGCTGATGCTATGGAGTAGTTTGAGTTTTAATTTTGAGTCTGCTTAATTTTTTTGTATTATTAAATTGTGTATATTAGGTTTAAAAAGAATATGCTATTCTGTAAATCTATATGAATAAAATCATAGGCTCAGAAGCTGCATTGAATGTTACATCAGTACTTATATTTATCCAGTCACAGCTGGCAAGTGGGTTCTCATAATTCATTTTTGTAATCTCAAATACAGGTATTGAGTGATGTGTGCTGTTCAGGAGGAACTGAAATAAAAAAAAGGTGACGGTGTAGTGTTGTATATCTGTTAATAATGTAGTAGGCTGTTTTGTCCATTCTATCACTTACTACTTCACAATCTGAGGTTAAAATTGCTTTGGGGAAGGATAGAACATTGTACTGTTAGGGTGGCGTTAGTGGCCTGCTGAGGCCCCTGGGTTTGGATTTGGATTTGGATTTTGATATGTATAAAGATCTCTTTTATAATATTAGAGAAATTCTTTTGTTAGAGGAGTGTAACTTTCCAGATATGGATTGAAGAGCAGATGTTGTTAATGGTAGAATACAGTTATTCCTGGATTAAATATATTTCTTTAAACAGTTAGCCATCAGAGATGGTCTGTTTCTGAATTGAATTTGATAAGTTATTAAAAAGAGTATAGAAAAGTAGGTCATAGAAAACAAATTCAGATTGAGAGATCAAGTTGATTGAGTTTAAATTAAATGGAAGAGTGGAAAAGAAGTAAGGTTTTTTATTTTAAAGGGAAACTTTGGGGAAACTCAGAATGAAATGAGCTGGACTGAATAGATGAGGAACTTAAATGTGAAGGATGCTTGTAATTTAAGTCTGATACAAAAAACTCCTAGTATTTGCATCTCAAGCAAGAGGGAGGAATTTGTAGGAAAGGGCTCCATACCTGACTTACAAAATGTCTCCTCAGAAAAGATACAAGGTGTAAGCAGAGAGACCAGAAAGAATGGAAGGAGTGATTGGGGGAAGTGGGGGGGGGAAGAGCTCTCAAGTATTGGAGGTTAAAAACTGTTTGGATGAATTGAGAATTGTCAGAAGAAATACTGATTAAGTGTTTGCATAAGAAATGTAAAACAAACAGTAAAACATTCTTTAGCCATACAAAGAAAAACAGAAGCAGAGAAATGGGACTGCTATGCAGTGAGAATGAGGTAAAGTTCAAGGATAGTGCAAGTGTGGCCCAAAAATGAACACATACTTAGCCTCATTTTTTAATAAGGATGATAACATAGAACGTGGGAAGAAATTAGGGATGTAAGCAACTAGTCAACTATCCGATAAGCTTAAGCTTATCGGATAGTCGACTAGTGATGTGACTAGTTGCTTCCTCCCTTGCTTCCTCTATCAGAGAGAGACAGCAAGGGGGAGAAGCAGGAGCCGGTGCTGGGGGGAGCCGGCTTAAAAGCTGGTTTCCCCCAGCACCATCTCTGTGGGGGGGGGGAGGAGGGGAGGTGGTAGCACAGTGGGAAATGGCACAAGCGGGAACTGAAGCAGTCTTTACTTGTGCTGGTTCTGCTGTGATTCTGCTTTTGAAAGGTACAAGAGCCCGGGTGGGGCTCTTGAATATTTCAAAGGCTGAGGCGCTGCAGGGAGCACAGGGCCTGCGGGGCAGTCCCTGCTGGCCCCGCGCTCCCTGCACGGTTTCTGCTTTTGAAATTGCTTTTGGCTATTTAACATTCATATCCATGATCTAGAAGAAAACATAATATTGTGACTGATGATAGTTAGTGAATTATATGAAAACTGAGGAATGGCAGATAATGAAGAAGAAAGATCACTGATCCAGAACAATCTGGATTGTTGGGTAGATTAGGTACAAGCAAACAATATTCATTTTAATACAGGAAATGTATACATTTAGGAACAAAGAATATAGGCCATGTGTACAGGATGGGGAACACTATCCATCACAGCCACCCAAATTTTCTTCAGAGTCACTGCTTCCCAGGACAATCAGTGTAACATGAACTCCTAATGTAAAACCATGGCCAAAAGAGCTAAGGCTATTGTGGAATAAAGGAATAGATAGTGGAATCTTGAGTAAGAATAGAGACTAGGGATGTCATTATGTAGATGACTATATGATTAACCAATAACTGTGGCCTTTTTGGTTAATGTTGTTGATTACATGCACTTCTCCCCCTTGGCTGCCTTGGTATCAGAGGCAGCAAGGGGAGGGAATTAGGAGCTGGTGCCCATGAGGAGCTGGCTTTAAGCAGACTCCCCAAGAGCACCGGATCTGCCTCCCCCTCCCCTGCACTGCTGCCTCTGATAGAGAGGCAGCAGTGCAGAGGGTGAGGGGTGCAGGTTGGAGCTAATATGCATGGGGAGCTGGCTGTCAAGCATGTTCCCCATATGTGCCAGCTTCATGGACCTGCCTCCTCACCCCCCACCTTGCTGCCTCTTACAGAGGCAGGCGGGAGCTGGCTTAAAAGCTGGTTCCCCCTGTTGTACTTAAAAGTACTGCACAGGATCTTTTCAGGGGGAAAAGGCAAAATGCCCCATTTATTGGTAATACACACATAGCAATCAACACTTATCGTATGCATATGATAAATTACATTCACTCACTCACATCCAAACACACTCTGTCGTTGCTTCTAGTGCCAGTAGTTGCTCCTTGTAACTGCACTGACCAGGTGAGTTAGATGAGGGAGGGGTGAAGCTGGGCTTCTGTCAATCCGGATCGATGGTCCCATGTTGACAAAACGAAACTCCTGGTCCCTCTGCAAGGTGCCTTAGACTTATAGTCTTTTTTCCTCTCATGCAGATCTACACCAGTTAATCATCACATGCATATGCAGTTAGACATCTGTGGCACCTTCTTCTGGGTGGTGTCTCAGTGCTGCCACATTAACCTTCAGAGAGGGTGCTTTCAAAAGCAGGCACTTGCTGCTGACTCCCAAGGCATCCATATGTCCAGTTTTCTTTTAATGAGCCCACTTCAGTGGTCTCATTGTTCTTCTCATTGTTCCTGGATCTGGCTTCCATCCCCTCTCCAACCAATGCAAGTACCCAGAGGTGCTTGTCTTTCATGCCTTATCCATTCGCACCTCATTCACTCAACAGGACAGTCAATTAAGTAAAAGGGAGTACAAAGACATTCTCTTTGCCTTACTTATTTTTAGGAACTATTCTACAAGATACAGAGTTTCTATGTAAAAAGAATTAATAAAAGTTGCTGTATTCCATATGAAAAGATACAAAGTTTCTAGATAAAAGGACTTAATACAATGCTATATAAAAGGAGTTATAAAAGGACTGATACAAAGTTAAAAACTTCAATGAGAAAATGATTAATACAGAGACGTATTGACACCCCTTGAACTAGCTGCGTAGTGCCGCCTGCTGCCCCCTCTGTGCATGCTGCCTCTATCAGAGGCAGCCGTGTGGGAGGGTGCGAGCTGGGGGCAGTTGCAAAGCAGCCTTTGTCCGTGGCAGGCCTGAGCTCCCCGTGGACAGAGGCTGCTCTGCATTCCACGGAGCAGCCTCTGTCCATGGTGAGCCTGGGCCCATCATGGACAGAGGCTGCTTTGCCGCAGCAACCCCTGTCCGCAGGGGTCTGAGCTCCCTGTGGACAGAGGCTGCCAGTCTCTGTCCATTGCGCACATGGGCCTGCCGCAGACAGAGTCTGCTCCGGAAGCAGCCCCTGTCTATGGTGGGTTCAAGCTCTGTGGCCTGCATTATACAGGAGATTAGACTGGATGATCAAAATGCGGGGTCTCAAACATGTAGCCTATGGACCATCCACATCTAGAGTGAATGCACAATCTGGCCCAGGGGTCCTGGCAGGTGTGGGGGAGGGACTGTCTGTTACCATTCCCCAAGCCCTTTCCCTTCTCACCATCACCCTGCCCTCTCCTCCCCCATAATTGTGGGTTTGGGGATTACTGGGGGGACCGGGGACAGCTGGAATGATGTTCCATTTCCCTGCAGCTCCTGCCTTCCCAGAGAAGGTGGGGGTTGCAACCACTACCACCATGCTGCACTGTGCCAGAGGCTCCCCACCCCATCCAGTGATCCTCAAAGCCATGTCCTCAGGGACGTGGTGCCATGGGGGGGAGGGCGGGGCGATGATAGGAAGGGGTGGGGGCTTGAAGGCTGTTAAGGGACAGGCTGTCAGGAGTCCTGGGCCAGATAGCATAGTCACTCCAAATACTCTTTTCTAGCCTTGAAATCTATGAAGTTGCAAGTCCAGTAGCAAAGTTTTTTCTAATAAATCTATCAAACTGGAGTGAATAGCTAAATCACAGCTATATGTACAAATGGGGAAAAAGTGATTTAGGCAACTATCGAGCTTTTAGTCTGACTTCAGTAGAATGCTAGACTTTTGAACCAAATCTGAGGGAAAGAATAAATAAAGATACTGAGTTAAATGGAAAAATAGAACAAAATACAACAAGGATATGCAAAGGTAGATTGTGTCAGACTATTTTTTTTTTTTGAGAAGATAAATGATTCCTTAGATAAAGGAAACATAGTAGATTTAGTCTGTTCACATTGTAATAAAGCAGTTGACCTGGGATGGTATGAGAAATTATCAGTTTTATTGGCGAAGATGGGGATTAGTTCAAGAATAGTAAGATGAGTAAGGAAGAAGCTAATGGGGAGGCAACAGGATACTGGAGGGAGGATACTAGTCAAGTTCCTCAGGCATTTGGACCAATATTGTTTAATGTTTCCATTGATGACCTTAGCACAAAAAGTAGCAATGTGCTGATGACTTTTCTGATTACATAATGGTGACATTTTCTGATGACAGCCAGAGATAATCATGGGAGGCATTGTAAATAGGGATGTGAATGGTTAACTGATAAGCCTCACCTTTGGTGAGTGAGGCTTACCGGTTCTGATTAACTGGGGGGGCTGAAACACATTCCCACCCACCGCCCAGCTGGAACAGCCCCTGTCGGTGTCGGGACTGACCCGAACACGCAGTGAGCAGGGGGTGCTCCAGCTTGGCTGGAGCAGCCTCTGTCTACGGTGGGCCTGACCATGTCCATGGTAGTCCCTGTCAACGGCATGGGAGCTGTTTAAGCCTGGGCGGGTTGAGCAGTCACCCACCCACCTTCCTTTTAATCAGTTAACTGATTAAACAGTACGTTTAACTGGTTAACTAATTACATGGGATTTTACCTCCGTAATTGTAAGTACAGCCGGTCCCCAACTTACGGCTACCTCGACTTACGACCATCCGCACTTACGACCAAAGCGGTCGTAAATGCGGGCTCTGAGTTACAAATGAGACGCGCGCTTATGAACGGCACGGTCGCAATGTAACTCAATGGGTTTCGAGTTACGACCATTCCGAGTTACGGCCAAGCGTTTGGTCCGTAACGCATTCATAACTGGGGGACCGGCTGTACAGAGAAGGATCTGAATATTCTACAGGAAAAATAGGATGACCTAGAGGTCTGCATGAATTAGATACAATTTAATAGTTCAAAATGCAAGATGATGCACTTAAAGCAAGACTTTTTTCTATAAGCTTATGGGCTCATCAGTTGGAAGCAGCAGAGGAGGAGACTGACCTGGATTTGTTTATAGAGTGATTGTGAGCCACAAAAGAAGCAATTTTTTTTAAGGGGGTGGGGGGGAGAGAATATGATCCTAGGATATGTGAAGTGAGTTACTAGAGATAAGGAAGTATTAATGCCATTGTACAAGGTACTGACAAGACCTAATCTGGAGTAGTTTAAAATTCTAGTCATGAACGTATAGTGTTGGAACAAGAGTAAATGTGTGAACTGGCCATAAATAAATGTAGATTGGACATTAGAAGATGATTTTTGATCTTGAGAGGAGTGAGGTTCAGGGATAGCCTTACAGTAGAAGTAGTGGAGAAAATAACTTGTTTTAAGATAGAATTGGATACATTTATAAATGGGGGTGTGACATGGTTGCCTGCAATATCAAGGGCATGGACTTGATGATCCAGGAGGCCTTTCTCAGTCTTGTGTTCTGATGTAAACACTGGGATGTAACAGGATTATAATTGATAAGCAGCATGACTTTTTAAAAATATCTCACTTCAATAATGAAGGCTGGGGGTAGTTTTGATTGAAGAAATGGACTCAGCAAACTACTGTACAACCTTTCCTTTTGCGCACACACCCTTCAAGTTATTTTGGCATATTTAATATAGGTAGTTTGAGGTGCTTGGTGGTTGTTTGTGAAGGCATTGCATAGATGATATCACTAAAAGCCTGGAATTAAAGTTATGGTCTTTGATGTATGGTTGTGACAGTGGTGAAATCTGTCTGAGGTGGAAGAATATAGGACGTATATTATAGGTGCCTGAATGTCTAATTTCTGTACTTTTTGCAGTAATTAAGGGTTTTTTCTTCACATTCCTTGACACCATGACTTGTAATGTTCATGACTCCTTTAGTCTGCATTGCATAGCATCTTTACTGTTTACTCCATTACCTTTTGTTATTTAATGATTTCCAAATAATCTAACTAGTCTGTCCCACAAGACTGGTTTCTGTGCCATTGTGATGAAGGCTAGACAAATTCTATAAATATCTCTTCCAGAGAACATGTCTAATATTGTTGAAAACAAATCCGTCTACTTTGTTACTTAACCAGCCCAGAGGTTCATCTTCCTTTTGCTCATGGAACAAGAAGTATTTCCAAAATATCATCTGGCCTTTTCTCTCTTGTGAGATCCCTGCAGTGTTCAATAATCTTTGAAGCTTGATGTCATGTAATTAGTGCCAATATGTTTAATTTCCAGTGCAGTCTGGTGTATCAACTTCAGAATGCCATCTTATCATATGTCTTCTCTTAATTCCAGGAAGACAGCACAGAGTTATGCTGTCCATTTTGTCCCTTCTAGAATTTTTTATCCACTTTTCTTAACATAGAGTCCCTGAAAACAGGGACTAGTGTCATCTTCTCTTGGCAGGTATGTTGTCCTTGAGGAGGATTGAGCTGAGCAACCATTTTCATACATGTTCCTTCTCTGTTTTGTTCCTCTGGTGAAATTTCAGAGATGTCCTACAGATGCCTTTGTTGATTTCATAAGAACAGCCATACCAAAGGTCTCTCTAGTTCAGTATCTTGTCTTCTGACAGTGACCAATGCCAGGTGCCCCAAGGGGTATGAACAGAAAAGGTAATGAACAAGTGACATCCCATGTTTCCCATTGCTTCTGGCAAACAGAGATTTGGGACACCAACCTTCTCATCCTGGCTAATAGCCACTGATGGTCCTATCATTTATGAATGTACCTAGTTCTTATTTGAATCCTGCTATATAAAATGCCTTCTGGTTCACTTTTCTCTAGTGATTATAAACTGCCAATCCTCATTTCAGATTTCTATTTGCTGCTCTCTCGTTAATTCTTCCCCTGGTTAAAAATGTGGTAGAGAATCCCAGCTGATGTTCAAAAAATCTTTGGTGCTCTGTCAGGTTGATAGTTCTTCAAGACACAAATCTTCTCTTCCCATCAGCTTGCATTTCACATTCAAGAAAATGCTTGTCTTCGGGTAGTAAGAAAAACATGGACATTTCCTTCAGGCTGCAATAACTGTTCCAATATTGTCCATTATTATTGATCTAGAAATGCATCTAAGTAGAATATAAGCAAATTCCCTGCTACAAATTCTTTCAAACACTTAGGTTAATGTTTGCCTATTCTTTGACTCAAAATTCCCCTTTCAGCTGGCTTATATAGAATAATGGGTCAGCACAACTCCTTCATTAATAAGAATAATTTAAAACACCTGGAGAGATCAGACACATGGACTGGAGAGGCTTGAAAGCCCAGTCACTGGTGCCCTTATTCACAAATTAGCATAGTCAGTTATCTCTAAACACAGGATCTGTAGTTACTCCTGAAACTCCCTTCTTACTCTGCAATGGACATTCTAATTACTGCACAGGCCCTAGGGAAATGATGACCATTTTAACTGAAAGTAGCTTTTGGCATCAGTCCTACTGCAAGCAATTAAAATGTGAGGAGTTAGTTCCTTACCTCAGCAAAACATAAAGATTAACACCTGTGGATGAATTCCTGAGTTAAACAGAACAATTTGTCGTCTTCAGTCTTTGACGATTGAGGGAAGATCCTTAGGGTCCTTACAGAAAATTTCTTTATAACTATTTTTGCTCATTCTATTAGTCTGTCCAGCATATCTCAAAATAGAAGATGGCTGTATTGGCAGCAATTAAATTATGAACCCAAACCAGGTACCAAACCTTTGTTTTGAGCACTCCTAAATTTCCATCTGCAAGTGGTAGTTCAGCTTTGAAGTCATGCTTTATACCCCCAAACTTTGTTGATACTGCAAAAATGGCAGGAGAAACTTAATAAACATTTGATTTTTGTTTTTCTAGACATCAGGAGTGGCAGCCAGAGGCTCCATTGCATATTAATACATTCTTAAAGGTAAGCTCCATTGATTAATATTCTAGCTTTAAATAGCCAATGCCTTGGGGATGAATAGTTGTGGTGCAGACGCAAAACATAAATTATACCTGGTGACATTACAAAGGAGTTAAGGTTGTGGTATAGGATCTGTGCTGTTTAGTAATTGAAGTAATGCTTGTTATTGGTAAAGTCTGTGCTTGTGGCTAGAGCATTGAAGGGAATGTACTGTATATGCTTAACTTTTCATTCCTTGTTCATTTTTGTCATATGTATTGCATGTAGTACAAGTTAACTTTACTGTTTTACAGTGAAGTTTTTTGTATATAAATTTCCTGTAGAATTTTTTTCCCCATGCTTATGGATAGAAAGCTAAGTAAGAGGGCTCCTGATGTCTAGAAAAACCTGTTTGGAATGGAGAAGTGCACATTTCATATCAGTGCAATGTGTCAGACCCCCATATATAAAATCTTCTGCCTAGTAGCTTAGAATCTGACTGAAAACTGCCCATGTTGATCTAATCTGTTTTTTATCCATACAAGGGAGAAGAGTTTGAAAAAAATTTGGCACACAGTTTCAACTCTTATGAATAACTCTTAAAAATGACCCCAAATGCAATTAAACTTACATATTGCATCAGACATACTCAGGGATAAATCTGTCTATCAAATTGTGTAAGTAAATAATTTATCTAACAGTGAAAAGTTGAACTGCCAAGGACACACTTCATAAAAAGCCCAGTTTCAGATACTCTGTATTAAAATTCATCAAGAGAAAACATATGAAAACTATGTTTAGGACTTCTGTACTTAAGAGAAAAAAAAAGATTTTAAACCTATTTTAGATGGCAGTCTTACAGCCACTGTAATTATAATAATGACACCCATAGGAAGACATTACAGGTAGATGAAAAAAGCAATCTGGGAAGGAGGATGGATTATCAAAAATAGAATTTTTTGGCATAGTCCGAGAAGATTGTCTGTTCTCCTCTTGGTCTAATGCTGTGAATGGAATGGTACATTCTTCTTTGAGTGATGTCCTTGTGGTTGCTCCAGTCTGGGTGGCGGTGTGTCGTTGTGCTGGCGACCGGAGATTTTTCTAGCAGTGCCCTGCTCTGCCACGCACGCGCCATAGTGGCTCTTCGTGCCGTTGGTGTTTGTTAGGTGCGCACTGTGAAGTGGCCCTCCCAGTTCCCTCTCTACTGTCCTCAGAGACAGACAGCTCTGTGGACTTGCCCTTTTTCGCCTAAAAAAAATCCCAACGACATTACTTAATTCTCCTCAGTTTTATTCTCCTTGCCAAGTTTTGAATTCCTATCTACCTATCTACTTGCTACCCAAAAAAACCCCATAACTTTTTCTCCCAACCTCCGCCGCACCCCCCCCCCAAACACTTCTTCGTAGTTTGACACCCCAGTCTGTTTTTTCCCCAATGCCTGGCTTGCTAGGCTTCAGACATTGTGAGTCCTGCCAAGAGACTATGCCCATGCCTGACTGACACGCCGAGTGTATAAAGTGTGTCGGAGAGGCCCATCTGATGCAGAAGTGTGTGCGCTACTCAAATCTCACTGCCAGAGCATGATGCAACTGCGCCAACAGGCTAAAGACCTATCTATACGAAAAATCTCTTCAGCCACCACAGGACGATTTGCTTCCCAGGGCTAAGGTGTCAGACAAGTTGAAAGGTATGGACAAAAATTGTTCCTCTACTTTGTCTGACAAATCTAAAGCGAAAATATGGGTTTCCCTGGCAAGATCACTGCCTCCAGCACTGAGCTCATCTAGAGTGAATGTAGGCGGCAGGCCTGGTACCTCTGGCATGGCACTGCCTAAACCATCTTACCCTCCAGGCACAAGTCCATATTGAAGATGGCACGGGAGATGGCATCGCATGCGGCACCCAAGAAACCCCGCACCAACATGCCTCCTCCTAAGGCACCATCTCTGACAGTGCCAACGGCACCAAGTATGGCTCACTCAGCCGCAGCATTACTGCTGGGACGTGCACAGCACCGTGTGCCTTCCCTAGTCATGCCTCATCGGCACCTCTGTCTCCATGTGCCTTGGTGCATTCTCTCCATTCTCTGAGGTCACCAGCTCCATCCCTCTCACCGAACCAAGCTGGCACCAAACTTCACAGCCGCTTTTCATCTCAGCAGTCTAGTCCCACCCAGTGGCATTCTCCTTGGGAGCCCCACTCCACTAGACTATCTCATCTGCCTCCACAACCTCCATGATACTCACACCATTGACCTTATCTACCGCCTCTGTATCCTGGCCAGTGGCATCCCTGGGACTCCTGGTCTTTTCACAGAAGCCACTACACCACTCCTTCAACTACATCCAAAAGACCACAGCAGTCCCTTCAGCCTATACCTGGGCTACTCAGCATGTGGCCTCTACACAACTCCTCCTTGCTGGATGAGGGCATTTACCTACTACCCCGCCACCATCCAATGACTTCAAACAATTTCAGGGACTTTTTAAGAGGGTGGCCCTGACACAAGAAGAGGAACTGCAAGAGGGGCAAGAAAAACAATACAGACTCTTGTGCACATTACAACCTCTAGAATTGCTCTTCCTATGGATGAGGCCATCATGGACAACGCTGATGATATATGGCAAACACCAGCTTCCATTACTCCTACCAATAAGAGGGCTGACCCCAAATATTTCATCACCTCCGAGGGTATAGACTTGCTTTACACACCTTCCACTTAATTCTTTAGTGTGGTCGTGGTTATATACAAGACAAAGCAGCCAAGCATGAGGTCCACCCCCTAAGACAAGGACCATAAATGACTGGACATTATGGGAAGGAAAGTCTGCTTCTCTGCGACTTGAATTCTTCTTCGAGTGATGTCCCTGTGGGTGCTCCACTGTAGGTGCTGGGCTTGCTGTGGCGCCGCAGTATGGAGATTTTTCGCAACAGGCCGGACCGTGTATGCATGGGGAGCATCTTGTGGCGTTCGTGCCCTTTCGCACTGCTTGGTCCAGTCCGAGCCAGTTCCTCTCAACCGCCTCGGACTGCAGGTGGAGGAAACGGCTCTCCTCAGATCCTTCTTGTTCGTGAGGAAATTCGAGCTTGTTCTCGTTTACTTTCGTTCTTATAGTTACCTTTCTCCTTTCCATTCATTCCCTGTTTAAAAAAAAAAAAAACCCACAACATTTTAAAGTTAAAGAGTTACAGTTTAAAATTGTTAGCATAAGTTCTTAGCTTCCTTTACTTACTAGGTTTCTGTTGACTCCCAGTTTACCCGTCTCGTTACTCTTCTCCCTGTTTAAAAAAAAAAAAAAAAAAATTGCAACAATGCCTGGTTCGCCAGGGCTCAAAAAATGTGAGATCTGGCGCGAGGCTGTGTCCGCCTCGGATGGCCACTTTTCCTGCATACGTTGGTTAGGTGAAAGCCATGTTCCACAAAAATGCCCTCACTGCTCTAAGCTTATAGCTAGAGCTTGTTGAGACAGGGAGATAAGGCTCAGGATGATCCTGTTCAACAAGGCTCTTCAGCTTCAAGGATCTGCCTCCCCCCCGCGGCCACCATGAGAGCCGCAAAAGCGAAGGGCCTCCTCTCCAACTGCTGCCCCGCCAAGAAAGAGCAAACCGTCTCTGACCTGCTCTCTGTCTGCTTCTTCGCATGGCAGATTGAGTGATGGCAATAAACCGGGCATTTCAGGCCTGTCTATGGTGCACATGACTGTAACGGCACCGTCCAAATCAGTAAAATCCGCCTCCACAGTGCCAACCGCATGCCACCCATTGGTACCGACAAGCTCTGCTCGCGGCACGTCGGCACGGACTCCAAGGACGGCACCGGCTCCCGCCGAGCCTCACTTGGCACCGACTCTGGTGCCGAGCCGCCCGGAAGACCAACACGCCCGTACGGCACTGATGCTATCGGCGCCGCTTGCGGCACTGACCCCAACAACACCACCTCCTACGTAGAATAGAGGTGCCGGCACCGACCTCGGCACCGAGATGGTCCCAGCCTAGGAAGGCTACAACCAAGACACGCCGTGAGTGGAGCCCATCTCCACACACCCCTTCTTCAACCTTTTTCTCTAGAACCCTCGTTGCCACCGCCACCACAGTCACCTAGGCAATCACCACCCAGGAGATTCTCTTCCCATGAGCGCCTCGCATCCCCATTCCGAGCCCCACCAAGGGAGCATCATTACCATCACCAGTTTTCCACCTCTCCTTCCCCCTTACCACGCAGGTCTTACTCTCCATCAGTGTCACCGCATTCGCCTAATTATTTCTACAGATAACCATATAGCAGACCTCATCGCTACGAGCACTCATCATCTCCCTCTTCCTATTATTACCAAGACCCTTACGATAGTCGCACATACTACAGGACCTATTCACCATACCACTGTTGTTATCATCGGTCTTCCAGATCACTCTGTAGATCCAGGACACATGACTCTTCTTCCAGACACTTACCTGTGGCCGACCCACCCCGCTCGAGGCAGGGTCTAAGGTCCCCACCTCCTCCCCATCCTGATGTGGAGGAGGAGCAGCCCGTAGCAATGGAGACGCATGAGCCTGAGACATCGCCTACTGATCCGTCGTCATCCTCAGCGGATGAAGCGGTTATCCCAGGGGATACTTCTCCCCCTGACGATCTCAGACAGTTTCAGGACCTCATTAAAAGGGTGGCAGTCTCCCAGGAGATTCAGCTTACAGAGATCAAGGAGAATCAGACTCCAGACTCCTCATACTTCGAAATTGGCCATCCCCCTCGATGAGGCCATATTAGAGCTCGCCAGTGAGTTGTGGCAGACCTCAGCTTCAGCATTGCCAAGAAATAAGAAGGCGGACAAGAAATACTTTGTCCTGCCTAAAGGATCAGAATTTCTATTCACCCACCCGCACCCCAACTCCCTGGTGGTTGACACGGCGCAACAAAGAGCACGGGTGCCACAATATAGAAGTCAAACATCAGACAAGGACTCAAAATTTATTTGGGAGAAAGGTCTATACGTCATCAACACTTCTTTGAATGGCCAACTACTTGGCACATTTATCGAATCATAATTTTGATAATTATTCAAATTTGACAACCCTTATGGAGTTGCTGCCTGATTCTAAAAGACCCATTTCAAAAGCTGTTGTTCAAGAGGGTTATGCTGACACTAGGACCAGTTTGCAGATAGTGATGGATGTAGCAGACATTGTAGCCCGGGCCACTGCCACTGCAATCGTCATGAGAAGGGCCTCGTACCTCCAGTCAGCAGCAGTTCCCAAGGATCTGCAAGCAAAAGTAGAGGACTTACCCTTCAAAAAAAATAATCTCTTTGCAGAAAAGACGGACATGGTGCTACGTTCTAGCAAAGATACCAGGGCAACGCTCCAAACACTTGATATGTACACTCCACCATATAGGAGATGGCGCTACACCCCATTTCAGAGGTGCTATGATTATACCCACGCTAGGCAGCAATGGCAACAACAGCACTGTCCCCTAGATAACTCTCGTCAACGTCACCTGGCCTCCGAGACACCGCAATCAGAATAACTGCCCGCAGAACCAACCCAATACCAGGCAGTAGGTTTGACTGCTTGGACAGGAGCACTCAACTAGTCCGCTCACCCGACACACACTCGTTACCATCCCATCGGTATTTGCACATTCCCTCACAAAGAGGTTCATCAAGGGTCTAACAAATTTGAATCCTCCCCTGCGCATACTTCCTCCGTTGTGGGACTTGGACCTCGTACTACGGACCCTCACGGCCCCACCTTTTGAGCCGTTAGCTCCAATACCTCTTCAGCTGCTAACCCAGAAGCTGGTGTTTCTACTCGCAATTACCTCTGCGCGCAGAATCAGTGCTGATGGCAGTACCTCCATACACCATCTTCCAGAGGGATTGTATCATCCTCAGATATCACCCAGCCTTCATACCTAAGGTCTGTTCCGATTTCCACATCAACGAGCCCATTATACTGCCTTCAGACTACCCTAAACCACATGCTTCTCCTAAGGAAGCGGTTCTCCACACTCTAGACATATGTAGAGCTCTAGCCTTTTATATAGACCTCACTAAGGCCTTTAGAAAGACAGACAGACTTCTACTGTCCCTGGCAGAGCATTCCAAGGGCAATCCCATTTCATCTCAAAGAGTAGCTAATTTAATTGTCGTGCATAACCCACTGCTACTCTATTCGGCGAATACTGCTCCCCAAGCTCCCTAAAGCGCACTTCACTAGAGCCATTTCAGCCTCCACTGCCTTTCTAAGAGGTGTTCCCCTTGCAGACATCTGTTGGTCAGCCATGCGGGCGTCCTATCGCACCTTTGTAGAACATTATGCTGTACAGTATAGATGGCTGCTGGATAACTCGGTAGCAGCCGCAGTCCTTTCATCTGCCAATCAATAGGGGCTCCGAATCCCACCTGCCTGCATGATGTGGGGGAGATACTGCTGTGCAGACACCTAAAGTGGAGCACCCATGGGGACATCACTCGAAGAAGAAAGCGAAGTTACTCACCTTGGTGCAGTAACTGTTGTTCTTCGAGATGTGTGTCCCCATGGGTGCTCCACTACGCGCCCACCTCCCCACTTTGGAGTCTGTGTCCCTTTTATTTTTCAGAGGCTGAGGTGGGTATGAGGAACTGGCTTAGACAGGACCGAGCAGCGTAAAAGGAGCAAGCAGCAAGATGCTCCCCTCACGTGCACGGTCCAGCCAGACTACTGCTGCGAAAAATCTCCGTATTGCGGCACCAGGGCAAGCCCAGCACCTACAGTGTATTACCCACAGGGGGACACATCTCGAAGAATGAGAGTTACTGCACCAACGTGAGTACCTTCACTTTCTAAGGGCAGCAAATTTATACCGCCATGCTAGCCGATTACAACTACTACAACTATTCCAAACTTCAAGAACTTCTCCAATTCCTGCTGAAGAAGAAGAGGGCAGTACTCTCAACATTATGCAGGAGGGACATATCATCTCCCGCACTGCACTACAATCTGCCGTGGACATGGCCAATACTGCAGCCCAGGTTACAGCATCTGCTGTTTTCATGCACAGGGCCTTGTGGCTCCAAGCATCTTGGGTACCCAGGGATCTTCAAAACAAAGTTGAAGACCTCCCCTTTGATAAAACCACCCTTTCTGCTGCGAAAATGGATCAGATCCTTCCTTTGATGAAGGATTCACTCACAAGCTTAAAACTCTGGGCATGTACACATACCTTTATCGTTTTGTTTGGCGGGCAACACCTACCAGAGACCCGGGCACCAGTACTGGCCCCAGCCAAGGTACGACTTCAGACAAAAACATAGGCTTTGAAGACGTAGGCCTCAGCACCAGCAGCAACCTTCAACATCCCAACCCACATCATCAAAACAGCAAATTTGAAGGTTTAGTTGGGAGCCAGAGAACATTCCTGCTACTGTTACACCACCTGTTGGACAACTACGATGTGCCCACCTCCTTCACTCAGATCGATAGGTACTAGAGCTCATCAGAGTGAACTACTTTCTATTCTCCCTACCTCTTCCCCCCCTCTCTCTCCCTCTTCAGGGACCCCTCTCACAGGGCCCTCCTCCAACAGGAGGTCCTCCACCTTCTGCAAATAGAGCCAGTACCAATGGCTTTTCAAAGGAGATGGTTTTATTTAGCATATTTCCCAACCTAAAAGAAGACTGGTGAGTTGAGACCCATTTTAGATCCAAGGGGGCTTAACAAGCATGTCCCATACAGAAGATTCAAGATGGTGACTCTGGCAACAATTATTCTAGTACTACATCAAGGGGATTGGCTTTTGGCTCTCGACTGTCAGGACGCATACTTCTGCATAACGATATATCCTCCCCACAGGTGATTCCTGTGCTTCATAGTTAGGAACCAGCACTACCAAGACCAAGTTCTCCCATTAGGCCTCTCAGCAGCCCCGAGAGTTTTTTCCAAGACTCTGGCAGTTGTTACAGTGCACGTATGGTGTCAGAGTGATAATATTCCCACACCTGGATGGCTGCCTTATAAAGGGCACATCCTTCCAGGAAATGCAGGACGTGATCAGTACGACCACCAACCTTCTTCTTGAACTTGGCTTCCACATAAACTACCAAAAGTCCACGCTCTGACCCACCCAAACCCTGGAGTTCATAGGAGCGCACATTGATACTATGTCCACCAGCACAGCTCTACCAAGACACAGATTCGAAGCCCTCCACAACCTCATAACTCTGGCACGCATGACCTCAACTAGAACAGTCCTTGATGGCCTCAAGATTCTCAGTCATATGGCTGCAACCACTTATGTGGTCACATTGGCCAGACTACATATGAGGTGCCTCCAGGCCTGGCTGACTACACTCCATATCCCTTCCAGTGACCCACTTTTCAAGACCGTCACTATCCCACCACATGTCCTCAATTAATTTGATTTGTGGACAGACCCACACAGTATACTACGAGGGGTATCATTTCACCAGCCAACCCTGACAGTTGCCATTACAACAGATGCATCCCTCGTGGGATGGAGAGCCCATCTTGGACCTCACACTGTATAAGGCAAATGGTCCTTCAACGAGCAAACGCAACACATCAATCTGCTAGAACTCGGCAGTGCGCTATGCATGCCCACATTTACTGCACTATATATAGCACACAAGACAATCAGTATCATGACGGACAATACGACCTGTGGCGGCACGTCCTGCACCCCCGTAATGGCACGGACAGACTCCACCAGCCAGTAGAATAGAGGGAGTTTATTGCTTCTCCAGGATACAGCACAGCACAGCACAGCACAGATGTTATCTGGTTACTGGAACCGGCCCTAGGATGCCTCCGCCCCCCTTGAGATGGGGGATGCTGGGCCCCTAAATTCCAGCCCCTCTGAGCCCAAGGCTGTCTCCTCCATGATCCCAGACAGAAACTAACTCTTCCTTCCAGCCCTGCCCCTAGCCAGGGCTGGCCTCGCCCCCTTCCTTTCCATTGTTCCGCTCCATGGGAGATACCTGTCTGACAAGTTTCGAAGCCCCCTTGCATAATGACTCATCCCCTGCCCTGCTGGGCCGTGCTGCAGCCAGCAGCCAGTGGAGGTCACTGACAACGCACTGCCCAGCATAGCAATCAGCAAGGTACCCACACTATGTCACAGACCTGTATGTACTATATCAACCGATAGGAGGGAGCTTAGTCTCCCTCCCTCTGTATAAAAGCACTGAAATTATGGAACTGGTGCATTGCACACCAAATCATCCCCATAGCGACCTACCTCCTGGGGGTATTCAGTGTCATGGCAGATACCCTCAGCCACATCTTTTTCGACTATCATGAATGGGAGATAGATGCTTGAGCCCTCAAAGAAGTATTCCTCAAGTGGGGGCAGTTGGATGTATATCTTTTTGCAACCAAAGCCAACTGTAAATGCCACCTGTTCTGTTCCAGAGAAGCCTTGGGAAAGGGATCTCTAGAAGACTCTTTATCCCTGAAATGGGATGCAACTCGCTTCTTTGCGTTCCCACCAATTCCACTACTTCACAGGGTCATCACGAAAATCAGACAGCTTGTGTTATCCTCATTGCACCAGCATGGCCGAGGCAAACGTGGTTTCCTTATCTGTACAGTTTAGCGATAGTGGATCCCCACATCTTTCCCCTGCAACACAATTTTCACTCAACACCATGGCAGGATCCTCCATCCCGAACTGGAGAAACTCCACATCCAGGCTTGGCTCCAGAATGCTCGGAATACCTGCTCGGAAAGAATAAAGCATATAGTAATTGACAGAAGAAGAGAATCCACAAGGAAGACTTACCTGTACAAGTGGATGAGATTCTGTGAATGGCTTAAGCGGAACCATCCCATGCTTCCAGACACCATATCTGTCCCCATCATACTGGACTAGCTAGTAGAACTAAGAGCATTGGGCCTCTCCTTCAGTACTGTTAAGGTTCATTCAGCAGCAATAGCAGCCTTCCACAGAAACAGAGAGGGTACATCATTCTTTTCAGATCTGCTCACTAAATGTTTTCTTACAGGTTTTCAGAACACCTTTCCATTGGTGTGGCCTCCAGCCCCCATCAGGGACCTAAATCACATCCTTAAACCGTCCTTCGAGCCTCTAGCAACTTGCTCTTGGATGCATCTCTCCATGAAAGTCGCCTTTTTGGTACCAATAACTTCCAGCAGGACAGTCGGAGAGCTGGCAGCATTAATGGCAGACCCCCCATACACGGTATTTACCAAAGACAGGGTAACCCTTCGGCATCACTCCAATTTCCTACCGAAGGTCCTATTTCCATTCCATATTAACGAACCGATACACTTACCTGCGTTTTTTCCCAAGCCGCATTCCGATCTATCCAAGCAGTGTTACACACCTTGGACGTCCGAAGAGCACTTGCTTTCTATCTAGATCAAACAAAACAGTGTAGAAAATCAACAAGGCTCTTACCATTTGCTGAATGCTCCAAAGGTCAAGCAGCCTCTTCGCAGAGAATATCCAGATGGCTCTCATCTTGCATTCACACATGCTACACTATTCACAACAAGCAATCGCCAGATACCATGACTACTCATTCTACCAGAGCCATTGACTCCACAACCGCTTTCCTCAAGAATGTACTGCTGGAGGACATTTGCAAGGCAGCCACTTGCTCTTCTGACCACACATTTGTAAAACATTGTGCTCTCACCTCCGCCATCGCTCCATCCATGGCAGTCTGACAAGTGGTGCTATCATCAATTGCAGTGGCAGGATTGCAAACCCGCCTCCCCAATATGACTACTGCTCTGTAGTCACCGAGTGATTAGGAATAGTCAGCATGGATTCACAAAGGGCAAGTCGTGCCTGATCAATTTGATTAGCTTCTATGATGAAGTAACTGGCTCTGTGGATGTGGGAAAGTCAGTGGATGTGATCTATCTTGACTTTAGCAAGGCTTTTGATACGGTCTCCCACAATATTCTTGCCAGCAAGTTAAGGGAATGTGGATTGGATAAATGGACAGTAAGATGGATAGAAAGCTGGCTAGAAGGCCGGGCCCAGCGGGTAGTGATCAACGGCTCGATGTCAGGATGGCGGTCGGTTTCTAGCGGAGTGCCCCAAGGTTCAGTTCTAGGACCGGTTTTGTTCAATATCTTTATTAATGACCTGGATGAGGGGATGGATTGCACCCTCAGCAACTTTGCAGATGACACTAAGCTAGGGGGGAGGTACATACGCTTGAGGGCAGAGATAGGGTCCAGAGTGACTTAGACAAATTGGAGGGTTGGGCCACAAGAAATCTGATGCAGTTCAACAAGGACAAGTGCAGAGTCCTGCACTTGGGACGGAAGAATCCCAAGCATAGTTACAAGCTGGGGACCGACCAGTTAAGTAGTAGTTCTGCAGAAAAGGACCTGGGGGTTACAGTGGATGAGAAGCTGGGTATGAGTCAACAGTGTGCCCTTGTAGCCAAGAAGGCTAATGGCATATTAGGTTGCATTAAGAGGAGCATTGCCAGCAGATCCAGAGATGTGATTATTCCCCTTTATTCGGCTCTGGCGAGGCCACATCTGGAGTATTGTGTCCAGTTCTGGGCCCCTCGCTACAAAAAGGATGTGGACACATTGGAGAGGGTCCAGCGGAGGGCAACCAAAATGATTAGGGGGCTGGAGCATATGACTTATGAGGAGAGGCTGAGGGAGTTGAGTCTGTTTAGTCTGCAGAAGCGAAGAGTGAGGGGGGATTTGATAGCAGCCTTCAACTTCCTGAAGGAAGGTTCCAAAGAGGATGGAGAGAGGCTGTTCTCAGTAGTGACAGACGGCAGAACAAGGAGCAATGGTCTCAAGTTGCGGTGGGAGAGGTCGAGGTTGGATATTAGGAAAAACTGTTTCACTCGGAGGGTAGTGAAGCACTGGAATGGGTTACCTAGGGAAGTAGTGGAGTCTCTATCCCTAGAGGTGTTTAAGTCTCAGCTTGACCCAAGCCCTGGCTGGGTTGATTTAGTTGGGATTGGTCCTGCCTAGAGCAGGGGGCTGGACTTGATGACCTTCTGAGGTCTCTTCCAGCTCTATGATTCTATGAGTGGAGCACCCACAGGGATATCACTCGAAGAAAAGAGGAGAAGAGAGTTACTCACCCTATGCTGTAATGGGGTTCTTTGAGATGTGTGTCCCCATGCGTGCTCCAGTACCCTCCTTCCTTCCCCTGCTTGGAGTCTCTTCGGGGCCACGCTGTGCGCGTGCCTAACGGACACCAACAGCATGAGGTGGCACTACGGCATGTGCGTGGTGTGGCAGAGCATTGCTAGAAAAATCTCCAGTCACCAGCGTGAGGATGCACCAGCACCCAGAGTGGAGCACCCACAGGAGGACACATTTAGAAGAACCCCCATTATTGCACAGGGTGAGTAACTCTTTTTTACTGACCTAGAAATAGTTCAACAAGCTTTTGTGCAAAGCAAATAGAATTGATCTGGCCATTCAATATTAATGACAAAACTAGCCAATAGTACTTTGTGCAATATAATACAGAAAAATTTCTTTAGGGATCAAGTATGTCTCAGTTCTTTTGTATCTGACCCCATGTCTTATCAGGCTTAGAGTACTATTTAGGGTTATAGTTCTCAGTACTCAAAACATGAACTGGGGAAACATATTTTAAGATCTGGAAGAATCTATTTTAAACTACTAATGGTTGAAAAACTAAAATATGTAATGGTGCAATAATTGAAGGGATATAACATTGCCTTGGTTATTTTTGAAAGAGAATGAAAACACCAAGTAGGAGTAATTGCCTAGGGTGTAACAATAGCACGTAGATAGATGTAATTTGATTAAAATTGATCAAAGGTACACTTAATATCAGAGATCAGTTTGCCTGAAGTAGTCTCCTACCACTTAAAGAATTTAAAATTAGAGTGGACAAATCATTTGAATCTTCAGGACAATCCTTTATTGGGAGGTGAGTGGATAAAATAACTGAATAGTTCTTTGTTTCTAAACACAGCCAGGAGAAAAATCTGTGCACTTTCATATTCCTTACACTCACTGTTCGTTGGTTTTAAATTAATAATTCCCCATGAAAGGTGCTAAACTACATTAACCCTATACCATATGAAATGTGTGACTAGAATGATCAGTAGATAGATTTGGGGTTAATTTTTCTTGACCTGTTCTCTTGCTTCTGTTCATATTGCAGTTAATGGAGGAATGTAAGTTATACTGTGAATTGCCTCACGTCCCCTTTGGTGTAATAACATGTTTCCATATTAATGCTGTTAAATCAGTGTAGAAATTACTTGTAAACTATCTCCTAAGGATCATGTTGGGTGAAATGTCTATATTACCTTGGTAAAATAGTTTTCTGAAGATTGTAGGAACTAGAGTATCATCGAAACTGGATTGCTCAACTGCTGTATTATCTTGCTCTCACTCTCTCTGCCTTCTGCATTGGCTTTGTAGGGATTATATTCCTGTTAGCGACTAGGGATGTGAAAGGTTAAGGTTAACTGGTTAACCAGCCTCTGTGCGTGGCAGGCCTGGGTGCCCCATAGGCAGGGGCTGCTCCGGCATGGGCTGAGATCCGGCAGCCAGCCCCAGTGTGGGGCTGGGAAATGGGAATCTGGGGGCTGCTCCAGGCAGGCTGGAGCGAGCAGTCCCCCACCAGATCCTGCTTAGTTGGTTAACTGGTTAAATGTTAGGTTAACCTAACATTTGACTGATTAACAAATTAACTGGGATTTTACATCCCTTTTAGCAACTGATCTTAAAGAACAAACATCTTGGATCTATATCTGGAGCCTGATGGTAGCTGCATTTTTGTGCCCTTTGTGCTACCTTGGAATGCTTTCCCAACCAGTATCAGAGAAGTCGAAGGCCAGTCCTATCCCAAGATAGTCACCAGGGCCCTGGTTGCAGCTAGAACCTGCAGCAAAGTTTATTGGGGCGAAGTTGGGTTTTTGTTTCTGAAATGCTTGAACAATAGAGAATTTATCGCAAAACCTATTGCTGTCTTGAAGTAGTGAAGACACTACTTACGGATACTAAATCCAGAGGGGATGAGTGTTTTGCCCAGTCTATTCTGATCTGTATAACACAGACCAAAGAACCTTTCTGAAATAATTCTATTTTATACTAGAACAGCTCTTTTTGAATGTAGTTCTACCTTGATTGAAAAATTGCTAGTGATGGAGAAAACACCCTTTTTGGTAAATTGTTCGAATTAAATAGCCTCACTGTGTTTAAAAAAAAAAAATTCTTGATTTCAGTTTGCAATTGTCTAGCTACAATTTCCAGCCATCAGATCATGTTAGGCTTTTTCTGCTAGGAAGAAGTATCCATTAAATAGTCTGTATTGAAGTCATACCTTCGCTTTCACTTTAAGCTAAGTAGGTTGGCCTCTTGGAGTCTTATCACTATAAGGCATGTTTTCTAATCCTTTCTTGTGGCCCTCTCCAATTTATCTACATTTTTCTTGAATTGTGAAGATCAAAAGTGGACATGGTATTCCAGCACTTGTTGCATTAATGCCAAATACAGATATAAAAAAAGCTTTACTATTCTTGAGATGCCCCGGTTTGTGCATTCTAGGATAGATTTAGCTCTTCTGGCATTACATGGAGTATTTCTGTTCCTCTGATTATCCACCACAGATCCGCCCCCGCCCACCCAGACCCACCCCCCACACAACCTTTTTCAGGATAGAGTCCTCCCATCTTGAAGTGTGGTCTACGTTATTTACATTTATCTCTATTAAAACACGTATTGTTTGTGCTAGTTTACCAAGTGACCCAGATTGCTCTAAATCAGTTGTTCCTCTTCCTCCTCAATATTTGCCATTCCCCAATTTGTGTGTCACCTGTGAACTTTATCAATGATCATTTTATGTTTTCTTTCAAATTATTGATAAAAATGTTAAATTGTATGGTCCAAGAATCAGTCTCTAGGGGACTGCACTGGAAACATGTTATGACAATTCTTTGTTGATGAAGATACTGGATAAATGTTCTCAGAGTAGTTTTTAATGGTTCACAGCCATGCTGGAAGGGCATAACAAGTGGGATTGGTTCTGTTCAATATCTTCATCAGCGATTTAGATGATGGCATAGAGAGTACTCTTATTAAGTTTGCAGATGATACGAAGCAGTGAGGTGTTACAAGTGCTTTGGAGGTTAGGGTCACAATTCACAATAATCCAGACAAACTAGAGAAATGGTCTGAGGTAAATAGAATGAAGTTTAATAAGGACAAATACAAAGTATTCCACTTAGGAAGGAACAATCAGTTTCACACACACAGAATGGGAAGTGACTGTCTAGGAAGGAGTACAGCTAAAAGGGATTAACAGGAGTGTTGTGAGCAAGACATGAGAAATAATACTTCCACTCTATACTGATTAGGCCTCAACTGGAGTATTGTGTCAAGTTCTGGGTACCACACGTCAAGAAAGATGTGGAGAAATTGGAGAAGATCTAGAGAAGAGCAACAAAAATGATTAAAGATGTAGAAAACATGACCTATGAGGGAAGACTGAAAGACATTCATTTGTTTAATTCAGAAAAGAGAATACTGAGAGAGGGAACGTGATAGCAGTTTCCAAATATCTGAAAGAGTGTTACAAGGAGATTGGAGCAAAATTATTCTCCTTGGCCTTTGATGATAGGACAAGAGGCAATGGGCTTAAATCGCAGCAAGGGCGGTTTAAGTTGGACATTAGGAAAAACATCCTGTCAGGGTGTTGAAATACTAGAATAAATTGCTGAGAGAGGTTGTGGAATCTCCATCACTAGAGATATTTAAGAGCAGGTTGGATAGACATCTATCAGAGATGATCTATTCTAGACAGTGCTTGGTCCTGCCATGAGGGCAGGGGACTGGACTTGATGATCTCTTGAAGTCGCTTCTGGTTCTGTGATTCTATGATTATATTCTGCGACCGATGTGCTTTGATAACTTTATTTTGTTCTAATTTTGTAATCAAAATGTGGCTTTGGAGACTTCAGTTTGAGTGACGTATATTTGACGTGTCATGCTGCTAGTACTAAAATAACCTCTTAAATATCTGAACACTGCTGATGACAGTATTCTCTCAATGACTGTTACATTGACCATAGGTTTTTTTTTCTATATATTATAAATATAGGAACAGTTAATACCCTGTCTTGTGCTCATCTGTTAGGACATAGATCTAAAAGCATTCAAGAACATTTTTGTCCCAAGTTATCAGTGACTCAACAAGTAATGGCATTTTTGACAGAGTACCACACCATTTCCCTTTTTTCTACTTGATCTTCCTAAATAAGTTATGATGATTGATTTTATCATTCCAGTTGTGTGAATTGTCCCACCAGGCTTCAATAATATTACCTAGATCAAATTTATTCTGATAAATGAGCAAGTTGGAATTTTTCTTGTTTGTTACTCAGACTTTGTGTATTGATGTATAGGCAATTAAAGTATTTCTTGACTATGTCCTAGGGTTCCTTGATTCATTTCATTCTCAGCATCTCAGTTTTATGCTGAGTGCTTATATTTTGCTTCTTTTCATCCGTCCCTTTTTGCTGTGAGTTTAACCTCCATGATTACTCTAACCAACCTGTCTTGAAAAAGATTGGTCCCCTTTCTTCAGAAGTGAAAGCCATCCAAACTTTTTCTCTGTTAAAGATGGACCAATGTTTTACAGAATCAGAACCCTCTATTCTGCATCACATTCCTAGCCAATGTTCACTTCCATGGTCTTCACCTTCCTTTGCTCATGGGGTATGAAGAAGATTGTGAAACAGTTCTTTTTTTGGGATGCTTCTGAGTGTCCTTAAGTAATCTATTATATGTGTGATATCCTGCTAGGTATCATCATCAGTGCTGATGTCATCCATCACCAGTGGCTGGTTTGAGAAGCCTATCCAATCTTGGAGTGAGAAGCCTAACCATCTACTTGTCTTGACACCATGCAGGCAGCATATCATGCTATTGTCCACCTGTCACGGAGAGAGAGAGAGAGAGAGAGAGAGAGAGAGAGTGTGTGTGTGTTTTTTTTTTAAATCTTCTGAATATTGAATCTCTCTAGCAAGGAGCTTCTGATGTTTGATCTCTTTGCAGGATTGATTTTATGACAAGTTGGGCTGAGTTTCCATCAACATGTGTCCAACACAACTGTTCTTCTCTCTCAAGACCCCATAGGTCCAACAGAATCTTACACACTTATCAAATAAAGAACCCGTTATTGATTCAAATCTTCTAGCTATTTAGAATTCCTTCTCCTCCTTTTCTCTTTGGCCACAACCTGTCCATCTTCCTCTATCTCCTCCTCTGTAGAAACAACTGTCACCACTTGCCTCTAGTGGCTAAGTGCCAGGCCTTCTCTTTGATGTCCTCTCTCTCTGATTCTTTTGTTGCCAAGTCCATTCTTTTCTGAACCTAGGATGCGTGTGTTTCCCAAATTGACTATCTGGGAAGTCCTCCACTTCTCTTATTCTCAGTAGCATCTCTGCTTGCTCCTTGCTTCCAGCACACCAGCTGCTTGCATTCCATGCACATTAAATCCTTTCTGTCTTCAGGAAGGAAAAAGAACATGATATACTACCACTGTTCCATAACTGGCTATCTTGATACTACATGTGTAGTGTAAAACATGGAAGGAAAGCGTCACTCTCTCCCTCTGAAATCCCTCTGAAACTTCACTGTTGAGAGCAATGAAAGAGGCACCTAAGTTTGGGTCAAGTGACTTGATACCAAATTTTTCCTGTTTAGCTCAACTCAGCCCCATCCCTCACCACCAAGAGAGCAGTTAATCTCTTTGAGTTGACAGGCTGTTGGGCTGATTGTAGCACTAAGGGCTAGTCACAGCATTCAACACTGCCTGCGAGTATAGTCTGAAGCTACTCCCTCTGAAACTCCTTGTCTTTCTGTTAATGTCTGAACCCGCTCCCTAAGGTTAGTTTAATGCAGGAGCAAATCAGTCTCTTCTTGAGGTGGGTCAGAACTCCCTTGAAAAATTACTTATAGTCAGCATGCTTAATCATCCTTATAATTTCCAGAAAGGTTTAAAATATGAAGTTGTGCTGGAACTACAGTTCTTCAACAGAATACATATGTTCTGTCATTCCATTCAGAATTTGAAGCATCTTAGCAGCTATTGCTTTGGGAAATTTCAAACTTTGGTTGATCTGAACAAATCCTGTCCTCATGGCAGTCTGATCTTCCGTTGAAGATTCTTTAGTTGTTTTTTTTTTTCTTTTTGGCCTGGAAGAATAATACTTGTTAAAAACTTTTGTCATTTTGACAGGTTTCATGGTAGCCATATTAGTCTATTTCAGCAAAAACAACAAGGAGTCTGGTGGTATTTTAAAGACTAACAAATTCATTAGGAAATAAGCTTTTGTGAGAGATGACTTACTTCAGATGCTTGAAGAGAAAAGATAAGAAAAAAGGAGAACAGATTGAAGAGAGACATCAATGCTAATTGAATCAGAGTAGGGATGTTAATGTGTAGTTGGTTATGTGATTAAGCAGGTAGTTAATCATAATGGCTACACACAACCTCTTCCCCCTTGCTGCCTCAGTATCAGAGGCAGCAAGGGGGAGGAGGTGGGAGCCAGTGCTTGTGTGGAGCCAGCTTTTAAGCAAGGCAAGGCTGGCCCAGCTCACCCCCTGACCTAGAATGTGTGTAAGGGGGTTGAGGTGTGGGGAGGGAAAGGAAAGGCCACACAACTTATGGCTTGAAGCTGCTTAGTGGTCTCCTGAGGCCCTGCGCAGCAACTGAGCACTGGGGAAAGGGAGGGAGGGAGGAGGCAGGCAGGACACAGAGTGATGTGATGAAGTCATCTCCCGCAGGAAAAACTTGTTTTATATTTAGAGAGATGAATCTGGTAGTATGGATAAGACAATTTTAAAAACTTACACTCTTCTAGGGAAGACAGTAAAAACTGCATCCCACTGTCTCAATGATTCCTGTCCAACATTCAATCGAATTTAGAATATCTCTTGAGGTGTGCCCTGCAGTCATATTAAATAATATTGTAAACATTTTTATTGGGGTTTTTCTGTGCATTGGCATTCAGAAATAGCAAAATACCTTTTTTTTTTTTTTTTTTTAAGTAAGAGAATGTGCTTCTTCTTTCTGATGGAGTTGAAAGCTTAAATTAAAGCAAATTTTGCTGGTTTTTACACATAGAAATTCAAATTTCATTTCTGATTTTTGCTGGAGGATTTCAGAAGAGGTTTTATTGTAAGCTCTAATACTTAATTTAAGGGATGTGTATTTGTGCTGAGTCACTATTGAAAGCTTCCTTTTACTGAAGTTAATTACTGACATTAGTTACTAACATTAAATGGCTGTTGACAAAAACTAAGTTTTAAACCATCTGCCTAAAAATCCCCTCTGTCTCAGTTTCCCACCTTTTACTCTCTTTTGCTGTTACCATTTTATTAGTTTCCAGGGCATCTTCAAGCCCAAGCGAGCTTGAATTTTTAATGTGAAAAGCAAGAAAGGGAAACCTCTCTTAAAAACACAAACCAGTTTTCCCTCCCTCCCATTTCACAGGTCTTCATGCATAATTTTTTTTTCCTTTGCAGGTTAAATCCTTGTATTTTATGTATTATGGTCATCTATTACAGGACTGCATATGTTTTCAAATACTAGGAGACCTTAGGAGATGTGTGTGCAATAATTCTCCATTGATAATCAGCAGAGATGAAACCTGGTTTAAAATATTGTTACTGCTGATTGTTGAAGAATAATACTCTGATCTAGCAATGTGCTTAACTATATGTTTGACTTTAAATATGAGAGCAGTCCCACTGAAATCATTGGGGCTATGCATATGTTCTTTGCTGGTTCAGGGCCAGAGTTTTTAGCTCCTTGTAGAATCAGGTTATAAAAGCACAAGTCTCTACCACTTGAGCTAAAAGAATTGGCTGTGAAAGATAGGATGTTACCCTCAATGTGAGCCAGTCATTGCAGGGAGGTGTGGTTGCATATAGTTAACCCAATGCACTACACTCAGTAGCAAAGAACAGCTAATTTAGCTACTTGGGCCTACACAAACAACCTCCAACCCCTAGTCAATCTGTCCTATGCAATTTCAACTACATAAATAACATAGCTGAAGTTGAAATACTTACTGCAGTGTCTTCCATGTGGCAAGGTTGGTAGAGGCTGCTCTCACGTTGACTCTGGCTACTGTTCTCTTCCTGGTGTAGTACTGTAGTCGATGGGAGAGTGCTTGGAGATTGATATATTGCGTCTAAGCAGACACAGTATATTGACCGCCAGTGGCTCAATCATTGCAGTGTCAATCCACCATGTAATGGAGAAAAGGCCTGGAGAAGATGCATGAGGGCTAAGGATGCATGTTACACCCCATATAGCGTCTTTCAGAAGGATTTAAGTGAACACCAGTACTTGGCTGTTCACAGAGATATAGTGCTCATAAATAGTGTCCTTTATCCTGAAATTGAAAACTTATGTATCTTGGCAAACTACTTGGTTACCTTTTGGCCTGTATGCTTAAGCATAAAAAAGTTGAAATTTAACAGCACACCCAGTATGCAAGAGGGACACAACATTTTTCAAGGAAACACAGAATTCAGAAAATAGGACCCTGTTTATTTTGTACTATTCAGTGGGGAGGGACTAAAGCTTCCAAAGTTCTGAAACTCACTGACTCAGAGTTTGCATTAATGAAATGTATAAAGTGAGAGAATATCCTCATCCTCAGATGCAAGTACCAACTGCAGTTTTATGGGTAAAGAACATATGTATTACAATCAAGGGGGGATAGTAAGGCAGTGTTCGGTACTCAATTCATACATTTCATGGAACTACAATGTAACTTACTAGCATTACAGAGTAAAATGTTAGACTCTCAAGCTTTTAAATTTGCACAATTTAATTTTCTAAGGTTTCCCTGATGGTACTATTCCCTTGCTTGGATAACTATTTACTATTTTAAACAAACAAACAAACAAACCCCTCCCCCCCAAAAAAACGAGTGGTCCTGTAGCACCTTAGAGACTAACTAAAAGTATATGTAGTATCATGAGTTTCATGAGGTCTCTTGCTCCCCTCATCTGAAGATGTGGGTTGTGCCCACGAAAGCTCATGATACTATCTATATTTTTTGTTAGTCTCTAAGGTGCCACAGGACCACTCACTGTCTTGTAAGTGTGGTGTGTGTGTGTGTGTTTTTTTTTTTTTTTTTAAAGACTAACACGACTACCCCCAAAGATAGTTTTACTATTTGTCATGGTCGTACATATCCTTCTGCAAATATTAAATTCTGTAAATAAGTTGATTATATTTATTTTCTCTGTCTTGAAGAGACTTGGTCATTTAAAGGGATAGCAGCTATATAGATTGGTAGTTTTTAATCTGAGAAGAGACATCATTCTAATCCTGCAAAGGCGACAAGGAGTCCTGTGGCACCTTATAGACTAACAGATGTATTGGAGCATAAGCTTTCGTGGGCAAAGACTCATTTTGTCAGATGCACGTAATGGAAATTTCCAGAGGCAGGTATAAATATGCAGGCCAGAATAAGGCTAGAGATAACGAGGTTAATTCAGTCAAGGAGGGTGAGGCCTGCTTCTAGCCGCTGATGTGCAGGTGTGAACACCAAGAGAAGAGAAACTGCTTTTGTAGTTGGCTAGCCATTCACAGTCTTTGTTTAATCCTAAACTGATGGTGTCAAATTTGCAGATGAACTGTAGCTCAGCAGTTTCTCTCTGAAGTCTGGTCTTGAAGTTTTTTTGCTGCAGGATGGCTACCTTTAAATCTGCTACTGTGTGTCCAGGAAGATTGAAGTGTTCTCCTACAGGTTTTTCTATATTGCCATTCCTAATATCTGATTTGTGTCCATTTATTCTTTTACATAGGGACTGTCCAGTTTGGCCGATGTATATAGCAGAGGGGCATTGCTGGCACATGATGCCATATATTACATTGGTAGATGTGCAGGTGAATGAACCAGTGATGGTGTGGCTGATGTGGTTAGGTCCTGTGATGGTGTCGCTGGTATAGATATGTGGGCAGAGTTGGCACCGAGGTTTGTTGCATGGATTGATTCCTGAGTTAGTTAACTGTGGTGCGGTGTAACATTCTAATCCTGTAGTCTGACTTCTGGTTTAGCACAAGCCATGGATTTCACTCAGTGATTCCCTGAAGTCTAATGAGACTGGGTCAACCATATTTTCCTATTTTAAAAATTCTCTGTGCTTGTGTAAGTATTTTACACAAACCAAAGAGCGGAAACCTAAATTATTATACCCTCCTATATTCACCAACTTCTTTGCTGATCATACAGAGGATGTCAGAAACTGCTCAGGCCTTTTGGTTATACATTTCTCTCAATCCTCATTAAAGATCATCCAGAATGTTTTTCATACTTAATGAATTTTGTGTTTGGCTTTCAGTAGATGTGAAAGTTTTACAGCTTTTATTAAAGAAACCAGCAATTGCTTATTATCAATCAAGAATCTAAATATAGAATGCATACTGACATGCATCTCATTTTGTGGACAAGGTGGACACAATGCTTTTCATATTTTACTTTCTTCAGTGTATCACTTTGATATTATGATGTTCTGAACCTTATTAATTGACAACACATGCTACACTGTACGATGGCACTTAAAATGCATAATATGTACTGCAGAAAGAAATCGTTGCTATAGCAACTTTCTAGTAGGTCACACACAATGTTGTGTATATATGATTTGGCTGTTAACGCAGACCAGTATGCCTGGTAGAAAAAAGGGAAATATAGAAATCAGGAAAAAGGCATCAAAGCCCACTTAAAATCAGCTGATACAGTAACACTGTTTCAAGTTAAAATGAGAAAAAATTAAATTTAATTTGAAGTATTGCGCAAAGTAGTAAGAAATGAAATTCTAGGAACTATAGTTAAATTATATCTATTTTTACAAAGACTGCACAAACTGTTCAATAATCTCTTTCTGATTTCTCTTTTAAAGTATGGCAGTTTTGCTTTGAAAAGGAATGCAGTTTTCAGTTATGTTCAGTAGAAAATCTCAGTGTATTTGCTAAAAAGGTGATTTTTTTTTTAGAGGCACAGCAGATGTTACGTACTAGAATTATAGGATTTAAAAATAAACTGAGGGACCATGCACTTTTCTCGACTTTCAGGGATTGCCATTACATTGCAATAAAAAAAAAATTGGAAGCAATTTAGTAACTATGGGTAGCATTTTTCAGATTTTTAGATTAGTACATTCTTATATCCGACAGTGGAGTATCAGGCTTTAAAGCAATTTTTTAAATTAAAAAGTTAATATTTACTCTTTCTGGAGGCAGCCGTATTACTGTTACAAAGCTTATTGGGGAGGGAAAGACTTAGTTCCATGGATTTCAACAAGAAATTAGCCCTCTATTGCAGGCGTGGCCAACCTGTGGCTCTAACCCCCCTCTCCCCCCCCAATCAGTGTGGCTTGTGAAGCCGCCCCCGAAGCTCGCAAAGCTGCCCCCGCACTCCCTGAACAAGGCCTACTGCCTCGTGGCTCCCCTGTGCTCACCGGGGCAGGAGAGCCATCTGGATCAAAATGGTGGATGCAATATTGCGGCTGCAGCTGCTGGCAGAAGCCTGTTGAGGCCAAAAAGCCTCAAAAAGCCTTCTTAAAGGGCCAGTCCTTTTTTCCTTTTCCTCTACATCTTTTTAGGGGCTCCTTTATTTTTTTTCTCTACAACTTTTTGCCCCGGCTCTTCGTGCTGGATCCAGCTGGATCTTGGCTCTTCATCCAGAACGGGTTGGCCACCCCTGCTCTATTGTGTTTTTTCAGTGGGTTTCTGGGACTAGATTTTCAGAAGTACTCAATATTAGCAGCTTCTGAAAATCTGTTCACTTTATTTAGGTGTCTAAAGAAGAGCTGATTGGTCATCTGAGGAAGTGGGTTTTGCCCATAAAAGCTCATGATACTATATGTATATTTTTGTTAGTCTGTAAGGTGCTGCGGGACTAGTCGTTTTTTAAAGTTACAGACTAACACAGCTGCCCCTCTGAGTGCTTTTTAAAAGACATTGTCAGAGGGGTAGCTGTGTTAGTCTGAATCTGCCAAAGGACTCCTCGTTGCTTTTAAAAGACAGTCTCCCATTATGGATGCAGAGCACACTTGAAAAGCTAGTGCTAACTTTGCTTCAGTGATAGTAAATAAAATTGTGTTTAAACTAATGAATTTTCTAAAGAGATGGGATTTAGGCCATGTGGAAGAAAATACATCAATTGTATGCTACCACATACTGAGAGAGGTTAAAGGCTTCTTCAGAACCAAACTGATGCTCTCCCACTTTGTGTAAGGATGGGAGATTTCACTGTCTAGTTGAAAGCTGTGTAATAATGGCTTAAGTGAATCAGCTTGTATTTAAGGAAGAAGTGTTTCAGGGATATTCTTACTTCTGCTGTAGCCACCTGGCAAATCCAAGCGCAAATGACTATCAGTTTGAGCTCTTGAAACTAAAGGTAACAGACTCTTGAAAGTGATCTTCATCCTTGCTCATAAGATATGTAGAAAGAGGAGGTGGATAAAATATTCACTGTGATTAAAGCATCACTAGCTCACCCTTTTTCTGCTCTCACATCCATTAGTTCTCCAGCAACTGCTGGTGAAGTAGCTATTGTTAAAACAAAATATCTGTGGCGCACACAAAATAAAATTCTTCCTCATAGGCAGGGCTTGACAAACCACCGTGAAATCTACTTACCAGCCCCGCACTGCGCATGTGCCAGACCCGCATTGCACATGCGCGCACCGCCGGTGAATGGGGCGACTGGCTGAAATCTACTCGCCACAAGCGAGTAGATTTACTGATTTGTCGAGCCCTGCTCATAGGTACCTGGTGCTCCGTGATCCATTATAAATGGTTATTCCTCCATGTGTTCCAAACACAGAGGCTCTTCTTCTAATGTGTGTCTCATTTCACAAGTACTTCAAGCAGGTGGAACTGCTTGGGAAACTGACAGCCTTTCTAGCTCCCAGTGTCTTCCATCTGCTTGACAGTAAGCCCTTTCTTCTTGCCCTTTCTAGTCCTTTCCTTCTGTAATTTACACTCAGAGAAGGTTTTTCCATTAGATATTTGATTTTTCTGGTCTTTCTCCTTACTAGTGAGCAGGTTATTTTTGAGAAAAGTCTGCAGGGAACTGATATTTGAGGAGGAAAGATGGCAGTGTAGTAGGCACAACTAAGATCAAAAAGCATCCTGCCACAGCCAGGCTTCACTATAATGTACCACCTCCCTCACTGTGTAGCAATGTGGAAGACAAGCCTTAAAGTTTTGGGCAGAAATTGATAACAGGGAGCCGGCTTTGAACAATCTAAAATCACTAGACTTTTGATACTTAGGACTCCAGGCCAAAATGAAGAATGAGAGTAGTATTGACTCCAATATCACAGGCAAGCCTTAAGCAGGAAATTCAGCTGCAGGATGTGGCATTTTGGTAGAAATATGCCAGAGCCTTGGCTTTTTTTCCTCCTTTGACTGGGGTGAAATATGCTGTCCGAAAGTCTGGTTAAAACAGAGGGGAAGGAAGAATCACAGGTGTAGAATCCCATCCTATAAAACATCTCAATTCCTTCAGATTGCCATTTGTAACCAGGTATTTTTGCCCTGATTGCTCTAGGAAGGGTCATAGCCACCCTTGTATGTGGTCATTATCCTGAAATTGTGGTGTCTCATGTAAAGTGCCTGGCATGTCTAGGAGAAGGGTACTTCTATTCATAAGCACTGTCTGCTGCACCTTTACTCCAAGAGTCTATAATAGCTTACAGGCAGTCTTGCTCCAAGAGTCTGTGTCAGCAAAGCTCTATAGGATTGGATGTGTCTAATATCATGGAACACAGAATGAAAAGATGAGTGTTGGTTTTGGGTTCAGTGCCAACTAAGACAATGTTGTCTACAGGTACTGTGAAATTAGCACGAGTTGCCTGCAATATGCATTGCACATAAGGCAGTGGGTGAGATGAAACTTTTGAAAGCTCTTTACTACCCACTGTCTTCAAATTGGTTTAAGGCAGAGCCACATGTAAGACCGTAGTCTGGTATGGTTCCATGGAAGCCAGGTAAGGAAAGAATGGTTACTGTTCGCAGGTCTGGACTCCAGATGGGAGATTGTTCAGATCTATGCGTCAGTTGAAAAGCTCCTGAAGGACTTGGAGCTCTTTTTTCACTAACGTATCTGAACCTTAGTTTAATGTTGGCACACCTGCTAAAATGCCATTTGAGTCTTTAGTGGAGTGTTCATTTTTTTCATTTATTTATTAAGGTTGCCTTTATTATTGTGATAGCTGCAGTGAGGGAAGTTCATTATGTGCCCATATGGCATACTCTCCTTTCTCTGTGCTTTTCAAAGAACTGACTCAAGATCTCTAATCCATGTTGTATTAAATTTCCATGGTAATCAAACCACAGCTACTATTTTTCCCCTTCAAATCACACAGTAAAGGGGGGAATTCATGAGTTATAATTTTGATGCTAAAAGAGCCATTGCCTATTCAGTACAACTCAAGAATTTTACAAATCTAATAAATGTTTTATTTCATATCTAGACACTCATAAGTCAGACAGTATTTTTTTTAACTATTTCCAGGTGGATCAAACTCTGCGTCAGGAAAGTTATAAAATAGCAGCATATTTTGATTATGGGTACTAGCTTGTGTTCTGCTAGACCCTTGGAGATACCCCCCTTCCCCCCGCAGCTTGACTCGTATGTGTGTGTTTTAAGGGATATGTAGGGCTGCCACATGGGACTCTATACATGCATTTGTGAAACATTACGCATTAGATCTGGCAGATGGAGCTGATGCACAGGTAGAGATAGAACTGTACAGTAATTCCTCATTTAACACGTGCCCGCTTAACACGTTTTCATGATAGCACGGTTTTTTTTTTAGGGAACATTTTTTGAATTACATGACCGTCCCCGGAATAACACTATTTCCCCAGCCAGCCCGTTGCCGGCGGCTGCACGGGGCTTCCCCAGCCTCCCTGCAAAGCGGCGGAGGGTTCGCCGCTAGCTGCGCCGTTCCCTGTTGACTCCCCCTTGCTAGATGTCTTGCCCCCTCTCCTCCGCCCCCGCTTTCAGGCCGGTGGCTGGGTTTCCCCAGCTGGCCTGTCGCCGGCGGCTGCGCGGGGCTTCCCCCGCTTCCCTGCAAAGCGGCGGAGGGTTCGCCGCTCGCTGCACTGTTCCCCAGCGACTCCCCCTCACCGGACGGAGTGCGGGCATACTCCCAACCCAATCCCCCTCCCCTGTCCTCCCCTTTCTTTCCCCAGAGCCAAACACCTCCCGTCCCTGCTGTAACCCAGTCCCCTTTCTCCCCCAACCTTATGTCCCAGTCCCAACAGACACCACCGCTTGAAACACAACCCCCACCTTCTCCATTATTTTCAATGGGAAAATTGACCCCGCATAACACGTTTTCACTTAACACGATCATTTTCTGACACATATCTATAGTGTTAAATGAGGAATTACTGTACTTCAGTGTTTGTTTTGTTAGAATACTGAATCCCTTTTCCTAATTTGGGGTATTGCTTGGTAAATTTTTTCCAGAAGTGGGAGTATACAGTGGGCACTCAGAGAAGAAATGGAGGTTATCTGTAACCAGTATTCCCTCGAAGCAGTATGCTTGGGCAACCACCCAGAAAAGGTTGAAACGCCACCCAGCTGATGAGCGAAGCGCCCATAGCTCCAGTATGTGCTTATATTTGTTATATGGATCAAGACATGTTCAGATGTGTATCACCAAATTTATTCCACACACTGAAAAAATTAGAAGGAATAATGCTTGTAACCAGAGTTCATCAAGATGGACATATTCACACTTCCCGCCCACATTCCCTTTTTTCTTTCAGTACTAATAAACAATTTACCCATGACAGTGTTAGAAAGAACTAAAAGGGTAATGGTAACCAATACCTCCATTTGTAGCTGCTGACAAAATATGAAACTATAGTTCTCTCCTTTTCCCACAAAGAACAGTTTTATTTTTAAAAAGCTTTCATGCTTTCCAAATCAAATTTAAAAAAACCCACAACTTGTTGGCACTTCTTCTTTTGGATCAGCAAATGGGCAAAACCTTATTTTGCTGGAAACTCTTACTACTTCTCCTGATTATTTTTCAGAGGTATTTATTCAAGGTTGTTCCCGATAGGAAGGAGAGTAGGGAAGAGGTATTCTGATAGAGATTATGCCTGATGATTTTTCAGTCGTTCAGGGAAACTGTTTCCGTTACAACCAGCAATTAGCAGTATTGGAAACCCATATCCAATTCCATACAAAGCCTCTTGACTTTTCTCATGTTCCTTGTTTTCTTACCAGTCAGGTGGTATCTCTGACTATTTTATGACAGGAAATTCATGGATCTATTGATAGCCTACCCATATGAAATTGTTTCCCTGCTTACTGACCAAATCTATAGTCTTTTAGCTTCATCCATCTTTAGAGGAGTTTGAATATCTTCAGAGGAGCTATGAAATGCCTTCTCAGCTCTGACCCATGAGTATCAGACTTTTCTTGTTCTAGTGCAGTTGCCCAAGGAAAGATTTCATAAGTTGTTTTTTTTGTTATGAATTTGCCATGTATGTGCCCTTCAGAGATTCTAATTTGTGTGATGGTGGCCTAGAGATTCTAATTTGTGTGATGGTGGGCCAGTGTTGAAACTGTTCCATGGTGACAGTGCACCACTGTACCCTACGAACTCTCCTGTTAGTGGTATTTCCAGAATCAGGAACCAAGTTATCTTCTGTACCACTGAGGGAGCTCAGATAGGCCCCATTTAGTGTTATTTAAACAGTCAATATTTAAGCAAAAGAGCATGCCATGATCAATTGATTATGCACATGCCAGTTGGTCATGAGAATTAAATTCTGAAGTCCCCTGACAACAAACAGATGTTAGTGATGCAGGTACCTGTAGTGTTTCAGATTCCTAAATGTCAGATCAGCATCCTTGAGCTTTCTACATTAGGGGAAACTGCTATTCCAGTTGCTTCAGTTTCCCAGAGCTATGAGGCTCTTGCTTTGAAATCTAAGAATTTTTTCTTCTGGAGCATATATATTCAAGAGAGTTTACTAACTTCCTGCTCAGATATAGAGACAAGTCTAGGCTTGAAGAGATTCAGAGAACTTGATCTTCATGATGCTCTAGAAAGAATAAGCATCTTACTTTGTCTCCCATCTTGGACTTGGACTCAATTAAGAGCCCACATCTTCTGGACGGCTAAGTCTGACTGTTAGGGACTTGGTAACAAGATCTTTCCACTTATAGCTCCCCTTTTTTTCCAGTTTTCTGACTTTTAAAAACTTTATTTACCTGGTATTCTTACTTCGCTGTGTTTTTCCAGATGAGCTAATTTTCATGTCTTTACCAGATTTTTTTCTCTCCCCAAATTGTTTTTCACTTAAGCTAGTCTATATATTTGCCTTCCTTTTGTGTCAGTCCCATTCTCAAGTAGGAGAATCAGTTTTATAGTTCAGACTTGATCAGGTTATTCAAATTATGTTTATGCAAAATTAATCATTGAGGACAATCAGATGTGATATTGAAGATTTGTTGGGTGATCTAGGAGAGGGCGCATATCACTATTTTCAGATGGACAAATTCAGTAGTTTTTAGGTCTACTAACTTGTGCATTAAAGATCTACCATTGTTCCATGAGAGACCCCTCAATCAGGTGCATGGTCATTTCCTGAGTAAAACAACATCGTACTTTTTGAAGCTTCAGGGGGTAGCGGAGTTCGTCTGTACAGAAAAAAACAACAAATGGTCTGGTAGCACTTTATAGACTAACAAAACATGTAGATGGTATCATGATACCATCTATATGTTTTGTTAGTCTATAAAGTGCTACCGAGACCATTTATCATACGTTTGGGTAATTTTAGTGAATTCTCTTATGTATCTCTTTAAACTACAACTTTGAACATGTTGTTCTGGTATCTCGCTTTGTTTTTATTAAAACCCTTCAAAGGATAGGGAAAGCAAGAAGAAAAACAACCAAAACCACACCAAACAAACCTCTCACACCCTCTGATAAGAGGGGGTTTATCTTGGTTCATTGTTATGTTTCCTTCCTTCCTTCTGGAGATTTGTTTTACTTGTTGTAATGGATAAGGGAGTGTCAGATGTCCATGCAGGAGAATGGCAAACATACTTATCTGTAATTCTTCCTTCTCTGAGACATTGTCCAGGGCATCACAAATTTTTTCACTAAGTTCCATTTGGAGGGGAAATATCTCAGTTCTTTCCCCTCTTTCTGGAGCATTTTTTTTCAGGGAGAGGAAGATACCATGGAATTCTTTCCAATTAGGATCTGACCTTGATGTATAAGAAATCAATATATCTGGAGATAACAAACATTAGAAAAGATTAGCTAATCAGAATTTAATATTTACTTTCTTGGGTTGGGCTGGTGGCTGGGGTTTCAGTTTTCTGAACAGCTCCCTTTGCTGGGAGCATGTTAGGATACTTTAGAGCAGGGGTCAGCAACCTATGACTCTCGAGCCAAATATGGGTCGGTACGGAGCCAAATATGGCTCTTTTGTCATTCCCAAAATACGCCCAACTTGTAAAAAATTAAAATGAAAAATTAATTCAAAATTTTAAAAACATGTAATTACTCAAATTAGTATGGTCTTTTTTTTTGTCTATTTGTCCTTTAACCAGAGGTGCAAGTAAGGTGGAGTGCCCAAGTAAGAACTGGCTGCGCTGCAGCAAGAGCTAGTTGGGCCACCGTGCTCATTTACAGGACCAGCTGAGGGCTTGCTGTAGGTATGGTGACCATATTTTCTGAACCAAAAATAGGGACACATTAGCCACGCCCACTGAAACCACTAGCCACACCCCTAACCCCTTAGGCCCTGCCTGCATGCCACAGGTAGACCCATTGCTGGAGTAGTATTTCTGGTGTCAAGATGAATACATGATCAGAATTAAAGGGTATCATGTGACCCCTCTAAAGAACTCCTCACACCATCCTCTACCAATAGGGATGGGTTTGGGTCCCATAGACGCCCCCCATGCAACTACAGTGCAATTGTATTAACACAGTACTCAGACCAAGGGTCCCATGACACTGCAGTGCTACCTGTCCAACCTTGATTCAAGATGAGATCAAGGATTCTAGATGAGATTCTCCCCCTCCTGCTGCGACTGTGGCAATCCTGGGCTGGCCCCTCGTCCAGCCACTGCTGCCCGGGTGCAGCAGTCCAGCCCCAGCCAGGTAAGGCAATCCGCACACAAGGGCCCCCCCACATACTCTACTTCCTACCCCCTGCTCTGTCTCCTGCACCTTCCACATCCACAAATTGCACCTCCAACAGCAGCAAAAGTCCCATTAAATATAGTTGATGTGTACAATGTTTCATTTATGCTTTTATTAATCATCATGACAATTACCAATAATATTAAATTGTATATTTTCAGTCATGCAAATAGGCATTCTTATACTGGCTCTTTGTTGACCACTTATTTTGAATTTTGCTGTAGTTTGGCTCTTTGGTTTGAAAAGGTTGCCGACTCCTGCTTCAGAGCAGTGATATTTTAAAAGGAGAGGAGTGTCTGTGCCTGGAAGTTGAGGGGAATAAACAAATTGGATTACAGAGCATCGGGTACCCACTTCAGAGAAGGAAAAATTATGGTTAGATCATTTTTGTGCTGAAGCAAAGCAGTAAAATATTTAGTCTTAGTGGTAGTGTTACAGTAATGCCTTATGACTGACAGGGATCAGGGCCCATTATGTGAGGCATGATACAAACACAAAATTGAAAATTCTCTGATGCCAGCTGAATATCTGACTGGCTCCTTCCAAGAGTTTTCATTCCCAAATCCATGCGGCTGAAAGGAGATTGGTGGGATTGCATGAGCCTTGGGACCCCTGGATGGAGGGGTTACTCCCAGAAAGGAGGGCAAAAGCATATCAAAATAACAATGTGTGCTGTCAATTGTATTGATTTTCATACTTAATTCAGTAAAACTGTCCCTTCTTTTAGCGTCTTCTCTATATTCCCACTAATTGGATGCAGTGATTGGTGCAAGCTAGACAGTGGATACATTCTAGTAGAAGAGCTTATAAGATGCTCCATCTACCCTCCTGTCTGTGTTTGAGAGACTATAAAAGGGTGTGGCTCTCCCATGCTACCTGACTTATTTTCATCTGCAGCAAAAGACAGATATGAACCACTCCAGATTAGTTTTCAGATCTGGTTTACAGGTATTTGTGCTAGTTTTATTGTTAATCATACGTAGGAAAATTTAATAGTTAACTTAATTCCTTTGCTATTAATAATAGTTATCTCTTTGATTCCATGTCAGAGCTGAAGAATTTAAAAAGCGTGCATCATGTCCAGTGTAGGGACCTTTTAAATGGTGAACAATAAGCAAATGAACTTACCTGTTACTGTAATGATTACACACCAGCTCCTGGCTTGGCTCCAAGAGAGCTGGCTGTCACCTTGCGCTGCTGGCTCTGTATCAGATCCTGTAGTGCGGGGCATCAGCCAGCTCTCTGGGAGCAGGGCAAGGAGTTGGGAGCTGCTGCCTCTGTATCTCACTGGCTGCCACAGGGAGCCTGCTTTGCTGCGGGCTTTTTAGTATAAACTTTATATTGCAGAGCCCACAGCATGTAACTGTGTAACCACTAAGATTTTCAGCGGCTACATGGTTACCTAATTAACCATTTTTTAATATCCCTAGTCCAGTGATGTTTCTGCTGTCTGAGGCTCAAACTAGAGCCTCAGGTGCCTGGTTGAGAGCCATTCTCTATCAAGATGTTAAGTTTGCTCCATATTCCTCAACAAGCTCAGAAGGATTTTCAGAATAGGTTGCAGGCTTTGCTACTTCAAGAACTGTTGGTTATAGGGTGTGTTCGTTACAAATTTGAAAAAGTTCTCAATATCAAGAACAGGAGCCCTATTTTGGCCCATGGCATGTCTGGATCCAGCAAGATAGACTTGTATATGTGATACCGGACTCTGAATCCAACACAGTATCTGAACGGAAGGAAACCTTTCAAGCCATGAATAAGTGTCCTGCAACTTTGTCATCTTTGTCAGATGTCATGCCACAAGTTTGACATGAGGATTGAGAGCCTCAAATACATCAACATTATATTCACTTCTGCACCAATTGGAAGTCAGCTTTCTCAGTTGCTTCTGGCATGGACCTCAGTCACATTGAACAGTTGGGTTTTGGAAACATAGCCTGTGCCTTTGAATTAGAAAACCTTTCTCAGTCTTTCTCTCCCCTTTCAAGGAACTGCCCCACAAGAATGTACTAAGAAAGCAAGTCTCTGATTCTGTTAGGATCAATCAAGGAGATTTCAAGAGAACCGAGAAATGGGTGTTATGCACAAGATATTTGCTAATGTTAAAGGAGGATGGACATGAAAGCTTGCATAAATAGCAGAAAATTCTGCTATGTTGATTCTATTATCCGTTCCTTTTTTACTCTAAGTTGGCATTCAGTTTTTGAGCTAAAGGAGGATGCAAACTGATGAGTTGAGTGGGGGAGGTCTAGGTTGCTTATTAGGAAAAACTATTGGACTAGGAGGGTGGTGAAGTAACTGTAATAGGTTACCTAGGGAGTTGGTGCAATCTCCATTCTTAGAGGTTTTTAAGTCTTGCCTTGACAAAGCCCTGGCTGGGACGATTTAGTTGGGGTTCGTCCTGCTTTGGGCAGGGGACTGGACTTGATGACCTCCTGAGGCCTCTTCCATCCCTATGATTCTATGAATCTCAGGGGTCCCCTTGAGACTGTCACCTGGTGTGCTGATGATGCTACAGAGCCTGCCTACTTACCTTCTGGAGCTCCCTTTTGCCCTATCCTGCTGGGCCAAAGCACAGAGTTGGAGTAAGAGTCTTCCCCCACCCGGAAGACCAACACAGACATTGAACCAGCTCAGCTCTAAGGCTGTTGACATCACCCAAGAACACAGTCCTAAAGAGGACCAAACCCCGAAATAAATTAGTCTTACTCTATATAAAAGTTTTACACTTTCATAAGGTCCAACCCCTTTATCAATTCAAGAAATATTCACAGTGGTTGCTCCCCCATGTAAAAGTTATTTACACTTGGTTTGATAATAAACAATTATTTTTATTAAGTATAAAAAGTAGGATTTAAGTGGCTGTAAGTGAAAACAGACAGATCCAAGTAAGTTATTAAGCAAAAATAAACAAAATATGCCAGCTAATCCTAATACACTAAGAAACTTATTACTGCAAATTCTTACTCTAACAGCTGTTGTAATCATCTCTTTCACAAGCTAGGCAGCCTCCTAGTTTGGGTCCAGACCTTCCCGTGGTTCAGTATTAGATGTTTTCAGCAGGCATCTTGTGTGATAAGTGGAGGTCTCCTGGCATCTGGTCACCAGATCTGTTGTTTGGTTCCTGCCTTTCTATTCCTTTTGTCCAAGGCAGGAATTCTTGTGTTCTGTCCAAACTTTTCTCACCTCGAGTGGAATAGTTCCAGATCCAAAATGAGTTGTAGAATCAGGTGGTTTGACCACATGTCTTTGTAGGGCCACCTACAGTTTGGCTTACAGGAAAAACGAACTAATTTAGAGATCATTATCTTGAACAACAGGCCATTATGTCTCCCGAGTATTACAGATAGCCCTTGTGAACACATCTAGATTTATAAACAGATCCACACTTGATATTTTAACTTTACATGCAAGAACAGTACATGCACAGAAATAGAACATACACGTTCAGCAGGTTGTAACTTGAGAAATGTCACAATGCATTTTGCCTAAAGCATCTTTGAGTTATTCATATTAATAAATCAATTTTCATAAAGCATGCGGAATTGTGACAGCATATTTCCATATCTGAGGCCATATCTACACACACACACACACTCTTCTTGCACAATCAGTCTTAAAGTTAGTTTTAGCAGGCTGTCTGAGGCGTTATAATATTTTTGTCCATCTGTATTGGGATGATTGGGTTTTCAAAGCTTCAACAAAAGAAGGCCTTAAGAAGAACACCTACCTTATGTGTACATTTTATTGGAAATTTAGGACTCAATGAATATGAAAAAAATCTCTTTCCTATTCAAAGAATTCCATTTTTAGGGGGAAGATCTTGACTCTCAGGAAGGCAGTCTTTCTTCCAATGGAGAGATTCCAAAAATTTCAGTCTATAATACAGATACTGATACAAAATCTCCTCTCAAAAGATAATTTTCTTTCAAGGAATTCAGCTTTTGCAATCTATATTACACTTTATTCCAGACTTAGAGTGAGATCTTTTCAGCATTTAGTGGTGCAAAATTTCAACTGAAGCAAGGCCAGCATATTAAGAATAGTCTCTCTACCAAAAGCAATTGTAGTGTTGTTATTGTGGTGTACTCAACCAGAGAATGTCCTCAGAGGCATATATTCCAGTCTTCTCACTCCTTTGATAATTTTGGACACTACCAAGACAGGATGGAGAACTCATTGAGACTAGTACTGATTTGGAAAATAGGGATGTTAAATTGCGAATAATTGAATAGTCGATGCATTTTGCACAGACTATTTGATTAAACGATATGGCGCCTCCACCTTTGAAGTGTTGCAACAGCCCTAGGGCTGTTAGTACACTTCAAAGGCAAAAGCACTGCGTGGAGCCCGGGGTCAGCTGGGGCCTCCCCCATTGACACCGGGCTCTTTGTGGCGCTGCCACTTTGAAACACTCCGGGGAGCCCGGCGTCAGGCTCCTCAAGGCATTTCAAAGCAGCAGAGCCCCATGGAGCCTTGGATCAGCTGGGGATTCCCCTGCTGACCCTGGGCTTCATGTGGTGCTGCAGCTTTGAAACACCACGGGGAGCCCAGCATCAGGGAGACTCCCCAGCTGATCCCGGGCTCCATGTGGTGCTGCTGCTTTGAAATACCGCGTGCAACCTGGGGATATCCCAGCTATCCTTGGCTTGCACGCAGCATTTCAAAGCAGCAGCATGGCATGGAGCCCCAGGTCTGGCCCCAGGATCCACATGGTGCTGCTGCTTTGAAGTACCTCCTTTTGTTCCCCCCCGTTGCTGCCTCTTTCTGATAGAGGCAGCAAGGGAGGGCAGGGAAGTGACTAGTCGAGTAGCCTGTCGACTAATTCTTCACATCCCTATTGGAAATGTTGGAGCTAGGGAAGAGAGGTATTACATACAAATAAGGCTGTTTTAGTTGCAGGTATTTTTAGCAAGTCATGGACAGGTCACAGGCAGTAAATCAAAATGTATGGCCCATGACCTATCCATAACTTGTACTATATACCCCCAGACTAAATCATGGAAGTGGAGGAGCGGCTTCCCAACTGGTGAGGGGGGAAAAGGAGTGGTAGTTATGAGTTGCCTGGACCCCTCACTTGTGGGGGGGGGGGTGTTAGGTGGGGCTGATAGGCTCTCTGCAATTCCCCAGAAGCAGTCCCGTGTCCCTCACTCAGCTTCTAGGTGAAGGTGCTGCAAGGTGGCTCTGTGTGTTGCTTTTGCTCTGAGCTCCGGTTCTACAGCTCCCATTGGCTGAGAACTGCAGCCATGGGGAGCTGCGGGGGTGGCAGCATGCAGAGCTGCCTGGCTGCTCCTCTGCCTAGGAGCTGACGGAGGAACAAGTTGTTGCTTCCATAGAGCCCTCCTGTGGTAAGCACTACGCAGAGCCCTTACCCTCTCCTATGCTCGAACTCCCAGCCTGGAGTCCTCTCGCACACCCAAATTTCTTCTTCTATGGGAGGTAGGGGAGCATGGTGTCCTGAGACTGCTTTAGCACTGGCCTCTGCAGATGGCCCAGAGATTCCAGAATGTCAAAGGTACTGTAACTTCCATGTTGTCCATTACTAACTTGCAGCCATATTTGAGGGCTATCAGTGTAGCCCTGAGATAATTTTCTACCTCTGTGGTCTCCAACCTTGTTACACCCAAGATGACTTTTTAAATGTCAGGGCAAGCTAAGATCTACCCCATTCCTTCCTCAAGACTCCACCCCTTCCTTGAGGCCCCTCCCTCTCCATTCCCCTCCTCTCCATCCCTTGTTGTCACCATCCCTTAGTCACTCTCACTGGGTTGAGACAGGAGGTGCAGGCTCTGGGGTGGGAATGAGGGATTTGGGTGCATGAAGGGGTGAGAGGTGTAAGCTCTGTGAGGGAATTTGGGTGCAGGAGGAGGTGGAGTAGGGGATGCTGGCTCAGGAAGGGGGCTTCCTGGGACACTGGATCTGGTGCGCACCTGCGGAACTTCCCCCATGCCACACGAAGCTGGCACTACCTCCATTTTCCCAGGAGGTAGCGCCAGCGTGGGCTGCTTCGGGGTGGGGAGGAATGGAACATCTCGCGATTGACCGGTTGTGCCCCCAAAATTGACCAGTTGATGGCGATTGATGCGTTGGTGATCATGGTTCTACCCCATATCCAAAATAAGGTAATCCAAGTCCCTGAGAATAAAGCAACAGCTGTATCATTACCAGAACATGCAGGGAGGAGTTCACCTGTGAACTATAAAAGAAGGCCATCAAACTGCTCAGTACGCCAATGGTAGGACTGGTTGTATGTGTAACAGTTATTTTTCAGTAAGTTGGCAAGGACCATGACAAAGCAGGCCAGCTGAGCAGAAACCTGACACAACTGCATGAGTGCTCTATAAACATTTAACTAATTCAAACTTTTTCAACCATGGAAGGCTTCCAGAGAGAGAATTCACTGGTTGTTCTCATGGTTATTTACCTTTGCTATTAAAAGCGATGTATAAATGTGCAAATTCAGATTTTTACAAGGATAAATATTATATTTAATTCACACAAACTTCAGAGGATGAAAGAAAATGTGAGTATTTTGGTCATTGGTCACCCATTTTGTGTGCTGGTGTTGCACATTCTCAGATGCGAAGGTTGAAAGATGTGCTTCATGATGAGGAATGTGGGAAGCACGGTAGGTAGAACTGCTGCTGTGGACCCTTCTGGCTATGTCAGTTTTCCAGAAGTGGGACGGGCTTAGGCATGTTGTCATAGTTACTAACTATGGCGTGGTGTTCCTGGTATGTCTACGTGCAGTAACATTTAGATCTTGATAAAGTAAGAAGATGGAGACATATGCACATTGTAACCTCGTGGTTCAAGGAGGTTGACACAAATCACGGGAGCAGCTTCATCAGTGCAGTTTTAGCTTTGTTTCTCAGGCAGATGCAACTCCCCATGTAATCTCTCTAATCTTGTGGAACCTACTTAAGTACATCAGCCCAGTATGAAATTTAGGAAATTAACGCAAAAAAAAAAATCCTTTCATTTTGATGACTCTTTCAGGATCCATCAGGATGTGTCCCTTCCACCCAGAGTTTTGAAGGCAAGGAATGAAATGTTTAAGGAAAAGATGCTAGCATTAATTGCTCCCTTCACTGTGTCTACAGGGCTTTCTGTAACACAGTGCAGCACTCCATAATGCATTCACTTCAGTTTCCCACAGATGCTAGAAAACAACACGTGTTTTATTCATCAAACTCACATTGAATGCAACAACTTTATATCAATCCCTTATATTTGGTTGTATCAACAAATCTGCCTGAGTTTCCTACAGTCCGTTAATTTGGAAAGTTCTCTCAAACTTGCCTTTGTGATGTCGTTTAACTCACTCATCTCCAGACTGGAGGGTTCCTTTTCTGTGAATGCATACTTGTATATTTTATTTTAAATTCCGCCTTATTATGCAATGTGAATTTAGCCATAGTTTTGGAATCTTCGTGGTTAAAACTCTTTTCGTTATAGTTAGACATTCTTGTATGTGCGGTTTGAATTACTATGCGGAAAAATAATCTAAAACTCTTTCAGCCTGCATTTTATTAGCTAGACTAATCAGGCAGCAGGAGTTCTTGGAAGGTAACATTAACAAGAATTTTGTCTTAAGGCCTTCTTCAGCTCAGACTTAACTTTCAGATCAAATTAAACCCTACTGAATAGATTCCATTTTTCCTGGGTTGAATAGAAAGTTCATTCACTATCCCCTTGTGCTTATCTCCTTGTTTACATTTATTTTGTATTGTTTGTATCTTCATTTTTTTATTTTCTTAGAATAGTATGTATACATATTATGTTAGTGACATCAGTATGAATATACATATGGGAATACAAAATGACATGTGAAATATCTTTAAAAAAGTCACTCCTGGTGTTCAGATTACTGTGGTTAGACCCAGTTGTAATGACTATATGCAAGGATATAGCCAAGTTGCCATAGCATATTCATTCTGAATTTTTGGAGTTTCATATGATTGAAATAGCCAATTTAATACAGAACTAACAGATTTTTGTCTATAACAGTGCTCCTTTAGTCATTTAATATATTGAATGTGCATTTGAAATTATGACTTTAACAAGTTTTTATCTTTTCATTTTATAGACTGGACTTTCGGATTCATGAAAAAAGTTTCCAGGAAGTTGTTTTGTAACATCATCACTAGAAGAAATTCTATGTAGTTCTAATATTTCATACAGGGTGCTGTGCTACAAAAATGATTACTTCAGATTTGCCGGTGTTACAGTGAGTAGTTGAAATTTATTTTTTCTTTACTATTTGAATTCTTCAGATTTCTAAAAATAAGAGGAGTATTACTTGCGGAGGAACAAGTGGCTTTAAGGCATGGGACTGAGGGTATGTCTACACTAGCTCATTAGTTCAAGTTAGGTAGGCAAATGAGGGCAACCGGAGTTGCAAATGAAGCCCGGGATTTAAATATCCCGGGCTTCATTTGCATGTTCCTGGGCGCCGCCATTTTTAAATCCCCCTTAGTCTGAACTAACTGCTTAGTTCGAATTAACGTTTAACTGCCGCATCTAGCCATGGGCAGTTAGTTGGGACTAAGGGGGATTTAAAAATGGCGGCGCCCGGGAACATGCAAATGAAGCCCGGGATATTTAAATCCCGGGCTTCATTTGCAACTCCGGTTGCCCTCATTTGCCTACCTAGCTCGAACTAACGAGCTAGTGTAGACATACCCTGAGAGATTAAGGTCCGTATTGTGTTTTTGCTACAGACTTCCTGTGTGGACTGTTAGTCACATAAAGTAGTAGTCTACTTTGAAAAGTGACTGTGTAAAAGCGGCACCATCTCACTGAACAGATATGTTTTTGTATATGTTTCTTTTAGTCTTGTACCCATAATAAAAATATTTTTCGCTATTTCTTATAGCACTGCAGAGCCAATAGAACTTTGGAAGTATGAGCTAAATTCTAGTACTCATAAACAAAATTGTCAGTTATTCCAATTTTACATTTGCCTTTATAGCCAGGCCTATGGACTTTCACCTTCTGCTATAGCAGGGGTGGGCAAAGGGTGCTCCGCGGGCCGGATCCAGCTTGCCAAGCTGGTGGATCCGCCCCGTGGCTGCTCTTTTGCTCCCTCATTCTCAGGCCAATCAGGGCCTAGGGGAGGGGGAGCACACAAAGTTTCCTTGCTCCTGCAAGAGTGCGTGGCAGCTGGAGAGACATGCTGGCTGTTTTAAAACAGTTGGCGTGTATTTCTAGCTGCCACGTGCCTTTGGTGGGGGGTGGAGGGGAAGCTTTGCATGCTCCCTGCCCCCAGGCCAGTCAGGCATGTCCTGTTCTTGCCCTACCAAGGGTGCGCAGCGGCTAGAGAGACATGCCGACTATTTAAAAACAGCCAGCATGTGTCTCTAGCTGCCGTGTGCTCTTGGGGGGCAAGGAGACTTTGTGCACTCCCCCGCCCCCAGGCCCTAATTGGCCTGGGAGCAGGGAGAGCATGCGAGGTCTCCTCCCACTAGGTGCCTAGAGGGAACCACCAGTTGTATTAGAGCAGCTGGCATTTTTCTCGAGGTGGTGGGGTGGGGGAGGGAGGGGAAAGACTTCTCGTGCTTCCCCACCCCAGGCCAATCAGGGTGGGGGTAAGCACAATCATAGAATCATAGAGCTGGAAGAGATCTCAGGAGGTCATCAAGTCCAGCCCCCTGCCCAAGGCAGGACCAATCCCAACTAAATCAACCCAACCAGGGCTTTGTCAAGCCAAGACTTAAAAACCTTAGGGATAGAGATTCCACCACCTCCCTAGGTAACCCATTCCAGTGCTTCATCACCCTCCTGGTGAAAAAGTTTTTCCTACTATCCAACCTAGACCTCTCCCACTGTAAGTTGAGACCATTGCTCATCATTCTGCCATCTGTCACTATTGTGAATGGCCTTTCTCCATTCTCTTTGGAACCTCCCTTCAGGAAGTTGAAGGCTGCTATCAAATCCCCCTTCACTTTTCTCTTCTGTAGACTAAACAGACCCAACTCCCTCAGCCTCTCCTCATAGGTCATACGCTCCAGCCCCCTAATCATTTTGGTCGCCCTCCAAAAAGTCTCTTGGTCCTGCTCCTTCCGTCTGAGGCCCTGCCCCTTCCGCGGTGGCCTGGGGCCAGTCAAGAAATTTCTCAAGTGGCCCCCTTTTAAAAATTATTGCCCACCCCTGTGCTACAGGATAAAAAGCTGGCTGTTTGCACCTGCAAGCACCCCATAATGTTGCTAGGGAATGTAAGTTAAGGATGTAAAAGGTTAACGAGTTACCTGGTAAACATTAGCCTTACTGGCAGGCTTACCCAGTAACTGGTAATCAGCAAGAGGCGCAGTCCCCCTCCTCCTGCGATCCAGGACCGTGGCTGACTTCACGTGGCATAATGGGACTGTGGTGGGCTAGATCAGCCCAGTCATGCGCAGTTCAGTGTGGCAGGTCGTTGGCTGGAGCAACCCTGCTTTCCATGGATTTTTTTAAAATTTAAATTGGACTTTTAATTTTTTTTAAATAATCAGAATACTATATTTCTCATTTAAAAATAAGTTAGTTACATTTCATCACAAACGCTACACGAACAGTCTTTTATAAAAATGAGTTAATGGCTCTAGTCTGTCCAGCCTAACTACAAACTCTTGTTTCTTGAAAAATCTGGGTTTCCAATTTCTGTTTTTCAGCAGACTAAAGAGTAATATGTGCAAAGAAGGACACAAGCTGAATAGGATTGTTTTTGTTTTGTGCATTTATGGTTGTGGACCTTGGCCGTGCACAGCAGAGGAGTTAGTTAAGACATTGTCTAAAGAAAAAGACAATATATAAGAAAGAACAGAGGCAGCACAGACAGGAACAGTGAAGTGGACTGGAAAGGAAAAGGGAAGATACTATTGAGCGCACATAGAGCTTCTTATATTCCCCCATGCTTTTGCCACAGAAAAACTGTCAGTCTCTTTTATTCCCAAAAACTATATCTGGGAATATTTTGTTCCCTGGGTAAAAAAGGAAAACATGTCAAGTGTAAGCAGTGCAAGAAGATGATGCAGGGCCTAATTGCAAGAATGAAACATCATAAGGAAAACTCCTTATTGGGAGAGAATGATGTAGATGAAGATGTGGATATGGCTGAGTGGATCAACTAATTAATTAACTTTGCAATGCATCGTTCTTGAAGACTCTGTGTCTTTTAGTGTGTGTGATTTGACAAGTAAATTGAGCCAGTGGGAGTGATGTGGGCTGGTGCCTGCATGGAGCGCTTCCGTGGATACACAGAGCCGCTTCTCCACTTGCCAGATAGGGCCCACGTATAGGATCTGGCCCTGGCTTGAGCCCATAAGGTTCTTCCCTCCCCCCCCCTCCTCTCTGAAGTGTCATGCTCCCCTCCCCACTGCACTGGCTTGCACCCCTGGTGTGGGGAGTAGTGACTAAGCCTTGCAGGCTGGATCAAAGAAAGTCACAGGCCAGATCTAACCTATGAGCTGTAGGTTCCCAACCCATTCAATACTTGTTTTTCTCAAAAAAACAGAAGTGTAAATGAGTTCAATGGGGCTTACTCAAAAATTAAGTACGCTTTTAAGCATAGTCAGCCTTAGCTTTTTTGAAAAACAACAAATGGTCTGGTAGCACTTCATAGACTAACAAAACATGTAGATGGTATCATTTTCATGGGCACAGCTCACTTCAGATGACCCGAGTTTTGAGTTTAGGATGTGCAGACCCAAAATAAATAGGGGGGAAGGGAAACAAAATGAAGGGGGTGGGAAACAAGCAGTGTGTATGAAAATATCAAAGGGAAAAACAAGTAGGCAGAATTGGTAACCTATAAGCACCGAAAGATTGGATAGTTAAAGGAAGCAAATAAGGATCATAAGAGAGGGTGAAAAACCCACTACAATCTACATATCCCATGGGTTACAGCCGGAGATTATGCCCCACGCTCGCAAAAAAACTAAGGAACCACCTTGTCAGCATTCTATACAACAAACAGAAGAAAAAAAATCAAGGAGGAGCTCTCAACATTAGAAACTATCATAAAAAACCAAGCCTCCACACACACTTCATCTTTTCCAGACTTTACTGCAATTCAACAAACCACCTACAAGGACCACTTCATCTCCCTTCAGAAGAAAAAGGACAATAAACTATCCAAACTGCTACATGCATCAGGATCTCCCATTCCAGATAGCTTCGACCCACCCAACTACATCATCAACCTATCTAACCACTCTCTTAGCCCAGTAGAAGAATCTGTCCTATCCTGTGGACTCTCTTAATGCCCCACCCCCCCACAAATATGATTCAGTTCTGTGGGGATCTGGAATCCTGTTTTCGCCGCCTCCACCTGAAGGAATACTTCCAACACACTGATGTGCAACACGCTGACTTGACTGCTCACCCCCGCCAATCCCACAAGAGGAAGGCTTCTGTGTGGACCCCCTCTAACGGTCATAACGAAAGTCTTGATTTCTACATACACTGCTTCTGTAAATGTGCTCGAGCTGACATTATCAGCAAACAATAACATATAACACAACCTCAGCCATGCAGAGCACAATGCTATACACAACCTCAAAAACAATCCTAACATCATAATCAAAGAGGCCGACAAAGGAGGCGCTGTAGTCATTATGAACAGGGCAGATTATGAACAGGCGACAGACAACTCACCAATATCAGATTCTACAAGCCTCTCTCCTGTGACCCCCCCCCCCCGCCCCCACTAAGGAATACCAAAAAAATCTGAAAAAGCTGCTCATGAAGCTCCTTGATGCTGCTCAGGAACAAATTTACACCATCACCGCCCCCCCCAAATCTCCGACCAGGAACTTTCTATCTGCTACCCAAAATACACAAACCTAGAAATCCTGTGCGGCCCATCATCTCAAGCATTGTCACACTTACCATAGGATTATCTGGGTATATCGACTCCTTCCTCAAACACTATGCTACCAGCACTCCTAGCTACCTCCGCGACACCATTCACTTCCTGAGGAAACTTCAAAACATCAGTAATCTACCTGAAAATACCATCCTGGCTGCTATGGACATAGAAGCCCTTTATACCAACATTCCACATGAAGACAGATTACAGGCCATCAGGAACACCATCCCCGATAACAACGCTGCACCCCTGATTACAGAGCTCTGTGACTTTGTCCTCACCCACAACTACTTCCAATTCAGAGACAATTTGTATCTCCAAGTCAGCAGCACAGCCACGGGTACCCGCATGGCACCACAATATGCCAACATCTTTATGGCTGACCTTGAACAACATTTCCTCAGCTCTTGCCCCCTAACACTCCTACTTTACTTGCGCTACATTGATGACATCTTCATCATATGGACCCATGGAAAAGAGACTCTTGAAGAATTTCACAAGGATTTCAACAACTTCCACCAACCTCAGCCGGGACCAGTCCACACGAGAAGTCCACTTCCTGGACACTACAGTACAATTAAATAATGGACAAATTTCCACCACCCTATACCGGAAACCCACCGACTGCTACACTTACCTTCATGCCTCCAGCTTCCATCCCAGACACATTTCTCAATCTATTGTATACAGCCAACCCCTAAGATACAACCGGATTTGCTTCGATCCTACAGATAGAGACAAACACCTACAGAATCTTTATAGAGCATTCCTAAGACTGAAATATCGACCTGGAGAAGTGAAAAAACAGATTGACAGAGCCAGAAAAGTACCCAGACATGAACTACTTCAAAACAGATCCAAAAGAGAAAATACAGAATTACTTGTCATTACCTACAGTCCACAAATCAGACCCCTCCAACACATTATACACAATCTGCAACCCATCTTGGGAAATGATTCCTCACTCTGAGGCCTTGGGGGGGGAAAAGCCTATTCTCGCTTATAGAGAACTCCCCAACCGGAAATGAACTCTTTCCGGTCACCATGCTACGCAACCACATCATAAGCATCCAGGAACCCATCCCTGCAATCAACCATGGTACCAACTCTGCCCACATGTCTATGCAAGCAAATTCATCACTGGAGCCAACAACATAAGCTACCAAATCAAAAGGTTATTTGACTGCACATCCAGTAATTTGATCTATGCCATAAAATGCCAGCAATGCCCCACTGCTATATATATATTGGACAAACTGGACAGTCCCTATGGGAAAGAATAAATGGATACAGATCAGATATATGTAAAGGGAAGATACAGCAACCTGTCGGAGAACACGTCAATCTACCTAATCACTCTTTAAAAGATCTCCAGGTGGCTGTCTTGTCACAAACCAATTCTACAAGCCAAATACACAGAGAAGCGTTGGAATTACAATTCATCCACAAATTCACAAGTTCTCACACTGATAACCTCCTCAGTTGAGATAATGGATGGCTGGGATGTTATCAACCTGACATTCAGTGAAGGTGCCAAAAGCTCTTTTTCTGTGTAGATTCTTACGCTAGTACCCTTCCTATCTAATTGCTAGCCTATGATCCTTATCTGCTTCTTTTAACTATCCAATCCTTAAGTGCTTATAGGTTACCAGTTCTGCTTATTTGTTTTTCCCTTTGGTATTTTCATACCCTCTGCTCTTTATTTCCCACCCCCTTCCTTTTTCCTCCCCTCACTTCTCCCCTATTTATTTTGGGTCTGCACATCCTAAACTCAAAACTCCAGTCATCTGAAGAAGCAGGCTGTGCCCATGGACGTTCATGATACCATCTACATGTTTTGTTAGTCTATAAAGTGCTACCAAACCATTTGTTGTTTTTTATGTTTATCCTGTACAGACTAACTCGGCTACCTTCTGAAGCTTCTTAGCTTTTTTTGGTAACTTGATTTAAATCAATTTATTTTTTCTGGTGATTTAAATCGTGATTTAAATCAATGATTTAAATTGCTCCACCCTGGAAGCATTCAATTCTAGGAGCATCCACGTCTGGGTAAAAGTTGGGGCAGAACTTCATTGCCTTGTTGTTAATTTCTTTGATGATAAAAAACAAACCTTATGGAGAGGTGAACCTTGATTCTGTGTAGTGTGTACCATGGAGGGTTGCCAGATGGTTTCAACAAGAATATCGGACATACTTGACATTACATCACAATCTACATTACATCTTATTTAGAAAATACTGGACATTCATATTTTCTCATTTATATTTTCTCAATTTGTTTCCTGAACAGAAAACTCAAATACTGGACTGTCCGGTTCAAAACCAGACACCTGGAAACCCTAATACCGTGTGAGAACATGTTAGGAAAGGCATCTGCTTACATGCTGCTTGTAGGCAGAAATCAGGCTTGTCAGTTCTTTCTGGGGCCTGGGCTCCAGCCCAGATTGCCTACCAGTTATGTCCTGTCTTTAAGTGGCAGCAGGAAAAAATATATTCTAGAAGTTTAAATTTTTCTACATCCTTCCCTACTGGCAGAAAGAGACTCGCTGCTTTGTCCTCAGCAGGGAACTGCTGCTGTCACTGAGGGATAAGTGCCCCTCCCCTAGCCAGGCAGCTCCATGTCCAAGTCCTGAGCTGCTGGCTGGGTGGAGCTCATAAAACAGCTGCAGGGCTGTGCTGCTGTGCATCTTAGAAGGAACCTGCTCTTGTGGAAGGTCTGTGGGTTTTACAGAGACACTTGTGCTCTGAAGTTCTGTGTGTGTCACATATGACAGGCTGTCGTTCCTAAGGGGTGCAGGCTGTCCTTTTTACCTCTCCTTATCTCCCCACTACATCAAATGGAAGGGAGGCTGGTAGGGAGTATATATCCCACCTCATAATGTGCACCATAGGAGTGCTTCCTGAGCCCTCTTTGCAGAAAGACTCCCCGGCCTCCTAAGATTGATGGTGTTATTTGGCGTGCTTCTCCTGATGAGGATCCCATGCTTCGATCAGCAGAAGCATTCTTGGGGAGGACATGCATCACTGGCCTAAGAAGAGGGTATTGTGTACATGCACCAATTCAGTGATCACTGCGGTGCCGGTGAATTGACATAATATAGGTTGGCTTCCATTTGTAGTATAGACTGTCCTTCAACTCTCAGTGACTTGTGGATAAGATTAGCTTGGTGTGCAAGTGAAAAGATTTTTTTCTAACCCCCAGAGCCGTAAACTCAACCGGGGATGAGTGTCAAGCTGAGGTTTCTCTGAATTGCATCATCACCAGCAATAAAGATTCTTCAGGATAAATCCTGCCCTTATTTGCACTGTACTGTTCATTGTATTTGAATGCAGCTTAGTTTAGAATTTTGCTCTATAATTGGAATTTACATAATCATTTTAATAAAGTGAGAACTAAGATAGAATCTAGCTTGCTTTCCTGATAGCTTTATTGTCTTTCAAGGATAATGAGTAAATAGTAGTGTAATCTTATTTTTGTCATGAGGGCCTGCTGATACTACTACATATATACATGAATGGATCTGTTAAGAAGGTGCTGTTTAACATAGTCAATTTTCAAAGAAGAATTTCATTTTAAAAGAGCCAGTTGTTTAAATATGTCTTCTGGTCTGAGCGTGCACAGTGTAATTTTTAGCTTCATAAAACTTACATAGTTTAGCATTCTTCTATAGGTGGTAGTGTTTGATGAATTTGCAGAGTGAATGCTGCACAAAGCTTTAAAAGGATAATTTGTTTTGTTTTACACTATACCTAAATATTTAATCAGTGGCCCATTCATCAGTAAATGAATAACTTATTTCAAATATTAATTTAACCAGTATTTTTTCTCTAGGGATTCAACAAATGAAACTACTGCACATTCAGATGCTGGCAGTGAGCTTGAAGAAACAGAAGTCAAAGGAAAGAGAAAAAGGGGTCGCCCTGGCAGGCCTCCAGTATGTGGTGTTCAGTTATGTTGTGTATCAATTTAAACTTGATTGTAGACTGTTCTCCCATCCTGTCCTCCTACTGATCACATCAGTAGGTTTGCAAAGAATCATTTATCAAACTATATTAATATTTATAGTACTCAGTAGGGATGTTAGATATTGTATATTTTAGTAATTGTGTAGCTGCAACAATTTTTAGCGGTTACACGGTTAATAAAACGCTCCCTGGGTGTGGGGCCAGCAGCCAATGGACTCCTGACTCATGGCCCCACTCCTGGAGATCCTCCTTCCCCTGCGCTGCCTCCTCTGTATCAGAGGCAGCAATGCAGGGTGGCAGGCGGCGCTGGTCTGTGACTGACGGGCTCCTACCTGCCGTCCCCCTCTGATACAGAGGCCACAGATGGGGCAGCAACAGTCCCTGTGAGCTCCCTGTAGACAGAGGCTGCCCCAGGATCCCGTCTTCCCCCCCACCCCCATGCTGTTGCCTCTTATATAGAGGCAGCAGCGCTGCGGGAAGAGGTGTGACTGGGGGCTCCAGATTCAGCAGGGGGTGGGGATTGCTTGTAGTTGTTAGGGTTAACCGATAAGCCCAGGTTTATCAATTAGTTGTTTAAATAACTATACGCTAACATCCCTGGTGCATAGTATGTATATAACATTGATCTGAAAAAATTGTGTGTTGAAATAGAAATATAGGATCTCCTTAAAAGATAAGTTGACAATCGCTGTTTGTACTTTTTCCTTTACGTACATGCACATTACATTTTTGTCTTTTGTTATTTCATATTAATAGTGGGCTGTGACTCGTGCTTGCTACACTTGCCAACCCCCCTCTCTCTGGCTGCTTTCATGTCCTGAGAGCGTGATGATGTCAATCTGTGGCCCAGCAGGCAAAACTTTTTTATATAGCAAGAAACACAATATTCTTCCTAGGCCTGAGAGTAATTTTGTTAAGCATAACCCTTTTTTACTTCTAATGAAACAGTGCTTGAGCTATCTTTTAGTGGCTTCTAATTTCTTCATGTGATCTAGAAAGTATGCTCATGCTTTCAATAGAATGTTTAGTTAATCCCTAGGAAGATCTACTAATGCAGGTTAAAAAATTTAAGATAAAGCAGCGTATTTTGTGTTGTGAATCTGGATAAGGAGCTTTATTTTTAGTATAATATGACCATTATCCCTAGATTTGGTATCTGTTTTATAGGTATTTATTAACTAGAGAGTCTTCTGGGGCCTTGGTACATTACACACCATGAATGGGAATGTACGTAGGCAATTAAAAAACTTGCAATAACTAGTAAGTAACCCTTTTTGTTTGTAAGATATTTACTTCTCTTATGAGTAAATTGCTCAGCAGTCATAAGAACGTAAGAATGGCCATACTGGGTCAGGCCGAATGTCCATCTAGCCCGGTATCCTGTCTGCCAACAGTGGCCAATACCAGATGCCCCAGAGGAAGGGATTATAACAGGTAATCCTCATGTGATCCCCCTCCCCTGTCTACCACTTCCAGAGAAACAGAAGCTAGGGACACCATACCTACCCGTCCTGGCCAATAGCCATTAATGGACCTCACCTCTATGAATCTATGTAGCTCTTTTTTGAGCCCTGTTAAGGTTCTAGCCTTCACTGCATCGTCCGGCAAGGAGTTCCACAGGTTGACTGTGCGCTGCATAAAGAAAAACTTAGTTTTGTTTGTTTTAAACCTGCTGCTTATGAACTTCATTTGGTGACCCCTAGTTCTTACATCGTGGGAATAAGTAAAGAACTTTTTCTTATTTACTTTTTCCATACCACTCATGATTTTATAGACCTCTATCATATCCCCCCTTAGTCTTCTGTTTTCTGAGCTGAAAAATCCCAGTCTTTTTAATCTCTCTTCATATGGGACCCATTCCAAACCCCTAATCGTTTTTGTTGCCCTTTTCTGAACCTTTTCCAATCCTAATACATCTTTTTTGAGATGACGCAACCACATCTGTACACAGTATTCAAGATGTGGGCGTACTATGGTTTTATATAAAAGCAATAAGATATTTTCTGTCTTATCCTCTATCCCTTTTTTAATGACTCCTAACATTCTATTTGCTTTTTTCACTGCCACACCCATGCTGAGTGGATGTTTTCAGAGAACTATCCACAGTGACTCCAAGATCTCTCTCTTGAGTAGTTGTAGCCAAATTAGTTGCCATCATATTCTGTATATAGTTGGGATTATTTTTTCCAATGTGCATTACTTTGCATTTATCAACATGAAATTTCATTTGGCATTTTGTTGCCCAGTCACTTAGCTTGGTGAGATGTTTTTGAAGCTCTTCACAGTCATATATAATTGTAGAGGCTATATTCTATCAAATAGTGCTGTGTAGGTAGATTGCCATCATAATATGTATTACTATTAAGTCTGATTATGTAATAGGAATTACGCAATGTATAATGAGATTTTTTTTTTGTGAGAATTTTGCATGGTTTTTGTGAGCTTCCTTTTAATAATTTTGTCTGTTTCCCTGTTTGTTCCTTTTGAATTATCTAAAGTACGTGAATGGAATATATGTTAAAAAAGATCATAGACGTTTATAGAACATATCTGCTGTTGTCGATGAACAAGATAATATCAGAGGAGGAGACCTTTTTCTATGCAGCCTGAGCAGAACTGCTCCTCCAGATTCAACTACAAAGCAACCATACTGACAAGTTGAGGGATTCCACGTCGGAGGACATCAGTCAACTGTGATCTTGGGACAACAGGTCCGGTCCTATCCACAGGGGCCAAGGTGGGAGCATGGTGAGGTTCGGACAGCCGAACCCATGTTAATGGGGCCATGCTTTGGCAACCAGGATGACTTGAACCTTGTCCTGTTGGATCTTCAGCGGGACCTTGCCAATGAAGGCAATTGGAGGAAAGGCATAGAGCAACCCGGTTATCCACAGGAGAAGCTAAGTGTCTCTTTCAGACACTTTTCTGCTGCAGTCAGTCTTCTAGAGTTCAATTTAACGTGTCTAGAAAAGACCTGCTAAATTGAATGGTGAGGGTCCCTCTGTCGATGCCGGAACTCCTACTCCTCACAAGGAGTAAGGGATGTCATAGAATCATAGAATATTAGGATTGGAAGGGACCTCGAGAGGTCATCGAGTCCAGTCCCCAGTCCTCATGGCAGGACCCAGTACTGTTTAAACCATCCCTGATAGACATTTTTCTAACTTACTCTTAAATATCTCCAGAGATGGAGATTCCACAACCACCGTAGGCAATTTATTCCAGTGTTTAATCACCCTGACAGTTAGGAACTGTTTCCTAATGTCCAACCTAAACCTCCCCTGCTGCAGTTTAAGCCCATTGCTTCTTGCTCTATCGTCAGAGGCCAAGAAGAACAAGTTTTCTCCCTCCTCCTTGTGACAGCCGTTTAGATACCTGAAAACCGCTATCATGTCCCCTCTCAATCTTCTCTTTTCCAAACTAAACAAGCCCAATTCTTTCAGCCTTCCTTCACAGGTCATGTTCTCTAGACCTTTAATCATTCTTGTTGCTCTTCTCTGGACCCTCTCCAATTTCTCCATATCTTTCTTGAAATGCGGTGCCCAGAACTGGACACAGTACTCCAACTGAGACCTAATCAGCGCAGAGTAGAGCGGAAGAATGACTTCTCGTGTCTTGCTCACAACACTCCTGTTAATGCATCCTAGAATCATGTTGGCTTTTTTTGCAACAGCGTCACGCTGTTGACTCATATTTAGCTTGTGGTCCACTATAACCCCTAGATCCCTTTCTGCTATATTCCTTCCTAGACAGTCGCTTCCCATTCTGTATGTGTGAAACTGATTGTTCCTTCCTAAGTGGAGCACTTTACATTTGTCCTTATTAAACTTCATCTTGTTTATCTCAGACCATTTCTCCAATTTGTCCAGATCATTTTGAATTATGACCCTATCCTCCAAAGCAGTTGCAACCCTTCCAAGCTTGGTATCATCTGCAAACTTAATAAGCGATATCTAAATCTATGCCGATACCTAAATCGTTGATGAAGATATTGAACAGAACCCATCCGAAAACAGACTCCTGCGGAACCCCACTTGTTACTCCTTTCCAGCAGGATTGTGAACCGTTAATAACTATTCTCTGGAAACGGTTATCCAGCCAGTTATGCACCCACCTTATTGTAGCCCCATCTAAGTTGTATTTGCCTAGTTTATTGATAAGAATATCATGCGAGACTGTATCAAATGCCTTACTAAAGTCTAGGTATACCATGTCCACCGCTTCTCCCTTATCCACAAGACTTGTTATCCTATCAAAGAAACTCGTTATCCTATCAACCTCCTGCTGTGAGGACAGCGTCAAAGCTCACCTTCAGGTGTGTCAACTCCAGCTATATTTTTTTAAATAGCTGAAGCCGACCTTTGGCTATATTGTGAACCTAGCTTAAGAAACCTCCAATATTGCATTTAAAAAACCACATCAGTTACTGAAATCTCCCCATTAATTCTCTACTCTTCACCTCAGTCTATATTGCTCACAGACCAGCTCTTTAACTATAGTCTTCTTGTTTCAAATACAGAAGGGAATAACTAGTGGAGACTCAAAGGCAGAATTCAAGAAAAAAAAACTTGAAAGCTTTTAATTAATTAATAGATTTTAAGGCCAGAATGAATCATGACCATCTAGTCTGAGGCCCTACATATCACAGGCCAGGAGGTTTGCTGCATCAGAGCCAATAGCCTGTTTTTGAGAGTGTGTGTATTTCTTAAAGACATCAAATCTTCATTTTAAATACTCCTGAATGACGAAGACGCTAACTTATCCCTTGATAATCTGTTCCTGTGGGTAAATATGGTCGCTGTTAAAAATTTGCACCTTATTTCTAGTTTGAATTTCCTAATATCTGTTTCTAGCCATTGGGCTGTCTTATGCTTTTGCCTGCTACATTAGAATGCTCTAATAATAAGTAACTTCTCTTCATCTAAGTATTTGTGAACCATGATCGAATTGCCTCTCAATGTTTTTTCTGATAAACTAAATATGCTGTGCTCCTTGAGTCTCTCATTGTAAGGCATGTTTTCCACACTTGTGTCATTAGCCATCTTGTACATTAAAGCCTATGGCAATATTGTATTTTTGGACAGTCATCCTCAAAGTATGGATTGCGACCCAGTACTGCGTCGCAGAAAGACAGTCACTGGGTCTTCTTGCTGTCGGGTGAGAAGATGACGGGGGGGGGGGTGGTATGACCAGCTTCCTGCCTGTTCTGGCACCGCAGACTATGCTGTGCCCTGGAAGCAGTCAGCAGCAGGTCCAGGTCCTGCACCACCAGACAGAGCCTGCACCCCCTGTACCCTACCTCCATGTCCCTGCACAGAGTCCTTGCCCACATATTGAACCCCTCTGCCCTACCCTCCCACTGCACCTGAAACCCCTCCTCTCTGGAACCACCCCAGAAACCTCCTTTTGCACAAGAGCCATTATTCCTCTTTTTTTTTTTTAAGAAAGAATGGCTCTTGCGCAAGAGGGGGTTTTTGCGTAAAGCAGCTACTAATTAATTATGCAAATGAAGCACGGCAATATTCAACTCCGTGCTTCATTTGCATAAGCTTTTGCAGAAGAAGGCTACAGTGTAGATGTAGCCTCAGAGAGCAGTTACAGAACTGCCTTAATTCCATGTGCTTCAAATGCAGAAAGCTACATATTCTTTAACCTCTGTATTCCTGTGGTACCTGAAAATATTTCTCCAGTAGCAATTAAAAGGACTCCTTTTGTGAGAAGGTGGTTGTTGTAGTGGGGATGCTGAGCCTGCTTGTCCAAAGTTTAAAGATCAAGCTGAAAAAAAGAAAAAAAGTTCGTCTGCCCCCTTGTGATACCCTTTGTTCAGCTGACCTTAGAGAAGTCTTCCTCTGTCCTCATTGACTCCTGCCAATCAATATTTTCTCCAGTTTTCTCGCTCGAATCAATGTTTACAAATCAACCATGCCAGTCAGCCTCTTATCTGCACTTCAGATGTTTCTGAAATTGACAAAGATCCTAGTATTGACTCTCACATAGGAGGGAATAATATCTTTCACTACCAGTTAAGCTTTGTCCATAAAATGAGTAGTCTAGTACAAACCTAGGATAACTCAGGCTCATAGTTAACTTTCAATGTAACTTTTTATGCCACATCAAAATGCTAATCACCTTATTATTTTGTGAAAAAAGCCTCAAACTATATAATAGAGACAATATGTCAGTTTCTCAATACTCCACAGTCTTGACATGGAGCTGCTTTTAGTTAACTGGATTGATAGTTTAATATGTGCTTTTTCTGTGTATGTTCTCATAAGAAATGGGATTTCTTTGCGTATCTCAGGCCACATCTACACTATGAGATGAGGTCGAATCTATTATGGTCGATTGTGGTCACCCAATTTTGCCAAATCAAAGGTCTGTCCCCACACTGTGGGGAAGAATTTAAGGTAGTCCACATTAGCACATCCCCATTAGGAAGCCTGTAGTTGACTGAAGAATGATGCAGTGTGGGTAAATATCCCATAGTGCCTGCGCTGCTTTGCGTAATGGGTTATGCTACCTGTGCATGCTGGGACCAAAACTGCAGTGGATGGTTCTTCTTCGAGTTGTGTCCTCATGGGTGCTTCGCCTTTAGGTGTGTCAGTGCTGCTGTGCCTTTGATCAGAGATTTGTGACAGGAGTGCTTGCAGTCAGCTGCGCACGTGATGTGTGAGGTCTGAAGCGGCTACTCTGCATGCGCAGCTGACTGCCTTCTCAATTCCTTCACAACCGTCGCCAGCTTCGGTCGCAGCTCAGCAGTCGCTCTTTTACCTCACTGAGAAGTTACATAGTTTAGGTAGACAGTTGTTACCATAGAATTTGTTTTAATAGTTATTATTAGTCTGTCTTACCCTCCATAGCGATAGGTTTTTTTTTTAAAAAGTTCTCTTCACATAGGATAGTAGACTAGAAGTAGGTTAGAGAATTAAATATCAATATCAACCATAGCAATATCAACACCTGCTGAAACCTTGCTTTCCCCGGAATGTGCCTGGCTTTCCCTGTTTGAAAAGATGCATGAGCTGCAGGCTGTCCATTTCTATTTCTGATGGACACAAACAGTGTGTCTGTTGTTTGGGTGAGGAGTATCCCACAGAACAGTGCCCTCACTGCAAAAAACTTACATCCCGAACAAGAAAAGCCAGAGAGCTACAATTAAAAATGATTTAAATGGAGAAAAAGGCTTGGCCGGCTTCAGACCTGGAGCACACCACCCTGCCCAGGCAGATGTCCCTTGGGACAGTATGGGAGAAAGGAGGCTTCCACTTGTTTGAGCTCAAAGGACCAGGAAAAGGCTCAGGAACAAAAATAAAGGTCTTTTTTCTCCTCAGGGGCGGATTCTCCTTTGAGGAAGTGTCCCCTCCGCAAGAGTACTGTCCTTGCACCCTCAATACAAAAAGGGTCAGACAAGCAGTCTGGCAATGATAAAAGCTGCGACTCCAAGCAATAAAGCTCGTGCCTTATCAAAGACACCAGCAGAGATGAAATGCAAAGCCTCTATGCTGGCACCAATCAAAACACAGTTGGCACTGGCTGCAGCACCATTCGGCCCATAGCAGCAGTGTCGCCACCAGTGAAACACTTGGTGCCAATGACTCACAAAAAGTTGGCACCAAAATAAACGTCACTGCAGACGCCGTGAGCCCTGCCGTTTCCATACTGCTCCCTCCTCTGCTGATACCGCACTTTACAACTGCGGCGGAGTTCTCTGTTCAGTACCGGGAACACCCTTGTTTGGCACTGATGGTACCCCAAACACATCCAGGTATAACTTCTCATCCACCCCAGCCACATCAGTGGTCCCAGTATTTAGAGATGATGATGATGATGTGCCCATTGAGAGACACTCCTCACCCAAGCCTGATCAACATATACAACAGTGGCAACCACTGAAGTGGCTCCCACCACCTATCTCAGCCAATTGGCCATCTTGGGACCCATGGGCAGCATATGGAATACAGCAGATGAAGCAGTCACAAGACCCATTTCCAGGGTCATAATCACATGCACCAACAGTACAGTCTCCAGAATAATACAGTTCAGATGCAGAAGAGGACGACGTGGATATTACGTGCGAGGGACAGACACCTCGCTTGCTTCCATCCACGCACATCTCATCATCGTCCCCTGATGATACAATCATGCCCCACCACCGACCTCTGGGGATGATTTTAGATTGTTCCAAGAACTTCTAAAGAGAGTTGCACACACTGGAGATTTCCCTGTCAGCTATGCCAAAGGCCCAACATAAACTGACGAACATATTACACGCGTCTCCACATACGGAATTAGCTATCCCCATGAACGAGGCTCTCATGGATCCTGTCAAAAATATCTGGCAGATGCCTGCCACAATATCTCTGACCTGCAAGAGGTCAGATAGAAAATACTATCTTGCCCCTAAAGGAGCAGACTTCCTATTTTCCCACCCAGCCCCAAATTCTCTCTTGGTAGAGGCTGTAAATCAAGCTATCCAAACCATCCCCTACTACATGGACTGGCAGAGGCTGGACTCGATTGGGAGAAAAGCATACTCATCTGCAAGTCTCCAGCTCAGAATAGCCAATTACTCGGCGTTACTAGCAAAATACGCGCACCACATTTTTGATTAATTAGGATCTTTTATTGAATCTCTCCCAGATAACAAAAGGGATCAGTTCAAGTCAAATGTTAATGAAGGGGCGCTAATTTCTAGTACTGCCTTACAGGCCCCACTGGATTCCGTAGACACGGCAGCCAGATCCTTAGTCTCTGCAGTGGTGGTGAGGCAAGCATTGTGGCTTCAGCTCTCAAGAGAAGTCCAAGCAATAGTTGAAGACTTGCCATTCAGGAGTACCAAGCTTTTGCTGAATCCACAAATGGCTCCTTACACACCCTAAAGGACTCAGGGGCCACATTAAAGACTCTTGACATCCACGTACCTGTCACAAAAAGAAAACAGGGCATGTCATGCACACAGAGGTACAGACCCAAATCCTTTAACCAACAACCAATAGATGTTGACTGTGCCAAAACAGATGCAGACAGGCCTCTGAGCAGTCAACATCCCGACAAGCATTTTTAAGTCCTGGTCGAGGGTCTGATGACCTCAAAATTTCTACAGTAGCAATTCAAACACTCCACATTTGACCGCAGACTACCTGCATTCTATCCAGCCTGGTGTACCATCACCACCGATAGATGGGTGCTGGAAATCATAAAAACTGGTTACTACATCCCGTTTTTTATTCTCTCCCCCTCCCCCCTTTCCTATCCCGATTGCCTGTCCCTCTTCATGGACCCCTCTCGCGGACATGTCCTCGTACAGGAGGCGGAACACCACCTAGGACTTGGTGCCATAGAAGAGGTACCAAAGGAGCATAGAGGCAAGGGTTTCTACTCCCATTATTTCCTCACGACCAAGAAGTTGGGAGGATGGAAGCCACAATATTAGACTTCTGCAAACTCAGTCACTTTGTACGTTACCAACGATTCAAGATGGTAACCCTCGCCACGATTATTCTTGCCTTGGAAAAGGGATCGTGATTGTCTACTCTCAACCTCCAGGATGCCCATTTTCATATATCAACACAGCCATTGCACAGATACTTTCTTCGTTTCATAATAAAGGACAAACACTTCCAGTACACAGTGCTACCATTTAGACTCTCAACTGCCCAACGAGTGTTCTCAAAGATTTGGCAGTAGTAGCTGCATACTTACGCAAAATGGGGATCACAATATTCCCATACCTAGATGACTGTCTAATAATGGGCACCACAGAGTGAGACCCAGAACAAGCTGTCTCAACTACCAGAGCGCTATTCCGCAGCCTTGGACTCCAGATAAACATAGCAAAGTGCACATTAGAATGGATAGGGGCATATTTAGATTGCAGAAAGGCCATAGCCTCTTTACCGGAGCACAGATTTTCAGCAATCTAGGACTTCATATCAACAGCGCAGACCAGTCTGATCATAATGGCCTGACACTGCCTACAAATATTAGGGCACATGGCGGTGGCCACGTTCGTGGTGCCACATGCCTGCCTATACATGAAGCGTCTCCAGGCATGGCTATGCACAGTATGCTGGCCACACATCCATCATAAAAGCAACTTACCATGCCGGCCAAGATGATAACCTCACTCACATGGTGGACTCTGCACAACAATGTATGTGTAGGGGTCCCTTTCCAATGAACCCTACCATCAGTAATGATTACTACAGATGCTTCACTACTGTGCTGGGGTGCACACCTGGACCATTGAGTGTTATATGCTCAATGGACCCAGGACTAGACAAGATAGTACATCAACCTACTTGAACTCAGGGCAGTACAAAGTGCCTGTGCATGCTTCCTACACCTGATCCAGAACAGTCCAAATTCTTACTGACAATGTCACTAGAATGTATTATATCAACCAACAGGGAGGACCCAGGTCACATCAACTCTGCTGAGACGTGGGTCTGCTTATGAGAATGGTGAACCCTACGGAACATACATCTGGTCACAACTTACCTCCCGGGCAAGGACAACGTACTTGTGGACAATCTAAGCCAGTGGTCTCCAGTGTTTTTAAGCATGAGATCACTTTTGGAATTTAAGTGCAATCCAAGATCTATCTCAAATACCCTTGCCCCACCTCCTTCCCACCCCTTCTCCAAGGCCCAGGCTCTGCTCATTCCATCCACACTCACTTTCATCAAGCTGGGGTAGAGGTTTGGGATGCAGGCTTGAGGGATCTGCAGTGTGAGAGGGGGCCCTGAGCCGCTCTTGGTGCAGGCAGTTGGGATGTAGGAGGGGGTTCTAGGTTCAGACTCTAGGAGGGCATTTGGATGCAGGGATGCTCGGGGTTGACAAGGGCTTGGGGTGCAGGAGAGGGTTCATGACTGTGGTAGGAGTTTGGGATGTGGACACTTGCTGGGCACTGCTGGTGGCTCCTGGTTGGTGATACAGTGTGGGGCTAAGGCAGGCTCACCCCGGCCCTGGCCCACTCGCAAAAGCAACCAGAAAACTCCATCCCAAGTCCTGTTGTTCCCCCTCTCTGCTCTGTGGAGAAAGGATACAGAGTGGGAGAGGGGGCACCCTGACATCAGCTCCCCTCCCCTCCCTCTCCCGCCCTGCACAGAAAGCAGAAGGCTCCCAGGTGGAGGGGCAGCTCCAAGGCAAAGGGCAGGAGATAAGCAGCAGTGGAAGGAAGGGGCAGCTGAAGTACAGGCACTTGATAGCCTCTTGGCCAAACTAGTCAGGATCACCTGTCAGAGGCTCTAATATCTACCAGTACACCCCGATCTGCTGGTTGGTGACCACTGATCTAAGCAGGCAACTCCCACAAAATCATGAATGGGAAATTAATCAGTGCTGACTTAACTCTTCAAGAAGTGGGGGTTTCCAACAGTGGACCTGTTTGCTACATTTCCCATGAAAATGCTCATTGCCCGTATTATTGCTCCAGAGCGGGCATGGGCCCTTACTCCCTAGGGTACGCCTTCAGTATACAGAAGAAGGCACTGCTGTCCTACACGTTTCTCCCATTCTCACTAATACAATGGGTGATCCTCAAGATTAAACAGGACAGGGCCAGAGTAATCCTTATAGCCCCCAACTGGCCCAGACAAACGTGGTATCCATACCTCTTATAGATGAGCATCTGACCACTGCATCACTTCCCACCAGTCCTGTCTCTCCTGACACAGCACAACAGTCAGATACACCATCCCAACATTCACGTGTTGCATCTCCAAGTGTGGATGCTAGCTGGCTGAACATCATGAAGATGACTTTCCCAGAACCAGTGTAGCTCATCCTCACAAATTCCAGAAGACCTCCAACAGGCATGTCAAACTCGAAGCCTATTGAGGGCCGCACAAACGAAAACTGATAGCTTTCAGGGCCACCAAAGAAAACGTACTTCTATGGGAAAGTCGTTATTATTTATTATTATAGATTATGTTTTAAGTATATTTTATAATATTTTTTCAGGTCTTGTTTGACTATAATACAATAATTTGATGTGTAAAATTGTTATTTGCATCCATGAACACTTTGAGTTTAAGGTGCTTCAGCCCCCCACTCTAACCCAATGCCCTCTCTCTACCACAGAGCCAGGCACCCCAGCCCCTCCGCTCTAACCTAAAGCCTGGGTCCCGAATCCGCCATCGCCATACACTTCTCCCACCAGGCGCTGGGGCGTGTACACAGAGCAGCAGGCCATGAGCATGCGCTTTCCAAGGTTCCCACCTTCTAATATTACGACTGCTTCGTAATCACCTAAAGTTGGAGCACCCATGGGGACACTTGTTGAAGAAGAAGGTGCAGTAACTGGAGTTCTTAGAGGTGGTTGTCTCCATGGGTGCTCCACTACCCACCCTTCTTCCCTTCTGCTTTGGAGTTACATACATCCGGGTCAGAGAAGGAACTGAGGAGGTGGTCGGCTGTGCATGCAGAATAGTTGCTTCAGATCTTGTGCGCCGGCGCCCCGCAAGTATAGCCGACCATGGGCACTGCTGTCACAAGTCTCCAATCAGAGGCACAGTGGCACTGATGCACCTAAAGGTGGAGCACCCATGGGGACAGCCATCTCGAAGAACTCCAGTTACTGCACCTGGTGAGTAACCTTCCCTTATGGGTTCATGTTGTCAGCATCCCATAATGCATTTGTCTAGTCCCTCCCGTCCCACTTGCTTGAGATGAATGTGCCCTTTTTTGGCTCTGGTTGCCCACGTAAACGCCATAGCAGCGTGAACATTGAGCCCATTTTGCATCAAACTGTTGTGATGTTGCTGTCTACTGATGGTTCAGTATGTTGAGAGCATATGCACGTCACTCCACCAGGAAGAGGATGAGGACAAATTTTGGGATCCCATGGGCTTACTGTTCGTTCAAGTCCTTGTGCTGATGGAAACACAGCCAGCATTTGATCCTCTGGACAGAGAGGGATGCCAGCTCTGGTCCTGTGGTCCCACAGACTGGTGGGACCACATAGTGCTATAGGTCTGGGATGATCAGCAGTGGCTGCAAAACTTCCGAAAGCGCAAGGCCACATTCTTGGAGCTTTGTGAATGTCTTTCCCTTGCCCTAAAGTGCAAGAATATCAGAATGAGACCTGCTCTGACCATGGAGAAGTGCATGACAGTTGCCTCTTATGGAAGCTTGCAATGCCAGACAACTACTGGTCAGTTGGGAATCAGTTCAGAGTGGGGAAATCTATAGTGGGGGCTGTTACACAAGTAGCCAAGGCAATCAATAGCATTCTGCTATGGAGGGTTGTGCCTCTGGGAAATGTGGATACCACAGTGGATGACTTTGCTGTGATGGGCTTTCCTAACTGTGGTGGGGTGATAGACAGATGCACATTCCTATCGTGGCCCCCGACCACCTTGCCAAGGAGTACATAAACCGCGGGGGGTACTTCTCCATGGTGCTGCAGGTAGCTGGTGGATCACAAGGGCCATTTAAACAATATCAACATGCGATGGTTGAGAAAGGTGCTTGATGCATGCATTTTTAGAAAATCCTGCCTCTTGAGAAAGTTGTATACTGGAACTTTCTTCCCTGATTGGAAAATCAGAATCTGAGAAGTGGAAATGCTAATAGTGATCCTAGGTGACCCAACCTACCCCTTGCTCCCTTGGTTCATGAAGCCGTTCACGGGCAGCCTAGACTGCAGTGAGAAGCAGTTCAATTGCAGGCTGAGCAAGTGCAGAATGGGGACTGAATGCCCTTTTGGGTGTTTAAAGGGAATGTTAAAGAGTCTCCTGACTAGGTTGGACCTCAGTAAATGCAACATTCCATTTTTGGTAGCAGCCAGTTGTGTGCTCCATAATGTTTGTGAGAGCAAGGTGGAAACTTGTTTGTCAGGGTGGGGTGCTGAGGCAAAGTGCCTAGCCAGAGAGTTTGAGCAGCCAGACACCAGGACAATAAGGAGAGCACAGCAGAAGGCAGTGCAAATCAGAGAGGCTTTGAAAGAAAGTTTTTTTGAATGGTCAATTTTGAGACTCATGGAAGTTGGTCTCAAGGAGGTGCATTGAGTGTGTTTGCTTGTAATACCCCATGCCCACCCTGCAGTACAAGCAATAAAGAGACTGTTCAGAAATCATGCATTTTTATTTAGCGAAGACAGCAAGGAAAGAAAAGAAGTCCATGGTGGGAACCCAAAGGAGGGGGGGGGGGCTTCGAAACATGAGGAGGATAGCATTTTGCCCCCAAGGCCCTGGAGATTGCGTGTGAGGCTGCCCTTGAGGTCCCCCTGTCCTCATGAGGCTGCCCTTGGGAACCCTTGGAGTGGAGGCTATGGAACTGGGGGAGGGGGAGAAGTTATTTTGCATTGGTTGGAAAGGATCCTGCAGTGTGTGTTTCTCCAGGGACTCCGCAAAGAGCTCCATCACAGCCATCAGGGAGGCAAAGATATTGTCCTGTTGCCTTGCTTGCAGCTCCCTGCACATTCTCCTTTCCTGCCATTCTGCCTCTCTGTCCTGGCACTCAGGCCACATCTCCTCCAGGAGCGTGTTCCTCCACTCCATTTGCTCCTTAAACGTATCTTGCTTTGTCTGTTTTTGACTTGTGCAGATTTGCAGGGCCAAACAGCTGGGAGAGTGCAAAACAGTTTTGCTGTTCACATGGGAAGTGATAAGAAAACAACAGCGACCTGTGTACAGTGATGCCACCACAAGATTAACTCTTTATAAGGAGCTAATCTGGAACAAAATGACTAATGTACATGGCAAGACTGATCTCCCAGCTGTGTTGCTCAAGTAGAACATACACAAGGGAGAACTATAGATATTTTATTTAAAATAAGATTTCTTTAATTTTAGTGTAACGTGGATTCATAGGTGGAACTCTTATTGACTTCAGGAGGGCCAGGATTTCAACCACAGATTTAGTGTCAAGAAGAGACCATTGTCATCAATTGTAATAATTGTGTCCTGAAGTAAATATGATATAGTAGTTCTGTAAATAAGGTGCATGAGTTATTGTGTAAGTAAGTATATGGCAGGTCTGTTATTTCTTCATCGACCATAATTTCTAATCTTGATGTTTGTGCGTAATTGCAAGACATGACATGGCATTATTTTCTGTGTTTATTATATTGGTTAAGACTAGTTATGGAAATATGTTCTGCTAGTTCTTTGGTATGAGGAGTTCATACTTCTCTACGTGACATGTAAAATGAATACCAAGCACTTACCCCAGCAATTGTTGATTGATATGTATAAATGGTTTAAAGATATTTTGAATTCATTCATTCAAATGTTAACTATACCCAATTTTTATTATGTTGTTCCCTTTATCCAGTCTGCCAATAAGAAACCTCGAAAGTCTCCAGGAGACAAGAGCCGTTCTGAACCTGGAACTAGAGGAATAGGTCGTGGAAGAGCTAATGGTCACCCTCAACAGAATGGAGAAGGGGACCCTGTCACTTTGTTTGAGGTGGTGAAACTGGGGAAAAGTGCGATGCAGGTAAAATAATGAATGTGGTGTTTGTTCATTTTTGTTACATCTTGATTACTGAATATTGTCAGACTGTAACAAACACATTTTGTAAACCTCATATTGTGGTGGCTATATTTTAGATAATCTGTATCAGATTGATGGAATTTCAGAATATTATGTTGAGATTCCCTCTCCCCCCCCCCCCCCCCATCTTAAATGTTGAAATAAAGAAAGAAATGTGGAATGTGATCAAGAAGGAGACTATATGTGGAATAACCAGCATGCTGGAAGAAATCTTGAACTTTATTTAATTTCTTCACTATTTTGTTTTAAAATGGAGAAACAAGTGAGTACTAAAATTAGGGAATATATTAAAGCAGCTTTTCATGAAGGTTATTGTGTATTAAGTTTAGCAAGGAAGAAAAGATGTGAGATTTTTAAATGCAGCAGGTAAACTTTTAAAAAGTACCGAAGTGTCTTAGAGCCCAAGTCCTTTTTTCAGTTAATTCTAAAGGAAAGAAGTCACGTCCTTCACCTCCAGGATTATAAACTTCTGGCTAGTAAAATAATTTCATTAGAACAACTAATCAGGTATTTTTTGTCGAGGTCCAAGTTTCTTGGTCAAGTTTCAGACTCAAGAAAGTAATGAAATAATCATAATAATTAGGCTGTGAATTTGTCATGGAGGTCACAGAAGTCATGGATTCCATGGCTTTCTGGAACTTCTATGACTTCTGCAGCAGCCAGTGCAGTTGGCCCAGAGGCTGCCTGTTGCTTTCATATATATATAAGCATCTCTATGGGAGATTTGGGCTAAGCCACTTAGGTGCTTTTGAAAATTGTATCTTAAATGACTTAGGCTAAGTCCCAGTTTCAAAAGATGCCTAATGAACTTAAGAATCCAAGTCTCATTGACTTTTAGCAGCACTTTGACTCCTAAGTGCTTAAGTCAGTTTTGAAAATGAGACTGTCTGAAGACTCGGAAACCCTTTGGAACTTTTACCAACCAGACATTAATCCATGAAAGGACTCAGTTGTGCCTTAATGTAGGGGACGCGCATTAATCCTTAAGAAAGGAGTAATTCTTAAGAAAATCAGAATTCTAAAGTCTCTTACATTTTGTGAATTTGAGGATGTAGAATTTATCCTTCTTATCTAGTAGGTGAAGACAGAACAAATTTTCTTATAAGAGAACTATGGAATGCTTTCTGGTGTGTGTTCTTCATTTTGGTTTACTTCATCAGAGCTATCGCTTTTGTTTTTCAACAAATTTTCAGTTTTGTTTTGGCAGGATCCCAAAGGTATTTTTGAAGTTTTAATTTTCAGTTTTATTATGAAGGAACAGATATATCATCTGTGTTTATCTGAGAGCCATTGACATAAATGGAAGCCAGAGAAAAGGTAGAAATGACTGCTTTGCTGCTGGAGACTTTATTTTTTGTGAGTGCCTTCGTGAGTTGCTTAGAAAGTAGTTGTATTCCTTCTGTTCTAAATAGGACACGTATAGCAAGACATATACGTGGTGAAACAGACTCCAACCGTACAGTCTGTTCTTGGAGAATTTCTAAGGAGAAATTTGTGTGTGCGTGTTGTGAACTTTTGATTCAATTCAGAAGGAATTGAGTTAGGGAAAGTGGCAGTTTTACTTATTTATTGTGAAAGAAGCATGCTGAGCTTGTTGGAAGAGGGAGTGTTTAGAGGGCAGAGTCCTGGGCACATAAAGTAGTATGTGAGGTCACTCTAATGCAGGGGTGGGCAATAATTTTTGGAGAGGGGCCACTCCAAGAATGTTGGTAAGTGGTCACGGGCCGCACATTTCTATTACCTTAATGGAGGGGGTGTGGAGTCCGGGACGGAGTTTGGCTGCAGGAGGGAGCTCCAGGTAGGATCCGGGGTTGGGGAGCAGGAGTGGGTGTGGAGTCTGAGAGGGAGTTAGGATGCAGGAGGGGATTCTGACATATATCAGGGTGTTGGGGTGCAGGATCTGGGAAGCTCTGGACCAAGAGGAGGTTCTGATCTGGGTCAGAGGGTTGGGATGCGGAAGGGTATGCAAAGTGCAGGTTCTGGCCCTTGTTTGGAGGTGCTTACCAAAGGCATTTCCTGGGGCACTCAGGCAGAAAGGCTACCTAAATGCCATGGTGGCCCTATGCCACTCAAAGGAGCTGCTGGGGCAAATGTGTCTGTGTGAGCCCCTTGGTGGGAGGAGGGCACTAGGTTTCTGTGTGCTGCCTGTGCCCATATGCTCAACCCCTGCAACTGTGGGGATGGTGCTGGGGGTGGAGACCCGCTGCCTGTGTCCTCACAAGGGGCATGCAGAGACGTGCTTGCTATGGACAGCTGGCTACTTCTGGGAGTGGGGTTGCGAGGACTGCAGCAGGCAGGCAGTCTGCCAGAGCTCCCTGCTATGGCACAGGACTCCTAGCAGCCCAGAGTGTCATGGCGGGCTGGCCAAAATTTTCAGAAATACCCAAGTCCCATTTTCAGTAGTAGCCTAAGCACTTAGGTGAAATTTTTACCTCGGTCAACACTAAAGAATGACATTACTGACAATGGGTGTTAGCATAGATTAGGGGTGTAAAAGCCTGGTTAATCAGTTAAATGGTTAAACATTACGTTAATCAACATAGTGGGATCTCATAGCTCCAGGCTTCCCCCGCCCCCACCTATGGGGCTCCTGCTCTGCCTGCTTCTAGCCCCCATGCTGGGGCTGGGGTTGCCACTGGCTCCTGGTGCCCTGCCCCTGAATTAGAGCTGGAGCTGGCTATGCTGGCTACCAGCTCCCGGCCCCTGTGCTGGGGTTGGCTGCTTGGGGAGCCAATAAGGGTGATGCTTACCGGTTAATTGGTTGCCTGTTCACATCCCTTGTACAGATAACACTCAAATGTGGCTTAACACTTATTTAATAGCACAGGTAGACAGAGAAAAACCACATTCACCAGTGTTTCAGAAAACAAGGTTAAAAACTGGTGAGATGTGGATATATATGCCTTTTCTCCCCTTGCATTCCTCCCCCATACTGAGTTGTAGAGATTGTTGTAGCTGTGGTGGTCCCTGGATATTAGGGAGAGAAGGAAGGTAAGGTAATACATTTTATTGGACCACTTACGTTGGTGGGCGAGACAAGCTTTCAAGCTTAGACTTGAAGAAGAGCTCTATCTGAACTTGAAAGCTTGTCTTTCACCAACAGAAATTGGTTCAATAAAAAATATTACCTTACTCACCTTGTCTCTGTTGTAGAGCTTATGACTCGGTCATCAAGAATGTACAAAGTTCTTGTTAATGGCTCCTTCTGTATAGGTCTTTGCAGTGCACAATAATAACATTACTGAACCTATTGACTTGCAGACAGTGCTACATATTCTTGTGTTTGTAGCTGGCACTAAATTTACATACATGTGCACTGATGCATTTTTAATAGTGTGTGTTGAAATATCTCTCTGTAATGGAAACTTAATCTTTTTAATTATAACATAGTCTTTGAAATTACAAAACAACTTAACTGCTCTTCTGCTTCATGTAGTTTCATTTTCAGGCCTTCCTTCTGTTGCTATTTGCCCTCAGGAGACTTCTGTGCTCTTACGTTTTTCTGACATTGTGTTTGCCAATTCATGAAGCTCAAGAGAACTCACTTGACATTCATTGCAAACTCTCCTTGTTTCCTGACCTGTGGGAAGATTCATTTGCATTTTCTGTTCAGGATAATTTTTTGGTAGTGGTTCTAAGGAAATTATAGGTGCAAAGTTAGTTGTTTGTATTTTTACCATGTGCTACTCTTTGCAAGTATTCCCTACCCCTTTTCTCTTACTCACGTTGACTACCCTTTGTGCAGTTTAAGAAGCATTTTGGTACCTTGGACAGATGACTAGGAAGGGGTATAACTGTATAGCTCGAGAATGCAGGGGAGTTATCAGGAAGGCAAAAGCGCAATTGGAATTGCAACTCGCAAGGGATGTGAAGGATAACAAGAAATGTTTCTAAAGGCATGTTAGCAAGAACAAGGTGATCAGAGAGGGTGTGGGGCCCCTACTGGATGAGGGCAGTAACCTAGTGACAGATGATGTGGGGAAAGCTGAAGTACTTAATGCTTTCTTTGCCTCTGTATTCACGGACAAGGTCAGTTCCCAGACTAATGCGCTAAGTGACGCAATATGGGACGAAGGTGGACAGCCCTTGGTGGGGAAAGAACAGGTTAGGAACTATTTAGAAAAGCTATACGTACATAAGTCCATGGGGCCGGACTTAATACATCCGAAGGTACTGAGGGAGTTAGCAAATGTCATTGAGGAGCCTTTGGCCATTATCTTTGAAAAGTCGTGGAGATCAGGAGAGATCCCAGGTGATTGGAAAAAGGCAAATGTAGTGCTCATCTTTAAGAAAGGGAAGAAGGACGATCCAGGGAACTATAGGCTGGTCAGTCTTACCTCAGTCCCTTGAAAAATCATGGAGGGGATCCTCAAGGAATCCATTTTGAAGCACTCGGAAGAGGGGAAGGTGATCAGGAATAGTCAGCATGGATTCATGAAGGACAAGTCATGCCTGACCAGTCAGATTAGCTTCTATGATGAGGTAACTGGCTCTGTGGATATGGGGAAGTTAGTGGATGTGATAAACCTTGACTTTAGCAAGGCTTTTGATACGGTCTCCCACAACATTCTTGCCAGCAAGTTAAGGGAATGTGGATTGGATAAATGGACGGTAAGATGGATAGAAAGCTGGCCAGAAGGCCGGGCCCAGCGGGTAGTGATCAACGGCTCGATGTCAGGATGGCGGTCGGTTTCTAGCAGAGTGCCCCAAGGTTCGGTTCTGGGACCAGTTTTGTTCAATATCTTTATTAATGACCTGGATGAGGGGATGGATTGCACCCTCAGCAAGTTTGCGGATGACACTAAGCTAGGGGGAGAGGTAGATATGCTGGAGGGCAGGAATAGGGTCCGGAGTGACTTAGACAAATTGGACGATTGGGCCACAAGAAATCTGATGAGGTTCAACAAGGACAAGTGCAAAGTCCTGCACTTGGGACGGAAGAATCCCAAGCATTGTTACAGGCTGGGGACCGACCAGTTAAATAGTCGTTCTGCAGAAAAGGACCTGGGGGTTACAGTGGATGAGAAGCTGGATATGAGTCAACAGTGTGCCCTTGTAGCCAAGAAGGCTAATGGCATATTAGGTTGCATTAAGAGGAGCATTGCCAGCTGATCCAGAGATGTGATTATTCCCCTTTATTCGGCTCTGGCGAGGCCACATCTGGAGTATTGTGTCCAGTTCTGGGCCCCCCACTACAAAAAGGATGTGGACGCATTGGAGAGGGTCCAGCGGAGGGCAACCAAAATGATTAGGGGGCTGGAGCATATGACTTATGAGGAGAGGCTGAGGGAGTTGGGTCTGTTTAGTCTGCAGAAGCGAAGAGTGAGGGGGGATTTGATAGGAGCCTTCAACTTCCTGAAGGCAGGTTCCAAAGAGGATGGAGAAAGGCTGTTCTCAGTAGTGACGGATGGCAGAACAAGGAGCAATGGCCTCAAGTTGCGGTGGGAGAGGTCCAGGTTGGATATTAGGAAAAACAATTTCACTAAGAGGCTGGTGAAGCACTGGAATGGGTTACCTAAGGAAGTAGTGGAGTCTCCATCCCTAGAGGTGTTTTAAATCCTGGCTTGACAAAGCCCTGGCTGGGTTGATTTAATTGGGATTGGTCCTGCCTTGGGCAGGGGGCTGGACTTGATGGCATTCTGAGGTCTCTTCCAGCTCTATGATTCTATGTTGTAGTGTCTGTCTTGTTGTCATTGCTGTTGAATTTGTTCTCTCATTCTTTCCAAGGCAGCTTTGTTCAAAAGTTGTTCTGTATGTAACCGAGTCTGTATGTGGTGTGTGGTATGTGCTTGCCTGCTGTACATGCCTTCTCTTGGTGTATTTTTCTAGTCAAATGAAGCTGTCCAGGGGTCTTTGTCATGCCAATACACCTTTTTTTAGCAACTACTAGGTAATCTTGAATGCTGCTTCTGCTTTTCCGTTAGACTGGGTGTGATGTTCAAATTCTGCTTATGTTGCAAACTGAAAATTTACTTACAGACCCACAGAGATCCATTATCTGTATGAACAGTCTCTGGCATTCTGTACTGATTGTTTGTAGTATTCAGTGGTGGAAGCTGCTCTTGTGTGCATGAGATTTTTCCTAATAAAACCAGATATTTATAATCCACAATTATGAGAGATACTTAATATGCTAACATACCTGGGTTCATGCTGACTTGCTTTGTGGTAGATTAAATATTCAACATTGAGTGATATGCTTTATTGAATTGTGGAATTCATTGCAGAAACAGCCCTGGTGTATGAGATCTTTGACCTCACTACTTATGTTTGGCCGATATAGGAAATCTTGGACCTCATGTAAATGTGCTTCAGCACCAACAGCCTTCTGTTTATGAAAGCTAGCATTTCAGGATTTCAGATGTTTAGATTTTCATCTGCTGCCTTTATATATAATACCATTTTGTAGTGTGAAGATATTTGAATTGAGTGTTGGCTATACAAAAAATCCAAGTGACTTGGCAGATGTCTTCCTGTTTGGTCATCCTGGCATAAAGACTGTACAATTGACAGTGCTTTGGCTATGTCTGTATCTGAGGCACCTGCTTATCTGTCTCACAATAGAGTTCTGTTGGGTTTATGTTCCTGATGAAACTCTGCCTCCTGGTGCATGCAGAACACTTAATAATTAAGAGCTGTCAAGCTGTCGCTGTCTTTTGGCACTCATGCTGATGATAAAAGGTGTATATAATCCGAACATGAGGATGAACATCAAATACCCTCTTTTGCATTGTGCATCCAAATGATATGTTTGAATTTTTATGAATATTATTTCAAGGAACTTTGGACCTGTTTGTGTTTTCATTATTGATTCTAGAGGTTTGTTGCATGTTTCGACATGGATATGATCATGGCTCCGGAGATACTGGTCAAACTTAGTATATGAGTAGGAATTCTTTCTGTATTTGAGTGTGATTTTGCTCTGTTGGAAATTGTTGGTTGGAAGCAAGTGCTACTGACTGATGATTTTGTAATATTGCTGTGTCTATACATCCATTCTGCATTACAGATTCCTTTTATATCATAGTATTTCAGGATCAGATGGTTAATCACTTTTTGATCTGTTTGAAAGAATTTTGCTTAAGGATTTTTCAACACCCATCCTTCATCTTTTTAGTGAGTCTTCTAAGAGGTTCGCCACCTGTGAGAAATAAGGAAGGAATTAATAAATCTCAAAAAGGAGCTATATTTTTGCAAATTTTTGTGATTTGGTTCTGTTCAACTAGATTCAAGCTAGGGATGTAATAGTATAGTCAATTAACTGATAAGAGGTAGCAGCGCAGAGTGGCAGGGGGCTCCTCGGGATTGGGCCCAGAGCGCACTGGCTGCCGGCCCCACCGCTGGGGACTATAGACTTGTTGAGTAACTGATAAGAATTCATTAGGTTATTTGACTGTTCAATTCACTGTTACTTAACATCCCTAATTCAAACCTTTTCAAGGTCTGGTTTTCATATATTTTAAATGCCAAAGTAATTATTATTATTATAGAAGAGTAAAAGCTCTGCCATAATGAAGGCTGAAACTAAGTACTCTACAATCTACAGAGGGGTAGCTGTGTTAGTCTGTAACTAACAGATCTGATATTATTTTAATGATAACGATATTTCAAACTCTGGGCCCTTTGCTCCATATTTATCATCTGAAGAACATAAGAACGGCCATACTGGGTCAGACCAAAGGTCCATCCAGCCCAGTACCCTGTCTGCCGACAGTGGCCAGTGCCTGGTGTCGCAGAGGGAGTGAATCGAACAAGTAATGATCAAGCGATCTCTCTCCTGCTGTCCATCTCCACCCTCTGACAAACAGAAGCTAGGGACACCCTTCCTTACCCATACTGGCTAATAGTCATTAATGGACTTAACCTCCATGAATTTATCTAGTTCTCTTTTAAACCCTGTTATAGTCCTAGCCTTCACAACCTCCTCAGGCAAGGAGTTCCACAGACTGACTATGCGCTGTGTGAAGAACTTCCTTTTATTTGTTTTAAATCTGCTGCCCATTAGTTTCATTTGGTGGCCCCTAGTTCTTGTATTATGGGAACAAGTAAATAACTTTTCCTTATTCACTTACTCCACACCACTCATGATTTTATATACCTCTATTATATCCCCCCTCAGTCTCCTCTTTTCCAAGCTGAAAAGTCCCAGTCTCTTTAATCTCTCCTCATATGGGACCCGTTCCAAACCCCTAATCATTTTAGTTGCCTTTCTCTGAACCTTTTATAATGCCAGTATATCTTTTTTGAGATGAGGAGACCACATCTGTACGCAGTATTCAAGATGTGGGTGTACCATGGATTTATATAAGGGCAATAAGATATTCTACGTCTTATTCTCTATCCCTTTTTTAATGATTCCTAACTTCCTGTTTGCTTTTTTGACTGCTGCTGCACATTACGTGGATGTCTTCAGAGAACTATCCACGATGATTCCAAGATCTCTTTCCTGATTATTTGTAGCTAAATTAGCCCGCATCGTATTACATGTATAGTTGGGGTTTTTTTTTCCAATGTGCATTACTTTACATTTATCCACATTAAATTTCATTTGCCATTTTGTTGCCCAATCACTTAGTTTTGTGAGATCTTTTTGAAGTTCTTCACAGTCTGTTTTGGTCTTAACTACCTTGAGCAGTTTAGTATCGTCTGCAAACTTTGCCACCTCACTATTTACCCCTTTCTCCAGATCATTTATGAATAAGTTGAATAGGATTGGTCCTAGGACTGACCCTTGGGGAACACCACTAGTTACACCTCTCCATTCTGAAAATTTACCGTTTATTTCTACCCTTTGTTTCCTGTCTTTTAACCAGTCCTCAGTCCAGGAAAGGATCTTCCCTCCTATCCCAGGACAACTTAATTTACATAAGAGGCTTTGGTGAGGGACCTTGTCAAAGGCTTTCTGGAAATCTAAGTATACTATATCTACTGGATCCCCCTTGTCCACATGTTTGTTGATCCCTTCAAAGAACTCTAATAGATTAGTAAGACATGATTTCCCTTTACAGAAACTGTGTTGACTTTTGCCCAACAAATTATGTTCTATGTGTCTGACAATTTTATTCTTTACTGTTGTTTCAACTAATTTGCCCGGTACTGATGTTAGACTTGCCAGTCTGTAATTGCCGGGATCACCTCTAGAGCCCTTTTTAAATATTGGTGTTACATTAGCTATCTTCCAGTCATTGGTTACAGAAGCTGATTAAAAGGATAGGTTACAAACCATAGTTAACAGTTCCGCAATTTCCCATTTGAGTTTTCAGAACACTAGGGTGAATGCCATCTGGTCCCGGTGACTTGTTACTGTTAAGTTTATCAGTTAATTCCAAAACCTCCAGTAATGACACTTCAATCTGTGACAAGTCCTCAGATTTGTCACCTACAAAGGATGGGTCACGTTTGGGAATCTCCCTCACATCCTCAGCCGTGAAGACTTAAGCAAAGAATTAATTTAGTTTCTCCGCAATGACTTTATTGTCTTTAAGGGCTCCATTTGTATGTTGATTGTCCGGGGCCCCACTGGTTGTTTAGCAGGCTTCCTGCTTCTGATGTACTTAAAAAAACATTTTATTATTACCTTTTGAGTATTTGGCTAGTTGTTCTTCAAACTCCTTTTTGGCTTTTCTTATTACATTTTTACACTTAATTTGTCAGTGTTTATGCTCCTTTCTATTTACCTCACTAGGATTTGACATCCACTTTTTAAAAGATGCCTTTTTATCTCTCACTGCTTCTTTTACATGGTTGTTAAGCCATTACATGGTTGTTAAGAAGTGAGTTGTGCCCACGAAAGCTCATAATACTATTTATATATTTTTGTTAGTCTCTAAAGTACTACGGGACCACTGTTGTTTTTTAAGTTTTTCAAAAATCTACAGCAGTTCTTTGAGGAGTGTCCCTGTGGGTGCTCCATCTTAAGTGTCTGAGCGCCTCTGTGCTTCCAATGGGAGATTTTAGGTAGTAGTGCCCATGGTCAGCTGTACATGTGGGACTGGCAGCATGCAACATTTGAAACGGCTATTCTGCATGCACAGCCAACCATCCCTGCAGTTCCTTCTCTACGGCAACTGGCTTCGGTCACAGCTTAGCAGTTGCCCTCAACTGTTAGTTAGAATTAGCATTAGATAGTAGTTAGTAGCAGTTTCTCTTTTTGTTCATCTGTTAGTTACAGTTCTACTTGCAGTATGATTAAAAAAAAATTTTCCTTCATTGTTAGTATAGCTAGATTAGATTTTGTTAGCTCTATAATACCGTTCTAGCAGCTATTAATATTTCTCTCTATTGGGACACGCCTGGTTGGCCTGGTTTTAAAAGGTGTATAACCTGCAGGCTATCCAGTCCTATTTCAGATGGGTACTCAGTGTGTCTGCTGTTCAGGTGAGGAGCACTACACTGCTCAGTGCCTCCACTGCAAAAAATTAACATCAAGAGCTAGGAAGGCCAGGGAGCTGCAATTAAAAATGATGCTCCTGAAGAAAATGATGCGTTGGGTTTGGATCTAGAGCACACTACGTCTCCCAGGCAACCATTCGCTGGTGTGGCATCTGAGAAAGCGGCTCCCACAAGATCAAGACCAGAAGACCCTACCAGGGCTCAAGTACCCAAGAAGAGATCTCAGTCTTCCTCAGGGGCCATTGCCCCTCGAGGAAGCACTCTCTTCCGAAGAAGGCTGCCCCTGCACTGGCCTCAGCAAAGGTACCGGAAAAGCAAGCAGTCAGTGGGGTCCAGTAATGACAAAGGGCGAGATTTTTAAGGAGAAGGCTTGATCCTCCTCCAGTGCATGGACAGAGGCCGAGCAAAAACTCTTTGTTGGTGCCGACCAAAACACTGTGTGAACCGACCAGGCCACACTCAGCCTCAGCATCAGGTACCACCATGCTGCCACCCACAGTACCATCGGCACAGTCTAAACAATTGGTGGACACTAAACAGACAGTACCAACTCACTCTAAGCAACCAATACCAGTGGCAAAGATTCCTCTGGCACCTGTGCTGCTCCCTCTTTTGGCAGTTCCGCAGCTGTTCACTACCAGCGTGGAGCTCTTGGTTTCCTTGGTGCTGGGGATGCCCAAATCAGCACTGATGGCACCCCGAATATATCTCAGTTCAGCCTGTTACCTACCCTGGTGACCTCAGCTTTGCCATTGTCTAGTGATGGCGATGACGATAATCCTATCCAGGTGCATACCCCAAGGCACTCCTTGCCTAAGCCGACTAAACAACCACAGCAGTGCCAACCCACCACCCCTCCCTCCCAACTGGCCTTGCTGAGACCCATGGGCAACTTACAGGGCACAGCAGCCTTCTCCAGCACAGAGATCTCAGGCATCCACGATTCAGTCACCTGCTCGTTCTAACTCCAACCTGGTGGAGGAGGATATGGCTGTAACAGATGAGGACCAAATGCCTGACTCGCCCCCACCCACACACCGGTCACCCTCATCTCCAGATGACACAATCATGCCACCATCTCCAATAGCAGGGGATGATTTTAAACTTTTCAAGAACATTTTAGAAGATTGGCAGATACTCTAGAAACATCTTTATCAGCTATGCCAGAAACCCAGCGTAAGTTAACAAATATACTTCAAGCCTCTCCACACGCCACACTAGCAATCCCCACGAATGACGCCTTTAGGGACCTAGCAAAAACCCTCTGGCAAACGCCTGCCACGATACCTCCCGGATGCAAGAGGTCAGATAAAAAGTACTATGTTGCTTCCAAAGGAGCAGACTTTTTATTCTCCCACCCCAGCCCAAATTTCCTAATGGTGAATGCTGTTAATAAGAGAAGCAGATAGCAAACACCCCGTATAGTCCCTTATGACAGGGAATGGAAGAGACCAGATCTGATAGGTGGGAAGGCATACTCGTCAGCCAGCCTGCAGCTCAGAATCTTGAATTATACAGCACTTCTCGCAAAACATACACACAACTTATCTGATCACTTAACATCCTTTATTGACTTCCTCCTGGATAACAAGAGGAAACAATTTGTCAGACATCAGTGAGAGTGCCTTAATTTCTAGGATGGCACTACAGGCTGCATTAGATTCCGCAGACACAGCAGCAAGATCTGTCATGTCTGCAGTAGAGTTGAGGTGAGCTTCATGGCTCCAACTCTCTGGTTTCCCCTGAGAGGTTCAGTCCACAGTCAAAGACTTGCCTTTGAGGGCACCAGACTCTTTGCCGAGTTAGCCAATGCCTCGCTCCATACATTAAAAGACTCGTGAGCCATGCTCAAAACGCTTGGCATACATGTACCTATCACAAAAAGGAAATAGGGAAGATAGTTTATTCAACGATATAGACCAACCCACAACTCAGGCAATACAATAACAAACGTAGGCATCAGTGTTCATATCTAGCAACCTGTGCACTTAGCACTTTCATCAAGATAACAATGTCAGATTTCTTGGTATTGCTCTGTCTCATAAAAATATTTGATCAGTTTGTTATCATTTGTTGGCCCTGAACAACTGTGACTTTTTCATGGCTCATCAGTGAATAGTCAGTATTCTTTAATTAACATGTTCCAATTTTTTCAGTAGTTTCTTTACTCAATAATAAGTCTTCATATTCCTCAAGTTTATCATCCTCTCTTCCTGAATAGAAATCAGTCACACTGATGATAATTTGCCTTGTCCAATCCATCTGATCTCACTCAGTTAAAGTATAATTAGGCCAAAGATTTTTATATCTTTATCTTACGGCGTTCCGCCTGTCCTCCAAAGTGATCTAATATTCAAACACCCAATTCTTGTCTTAACCCTACTTGTGAAGTTACCATTTCAGATGGTGAACTTGCTTGCAACTTTGATGCTCCATTGTCATAGCTTCGGCTAAATTTACTGGTTGGCCAGAACTATCTTGTCTTTTGTCCAGTGAGTTGTATTTCTCCACAGTTGGTATTGGTATTTGCAAGTCTGACACTTGCCTATAGTTTGTTTCTGTAACTGCCTTTTTTGTGTGTGTGAGCCTGATTCTCAATAACCTAGATTGGTTGACTGGCTTCTACTCTTCAACCTTATCTGACTTTGGTGATCCTATCAAGAGTTACTTTTCATTCAGCATAGCTCCCAGGGTTTCAGAGATTTCAAGCCTTCCCATCACATCAAGATCCAGTTGATCTAGAACAAAAATATGCAGATTAAGGCAAGGAAGTTAAAAGATCAGCCAAAAGAGATGAAAGAATGGATGGAAAGAAAAGCAAGAGAACATGAGAAGGTGTACAAGAGGGTATTCTAAAAAGCTTTTTCTAGTATTCAGACAATTGGCATCACAGTTCTTGAACTGTTGTGACATTGTGAAGGTTTGAGCTGGTAGATTTTTTTAACCATAGAGCCTGTTGGATGAAATCTGTCAAGGCTGTGCTCAGCCACTCTGAACCATTCATACACACATTGAGTGATGTAAAGAAATAGTGAAATGTGCTATATTCCCTGAGAAGATTTATTGAGAAAAGCTTGAAATATCTGCCAAAGATCATTTTTAAGTTAATAGATTTTTTACGCAAGTGTTTTTTGGTGTTTACAGAGAAGAACTCTTGACAGTATGGAATTACCGCAAAGGTTGTTGATTTTTGTATGTTGTGTATGAAAAGTCTGCATCAGGATTGAGAAGGATACACACACAATAGTTTTAAAGATTTTTTTGGTATAAGGCAAGGTTGCATGCTTTCCTCACTTCTATTCTGCATTATCGTAGACTTTTGGATGAGAACACTGAAGGTTGTAGAAGATTTTGCTATTTTGAGGGCAAGATATAAACTGCAGGATCAATTCTATTTCAAGTGGAGTCCTTGTGAGTGCTCCATTTTAGGTGGTAGTGTCTCCCAGTGCCATTAATCAGATATCTAAGGCAATAGTGTTGGCATGAGTCGTGCGAGCAATAGAAGTCCCGCAACGTCAACGGTGTTGTGAGTACCACGTGTACAATCTGCACCCTCCAGTTCATTCTCAGCCATCCTTGTCTATAGGTGGAGCTCAGGGCCATACCTAAAACAGTTGGAAAAATTCTAACATAGTTGTTATATAAGAATTGAGATATTTCTTTAGATATTAGTTTAGAAAAATGTTTTGTTCACTTGTTAGTCTTTGACACACCCTCCCATTACAGGATGGATATCAGTAAAGACTTCGGGGTCCTCAGGATTCAAACATTTTCATTGATGCAATGATACTATGGACACTCTATATGTGTTCGATGCAAAAGTGGAAGACATATACCACAGTAGGGATGTAAGCAACTAGTTGACTATCCGATAAGCTTTTGTTTTTGCTTTTGCTTATCGGATAGTTGAGTAGTCCCTTGAGAAGTCACTCTCCCACCCCCCCTTGCTATCAGAAGCAGCAAGGGGGGGCAGGGAGCAGGAGCCGGGTTAAAAGCCGGTTCCCCCCAGTACTATCTCCACAGGGGGCAGAGGAGTAGCAGGGATGAGGCACGAGCCAGGAATCACCCGATTCCTGGCTCGCACCCAGTCCCAGACTCTGCTTTTTTAAATGTATTAAGAGACTGTAGGACCTGGTGTTTGCCTGGAATCAACTGGTCTGGCTCGCACTGGGTCCCCCCTTCTGCATTTTAGCCTTTTAAATGTATTAAGAGCCAGCAAGCTCTTGATGCATTTAAAAGGCAGACTCGTAGCAGGGTTAGCTCTCATGGCCGAGAGCTAACCCTGCTGCGGCTCCCCCACTTATCGACTAATCGACTAGTTGATGGAAGATTCATTGACTAGTCTATTAATTAATTAACCTATATTTAACATCCTTATACCTCAGAAATGTCCCCACTGCAGCGGCTTAAAGGCTAGACGCTGTTGGGAAAGGAATGTCCATCTTAAAATGATCCTGTTGGCGAAGTGTCTCCAGCTGGAGACAGACAAGCAAACAAAATTTTGCCCGCTTCTCAAGTAAAAAGAGGGCATGCCTGTGTGAAACCTAAAAAGAGGGCTTGTTGTTTGCAGAGAAATCCACAAAAGCAGAGGCAGTCTCCTGCAAGGTTACTAACCTTGATGCTATTCTACACTAGGGGGAGCTGCCATGATGCTCCAGGCACCTCCAGGCACCACAGAGGTCTGAGGGACCATAAACATGTTTTTGCCAGAATCCCAAGCTCACCAATATGGGACTTGACTCTGGCCACCCCAACAGGCACTGTGCTGCAATCCTCAGCACTGAACAGTCAACTCACACTGGCAGATGAGCCTAAATCTGTACTGATTGCAGCGACCAAACAATATCACTGGTTGATGCCAACCTATGTACACCCTGGCACGGCACCAACTTCCCATAAAGCAGTATCAGCAGAGACTGGTGAATCAGAGAGACTTAGACGTATCATCAGCACTACAGTCACGCATTCGTGGGTTCAATAAGACTTAGCAACCAATAAGACTTAGCCAGATTCTCAAGTGATGAAGAGAAGATGCATCCCCACAGCTCTCTTCAGCAAAAACCCACCATCCAGTGCAGAGACACGTGGGCCCAGGCGATCACATGTACCAACCATGATACAGACTACCATGGATGTGCCTCCCATGGGCTTTCCAGTACAATGGGAAATTGAGAACCCACAGCACTGAGGTGGGATCTCTGTTGTCACCCGTGTTCACCTACACAATTGTCTCAGATGCATGAAGGGAAAGAGGACACAGACCAGGGCATGTTACCAGTGCATAACTCCTCTTCTTCATCCCCAGACAAGGTCATAATGCCTTCACCACTGACTTTGGTGGACTGTTCTAAACCATTCCAGGAACTGTTTAAAAGAATTGCACAAAGCCAAGTGGTACCACTATAGGAAATAAAAATAAACCAACATAAGCTGGCACGACTATTATAACCCTCTTCTACCTCTTAAGTTTGCCCTCCCCATCAATGCAGCCATCTTTGACCCTGCAGAAACAATATGGCAGACATTGGCTTCGATTCTGCACACTTGTAAGAAGGCAAGAAGATACACAGAAAATACTATGTGCTGGCTTCATTTTTGACCCCCAAGTTGTAAGTTATTGAGGCTACCCACTATCACAACAAATAGTTGCAGTTCAAGACTTCTGCCTCAAGATAAGGAACAAAAATTAATTGACCTATTCAGGGTGCATAGTATACTCTTTGGGCACCCTTCAATTTTGAATGGCCAACTTTTCTTCTCTACTTGCCAATTATGACAGATAATTGTGTAAAATTGACAACTTTCATGACTGACCTGCCTGAGGAAAACCATGCGCACTTTCAGGCAATATTTAAAGAGGGCCAAAAATTGCACTCCAGGCGTTCTTAGACATAGCAGATTCTTCTGCCAGAACAACAGCCACAGCTGTGGTAATGTGCTGAGCATAATGACTCTAGGCATTAGGAACACCAAAGGAACTTCAAATGAAAGTGAAAGATGTGCCTTTCCTTAAGGAACATTTGTTTGCAAAAAAGACGGATGAAGTACTTGATCCTATGAAAGACTCAGCATGCTGCTTTCTGCATGCTAGGAGAAGATACCAGTCATACAAGTACCTTCCCTCACCTGCAAGAAAATACCAGTCATAACAGAGCCAGTGGACAACAAAATATGACATGACAACCAACATCAGTTTCAACATCCCAGCGTAGATGGTGGCTTCAGTCACAAGCACTTGCATCCATTCAGCAACTCCAAAATTACAATTTTGAAAAGTTGCTCAGTGGTTCGAATGACTTCATGTACATTGCAACAATAACACCCAACTCATCCCCGACCTTTGAACATCAACTCAGACTTTTCTACAACATCTGAGCGTCCATAACGTCAGACCAATGAGTATTGGAAATAATCAAACTGGGATATAGCCCTGCTCTAGCCACTACATCAAGAGTTTTCTCCAAAGCACTAGTTGTGGTAGCTGTTCATTTACACAAAGAGAGGGTAGTGTTTTTTGCCTATCAAGATGATTGCCTAATCAAAGGACCCACATTCTGAGGCATGATGGAGGCTGTTCAAACCACAATCACACTATTCTGTGAGTAAGGTCTTCAAATAAATGAATGGAAATCAGCAGTTCAGTAAACAATTGGACTTCATTGGAGCACAACGCAAGGGCAAGTATCAAAGCATTGCTACCCATGTTTGAGATTCAGAAACCTCATATCAAAAACACAGATCAGTCCACAAATTCATGATTGCACAGTGCTACAACAACTAGGGCACATGGCGATCACATTTGTGGTAAATTACTCAAGATTACACATGCAATGGCTACAAAGTTGGCTTGGAATGTACATCATTCTTAGTAAACACAGATTACACAAAAGACTTACAGTTCCAACAAATGTGTTGGAGCTGGCTCTTACTATTACATTTAAAAGGCAGAACCACAGTGGGGGACTCTGGTGGCTCTTACTACATTTGAAAATCAGAGGTGCAGCGGTTGAGGGCCCAGCACAAGCCAGGACTGAAGCAGCGGCCCTCACTGTGCCTCTGCCTTCCCCCCATGGAGATGGTGCTAGAGGGAACCAAAGCCAGCTCCCTCCAAGCACAGGCTCCTGCTCCCCCCCCCCCCCCGCTGCTTCTGATACGGGGGCAGTAAGGGGGGGAGGGCGGGCAAAGCAAGTAGCCAAATAGTGACTTGACTAGCTGATAAGCCTAGGCTTATTGGGTAGTTGACTATTCGACTAGTCGATTACATCCCTACTTAGAATATTACCTGCCAGACATCCAGAATGTGATAATGGATACCATTAGCAGATAGTTTTCCCAAAAGCCATGCTTTTTAGGTGAGAAGTCTGAAGAACTGTCTCAGATTGAGTTTTTGGAACAAATTGATTAAACAGTAATAAGTCACCAGGACCAGATGGCATTTACCTAAGAGTTCTGAAAGAACTCAATTGTGAATTTACAGAACTGGTAACTATAGTTTTGATAATTGGTAAATCATCATCTTTACCTAATGACAAATGTGATGCCAATTTTTTAAAAGATCTTTAGAGGTGATCCTGGCAATTTCAGGTCAGTAAATCTATCTTCAGTACTGGTAAAACTGGTTGAAACTATAGTAAAGGACAGAATTGTCAGACACAAATGAAAATAGCTAATTTGGGAAAAGTTAACATGGTAAGCCACTAGAAGATAATAGAGTTATAAGGAATAACCAGCATGTTTTTATCAAGAACAAATTATGCCAGACCAAACTAATTTTCTTCTTTGATAGGGTTAGTAACCCTACGGGATGGGAAGAAGTAATATATCTTCATTTCATTAAGGCTTTTGACATAGTCCTACATGACATGCACATAATCAAACTAGGGAAATGTCACATAGAAGAAATTACTATAAGAGTATGCACTGCTGGTTGACATCCTGTACCTGGAGTAGTTATCAACAGTTTTCTGTCAATATGGAAGGATATATCTGGGGGGAGGTCAGACAAGAGTCTATTCTGGGTCCACTACTATTGAGTATTCTCATTAATGACTTAGATAATGGAGGGGAAAATATGCTTATAAAATTTGCAGATGATACCAAGGTGAGAGAAGTTGCAAGCTCTTTGTAGGTGTGGATTAGAATTAAAAATGACCATGTCAAATTTGGAGAATTGATTGGAATTCAACAAAATGAAATTGAATGAAGTGGAAAGTTATTTAGGAAGGAAAAATCAATTGCAGAAGTGCAAAATGGGGAATAACTGGCTAAATGATAATGCTGCTGAAAAGCTAGGAATTTTAGTGGATCGTAGTTTTGAATATGAATCAATCCTGTGATGCAGTTGCAAAAAGGCTAACATTTTTAGGGTGTTTTTCCAGGTGTATCATGTGTTCTCCTGCTTGGCACTGATGAGTTCTCCACTGCACTACCGTGTCCAATTCTGGATGTTACACTTCAGAAAAGAGGTAGATAAGTTGAATAAAGTCCAGAGGAAAGTAGTAAAAGTGATAATTAGAAAACCTAACCTTTGAGGAAAAGTTTAAAAAATTGGGCAAGTTTAGACTTGAGAAGACTGAGGGAGGAACCAGATGAGTCTTAAAGTATGTTCCAGGATGTTATAAAGAGGACAGTGATAGATACCAATCTAATTGCCATGTCCAATAAAGTTAGGAGAAATAGTAGTGGGTTTACTCTGCAGCTGGGAAGATTTAGGTTAGGTATTAGGAAAAGCTTTCCAAATAAAAAATAAGAGAACCAAAATAATGCTACCTTAAACAAGAGTGATACAGATAATTAGAGACATAAGAGATCATTTACAAATTGGAGACGAAATCCAGTAGGGAAAATAGTAAAGAGCATAAATTCTAACAAATCAAGTGTAACCATATAAAAGGCAAAAAAAGTATTTGAAGAGCAACTGCCAAAAGAAACTAACCACACAAAGTTTTAAGAACTTCAGAAGCAGGAAACATGCCTATCAATGTGGTCATTGGATAACCAAGGTACTAAAAGAGCACTCAGGGAAGACCAGGCCAGTTCAGAGAAGCGAAATGAGTTTTTTTGCATCAGTTTTCACTGCAGAGGGTATGATTGAGATTTCCATACCTGAGCTGTTCTTTTTGGTGACAAAACGAAGGACCTGTCCCAGATTGAGGTGTCAGTAGAAGAGATGATTGAAACAAATCAATAAATTAAACTAGTAAGTTATCAAGAGTGTATAAAGCACTCACCCAAGTGTTCTTAAGGAACAGATTAGACCTACATCTATCTCAGATGCCACCAGGATTAATATGAAATTAGAGAATTACTGTGTGTGTAACTTACCTCTTAAATCTGTCTTTGTACCAGATGATTGGAAGATAGTTAATGTGATGTCAGTTTTTTTTAAAAAAAGCTCTAAATGCAATCTTGGCCATTACAGGTGAATAAATCTAACTTGGATGCCCTGCAAATTGGTTGAAACTATTATACAGAATAGAATTATCAGACATAGAGATGAACACTTTTGTTCAGGCAGTCAACTCTGCTCTTGTAAAGGGAACTCATGCCTCATCAGACTTCTAGAATTCTTTGTGAGTGGCCAACAAACGTGGAGAAGGGAAATCCAGTGGATATAGTATGCTTGGACTTTCAGAAAGTCTTTGAGAAGATCACTCATCAAAGACTCTTGAGTAATATAACTGTCATGGGATAAGAGGGAGGACCCTCTCATAGATCAGTAGCTATTTGAATAAAAGGCAGGACTACATGTGTTGTTTTCACAGTAGAAAGATCTAAATAGTGATGTCACCTAAGGATTTGTACTGGGACCAATCTCTGTTCAATGTATTCATAAATGGCTTGAAAAAAAGAGGTAAACAGCGATGTGGCAAGGTCTGCAGATGATACAAAATTACTCAAGACGGTTAGTCCAAAGCAGACTGTGAAGAGTTACAAAGGGATCTCACAAAATTGGATGACTAGACAACAAAATGGGAGATGAAATTCAGTATTCATAAATGCCAAGTAATGCACATAGGAAAAAATTCCAACTATGCATTCAAAATAATGGGGTCTAAATTAGCTTTTATCACCCAAAGTGTTCTTGGAGTTGGCATGGATAATTCTCTGGAAACGTCTGAAGACTCCTTAACAGAATGTTAAGAACCTTTGCAAAGGGTTAGAACAATAGAAAAGATCATAATGCTACAATGTAAATTCATGGTAATCCTCATCTGGAATACTGTGTGCAATTCTGGTCTCCCCATCTCAAACAAGATATATTTCAATTTGAAAAAGTACGAAGAAAAAAAGCAATAAAAATTATTAGGGGTATGAAACCGGTTTTGCATGAGGAGATGTTGAACAGTCCCAGTCTTTTTATCTTAGAAAAGAGAGGACCGTGTGAGGGGATTTTTTAGAGTTCTATAAAATCAAAAATGGTGTGCCAGAATTGAATAAGGAAGTATCATTTACTCCTTCACACTAGTATTTCCCAATTGAAAGTAATAAGCACAAGGCTTAAGGTAAACATAAGGGAATACTTCTTCACAGAATGCAGTCAACATGTGGCTCTCATTGCCATGAGATTTTGTACAAGCCAAAAGTGTAACTGGATTTTAAAAAGATTTATAAATTCATGGAGTATATATCCATCGATGGCTATTAGTCAAGAAGATCAAGGATGTAACCTTGGTCAACATCTTTATTAATGACCTGGATGAGGGGATTGATTGCACCCTCAGCAAGTTTGCGGATGACACTAAGCTAGGGGGAGAGGTAGATACGCTGGAGGGCGGGGATAGAGTCCAGAGTGACTCAGACAAATTGGAGGATTGGACCACAAGAAATCTGATGAGGTTCAACAAGGACAAGTGTAGAGTCCTGCACTTGGGACGGAAGAATCCCAAGCATTGTTACAGGCTGGGGACCAACTAGCTAAGTAGCAGTTTGGCAGAAAAGAACCTGGGGGTTACAGTGGATGAGAAGCTGGACATGAGTCAACAGTGTGCTCTTGTAGCCAAGAAGGCTAATGGCATAATAAGTTGCATTAAGAGGAACATTGCTAGTCAATCCAGAGATGTGATTATTCCTCTTGATTTGGCTCTGGTGAGGCCACATCTGGAGTATTGTGTCCAGTTCTGGGCCCCCAATTACAGGAAGGATGTGGATGCATTGGAGAGGGTCCAGTGGAGGCCGACCAAAATGATGAGGGGGCTGGAGCATATGACCTACGAGGAGAGGCTGAGGGAGTTGGATCTATTTAATCTGCAGAAGAGAAGAGTGAGGAGAGATTTGATAGCAGCCTTCAACTTCCTTAAGGGAGGTTCCAAAAAAAATGGAGAAAGGCTGTTCACGGTAGTGACGGATGGCAGAACAAGGAACAGTGGTCTCCAGTTGCAGAGGGAGACGTCCAGGCTGGATATTAGGAAAAATGATTTCACTAAGAGGGTGGTGAAGCACTGGAATGGGTTACCTAAGGAAGTAGTGGAGTCTCCATCCCTAGAGGTGTTTAAATCCTGGCTTGACAAAGCCCTGGCTGGGTTGATTTAATTGGGATTGGTCCTGCCTTGGGCAGGGGATTGGACTTGATGGCCTTCTGAGGTCTCTTCTAGCTCTGTGGTTCTATGATTCTATGATAACCCTGTGCTCTTTGTGTTCCTAAGCTTCTTGACTGTCAGAGGCTGCAACTGTATGACAGGCTACCTTGGTAGAAGAGACATAAATCAGGTCTCTGACCATAGGTGACTCGCAAATGTCATCTGGGAAGGCTAGCCCTCAACACTGCTCCTGTGTGCCCTGGAATCCAGAGCCTCCCCCACATGCAACTACTGGTCCCTTCCCTAGGCTGGCTAGTGCCTGCAACTCTCCCCCTGACCTGGAGTGTCAGGAGGAAAAGTGCACCGTTTCACCACTGGAGACTCCACAGCTCCAGGAAAGTGTGTGATGTGGCCCCAACCCCTGGAGCCCAGTGGCCCTGCAGAGGTGGGACCATGTGGTTAAAGTGTTGGCAGGGTCACACCTTGCTGTTTGGGAAGTTTCAATCTCCCCATAAGCTGCCCATGTCTCTGTCAGTTTCAGTTCTGAAAAGAATTTTAAAACTCTTAAGATATATGTGGAGAAATGCCTACTATGTTAGTATTGGAGATGCATTTCCTAAGGTTTGGGAGGCTGCTCTGGAAGGGCACATAGGATAACGTGGGAGAAGGGGGATGAGATCTTTTAAATGTTTTCTTGAATTTTAGCAGTGTCTAGCTCTTAAAGTTGCAAAGAAAACCTCAAAACCGTGAAAAGACTGTAACTGATGCATAGATGACTGCTTGAGTTTGCAGAGAGACTGAAAGAATAGTTCTCAGGTATGAACTGCATAATTCGTTTTGGTGTGTGCTAACTCAGATGCCAGTGATGATACTTTAAACATCAACTTTGTTAACTGTTTCTTTGCTCATCAAAGGATGTAAGATGTGAGGATAAGTATCATATCATACATGAAAATATACGCCAACGTTTTCCGAAGTATGAGGCAGGTTGCAGGCAAGTTAAATAAATAAAAAAGGGGATAGCCCTTAAACTACCCATGGTGAGGTTGAAGGGGGTATGATTGATTTCATTTTTCTGAATTGGGGACTCAGTTTGAGAAACACAGATATGGGAAAATTAATAAGCTGTCAGTTCATAGAACATGTTTTTTAATCAAATCGGAAGTCACACAGAAAAAATAACTGCAAAAAATGTAATGATGCAGTACCAAACTGGTATTGTAGTTTGAGGCCAAACTTTTGTACCGTATTTTATTTTGGTTTTATATATTGCAAGTAGACAATCCAGTAGTTTATGTAAAACTTGTTTTCAGAGTGTGTGCGTATGTGTGAGAGAGAGAGACAGAGACCAAATGTCTGATAAACCCATCAAAGCCAAGGTTTCTTATGAAAAGTGCCAAAGCAAGATGCCAGAGAGAAACTCTGACTGCCAGGCATCGCACAAATGGTCAGTTTTGTCTTCATGCTCTCCTGGATTAATTGGAGCAGAGGGCATTTGTGAAAAAGTCTACTGGTTTATGCTCATCAGTGAGTTGGCTCATCCCATACTAAGTCTAAGGCTTTGGTATGCAGTTACCTTCCTTGATGCTCTTCCTTTGCCAGCTAACTAGATTCCTGGTAACCATAGCCACCTGGAGAAGTCAGCATTTGTTTCAGATTTAGAAATCCCAAAAGGAGCATCTGAATTTCTACATTTATAGCAGTTTGAAAGTGGCAGAATCCCTTTACCAAACCATTTGGAGACTACAACTTGTTTTTCTTCCGCTTATTTTCCAGCAGCATTAGAGTGCAGAAACTAGTTGCAAGTAAAGGTGGAATTGTTACTAATTGTAAAGAAATTCCTGGTAAAGTTTAATCTCTCCAAAATAGTGACTTCAGCCAGAAGAAACCTTGTGTAAGTCATTGCCCCAGCATAGTCAACTAGCTTCTGTGTAAAGTACTATGTGTATTTTTTAAAAAGTGGTTTCCTTTCCATTTATATAAAATAAGCAAACATAGTAACGTTTGACTCAGTTAAAAATGTGTGTAATTGTTTTAGTAATGTTGCTCCCTAGAGCAGTGTTTCTTCAAGAGGGCTGTGGGCCCGCCCGCATAAGCTGCTGGCAGGCCTGCTCAGCTTTATCTAAAGTGTCAGTAGCTACAGAGCCTCACAGCTCTTATTGGCTGTGGTTTGCCGTTTCCAGCCAAGGGAAGCTGAGGAAAGTGGCGTGGCCCAGGCTGCCACTTCCCATAGCGGTGAGGCTCTGTGGCTGGACGCTTTTAGGTACACAAAGCAGCGCAGGCCCGTCAGTGGCTTACCTAGGCAGGCCCGCAGCCCACTTTGAGAAACACTGCCCTAGATTAAGGGGACGATGGTGTTGAGATGTGGGAAGTATCCCCACCTATTTTGTTTCCCTCAAGATAGTGATTTCATGTTGGTGGGGTCTAGAAGAAACTCAGACCACCTTCTTGCTCCTGCAGAGAGGCTGGTGTTTTTTTTCTAGGTTTTTTCCATCGCCTCAGTCTCTACAAATTTCCTTGCCCACGCCAGTTGCTGTAATACCTTGTGACACCTCTCCTCCCACTCCACCAATTTTAGAGTACCAGCATTAACGATTTTTAGGATGAAGTTATTGCATAACAAATAGCTGAAGATAGTGTGCGTGCGTGCGTGCGTGCGCGCACGCATTTTCTAGCTGGTCTTGTGTCTGTGCCATACCCTGTCTTCTACTCCTTGATTGCTCTCTTCCATTGACAGGCAGTGTTCATTCGGTACCTTAATTTATCATGCAGCTTAGGGATGTAAGTGACTAGTCAAGTGACTAGTCGAGTGACTACTCCACTACTCACTCCCCTTCTTACCTCCCCACAAGGGGGGCAAAGCATGAGCCAGTGCTGGGGGGAGCTGGTTTAAAAGCTGGTTTCCCCTGAGCACCCTCTCTGCAATGTAAGGGGGTGGGGGCAGGAGAGGCAGAGCAACAGCAGTTCCGGAGCCAGCCTGAGCCGGGACTGCTTAGTCCCAGCTCGCGCCAGCCCTGGGAGCTACTCCCACTGCAGCACTGCATTTTAAACGTAGTAAGAGCCTAGGCGCTCTTACTACATTTACAATGCAGAGCTGCAGTGGCCAGTGCGAGCTGGGACAGAGGGCCTCCCCTTATTGACCAATCGTGTTGTCAATACAAATTGTATCCTCTACATGATTAGCCAATTACCTGCTTATTAACATCTTTAATGCAGCTGAGCCTGCTCTTCATCCACAGTGACCTAGCATGTGATAGATATCAAATGGCTCTTGGCCCCATCTGCTTGTCTGTTCACCTCCGTGCTATCATAACAGTTGATGGTGGCTGTTGCAAAGTTGATTGAGTACTGTAAAAGTGTTACCCCAGTATCCCTTCTCAAGTTGTCAGACCATGGCTCAGCTTTTTGTTGGAATGGCATGGGTGGCTTTTAAGTCAGAATCAGCATAAGGATGTCCCACCTATTTTTTTTTCTTAATTAATTTGCCTTTGAACAACTAACTATCATAGTACAACACTAGAAAAGAATGTATGCAGACCTGGGCTCTAGCAGTATTTGTTCTGTCTCCACCAGCTAAGGAAGGCATGTTGATTTCTGAATTTGTACTCTCACAGTTGTGGGAAGTACAGTCTCGGTTATAAAATGAATTTCTGAAAAGTTTGCTCTGAAAAGTCATTTATATTTATAAAGCATTTTAAGAATATCTGATAAGTTCTCTTTTTTTCTTGACAGTCCGTGGTGGACGACTGGATTGAATCATATAAACAAGACAGGGATATAGCACTTCTGGATTTAATCAACTTCTTTATCCAGTGTTCAGGATGTCGAGGTACCTTGGAAACACTTAATTTAGATTTATTTTAAATCACTTAACAGTCATACAATGTATATTTTAGTGTGAGTGCTGCTAACCTTGCAGGAGACCTCATGCTTGGTTTAGTTAGGCAGTTGTAATATTTTGTGTATTTCATAGAGTAATTCCAGTTCAAGTTTGTCGAGAGCCTTCTCTCTCTTTCCCCATCCCCATTCTAAAGAGTACAAAACCTCAAAAAGAGATTGGTAAGACTCCATCAACTATCAAAAAAGGAGACAGGAGTTAAGGTAGGTATATATTTATGTATCCCTGACTCCCCATTTCAATTACCTCCCAAGTGTTTTTTTTAATCAGAAGCCATGAATGCAGCTGTACTTTAACTTTTTCCTTTTTTCTTTCACTAGGAATTAAGTTTTGAAAATTGAAGAGAAAGGAGTCTTGCTTAGGCTTCAACTGCCTTGACGTTACAGCAAAAAAGACTCTTTTGGGGTTAGGGCACCAGTCCTGTCTCTCTCAAATTTCCTTTCAGGCTATGGTGGAATTACCCCTGCTGCACCCTGAGACATTCTCCATTGGTCTGGGAGCAGCAACCCTTATAGGATCTCACCTGTCACCCCTTCTTTGTGAGCATATGCTGTGTCGGTGGTTCTCAACCAGGGGTCTGGAGTCCCCTAGGGAACTGAGAGCAGGTTTCAGTGAAGCCACCAAGCATGGCTGTTGTAAGAGTCGCTAGGGCCCAGCGCAGAAAACCTAAGCCTCACCACATGGTACTGCACCTTCGGGCCCCCAGCTCCACCATCAAGGGCTGGAGCAGCTTAACTTTGCAATGCCCCCTGTTGCATTTGATCCCAGGCAGTTTCCCTGCTTGCTACTTGATAGCACTGACCTTGGCTTTTATATGCAGAAAAACAATCGTTGCCAAGGAGTTTTTGTAGCCTGTTCCTCAGAATGAAAAAGGGTGAGAACCCCTATGCTAGGTGTTTTTGTTCTTTCACTTGTCTCTTCCCACCCAAAAAAGTCCATTTCTGTACTTCTCTGTTAGTAGATTGCAACAGAAGAGAGTGGGTTATCCTTCGTAGCCTCTGGAAGATTCAAAGGACTCTCAATCTCACTTTCTGCTTGTTTTGGCTAGAATGGAATAGTTAAGCCAGCAATAATTAGACCGAAGCTTGAAAGCTGCAAAAGCCTATTTAACCTGCAGCTCTTTGCAGTATGTGATACAGGGCATCCCTGCTATACGCCCTGGTCCACGTCGGTTCCACACTAACATTCTTGATGCTTATAGGAACTTTTGTGTTATAAGTCCTCCCATTCCCCACTTTCATGGCACACAGAAAAAAAGACCAATTGGAAGTTGTCTGTGAGGAAAAAAATCGTACTTTGTCATTTTGCTATATGTCCACTTTTTTTTAAACGTATCTTGGATGTATAGCAGGGACGCCCTGTACTAAAACATTGTGTGTGATTTAATTATTAACTGACCTAAGGTATTATCTAGTTGTCATTGATAAAATAATACTTGGTCAGTCATGTTCCTGTGAAAATAATATATATTAAAATATTAAATGGAAAAATAAATTCACACTGCTGTGGCTCTTTTGGGTAATATTGATTGCTGATTTGGTTCCTGAACCACTGAGGTCTCAGTATCAGAGTTTAAGCATGCTTTGAGGCTGTGGAACATACTGGGAATCTCCCCTGTACTTGAATGTAATGGTATTTTTTTTCAAGCAGTTTTAGGTGTAGTCCCCATGTTCTCTCAGTAATCAGAGACACAGACCCAAGAGCATTCCCTTTCTGTTCCTAAGTAGCTTTCCTCAGCAGACCTTTTGGCAGTGTGGGACTGGGAACTTTTTTAGGTTTTCGGGCTCTCTTTTCTGTGTTCAGATCACTACTTTCTGTCTAAAGAGATTCCCCAGAGTATTTTTAAAATGTGTTGGGTAGCTAGCTGCAAAGTGGTTATATTCTGTGCATTTGATCTCTGTCCCCTCCCTCCCAATTCCCATTTGCTGATTTTGGGCTGGCATATTAAACTTTAGAGCCTTAATATATGAATATTCATTACTGAAGTTGTAAATTGGAAGATGGGCACTCCTTCACTGTTGCCCTCTTCTAATCTTCTGTTTGACTTTCCATCACCCTGTCCTTGTCAGGGACACTATTTTGATCACTGTCAGAGAGTGATTCAGGCTCAATTGCATCAACAACTACAAGCTGCTGGAAGAGGAAAGCTTTGGAAAGGCTTCCTATTATCGTTAACTTATAAGAAATTAAAGTACAATTTCTTTTTTTACCCTTTTTACAAGGATAAATTCAGTCCTTTCCCAGCCTTTTTGCATGGGCAGGTTTGGTCTCTCTTCACTAAGGTCTTCATAAATCTACTCTGTTAGACATTAAACTAACACAAAGTCCAATTATCTCAACCTCCAAATTTAATCAGTTAAAAATCCAGCTGCCTTGGCTCACTGTTCCAGGACAGTTTTCATAAGTCTTACTAGGCCACTGCCTTTGTCCAGCAGGAATCCACACAGTTTCCCTAAGCCCTCTCTCTAGGATTTCTCCACAGGAACTAATCTCTCATATTGGGTTTTTGTTGAGCCTGGACTGGCCCCTAGACTTGTGTGCCTCAGGGCTCTTCTCTCACTGAGTTTCTAACTCTTTGTTCCTTTCTTTTGTTCCTCCTACACTTGCTTCAATTAAGCTCCTGGATGCTTTTGCTCTAGGGCGTAATTAATCAATTTAAGGGATTGTGATAAATCAGGGCTAGATTAGCAGGTGAGTGGTAGAGTTGAAGTATCAGTTTTAGGATTATTAAGGTTTTATATCCTGGGTATTGAGGATAGGTTATTATAGGATAATTGGTTCACATAGTTTCAGCCAGTTAGGACCCTGCCCAAGACCTAACAGAACTCTCCCACTTGAGTCAGGCAGGAAGGAGGTAAGGAGAAAGTTGATTGGAGTTAGAAGTAGTGTTGCTGCTAGTCAGAGAACCAGAATACCAGGGGAAAAATGGCCCTGCCTAAGCAGAGCAGAGGGACTTCCATGGCACTAAGGACTGAGTACTACCCTACGTAAGGAGGAAGAGGGTAAGCAGCTCACAAAGCTGAATGGGCTGGGACCAAGAGAAGGAGAGTGGATCCCTTTGACATTCCCATCTCTCTCTCGCTGGGACTTGAGCAGAACCCACAATGCCCAAGAATAGGGACAAGGGAGGCACCCTAACACACCTCATGAAGAGGAAATGCAGGATTCACCACAGCAATCTCAGCCATTTGCTACAGGGTATATTGATTAGGAACATGTACGCTGGCTCTATATTTATCTCAAGAGTCAGTCATCATGTGACAGCATTTTGGCGAGTGATTATGGTTGAACTGGAATATGAATTCCTCAAGAAAATGAACTAAGTTTCATATCCCTGTGGATTTCTAATCTGTTACTAAATACTTGCACCGATACTGGTTTCAAACAGTGCAAAGTTTTGGCTTCTTCATCTTTTGAATAGCACTGTTAGACATCTTTTTAAGTAAGTGTGTGAATTCAGAATTGAGAACCCTAGACATTGAAAAATCATGTCAGGGACTAAAAAAAAAAATTGAAAATTTAAAAGTAATAAATTTTGGATTCTTTTATTCTCGTTTTTGAGTCTTTTGGGTGTGAGTGTTCAAGCTTGTTTTCAGAGTTGAGTAACCATATGATTTTAGGAATGGGGATTTTAAGAAAAACATGCAAGTATCACAAGGTGTGATGAAATCATTAATTGAATTGGCAGCACTGTTTCAAGCTGTGCCAAGGGCCTTCTAATCATAGACAAAGTAAACAGGTGTGTAATGTGGCAGATTTCTGGAAGAAGGATTTGTTTTTATATGTTCATGGCTGCTGCTGGTACTATCCCTGTCACAGGCACATGTGTTGCCTTCAGCCACCATACTCTCAACCCCCTCTTCAGAACTCTGCACGCTATACTATACAGCCCCCACCCACTCTGCATAGATCTCCACTCATTGTATCTTATACCTCTGTCCAGTGGACCATATAGCCACACACTGGACCACAGAAGTCTGATCATTGTACTACATAGCAGCTTCCTCAACAGGTGTCCCTCCCCCTGCAGCTGAGGACCAGTGGGTGTAGGAAGTGTGTGGGAGGGGAGGCTTCAGAGCTTCCTAGAGCCAGGGGACAAATCTGGGTGTGGGACTGACCTGGTCCCAAATGTAGTGTAGTGAAAAAGGAAATTCCATCATCCCCAGCCCAGATGCAGGTAAGCCTGGCACAGGGTAGGAGCCACCAGCTAGAGCTTTCCCCATCCTGCTCCTGCCCCACAGTAATTAGCCTTCTGCCAGCTGCCCTGGGCATCCAAAACATACTACTGGGGAGAGTTGCACAATAGCTCTTATGGCTTCCTTTTAATTTTCTGCGGAGAAGAAGAAATATCTGCAGGGGACATAAATTCTGTCCATGCATAGTGGAATAGAATTCCCCCATGAATACTAAATGGGTAGTAGAAGGAAGATTTTTGAAAGATTCTTCTCATATGATCGAGTCTTTACCTTGTGAGACTTATGTGGTTCTGAATATTCTTTTTTTTCTTGGACATATTTTCTGGTTCATATAATCTAGCAGTTACAAGCTGATGTGATTAACACGTTAGTTCTTTGATTCTGAGCATTTTTGCTAGGAAGCACCAGAAAGATTATTAAAGGATCAGTTGGAAGCAGTTCACTAACAGTTTGTACTACTGAGGTATAAATAATTTGGGTATTTATATCCTGGGGTATAAATAATAATTGGACACGTTTACTATATATGCGTAAAATCATCTCTGAGAAGTATCCCCATTCAAACTGTATATCTTTTTTAACTTTGGTAATGGAAGGTACCAAAACCATGAGTAGTATCTTGAAGATTTTCGTCATACTGTAAATTTAATTTGTTGGTCTTGTATCAGAAATCAGAGTCCATTGCCTAGGTGTAATTTATTTGTTCTAATATTTTTCACATCATTTTGGAAATTTGTTTCTTTAAGAAAGTGGTTAACGAAGACTCATATAAAGTACAGTAATGCTGATATACTCGGGTTCAGGCTGCATGTCTAGAAATAGCAGTGTAGACATTGCTTCACAGCCTAGAGCCTGAGCTCTGCAGCCCAGCAAGGGAAGAGTGGGGGTCTCAGAGCTTGAGCTGCAATCCAAATGGTAATGTATACACTGCTACTTTTAGATATGCAGCTCAAGTCAGTTGACCCAAGCTCTGAGACTTAGTGCTCTGGGTTTTCCTTTGCAGAACAGACATACCTATGTTGACCCAAACTACTGACTGCCTATAAAACCCTAGATATACAGGCTTTTAGTTTGCTCTTTCAAAAAAAACTGCAAAACACAGAGCTGGATGTATGAATAGAATAGACAGCTGCCAAAAATGGCATGATGCTCAAAAGAACTGTCTTGTGACAGACTCTCAAATGCCCACTTTCCTATCCAGAGGATCTTTTGTAGTTAAAACTCCATAAGAATTTCTGTCTTGTAGGAGCAAAACATAATCATGAAATCTACTTTAGGGAATGAAAACCATGACCACTTGGTTCTGATTTTCAGTGTGAAGTGGCCTATAAAAGTCCTTGGGAATGTGCTTGAAGACTTCTGCCATTAGGGTTCACCGCAATCCAGGATAATAAATAGGGCCAATATTTGCTAAAATCAGGGCCAAACAGTCATGGTTTTTGCAGGAGGTATCCAGCAGTGTTGGCTGATCATATTTTATTGTCAATTTAATCTGTCTCTGACTTATATATTTCTTCCTCTTTTACTCATATCCTAAAGAAAACTGCTCGTCATGTGACTTTTGTAGTCATCATTGCCCTGGACTGTACAAGATGGGATTTTTAGACTGGTCTGCTGATGCTCTCCCAAGGCATAAGAGAGTCTTGTCTAGGCCAAGTCATTCTTCAGCAATGCTCAATTGCCTCCAAACTCTCTAAGTCTCTTAGCTTGGTTTGAGAGAGCGCTACTGAAGTGTGTCACAAAAAAATGAGGAAAGCCAAGGCAAAGAATGTTATAGCTGACAAGGAATATTAGTAATAACAAGAAGGGGTTCATTAAATGTCAGACAGAAATGAAAAATCCAGGAGGGCGCGGCTCTGCTGCTCACTGGGGTAGATAAGGGGTATGGGAAGATGTTAGGAAGGCAGAGCTGCTCAGTGCCTACTTCACTTGAGTCTTCTCACAAAAAATGTGACCAGATGATTAGCAAAGTTACTACAGAGAATAAAAGGGAAGCGGTACAGATCGAGATAAGTGAAGAACCCACAGGAGATCTTCGGACCAATTTGAATAAATTTAAATCTGTGGAGCCTGATGCTATTCATCCAAGGGTAATGAAGGAATTAGATGATGAAATCTCAGACCTGCTTGCAATAATATTTGCAAACTTATGGATGGCAGGAAGGTCCTGGAAGAATGAAGAAGGGCATTGCATTAACGTGTCTTTAAAAAAAGGGGGGGGGGGAGGAGCTGGCATTTGATACCTGAGACCCTATTAGAGTAATGTATCAAACATTCAATTTGGGAATATCTAGAGGATGAAAGACAAATCATTAGCAGTCAGCAAGGATTTACTAAGAATAAATAATGTCAGACCAACCTGATTCCCTTCTTTGACAAGATAACTGGTTTGGGGGAATGTGGTGGACATAATATATTGGACTTGAGCAATGCTTTTGATGCAGTTTCATCTGGCATTTTGACAAATAAGCGGCAGAAACATTGGCTCAGAATCACTGCCAGTAAGTGGATATATAATTAAACAATGGCAGAGAAAGAGTAACTATTAATGGAATGATGTCAGATTGGATGGCAGTCTCATGGGGTTCTACAGGGACCTGTTCTGGGCCTAGTGATAGTTAACATCTGTCTTTTTGATGTTACTGATTAAACTTGCAAATGACACAAAGGAAGGTGGTGTTGCCAATACTTTGGTGGATAAAGCTAAAATTCAGAGGGATGTTGATAAACTGGAGAACTAGGCTATTGACAAAATGAAATTTAACAAAGATAAATATCAGGCAGGAAAAACACCACAGCAGCCCAACACTGTGGCATTTAATTTCAGAAAGGGGAACTACACAAAAATGGAGAGGTTGGTTAGAAATTAAAAGGTACAGTGACAAAAGGGAAAACCCTGAAAGCTGCATGGAAAGGTTTCAAAGACACTATAATAGAGGTTCAACTTAAATGTATACCCCACTTAAAAAACACAGTAAGAGAGCAAAAATAGTGCCACCATAGCTTAACAACCAAGTAAAAGAAGCAGTGAGAGATTAAAAAGGCATCATTTGGAAAGTGGAAGTTTAAATCCTAGCGAGGAAAATAAAAAGGAACATCAACTCTGTCAAATGAAGTGTAAAAATATAATTAGGAAGGCCAACAGAGAATATGAATAACAGCTAGCCAACAAGTAAAAAAGTAATAGCAAAATATTTTAAGTACATCAGAAGCAGGAAGCCTGCTAAACAACCAGTGTGTCCACTAGACGACTGAGATGCTAAAGGAACACTCAGGGACAATAACGTCATTGTGGAAGAACTAAATGAATTCTTTACATCTGCCTTCAAGGCTGAGGACGTGAGAGAGATTCCCAAACGTGAGCCATTTTTTTAAGTGACAGATATGAAGAACTGTCCCAGACTGAGATGTCATTAGAAGAGGTTTTGGATCAAATTGCTAAACTAAACAGTAATAAGTCACCAGGACTAGATGGCATTCATTTAAGAGTTCTGAAAGAACTGAAATGTAAAATTGCGTAACTACTAACTGTCGTTTGTAACCAATCCATGTGGCTAGCATTTTGGACACCACAGCTTTAAATAATCTTGGGTACCAAATGATTGGAGGATAGCTAATATGATGTCAATTTAAAAAAGGGCTCTAGCGGTGATCCTGGCTTTTTAAAGCTGGTAAATCTAACTTCAGTACCAGGAAAATTGAATGAATCTATAGTAAAGAACAGAATTGTCAAACGCAAATGAACATAATTTGTTGGGGAAAAGTTAACATGGTTTCTGTAAATGGAAAACCTTTGACAAGGTCATTCACCAAAAGCTCTTGAGTAAACTAAGTTGTCATGGGATAAGAGGAAAAGTCCTTGCTTGGATTGTTAACTGGTTAAAATAAAGGTGGGGGGGGAAGGTGTAGGACTAAATGATCAGTTTTCAGACTATAGAGATGTAACAAGTGGCATCCCGCAGGGGTCTGTTTTGGGATCAGTCCTATGCAACATATTCATAAATGATCTGGAGAAAGGGGATAAAACAGAGGGCAAAATTTGCAGATGATACCGAACAGCTCAAGATAGTTAAGTCCAAAGCAGACTGTGAAGAGCGTCAAAAGAATCTCACAAAATTAGGTGACAGGGCAACAAAATGGCAAATTAATTTTAATGTTGATAAATGCAAAAGGATGCATATTTGAAAACATAATCCCAACTATACATATAACATGATGGGGACTAAATTAGCTGTTAACATTAATGAAAGGGATCTTGAAATCACTGTGGATAGTTCTCTGGAAACATCCATGCAATGTGCAGCAGCAGTCAAAAAATCATACAGCATGTTGGGCATCATTAAGAAAGGAATAGAGAATAAGACAGAGAATAAATTGCCTGTATAAGTCTATAGAAATCCATGGTTGGCCTACATCTTGAATACTGCATGCAGATATGTTCACCTTATCTGATTAAAAAATATGTTGGTACTGGAAAAAGTTTAGAAAAGGGCAACAAAATGGTTAAGGGTATGGAATGGATGTCGTATAAGGAGAGATTAATAGGACTGGGCCTTTTATCTTGGATACTAAGGGGGATATGATAGATGTCTATAAAATCATGACTGGTGTAGAGACTGTAAATAAGGAAAAGTTACTTGCTTTTCCTACAGCACAAGAACTAGGGCTCACCAAATGAAATTAATAGGTAGCAGGTTTAAAACAAACAAAAGGAAGTTTTTCTTCACACAACACCTAGTCAGCCTTTAGAACTCCTTGTCAGAGGGTGTTGTGAAGACTAGGAGTTTAACAGGGTTCAAATAAGAGCTAGATAAATTCATGTTCCATCAATGGCTATTAGCCAAGATGGGCAGGAATGATGTCCCTAGCCTGTTTGTCAGAAGCTGGGAATGATCGACAGGGGTGAGTGGATCAGTTGATGATTCCCTGTTCTCTTCATTCCCTCTAGGGTACCTGTCATTGATCAATGTTGGAAAAGAGGATACTGGGCTAGATGGACCTTTGGTGTGACCCAGTATAGCTGTTCTTAATGAATTTGAGAGTTTACAAGTAAATTCATTAGTTTGGGTTTACAAAAATTTTAAAAGAGGTCCTTTTAAGAAATCTAGTAAGTGGTCTTGGTCATTTTTTTTATCTCCACTAATTTTAATAATGGAGTAAGAGAGACACTATCCTGTTAAAACTCACTGATACTTTGTGCATATACATTTGAAGATTTTTTTCATTTGGCTTAATATTTATATTTTCCCATTATCCTTTAAAGTTTCTCCATCAGCAGAAGTTGAAGAGTATTCTTTTGCATATTTCTATGAAGTATTGGCCTCAAAATGCTGCCATTTCCTAGTGCTCTCAAAGGGTTCGTCTACACAGCAGCGTTGTTTTGGAATAACATAGTGCACGTCTACACAGCAAGCCATTATTTCAAAATAATTTTGAGATGGAGGACTTCTTACTCTGACTTCTGTAGACCTCATTTCACGAGGAGTAAGGGAAGTTGAAGGAAGAGTGTTCTTCCTTTGACTTTCTGCTGTGTAGACAGCACTAAATGCTGAATAAAGGTATTTCAACTTCAGCTACGCAATTGACGTAGCTCAAGTTACATATCTCAATTCAACTTTGGCCCTGCAGTGTAGACGTACCCAAAGGTACTTAGGCGACATATTGTTCTTAGCAAAGATAAATGTTGTCTCCATTCACCTTCTCCTCATGATATTCTTTTTGGTCACAAAGTGGATAAAATCTTCCCGGTGGGGAGCCGAGCTTCACTATTACTGGGAACAAAAAGAGGTGAAAGAGGGTGTCTTAACTGAGGACAACTGGAGACTTCAGTCCTATTGAGAACATTTGGAGATAGTGCTCAGTTTTCCATGTGTGTGTGAAGATTTTATGGACCATTCTCTGTTGACACATAAGCTTTGTTATCTAACATTCAGCAAAAAAAGGCTACTAATCCCAAATGTGTTTTTTTTTCTTTAAACTACTTGCAGTAGATGTATTTAACAGGGAGATCATGAGGGACAAGGAAACTACATATGCCTGTGACACAGGAATGTGAGAGGAAAAACTGATGACTCTGTGCAGGGGAATATGAGGAATGCTGTGTTGTGTGTATGGAGGGAAACATAGTGGATGTAACAGGATGGAGAATGTCTGGGTTGTACACACATGGCGGAATGAAGAAAAACATGGAGGGGAAAACTGAGTTGTACGTGTGTAATATATATCAGGCTGGTCTGGGCACTACTGAGAGTGTCAGATCAGGGTGAATTACTCAAAACCAAGGCTACTAAAGCCCAACACTGGAGAAAGAAAGAAAAGGTTGGGAGTGAGATTGTTACACCAATCACCAAGTTCTTGATGCAGACTCTTAACAGAGATGTAACAATCTGCCAGCTTGAAAGTCTTTGGTGTACATCCTATGTCAGGATGGGTCCACAGATCCTTCTGGGCCCTCTGTCCTAACCAGCTGTGCTTCTGGAGCAGAGGGCAGGAGTGAAGACCAGATGGAGGTACCCTCATGGTACTTTTATATTTTTGTTACCTTCCAGACTGGAGCTGATCACATGATCAAGTGACCTGTGTCTGTCTTTCATGCAAGTAGCCATGATGTACTTGCTGGTCTGCAGGTTCCCAGATGCATTCCTCAGGTGTTTATTGGCAGCCTTTGTCTTTGAGAGTCTTTGTCTATGCAGCACTGCTAATTAGCACAGCCGTTCATTGGATAACCATTTCTCACAGTAGTGGTTGAGGCCTATTGCTCTCTCCCAGACTGCGACCATTTAAAATACCAAGTATAGAGTCCATATCCATAATTTTATGTATAAAAATCATACAAGTATATGAGTAGTATACATAGCATCAGCATAGCATAAGCTTTCATTTGACACCACACATGGCCCACTTTGCACAGAATTTGGGGCAAAGACATAATGCAGTGACCTGTCTGCTCACGTTAAAATCCAATAATGTGACAGCATGCCAGCTGTTTGACAAAGCAGCGCAAATGTAAAGTAGCTGTAATCACAGTTTTAATGGTTCAGTATGCTGTAGCTACTGTGTGCTGCTGTAGAATGATGTAAAGCAATCAGAGCATACTGGTAAACCTGACTATACACTTTTTTTATGTCACTATTATCATCTCCAAATCATTATGAATCACTCTACACAGTGTTTGACATTTTAATTCAAAAAAGGAAATTCTAAAATAAAAACTGTTAAATAGAATTACAGTTGAGTGTATTTTTTAATCTAGAGTAAAATATATTAGAGATGTTATAATTTTGCCAAAACTAATTTATATTATTCCCTGATATGCAGAGTTAAGTAAAGACCTAAAAAAATCAAAACACATTAATGTGTTGAATAAATTCACAATTAGGGCACCCAAAGAACTTTAACTATGACTTATAGTGACACTATGAGGGAAAATAAAATTTAATGTGCAATTATTTTGAATTTATCTGGGACTAAAAACCCTAAATACTTTAATTATAATCACATGGTTATTGCATGGTATTGCTACAGAAATGAAATATTTACAAAATAAAAGTTTTGTATGATTTGCCTAGAAGATATTCTTTCCTTGAATCCCAGCATTATTAGCACCTCTTGACTTTAAAGATGCCTGTATTTACTTTTCCAAAAGTAAGGCACTCATTAAATAATATTGCTACTTCTCTTCTCTGGCCATGAAAACTTGTTACACTAATATTTAGAAGTATGGAAATAATTCTGCTAATAAGGGAAGAATACTTAATACACTCACACCTTTTTCATTAAAAATAAGGAAAATTTCAAACAGCTCTCATGGTTATGTTTGTAATATAGATGGGTTTAAAATGCTAGGAAAAGCAACTGTAGCTGACATAAATGTGGAGTATGTATTTCTACAAAATAATAAATAAAAACCACCCTAACTATACTGTACTCCTCCCTCCTTGTGGTGGTGTTCTTTCCCTCCTGCCCTGCCTTCTGTGGCACATCTTGATGAATTTTTCTGTCTCCTTTTTCCAGCGTTTTTCCTTTTAAGTTCACGCTCCTTGTACTAACTAGCTCTCTTTATTACTTACTCACTCTTTTGTTCTGACCATCCTTTTCCTTTTTCACTTGTCTTCAACTTTTTTATTTCCTATTCTACCCTTGTTACCAAGGTACATGAGCAGCTTTTGAGGTTTGTGAGCTGCTGAGCCACTGAGTGCTGGAGGAGAGCAACTAGAAGAGGGTAGAGATGGGGAAATGACTCTTGTTGGCTAAAATCAGGAGCATTACGCTACCCTGTGGAGCCCAGAACAGGAACTATGTGATTTTTTTTTTTTTTTTTAAAGGGGACTGGGTAAAATGAAATGTCACTCTCCATACTGGAAGGTGAGGCCCTAGTCTGCAGGTTCAGATGGAACAGATTGGCAGGCTGAAGCTCACAGAATACCCTTGTTGCTGTGTTATGGTATGCTTAAATAATGTGGCAGTTAAATACACGCTATGTCAATCAATTTAAAAGTTGCTTGAAATGCAGATGGGATTCTTCGGCCAATTATTTAGTTTCAGTTATTAATAAAATTAGCAAGTATGTAATATCAAAATGTGTATATAAACAGGAAAACTACATCAGGGTTGCAAACTGAAGAGCTCCAATAGTAGACAATGCGGTCTGTCTTTGTCCTTGTGTCAATAAGCATTGATAGTATTTAATTACACATATGAACATAGGAAGTGTCATACTGGGTCAGATCAAAGGTCCATCTAGTCCTGTATCCTGTCTTCCAACAGTGGCCAGTGCCAGGTGCTCAATAGGGAATGAACAGAACAGTTAACCATTAAGTGATTCATTTTCTGTTGTTTGTTCTACAATTCCTGTTACTCATTACCAAGTTGTTATAGTTTATTCCCATGTAAAAACACAAATACACATATTGGAGAGAGGATGAGAGAACAAACATGTTAATTATATTGCTTAATGTACTGCTGGAAGGTGCTCATATACCACTGTGATTAGTGCAGTATAAGATCCTGTGCAGAATACAGTAAGCAGGTGTGGATGTTCAGAACTTCTGAAAATCAGACTCACTGTCTCAAGCTGAGCATCCAGAAAACAATAATAAAATGAGTTAGTGACCACCTGTGAGAAAATAGGTTTAAGTAATTTTTCCATCATCAAACAGGAACTCTGTGACACAGCCAGGGATTAAGTGCACTTCTTTAGAATGGTGGTTATCTGCCTTACCATGAAACCATCCTTTATGCAATCTCCTGCCTGACTTGTTCGTCCCTTCCAACTTCTGTAACAAATAAGGCAGGAATTCTACTGACAGCTGTCTCATCTACATAACCTAGGTTAATTCCCGGAGCAGAGTCCATCCTGCACACTATAACATGGCTCCGTAGATCATATTCAAGGATTGAACACTGGTTATTCAGGACCACAATACAGACCCATGCCACTTGCACTAAAAATAAGTGACAATAAGTGGCTGAAACAGAGGAGTTATTCGCTGTGGACCAGTCATTAGAGGAATATGCATAACACACTGAAACTGCAGGTTACACCAGTATGAGTAGCCTCATGTTATAGATAAAATGGCTAAGTATATCGATTTGGCAAATTCTTTGTTTGAGGAGCTGTTTGCACCATATTGGAAATCTGGAATCTGTTCCAAGACTGTGAGATTTCTCAGTGAGATGTGAGGCGTTGATCAATAATAACAATTCAAAATTATTACCAGGCAGTAGAAGAAAAAGTGATATGGAATTAATGTTTACCTGATGCCCCGTCCAGTGCACTCTCATCTAGGCCAAAGGCTTCTTTGACAGATAGCAGGAAGAGGGTAATCTGTTCATTCTGTGTCCCTTCTGGGGGTGCCTGATGTGTGGCATACTGAAGTGAGGGTAGTTCAAGCTCAGTGCTCAGAATGTTTGGAGTTATTGGTATCAATTTAAGATCAGATGAGCAAAACACAAGAAATGTTGAATTTCTACAGCTCATTACCTGTTTACATAAGGTCAACAAAGGACATTGTCTTAAAACCAGAACTGTACCACCATGCCAAATTTCAAAGACTCGCTTCAAGTCAAAATAACACTAAAATTTTTTGTAATGACAAGTGTTAGGCAACCAAAATAGAGGGGTCACTTCTACTCCCTCTGTAATAAGACTCAAAAGTGAGAATCAAGTTGGAGTGTTTCTTCAGAGAACAAAAATTACAGGTAAATATTTTCCTTTTGTGCCTACCTAGTTATAGCTATATTCAGTAGTAGATGAAATCGTCCCTGTTCGTAGCTAATATATCTATGTGAACCACCTGAGAGCCTGTAAAATAAGACAAGACATGCATGTAAAATATTGGTTCTTTCTCTCTGGGCGAGTATTAAGATTTTTGGAAAGTTTTATCACTATCAAGCAGCAAAATTTTTATCCTTAATAAACAAGAAGAATCACAAACATCCCAGTGAGAGATTTTAAGACCTTTGGTCTGAGCCTGCTAGTATCCTATATTGGAAAGAAAACAGTACCAAATTCACCAAGTATTGGACCTGAACAAGAGATTAGTTAGTTTTAGAGTTGATTAAAATTTTTAGATGAAAATATTTTTTCATGAAAAACAGCAACTGAGAACAGTTCTGCAGAAAAATGTTTTTGATTTACATTTAAAATTTGTTTTAAACTTTAAAAAATTGTGGAAACTGAATTTTTGATCATTTACCAGTTTTGTTTTGAAATTGTGGAGAATTGTATACTATCAAGTCATTTTTCAACTAGAAAAATAACAGAAATTTAAAAAAATGAGAATAATAGTTTTCTGAGTAAAAACAATGAGTCATTTGGCACCTTAAACACTAGCAAATTGATTTGAGCATTTGCTTTTGTGCACTAGAACCCACTTTCTATTAATTAGGTCGATTAATGTTTATTTTTTACTTTATGCTTTTCAAAATGGTGTTCATTGACTTCAAAAAGACTTCAGGATTTCTGAATGTGGCCATCCATCCAAGTAGCTAGATTTTTGTAACTACATGCAAGTATCAGTGCTCTGCTCCTCCGATCTCTTCTTTTCTTTCATGCGTTCAGCTGATTAGTGACTTAAAGCTTTAATAAAGTTTTAGAACATGAGTTTCTTCTTTAGATGCTTTTTAAGGCTGCTGCTATTTAGGTTTTAAATAAATAAAGATCAGTGTTCGAAGTGAGAGGACAACTAAAAGCACTGGCCATCCTCAAGAGCTGTTAAGAGACTAGCAATTGACCAGCTGTTGACTGAGCACTCCACCACCTTCACTCACTCCTTCATTTTCACAAGTCTGGGGAAGTTCCCTTTTCATCTAGGTGTTCAGTTGAAAACCAGACACCTGGCCATCCTACTTTTTTGAGCAACATCAGTGCTTTAGCAGCTCCCACAATTGAAGCACAACAAATAGAAAGAACTGGACTTGTGGGGCTCACAGTGGGGAAGGGAATTCTAGGTGGCTCTGAGACTTTATATATGTGTAGCCTGGGAGCCTAGAAGATCCACTGGGAATCTGTAGTTAAATCCCTTTCTTTTTGTAATTTCTTTTTAGGGTCTCTCTTTCATCTTCCCTTCTTCTTTACTACTTCTGAGAAACACTGAGAAATAGGGCTAGAAATTAAAGTAATAGAGGACTGACTGACAGAGAGGACTCAATACTTCGAGCAGGGGAAGCAAAAAGACTGAGGGAAAGAGGGTGGAGCCTGGCTATATAATCCTGCTGTGGTTATCTTTTGCTTCCTAGGTTTGTGGTAAGTGGAGGTACAATGCTTTCTGTATGGAATCTTATTTTGTGCAATGGGAGAAATGGGGACATGACTAACAAGAAATTTGCTTGTCTGATATTGGGGTGGGGTGAGAGGATCTGGTAAAAACAAAAATGGGCTGGCTTATGAAGAATGTAGGTATAACACAGTATTACTGGCATGGAGCTACTATGCTCACATTAGCTATTTTGTCCAGGCGGCAGCGGCAGTTGTTGCTTTAGTTCAGGTGCCAGGTAAATGAATTGTTAGAGTTTCTCTTTTCCGCATCTGATTCATCTTTGGAACTGGGGGAATGCATTACCAAACTTCCTTGTGGGACTGAAGTGAATCACTGAATAGTGAGACATTTTCCCCTGTTGATTAGTCTGAGAGAGGTCACAGGGTTGGTGTAGAGCAGCAACATTTGTTTATTTGATGGTATTTATTTATAGTTCCTGTGCATCTGCCATAAATGGTAAAAACAATAAATAAAATGAACCAGACAGCAGAATACAATCTACAGCCCTCTCCCCACAGATCTAACACCCATTAGAACCCAGCAGCATATGGAAATGGATTTGTTATCTGCTTAAATGAAGCACACGAGATCTTTTATAGGGGAAAAGGCAGGACACCGCATTTATTGAGACTACAACAGTTGCATGTGCTTTTCAATCATTCTCTCTCTCTCTCACTCCACACACACACACACACACACACACACACACACACACACACACACACACACACACACACACACACACACACACACACACACACACACACACACACACACACACACACACACACACACACACACACACACACACACACAGAGAGAGAGAGAGAGAGTCTTGCCAGACGATGTTATAGTTACCAGTCCAGAGTCTGTATCAATCTAGTGGCCAGCTAGATTGAACACAAGGGGGAGCAGGGCCTTTGTTGGTCGATCGATCTGATGCTCCTCTGGATTTGTTGGCAAGACGAACCCAAGTTCCATAGCAAAGCACCCTGCTTTTATAATCCTTTTCTCTGTTGAAATCAGTGTATTCCGCTGTGTCATTCTGTGACGGGAATGTTATCTTGTTGATGTCAGTCATTCTCAAACATCTCTTGAAGGCTCATCCTGTAATCAGTTGTCTTTTTGGAGGTGCCCGCATGCTTCAAGCTTCGTCAATATGCCATTCTGCCAGTAATTCAATCACTCCTTATTATGGGTATGCACTGATGGTTTCTCTTTGCAGTCTGTCCTTTACAGTTTGTCTTCACCCTGCATTCTCCTTTTTGGCCATCTGGTTCTGAGCAATAACTTTTTGCAAAGTTATCTCGACACATTCATACCCTCCTTTTCACACACATAAGTAATGTTACAAGGGCTCTCAAGGTATTGCGGCACAACATCAAGATCTGAATTGGCACAGCAAAGAGAGGCATTGTGAATCAAGCAATTAAGGCCTCAGCCTTTAACATTCTTAGCCTTTAACAGTCTTATAATCTTCATTAACACAGACACAATATGAGATCCTGTCTCTTTACTTACTAAAACTTTAGAACAAGGAAATATAGGAGATATATGCTTTACTAAAGGATTTGACTTACTACAATCTTAAATATGATTATATATTACCTTACATTACTACATTACTAAACCTAAGATAAAAAGAATAAAACTTTCAGTTCCAACAGATTCACCTTCTAGCACACCCTGCAGATCAGTTAATCTGGGCTATTTCAATCTGGGTTTAGGATGCTGTTCCAGAACAGTGGTCTCCTCACAAGGAACATTAGTGCTAGCCTCCTCTGTTTGAAGTCAAGGGGAATTCAGTTTAACTATTTCTGCAGATTGCAGCTGTGCTAGGATGACCCAGAGAGTAGAAGTCTCAAGTATGAAGGTCCTAAAGCTTTTTATGGTTGTAATAATCCCAACACCGTAAATTTTCGGAAACTGATAGAGGCAGCACATGATGCGAGTGCTGACAAGCTCTGCTAAATTGGTAGGCTTCTGCATTCTGCAGCAGCTTAATTAATTATTCAAGGTGTAGCCCCTCCCCCATAGAATACATTGCAGTAATCTAATATATAAAGGAGAATGTTTGTATGTTTGTGCGCTAATAACTTGGACACTATAAGAGCTATCACAACCAAACTTTGCATGGGCTAACCTTTCCCCCAGGAGAAGGTTTTAAGGTACTTTTGGACCCGATCGATCCCGAGCTCAAGCTGTAAAAATCAAAAAGGAACCTGCTGTGCTGCAGGGGCCACCCCGCCCACCCTAGGTCCCATGCCAGCTGCCTGATAAGACCATCATATCATTTACCCAGCAGACATTCTTTGACTACATCTCTTCTGAAGCTGGAATAGGAATATGTAATGCCAACTGTGCAAGAAAAAAAATAACTGAAGCACCTTGTCAGTACTTGTCAGAGATGGGTGGGCAAATGTACAGGGAGAAGGAACCATAAGCTTTGTGATAACTATACCTCAACCAGTGTTTTTCAAGAACATTAGAACAGGAGAGAACAGATATTCTTCAATATTTATTAGTAGCGATGTATGTGAAATGAGAGAAGATTGCTAATGGGAAAGAGTTGGCTCTGCTGATTGACAGTGCCAGTAAGAATGGGACATCATAATGGAGAAATATCCACATATTGCAATAGGATGTGCATCCCTTTGCCTAAAACTGCTGCTTAATGATTTCATGAAGTTGTGCACACTGGAAAAAAATCTGTAACAGAGCAGATTGTTATAAAATATGTAAGAACTACTCATATTGTAGCTGCAGTCTTTAAGAAGCAGAAAAGTATGTTACGAATAAAATGGTAACTCTACAACTTTCTAGCAAAACAAAATGGGAAAGTGAGGTGGTGATTGAAAATTTATTTTTTTTAAAAAAAGACACTTCGAAAACCATTGGTAATCTTGCATAGCTACCTCACTGTAAAACGTAGTTCTCTTGTCTTCATTATTGTGTATTACTTAGGTCATTGTAAACTCGTTCCCCTTTTTGGCAGTGTAGATGTAGCCTCAGAGAGGAAAGTTGGATGACTGATAGAGGGTGAGTGTTAAGGATGAAGCAGAAATGGTTGCAATTACTAACGCTGCTACAGACCAGACATAAACTCTTGTCAGACAATTTCTTTCCCTTCCCAAAGGCTGTATTAACAGGAAAGTTTCATTTTAATTTGGTTAATAAACTAAAAAATGGTGAACTATGTTAAGAAACAGGCGTTAGAAGAGAGAAACCATTATTTAAAAAAAAAAAGATTTTGATGATTAAAAAAATCAGTGCTGTCTCTATTTATTTCCTGTCCATGCCCCTAGACAGTATGCCATGAATAGCATCCTAAAAAGAACACACCGTGAAAGTTAGAGAGCAAAGGGCATTCATTTCTGAAAGGCATGTGAAAAACACACACAAAAATACAGGGAGAGGAATAAAAATGGGTTCATTTTTGAAGTAAGAACATAAGAATGGCTATACTGGGTCAGACCAATGGTCTAGCCCATTATCCACTCTTCCTGCAGTAGCTGCTGCCATATGCTTCAGAGGGAGTGATCAAAACAGAACAATTAATGAGTGATCCATTCCCTGGCATCCAGTCCCAGTTTCTTGCAGTAAGAGGTTTGGGGACACATAGGGCATGGCATTGCATCACTGACCATATTGTCTGATAGCCGTTGGTGGACCTATCCTTCAAGTACCTATCTAATTGTGTGTGTGTGTGTGTGTGTGTGTGTGTGTGTGTCTGTTCATATCTCCTAACACTGAGTTCCACAGGTTGAATGTGCCTGCATGAAGTACATTCTTATGTTTATTTTAAATTTGCTATGTCTTTCTTAGCACGTCTTTATTCACCTTTCTCACACCATTCATGACTTTATGGACCTCTACATATTCTTTCTTAGTCCTCTTTTTTTCCTAAGCTGAACTGTTCTGTTCTTTTTAATCAGTTTTTGTGTGGAGGCCATTCTATACTCCATATCATTTGTCTTGCTCTTCTCTCTTGTCTTTCCAATTTCTTTATTTAGATGGGGGCAAGGAAAAAATCCATGCAGTCTTTCAGATGTGGGTGAATTGTGGTTTATATAGTTGCATTATGATCATTCTGTCCCTTTCTTAATGATTCCTAACATTCTGTTGGCATTTTGACTGCCAATGCACATTGAGCAGATGGTTTTGGAGAGCTAGCCACAATAATTACAAGATTTTTTTCTGGCGTGGTGACAGCTCATTTAGTCATCATGTATGTATAGTTAGGATTATGTTTTTCAATGTGCGTTGCTGTGTATTTATCAATATTGAATTTCATCTGCCATTTTGTAGCCTAGCAACCCAGTTTTTAATATCCTTTTGTAAGTCTTCAGTCAGCTTTTCACTTAACTGTGTTGAGTGATTTTTGTATTGTCTGCAAACTTTGACACATCACTTTTTTACCCTTTTTTCCAGATCTGTTATGAATATATTGGCTAGCACTGGTCTCAGTACCGAACCCTACTGTTTATCACTCTGTGCTATGAATACTGACCATTTTTTCCTACCCCTTGTTTCCTATTTTTTATTCAGTTATTGATACACGAGAGAATCTTCCCTCTTATTCCATAACTACTTACTTTGCTTACCAGCCTTTGGTGAGTGACCTTGTCAAAGGCTTTCTGAAAGTCCAAGTACAGTACATGCACTGGATCACCCTTAACCATATGTTTGTTGGCATCCTCAGAAAAGATTTCCATTTACAAAAAGCCATGTTGATTCTTCCCTCAAAATTTTGGGATTAATCTGTGTGTCTGTTGAATCTCTTCTTTATTATTGTTTCAACCAGTTTGCCTGGTAAAGAAGTAGAAGACTATCTTCCTGAATCTGAAGTAATAAGAAAAAAATTGCTTTAAGATTCTGTAATAATGGCATCTCTCTCAAATAAATATTACATTAATTTATGAAACTGGCAACACTGTCTCTGGGGAGTGAATATAGTGAGCAAGACATTTTTTTCTTTACATGATTGTATTGCACACTAATGATCTACTATAGAGAAACTAATACAGTTGGTAACAAGTAGATATTCAGTCTTTTAATCCAGTGTTTGTACTCCTGTTATCTCAAAAGGTGATGCTGAAGTCTTGGATGAATTATGTCAACTAGTGGCTTACTGCAAGGATTTTTTTTTAATTAAAATGTTTTTGAACATAAGTAAAGAAGGCTGGACATGAAACAAGAAAATGGGCATTACTGAACTCTCCAGCAATGTGAGAAACAAATTTGTGCTAATTAAGAGAGAAAAGTGTATTTGTATAAATAGTGCAAAGCGAGTTTTTGCTAGCTATGGAGAAATTCTGAAAGCAGCACATATCAGAGAGAATTATATAATGATTGGTTCTACGTAGGTACATCATGAACTATTGTTTTGTAAAAACTTAAAAAACAACGAATAGTCTAGTAGCACTTTAAAGACTAACAAAACATGTAGATGGAATCATGAGCGTTCGTGGGCACAACCCACTTCTTCAGATGACCGAAGTATAATGAGTCTAGATCCAAGGATAAATAAGGGAAGGAGGAATGGGGAGGGAAGAGAAAGGCGAAGGGAGGAAGAAAAAGAGAGACAGTGAGTAGATAAAACTTAAAAAAAATAATTAGTCTAGGAGCACTTCAAAGACTAACAAAACATGTAGATGGTGAGTAGATAGTTCAAGTAGTTACAGTAGTCTGTTAAGAACCATTAGCACCTCCGTTTGTTTAAGTTATTAAAAGGTAGAAGATAGTATGTAAGTCATTCAGTATCCCTGTTTAGACCATTAGCATAAGAATTAAACTTGTGAATGAAATTAAGTTCCAGTTCTTCTCTGTGTATTTGGCTTGTGGAATTTGTCTGAAACAAAACGGCAACTTGAAGATCCATTAATGAGTGTCTAGGAAGATTAAAGTGTTCTCCAACAGGTTTTTGTGTGTTGCCTTTTCCTATAGCTGATTTGTGTCCATTAATTCTTTCCTGTAGAGATTGTCCAGTTTGGCCAGTATACATTGCAGTGGGGAATTGCTGGCATTTGATGGCATAGATCACAGTGGATGTGCAGTTAAACGAGCCTTTGATTTGGTGGCTGATGTCATTGGGTCCAGTGATGAAATCGTTAGTATAGATGTGTGTGCAGAGCTGGCAGCAGGGATGGGTTCCAGGATGATTGACGTAGCTGTGTTGCATGGTTACCAGAAAAAATTGGTTTGAGGTTAGGGGTTGTCTATAAGCGAGAATAGGCCTTTCCCCCAAGGCCTCTGAGGGTGAGGGGTCATGTTCCAGGATAGATTGTAGATAGTTCATAATGCGTTGAGGGGGTTTAAGTTGTGGACTGCAGGTGATAAGTGAAATTCTGTTGTTTTCTCTTCTGGGCCTGTCTTGAAGTAGTTCGTGTCTGGGTACTTTTTTGGCTCTGTTGATCTGTTTTTTCACTTCTCTGGGTGGGTATTTCATTTTTAAGAATGCTCTGTATAAATCCTGTAGGTGTTTGTCTCTTTCTGTGGGGTTGGAGCAAATACGGTTATATTTCCGTTTGTGAAAATGAATAAAAAGTTTTTTTAAAAGCTATCTTGTGAGTGGACTAAAGTATTTCAAAAAGTAATGGCTAACAGTGAATCCCCATCAAGTGAGTGTTTTTCTAGTGAGGTCTATAGGGATCTGTACTTGATCCAATGCTATTCAATATTTTTATTAATTATTTAGAATTACATATAAAACCATTACTGGTAAATGTTGCGGATGGCAGAAATATGGGTGGGGTGGTAAGTGACATAGACAGGTCACTGATATGTTGCTTTGTGGTGACTGGGTAAAAGCAAACAATATGTATTTAAATGCTGCCAAAGCCAAGAATTCATAAATCTATTTATATGTTTGAGAGTGTGTGCGTGTCTCTGTCTGTCCATGAGCCTGTCCAAGAACTCCTCCTAAACTGTAAGAGCTAGGACCATTAAATTTGGTATGTAGCTTCCTCTTATCCTAACCTAAAGTGAGGTAAGAGTTTGGTTGTGCCAGGAAAACAGGATGTGCCTGGAATGGAATTGTTTTCCATAACACAGAAAGGGAGGGGGCTGATAGGAGAGACAGTTATACTGCAGAATGACCAGTAGGGGCAGACACACTGCAGCGTGATCACAGGGGGCAGCTGCACCACAAAGAGACTGGCCAGGTGGGGACAGGGCTCTCCATATTTCTGGCCCCAGCCCAGGTAAGGGCCCCCTGGCCAAGCCCTTCCCCTGGCCCTCAACCACAGTACTGAAGTGGGGAGGCAGGAAACCCCGCCAGCCAGCAGCCCCTCAGGTGGACTGCTGAGGGCTGGGGCTGGGCCATGCAGCCCAACCCACTAGAGGAGCACCACCAGGGCTGGGCCACGCAGCCTTTCCTAATCCACCTCCTCCCGCCGGCCCTGGCCCCTCGTAGTCTCTGGAGGAGCTGGTGGCTGGGGCAGAGCACTGCAAACCCACCTTGTGGGCTGTCCCATTGAGCCCCCCACACCTTCCAGCCCCCTGTCCTGAGCTCACCACTTCCTGCCCTGAATCCTGTACCCTCCTACCGTGAGACCCCTCCCACTTCTCAGCCTTCATCCTTGAGCCCGTCCCACCTCCTTGCCCTGACTCTGGCACCTCTCCCTGCTGCCCTGAGCCTCCCCACACCCAACCGCTGCCCTGAGCCTTCCCACACCCAACCGCTGTCGTGACTCCTGCACCCCCCACCCTGCCATCCCCATACCCTGAAGGTCCTGAGCAACACCGAGAGTCTTCTAGAATAGGTATAAAGAAAGCAGGTCACATTCTCAGAATAAGCACTATATTCTGGAAAGTAGTGATTGAATAGTTAGAGGTCATGGGATACAGGTCATGGTTAGATGGTTCCCATTGAGGACTGGAGTAAAAAGGTGGTATTACCTCTGCGTATATCATTACTGGAATACTGAGTTCAGTTCTGGTGTTCACATCTGAAAATGATGTTGAAATGTTGATAAGGATTCAGAAGATAGCTACATTAACAATTTGAGGTTTGGAAAACTTGCTTTTCAGGGAGAGACTGAAAGCTCCATCTGTTTAATTTATAAAGTGGCTGGTTATCAGTTGTTCTCCATGTCCACTGAAGTTAGGACAAGAAGTAATGGGCTTAATCTACACCGAAGGAGATTTTTGTAAAATGTAGGGGAAAACTTCCAAAGTACAAGGTAGTTAAACTGTGGAATACGCTTTCTAATCTGTTCTTAACCTCCGTTGCTCATATACCTGTCAGGGATGATCTAAGTTTACTACTTCTTCGAGTGGTTGCTCATGTCCATTCAAATTAGGTGTGCGCACTGCGTGCACCGCGTCTTCCGGAGCGTTTTCCCTAGCGATACCTGTAGTGCCGGCAGGGTGCCCCCTGGAGTGGCGCCGCCATGGCGGGGCATAAGTACCCCTGCCGGCACTCCCCCACCTCAGTTCCTTCTTACCACCCATGACGGTCGTTGGAGCGTGTGTCTCTGTTAGAGCAGTTAATGATTCCTGTTTCTCTTAGTCTTGTAAATAGTTCCAAATAGTTCAGTTAGTTAGTTATAGTCTTTGTTTTTTCTTCTCCCCCTTCGGGGGTGAGGAATGCCAGGGCCGCAAGGCTTTAAGGCGTGCGCTGTCTGCGCAAAGTTTATGCCCAAAGGAGACCCTCACGACAGTTGTCTGAAGTGTCTGGGTGAGGCCCACCTTACAGATGCCTGTAAGATCTGCAAGTCGTTTAAGCTGCGCACTAAGAGGGAAAGAGACTCTCATCTAAAACTTCTCCTCATGGAGGCGGCTTTACAGCCAGCACCGGCTGGACACTCTGCGGTGCGCAGTGCACCGGCGTCCACGCACGATGCCCCATCTCGGGACCGGGCCTCGGTGTCGAGGGCTCGGCACCGTTCTCATTCTCCGGCACCGAAGAGATCAAGAATGTCCCGTGGTAGGTCTCCGAGCCGGAAGTCCAAGTCACGTCTACACCGCAGTGCCGAGTCTCCGGTGTGCACCGCCTTGTCTACCACTGTGCGGTGTAAGCAAGCGGGACGAGCATCCAGCCCAGGGCAGCTTCCTTCGCACCGCCCCTCCATGCTGGACACTTTTGAAGCGGCGCATGACCTTATTAGCCTCATTACCTTCTCTCCATCATCAGTTGAGGTGGAGAGGTTGAGGTCACCTTCGCCGGAGGCTGTGTTGGCACCAGCTTCCCTGCCGCACCGTCGTGACCAGACGGCACCGGTCGCCTATGCTGTGGGACCAGTACCGCTTGCTTCCACATCAGTGCCAGCCTCGGTGCAGGTCGCCAGGCTTCATTCGGTGCTCGACTGGGCTTGACCTCCCTCAGTGCTGGGACCTCTTCCAGACCCCGTCTTGACTGCACCGGTGCCCTATCACCCAGGCCTTGCGGCACCGTCTACGGCACCATCATTAGTGCCAGCGCTGAGCAGCTTTCCTGGGGTGCGGCTCCAGTCTTCAGCACCAGACCATTCAGCATCAGCCTCTTTGGCACCGGCGCAAGTTTCGGCACCGTTACAGGCACCGACATCGACCCCGTGGGCCATGCCAGTGCCACTGTCTCTGGTAACGTCGGTCTCTTCGGGATTCGTCTCGCAACCGGTACCGACTTCGACAGAGCAGCCATGCACTGTGTCGGCACCGCAAACGCAACCGGCATCGGTCCTGGTCCTCCCGGTGCCACAACTAGTCTATGTCTCTGCATTGGGACATGTACTCTTGGCACTGGGAACTGTCCTCCCGGTGCCGCAACCCCTCCGGGCACCGGGGGCCATCCTCCCCGTGCCGCAACTGGCACCGCAGCCGGCACCGGGACCTGTCTTCCCAGCACCGGCACGCCCTCATCGCTCGCACACGGGCAAACCCGAGTCTATGGCCAGGTTTGCCCCCCCCTTGGTGGCAGGGCATTCATCATCTGTGCCTCCCTGGCCTGAGTCTGACTACTTGTCGGATTCTGATGCGGCCTCATTGAGGTTGGAGTCCTCGGGAGTTTTCTTGAGTCATAGATCCCGTTCCCAGCACCGGCGTGATCGTCCGCGTATGCAGTAGACTTGGCCGCCTCAACCGCAATGGCCTTTCTGGACGCCATGGGCTTACCACCAGTGGCAGGTGCCTGTGCCCCCCTCTGTAGTGTCCGGTGTCTCGGGGCACCGAGCGCAACCATCGGCGTCACGACCCCCTCCTTCCCGCCAGAGGTCGGTTTCTGCGGATGCCGCTGCTGAGCCACAACCCCCGGTGCCGGAGCCACTTCCGCAAACGGTGCGGTCTGCCCAGCTGGCTCCTCAACCGGGCCCAGCGCTGGATCTGGTACCGATCCAGGAGTCGTCCTCATCTTCGTCTCCTGATGAAGCCCTGGCGGATCCCACACCGGTGTTGCCTACTATGGATGCTCGAGCGCACCAGGATCTGCTTAGGCATGTGGCCTCCAACCTGGGTGTCCCAGTGGAACCAGTAGTCGAGAACATCTCGAAGAACAACAGTTACAGGTAAGTAACCATTCTTTTCTTCCTGCCTCAGTGGAGGGGGCTGGACTTGATGGCTTCTCAAAGTCCCTTTCAGCCCTTCGTCTCTGTAATTCTGTATCATAAATGCTTATTGTTTGCTTGCACCCACAGATTATCCAGATTGCTCTGTCAGTGGCCTGTCCTTTTCAATGTTTATTATTTCTCCAGTTTTTGTGTCATCTGCATATTTTATCAGTGATGGTATTATATTTTTCCAGGTTTATTAATAATTGTGTTAACTAGAGTAGAAACATTAACTGATCCCTATGAGACCCTACTAGAAACACACTTATGTGAGGCTCATTACTAATTTATATTACATTTTGAGGCTCGTCAGTATAGTCCATTTAATGTGTGCTTTGTTAATTTTATATCATATTTTAGTTTTTTAATCAAAATGTTATGTGATTACTAAATCAAGTAGTAAGTTGCTCTTGGCTTCATTGATTGTGCCATTGACTATGGCTACTTGAAGCGTAACTGTTGAGACACTTTTCTGATCCCTTGTTGTTCTGATGCCTCAAAGTGAGGTTACTATCATGCACATATCTATTGTCAGGTATAGCTGTAGAGTTTCACATTGAACTAGACCACTGAAGCTAATGTTCAAAAACAGCAGTTCCCAACCACCAGTCCCTGGACCGCTGGCTGCTGGGCCCCAGTGGCTGCCACAGCTCAAGTCAGCTGTTCTCGTGGCTCTGGGGGCTGGGCTGGGGAGAAGCATGTGGCTGAGCTGGAAGGTGGATCTGGTTGTAGGTTCTCCTCCTCCCTCCCTTACTGCAGTGCACCTGCAAGGGAGCCTGAGCACTGGGAAGCCTCCACCTCCCCTGTGCGTGGCCCAAACAAACAAGCAGCACACGATGCTGTTAAAGTGGGGCCCCCTGCCTACCTGCCACATATGTGCTTTCTTGACGCACATGCTGCATAGTCTCAGCCTTGTCCCCTCCAGGCTTCCTTGCTCGGCGACTGTGCGGTGGCTTCACTCCTGTGAGGGAGGGGAGCGATGATCGCTGTTGTGACTTGCCCACATCTCCCTGCCCCCCTCCCAAACAAGTTTGCTGCGGTCAGGTCTTGGAGCAGCTGCAGCTTCCCCCGTGATGAGGCGAGAGTGGCGGCAGCGCTGCCCAATGTGTTTGTAAATGCATCACAAAGAGGTGTCACAGAATGAGGAAAGTAAGCAGGTCTGTTGGCTCAGTGCCCAAAGTGCCTGGAATAAATAAAACTCAAACAATCGAAAAAATCAGTCCAGAAAACGGCTCATCAATGTCTGCGGTAACAAAACTTTCAAACACTGGGACATCAACATCCCTGCTGAAGACAAAATGTAACAATCGCCTTTTAGCAAGGATGGGTGGTGGTGTAGGGTGACTATGGTGTCAAGGCAAAGAAGAGCACTTGAACATCCACAGCATCTTTAGCTTCAGGAAGACAAAACGTAAAAAAAGTAATGGTGGGGCCCTGAAAGGGGAGGGGGGGCATGATTGCTCTAGGCAAGAGCCTCGCAGACCCAGGGGGCCCAGTGGTCCAGCAGCCTCCAGGCTTAGCTCTGGAGGCCAAGAGGGAGGCGGGAAAGGGGCAAAGAGAAAGCGGCCCAGAGGAGGTTGGGTCAAGGGGCCCTGCAGCGTGGCAGAGTGTGGCTGCAGCCCTGCGGCTAGCGTGGGGCTATGCGTGTGTGAGACAGACTGTTAGAGTTGGACTGGTAATGTTTTCTTTGCATATTTGCATATTCATTATTTGCATAACGAATATGCAAATAAAACGTTGCAGGTCCACCAAAAGTTTGTTAATGGGTTTGCCAGTCTGCAATATAAGAAAGTTTGGGAACCACTGTGCAAAGAAATAGCAGTGTGAGACATTGTGTCCTAGGAAGCAGTTTAGGTAGCTAGCCCTAGCTATTGCCTATACCAAACATCCATGGAGTTATTTTTTAGTGCTCAAGGTGAGCTAATGTTTATGTTCCAACTATAATCTGATCTCACTCTGTGAAGAATTATCAGCTTCCTCTGTCTCAAGTCTCATCTAAGGGGGTGTGCCCCTGCAAGCCTTCTTGATGCCTTCACATCACGAGACTGCATTTTGCAATGAGAAAATCAAGGGAGTCCATTCTAATGTGGGACTGCACCACAGTGTCCCCATATGCAATCTCTACAAACAGTTCATTTTCTTTCTGCTCATTCATTTCAGCAACTCTGGCTCGGTTGAATTCAGAACGCCATTAGCTGCTTGCTCTAATTTCATCATAAAGAACTGAAGGATAATTCAGAGGACAGTGTACCTGCTTTGAAGATTTCCAGGCACTGATATCTCTGATTCATTATGTGCAGTCGCTCCAAGACTATATAGGAATAAGGCACTGCCTCATTAACTGACTAAGTAGCAAGGTTCAAGAGGTTATTTCAACAGTCCAGTGTTTCTTCAAACTTTGGAAAATCAACCCTAGTGAATCCAGGAATTACAGTAGGAAAAAATTGAGGAGGGTTAAAATGGTGTAAAAACAAAGCACAAGAAATTATTTGTGTACCATAAGTAAGAAAGTTACAATAGAAGAACTGAAGTATAAAAAATGATGTAATGTTTATATTATTTTTTCAAATCATTAGGAGTATCTCAAGGTGGCATTTGTTTTGGGATTCTTTAGTCTTCATACATGACAGTTTTAATAATTTTTTAAAAGAAAGGAAATTACTGGACTAAAAAACTGTATTAAGATTGAGAGTACATATCGGTAATCTCAGGATATAAAATATTATAGGGTTGTGATATTTCAGAAACAAGCTAGTACAAATCTAGGAAAGCTACAGATAATGAGAGACACAAAATACATCTAAGCATAAGAAAATATAGAAATGCATCCTGGAGCCTCAACAGTGGTTCCATATTTTGGATTTCTGATGTTGGTAATTCTTGTCCTGTGAATAATTTTAATATATCTACAATGCTTTATATTCTTAAATTACTGATACATGCTTTCTACCTGAACTCTAAACAGATTTTTTTGGGGGGGGTGTAGTAGCATTTTTCCCAGAAGCCTGGCTTCTGTCTTTGTAGATATACAACGGAGGTCCTTGCAGATCTGGTGGAACTTTTTGCAAAAGTTAAGGGTGCTGTTCCTAATGTAATTTACTATGTTGGAATTTAGATAGGACATTTATAGAATGTGAGCAGGATATATGGCTCCATAAATATTCCTGTATTGTTTGTTTACATTTTTCTTCATTTAGTCTGTTAAAATACAGAGTTGTACTCCACTTTAGTGGTGGGCATTCAATCAACTGCACTAAATTGATGCAAAATTATTTGAGTCACTTATATTGATTTTATTTTTCTTAGACAAGTTTAATATGTAAGTGTTACATCATGGTGGTTTTAGTCCTAATTTTGTTTAGTTCTGACAAGTAGTCTTGATGATTAATTCGATAATGGACACTGAATTAGCAAGATAATATTAATTTGCCTTTGCAAAGTGGTATACTCTGAAAACTAGTTGAAAAAAGCATGCGGAGTTCTGTATTCATTTATGTTTAGTTGTAGAAATAAAAAGATGGGGGAAATTCTAACTACCAGTTCTGTATTGTTTCACAGAATAACTGGGCTATGTCTACACTAGAGGGTTTTTGCACAAAAACCTGTGGAGTGTCTACACCTCAAGCGCATTTTTGCGCAAAAAAAAATACAGCAAATCGACAGGACAGAGGGCTTTTGCTGGTAGAGTTATTCTTCTTCCCACGAGGAATAACTCCTTTTTGCTCAAGAGTTCTTGCGCAAAAAAGTGTGTGTGGATGCTCAACAAGGGTTTCTTGCACAAAAGGAGCCTATCAGAAAAAGCACAGATGCTCTGATGGCCATTCTATGAATGGCAATTAGAACTTTCTTGTTCAAGAGTGTCCATGCAGTGTGGACGCTCTCTTGTGCAAAAGTACATCGCTTTTGCAATGTGCTTTTGAGGTGTGGATGCACTTTTGCACAAGAAGCTTTTTGCGGAAGATCTCTTCTGCAAAAAGCTTCTTGCGCAAAAACCCTGAAGTGTAGACAAAGCCCTAGTGTAAAAGCAATTCTTCATGAAAAATACTTTGGAATTGATAACCCTCATAAACAAGCACACGCTATGGAATTTTAGTTAACTTTCCACTGAAAGAATGACACTACTATCTTTGTAAAATACCACCAGGAATGGCTCAGGAGAGAGCATTTTGGAATCATACAACAATCTGGGATTCTCCCCCTGTTGGCATCAGGTTCTGACACGTCTTGTTAAGCATATTCTTGTTAACACTACTGATAGATAAGCTTTCAAACCAATTTCAAATTGCACAGCAATGGAAGAATTGTAAATGGATTGATGAGTGTTTAGAAATAAAGTGTACTAATTATAATTGTTCATTGATTACATCACAGGTACTGTAAGAATTGAAATGTTCAGGAACATGCAAAATGCAGAAATCATCAGGAAAATGACTGAGGAGTTTGATGAGGTATAGTATATAAATATTTACACGGAAGAGTTTTTTAAAACTGGAAATGTAAGATTGCAATATATTTTCCTTCAAAACTGCGTAATTTTGTTTAATGGACACTGGGGCTTTTCAGATACCACTGGAATTTATTTTAATGGATAAGCAATATCTGAGTGCAAGAAACTATACTGCCTGAGAGAGGACATACAGATGAAATGACAATTTAAACAAGTAGAGAAAAAGTTGGCATTAGCACGAGAAAAAGTATATAAAGAGACTAGCAGAGGAATAGAAAGAAACTATTCAAAATGTGTAATGGGTAGTTTCTAGAAACATTAATCAGACACAAAAGGACACTTTCAAAAAATCATCCCCATCATCCCCTGAAGTCAATGATACTTCTGAAATAGGGGTAGGATCAGCCACTGGTGGCTAGAGGATAATTGTAGTAAGGGGTCACAAAAGGAAGGAATCTTGCCCCAAGAAATGTTATTTTTGCATCATGGAGCTGTGTATGGAGTTTGGTGTTCTTCAGCCTTGATTGGTTTAGATGCTCAGTGTGTGAGGGTGGGAAATCGAATGGCTATTGACAGCTGAGAGATGTCCAGACAGAATTCTTGAAACTCAAAAGGAGGAGAATCAGTGTTGGAGATGGGAAGTTGAAGAGTGGAGGAAAAGGAATGGCAGGGCTTTTCAAGCGCTTTTCTATAACTAGTGGGGACACTTAAGGTAGGTGTGATCCTTTATATGGGTCAGATAGTAGCAGGCTTTGATCTTTGCCTCAGGAAATATACAGTAACTCAGTTATGTCAAAATCAGTCTTTTCTTTGTCCATCTTCCTTTCCTTTTCTCTTCCAAACATGAAGTAATACGAAAATGGTTTCTCATAAGCAGGAGACAAGGTGAGTGAGATGATATCTTTTACTGGACCAATTTATACAGAGTTCTTTTTCATAAACATAGCATTCTGAGGATATTTACATTTATCACACTCAAACAAAATACACAAGGTAATACACACCACAAATGAAATAACACAGATCCAAAGTGCATGAGATTAATGGAATTTCAGAAGGTAGGAATGTAAAAGACCTATCAGATAACCAAAAGTTGCAAGCAGTGGAGTTTTCACCACTTTATTTGGGGGACTACTCCACAGTGTAATTCAGTTAATTCCCTTGAGGTATTTCCTGATATTCCACTTACATTTTGTTTCTCTAAAGATAGCATCAGTACTGCATTTTTAGTTGCAGTACTGAGACTTCCAATATGAAACAGAGTCGTTCAGCTGAAGAGTTTTGTGGATTCCTTGTTTGAGCCTTTGAGGTTGTCAGCCGATGGTCAGGGCAGTGCATGTGTGTATGTTACACCCGAGTCTTCAACTGCTGAGACACAAGGCCCCGTCACAGTGGGCAGTCTAGGTGAGACTGACAGGTGCCCCGAGGAGTTTAACGTCCGTGTCTTTACCGCTAGGATCGGGATCCTTTCGCGGCGGGCAGCCAACAGGCGGACAGACGCCCCAGAGTTTACAGGGAGAGCTTATTACACCTCAGATTTTGACTGCTAGGATACACGATCCCTTCGCAGCGGGCAGCCTGGGGAGGCTGAGAGATGCCCCAACGGATCTGTCCCCTGGAAGCGACACGATCCAACGCTCAAACTCTCCCTATATCTGTCCCTTATGACCGGCTGGAGTTCTTTTTAAAATTGTGCTTGGTTCTGTTACAGCAACTGAAGGAGTCAGGTCACAGCTTAAATAGTTACTATTTTATTGTTACAGGGTAGACTTAGCTGTTAAATGCTACTACTGTGTTACAGATAACACAGTCACTACAAAGGACAGGACAGAAATTACACTAATAAATCACTTACAGGTACCATGAAACCCTTTTGGTTCTCTGAGCTCTTATTAAATGCATGCAAAATAGACACCTAGCAGGTATATATTCTCACCCCTGCGTTCCAGACTTGGCGTGGCCAGCGTCTTTCTCTCAATCCCTCGGGAAGAAGTAGGGCGAGGTTGGGCGTCCCACAGACCTCGGGAGACAACCAATACCTGCCAGCAGGTGTGGATGATTGGAGCTCAAATGGGGTGGGCTACTAAACCCCTCTTTATACCCCTTGGGTCACGTAGGCTTCTTCCTGGTCTCAAGTGGCCAATTAGGAAAAATGGCTTTGAACGCCAAGTTTCCCACGAAGGGTGCAAAGCATAATTCACACCTGGGAAAATGCAGACAATGGGCACCTCTGGTATGTGATGGGTGAAGATTCCTCTCCTGGGGCAGTGCAGGCATGTCAATTACTGGTACTAGCCATAAGGGCGGCGGGAGGCCCCGTGTCATCAGCTAGCCCGTTTACTGTCTGGTTTCTGTTTATGGTAGAGTCAGGGACAGGCAGCACACCTGCGTTCCCAGGGCATCAAAGGTTGACTGCCTTTCTCTTGCTCTCTGTGGGGGAGGGAGAAACAAGATGGGGTTCATGTCTGGCTACAGAGGTACAGAAGTGTTAGACAGTGAGCAAGGCCATTCTTCTTAAAGTATTTGTTGATGTTTATTCTAGCTAGGGTGCACATGCATGTTAGCCAAAACATTTTTCCCCAAGCAGCTAGTTGTAGGGTTGCTCTGGGCACCCCCTGGAGTGGAGCTGAAATGGCACCTGCCAACCCCCCCACCTCAGTTCCTTCTTTTGGCCAGTGATGGTTAGCTGGGACTCCCCATTGCTCTTGTAAGCAAGTGCAGCAGCACGTTTCTTTTTTCATAGTATATTTGTTATAGTTATTAGTTAATTAGTTTAAAAAAGTTATAGTAGTTTGTTTTAGAGTAATTAAGTGGAAGGTCTTTCTCCCTCCTCTGTGCTTTGGCACCAGGGCACGCCCAGGTCTCCAGGTTTTAAAGCTAGTGGATTTTGTGGTAAGAGTATGCCCAAAAGTTGACCCTCACACTTCTTGCTTAAAGTGTTTGGGAGAAGGGCCTCAGAAGGATAGCCCTATACATTGGAAGATAGGGATCAGCACCTGAAGGTCCTGTTAGTGGAGGCAGCTCTTCAAGCTCAACCAGATTGTGTGCCGGTGGACTTGGAACCGAATGGCGCCTCATCGGTTTGCAGCACACCGACGCCATCAGTGCACAGCCTGTGCACCCAGCTCCTACTACATTTAAACTGTAGAGCTGCAGTAGGTATAGCTCGTGGACCTGGTGGGAGCTAGGATTGAGCATCTTCCCTTATCAACTAATCATGTAGTTGGTGCAAATTTTATCGACTAGATGATTAGTCAGTTACCTGCCTCTTAACTTCCACTCCGGCACCAATGGGGACACTGGTGCTGACATCATTCCCGGCACCGTTGATGCTTGTAGCACTGTCACAGTCCACCATTGATAGCCAATAACTTTGGCACCAGCGGTTTCCACTGAAGCTGGGCACAGACAATTTTTCCGCTGGTTTCTACCATCTCTTTGTCCTCCTCCAATGAAGCACTGTTGGGCTCAACTCCAGCCCCAGTCTTGGAGGACAATAAGGTACTGCAGCAACTCCTCAGGAGAGTGGCACAAGGTCTCGATGTGCAGGCAGAAGAAGTTTTGGAGGATACAGATCCAGTGGTAGACATTTTGTCTTCCTTGGTGCTGGGGTGATTTCCAGTCCCACTTATCAAATCGATAACAAACACAATCAAGGCCTTGTGGCAAACGCCAGCCTCTATACCACCAACTGGTAAAAGGAATGAAAGACATTACTTTGTTCCATCTCACGGTTTTGAGCATTTATATACTCACTCACTTGTCTCCTAAGTACCTGATACGGGAGTGGTGGGGGGTGATGGCAGGGTTTTCAAGACCCAAGATTAGGATGGCCAAGAGACTAGACCTATATGGACATAATGTTTATTCCACTGGGAGCTTACAGCATGTGTTGGTTAGAAGATAGGAGTTCAAGGCTTGCAGCTCATTGTTTAAATTTACGGAACTGCTCCCCCAAGACTCCAGAGCCGAGTTTCCCGCCCTTGTTGAAGAGGGCTAATGTCCTGGACTTCGGTACAAGCAGCGTTAGGTTATGGCCACAGGAATAGCCTTGCATAAGGGCGCACTGCTACAGATGTCTGGTTGCCCTTTGAAGTCCAACAGACAATCCAGAACCTCCCATTTGGGGGCAATATCCTGTTTTCAGAGAAAACTGACAAAAAGCTGTATAAACTAAAGGATTCCCAAACGACACTTAGCTTATTGGGCCTACATACACCCTTTACTCAGAGGAGGCTTTTCACACCCTGTCCTCAGTTCTGGTTCTACCTGCCACAAAATTGGCAGGATGGATTCTAGAGAAGGAATAGAAATGGCCGTGGGCGACAGCCTCAGCAACAGAGCCAAGGTTCTAATTAATCCAAGCTCGCCTGTGGTCATAAATAGCTATTTTGAAGGTACGGTAGAGGGCACTGTACCAGTCATTACCATGGATCCTTCCTGTTTTGTTTTGTCTTTCCCTTTATTCCATTTTTACCATGCATAAACCAGCATTTCCACAGACTGCTGGATACAGTGCATGATACAGATGGGATATCATGTTCAATTTCCTCCCCCATTGTCCCTCTTCAGGAACCCTTCTCACAAGGAGCTTCTGTGTCAGGAGGTGCATGTACTTTTATATATAGGAGCAGTGGAGGAGGTTTCTCTGGAATTTTGGGGTGAGGGGTTCTACTCCCGCTATTTCATAATTTCGAAAGCCAAAGACAGATTCTGGCCCATTCTGCATCTGTGCAATCTCAACAAGTTCATAAAGAACCACAAGTTCTGCATGGTCTCCCTGGCATCCATTATCCCCTCAGTGGATCTGAACGATTGGTCCTGCCTAGAGCAGGGGGCTGGACTTGATGACCTCCTGAGGTCTCTTTCAGCTCTATGGTTCATGATTGGTATGCTTCCCTCAATTTGAGGGATGTGTATTTCCACATTGCAATTTACCGCCCTCACAGGAAGTAGCTAAGACTTCTGATAGGCAATCAACATTATCAGTTCACAGTTCTCCCCTTTGGCCTTTCCTTGGCACCTGGGGAGGCATAAAGATCTTCCGCAAAAAGGGGTTTTTGCACAAAAAGGCAACTGCTTGTTTTTGTGCAAAAACCTCTTGCACAAAAATGGACCAGAAGAGTTTATGCAAATGAAGCATGAGAAAATGCTAATCCGCCCTTCATTTGTATTGCTTCTTCTGGCAAAGCTCGTAGTATAGACATAGCCAAAGTGCATGGCAGTGGCGGCAGCCTTCCTACACCGCCATCACATGCAGGTGTTTCTATAGCTGGACGATTAGCTCATCAAGGGCTGCTCCAGGGGCTGGATAGAGGCTCAGGTGACACTGATTAGTCACATTCAACAAGCTAGGCCTCCTGCTCTCTCCCCAATTCAGAGTATAGCATTTATGGGGGCAGTCCTAGACTCCGCACAAGGAAGAGTGTATCTTCCACTAGAACACTTTCAGAGCATATCCACCATTATTCATAGTCCCACCTGTGAGGCCACTATGTCCTGGTTTTAACAGACATACAACAGCAGTCTATTATATAAGCAAACCAGGGTGGCATGCTCTTCTCCCCTATGCCTGGAAGCCCTTAGGTTATGGAACCTGTGTATTGCAGTCGGTACACATATAAGTAGAGTAACTCCTAGGCACGCAGAATGACTTGGAGGATACACTCAGCCGCTTCTTTGTCTCATGAGTGGTCCCTCCCTCCACTGGTTGCCCAGTCAGTCTTTTGGAGGTGGGGCTCTCCCCACATTAACCTTTTTGAAACTCAGCACAATCAGAAGTATCAACTTTTCTGTTCATTCCAGAGCTTCATCCCAGGCTCCTGTGGGGGATGCATTTCTCATTGTTTGGGGGAAGCAGCTATTGTGTGGTTTTCCTCCCATTCCCCTGATTCACAGGGTACTAAAAATCAGACAGGACCAAGCCCAAGTCATCCTCATAGCTCTGGCCTGGGCACATCAACATTGGTACACGACCCTGCTAAACATGTCAGTGGAGCCCTCATTTATGCTGCCCCCAACTCTGGACCTTCTGTCACAGGATCAGGACTGTATCCTACACCCCAATCTTGAGTCTCTCCACCTCACAGTGTAGAAGTTGAGTGGGTAAACCGCATGAAACTCTCTTGCTCAGAGCAAGTGATACAGGTCCTTCTGGGTGGTAGAAAACTCGCTGCGAGAACTACATATGCTTCAGCCTTGGGCTGAGGAGCACACTTGGGTGATCTGCAGACATAGGCTCTGGGGTCACAGGATGAGATTCTTCTCCACATCAATGTCTAGTTGTTCAAAACAGTTCATTTGGTCTGCCAGACCTTTCATGCTATTATGTAAGGTCACAGTTCTGAAAGACACTACCACAACAATGTTCTGTATCAACAAGCAAGGTGGAGCTCATTCATTGCTCCTCTGCCGAGAGGCTCTCCTACTATGAGATTTCCATATAGTTACATCCAGCTGGAAGTGTCCTATTTCCTGGGAGTGCGGAACATGATAGCAGATCATTTTAGCGGGTCGTTTCGTAATCACAGATGGTTCGTAAACCAGGATGTCCTGCATTCCATCTTCCACAGATGGGGGTTTCCCCAACTCAACCTGTTTGCCAACAAAGACAACAGGAAGTGCCCCATGTTCTGCTCTTTTGAGAACCACAGCCCATGCTTCATGTGGGACACATTCATGCTTCTGTGTGAATTGTCTGATGTATGCGTTTACCCTGATCCAAATCATACAGGGTCCTTCTCAAAATCCACGGGGATAGGGCATGGGGTGACCTTACTAGCTCCGGCATGGCTTCATCAGCATTGGTACACCTTACTCCTGGAGTTATCAGTGGACACCTCAGTAGAACTCCCTCTCTACCAAGAAACAATCACGCAGGTTCATGGTTGTCTCTTTGATCTGGACCTCATAGACTCATAGACTTTAAGGTCAGAAGAGACCATTATGATCATCTAGTCTGACCCCCTGCACAATGCAGACCATAGAATCTCACCCACCCTCTCCTAGAATAATCTTCTCACCTATATCTCAGATATTGAAGTCTTCGAGTGGTTTAAGGACCCCAAGATGCAGAGAATCCTCCAGCAAGTGATCCATGCCCCATGCTACAGAGGAAGGCGAAAAACCTCCAGGGCCTCTGCCAATCTACCCTGGAGGAAAATTCCTTCCCGACCCCAAATATGGCGATCAGCTGAACCCTGAGCATGTGGGCAAGACTCACCAGCTAGACAACCAGGACCAATCCCAACTAGATCAACCCAGCCAGGGCCTTGTCAAGCTGAGACTTAAATACCTCTAGAGATGGAGACTCCACTACTTCCCTAGGTAACCCATTCCAGTGTTTCACCACTCTCCTAGTGAAATAGTTTTTCCTAATATCCAACCTAGACCTCTCCCACCACAACTTGAGGCCATTGCTCCTTGTTCTGCCATCCGTCACTACTGAGAACAGCCTTTCTCCATCCTCTTTGGAACCTGCCTTCAGGAAGTTGAAGGCTCCTATCAAATCCCCCCTCACTCTTCGCTTCTGCAGACTAAACAGACCCAACTCCCTCAGCCTCTCCTCATAAGTCATATGCTCCAGCCCCCTAATCATTTTGGTTGCCCTCCGCTGGACCCTCTCCAATGCGTCCACATCCTTTTTGTAGTGGGGGGGCCCAGAACTGGACACAATACTCCAGATGTGGCCTCGCCAGAGCCGAATAAAGGGGAATAATCACATCTCTGGATCAGCTGGCAATGCTCCTCTTAATGCAACCTAATATGCCATTAGCCTTCTTGGCTACAAGGGCACACTGTTGACTCATATCCAGCTTCTCATCCACTGTAACCCCCAGGTCCTTTTCTGCAGAACGACTACTTAACTGGTCGGTCCCCAGCCTGTAACAATGCTTGGGATTCTTCCGTCCCAAGTGCAGGACTTTGCACTTGTCCTTGTTGAACCTCATCAGATTTCTTGTGGCCCAATCCTCCAATTTGTCTAAGTCACTCCGGACCCTATTCCTGCCCTCCAGCATATCTACCTCTCCCCCTAGCTTAGTGTCATCCGCAAACTTGCTGAGGGTGCAATCCATCCCCTCATCCAGGTCATTAATAAAGATATTGAACAAAACTGGTCCCAGAACCGAACCTTGGGGCACTCTGCTAGAAACCGACCGCCATCCTGACATCGAGCCGTTGATCACTACCCGCTGGGCCCGGCCTTCTGGCCAGCTTTCTATCCATCTTACCGTCCATTTATCCAATCCACATTCCCTTAACTTGCTGGCAAGAATGTTGTGGGAGACCGTATCAAAAGCCTTGCTAAAGTCAAGGTTTATCACATCCACTAACTTTCCCATGTCCACAGGGCCAGTTACCTTATCATAGAAGCTAATCAGATTGATCATGCACGACTTGCCCTTTGTGAATCCATGCTGACTATTCCTAATCACTTTCCTCTCTTCCAAGTGCCTCAAAATGGATTCCTTAAGGATCCCTTCCATGATTTTTCCAGGAACTGAGGTAAGACTGACCGGCCTGTAGTTCCCTGGATCGTCCTTCTTCCCTTTTTTGAAGATGGGCACTACATTTGCCTTTTTCCAATCATCCGGGGTCTCTCCCGATCTCCACGACTTTTCAAAGATAATGGCCAAAGGCTCCTCAGTGACATTTGCCAACTCCATCAGTACCCTCGGATGCATTAAGTCCGGACCCATGGATTTGTGTACATTTAGCTTTTCTAAATAGTTCCTAACCTGTTCTTTACCCACTAAGGGCTGTCCATCTTCATCCCATCTTGTGTCACTTAGCGCATTAGTCCGGGAGCCCACCTTGTCCGTGAATACAGAGGCAAAGAAAGCATTGAGTACTTCAGCTTTCCCCACATCATCTGTAACTAGGTTACCTCCTTCATCCAGCCGCACACCCTCTCTGATCACCTTCTTGTTAACATGCCTGTAGAAACCTTTCTTGTTATCCTTCACATCCTTAGCCAGTCGAAATTCCAATTGCGCTTTCGCCTTCCTGATAAATCCCCCGGCATTCTCGAGCTATACATTTAAACCCCTCCCTGCTCATTTGTCCCTGTTTCCACTTTTTGTAAGCTTCCTTTTTGTGCTTAAGTTCACCAAGGATTTCCCCCGTAAGCCAATCCGGTCTCCTACCATGTTTGCCTCTCTTGCTAGGCATTGGGATGGTTTCTTTCTGTGCCTTGAATAAGGCTTCTTTAAAATACTGCCAGCTGTCCTGGACTCCCTTTCCCCTTCATGTTAGCATCCCAAGGGATTCTTCCCATCAGGTCTCTGAGGGAGTCAAAATCTGCTTTTCTGAAGTCCAAAGTGTGTATTTTACTACTCTTTTCTTCCTTTGGTCAGGATCCTGAAATCTACCATCTCATGATCACTGCTTCCCAGGTTGTCACCCACCTCTACTTCCCCTATTAGTTCCTCCCTGTTTGTGAGCAGAAGGTCAAGCTGCGCACGGCCCCTGGTCGGATCCTTCACCACTTGTACCAAGAAGTTATCCCCAACATTCTCCAAAAACTTCCTGGATTGCCTGTGTACTGCCGTATTGGTTTCCCAACAGATGTCAGGGTGATTAAAGTCCCCTACAAGAACCAGGGCCTGCGCTCTGGAAGCTTCTCTCAGTTGTCCGAAGAAAGCCTCATCTACCTCATCCACCTGATTCGGTGGCCTGTAGCAGACACCAACCACATCACTGCTGTTTGCACCTCTAAACTTAACCCATAGACTCTCAACAGGTTTTTCTCCCTCTATATACTGGAGTTCAGAGCAACCATAGTGCTCTCTTACGTATAGTGCAACTCCTCCTCCTTTTCTCCCCTGCCTGTTCTTCCTGAACAGTCTATACCTTTCCATGATAGCGCTCCAGTCATGCGAGTCATCCCACCAAGTCTCTGTTATCCCAATTAAATCATATTTCTTGGACTGGGCCAGGGCCTCCAGTTCTTCCTGTTTGTTGCCTAGGCTTCTCGCATTAGTGTACCAGCACCTCAGATAACCAGTTGATCACCCCATCATCTCCATTCGAATCAGGGGTCCTCCTTTCTTGCTAGTTCCTCTTTGCATTCCTTCCCGGTATCCAACTTTCCCACTCTCCTCAGCGTGTTGGTCACCGTCCCCCAACGAACCTAGTTTAAAGCCTTCCTCACTAGGTTTGCAAGCCTGCCCGCAAAGATGCTCCTTCCTCTCTTCGTTAGGTGGATCCCATCTCTTCCTAACAATCCTTGTGCCCGGAACAGTGTCCCATGGTTGAAGAAACCAAAGCCCTCTTTGCGACACCACCTGCGTAACCACGCATTTACGTCCTCAATTCGACGATCCCTGCCCAGTCCTTTCCCTTCAACCGGGAGGATGGACGAGAACACCACTTGCGCTCCGAATTTTTGGGTCCTTCTTCCCAGCGCTACATAATCTGCAGTAACCCGCTCAAGGTCGTTCTTGGCTGTATCGTTAGTTCCCACGTGGAGAAGCAGGAAGGAGTAGCGATCCGAAGGATTGATCAGCTTGGTAAGCCTCTCAGTCACATCCTGAATTCGAGCTCCCGGTAAACAGCACACCTCTTGAGATTCCAGGTCTGGACGGCAGATGGATGGCTCAGTCCCTCTTAGGAGGGAGTCCCCGACCACCACCACCCGTCGTCGTCTTTTGGGGGGGGTGGTCGTGGAACCCCCATCCCTAGGATTACGCATCCCATGTCTTCCAGTAGATGGTGTTCCCTTACGGTTTCTTCCTTGTGAGGTCCCTTCCGAAGCATTCACCACCGCAGAGCCTGTGGAGAGAGCCTGAAAGCGATTACTTACCTGTATAGCATTGGGGGATTCCCGTGCTGGCCTTTTTCCCCTTCTAGAAGTTACATGCTGCCAGTTCTCTTCCTGGTCCCATACTGCCCTCTCTGGCTCTTCCGCCTGCCGTGCTTGTAGGATTAACCGCTGCCTTCTATCGAGGAAGTCTTCATCCTCTCTGATGGAGCGTAGGGTCGACACTTGGGCCTCCAGTCCTCTTATTTTTTCTTCCAAAATGGTGACCAGCTTGCACCTCATGCAGATGAAATCCATTCTTTCTTCCGGGAGGAAGGCAAACATGGCACACGCTGTGCAGATAACAGCAGCAGACCTATCGCCTTCCATCCCTGCTGACCTGGAAAAAGGATGAAAAGAAAAAACAAACAAACAGAACAAAAAAAACCCACACCACACGCAAGAGAACCTCGTGCCCTTCCCAACTCCCTCTCTAAACTCCCTGTTAGCAGTCACCTGTTCGCAAGCTCCTTGGTCGCTTGCCCACTGCCTTATAAAGCCCTGGGTTACCTGAAAGTCCCTCCCCCAACCAAGGCTCAACCAATCAGCAGAGGCTTCTAGAATTCAAACTTAACTAGAAGCCAACAGTTTCCACCTGCCACTCACAGCACACACTCCATGAAGGACAGGGGAAGTGAAGAAAAAAAAAAGCCTCACTCCCAAACATAGGGGAAACAAAAACCAGACAAACAATCAAACAAAAAACACGCCAGCCCTCACTCACAACAAGCAGCTCATCACACAGCAAGAAAGCCCCAAACACAACACTCACTTCCCTCAAGAGTCCTCTATCTCCTTCTTTTCTACCTGGAGAACTCCCTCTCTAAAGCCTCACTCACAACAACAGAAAAAAAAAAACCCACACCAAACAAACCACCACACACCAGCCCTCACTCACAAACACAAACTCAGCACACAGTAAGAAAGCCCCAACAACACAACACTCACTTCCCTCAAGAGTCCTGTATCTGCTTCTCCTTTACCTGGAGAACTCCCTCTCTAAACTCCCTGTTAGCAGTCACCTCCAGGCCCTCCATTTCATGGCTTGCAGACTTCATGGCTAAGTCCCTTGGTGCTCCAGTGCCTCTCAGCTGGTGAATCAGGTGCTTCTAGGCATGAGAAAACCATCCACCGGTGCCACTTACCTTGCTCAGTGAAAGAGGTTCTTGTTCTGGTGCACCCAGCATTGACTAGAGCCATCCCAGGCACCTGTTTCGGCTGTCCTGGACTACTTGCTCCATCTGAAGGAGCAATGACTAACAATGTCATCCATCAGGGTTCACCTGGGTTATTTCAGTTGACAAGTATTCACCAACCTCATGGTAGCACACTTTCTCTCAAGGGCTTAAAAAGGCTCTGCCCCCACTCATGACCACCCCTACCAACATGGAATCTTAACTTGATCTTCTCAAGACTTCAAACCCATGACTCCCTCCTCTATATCTCATGGAAGGTGGCATTTCTAGTGGCCATTACATCATCTAGGAGGGTGACAGAGTTGAAAGCCCTAACGTCTGAACCCCCTTACACTATCTTCCACAAATATAAGGTACAGCTTAGGCTGCACCTAGCCTTCCTGCCCAAAGTAGTGTCCCAGTTCCACATGGACCAGGGCATGTTTCCGGTGACCTTTTTCCTGAAACTGTACAGCAGTGCGCATCAAGTATACTCCCTGGATGTCTGCAGGATGCTGGCATTCTACGTTGACCGCACAGGATTTTTCAGAAAATTGACCCAACTTTTTGTTTCTCTCACTGAAAGGTCTTCCAGTCTCATTGTCATGTATCTCGTCTTGTACCACAGACTATATCTGTACCTGTTATGAGCTAGCCAAGTTTCCTCTCTCAGCAGTCATAGTCAACAAGAGGGCGGCAAGCCTCTTCAGTTACTTGCCTTGCCTGAGTACCAGTCCATGAGATCTGAAGAACAGCAATGTGGACATCATCGGTGCACACAATTATCATCTATTATGCCATTGATCTGCAGTCTAAAAGTGACACAGCTGTTGGCAGAGTGATTCTCCAATCACTGATTCCTTAACTGCAACCTTGTTTTCTTGGGGAAGATGTTGGAAGTTACCTGATTAGAATTGACATAAACAAGCATTTGAAGAAGAAAAAATGGTTACTCACTTTTTTGTAGCAGTTGTTCTTCAAGATGTGTTGTATACATCCATTTTAATAACCACCCTCCTTCCCTTCTGTTAGTGTAGACGGGAAGAAGGAACGAAAGGTGGGAGGGCGGGGAGTTGGGTGGGCAGGATCATATATTGAGCACCATGAAGGCACCACTATATGGGACTACACCAATGACCCAATGAGGGCTGCTAGGGGGGAAAGTTTCTGATGTCCATGCATAAGGCATGTACACACCTAATTGGCATAGATGTGAAAGAACACATCTCGAAGAACAATAATGAGAGGTAGTGTTACCGTTTTTTCATCTCATAAGGGTGTTGTGATGCTAAATTTGTGTTTGTGAAACATTCAGGTATTCCAGTGATGATCAGCATAGAAAAGGCCCTGAGGAAATTAGTAATTCTGGCTTTAGAGCAGGGTTTGAACAGTGTGCATGAAACAACATCAAGGAGCCTTAACGAGAAAACAAAATATTGAATAGTTGCTCATTAAATGGTCAGCATCCATCCTGTGCTCTGAATAGGGCAGGTTCTTATGGGGGAAAAAAATCACATGTTCATGTAATCAAAGACTGTATCTGAATGCATATTCACAGTGTGAAGTAATGTTACACATGCAGCCAGAATTCTGGCATTTTACAGTTTTTTGTCTCCTTGTTTTGCAACCTTAATAATGTTCTTATAGATTTTTATGTGCATGTTTCATTTGTATAGAGAAAATACATTTTTGTTTTGGCTGCCAGGTAATAATTGTAATGTGCAGCTTTCTTCTCAATACTAACAACTTCCATAAAAATAAGAGTTTTACATCTGCTTGTTTATGTCAAACATTTCGGTCTGGTATGAGAGGAGAGTCCTAAGCAGTATTCTCCTTAAAAAAATTATTCTGCACGCAGATGAAAAGATTATGTACACTGAAGCATGTGTGAATATGCACCACTACTGGAAACAAAACCTAGCTGCGGGCACTTGGCTAATCTCCTGGGCAGCCACATAAGTGCACAGCTTACAGGGAATATTGATCCTAAGGAAATACTAACATTTGATCACGCAATTAAAAGCTGTATGAAAATGCATACATACAAGGAAGGAGAAATAAAGCTCCACTGAAAAATTTTAACTTTGGTATTGCCTGACTTGTGAGCATTTAACTCTGAAACTTCAAGTTTCATAGTGTTGTTTTGATAGACTACATGATCTCTATGATGTTATGGAGAGAGAGCAGTCACTCTGTAGTTAAAGCTGTTACTAAATTTATATTTTACATGTAGTCCTTTCACTCTGGAGGATAAGAAAGCACTTACAAACTTTGTATGTGCATTGCCATTGAAATGCAGCTATATCTGAGATGATCAGGTTGGGAGGATAGTAAGGGAGAGGTGACTGGCTGCACTGACCTGAAGATTTCACGCTCTCGCTCCCACAATGAAATGGTGGCTGAAAAGTGTGACTAGGAATCTGGTTGTGTGTCTTGTGCAGTCCCATACTTCAATGATATAGAATCCAGCTGTAAGAGAAAGGCAAATACCTATACAAGGAGTCCTCAGACTTTCAAGGCTCTTACATTGGACCCCACTTACGATGCTTTTCAATTGACTACCCGTTTTGCTCCTACGATGGTTGCTTTGCCCTTACAATGAAAGCCAGCAGGGAGGATAACACGTATCACATGCCATCACAGCCAGTCACTGATTTTACTGTTAAAGCTTACTGATTGGCTGATCCTGGGGCCTGGAGCCCATCAAAAACAAGCAGCAAGGCTATCCAGCTACAAGCTACCATGGCTGTGGAAGCCAATCAGAAAAGCAACTACAAGGGACCCCTTTCCAACTCCATTCTGAAAAGTCAATGCATATATGATTTTATATGTTTGTTTGAATGCTGTTTATCAAATAAATACATTGATGCTGCTATATTAGTCATCAGTAATTCATTTAGTACAAAAATCTGAGTTACTCTAGTGAAAACATATCAAGCCTTGATTCAGGAACCAGTCCCTCGCTTTATACCATTGATTCCTGTGGGGGGGGGAAGTTTCAACTTACAACATTCTGATTTACAACTCAGTTCTGAGGAACAAAATGTGTTGTATATGACAAAGTTATATATTTTTGTAGAATACAGATTCGGTGTATAAAGTAGGATTGAACGAGAAACATTTGTAGTATAGAATACTAGCAGGTGAGGCCTGTTGTTGACCAGGGAAAGTCATTTTGCATAGATTACACTTATAGGAAACTTCAGGAGGTAGCCGAGTTAGGCTGTACAGGATAAACTTAAAAAACAACAAATGGTTTGAATTATTTTGTGATTTGTAACAGTAAACATTTTCTTTGCACTAAAATGATGGTTGAATAGGTGACTCAATTTTAATTTTGTTAGCAAATATTTTTATGAACTCTGATCATAATGATCATGCCTTTTTTCCAATGAAGAACAAAAATAATTATTTAAACCTTTCACCCAGCATATTCTGGTGTAAAAAGTAGTGCTTTCTTGCTAATTTAAGTGGTAGGATTATTTATGCAAAATTTGGTATCTGTAGGCAATCATGAAGTATGACATTATTTTCACAAACAAATCCACAAACAAATAAACCCTTTGAAGTATGTAGTAGATGAATGTTTTCTCTCTTTTCAGGACAGTGGAGATTACCCCCTTACCATGCCTGGGCCACAATGGAAAAAATTTCGATCAAATTTTTGTGAGTTCATTGGCGTACTGATTCGACAATGTCAGTATAGCATAATTTATGACGAATACATGATGGATACAGTGATCTCTCTTCTGACTGGTTTGTCGGATTCCCAGGTCCGAGCTTTCAGGCATACCAGTACACTTGCTGGTAAGTAAGCAGAAAAGGTGGAATTTTCAATATACTTGTTCGTGTAAGACTTTCCCCATTCAATTCAAAGAAAGTTTACCATGGACTTCTTTGGGAGTAGAATGAGACATATACTTAGTGCTTTTGAAAATTACACTCAAATTCCAAATATCAAACACATTTTAATTGTACTAAAGTTCAGTTTTCCTAAGTAAACTTACTAATTTAATTTGTTGACCCATAGTTCTTCTATTATGAAAAGGAGTACATAACACTTGCTTATCTACTTTCTCTATACCATTCATGATTTTATAGATCTCTGTCATATTCCCCCCTTAGCTGTCTTTTTTCCAAGCTGAAAAGTCCCAGTTTTATTAATCTTTCCTCAAATGAAAGCTGCTAATTTTTATTGTCCTTTACTGTAACTTTTCTAATTCCAGTATCTTTTTTGAGATGGGGCGACAACATCTGCATGTAGTATACAAGATGTGAGCATACCATGAATTTATATGGAGGAGACATATTTTCTGTCTCATTATCTGCCCCTTCCCAACATTCTGTTAGCTTTTTTGCCTGTCAGTGTACATTGAGTGGATGTTTTCAGAGAACTATCCGCAATGACTCTATGATCTCTTTCTTGAGTGGTAAAAGCTAATTTAGACCCTATCATTGTATATGTTTTGATCATGATTTCCAATGTGCATCAGTTTGCATTTATCAATATTGAATTTCTTCTGTCATTTTGTTGCTCAGTCTCCCAGTTTTGTGAAAGCACTTTTGAACTCCTTGCAGTCTGCTTTAGATTTAATTACCTTTAATAGCTTTTTATCATCTGCAGATTTTGCTACCTCATTTTTTACCCCCTTTTTCCAGATCATTTAGGAATAAATTGAACTGTACTGGTCTCAATGCAAGCCGCTGTTTAGCTCTCTGTACTGTGAAAACTGATAATTATTCCTAGCCTTTTTCCCCCTTTTTAACCAATTACTGATCCATGAGAATACCTACTCTCAGCCTAGGATTGCTTGTTTTATTTGAGCTTTTGGTCAAGGACCTTGGACTTTTTGGTAATCTAGGTATACTATATCCACTGGATCCCCTTTGTCCACAAGTTTTTTGACCCCCTTCAAAGAATTGTAGTAGATTGATGAGGCATGATTTCCCTTTATAGAAACCATGTTGACTTTTCCCCAACAAATTATATTAATCTGTGTGTTTGACAGCTCAGTTCTTTACTATAGTTTTAACCAGTTTTCCTGGTAACGAAGTTAGACTTTACCAGCCTGGAATTGGCAGGATCACCTGTAGAGTTCTTTTTAAAAATTAGTGTTACATTAGCAATCTTCCAGTCATTTGGTACAAAAGATGATTTAAAGGATAGGTTATACACTATGGTTACTAGTTCTGCAATTTCACGTTTGAGTTTCAGAACCCTTGGATGAATGCCATCTGATCCTGATGATTGATCACTGTTTAGTTTATCAGTTTGTTCAAAACCACCTCAGTCAGGGAAAGTTGCTCAGATTTGTGACCTACTAAGAATGGCTCAGGTTTGGGAATCTCCCTTATGTCCTCTGTAGGGAAGACTGATGCAAAGAATTTATTTAGCTTCTCTGCAATGAGTTCATTGTCCTTGAGTGCTCATTTAGAATCTCAATTGTCAAGTGGCCCCACTGGCTGTTTTTTTTCTGTGACTTTCTGCTTTTGATGTAATTAATTTGTTTTCCTATTGTTGAGTCCACTGAGGGTTATATGCATGCGCCATGCATGCAGAGCCAAAGATTTTCAAAGTTGTTGATCTTAACAGGTGCCTTTGCTCTGCCTCATGGTTTCATCTGAGGCTGGACTGGCCATGCCTTCAGTGCCTTCTCTGCACTCCCACCCCTTTTCTTCCAATACTATGGCCTGGATTCCAGCTTCAAAAACTGTATTGTTTGCCCACTCTGCTTCTCTTTTTGAATTAAGAGTCCCAGCAGTCTACTGCCTGGACAAGGCACACAGAGCAGCATGCCATCTGTAAGTCCTTCCTGCCCAGGATCAGGGAAGCCTATGAGAAAGCCTGGAGGCCCTGGGTATCCTAGGATCCAAGCCCAGGAGACCCCCTGTACAGCAGTCACCGCTGGTGTGAACACCTTTCTAATGCCATGCATACTTTGGAACCAGCAGTACTGAAGGCTAAGGAGAAGACCCAACATGAGCATAGAAGACCCTCACATGGGTATAAGACCAGGTCCCCACAGTGGACTGTTCCCACGCACAGTTTCCTCCCCAAGCTGATCCAGATTGGGTGAGATGTTGCTCACAGAATTTGCTGGACTGGATTCCCCAGATGTAAGGTAACATTAGGCACAAATGGGACCTGGTGGTGATCTCACCATGCAAGCAACCAGAGCGCTCACTGGTACATGCATTTCCTGCTCTGCTCATTCCCACATGCCTGCCAGACAGGTTGACCCCAAAGACGCTGCCAGGCCCCTCCCACATCTCCATTGGTGCACCTGTGGCTTCTCCTCCCACCCCTGCAGTCTCTCCTTCTTTGCAGCCCTCTGCTCATCCACAGCATCCCTACTCCTAGGAATGTACCCCTTCTGATGCTGATGGAGAAGCCCATCTCTCTGACTCTCCGCAGCATCCTGGTACCAGGGTACAGGCCTCCTTTGCCAAAACAGTCTTCTTAATCTGAAGAGTTGTTCTCGGAGCCAGAACATTCTTTCCCCCTGAGGTTGTTTCAGAGTCTGGATATATGACCCAGGCTGCCTTCCTCTCTGGCATATAACTCTACAAAAAGTGCCTAGTAGTTTTTCTAATGGACCCCTCTTTTCAGCTGTACTGGGGATCTTGGGATCCCTACCACTGATGCTACTCAATAGCTTTATTGGTGTATGGAGCTAGCTCCAGTGGTTCTGATTGCTGTAACCTTGTCACCAGATGAAGCAAACATTCCTCCTCCTACTCTGTCTGCTGGATGATTGCTGACAATACCAGCACTTGTTTCAGAGGGTAGCAGCAGACCTGGGAATCCAGTGAAGGATGTTCAGGACCCACGATACTAACTGCTGCACATCTCCAACCCAAGGGTCACCAATGGTGGCATCCTGGAACTGGTGAGGGCAGTGTGGCACACACAGGCTTGTGGTGCCCCCACACCTATGTGGGCAAAGAGAAGATACTTTGTGCCAGCTAAGGGGGCAGATTTTTTATGCACCCACCCAACCTCCAGTTCTCTAGTTATCCGTGTGGCTGCAGAATGAGCAGGGAAGGAACTATAGAAGTCTACTTGTCCAGATAAGGCAGTGGAGACTGGACTTGTTGGGCAGGAATGTCTGTACTCTTCTGCAGGCCTACAATTTCATATTGCCAATTCCCAGGCTCTGCTAACCAAGTAAGACTTTAAGAACTACAGTAGGTTAGCAAAGTTCAAGGACAAGTTCCCTCCAGAGCACCAGGAGCAATTCCAGACACTGATAGATGTTAGCAGAGGTGGGTCTCCAGGCAGCAGTACTTTGATGCATGTGGGATTGGGTGGGCAAAAACCCACTCTGATCATTTGTGGGAAAACACTAAATCTTTTGTCCGTTTGTCAGAAATAGAATTTCAACAATGTAAAGTAAATTTCTTTTTTTAAATAAAGGTTTTAATACTTAAATTTAAGTTCAAGGTAGAGAGAGATTGGACGTCTAACAGGAGCTAAGGTATTTTTGACATGGTTTAAGGAAGATTTGTTTTATTCTTTTAGTGGTTTAAATACTAGTTGAATTTCATTTATATATATAAAATATATTTACAGATAGTATTGGTTTTTATTTAGTAGCATGGGGAATCTCTCTTCCGTGATTTGCAAGAGCTAAAGTTTTTGTGGGTGGGAGGAAGATAAAAATACAAGAAACAATGCATGCGTGGCTGGGAACGGATATTGTGAGGTGGGATGAGAGCAGGATTAAAAAACAGTCACATGCAGGGCTCTACTTTAGCTTGGTTGAACAGAGTGGTTACTTATGTTCATTTTCTCTAGTGTGTCAGGATCTACAGAGACAATTTTCAATGGAGAAAGGAAAGTTATTTCCAGTAACTGGATTTCTTAGAGTGTATTGATTCTGGAGATCCACACTTACTTGCTGACCTTCCCCAAACAGGAATTTTAATGTGACTCTAAGAACTTCGGAAGGACTGTGAGGGTGGTTGGGGCCAGTTTCTTTTATATTCTCAGTTCTAATGTTTGGATCAGTGAGGGGGTTGGGTGTGACCTTGATGGGAACTGTTTTCCAGATGGTTCTGTATCCATGTGTCAAGGGTTGCTCACATCCAATGAGTGTGGATCTGCAGAAGCAATATGTTTGATCTTCAGTTACAGGTGAGTAACCTTCCTTTATCTTCCACTTTTTACAGCTATGAAGCTTATGACTGCTCTTGTGAATGTTGCCTTAAACCTGAGTATTCACCAGGATAATACACAGAGGCAGTATGAAGCTGAGAGAAACAAAATGATTGGTAAAAGAGCAAATGAAAGATTGGAGCTCCTGCTTCAAAAAAGGAAAGAGGTAAGTCAAAGAACCAAAGTTCTTTTCCTAGTTATATCATTTTCTCTCCTGATAACATGTAAAAGAATATCTAACTACGCCAGTTATTTCCTGTAATAAGTGTAGCCTTTTAAAGTTTTTATAATTTTGAAAATGAGGGCATGTCTACAAGGTAATTATTTTGAAATAAGTAAAATTGACATCATAACTCCTTATATAACAAAATCGAAATAGCATGTCCCTACTACGGGGAAGCATTGAAATTAGTAACAATTATTCCAAAATAGCGTGTCCACTGATTGGAGCCTGCCTCAGACTTAAAACCCCTGGAAGTACTCTGGGGAGGGCACCAGAAGCGCAGATACGTCATGCAGCTGCTTGGTCAGGCAAGCTGAGATGCATGCTTTCAGGAGCTCCTCTCTATGGCCATGTCTCACAAGCCACTCCTCCACTGCCTCCCCCCTTGCGAGACACAAAAGGGACGTAGTGTGCTCTGGTTGCCCTTGCAGATGCCATAGCAGCGACATCATGGAGCCAGAGCTGCTGCAAAGCAGTGCCAGGCTCACAGGCCTTGTGCTGTGCCTCATGGCGCAGTACTTCCAGACTGCCCACATATTACTCCAGCAGGATGAGGACCAGAAGCTTCAGGACAAACCCCAGCATGGACCGCAGGCCCTGCTCCCCCAGGTCCGGGTGCTCCTACTGCTGTGCATGCCCCTCAATCCCCTGGACACCACAGAACACCACTTCTGGTAGCAGGAGATTAAGTCGGACTGGTGGGACCACATCATCATGCAGGGATGGGATGACCAGCAGTGGCTGCAGAACTTCCACATGCGAAAGGCAACCTTCCCGGAGTTCTGTGAGTGACTTGCCCCTGCCCTCAGGTGACAGGACACCCTCATGCGACCTGCCATCCTCATGCAGAAGTGCGTGGCCATCACCCTCTGGAAGCTTGCAACACCAGACAGCTACTGCTCTTTTGGGAACCAATTCGGTGTGGGGAAATGTACAGTTGTCGCCATGCTCCTGCAGGTAGTCAAGGCCATCAACCAGGTGCTGCTATGGAGGAGTCACCACTCTGGGGAGCATTGACAGCATTGTCGACGACTTTGCTGCCATGGGCCTTCCCCAACTGTGGCGGGTTTGTAGAAAGCACGCACATCCCCATTCTGGGCACTGTGCCTTGGACTACATCAATAGGAAGGGGTACTTCTCCATGTTGCTGCAGGCCCTCGTGGATCACGTGGAATGCTTCACCGATATCAACATTAGATCGTCGGGAAAGGTGCATCACTCCACATCTTCCAGAACTTCTGTCTGTTCTGAAAGATGCATGTCGGGGAGGTAGACATGCCCATCATGATTGTGGGTGACTCATCCTACCCCTTGCTCCCCTGGCTCATGAAGCCCTACGTGGGCAGCCTGGCCCCTCCAAGGAGCACTTGAGCACCAGACTTAGCAAGTGCCGCATGGTTGTTGAATGTGCATTTGGCTTTTTAAAGGGGAGGTTGAGGAGTTGTCTCACCCGTTTGGATCTCAGTGAGCACAACATCCCCTTCATGGTGGCAGCCTGCTGTGTGCTCCACAACCTATGTTAGAGCAAGGGGGAGACTTTTCTGCCAGGGTGGGGGGCTGAGGCTGAATGACTGGCCAGGGAATTTGAGGAACTGGCACCAGTGCCATCAGGAGAGCACATCAAGGCACTGTGCTCATCAGGGAGGCCTTGAGGGAGAGTTTTGTGCAAGGTCAGTTGTGAGACTCCCCCCTGCCTCTCCACAAGGGGCCTCTGCATTCCCTCTGTGTACCTTTCCTCGCTCGCCCTTTCCTTCCCCTGCCCTTCCTTCCCATCTTCCCCTGCAGAGGAAATAATAAAGACATCTTTTTTGAAAAAAAACCAGGACTGTTTATTGGGGGGGGTCAAAGAACAGGGTAGGGATGTTAAATGTAGATTAATTAACTAATCGAATAGTTGATGGGATTTCTATTAACTATTTGATTAGTTGATAAGGGCGCTTCTGCCTCTTGCTGGGCTCTTGCTACAGTTCAAAAGCAGAAGCCCCGCAGGGAGCATGGGGCCAGTGGGGAACTGGCCCCGTGTACCCAGTGGCGCCTGAGCCTTTGAAATGTACAAGAGCCCCAGTGGGACACTTACACATTTCAAAAGCAGAATCGCAGCAGAACCAGCACGAGCGGAGAATGCTTCCGTCCCCACTCGTGCCGCTTCCTGCTGTACCTCTAGCTCCTCTGACCCCCATGAATATGGTGCTGGAGGGAACTGGCTTTTAAGCCGGCTCACCCAAGCACTGGCTCTTGCTCCGCCCCCTAGCTTCCTCTCTCTGATAGAGGCAGCAAAGGGCGGGGAAGTGACTAGTTGCCTATCTGATAAGCTGAAGAGCCGGAAAGGGGGCTCAGGGATGGGGCTGGGACTGGTGCCTGCCTCTGGTTGGTCAGGAGGCTTCAGCTGCCTGAAGTCCTACTTCCTGTGTTCTGCAGCCCCTGGGGGGGCTAGAAGGGGAAGTCATGGGGCGGTGGCTGAAGGCCAACTCAGTGCACAACAACATGCACTGCCTCATCGATGTGAGGGAGGAGTACATGTTATTGTGTTGGCTCGCCAGCTCGTCCAAAGCAGCCTTCCTCCATTCCCAGTCTGCCCAGTGTGCCTCCAGGTAGGTGGCCCATTCCTGGTGCTCTTCCTCAAGCCCCCAGGTGAGGGACTGCAGGCAGGCCATCTGCTCCCTCAGGAGAGAGTGCGTTTCCTCCTGCAGAGCCGGGTAGATGGAGTGGGAGGTGGAGGATGCGCCATGCTCGCAGCTGACCCAGCTGTGAAGAAAAGTTACAAGGGCAGTCATCCCAGGAGACGCTGAGTACGAAGCCTAGCCCTAATCTCTGAGCCAGCACCAAAGGTCTCAGTTCAGATAATGGTGATGTGCTTTGAGCAACACCATATGTTGACTAGACAGCGGGTACTGTCCTGCAGGGGCATGGATGTCCCAGGAGAGTGTCCTTGCACCCATAGCATGGGGACAAGCAGGCATGGGAAGGTGCTGGTCAGGCCAGGAGCCTGCGAGCAGGAGGGGAAGACAGGGCATCTCAGCTTCCTACTGTGTCCCGTACACGTCTGTCCAGCACTGGCAGCATCCTGCAGAGAGACACTTTCTATCCCTGCCCACTGGAAGGGTGTGTGTGTTGCGGAATATGTGTGTGAACGGCAAAGGCTGCTTGCCTATGAGAGTGCTACTTTAGGGTCCTCTTCTCTTCCTTCCCCCAGCAGGTTCCCATGCACAGGATCAGTCTCCTCTGCATTGCCGCACTTGACTGGGGGCGAATGCTGCCTGAATGCAGGCATAACACTGTGCCGTATGCAGCACTGATGTGTGTGGTTCCATGACCCCAGACTCCTTAGTAGTGGCTTGGTGTGGGAAGGTTTCCCTTTGCAGAGGCCAGAATAAGGCAGAGCTCTCCAGGAACCTTGCGGGAAAGACCTGTGTGAGAGCATCATGGGGCTGAGTGCTTCAGCCTGGCGGCGGTCTATGTGCATCTACGTGCACGTGCTGTTGTGTGGCCCCCGGTCTGAGTAGGCAAAGAGAAGAGGACTTAGCCTGTTGCCTGCCCCCATGCGTATGTAAGGAACGTAATAGAACCCACCTGAAGTGGCTTCCCTAGGTTTATCTGAAGCCTGGGAGACATCCTGGGGTGGAGGAGTGGCTCCAGTGTGAGGAGCCAGCCTGACTGGCGGGCATGCTTGCCTGGCTGGCCACTGCCACCTCTTCTATGTAAGTGTCATCCACCACTCCACCCGTCCGGAGGCTGACACCAGGCATGCCCTTGCCAGACTACACGACGACAACAGGGGAGGTGACTGGCCCCACTCCCAGGATGGCACCCAAATGGTCATAGTAGTAGCAGCAGCTTTGTGGTGCCACCCTAGAGTGTCCGTTCTGCTCCCTGGACTCATGGTAGGCCTGCTGGAGCTCTTTGATTTTCATTTGGCACTGGTCCAGTGTCCGAGTGTGGCCTTGCTTGGCCAGGCTGGTAGCGATCCAGCCATAGAGCTCTGCATTTCTCTTTCTGGTGAGGAGATCTTGGAGGCTGGTCCCTTCCCCCCCAACCTCAGTAAGATACAGGATCTCTGTACCGGTCCAGGCCAGAGCTATCTTGTGTTCCTGGCCAGTGGCAGCTGAGGGAGCAGAAGAGTGCTGGCAGTTGTGGAGGATCTGCTGGAGTATTGGGATCACTTATGGCTACCTTGCTGGCTGTTGTCTCGCACACGGCTTCCAAAGCTGGCCATGTGCGAGAAGCCCTTCTCCTGCTGCCAGGACTTTTAAGCTTTGTGGGAGGAGAGGAGCAGTGGAGATTCTAGGTTTTGGCCAGAGCAGTGAGAGCTGCAGCTGCAAGAGGCCTTTGAAGGCCAATTATTTCAAGATAGCAGCACAGGAGAGTCCACACTAATGCTGTTTCGAAATAACTATTTTGAAATTAGCATTATTCCTTGAGGAAAGTAGGAGTACAGATTTTGAAATAACTAGCCCGTTACTTTGAAATAACAGGTGTGGGAGAGTGTGGATGCTCCACTTACAAATTTGACCGAAGGGGGGTTATGTTGAAATAACTCCCTAGTGTAGACCAGGGCTGTGTTGTTTTCTGCTCATAGTACACATTTTCAAATTAGTCTATATTCAACCTCTTGTCCAAAAGGAGAGCAAATTAATCACAAGTACACCAAAAAGATTTTGAAATTTAAATTATTCATCCTTTCTTTTGCTGTACTTGGAGAGAGAGTTTGCTTTTCTGGTTCAAGCACAGTATTGGGAAGCAAGAGATTAGTTCTGTCTAAGAAATTCTCTGCAGTCTCAAACATATTACTTAGGGCTATGTTGTCAAATTTTGGGTTCATACACGCAGCAAAGATTGTGAGCATTGTAGAGTTCTGCAATCCACAGGTATCATTTTTTGTATCTACAGATTTTTTTTTTTTTGCGGATAGCACGGATTCAGATACAAATTTTGTATCCATGCAAGTCTTTTATGGTAAGAGCAGATGAGCAGCTGTCAGGACTTGCACTTGGATCCTCCACTTCTCTGAGCAGTGAGTTTGCGGGGCTGGGAACAGGGGCTGGGAGTTACTCAGGCCCCATGCCCAGGGCAGGTAGAGGGTCTCCATGGCTCCACACAACGCTTTTATCATGGCGGGGCTACAGTTTTGAGCTGTTACTCTCCCTGGGCAGCTATGGAGAACCTGGGTCCCTCCACCTGACCTAGGTGGGGGACTGGGGCATTGGGTGGGAGGCTGCTTGGGCCTTTAGTCCAGTGCAGGTAGAAAGTCCACTGTGACTCCCCTTGACTGGGCTCTGGAGGGAGGTAGTGCCTCAGAGCTTCAGTCCCACCGCTGCTGTAGAGCCCTGCAAATCTGAGGATATCTACATCCAAAGATGTGGATATCCACAGATAATTTTTGAAGATTGCCTGTGGACACGCGTTTATGTCTCCGTGCAGGGCTCTAAGCGCTATCACTGTACATACAAAATGATGGCTATTTGTTAAGACTAATGTATGTGATGAGACAGTCAGAAAATTAGTTCAGAATTGTGCATAGCATGCAGATTTCTGTATCTCATAGAGCAGTATATGTATATTGTTTTGTGCTCTATTTTTTTATTCCATGCCTATATTATTTATAAATTTTACTTTTGCATCTCTGACTTTTTTCTTTGATACAGTCATATGGTCCACTTACTGTTGGTGGTGCTTTTTCCTGGGTGTCCTGGGGATTAGCTCTGCCAGGTGCCACCTTCCTCTGGCAATTTCCCTATTCATCATCCTTTCTCACTTCCAGCCCCATCTTTCTTTGTGAACTGCAGTCTCCTCCTCTAGACTTGGCCCTCCATCCAGGCGACTATGTAGTTCCCCTTTCCGGGCCCCACTAAGTCTTTCTGAAACAAATAGTTCTTTTTTGAGTGATTGCTCATGACCATTCTAAGCAGGTGTGTGCATGCCACATGTCCAGTTGTTGGAAGGGTTTTCCCATAGCAGTACCCATTGGTCAGCTGTGGAGACCCAGGGAGTGGCACTGTTATGTTGCTGTATATAGTCCACTGCCCACCCTCTCCCGGCTCAGTTCCTTCTTACTGCCAATGATGTCATGGGAGCTTTCAACTCTCTTGTCTCTGGCAAGCATTTCCCTTAGCTTTATAGTGTAAATAGTTGTACATAGAGTTCTATTGTTTGTGTTTAATTAGTGTTATCGTTAAGTAGTCGGAGTAATCCCTCCCATGCCTTGTTCCCAAGTCTTCAAGCCATGTGCTTCTTGTCAGAAGCCTATGCCCAGGGGACATCTACACCCCCAGCTCTGGATGAAGAGCTCCAAGCAGATAAGTGCAAGATTTACAGGAGCTTTTGTCACAGAACTGAAAAAGAAAGGGACTTTCGGCTAGAACTTCTCCCGATGGAGTCAGTTGAACCTGCAGTCTGTGCAACTGGGGCTGGCCCCAAAACTAGCTTCCTTGGTGCACTATGTGCCGCCTTTGTTTCAGGGCATCATGGCGCCAAAAGAAGCCTCCTTTAAGACTCTTCTGCACTGAGGTTCTCCTTGGACGAAGGCTGCAGGGACATCTTTTTGGCACCGGTCACGCTCACTGGTACCACGTAAGAAGAAGTGGCCCAAGCAAAGATGATCACCCATCAATGCTGATAAGGCATAGGAGTGTGTCCAATGCTGGAATATTGTACTGGGCCTAAGGACAAGCCTGCATCGCCTCCTCCAGCATTGCCGACTGGCACCTCCAGAGGAGCTATGGAATGCAGTGCCCCTGGACTCCCCATCAAAGGATAGCCAGATTAGGAATCTGAACATGCCATCCACCCCAGAGATCTTTAAAGTTGCAAGGGATTTATAGAGGTGATGGCCCAACACTCCCTGTCTCCAAGGGTGACCACTGGACTAGTTTTGACTAGAACTTTGTTGCCATCACGGGATAAGTTTAGCGTGGTTAGGCAGCAATCTACATGACCCTGGCACTGTTCTCCTTGGGACTGCTACTCCTCCTAGGACTGTTTCCTGGGCACCACTCTTCTGAGCCATCCGGGACATCAAGGTCAGGCTCAACCTTGGTCTCACACCAGGACTGTAGTGATCCCAGAAGGAGCCATTGTCATTCCATGCGCTCTCAACAAGATCGATTTCACAGCAATGCCTTGGCCGCAAAGGCAGGCACTGCTCTGGTGGTCTTTTTGGACTCCATGGGTGTACCTTCAAGCCCAAGCTCCTGATCCGTGTCAGTAGTGTCAGACAAAAGAAGTCCACAGTCGTCCTCCTTGGTCAGGGTGCATCATTCTTATGGTGTCAGGTCCATAAGACACATTGCCACTGAGACTGATGCGCAGCCCAGCACCCAGTCTGGTAGTCAAGCTGGCACAGAGTTGGGGGTGCAACAAGGCACCGTAGCTGCACTGCAACTCAGCGCCAAGAGTGGCATGCTCCCTGGTGCCGCGTCTGCACAACTGGGCACAGCTTCGTGAACACCACAACCCGCACTATATGGCGCACAATCCAGCGCTGGGATTGGGGCGCAAGTCTTTCCATTATAGGGATACAACCAGGCACCGTGACTGATGTGCGTCTGGACACTGCTCCTGGTGGTCAACCTGGCACCATAACAAGAGCATACCCAGGCGACACAGAATTCTCACGGGAGCTTTAAGGTCAGGAGGACCCAAGACTGTTGGGGGTATCATTGTTCTCTTTGCGTGTTGAGGGAGTGGTGAAGTCATCTACCTCGTTGCTCCCTGTGGATAATTGTGCCCACCAAGATCTGCTCAGAAGGGTGGCTAATAATTTAGGCCTCCACGAGGGCGAAGTTATGAAGAACTTGAGCCCAGGGTGGATATCCTGGCTCCTGAAGGCCTCTCGAGATGTAGCTTGCTGTTCATTAATGTAGTTTTGTAGATGTGGTTTTGTCTTTGGCAAAGTCTTTATGGCAAACCCCTGCTTTGATTCCTCTTACTGCAAAGGGTATGAAGAGAAAATATTTTGTCCTCTCGAAAGGGTATGAACACTTTTATACACACCTGCAGCCAGGTACCCTAGTGGCTGATGCAGTGAATGCCAAAGAAAGGCAGGGACAGCAGGGGCCTACACCGAAGTAAAAAGAGAGAGGGGTGTGTCTTGAGCTGAGGATTTCTAATCAGCGGGAAGTTCTTAGCTCATACAACTTTAATTCCTGATCTTCCCTGAGGAAATTTAAAGAGCTTCTCCTAGTGGACTCTAGATGAGAATTTAAAGTGATCTTAGATGAGGAGAAAATTAGATCAAGAACCTAAATGCAGCAAATTCAACACCATGCATGATGTCAAGGGGAGTCTTGATGTACAGGAGCTCCTGGCTACAGGTCTCTGGAATTCTTCTGGAGGTCCAACAGACTGTACAAGACCTGACCTTTGACAGTGCCAGGCTTTTTGCAGAGCAGACAAATTCCAGGCTCCATAGACTCAAGGACACCAGGGCGACATGGAAGTCCTTAGGTCTCCACGCACCCACCCTGCTGAGGAAGCCTTTCAAACACCAACCACTGCCTCTTTACTATCCTCCCTACCCACTCTGTCAGAGGCAGAACCAGGGCAGGAGAAATAGTCGTAGGAATTGCCTCAGACGACAGAATTCCTCAAATAATCAAGGGGTTCATCTAGACGGTCCCCTGGGCTGAAGAAAAACTTTAAGGTGTGTTTGGGGAAGATGTACCAGTTTGACATCTGGAGCCTACTCCTTTTTGGGAACCAATTACCCCACTTCTTTTGGGCTTGGACCCAACATGGATGTCAAGTGTAGCCGACTACACAATTAACCAATAAGCCTTCTCACACTTTGTAGTATTATACTTCGATAATAAGAAATGCTGTGAATGATAAAAAAGAACAATTAATGCCCTCCTTGATGGATCAGTCATGGTTTTGTGTGTTAAAGGCAGTTCTGCCTTGAAAAATGATAAAGTAAAATGGACACCTTTTTTCTTCACTGATCTGTTCTTTTTGTGTAGTTTGGGTCATAGTTGCTTCATTTAGTGACAAAAGGATTTTACTGTTTTTTTTTCCTGTTAGACTATGTCTGTGTACAGTTTTTGTACTGGTGTAGTTATATCTATTGGGGGATGCTTTTTTAGTTATGGTGATACATGAACAATGCAGAGAGTGGATGCAGTTAGACTAGTATAGACGTGCTTATACCAGTGTAGCTTATTTCCCTTTCCATATGCGAATAAGATGTATTGACATAAACACATTTATACCATTATATCTGTGTTTGCATCTGGGGAGGAGAAAGGTGTGCCACTTTATCTATAGTTCTGTGTGTAGACGAGCCCTATAAATAAATAAAATAAATAAATAAATCATGCAAAGCCAACACATCTAAAACTGAGTGAGTTGGATTCTGTTCATTTTTGCACATGGTCAGTAGACTTGCTAACAAATTTCTACTTAGTCCTACCTTTAAATCCCAATTAGAAACACCAGAATTACACAGATTATCAAATCAGCATCTTGGATAGCAGAATCAGAGAGGAAGAATAAGCGAGAATCCCCTTTATTTCATGTTTTTAGAGAGTGTTTTTACTATAGATCTTCACTTCAAACACAAGACTAGGTGTTAGGGGATTAGCCCTAACATTAAGCACTTAGGCCACAATTCTAGAAAGTTTCTGTATTCAGTAAAGCAGTTTAAGCATATGTTTAACCAGGGTCGCTGACAGTGCGGGCAAACAGGGAAGTTGGCAGTTTAAAAGGACTGGAGCAGCAGTGCTCTAAGCCCTTGAAATTGGTGCTGGAATCCTAGGTGGTGTTGAGGGCTCAGTAGCGGAGGCCAGCCTCCAGCCATGCCCTTTCTGCCTGAGACTCCACACCTTCCAGCGGGGCCGTGGGGCCCAGTGAAGTCTGTCACTTATATACTTAAAGCAAAGCACATGCTTTACTGCACTCCAAAATTGGGGCCACACATTTGAAAAATTTACTCTTCTAAATCCATAATTAGGGCTGGGAAGTGGCCTGATTTCCAGAGATGTGGAGCACCTGCAGACCCACTTACTTAAATGAAGACTGAAGGTAGTGAGCAGAATTGGGCACTTACTATGGCCTTGCCTCAACTTCCTTTTTAAAAAAGGGAGATCATACTTAGCCAAAGGGCAGCTTTGTAGAATGTGCTAGCTTCCTTCCATTAAGTTACTATAAATGTATGAAATGTTTTTGTTTATGCATATTGGCAAAGCGGGAAATACCTTGGAATGAAGCATACTTTGCAAGTATAAGATAATGTTTCAGGATGATAGAAATATAAATGATCAGGATACTAGTCTGAAATATTAGTGATCTTTTATTTCTTTTTTGCAGCTACAAGAAAATCAAGATGAAATTGAAAATATGATGAACTCTATTTTTAAGGGTATATTTGTTCATAGATACCGGTAAGAGAATTAGCACTATAAAAGGCCTTATTTGGTAAATTTCATTAAAAATTATGTTGATTCTCTTTTGGTGCAACAGTCTAGTTCTCTCTGAAAGAAAACTAAAATCATTATAATCTTTGAGGTTAAGCAAGAGAATTGAAGTGTCTCCCTTTTTACTCAAATAAATAAGATACCCAGAGAAACTTGATTTGGTCCTAAGTAATACCTTAGAGGAGGAAAAAAAAAGTGAATCCACTGTTAAAAAGTAGTTTCCTACAAGGTGGGGCCATAAAGACTGAAATACAGTAATGATAATGATATGATTATTATTTCATGTTGTATATAGCAAAAAAATCAATTGGGTGACTTCACTGTACATTTACATATGTTAAGATTTTGGATGTCTTTTAAGTGTAACCTTAACTCTGACTTTTCTAGATTTGTAGTTCTTGTTTTAACTACAATTAGAACCATTATTGTAGTGACTTTTATCCTTAAATTACCATATGTGTTCTCTTCAGCTTAATTCCAATTAAACCATTTTTTTTAACTTGGGAATTTTTGAAGCCTTTAAATTATTTTTAAAGCCAGATAAACTAGCAGGTTCCAGCATCTTTGTGCTACTTCACACCAGTGCAAATCACTCAGCTTGCAATAGCTAGTTAAAATGGGTTTATGGTTAATTCATAGTACAGTGCAAAGGTGCTAGAGCATACTGGTGAATTTGTTCCTGTTTTACAACTGATTGAGTGGTTTCTGTAAGACAAGATAATATTTTAACATTGTAATGAATTGTTAAAAACATGTAAGTTTGCCAAGTAAGCTGCTGGGACATGAAACTATTTCACTGTTTTAGCCATAAAGAAACATATGTTCCACTTCCAAATTTTGGTAGTCCACGAAAGCCTTGAGTCAGACAGTGTGCAGAAAGGGAGTGTAGGCTGGGTGAGACAGGGGCTCTCTGAGGCTCTGTGGAGATGAGAAGTAGCTGGTTGAAGATGACATGGGGAAGGGAACCTCGAGGTTGTTTTTTCAGGTGCTCGCTCATGTCTATTCCAGTTTGGTGCGTGTGGAAGGATTTTCCCTTAGTAGCACCTGTTGGGCCAGCTGTGTACCCCTGGGGAGTGGTGCTTTTGTGGTGACTACAGGCCCCTCCTTTCCCACCACCTCTTCAGTTCCTTTCTATCCCAGAGACAGCCGTTGGAACTGCCATCTCTTGTCTTCAAGTGCTTCCCCTAGTCTTTTGTAGTTCATTTTTCTGTAAATAGTTTCTACTTAAAATTAGCTTCTTGGGAGTTTTTTTTCCTCCATCCCAATTTGTGTCTCCTTTGGGATTTGGGGCATGCCTCACTCCCAAAGTTTTAATCCTTGTGGAATCTGCCACGAGCCCATGCCAATAGGCGACCCCCCACGACTGTTGGTTCAAGTGTCTTGGGGAGGTACTCCACACAGAGCAGTGCAAGATTTGTAAAGAGTTCCACCCAAGGACAAAAAAGGAATGTAACTTCAGGCTGAAGCACAGCCTGATGGAAGCAGCCAGATCTGGGCCATCGGGATCTGGCACCAAGCACCTCTGTATGGCGTGCTCTGACCTCTGTACATGAAACAGTGCCAAAGAAGGACTCTGGCCATAGAGACCCTCAGAACTGTCACGCTCCTGGCAGCAAAGCCCATGGAAGCATTGTGGCACCTCTCTCACTGTCGGGTATCATGTAAGCAGCACGAGAGCATGGAGAGTGGCCTTATTGGACAGCGTGCCTGAGGTGCATCCTGTGCTGGAACATGCAGCATGAATAGCACAGGAGCTGGCACTGTCAACTTTGGACCTCCAGTGTGGGCTGTCAATTCCCGTTTTGTTGAATTTCAGATCATGAGTGCCAGGTGGAGGAACTGGAGCTTGCTTCCGTGCTGGGTACTTGCAAAGCCGAAAGGGACTTGATTGCCATGATGGCTCCACAGTCTCCCGTCAGCCAAGATAGGCCTCCGGCATGGTTCAGAGGCAAACCTGCCATGCTGGCGTGCTGATCATCTCCATGACATCACTCCCCACAGCGCCCGTCCCTGAGGCACCACTCTCCAGTACCTGTTCCCCACGGCACCACTCTCCAGGACCATTCCGCCCCGCCCCGGCCCTGCCATAGCCTTCATGCTCAAGATTCGCATAATCAGTTTCAGAGGTGGAATCCTATTATTTAAGATGCAGCCAGCATGGATCAGACTGCCACAGACATAACTAAGACATGAGAATAGTGCCATAGGAAGCGCAGTGGCACACATGCTGTGGGTTCCCACTCTGAGATGTTGGAAGCACAAGTACCCCTGCTAGCCACGAGCCATCTCACTTCTAAGGGCTCCAAAACAGCATCAGTGGATGACATGCAGCCATGTCCATATCTCAAGCTTACCACTAGCTCTGAGCTTGTGGTCAGTGCAGAGGAGAATGGTGCCAAGCAGGATCAGTCCAGAGGGCAAGGAGGTTCTGGTGTCACCTGTGGCTGCTTCCTCCCCCTCTCCAGATGAAGAGATGGCATGGTTTTCCTTCCGGGTCAGGCCCCATCGACAGTTGAATGCACCAGGACCTGCTACGTAGGGTGGCTCGCAATATGGAGCTTCAGGCCAAGGAGGTAGTCAGATTGCAGGACCCATTTGTTAACATTATAACCCTGGAAGGGCCATCTAGAGTGGCTTTGCCTCTTGTGAAAACTGTTCTGGCCACTACTAAAACTGTGTCAAACCTGTGCCCGCATTCCCCCTACAGTGAAGAGGATAGAGTGGAAGCAGTTTGTCCCCTTGAAGGAATATGAATACTTTCTCACTCACATGCAGTCCTGTTCATTTGTAGTGGCCAGGATGAATGAGAGAGAGGCAGGGGCCAACTCTGAAGTCTAAAGACTCCACAAAGTGGGATCTCTTCAGCTGGAAGGTTTAATCAACTCCAGTTCAGGATTGCCAACCAACAGCCAGTACTGAGTAGATACAGTTCTGGACTGAAATTCAAGGAGTTGGTCCCTGCTGAGTCCAGGACAGAGTTTGGGAGGGATGACAGCAAGGTCGTGACACAAACCTCTTCACAGGTCTCATTGGATGCTGCCGATTCATCTGCACAAACATTGTCCTTGGGCATAGCCAGGAGGAATTGTTCATGGCTTTAGGCATCCAGCCTTACGCCTGAAGTACAACAAATAAATCAGGACCTGCCTTTTGATGGCATGGTCCTTTTTGCAGAGCAAACAGACTCTAGGCTGCACAGCCTAAAGGGTTCACAAGGTGCATTGAAATCTCTGGCCTATGTACCCTGGCTACCCTGCAAAAACATTTGAAACCTTAGCCCCTGGAATGCTTCTACCCTTCCCTGCACAGGCAGGACTTCCCAAAGAAGGGGAGCAGGAATGGTAGGTGTAAGCATCCCCATTCTATACCCAGCCACAGCCAGAGCTCGTCGGGGCAGTTGTCAGGCTCTAAGTAGGCCTTTAGAAGGTGCATCTGTGAGCAACTCATCAGTCTACACCCTGGATTCTTTTCCCTGTTTTCTGAATGGTCTGTTCTACTTTTACCATGCTTGGTCTTGGATAACCTCAGAGTGGTGGGTCTTTTGCATGGGATATTCTCTCCAGTTCTGCTCTTCTCCTTTCTCCCTCCCTCCCCCTTCTTCGGAATCCTTGTCAAGAGCATCTCCTCATGCAAGAGTTCCACTCGCTCCTTGCTGCAGGGACAGTAGAAGAGGTTCCTTGGGAGCTATGGGGCAGGGGATTGCATTCCCATTATTTCATAATACAAAGTGGGTCTCAGACCCATCCTAAATCTGCAAGGCCTCAATAAATTCATAAAAAGATTGAGGGTCTTCTGCATAGCCCACTCTGTTCACATGGTAGTGTCCTACCTCCCAGTGAAAACAGAAACCGAGAAGTCAGTAAGCATCTCTGCCATGTTGACATTTTCTGTTACTGTTTTTCAATTTTCATTCCTTGTCCTTGGTCTTCCTCTTACTTCTAATATATTTGTAGAATGTTTTCTTGTTACTTTTTATGTCTCTACGTAGATTGAGCTCATTTTATGCCTTTGCCTTTCTAATTTTGGCCCTATGTTCTTACGTTATTTGTTCATATTCATCCTTTTTACTTTGACCTAGTTTCTACTTTTTATAGGACTCCTTTTTAATTTTTAGATCATTCAAGATTTCCTGGTTAAGCTAGGTAGTCAATGCCATACCTCCTAGCTTTTCTGTGCAATGGAATTGTGTGCTTTTGTGCCTTTAGTAACGTCACTTTGAAAAACTTCCAACTATCCTCAAACATAGTTTTTCACAAGCAGCTATAACCGAGAACTGGGAAAGTTCCAGTGAGCCCTCTTGCCCAGCTGTGAAGAATGCCTCTTGCATATTCTGAATTTCAGTTAAGACTTTTCATTGTTTTATAATGAGTACACCCTGAAGCATAACATCTGTGATAACCCTATTCAGATTGCCCATTCCAATATGTACTGTGACAGGGTCAGAGCAGAAGGCTATAAAAAAGCAGTGTGGGGGAGATGTAGAAGCCTCAGACTGAGGAGATCTCTGTTCCCAGAGTAACAGGGAGGGGCTGGTTTAGAACCAGCAGAGGCTGTCAGGGGCAGTGGAACACCTGGGGCTAATTGACCAGGCCTGCAGAGTAAGGCCAGCCTAGGCCAATTAGGACACCTGGGTGTAATTAAGAAAACCAGTTCAGGCTGGCTATAAAAGAAGCTTGCCTGCAGTTGTAGGGTGCGTGCAGCTGGGAGGAAAGAGGAAAGTGCTGCTGGTCATAGAAGGAAAGGAGACCACAACTAGGAGGACCAACTGGAGAGAAGGAGGGTGCTGGGGAAGGTGTGGAAAGTAGCCCAGGGGTCTTGGAACTGTATTCTAGCAGGTATCAGGGATTCACATGAGCAGGAACCTGTCACAGGGCCCTGGGCTGGAACCCGAAATAGAGGATGGGTCTGGGTTCCCTCCAACACCCAGCTTCCCGTTTCCTCTTGGGGAAAAGGATTGTGGAGCATATTTTCTGTTTTACCATGCACTGGCCATTGATGAAAAGAGCTCACTAAACAGCAAACTAAAGCCCTGGGCATGGTGCCTAAAATTGTGGGCTGCTGTGAGCCTCTAAGTCAAGCAAATCTGCCAGAAAGTGCAGGAGCTTTGTCCCAGTACTATATGATTAAATTGGATCGGGGTTCTCAAATTCCATTGCACCATGATTCTTGTCTGTCAACAAAAATTAGTACCCCAGCAAGGGGACAGAAGCCTGAGCCGGCCTCAGCTCTGCCACCCTAAGTGAGGGGGCCAAAATCTGAGCCCCACTGCTTTGTGTGAGAGTCGGTTAGAACTGAAGCACAAGGGCTTCAGCCCCAGGCAGGGGGCCTTTAACCTAAACCTTGACACTCAGCCCCATCAATTCTAAGCCACTCCAGGCAGGTCTATTAAAATGGGGGCATGACCTACTTTGGGGTTCCGACTTACAGATTGAGAATCACTGGATTAGATTATATTTATGTTATCAACTATTGAATTTTGTCAGCCTCTTTGGTTCTTTCTCACTGATGAGACTGGTATACTATGGTATAAGTAAAAGCAGAATCAGTCTCAACAATATGCTTTGATTGCCAAATACTTGATTCTGGTCTATAAATTCTTATAGTGCTGCAAACATCACTGTTTCCTACTTTATTTTCAGTTATACTGAACTTCCTGGCTAGGTCAGAGATACTCTCTTTTAGCCCCAGCAAAGTGGACTGAATATCAGTTTTAAGTCAGAGTTTCTCACAAAACTCAGGGGACATGACATAACTTGCATAGCAAGAAGGATCTTCTCTCTGTTTAGAAGGTGTTTCCTTCAAGAAGCTGAGAGAAATCCTCCTGAGTAAGAATAGCTTTGTAGAATAGTTGTCGTGAATAGATTTCTTTTAGGGAGAACGTGGAGTCATTAAATCCTTCTCAAATCATTTTTCGGTTTAGCACGTGGCCCATCGGGGTTCTGTGTCTGACTGAGAATTTGTTTTAAACTGTTGCTAATGTTCAGGGTTGCCAGATTCTGCTGGTTTCCATCCATGTAGATTTTTCTTCTGATATTATTAGGGGGTTGTGCCCCCTGCTCGCTATGCTTGCCAACCCCCCTTTCTCTTGGGGTAGGCAACCCCAGCTCACCCCCCGGCTACCAGAGTGGGCTGGGCTGAGGCCACGCTATTCCTGCCCCAGGCTGTGCCAGCCCTGACTCTTCGCCCACCCTCCCGGCCAAGACTTTGCCAGCTCCAGCTCCCCCCTTTCCCCCCGTTCCCCCTGACACTGGGCCAGTCCTGGCTCCGGCCCTCCCCAGTCTAACCCAAACACCCTGTCTCCGGCTGCTTGGGAGGGCCAAGACCATGGCATGCCAGCCCTGGCTCTGCCCCCTGTGGCTGGGAAGGGCCAAGCCCCGTGCCTGTTTTGCTGGCCCATGGACAGCCACCGGTCTGCTGCTGGGGAGGGGAGCCCAGCCATGGCTAATGCTGCTGCCCCCATAGGTCTGGCAGGGCCTCAAGCATCTGAGTCCCAGGAGGGAGCAGAGATCATGGCCGCTGCCAGTGCCTGGTTCTATGCTCAGGCTGCAGGAAGCAAGGAGGCTGGCGGGGGGGGGCAGCAGTGATGGCCTGGAGGGGCAGTGGGACAGCCCTGGGCCTGCTGTTGGGCAGGGGAGCCCAACCATGGCTAAGGCTGCTGCCTGCACATGACTGGCAGGGCCCAAAGCATCTGAGCCCCAGTGTGTGTGGGGGTAAGGGGGTGGAGATTATGGCTCGGAGCTGGGCATGGGGAGATGTGAGTGACATGCTGACATCGCTCTGTAATCCTGCAGGAAAATTTGTTTAATACATAGAGAGATTAAAGTGAAATGCACACAGAGCAAGGGAATGTCAAATGAGGTGTGTGCTGATTGTACACAACACTGACTGTAAGAGCTGTGTGCACCCTCTACATCCAATTGAGTTACATTGGTTACTTGGTTATAAACAGTCTTGCAGCCCACTGAGATAGAGGAGGTCCACTTACACAGCCCACTCACGAGCCTAGGTTGCCCTTTGCTGGTATACAGAGATCTTTGCCTGCTTAGTACCATGGAAACACACACACAAAAATTCTTAAAGATTTTTATTGAAGATACAGAAAAGAAGGGAGAAAACAATTAAAGCATTTGAAATATGAAGTATAGTTTAAGCTTTCATTTCACATCCCATGTTCCCTTTTCCATTAGCTGCAGAATTTTTACAATAAAAACCCCTATGTTTGATAGTCTGTTAGCTGGTATAAAAGATGACTGTCCTGTAGGCAGAAAAGACAAGAATTTTGTTGAGATGGCCTGGTGCTGTCATTTTTAAAGTCCAGTCCCATTTCCAAAGACGACAAGATAAGCACATGCAAAAGGGGAGAGAAAACAATAGCAAAGATAGAAATGCAGCTGTGGTGTCTCATATGTTGATTTCCAGTAGCAGTCTTCCTGCTGGAAAAAAAACCATGTAGTACATGGTGCGATCAACTACCTTGAGACCTGGCAAACTTTGCCAGCATTGAAGGGTTTAGGATAATGCTTTTAATTACCTCTTTGGCCATGTGTCATAGCAGTGTTACAGAATATGTTGTCTTGGATAGCTGAGCCAGTAAATAAGTGGGGAACGAAAAAAACACCTTAAGATTTTTTTGAAACACACACATACACAGAGTCAAAGCAGGTAAATGGGGCTATGTCATCTGGCTCCAGCTCTCTGGCCTCTCTCTGGTTAGGGCATCATTTGAGATCATGGGCTCACACTGTTCTTGTTTACCAGGTATAATCTTTACACAGTCCTTGAATTCTATTTGTAGGCTTTTTTTTAATACTAATAGTTTTTCGCTCTTTTTTTTTTTTTAAAGCTTTCCCCATTGTTATTTATTATATGCCATTGTGACACTTTATGAACACTCATACGCTTTGTATAGTTCATAATTAGGGTAAATTTGTAGACCCAAATGTCACAGAAGATGGGATGCACAGAACCATCTAAGACAAGGGGGGTAAGAGAGCCTCTGTGGGCCGGACGCGGCCTTCCAAGATGATGGATCTGCCCATGGCCTCCCTGCTGCTCTCCCGCCCCCAGGCCAATCAAGACCTGGGGACGGGGCTTTGCACACTCCCCCCGTCCCCAGGCTCTAATTGGCCTGGGCGGTAGGAGGAGTGCATGAAGCCGCCTCCTGCTGCAGCGCCTAGAGCAGTGTTTCTTAAACTTTTTAAGATGGAGGAATACCAAACAATTTTTTTTATGAGGAACAACAAGGACTTTTTGTTGGGGGGGGGGGGGGAAGGCCGGGGGAAAGTTATTGAGCAGAAAAAGAAAAATGGGGGGGGGGAAGTCACCTGTCCCTTTAAGGATGGCCATTTTGAACTCTGTTGTTCTCTGTGGCACACCTCCGACTGCCTCACGGCACACCGGTGTACCACGGAACACAGTTTAAGAAACACTGGCCTAGAGGGAACTGCCAGCTGTTTTAAAACAGTTGACAATTCTCTCTAGGTGCCAGGGGTGGGAGGCAAGACTTCACATGCTCCCCCATCCCCAGGCCAATCAGGGTCTGTGGGCAGGGGAGCACGAGAAGTTGTGTGCTCCTGCCCCTTCTGGGGCAGCCCAGGGCCACTTCATAAATTTCTGAAGTGGCCCCCCTTTTAAAAATTATTGCCCATGCCTGATCTACTATCAGTAGGGGGCATTACAACATGGATGCTTACAACCACAACTTTTACACTAATAAGGATGAAGGGAAAATTGTGTTTGACTTGGATTCGTGTAAGAATTCTTTTTTTCTTTTTCTCTAGTGATGCTATTGCTGAGATTAGAGCTGTTTGTATTGAGGAAATTGGAGTGTGGATGAAAATGTACAGTGATGCCTTCCTAAATGATAGTTATTTAAAATATGTCGGTTGGACACTACATGACAGGGTAAGTAGTATATTCCTGATCATGACACCAGGAGAAATGCTTGTTTCCTTTGCCTGTTTAAGAGATCCCTTTTTGATGGTTTTTCTTCCTTTCATTTATTTCTTGATTAGTATATTTCAGTAGTCATCACTTTCTTTTGTGTGGCTTACAACAGCAGTGTTAGAAGTCCAAGTCTAGGTGGTGATCAGTTGATTGCTTAAGGTGACATGGTGTAGATGACAGAGAAATCACTAAAACATAGAATCATAGGACTGGAATGGACCTAGGTCAGGAGTAAGTATGATGTAGACCACCCCTGACAGATATTGTCTAACCTGTTCTTAAAAATCTCCAATGATAGAGATTTAGTGACCTCCATAGGCAATTTATTCCAATGGTTAACCACCATGACAGTTAGGAAATTTTTCCTAATGTCCAACCTAAACCTACTTTGGTATAATTTAAGCCCATTGCTGCTTGTCCTATCCTCAGAGGGTAAGAAAATTTTTTCTCCCTCTTCCTTGTAACACCCTTTTAGGTACTTGAAAGCTGTTATCATGTTCCTCGTCAGACTTTTTTTCTCACATTCTAAACAAACCCAGTTTTTTCAATCTTCCCTCTTAGGTCATGTTTTCTAGACCCTTAATGATTTTTGTTGCTCTTTTCTGGAGTTTATCCCATTTGTCCATGTCCTTCCTGAAATGTGGTGTCCAGAACTCGACACAATACTCCAGTCAGTTGAGATCACGGAAGAATTACTGCTTGTTTCTTTCTTACAACACTCCCGTGACTACATTTCTCTTTTTTGCAATAGTGTGACATTGTTGACTTATATTTAGCTTGTGTTCCATTATGACCCCAGATCCCTTTTTCAGATAGGGATATTCCAAGGCAGGTATTTCCTGTTTTGTTGTGTGTACAACTGATCATTCCTTCGTAAGTGCAGCAGTAGGCATTTGTCCTTGTTGAATTTCATTCTGTTTACTTCAGATCATATCTCCAATTAGTTGAACTCATGTTGAATTTTAATCCTATTCTCTAAAGCATTTGCAACTCCTCTCACGTATTGTCCCCAAACTTTGTAAGTGGACTCTTTATGCCATTATCTGAATCGTTGATGAAGATATTGAATAGAACCAAACCCAGAACTGATCCCTGCAAAACCCCACTTTTTATGCCCTTCCAGCATGACTGTCAGCCATAGGTAATTTCTTTCTAGGAATGGTTTTCCAACCACATATGCACCCACTTTATAGTAGCTCTGTAGGTTTTGTTTCCCTACTTCATGAGAAATTCATGCGAGACACTATCAAAAAGCTTACTAAAGTTAAGATGTGCTCCATCTATTGCTTCCCCCATCCACAAGTCTTGTTACCCTGTCAAAGAAATCTATCAGGTTGGTTTAACATGATTTGTTCTTGACAAATCCATGTTGGATGTTACTTATCACATTCTTATTTTCTAGGTGTTTGCAAATTGGTTGCTTAATTAATTGCTCCTTTATCTTTCTGGGTACAAAAGTTAATCTAACTGGTCTTCAATTCTTCAGATTGTTTGGAACATTTGTTGACAGGATGTTGCATAGTTTGAAGTCCATTTCCACACCCACAAATAGGCTTGAATCAATTTCCCAGTTATGGAGGACAGATGCCTTTGCCATGTGATGTATGGGTTCACAGCAGACCTTATTTTCCATCAAAGTGAAAAGCTACTTGGTTCTTCATTTGTATTCTTGATGAGGTATTTGTTGGGATATTGCTGTCGTCTTCCCTGCTTGTTACTGATTTTGTCTGTGGGGATGGGAAGGGAGAACCCATGAGTCTTTGAGCTCTTGCACTGCAAGCCAAAAAAGTTTTCTGAATGTATGTCAGGGGTTTCACTTATTGTCTAGGTCTTCCTGTATTGGGAGATCCTTGTTCCCTCAAATATCATGGGACTCCTAAAAGATTCCTAAGTTCCAACAAATTTGGGGTCAATGGATGTACACCATTATAGGAAGTTACGCTTTTAGCTTTACTTTTTACTGTGCCTGTACTAGTATGCATGATTGTGTTAAGTTGAGAGTTAATAAGCAATGTGAGGGAACAGTGTGTCCAGATGGGTGAGCAGTATTCTGCAGAAGCCCTGTAGAGTTTTTTGCATCTGCTGCACAGGTGGTCCCTTTCTGTTTCTGGATGAGATTTATGTGCATCTGTATTTGAAGTGGGTTATGCCCATGAAAGCTCATGATACTATTTATATATTTTTATTAGTCTCTAAGGTGCTACAGGATCATCGTTGTTGTTAAGTTCTTTTTGTTACAGACTAACACATCTAGCCCCTCTGAGACTTTTAAGCATCTTTGTCATGGATATTTTTTAGGTACTAGTGTGAGGCTTTGGTCTACAGTTAAACCAAAATAGTTTGGGATGGGATTGTATCCTTATTTGCTGGCCACAGAAATCCAAGTACAATTCTACTCTGTTTAGATTAAATGCTGACACAGTTATCTTAGTGGTGTTTGGTTTTAGTTAAAGTAATGTCATCAGCACAGGCAAATTTCTGTGCTGATCTTTGAGGAAGATTGGTGGTGTAGATATTAAACAGAATTGATGACTGATCCCTGTGGTAGACACCATTGAGAATTCATTGCCTGCTGACCTGTCACCAAGGAAAACATGAAATCTGTGATTGGTTAGAACTTCTCAGGCTCACAGTGAATCCCCAGGGCAAACTCTGAGGAATGGATATTGGAGATTCTTGCTAGCCATTTTTGTCCCTTTGCCAAAATTTGTTAAAAACTTCAGAGTTAAACGCCATCAGCTCCTGTAGCTTTACCAGCTCTCATGAGTTGCAGTCACATTGGCTGAGACTTGAAGGTTTTGATATTTTGCTGGCTTTGCAGGCCCAAGCTGGTGCAACAATAGTCAAATATAGCAACTGGAGTAAGTACAGAGCTTCAGCCAGCTCAGCCCATCTTTGACAGTGCACTAACTTCAGTGATTCTAGTAAGTAAGTTGAGTATTTGTCATGAGGTACTTGGTATACTACGCTTTTTGTTTCTGTGTTTCCACAATAGTGTGTATCCTTTTTGATGGCCATACAGGATATTTTCCTTGCAGCTATTTGGATTATCTGAGTGAAACAATCAAAATTTTCAGGTGCTGTTGATATCATAGGGATGGTAGCTTCAGTTGTCATAGTATCCTGGCCAGTTTGCCATTTGAAAGTCCCATTGTAATTTAGGCAATGACATGATTACTGGGAGTCCAATCCCAATATGGATTATCACCAGTTGATGCCGACTGCATGAAAAGTTGCCAACAATAGTTTTGGAGGGATTCTGACCGATTCCGAACTGGATTTTGCCGTGAGGAAACAGATCTAGGTTGTAGTGGATCCAACTGGAAGAAAAAAAAAGTCTCTCTTTCACTTTTAAAAGTAGCTAGATGTGATGACCATTCTACAAGTGCCTTCCCTGCAGTATTATTACTAACATAGACCCACATTGCATGGGAGCTATTGAAAACACCAACATATATAGCCAGGTGATAGGCTCTGTATAATGAGGGAGAAAGCTAGTCTACGTTTTATGTTTTATACATCTTAACTATATTGATATATTGAAAAAACTTAAACAACAATGATCTTGTAGCAGCTTAGAGACTAACCAGAAATATATATAGATAGTATCATGAGCTTTTCTGGGCACAACCCGCTTCTTCAGATGACAAATATGGAGCAAGAGGCACAGAGGTTGAATTGTAAAGCAGAAAAAGAGGGGAGAGGGGGAGGAGAAAAAAACCCTGTCAGTTAAAGTGTCCATGCTAAATGAGGCTAATAGAGTAGGCTGTAAGTGCCCGTACTGTTATATTGCTGTTTCTTACTGAGATGGTAAAGATTCCAGAGTTGTTTCTGGCATCTATCTTTTCATAATACTTAATGTCCTGCTTATCTATGCAACAAGACCATATTTTGGATAATGTAGAGAGGTGACGAGATTGTAGCAGACACAGTATGGTAGTGTGAGTCTTGGATGTCATCTTTGTATCGGTTTCTTGCAGAATAATGTCTTTGGCCATGTCTACGTAAGTTCCTCATAGTAGCACCACTGTACCTCCGCAGGTGTGCTGCTCTAAGTCTCCTATGTAGCTGCTCTAGGTGGGAGAGAGGTCTTCTGGCAGCATAATTAAATAACCCCCAGTGAATGGCGATAGGTATGTTGGCAGAAGATGCTCTCCTGCCAACATAGCACTGTCCACCTATGCCAGCACTTTGGTCAGTGAAACTTTTGTCAGTCAGCATGTGGGGTTTTTTTTTTTTTTTTTCATGCCTCTGACCAACAAAAAGTTCTTCGAGAGATGTCCCTGTGGGTGTGCCACGTTAGATCTGTGTACCGCCTCAGAGCCGAGATTTCATAGCAGTGTCCCTGGGGCTGCGCAGGCACACACCAGCAGTCGCATGCTATTAGGCTGCAGGCATCGCGCATGTGCGAGCCCCACTTCCCCCTCTCCCCCCACTCCTCAGTTCCTTCTCTACCACCTCCGGCTAAAGAAGGACTCAGCAGTGCTCCCTAGCTTCTTCACGTCTACATGGTTATACTTTTAAAAACCAGTTAAATTCATTATAATAGTTTAATTAGTGAGTTTTTAAATAGTTAATTACTTCATTAGTTTAAAAAAAGAGAAGAAAAGGAAGAAATCTTAGTGGGTATAAGGGGCTTTCTTCTTTTTTCTCCTAGTTAATCCCTTCCTACAGTCTTTGACTGCTTACACAGGCATGCCTGAATTACCTGGCTTTAAACACTGAACCTCATGTAAAGAGCACATTGTATTAGTAGTGCTGAGAATCTACAACAAAATGAAGAAAACTCCTGTGAGCAGGGTGGATGGCAATGTGAAAGTATGCATCTTGCAAGTTGAGGGACAAGAACCAGTTATCCTTTTCCAATGCCAGTAATATGGCAGTAAGCGTTACCATCTCGAATTTTTGTTTCTGTATAGATTTATTGAGTTCTTGAAGGCCCAGGATGGGCCAACTCCCGCCCCCTCCCCCCCCCAAATCTGAAGTCCTCAAATCATGATTTAAAGATTACAAGTTACAGATAATCCAGTATTTACTCTAGCTGAAACCTGCAAATGCCCCATACTCCATGCTGCAAAGGAAGGTGACAAACCTCAGTGTCTCTGCCTATCTGATTTACGGGGAAAATTCCTTTCCAACCCCAAATTAGGTGGTTAGTTGGAACTGAAGCATGTCAGCAAGACCCACCAGCCAAATACCTGGGAAAGAATTCTCTGTAGTAACTCAAAGGCCTCCCCATCTAGTGTCCTGTCACGGTTCATTTGATAAAACAATTGCCAGTTGGCTACATGCCTTTGTAGACAGTTTCATCATACCATCATCCCTTTCATAAACTTATCATGCTCCGTCTTGACACCGGTTGTGTGTGCGTGTTGTTGTTTTTTTGCCCCCACTCCTCCCCTTGGAAAGCTGTTCCAGAACTTCACTCCTCTGATGGTTAGAAACCTTTGTCTAAATTGAAGCCTAAACTTATTGATGGCGAGTTATTTCTGTTTGTTCCTCTTCAACATTAGCTCTTGAGTTAAATAACGTCTCTCCTTTCCTGATATTTATCTATGTGGTGTATTTGTGGAGAACAATCGTATCTTCCCAGAGCCTTCATTTGACTAGCTAAACAAGCCAAGCTTTTTGAGTCTCATAAGGTAGGTTTTGCATTCCTGTGATTATCCTAATAGCCCTTCTCTTCACTTGTTGCAGTTTGAGCTCCTCTTTCTTAGACATGAGAGACCAGAACTGCACACAGCATTCTAGATCAAGTCTCACCAGAGCCTTGTATAATGACACTAATACTTCCCTATCTCTACTGGAAATACCTTGCTTGATGCACCCTAGGATTGCATTGGCCTTTTTCACACCTGCATCCAGTGGTGCTGGAACAATTTTTAGGGTGGAGGTGCTGAGATGCACCTCTACTGAACTCTGCCTGCACATCTCACTGCCCCAGGCTGAGGCCACAGCTGGGGCTGGCTCTGGAACCTCAGCGCATGGCCAGGAATGGAACCCTTTGGCTGGCAGGTCTCTTGGTGGCAGCAGTGGGATGGGCTGCTGGGACCCTGGGGCTAGCATCTGGGACCCTGGACAGTGGCAGCAGGAGGGCTAGCATCCGGGACCCCAGGTGACAGTGGGGTTCCTGGGCATGGACTGGCAGCTGGAACCCTGGCATGATGCCACACTGGGTGCAAAGCTTGGGGGTGCTGCATCATCCCCCGCATCTCTACTTCTCACGCCTCTGGCTGCATCACGTTAGTGGCTCATAGTCGTCATATAATGGACCAGTGCACACCGTCTTACTCCTCCTCTGTCACTTCCAACTGGTATGTCCCAGCTTATAGCAAAAATTCCTGTTAGTGTCTCAGTGTATGAACTTACACTTTATCATTTCTATCACTCCAGTTTTTAGGGTCTTCTAGATCATCTTGTATGATATTCTGGTCCTCCTCCATATTACTAATACTTCCCAACTTTGTGTCATCCACCATTTTTTCAGTACATCCTCACTTCTTGTGCCAAAGTCATTAATAAATATTGAATAAGATTGGTCCCAGTACTAATTCCCTGAGGATTTCCTCTAGAAACCTCCCTCCAACCTGACAGTCCACCTTTTAATATGGCTCATCATAGTTTCCTCTTCTCACCAATTTCTTATCCACCCTTCAGTTCTCATATTAACCCCTATCTTATCCAGTTTAACTTCCTATGTGGAACTGTATTGACTGCTTTATTGAAAATCCAGGTAGATTAAATCTACTGCTTTTCCTTTGTCTTAAAAAAATCAGTTATCTTTTAAAAGAAAAAGATTGGATTGGTCTGGCACAATCTCTTTTTTGTAAAACCATTTTGTGTTTTATCCCAATTATAATTTACATATGTGTCCTTAACTACTTTCTTTTTCAAAATTTGTTCCAAGACCTTACATACAATTGAGATAAAACTAACAGGCTTGTAGTTACCATGAGCTTAAAACATCATGCTTAACTTCTAGGAAGCAATACTCCTCCTGCTCAAGCTCCTGTTATAAAAAGGCAAGGCAGTGTTTCCATCTCAAAATTCTGAGAGTTAGTCATACTCTCCAGTGTACCAGCAAGCAATCTAACTAGTCTGCAAGAAATAGGTCTCTAGGAGATCCCTCCCAGTTTTCAGCCTTGTCAGTTTTGATACATTTGTCATGAGCACAGAACCAATTTCATTGTGCTCTCTACCTTCCTTTTTAGAGCCACCAGTTCTACTGCCAAACAGAAAGCAGATATGGTAGTCATTCTGCACTATCTTTTCCAGCTCCATGCTGCCTCTAAATGCTGTGTCCCCAGCTCTGTTCAGGGATCCTTCTGATGAGATATTATTTCTAGGTGAATTCTGTTCAGTAGAGAGATCCATAGAAGAACTTCTGAGTCAGTACCAAGGGAAAAGCTTCTACACCAGGTACTTCTTCATCTGAAAGAACTCTCCCCATATTTTGGAAACTGCCTGTTATCTCTGGGAAACATCACCTGGTCCTTTTCCCCTGGTACTGCCTTAGTTCTTTCACCCAAAATCCAAAGGAGACTGAAGTGCTTCAAAAGGATCTCACAAAATTAGATGACTGGGCAACCAAGGGACAGATGAAATTCAGTGTTGATAAATGCAAAGTAATGCATATTGCAAAACATAATCCCAACTATATGTATTGTGACAGGGTCAGACCAGAAGGGTAGAAGAGAGTGACAGAAGGAAGGTATATTAGCATCAGATTGAGTAAATCTCTGTTCCCTGGATAAACTGGCAGGGGCTAGTCCAGAACCAGCCAGAACTTGCCAGCATCAATTAGGGCAATTAAGCACCTGGAGCTAATTAAGTGGGTTTGCAGAGTTAAGTAAGCCAAGGTTAGTTGGAACACCTGGGACCAATTAAAGAACCATTTAAGATTGATTAAAAAGGAGCTTCTTTGCAGTTAGTTAGCATGCAGGAAGCTAAGAGGACAAAGGGAGCACTGCAGAAGGTCTGGGAGGAGCAAGCTGCGGTGGATGCTTGGAGGAAGAGTCTGAGATATGGTGTGGGGAAGTAGCCCAGGGGTTTTGCAGCTGTCTCAACTGGTGTTGGAGACTTATATAGGCAGCTGTTGTTACAGGGCACGGGGCTGGAACTTGGAGTAGATGATGAGCCAGAGTGTCCCCCCCCAGCACCCACTTCCCCATTTCCACTTAGGGAAAAGACTGGCTGGAGAAAAGAAAGGGGATTATTCAGCCCTGTATCATTTGGGGACCCACCAAGACTATGGAGTTTTGTTTCCTTCTATGCCTTATGCTTGCCAATGATAAGAATAGCTCAACAGTGAACTAGGTTTGATGCCCTAGGTTTGGTGCCTAAATTGAGGGCTACTGTGAGTCTGAGGCAAGCAATCCACCTGAAAGCACGTGACCCACCAAGTTTGAGTAGGAGTTTTATCATAGTATAAAATGATGGGGACTAAATTATGAGGTGAGAATAATAAGATTGGGACTTTGCAGCTTGGAAAAGAGATGACTAAGGGGAGGATATGATAGAGGTCTATACAGTCATTACTGGTGTGGAGAAAATGAATAAAGACTTATATATTCCTTCCTTTAACACAAGAACAAGGGATCACTAAATGAAATTAATAGGTAGCTAAACAAAACAAATAAAAAGAAGTACTTCTTCACCCAATGCTCATTCAGCCTGTGGAACTCCTTGCACAACAGGGTTCAAAAAGAGCTAGATAAATTCATGGACAATAGGTCCATCAGTGCCTATTAGATAGGATAGCCAGGAACAGTGTGTCTAGCCTCTGTTTGTTGGAAGTGGGGAATGAGCAACATGGAATGGAACACTTGATGATTACACTTGATGGAACACTTAGCATTGGCCACTGTCAAACAACAGACTACTGAGCTAGCTGCACCTATGGTCAGATAGTGACCATTTTTATGTTCTTAAATTGGAGGGTTGGTCTGAATTCAACATGATGAAATTCAATGAAGATAAGTGCAAAGTAATTCACTTAGGAAAGAAAAATCAAATGCACAAACATGAAATGAGGAACAACTGGCTAGATGGTAGTACTGCTGAAAAGGATCTGGGGGTTCTAGTGGATCACAAATTGAATGAATCACCAAATTAATGTAGCTACAAAAAAGGCTAATATTCTGCCATGTATAAACATGAGTATTGTGTGTAAGACATGGGTGGTATTTGCAGGGGTGAGACCTCAGCTAGAGTACCATGTCCAATTCTGGATGCCCCACTTTAAGAAAAATATGGAAAAACTGGAGAGTCCACAAAAATGATGAAAGGTTTAGAAAAACAGGGAAGGTTAAAAAAACTGGACACTTTCAGTCCTGAGAGAGAACCCGATACAAGACAGTGATCAATTGTTCTTCATACCCATTGAAGGTAGGATAATAAGTAATGGACTTAAATTGGAGCAAGGGAAATTCAAGTTAGATATTAGGGAAAATTTTTTAACTTTAAGAGTAGTTACAATCTGGAATATGCTTCCAAGGAAGGCTGGAATCCCCGTCATTTGAGCTTTTAAAAAAATAGGTTGGAAAACATCTGTCAGCTATGGACTAAGTTTACTCGGTCTTGCCACAGCTCAGGGGACTGGACTGAATGACTGCTGGTGGACCCTTCCAGCCCTACGTTTCTTCTTTGATGCTGACATTTTTACTTAGACACATTGCTTTGATGCTGTATTGTGAATTTTTAAACAATAACTTTCCGTTATAGCCTTTTTATTACCTACATGTGGTATTTTTCAACATGGATTCTCAGAACTTAAAAACCTCTGCAAATAACTTTTTGACAGAATTTGGCACATTTGATAAACTACTTTGTTTTCTGACTTGGAGGCATTCAGAAGATAGAAATTTTGCACAAACTGATAATTTTAGTGTGTATGTGCTTTTTATTTATTTTTTTTAGCAAGGTGAAGTGAGGTTGAAGTGTTTGAAAGCTCTACAGAGTCTGTACACCAACAGAGAGTTGTTCCCTAAACTGGAACTATTCACTAACAGATTCAAGGTAAGAGTTAAAAGAGGAAATGTGATTTTTGAAAAGACTATACAATTGTAGAATTATGTCTCATCTATTTAGTTGTATCAATTCTTTTATATCATGTGCATTAATTTATGTGAAATGGCTTCTGCCACTGATTAGGTACTTTTCCTGGGGACTATACAGCAATTGCAGTGAAGCTGTTGTGTTTTCTGTTTTCAGTAGGAAAAGGACTGGTCTTTTAAATTAAAGAAATGCAGGTCATTTCAGGAGCAAATGTATTCCTGAATAATTTATGAGGGTAATACCAGCACATTTATTTTTAAAGTTATTTCTTAAATATGCATCACCAAGTCTGGGCATGATTCTTACTTTCTCAGTGTCCACTTGTCCTCTTGAATCGCCCCATAATCCTTTATTTTTTGTATATTTTTATCTTAGTGAATTTTAGGGTTCATTAAGGTTTTTTCATGTACTTTAATATTAACTTTCATAGAATATATAATACACACATACAAAGTGTGTATGTTCTCTGTGTGTGTGTGTGTGTGTGTGTGTGTGTGTGTGTGTGTGTGTGTGTGTGTAAAAAAATTATTTTCATGTATAATATAATAAACATTGAAAGGGATGCTGTCAAGATTACTCTTCAATGAAAGTGTGTGAAACTGAGGGCACACATAATCTCATTTTAATTGAAATTAATGTTAATGCTGTAGTTAATCATTAGTGTAAAATGTCCATCCATGGGCATTTCTCTAGAATGATTCTATGCTATTCTTTGAAAGGACAACCTAATACATTGTTTCTGACTGGATGATGGAATTGCTGGGATTTACCATGCACTTCGATTAGTTATTCACTATTATAAAAGTGTGTATGTGTTTGTAGGCAGATGGGCTAATTTAATAAAATGGCATGAAAAAATAATTCAAATGAAAAATAACTTTACTGTAGTGCTCTCCAGAAAACAATTCACAGCAGAGCCACACAGGAACACAAGAAAGCATACTGTTTGGCAGCTGTAGAGACAAGGGAACAAAGAATTAGAGCACCTCAGGTGATGTAAGCCCAAGCCCCTATGTGCCTGCAGTGTTGGAACAGTCTGGTTAAAGTGATCATGGTTGACATAGATTTAGTTTGGTAGGTACAGCACTCTCTGGTCTGACAACATCTGTGGTCTGGCATGATTTTATTTAGCCAGATGTTCACTTCTCATGGGTGTGGCCAAGTGTCCCATTGTCCCATAAAGTTTGTTTACAGCCAGCAGTCCTGGCTCTCAGTGTTCTGTGCTGTTATTTAGCTCGAACTTACCACTATGTCTTCTAAGAGCCCAGTAAGCAGTGGGAGTATTGTAATGCTGCTAGTAATATTGACCTCCAGTGGTTCAGCAAATTCTCTGGTTTGGCATGAGTCAGGTCCTGAGGCTGCTGGACGAGAGAGATTCGACCTGCGACCTGAACAAAGCTCTTCTGGAATCCCAAAGCATTTTGTCTTTTGACTTGTTTTATTCATTCATTTATTTGTATATGCACACATGCACTCTCTTGTCTCTCTCCCCCCTCCACTCTAGAGATCCATGTGGATCCAGTGCACTCAGGTCAGAGATGTTTGCTGCAGTATTAATGACACTTGTACCCCTACCATGCTAATGCATGGAGCTGCAGTATAAAAGGGATGTGGCTGCCATCTCCTGCTCATTTCCTTCTCACTGCTGATAGTGAGAATTGATGCTCACTGTTGCTCTTAAGCTTCGTTTTCCTTGTTAGCCAGCCATCTACAAAACCTTTATAAATAGTTGTTGATAATGTTTAGTGCTGTGTACTTGTGGCCAGTATTCCCTGTAAGCCGGGGTGGGCAAAAATTTTTTGCAGGCAACACCACTCCACGAATTTTGGTAAATTATCAGGGGCCAGCTCTGGGCCTCTAGAAGAGACAGGGTCTCGGACAGAAGGGCTGGGACCACAGGGGGTAGAGTAGGGTTGCCAGGTGTCCAGTATTGACCCGGACAGTCCAGTATTTTTACCTCCTGTCCGGTAAAAAAATTCAGAAAATACTGGACATCTAAAATGTGTCCTGGCAACCCTACACACACTTAGCAATGGGGCGCAGCCCCTGGGGCCCCCCCTCACTCTTCCTCAGGCTTCTGGACCACCCCACCCTACACTTACCTGGTTCCGCAGGGAAGCTGCCTTCTGGCTCCAATCAAGAAAAAAAGATGGCCGCTGGCAAAAAGCCTAAAGACTTTTCTTAAAGGGGCCATGCTGTTTTATTTTTTGTATTTTTTTTGCTTAACACTCGGGTTCTTTTCCCCCCCCCCCAACAATTTTGGTCTCCCCCCTTTATTTTTTCTCACCAGAATTCCCCCCCCCGGTGTATTTTTTTTTTGCTGGGGGGGGGGGGCTGTTCGGTATTTTTGGTTAAACCATCTGGCAACCCTAGGGTAGAGAAAGAGACTCTGTGTCAGTGAGAGAGACTCTGTGTGCAAGAGAGATACAGAGACTGGGAGAGTAGATGTGTGTGCGCGATGGCTGTTGCTGGATGTATTAGGCGAGGTATTTCCAGTAGGGATAAGGAGGTGCTAGTGCCGTTATACAAGGCATTAGTGAGACCCCATTTGGAATACTGTGTGCAGTTCTGGTCTCCCATGTTTAAGAAGGATGAATTCAAACTAGAACAGGTACAAAGAAGGGCCACTAGGATGATCCGAGGAATGGAAAACCTGTCTCATGAAAGGAGACTCAAGGAGCTTGGCTTGTTTACCTTAACCAAAAGAAGGCTGAGGGGGGACATGATTGCATTCCTTAAATATATTAGAGGGATAAATACCAGGGAGGGAGAGGAATTATTTAAGCTTAATACCAGTGTGGACACAAGAACAAATGGATATAAGCTGGCTAGTAGGAAGTTTAGACTTGAGATTAGACGAAGGTTTCTAACCATTAGAGGAGTGAGGTTCTGGAACGGCCTTCCAAAGGAAGTAGTGGGGGCAAAAGATCTATCTGGCTTCAAGATTGAACTAGATGGGTTTATGAAGGGGATGGTTTGATGAGATAACATGATCTTGGTAACTAATTGACCTTTCATTATCAGTGGTAAATAGGCCAATGGAGGGATGATAGGAGTTACTATAGAGAACTTTCTGGGTGTCTGGCTGGTGAGTCTTGCCCACATGCTCAGGGTTTAGCTGATCACCATATTTGGGGTCGGGAAGGAATTTTCCTCCAGGGTAGATTGGCAGAGGCCCTGGAGGTTTTTCGCCTTCCTCTGTAGCATGGGGTACAGATCACAGCTGGAGGATTCTCTGCATCTTGGGGGTCTTTGAACCATTGTTTCAAGGACTTCAATATCTGAGATATAGGTGCGAGGATTATTGTAGGAGTGGGTGGGTGAGATTCTGTGGCCTGCATTGTGCAGGGGGTCAGACTAGATGATCATAATGGTCCCTTCTGACCTTAAAGTCTATGAGTCTATAAGTTTATGGGAGATGCCATGTGCTCTCTCTTTAACACAGGGGAAGCTGTCCTCCTCTGTTGTCTCGCTCTTCCTCGTTCTGCAGAGATGGGGTATATGGAAGGGGAAGAGTGTGTGAATGAGAGAGAGAGAGAAAGGTGGATGCTAGAGAAATCTTAGAAACAGTGCACTGCCTCTTAAGACAGGCATTCATCTCAGTATCTCACCATACTTCAGACTGGAGCAGCTCCATTGTTTGTCCCCCCTCTGCCTAACCCCTGCTCCACCGAGATGGGCTACAAGTGTAGGGAGACACCCTGACTTCAGCACTCCCCTCTCCCTTCCTTTCTCCCCTCCCCTCATACAGCTAGTAGGAGACTCCTGGGAGCAGTTTGGCTGCAGGATGGAACAAGGTGGGGGGAAGGACAGCTGAACACACGCTGCCAGCACACACTTAATCAGCTGAGTGGGTCTGGATAGAAATTCTGGACAGGATCTGTGCCCCCTTCCCCCAACAGTAAGCTATGCACTTGTGTAGCCACTCAAGAGAGATTCAAATGCCTCGCAGCTCATTAGCAAAGTGGCCACAGCTAGATTTTTGGTTTCTACTGGTGGTGCACGTTCACATATGCCTCAGTGCACATAAAATTTATTCCACATTTGGATAGAAAAAATCTACACATAGATGGAAAAGATTAGAGGGGACATTGGTTGTAGCCATGTTAGTCTCAGGAAATTAGAGAGACAAGGTGAGTAGGCAATAACTTTTTTTCCTTGTTTTTTATGTTAGATGGCTGTTGTTTTTATTTATAGTTATTTTGGATTGTTTGTGTGGTTTCCACGTTACTGCAGGGTTTTTTTCCCCTCCAATGTGTGTGGGAGTCCTTGGCCTCTGTTTGACAGAGGCTGGAGAGGGATGGCAGGAGACAAAGCGCTTGATCATTGTCTTCGGTCCACCCCCTCTGGGGCACCTGGTGCTGGCCACTGTCGGCAGACAGGATACTGGGCTAGATGGACCTTTGGTCTGACCCGGTACGGCCGTTCTTATGTTCTTATGTTCTTATGTTATGTTCTTATGGAGCATGTGATAATTTCTTGTTTGTTTTTATGTTGGAAGGCTGTCATCAGGTGTTTTTGGTTCCTTAAATGATCCTTCACAATATGTGGTGGCTACTTATGCTAAACAATATGTTCCAACTTGTATTTTGCTGTGATGCTGGGAGTACTTTCTTAGACCTGAAGAAGAGCTCTGTTTGGCTGAAAAGCGTGTCCCTCTTATCAGTAGAAATTGGTCTAATAAAAGGTATTACCTCACCCATCTTGTCTGCTTCTGATGTTTAGTATTAGTATTTAGCTTGTGCTGGAGGTGTCTCTCCATGCCGAGATCCTCAGGATTTGAGCAGGGTGTCATCTGCATGGCTAGGATTCCCGTGAGTAATAAGCATGTTATCTAATTTTGTCATGGACATGTTACGGGGAATATTAAGGGTATATATCCACTGTGTACCTCTTTTCCAACAAGAACAATTAAAACCAAGGAGAAATCAACCTTAAGGTACATTGACTTGAAAAGGCAGGTGCTGCGTCCCTCTGAGAGGCTGACCATGAGAGAATGGAGACTTCTTCAAGAAGGAGTGCACCTCTTGCTCTCGCCTCCAAACCAAAATAAGGAAGAGAAAAGTTTCTCCTCTTCTCCTGTGGCCTCCTTGAAATGCTAAAAGCCATCATCGGTCTGGTGCCACTTGTTCTGTCTGAGAAGCACTTAAATCCAATATCAGTAATATCGAGGATGGTAGGCATTCTTCACAGTAAAGGACCTTGTGACGCGGCACAGCAGCTCCGCACTCTGGAGCCTCCGGCAACGGCTCTGTATGGGACACGGTGCAGCAGGGAGGGAGCTGACGCAGCATTCCCCCAGCCCATGTGGGACAAGACACGACGTCCCCGCCCCTCCTACCACCCAGCCGAGTGCGGGGTGCGGCTGGGTCCGGAGGGAGCATGTGCGGCGTGTACCCAGTTAGCCAGGGAGGGGAGAGGGGGCGGAGGATGCAGCGCAAGGGCGGCATCCAGGTGTGACGTGACAACACCCCGGCGCCAGGGTTTAAAAGCCGAGAGGCTTTCCTGCAGAGGGGAAGGAGGAGCGGTAGGGGGACTAAGCCATCTGGAGGTGCGCTTGGGGGAACTGCAAGCGGCCGGGAGACCGAGGAAGAAGGAAGACTAGGTAAGGGGAGAGGAAGCAGCCCGGGGCAGGGCTTTCCCAATGGCCTGCGGACTGGCGTGTTACGGCGGGAAGCCCCGCCAGCCGGACCGGACCAAAGCAGGTCTGCGTCCTTAGGGCCCTGGGCTGGGGTCTGTGAGTGAGGGCGGGCCCAGACCCCCCCTTTCTCCAACACCTGAGACGGGACCAATAGCCCGTGACTCTCACTCACGACAGACTAACTCGGAGGCGAAGCTAACGGCAAAACGACAACAAAAAAAAATATGACCTGAGGCGGGTCAGACTCTCGTGCTCGCTGGGTGTAATGGTGGTGGGGTACGAATAAAGGCACGGATTGACAAGCCTTTTGCATACTTGGTTACAGACCTATTATGCCTTCTTGTTCCTTATGCTCCATTGTTGTACTATGAGGCATGAATACATAAATTCTGGCCTCATCTACATAAATGCTGTTGGTGCTGTCTACTTTGTAGCATTGCCTGTAATATTGGATATCAGTCAGAATTTTACCTTCCACAGCTGCTTCTATCAGTGCCAACAGTTCTAGCTTCAATGACAGGACTGCTAGTGCAAGAGCATGCATTGCTGTTGCTGAGGTTTAAAGCAACATCCACCAAAACAGTTTAAGATTTGGAGCATGACAAGCTGGTCTCCAAAAAGGTCTTTCAGCTCTCATGATAGATGACATTTAAAGGACCTCACCTCTTGTATGGAGCAAGAATGTTACCCTTACAGGGACATTCTAGCCCTCCATTGTAAGGCTGTGCAGAGCATGGACTATCCACCTTAACCAAACAGGACTTCTTGGACTGCTCACAGAGCTTCAAGATCCCCATCTGCAATGTGGTCAAAGAGAAAGTCACCTTCTCCTGTACCTGTTCTAATCAAGGAAGGCCGCTGGGGACATTTGTACATTTTAAAGCTGGCACCCGCATGCGTGCAGCCCTGGAGTCAGTGGGACTTCCTGCTGGCCCAGGCTGCATGCAGAGTTCCACATGCCTCCTTTGAAATGTACAAGAGCCCCACCGGGGGCTCTTGTACATTGCAAAGAAGGAATGTGGAAGTGCCTATCGACTAGTCAAACATTCAACGGAAATTCTATTGACTGCTCAACTAGTCAATTAACCACTAGTTAACATCTTTAGTCTAAGGTGCTTTTTGGATTTGTGCTAACTGAACGGATCCATCAACGTTTCAGGATGGTTACCTTCATATCTATTAGTCCTGTTTGGAGGTTGGTGACAGGTGTGCTACATTCAATTTGCTTAATGCTTATCCTCATGTGACAAAACTGCCAGGCCACAGTAAATATCTCTGAATCATAGTTGGGAACACGCACTAGCAGTACACAATGCTGTCCTCCAATCTGTCCTCATCCCATAGCGTGTTTACAAAGTGTATGACAGTGATAGCAGTCCACCTTTGTGGTACTGGCATTCAAATAGGTAACTGACTAGTTCAAGGAACATGAAATATACAAAACAGTGTCTTCATTATCAGAGTTCTGTTCTCTTAACTGGGCTGAGATTTAGTATAGAGAAACTATTACTGCCAACACAATAAATATATTCCCTAGAGAGCAGATCTTCATAGAATCTCATGATTGAAAGGAGCCTCAAGAGGTCATCAAGTCTAGTCCCCTGCATTCATGTCAGGAGCAAGCACCTCCTACATCATCCCTGACAGGTGTTTGTATAATCTGCTCTTGAAAATCTTCAGTGATGGAGGTTCTACAACCTCCTTAGGCAATTTATTCCAGTGGTTAACCACCTTGATAGGCAGTTTTTCCTAATGTCCAACTTAAACCTCCCCTGCAGTAATTTAAGCCCATTGCTTCTTGTCCTGTCATCAGAGGTTAAAGAGAATAATTTTTCTCCCTCCGCCTTGTAACAACCGTTTAGTTACTTAAAAGCTATTATCATGTCCCCTCTTTTTTTGTTTTCCAGAGTAAACAAACCTGTTCTTTCAATCTTCACTCATTGGTCATTTTTTCTAGTCCTTTTTTAGTCCATTTTTTTAAATCATTCTTGTTGCTCTTTTTTGGACCTTCTCTAATTTGTCCATATGCATCCTGAAATGTGGCACCCAGAACTGGACACAATACTCCAGTTGAGGCTTAATCAGCATGGAATAGAGAGGAAGAATTACTTCTAATGTCTAATTACTTCTCATGTCTTCTCTTGATATTGCAGTGGTGATAACTTAACTTCCTGACACCGATTTCAGTCCCATAGACACTCTTTGCAAAGTTCTCAGAATTCACATGAGGTTAACAGAACATTCTTACCTCCAACTTGTGGGGCACATGACTGAGCATGCCAGACTTCACCTCAGATGCTTTCAGGCCCTTAATTTAGTGTGATGTTCAAACTGACATGTAGATTTGTGGACACATATGAGTGCTTCCAGACCTCAATTAGTAGATGGTTCCCTAGAACATCTGTAAAGGGTTTCAGTGTTGACTCTTTTAGCAGATATATGCACCAGGGGCATGGCTGTATTCAGGCTCAGGACATATGGACAACATGTGAGATTATTCTCCGTATAAATATATTGGAACTTTAAGCTGTTTATTGGGCCTGTGAGACATTCATCATCACCATCAGAAGTTCTTACTAATGACTTCGCTGCTATGTTTTATCTGAACAAATAAGGAGGTGTCCATTATATCTGCCTGTGAATGGATTTTCAGTCTCTTTATATCCTTTGGTAACTAGATTCCTAAAGGGACTTATATATGTTGACCCTCCTATGTCCAGTGCAGTATCCCCAGGATATCTGAATTGAGTATTGTCATGCTAAATGACTTCCCTTTTGAACCTTTGGCAGCAGCAGCTTTACTGTTGCTATCAATTAAAACAGTGTTTCCAGGAGAAGCTACTTTTGTGAGGAGTGTCAAAGCACTCCTAGCACTACTAGCTGAACCTCTTTTCACAGTATTCCACATGGACAAGGTCTCTCTCAGGCTGCACCCTAAGTTCATGGCTAAGGCTGTTTTTACATTCCATCTGAACTGGACCATACACCGTTTGGCATTTTCCACAGCCTCACTTTAGTAAGGTAAAGCTTTATGTCTTGGATAGTTGGAGGTGCTGTCCTTTTATTTAGAGCAGTGTTTCCCAATTGGTGCTCCGCGAAAGTAGGGGTTCTGCGAGGAGTCAGCACTCCCCCGCCCCTTCTGAAAGAGAGAGCGCCGACTAGCCAACTTCTTAAAGAAACAGCACACTTGTGTCCCCTTCCTCCCTGGCAACGCAGAGATGTAGCGAGGCGGGGGCAGAGGGGAACAGTTGTTCCCAGCTGGCATACTAGGGGGGTGCCGGACAGGGGTGACCCCACGTGACCCACAGTGGGAAGGGAAGCACTTCCCCTCCCCAAAGGAGCCGGCGTGCGCTGCCTGAACAGCTGGGGCACCCAGTAACTTAGTTCCGCGGCCTTTTTGTGCAGTGGTGTGGGGGGTGGGAGGGGTCAGGAGACCCAGGTCTGTGCAGCTCCAACTGTGCAGGCAGCGCGCTCTGCCCCGGAACTCCCCGCACCCTTCCTCCCTTCCCCACAGGACGGCATCATGGAAGTAAATCACTGGAGTGCCACAGCCCCTGCTGTTCAAGCAGCGTGCACGCCAGCTGTTTGGGGAGGGGAAGTGCAGTCGCACACTTCCTGGAACCCAGAGGTGCTGCAGGATTGCCAGGTACTGGTCCCAGCTGCCCCTGTCCCATGCCCAAACCCCCCACAAGTACTCTGTCCCCTGCCCTCACCAGCACTGTCCTCAGCCCCAGCACTCTGCCATCCACCCTAGCATCCAGCACCACCTTGTCCCTGGCCCTAGCACCCTGCCACCCACCCTAGCATCCAGCACCACCTTGTCCCTGGCCCTAGCACCCTGCCACCCACCCCAGGGCCCTGGCCGCAGCGCCCTGCCACCCACCCCAGCACCACCCTGTCCCCAGCCCCAGCAGCCTGCCACCCACCCCAGCACCACCCTGTCCCCAGCCCCAGCAGCCTGCCACCACCCCAGGACCCTGTCTCTGACTCCAGTATCCTGCCCCAGCACCCCGCCACATGTGCCAGCATCCTCTCCCTGGCCCCAGCACCCACTAGCACCTTGTCCCCTGCCCCCACCAGCATGGTTGGGACCACATTAGTGGGGCTTGGGGGTTTTGGAGGGTTTTTTTTGCATCTCACTTGTGTGGCCCCAACTGACTTTTCTGTAGGTCAGTGACCCTTGACTCAAAACAGGTTTCCCGCCCTTCTCATAAATAAAGACAATGCTAAAACCTTTTGAGTTTGACATAATATTTTATTTAAAAACTAAGCCTGGCCAACATGCCCCCATTTGGGGCCAAGCCCCCATCTCACTGCAGCGTCATAACACTCCTGTACCACTTGACCCCAAATCTGAGCCTATCATACACTGGCACCCCCTGTCCTGAGCCTCTTACATCCCTAAACTCCTGCATCCCCACATCCTCAGTCTTCTGCCACAATACTCCTGCACCATCCACACATCACAAATCTGTGTCCTGAGCCCATCATACTCACAGCCTCCTTGCCCCTCACCCCTCACATATCCAACCCAAACTCCTGCACTCTCACATCCACAAGCCTGTGACTTGCTCTGCACCCCAACCTCCCATCTGAGCCCAACACTCCCCAGCCTGGAGTCCCCTCCCCGAGCCAGCATCCCCTTCTCCTACATCCAAATTCCCTCCCACAGCTTGCACTTCTCACCCCTTCCCACACCCAAATCCCTCATTCCCACCCAGAGCCTGCACCTCCTGTCTCAACCCAGTGAGAGTGTATAAGGGCTGGGGATAGCAAGTGATGGAGAGGAGGGGAACAGAGAGGATGGGGGCCTCAATGTGATTTTCATGCATTGGTAGGTTTTTTTTTTTTTGCTTGACAAACCTAGGGGTTCCTTGAAATCCTGAAAAGCTGAAAAGGGTTCCATGGCCTTTCAGATCATCTCCTAGACATTTTGAAAGAACAACTCAGGGGATTTCTGACAGTATCAAGTTCTGCTATGATCTGGCCAACTTCTTTCCTCCTCATACAATAACAGTTCATTACACAAATGCTTATTCTCCTTCATCAGCCTTTTTAGCAATATACCTGTAGTGGAAATTTTGCAAAGCAGCAATCAGTTTATCTTTATGTAATATCTCCAGACACTTGGCATTTATTCAACCTTTCCAAAGGTGATGCAAACTTGAGCAAGTTGGTCTTGCAAATGGTCTTCAGGTAATCTTAAATCCCACCACCTGTGAGGAAATTGCTGGTCACCCACAGTGTGATGAATTTGTGCACAGTCACTCAAAGAAGAAAAAGTGGTGACTTACTGTGACATACCAGGGTACAGTCCAGACTCATGGGGGGCCGCAGTACAGGGGGTCCCCGCTATGTCACCCCAGTATACATCCCTTCCACACTAAAGTCATTGACGTTTGTAGCAACTGATGCATTATAAGTTCTCCCATTCCCCGCTAAAAGGCGCACAAAACACTCTCCCCAATTTGCTTAAATGGAAGTCAGCCACGGAAAAAAAATTCCCCCCTTTAAGTTGTTTTGTTATAAGTCCAAGTTTTTTGGAATGTGTCTTGGACTTATAGCGAGAACACCTTGTAGCTCCCATCTAGGCAGCTCACAAACAGTCTTCCAGCATGCAAGCCACACCGCGAGTGTTTGTGGGTAGCTGCAAGCCTGCCAGCCACACTGGGTTTACACTCTGGCTCTCACCAGACTTCTTTATACCCCAGAGTGCCCCCTACACAAACCCTGTTTCACTTTGCCCCCAGAAATATATGTTGTGTACTGACCATCCCTCTCCTGGATGGTACAAATATTTCAATACCATTATTAATCCAAGGGAATAATATGCCATTTTATTATCGTAATTATTCAGACACTTCAGTTTAAGCACAATGGATTAAATAAAACAGTAAATCAATTTTTATTAACTACAAAGAGATTTCAAGTGAGCATAAATAATGAGGCATAAAAGTTACAAATGATTACAGAAATAAAGATAAAAATTTACTAAACCCTAATTCAACAAACTGTATTAGATTCAAGCAGTTTCTCACCATATGTGTCAGAAGATTACTGACCAAGCGCGCTATTCAGAATTCCTCCCCCACGTCAAATGACTGCTTCCTTTGTCTCCAGGTGCAGTGAATGTTATGGGCAGAGAAAGAGGAGATGCTTAGAGTGTTTGTCCCACCTTTTTATAGTTCCAGTCCCCTTCTTGAAAAACCTTGCAGAACCAGGAGCCAAAATCGGTGTGGAAGGGTATTCCCTGCTAGCTTTCGTCACCCATTTGAGCTGTATTTGTCTTTCCTTTCTACTTAATGATAGTGTTTGTTGTTTAAATGCCAATTAAGCAAAGCACACATCCCTTTGGGTGGGACATGCCAGTTTGCTAACCTCTGTTTGGGCAGATGCGTGAGATTTGGAACATGTATTCCAAATATGGAACAAGTAGCTATTCAGTGGAGAGATTTCAGTCTCCATTGGTGCTCTATCCACCTTCCTTCAACAGGAGTAGATTCTCTTCTAACAATACAGAAATATGATAAGTTACCTCTCTAAGGAAATCCAAAGGAACTGACTTTCTAAAAGATCAACATATGCTGTTGAAAAATACTATATGGGACAGCTGTCAGTAGTTTAATTGACATGGCTCAGGGTGCTCTGTGTTTGACCTCTAATACTCTTTAGTTAGCTTGAAGTACCTTTCTGATTTAATCATTGAGTTGAAAGTGGGAGAGATGATATTGATGAGAATGTTGACTCCTGTTCAGAGTTTCTGATTGAAGAGAAGGTAGAAAGTATTCTAGTGCTTAGTCAAAGAAAACCAAGCATCATCAAGGAAGAATCACTTGTTTTCCATCAGGAAATTACCTATTAAGGACAAACACAAAATGAGGCATGGTGAGGATTGTGAGAAATTAAGTGCATAAGTGACCTAAGTACTGTAGAGAGAAGGTGGGTGAGGTAATTTTTTTTTATTGGAACAAGTTCTGTTGATGAGAGACACAAACTTTGAAGCAACATAAAATTATTTTCGGCATCACAGCAAGGTGGAATAGATTATTTAGCATAAGTAATTAGCACATTCTATAAGGGACTATTAGCACTTCTGGAGTCATAGGACAAAAGGTAAGTTATAGATTGTAGTAATCCATAAATCCAGAGTGTCTCTTCAGTCCATGATTTTAGTGTGTCTCAAAGTTATGAATTTAAGCTCCCAGGCTTATCTTTTTAAAGTGTTACGCAGGTTTCCTCTGAGGATAAGGACTGATAGTTCAGATACAGAACAGTCAATCTGCGAAAAGTGTTCATGCACAGCTGATAGGATGTTTTTGTCTTTTATCATTTTCCTTTGTGCATTTGTTTTAGAGCAGGGGTGGGGAACCTTTTTTGAGTCGGGGGCCACTGATCCACAGAGAAATCAGTCAGGGTCTGCACACAAGTGAGAAAAAAACCCAAACCCTCACTGATGTGGCCCCCAGCTAAGAAGAAGAAAGACACTCCCCACATTCTCCTTGCACACACAGCCTAGGAGGGCCCAGGCTAGTAGATTTTGTGTGCTCCACCCCTACAGGAGCCCAGAGCCTTGGGGGCCCCAATCAGCCCCTGGGCTTTAGGTTCTCCACCCCTGTTTCAGAGCTTAGTGATGGTCTGGTTTCACCCACATACCTGTTGGGACATTTGACACAGTAGATGAGGTACACCACATGTTGTGATAGGCATATGTAGGATCTTTGGATCTTAAAAGGTGTGTTGTGGGCAGTATTGATTATCAGTGCAGTGGCTAGATATTTTCAAGTTTTGTGTCCTGGTCTGTGGGGAGCCTAGTCCCAATCATGGGCGGCAGGTATCAGAGGCAGGGGAAGGCAATGCCTTCCCAAATTTCCAGGCTGGCCTCACCCACAGTATCACCCAGCCCTCCCCTTCAGTGCAGCTCCCAAGTCCCCTCCCATCCAGTTTTCCGGGACTGCCTGGGCTTCAGTTGTGCCCGATTTGGGGCCACTCTCCCTCCTCATTCACCTGCACTGGGGAGGTTGTGGCCATGCACTGCCTTCCTTCCCCCTGCTATAAGGTCAGAGAGGCTTGGGCTGCGTGCTGCCCACTGCAAGTGGGAGGTTTAGGCTGGAGTGTTTGGAGGGGTGGGGGGGAGAGGGTGGCTAGGCAAAAGGGTCGAGGCCTTGGGAGGAAGGGGCAGGCCTGGGACTTGCCTCCCCCTGCTCTAGGTTCACCTACTGCCCATGGTCCTGATCACTTAATCTATATCTACACTGTGGACATTATAGTGGCACAGCTGTAAGCCGTTGCCATGTAGCCGTTCTATGTTGGTAGGAGAGCGCTCTCCTGGTGGCATAAATATACCACCCTGAATGAGCAGTCTTAGCTGTGGTAGCAGGAGAGCATCTCTTGTCGACATAGTTCTGTCATAGGGATGTTAAATATCAGTTAATTGAATTGTCGATTAACCTCATGAATTCTTATCGGTTACTCGACTATTCTATAGTCCCCGGGCAGCCTCTCTCTTGGGAGGGCGGGGTCTGAGCTCCTGGACCTGGCATGAGCTAGAACTGAGCCAGGCTGTCTGCCCGCCTGACTCTAAATACACTTTAAATGCAGAGCCGCAGCGGGAGTAGGTCCAGGACCCAGTGCAAGCTGGGACTGAGCTGGACTGCTGGCCAGCCTGCTAAAAAATTTACTGGCAAGGGATGGGGGCGGGGGGATGCGTGTAGTCTATAGCATTAACCTATAAGCTTTTCCTTATCAGTTAATTGGTTAATCAGCTATACTATTACATCCTTCTTCTGTCCACACTAGTGATTTTATTGGTGAAACACCCCTCAGATGGGCATTCTACATCAATAGTCAAGAAGAGACCTAGAGGTGGAGGGCCTCTCTATTTCATAAGACAGATATGTTCTTGCTAAAAACTTTCCATGTGCCCATCAATTTGAACTCTCTAAAAAGGGAGATGTGTTGCCAGATCAGTGAGAACCAGGGAGAGCCATCATGGACCTCAAAATGTCAAAAATTGCCCCAAATGTGCCCAATTTTGCAGCAATATCAGAAATATTTGCTTTAACTATGTCAGGTCCTTTGAATTTTACACAAGCTCAGACTTTTCCTTTAGCAACTTCTGTTTGTAATGTGCTAAGAAATGTAGCTTGGCATAAGATTCTGCTAATACTTATAGCTCCTTTGTGTCCCAGAAAAATCTGGATTTTTAGGTGTCCTGAACTTGAGGAAATTTAGTAGAATTAGCTTGTGTGCTAAGATGTCCTTCAGTAAAGCTCCAAGCACCACCTAAGCCAGGGCACTTTAAATCTCTCCGCTTGTTTCATAATGGAGCACTTCTGAAAGAGCTAAAGAATTCTGATAAGGAGCCCCAAACTACATTGTATTCACTTCTTCTCTAACTGTACAGTAAAGTAAAATCTGCACTATCCTGAACTTAAGCACCAGGAAAACTGTAGAAACGGGCAAAAAAAGCTGGAGTCGGGGGGAAGAAACTGGCACTTTAAGTGCTGGGACGCTCCTCAGACAAGCATGCAGCACGTACCTGGGGGAGGGGCGAACAGCAGCTAGAAGCAAGGAGCAAGCATCTCGGCTCCCCCCGCAGCTCCTGGCACCCTTGGCAGGCCAGCCCCCCTGCAGCTCCCGCCTCTCCCCTCCCCCCACAACAGGTCGCCCCGCCCTCCACCCCCCCTCACCAGGCTGCATCCCGCCCCCCCCAGCAGGCCACATCCTGTCCCCCACACTGCCCCTGTAACCCCCCCTTCCTGTAGGCCCTGCACGGCTTCGCGCCCCCTCCCCCTCGGTTAACCAGAATTTTTAGGTTACCGGCACGCCCTAATCCCCAGGCATGCCGGATAACACAGGGTTTACTGTATAACCTAATTTTTCTGAATGATGCAAGGCTAGGGAGTATTCATTATAAGAGGAGGGAAATCCCTTCCATTCTAGGGGGGGTAGTTGTGTTAGTCTGTTACTTTAACAATGAGTGGTCCTGTGGCACAGTAGAGACTAACAAATTTATTAGATCATGAGCTTTCTTGGGTAAACCGATTGGTGCTATAGGACTGCTCGTTGAGCTTCTATTCTAGACATTCTTCAAAAGCAATTTGAAAGAGGTTTACATGTAGCCACTTAGTGCTTTGGTCCTCCACCATCAACACACTTAGGGAGGGCCAGTCAACAGAGGTTCATTGCTGTCTTGTGTTAGTTGGTTTCCCATTTCTTAAAGGGAGTCAATCCCCTTTCTTTAGCTCCCGTGATATTGTGACATTTAAAATTTGCCTTTAGAGTTTATGTGAATTTTCATTTGGTCCTTCAAGGATGGTAGATCTGAATTTCCTTTTCCCTCAGATTATTTTTCTTAGTGTCTATTTCCTTGACTATGAACAAGAGGAAACTAATAGTACTGATGTGTCTCTTGCTTTACATCTAACCACTGAGGACAAGATGGTTTCTCATATCCACATTATTAGTATACTACCAAAGATGTCACTCTACTTAATACAGAATATTTCTCTTACAAGCTTATGCCATTAACAGCAATCTGCAGAAAAGAATCTGAGGCTATGTCTGCACATCCCGGAAAAACTTCGTCATGTCCAGGGAACGCATCTACTCTTCTGAAATTTTTTTTGGAAGAGGAGAAGCACTCTTTTGGAAGCCCTGTATTCCTCATTTTATGAGGAATAAGGGCTCTTCCGAAAGAGGAGGTTTTTCCCACATTTGGCCCTGTGTAGATGGGCCAAATGTGGGAAAAACCTCTTCTGAAAAAAGAATCGGAAAAAGGTACGCAAATTGCAGTTCGCAAATCCGTACCTTTTTCCGGGAAAAACTCCTGCAGTGTATACATAGCCATAGGGATGTAAGCAACTAGTTGACTAGTCACTCCCCACCACCCTGCCACTATTAGAGGCAGTAATTGGGGGGGTCAAGAGCCGGTGCTGGGGACACCAGCTTAAAAGCCAGTTCCCCCAAGCACCGTTTCCGAAGGAGACAGGGGAGGCAGGGGCGACCAGGCATGAGCTGGGAATCTGCTGATTCCCAGATCATGCCCAGTCCCTGATGCTGCACCTCTGTTTTTAAATGTGTTAAGAACCTACCTATTTAAAAAGCAGAAGTGTGGGGCCGGGGCGGGGAGGACCCAGAGCGAGCTGGGACAGTTGATTACCTGTATAGTTTGCTTGTTTGCCTATATAGTGTTAGGTTCAGGACATACAGAACCTGACACATTACCTTGAAGACACATTGTACTAGATGAACTTAGTGTGTCTGAAAGATGTCAAACGGTTGTTATGTGGCCAGTTGCCAGGTGTGCCCATCAAAGACCGTTTATTTGGTAATTTAAATATTTATTTTCTGAAAACTTTGTGTTTTGTCATACTAATACAACTGCTTTTCAGGATCGCATTGTATCAATGACACTTGATAAGGAATATGATGTTGCTGTGGAAGCCATTCGATTAGTCACTCTAATACTTCAGTGAGTATTTTTCAAAGCTAGTATAATTTACTATCGGAAACACTTTTGCCAGCAATATGTATGAGATGTAGTTTTCTCATGTGTATTATTAATGACATGTAGCAGTGGATGTACATTAAATGTGTAATAATGATTTCCCTGAGCAATATTTGGAAATGGAAATAGACTGAAGGAACCAACAGATCATTTAATTATGTTACATTGTTCTCTGTTGGTTTTTTCTTTTAAATGCCAGAAGCGATTTGTGTGCTAAGTGTGAGAATTTAACGACATTAAAGTAAGGAAAAGCAGAGTTACAAAAGCAACTTAAATTCTGTTAGAACAACTTTTATGTCAAAAATTCAAGAATACAGAAGGGAATTTGCAATGTAAGAATGTATTTCATAATATAAAATGCTGCATATCTATATGTGAATGATGGAAAACTGGAACTACTGGAAGAATGTTTGTTAAAACTCATTTAAAACACACTGAAGCATAAAATATAATTTTTTTCATTAAATACACACTGAAATCCTAAATTTTTAAAAATTTAGTATATAATATTGTTTGTGTGTTGAGGTCTGGCAAGACCTAAAGTTCTCATCCTTCTAAGTGCCCAATATTGAATTCGGAACAATACTTACTATAATTCAAGAAAATGACTTTTCAAAACATTATGATTTTGTTCTGTCATAAAATCAGAAAAAAATCAAAATAATGATTTATATAAAACAAAATTATGGCATTAAAATAGTCTGTCTAAATTGCTTGAAAAATCAATAAAAAATAATTCCACTAAATTGAGAGGACCATTCTGGGCATAACACTACCATTAAATTTGAACTTAAAAAGCAACAAATGGTCTGGTAGCACTTTATTGACTAACAAAACATGTAGATGATGTCATGAGCGTTCGCTAAATTTGAAGCAAGGATTAATCATCTCTGTTAAATGTTAATGATACAGTGAATCCTTTCCAGATTTATAGTAATCAAAGAATAAATACAGAATGAATTTTCAAAGAAAGCTGATAATTAGTTGGTTAAAATACCTCAACATATTTAGATTTCCAAGTTTAAATCTGCCTTAAGTTTGAATTAAAATGGAAATCTGCTAAGCTTATCCATATCATATGAGGATGATGAAATATTTTTCAATCCATTAGTGACAAGGAGGATATTAGATAATATCTACTGGCGTAAGTGTTTTAAATCAGTCTGCCTGGATAACTTGCTTATAAGAGTACTAGATGAATTGGCTGGAGATCTCTGGCCCATAAATGTTACTTTTTAATTAGTCTTGGAATACTGGGGAAATTTTAGAAGACTTGAAGTAAACTGATGTGCCATTTTTTAAAAATGACAGGTGGAGTGACCTAGCTAATTACAGGCTAGTGAACATGACATGAATCCTAGAAAAAATAATGGAAAAACTGATGTATAATCAAATCAATTTAAAAGCATTAAAGGTTAGGTGTATAATTAATGCCTTCTCAAACAAACCTGATTTCATTATTTGAGATTGAGTTTAGTTGATTAAATTAATTATGAAAGTGCTTTTGACATACTACCACATGACATTCTAATAAAAAATTAATACTATACAGTATCAATAAAATACACATTAGGAAGTTGCTAACTGACGTATCCAAAAGTTAATGCAAAGTCTTCATTGAATGGAAGCATTCTGAAGAGATCGGTAGCCTGTTCCATGTTTCTTCACTGATCTTGAAGTGTATTATTACTGCTGATAAAATATGTAACAGGCACAAAGATTGGAAGATTGGTAAACAATTATGAGGCTAGGACAAACATATTGAGGATATGCCTACACAGAAAAGGAAATCTCATGGCTGCCCCATGCCAGCTACCTTGGAGTTGTGGGCTATTTCAGGCTTGGGGTGGAGTCCAAATTGTAGGACACTCCTGCCATGTAGGGTCCTAGAGCCTGGAATTCTGCCCAAGTCTAGAAGTCTATACAGCAATGAAACAGCCCCACAAGCCAGAGTCAACTAGCATGGACAAGCTGTGTAGACATATCCAACATGATTTGGATCACTTGGTGAATTGAGCCCACTCAAATAAAATTTGTTTTAATACAACCAGATGTAAGGTCATTCAGCTTGTAACTAAACAAAGTGTTTAACCGGGCTATGTAGTATAAGCTTTATACTGCAGAGCCTGTAGCATTTCACTGTGTAACCACTAAATGTTTTTAACGTTACACGGTTACCTAATTAACTGCTTTTTAACATCCCTACTTCGTTAGATAATGTGTACCTAGAATTGCAGGACATGCTGGTTGAACTGTTGTAAGCACCTTAATTAGATGCAGAAGTGGTACACAGTTCTTAGTCAATGTTATATACAGTCAGCATGTGCCTCATTTCATGTATGCTTTACGAGAATGTCACTTTACTAATACTGGAAGGGAAAAAAACCTGTGTGGATGGAAACCAGTGGAATCTGGCAGCCTTGTGGATCATTCTCTGAAAACATCCACTCACTGTGCAGCAGCAGTCAAAAAAGAAACAATGTTAGGAATCATTTTAAAAGGGATAGAGAATAAGAGAATATCTTATTGCTTCTATATAAATCCATGGTACGCCCACATCTTTAATACTATGTACAGATGTGGTCACCTCATCTCAAAAAAGCAAACCTTATTGGCATTGGAAAAAGTTCAGAAAAGGGCAACAAAAATGATTAGGAGTTTGCAACAGGTCCCATATGAAGTGATATTAAAAAGACTGGGACTTTTCAGCTTAGAAAAGAGGAGACTAAGCGGGGATATGATAGAGGTATATAAAATCATGACTCGTGTGGAAAAAGTGAATAAGGAAAAGTTATTTACTTGTTCCCATAATGTAAGAGCTAGAAGGTCACCAAATGAAATTAATTGTTAGCCGGGTTAAAACAAAGAAAGCTTTTCTTCATGCAGTGCATAGTCAATCTGTGGAACTCTTTTTCAGAGGATGTTGTGAAGACCAGGACTTTAATAGGGTCAAAAAGATCTAGATAAATTCATGGAGGTTAGGTCCATCAATGCCTACTAGCTAGTTTCTCTTTGGCTGAGTCAATGCATGTGATGTCTCAGCCCATGAGAAATTTTCTAGGAAAAAATAATGTCCAAGTGTAAATGAACAATTATAATGTCTTCCCATTCTGAACTAAAATATTAGCTGTAAATATTTTTGTAAATTCTGAATTGTGTACACTTCAATAGAAGCAAAAAGGTTTAGGGGTTTTTTTTCAGAAGGACCCTCTAAAATATTGGCAAGTAATTAAAACTTAAAAAGGTGGTTATTCAAATTTAAGGAAACATTTAACCATTTCCTAGTGTACTACATTCATAAGAAACAGCCACTTGAACTTAAAGGTATTGTATTTTGGTGATGAAGTGTTCAGCTATTTTGGGGTCCTAATTCAAAACTTGTTGAAGTTAATGTCCCATTGATTTCTGTGGTGTTTAGTTGTGGCTCAGGTAGCCGTGTGTGTGTGTGTGTGTGTGGACGTCCATCATTGAAGTAACTTATGGGAGGTGGTGGAACTGAAATTAAACATTTCTTTTGGTTCAGGTGTTACTTTCTGACTTTTTCAGTGGAAGTGAAGAAGCTCTGTCCAATGAAGACTGTGAGAATGTTTATCACTTGGTGTATTCAGCACACCGGCCGGTTGCAGTAGCAGCTGGAGAGTTCCTTCACAAAAAGTAAGCTACCTCTCATCCTGAAATGAAAAGCAGATTCATGATAGATTCCTGAGAACAGAAATTATTCCTGAGAACAGAAATGCATACTGAAGTGTGACAGGTTGATATATAGAAAGTATAACTTGATTCAGCAAAGCAGTTAATCAAAAGCCTAACTTTTTAAGCACTGACTTTCAGAAGGAGTACTTACATGCTTGAAATTAAGCAACTACTTATGTGTTTTGATAAATCAGGATTTATATCATGTTTCTCTTGCTGTATAGTTTAAACAGTAATTTCTGTTTGTTTAGGCCCTGGAGTTGCAAACATATATTATGATTATATGCTCTTGTTTGAACTAAAGATTTGTCAGTTTATGTTCAAATCCCTTGAGTTTGTACCAGGTTTTCATTGTAGCTTCTGGGGCAATGTCTTCATGAGGAGGAAGATTGATGTTGCTGCAATCGATTTCCCAGAGTTCGATTTAGCAGGTCTAGTAAAGACCTGCTAAACTGAACTCAGAGGAGCTTTGCTGGCACCAGTAGTCCTGCTCCTCACAAGGAGTGAGGGAAGCTGATGGGAGTGTTTGTTCCCATCGGCCTCCAGCTGTGGAGACTGCGCAGAAACTTGAATTAAGGTACATCTACTCCAGCTATGTAGTTAACGTAGCTGGAGTTGCATATCTTAATTCAACCTTCCTGCGTAGGGAAGATACGGCCTGGTACAACAAACTGTGGACATGGCTGCATGATTGTTTAAGATATAGTTATTTTACTCAACTTTGAAATAACAGGATGCCAATTTACACCAAAGTTAGCTATTGTAACAGGAATTTTTAATTTTAAAAACTACCTCTATGTGCATTTACTTGCATGTTAAAAAAGAGTGTGAATTATTAGTGGTAGCTAGATACCTTTGATGTCAGGTGATGAGAAATGTCCAGAAGTTTCTCCTTCACTCTGCTGGGTAGCTGCAAACTCAAAGGCAAAATCTCAGCTGATTGTTTCTTTGCACTCTGGACTAGCTGGGAATCTGGAACAATATTTTTAGCACTCTGAAGTCTTTAATATTAATTTTCCTACCCTATTTTTAAATTTGTTTAAGATTTTCATAGTTTATTACAGATATTTTTGTATAAGAATTAACTGTAATGAAATATTTCGTACCAGCTTATATTTGACACAAAAGGTCATTTACGCAACCATCAGTTCACTTCATCAGTGATATTTTGTGTTCCCTTTGTTATTTGCATTTTTAAGGTGTGAGGGATTTTTCCCCCTGCCCATAGTACCCTAGATTTCTTCTTTGAGGCACAAAACACATGATTCTATGCTTGTGGTATCAGTCTTTTACTATGAAAGTGGATATGATGTTGTGGATTCAGTAATATGATCTCCCTGCTTGATAGATAATGTAAAAGAATTAATTCTTTTATACATTGTATTAAAATATTTTCAGTAATTAATAAATGTGGCAAAACAACTATGAAAAATCTGAAAGATAAATTAGTTTGTCTAACAATGAAAATTTCTCCTAGTCTGGAAAGTCTCTGTTTAAAGTGATGTGTTATCCTGTTTCCTATATATGTGTTCTTGAAAGCCAAAAGTATTGAAGGAAAAACTGTTGCTCCATTCTTCAGTTGGCAGTATTTTGAAACTAGAAAACATGGGTACCCTAAATAAAATGTATCTTTCACCACCATCATTCCTCTTTTGAAATGCATCCCCAGGAATATTCAGCCATTGCTTGTTCTCTGTTGTGCCCTGCATTCTTGGTTACACATCCCCATCAACCTATTTTTTCCTCCAGTCTTCACATGAAAATGGAACATTAATTGTGTTGGCTTAGTTTCATGTGACATCTTATCTCTCCTGCCTGCCAAAAATCTTATGCAACTAGTCCTGGTTATATAGATTGGAACCTATTGCTAATATGTATACGTAACTATCTGTGTATCAACCATACATATGTGTGTGAATTTTTAGATTGATCAGTATGATATAAGCTTTCATCTGATACCTCACACAACATTCGTGATAGACAAATTCTGTGACAGCAATGTTTTCATTGTAGTGAGTTTGTCAAGCCTGATAGGAATTGCTAACACAGAATAGTGAAGCCTTTGTTAGCTGGCATTAGTGGCTGCGTCTGTGTCATAGCTACGTCTAAAATCTGCAGGAAGAATGTGGTCTGTTGAGGAGAATACTTGAAATCCCTATCAAGCCAGGAAGGACCAGAAAAGAACCTACAACCATTTCTCACTCCCTAGACATCTGCCAGCAGAGAGGAACGTAGAAATTGGTATACCAGATCATTCCAGGGAGTCTGTCTAATCCAGTACCTTATTTATAATAGTGATCCACACCAAGTGTTTTAGAGGAAGTGTAAGAAATACCATAGCTTATATCCTGAAGCTTGATATTTTATATCTTTTGTATATGTTTATACTTATGCATGTAAATGTGAATTGATGTAATATTTATATTAGCACAAGTAAAAACTTCATATAGTTTCCCAGGAATGCTGTAGCTAAGCCCTTCTGTCTAGTTCCTCACAATTTCTTCTAGTCTTAACTAATATCAGTAATTCTGTGTCACCCTTGAGATAGGAAAGAAGAACCCTCAATTTGTCAAAGAAAGCTAAGAGGAATGGCTAGAAGGTTGCTTCTTAGGAGATCAGAAAGATGACATGCAGTAATGACAAATGCCCAGGAGTGGACATGGTCCTTTTCCCACTACCCAAATGCAGATCTTGCTAGACTGCTGCTATTTTTTATTTCAAGAATAGTTCACATTTATAGAGACCTTCCATCTAAGGATACCATGCTACATTATGTGAATTAGTGAATAAAGACTTACAGCAGCCCTGTGAAATAAGAATATTCTGCTGTAATTGTTTTAAAGATGGAGAAACTGAGGCACAGGGAGGGGAAATGACTCAACCCATCCAGGAAGTCTGTAGTAAAGCAAAGAACACAACCCAGAAATCCAGATATCCTGTCCCTTACTTTGCTTGAAATATGACTCTTCCTCCCAGCCACCATTTTTGTCTTTTCTTCAGCAGCCCTTTGTCTTGTCTTCCTGCAATTTATATCTGAACACATGAGCAAAAGGAGGAGGAGCTGGGGGAAAGTACAAAATTAGATACTGTGCACAAATCTACGTAAAAGTGAATTTTAAGAAATATACAAAGGTTGAGCTTTAACTCATTTCTATCCTTTTTTTTTTTTTAATGAAACAAAGGATAGTGGTGGGATAGCATAGTTGCCTCCTTTCACAGCTATCGTTTTGCTTAAATACTTGAATTCAGTTTAGGATTACTATGCCATTTGTAAAGGAGGCTGCAATCCAGGTTAGTGTGTCCTACAGTTAATCCTTATATTGGTAGTGTTACAGTAACATTTTTTTTTCTGAAAGATAGCCATACCAGCACCACACTTAAAAACTTTAATATGCCAGCTGTAAGTTAAACATTTTGCATCACTACATTTCATAACTTTTTCATTGTCTGAAGTGCTTCTGGCCCTTGGAGCTAAATAAATGCAGGTTTTCTTTTGAGTAGAAATGGTTATTTAATTGTTTAATTGTATTTTATGAATGAATGTGTTAACCATATTGTTGAGCAAACAAAGCTAATTAATATAAATATCATAGCTCTTCTTACTTACTTCTAGACTGTTTAGCAGGCATGATCCCCAGGCAGAAGAAGCATTAGCGAAGAGGAGAGGACGGAACAGTCCAAATGGGAACCTCATTAGGATGTTGGTTCTTTTCTTTCTTGAAAGTGAGGTAAAAATATTTCTGATGCTCATCTACTATATATTTGAGTGAGTCTGTCTGTCTGTCATGTTCAAGATCTCCTTCTAAACAGTGAGAGCTAGGAGCACCACACTTGGTATACAGCTTCGTCTTTCCATAACTTAAAAAGCAACTTAAGGGTTTGTTGTGCCTCCCCTTCAGCTGTGGTAGCTCTGTGCTGGGGCAGGAGAGGGAGTGCCTCCCTCTTCCCCAAAAACTTCATAAACTGTCAGGGGAGTTTCAACAATGAAATAAATTACCTGGGGAGGTTGTGGAATCTCCATCACTGGAGATATTTAAGAGCAGCTTGGACAGACATCTATCGGGATGATCTAGATGGTGCTTGGTCCTGCCATGAGGGCAGGGGACTGGACTAGATGATCTCTCAAGGTCCCTTCCAGTTCTAGGATTCTATGAAACCCTGCCATGGCATCTCTGTGCTGGGCCAGAGTGGGGGGAATACCGCAGACCCTATGCCCCCTGGCCATGACAGTTCCATACGGGGGAAGGCGGCGCCTCCCTCTACTGGGGGAACGGTGTTCTTCCATGACCCCCATGTAGCCTAACCTGGACCTGTCCCAGCCGAGGGACATGGATCCCTCCCCGGACTGTGCCCGCTGGAGCTGCAGTGGTCGTGGAGAGGCACTTCTCACCTGGCCCCAAACTGCTGCAGTGAGAGAGGGCTGGGGTTATCCTCTTCCCGTGAGGCAGCCAGCACACTGAGCGCCTCGTCCGCAGTCCCACCTCAGAGCAATGATTTAAATGAAGCGTGGACATTTTCATTTTATTTTCCAAAAACTAAAAATTATTTGAGTTAAAAACCTGAGCAACAGTGGGTAAATCTTCTAGTTTTATATTTTTAGCAAAACCTGAAACTTACATAAGGTGATTGATCAACGTTTGCAAACAGGTTTTAATGTTATGCACACCATATGCATTGGATCCCTTGTCGTTTTCTATAAAGTAAACTCATACTAATATCCTCCCTAGGACTTGTTTTCTGTTGCCTGTCTTCAGTGTAAACTTTAGATGAGATATTTAGTTGCAGTGTTGGAGCTGTGTTGGACCCAAGATTTGAGAGAGACAAGGTGGATGGATTGGGCCCGTGTCTCTGGATGGAAGATACAAACTATCAGATTACACGGAGGTCGTCTTCATTTCCCAGACCTGAATAACAACTCTGTATTGCTCAAAATGTATACCTTCCGCTGTCAGAAGTTGTTCCCATAAAGCAGTGTTTCTTAAACTGTGTTTGGTGGCACACAGGTGTTCCGCGAGCCAGTCGAAGGTGTACCACGACCTCTTCTTCCCTTTTTTTTGGCGAGTTTTTTTTTTCCTGGTGGCTGACAGAAGCTCGGTCAGGACACGCATCCGCATTTCCCTCGGCTTTTTTTTTTCTCTGAACAAAAAACCTTGGTGTTCCGCATTTAAAAAAAAATTGTTTGGTGTTTCACGGTGTTAAGTTGAAGAAACACTGCCATAAAGGATATTACCTTACCTACCTTGTCTCTTTAGATAAGATAGACATGCCTGTAGCCTTTCTGTTGTTTTAAAACCCTTTTCTCTAACATTATGCTTTGTGCCTACTGTTGAAATTAAACAGAACTTTGATTTGAAATGGTGGTTTGATTGCTGTGTTTACCACTGGTCACAAACTCCCCAAGGAAAGAACTGAAGGTACCCAAAGCCAGTAGACCAGGACCCAGTTTAGGAGAATTGTGAGATTCCACTCCAGAGAGGTAAAGGCATGAGGGCTGAACATGTATGGTGGTGCATCACAGAGACCACAAGAGGGGTCAGAGGTGCAGTTAGCCTTGTGACCATGACAAGCATTGAAGAGTTTTCATATCCTGTTTCAGCTCCTCTGAGAACAGCCATGAGCACAAAAGTTCATGAGCGGGTACTGACATCAGCGATTTCTAACACCCAAGATTTCTCTATTTGGGGGGCAGCACCATTACTTGCTAACTAGCGACATCAGGATTTTGTGTCATTACTTGTTGATGATAGCTCAGGATTGTCTTACAGGTCAGTGAAAGCTAAAGGATATTCTTTCCAGAATGATTTTTGTTAGTTCAGTATAATACCATTATTATAAAGAAACTTCTGATGGGATTTTCAAAAACATCCACCTAATTCTGCATCCATTGAGGTTAATGAGCGATTTACCATTATTTTCAATGAGATCCAAGTTAGCCAATGCTGAACAGTTTTGAAAGTATCATCCGTTATGTATCCAGATATCAGAGTTAAACTCAATAGCTATTTGGTTCTTGTTCCATGTGCATGCTGAAAAGTGGATAAATCTGCACATAACCTGAAAAATTTTTATTATAATGTCTTGTCCATACATAGTTCCCTTCCTTCTAAAATGTTTACACATTTCTTAAATAAATGTATCAGATCCCATTGCTCTTATTGAACTATGTTGTTAAACTGTAGTTCAGTAGTTTTATACTTTTTGGTAGTATAGTTACACAACCATGTTCGTTCACTTTGCAATTTTTCATTATTACAGTATATATTATGATGCTTAAACTGTGTACATTATAAAGCTAATATTAAATTCCCTATGCCTATTGCATACTGTTAGTAAAAGAAAAATAAACACCTTGATAGAATGTCCTCTCACCACACTCCTCCTGTCCACTATTATGACACCATAACTCTACAGAAAAGTGTGATAAGCATTCTGATGGGAGTGAGGAATACTGTCCTCACTCAGGCCATTATAATAATTGGTGAAGCTCCATTTGAACCAGAAAATTTTATTGGCATTTGTGTTATTTCTAGTTACATGAACATGCAGCTTACCTGGTGGACAGTTTGTGGGAGAGTTCTCAAGAACTACTGAAGGACTGGGAATGTATGTCAGAATTGCTACTGGAAGAACCAGTTCAAGGAGAAGAAGGTATTTGTGTCACTTATTAACAAATAAAATATGCTTAATTATTCTCAATAAAAATGCTGTTAATCTTTATATGATACAAATGCCTGATTCCAATCCTACATTTAGAAGGGATAATCAAAATGTAAATATTGTATATAAGTAATCTTATTTTGGGAGGGGTTAATGCAAATTGTTTTGTAGAAGGCAATACATTAAATGGGTGCTGTGTTAATGTATCTTCAAGACAGTGATCATAGGACAGATTTTTTTTGTTTCATATTTAATTGAAACAATGGTATTACCTATTGCTCACTAGTTTTTCATCTTATTGTTTTCTTGCCTCCTTCATTTTGACATTGTCTGCAGTTAGAGGCCAGCACCTTTTCCTATTTGAACAATGATGTGGCTAGCATGTTGCTGGGCACTTTATAATAGGTAATTATAATAATGATATGGCTTTGAATAGAGCCATTACTTCATATGATAATACTGAATTTGGGGGTTTATGTGAAACATTGCCTTAGGAACAACAATTATATTGCAAAAAACAGTTGTGGCCACAAAAGTGCCAGTTCATTCAGATATGAAAATTATCTCTTGAACTATTCAGATGTTGAAAAAAAGCGGGGGGAATGGAATTTTACTACTGAATTCCTTTGCTGAACTTAGTGTAAGGAATGAAATAAGAATAGATGCCATTGTTTTTTCATACTATCATAGCCTGAAAGACAGTACTTTTGAAATACAGTATTTCTGTATCTCATATTGAACTCCTCTATTGATTTTTCTCACAGTGTAAATAGGAAATCTACTTATCTGAACAATCTACTAATGAATGTTAACTCACTGCTATTTGATTTACAACTAAGAGTCATTGCTAATTTCTTTAAGTATTTATGTAGTTCTGTTTCTCATCTTAAAGGGGATCAGTTTCTCTCCTGTGATGAAATCCACTCAAGAGGGGCCATCAGGGAGTATGTGCCCTGATTTTGTGGGCCATTTTGCACTGGCCCCAGTGCAAGCCAATGCCAGATCTGCCTTTTGCCAGCTGAGAATTGTTGCAGTAGAGCTGTTCTCCATTCCTTTCTCACTCTCTATAAGACTGTACATCCCTAATGCCAGATGAGAAATCCCTCCTACAGGGCTAGTTCACAACTGGTCTCCTATAAGAAGATTCCATCTCCGTACCTCCAATCAGTAGTGCTAAGGAACAGGATTGGAGATTTTGGCCCAAATTCAACTTTAACTTTTCTTTGTAATTCATTGCTGTCATTAGGGAATTATGGTGGATATTATAGTTGAAGCTCATAACTTTCTGAAACTTTCAACTTTGGGAATGAATTTTTCCATGCTTGTCCTCAGACTGAAGATGAATTATTCTGGAAAATTTGAATGAAAATAGTTCAGATGTTTTTGAATGAGGAGTGAAAGGGAAAAAAATATTCCCCCATTCTCTTTTTTGGAGTTTGTTTTTTGTTTTTGCCACTGAGTAACAGTGCATGGCCACATTTGAAGAAGGTTGGATTTGGTATGAGTACATGATTTTTTCAACACAAATAACTCTCTGATCACACACAGTAGGTATTTTTCAATTCTTCTTTGAATGATTGCAGATGTGTTCCTCTCAGTTGCATGCTCACTCACTGAGCTGAAACTGGAGAACTTTGCTTAGTAGTGTCCATCAGGTCAGGGTATGCACCCTTTGGCTCTTCATGGCCATTCCCAAGGTATTTAAGGGTAGTCTGTCCTCAGTACCACTCTGTTTCTTCTCCCTGCCTGTGGCTTGAGTCAGAGTTTTCAGTGGGCTATCTTACATCAGACTGTGGTGAGTCAGTGATTGTTCAGTGAATGTGTCCATAGCTATTGAATTACAGTTAGTAGTAGTAGTAGTAATAGTAGCACCCTAAGTAGTTAGTTGCATTGGTAATTTAGTGAAATAGTATTTACCTCGATGCAATGCCATCCCCAGATTTTAAACACAGTCCATCATATTGAGACAAATCAGTTCAACACCATACCATCAACTCTGATGGTTGTTTTTCGAGTGATGTTCCAGTGGGTGCTCCACTGTAGGTGTCAGGCTCGTCCCGATGCTGCAGATAGGAGTTTTGAGCAGCAGTAGTCAGCTGGACTGCACATGCGTGGCTGGCGTGGCATTCGCGCCCTTTTGCACACGCACATGGTCCAGTTCCCGTTAATTCTAATGTGGGTAACTTCCTCTTCTTCGAGTTATGTCCCCATGGGTGCTCCACTGTAGGTGACTGTGTAGCAGTACTCAAGAATACTGGGAAGGCAGGTTCCAGAGTCATGGTCTATTTGACTTTGGCCGTGGACAGAGCGAGCTCCTCTCTCCAACTCTGTCTAGTCAGGAAAACAAGAGTTATTAGTTAGTTATAGTTAATATTAGTCAGTTTGTAGTTAATAGTTATAGTTCTTAGTTCATAGCATGTTAAAGAAAAAAACGTCTTCGTTATTGCCGGCCCTTTTCAGGCCTCAAAAAAAGAACAGACTTAAGATCAAACCAAAGATGCCAGGTTCTCCCGGTTTTAAGAAGTGTGACACGTGTCGCAAACACATGCCGGCCTCAGATGGTCATTCTTCATGTATCCGCGGCTTGAGTGAGGCTCATGTTCCTAAGAAATGCTCCCACTGTTCGAAGTTAATAGTGTGATAGGAAAATACGCCTCCGGTTGATTCTGTTTGACAAGGCACTCCAGCCATCAGACTTGGCGTCCATGGCTCCCGCAGACCCTGCTACCGCGTAAAAATGGAGAGCGTCCTCTCCAGGGTCAGCTCTGGCAAAAAAGACAAGGCCTTCCCCAGCACATTCCCTCCCACCAGTTCCACTGAGCAGGGTGAGCATAGGATAAGCCAGGGACGTCCAGCACCGCCTCTTCTCATTCAAAGGCGAATCCAGTCACAAAAACGAAAAAGACAGCACTTTCGTTGCGAACACCACGGGCACCATCAGCACTGAGATCGACATTGGCACTCTCAGCCCCATCTCCCAAGACCCCGGCACTGGCGCCAGCCACAGCAACACCACCAGCACCTGCAGCTCCGGAGCCCAGGTGACAGTCCAGCCCGGCACTGGGGAGGACCAATGCTTTCTTGGCACCGAAAAAAGCCCCTGCAACGATGAACAGAGATTGGAGCCTGAGACTGAATTCCATTTCTCCTACATTCTGCCCGGCATTGGCACCTTCTCCACCAGCACCGAGGTCACCGATCCCACACGCCATTCAAGCAGAACAGCAGGCTTCTCCATACTCGAAGATCTCTATCCCCGTTTCCTGTGCACTGCAGAGAGAGTCTCGTCGCCATGCAAGGCACCTTTCTCTTTCCCCACCACCTTCATCTATGGGGTCTGTAATACCCCCTCATTTACCCATGCTGTCACCACACGCTGACTATTGGGAAGAGCACAGGGGTGCATACTCTGAAAGACGTTCCTCACCTAGGAGATCAGATTACCACTACGGTTATCGCGACCATATACCTTAGTACTCCAGCTGTTATCATCACCGACAGTCACGTTCTAGGCGATGGTCCCCCTATGGCTGTAGATCGCCCAGATATCCATTCCTGTTGTCAATCCAAGCCATCATACCTCACCCATATTTCACCACCATTTGAGACCGTTTTACCATCAATGGTCCACCATTATGTCTGACCATTGGCTTCTGGAGATTGTGTCATCTGGTTACACCATCTCCTTCCTTTCTCTGCCTTCAACCACCCCACCTACCCTGTCCCTCTTCAGGGACCCTTCTCAGGAAAACTTGCTAAAACAAGAGGTCCATCGTCTCCTCTCTATCGGAGCTGTAGAGAAGGTACTGGACGAGCTCAAGGGAAAAGGACTCTATTCTCACTATTTCCTCATGCAGAAAAAAACGGGGGGGTGGAGACCCATACTTGATCTTAGAAAAATCAACTGTTACCTCCGAAAACAGCGGTTCAAAATGATAACTCTTGCATCCATAATACCAGCATTAGACAACAGGGATTGGTTTGCAGCTCTGAACCTTCAAGATGCCTACTTCGACGTCACCATGCATCCCGCCCACAGGAGATTTCTTTGCTTCACAGTAGACAGGGAACATTTTCAGTACCGGGTGCTGCCTTTTGGCCTTTCCCTCCACTCCCAGGGTATTTTCAAAAACCCTTGCGGTAGTGGCAGCACACTTGTGTTGATGGGGCATTATAATTTTTCCTTACCTCAACAACTGCCATATAAAAGGCTGCTCTTCAGCATGACACATGATAGCAGTAACTAGACAAACATACAATTCCCTCGGTCTAATTATCAACAACCAGAAATATATGCTCGAGCCCTCTCAGACCTTGGAGTTCATAGGCGCTCATCACAGTATGGGCCTACTTTCCCATCCAAAGATTCCAAGCCATTCAAGACCTGGTTGCCATATTAATCACCAGCCCTACTGTTCAAATACTTACGTGCCTACGACTAATGGGCTATATGGCAGCCACAACTTACGTAGTCCATCATGCACTACTACACTTCCACTGTCTACAGCATTGGGTAGCATCCGTGTTTGCTCCAACAAGACATCATGTCCACACAACAGTGACTCCTCCAGTTGATATCCGCAGATCCCTCAAATGGTGGACAGATTCTCTCAACATCCTATTAGGCGTCCCCTCAACCTTCGGCCCACATTACCACGGACGCCTGCCTCATCGGCTGGGGGGCCCACATTAACAGCATGTCTGTACCAAGCCAATGGTCATCATGAGAGACAGCTCTCCACATAAATTTTGTGGAGCTCAGAGCAGTCTTCAGTGCTTGCAAGCACTTTTAGAACTTCATTCACGATGCCACCGTCAGAATACTTCCGACAGTATCACCACAATGTACTATATAAATCGCCACGGTCTCGATCCCTTTGTGCAGAGGCATTTCGCCTCTGGAATTGGTGCATTTGCAACAACATCATTTTAATAGCTTCTTACTTACCTGGCATCAACAATGCTGCTGCGGACTCCCTGAGCAGACATTTCGCATCGGATCATGAGTGGAAGCTCCGTGGCAACATACTCCAGCATATTTGCGGATACTGTGGTTTCTCTCTGATAGATCTCTTCGCCACCTACAAAAATGCTGATATTTTTGCTCCAGAGCAGGCATCGGTTGCGGACCCCTCAGAGATGCCTTTCTTCTCAAATGGGGGGGGGCCTTCTGTATGCATTTCCCCCCGTTGTACTTATACCCAGGGTCCTCGAAAAGATAAACACAGACGAAGCCAGAGCAGTCCTCATAGTGCCCGCTTGGTCCCACCAGCCTTGGTTCCCTTTTCTCCACCAAATGTCTCCATGTCTGCCATATGTCCTTCCCAACCTACGAGACTTGCTGATCCAGAACCGAGGCTCCCACCTACATCCTCAGACCCTGCACCTAACCGCCTGGTTCCTAGCTGGTTCTGCGCATCCAAAGATCTCTGCTCGGTGCAGGTCGAAGAAATCTTGATTCACAGTAGAAGGGACATCACCTGAGCTACTTACCTCTCTAAATGGTGAAGGTTTGCCTCATGGTGTTCTGCTGATCAGGTCGCTCCGTATGCTGCACTTCTTAATCAGATCCTGGACTGTGTGCTCTATCTGAAACAGACAGGTCTAGCCATTGCATCCTTGAAGGTTCATTACGTGGCAATCGCTGCCTTCCAGCACTCCATTGACAGCACTTCGGTGTTCGCCCACCCACTTACCAAGCGGTTCCTTAAGGGGCTGGCAAACCTTAACCCTCCTCATAGACTCCCACTCCACCTTGGAGCCAGGACTTAGTGCTAGACACACTTACTCAACCATCCTTCGAACCTTTGGCTACGTCGCTCCAAATGATGATGCTAAAGGTGGTCTTCTCGCTTGCTATAACATCTGCCCACAAGGTTGGTGAACTTGCAGCTCTCATGGCAGTACCACCGTACACCACCTTTAAGAGAGATGGCGTGGTATTAAGACCCCACCCAGCCTTTATCCCTAAAGTGTCTGAGTTCCACATCAACTAATTGTCCTCCCTTCTTTTACCCTAAGCCACACACCTCACCGCAAGAGGCAATCCTCCACTCTGTCAACGTTCCTTCTACATTGAGAGGACTCAGGCTTTCTGCAAAATGAAATGTTTGATAGTTTCCCTCGCTGATTGATCCAAAGGTGAAGCATTATCATCCCAATGGGTTGCGAAACTTAGTGTCGTGCATTACCACTTGCTCTTCTGTATGCAATAAACCACTCCCATCCCAGCCAAAGGCTCATTCTACAAGAGCTGTAGCTACATCCACAGCCTTCCTGTGAGGGAATTCCCCTTTGGGACATTTGTCGGGCAGCCACATGGTCATCCCATGACACTTTCATGAAGCACTGCATAATTGTGCACCGGTTGGCTGCGAACACTTCACTAGCCTCAGCAGTACTTGCAATATCAAATAGACCATGACTCTAGAGCCTGCTTTCCGGGTATTTTTGAGTACTGTTACACAGTCACCTACAGTGGAGAACACATGGGAACATCACTCGAAGAGGACGAAGTTACCTTGGAATTGGCAGGCTGTGCAAAAGGGCATGAATGCCGTGAGGTGCCAGCCGCACATGTGCGGTCTGGCTGACTAGTGCTGCTCAAAACTCCGATCTGTGGCACCAAGACGAGCCTGACACATACCATGGAGCACCCACGGGGGGGACACATCTCGAAGAACCATCGTTACTGCACCAAGGTGAGTTACTTTCTCTTATCCATCTAGTTTAAAAATGATATCAGTCTCAGCATCAACCATATCAACCCCACTGACTTATCAGACAGTATCATACTTGCTTTACCTCTTCGTTAATTCAGAAGCATTTAGCCATGTTGGTTTTGTTAGCAGCCTTTGGCAAGAAGCAGATTTGATTCTCCTTTTGAAGAGAGAATCTCCTCGTCAACTACTTAGCCTGTCCCCAAATATAATCATCTTGCTTCTACATCGAGGAAAGGGATTCCACTTAGATTATTTCTTGATCCACAACTTCCAGGGAAGAGTGAGACCTGTTCTAAAGTCCAAGGTCTCAACAAGTATATGAGTTTATGTATGGTAACATTAGCTACAATTCTCTTCATATTAGATTTTAAAAAATGGTTTTCTGGCCTCCATCTTCAGGATGTCTATTTCTACGTGTTTACCATACATACATCATGCCTATTCTCCTACCCCATGGAAAGTTTCTGAGATGTGTAGTGACAGGTCAGCATTACCAATACACACAGTACTTTCTTGTGGCTTGTTCTCAGATCCATGTGTATTTACCAAATGCATACCTGTAGTGGCAGCCTATCACATTTTCGGGTGCATCTCAGACCAGTGAAAGGTCGTGTCATCATTTGTCCTGTAATCCTGAGTGCCCTAGAATGCACCGATGCTGTAGCTCCCTGTCTGGATGCTTCCAGGCAGCATACAAGCATGCCCTAAGTATGTGTGTTTTAAGCAGCCTTGGTTCAGCATCTCTGACTTCAGAAGCCTGCTTATTACACACAGCCATGCAATGGTCTCCATCAGTTTTGGTTACTACTAGCCAAGTGACCCTAACACACTCCATTCCTAAATTTTCACAGAAACATCTGCCCTGAAATGTCCAGCCCCTCTACAGGAACTTTTAAGGAAGTAAAAGTTGTTCCATTAAAGACAGAAAACACAGCCTTTTGTTGTTTTAATTGGAGTTAATGGTCACTTCAATTCAAACACAGCCCTGGATTGGTTTAGATTAATTGTAAGAGGTTTACTGCAAAAAAGAAATAAAATTTTTAATGAGTTGAAGTGCAAGGGAGAAGGTCAGAAATGGTTACCAGCAAATAAAAGTGAAAAATGCTTTCTAATGACTTCAGTCTTGGTTCAAAGCAAAATAAAAATCTTTCTTCCAGCAAGATGTCTGATTATATCCTGGGTTAGGCTCGCCCACACAATACAAAATACTCAGTTCCTTTGTGTGTGTGTAAGGATGTGTTAGATGCTCCATCACTAGGCTTTTAAAAATTAAGATTTTTTTTTTTTAAGAAATGCTGCTCCAGATATGGTTGTTGGCTTAGCTTGATGCAGCAAAGTCTTGGGCTTTTGTTATGTAGGAAATTTGACTAGATAATCACAGTTGTCCATACTGATCTTAGGTCTGCAGAATATTTAAGAAATTGCCAGAAAATAGACACAATTTTCTTCCAATGCAAATGGAGAAGAAAAAAGAGTAGCAGAGAATATCATTAACTTTCAGACTTGTCGAGGCTACTTTTCGAAAGTGAAAGGACGATCCTAAATCAAGTAAAATTGCTTATTTTTGTGTAGTCCCCATCAAAATATCCACCTGACTTGATGGAAATGTGCAGGTTTTGTTTTCTAAATGGGATAGCTGAGTAAAGGTTATAATTAGTAAATATGTGGCAAGTCTGGCACCAGAAATCCTGAGAGGGTTAGCCATGTTAGTCTGTAACTTAAAAAAAAAAAAAAGTTGTCCTGTGGCACCTTAGAGGCTAACAGAGATGCGTGTGTGTGTGTGTGTGTATATATATATATATATATATATATATATATATATATAATAATATCATGAGCTTCTGTGGACAAAACCCACTTCAGATGAGATGATCTTGACTAGAGAGAAATCCTGGGTTTTGAAGTGGCAAGATTCATAGAATTTATACACTAGAGCACAGGGACTCTTAGAAATCTGTTCAAATTTCTACCCTTAGTTAGTAAAATGTGCAAAATAATTCATAACCTCATTGTTTGAGGAGACTGCAGACTTTGTTGGTAAAGATGTTAGGACATGCTAATTAGGGCTTCAGAACATGCTAATTTAAAAAAGTAACATTATAAAAATCAGTGTAGTTCATATTAAATTGATCAGGGGCTGATAGATCATAAAATGCAATTGTTAAGGGTGAATCCTTATTGAATATGTGTGTTTCTAAAGGGATCCCACAAGGATTAGTCATTGTTCCAATGTTATTTAATATTTTCATCAACGATCAGGAAGAAAATAATAAATGATTCTTGCTAATGATTGCAAACAACAAAAATTGGTCAGGAAATAAATATGAGAGACAGAGGTCACTGCTACAGAATAACCTGGATAATTTCATAAGCTAGGCACAATCAAACAACATTCATTTCAATAAAATCAAATGCAAGGCCTTATATAGCTGGGAACAAAGAATGCTGGCCATACTTGCAAGGTAAGGAACAATATCCTCAAATAGAGCGACACAGAAATGTCAGGCAGGAGTATAGGAAGATTATTTTGTCCCTGTATGTGGGATTAATAATTTCTCACATCCATACTTTTAAAATGATGTTGAAAAATTAGAGAGGATTTAGAAAAGGGCCACAAAAGTTATTTGAAGTTTGGAAAACCTCCATAGGATAATAGACTTAAGGATCTCAGTCTATTTTGCTTGTAAAAGAGATGGTTAAGGAGTAACTTGATCATTAGTCTCTAAGTGCCTATATGGGGAGATGTCTGTAGAGGACTTTCTAATCTTGCAGACAAACAGATATCAGGATATAGTGGGTGGATAGTAAAGCTAAATTAATTCTAATTGGAAATATGGTGTGAACTTTACAGTGAATTAAACTAACTACCGAAACAAACCCCAGGTAGTGGGTTCTCCATCACCTGAAGTATTTTAATCAAAGCCTGTCTAAAAGATTTCAAGTTGAACCAGATGTACAAGCTTGAGGACTTAGCTTATGTTCTATAGGAGGTTAGAGTAAGTGATCATAATGGTCCCTTCTGGCTTTAAAAAGTGATAAACCAATAGTTTTCTGATAGTGGTGAAATAGATTATTATGGAAAGTTTATATAATAGTACTGTATAGATTGTATCCTAAACTAACATTTAGCCTCATGATAGAATTTTCAGACGAACTTAAGTCCCATTTTCAACATTAACTTTAAGTCCAGATGCTTAAAGATGTTTAGGTGCCTAATTAGATTTTCATAAGCACTTAGGTACCTAACTCAATGGCTGAAAAACATCTAGGTGCTGTTTTAAAATCTCATTAGGAACCTCTCTGCATCTGTAGGCCCTAAACTACTTTGAAAATAGGACTAAAGCTGCTAAATCACTCAGGTACTCTTGAAAGTTTTATTATTCACTAGCTTACTGCAGTTTATGTATGCACTCCATGAAACCACCAATACAGTTAATCAGATCTACCTTCCTTTTCTTTCTCCTCAGCAATGTCTGACCGACAAGAGAGTGCTCTGATTGAGCTGATGGTGTGTACCATACGACAAGCTGCTGAAGCACATCCACCAGTAGGCAGAGGGACTGGCAAGAGAGTGAGTTTTATTGAATAAATGGTTCAGATCTTTCCACCACTATGAAATGTTTATATGTTACAGCTATAGGTATATTATATTATATTTGTCTGTCGGGTTTAATGTGTGCGTGGCTGGTTGATGTTGGTAGCCTCTAAGACAGAGGAGGTCAGACTAGATGATGTGCTAGTCCCTTCTGGCCTTCTAGTCAATGATACTATATTGCTGTAGTGTAGAATCATGATGACAGATTGTGACACCTGATAAAAAATTTTATGGGGCTTTTGTAACTATCTAATTATGTACTGATTTGAATATTTTTAAGAAAAGTAGTGGAAATGGTACATCTAAACATTTTAATTTTTTTTTCTCATTCTGAAGTAAGTTAGGTAGTTGTAAAACAATCTTTAGAAAAATGTCTTTCTACAGTTTAGACAAGACATCTCATTTTTTTGGAATGCTTTTGTTGAAAATGACAGATGATAAATTTGTTTAAATATTCATAGAAAAATAATTCCTTATTCTCTGATTGAAAAAAAGACAAAAATTATTAAATGCTTTGCTTAGGAAAGTATTGTCAGATTTGTTTGCAGCAGTGCAACAAATATGACAAAGACAGGAAACAAAGGTTAGGAATAAACTGTCTGTTTCAGAAAGGGGGAGAGGTAACTAGTGGTGTCCCCCAAGGGTCTGTACTGGGACCAATCCTATTCAGCCTGTGTATAAATGATCTGGAAAAAGGGATAAACAGTGAGGTGGCAAAATTTGCAGATGATACTAAACTGCTCAAGATAGTTAAGATGAAAGCCGACTGTGAAAAGCTTCCGAAAGATCTCACCAGACTAAGTGATTGGGCAACAAAATTTTCATGTAGATAAATGCCAGGTAATGCACATTGGAAAAAATAATTCCAACTATACATACAAAATGATGGGGACTAATTTAGCTACAACTAACTATTCGAGAGAGATCTTGGAGTCATTATGGATAGTTACCTGAAAACATCCACTCAATGTGCAGCAACAGTCAAAAAAGCAAGCAATGTTAGGAATCATTAAAAAAGGGATAGAGAATAAGACAGAATATCTTATTGCCTCTATATAAAACCCTGGTGTGCCCACATCTTGAATACTGCATACAGATGTGGTTGCCTCATCTCAAAAAAGATATATTGGCATTGGAAAAGGTTCAGGAGAAGGGCAACAAAATTGATTAAGGGTTTGGAATGGGTCCTATATGAAGAGAGATTAAAAAGACTTGGACTTTACATCTTAGAAAAGAGGAGACTAAGGGGGGATATGATAGAGGTCTATAAAATCATGACTCGTGGAAAAAGTGAATAAGGAAAAGTTATTTACTTGTTCCCATAACGTAAGAGCTAGGGGTCACCAAATGAAATGAATATGTAGCAGGTTTTAAACAAACCAACGGAAGTTTTTCTTCACACAGTGCACAATCAAGCTGTGGAACTCCTTGCCAGAGGATGTTGTGAAGACCAGGTCTTTAACAGGGTTCAAAAAAGAACTAGATAAATTCATGGAGGATACGTCCATCACTGGTTATTAGCCAGGATGGGTAGAAATGGTGTCCCTAGCCTCTGTCAGAAGCTGGAAATGGATGACAGGAGAGGGATCATGTGATGATTACCTGCTCTGTTCATTCCTACTGGGGCATCTGGCATTGATCACTGTTGGAAGGCAGGATACTGGGCTAGATTGACCTTGTGTCTAATCCAGTATGGCTGTTCTTATGTTCTATGGTTTCATAAATGCTGAGTATGTCCATATTCTTCAGCTTCACCAAGTACGATTCCTATTCCTGTATCATCATTGTAGACTGTCATTGAAATAGGTAAAAAACAACAAATGGTCTGGTAGCACTTTATAGACTAACAAAACATGTAGATGGTATCATGAGCTTTCGTGGGCACAGCCCGCTTCTTCAGATGACCGGAGTTATGAGTAGGGGATATGAAAACTCGAAATAAGTAGGAGAAGGGAAAGCGGGGCGGGGAGTTTTCATATCCCCTACTCATAACTCTGGTCATCTGAAAAAATGGGCTGTGCCCACGAAAGCTCATGATACCATCTACATGTTTTGTTAGTCTATAAAGTTCTACCAGACCATTTGTTGTTTTTTTTCTGTAACCGACTAACTCGGCTACTCCCTGAAGCTATTGAAATAGGTGTTAGAGTCCTCAAATATTGCATCAGAATTCTAAGCATGATAAGAGTTTCCCAAGGTGATTCCCATCAGCCATAATGAAGTTAGAGAAGAAATTCCCTTTTTTGCATAGTTTTCCTGTTTAAAATTGGGGTTTTTTTTAAAAAAGAAACTGGTTTTGCCTCTCACAGAATTGATACAAATTGCTCAGTTAGAAAGAAACATGCAGACTTCCCATTCCCCTAGGAAATCAACTGTGCTCATCATCAGACACCAGTCACAGCCAGTTAACCTTACTTAACTCTGCCTCAGGTTGAAAAGACCAACCACATCCCTGAACAATACTCAGGACAGATAACAAGAAAATGAACAATACAAAAGACTACTCACCTACCTACGGTACTAAGGAAATCCCATAGCAAGTGCTCAGTAGAAGCTGCAGCAGCACCCAAGCCATCCTCCATATGTTCCTTCTCAGCCCAGTCATTGATATCTCGAGTTTAGCTACACTCAGGATCTGATAATAACTTCTGAGCCAGAGTCTCCTCAGTTAATGAGTGCTGGGGATTAGTCAGTGTCAAGGCTCTCTTCCTCACTGATCCCTCTTGCCCTCATTTACTTTGCAAGCCAAACAACTGTGAGTATGTGGATGGGTACTCATCACACATTCAAATTTCAGTGCAGGTGGACACATCATTCTCCTTCCTATACTGTTGTGTTACAGGAGTATAGACTTAAATAGCACCCACATGGCAGGAGCACAGATGGATATCACAGCCTATGTCATTTGGGCCTCTGCAGAGTCTTTCTGGGATTGTGGGTGTTCTATCACCAACAGTTTATATCGAGGTCCTTACGCTACCTGAGGGAATAGAGAAGAACCCATTCTCCTCAACCCACTTTTAACCATCACCTAGGCCAGAGAGATCTTTAAGTAGCAAGAAGTAAGTGTTGATGAAGAGGTGACACATCTTACCAATATATCATTACCACCTACCTATGAGAGCATTGATTCTAGCGAGGGAATTGGAATTTGTTTTAGGGATGTGAAGGACTAGTCGACTATCTGATAAGCAAATGCTAATTGGATCGTCAACAGGATAGTCGACTAGTTGTTTCCCCACCTTGCTGCCTCTATCAGAAAAAGGCAGTAGGGGAGGGAAGAGAAGGGGACACTTCAAAGCGGCAGCGCCGCTTGAAGCCTCACTGCATGAAGCCAGACCCCGGGCTCCACACGGCACTGCCGCTTTGAAATGCTACATGCAGACCCGGGCCAGCTGGGGTGTCCCCAGGCTGCATGTGACACATGGAGCCTGGGATCAACTGGGGACTTGCTCACTGACCCCGGGCTCCATGTGGTCCTGTTGCTTTGAAACGCCGCGGGGAGCCTGGCATTGGGCTTCTCACCACGTTTCAAAGAGGCAGCGCTGCAGGGAGCCTGGGGTCAGCTGGGGAGTTGCTTTTGCAACGCACTTTCACCTTGCACTGTTGTACACTTCAGAGGCAGAACCGCCCTATCAACTAATCAAATAGTTGATGAAAAATGCATTGCTTATTCAATTATCAGTTAGTCAGTACTTAACATTCTTAGTTTGTTTTCCCTCCCTGCTCTGAATTCCTTAGCAGTGGAGGCCATAAACACACAAAGCATACAGTAAAGGTAGAAGTCCACACTGTATAGTAAGGATCACAGTGACTCAGATGTTTTGGTCATAAATCCTATGCTTTAAATTAGGAGAGTGACTCATGGCCCAGTACAGCTATTTAAATTATAATGGTTCAATCGTTTTACTGCACATCTGCCAGAAGAACACCGGGACCAGTTTAAGACCATTATACAAAATGGTTGGTTCTTAACCAAGACATTGCACAGCACATACTGCAGCATAGCCTGTCTCCACTGGAGTGATAAGAAGAGCATTTTGGCTACTATGGTTAGGCTTTCCAAGAGAGATTCAGAATACTGTCAAAAACCTCTCCTTTGGCAGACACAAGCTCTTTGGAGACTTGACAGATTTTTCTCTCCATCCTTTGAAGGACTTGAGAACTACTCTGCAACCACTAGGAATTTACATTCCAGTAAATTAAAGGATATTTATTACGTCTCAGGTGACACAAAGAGAATTCCCATCTATATTGAGCCTATCATAGATTCTCTGAACCCCTGGACAAGATACCAACATACTCAAAAAAAGAAAATTCTTTTCATTTCAGCGACATCATCTTAGCCATCAATGTCCTCCCAATGACAGTGTTCACGGCATGGTCAAAAGTCATCCAACTGACAGTTGTAATATCTTCCATCGCTCCCTTTTTTGGATGCCCCCTCTCCTACTTCCAGGATGCCTGGGAACATATAACACCAGACAAATGTGTTTTGAAAGCCATAACATCTGGTTACACTATCCATTTCAAATGTATTTCTCAGACCCATTCCCTTTCCCTCTCCCTCTTCAGGGACTCCTTTCATTATCAATTGCTAGAGCAAGAGGTGACCTGTCTTCTATGTTTAGGAACTATAGAACTAGTTCCTATCCAGCACAGGAGATTCTGTTCAAAGTACCTCCTGATTCCCAAAAAGAATGGAGGCCAATTTTAGACTTCAGGCCTCTAAACAAATATGTCTAAAATAACAAAAAATTCAAGTTGGTGACACATGCAGCACTAATTTATTTGATAGGCATATGAGTTGACTTGCAACTCTCAACCTAGAAGACTCATATTTTAATGTTGCTATTTACCCTTCACCACAAGAGGTTTCTTCATTTTCTAATCAATAACCAGCTCTACAATACAGAGTGCTTCCTTTTGGCCTCTTTGCATACCAAGGGTATTTTCAAACAGGCTGGCAGTAGTTGCCTTTACCTGTGTAGTGTGTTGATGTCAGTAAAGAGCACTTGTTTCACAGTTGGGCATCCACTCAACAATTTTTGCTGCTATAGGTTTTTTTTGGGGGGGGAGGGTTTCTCAAAAACCAAAAAGGGGGCATGATGCTGAAAAGTTTGGGAACCACTGCTTTAAATGGATTACAAACCAGACAAATGCAGTTTAGTCAGGTTAATATCTGGACCCAATGGGTTCCTTATTCAGTCAACTGATGGAAGGATCCAAGCAAAACATGCACAGGTGTTCTGTTCTTGTAGAATCCCATTATCAGAGTAGTAACATCAGATACATTTTTTTAATTGAAAGCTACGTTTGGGACTCACAAGATTCAGAAAAAATGGACACAAGAAGAAAAGCTTCTCTACATTAATTTTTTAGAATTGAGAGCCGTTAAAAATGCTTGCCCACACTTTTCATTGCTAAGCAAATCCATCTCTGTAAAGATGATGACAGAGAACATGATGTGCATGTATTACATTAGGAAGGTGCACATTCCCCATTTTTCTGTGCTGAAGCGATAAAACTCTGAAGTTGGTGCATAGCTAAACACATAGCCTTTTCAACTTCTTACCTCCCTGGTATTCAGAACATGGCAGATGACCTTGGCGGACATGTCTTTCAAAATAACAAATAGTAACTGAATTCATAGAATCATAGATCTGGAAGAGACCTCAGTCTGCGCTCCCTGTGGCTGGGGCGGGGGAGGGGCATCGGCCTCCTCCCTGCCCTTCCTAAAGGACACCTTGAGGGTGAGAGGCTTGGAGCTGGGGCAATCCCCAGACATTGAGGGGGGATGCCCCTCCAAGCAGTCCCTTTCAGCTGCCTGGTGATTCTCTTTATGAAAAGCAATCCCATTATAAGCACATCCCATTTTCCTGGCACAACCAAACTCTTACCTTGCATTAATTTATAACAGGAAGCTGTATACCACATTTGGTGGTCCTAGCTCATACTGTCTTAGACAGGCAGACAAACTCTCTCAGATATATAGTAGATGGACTTACTCTGTCCTTGGTCTTCCCCTTGCTTCTAATTTATTTGTGGAATGTTTTCTTGTAACCCTTTCTGTCTCTAGCTAGTTTAATCTTGTTTTTGTGCCTTGGTCTTTTTAATTTTGTCCCTGTCTACTTGTGTTGTTTTTTATATTCATCCTTTGCAGATTGACCTAGTTTCTACTTTTTGTAGGACTCTTTTCTGAGTTTCAGATCATGGAAGATCTCCTAGTTAAGCCAGGATGGTCTCTTGTCACACATCCTGTCTTTCCTACACAGTGGTAGTTTTCTCTTGTGCTCTTAATATTGTGTCTTTGAAAAATCTCTTGACCTTTTTTTTTCCCTTAGAAATGCTTCCCCTGAGATTTTACCTATCAACGCCCTGAGTTTGCTGAAGTCTGCTTCTTTAAAATCCATTATCTTTATTGGACTTTTTAACCTCTTACTGCTCCTTAGAATCATGAAGTCTTATTAATAATTTCATGATGATTTTCACCCAACCTTCCTCCTACTGTGAAATTTTCAATCAATTCCATGCAGTAGAGGAGAGGCTGTTTATATTTGATTTTGAAAAAAGGGGGAAACTTACAGATATCAATTTGCTTTTACTCTTCTAGCCAGAAAAAAAAGGGGGGGGGGGTCAGGAGTTTGGATGTGTGTTTCTGTCTCTTAGAAGTACTGGCAAAATAACTCTCTGAACCAGCTGCAAAAGTTATGTTGTTAAAATTTAAGACGCTGGAAGCTGTCTGTTGATTTCTCCTGTCTGATTATCCCAGTCTACTCAGTCCACAAGAATGATGACTAAAGTCTAAAATAGAGATATCAATTGGATTGTTGATGACTGGCTGCTTTCCCATTGACCTGTACTATCTGGTTGCAAGTGTGTCTTATGCCCAGCATCTATGAGTGCAGTATTGATCATGTGGACTAGGACATTTTAGGGCGCAGGACCAGCAACAGCTCAGCTGTTCATAGGGAACCTACTCCTATGTTTTAGGGTGTTTGTAGTAGAAGCTGATACAGGATTCAATTTGGGTCATTATCCGTTGTAACTCTGCCACTGGCTAGAAGCATAACCCTTTCTAATAGCATGCCTGTTGAATCCCTGCCAGACTTGGACACCAAAGCCAAGCATCTTACTGACTAAGTGCTCCGTGACTGAAGGATCTTGGAAGATTGCCAATCTGTAGGCCTGAGTGGAGCAGTTGAGCAGAGTCTCTGCTCTGGGTTTTCTTGCACCCCGCTTTCTATGACTTCCCGTGTGGTGCTGTGGTCAATAGAACCAATGCAGTCCTTGGAGGGATAAACAGGAATCGCAAGTTGGATAGGAGATTTTACCAGTGGTTTGGCATTGATGCAACTGATGCTGGAATATGGTGTCCAGATATGGTGCTCACAATTCGAAGAATGGTTTTGAAAAATTCTAGGGGGTTCAGATAAGTGTCATGAGATTGATTAAATGATTAGAAGACATGATTTCTAGGGATAGACTCAAGGAGTGTGTCTAGACTACATCCCTCTTTTGACAGAGGGATGTAAATTAGACACTTCAAAATTGCAAATGAAGCCGGGTTTTGAATTTCCCATGCTTCATTTGCATATTCACGTCATGGCATTTTTTGCAAAAACAGTATTTCAAAAGTGAAACAGCAGTCTAGATGTGATTCTTTTGAAAATAGAAGCCTTTTTTGAAAGATCCTGTAAACCTCATTTTCGAAAGAGCACCATGATGTGAATATGCAAATGAAGCATGGGAAATTCAAATCCCGGCTTCATTTGCAATTTCGAAGTGTCTAATTTACATAGAATCATAGAACCATAGAGCTGGAAGAGACCTCAGAAGGTCATCAAGGCCAGTCCCCTGCTCTAGGCGGGACCAATCCCAACTAAATCAACCCAGCCAGGGCTTGGTCAAGCCGAGACTTAAACACCTCTAGGGATGGAGATTCCACTACTTCCATAGGTAACCCCATTCCAGTGCTTCACTACCCTCCGAGTGAAATAGTTTTTCCTAATATCCAACCTCGACCTCTCCCACCACAACTTGAGACCATTGCTCCTCCATCTGTCACTACTGAGAACAGCCTCTCTCCATCTTCTTTGGAACCTCCCTTCAGGAAGTTGAAGGCTGCTATCAAATCCCCCCTCACTCTTCGCTTCTGCAGACTAAACAGACCCAACTCCCTCAGCCTCTCCTCATAAGTCATATGCTCCAGCCCCCTAATCATTTTGGTTGCCCTCCGCTGGACCCTCTCCAGTGCGTCCACATCCTTTTTGTAGTGGGGGGCCCAGAACTGGACACAATATTCCAGATGTGGCCTCGCCAGAGCCGAATAAAGGGGAATAATCACATCTCTGGATCTGTTGGCAATGCTCCTCTTAATGCAACCAAATATGCCATTAGCCTTCTTGGCTACAAGGGCACACTGTTGACTCATATCCAGCTTCTCATCCACTTTAACCCCCAGGTCCTTTTCTGCAGAACTTACCTGGTCGGTCCCCAGCTTGTAACTGTGCTTGGGATTCTTCTGTCCTTGTTGAACCTCATCAGATTTCTTGTGGCCCAATCCTCCAATTTGTCTAAGTCGCTCTGGACCCTCTCTGTGCCCTCAAGCGTATCTACCTCTCCCTCTAGCTTAGTGTCATCCGCAAACTTGCTGAGGGTGCAATCCATCCCCTCATCCACGTCATTAATAAAGATATTGAACAAAACCGGTCCTAGAACTGAACCTTGGGGCACTCCGCTAGTAACCGACCACCATCCTGACATCGAGCCGTTGATCACTACGCGCTGGGCCCGGCCTTTTAGCCATCTTTCTATCCATCTTACTGTCCATTTATCCAATTCACATTCCCTTAACTTGCTGGCAAGAATATTGTGGGAGACCGTATCAAAAGCCTTGCTAAAGTCAAGGTAGATCACATCCACTGACTTTCCCACATCCACAGAGCCAGTTACCTCATCATAGAAGCTAATTAAATTGGTCAGGCACGACTTGCCCTTTGTGAATCCATGCTGACTATTCCTAATCACTTTCCTCTCTTCCAAGTGCCTCAAAATGGATTCCTTAAGGATCCCTGCCATGATTTTTCCAGGAACCGAGGTAAGACTGACCGGCCTGTAGTTCCCTGGATCGTCCTTCTTCCCTTTTTTGAAGATGGGCACTACATTTGCCTTTTTCCAGTCATCCGGGATCTCTCCCGATCTCCACGACTTTTCAAAGATAATGGCCAAAGGCTCTTCAATGACATTTGCCAACTCCCTCAGTACCCTTGGATGCATTAAGTCCGGACCCATGGATTTGTATATGTTTAGCTTTTCTAAATAGTTCCTAACCTGTTCTTTACCCACCACGGGCTGTCCATCTTCATCCCATCTTGCGTCACTTGGCTCCTGGACTTCCGCGCTGACCTTGTCCGTGAATACAGAGGAAAAGAAAGCATTGAGTACTTCAGCTTTCCCCACATCATCTGTCACTAGGTTACCTCCTTCATCCAGTAGGGGCCCCACACCCTCTCTGATCACCTTCTTCTTGTTAACATGCCTGTAGAAACCTTTCTTGTTATCCTTCACATCCTTAGCCAGTCTCAAATCCATTTGCGCTTTCGCCTTCCTGATAACCCCCCGGCATTCTCGAGCTATACATTTAAACCCCTCCCGGTCATTTGTCCAAGTTTCCACTTTTTGTAAGCTTCCTTTTTGTGCTTAAGTTCGCCAAGGATTTCCCCCGTAAGCCAATCCGGTCTCCTACCATTTTTGCCTCTCTTGCTATGCGTCGGGATAGTTTCTTTCTGTGCCTTCAATAAGGCTTCTTTAAAATACTGCCAGCTGTCCTGGACTCCTTTCCCCTTCATGTTTGTCGAAAGAGGGATGTAGTCTAGATGTACCCAAGGAGCTCAAGCTATTTATTTTAAAGAAAAGGTTCAGGGGTGACTTGGTAAGAGACTATAATACCTACATGGGGAAGAAATATTTAATATGGGCTCTTCGGTCTTGAAGAAAAGATGAAACACAATCCTATGACTGGAAGATGAAGCTAGATAAATTTAGACTAGAAATAAAGTTGTAAATTTTTAGAGTGAGAGTAAATTACCATTGTAACAACTTATCAGGGATCACGATGGACTCCCCATTGTTAAGCATTTTAAAATCAAGTTTGCATGTTTTTTTTCTAAGATATATGTTCTAGGAATTATTTTAGAGGTAGTTCTACAGCCTGTGTTATATATGAGGTAAAACCGGATGATCACAGTGTTCCCTTTGAGGGCCAAGTATTGGTCCCACTATAGACAATAGCAAAATATCCATTGACCTCAGATATTTGGCCCCCAGAATGAGGGATGTATGCAATATAACAATGGAGGAAATGAGATTTTTTTTCCCTTCAGGTAACTGGAGGTTTTTATTGCTTTCACATTCACATTCTCTTAATCTTTTTTCTCTTCCTTTCTTTTAAAAAAAAAATGCCTACAGGGGCTTTCATTTTGAATTAGCCTCCATTTTTGGGATCTTTATCCTTCGATTTAATATTGCATTAATGAAGTAAGACATTTAATTATTTTATAACACATTTTTCCTCATTTTCACAGGTATTAACTGCAAAAGAAAGGAAAACTCAAATAGATGACAGAAACAAATTGACTGAACATTTCATTATTGCGCTTCCTATGTTACTTTCAAAGGTACAGTTTCCCACAAAATATATTATTTACTTATAATGCATGTCATTTTTTTTCATTCTGTAGTATATACATTAATTGTTCTTCATTTTCTTTGTTTCAATAATCTCTAGTATTCTGCTGATGCAGAGAAAGTAGCAAACCTTCTGCAAATCCCCCAGTATTTTGACCTGGAAATTTACAGTACAGGCAGAATGGAGAAGGTATGGTACACTATGCTGGCTCTCTGGTGGCTTTCAACTGACTGATTGGTCATGTTCATATGAAATTGATACATTTGGAAGAGTATATAGTAATACTTGTCTACTTTTATCTATCTGTTAACATACTTTTCTTGAGTATTATTGTTTATGTAATATTCTATGTAATGGAAACTGACTTTTCTGTCTGATCTACAGCATCTGGATGCCTTGTTAAAACAGATTAAGTTTGTTGTGGAGAAGCATGTAGAGTCAGATGTTCTAGAAGCCTGCAGTAAAACCTATAGCATCCTGTGCAGTGAAGAATATACCATTCAGAATAGAGTTGACATAGCCCATAGCCAGCTGATTGATGAATTTGTGGACCGATTCAACCATTCGGTAGAGGATCTGTTGCAAGAGGTTTGTTCTTCTAAAATTAATCTTGCTTTATCATCTAGATTTGTATCTTTGATCCTTTGTGCATTTTGATCCATTGTCAATATCCTGCATTACCATCAACTGCCTGATGAGTCGTCATAATCTCCTTTCATTCACAGTAACACATTGTTCAGTTGTAAATTGTGATTAAGGCTACGATTTGGTCACGATAGTCACAGATTCCAGGACTTCATCAGATCTTTGTGACTTTTAGGGCTTCAGAAGGTGGAGGTGGGACTGTGTGCCCTGCACTGCAACTGGTACTGGAACCTGGACCTTATAGCCCCTGCCTGGTAGCTTCCACCGGGGCCTGCTGCTGAGGCCATGCTATACTTCAACCTAGTGCTTCTCTAGTTAAAAAAATTTGATGGATGTTAACTAGAGTCAAATATCATCTGCACAGTAACTTACAAAAAAGTCTTTAAGTAGTATATAAACGGAGGCCATATATCAATATTGGTTAACTGCTTAATGCTAAACAGTTTGTTCCATCTCGTATTTAACTGTGATACAGAGTAAGCTTCCCAGACCTGAACAGTAGTTGTGTAAGCCTGAAAGCTTATTTCTCTCACCAATAGAAGTTGGACTTACAAAATATATTACCTCACCCATCTTGTGTGTCAGTTCTATCATAAGTTTCAGAGGGGTAGCCGAGTTAGTCTGTAACAGGAAAAACTTAAAAAAACTCAATAGATGAGTAGCACCTTAAAGACTAACAAAACATGTAGATGGTATCATGAGCTTTCATGGGCACAGCCTACTTCTTCAAATGACACTTCTAACACTCCTATCATCTGAAGAAGTGGGCTGTGCCCACGAAAGCTCATTATACCATCTACATTTTTTGTTAGTCTTTAAGGTGCTACTAGTCTGTTGTTGTGTTTTAAGTTCTATCATAGTTTATTTTGAAGCCTTGATATGTTCCTACATTTCTAAGTCTATTCTGTAATTTTTAATGAGGATTCTGGGTCCTGCAAATATAACAAGACATCAGAATGAAAAGCTGTTTTGTGTTCTAATCCAGCAGATGTTTTGATGCCCTTTAGGAAGAGACTGTTTCTTTTGTTTATTGCTTATGGTTCCATTGGCAAAGCAAACATTAGGAGGGATAGTGGACAGTGCTTGGACAAATTAAAATGAGATGACCATTACCTGAATCAGACCTCAGAAGATAAGCATATAGGGCTAATATGCCCTTATAAAGTGGCTTCCAACATAGAAACTTACCAAAATCTATGTGAGGTGCTCTCACTCCAGCTGGTCAAAGTCTTTGCCTGTAGCGAAAGAAAGGAGCAAATAGGAAGAATTGCTAGAATTAACATTATAGATCATATTCAGAGTTCTTCTGATAGCAGGTAGATGTCTGCCAGCAAGGAACCTAGATTGGTCACGTTGAACATATCTGGAGAAGCTATAACTCTCTGTTTGCTAGCATCTTATCGTAAACTTTAGCAGCCACATTAGTTATAGAAATAGGTCTACGCGACGCATAAGATCTTTTCCCTCTTTAGGAATGGCCATGCCTGTTTGCAGGAATCTGGAATCTTGTTCCCTGCACCATAGCATTAAACAATTTAGTTAAATAGGTGTCAGCATTTACGTTAGAGTACTACAATATTTCCTAGCAATCCAGTCAGGATCTGGAGCTTTATTGGATTTTAAATTCTTAATTTAATCTTCAACTTCCTCTGCAGCAATTTGTTTATCAAGAGCTGCCATGATTCCTCCGAGCACAAAGTTAGTTTCACACTTCTCAGAAATCTATTTATAAATTCAGGATTTGGATGTTAAGTGTACAAAATATGGGAAAAGTTAACATTTGCTTAAGGGATCTGATGAATACCAGTTACTAAATCTCCTTTTTTTCTCCCCGTCTTTGAGTTTTTCCACATGTCCATCCTCCTCCTGGTGTTCATGTGCCTCAGGACAGAAGTACAGGATATTTTCATTAGCAGTGATTAATAAGGTTACATATGCACCCTGCATGGCCTCTCAGCCGCTACCCTCAAGAGCAAATTCAGTCTCTGCGGTCATAGCGTCAGTGATAGCTGGATGTCTCTAATAGACATAGAGTGTTCTTCAGAGTAGGTAATTATCCCATATGACTATCTACATTTGTTATATGGAAACATTTGTCTATAGGTTATGTTCCATGTTAGTGTTCTAGTCCAATAATATTAGATTACCTCTTATCTTTAAAGCATTCAGAGCTTTAATTTTCATAAATCAAAGTCCATTTGGCAGCAATAGCTGTATTTTGTCCTCCTGTAGAGGGAAATACAATTTTCTCTCATCTGTTGTGAATAGATTTATGAAATGGCTTGTCCATGTCTTTTCTCCTGTTAGAAAAATTGTCCCAACATTGGATTTCAATTTAGTGCTTTCTTCGCATATGAACCCTCCTCTTCTTTCAACTATTATTAGATTGTCCAGTTTATCCACTATCAATGAAAGTCATTTCTGGTGGTAGTTATATCTGCTCATAGAATAAGTAGATTAGAAGCCATAATGATAAATCCTTGATATGCTTTTACATATGGATAGTGTAACCAGGGGACTGCATCCATCTTTTATTCCTAAAGTACTATGAGACTTTCATATCTATTCATTCATCAGTTTTTTTCCACCTGCCGAATCATCTATAAATTATATATTTTAGATATGAAAAAGTCGATGTACTAACTCTTAGCATAAAACATCCAGACTTTTTGTTGCTTATGATAATACATGAAAAGGGATGGTTGTTCATCACAGACACGTACAAAATGGGTATTGGATGGTTTTAAAACTGCTTATAATATTGGTTAGTCCTCCACCAAATATCTAAATTCATTCCACCAGAGCACAAGCTGAATCAATAGTGTTGATAGTTGGGTTTCAGTATTGGAAGTATGTAAACCAGCTATCTTGCCTTGAGTGCATACATTTAGGAAACATTATTTAGTCACCACTTCAAGATCTGATGCCAGTTTTGAAACAACTATTTTAAAATCTCTTTTCACATAACTACAAGCTTCCCACTCCTTAAAGATGACTAATCACCATATAAGTATAATCTACGTGCAGAGTAACTCAAAAAAGAAAGAATGCTTACTTATCTGACAGTAACTGTGATTCTTCAAGATATTCTTCAAGTGGGTCTCATAACCTGCCTTCTGTCCCCACAGTTCAGTATTATGAATTCTGGAAAGTGAAGGAATTGAGTGGCAGTTGGAGTTGCTGTGCCTTTTGTCCCCCTTGGGGAGGTGGGGCTTGAGGGAATTCAGGGTGCATGCACAATCTCTACTGGACACTGACAGAATGGAATTTAAAAAGTAGAGCTGCAACAAACCCCCTTATTGACTAATCGATTAGCTTACTAACCGCTATTTAACATCCCTCGTGTTGACTCTGTTCTTATAGCCCCAACTCTCAGACTATAATTAAAATACAGTTTAATCCTCTGTACACGAGTTTTGAAAGACATACTTTTTTGTATTTATGAATCCTTGATAATATCCCTTTTATTTCCAGGGAGAAGAAGCTGATGATGATGATATATACAATGTCCTTTCCACTTTGAAGAGATTAACTTCTTTTCATAAGTATGTGTTTTTACTTGGATCAGCAATGTAAAGTGATGTATAATGTTAGACAATAAAAGAGGATACTCAGAGTTAGGAAAGAAGAGGAAAATGTGCTGAAATACAAAAAGCATAGACTGGGTGCCAGGAGACACATTGCAACAGGAGGGCTTGATTCAGCATAGTACTTGTGTATACATCGAATTTTGAAATCAGTGCCTTATAAGTAAGGCTGTGAGTTTGTCAGATCCAGGACTTCTGCAACTTCTGCAGTGGCTAGTGGGAGGGGCTTCAGGGCTGGGGTTTGGGAGGGGCATAGGAGGGGGTGAGGGCTCTGGGGGGTGCTTCAGCACGAATTGGGGGCAAAGGGAGTCCAACTTCACAGGTATGTTTTTAGAAAATGAAACACTGAAAGGGGGGAAAAAGGTACAGTTGGAGAAAAGCTGTGCGATTCTTCCTCACCTGGTACATGCAAGAATAATTAAGGCAGAGTGAGAATTCCCATTCAAGACGTAATTATACCTAAATACTAAAGGGTGTTCTATATTCTGGCTAAGGTTTTAGTCTCTCCAATTAAGTGCCTAGTCATACCTGCTCAAGGAGTATTTCTGCCTGATAGGAGAATAAATTTAACCCTCAGATCAAATATAGATGTAGCCGCACTAGCCCTGAAAGGATTGGCTGCAGTCTCTTGTTGTGGATTCTGTGCTCAACGAGGAGGCCATATGAACATGCACAAAAAAACTACTTTAAAATTGGTTTTCCTAGAAGTGTTTTCAGGACTGATGCGTCACCTGGCAAATTAAAATTCATATTCAGGTCTTACAGATATGCATCCTGGGGGCAACAGTGGCTCCACTTGAAGAAAATAGTCACAGTGCAAGAGTGGGGAACCTAGAGCCTGGGGATACAGCCCCTGGATTGCCTGGATCTGGTCCCTGGTGCTCAGGGCTCCCCCCACCTCCAGCATTGGGGTGCCTGTGCTGGTGCTCAGTTTTTCACCACCCCCCCCCCCCCGGAGGCAGGAGTATACAAAATCTACTAGCTTGAGCCCCCCCTAGGCTCTGTTATGCAAGGGGAATGTGGGGCGTGTCTTTCTACTTCTTAGTTGGGGGCCATGTCAGTGAGGGGTTCATGGGTTTTTTGGAAGGGGTCAGGGGCCCCCAACACAAAAAATGTTCACCACCCCATTCTAGTGTCTTTCCAAATATTTTGTTGGTGGACTCATAGGAGAGAATCACAAAACAATCAGTGACATCTTTAGATAAGGGAAGAAGCCTCTCCCTCCTTCCAGTGAAGAATCTTAGAACTATCTTATCTCCTCAAGTATTCTCTTTGTAGCCACTGCTCTTCTAGGTTACAGATTAGGAGGAAACCATTACTATCTTTCCTGAGGCTTGGAAGATATAGGCTGGACTCTCAAAAACTGTCCAACTCCAAAAACTTCTCTTGATTTTGAGTTTTCCATGTTTTGGGAGATTCTTCCCTCCCCTCCTCCCCCCATCGAGGTCTTTCATGTACATCTGTCATCTGGGAGTGAACCACATCAAAGATGGGTGTTTGAGGTAATCAGATGAAGGATGCAATAGTCCATCTTCCAACAAATTGGAACAGTAATATGAGTTCTGTGGAGAGAGAGAGTTTAGAAAGGAAACACTATTCTTTGTGGTTTAAAGAGAAACAATAGCATGCAGCCCACTAGATCTCAGGTCTCTCAACAAATCCATAAGGCAGTGGTGCATCACCTTTTTTGATCTGCAACCCTCGCACCACAGGGGCCGCCAACTGCCGGGCCCAGCCCCTGGCTGGCCAGATCTAGGCACTGCAGGGGCCGCCAACTGCTGGGCCCAGACAGTGGCCGGCTGGATCTAAGTGCCGCGCCGCGCCCAGGCCCCAGCCGGCCGTATCTAAGCACCGTGACCCCCACGGCTTGCGCACTGCTGCCATAAGGGAATCAGTGTTCCAGGTAGAAATACTAAAATGTATCATTAAAGAATTTTCCTCCCAAGTCTTCAGAATATGTAAATAAGTCCTAGAAATCCACTGACTAGTAGCTTCTACACTCACATTCATAAGTGAAAGAGATGTCTGAATGGTATTCTCATATTACACAGAGTACAGAGGCTTTGAGCAAACAACTGTAAGAGTCAGCTACAATCTTCAAAGAACTCCAGCATCTAAGTTATCATCCAGCACAATATTTTAGAAGGGAGATGGGAAAAGATAGTGTCTGATTTACCAGACATTAGTACATATCTCCTAAGAGTAAAGTCTCTAGTTTCTGGGCTTGTTGGTTTCCTGTGTGGATCCCAGCACAGCTCCCGCTTCACTGCAAGCCTGCAAGTCAGTATATAAAGATCTTGGTCCAGATCAAGTACTAATATCGCTTGGTGAATTCATTCTTAATATTATTTAATAACTACCTGTCAGGCCCAGAGAAGCTGGCCAGCGAAAGATACCAACAGATTCCATGTAGGAGATGTTCATAACCCCAGAAGGAGACATGGAGTATAACCTGTTCCATGCTAAAGACCATCAAATTCACATCTCCATTTCCAGCAGAGGACTCTTTAGAACCGTGGTCTCTATGTAATTGTTAAAAAGGCAGAAACATTCAGCACTGCTTAGGGCACATCTTGAATATGGAGAAAATCAGTTCAAACTTCAGGTATTTTATTTAGTGGGTCTAATAAAGACCTGCTAAATTGAACACTGAGGGCACCTCCATCAATTCCGGAACTCCTGCTCCTTAAGAGGAGTAAGGGAAGTTGATGGAAGCATTTCTCCCATTGACCTCCTACTGTGAGGACAGTGCCAAAGCTCGGTTTAAGGTATGTCAACTCCAGCTATGTTTTTTATGTGGCTGGAATTAAGTATTTTAGGATGACCTTTGGCTGTAGTGTAGACCTGGCCTTAGAGAAGTAGCTTTGATCCTATCTTGAAAAGAAGCTTTCACTCTGTTCTTAAGGGCTTCTACATTGAGAAGTGTAGTCAATCAACTGGCTTAGCAAGACACTCTTAAAACCAAAGGATTCTAGGTAAGCTAATCTTTTAGTGTATCACAAGACAGGTTGGAAGCCTATTGATTAACCCATTTGCATCCAGTCTAACTGGAAAAGCAAAAGAGGTAAAGCATTAAGAAGAAGCATTCAAAAGCAGAGGCAGTGACCCTCTTATTTCTTTATGCCTCTTATTTCCCTACCCTCTAAGCCTCTGAGAATAAAGATGATGGTGAAAGAACAGGTCACAGTGATTGAAATCACCTTCTTGTTAAATCTCATGTCTTAGTTCTCGTGGAACCTCCTCTCAAATTTCCAGCACACACATACAACAAAGTGTAACAGAGACCTGTCATAAACCAGTTTCCAGTGCTGCCTAATCCATCATCTGAGAAGCTGAGAAGAAAGAACTACAGTTGCTCATTGTAAGAATATGATTAACATCTTCCCAGCATCTTAGAGGAAATTCAGAAATGATGCATACGTATCATCTGATGTTGAGATATCGGAGTTATATGAGATACATATTGAGGCCAAGTCAGCTGAAGCAAAGGGCACTCTGATGCTTTTTCAGGATGGCCCGACCATGGGGTGTTCAAGACCATCACTTTTTGGAAAAGACAAGTCAGTGACTGCAAGAGTGTAGCAATGTAAGAAATCCACAAGAATTTCGCATCAGAGTCGTATAACAGCTATCTGAAAGACCACCAACTTTATCAGTAATCTGGCTTAGGAACCAAAGAATGGCCATAGTGGGTCAGAAGAATGGTCCATCTAGGTCAGTATCCCATCTTCTGACAGTGACCAATGCCAGATGCTTCAAAAGGAATGAACAGAACAAGGCAATAACCATGATCCATCCTCTGGCATCCAGTCCCAGAATCTGGCATTCGGAGGCTTAGGGACACCCAGAACATGGACTTGCATCTCTGACCATCTTGTCTAATTGCCATGGATGGACCAATCCTCCATGAAGTTTTCTCATTCTTCTTTTTAACTCAGTTTATACTTTTGGCATTCACAACATCCCCTGGCAAAAAGTTCCCCTGTGTGAAGAAGTACTTGCTTTGGTTTATTTTAAATCTGCTGCCTATTAATTTTAGTGGGTGACCTCTGTTTTTGTGTTATGGGAAGGGGTAAATAACACTTCCATATTCACTTCTTCCACACCATTTGTGATTTTATAGAGTTATCATATCCCTCATCTCTTTTTCCAAACTAAATAGTCCTGGTCTTTGTAATGTCTCCTCATGTGGAAACTGTTCCATACCTTTAATTTATGTTGCCCTTTGTTGTACCTTTTCCATTTCTAATATATCTGTTTTTAGATGCGGTGATGAGAATTGTCCACAGTATTCAAGTTGTGGACATCTATCCTGGGGTGGGCAATAATTTTTGATTGGGGGGGCCACTCCAAGATTTTGTTAAGTACTCAAGGGGGACACATCTTGCCAGAGGATGTTGTGAAGACCAGAACCATAATAGGATTCAAAAAAGGACTAGATAAATTCATGGAGGACAGATCCATTAATGGCTATTAGCCCGGATGGGTACAAATGGTGTCCCTAGCCTCTGTTTGTCAGAAGCTGGGACTGGGTGACAGGGAAGCGATTGTTTGATGATTCCCTGTTCTGTTCATACACTCTGGGCCATGTGGCATTGGCCTCTGTCAGCAGACAGGCTACTGGGCATGATGGATCTTTGGTCTGACCCAGTATGGCCGTTCTTAGGTTCTTATTTCTGTGGAGGAGGTGTGGGGTCTTGGACGGAAGTTGGGTGCAGAAGGGAGCTCGGGGTAGGGAATTGAGGTGCAGGAAAGGTTTGGAGTCTGAGAGGGATTTTGGTTGTAGGAGGGGGTTGGGTGCAGGAGAAGATTCTGGCTGGGTGTAGGAGAGGTGTTCAGGGACTGGGAGGGAGTTGTGACCTGGGGGAGCGGGGGGGAGGGTGTGGTGACCCGGGCCAGGGAGTTGGGGTGTGGAGGAGGTGAGGTGTCAGATGCAGGTTCTGGCTGGGAGGTGCTTAACTAGACAGCTCCCATCTAGGAGCCCAGAGAGACCCTTAGGCAGGCTTCCTGCCTGCCATGACCCCAGGCTGCTCAAAGCAGTTGGCTGCTTCATGTGCCCCTCTGCACTACACACTGAGAGTGGGGGAAGAATTTTCACACTGCCCTCACTCTTAGCACAATCCTTGCAGCTCCCATTGGTTGATTTCCACTGACCATATCTCTCTTGCCCTGATCTACCCCTTTCCTAATGATTCCTAACATTCTGATAGCTTTTTGAGTGCCGCTGCACATTGAGCAGATGTTTAGTGAGTATTATCCCGAGTGACTCGAAGACCTCTTCCTTGAGTGATAATAGCTAATTTAAATCCTATAAGTTTGTGGCATAGAGTTCGGATTGTATTGTCCAATATTCAGTATTTTACATTTATCAACTTTTGATTTCATCTGACATTTTGTTGCCTTGTCATCCAGTTTGTGAAATCTCTTTGCAACTCTTCACAGTCTGCATCACTGAAAAATTTGACACCTCACGGTTTACCCCGTTTTTCCAAATCAATTTGAATATGTTGAACAGCATTAGTCCCAGTACAGATTGCTGGGAGCCCTGCTATTCACCACCTCCATTCTGAAAACTGTCTATTTATTCCTACCCTTTTGTTCCTTGTTTTCTTAACCAGTTACTGATCCATGAGAGGACACTATTTTATCTCATGGCTACTTCATTTGCTTAAAAACTGTTGGTGAGGGACCTTTTCAAAGACTTGCTGAAAGTCCAAGAACAGTACATCCACTGAATTACCCTTGTCTACGTATGTTGTCCCTTAAGGAATTCTAATAGATTGGTGAGGCAGGATTTCCCTTTAAAAAAGACACGTTGACTCTTCAACACGTTGTGTTCATTTGATAATTTGGTTCTTTACTGTAGTTTCAACCTTTTTGCTAGATGCTGAAGTTAGTCTTACCAGCCAGTAATTGCCAGAATTGCCTCTGGGGCCTTTTATAATAATTGGGGTTATATTTGCTATCTTCCAGTCATCTGGTGTAGATGCTAATTTAAGTGATAGATTACATACCACAATTGGCAGGTCTTCAGTTTCATATTTGAGTAAATACCGTAAGGCTACATCTACACTTCAGGCTTCTTGCACAAGAACTGTTTTGCGGAAGAGTTCTTGTGCAAAAAATCTTCCACAAGAGCGTGTCCACACTGCCATGTGCTTTTGTGCAAGAGATGTGCTTTTGCGCAAAAGCATCCATGGGAGTGTGGATGCTCTCTTCTGCAAGAAAGCTCTGATGGCCATTTTAACTATAGGGGCTTCTTGCGCAAGAAATTCATGTTGCCTGTCTACACTGCCCTCTTGTGGAAGAGCTCTTGCTCAAGAGGGCTTATTCTTCGTGGGGAGAGGAATAACTCTCCTGGAAGAAGCCCTGTTTTCCGACGCTATACTGTAAATTTACTTGCGCAAGAACACGCGTGCAGTGTAGACAGCCGGCAAGTTCTTGTGCAAGACGCATGCAGTGTAGACACAGCCTAAGATTCTGGTGACTTGCTATTGATTAATATATCAGTTTATTCTAAAACTTCCACTGTTGACGCTTGAATTTGGGACAGTTCTTCAGATTTGTCACCTAAAAAGTATAGTTCTGATACAGGAATCTCTCTCACACCCTCTGCCGTGAAGACAGATATAAGGAATTCATTTAGCTTCTCTGCAATTGCCTTGTTTTCCTGGCACCTCGATTGTCCATTGGCCCCAACTTACTGGCAGACGTTTTGCTTCTGATGCACTAAAAGAAATTGCTATTTCTTTTGAGTCTTTTATTAGTATACTTTTTCCCTTGACTTGCCAGAGTTTGTGCAACTTTCTGTTTTCCCTAGTAGTATTTGACTTCCAGTTTTTAAAGAATGCCTTTTTTGCCTCCAACCTCCTTTTTTACTCTCTTTAGCCAAAATGACATATAGCAGAGGCATTCAGAGCCTCCAGTACAACTACCATTGCCAACAGGAAAAGAGTAGTGGTCTTGTAGGCAGAGAGATCCTCATCTTTCATATATTCCAAGGCCAGAATCTGGCCTCCTGCATAGCAAGGCGAGAGAAATCCCCCAAAATAATTCCTACACCATATCTTTTTGGAAAACATCCAGTCTTGATTTAAACATTGTCGGTGGTAGAGACTCCACCATGTCTATTGGTAAGTTGTTCCAACCGTTAGTTACCCTCACTGTTAAAAATGTGCATTCTATTTTCAGTCTGAATGTGTCTAGCTTCAACTTTCAGCCATTGGATCATGTTATAACTGTCTCAGCTAGAGTGAAGAACCCATTATTAAATATATGTTGCCCAGGTAGATACTGACATACTGTGAGCAAATCACCCTATAACATTCTCTTTAAGTAAAATAGATTGAACTGCTTAAGTATTTTACTGGAAGGTATGTTTCTAATCCTTTAAACTTTCTTGTGGTTCTTCTCTGAACCCTCTTCTTTATCAACATCCTTCTTGAGTTGTGGGTACCAAACATAGACAGTGCATTCCAGCAGTGGTCACACCAGTGCCAAGTATAGAAGTAAAATAAACCTCTTTACTTCTGCACAAGAGTCTCCTGTTTTTGCATCCCAGATGTGCATTTGTTCTTTTGGCCATAGCATCACACCTGGAGCTCCTGTTCAGCTGATTATCTGCTACAATCCCCAAATCTTTTCCAGTTACTGCTTCCCAGAATAGTGTTCCCAGTTGGGTATGTGCGCTCTGCATTCTTTGTGCCTAGATGTATACATTTATGTTTAGCTTTATTGAAACACATTGTTTGCTTGTGCCCAGGTTATCAAATGATGCAGATGTCTATGAATCAATGATGTAGCCTCTTCATTATTTACCACTCCCCCAATTTCTGTATCACTACAAACTTTTGAGGAGGCTTGAAAGGCTGCTACTCCTCACTTTCCATTGATATCCTCTCCCTGATGATAGAAGGGTGTTACAGAAGAGGATGCCTCAGTGACCCCCCCCTCAAGTGCATTTTTAGTTCTACATACGTACATTGAATCTTCACACTCAAGGGATGGTTTACTACTTTCTGCATCCTAGTGTAAAGACTGCCGGACATGGAGAGAACTAAGAGGGAAAATTCTGTTCTATGAAATTTCATTCTGGTACTCTCCATGTCAAAGAGTCTGATCCACACTCAGACCAGGGTTTTTTATGGCTGTTGTTCACTTGTTAAGTAGTTTGGAAAAGAAGTGGGATTTCCTTGATGAGCACCCAAAGTGTCATGTCAAACTACTTCAAATCGAAAGTTGAATAGCGCTTTTACACTTTTGTACAGTTAGTTCTTTTTCCAGCTCTGGGGTTTATTGTTCTGGAGCACTCTTTTTGAGGGGCAGGCTTAAGCCCAGGCACAGAGCAAAGATCTGGGCTGCCTCCATTTTTCATGAAATCAGAGAACACCCTCTGTGGAGGCCACTGAGGGTCTTAAAATAAAAATGCGGAAATAAGAAAGTATTTTTATTTTCTCCTTCCCTAGAGAAATAAACTGGTTTAGCATGACTGCATTTACACTAGCAGGTTATGTACCACTTTAATTGTTGATATTATTCAAATGGTGCAGCTTTTGTGTGTGGTTCAATCAGGGTCTGTGTGTACAACAGGATTATTCAGAGGCATTAACATGGCCTAGAATTTACATATAACACATCTTATTGTCATGGAGCCAAACCTACCTGACATTCAAATTCTGTGTGAGAGGTTGTTTGTTTCTCTTTATGGTCTTCTACAGTTCTGTTATTCAAGAGCATTTAATTAAATGACAGTATGAGTAGGTACAAACCAATAGCAGAGAGTACTCCAATATTTCCTCACTTTTAGTACAAGAGAATGAGTTTTTACGACTGTAAAGCAATGATTTCCTCAGCAATAAGAATATAGCTTTCCATTAAGTCACTGAAATCAGTGAAGTTCTACATAGCTGTAGGTATCCACCCATATGCTTATCTTTGTAGTATCAGGACCTTATAACTTGATCTGAAGTGACAAGTCTCAAGAGCTTTTCTCAGTGCTCTTCCTCTCCAGTGACTATTCCCATTGTGTATTATATTAACTGTTTTAGAGTGTTTAATATTTTAAAATTAAACATTTTATTGTAAATAACTAGAGAAAAATACTTTCATTTACTTTGCCTAAAATATATAATTTAAAATATTTTATTTGATTTCCCTTGTGGGTGTCTACTCCAATGCCAGAGAAATGCCTGCTGAAGTTGTAGCAGTGTTTAAAATCACAGAAGTAAGCTTATTTAAAAACAAATTCAAGACATGGTAGTTTGACCACAATTCAGCTATCTCAATGTAATCTTATAAAGGTGTATGGTGAGCATTGATTTTATTTAATTCTGCATTAAGAAAAATCTGTTGTAAAATATTCCTCATGTAAGAAAAAGCAAAACTTCAAATGTTAATGTAGCATGAACAACACAAGTGTCTTTCAAACTGCTCTGGTATCTCAACATTGCAAACAAATACTGATTGAGTAGTAAATACAGCTTTCTTCTCATATTTTGGATTTCTGAGGAAACTCAACTAATGTCTTTTTATTGCCTCTTGTTTTAGTGCTCATGATCTCACAAAATGGGATCTGTTTAGTAACTGCTACAGATTACTGAGGACTGGAATTGAACATGGAGCTATGCCAGAACAGGTACCATTAGCAATATATCCTTTAGATCATTTTTAGGGGAGTTAAGCTTTACGAGTTTTAGGAGAATAATATAGGGAAGCAGAGTAAGTTGATGCTCTAGTCTTTCATTTCCTGATACTACAGTTTAAACCATGCTTTTTGGTCACACAGTGAAATTAATTGTAATGAAATTCCTGGGATTTTCAGTGAAAGGTTAGGTTAGGTTCTGTTCTTCACTCTGCAGCTGACTCACTGTCTGACTTCAACCAAGCCAATCTTTCTTTGCCTCAATTTCCTCCTCTATAAAATGAAGATAAATTTATGTACTTTAAGGAATATGCTGCATATGTGCTGGTAAGATTAGATTTATGATTACACTGTAATGCCGGCCCAATAGCTATTTAAGTATTTGGAACAATCACTGGGCTGAGAGCAAAAAATGACTTTGTAGTCCAGTGCTGAGGGCACCCACGTGGGAGACTCAGGATCCAGTACCCCTGTGCCAGTCACTCGTTATTTCTGCCCAGTAGTTCAACTTAAACAGGAGAGAGGGAAGGAGCTCCATTTCACAGTATTCATAGCTCAGTGGTCAGAGTACTCTTCTGAGGGGTGGGAGACCCCTGTTCAGATCCTTTTCCCGCTGTAATGGAACGGGAAATTGAACCTGGATCTTCTACATCCCAGGCTACGGCTCTGATGTGTGGGCTAAAAGTTATATGGTTAGCACCTCCTCCTTCAACAGTTCTTGCTAAAATGCTGTAAGGTGCCTAACTCTAAAGATTTCAGAGGGGTAGCCGTGTTACTCTGTAACTGAAAAAGCTTTACAAAACAATGAATGGTCCTGCAGCACCTTAGAGACTAACAAAAAATGTAGATGGTATCATGAGCTTCCGTGGGCACAATGGATTCCTGGCTTCAGAATTGCAAGCAGAGGAAGCTGCTACTTGCAGCCCAGACTAAGAAGCCTGTTTCTGTGAGAGAGAGAGACGATTTAGCATGCACTCCTTTGGTCAGCATCTCCCACAGGCTGTCATGGCTGGCTCCTCACCTAGCTTTCTGGTTTTTATGAATTGCGTTTTAAGACACCTGTCTTTCCCCATTCGTCATGTAAGATCTTAGGTGCCTAAGTCAAGTTTTGGCCATCACAGTGGTTTTTCCAGGCACTGTGATGCTGAACATTACAATGCCCAATTCCTTTTGAGCATTCGGCCCTGTGTCTCAGAGCTGAAGCACCATGCTCAGGTCTCTCTAAAGCTCCCAATGAGAAGCTTCAGAAGGACTCAACCAGCAGAACGGCTATCCTTATGACTGTCAACTGTCCTTTGGTTGTGTGACACCTTTCAAATTGCTCATGCTTGTTGGCCAGTGGAAAGAAACCACTGAAAAGTGAATTTTACAGCGCTTTCCTCATGAGCCCTTAACATCTGTATTTTTGCAAAGGGGATAATTTGGCCCGTAGTTCTATCCTCTTGTAAAACTTCATTGTGAAGCACTTAGAACTGCCACAGACATAACATCTGACACAAAATTTCCAGCACAAAGTAAACATTAAACGTTCTTCCAGTATAGCCTCTCTGCCCATAGACACCTCTGTGTTCGTTTCTATTGATTGTGGGCTGATCTGGACTAGAGATGTAACCGACTAGTCAACTATCCGTAAGCAAAAGCTGGGGTCTCTGCTGGGGCGCGTGTACATTACAAAGTGGAAGCGCCTGCATGGAGCCTCGGGTCAGAGGGGAATTCCCTGCTGGTCCCGGACTCTACGTAGCGTTTTAATCTTTGAAATGCACAAGAACCCCTGCTGAGGCTCTTATGCCTTTCAAAGGCTGAATGCACGCTAGTCCTTATCGACTAATCAAATAGTTGATCAGTTCAACTATTCAATTAGTTAATTAATCAATATTTAACATCCCTAATCTGGACAAGATTTTGAGAGGAAGTCATAGTTGTCCTTTACAGGTGATACCTCTCACTGATATCTCTGTTTGTAACACTAATATTATCCCTTCCAGCTCCATGAGATATGTGTGTTCTCGGGTTTGTAACTATGATAGATGGTCACATGCATCATGTTACCAGGCTGTTGTACTGACAGTTTAAGAATGCAGTGTATAACACATGCTTTTACATGGCACTGTCCACCTGCTGCGTCATACTTTTGTCATGTTCAGACTTGTCTACATCTTTCTTTGCTCTGCTCTGACAGACTCCTGCTACAGTGTTTGTTACCATCCCCTACATGGTTTTTTTTCTACCAGAAGAGGTAAACGGTCTCAAAGAGACCAAGGAGTAAAATAATACCTTTGAAAATGAGAAGTGACACATAAGAGCTATTATCACATTCCCAAAATTCTTTGTAAAACTTTAACTAAATGTTAGACTTCTACTTGATGTCTTCCAGGTTATTGGGATTCTTTGTGTTCCCTCTATTACAGATAGTTGTTCAGGCGCTACAGTGTTCCCATTACTCTATTCTCTGGCAGCTGGTGAAAATCACAGAAGGCTCTCCCTCCAAAGTAAGTAAAAATTTCTATGTATATAGCTGTTACTGAAGAAGTTAACCTTGCTTAGGTCACTGGGTTCATTGGGCCTCATTCATCATTTCCTAACATTGTGTGCAGTCATTTTTACACCAGTACAAAGTGGGTGAAAATCATTACCATTCTGATTTACCAGCATTTAATACCCACTTTGACTAGGTAGAGGACAGGGCAATGGAATATCTGCCTTGGCTCTGTACTGGAAGTTGATACCGGTTGATTTTTTCATTTCTAAAAGTGTCTAATAATACTTCTCTGAATGAGACAGATGCCTGTGCCAGAGATTAAGTGTTGGTGATACTGCTTATCTAATTAGAATGGATTGCAATTTGGGAAATAATGTTGTCTGAAGATCTACAAGGTATTTAATTTTAAATGAATAACTGTATTTTTAATGTTGCCAAAGGCAAATGTAAGTTTGCTAGTAGTGGATGTTACTAATGAATCACTAAGTCTGTATTATTAAAGCAGAAAGGTCTCTTCATATTATTATTGTTTTTATGTATTTTAAATCAGTGGTACAAAACTAAACTTAATTATCATAAAACTGTGGGCAGCATCAAACTTTTTGCACATACAAAGTCCTGGTCTGCCTGAGCACCTTATCTCTATACACACACCCTGCAGTTCCCTTAAAACCCCTTAGGCTTCTGACTTGCTTTGCAATGTTTCTTTATGTAATCGATACAGACTTACTATGTGAAATGAAACTCTTCCAGCCTGATTCAAGAAAGCATCTCTGTTCAGGACAGGGCTTAAGGATGTGTTTAAGTATGTCTGGAATTGGGGCCAAAATGTGAAGCAATGTCTGTCATGTCAGTGGAACTGTGCTATAAAACTGGCACACAAACACGTTCTTGTATAAGTATCATCATCCAAACTTATTCACTAACTCTTTTAATAGTAGGTTAGTCCATATTTCATTTATTCATCTAGACTGACTTAAATTAGAAAAATACCATTCCTAGAGCTTTTATATATTTGTAATTGCATGGCACCGACTGTGAAAGACCATTTGCAATATAAATTAATTATACATCTGGAAGTAACTAATTTACCTTTTCTAGTTTTATTAGTTTCTGAATTTTCTGTTCTAACTCTTGGACTTTTCCCTTCCTATATGTAGGCCTTGATCATGTGCTCTGTCGTTTTAACGTAATTGGATAGAATTTTGAGTGACATAAGTAATGAGTAGTCCCATGGCACTTTGGAAACTAACAAAAATGTATAGATTCATGAGCTTTCATGGATAAAAAACACTTCATCAGATGAGTTTGGAGTGGAAATAACAAAACCAAGATATACACAACAGCAAAGAAGAACCAGTCAATTGTAGGACCCATGTTAATGATGCTAATTAAGTGGGCTGGCTGTGTCCTATTCATAGTTTTTGATGTGAAAGTGTGGGTGTTAAATGCTGGGTAAATTGGCTTTGGGTTTGAATAAAGACATTAACTAGTTAACACTGTCAAATTTGTAGATGAATTCCAGTTCTGCAGTCTCTCTAAATGGGTGGCGAAATTCCTTTGCAGAAAGATGGCTACTTTTAAATCCATGACTGTGTTCAGATAGGTTAAAATGTTCTCCTACAGGTTTATGCGTGTTACCGTTTCTGATGTCTGATTTGTGTCCATTTATCCTTTGTCGTAGAGACTGTCCGGATTGGACAGTATACTTGGCAGCAGGCATTGCTGGCACTTGATGGCATATATCACATAAGAGGATGTGCAGTTGTGTGAGCTCCCATGTTGTGACTTACATGGTTAGGCCCTGCGATGGTGTCACTTGCATAGATATATGGACAGAGTTCGCACCGGGTTTTGATGCAGGGATAGGTTCCTGGGTGGGTATTTCTAAGGTGTGATGTGTGACTGCTGGAAAGGATTTACTTCAGGTTTGGAGTGTTGTCTGTAGGCGAGGGTTGGCCTATCTCTCAAGGCCTCTGAGAGTGAGGGATCATTTTCCAGGATAGGTTGTAAATTGTCAATGATGCGCTGGAGGGATTTAAGCTGGAGGGCGTTGGTGTTCTGTTATTTTCCTTGTTTGGTCTGTCTTAAAGTAGTTGTCTTATGGGTACTTGTCTGGTTCTGTCAATCTGTTTCCTCACTTTCCCGGGTAAGTATTTAAGTTTTAAGAAGGCCTGATAGAGATCTTGTAAGTTGTGTCTCTGTGGGATTGGAGCAAATATGGTTGTATCTTAGGACTTGGCTGTAGATGGTGGATTGTGTGATGTGTCCTGGATGGAAGCTAGAGGCAGGTAGATAAAGAGTAGCAGTCAGTAGGTTACCGGTATAGGGTAGTGTTTATGTGACCTTCATTTATTTGTGCTGTAGTATCGAAGAAGTGGATCTTTTATGGGAAGTGGTCCAAGCTGAGATTGATAGTGGAGTTGAAATCCCTGTGGAGTTCTTGAAGGGTATCCTTCCTGTGGGTCCATATGATGAAGATGTAATCAATGTAGCATAAGCAAAGGAAGGGTGATAGAGGGATGAGAGCTGAGGAAATGTTGTTGAAGTGTGGGGCCATGCAGGTATTCATAGCAGTGTCACTGACTTGAAGATTTAAATTGTCCCCAAATTGGAAATAGTTGTGTGTGAGGACAAAATCACAGAGCTCAGCCACCAGGTGTGCTGTGGCATCATCTGGGATAGCATTTCTGACAGCTTGTAGTTCATTCTTGTGTGGAATGCTGGTATAGAGCGCTTCTACATCCATGGTTGCCAGGATAGTGTTTTCAGAAAGATTACTGATGCTTTGTAGTTTCCTCAGGAAGTCAGTGGTGTCTCAAACATAGCTAGGAGTGCTGGTAACATAGGTTCTGAGGAAAGAGTCAATATAGCCAGATAATCCTGCTGTAAGGGTGCAAGTGCCTGAGATGATGGGATATCATCCTGGGCTCAGCAAGATAGAGCAGGGATCCAGACAGAATCCCAAATTCAGTAGGGTACTGTAGGAAACCCGGCTGCATTACCTGTTGAACAAGTTAGCATGGCAACTCACAGGGCTCCTGCAATAGGGAGAAAGCAGGAAGGGGGCTGCAATATCAGAATCACAGGGCAGGAAGATTCCTCCTATTGTTTGTATGTCCCAGGATTTCATTAGTTCCACAGCAGTAGTCCCTGTCCACAGAGGTGGGGGTCCGAGCTTGCCGCAGACAGAGGCTGTTCCAGCATCCCACAGAGCAGTGTCTATCTGCAGCAAGCCTGTGCCCGCTGCAGACAGAGGCAGCTCTGTGGCAGCTCCCCCAAACCCCCAGGCTGCTGCTTCTGATAGAGGCAGCAGCGCGGGAGACGGGCGGGGTGAGGGGGCTCCACAGAGCCAATGTTCGTGGGGAGCCAGTTTTTAAGCCAGCTCCCCCGCCTGCCCCATCATCCTCTGCACTGCTGCCTTTCTATCAGAAGCAGCAGCGTTGGGTGGGGTAGGGACAGACCACTACACAGGATCCAGTGCTCATGGGGAGCCGGCTTAAAAGCCAGCTCCCTAAGGGCACCGGTTCCCACCTCCCCCACATCTTGCTGCCTCTGATACAGAGGCAGCCAAGGGGGAATGCATGTAGGCAATAGGATTAATTTATTGGTTAAGATTGGTTCTCTCACTACAAAGGAAATTTTCCCCCTCTTGTTATTCACACCTCCACTTCAACTGCACTGAGCCACATCCACCCTGACTGAACTGGCCTGATTAACACTGGTCCTACACTTGATAAGCAACTCCTTTCTTTTGTTATATTAATGTGTATTATATAGATATAGATATATACAATTTCCACTCCAATGCATCTGATGAAGTGGGTTTTTCCACAAAAGCTTACGCCCTAATAAATATGTTAGTCTCTAAAGTGCCACAGGATTCCTCGTTGTTTTTGCAGATTCAGACTAGCATGGCTATCCCTCTGAGAATAGAGTGTTATAGTATGGCAAGCTAATCTGAAGTATATGCTGAGAACTATTTGTACATATGTGCCCTAATAGAATATAGACACAGGCTTAGCACGTGGCTACTCACTGTTAAAAAAAATCACCTCAGAAATTAGTTTCTATAAACAACTAAGAATGCATCATAAATGCAAATGAAATACTTTGAGCTCCATCTTGAGATGCTCTCATCAATTCTGGCACAATCACCAGGAGGACACTTTGTCTGGGCAAGATGGACAGCAACTGTGTGTTATCAATATATTCATCATATTTATTCAATGGCTTTCTTAATGACCTCGCACAGCCACTGAATAAGGTGGGTGACAACAAAGAACTCTGTAGTAGTTTGCATGTGGGCTCTCAGCTCAGACGAGCAATTGCCCACACTACTCTCTCTACAATCTTCCTGTGAGAAAATCACAAAGCAACCCAGGAACAGACAACACAGGCAGGTCAAATATCCAGAGTATGGAAGGCAGCTGATACATCTAATATTAGGCTGGGCACAAAATCTTGATCTAACACTAGGTAAAGATCAACGAGCAGCACAATAAATAGTCTCTGTGCAGTACCCAGATAGGAATGCTTCCTGACAAAGTCAAGCTATTCAGAGTTGTCTGATCATAACCTTTTTCATCTTTGTAACCAAAAATGAAAGTTTTGATTCAGGCTAATGATCAGCTAGAGTCCCAATGAGAAAAGATGACTTCTTGAGGAAAGGCCAAGAGTGAGCCCCATTCTCAATAAAGCCCTGCACAAATACAAAATTTATATGTGTATCTGCACCCATATCTGCAAAAATGTGCTGCAGATACCCTTGGATATCCTCAAATTTGCAAGGTTCTAGAGACAAAGTTTGTATCCACATACATTTCTGCAAAAATGAGCCATGGATAGCTGCGTCCACATCTGCCAATGTGAATATCCATGGATATAAAATCTATATGTGCACATTTGCAGGGCTCTAGTTGTCAGCTAGGGGTATATATAAATCTGGGAGTATGTAGGGGAATTCCAGGGGGTACATCAACTAATCTAGATAGTTATCTGACTTTAGTATAGGCTACATAAACAGCAATAATAAAGTCAGTACAAACTAAAATTTCATACAGACAATGACTTGTTTATACTGCTCTGTATATGGTACACTGAAATGTAAGTACAATATTTATATTCCAGTTGATTTATTTAATAATTATATGGTAAAAACGAGACAAAAAAGCTATTTTTCGGTAATAGTGTACTGTAACACTTTTGTATTTTTATGTCTGATTTTGTAAGCAAGTGATTTTCAAGTGAGATGAAACTTGGGGGTACGTGAGATAAATCAGGCTCCTGAAAGGGTACAGCTGTCTGGAAAGGTTGAGAACCACTGCTTTAAAGCAACTGGCATCTGCCTTTCTTAAAGGACACACTGAGAACCGCATTAGCAAAAAGGAGAGGGCTGGAGCACACAAGGTGTAGCATACTGTTCTATTAATGTGTGCAGAATCTGGTGAGGGACAGCGGTCAAAACTCAAGCAGGGAAGATCTATGATATGATCCTCCTCACTGCAATGACTGAGTACCTCCCAATTACATTAAAACAACAAACTACCAAACACTTTCTCCTCTCGCTTTCCCTTCTAGTGAGAGCAACTTGAAAACTGGAATATATTTTATGTCTCATCTTTTTCTCTCCTCCACCTGTGTGTGAAAATTACGTGGAGACATACTGTGGTAACAGAATTAAATAGGTTTTGCAATTAGTTTTGAAAGCTGTGGGGCTAGGGACTATTTTTCTCTCTCTGAAAGTGAGTTACAAAATTTGGGTCCTGCTCTCAAGAAAGTTGTCTCTTCGGTTGGTCATAATTCTGGTGGAATGTAGCTCTCGTAGCAAGTCACGATCAAGGAAGAAGAGATGATCTCTCAGATCTGGGACAATCTGGTAGATGTTTCTGCTTACCAAGACACAGACATTGAATTTGGCTCTGTAACTCTTGGAGAGCCAACGTAAAGGGTAGAGCACTGAGGTAGTATGTTCCTAGCCATCTGTATTACTCAACAGATGAACTGATACAAAATGCAGGAGTCTAAGTTTTGTCAGCTTCATCAATTTGGCACTACTCCCATTAAACGGGGTTGCAACAATCAAACCTGGAAAGCGATGAATTCATGCATTACTATGACCAGATTGGGGCTTGACAAGGTGGAATTGGATTATCCATCAGAAGTGAATAATCTCGAAACACACACTGATCTGTGGTCATTCTAATCCATGGCAAAAAGAACATACATCAAATGGCTCCCCAAATGAAGGAAAGGCAGGCATACGGCAGACGGGATTTATGCTCAGTCAGCATACCAAATCTCTGGCTTGCTACACAAACTAACGGATTAAAAATGATCTACTTCGGTTGTTCTCAAATTTCAGCAATTTGAGGATCCCCATTTTGACCTCCCACTCAGCTCTTGCTCCACCCCCTTCCCTAATGACACACCCTTGTCCCACCCCTTCTCTGAGGCATTGCCCCCACTCAGTCCATCTCCATACTCTCCATGGCTTGCTCTCTTTCGCCTCATGTACTTTCACCAGCTAGGCATGAAGTTGGGGTTCAAGCTCTGTGAGAGGAGCTGGGTGCAGATTCTGGGCTAGAGGAGAGGGTTGATATATGAGAAGGGTGAGGGGGCAGCATGTACTTTGGGCACCTCCTGACTGGCAAATTCATCTGGTAGCAGCTCCAAGGCAGGGGAAGGGCACGGGGTATCTTTGTGCTACCCCTGCACTAAGGCATTTCCCCCAAAGCACCCACTGGCCTCTGTTCCCAGCCAACAGGTGCTGTGGAATCAGCACTTGGGCTGGGGGCAGCGTGTGGAGACCCCCTTCCCTTCCCAGGGCCGCTGAAATATTGCTGCCTGTTTCCGGGAGAAGCATGGAATCAAAGTGCTACTCCCCCTCCCTCCCAGTGCTTCCTTCACACCAGGGAGTGGGAGGAGTAGACAGGGAAGGAGAGGAGTTTCCCAGTGAGGCCTGTGGATCCCCTGGAGGACCCTCAGAGACCCCCCAGAGTCTGTAAATCCCAGTTTGAGAAATGCTGCTCTGATAAGGCTCAAAATATAACTGTAAATGATGAATTGTTATGGAGCAGCTCTGCTTCCTGTGGAGTCTTGTAGGGATCAGTTCCTGGCCCTATACCATTTAACATTTTTATCAATGACATCACCTGATAAAGACTGCAGATGACACAAAAACTGGGAGAGTGGTAAATCATGAAAAGAATAGGTCACACATTTGGTCAACTGGGCACAAGCAAACAATGTGTGTTTTAATACAGCTAAATGTAAATCTAGAACACAGAATATAGGCCATACTTACAAGATGCAGTGTTCTATCCTTGGAAGCAGTGACTGAAAAAGATTTGGGGATTGTATAGGATAATTAGTTGAAGATGAGCCCCCGATGTGATGATGTGGCCAAATTGAGGTTTTTATAGAAGAGCTTTTGGAAGCAATTGATGAACCATAAAAGGTCACCAGGACCAGATAGTATTCACCCCAAAGTTCTGAAAGAACTAAGATAGGAAATTGTAGATGTATTCACTGGGTTATATAATCTATTGGTTAAATCAGTCTCTATACTAGATTACTGAAAGATATCTAATGTAGCCCCGTTTAAAAACAAAAAAGGCTTCTGAGGCTCTCTTGGCAGTTACAGACCGGTACGCGTAACTTCAGTATCAAGCATATTGGTTGAAACTATACTAAAGAACAGAATTTTAGACACATAAATGAGCACACTAAGTTGGGAAAGAGATCACATAACTTTTATAAATGGAAATCATGCCTCACCAACCTAGATATAATTCGTTGAGGGTACAATAAACATGGGGATACCGGTGATCCAGATGATATAATGAATTGGACTTTCAGAAACTCTTTGACAAGGTCCCACATCACAAGCTCTTAAGCCAAGTAAACTGACATAGGATAAGAGGGAAGGTCCTTTTATGGATCAGTGACTAGTAAAAAGATAGGAAACAAAGAGTAGGAATAAATGGTCAGTTTTCACATTGAAGAGAGATGCATAAGGTTCCTGAGGAATCTATACTAGGATCAGTGCTATTCACATATTCATAAATGACCTGGAAAACGGGTGGGAGGTGAAGAGTGAGGTAGCAAAGTTTGCAGACAATTCAAAAAATTATTCAAGATAGCGAAATCTAAAGCTGACTGCAAAGAGTTACAAAGGGATCTCACAAATTGTGTTACTGGACAAGAATATGAGTGATGACATTTGATACTGATAAGTGCAAAGTAATGCCCACTGGAAAACATATCCCTTCCTTCCAGTATTATCTGCCTCTCCCCAGCTTAGTGTCATCCACAAACTTGCTAAGGGTGCAATTCATCCCCTCACCCAGGTTATTAATAAGATACAGCCAGTCCCCGAATTACGAACGAGTTACGTTCCAAGCACTTGGTCGTAACTCAGTGTGTTTGTAAGTTGGATTACATTCACTGACGTACGCCGCGCTGTTCGTAAGTGCGGATTTCGTTCGTAACTCGGGTTCCAGCTGTATAGGAGGTTGGTCGTAAATACGAATGGTCGTAAATCGATGCGTTCGTAACTCGGGGACCAGTTGTATTGAACAAAACCGGCCCCAGAAAAGACCCTTGGGGAACTTTGCTTTATACCTACCACCAACCAGACATCAAGCTTCTGATCACTACCTGTTGAGCCCAAAGATCTAGCCAGCTTTCTGTACACCTTACAGTCAATTTATCCAATTCATACTTTTTTAACTTGCTGGCAAGAATACTGTGGGAGACCATATCAAAAGCTTTGCTAAAGTCAAGGTATATCATGTCCACTGTCTTCCCTATCTCCACAGAGTCAGTTACCTCATCATAGAAGGCAGTCAGGTTGGTCAGGTATGACTTGCCATTGGTGAATCCATGTTGACTATTCCTGATCACTTTCCTCTCTTGCAAGTCCTTCAGAATGGATTCTTTGAGGATCCTCTCCCATGATTTTTCCAGGGATTGAGGTGAGGCTGAGCAGTCTATAGTTCCCCGGATTCTCCTTCCCTTTTTTTAAAGATGGGCACCACATACGCCTTTTTCCAATCATCTGGGACCTCCACCAATCGACACAAGTTTTCAAAGATAATGGCCAATAGCTCTGCACTCATGTCAGCCACGTGCACCTTCAGATGCGTTAGATCCAGCCTCATGGATTTGTGCATGTCCAGCTTTTCTATATAGTTCTTGTCCTGTTTTTCACTACTGAGTGCTTCTCACCTCCTCCCCATACTGTGCTGCCCACTGCAGCAGTCTGGGAGCTGACCTTGTATATGAAGATTGAGGCAAAAAAACCATTGAGTACTTCAGCTTTTTCCACATCATCTGTCACTAGGTTACCTTTCAGGGTCCCACACCTTCTCTGACCACGCTCTTATTGTTAACATGCCTGTAGAAACCTCTGTTATTACCTTTCACATCGTTTGCTTGCTGCAATTCCAATTGCACTTTGGCCTTCCTGGTTATTCCCTTGCATGCTCGAGCAATATATTTATATTCTTCCCTAGTCATCTGTCCAAGTTTCCACTTTTTAGAAGCTTCCTTTTTGTATTTAAGCTCACCAGTGATTTCACAACTGGAATGCTGTATGCAGTTCTAGTAACTCCCTCTAAAAAACTTACATTAGAATTGGAAAAAATATAGAGAAGGGAAACAAAAATTACTAGAAGTATGGAACAGCTTCCATATGAGGAGACATGAAAAAGACAGGGACTGAAATGACTGAGGGGGGCATTATAAAGGGCTATAAAATTATGACTGATGTGGAGAAAGTGAAAAGAAGGTGTTTTTACTCCTTTACCTTACACAAGGACCCAGGAATCATCCAATGAAATTAATAGGTAGCAGATTTAAAACAAATGTAAGGAAGTACTTTTTCATGCAAGCACAGTCAATCTGTGGAACTTGCCAGCGATGTTGTGAAGCCAAAACAATAACTGTTCAAAAAAGAAATAAGTTTGTGGAGGATAGGTCCATCAGTAGCTATTAGCCAAGGTGGTGAGGGACACATCCCCATGCTCTGAGTGTCCCTAAAGCTTTCATTGCCAGAAATTGGGGCTTGATGACAGGGGATGGATGACTAATTGCCCTATTCCATTTATGCCCTTTGAAGTTTCTGGCACCAGCAACTGTCATAAGAGGGGTTACTGGACTTAGATGGACCGTTGGTCTGACCAAGTATGTCTGTTTTTGTGATCTTCTGTTCTTATGGTCTTTATTTAAAGATTATTATTTCTTTTTAATGTTTTTTTCCAGGAGGACTTGTTGGTATTGAGGAAAACTGTGAAATCCTTTCTGGCTGTCTGCCAGCAGTGCCTATCAAATGTCAACACTCCAGTCAAAGAACAGGTAAAAGAAACTCAAGCACATATTCTTTAGAAAAGGTGGATTATTTAAACATAGCAAGAGTCAAAAAGGGGTTTTTATTAGCTCAGTCTTGTGATAAAACAAACTTCTGCACTATTCCTTTTAATAAACCAACCTGTTCAGAGAAATATATTCAGGATACGTTTACACTACAAAGTTTCATCACTGAAACAAATGTTGACATGCAGAAGTCACCAAAAGAAAAGTTGACAAAACATGTTCACACTTGCTCCCTCTGTCAACATCAGGTCGTGTGTAAAGTTTTAGCTCCCTTGTCGACATCATGAGAAATGAACTTTGGATATGTAACCCACAGTGCCGTGTGGCACCCTCTGTTGTTAAGTGTTGTGGGAATAGGAAACAGTGTGGTGCATCTTGGGATTGTGTAAAACATCCCATCAAGCACTGCTTTGTTTCCCAGCCCTCCAAGTGTTTCCGGCTTCCTTTTGCACCATTTTTCCAACTGCCATTTTTTTTCTGCACACTCCAGCATCTGCTGTGAGAAAGCACAAATCCCTCATTTCTCTCCTGTGCTCTGTTAGGTGTCGCGAGGCTACCACACATTGTAGCAGACTTATTCTTAAAGTTACTGACAGAGAAAGAAGAGACTCAGGCAGTCAACTTTCTGCATGACATAGACAGCAGCAGCCTGTCATTGCATTTGGCAGTCACAGAGCAGCTGGACAGGGTAGATCATTGTGTTTGGGTTAGGGAAAGCACCGATGGGTGGGATGGCATTGCCATGAAGTTGTGGGATGAAGATCAGTGGCTACAGAACCTCAGGATGCATAAAGTAACCTTCCAGGAGCTCCGAATTATGGCACAAGGGCACCAGAATGAGAGCTGCCCTTTCGGTAGCGAAGTATATGGCAATTGCTGTGTGGAAGCTGGTGACTCCTAATTGCTGCTGGTTAGTTGCAAATCATTTGGAGTGGGGAAAGTCTCTGTTGGAGCTGCACTACTGCAAATGTCCTGGGCAGTAAATCACATTCTGCTACAGAGGACTGTGTCTCTGGGAAATGAGCATGAGACACTGGATAGCTTTTCAGAGATGGGCTTTGCTAACTGGAGGGAGCGATAGTTGGCGCACATTCTAATTTTAGCACTGGACCACCTTGTCAGAGAGGACATCGACAGGAAGTGATACTTCTTGATGGTGCTTGTAAGCCGGCTGGCTTAGTCCTGGGCTCCTGACCTGGGCTCAGGTCTGTAAGTAAAAGGTCCAGCGGCTCCTTTCAAACCATGGGGCCTTGAGGGTAGGGCAGGCAGCAATGCAAATGCAGTTCCCCAGTCAGTAAGGCCCCAGGCCCTGGTGCAGGGTGGGTCAGCAAAGCAAACACAGTCCCACAGTTAGTATGGCCCGGGCCCTGGTTCAGGGCGGGACAACCACAGTTCCCCAGCACAAGCGGGGAGGGGGAGACTGCCACCCGGTATGTGAGGTTGAAGGGGGGATGCGGCTCTTCGTACTCCACTGTGTCCCGGCCCAGGGCCCTAGCAGTGGAGCCCTGGCGTCAGCAGGAATCCGGCCCGCAACATGCTGACACCCTAGAATGTTATGAGATCAGCCTGATGGTCGTCAGCTTCCCCTAGGCCACTTCCCCCTCTGCATCTACCTGGCGCTACGCTGGCTGCTGGTCCCCAGGGTCATGGTAGTCTGAACACTTGAGCAGGGTGTAGAAGGGCTCCTCTTCGGAGCAAAGGCCTGGCAGTCTGGGCCAGTCCTCGGCAAGGTCCTCCAGGCCCTCCTGGCTTGGGAACTCAGCGCAGGCCTCTGCTTCCTCCCGCAGCTCCTGGGCTGGGCTTTTATGCTCCCTGACCCTCCCCTTGACCTCTGTGGAGTTAAAGGGGCAGAATCCGACTTGGCCCACCCGGGCTCGGAGAGGGGTTCTTCCCCGTCGGGGTCAGTGACCGGCCACCCCTGCTCTCTGCAGTGCTGCAAGCACTTTTGCATCACCATGTGCATTTCACAGACATCAACGTGGGGTGGTCTATTAAGGACCACTGGCCTGTACAGAAAGCTGCAGTCAGGGACTCTCTTTCCAGACCACAAGATTACAGTGGGAGATGTGAACGTGCCCATAGTAATCCTGGGAGACGCATCTTATCCCTTACATCCCTCACTCATGAAACCTTACATGGGGCACCTGGACAGTAGTAAGGAGCACTTTAACCACAGGCTGAGCTGGTGGCACATGGTAGTGGAATGGCCTTTAGCAGACTGAAAGGGAAATGGAGGTGTGTCTATAGCAGGTTAAACTTTATAGAGGAGAATATTCCCATGGTTATAGCTGTGTGCTGCATTTTGCGTAATCTGTGTGACTCTAAGGATTTAACGTTTGCTAAGGGTTGGAGAACGGAGACTTATCTGCAGAGTTTGAGCAGCCAGACTTTAGGATTGTTAGACAAGCCCAGAGGGCTGCTATTAAAATCAGGGAGGCTTTGAGGAAGCACTTTGACAAGAAGGGACGTTGAAATCTACCTCTTTTGCTGTTGCTTCCCTGCTGCATCCCAGTGAACGTCCTATGTAACACATATCTATGTAAGAATAGGCTGGAACAGCCTGTACCTGGGGCCAAAGTGATTGCTATGGTTTGTGGAACAGAAAATCAAATTGTATTGTTAAAGTTTGCCTTTATTGGTCAAGACAAATTACTGTAAAACACACCAAAGCACCCATGTTTGCTGGAAAGGGGCGGGGGGGGCGGTTTTCGAAAGGGTAAAATCTCACAACTGTGTGTAGGTCCAGCTATCAGAGTCAAAGTTGTGAGAAAGGTTGGAGTGAACATTGCCGGAGAATGAAAAGGAATGTGTAGGTATAGAAGGAGGTTGCTGGACAAAGAATTATGTATGTGCTGCAGGGGAGGTCAAACCTGGATCTGCTCCCTCTGCAGCTTGTTTAAACACGTGAGAATCTTAGTTTGCTTCTCCATGACCCTTATTTGTGGCCAGTGGCATCTTTCCTGTCCTGCCTTTCCGCTTCTCCCACCTTTTGGCTGCTGTGGAGAAGTGCTTGATGACTTCCTTCACTACATTTTCCCTATTGGGTTTGGGCCTCTTTCTTATCTGACAGAGCCTGTCAGCTGGGGAAGTCCTGTGATCTCTAGGTCTCCACTGTAAAATACATTACACAAAAGAGGGATTGTTAAATTCAGCTCAACTTGGAACATTTCACTTACATGCACCCTTTGCAACATACCCAGTCACTTTCCCACTGATTCTTGCAAGGCACCCACATCTCTACAAGTGCTGTAAGCATGGTGAGTGTAAGGGAATGGAGGTGAGGGGATGATGGGTGTGCACTAGGCTTTGCACAGCTCACAGAAACAGCCAGCCTCCCAATTTTATGTACCCTACCCTCACCTCTTCACACCCCAAGCCACAGCCACTTACCCTGCATCTCATCTCTTGCTCCCTATGGAGCAACTGCTGTGACTGGCTATGTACCTGAAGAGTGGAGAATAGTTCCTGTCTGCTTGCCCCACCAGGGAACCCTGCTGGGAGCACCACATTTCATCCTCCAGGTTAGGTCTTCTTTTTGCTGACTCCATGCCCTCAGAAGTATCCACGCCGCTATTGGTGGAGGAGGTGGGGTCACAGCTGAGGACAGTGTCCATCTCCTTATAAACTGGCAAGTTTTGGATGCAGCACTGGAGCAGTGGTTTTCCTCCCGCACATTATGGTATGCCTACCTCACCTCCTTTGTCTTAGCTCTGCAATGCAGTGTGTCCTGCTCATAGTCCTTTTCACACTAGCTTTGTGAAATCTGCCCATATATGTCCCAATTCCTCTGGGTCACTCAGAGCTGGGACTGCACAGACTCCTCTTGCCATACTCCGAGCAGGTGTAAAAGCTCCACAGTGGTCCAAGCTGCAGAGTGTTTGTAGCAATAGCCGGCCCTGATCACTTGGGAAGACTCCCTGAGACCACACTGAGCTAGCCAGCAGGAAATGTAATGTAAAGTTCCTGGGGCTTGCAAGGGGAGGGGCAGATAGCTCTGTACCTGGCTGCAGGCTGCTTCTACCTTTCCCATTTGTCTGATCAAGTTTTATTCCCTTCTTATCTAGGATGGCTTTTTACTCATTTTAAATCAAGAAAGCCTTCTTTTGTGATTGTCAAATTTGTGGGCTTTTAGGTGCATCTGATAACATTTTCTTAAACAGTCCCAAATTATAATTCAGGTTGTTTTGTCTAAGTTTCTCCTCTCAATCAGTTGTAATCATGATTGTTTTAAACACTGGAAACTTGGGCCAGTTAAAGTTCTGCTTTTTAGACACTCCATGGGCATTTCACAAGTGGTAACATCTATCTTCCACCATGTCCCCCAGATTGAATGAATTCTCTATATGTGTATTTATCAGCCTACAAACTCCATTTTGGACATGGGGTTCTTTACCATCTTGTTGTCCTGTTGCTTCTATGTTGGCCTAGAATTCTAAAAGGATAACAAAAGACGTCTGTTGACTTAAATGGCCAATCACTGAAATGTGCAGACAAATTGAACGCTAGACAAAAGACTGGCTCCCACCCAGGAGAACGGGTTTATTGCGGGATCAGTCACCTAGCAACGAAGTCTGGGATCACTTGTTGAAGCTAAACAGAGTCACTTGACAAAGAAGATTGCAAGGTTATAAACAGCAAAAGTTGCTGTACTGGTGCTCTCCCTCTCTGGATATTTTTATCAGTTTAAGATGAGGGAAGCTGTTGCATGAGCTGGATTAGGCAGTGGGGCAGAAGGACCTGACCTCAGATGGTCGGTCCCCCAAAAGGAAGGATGAGTTAGAGAGAGGGAAATGCCTGTAGGGTTTATTATTTATTATAATAAATATTTATTGTTTATTATTTTGGAGCGGGTCTTCGTATTTCTTAGGTGAGTAAAAAAACACAATAATGTATTGAATGTCTGTGCAATGTGTGTGTGTGTTTTGGGGCACATTTACAACATGGCTCTACCATTAAACTGTGACCCAGCAGGCTCACACATTCAGTGGAATTCTGGCCGAGACTCTGTTTTAGCTGCAGGCAGAGTTTTGGTGCTTGTTCCAGAGGCTGGGCAGCTGGACTTGTACTTGCAGCTCTCAGGTGGGAATTTTAGACGAAGAGCCAAAATAGTGGTGGATACAGCACAAAGAGCTGAGGGAAAAAAGTTGAGTGCAAAAAACAAGTCCCAGCTGCTGTGTGTGGTTGGGGGGGAGGGGGGAGAATGCAGAGCAGGCATTACCCTTTTAAGGCGGCCATTCTGAAGTCTGCATGGGACACCGTGACTCCAGCTCTGTCTCTTTCAGGCAGAAACACACTGCCCCTTTCAGAGCCACAGGTGCGGGAGCTGCAATTTTTTCTTTGAAGAGCCTCATGCGGCTTGCGAGCGGTTGGCCGCCCCGGCCTAGGGACTCCAAGACTGGTATGGTCTCTGTTCAGACTCTAGAGCGGGGGGTGGGGACCTCCAGACCAGGGCCGAATGTGGCCCCAGACTTGCCTGGATCCAGCTCCTGAAGCTCGCAGCTCCCCCACCATCGGAGAGCTGGGCTGGTGCTCCAGTCCTGCAGCCTCCCTCCCGCCCAGGCCCTGCACCCCCACTCTGCTCTCGCACTTTACCTTCCACTTAGCTGTCCCAGCCCGCTCTTGCAGCCTTCCTCCCAAACCTCATACTCCAAGCCTGCGTCTTGGCATCCCCCTCCCACACACTACACTAATTTTTGGCCCTACTCCAGGGTGACCCACAAAATCTATTAGCCTGGGGCTCCCTAGGCTCTGGTGTACTAGGGGAATGTGGGGAGAGTCTTTCTGCTTCTCACTCAGTTTGTTTGTTGTTTTGGTTTTTTGCTTCTCGCTTTTGTGTGGCTCCCAACTGATTTTTCTGGGGGTCAGTGGGCCCGCAACACAAAAAAGTTTCCCCACCCATGCTGTAGAGATTTAAAACATCTGCATATCCAGATCCCCTCACAGCCATCTAGTGGGCTGCTAGCAGTATGAGCGTGACCAGATCTGTGACACACATGCGTAGGTACAAGAAGTAGAGGAGCATGGGGTCCTGGCCAAACTCTCCTGCTGCCTATCGTCTTGATCACCAGCTCCAATGCTGCTCAGAGACTCTACTGCCAGCCCCAGATCCCACTTGGCTGGCAGGGCCACACCCCCATGGCTGCCAGCTCCAGGGTCTGGATCTGCACATGGGGGTCCCACAAACTGGCCCCATATGTGGGATCCTGGCTGCCAGCCAGCCCCAGGTCTAGAGGGTGGTGAGGAGCACAGATGGATAAAAGGGAAGATGGAGTTCCACATCCACACTCCAAAAACTTCCAGCACCATTGCACGTGTTGTCCTCTCTCCATAAAATGTGACCCAAAGTTCCACATAAATAAAGACCTCTACTTTTAACCCTACTTAACTGACCAACAGTTTGCTCCAGTATCCTCTGTCTTATTTTGTATATAATGGGAAGAATCCTAGAGAAGAGCCTCTGCATTTACCTTTTCTTCAGCTCCCTTGCAAAATCCCCAAATGAGGAAAGAGCTGCACCTATTGCAAAGTCTGAGTAATCCGTTTCAATGATTAAGGCCTGAATGAGGTCAAAGTGAATTCAGATCGTGGTGGACATGAAGGATCTTTTCAGGTGATTGAATGTAGTATATGCATCAGTTGTTGGAAAGTCAGGGTCAAAATTGGTCAGTCTGCATCAGCTTGAGGTCTGTTAGAGAACCCAGATTTGCATATGACGGGTCCAATCTGATGAGTCAGGATGCCCTTGTTCAATTAGCCAGTTTTTAATCCTAATGCACAGCTTGATCAGCGCCCGCTAGGATAGATGGGGGTTCTACCTGAACCATTTGTCTTTAAAAGAATCATTGAGTCCTTGCTTGAAGCTATTTCATTGGGCAGCCTCATCCCAGCAGAGATCAGCTGCCACACATCAAAACTTGGCTGTGTATCTGGTGAGAGGCTAGGGCCCCTGCCAGAGGGTTTGGAGTGCAGCTTCTGCAGTGTACTCTCAGGTGGGGTCATCAAAAATACCTGCCATTGCCTGGAACGTCTGAAAATGTTCAAGAAGGGGATTAAATGCCTCCAATGGGGAGGAAGCCTGGCTTACTGGCGAATGAATTTAACCATTGATAAATGGAAAGTAATGCATATTAAACATAATCCCAATTCTACATATAAAATGATGGGGACTAAATTAGTTGTTACCACTCAAGAGAGAGATCTTGGAGTCATTGTGGATAGTTAAGAATCCTGCAAATTCACGGATATCCGCTTTATATCCATGGGTATCTGCAGCCATGGATTTGGATGCAGATATCCATGGCTCATTTTTGTACATAGTGAATGTGGATACTAATTTTATATCTGTGCAGGGCTCTATGAATAATTTTCTGAAAGCATCCACCCAGTGTGCAGCAGCAGTGAAAAGAATCAACAGAATATTAAGAATAATTAAGAAAGGAATAGAGAATAAGACAGAAAATATCTTAATTGCCTTTATATAAAACCATGGTACACGCACATATTGAATCCTGCATGCAGATGTGGCTGCCTTATCTCAAAAAAGATACCTTGTCACTGGAAAAAAAATCAGAAAAAGGCAACCAACATTATTAGAGGTATGGAACAGCTGCCATATGAGGAAAGATTATTGAGACGGGGACTTTTCAGCTTGGAAAAGAGACAACTAAGGGGAAATATGTGATAGCAGTCTGTAAAATCATGACTGCTCTAGAGAAAGTAAATAAGGAAAAGTGATTTACTTGTTCTTATAACACAAGGACTATGGGTCGCCATATGAAAATAGGTAGCAGATTTAAAACAAATAAAAGGTATTTTTTCACACAATGCACAGTCAACCTGTGGAACTCCTTGCCAGAGGATGTTGTAAAGGCCAGATCTTTAGCAGGGTTCAAAAAAGAACTATATAAATTCATGGTCCATCAATGGCTATTATCCAGGATGGGTAGGAATGGTGTCCCTAGCCTCTTTTAGAGGCTGGAAGTGGATGAGAGGAGATGGATCACTTGATGATTACCTGTTTTGTGCATTCCCTCTGGGGCACCTGGCGTTGGGCACTGTTGGAAGTCAGGATAGTGGGCTAGATGGTCCTTTGGTTTGACCCAATATGGCCATTCATATAAGCCTATACCAGGGGCTTTCTGGTAAGCAGGCTAATCACAAGTCCTACTTGGAAATAGTCTGTAGAGTATGATATAAGTTGCAGTGTGATTAGCAGATGACATTGATTTTAAAAAAAACAGAATTTGGGATAGTCTCCAGTGAAATTGTCAGATGGGGGGGGACCTTGGGGTCTCAGGCAGCAGATATGAGGGTTCGAGGGCTTGCAGATACCATCCTGGCACACCGTTGGACCTGGAGAGCTACTTTCTGTTCCCAAACTCTGGCAATCTGGGACTACAGTTCCTATAAAACATCAGCTAAGCCCACAAAATGAGCTGGGCTCCCGCAGAGCTTGTTTTAGAAGGGACACCTGTGGGGCCATCTGCATTGGTTCCCTAGGGCCACTGCATCAATAACTAGTGTGGCTGGTTACAGGACTGCTCCAGCAGTGGCTGGTGCCACTGGCTGCGGGATCCCACACAGGTTTCTGCAGCTGCAGAAGTCACAGAATCTGTGATCTCCATGACAGAATCAAAGCCTTACTAATAAACTACCTGTCATGAACAGGAGGAGTGCTGGCCAGCACGCAGTGACTAAGGGGTTAACTCAGGTACCTAGCAAAGGTGTCAGGGCTGAGAGAACCAATCAAGACAGAGGGTTGAATTTTGAATTGGATATAGGTTCCCTGCCTGCTTTCTTTGTGTTGGAGAATTAAACCAGGAGTTGAGAGAGACAGAATGATTTAAACCCAAGCAGGACTACCATGCCCCCCCATGGAATTCGGGGCATGGGAGTGGACTAATAAAGAGAAAATTAGAAGTGAGTACCAGGGAAATGTGAGCCCATTCACGTTCAGGGTAATTTTTCTTAATTTTGTGGTTTGGTTTGAACTGCTCTGTGTGCTTCTGTGCCTCCCCTCCCCCTTCACCATCTAAGCATTGTGCCAGAAGTTTTTTTCTTTGTTTTAATTTGGTTTCCTCAGTTGCTCTGTAACATCTAGCAACCAAGAATGCTTTATTAAGTTGATCTTTTGTTTTGTAATAAAAATCACTTCTTTTAAGGTGATGATTTGATTCTTATGTCCTGGAAGGTCTGTGAATGTATCTGCATGCTTCTGACTGATGGGTCAGCTACCAGAGACTGCAGCTTGTTTTTCCTCTTTTCTTTTTTCCAACCTCTTTTGGGGCAAAAGAGCTTGGGGTACCCCGGGGGTGATTCCAAGTGTTCACCCCCCAGTCTTAGGGAAAAAGCACTTGATGGTTGCAGCAGTTGCCCCAAATCTGTGTATTGTGATTCTGGGGGGGGGGCGTAGTTTTTGTAACCAGTGCCTGTAGAAGCAAGGTTTTGAAGCTGTCTTGCGGGCCCCCGCCTTCTGCACTCGGAGTGCCAGAGTAGAGAACAGCCCTGACACTAGCCTCCCCTCCTTTTGTTTCCATTCAGTGCCTGAAAAGCAGGCTGGCATATTCAAGAATATGTGAATTTAAGTTTAGTTCTAAAATTGTCATCTTCTGCAGCCAACCTCAACAGTTTTTATCTAGATTTATGGCAAAAACACAGAAATCTCTACAAAGAATTATGCCTGAGACTCACACATAGCAAGAATCAAGGATTTGCTTAGTTAGCTTTTTTTAAATCCTCTTTCCAGACTAGTGCCTTAACTCATCCATCCCCTCATAATTTCATTTTGGATGTCGTTCTAGTTTTTCTACCTAATTACTTTTAGAGGTAGCTTATCCCTCTCATTTATTTTACTTTCGATGTAATTCTTTGAACCAAGTTACATTCTGTCTTTTATCTGAGTTTTCCCCCGTTACAGCATCTTAACTTTAGGGAGGCAGTGCAGTCAAATGGTTAGAACTCTAGACTGGAACTCAAGTAGCTTGGATCAAGAGTTTATCTCTAGCCTGCTGGGTGAATCTGAACAAGTTATTTCAACTCTGGGTACCACACTTTCCCCATCTATAAAATAATACTTGCCTCTGTTGCAAATGCTATAGATGAAAAACTATATAGAGCATCAAAGTAGGGGTCTGTCCCAGTATGTATTACTCATCCCTGCAAATGAGCATGTGTAACAGCCATGAATTTCAAGGAAAACTGGACACTTTTGATGTTTTGTTCTTGGAAGATAAAGGTACTTGAGAGATCTCCACTCACTCACCTACCCACACAACTATCTTAATGTTGGAGTTTTGTTAACTCTCATCTTCCTTTTTCCAATTCACGTGGGGGATTTTTGTGGGGGTTTTGTTTTTTTGGAAGGGGGGGGGTTTGTTTCAATAATAAAGAACTGGCAGTTCAAAGCAAAGGGGTCTGCTTGTTGCCAATGGAAAGGTGGCAAGCAGTGTCCTGTCAGAAGTCAAAGGTATAAAACTTTAGAATTATGGAAGTTCCCTGGGATCTCCTTCACAAAGAATGAATCCAAGATTAACAAATTATCAGAGCTCTGCATTGTTACAGAAAAGCAATTACCAGTTAGTGGTGGGGAAATACCTAGAAATTATATAAATAACATTTATATTTTAAAATTTTCTTGACCCTTATGGGTTAACTGAATGCAGTAACTTTGTGTTTCAGGCTTTCATGCTGCTCTGTGATCTCTTGATGATTTTTAGCCACCAGCTGATGACTGGAGGTAGAGAGGGTCTTCAACCTTTGGTGTTCAATCCAGACTCTGGACTCCAGTCTGAGCTCCTTAGCTTTGTGATGGATCATGTCTTCATTGACCAAGATGATGAGAATCAGAGCATGGGTATGTTTAGCCATCATGTTTTCTACTTCGCCTCTCCCACCTGACCCACAAGACTGTCAGGGAAAAAGTACAAATCTATGCACTCAAATGTATCAAATGAAATTCTTGGTTTTATCCCTTACTTTCTTTGGAAATAAATGCTGGTATATGATAAGGATGTTAAATTGCAGTTATCTGGGTAATTGTGTAGTGGACAGAGGTGGCTGCAAACAGGGCTTCTTCCGGAGCAGTCCCTGTATGCGACCAAGCGAGGCCGGGCAGCAAGGGGTGAAAGTGAGTAGTCGATTACTCGCTAACATCCCTAGTATATGGTCTGTAGTCCTGCACACCTCTATGACAGATAACGGAGTTAAAAGTGAAATTTCATAGAGAGTTTTTGTTGAGAGAATGGCGTAAAAGTATAAATTGCCATGGCATACACCTATAACAGCATTCTTCCTTAATTGTTGTCATTTTTTTTAACGCATCTATATTCAAGATGCTTCAATATCAAGCCAACACTAGTGCATGTTAAAATCTATGTTTTAGAAATGTACAGTAACTCCAGATACTTGGTGTTTGATTTCCAGTAGCCTGATTCTGTACCTCAGAAACCCTTATGGTAAGCAGGATAAAAATCCAAAGGATTTTTTCATTAGGTGATATTGTTTCATAAGCATCATTTCTGCCGGACCTCCCTTCCCCATTGAAGAGTAGGAATGCATGTCCTCTGAAAGCTGGTTTGAGGTTATAGTATTGGTGGTGGCAGTAGAAGTAATATTAGTATTGGGGAGAAAAGATGGTCCAGTGCTTAGGGCATTAGCCTAGACTCAGAAGACCCACGATCAATGCTATCTTCCACCACAAATGCCCTTTGTCACTTGGGCAAGTCACATAATTTCTCAGTGACTCCGTTCCCCATCTGCAAAATCAGAGACAACACCACTTCACACCCTCACAACAACATTTTATGGAGAAATACAGTAAAAACTGTGAGACACTCACAAAGTACAGTAATGGAGGACATAGAATTAGATTGATTGATTGTGGTACAGAAGTGGCTACTGGTAAGTCAGTGATCAAACACCATTGTGCTAGAGGCACTGTCCACGTATATTACAAAATTGTAAACACAACATGGAAAACACCAGAGAAAATTCAGTGAAGAGCCACAAATTTATTCAGGGGCCGGAGAAAATGCTTGACAGTGGAGAATGTAAAGAGCTCAGTATGCTTACCTTATCAAAAAGGGGGTTTAGCAGTGACCTGATTCCAGCATGTACTTTCACTGGGGGGTGGGGAGTTGGGGAATATCAGCTATTAAACAGTTCTTTAGTCTATCAGAGAAAATCAGAACAAGAACCAATGATTGGAAGCTGAAATAAAAAAGATGAATTCATGTGAGGCACAGCTTTTTAACATGGTGACTAACTTAGCCATTGGAACAAACTCCAGTGGAAGGAGCAGATTCTGCATCTCCGTGAGTCTTAATTCTAGATACCTTTCTGGAGGTTATGCTTTAGTCAAACACAAGTTATACTTTAGTCCAGTGGCATAGCCAAAAAGGCCCACTCTTCAGTGGGTGGGCAATGCTGGGGGGGCAATGGGAACCCACCAGGCCCACCTGCCCCTGTTTTAGTCAAACATAATTTATTAGGCTCAATCCAGGGTACAATTGAATGGGCTATGATATAAAGAAGGTCAGAGCAGATGATCTTAGGGTCCTTTTCTGGCTATAAATTTAATAAAAGGTGTTCCCTGCCCTAAATAGTTCACAGCCTAAGTATATGGTACATGATAACAAGTGGTGCAAGAAGCAGCTAGCAAGGAGAACTCACAGTGAGACGATTAAAGTTAGTGTAAGGAACAGCAGTCATGACACACCAGCAGCATGGGCATTTCATGTTTCTCAGGAATCACAACAGAGGAAAGAATTTGAAGGATCTAAATATGAAACGACCCTCCTTTCCAGTCTGTCTTCCTTTCTTTTGTGGAATGAACCAAGCATTTCCTTGAACCTGTGCGAGAGGGCTGATCAGAGAGTGTTGTTTTTCAACGTCCAGATGTTACGTTGCAGTTAACAGCAGTTGTTTGAATAGTGCTTTGAAGATATAAAATGCTATGTAATAACTAAATATTATTTCCTTGTTCTACTACAGATATCGATTCTGCTCTTCCTAACAACTGCATAGTATTGTAGTATTCACTTTCAAAAAAAACTTCATTAAAGTGAGCTAGTACTTCTGCCTTACAACCATGCTTTCTGCCCCCTGTATCTCTTCAGATCTGAAGATACCTGATCTGTGATTGAAACATAAGGAGAGAGCGATCTCCTACTATATTAAAGGAGCAGATTATTGTGCAAAAATTTCAGGAGATAGATACTGAATTTGACAGTCATATGATGAAAATGTGAGGATGATGTCTGCATACTCACCATCAAAAATTCTGTTGCTTTCCATGAGTTAATGGAAGGAATGGAAACTATTTGCAAATTACCAAGCACCTCAGTAAAGGAGACTTCTCACCCATTCTTTGACATTCGTGGTCTTTGCTCTTTTGATAGTTTCACTGCCTGTTTTAGATAGACTTTTACAAGTCGCAAAAGTTAATCTGGTCAAGTACAGATTCTCTTCAGATGATGTGTAAAAAGGCAGACACATACCACACATCTCCCCACACACCCACCTATAAGGCCTTTGTGGAGGTGGCTGTACACAGATCTAAAGATGGACAGATACATATTACTACTTCAAATAAGTCTGTATTTCCTGGGGAAAAAAGTCTCTCTTCCTCTACTTTCAGGTTTAAGAGTAATGAATTATCAAGCCTATAGTGGCACACTACCATGTCATCTTTGGGTAGAATTATCAGTGTTCACCAAACATCTCCAAGATGAACAGAGAAAACGCACATGTGCTATCATTACAGAGAGGACAGCAAGATTCATGAGATTCTACAATTAGAACAGTAGCTTCTGCATTTTCCATTGGAAGATAAGTTTGGCTTAGATCTTCAGGGCTTCCTCTGAAGGAAAGAGTCCCAGTTTCTGAGCTGGCTTTAGAGACAAGGATAGTTCAGTTCCAGAATAAATGAATTTCTGGGGAAAAGTGAAGGAGATCAGATAGAACACTAGACTCTTGGACGGTCCAGGAAGACACCTGAAGTATCAGTTTTCAGGTACCAAGACAACAAAATTCATCATCTTCCTCTTTCTCACACATTACCCAAAGGAAATAATATTATCGTCAACACCTGAACAATCTTCTCAGTGAAAGAGAAGGTACTTCAAGCCACAAACAGAAGGTGAACCAATTATCTTTAATCTCTACTGTGGTAGGCCTTAGTCCCAAATTTGACACAATGCCTTAGAACTGTGATCCAGTTTTAATCAGCTTACATTCCATTCAGAGATCATCTGCATGGCTTTTTGAAGTACTGAACAGCTATTACCAGAGATAAGTAATTTAAGAAATTATTCCCTAGTGTCCAATAGAATTCAAAATTATTCCTCTTCTCAGTCTCAGCTTTGATCTCTATCCAGGGATCCCTCTCAGATATACCTGTTGAGATCAGAGGTTCTGCCCTTCTTGCCCTTCTCAGATACTCCAGCTGTGTCCTCACCAATGCCGAGAAGGGCGGGACAGTTACTTCCCATGACTTACATATGACACTTTTGTCAATACACCCCAAAATATTAATCTTTTTTTTTCAATGTCATCCCATTGTTTACTCATACTCAATTTGTGATCCACTAGAAATCCCAGATCCTCTGCAGCAGTACTGTCACATAGCCAGTTAGTCTCCATTTTGTACTTGCACATTTGATCTTTCCTTATGAAGTGTAGAACTTTGCATTTGTCTGTATTGAATTTCATCTTGTTGAATTCAGACTAATTCTCCATTTATCAACGTAGTTTTGAATTCTAATCCTTTGCTCCAAAGGGCTTGCAAGCCCTTCCAGCATGGTGCCACCTCAGGTTTTATACGTATACTCTTCATTCTGTTATCGAAGTCATTGAGGAAGATATTACACAATACTGGACCCAGGCTATAGATCCCACTAGAAGCATCCTCCCAGTTTCATATTGATAACTACACTTTGAATATGGTTCTACAGCCAGTCATGCACCTACTGTATAGTAATTTCATCTAGACCACGTTTCCCTAGTTTGCTTATGAGTGTGACATGTGGGACTTTGTCAAAAGCCATACTAAAATCAAGATATCTCACATCTAAACCTCTGCTAAGGCCACCTTTTTTTTTATGTCTGCCTGTAGGCTTTTGTCACTTGCCCCCTTTGAGCCTTGGTTAAAGCCCTCTTCGCTAGTTTGACAAGTCTAGGCAGCAGTACTGCCTCCACAACGCAACTCTGACCCTTCAAGCCTTCTGTTTTTATGGGTGCAACTGCAACTCAAGCGTGGAGGGAGAGGGAATTAGGGAAACATTGGCCAGGTGTTATTCATAACCTTGGTCCAGAGCAACCAGGGCTCAAGGGATATATGCACCTGACCCTGGTCATCGCTACAGTTTGAAAAGGTTCTGAGCCCAAGTGGCTTTCTGTCTCTGTAAAGACAATATAGTCAGAGAACAGGTATTATGCAAGATAAATGCCCCCTTTTTATATACCAATTATGTTTCTTTAATTTGGTTGAATTTATTTTACAGTGAAGTGATCATTGTTCTCAACATTTGCAGCTAATGTATTTTTTGTTTTACCAAATTGGTGAATCTCATTTATTATGTAATGGTCTGTTTGTGGGTAGCCCAATGTGCAGTAAAGCATGAGATGAACTAAGTTCTAAGGTAAGGTCTGTTATTTTCACATGTTTGATTATTATATCTTGTTATTTTCATTCATGGGAGTGCTTATGCTGCATTTTATGTTAATGTTTCTCACAGTCAAGAAACATTTCTCTTCCTTTTTTATTTTTATACATTTTTGAGTGCCAGGAATGTCAAATCCAGGCATGTGTTAAGAGATTTTGTTGCAAAAATAATTCTGGAATGTGATTATTTCTGATTATTCATATGTGAAATGCATAGGTTCAGTGCAACCAAATTAAAGAGGCATCTACAAATTGTTATCTGGCCAAGATTTCTAACAACAACAACAACAAAAAAAAACAGCTTGAATTTCCCCCTCTTTGGCTTTAGTTTCTCCTTAAAGTATGCTAGATACATTTTTGGCAAGTTTAATTTTACAAAACCTGTTGATGTTATTAAACAAAAATAATAGGCCTTGCTGTTGCCTTAGAAAACAGCAGATGTTAATAACCGTTTTCTTTACTGTATTTAGAGGGAGATGAAGAGGATGAAGCTAACAAAATAGAAGCTTTACATAAAAGAAGGAACCTTTTGGCAGCCTTTAGCAAACTCATTATCTATGATATCGTAGACATGCATGCAGCAGCAGATATCTTCAAACACTATATGAAGGTATGATTCTATATTTTTATCTTTTCCTCCTCCTCATAAATGAGCAGAGAAATTGTATCTGGAAAAGTCTTAAAAGTATTCTGTTCCTCTCACTTACAGTGCTGATTTCTTTCCCATTGCTTATTCTTCAGTGCTGTCTTCTGTCTGATATTAATTTATTACTGAGATGCAAAAAGCTCTGAGATCAGGTTGCAGCAAATATATAGAACCGGGTGTTTAATTTTTCCTGGGGTTTAAAGGGCCCCAAATGCTTCATAATACTATTTATTGTATGGACTTTTATGCAAGCCTGGCAGAGCAATTGAACAGGAGTAGAAAATGTAAACAAAAAATTATTAATTTAAAGAGACAAAATACACAAATGAAGTTATTTATATTTATAAAATAGACCTGTTGGATCATTTCACTAGCCGTAATAAGTAAGTAGGGGTTTAGTAAACCAGAATCCGGCTTGGAATTTTTTAAAGATTCAGACCTGATCTACATTAGGAAACTAGGTCAGTATAACTTTGATGCTTAGGAGTATGAAAAAGCCACCCTTAACTACACACAATTAAACCAACCGAACCCCTGGTGTAGACAGCACTAGGTTGACAGGACAATTCTCTGATCGACCTAGATATGCCCTCTCAAGGAGGCTCAGTACCTACACTGACGGAGTATCCCTGCTGTCGGGGTATGTAGTGTCACCACTACAGGATTTTTAAGTGTTAAAAAGGCCTCTGTATTGAAGTGTAGGTATAACTTATGAGGTATATCTAGTTGTCTCTATGGGGTTTATAAAGCACCTATCGTAATCCCTGGAACATACATGGTCTTCATCATTATTGTTTAAATGATTACCGAGTTCAGCATAGTAGAAGACACAATGTAAAAGTACTTCTTATACCAGTTTGTTGACAAATCTAATAGAACCCCAGAGGAACAAATAACATGGAGGGGGTTTTGCTTGTCGCTTTTGCTGGACACTGTGAAAGAACGTCAGGAGAGAGGGTGGACAGTCTGACTCTTTGTTGGATGGATAACTGTGGCTTTGTACGCAAAAATAGGCTGTACCTTTTATTGCTGTTTATGTTGAGAGTGTTTGTTTTTAAGTATTTCCCAGTGTACTGAAAGCAGTGGCTAAGTGCTATTTGTATACTTTCTCCCAATCTCTAATGAACAGCAAGTTACTTCCCTTCTATCTGTCTCTGGTTCTTGAAGTTAATAATTCAAGGTGGTCAAATAACAGGCTCAAACTGAACTTTTTAATCAAAAGGTCTAACAGTCTGAGATGAGTACAGCACTATGCTAAATGCAGGAATAATTGCGCTGGTGTAAGCTAAAGAGCTGGCCTCTGTTTCCTTCTCCTGTGTAACCGGTGGGATTTGTACCTCCCAACTTTACCTTTCAAGCCCTCTGGCTTATATAGAGTGAGACACACAGAAACTGCATTTTGGAGGAGAAATTGCTTTCCCATGCTTACTTTCACTGACAGTTAAAACAGTTGTTGACCTCATCCCTGGAAGGTGGGTCCTAGCCACTGATGAGCCTGAATTTAGGTATCAGATCTTTGCATATCTGTCACATGGATTTGAGAGCAGGGCTTTATTGAAACTAATGCTTTCTCAAAACAGGAAATATAAGTAAACCATTTTTATTATGAAAGTTATGCGGAATAAGAACTTCTGTCTTTAAAAGTTTATATTTCCCCTTTTTTCACAGTACTACAATGACTATGGTGATATCATTAAGGAAACGTTGAGTAAAACAAGGCAAATAGATAAAATTCAGTGTGCAAAGACGTTGATTCTCAGTTTGCAGCAGGTAAGAATATTGCTTTTTATCTCAGTAATAATCCCTCATTGCGAAAAATCACTCTGCATTGCTTTGTCTAATGCCCTGTGATCCCAGTCTCATTCCTCAGTATGGGCGCGCGCCATTTTTTGCCATTGCTAATCTCTTCTTTGCAAAGCTTCAGACTGGAAAAAAAGGAGAGAAGAAGGGCACTGAAGGCTCTTCTGAGTAGTAATGCTTCCTGCTGTGTCTACCCATCAGCTCCCACAGGGTCTAAGTGGATAGTGATCTCGTCTTTTCTCCTTTCACATAAGGAGCTGCAAGTGCTCCATCATGTCTTCTAACGATCAACTTAGGCTCCTGTTTTTCAAAATTTTGCCCGAATTCCTTAAGTCTCTAACTATTAAAAAGCATGTTTTCCAGTTCTCATACTATTTGTGGGACACTTCTTTAATCCTCACCAGTTGTCTAGCATTTGAAATGTGAGCATCAGAACTGAACAGTCTCACCACTGCCGTACATAAAAGTAGTATCACCTCCCTAGCCTGACTCATTATTCTCCTGCTTATACATCCAAGGATTACACTGCCATTTGCAGCCATTCATTGCCCTGGGAGCTCATGTTCCACTGGTTATCTGCTATTATTGCTAAGGCCTTTTCAGAAAGCTTCTCAAGACACAGTATCCCACCCTGAAAATTTGTCCAGCATTCTTTTTTTTCTTGAAGTATGACCATGAATTTGGTTATATTAAAATGTGGGAGGTATTTGAAAGCAACCAGCATATCACTCTGTATCTGGGGCGGGGAACCTTTTTTGAGTTGGTCGCTAACCCACAGAAAAATCAGTCGTGGGCCGCACACAAGTGAGAAGTGGGGGAAAAAAAACCTTGGTGTGGCCCCCAAATGAGAAGGAGAAAGACAATCCTCACATTCCCCTTGCACACCAGAGCCTAAGGGAGCCTACCCTTGTAGATTTTGTGTGCTTCCGTGCCACAAGGGGACTGGCGCACCAGCATAGTTTCCCCAATGCTGGAGGTGGCCCTAAGCTTCAGGGACTGGATGCAAGCAAGCTGAGGGCCGCATCCGGCCCCTGGGCCTGAGGTTCCCCACCCCGTTCTATATTAATGACCTGTCTGCATGATTATTTACCAAATATCAGTCTTTGTTGTCTTCAGACTTTATCAGTAGCAATGTTATGGTTTCTTTGAGATCACTGATAAAAGTTTAAATAACGTTGATTTGCAAACCAATCTGAGGGAGCCCAGTAAGAATACTCCCCCGTTGATGATCCCTGAATACTCTCCTTCAATGTATTAACAAGGGATATCAAGCAGGAGGAGGGAGGTGAAATTACCTGTGTCTCTCATCAGTGAGACTACTACTTGAATTAATGTTTCCACTGTTGGTGGTCGAAAAGGATGCCAAGAAGAGCTGCAAGAATGATCTGAGGTCTGGAAGTTTTTTCCTTACAGTTAGAGATTTAAAGTTAAAAGTTTGGCTTGATCTTAGGCTATAAGTACCAACATAAGAAGAAGGCGTCTGATATTAGAGGGCTCTTTAATCAATCAAACAAACTCATAAAAATATCCAGTGACTAGCATTTGAAGCTACACAAATTCAAAATGGGAATAATACAGTTTTTTAACAGTGAGGGAAATGAACCACTGGAACAATTGACCAAAGATCGTAAGGGGCTCCCATCAGTTAAATCGTTAAGACTGGATGTGTCTTTCTAAAAGATCTCCTCTAGCTCAACAAGTTAATAGGTTTGATGCTGGAATTTCTGGGCAAAATACTTCGACCTGTGTTATGCAGGAGTTCAGACTAGATGATCAGAATGGTCCTTCCTAACTTTAAACTCTGTGAAACCTAATATAGGTTATTTACATCCCTTGTGAAGTCACGCCAGCCTCTTCTTGGTTTTAATATTACTTATTTTTTAAATTGACCATTGGATTCTACATTCTTGTGATAACAAAAGGTCCAGTTGAAGCCCACTGAAGCCAGTGGGTGTTTTTCCATAACCTGAATGGATGTTGCAGGGGACCATGGAAACACCCCCCCCTCCTCCTCCAAAACTGCTTTTTGGAAATTTGATATTTCTCTCATGCTACAGTGTAAGAACCTAATTTTTAGTATATTGAGTTCATGGCTACTGATGCCAGCCTTCCTCGCTATCTCATATTCTCAAGCAAGTCGCCCCTCTTGCTTGGTTAAAAAGTAGGTCCAGAATGACTTCTCTTCTTGTTGGATTATCTGATATGTTCATGAGGATGGAAATGTTTTAACCTGATAATCCATGTTTAGCTATGTGGAGATTGTTTCATTTTAGTTAAGGTTCTACAGTATCCTTTGGTTTAAAAGTCCTTATTGATTAGCTTCCACTACAGTTTGTATTGAGTTGCTTATTTTAGTTGTCAATAAAGCAAAAACCCAGGAGAGGGAAGGGATGAGTGTGACCTGATAAATGTTGTTAGACTTCACCACAGAGTGGGAATGCCACCTGCTTGCAGAGGGAATATCTTTTGGCAACACCAGTGGTCAGTGGTTCTGTTCATCATGTTTTTTCCTCTTCTTCCTGGCTGTTACATTCGCTGTCCTCCTCCACATCTCTGTCATCCACTGTCTAAACCCATGTCTCTGGGTACTGCATAATTTTATAATCTACGTCCCACATATTTCTGTGATCTCAGCAGAATGTTAGCTCCCTCTTGATTCCTTTGCACAATGTCCTTCAGCCATCACATTTTCCCATAAGGCATTGTGGCCTAGTAAAGAGGCCACTGGACTGGTACCCAGAATATTTATAAATTCTTAGGCCAGAAGAGATCAACATGATATCCTGTATAATACAGGCTGCAGAATTTCCCTGAAATCCCCTCTATCTGCCTCTGTTTCTTAAAGTTCTTGAAGTTAATAACCATTTGAGGTGGTCAAATAATGGGCTCAGATTGAACTTTTTAACCAAAGGGTAACAGTCTGAGATTAAAAGTCTCAGAGGGGTAGTCTTGTGAGTTTGCAAATAAAAAACTTAAAAAAACTATGAATGATCTTGTAGCACCTTAGATACTAACCAAAAAATATAGATAGTATCATGAGCTTTCATTGTGCCCACAAAAGCTCATGATACTGTCTATATTTTTTGGTTAGTCTTTAAAGTGCTTACAAGGACCATTCGTTGTTTTTTAAATCTGAGATCAGTACAGCACTATGCCAAATGCAGGAAGAATTACATTGGTGTAAACTAAAGAGCTGGCCTCTGTGTGTTTCTCCTCCACAACTGGTGGGATTTGCACTCCCAACTTCGCCTTTCAAGTCCTCTGGCTTTTATATTGTGTGAGATAAAGAAATTCCATTTTGGAGGGGAAATTGCTTTCCCACACTTCATTTCATGTGTTCTGTTTCTGGTATCTTCATTTTGCTTATTTATTTATGTGTTTTTATGCTATCTTTAGGTTATGTTAAGCCAAAGGGAATTCTAATCTGTTTGTTATTACCGATTAGTTGTGACAACTGGCACTTCTGAGTTAAAAAAAAAAATCTTTCAGTGGATCCTTTTCATCCATTTCTTCAGCCCTCAAATCAGCATTTTCTTTAGCCCTCAAATCAGTCTTGTGGCTCTTATCTTCAGAAAATGTCTTCAATAAGAAGTGCCTCTTATTAAATCATAGAATATAATTAGATCATAGGCACCACTTATGAAATACCCCCTCTTGTTTACACCATACTTCTGTGGACCATTTTTGACAGTTTGAGGGGTCTTTTCTGTAGATGTCTATATTCCCAGAGACTTGGAGGCACAGAAATCATGAGATGGAGTGCAATACTTGATCACAAGAAGTTCCTGGATATAAGCCACTCACAAATTAACGAACCAGCACTCTGGACCTTAGAATTCAGACACCCTCTACGCTAATATTGTAAAACCATGATATCCAACACGCTAGCCACATGTGGCTGTTCGGCCAGTTGAATGTGGCTAGTTCACTATAGCAGTAGCCACTACAGTGGCTACTGCTTCAGAACTGGTTGGATGGTTGTAAAACATTGTGGGAAAATACTGAATGTGCAAATTAATCTAATATATGAGAAAAATTGGCAAAGGGATTAATATTTACTATTTCTGCATCTGTAAAGTAAGGATACTTACGCTGACCTCCTTTGTAAAGTGCTTTGAGATCTGTGGATGAAAAGCACTAGATAAGAGCTAGGTCTTGTTTTTCATAGAGAAATAGGTCATGGCACAACTTCTGTCAAGTACTCTCCTCTGTGCTCCTGCTTGCCAAATCACCATGGGAATTTGAATATTCCTCAACTGTGAGCTCCCAAGCCCCCGCTTGTACTTCTACATAGCTTCTAGCCATTGGCTCTTGTTGGGCATTTCTCTGCTAAACTAAAGAGCCTTGTGGTACTCAGTGCTGTCTCAATGTGGAGGTAGTTATACCCAGTAATCAACTCACCTCTTAGTTCTAAAACGGATTGAGCTCTTGAAATATCGTAATGTTAAGTACTTTCTTCAGCCCTCAGATCAGTTTTGTGGCTTTTCTCTGCACCTTTTCAAATTTCTCTACATCCTTGTTAAATTGTAGGCTACGAGTATGGGTCTCATCAGCATCCCCTTTTATACATATCTTGTTCCTGTCTTGTTTGAATGGGCCAGTTTACTACTTGATCCAGATTACTTTTTATGGATGCTCTGTCCTCTTTATTTACCACTCCATCAATGTTTGTGTCACCAACAAATTTTATCAGCAGTGTCTGAAATTTACCTGCAGATTATTGATCAAAATGTTGAAAACATCAGGCCTAGAATGGATCCCTGTGGAGCCCCACTAGAAACATCTCCATTCCAAGATGATTTCTTAAAATGAGGTTCTTTGTCAATTATTTAGCTTATTTATTTAGAAATTACATGGGTGAGACATTTACACTGAGAGCCACAGCTTTCCACTGTGGTTCCTACTTCAGGAGCTGCTAACACAGGGCCTGATCCAAAGCCCATTGAAGTCAATGGAAGGTCTCCTCAAATCCTTCTTTCAGAAAATATTTCCTGTCTCATGGGTTTTTAACTCATCACTTCTTTCTCTAGCTATTTAATGAGCTTGTTCAGGAACAAGGTCCCAATCTGGACAGGACGTCTGCCCATGTCAGTGGGATTAAGGAACTGGCCCGCAGATTTGCCCTCACCTTTGGGCTGGATCAGATCAAAACAAGAGAGGCCGTGGCCACACTGCACAAGTAAGTAGTGTGAAATACTGTGATGTCATTTAAAGTAGAATTTTGCCTCAGCATATTCTTCCCAAAACGTGTATGTGTAAATATAATACAGGTGCATCTGTGTTGAACATAGAGAGAGCTTTATGATGAGCTGGATACAAAGCTTTTATCATGATGAGACCGAGATAGCCATGTTGCACATGGATCACAATGCCATATGTACACAGGTGGTACCAAACAAGTGGTGATAAAGCCTTTATGCCACGTCATCATGAATTCATCATGCGCCACATATTTTATTTAAAAAACTTTTAGAAATGTTTTGGTGACTTAATTTGAAAATATGGACTATTTCTTTATATCTTTAAATGTGTGTAAGATAATACCTTTATTTGGATCAATTTCTATTCATCCAATACAAGAAATTAACTCATCCACCTGGTTTCGCAAATATCCTAGGGCCAATACAGCTGCAACTACACCGAATGTGTGATTTGGAGGGAGAGAAAAAATGGCACATCTAAATTCCCCCTTAAAATGAGCTGTTAACTTTTCCACACATAAAAATGTGATAGTGTTAACATTCACTGTCTCAGGACCACCCAAGGCTACAGGAGGCCCCTGCTTTGCGATGGCCCGATTTACAGCCCCCCCGCACTTACGACCTTTTCCGTAAGTGCAGAAGGGGCCGAAATCCCCCGACTTCTGTCCTCAGTCCCGCATTTGCAACGGCGCACAACGCCTGTCGTAAATGCGGACTCAAGTTACAACGCTCCCAACTTGTGATGCTATCTTCTGAACCGATCATGTCGCAAGTCGGGGGCAGCCGGTATAAGCAAATACTTTCCCTCATTGGAAAGATGGGAAATCTCCCTTTGATGAGGAGAAAATTTCCATGTATTATTCTCCCACGTTTTTCAGGCAGGTTTTTAAATATGGTGATGGTTTGAAGATCCTCAGAAGTTTGTAATGTTTAGAATAATTCTGGGAGAAGTGAAACATTGGTGGACAGACTGCAGCTGATGAAGTTAAAGGAACATGAATATATTTTTATCAAACGGTAGTTCGTCTTATCCCATGCACACATCCCTTTATTAGACCCTGCATTCACTTGCTTACAATTTGCCAAATTTTAACCATTTGGGCTGTAAATTTCAATACAGGCTGTCTGCACTGAAAGAAGTTGGGATCCTGTCATGTTATTAAAATTGTACCATTATGCATACTCACAAGGCATCCTAATTAAGGTTGCACAAACAACCTTAATAAATGGCATTTCCTAATTTTAAAGTGCTTGATTTTGCAGCCTTAATAATGTTCTTTTAATATAGATTTTTGTGTGTAATATATAAGAAATAAAAATACAATATGTTCCACTTTTATTTTTGTGTCTATAGTTAAAGGTTATAATTTATTCCCATTACAAACAGAATAATTAAGTTCTGCATATAAAAAAGTAAAGTATTTTAGTGAGTGTACTAAATTGAACTACTGAAATAATAGAAATATTTTCTAAAATGTTTAGCATTTCTTTACTTACTTTGACACAAGCTGTTTTCAGGAGGATGGGAAAGACTTGAACAGAGAAAAAAACAAGAGATGAAGAGTAAACTATAAAGAGAGAAGAGAGAAAAAATAAGTAGTAGATTAAAAAGATGGAAGGGAGATTAAAATCCACATATGCCTATTGTATGTTTGATACATCACTGAAAATGTTATGAGTTTTACATGTTCCTTTGATTTCCCTGTTTCTTTAACGATAAATATGTATTTTGTGTTTGTGGTACTAGAACTGAAAAAGTTTTTGAGATTCTTAAAAGTAATAAAAAGCTTATAGCAGTGCAGGAAATTGTCTCAACTGTGAACATTTTACATCTCTCTTTACTATAGAGATGGCATAGAATTTGCCTTCAAATACCAGAATCAAAAAGGACAAGAATATCCACCTCCTAACCTTGCTTTCCTTGAAGTGCTTAGTGAATTTTCTTCTAAACTCTTGCGGCAGGACAAAAAGACTGTGTAAGTGATACTGTTACCTTGCTTATGGGCTTTGCTAAACTGTATTATTCATCACTGTGGTGGGTGGTCCAACTATTTGTTTTAAGGTATTTGCAGTCAAAGACCTGATCATACAAATAAACTGTCTAGAGGTGCCCAACGTTGTTTGGGTCCTTAACGCAATTAATTTTTGTGTTTTGGGGAAATAAAATGAAAATGTCCATGTTTCATTTAAATCATTGCTTTTGGGTGGGGCTGAGGATGATGAGTTCAGTATGCAGCCTGCCCTGGGGAAAAAGAACAACCCCAGCTCCCTCTCACTGCAGCAGCTGGGGGTCAGATGAGAAGTGCCTGACCATGGCTGCTGCGGCGCCAGTGGGCACAGGCTGGGGAGAGGTGAATGAGGGTTCATCTGCCTCCTGCACTCCCCCAGCCAGAGTGAGGAATGCAGCAAACTGCACTTTCCTTTTGATCCCTGACAAAGGGGAACAGCTACAGCTTGTACCTCCCTAAACTGGACCACAGATGTTCCTGGATCAGAGAGCCCAGGAGCAGGGAAGCCAGTGGTGGGCAGTGGGCTCAGGCGATGCAAGGAGCACAGTGCCATAGGGCTCAGGTGGCACAGGGAATCTCATGATGCGGCCGGAAGCCCTGCAGCAGGGGAGTCTGGCGGCATAAGGAGCCCTGCAGCAGGAGACCCGCCAGTGCAGGGACCTCTGGTGGTGCATCCTGGTGCAGGGAGTCCCGCAGTGCTGGGGGCTCAGGCAGCACAGCCAGGAGCGTGGCAGGGGCTTAGGCAAGGCAAGGATCTCTATGGCTTGGCTAGGAGCCCTGCGGCAGGGAGCTCTGCACTGAGGGTTACAGCCAGGGCCAGCAGCATAACTGGCTGAAGGCAATGGGGGCCAGCTGGGGCCAGAAACAGAGTCGGCGGGTGCCTAGGAGGCCAGTGACAGGGGACCTCCCCTGGTCCGGCAATTTCCTTTGTTCGGGACCGGCCAGGTCCCCGGGGTGCTGGACTGCAGAGGTCCAACCTGTAGCAATATTCCCATATGAATTGGTGAGGGGGGACTTCAGCCCCTCCACCCTCTGTTAAGAATTCCTAGGGGGTGGAAGGCTTGGGGCTGGGGCAGTCCCTTTCATCTGCCTTATGATTCTATCTCTTTTCTGTATGTTTTTATGAGAAACAATCCCATTTTCCTGGCATAACCAAACCCTTACCTTGCTTTAAGATATGACGGGGAAGCTTTCTACTGAATTTAGTGGTTCTAGCTCTTACCATTTAGGAGGAATCCTTGAACAAATAGACGGATGGACAGAAAGACAGACAAACTCAAATATATAGATTATTCATTCTCCTAGCATTAGTGGGGAGTCTATTAAAAATTTCTTCTCTTCACTTCCTTTAGAGTCTTGGTTAATTTTGTTGTCAACATGTTGTCTTTTTGCTAAATGAGTGGTCATTTGTTTCCTCTTTTGCCTGTTCACTCTTGTTTTTAATTTAACGCCTGCTTGCCTACTTTATCTCGGTCATTTAGCTCAGGAAATAGAAGTTCATACTTTTAGTTCTAGAGATCTGGGTTTGACTTTCACTCCCAATGAGATATCCAGGGGTGTTGTGTTAAATGAACATGTAATTAAAGGTTGCTTTATAATGCATTTCCTCAAAAGGACAGAATTTATGTTGCACAGACATCCTTAATTCTGGTATTTCCTAACTTTTGAGTGTTTGACTTCACAACCTTAACAATACTTTTTTAACGTATTTTGTATGGATTATCATATTAATTTTATTGGCTGTTTTAAATTGCATGGTTAAATAATTGAAAAAGACAGACACAAAAATCCTGAAGTTGACCAGATTATACACAAAAACTTGTAGTTGGTGCAGATCTAGTTTGGAGAACAGGCCTGAGGTTTTTTCCAAAAGTATGGCAAGTATGCATGAACTCCAGCAGGAACAGTTGGGCTCCAGTGCTTACAGATTGTCAATCCTCTAATTTCGAAATAATTAATTGTGTTTGAGAAATTAATTTGGTCATTGTTCCTCTGAAAAAATGTTGCCAATTCTCAGGCTATTGTGACTTTCAATCCATCTGTTTATATGGAAGGAATATGTATATTAACTGTATTGGGGATTGAGACTAGAAAGAGTATTTATAGCATAAATGTACTGAATCATTTCAGACCACTATGGGTGAGTTAAGAGGGAAAGAACACTTCACTTTGTTTCTCAGGGAATATTTATAGATAGTTAAGCAACTGTTTTAACAGTAATTGGAGGGAATTTATTGCCACCTTCAGTCAAAAAGATGGCACCTTGCCTACAACACTCTGTGTTATAGGATTAAAATAGGAAGAAACAGCCTAGGATATCTTCAGGTCCTCAAGATCAAAGTGTGAATAGGGCCACTTAGGGGTTGGGAGAGAGGAAATGATGCACAGAAGGATACTGTTTTCCACATTGTCTTCTGTTTTCACAGTCACTCATATCTGGAGAAGTTCCTGACAGAACAGATGATGGAAAGGAGGGAAGATGTATGGCTTCCACTAATTTCCTACCGAAATTCACTAGTTACTGGGGGTGAAGATGACAGGATGTCTGTGAACAGTGGAAGTAGTAGCAGCAAAGCATCTTCAGTGAGGAATAAGAAAGGACGGCCTCCACTTCACAAAAAAAGGGTAGAGGGTACGTATGTATGGCTTTACAATATGGTCTTCTTTAGAATGTATGTAAATTAAGTAACCCTTCTTTTTTCACGAGTTTTATATGACTTTGAAGTTGACACTGAAATATACACGTACACACTGCATGGATAAAAAAATTGTTTTGCAAATTCCTGTAGATTTTTATTATTTTTTATGAAATTCCCTATGCAGATCCCCACTTTTTAGGATCTGTTCTGAGATTTGCAGATCCAGAACTGTTAAAAGTATTTAGCCTTCCAGCTCTATGATTCTATGATTTCAGCAAAAACATACAAAAAATATAAAAATTAGTAACATGTCAGCGAAAGGTGACTTCTTACTACTATCTAGTTGTTGGAGGTTGTGGCTCATTTTGAGCAACATCTGTTAGATTCACATTTATCCTTGCTACAGAGCCATTTAGAAAACAGTGTCCATCATGAACACAAACATGATTCAAAAAGGATCCACATGTTCCTACATAATGGCTTATAAGGAGCCCAAATCTTGAGCTCATCCATTCCTTTTCTCCACCTACCCTAAGTTCTGCTGAAAAACTTAAAAGAAACAGAGAGGTCAGGTGGGAAATATCAAACAATAAAAACCTTATCTCTGCCTAAACAGTGCTTGCAGGACTGCTTTCCCAAAATAGGCATAAAACCTAAAGACAAAAATCAATTGAGTATTCCTGTGCCTTGATCTTCACTTAGAGACATTTCTGGGTCCTGCTGCAAAGGCAACATCTGTACTAATGAATTTTAAAACCTTCAAGTACAAACACACTTGCAAACTCATAGTAGGCTGTCAGTCAAAGTCGGAGTAGAGATCTGTTTCCTCTGTGTCCATTTCTATATTCAGAAATTATCCAGAGCACTTCGCAGTTTCATCAGTGGTTGAGGACCAAGAAAGCTGAAAATAGGCAGAAAGCCTGTTGTTAAGGTATATCTGAGGATTAGACCCTGAGAGTGGGCAGCCTAACTTCTTCTGGTAAAATGTGAGAACAAAACACTGACAGATTAATGGATCGATCTTGATGAAACTCAGTGAGTGGGAGCAATCTTTCTAGGTATATGATACTGGAAATCTTCCCCTACGTTTCAAATGGTGGTCATAGGACATTTAAGTACTAAGTTCTAGCTCCAAAAAGATATATATCTGTTCCAGAAAATTTGTGCAAGAGACACTACCAAACACACTTTATAGTAGGGATGGCATCAGTCCCCAGTCTTGAATCCTGTGTGCAAGGGAACTGAGAAGGTGCAGTGGTGCCACTCATTTTAAATAGCCATGGTAAGGTCTACAAGTAACACAGGCAGGCACGGGTACTGCTAAGCAAAGTTGTCCAGAACTATGGAAAGACAACAGTAGTAGTCAATAGCAATGGCAGTAATTGTTCACACAGAATCTGACATTTTCTGAGATGGTTTGAAATTAGGCATTGATAGCATTGAACTATTCTAAAAAGCAATTTAAAATGGGATGGTAGAATCTAGAGTCACTGTTAGGAACAAGAATCTTTAGATGTAATAATCTGAAATTGAATGTAGAATCAAGTCCTCCCTTTCTCTGGAAATAAGGAATGACTGTGACTCTCTCTCTAGGTCTTTAGATAGGTTATAACACTGTACTGAGTGCTGCGCACTGATTAAAAATTTAGCAGGCTAGCTTCTCTGGTCTTTCTGTTCTATTTGCATTACACCAGCACTGTAAAGGTGCTGGATTCAATTCTAACTCTCCTTATGTGGATTCTTTGCATAGAACACCATAGCCATCACCTACAACTCTCTCTCTCTCTCTGCTCACTAGTGAACAGAATGTGTCTATAAACAGGAGTTGGAGCAGTGAGAACTAAGTGCACTCTGTACTGTGCTTGGCTGGTGACAGTGTCATAGACTTTAAAGTCAGAAGGGACCATTATGATCATCACAATGCAGGCCACAGAATCTCACCCATCCACTCCTGGAATAATCCTCTCACCTATATCTCAGATATTGAAGTCCTCAAATGGTTTAAAGACCCCAAAATGCAGAGACTCCTCCAGCAAGTGATCCGTGCCCCATGCTACAGAGGAAGGCGAAAAAACTCCAGGGCCTCTGCCAATCTACCCTGGAGGAAAATTCCTTCCCGACCCCAAATATGGCGATCAGCTGAACCCTGAGCACGTGGGCAAGACTCACCAGCCAGACACCCAGGAAAAGTTCTCTATAGTAACTCCTATCATCCCTCCATTGGCCTATTTACCACTGATAATGAAAGGTCAATTAGTTACCAAGATCATGTTATCTCATCAAACCATCCCCTTCATAAATCCATCTAGCTTAATCTTGAAGCCAGATAGGTCTTTTGCCCCCACTACTTCCCTTGGAAGGCTGTTCCAGAACTTCACTCCTCTAATGGTTAGAAATCTTCGTCTAATTTCAAATCTAAACTTCCTAATAACCAGCTTATATCCATTTGTTCTTGTGTCCACATTGGTATTGAGCTTAAATAATTCCTCTCCCTCCCTGGTATTTATCCCTCTAATATATTTAAAGAGAGCAATCATGTCTCCCCTCAGCCTTCTTTTGGTTAAGGTAAACAAGCCAAGCTCCTTGAGTCTCCTTTCATAAGACAGGTTTTCCATTCCTCGGATCATCCTAGTGGCCCTTCTTTGTACCTGTTCCAGTTTGAATTCATCCTTCTTAAACATGGGAGACCAGAACTGCACACACTATTCCAAATGAGGTCTCACCAATGCCTTGTATAACAGCACTAACACCTCCTTATCCCTACTGGAAATACCTCGCCTAATGCATCCCAAGACCATATTATCCTTTTTCATGGCCATGTCACAATGGCGGCTCATAGTCATCCTATGATCAACCAGTACTCCGAGATCCTTCTCCTCTTCCGTTACTTTCAACTGATGTGTCCCCAGCTTATAACTAAAATTCTTGTTATTAATCCCTAATTGCATAACCTTACGCTTCTCACTATTAAGTTTCATCCTATTGCTATCACTCCAATTTACAAGATCATCCAGATCTTCCTGTATGATATCCTGATCCTTTTCTGAATTGGCAATACCTCCCAACTTTGTGTCATCCGCAAACTTTATTAGGACACTCCCACTTTTGGTGCCAAGGTCAGTAATAAAAAGATTAAATAAGATTGGTCCCAAAACTGATACCTGAGGAACTCTGCTAGTAACCTCCCTCCACCCTGACAGTTCACTTTTCAGTATGACCCGCTGTAGTCTCCCCTCTAACCAGTTGTTTATCCACCTCTCAATTTTCATATTGATCCCCATCTTTTTCAATTTAACCGATAATTCCCCATGTGGTACTGTATCAAATGCCTTACTAAAATCGAGGTAGATTAGATCCACTGCATTTCCTTTAGCTAAAAAATCTGTCATGGGGGCCACTGATCACTGGTTCCAAATAGGACATCCTCCAAGCTGCGACAGACAAGAAATAGTAGACACAATGAGCCAATTTTATCATAATAAATGATGAATAGCAGGTTGCCACAATATTCATGATTGAGTGTTTGAATATTAAGATCCAGTACTAGGATTAATTAGCTAGAAAAGCTGCTGGGGAACAAAAGCAGGCAGAGGGATGAGTTGGTGTGAAGATGCAGTGGGAGAGTGAGCGGGGTTGCAGGCTAAGAGTACAGAGAGCCAAATGGAGTGCAGGATAGTGGTGTGGAGTACAGGGGAGTCAAGCAGGAGACAGAGAGCTGAGTTGGGGCAGCCTAATGGGAAGGGAGGCAAGGTACAGAGACCCTGACTCTGTTTAATGGGGAAGATCCTGCCAGTCCCCATGCTAGTGGGATAGGGCATCCATGCTGTCCATTCACCTGGGCTCATGGACTGGAAACTGCCTGTGCCAGTGCCCAAGTCTCTCTCTGGCTAAGCAGGGCCTTGCTCTTCTTTGGAGCCCTGGGTACCTGGTGCTAGCCCACCTGGAAAGGGCCCAGTCTGGAGTCTGCCCTGTCACTCTCCAACCCAGCTGTGTGAAGTTTGGGGATGGGGGAAGTGGCATTAGGGAGGACACAAGGAGCCTGAGGATGTTTTGCCTAGGGCAGCAGACCAGATTGAATGGCATCTCCCAGTAATTAGGAAGTTGGACTGTGAGATCTCTGCTCAGGATGTGCTAGACCGAGGATTCCAGCCAGGATCAGACTCTGGAGGTTTAAAGAACACAAGGATTCAGCTTGAATCTGGGACAGTCTGGTCAAGTGTCTGTGTATGGTTGATACTCAGTGCAGATCTGCTTTCTGGATTTTCACTGGCATTACTTAGTGCTCAAAGGAAATTTAGCACAAGGAGGAGCTGAAAAGAGACTCAGATAAATTTGAATGTCAGAGGGGCTTCAAGGACATTTTTGTTAAAGTAAATTCAAGAAGAAGCAGGCGACAGTTAAACCCCAAAAGAAAAAGCATGAGAAAATGACAAAATCCACTGGGATCTCCCTTTTCCTTCCTCTTTTCCCAGTCCCACTCATCGCTTATTTCTCCCTCCCCCCCGTTAGCGCAACTGAGATCTCTTGTCTATTCTCTTCTAATCCCTCCACCTGTCCGATTAACCCTGACCCATGCTGTCATTGGGCCCGCCTCTTTCTTCTCAGCATTTCCCTTCCCTGTGATTCATTCTCCACCGTACAAGCATCCTTTAGTCTCTCCCATTTTAAAAAAAATCATGGCTGATTGTGGTTGCATCTTCAGCTACCAGCCCAGCTCCCTTCTTTCCTTCATCTGTAGGTTCACTGAACAGTCTGTCTGCCATCGCTATCTGGAGTTCTTTTCCTCCACTTTCATCACAGACTCCTTTCTAGCTTCTTTTCACTCCACTCCCACCAAAGTCTCTGATGACACATCCTTAGCCATCTCCACCCTTATTTTGTGCTCCTCTTCATCTGTTTGTTTATCATGTTATAGATGGCTGTCACTCTAAAGTGTTTGCTATCTTTTTGCTCAGTGTTTGTACAGCTCCTAGTTCTCTAGGCACTGCAGCAATACAAATATTTATGATGATGATGATTATTTATTAGATATGTCTGCTTTGAGGTTGAAATGTTACAAATATCAGGTAGTTCAAAGAAGAAGGTGAATCTTATTCCTAATACTTCTTTGTCATAAGGAGTTGGGATCCTTCCTGCTAGGTACTAATACAAAATTAAATTACAGATGGAAATTAAATTTCTTGGAGATTAATCCAGATTGATCTGTCACTAACTTACTTGTGGTAAAATGTTGAATTAGTAAACTTACAGTTTTTCAGAATTTACTCCAACTGAGATGGTTACCTGTATAAAAATGTACTAGTGCATGAATTCATAAATTCAAGTCCTGAATCAGTACTATATATGTGTTCTAACACGTATACTTTTTGCAATATGTGCCACCTGTTTAAAAGTTGACCTGAATAAGTTGTGAATGATAGTAATATTGTGCTGAATAAATTTGCTGTGTCAAGTAACTAGCTAACTGTAATTTATCTTTTTATAGAAGAGAGTCTGGAAGGTTCATGGTTAAACAGGAATGACACCATTCAAACTCCAGGGGCTCTGCAAACACCACAGCTCACTTCAACTGTATTGAGAGAGAACACTAGACAAATGGGAGAGCAGATTCAAGAGCATGAGTCCGAACATGGATCTGAACAAGATTTTTTACACAAGTATGTACTAAGATATTAGGATCAAGTGTACTGTGTTGAACAAGAAATACATGCTAAACTAATCAGTTGGTATGAGCAGTAGCAGTTACACAGCATGTTTGTGGTTTTACATTTGCAATATATATTATGAAAAAGAAATCTCTTGCCTGGTAGTCCCATGAGTTAGCCTGGTATACGTTGTCAAATAATATCTTTTTTAGATTCTCAGGAAAAAAAAACTATATTAAAACAAAGGTAGAGAGGACATATCCATACTTTAGGGGAGAAATATATTACAAGAATGCTGAAATTATCCAATTCAATAACAATATGATCATATTGAGGCATTTTAGTGTTTAGTTAGTTTTGACTGATTTTTAAAGACTTAAATTTTTGTTTTATTTTTTCACCACTATAAGGCAGAGCTGTTATTTGGGTTCCCTAGTTGTCATAAATTGAAAAATGTTTGAATTTCTTGTAAGGTTAACTTAAATCTGTTTTCTTTGTAACATATTTGGAGGTTAATTATAACATGCCTGTTACTCATTTTATCCTAAACAACTGATCTTTTTTGTAGTTTGGGGTTTGGGGGGTTTTTTTGGGTTATCTTACTTTAAAAGTTCATACATAAACATGGAACAAGAAACTGAGAGTGCTTCTATTTGGTATTTTTAATAATTTTAAGATCGTTAACATGAACCATATAGTTTTGTTTGTTTGTATTTTTGTAGGCAGATTCACTAGTATCCTCTAGCTACTTTATCATTCTGGAGCAAAGCAACCAGGCTATGCTAACCTGTGAAACTTAGTTCACAGGAACTTTTGTCAGTGTAGTACAAAGCAGTCGATATGCCCTTTTTCTCCTGTCCAACACATTCCTCAGCACACACAAATTCACCATTTTTCCAGTCCCTTCTGCATTACCCTACTTATGTGGGCATACACACATAACTATGCTTCCAGCCTAGTTTTCCCCCTTCATCCAGCCTTCACTGTTGAGTAGAACTAGACCAATGGGCACCTTTTCAAAATAAATATTTAAGATTACAGGCAATTTTTATCGTTTTTAATAATTGAAAGTTTAGCTATTTGTCAGTAGAGTATGGCATAAAATCATCTTCTTTAACAACACTCAGAAAGAATAGCTCTTTCATGATGGCCTCCATCTCCCATTCTTCTCAATGGAACTGAGACTATAAGATGTCCTCTTTCAAAATGGCCCATTCCTCACAGTGTTTCCAGTGGGAATGAAGTCAAGCAACCTCAGGAAAGATGGTGGTCCTCCTGCCATCAGGAAGTGGAGAGGAATACTGTGAGAAGATGAATGGAGACATGTAAATTATAACAGCTTGTCACCTCAGTCCCTTTGAGAACAATGGGAATGGCACCTGTTTTGGAAAAGTAATTCTCCAGTAGAACTTTATTCTTCACATTTTGCTGAAAAGAAATATTCAATTAAGAAAATTGATGACAAAAGTCTATTAAATCCTTAAAAAAATCAAGCTTGCAAGATTTCAGTGTGTTTAAAATTTAAGTGAAATTTGAAAACTGTTAGTTCATTATTATGAACATTAGATGCCAAAAAGGTCTGACACTGTGCTAAATAACTAATTTAATTGTTTTAACTTCTCAACAAATGAATTAATTTACTTGTAAATCCTGAGAGAATTCGTTCTGGGTAAAATTTTCAAAAGCATCTAAGTGACTTAGGGACCCTGCTTATTTTTAAAAGTGTCTCAGGCATTTATGGGTCTAAGACTTGTTGAAAATCAGTTAGGCGCTCTTGAAAATTTAACTTACTATGTAAAAAATAAACAAAAGGCCTAACTAAACAAGCAATGAAGAACATAAGCAAAAAGATAGATCCTTCCTTCTCCACTGGAGTTTGTTTGCTTTTCCTGAGCACCTGGTGATAACAATTTACTCTGTTAGGTTTGATTGGGGTGAAACTGAAAATTTAAAACTTGATAATTCTTCGATGTTCACATCTAATCCACTATCTGTGCTGTGAAACACAAGTTATATCATAGAGAATTCTTTGCCTCATTTTCACATCCCACCCTTCAAAGAGTCATGTGTGTAGTAACTGGGCCCTAAGTAATTCAGTACTATATTCTTAGAAGTATTTTGCTTTTCCTTTTTGCATGTTACATTTATATGCTCACTACAACACACATTAATTTTACAGATATTTCTCACTTGTGTTTTGCCTGATTTAAGCCAGTACAGCCAGTCCCTCAGTTACGAACGCATCGATTTATGACCGTTCGTATTTATGACCAACCTCCTATACAGCCGGAACCCGAGTTACGAACGAAATCCGAACTTACGAACAGCGCGGCCGTATGTCAGTGAATGTAATCCGACTTACGAACACATCGAGTTACGACCAAGTGCTTGGAACATAACTCGTTCGTAAGTCGGGGACCAGCTGTAGTATTTAATAAAAGGAAATAGCTCTCCAGCTCTAGAAATAATGTAACGTTACCGTGACGGGTGACTGCTTCTATTACAGAGTGTTTAATGACATTTACTGAGCATGTGCAATGGGGAGCCAATTGTAGAAAGGATTCTGCAGGGTCCTGGGTTATAATAGCATCTCAAAATAATAAATACAAAATCAGTGCTGGGATTGAATAGTAATGCTGCCCTATATGTTTAGTCCCCAGATGCAGATATCTTGGTTGGGCCAGCAGAAGCTAGAAGATTTAAATCGAAAGGACCGGACAGGAATGAACTACATGAAAGGGAGAAGTGGTGTAAGGCATGCAGTGTAAGTATTCAGACAACCAAGAACCTTTTTCATGACAAATAATTTTGCTTAGAGAATCTGTTAATGATGGACTCAGCCCTGTCTAGTTCCTGCTTTGTTAGGGTTTGTATAACATTTTACCTCTTTTAATAAAAGCACACTGTATGAAGTTATGTTCATCAGTGGAGAATGTGGGCTAAGATTTGGCATGTAGTTCTGCAAGGCATTGATCAGCGTGGCCCCCTCCATCAAAGCACTTTTAGCATAAGAGTATCAGAATCATACAAGATTAAGGTTAAAAGAGACCTTAGAAGGTCATCTAGTCCAATCCCCTGGTTAATGCAATCCCAACTAAATCATTCCAGCCAGAGCTTTGTCAAGCCTTTCCTTAAACACCTGTAAGGATGAAGATCCCACTACTTCTCTAGGTAACCCATTCCAGTGCTTCACCAGCCACTTAGTGAAATAGTTTTCTTCTAATATCCGATCCAGACACTCTCCCTCCACCCCCCACAACTTTCTTTGGCCTTCGTTCTGTCATCTGGCTCCACTGAGAACAGCCTATATCCATCCTCTTTGGAACCCCTCTTCAAGTAGATGAAGGCTGCTCTCAAGTGCCCCCTCATTCTTCTGAAGACCAAATATGCCCAGTTCGTCCAGCCCCTGTTTTTAGGTCATGCTCCACAGACCCCTAATCATTTTACTGTTTTCCACTAGACTCCAATTTGTCTACAACCGTTCTGTAATGAAGGGCCCAAAGCTGGATGCAGTATTCCAGATGTGGCCTCATCAGCACTGAATAGAGGGGAATAATCACTTTGCTCGATCTGCTGGCATGCTCCTACTAATGCAGCCCAATATGCCTATTAACCTTTTTGGCAACAAGGCCACACTGTTGACTCATCTTCTGTCATCCCCCGGTTCTTTTCTGCAGAACTGACACTTAACCAGTTAGTCCCCAGCCTGTAGCAGTACGTGGGATTCTTCCGAATATGTGCAAGACTCTGCACTTGTCCTTGTTGAGCATCATCAGATTTCTTTGACCCAATCCTCCAATTCGTCTAGGCCATTCTGGACCCTATCCCTGCCCTCAGGCATATCTATGTCTCCCCCCAGCTTCTTGTCATCCGTGAATTTGCTGAGGATACGAACCAACCCATCATCCATATTATTAATGAAAGTGCTGAAGAAAACTGGCACCAGGACTGACCCCTGTGGTACTCCGCTTGATATGGGCTGCCAGCTAAACATCGAGCCATTGATCACTACTCGTTGCACTCAATGATCTAGCCAGCTTACTATCCACCATATAATCCATTCATCCAAGCCATACTTGTTTAACTTGCTGGCAAGAATACTGTAGGAGAACATACCAAAAGCTTTGCTAATGTCAAGGTGTATCACATCCACAACTTTCTCCATAGCCATAGAGCCAGTCATCTCATCTTAGGAGTCAGTCAGCTTTGTCAGGCATGACTTGCCCTTGGTGAATCCATGTTGACTGTTCCCGATCCACTCTCTCTCTGCCAAGTGTTTCAAAATTAATTCCTTGAGGACCTGATCCATGAATTTTCCAGGGACTGAAGTGAGGCTGACTGGTCTGTAGTTCCCTGGATCTTCCTTCTTTCTCCTCTTGAAGATGACTGCACTACATTTGCTTTTTTCCAATAATCTGGGATCTCCACCGATTGCCAAGAGTTCTCAGAGATAATGGCAAGGAGCTCTGCAATCACATCAGCTACATGCGCCCTCAAATGCATTAGATCTGGCCCAAGGGCTTGTGCATGTCCAACTTTTCTAAATAGTCCTTATCCTGTTCTTTCACTACTGAGTGCTGCTCACCTCCTCCCCATTCTGTGCTGCCCAGTCCAGTAGTCTGGGAGCTGATTTTTCTGTGAATACTGAGGCAAAACAAGCATTGAGTACTTCATTTTTTTCCACATCATTTATCACTAGTTTGTCTTTCCTGTTTAGGAAGGGTCCCACACTTTCCCTGACTACCTTCTTGTTGCTAACATACCTGTAGAAACCTTTCTTGTTATCCTTCACATTCCTTGCTAGCTGCAACTCCAGTTGCACTTTGGCCTTCCTGATTACACCCCTGCGTACTTGAGCAATGTCAGTTGGATCACTTACATGCATAATCATTTGCTGCAGTGCTTTGCTGCACTGGATTGGGCCCAGCACCTTACAAGACCAAGCCCTTAATGCTCAGGAATGGGAATCAGTTTTGGGTTCTCTTCCCAGCATCTTCAGTGATTTACTGAGAGACTGAGTGACTTGGGCAAGTCCCATGACCTCTCTGTACTTGTTTGCCCTTTTGTCAAATGAGTCTGTTACCACTTGCCTGCCCTGGAGAGTTGTTGTAAGGTTTAATGCTTCAAGTAGTTTCTCCATGAGTGCTCCACTGCAAGCGAGCATGCACCCCTAGAGCCCTTGATAGGAGATTTTCAGGTAGCAGTGTCTATTCGACTTGCGCATATACCCTATGCCTTCTGGTACCAGACATCATGGCTATACAGTTTCCTCTCAGTCATTTCGACCTGAGGTGGAGCCTTAGTTGTGCACCTTGACTGTGCATTGGCTTTTCTGTTTTTCTACTGTTTAAGATAGCTGGTATTGTCAGTCGTTACTGAATAGTAGAAAGAGGTCAACACGTACTCTTCACTTGTAGAAATAGAAAATAATCGTCTATTGATGTTGTCATCACTGCTTTCTGCCTGAGTCAGTGACATTTTCAGCCATCCTGCATTACCTGTTGGATCTGAAGAAATTAGGGTTATTGGTTATTTTGATGATGGTTCATTTGGATACAATATTAACCTTTCATCCTCTGGCAGAAGGATTCTCTGTTTTTGCTTATTCAGTATCTATGCTTAATAAGGGCTTAAGAGAGCTCTATGTCCATGTTAGGAACCCCATCTGAACCTGGAACCTCAACTTGGTATTTTGAGACTGGCAATCAGTTCTTAGGCTCCATTTATCTAGGAAGACAGCCTTTTTAGTAGCCATCACATCAGCCAATAGTGTCTGGGAAATTGGTGGCTTTGTGGCTCTCTGCAGGAATCCTGTTTTCATACCATTGATGATAGAAGAACTTTGGTTTTCTACTTAGATAGGACCAAGCAATTTAGAAAGTCATCTAGGCTCTTCATCTTCTTTACTTCCTTCACGGATAGATCAAGGGGGTCCACGATCTCTCCCCAGAGACTATCAAGATAGATATCTCAATGTTTTATCACTTGCCATGATGCTGCAGGCAATCATACCTCAAAGGTGATAGCACACTGAGCCAGATCACAGTTAACATCGATAGCATTATTTAAGAATGTTCATTATCTGAAATATGTAGGGTGGCTCCATGGGCATTAATACATACATTTTCAAAACATCATGCACTGACCCTTGCCAACAGATTTGATGAGGCACTTGGTATTGCAGTACTGTTTTCAGTTTTTCACTTTCTTCCTCAGCTCCCTGCTCCTTCTGGGGATGCTGCTAAGAAGTCACTGGAAGTGGAGCACCCATAGAGACACTACTCAAAGAAGAAGAGGTTATTCACTTTGTGCAGTAACTGTGGCTCTTCTAAATGAGTGCACTGATGCGTGCACCACTACACCACTCCTTTGGACTGTTCTATATAGGACATTAAGATGGAGAAGGAAGTAAGGGTGGTTTGTCTATATGCCCCCATATAGTCTCATTGTTCAGCATGAGATGGGATCGTGCACATGTGTGGGCCAAACAGACACTGCTAATTGAAAAATCTTCAATCAGGGACTCGAGGTGCAGGTGCACCTGAAGTGGAGCACCTATATGAACGCATATTTCAAAGAACCACAGTTACTGCGGACTGAGTAACTTCTTCTTTGATGTTTGTAATGCACTTATCTGGGACATTTTATCTTCCCTTTCAAAGAATGTTCAGTTATTTTGACAACTGAGATCTCCATTCAGTTGATAACATGATAAATAGGTTATTTTTGTTTGCAGCCAACGGTATTAAAGTGCAGCCCAAATTGTGGAAGTCTGGTTGTTTGTAATTAAAAAAGGAGACGACAAAGCCATAGTTAGAAGAGTTAAATGCCTTGACAGTGTTTTTTCTCTTTAATAATCAGACGGGGTTTAATGGAGGATGATGCTGAGCCCATCTTTGAAGATGTAATGATGTCCTCACGAGGTCAATTAGAGGATATGAATGAGGAGTTTGAAGACACCATGGTCATTGATCTGGTCAGTAAGGCCTTATTATTAAGAAGAAGTTTTAAATGGGTCAGGATACTTAGAGGGGAAGAAACTAGAAAAATAGCATCCCAAAATGGTTTGCCTGCCTTGTCATTCTTTGAGCACCTGACTGAGGGAAGTGATTGGATGGCCAGCAATCATCTGAAGTAAGTATGGACCACACTGATTCCCTAGTAGAAACACAAGAAATGTTATTCAGCCACAGCTCCTTCCGATGCAGTGTTCTATTTCTGGCAGTAACAAGTACCTGGTGCTTGAAGAAGGTATAAAAACCTCACCAGTTATGAAAACATTCTTTCCTAACAGGAGAGCTGCTTATACCCCAAAGCATGAGATTACATTTCCCTTATATTGTGATGGGTGGCAATTTGTAGTAGCAGCAGTACAAGTGCCTCAGTCATACAAATGGTCTTTTTTTTTTTTTTAATCCAGTAACTGCAATTGTCTGCCACCTCTTCTCACAATACTGGCTTACTGGCCACTTCATCAGATGAGTTGGTATGGAAATTACAGAATCCGGGGTATATATAACAGCAAAAGAAGTTACCTATCATTTGTAGGACCAATGTTAATGAAGCTAATTAAGTCAGGGTAGATGTGCCTCTTTCACTGTATTTGGTGAGGAGATGTAAATATTGAAGGTGGGGAAATTGCTTTTGTAGTGCATTAATCATTTAACATCTTTATTCAAGCCTAAACTGGTAGTATTGAATTTGTAAATGAACTCGAGAGAGAGCTGAACTGGAGTTCATTTACAAGTTCAATATTATCAATTTAGGCTTGAATAAAGATCTTAACTGGTTAACTCACTACAAAGGCAGCTTTCCCGCCTTCGATATTCGCATCTCCACACCGAATACTGTGAGTGAACATCCACCCTGACTGACTTAGCTTCATTTACACTCGTCCCATAATTGCCAGTTGACTTCTTTTGATGTTATATATACTCCGGATTCTGTAATTTCCATCCCAACTCATCTGATGAAGTGGGTTTTACCCACAAAAGCTCATGACCTAATAAATTTGTTAGTCTCTAAAGTGCCACTGGACTACTTGTTGCTTTTACAGTTTCAGACTAACTGGGCTACTCTAAGGCATACTATTAAGAATTTAGTTACTGCAGCAAAAGGTTCAGCCAGTTCACCCCCAGCACCATCTCCGAGGGGGAGTAGGAAAGGCAGAGGCATAGCGGGGGACCAGGCGCAAGCCAGGAATCAGTTGTTCCAGCTCGTGTCTGGTCCCCCCAGCCCACTGCACAGCTCTTAATACATTTAAAAAGCAGAAGTGCAGCAGGGGGGACCAGTCGATTAGTTGATTAAATGCAATTTAACATCCTTATCTCAAATATATACAATAGCTATCTTGCTCCACTCCTGCTGTCCCAGTCCCCATCTCTGGCCCCTGGCTGCCCCCCCGTGGTCATTATACTATATAATTGTCTCTGCTAGCAGAGCTCTCCCTTTCCATGTTATGAGAAACAGTCACATTCTGGTACAACTAAATGCTTGCCTTACTTTAAGAGGAAGCTGTATACCAAATTTGGTGGTCCTAGCTTTTACCATCTAGGAAGAGTTCTTGAACAGAAAGACAAACTCTCTAAAATATATAGTATATAGTTGCCCTCCAGTTCCAAATGTGGAGTGGCATGAGAAAAGTAAATGGTAGCAGAGTTTCATGAAGCCCAGTCTGTGGCCCTGATTCTGAAAAGTATCCCCATTCAGGAAATGCACATAAGCAAGTGCTTAAGATAAGCACATGCTTAATTCCCACTGGAAACATCTAGGGTTAAACACATACTTGAAAGTGTGCGCTACTTTTCTACATCAGGGCCTATAATAGGTCTCATCTTCACTTAGCAGTTAGGTCAACATAGCTATGGTGCTCCAGAATGTGAAATATTTACACCCCTAAGCACTGGAGCTATCCCAACCTAACTCCTTGTGTAGATACAGCTAGGTCAATAGAATGTGACAGACCCAGACGAGCTGTCTGCCACACTCTAATCTTATTGGGGTCTCGGAGGTGGGTGGATGGGTAAAAGCCTACAGAGGAGGATCCACAGAGCCCTGAAAAACCAAATAATTACGGGGGACAAATTAAAGAGAATACATGGGATGGGGGCTACACTCTAAGGGAGGGTAGATATGTAGGGCTTGGGGTAAATAGTTTTCTCTTTTCTGAATAAAGTGCGTGACACTCTTGCCATGTAATCAAGGCAAGTAGGCACCTGAGGCTAGTTAAGAGCTTGCCTGAAGCAGCAAGCTAATCAGGCATCTGCAGCCAATTAAAGCCTGTGGGGCTACTTTAAAAGGTTTTCCCAGGTAATGGAGTGGGGAAGGAGAAAAGTGAAGGGTTAAGAGGAAGTTCGTTGCTGAAGAGCCTAGAAGTGCAAAAAAGAAAGAGTATTTGTGCTGAAGCAGGGAAGATACACTCAGGTACCTGAGGGTTCTAGGGTAGCATTTGGGAAAGTGGCCCAGGGAAAAGGTTGCTGTATTGGGGCTAGGGGGAAAAATCCCATCAGTTGCTGTTATTTAGGCTCCCTGGGCCAGAACCCAGAGTAGTAGTTGGGCCCGAGTTCCCCCAACCCTCCCCACACCACTACAGAGTCTCCTCCTGAGAGGGAAGACCAGGAGTACAGAGGAGTTTTTATACGAAACGGTGAACTAACCTGTGATGCGTATGGCTCAGTAGGCTGTGATCCTTGCCTCTACTAATGAGAAGGAGGCATCATAGAGGGTCACAGCAAGCTTCTGAGGCAGGCACTGTCTGCCAGAAGTGCGGGACCCAAGGGGCACGGTTGGAGTCTTGCCACAGGAAGAATTCTCTGCATAACTATGCAGCAGTAGTTCCCATAGTGTAGACGTTGCTTTAGTATCTAAAAACCCATGCCAGACCCACCTTACCAGAGGAAACCTTGCTTCTGGAAGTTGTGTGTATCCTATACATACATTTCTTTATGTGATGTTAACTTAGTATGTTACTCTAAACGAGGAACTATTCCTACCTGAATATAGAGAACAATTCAATAAACAACCTCTTCTTGCAGCCACCTTCAAGAAACCGACGAGAACGAGCTGAATTGAGGCCAGACTTCTTTGACTCTGCAGCTATCATTGAGGACGATTCAGTAAGATTTTACTGAGCATTTTTTGCAATTTGTTTGCTTTATTTTATTTTATCTGTAAAGTTAACTGATGTATTTTAATCATTTTTCTAGGGATTTGGAATGCCTATGTTCTGAAGTCTGGGGAAGACATTTTACAAATTTGGAACTCTATTGTTTAGAGCTAGAGGCCTATATACTGTGATAGCTTGTATGAAACCACATTTTTGATGTGATACGGTTTGATTTTTAACCAAATGATTAAGGTCAATCCCATTTTGTAGTGAAAGAGGAGAAGAGGACCTTCTTAATGATACAAAGGAATGTTGGCCAATCCAATCACCTCAGAAAGGCTGACTTAAAAAATCGTTTGTATCCTGATCTTGACTGTCCTTATACAGATGTTTTTTTCTGGATGGGAAGGGAGTTTTAAATTGTTGAGACAGCTGTCAAAATAAACACTGTTCTACACATGTTTTCTGAAAACATTGAATGAAAACAAAAAACTTTTTAACTTTATTTTTCTGCTGTACAATTTAAAACTGTTTTAACATTTGCCTTTTTATGTTTTAAAAGCTAGCCATTTTTATTAAACTTATGCCTGTCAGCGACTGACTAGCAATGATGCTATAAGCAGGTCATCCTGGCTACAGAACTGTGTTTTTGAACACACTGGATTTAATTAACAGTATGGTACGTGCATATCCTCTCATAGGCATTGAAAAGTGCAGAACACTCTTACAAAAGAGGCTAGAATTCTAATGAAGTGCATCTCTGCCAAAAAAGTCAGATTCTGATATGATAAACCCAGATTTTATACTCTTGAGAAGATTTATTTTTATTTATAATGGGGCATAAAATAAGAGATGTCCATGAAGCCACTTTTCCAACAGATGCTGTGTAACATTCATTTTATATAGCACTAGGGGACACAAAAACAGTACATTTTCTATTGGTACTTGCTCTGTGCATTTTTAGCAACTTATACCAGCAAATAAAGTATTCTCAGTAAAACACACAAATGGTTCTCAAGTAGTCACTTTGCTGTTTTTACTACCTATTTCATGCCCTGTCAATCCAAGGTACATAAACAGCAACTTTGCTATATAAAATACATCGGGGGGGGGGGGGGAAATGGAATCGCTTTAGCATTCTAAAAGCAATTTTAATTGTACCATATAAAAAGTCTACTTTCCATGCTGCAAATACCCTTTTGTGCTATTTTTGTAAATTAATTTTGCCAGTTAGAAGTACTGTATGTGCTGCATAGAAATTTGTGCGTAGATGGTGAAGTTCTTAAGCTTACAATGGAATACAGCAACATTTTCAGTGTTAACTGTGCATATTAAGAGTAATTCTTTGAAAAAATACAGTTTTTCAAAAAAGTAAAAAAACCCAAAAAGTTCTCAGCTAATTCATTGTAATAAGAAATTTTCAGTGTCTTCAATGATTTGGAATATCATTATGCTTAGATTTTCTGACTCTGCCTAGTAGCTATTACCGTAGTTTAAAACTGGGCTGATATTCAGAGATGCTGACCACCCACAACTCCCACTGACTAAAGCACCTCTGAAAATCAGCAACAAAATGTTAATCTTCCTTTCTAAGTTTGGATGTTAGCATTTGAGATACAAAGCAGATTGACCCACTTCAAGCACAGCAGGTTAAGAGTTGCTTTTTATTAGCAACTACAAAATTATCGTGGAGTTTTCTCTTTTACAAGGTCATTTTAAAAATAACATGTACACCTAGTACTTACCTCTGGGGAGGGAAAAACAACCAATGTAAAAACAGATCATTCTTTTAACAGCTGAGATTTTTCTCAAAATGTGTACAGTTCTCAGAAAGATTTGGTTGCCAAAAACGTTTAACTTGGTAATTCAGCCATTCCTCGAGTGTAGATGGATGACTTTTGTAACAGCCTCTGAGGTTGCTGGATCATTGCTTTATAACAACAAGGATGCAAGTTACCCCCAGGGGGTAGAGGGTTGGCAGGAATGGCTGCATTATCCTGTCAGCACTATTGTTCTGTGAGCATAGTAGCATAATAAATGCTGCATGATTTGAGTCATAGTCACAGACAAATCTTGTGCTTCACAGTTCTCTGTGTGGAAAACTGAACCCTGAGTTATACATTGTAGACTACTGTATAACACAACAAAGGTCACGTGAACATCCCCTCCAACGGGTTTCCAGTTCAGTTTGCAGTCAGTAGGTTTTTTTGTATTGAGAGTGTCTTCTTGATTGGTTTTGCTAGTAATTCTGTAAATTGTACATTTACAATATGAGGGTTTTTTTCCTTTTGTACAATTTAAAACTGATGCTTCACCTTTCCTTTAATAAACTATTCAAAGTCATGTGTGTGTGGTGAGCATCCTCTTCGCCATGCAGCATTTTAAAATAGCATCTGGCCAGTCACCGCAGAATATCCCCAAAATTAAGGCTGAAAGACAGCTTTCACTTTAAGCTCCAACTCCTTCTCCAAACTTCCTGTGGTATTGCTCATGCTCAGTCTTAGGTCTTAGGGCAAAAGAGATTTGTGTTTGTTGTTTGCAGTATTTCTGATGAGTTGTCATGAGTCTGCGAATTTTCAACTGTTACAGGGTTTCATGTGATTGAGACACATTTCAGGTGAATTATACCCCTCTGAAAGCTCAAGTAACCCACCCCATATGGGTAGAGTGCAGGGATGATTAAGAAATAAAAAGGTTTAACATTCCAATAGGTTGGAGTTTGTGCTAAAAATGTACAAATTCATGTGGGTGACTGAGGTCTCCGCCACTGCTACTTGAAAGTCTTACATGAACTTCATCAGTGCCAAGCTGTGAATGCACTCACTTCTACAGTGTCTGGAAGAACTGAGGTATCTGCTGGTACTGGTTATCAGAGATAATTGGGTGAACTGGTGAAGAGCCAATGTGGTCCAGTAGGTAGGGCACTAAGCTGAGATTCCAGGGACCTGTATTTTGTTCTAGATCTGCCATTACCAGGTTGGATCATATTCATGTTGGATCACTTCTCTGGTCTGAGTCTACAAAGGGACTTAGTCATTGCAGTCCTACGCAGCATGATGCCAAGGAACATCACTGAAGTCCACAAACCCTGAGCTAGACTCCCTATTCGTTTAATGGGGAGAGATAGGAGCCTTAGAATGCGATCTGCAAAGGCTAGCACAATAGGCAGGGAGCTGCCTGAGCTGGCCTGTGGGAGATGATGATGACGACAAGAATGAATGCTTAGTCACAGACAGAAATCAGCTACCTGGAGTCAAGTAGGTTAGGCATGTAAGGCATTTTTTTTGGAAATGAATTAGGCACTTGCTTTATTCCACAAACATCGGAGGGGAACGTGAAGAAAAGAGGAGGTGGTGGTGATACCCACTGTATAATATTTAATTCAGTGATTTAGCATGTTGGCCTGGGATGTGCCAAACTTGGGTCAAATCTCTGTGTCTGCCAAAAGATCGGTGAAAGGAAATCTCTCAGGAGGGCACAGTAACCACTGAGCCCCGGACTGTTCTGATTTGGTGCACAGTCTCCACAAGTCTCTTCTGTTGAAGCTGATTCAGTTTGGATAAATAATGAAATAGTGATGGGAGCATGGTAACTAGTTCCAGCATCTTCCACTTCCCAGGTAGGTGTCCTGGTCATTCTTGTCCCCCCCCCCCTTTTTTTTTTTTTTTAAATGACCTGTTGGGAAACTGTCACAAATCTACCCAATTTAAAACATAACATAAGAGCGGCCATATTGGGTCAGACCAAAGGTCCATCTAGCCCAGTAGCCTGTCTTTCAACAGTGGCCAATGCCAGGTGGGAATGAACAGAACAGATAATCAAGTGATCCATCCCCCATTGCCCATTCCCAGTTTCAGACAAACAGAGGCTAGGGTCACCATTCCTGCCCATCCTGGCTAATTAACCATTGATGGACCTAACCTCCATGAATTTATCTAGTTCTTTTTTTAACCCTATCATGGTTCTGGTCTTCACAATGTCCTTTGGCAAGGAGTTCCATAGATTGACTGTGCGTTGTGTGAAGAAATACTTCCTTTTGTTTGTTTTAAACTTGCTACCTATTAATTTCATTTTGGTGACCTCTTAGTTCTTATAGAAACAAGTAAATAACTTTGCCTTATTACTTTTGCCACACTAGTGATGATTTTATAGACCTCTATCACATCGCCTCTTTCCTAAAACAAAAAGTTCATCTAATTAATCTCTCCTCATATGGCAGCCATTCCATTTTTGTTGCCCTTTTCTGAACTTTTTCCCAATTCCCAGATACCTTTTTTGAGCTGAGGCAACCACATGTGCACACAATATTCAAGATGTGGGTGTACTATGGATTTATATACAGACAATAAAATATTCTCTGTCTCATTCTCTATCCCTTTTTTAATGATTGCTAACATTCTATTTCTTTTTTTGACTGCTGCTGCACATTGATGGGATGTTTTCAGAGAACTACCCACAATGACTCCAAAATCTTGCTCTTGAGTGGTAACATCTCAATTTGTTCCCAACATTTTGTATCTAAAGTTGGGATTATGTTTTCCAATATGCATTACTTTGCACTTATCAACAGTAAAATTCATTTGCCATTTTGTTGCCTATTCACCTAGGGTATGTCTACACTACAAAGTTAATTCGAAATAACAGCAGTTATTTCAAATTAACTTTAATAGCATCTACACAGGCAAACAGCTATTTCAAAATAAATTCGAAATAGTGGAGCCCTTATTTCGAATTTGGTAAATTTCATTCTATGAGGAGTAACGCCAAATTCGAAATAGGGGGCCTCCAGCCCTTCCCAGGGAGCCCTGGTGGCCACTCTGGGCACAACTAGGAAAACTTACTCTCCTCTCCCCCAGCCCCGGAGCCATTAAAGGAGTAGACCCTGGCCACAGTGCCTGTGCCAGCTCCAAGCCTGCCAGTCCAGAGCCAGCAGTGGCCACCGGGGCCCCTGACCCTGTGGCCCCAAAACATGAGCCAGCAAGCCACTGGCAGCCAGCCCTCCACCACCCCCCAGGATCCTGCCAGGGGCTGGAGAAGGCGGGTGCCTTCCTGGTCCAGGGTGGAGATCATGGACCTTATTCAGGTTTGGGGGGATGCCCCCAACGTCCATGATCTCCGCACTAGACGGAGGAATGCGGCTGTCTATGGCAGGATAGCTGCCAGCCTGGCCACCAAAGGCCACATGCAAACCCAGGAGCAGGTTAGCATGAAAGTCAAGTTGGTCTGGCGAGACCCTGAGCTTCCCCTCCCCCTTCTTCCCCTTGCTTCCCCCTTCCAGCTCCCTCCTCCCAGGTTTCCCCCTCCCCTCTTCCACCCTCTCTCTTCCCCTTTCCCACCTCCTTTTCCCAGTCTCCCCAGAGGTTCCTCTCCACCCCTCCCCCCCCCCCGTAGTTTTGTTCAATAAACCCAGTTTCTATTTTTGAACATACGTGTCTTTTATTTGACATCAGGAAGGGGGGCTAGGGAGGGGTAAGTGGAAGGACGTGAGGGAGGAATGGGGCACGAGCTCCCGGTGGGGAGGACCGTGGAGGCTCTGAGGGGTGGACGCCCTCCCTCAGGGCCTCCTGGATCCTGACAGCCCCCCGATGGACCCCCCGGATGGCAGCCTGCAGCAAGTGCAGCTGGGCTGATGGCAACGACCCCACGAGACGTACCGGCATGCCCAGGGGCAGCTCTGGCTCCATGTGGCCAAGTGCTGTGGTGTCCCGAGTTCGGGCACTCCAAGACAGGACTGCTTTGCTGTCCCTCATCGAGGTAGACAAGCAAGTGGGGAACCCTGAGAACTGTCTGTCTGGGGTGGGGGTAGGGTCCCTTTAAGCACGGAGCTCAGTTAGCCTCAGGCAGCAGCCCCACACACTAAGTCCTAACCTGATGCCCTGCCGGCACTGGTTCCGGCCAGCCTTAACTTCCTTTCAGGGTCCACTCAGTGTGGATGTGCTATTTCGAAATGGTTTTTGTGTATAGATGCGTTATTTCGAATTAGCTTAATTCGAATTAACTATTTCAAATTAAATTAATTTGAAATAGTGCTGTAGTATAGACATACCCCTAGTTTTATGAGATTCTTTGGAAGCTCTTCACAGTCTGTTTTGGAATTAACTGTCTTGAGCAGCTTGATATCATCTGCAAATTTTGCCACCTGTTTTATCCCTCTCTCCAAATCATTTATGAATGTTATATAGGATTGGTCCCACTATGGACCCTGGGGGACACCTCTCTCAAGTCTGAAAAATTACCATTTATTTCTACTCTTTGTTTCCTATCTTTTAACTAGCTATCAATTCATGAGAGGATCTGCCCTCTTATCCCATGACAGCGTACATTACTTAAGAACCTTTGGTGAGGGATTTGTCAAAGGCTTTCTGGAAAACTAAGTACACTATGTCTGCTGGATCCCCGTTGTCCACATGCTTGCTGACTCCCTCAAAGAATTCTAGTAGATTGGTGAGGCATGATTTACTTCACAGAAACCATGTTGACTTTTCCCTCAACAAATTATGTTCATCTGTGTGTTTGACATTTCAGTTCTTTACTACATTACAACCAATTTGCCCAGTACTGAAGTTAGATTTATTGACCTGTAATTGCCAGGATCACCTCTAGAGCCCTTTTTAAAAATTTGCAGCATTTTAGCTATCCTCCTGTCCTTTGAAACAGAAGATGATACAAAGGATAAGTGACAAACCACAGTTAGTAGTTCTACAATTTCACATTTGAGTTTTTCAGAACTTTTGGATGAATGCCATCTGACCCTAATGATTTATTACTATTTAGTTTATCTTCTGAGTCCTCAACCATGAAGACCAAAATGAAGAATTCATTTAAATTCTCCACAATGACATATCATCTATGAGTGCTCCTTTAGCATCTTGATCACCTAGTGGCCACACTGGTTGTTTAGCAGGCTTGGTGCTTCTAATATACTTTTAAAAAATGCTATTACTTTTTTGAGTTTTTGGCTAGTTGTTCTTCAAATTTGTTTTTGACCTTCCTAATTGTATTTTTATACTTCATTTGACAGATTTTATACTCCTTTCTATTTTCCTCTCTATGATTTAACTTCCACTTTTTACAGGATGCCTTTTTCTCTCTCACTGCTTCTTTTACTGCTTCACATTACAAAGACAGCCTCCCCTTCCTGTTTTAGGAATCTGTCTATTGACTTTGATTTTTATCTGCTTGGGTTTAAGTACCCATTCTCCAGATACTTAATGATGCTCTGTCTCCCACCCTCCTCCCTTTTTCTTTCTCCCTCCCCTTCCCCTCTCCTATTTATTTCGAGTTTTCATATCCCCCAACTCACAACTCTGGTCATCTGAAGAAGTGGGCTGTGCCCACGAAAGCTCATGATACCATCTACATGTTTCATTAGTCTATAAAGTGCTACCAGACCATTCGTTGGTTTTTTTCCCCACCTCTTGATATTCGTAGTGACCCCAGATTACCCACTTAATTGATCCTTACAGTAAGTAATTTCCTCCTCCTTTGTCACTTCCCCTTCTAGCCCCCACCTTCTGTTCTGTGTAGCTGAATTGTCAGTTTGTCATTGTTTTACTTTCATTGTATCCCTCTGTTATAAAATGGTCATGCCTATTCACTTTCAGAATATGATTTGAAGAAGTGGGTTTGCCCCACGAAAGCTCATCACCTAATAAACTATTTTGTTAGTCTTTAAAGTGCTACATGACTGCTTTTTTGTTTACCAAGATCAGACTAACACGGCTACCTCTCTGTGACTTCTTTTACTTGGTTGTTAAGCCACAGTGGCACTTTTTGGGTTCTCTTACTGTGTTTTTGGTTTTTGTTAATTTGGGGTATACATTTAAGTTGAGCCTCTGTTATGGTGTCTTTGAAAAGTTTCCATGCAGCTTGCAGGGATTTTACTTTTGGCACCGTACCTTTTAATTTGTTTAAACTAACTTCCTTATTTTTGTGTAGTTCCCCTTTTAAAATTAAATGCCACAGTGTTGGGCTGCTGTGGTGTTTTTCCCACCACAGGGATCTTAATTATATTATGGTCACTATTTCCAAGCTAAATTCACCTCCTGGACCAGATCTTGGGCCCCACTTAGAACTAAATCAAGAATTCCCTCTCCTCTTGTGGGTTCCAGAACCAGCTGCTCCAGGCAGTCATTTAAGGTATCAAGAAACATTATCTCTGCATCCTGTCCTGAGGTGATGTATATGCAGTCAATATGGAGATACCTGAAAACCCCCATTATTATTGAGTTACTTTATTTTATAGCCCCTCTCAGCTCCCTTAGCATTTCACAGTCACTACCACTTTGCTGGTCAGTAATGTATCCCTACAACTACATTCATATTATTAGAACATGGAATTATCCATGAAGATTCTATGGAACAGTTTGATTCATTTACAATTTTTACTTCATTTGACTCTCTGCTTTCTTTCACATATTTTCCAATGTATTTTGGTTGATTATGCTCATTCCACCAAGTTTCTGTGATGCCTGTTATATCAATATTTTCATTCAATAGGAGGCACTCTAGTTCACCCGTCTTATTATTTAGACTTCTAGCATTTCTATATAAGAACTTTAAAAACTTGTCACTATTTAGCTGTCTGACATTACCTGATGTGATTGAATGAGACTTTTTTCCATTTGACTGTTTCTCAACAGATCTTACCCATATTTTATCATCTTCCATTTTAGGCGTAATCGATTTTCCTATTTATAAATTCCAGACAGAATTATTGTCACATATAGTATCTACAGATACATTTATGCCAGATACATTTCATCAGCCCATGTTATCACATTCCGAGTCTGATATATAGTGTAATCCATACTAGTGGAGGGTTGTCACCTCCTGTTTTGTAACCTTGGGGGGGGGGGGGGGGGATGTTTTTCTCTCCTTTTTCTACTTTCAGTACCTCCCTTGCAAAACATTTCCAGCTGAGACCTAGGAGACAGAAAGCCTGTGGAAGCATATTCCCTGCTGGGTTATTTTGCCTGTTTGAATTTTCTTTGTTTCCTTTATTTTTCTTACCTGCTTGATGATCCAGTTTACTGATTAAATATAAATTAAGGCAAATACACATTCCTTCCTTTGGTTAGGACAGACCTGACCTCTGCTTGGGCAGAGCTGTTGGGTGCAGAACATGTATTAATATCTTCATAGAGAGGAATTTTCACACACAATATTACCACATGTATTTTACCAGGGCAATACTGACCAGCAAATTAAGACTTTTCAAATAATACCTTATATGCCATATTTTACATAGAGATTATTGAACTACCATACAGTGGTACATTCCATTGCACCTCTTTCCCTTACAAAGCTTCAATAGGATTAGTTATTGGCTGACATGGAAGCAGGAGGATGAGGCCCTCTTTCCTGGACAAGGCATCTGCCATCATCTCTTCTTTTCCCTTTGTATACGCAGTTTCTATGTCAAATCACTGTAAGCCCCCAAACCCAGTGTCTGAATCATCTGTACTCTGTTCAAACACTTTGTCAAAATCTGGACTATTAAGAAAAAGATTTTGAGACAAGATTTTTCTTTCCCTTATCAAAACCCTCTTGGTGTGTCTTTCTTTCTACATACCACTTTAAGCTCAATCTTTTTACAGGAGAATATTTTTTACTTTTTGTAGATACAAAGTCTCTGAGCCCACAAAAAAACCTTCTGTAATAAATTTACCAGTGGCTTCAATTTTCATTGTTACCTGGGGATATTTGACCCCCATCTGCCCAATGTCCCAAATAAAGAATTCTGTCTGCTCCAATTTTACACTTACAGAATTTTACAATCGTTCGTGTGTGTGTGTGTGTGTGTGTGTGTGTGTGAGATCAGACCTAGTGTTGCTAAACATTGCAATGTCACTGATATATGCCCTTGCACAATTCTGCAAATCATTTCACACTTTGTTGACCAGCCTCCGAAAATGGTTCTTGCATTAAATAAAATGGCTACATTGTGAATTCCCATATCAGTGATTAAAGCAATTTTTCGGTGCTTCCTTATTTAAAGGAATTTGCCAGTAACCTCTAGTTAAATTCAAAGAGCTAAGATGTTTAGCTTTGCTCAAAATGTCCAGCATATCATCAGTTCTAGCCCTGGGATACACATCCGTTACTATGACCATACTGAGTTTTCTAAAATCAAAATCTTAGTGTTGTCTTTCTTAGGGACCAAGCAAACAGGTGATACCCAACAGCTGTCAGACCCTTTAATTACTTCCAGGTCTAACCTGCTTTGTATTTGTGTATGAATTTATTCCTGCATATTGCTCTTGGCACTATAGGGTCTGTTGGGAGGTGGCCATATCCTGTAATAATTTTAAGTCAGCAGATGTATCCTTCATCCTGTCTTTTAACTTGTTCTGAACCTACATATTTAGTTACTGGCTCGTCATGTGCCTCAGTGTTAGAGCTACTGCCTCAAGCTATCTGGTGGCAAAATCCACCACCAAGATATATTTCTTCCCCCCTTGGCTAGTATGTGACAAAGGATCCACACTGTTTATTGCCCTCATAAATGCTTCTTGTATTACAGACAACAGATGTATGGGAACCTTTTGAAGTCCTCGAGGTCTCTCTTTCTTTTGCCAAAATTCACTAGACTTGCAATAATTCTTCACTATAAATCTGTATTCCTGGCCAGTAGAAATTTTTCTTGAATCTCTAATAGGTGCTTCTTTGAGTGGTAGTCCTTGTGGTTCTACTAAGGGTTATACACATGTGCCATGCATCCAGAGATGAAGAATTCAATAGTAGTATTGTCTGTTGGTTCACACATGCACCCCTGCTGCTTTCATAATTTCCTCTGGGGCAATAAAGGAGAGAGAGGAGCAACCATACCCTCAGTTCTTTCTCGCTACTGCAAGTTCCATGTGAGAGCTTCTACTCTCATCTCATCTGTGTGACATGTTTGACTGTTTTTAGTATTGTACATTGTTACCTTTTGTTTTGCTGTAGTTTTAGTAATATTCATTTTACGACTTGAGATGACATTTTTTATGGTTCCTCCCCATTCTGTCCCGACACACACACCTGGGTTCTGCATTGTGCCGAAGATGCCAGGGTGTCAGCCGGTGGTCAGGGCAGTGCATGTATGTTACACCCGAGTCTTCAACTGCTGAGACACAAGGCACCGTCGCAGTGGGCAGTCTAGGTGAGACTGACGGGCGCCCCGAGGAGTTTAACGTCCGTGTCTTTACCGCTAGGATCGGGATCCTTTCGTGGTGGGCAGCCAACAGGCCGACAGACGCCCCAGAGTTTACAGGGAGAGCTTATTACAACTCAGATTTTGACTGCTAGGATACACGATCCCTTCGCAGCGGGCAGCCTGGGGAGGCTGAGAGATGCCCCAACGGATCTGTCCCCTGGAAGTGACACGATCCAACGCTCAAGCTCTCCCTATATCTGTCCCTTATAACCGGCTGGAGTTCTTTTTAAAATTGTGCTTGGTTCTGTTACAGCAACTGAAGGAGTCAGGTCACAGCTTAAACAGTTAGTATTTTATTGTTACAGGGTAAACTTAGCTGTTAAATGCTACTACTGTGTTACAGATAACACAGCCACTACAAAGGACAGGACAGAAATTACACTAATAAGTCACTTACAGGTACCATGAAACGCTTTTGGTTCTCTGAGCTCTTATTAAATGCATGCAAAGTAGACACCTAGCAGGTATATATTCTCACCCCTGCGTTCCAGACTTGGCATGGCCAGCGTCTTTCTCTCAATCCCTCGGGAAGAAGTAGGGCGAGGTTGGGCGTCCCACAGACCTCGGGAGACAACCAATACCTGCCAGCAGGTATAGATGATTGGCGCTCAAATGGGGTGGGCTACTAAACCCCTCTTTATACCCCTTGGGTCACGTAGGCTTCTGCCTGGTCTCAAGTGGCCAATTAGGGAAAATAGCTTTGAATGCCAAGTTTCCCAGGAAGGGTGCAAAGCATAATTCACACCTGGGAAAATGCAGACAATGGGCACCTCTAGTATGTGATGGGCGAAGATTCCTCTCCTGGGACAGTGTAGGCGTGTCAATTACTGGTGCTAGCCATCAGGGCGGCGGGAGGTCCCCTGGTCGTCAGCTAGCCCATTTACTGTCTGGTTTCTGTTTGTTAGAGTCAGGGACAAGCAGCACCCCTGCGTTCCCAGGGCATCAAAGGCTGACTGCCTTTCTCTTGCTCTCTGGGGGGGGCGGAAAACAAGATGGGGTTCATGTCTGGCTACACAGGGTCAAGATCTGCATGTCTGGCCCATGCTCATTCTCCAGCAGCTACAAGCACCAATGCCATCTTTACTGCTTGGGAGAAGCCCACACTGCATCCAGGCGCACTACCTGCCCCTCCTTCCCAAGCCGTACCTAAGAAGACCAGGCTCTCTGTCTCAAAAAGCACCTCATAAAGATTGCCATAATCTCCCCTTAAAAACCCAGACATGCACCTCTTACCATGGAGATCCAGTCTGGTTCCACTAGTATTGACACTGGAGACCCTGTACTAGGGCCTAGTCATGATGTGAGGCAAGGAAGCATGTGCATAAGCATGGCAATAAGTCTTCCTCCAGGCCCAAAAAAGATAACGTACCTTCCACGTGTTCCAGCCATGAAGAAGTAGCATATTGCAAAGCTCACAAGCACATTAAGTCACACAGACAACTGCACCCACTGGTTCTATCCATCAAGCTATGTACGCCATCCAAGTTGGCACTCCCTAAGTCAAACGAACCTTCAGTTCCAAAGCAGTTCTCTGTTCTGGCTTGGATTCTGGTTGTGGATTACATACTGTTTACTCAACTCTGGGGAGGCTAGAGTTGGTGCCCAGGCCTCATGAACTCTTTAATTTGGTGGAGGCAAGATCTTCACATATTTTCGTTTCAGCTACCACCTAAAGAGGTACATTCTCCTAAATTGGACTTACTTCCTTCAGGTCATGTTTCCGCCCTCTCCTCTATGTCTCATATGGTTCCTCTAGTTCCAGTGGTACCACTATTTGAACCAGGATCTGACTTCTCATCATCAGAGGATTCAGCTGGACAGAGCAGGGACCCTCTCTCACAGTATATACAAATATCTAAAGGTTCTGCCAAAACAGAATATAACAAAATATCCTCCATTTTACCAACAGAGAAGTCACTAGCACCCTGCTTCTTGGTGCCCTCTGCATCATCCAATGGATCCATCTCCTTGGCTATGCTGGTTGTCCTGGCCTCAGAATCCACCATCTGAAACTTCCTATTCAGCAAGGAAAGAGTCCCTCATCTCTCCTCTTTGGGCATCCTTGTATCTGTGTTTGTAGCCAGTATTGGAGGATGAACTGCTCAGCCTGGCTCCACCAGTACACAGAACAGGAGCAGTTTATTTTGTCATCTCCAGATACTGCAGTCTTTGGTTCCAACCTTGCTCCTGGATGACTACCACCAGTTCTAGGATCTCTTATTCAGGGTGGCTGAGAACCCTCCATATTCCACTAAAGGAGGTACAGGACAAACAGCATCAGTTTGTTGACATCTTGTCTCGGTACTGACCAGAGTGGCTCCACTCATCAATGATGCTATTCTGCAGCTGACTCAGACTATCTGGCACACTCCTGCACCTACCCTCCCTGGAAGGTAGAGGGAGGGCAGAGAAGAGGTACTGTGTATCAGGAAAAGGATCTGAGTTTCTGTTGTCTCACCCCCACCCAATTCTCTTGTGATACAAGCAGTGATGGAGCAGGGCAGGCAGCAACACCCATACTCCATCCTGGCAAACGAGAAGTCTAAATGGCTGAACCTTCTGGGTCCCAAAGTCCTCTCAGCCAGCTTTCAATTCTGGATTTACAATCACCTGGCACTAAATACGATTTCCTTACTTTACAGCAAATTGGCAGATTTTGCAGAGCAGCTTCCCCAGTAGCATTGTGCCTGCTTTCAGGCTATCTTAGAGGAAGGCAAACTGATTGTGAGGATGACATTCCAGACCTCAATGGAAACAGCAGACACCTCTTCAAGCAGGTGGCTCTGGGGATTATCACAAGGAGGGAATTGTCACTATGTTCATCTGGTTTCCCCTAAGAAGTGCGGAATACCATAGAGGACTTTCCTTTCCATAAGTCTCACCTCTTCAGTCAGAAAACCAGTAATTCCTTCCACTCCTTCAAGGATTCCAGAACCAGCTATGATTACTGGGTATTTACAAGTTCTGCCAACTGCTACTGACATGAGTCAGAATTTCTCCATTCTATCAACGGCCCTATGAGCCTTCTTGCAAGGAAAAGGTGACCGAATGGTCCTGTTCTCCAATCTCCTCATCACAGACTTCAACAGAGCCACCAATCATTTTGCTTCTCTGACACACCAAGGGGAATATGTGGTCGCTAGCACTATGTGCAGAATTGGTTTGTCTATAGGCCCCCAAGGTACTGTTGTCAGCAGCCTATCTTGCGGGGACTCTGCACCATCTGCTTGCATATTTTCTGAGTTGGAAATTTATGCCAGCTACAAATGGGATCTCCATGACATCACAGTCAGCGATGTTTTCACTTGACGAATAACTCCAAACAGTGACCTTCTTGCCTCTCACACCAACAGCAAATTCATCAGGTAGTGCTCCGAGGGCACCTGTTACCAGGAAATGAGCTTGTCATTCGCTGATTGGACCAGACCAGTTATGTTTTTCCCTGCTATTGCTTCTGCCATGTGTCCTCCACAGATCAGGTGGGAGAGAGCCAGTTATTCTCATAATCACCCGTTTTTTTACTTCACCAGTTCTGTTCTCCCCTCCTCACATGTCAGAGGGTCCCCTGTTGTGCTGCCAGCATTTCCAGAACTGCTCGCACAATACAGCAGGCATCCGGATCCAGAGACACTTCATTCACCTCAGAGTTTGTGGTTTGGAAGGACATCTTTGCTTGAACAGGAATGTTCATTAGCAGTACAAGACATTGGCTGGAAGGAATCCACAGGGCATTCCTGTCGGGCTAAGTGTCAATGATTCATTTCCTGGGTCCCACAAAGGACTCTGAGAACATGGATATCACCCCTCCCCCGCTTTTTTACCACCTTTTGTCCCTGAAGATGTCAGGACTCACCTTCCATTTGATCAAGGTGCATATAGTATCTGTTGTTGCTTTTCATCCTCCAGTGGAAGGGCACTCCATGTTTACACATCCATTGACTAGTAGGTTTTGAAAGGTCCTCCTTCATACTTATCCGCCCATTCAACCCGTTGTCATTCCCCTCCCAACTCAATGGGACCTCAGCTTCATCCTCTCAATCTTAATGAATTCCTTTGAATCTTTGGCCTAATGCTCCCTATCTCTCCTTTCCATTAAGGTTGCCTTCTTGGCAGCTATTGCTTCTGTGAAAAGGGTAGGTGAAATGAGGGCCATAATGGCAGACACCCCTTCTTATCACATTTCATGAGAATGTTTCCCTGTATCTGCACTCCAAGTTTCTGCCAAAGTTGTATCCTACTTCCATCTCAACCAACCCCATACCCTTACCTACTTTCTTCCCAAAACCTTGTGCATCAGCAGAACAACAACATCTGCAGGGCCTTGGCCTTCTACCTGCAGAGGACAAGACCATTCAAAAAGTTTCCCAGACAGTTTATCACTGTAGCTGAATGGATTATGGGACAATTTCCACAACATGGATTTCTAAGTGGATTTCAGGGTGCATTATGCTCTGCTATCAATTGTTAGAACAATTTCCACCCTTTGGGATACAAGCCCACTCCACAAAAGCAAAAACATCAACTATGGCTGTGCTTCATGTTGTACCACTTTAGAATATATGAAGGGCAGCTATGTAGTGCTGGGTACATTCTTTGCTGCTCTTTACACGTAGGTGCAAGACTCTGTGATATTTCATTTTGCATGGCAATCCCATCTTCCTCTTAATTAGATACTGTTTGTTAACTACCTCAGTGGACTGCAAGAGGGACCATCAGTTGAAGAAGAGGTAACTCATCTGCAACTGGAGACTCTTCAAGATGTGTGGCCCTTTTCTGCCTTCCTTCCCCTCTCTTGTAGATCTGTTTGTTTTGTGGTGGTGAAGGAAATGAGGACTGTCAGTCCATCCCACCTTTATTGCCTCAGATGAAACCATGAGAGGAAGCAAGAGTGCATGCACAAACCAATGGACAATACTACAGTAACATTCTTCGGCTCTGGACGCAATGGCACATGTGTAAAACTCTCAGTAGAATGCAGATTGGGACCACACATCTTGAATGACCAGTAACTTCCTCTTCTCTGTGCACCCAAGTGACCAGCAAAGGGACAATCATGTTAGTAACCAATTCTCCACAATTCTGGGTAGGTACGAGCAAATGCTGAAAGAGTTGCTCAAGGCAACTATACAATCTCCCATCTTCTTTTAAAAATCCCCTCCTCCCATTTTCCTTTTCTGGGGCTCCCTCTAAAACACATCCACATATGCTCTCTAAAGTGGGATCTGATCCCTTTTTCAACTGCAAAATGCTAGCACCTTCTTCAGTCACAAGGGTCATCTCCTCCCAACCCTAAGGGCATGCTGCTTTTCTCTGCAGTGCAAGAGCTAGCCTCAGCCCCTGTAACCACATTATTTCCTTCTGCTACAAAAGAGTTAGAGACCTTCCCTTCCCTCCTCAGCAGTTTCTGGGGTTTTATCACTCATCTCCGAGATCCCAGCACAGTATTCCCTTTTGTTATAGGGAAACATCATATTTAACTGGCTAACCACTTAAATGGGGCTGAGCAGGAGGCTGAGCTGCCCGTTAACTGTAACCATTCATGTTCCTAGATACTATCCAGTGACCCCACTGTAACTTTCCACACATACCTTGGCTAAAGTTACAGGAATCTTCTGTCTTCCCATTGACAGAGCCTCCACTTCTTGGTCAGGTAACAGGTCACCTTTTTGGACCGAGCTTTCCTTAATTAGAGTAATATGGACTCAGGTGTTTTTCCTCCCTATTCACTCATTATTTACTCAACTTTAATAAATTCTATATCTACCTCTATAGGCTCACTCCTCGCAAAACTCAGGAGAACTATAGGAACCTCTGGGGCTTCTGCGATAAGGACAGCTGCATTGCATAGGGGCTTAATTCTTTTTAGCTCAGGGCCTAGATTTCTCAAGTACTCAGTGGAGTTATACTGGAAACACCTTTTTGACTCTTTTTCTTCACAGGTTTGCAATGGATCTTTCCAGGTGAGGAACCATTCTTGGAGGGAAGATTGCCTGGACTTCCAACCACCCTCCTTCCTGAGGTAAACATGGGATTCCCCGTCCTTTACACACTGGGTTTGTACCCCTCCTTCTGTGGCTTCCACTCATTAGATATCTGGGCTTGCAAAAAGGAATCAGCCACGATAGCCATGGTTTGCACAGAATTTAAAGCCAATTATGAGTTTTTAAATGATACAAAATGATTACCATAGCATGTAGAGTGTGAATACAGGGGTGTAGTCTGTCATACTGGGAAGTTCTTCAGCAATAACCGTCTATGATGTTTTGATCAGGTCCTTCAGTCCTTTTCTTCAGGAGTCAATATTTCTCCAGTTTAGGCCCATGTTCACTTAGATCTTCTGTATACTTCTACATTACAAATTAACCTTTATCTTGTTGGCTATTACCCTTTGGTTTTTTGGTAACCTGAACATTATGGATATGCAAGCTTCATTTTACCAATTTTTGCATTTTTTTTCCTGAGGGTTTGCAGTTTCTTGGCCTTGTCATTTTATGACACTATGCTCTGGATGTTCCCAGAAAAAGGTGGGGGGGGGAAGGGGGATGATTATGGTTCTTGTGACAATTTTTTTCCTCAAAACTTGCAACACATTGTTACCTTTGTTCTGTTAGCAATGTCATTTTAAGCACATCAGCAATTTTATGTAAATAGGCTTCAAAATAAGCAAAAAGCACATACTTATTCCAGCAAGACATTGACCTAAGTATTACCTCACATTTACTCATTAACTATCCAAAATTACATTTCTTTTGGAGAAATGGCCATGATTCTTTAAATACAAGTTTCATTCAGAGTTCTGGTTTGTTTGTGAATCATTACAAAGAAACACCATTGGAAATGTTCCTGTGAATGCACTTTGAGGGGTTTCTCGATTTAAGAGATTTGATATTTACTAGGGATGTTAAAATATGTTTATTTTTGTAAACATGTAACTGATTAAATGTATAGAGGTTACACTTTTACTTGTGGGAGAAGCGAGGGTCAGGCAGGAGCTGGTGCTTGCCTATCCCCTCTTGCTGCCTCTGTGGGAGGCAGTAGTGTGGGGTGGGGGGCTAGGCTCCCACCTGCCCCCCCAATACTGCTGCTTGTGGGAGGCAGCAACAGGGGGAAGGCAGGGGAAGGTGGTTTAAAAGCCAGCTTCCCACATGTTCCAGCTCCTGCCTCCCCCCTGTATCAGAGGCAGTAGAGTGGGGGGAAGGCAGCTCCACGGGAGCTGGTATGCATGGGGAGCCAGCTTTTAAGCATCAGGTCCCACCTCCAATGTTCCATTTTTTCCATCCATGTGCAGAATAAATTTTGCTATGTGCACCAAGACATGTGTGAATGTGCATCTTGAGTAGAAACAGATATTGCCAGCTGTGGGTCCTCTCCTAATCAGCTGAGTGACATTTTAATCTCTCCTGGGCAGCTGCCCAAGCTTAGAGGGAACACTGCCCCCAATCCCCGCCTCTGATACAGAAGCAGTGGGGGGTTGTGTGTAACCATTAGAATTAATCCATGAGCCTCATCAGTTAATTATGTACACAGCTACATGATCACGTCCCTAATATTGACATTGCTTTTAATGGTACCCCAACATCCACTCCTCCCCCCCCCCACACGCGCACACACTCACTAGGAAATGTGGTATTTTCAAAGATGTCACTTATTTTACATGATGGTATAAAAATGATCCGCTAATGATTATTTCCCCTTCTTGTTTCTTTAGCAGTCATTTAACATAGTTTATTTTGCAGCACATTTATAAGCATTACTACAATTATCAACATTTGTATACAAAATAATATCTTCAAACTAAATGCCACAACTAGATATTTAATTGTATGTATTTGATCTCATTAGCTAGTTAAATTTAATACTGGTTCTATTTTATTATTTACTGTATTTAATTTTCTTATGTGAATTAAATGCTGTTTTTTGTTTTAGCAAAGATATTAAGTGTAGATTTAAATTTTTGTAACGGGTATTGTAATCTTAGGGAGTAATTATACAGCCTTTGAAACAATAACTTGGTTGATTTTTTTTGCTAGTGTTTCAACTAATTTGGGCATAGGTATAATTTTGATTGATCCAACAATAGCTTCAAATTTAGGAATAAAACACCAATTAAACTAATTCATTAGACAGACCTTCCCTTCATAATTGTATTTTTAATTACTATGTGACCATACAGTATTCTCCATTTGTCACATATATGGAACGTCTGGTGTCCAGTCCAAGTATTCAAATGTATTGGGCTGCTTAGATGAGTTCTTTCACAGGTTTTTGTCGCACTACTATGTTTTATACCATAGATAGGTTGCGTAGCTCCTTAGGCATCACATTAGTCAATCCATTATATAGCAGTCCAGAAAAGGTGTGTGTCATCATCCTTATGAGAGTGTTTAACCAGAGTCTGAAGTACACATCCACACTCTTTAAAAATGAAGACTTTGAGGATGGCTACCTATGTACTATGGTCTCCTACATATGTGTCGTCTTGATGATTGATAGGGAAAGCGAGAAATAAGTCTTCTGTAATATTAAGAGTAATCAAGAGGAGACATTTTTACCTCAGCTAGATTTCAGAGGATATCAGCCTCTGTGAGCAGTTGTACCAGTCCACAAATATTTATTGGCAATGAAGTGAGCCATTTTCCCAGCTTGGATCTCTTCAAGCATTTTAAACTGTTTCTAAATATAAATTCTGTTTGATATATATATATTACATCCCCAAACTCCCTGTTGCATTTCATATTACTCATAGTGTGATTTCGAACTGCATAATTATTTTGACTGATTAACAATTTTCTGGTATTCCTTTTTCATTGTAGATATTTATCATTACTTGATCTCCTATTTACCACTCTTGCACCTTTGTTGTGGCATCAAAGCAAAAAGCAGTCTGTCTCTTACACCTATGTTTGTGACTACTCACAGATTAACTTCTCTTAGGTGTTTTTACCTGTGGCAACCATTGATCAGTTACAACAGCTTTGTACCAACGCAGGCACAACACAAAGCAGGTGTTTAGGCAACACCATTTTATACCTGTAAAAAATGTAAAAGATGCTGTCCCCATTGTTCTATCTGGAATAGCTCAAAGAGACACCAGTATTAAGGGCAACTTAATGTTTTTCTTCAATGTATTCAGTAAGCGTAAAATTTAAAGTTATATTACTTCTTTCTCCCAATGTTGATGTGTGATAATTTTTCCCTCTTGTATTCCCAATTTTATTACAGTATTAAGTACACTAAAATGTCCCCTGATCTGAATCAGTTACCCATGGGAAGTCCACATTTTGTAAAGCTCTTCTCAAGCAGAACAGTACCAATTGCCTGGTTGTTTCTCATACGGATTGCTTGTACCCATTTGGAGAAAGCAGACACTATGATCAAAGTGTATAAATTTCCTCCAGCCTTTTTTGGCAATGGACCAATATAATCAATTTTCCAGTGTCTCCATTTTGCTTTTCTATTAACAGCTTCAGATCTTAACTTGCACATATAGTCTGAAATCCTGATTGATTAATTGGCATGGATAATGCTGCCATTTACTTTTAATACTGTGATAGCTGCAAGTAGATATATTATGACATAAATAAAAGCAGTTTTATATTTCTCTGGTGCATCCAAAATTACTGATCACTGGGTTTGGCTACCCAGATTGAGTCTCTGTCATGGAGTTGTAAAATAGTTAAGGGAACTCCTTTCTGTTCTGGTGAGGCTCAGTTTAGCTAGGGAAGGATTTTGTTTTCACAAACTGGTTAAATCAGTATTCCCTTGTTCAGGTGTAACAGCTCCAATGGGTATCTCAGGTTGCGGGATTTTCCAGGGAGAAGCACCCACAGATGCTATCTTGACTTCCAACTCAGTGTCTCAGTTCCTGCATGCTCCAGAGGAATTTTTCATCTGTGGCTTTACCTTTCCTACAGCCAGCAGGGCCTCCATGGCTCTCTTAGTTGCCAAATGTTTATATATATAATACATTGTATTGGGAGAGCCTACTGTAAGGATGAAATCCATAGTAAATCCAATCCTTAAGCAATGCTTTGCACATCCATAGTATTTTTGAAGCTGAGAAACCACATTAGGCAAAAATTTGAGGTTGTAAAGTCAATTTGTCCTTGGAGAATTGTGTATAAGGAGGTTCTAATATCAGAACCTACAATTCTCAGATTCTTCTTGTAGGTCACTGAGCTGTAAAGAAAACCAATCATATTTGCCACTGATCAGCAGACGACCTTTGCCAAGTGTGCTACCTGGTCATGAGACCACAATCAGCTTTCAGCAAATCACTGGTACGAGACAAGCAAGTAGTTCAGATTCAGTGAGAGAGATGACCAGAAATGATCATGTGTACCAAGAAATAGCAGATGGTCTGGCTGCACTGGGAATAGAGTAAGCAGCTCAGGAGAGACTACCAGAAAAGCAAGGATGAGAACTACGTGTCTGGGAATTCCCTGTTATCCTCTCTCTTTTTAGGACTTGGATTGGGTGCTGGGAACTGCATCCAGTACTGAGTCCTCAGTGGTTCACAACAGCTTGGTCAGCCAGAGTTGTGACCTTCTGACCCTTGAATCTAGTGCCAGCTCACAGGGTGCCCCATATATCAAGCTCGCAAAATGACTCTGGTGTAGGAATGTAAAATCCCATATTGTTTAACCAATTAAAGGGGCAGAAGACAGGATGGAATGAAATGCCCTCCCCTCCCCCACCTGCAGGGGCTGCTCCAGCCCAGCCAGAGCAGTCCCTGCCTGTGGGGCACCTGAGTCCACTGCAGACAGGCTGCTCTGGATGCTAGAGCAACCCCTGTCTGTAGCAGCCCCCTGGCCCATGGTAGGGATGTAATAGTGTGGGTGATTAACAGGTTAACTGATAAGCAAAAGCTTACAGGTTAATGCTGTAGACTGCATGCATTTCTCTCTCCCCCTTTGCCCCCCCCCCAGTAAATTTTTTAGCAGGCTGGCCAGCAGCCTGGCTCAGTTCTGGCTCGTGCTGGGTCCAGGACCTACCCCTGCTGCATCTCTTCATTTCAAGTGTATTAGGATCCAGGCAGGCAAGCAAGCCTGGCTTGCGGTCTGGTAGCTCAGACCCCCTCCAGACACTGGCTGCTGCCACCCAGTGCTGCTGTCTCTGTATCAGAGGCAGCAGCAAAGGTTAACAGGCAGCTGGTTTTTAAACTGGTTCCCCTGATGGACCAGCTCCCATCTGGCACCCCACGCTGCTGTCTTTGATACAGAGGCAGCAGCGCGCAGTAGCAGGGAGCTCCTTGAGAGTGGGGCTGGAGTGCACTGGCTGATGGCTCTGCCCCTGGGGACTATAAAATAGTTGAGTAACGAATAAGAATTCATGAGGTTACTCGACTATTCAGTTACCTGATATTTAACATCCCTAGCCCATGGCAGGTTGGGAGCTGCTCCAGTCCCCTCCATCTAATCAGAACCAGTCAGCATCACCCTTAACCTCTCACATCCCTACTCTGGTGTTCCCACTTATCTCCAAAGAAGCTTTGCCATGGGAGCATGTCCTGGGTCCATACTCAGAGGAACTGTTTGATGACTCCCTTGGAAGAGCATGCTGCTGAAAAAACAAGAGAAACAGAAAAGGCAGAAATACCCCCAAAGTCTGGTAAGTGTTTGGTTCCTTGTTTGTTGTTAATAATTCTAGTCAAATGGCAGGAATTTCCAGTTTATGACCTAATCCACTTTTTATTACAGGCTGTGGGTTGTCATGCATATCTGCTAATGGTGGAAGGTACTCCAGCATCTTGGCATCACCCTCCACACTATCACCACATGCTGTTTGACATGGAGTTCAAGAAGCACAAGCAACCGTTAAACATTTATCATTAAAGTTTTATTAGATTTTCACACATACTTACAAAGATGTGCTAGGGTATTAAAAGCATATTGCCTTCCATTGTAGTATGTTGCAATATAACAAGCTGTCAGAGGTGGGGAAAACTTAATGCATGGGTGATGAAATAGAAATACCATATGGGGTTTGTACACAGTCTGCAAGTATACTGGGCAAAGGGGGGGGGGAAATGGCTATGTAGTTCTTTGAAAGTCCATATCATCATTAGGGATGTGAATCATTAACCTATAAGCCTCACCCATCAGTAGGGACTGGAGCAGGCGGGGGAGGGAACCACTCCCCCCCCCCCACCTATTCTGTTTAATTGGTTAAACATGCTTCCTAGCTTTTACACTCACCAATGAGAGAACTTTCCCTCTTGTCCTAGGACAGCTTAACTTTGCTTTTAGAGCATTTGGTAAGGGACCTTGTGAAAGGCTTTCTGAAACAAGAAGTACACTATATCCACTAGATCCCCCTTGTTCGCATGCCTGTTGACCTGCCCACCCTCCCCCCCAAAAAAAGAATTCTAGCCAATTGGTGAAGCATGATTTTAACAAAACCATGTTGACTCTTTCCCCGATAAATCTCATTCAGTTGTTTCTGACAATTGTGTTCTTGGCTATAGTTTTAATCAGTTTGCCCAGTACTTGTTAGATGCACCAGCCTGTAATTGCCAGTATCACTGCTGGAGTCTCTTTTAAAAATGGGCATTACATTAGCTACACCTCAGTCATTACTCCTCAAGACATTGAACCTAAAAAAATATTAAAAATTCTGGGCCCAGTACTTTAAATTCTGTAAATTGTATTTATCAAATAAATGTGGGGATGCTAGAAAGGCATGGGGGGAGCACAGAGCTGGCTGCACTGAGGAAGAAGATCACTATGGTGAGGCTGCATCCAACTCCAATACACCCCAATGCCCATGCCAAATGTACCAGGTGTGGGCCAGCAGGCTCAGCACGACAGAATGCAAGTGCAGGGGACTTAGTATGGGCAACTCCAGGTGTGAATTGAGAGTGTGGGGCAATGTGGGTGCAGATGACTCAATGGGGGGGGTGCACAAGGGCTTGAGAGGGATTGAGTGCAATAGTAAGGGAATTCTGCAGGGGGGGGTTCAGGTGGTGGTTGGGGATCAGCAGGGGAAGAAGGTTTGGATGTGGGGTAGATAGAGCTCAGTGGGGAGGTGTGGGTGCACAGGGATTTGGGTGGTCCAGGTGGAGGGAGAATAGGGCCCATCAGTATAGTGCTGAGTGTGGGAGGGAGGCTTGGCAGGAGGGTCAGGATATATGGGAGTTGTGCAGAGGGGGTTCCCTCTCCCTGAAGCTGAGGAGCAAAGGGAGATGTTTGCAGAGCTTCCTCAAATCAGAAGGGGGAGCAGTCTGACCTAACCTCCAGATGCCATGTAGGGGAAAGGAAGCCCTGTCCTCCCCAGCTCAGCCAGGACTACCAGTTGAGCTCTACACAAAATAGGGTGCTACAGGCTAGATCTTCCACAATCTCAACCCCCACACCACACAGTAATTTACCTCTGCCCAGGGCACCCAAAACAGAATCTCAGTAGTATTTTAGGGCTGGAGGAGACCTCAGGAGGTCATCAAGTCCAGCCCCCTGCCCAAAGCAGGACCAACCCCACCTCAATCAACCCAGCCAGGGCTTTGTCAAGCCGAGACTTAAACACCTCTAGGGATGGAGATTCCACCCCCTCCCGCGGGACCCCATCCCCGTGCTCCCCCCTCTCCTAGGGAAAGAGTTTTTCCTAATATCCTAGACCTCGCCCACTGCAACCTGAGCCCACGGCTCCTCCTCCTGCCGCCACTGAGAACAGCCTCTCGGGAACCCCCGTCAGGAAGCTGAAGGCTGCTGCCAACCCCCCGCCCCGCTCTCCTCCAGACCAAACAAGCCCCAATCCCTCCGCCTCTCGTAGGTCCTGTTCTCCGCCCCCGAATCATTTCCCTGGCGGGCACTGGGGAGGGGCCAGTCCCCCCCTCGCGGGCTCCTCGTGGTTTCCCCTCAGAAAGAGAATTTTCCCCCCGTGGGGAAGCCAAGAAATCCGGGGACCGGCGCCGCATCCCCCGCGGCAAGTCACTGGCGCTTGCTCCAGCCTGTCCGCTGAGCGCCAGCCCCGCCTCGGCGCTTGCCGCAGAGCCTCGCGGCCCCAGGGCCCCCGGCACTCAGGGCCCCTCAGGCTGTGGCGCGAGGCCCGTCAGCCTCCCTGCCGCGCGGGACGTTAACGGCCGCGCCCGCTTCCCAGGGGAGGGGTCACCCGAGGGCCCTGACGCGCTGCCCCCGCACCCACCTGCGCGCTCCGGCACTGGGGGAGGGTTTGGCGCCAGCCCCGCCGCCTGCGCTGCCCGCCAGGAGGCGGGACGGGTCCGGCCCGAGTGAAGCAGCCGCCCGCCGCCCGTGAGCGAGCCTCGCCAGGGGCGGGGCCGAGCCGCGCACGCGCCGCGCTGCTCTGGGCCATGGCTGCGCTCCGGCTCCTGCCCCGGCTCGTGCCGGTCCCGCGGGCGCGCCTGGTCCGGCCCCGCTCGGCCTGCGCCCGCAGCTCCGTGCCCCAGCGCATCGCCGAGAAGCGCCGCGCCGCCCTGCTGGGGGGCGGCCAGGCCCGCATCGATGCGCAGCACAAACGGGTGAGTCACTCCGCCGGCCGGGCCTGACCCCACTGACCAGCCTGGGCCCAGTGCTTGACCCCAGCCTCCCCCCATCAACTGCCCCTTCCCCCCCCCCTTGGTCCTGACGCTGGTCCGCCTGCCAACACCCCCTGGCTCTAACCCCCGCCCCCTCCACCAGACCCTGATCTCTGGCGATATCCCGACCTGCACACTCTGGCCTCTCAGACCCTAGCAACAACCCCCTCCCCCGCACACATTGGCCCACCCCGTTTCTTCCCCCTCACCTGTTATCAGATGTGCCCATTACTCTGGGGTATGCTCATTATTAGGGTTATTCTTTTGGGGGAGGGGAGGTTAATAAGTCTATCAGGATGCTACTTATGCTCTCCGACGGAGCTGTACTTCTCCCTGCTGTCAATTCCTTCCCAATGGAGCTCTCCTGCAGGAACTATGTTCCCCAGAAAACACAGACACTCCCATCCATATTAACAGAGCACCTCTGAGAGGGTTAATCAGCGCTCACAAGCTGACCCCTTATATGACTCTGGAGTCAGCAGTGCTAAGCTGGGACCCTCATGTGCCCTTGCACTCAGTGAACTGGGTTTAACAGCACTTTAAGCTGCCACCTCATAGGTTCCCAGCTTCAGCACCTCCCTATCCCCAGTTTCATGCCACAACCGTTCTGCGATTTGATGAGGAAACCCACAGGCATTTTGGATGCTACAGTGATCTTTAGTTTGGGTACAAGGAGCATTATTGCAGAGTGAATGGAGAGGCCAAAATACCCTTGAGGGAGAAAGAGAAACAACTAGTTTAACAATGAAAGTTATTTATTGCTAGGTAACCATACAAGGGGAGTCAAACAAACAAAACAGTTAGGCTGTGTCTAGACTGGTGCGATCTTGCGCCAGAGCTATGCAAATGAGGCTCAGCGTGGAATATCGCCGAGCCTCATTTGCATAACTAATGAGCCACCATTTTTGCAGAAGAGGCTCTTGCGCAAGAAAAACCCTCTTGCGCAAAGCCGTTATGCTGATTATTTTCAGGCATAACAGCTTTGCGCAAGAGTGTTTTTCTTGCGCAAGACGGGGCAGTGTAGACAGCTCCGTCTTGCGCAAGAGCCTCTTCTGCAAAAATGGCGGCTCGTTAGTTATGCAAATGAGGCTCGGCGATATTCCACGCTGAGCCTCATTTGCATAGCTCTGGCGCAAAATCGCGCCAATCTAGACACAGCCTTACAGTATTAAATCAAATTTAAATCTGTTCACAAATGGTAGGGCTAGCAAACTATAACTGATCACATAAAGCAGAGTCAGGAGGTTGTGGGGGGGGGCGGGGAGGGAGAGTGTGGGGGGGGAAAGAGAGGGATCTCAGCACTCTGTGAAGCTTAAACTGATCCAGGTTCCCAGATGGTGATGGTAGCTGGGGTCCAGAGTGTTGGAGACAGGCAGAGCAGAGCCCCCAGTGCAGTTAGTCAGGAGGAGAAGTCCCAGTGGAACTGAAGCAGACTTTTTAGATCCAGGCATCAGAACAATTTTCTTGAGCCAAGGGTAGGAGTTTTTGTAGGGACATAAAAATGGTTCAAAAGGAACACTGGATTTGTTTATGGGGTAAATAGATAGTTCAGGGGAATATTCTAAAGTTGTTTTGTTTAGGCTAGACAATAGAAACTGATCATTCCTGGCTGTAGGTGGTGGTCTTTGAGAGAGCTCATCATGTAATCAGGCAGTTTCACTATTTTCGTTATCAATAGAGGATCTATTACTAAAATTGTTCTGATAATTACTGATCTGGGTGTGAGCAGGCATGGGTTCATTAGCCTCCAGAGCAGAGATTTCCCACCAGACAGTGCTTTCCGTATCCCATTGTTCAGTCAAAACAAAAGGAAAAACTATGTAGCATTTTAAAGACTAACAAGATGGTTTGATAGGTGATGAGCTATTGTTCAGTGTGCTTGTTTTGGAAGTGCTCTTCTCCATTCTGTATGCTAATATAGATGCCTGTCTGTTCTATCTGGGATGCAGATGAGGCTGGGGTGTTCCCTTAATTCTATCACACTTCTCCAGAGGGGTTTAGGTGTGTCTTCCTCTGCTTTTTCATTCCTTTGTCATTGGTTCATGCAGAGGCCCTGGGGAGGGGAGTGTCTTCCATGAGCATCATGCTCTGGCTCCCCAAGAACACAGGGCTGACAGGTGACCATTCCTTGGTTCCCCAAGAACACAGAGCTGGTAGGTAACACACCAGCCTGACATCTCCAAACCTCAAACTGATTCCCTTACCCCCAAATCCTTCCCCATCCCCTAACCCCTGACTCTTTGCTGTCTGCCCCCACACACCCCCTCTAACCAACACTGATGCCTGTGCAGCCACTTCTTGAGGGCTGTGTGACCCTTGCAGTGATTCCACACGCATACTTCCATGTACTCAGTCCCAGCCTCCTCTGGGACCAGAGGAGTATGACTTAAACCACCACCATCCCATTCTTGCCAATGGGTCTGGGTGATTAGCTCTCTCCTAGCAGGTTGGGCTATGATGAGACTGGTCTCCACTTGCTCTTACTGGAAGAGGTCCCCAACCCACTTCTTTGTAAAGAGCTAGATTTACCCAGTGTTGCTTGAGTCCTTAACTCAATTAATTTTGGTTTTTGGAAAATAAAATTAAAATGTCCGTGCTTCATTTAAATTATTGCTCTCGGTTGGGGATGAAGGGTTCAGTATGCAGGCTGCCCCAGCGAGAGAAGGCTGCCACAGCTCTGTCTCACCACAGCAGCTTGGGGCCAGGTGAGAAGTGCCTCTCCATGCAGCTTCAGTGGGCACAGCCAGGGGAGGGGTGCATGTCTCCCAGCTGGGGTAGATCCAGATTAATCTGCCCCCTGTGCTCTTCAACCAGAGTGAGGAATGCAGCAAACTGTGAACTTCCCCTTGCTCCCTGACAAAGAGGAAAAGCCAGCAATGTTCCCCATACAAATTGGGGACAGGGGATCTTCAGCCCTCCCTAAAGGGCACCGGGGCGGGGGGGGGGGGCGCTGGCTGTGTGAGAGATTGAATTGGGTTAGTTGTGAAAGGATTACTTCCATGTGCTTTCTGCCATTAGAAAAAATAAGCCTAACATCAAAACAAATTGTTCAGAGTAAATAGAAACAGACACTGTACTTCCCAGCTTTTTAACAGGACCTCTCAGGGACCACCCAACACCTCTCTCCTGATGTTCTCTCCAGAAATAATGGTGTTTCCTTTCCTGCTGTTTTCCACTTTCAGTTTGTTATGCATTGTGTTTGCCTTAACTGATATTTAGATTACTTTCATTGTTTTAAATACTGTGGGAAGGGGTCAGGCAGTGGCTTAGTGAAACAGATGATAGAATCATAGAATACTAGAACTGGAAGGAACCTCGAGAGGACATTGAATCCAGTCCCCTGCCCTCAAGGCAGGACGAAGCACTGTCTAGATCAGGGGTCGGCAACCTATGCCTCATGAGCCAGATATGGCTCTTCTGGAGCCCCAACTCAGCCCCCCAGCTGCCCTCACAGCAGGGAGCCAGCGCTGGTGCTACAGCCTTCCCGCCTCCAACAAGATTGGAACACCAGCACCAGGTTCCTGCAGGGGAGAGGGAGCAGGATGGGGAGAGAAAGCCCTGAGCCTCCTCGCTGGATCTGGCATACGGGTAACAAAATGGCTCCATGTGCCGCCCTTTTCCTTCCCCCGGTGTGCGGGAAACCAGGAACCAAAAATGGCTCCATGCGCTGCCATTTTCTTTCTCCTGGGAAACAGTTCCTGGAGGCTTTCCCTGCAAATCCTGCCTGGTGAATGGGAGCAGCGAGAGGTGTGTTACGTGCGGTGTGAAAGCAAGTAAGTGGCCCCTCCCAACCCCAGACCCGATATTCACTTACCCCTCTGGCCAGACAGCCTGCCCCCAGTCCGCTCCTGCCCCCTGGCCAGACACACTGCCCAGAGTCCTGCCCCCTGGCCAGACACATTGCCCCCAGCCCACTCCTGCCTCCTAGCCAGATACCCTGCCCCCAGCACACTCCTGCTCCATGCCCCTGGCCAGATACCCTACTGCCAGCCTGCTCCTGCACCCTACCTCCCACCTAGATCTTGCACCCTCACCCCTCCTACACCTTATCTCCTGCCCAGATCCTGCACCCCCATCCCTATCCCATTCACTGGCAGCCCTGTCCCTCACACTTAACCCCTCATTTTTGGCCCCACCCCAGAGCCTGGGGGGAGGGGAGCCACAAAATCCACTAACCCTGGAACCCCAGAAGAGTAAACCTCGCCTGAGGCCTTGAACCTTAGTCCTCCCTGTCCCTCCCCCCACCATGGGGGTGGAGCACCAGGGGAGTGAGGTGTTTCAGTTGGGGGCCACATCAGTGAGTGTTGGGGGGTTTTAGAGGGTTTTTTGGTTTTTTTGCTTCTCATTTGTGTGGACCCAGACTGATTGCTCACCCCTGCCATAAATAAAAACAACGTTGAAACCGTTTGTGTTGGACATAATATTTTTACATTATTTAATAATCAAGCCTGGCCAACAAGTCCCCAATTGGGGCCCAGCCCCATCTGGCCAGAGTGTCATAACACTCCTGCAGCCCCCCCACACCAACCCTGAGCCCAACAGACCCCCATCCGCAGTCCCCCACCATAACAGTCCTGCATCCCCCACCACAACCTTGTGCCCTGAGTCCATCATGCACCCAAATCCCCTGCCCTGATCCCCTCATATACCACAACCCTAACTCCTGCACCCCACATCCCCAGCCCCTGCCATAAGATTGACAGAAAACAGGCTGAATGTGTGTCCAAAGTTGGATTTGACCAGTTATGATGTAAACTTCAAAGAAATGTGTGAAAAGATGCAGCAGCAGAAGTCCCATTAAATAAAGTCTGTGAGTACAGTGTTTCCTTTGTGCTGCTATTTATCATTATGTCAGTTATCACTAATATGAAGTTGTATATTTACAGTCATGCATAGGGGCTTTCTTATTCGGCTCTTTGTTGACCACTTCTTCTGAATTTTGATGTAGTTTGGCTCTTTGGGATGAAAAGGTTGCCGACCGCTGGTCTAGATCATCCCTGATAGATGTCTATCCATCCACTCTTAAATATCTCCAGTGATGGAGATTCCACAGTTTCCCTTGGCAATTTATTCCAGTGTTTAACCACCCTGACAGGAAGTTTTTCCTAATGTCCAACCTAAACCTCCCTTGCTGCAATTTAAGCCCCTTGCTTCTTGTCCTATCCTCAGAGGCCAAGGAGAACTATTTTTCTCCCTCTTCCTTTTAGCACCCTTTTAGATGCTTAAAAACTGCTGTCATGTCCCCTCTCAGTCTTCTCTTTTCTCAACTAAACAAGCCCAATTCTTTCAGTCTTCCCTCATAGGTCACGTTTTCTAGACCTTTAATCTTTTTTATTGCTCTTCTCTGGACCCTCTAATTTCTCCACCTCTTTCTTGAAATGTGGTGCCCAGAACTGGACACAATACTCCAGCTGAGACATAATCAGCACAGAGTGAAGCGGAAGAATGACTTCTCGTGTCTTGCTCACAACACTCCTATTAATGCATCCCAGAATCATGTTTGCTTACAGTGTCACACTGTTAACTCATGTTTAACTTGTGGTCCACTGTGATGCCTAAATCCCTTTCAGCAGTACTCCTTCCTAGACAATCACTTCCCATTCTGTATGTGTGAAATTCATTGTTCCTTCCTAAGTGGAGCACTTTGCATTTGTCCTTATTAAACTTCATCCTATTTACCTCAGACCATTTTTCTAGTTTGTCCAGATCATTTTGAATTTTGACCCTATCCTCCAAACCACTTGCAAACCCTCCCAGTTTGGTATCATCTGCAAACTTAATAATCATATTCTCTATGCCGTTATCTAAATCGTAGATGAAGATATTGAACAGAACCAATCCCAAAACAGACCCTGTGAAGCCCCACTTGTTACGCTGTTCCAGCATGATTGTGAATCATTAATATCTACTCTCTGAGAACTGTAATCCAGACAGTTATGCATCCACCTTATAGTAGCCCCATTTAGGTTGTATTTCCCTAATTTATTGATAAGAAAGTCATGCAAGACCGTGTCAAATGCCTTACTAAAGTCAAGTATATCACGTCCACCACTTCTCCTTTATCCACAAGGCTTGATATCCAATCAAAAAAAGCTATCAGATTGGTTTGACATGATTTGTTCTTTACAAATCCATGTTGGCTGTTACCTATCACTTTATTATGTTCCAGGTGTTTGCAGATTAATTCCTTAATTACTTGTTCTATTATCTTTCCTGGCACAGAACTTAAACTGACTGGTCTGTAGTTTCCTGGGTTGTTCTTATTTCCCTTTTTATAGATGGGCACTATATCTGCCTTTTTCCAGTCTTCTGGAATCTCTCCTGACTTCCATGAGTTTTCAAAGATGAAACTAAAGGCTTAGATACCTCCAAGTTCCTTGAGTATTCTGGGATGCGTTTCATTAGGCCCTGGTGACTTGAAGATATCTAATTTTCTAAGTAATTTTTAACTTGTTCTTTTTTTATTTTAACTTCTAAACCTACCCCATTTCCACTAGCATTCATTATGTTAGGCATTCCTTCATCATCAGACTTTTTGGTTGAGACTGAAACAAAGAAGTCATTAAGCACCTCTGCCATTTCCAAGTTTCTTGTTATTGTTTCTCCCTCTTCACTGAGCAATGGGCCTACCCTGTCTTGCCTACCCCTCTTGCTTCCAGTATACTTGTAGAACATCATCTTGTTACCCTTTATGTCTCTAGTTAGACTGAGCTCATTTTGTGCCTTTGCCTTTCTAATCTTGCCCTTACATACCTGTATTGTTTGCTTATATTCATCCTTTGTAATTTGACCTAGTTTCCACTTGTTATACAACTCCTTTTTGATTTTTATATCATATAAGATCTCCTGGTTGATTCAAGGTGGTCTGCTGCCATACTTTCTATCTTTCCTACACAGCGGAATAGTTCGCTTTTGGGCTCTTAATGTTGTCCCTTTAAAAAAATTGCCAACTCTCTTCAGTTGTTTTTCCTCTTATTCTTGCTTCCAATGGGACCTTACCTTTCAACTCTCTGAGTTTACTAAAATCTGTCTTCCTGAAATCCATAATGTCTCAGATACAGGCCCCTGGCAGACAGCATACCTCCCCAGATGATATGTCAGGGCAAGAGATGGGTGTCTCCGTTCCCCTTGGAAGAGTGTGTCCAACCACCACTACCTTATATTTCCTTCTAGCAGTCAAGGCTGCAGACCTCTCAGCCTTGGGGTACAAAGCTTCTCCTCTTCTGCTTTAGGGTGTGATTCCTTATCTTCCATGGCCAGAACAGTGTAATGGTTCTCCAGAATCACGGCGGGAGGGTTGGGAGTAGGAGTGGAGCACTGCCTGCTGCCAGAAGTGACCAGCTGCCAGTGTTCTGCCTGAGTCAGAGCCATCTCCTCCTCCACCAGTGGTGTGTCAGCAGTCTTTTGTAGTGGGAGAGCTACCTCAGACTCAGCTGTCTCCACATGAATACTCTCAAGGAATTCCTCGTGGATTCGGATGCTCTTCAGCTGAGCTAGCCACCACCTCCTGTAGCTCTCCCACCTGCTTCCTGAGAGATTCCCCCAGCAGGCACCTTTCACATTGGTTGTTCTCCCCAGCCTGGATTTCAGTAAGGGATGAAATGGGGGGTGCTTCTGAGTTCTTTGATAAATATTAACCCTCATGTGTTTTCTTTCAGTGGTATTAAGTTCTGTCTTGCCAGGATGTTTAACCAAATAACAGTCCTGTTAAATGTTGTCTGCTGCATTTCAGGGAAAGCTGACGGCGAGGGAGCGAATTCTTCTGTTGCTGGACCCTGGCAGTTTTGTTGAGTATGACATGTTCGTGGAGCACAGGTGCGCAGACTTTGGGATGGAGTCTGATCAGAATAAGGTATTTCTTGTGCCTTTTAATGCTTAGGGCAATAAATTGTTCTCTTTATTCAGTGAGGATAGGACAAGAATCATAGAATCCTAGGGCCGGAAAAGACCTCAGGAGGTCATCGAGTCCAGCCCCTTGCCCAAAGCAGGACCAACCCCAACTAAACCATCCCAGCCAGGGCTTTGTCAAGCCGGGACTTAAAAACCTCTAGGGATGGAGATTCTACTACCTCCCTAGGTAACCCATTCCAGTACTTCACCACCCTCCTAGTGAAATAGTTTTTCCTAATATCCAACCTTGACCTCCCCCACTGCAACTTGAGACCATTGCTCCTTGTTCTGCCATCCATCACTACTGAAAAAAGCCTCTCTCCATCTTCTTTGGAACCTCCCTTCAGGAAGTTGAAGGCTGCTATCAAACCCCCCCTCACTCTTCTGCAGACTAGAAGAATCTAGCAACGGAAATTTAGGTTAGATGTTAGGAAAAATTTCCTAAATGTAAAGGTAGTTAAGCACTGGAACAAATTATCTAAAGAGATTGTGGGATCTCTGTCATTGGAGGTTTTAAGAACAGGTCAGACAAACACCTGCCAGGAATGTTCTAGATCAGTGTTTCTCCATGTGGGCTGCGAGCCTGCTTTGGGAAAGCAGCTAGCAGGCCTGTGCCACTTTGTTCTCCTAAAGCAGTGTTTCCCAATTTTATATGGCCACGGAACCCTTTTAAACTCGAAAGAATTTTGCGGAACCCCTAAAAACAGTCTAATATATGGAGCTGAAAAAGTAGACCACAGATAAATAAGGATAATAATAAACAAATGCTAAACAAGGTCATGAGATCAATATTTAGTTTAATTGCACATATTTAAAAACAAAAATCACATTTAATGTGTACAAAAACAAATTTAAATCATAAAATGTTATTGTTATGGAATTTTCTCGCAGAAACCTTATTTTCACTTCACGGAACCTCGGGGTTCCGCAGAACACCCTTTGAGAAACACTGTCCTAAAGGATCCATAGCCACAGAGCCTCGCAGCTCTCATTGGCTCCGGTTCATTGTTTCCAGCCAAAGGCTGCCACGGGAAGTGGCAGCCTGGGCCTTCCCGTGGCGGCCTGGGCCACACCGATCCTTTCCCCTGCTCAGCAAGCATCTTAGATGGTAAGGTGTGTGTGTCCTGGCATAAGGGAATTAATCCTATTCTTTGTTACCTCCCTCCCACCCTTTATATTCCTTTTGCACAAGGCAGGTTTTAGGAAGAATAAAACCATTCACATGTTATTGGCTTGATCACCAAGCCATTAAGTTTCTGGAGCATCATTAATGGCCCTCATTAGCACATTTAGAATTATAAAGACTCCTCAAGTTATGCATATTCATATTCATAAACCAATTTTTACAAAGAAGCGGGGGGGCATAACAACCTGGCTGCTCACATACTCCCTTGCCTGTTTTCCCAACTTGATATGTAGCAGCTCCTCAGATCTGTAACCAATTAACCACTTAACTGATAAGCTCATGCTTATCAGTTAATGGTATTCATTAAACTCAGCCCTGCTGCAGCAAAGCCACCTTTGGGAGCTGGGCGGGCAGGGGCTGCCGGCTCCGCTCTCAGGGAGATGCCACAATAAAGCCTTCTCCCCGGGAGCCCAGAGGGCAAGAGCTGCTGCCCACCCCCTGCTACGCTGCTGCCTCTCACGTATAAATGTGTAACCGCTGAAATTTTCAGCAGTTATATGTTTACCTAAATAAACACATTTTAACATCCCTAATTAGAGCCTGGCAATCGGTCACATAGGAAACCAAAAAATAGGCAGACATATTTTTCATTCATATTGGGCTTGATGCAGAAATTATTCGGTGAAATCTGTGGTCTGTTTTGCAGGTAAGGTCATAACGATCCCTTGTGGTCTTAAAATCTATGAGATGTGTATAAACACCTGGTAATTATTGTGGTGAGTGGTTGATAAATGAAAATATGACAAAATGGAAAGTGTCCAATTCACTGCCTGCACTTGACAGATATGTGAAATAGTGCATGTTGTATTGTACATGCATTAAATAAGAAATATTAATCAGTACATGTTTGCTAACAGTGTTTTAAACAGCTAATCCTAGTGGAAGCCACCAGTTTAGCACCTTGAGCTAGTGTTGGTTGAAGTTTTCCACTTTCCACAGCAATAGCCACTTCTGCAAGTGCAGAGAATCAACTTTGCTTTAGGAGAGTAACTAAAAAATAGAAATGCAAACCAAGATTAAAAATTGGTTGTTTAAGACAAGGTTTCCTACTTGTTGATTTGACGCATGAGTACAATTGGTCTTTATATCACTTTGATTTAGATAAGTCCATCTTAGTACTAGAGCAATTGTGTCAAGCTCTTTCTGTGACATGGACTTAATTATAGTCTGGAGCAGGAGCTGGCAAAATACAGCCTGTAGGGCCACCAGACCTACAGATCCAGCCTACTGCTGTCCCATAGCCCAGGCAACAGGCCAGTTGCCGTGTTTGCAGTGCAGGAAGCATGTAGAGGGCCCCTCTGAAGGGGCATGTGGCACACAGAGACACACATGGCCCTTGCAGCCAGCTGCTTTGAGCGGTGTGTGGGGATGAAGCAGACAGGGAGCCTGCCAGAAGGTTCCTCTGGGCTGCTGGCCGGGAGCTGCCTAGAGTAAGTGCCTCCCGACCAGATCTTTCTCCTGGTACCCCAGCCCTTCCCCCCAACTCTCTGCTCAGGTCACAACCCAAATCCCTGTAGTCCCTCCTGCACACCTGCCCCAGATCACAACTGCCTCCCAGACCCTGTGCCCCCTCCTACACCTCTCCTCCAGGTCAGAGCAAATGCCAGCTTGTTTGGTTAACCCTGACTTCAGTACACAGTGCTGAGATGGCTTTGTAATAAAAGAATAAATCTGTTAGCTTGATAGCTTTTTAGACGTGTATGTTAATGTTCTTTCATTGTCCTCTGCCAGCAGTCCAGACAGTCAAGTGAATCCTATTCCTTTGTTTAGAGCAAGGGTGGGTAATAATTTTTGATGGGGGGGGGGCCACTCCAAGATTTTGGAAAGTGGTCAAGGGCCGCACTCTTCCATAATATTAATGGAGGAGGTACGGGATCTGGGATGGAGTCTGGGTGCAGAAGGGAGCTTGGGGTATGGGACTGGGGTGCAGGTAGGAGTGTGGGGTCTAGGAGGGAGTTTGGGTGAAGGAGAAAGTTGTGACCTGGGGTACAAGCGTTTGGGTTGTGACCTAGAGCAGGAGGAGGTTGAGACCGAGGACAGAGGATTGGAGTGTAGATGCTGGGAGGGAGTATCAGTTTGGGGGGGGGGCAGAGGGTTGGGGGAGGAAGGGGCTGGGGTGCAAGTGGTAGGCTTTGGCCAGGAGACTTGGGTGACTCCCAGCAGCCTAGCACGTTTCTCAGGCAGCTTCCCTGACTGCGCTGCCCCTGCACTGGCTTCAGGAGCCATGTGCATCTGTGAATAACTACAAGCCTTGAGGGGATTGGGGGTGGTGCTTCGCGCACTGCCTGTTCTTCAAACAGGCAGCTCCCATTGGCCAGAAACTGGCCAATACGATTGTGCTGGGGGCAGGGACAGTGAGTGAAGCCTCTCCCCCTTCCTCTGGGCTCAGAGCTGTGAAAGACAAACAGCCAGGCAGCCACTTTTCCGAGCGGCATATGGAGGAGCGGGACAAGCAGGGAGCTGCTTGAGAAACGTGCTGGGCTGCTGGGAGTCACCCAAATAAGTCTTCTGCATCCACGGACTGGATCTGGTGACATGGCAGGATGGATCCAGCCCCCGGGCTGTATTCTGCCCACCCCTGGACTAGAGTAAGCACATGACATATGCCCTATCTTCCAAATCTATTTAAGAAAATATTTCCAATATGCCCGTATCATCTGAATAAAATCCACATATATATTACACCGTGATTTTTTTTTTTTTTCAGGAACAGCATGTGGCCAGTTTACATATGGTACCTTACCTGACAGCTTTTAGATACATATTATGATAACAGCGTGTAGGGGGTAATGAGTGTGTCAGGTCTGACATGCATGCCAGTTGGCATTGGTGGGCTCTGAGGGGCACAGTGTACCAATAACTGTGTTTCCTTGCATTTTAATGTTTAGTTAGGATTTTTTTCAGTGTCACATTAACACCTCAATTTTCTGAAATTTAAACAAAGCTACAAAGTTCTCATCATTTTTCCCTATTCAGTTTTATTTATTACTTATATTATAGTAGCCCCAAAATGTCCTTATCAGGACTGGGGACTGTTTGTGACCACCATAAACAAAGAGAAAGAGACAGCCCCATTCCTAGGCTAACAAATACTTTGGGTGTGAATTCAGAAGATGTTGATATAATTATTTTAATGAATCTGATTACTGCTCTGACCTGCGTGGTGTTTACTCTTTCATGCAGTATCCTGGAGACAGTGTGGTAACTGGTCAAGGCCGGATTAATGGGAGACTGGCTTATGTCTTCAGTCAGGTATTCTTTTGCTTTGTGTCGATTACATGTTGTGAGTTTGACCTTTCAAATTTGCTAATCTTTTGTAGATTTAGTTGCAATTGTGTTTGTCTTCTAGCATATCTAAATTATGTAAATTGTTCCTTGAGCTAATATTGTTCCAACATAACAGTGTGATCACGCACAACATTTTGCAATGGGTGGCAGCAAGGTAATAGAAGTGGTCTAACAATGTGTAACAGTGGGTGAGGGGGCAGTTAGGCAAGGAGAGGCCCACAGGGTTGATAATAAACGCCATTGTGTGAGAGATGGGAATCCAGAACCTGGGTGGTAAGAGTTTGGCCTAGAAGGTGAGGAGACTGATGTTTGTGGAAAACAGGGAGCCAGTGAGAATCTTTTAGGATGAGGGCACTATTATCAGCAAGTTTAATAAAGCTTGATGCTGATGCCTTAGTGGACTGGTGTTTTGATATGACTTGAGTTGGGAGTTTGAGTAAGCCAGGCATTAATTCATGATGAAGTGAACAGTGCATGGTGTGTCTGATTAAAGAGGTTCAGGTATATCGATGTAGATAGAATAAATGAGTCCAAAGAGAGATGTTAACATAACTCAGTTACTGCCCACCATTAAACAAGGTTCAGGGTTTGGTATTCAGACACCTCAGCTTGCTTAATATCATAGTAAACACACTTAAAATCTTTTTAACCTGTAAATGGTTAAAGCATTTGAAATGTGAAATATTAAATAAGGCTTTTATTTTAGCAACATTACTTTTTCTCTTTAGCTGGACAGTTTTTAGAAAAAAGAAATCCTTTTGTTTGACAGTGTCTTAAATGCTATTTAAAATGGTACTGTAATTACTGTCCTTTTTAGACAAGAAAATGTTAGTTGAAATGGGCTGCAGTTGCTGGTGCTATTGAAGTCCAATCCCATTTCCTAAGAAGACAAAACAAGACAAACATACACAAAAGGAGAGAGAAAAAAGAAGCAAAGATAGAAAATTGCATCTTTGATCTCTGGTGTGAGTTGATTCTTGTTTGAAACATACTCCTGAAAAAACTTCATAGCACCCAGTGTTCTAAACCACTCCTAGACCTGGCAAACTTGTACTAACATGGAGCTGTTTAAGGCATTGCTTTTATTTGCCCCTCTCTCACAGGTATATAGACTCATTTTGGCTCATTGGTTTTTTAGTTCGACACTTCTTTTGTTTACCACCCATGATCTCAACGCAGTCCTTGAATTTATCAGTAGACCTTTTTATTTGGACTAAAGCAGTCTTTCTGTTTCTCTTTTTCCCACCAGCATTATTGTACAGTGAAATCTTTGTTATCCGGCACTCTGTTAACCAGAAAACTTTGTTAGCCAGCATTGCCCCCACCCACAATACTGTCACATCTTCAGACGCACAGGCCAGACTTGGTTTACCATGATTGGCTTAACAATTTTTTATTTAAGAAGTACTAATCATCTTTAATTCAAGATAGAAATGTGAGACCAACTGCCTCACACTACAAAACTACCAATATTATAAACTTGAGTTTTACTATTATTGTCAATTGGTTTTTCCTAGGTTGATGGGACCCTCAGATAACTGGAATTTTTAGGTAATCGGAACACCCTAATCCCCGAGCGTGCTGGATAGCACAGGTTTTACTGTAATAAGTTATTGTGACATTCTATGAACTTACACTCACTTGAATGAACTCAGTTGAGTTCACAATTAGGGTGAATTATCACAAGATAATTCTTCTAGTTTATGAACCAGTTTTTCCTAGGATCAGATGTAAGTTCATAAAATGCGCTCGCTCGCTCGCTCGCTCTCTCTCTCTCGATCGATCGATATAGCTATATATATACATATACACACCCTCCTATATAAATTCCTGAGGGACGACAGAGTGACATCGTTACGTCACTCTGTGTTGCTCTGCCCCTCAGCCTCGCCAGAGTCAGAAGGGGAAGCAGCAGCCATGGCTCAGGGTTCCCTCCCTTCCTCGGGGGGCATCCTGGGCTCCCTGCTGGCCCCTGGCTCCTTGCAGGAGCATCAGGTGGCGGCGGCGGCGGCAGCAGCAGCCCCTTGCCACACGGGTAGGAGGGGAGGCCATGATCTGGCCACAGCGGACAGAGGTGGGTTGGTGAGCGTAGCAAGCAGGGGGTGCAGCCCTCTAGCAATTACAAAAACAAAATCCTGATTTTATTTTAATCATGTAGAAAACTAGAAAAGAAAAAGGTACTTAGTTATATTTTACAATTTGCAAATTTTTTATTCCAAAACTGGGATTTAGATATTTTTACTTGATTAAATATTACAAAAAATACAGTTAAGCCTTTTAAATGTTAACAGTTTAAGAGCTTATAACTCACTTCGTATCTGAAACAAAACTTAAAACTGCTGCTCTAATATATTTGTAAGATGCTTAAGAACAAACTGGATATTATATTTCTTTGGCTATCCACCCAGGATCAGTAAAAATGGGAAAAAAAAAACCCTACAGCTTTCTTTTATTTTGTTTTGTACTGTTTACTTAGATAAAGTTGTGCATTTACAAAAACGGTGAAAATTTTTTGCATCTAATGGCTAAAATAGTTTACTAGGAGAAATATTTTAGTGCCGATGGCATTTTTACTTACTTGTGTTGCCTTCTTTAAAAAGAAACAACAAAATGAAGTAATTTGGAGCCACTTTTCCATTCATGAGCCATTTGCAACACCCAAAGGAGGTAAAAATTCACCAGCTTTTTAGTCTGACACACTTTGCCCACCTGTTTCGCCACCAACATTTGTGAAGACAATACAGCCATTGTAGCACTTTAGCCAATCATGGGGATTTAACCTGCAACACTAGCCCTGTGCTGTCTTATGTGCACAAAACAATAGCTGCAGTGACTGACATCAACAACAAAATAGGGGAAAAAAGCAAATTGCTAAATCACAAAACAATCACAAAAAGGGTTGGAGCTACAATAGTCATTAGTGTTGTGGTGGTTTGAAATTTAATTTAGCAGCCCAAAATTAAGATGGCATTTTATCAACAATGGGGACAAATAGGGAAACCCTCTGAAGGTGTTTTAGTAAACATCTGTGTTAGCAACTTAATCTTTAATATTTAAAATTCTTTATTTTTGCCACTTTTTCCCCTCTTAAAATATTTTTATTAAACTCTTAATGTTTACAATTACAGAAACTACAAACCTTAAAAGAAAAGGAAAAAACAAAACAAAGCTTTTGTTAAAATAATTTTCAAAAAGTGAACTTAATACAATTGTTTTATCCTTTTTTAAATAAAAAAATTGTTTACTTTGAAGGCGTATTTTAAACAAGTATGGCACATTGAAGCATTTTAAATCAAGCTTTTTTTTTAAACCAACTTTGAAACCTTTGCTTGTTTGCCGAGGTGCCTGCTTCTCAGCATGAATTTAATCCTTTAAGCTTATACAGGGATGGCAAAAATGTTGTATTAATTTAGATGGACTAAAGGGGCCCAAAGAGCCAAAGAGGTTAACATAAGCCTATCATTGTCGAGCATTAAAGCATGTCAAACAAAGTTCAGGATTTGGTATAAAGAGACTTCAGCTTACTTGGTACAATGCCAAATACAACATTCAAATATCCTATTAACAATTGATTTAAAGGTTGTTTTTTTTGGGGGGGGGTTGAAACTTTTTGTGTTCTAAAGATAAAACAGGGCAAATACACAAAAGAGAAAAAAATAGAAAATTGCAGCTTCAGTCTCTGGAGTTGACTCTTACTGCTGAAAAGCACACCCTGAGATATGACAAACTTGAACCAGCATTGGGCTTTTTAGGTAGGGTTGCCAGATGGTTTCAACAAAAATACCTAACACACTTGACATTACATCACAATCTCCATTACATCTTATTTAGAAAATACCGGACATTTCTATTTTCTCAATTTGTTTTCTGAACAGAAAGCTCAAATATTGGACTGTCCGTTTCAAAACTGGACACCTGGGAACCCTCTTTTAGGGCACAACTTTTAGTTGTCTTTTCAACATCGCATGTTTACAGCATTGTTGCAAAACATGGTCTCATTAGACTCTTACTAGATGGAAGGGGGGAAAAAAGAGAGGGCTGGGAAAGAAAAAAAAAATAAGGTGGGGGGAGGGGGAGAGCACATGCTATTGAGAACCCATAATCTCACATCACAGCTAGTGTTTGTGAGTGAGCTAAAGCTGGTGGAGGTGGCAAAGTCATTTGTGTCCGTCTGGTCAGACACTTTCCAAACTTGGGACAAAAAACCCCCAGAATCTCAATAAGTGGGAGGAGTGTGTACGTAGGGTTGCCAGATGGTTTCAACAAAAATACCAGACACACTTGACGTTACATCACAATCTACATTACATCTTATTTAGAAAATACCGGACATTTCTATTTTCTCATTTATATTTTCTCAATTTGTTTCCTGAACAGAAAGCTCAAATACTAGACTGTCCGGTTCAAATCCAGGCACCTGGCAACCCTATGTGTACCATGGCAGTATTCACTGCCATAGCACTTCCTGCTGGTTACTCAGGGAATCAGCTTCATTCAATGCTGGAGCGCCCCCTTCTGGCCAATGTCTCACCTGCTATTACCTTTTAATGGCTCCACCACCTTGTGTTAGGACTCGCATCCCTCCCAGACTGTGGTTCCTTCCCTCTGGGTACTGCCCTATTGGAGTGCCTCCACACTCTGGGGTCCTCCCCCTCCCAGGGAACCCCAAATCCCCTATGCCTACCTTGCCTCAGTGATCTACTGCCAGTCTTCATCTAGCCCTTGCCTGGGGGCAAACTGCAGTCCGACATGGCCACTCATCATTGGCAACAGGTGTGAACCTGCTGCCTTCTGCTGCCCTGGCTGCCTCCCTGCAGTCCTAGTAGCCTCAGGTCTTATCTCAGTCCCTGCAGTCTGGGAGTTTGCCTGGCCAGAGATTCCCCAGCTCTGCCTGCCTTTCCCCAGTCCTGCTCTGTGTCAGGAAGCCTCTAGCTTTCCTGGCACCTAGGTCCCTCCTGCTCCACAGCTGGAGCAAGAGTGAGAATTAGTCTCCATCTCTCCAGGAGCCCTTATTTATACAGCCTCAAGTGGGCCCGAATCCGCTGTCTCTGCCTCTGCTCCTGGATCCACCGCTCCCGCACTCTGCCAGGGCTGGGTTTTAACTCTTAAAGGGCCAGTGCAGGGCAGATGCCCCATCACAAGGTGACAGTCAATTTGGTCACTCTACTAGCCCGTTTTTCTCCAAAGTCTTTTCCTTTAAAAAAACTCAAAAACAAGTTAAATAGTTAATTTCACAATTAATCTCACAATTAGGGTAAACATGCAGATCCAGTTATCACAAGAAGCCTTTATCCAGTCCGAAAAGCATTGATTGATTCATGTCTGTATTTGGCAGTGAAGGTAAACTATCATTGTAACAGGCCCGGCCTTTCTCAGGTATCTCCTTTTGACAGAAAGTTGCCCTGCAGGCACCCAGCCTCAGTCCCTCTCCCAGGGTTCCTGTCAGTGCTCCTCCAATACACCCTTGGGGTCAGAACACCTTTCCTCGGGATAGCTGATTATTATACATGTCTCAAAGACATTAGCAGAGAATTCCTATCTTATAACTCAGACAGCTCTGTATCTGCTGCCTTTTTTCACACTCAGCTCTTCTATAGTCCCCAATCTTCCTTTAAACAAGGCCTACTCAATTTTGGATGCCCCTGGGGCCACAATGATACTCTCAGCACATGCCGAGGGCCACAACTTAAGTGTGGTTGCATATATATATATATATATATATATATATATATATATATGCAAATATATGCAGATAGCTTCTTTCATACTGATGGGCATGAATACAAAGATTAAGGCAAGACTACACAACGTGCAGGCCCCATTTCAGTCAGTTCTGCTGATATTAATAAAATGCAGTAGTTACCCGATTTCCACCCATATGTCAGCACTTTTAATGAGCAATGACAGTCCAGGAATTTAACTACTAAAACACATCTCAACAGAAGACCATTATATTGACTACTTTTTTGTTTTGGCTTCTACCTGCGGGCTGCATGTTGATCCCCACGTAAACCCAAATCGCACCACAGGTTGCAAACAGACGGGCTGCATGCTGAGTAGCCCTGCTTTAAACCAAGGGATCCGGGGCTTATCCCCATTGTGCTCTAATGGCATTCCAAAGGTCTAAGGGAGCTGTAACATAGCCAACGTCTGCCTGTCCTGGCTTAGTAAAAGTCACGTATTCCTTCTGCGTTCTTTTCCAGCTCCCTGCCACATTCCAGCTCCACAGTCTCCATCTTGTGCTATCCAGGCCTCCTTGCTTCTGGTCCATTTCTCCTTTTTCTTACCTCCCAAGCTTCCTTATGTAGCTCCTGTTCCTAGGTATCGTCCGTCCATCTGTCCAGGACCAGCCAAGGCACACCTGTTCAGTCACAAAAGGACAGAGACTGTCTCCATTAATGGGGGCTCTGTCTCCCTGTGACAGTTATCTTAGCCAAAATAGTCATTGTTGTGTGAGCTTGGGCAAGTGACTTCTCTGTGCCTCTGTTTTCCCTTTCCCCTTTCATCTGACCTGTCTGATTTAGATTGAAGCTCTTTGGGGCAGGTGTCATGTCTTGCTATGTTTTGTTTACATCTCACTGTAAACTGGATCACAACTGGGGCCTTGAGATGCTACTGTAATACAGGCAATGATAGTAAAGAAGGAAAAGATACCCTTGTGAATAGGAGAGAAAATAAAATCAAGGAAGACACAGTACATTAATTAATTATTTCTGATATAAAATGTAGTGGTATAATACACACAAAATAGAGCTCTGAAGTGAGAAAAACGGGTAAAAGTTGGTTTTCCTCAGAAACACAGGAAGTTGATTAGTGATCAAGGTGGTGAAGAATGGAGGTGGAGAAGCAAAAGTAAAATAGAATGGGAAGGGAGACATGGGTGGAAATACACTGAGGTGAGAGTTAGTTTGCTTCTGCATCATGTGTTGAGGCCTGAAACTCTCATTATGTCCCTCTGAAACTTTCTAGGCTCGCTGAAACCCTTTCTTCATCAGCAACACACGCATGATCCTTGATGCTGTCGTCACAGGGAATGAAGTCAGAAATAAGATCCTTGCTCAACTCTTCTCCCACATGTAGCAGCAGCATAGAATTGTGCCTGTGATAGTCTCACTCAGACTGTCTCCATAGCTCAGGTGGGAAGTGGGAAGCTGACTAGCTTATATCAAATAACACTGTTGCTTCTATTGACTGTTGGGCAGGCACTGTCCACAGGAACAACAGAACTGGAGCAATCAGCTAGAGTACATCTATACTGCACAGCTATTTTGGGATACTAGAGGTATCCCGAAATAGCTACTTCGCATTTACACAAGCCACCTGTTATTTTGAAATATTTTTCGAAATAACAGGTGCACTATTTCATCATCTCGGTAAACCTTGTTGCACAAGGGTTAGGGGATGGCTCAAAGTAGTGTGTTATTTTGAAATTTGGCGCTGTGTTGACGCACCAAACTTCAAAATAAGCTATTTCAAAATAGATTTGAAATAAGATACGCAATCTGCATAGCACAAATTGTATATCTTATTTCAAGTTTAGGGTGCTGTGTAGATGTACCCCCATAGACCTGTCCTGACAGAATTAAAGTTTACTGTCCTGTCACAACAGTTCACATCATGGCAAACCAAGTTTTCAGGTTGACATTTAAAAATTGTTTTCTAGAATGAGGATACTTCTAGAAAGAAGAGATCAGCTTAGGCTGCATGAATCTCAGAATGCAAGGTGAGATTCTGATCTCACATTAATTCTACACCAGAGTAACTGGAGTTACTACTGGTTTATACCAGTGTAACTGAGAAGATCTGGTCTCAAGTATATAACCCCAACACTATCTTGAAAATATTAATGCAAGATTATAATTTCATTGGCAATTGAACTGTTTCTATGTGCAATTTTTTTTTTTTCTTTTAGGATTTTACTGTATTTGGAGGGAGTTTGTCTGGTGCCCATGCCCAGAAGATCTGCAAGGTAAGAGGAGAAAAAAACAAGTTGTCAATGCCTCCCTGTTATTATATTGTGCTACTGATTTAAATAACCAGGTCTGAGAATGACTTGGACTTTTCAGTTGCTGTCACTACCTTGAGAAAAATACATCACCTCTCTTATTCAGCCTTTACCGTCTTGTATTTTTTTTTATTATCCACTTCTTCCACATGTGTGTTTACAACATGAGAGCTAATTACATGATCATGTACTGTTGGTTTTTTTTTTATGCAGGGTTATGCCATATTAATTTCACAGGTTGGGTGGTGAACACTGTAAAGCAATGTGTATATAGCAGATAAGGCAGCGGGTTCTTGCATTGTTTGGGTGTTGCACTATGAGGCAGGGCACCCTCACTGAGGATAAAATTATTGTACCACTGACTACCTGAATGTGAATCATTTAATTTTCATGCAGAATGAGACCAAAGATTGTAAGTGATCATGCAACTGAAGACTATGATCACCCACACACCAAAGGGTGGAGTTCAGGTTACACAAATGATTTTAATTGTAGCATTTCCTGATCTTTGAATGATTCTCTTTGTAACTGTGTGAGTTTAGTATGGAATACGTAGTTATTTTATTCTGTTGGAGGTTTAGTTGTGTGTGTGGCAAGTACAGAGTAGTAAACTTAATTAACTTCTGCTGTTTTTTCAGCTTTAGCTGGATTTTGTCTAATCAGCAGCTTATGTGTTTATCTTTAGATCATGGATCAGGCTGTCATGGTTGGGGCTCCTGTAATTGGGCTGAATGACTCTGGAGGAGCCCGTATTCAGGAAGGAGTAGAGTCTTTGGCTGGCTATGCTGATATCTTCTTGGTAAGTGACCTACTGGATGAGGTATACTGATGAAAAGCACTATATAAGATCTATTATTATTATACAACAGATTTTTCAATTAGAGTAGAGCAAGAGAAAGTTAACTAAATATAATAGACTACCTTCTGAGTCACATTAATGTCTAAAGTCCCATGCATATGCTGAGATATGTCAGAAAAGAACTTTCTTTAAATTAGATTGGATCTCTGCTCCCTGCTGTGATACTGGTGGACCTACTCTCTCTCTTAAGGCTTTGTTCTGTAGCTTGGCAGTGCATGATGCTCTCTAATTATCATTGTGCACATTCTCACCTATGACCAAAAATCTAGTCCGTTCCTTCTTGTTTGTAGTTATTGAATACAAACCCAGCAAAGAGCATCTTATAGCAGACACTCTTTCAAGAGCAAACAGTAAAAGCAAAGAGATGCAGGAAGAGACATTCAATAATACATTAGAAGCAAGAGGACGACCACGGACAGGGCGGGCGCCTTCTCAATGAGAGAGGGGGGAAACAATAACAGAAAATATGAAAATGACAGACGTGCTAAAGGACTTCTTTGTTTCTGATTTTACTAAAAACTAGGGAAGTTAAATATCGGTTAATTGAATAGTCAATTAACCTTATGAATTCTTATTGGTTAGTTGACTATTCTATAGTCCCCAGGGGGCTGGGGCCAAAAGCCAGTGCGCTCTGGCCCCACTTCTGAGGAGCCCCCTGTATCAGAGGCAGCAGCGTGGGGTCCCAGGCGGGAGCTGGTCGACAAGGGGAGTCAGTTTAAAAACCAGCTCCACTCGCGGACCTGCTGTCTGTCACCCTGCACTGCTGCCTCTGAAACAGAGGCAGCAGGAGAAGGTGGCATCAGCTCCTGTCCAGGGGAGGAGCTGAACTCCAGGACCCAGCATGAGCTGGAACTGAACCAGGCTGCCTCCTAATACACTTTAAATGGAGAGCCACAGCAGCTGTAGGTCCCGGATCCGGCATGAACAGGACTGAGCTGAGCTGCTGGCCAGCCTGCTAAAAAATTTACTGGCAGGAGGCGGTGTTTCAAAGGGTCAGTAGAGTCCCCAGCTGACCCCGGGTTCTGGGGAAATGCCACAGGGAGCCCAGGGTCAGCTGGGAGTTCCCAGCTGACCGTGGGCTCCACGGCAGCTGCCCCTTTGAAATGCCGCCTTGGGGTTCAAAGCGGCAGCACCGCACAGCTGTGCGGCACTGCCACTTTGAAGGACCCCTTGCCCCCTCTCTTGGCTTCCTCTATCTTGTAGAGGCATGGGGGGGGGGGGGAGGAATCGACTAGTCAACTAGTCAAAAGACTGTCCGATAAGCAAATGCTTATCAGATAGTCGACTAGTTGACTAGTCTTTAACATCCCTACAGTGCACAGTGCAGAGGAATTTTGGAGGATCCATCCTTGTTTTTGCCTCACAGCTTCTGGCAGTCAGAGGTTTAGGGTCACCCCAAGCATGGGGTTACACTCTGACCATCTTATGTAATAGCCATTGATACAGCTGACTACCATCAACTTATCTCATTCTTCTTTTATCACAGTTATACTTTTGGCTTCATAACCTCCCCTGGCAATGAACTCCACAAGTAGAATGTTCATTGCATGAAGAAGTGTTTCCATTTGTTTGCTTATTAATTTCATTAGGTTACTCCTGGTTTTCGTATTGAGAGTAAATAACACTTCTTTATTCACTTTCTCACACCGTTCTTCATGTTGTAGCTCTCTGTCATATCCCCCTTAGTTGTTTGTTTTCTAAGATGAACACCCTTACTCCTTTCAGTCTTTCCTTGTATGGAAGCTGTTCCATGCCTGTGGTCATCTTTCTAAAACAAGAGGAAAAACTATGTAGTACTTTAAAGACTAACATGATGGTTTAATAGGTGGTGAGCTTTTGTGGTCCAGACCCACTTCCTCAGATCATATTCTGGAAGAGAATTGGCATGACCATATATACCAAAGGGATACAATGAAAAAAGTGAACACATTATTAAACTGACAAATCAGATTTAGTACAGAAGGTGGGGTGAGGGGGAGGGAGGGAGGGAATAGCTGTTTGAGTCAATGAATGGCTAATCAGGGGTGATAAGTGGGAAGCTATCTTTGTAATGCTTAAGGTAATTAGTTAGCATCTTTGTTAAGGCCCATTCGTAAAGTGTCAAATTTAAGCATGAAAGAAAGTTCTGAAGTTTTCCTCTGTAATCTGGTGTTAAAGTCTCTTTGAAGTAAGATGCATGTTAAGGTCCTTAAGACTATGTCCAGGTAAGTTGAAATGAAAAGCAACTGGTTTTTCCTTGTGAAGATGTCTGATTTGTGGGCATTAATTCTTCGGCGAAGTGTCTGAGAAGTCTGTCCAATATACATAGCAGAAGGACACTGTTGGCACATGATGGCATAAATTATATTTCTGGATGAACAGGAATATGTGTTCTTGATCATATAACTGACATGGTTAGGTCCAGTGATGGTGTCACCAGAGTAAATATGTGGACAAAGTTGGCAACGGGGTTTGTTGCAAGGGAAAGTTCCAGGGTTGGTATTAATGTGATATGTCCTGTTGTGGTTGATAAGAATCTTCCTGAGGTTAGGTGGTTGTCTATAGGAGACTATGGGTCTGTCCCCCAGAGCCTCTCGGAGTGTAGTATCCTGTTCCAGTATAGGTTATAAATTATTGATAATGCGTTGGAGGGGTTTAAGTTGGGGGCTAAAGGTGATGACAAGTGGTGTTCTGTTGTTGTTTTCTTGGACCTATCTTGAAGTAGATGGTTTCTGTGTATTCGTCTGGCCCTTTCAATTTGTTTTTTTATTTCGCCTGGTGGGTAATTGAGATTTACAAATGCTTGGTAGAGATCTTGAAGTTTCTGGTCTCTGTCAGTGGGATTAGAGCAAATGTGGTTGTACCTAAGGGCTTGACTATAGATGATGGATTGTATGGTGTGTCCTGGATGGAAACTGGAGGCATGTAGGTAAGTGTAGCAGTCAGTGGGTTTTCTGTAGAGAGTGGTATTTAATTTTTCAGTAGTGATTTGTACTGTGGTGTCCAGGAAATGGATTTCTCATGTTGAATGGTCCAGGCTGAGATTGATGGTGGGGTGTAGGTTGTTAAAGTCTCTAGCTATTCCCTCCCTTCCTCCCCCTCACCCCACCTTCTGTACTAAATCTGATTTGTCAGTTTAATAATGTGTTCACTTTTTTCATTATATTCCTTTGGTGTATATGGTCATGCCAATTCTCTTCCAGAATATGATCTGGGGAAGTGGGTCTGGACCACAAAAGCTCATCACCTATTAAACTATCTTGTTAGTCTTTAAAGTGCTACATAGTTTTTCCTTTTGTTTTAGCAAGATCAGACTAACACGGCTACATCTCTATTACCATTCAACATGTGGTCATCTTTGTCACCCTTCTTGAACTTTTTCCAGTTCTATGTCCTTTTCCCACCTGCAGAGAAGGACTCTGCCAGCTCCACACTGCGATAGCTCTTCCCCTGCTGGGGGAGGAACAGGTTTTGTGGCTCTCTTCTACTGAAGCATTTCCCCACCACAGGGAGAGGTTTTGGACAAGGGGAGGCAGTGGGGAAAGGATCTGGCGGTGGGGAATTGCTGAAGCCTTTCTCCTCTGCCTCTCCCCGCCAGAGTCTTTCAGTGACACATAGTGGTACGGACACAGCCTTCTTTTCACCACATCATGTAGTCACAAATACCCCACATCTGCTGAAAGGGATGTGCAGTGTAGAGTTAGTGTGGCAGGATTCAGTGTGTCGTCTTTCTTGGGTTTTTCCCCCCCTCTTTTTTTCTGTTACCTGCAGCTGTGCTATAGGCTGGGATACCCACATTGCTTTCTACTGTCTACTACCACCATATCCCAGCCAGTATAACTCATTCATACAGCCCTTCAATAGATGTGCTATAGCAGTGGTCTCCAACCTTTTTACACCCAAGATCACTTTTTAAATGACAGACTAAGCCAAGATCTACCGCCCCGCCCCTTCCTTGAAACCCCGCCCTCTCTATTCTCCTCCTCTCCATCACTTGCTATCCCCAATCCTTATACTGCTGCTTTTTTAAAAAATAAAATTCTTCTGTAGGAAGAGGTTTTTCCAACATTTGGCCTGTCAAGACTGGACCAAATGTCAGAAAAAAAACCCTTCTTTTGGAAGTCCCCTTATTCCTCGTGGAAAGATGAATATAGGGGTGACCGAAAGAGCATGTTTGCTCTTCCACTAAAAAAAGCAGAAGAACAAATGCAACCTTGGATGCAGGAGAGTTTTTCTGGGATATCTCCAGAATCCTGAAAAACTCTAGCCGGAGTCTAGCTGGACCCTCGCTGGGTTGAGACAGGATGTGTAGTCTCTGGGGTGGGAATGAGGGATTTGGGTGTGGGAAGGGGTGAGAGGTGCAAGCTCTGGGAGGAAATCTGGATGCAGGAGGAGGTGGAGAAGGGGACACTGGCTCGGGGAGGGGGCTCCAGGCCGGGCAGTGTTGGGGTACTAAGCAAGCCACAGGCTTGTGGATGTGAGGGTGCAGGAATTTGGGTTGGGGTATATGAGGGGCTCAGGGCAGGGGGTTCCAGTGTATGATAGGCTCAGAACTAGGTCTGGGGAAGGGGGAATGCAGGAGTGGTTGTGGCCAGATGGGGGCTTGACCCCAATTGGGGGTTTGTTGGCCAGGCTTCATTTTTAAATAAAATACTATGTCAAACACAAAAAGTTTCTGCATTGTCTTTATTTATGAGAATGGCAGGGAACCTGCCTTGAGTCAGGGGTCACTGACCCATAGAAAAGTCAGTCGGGAGCAGGGGACACAGTACTGGGGAGGGGTGCTAGTGGGTTCTGGGGCAGGGAACAGGGTGCCAGTGGGGGCAGGGGATAGGGAGCAGGGTGCCAGAAGGACAGGTTTCTGCAGCAGGGGACAGGGTGCCGGGGGGAGACAGGTTTCTGCAGAGGGGAGCAGGGGGACAGGTTTCTGTAGTGGGGAAGGCAGGGGGACAGGTTTCTGCAGTAGGGGTCAGGGTGCCAGAGGAAACTGGTTTCTGCAGGGGGGGCAGGGTGCCAGGGGGGCAGGTTTCTGCAGAGGGAGGGTGGGAGACAGGTTTGGGGCAGGGGAGAGGGAACAAGGTTTGGGGGCAGGGAGTCCCCTACACCAGCCACGGAGGGAAGCCTCCGTCCCGCGCTCCCTCCGGGGCTGACACACACACACCCCCCCCCCCGCGAAGGAAGGAAGCCCCGTTGCACACCTCTGCCGAGCCTGACCCCCACCGAGCAGGGAAGCCTATTCAGGCGACCCCTCAGGGGTGACCCCTCCCAATGTGCGCCTGCCCCGGGGCCGAAACCCCCGCATGTGCCTGTCCTGGGGCCAACACCCGCGTGTCGTCCGTGTCTAACCCCCCCCCCTCCCCCCCCGGTGGCACAGGAAAACCCCTGCGCATGACTGCCCCGGGGCCAGAACACCCTCTCCCCCCGCCCCGCGGCGCAGGGAAACCCCGCGTGTGCCTGCCCCAGGACTGAAACTCCCCCCTTCCCCCTGCACGCGTGCCTGCCCTGGGGCCGAAACACACACCCCCGCGGCGCAGGGGAACCCCGCGCACGCCTGCCCCAGGGACAACTCACATCTCCTGCACCGGTGCAGGGAAGTCACCGTGCTCCTCTTCCGGAGCCAGGGCCCCCTCCCACAGCGCACCTGACAAAGCAGCCAGTGCACTTCCGGAACTCCCAGAAGTGGCGCTAAGCTGTGGGACTTCCATCCACCCGCGGGAAGCCGGCACTACCTCCATTTTCGCTGGAGGTAAGTACTGGGGCTTCATGGGGGTGGGGGGCCGGATGCCTTGCGATCGACTGGTCAAGGGCTTGCGATCGACTGGTTGGTGACCACGGTGCTATAGGATAAAAACCCTCCTTTGAAAGGCCTCATGCAGTCTCTCAGAACTTGGCTCCCTCCTGCAGACCCCATACACCAACTTGATTTGGGGCGTTTAGTGCTCTTTCAGTTAATGAGAAATGTGGAAACCAAAAGGGTTTCTTCTGGAAGTGTTTCAGCTGATCCAGCTTAATGCCCCACAATAATATGAAAACATTGTTGATGCTTTTTGAGAAGGTGGTTAGTTTTGGCTTATGTGGTGGAGGGATTGATGCCAGTACAGTAGTGCTGTAGGGAGAGGCAGTCAGTAGGGGAGGGTTGCTAGTAACTAGCACAGATGGTCCTGTAATGAAGGATTGAGCATGCCAACAAAACAGAATTAAAAGGAGGTGTGGCACAGAAACTCTAGCCATTCCTCACATTGACAAAGGCTGTCTGCATTCTCCTATCTCATTTTTGTAAAACTGAATGTATTTGAGCAATTATGTTCCTCTCTTGCCTGTCATTGAGGGTTCTTATGGAATCTTTGTAAATCTTGTGACTTGCTTTAAAAAAAAATTTAAAAACACCACACACCTCATCACATGGCTTCCAACAAGCAAAATAAAATAAAATAAACTCTCACTGACCTGTCTCACAAAAACAAAAAAAAACTTCACTGACCTGGCTCAGGGCTGCCGGTGCTTGGACTACAGCCCTAGCGAGGAGGGGAGGTGCCGAGGTTTGACACAGACACAATCCAAATAAGCTGGGGGCTGGGTCCAGCCTCTGAGCTGTAGGTTCCCCATCCCTGGACTATTGGAAGCTTTTGCAGGGATGTAAGAATCAGGATGCTTTTATTATATCTCGTTTCGTTTCTTTTCTCTTGCAGAGAAATGTTTTGTGCTCAGGAGTAGTCCCACAGATCTCTCTTATCATGGGTCCTTGTGCTGGTGGAGCAGTCTACTCACCTGCTTTAACAGATTTTACATTCATGGTGAAGGTAAATATGGCCCTAAGAATTCCTCAGTGCCAACTGGCAAAGGGTTCATTGTTCTGTAACAGCAACTCTTAGCAAGCTTATCAAAACTCACTGCGCTTAGCCCACTGCTTTCATAGTATTTGTCCCCGAAGAATGTCATGTGAGGTCTTGAATAAAAGCATGATCACACTGCTCTTTAATAGCATTGTGAAACGTAAGTGCATATAATATTTGTGTGAGAAACGCAGGTGTGTTTGTAAAAAAATAGAAACATATTTTATAAGTGACTGCATTAAGGCAGAGTTGACAAATAGGTTTCTGCCATGCAAAGGATATAAATTCACCTGTCTGCCTCGGATTGCATGTAAATTAAGTATTGTAAGCCAACATAATGAAAACCTTGTTTGCATACAAAGTCAGCATGAAGTTGTGAAGTCACTATGGAGTCGGCATACCAGGTGTGACAATGTCAGGCAAGAGGGTTCTGGAAGGCCTATATATGAGCCCTACAATGTAAAAGGAGGTGCTGGATGTGAAATCTTAAGCGGTGGCAACTCAGTGACTGAAACAAGGCTAGGGAGGAGGCAGCTATTTGGGTAAGGTGCTTTGGAGGAGATGGGGAAGAAGAGAAATGATCTTCCAAGCTTTCCTCAGAGTTTCCAGGAGCAGCATCCTAACCCTATATAGTGCTACAGATGGACACTTGTTATGGGAGTTGATTACATCTAAGATCACTGGTAACAGAAAGACTTTAAAGAAAAAAAGTAACTGTCCATTCCATTGGTGTGCTTTGTGTGTTTGACTGTACAAGAGATATATTGAAGCTGGCAATACACATATACAGTTTTTGGCAGTTTTTCTAATTGAAATTTTTTTGTGGCTTGCACAGAAAAAGCAGGCGGTATATTACTGTCCCAAAATCTCAGTCTAGTACAGACAAGATTTTATTTTGTTTAATTTGGGAAAGAATATAATTGCACTGAAGATGCAACTGTGTATAAACCAGAATGAACTTTTGTCCCCAGTTGTTTTTCTGCATAAGCTGAGAGAGAAATTGTGTAGACAGGTCAATATATCAACAGTAAGAGATGGGGCAGAATGCCAGAACTGTCGAGACGCTGCAGTGCTTTTGGATTAAGTTCAGGTTTTATTTTTCACTTAAAGCAGGGATTGAGCCTTCATTCTCAGTCTTTTTTGAGGCATGCAGAGTATCTTATCCAGATCAACAACACACAATCTGTGGGGAATTATTAATTTTTTTGGAGATTTTCGACTAAATGTTGCTTAATTAATCTCGACTCATCTTTTAAAAAAAGGGATCTTGAAGGAATTTATTCTTTTTCACCTTTTTTCATACCCTTTGAGGGAAAGTGTGAGGGGAAGAAAATCATCTATAGTTTCCTATCAGCGAAGTGCTGTTGCAGCTTAGAACTCTCACTTGACAATCTACTTTTTCAGGACACATCCTATCTGTTCATCACCGGCCCTGATGTAGTCAAGTCAGTCACCAATGAAGATGTTACTCAGGAACAGCTTGGGGGAGCAAAAACACACACTTCAGTATCCGGTGAGACCTAGTTATTTTACTTAGCTAACATATGCTCCAGTTTTCCAAACTGAATGAAGCAGCAGTTCCAGCATAGATGTTAGAATTACTTTTTCACACTAAGAGCCTCCAGGTGAAATTCTTCACTGAAGATATCATTAGCTCACAGACATTTACCTCCCCCCCCATTCCCCTTCTGTTCTGAAATTTGATTTGTCCTTTTCATATGTGTTAATTTTTTTGATTGTATCCTTTGGTATATATGGTCGTGCCAATTTTCTTCCACAATTTGATCTGAGGACGTGGGTCTGGCCCACGAAAGCTCATCTCCTAATAAACCATCTTGTTAGTCTTTAAAGTGCTACATAGTCCTGTTTTTTGTTTCAGCTAGACCAGACTAACATGGCTACATATCTGCTACTACTTCACTGAAGATTATGGGCTTTGGGTATTGAGTTTTGAGCATCAAGTAGCAGTAGTTATTTTTGCACTTTGCAGTGTATCCATGGGATAACAACAACTGGGAGTACATTGAAGGTTTTAAGTGAAAATAATATGCTGCTTTCACTTATGAGGGGAAGTGAAATGGATTTTCAAGCCATTTAATCATTTTCACTCGACTATAGAGTGTTTTACTGGGTTGTGGTAGAAAACCTGTGGCTGAGTTTGCCATCCCTTTCTAGAGTTTCTCTTTCATTCCCTTCTTTCCCTCCCTTTTTCTACAGGGGTCGCACACAGAGCTTTTGAGAATGATGTAGATGCTCTGCTCAATCTCAGGGAGTTTTTTAATTACCTACCTCTCAGTAATCGTGATCCAGCCCCAGTTCGCAAATGCCATGATCCTAGGTAAGTGAGGGGCTTGCATGTAATATCTTAAATGTTCTTGTCAGTTTAATAATCTTGCATGTTTCTGACTGCGTGGATACATGAAAATGAGCATCTTGCAGTTAGACTCCTGGTTTTTGCCTTCTTCACTGATGAATTCCCTCTTACAACATGCATATGTGCAATACTTTGTCAAGTTTATTTATTTTTATTATTGTAGGGCTCATCTAGACTACGGGGAACACTCGAAAGAAGATTCGCAAATTCTGCAGGATTTTGCAGAGCTTTCGAAAGTGAAAGTAGTTAAGACATGGCTTTTTTTGGCGAACCCCTCCTTTGTCGAAAAGTCATGTAAACCTCCTTTTTTGAGGAAGAGCGGCTTTTCGACAAAGGGTGCGGGGGTCACTGAAAAAGCCGCATCTTAACTACTTTCACTTTCAAAAAGCTCCTTTTTCGAAAGTGCGATCGGAAGAAAATATGCAAATTCCCGGGGAATTTGCATATCTTCTTTTGACCGTTCCCCGTAGTCTAGATGAGCCCATATTGTCTAAGGGTCCTCGTCAGGATCAGGACCCTTTGTGCTAGGCTCAGATTATGCAAAGGGTCAGTCCTTGCCCTGAAGGACAGACAATCCAGTTTACCATGTGCTGCCTAATCATACTCATCAAGTTATGTTTTGTAGACAGCATGGCAGAGGTGTGTCTTAAGGAGGATAAGGAAGTGGCTGCTTGAATTTTATCAAGGAGTTTTTCTTGGGCATAAGGGCAACCTGAATACAGTGTGGAGCTGTTTATGATAGAAGGTGGTGGTACAGGATGGGAACACTGGTGGAATAAAGGCAGGAGTTGATGTTGCTACAAGTTAGATTAGCTATGGAGTGTGAGGCTGGGTTAGGAAGGGCCCTTACAGGTAAAAACAAGAAGCTTGTATTTGATGTGGAGGTGACGGGAGAACCAACCGAGGGACTTGGAGGTGGCCGATGGGGTCATAGCAGTGAGCAAAGACAATGATTTCAGCACCACACATTATTTATGACGTATATGTAGTTCAATAAAATGGTGCTTCATGGCATATTGGAGCAGCCTGTAGGGAGTGTGCTCTCCCACTGAGTGTCCAGGAGAGCAATCATCATCAGATAGTTTTGGCTTCTACTCCGTGCTCGTGGGTAGGAGGCCAGAGTTGTGGCTTGTGAGGAGAGGTGATATCAGCAGCACAAAGGCCCAGTGCATATAGCTTTGTAGTTTCACTGGTTCTGCATTGATACCTTTGGTTATTTGGGCACTTGCAAAAAATGTTTTGTTAGCTCTTTGTTTAGGAATTATGAGCAGTTTTGTAAACCATTGTCCCAAAGCTACCAGAAATACGGTATTAACCGGTCATTGTTTAGATTCATCCTGTGTTCCTGTTAGGCAGAAATAAGTTACAGAACAGACCTTCTTACCAAGAGACAGACTCTCCTGGATGGTGTGTTTTTTAAACAGGAGAACATTTGTGTCTTTACTAATACTATGGGGCTACGCCCTCTGCTCGCTACGCTTGCCTACCCCCTCTCTAGCCACTTTCGCTTTGTTGAGAGAGCCTGTTAACACGATGATGATGATCTGTCATCTGGCAGGAAACACTTTTTATATAGAGAGAGAGATTAAGAAACCAAGAAAGCCTATTATATTTATTAATATTTCAAGATATTTGTAAGTGTTATTTTTGTAGTCTATCTTTTTCCCATACATGAACTCAGTGAGTAAATTTTCCATGTGAGTAGCATGCCATGTGGGTGTTTTTTAAGAATTTGTCTAATAATGGCCATTTTTTTTCTGAGAGGCTACCAGTAATTAGAGCCCTATGCGGAAACACATTTATATCCATGGACATAAATCAGTATCCATGGAACCACAAGCTTCTCCTGGGAACTGCAGCGATGAAAGGAGCAGAACATGGAGCCACCGCTCCCAAGAGCTAGCTTTTCACCCCTCCCTCCCCCCTCCACACAGGGATCCATTTCTACTAGGAAGAAGTATTACCAAAGAATCTCTGTGTATCAACATTTTGTAGTATTAGGTTATGAACTATATCTCGGGGCTCTAACATTTTGACATCTCCACCATATATGCATAAAATAACCTTTTTGCACCACAATTTCTGCAACATGTCTCTCCATCCATATGGAGAGTGGGTACTTACACCAAGATCTAAAATGTATTTTCTTATATAATGCCACAAAACAACATTGCTGATCCTTTCCCCCTAAATCAAAGCCCATTCCTCCAGGATAATGTGTCTGCCTAAATCCTTGCCCTGTTATAACATATATACAGATATTTTCTTGTCAGGAAAATTTTCAGTAAATACTGATGTGAATTATGAGTTATATTTGTTTCCTGTTAGTCCAGATGATATTTAAATTAGTTTCCTCTATAAAAGAATTTCATTCCAGAGCTGAGAAATACGGGGTTTTGTTCTGTGCTCATGGAAGTCAGAGGCATTGACTATCTCTGATCAGGTCCATAATACCTAGGTTGAAAGTACTCATCCAATGGGAAGAAGGCCAATAAAAATTGATGTTTGTTTACTAAAGGAGTTGTAGTACACAATCCATCAGCCATGAGTATCCCGTTTCTCTTCCACTCTGTATAATTCTCTAGTTCATTGTGTTAAAGTTTGGACTGTAGGCAGAGGCATTGAAAAATAAATATAATACTGTCCAAAACTCAAAGGGAGGCTGTCACCACCATTTGTGGTGGTCTTTCGAGGGGGTCTCAGCCTCTTCTCTCTGAACCTCCTTAGTTTATCCTCAGTCGGGTTCATTATTGGACCTTCAACTCCATTTAAATCTATCAGCTCTTCAGTTGTAGGGCTTGCAGTCTCCCTTAGTGTCCTTGCTATTTTCTTGGTGCTGGGCCGTCACCCCTTTGCTATACCTGGCCTTTCTGCCTCCCTTTCCTTGTCTGTACTCCTTTTTATAGCAGGTATTGTTTTCTCTGTTGATTGCAGCTGTGCGCCTGCCTTCATGATTGGCAGTTCTGGCAGCTGCGTGGGGGTGTGATCAAGCTCCTTGTTTGCAAACAGGAGGAACTCTTCTCCCTTTCTATCTACATGAGGTTTATAGACCCCATTATAGGGGCCCATGCCAAAGGGTGCCTCCAGTTTTCTGGGCGGTGTAATTTTATTAATCCTTGTTAACCTAGAAATATTACCACAATTTGCCTGTCCAATAAAAACTAGTATTTGCCTCGGTTAGAGTACCTCAACCCACTACTGCCTACGTTGTCTGCTTTCATAGTACCTTATACTGTTTGGAGCAGCTGGTCCATTCTGCTTAGTGAGTCTGTGTAAAGTAGCTGCACGCACTCTCAGCTTTTTCTTATATACATTCAAACAGCATCCTCTGAATATCTGCTAGAGTTTTATTATTTGAAGAAGGCTTTGAAACAACATGGGTATCACGGGCTAAACGTTCGTTTTCACAATGGCTGTTCTCTCATGCCAAAAGACTGTTTTTCCTCCAATACTCCAGAGCTCTGTTTATTTCCTTGAGCGACGCTTTGATGTTTCCATTGTACAGATCCTTAAGGTTACTTGAGATTGGATTCCCAAGTACCTTGCAGAATTTTTTACCCATTTACAAAAACATTTTCTGGACAGTTGATGTTTCTGAGACGGTTAAATGTATATGTTATTATTTTAGCTTTAACATGATTTAATCAAACCCAGTTGCATTTTTCAAATTAAGAATTCCTTTAGATGATGATTTTAGGGAAACCTTTAAGTAGACTATTGTAAGAGCCACATGAAAAACTTTACTGTATATTCCTGCCAGTTTTATCCCATTAATAAATGTATTCTTCCTTGTGCAAAAGGCTTTACGGCCAGTGGAGAAAGCCAAAGAGAGGCATCTCACCGCCATATAATTCAGACAGGAAAGATGACAGCCCATAGATTTGCATCACTGCTTTAGGGCTGATATATAGAGGACAGTTACGTGCAACTTTTTCCTCATTGGTGCTTCCCTCCCTCGCACCATCACAATAGTGTTCCAGCCCAACAATTAAGGAGACAGAAATGAAAAGACTTGTCCCCTTTCCCCCAAAACAGGGGCGGGCAAAAGGGCCTCTGCGGGCTGGATCCAGTCCGCCAAGCAAGTTGATCTGGCCTGCAGAGGCCCTGCCACTCCCCCTGCCCCCAGGCCAATTAGGGCCTGGGGGCAGGGGCGGAAGCGCACAGAGTCTCCTCCTGCCCTGTGAGGGGTGCAGTGCTTCTAAGTACTGCACACTCCTTGCAGGCCGGGGGGCAGGGTGGGAGGAGACTTTGCAATGCTCCCCCTGTCTCCAGGCCAATCAGGGCTTGGGGTTGGAGAGAGCACATGAAGTCTCCTCCTGCCCTGAAGGGGGTTCAGCACTTAAAAGTCAACTGCCAGCTGCTGCTCAGCTGGCAGTTGACTCTAAGTGCAGCGCTCCCTTGCAGGGCAGGGGCAGGGAACATGAGACTTCACGTGTTCCCCCTCCTCAGGCCCTGATTGACCTGGGGGGAGCATGCGAAGTCTCCTCCCACCGCCAGGGGCATGAGTGCCTAGAGGGAACTGCCAGCAGTTTGGAACAGCTGGTGGTTCTCTCTGAGGGGGGCAAAAACTTTGCTGCTCTCCCACCCCCAGACCAATCAGGGTCTGTGTTTGGGGAAGCACAGAATATCCTGGCCCCGCCCCTTCCAGGGCAGCCCAGGGCCACTTCAAAAATTTGTGAAGTGGCTCCCAGTCAAAAATGATTGCTCACCCCTTCCCTAAAACATCTCCTGCTGCTGTTTCTTCCCCCTTAACACTTCCCAGGCCAGAATATTCTCTGTCTCCTCCCCATCCCACTGTCTCTTTGTAGCTCCTGTGTTACAGTGGCCAGTAGAGTCTGCAGCAGGCGGAAGATGTACAGATCCTGCAATCCTCCAAGAGGCCCCCTCTTTCCATACAGAAGACATGCACTTGTAACTCCTCCCATTGTATAGAAATTAATCTGATTTTGTGATTGTAGATGTCATTTTTAATTACTTTGCATTTTATTTGTCTGAAGTAACCGCTTGGTTCCTGAGCTGGACACAGTTGTCCCAATGGAGTCTACTAAAGCCTATGATATGGTGGACATTGTACATTCGGTAAGACTTCTGTTCTTAAAGAAAAGTATTTATGTGACAAATTATGAAATGGCTCAAAATGCTGGAAGCAGACTAGCAGAATGCCACAGGAGGCCCACTTACAGTGAACTCTCTCTTCACAGTAGCCATTCAGATAATTCTTTCTCTATGCATTGATCATAAACCCAGGGGAAATAAAACTGCAAAAATAAGCATTCTGGTGTATGAATGGAATATCAGATTTAGGATTTATCTTTAGGACTCATTTTCCTCTTCCAAATGCCCATCAGTCACATAAATGGAAGATAGTATTGTTCACAATTTTTTTTCTTAAAAGGTGGATGAGAAAAAAGCTATAAAAAGCACACCTTAGAGCCCTTCTCATTTTATTTCTTTTAAGTTTTTCAATAATGCTGTGTGTTGTACTGTTTCCCCTAACTAAAAGAGAAACATACTTTATTCGGAGATTCAGATCTATTCATAGAAACTCTTAGCTTTTTGTCTCATATTTTATTTCATACAAAAACTGCAATAAAAAGATTTTATTACGCTTCCGAAGTCAAGTACTCCAAAGTTTGGAAATACCAGAATTAAGGTTGCATGAAATGAAGCACATGTGTCCTGTAGAAAAAAAAATGTGATAATGTAACACAGATCTAACATTAAGATTACTTGAGCAATGTTCATAATAGGATTTTGTAACTTTTTAGTGCTTTAGTTTGCAGTCTTAATGCTATTAACGTATTTTTCACTTTTTTTTTTTTTTGCTTTTTTAACAAAAAAATAAAAATATAATTGTTACAATATCCCCTGCAGGTTATCATTAGGGTTTGAATTTTACACCTTCAGATTCATGGCTCAGCATTCTACTACTTGAGTTAAATGTTAACTGTCAGCAGTAGTATGCTGTTATCCTCTGTGGAACAGCCACAAGGGGATCATGTGCAACACACTGAAGCAATAGGTTACATGTACAATAGCTCAATTGTACTGGCATCCTGGCACGTAGATTTGTCAGGTTTTCTGAGAGGCAGTGTAAAAAAGGAGGTGTGAATTGGCTCTTCCTTATTGAACTACAGTCTGAGATTTGACAGAATTGACTTTGTCCAATATACATCTACCCTGTGAAATAGGCGGTAAGGCTGATATTTGCCTACCTGCTAAAATACAGTTTATGTGCATGGGCATGTTAATATCGGTCTGTGGAAAAGATGAAAACGCAGAAATCATGGTGTAACAGCTCTGTAATTGAATGATATTTTGATAAGAGTAACGATGCATTTTATCTGGCAATTCAGCTCTGTGAAGTTACCTCAGAATAATGCTAGAGGCTTAGTGGGGTCTAGGAGCATGCTCACTGTGGGTGGAATGTTCTGAATATTAAGGCATAAACCTTGTCAAGTTCTGTTCCCAGAGCTAAAAATTAGGTCACCTCTGGGTGAATTATCATGGGGGTAAGCAAAGGGCTTATTCTTCTGCCAAAATTCAAGCACCTGCCCCAAAAGAGGGTTGAGATTTCACAAGTGCCTGTGTGAGTTAGAAAAGTCCAACTAACTTTCAACAGGACTTCTGCTCCTAGGCCAGATACTGTTGAAAATTCTCCCCCCAGGCACAGAGCTGTTTAAAATATGATCCGATATTTTTTGCATTGTTACAACTACCTATCTGTCCTTTACCAGGTCCTCAGAAATAGCTGAACTGCCTTTACTCAAACGGAACAAAATATTCTGAGGCCAGCATCTAGCATGGAAAACTGCAGCCTATATGGGTGGTAGGCAAAGTTATCTTAAACAGCAGAAAACAGGGGGTCATAATGACGTGTTTAGGCGACAATAATACAGGTATAACTATTGCTCCATCTATACTTATGCACACTTACGAACATTTGAACTTGCTTTGCATTTCTGTGGACATCACTTTACAGATCACAGAATGAGAAGCCTGTTCCTAGGATTAAGGGCAGATATGAGGAATTTAGCCCTGATCTCTGAGGAGGTGGGGCACAGAAAGGAATTTGGCTACAAGGGAGGTTTGAAGAAACTTCCTTGCCTGATCCCTTCAGGTGGTAAAAGCAGAGCATGGCTGAGGACTGCTTTTCAGGGAGACTGCTCTGCCGTGTTTTTCTGTCTCAGTTGTATAGATGCCATTGACTTAGTACGTGCTGCTTCTGTGCAAATAAAATTACACTTCAGTTCTGCTCTGTTATGAGCCTCTTACATTCTGTGCAACCCCAGTTACTTTGATGGCATTACACAGGTTGCTTGTATTTGTATAATGTGTATGGGATTACACAGAGAATTATGCACTGATCTTCACTGAAGAAGCAAAATGCTTTGACTTCACTGAGGACTGCAACACACACTAAATATGTAAGGAAAATGGATTGTTTAAAAAAAGTGATGTAAACAACTGTGGCACTTAGAAGTTTCTGTCTTTCACCAACCAATGCTGATCAAAACAAATATATAGATGTGTGTGTGTGTATTACTTCATCCACCTTGTGTGTCTCATTTACTTTTTTTTAACATTTGGAGATCAGTCTTTAATAAAGCACATTCTTCAGATTATTATCAAGTATTTATAAATATCCAAGGTAAGTATTAGTGTGTTGCAGACTAGAAAAGTGCCCTCATTACAGGGGAATCCTTTGAAAGATTTGCTTTGGTGTCATAGAATCACAGGGCTGGAAGAGACCTCAGGAGGTCATCGAGTCCAGCCCCCTGCCCAAAGCAGGACCAACCCCAACTCAATCATACCTGTCAGGGCTTTGTCAAGCCGAGACTTAAAAACCTCTAGGGATGGAGATTCCACCACCTCCTTAGGTAACCCATTCCGGTATTTCACCACCCTCCTAGTGAAATAATTTTTCCTAATATCCAACCTAGACCTCTCCCACTGTAACTTGAGACCATTGCTCCTTGTTCTGCCATCCCTCACTACTGAGAACAGCCTCTCTCCATCCTCTTTGGAACCTCCCTTCAGGAAGTTGAAGGCTGCTATCAAATCCCCCCCTCACTCTTCTCTTCTGCAGACTGACTAAGCCCAAATCCCTCAGCCTCTCCTCGTAGGTCAAGTGCTCCAGCCCCCTAATCATTTTGGTTGCCCTTCGCTGGACCCTCTCCAGTGCGTCCACATCCTTTCTGTAGTGGGGGGCTCAGAATTGGACACAGATGTGGCCTCACTAGTGCCGAATAAAGGGGAATAATCACTTCTCTAGATCTGCTGGCAGTGCTCCTCCTAGTGCACCCTAACATGCCATTAGCCTTCTTGGCTTCAAGGGCACACTCTTAACTCATATCCAGTTTCTCATCCACTGTAATCCCTAGGTCCTTTTCTGCTGAACTGCTTCCTAGCCAGTCAGTCCTCAGCCTGTAACAATGCTTTGGATTCTTCCGTCCCAAGTACAGGACTCTGCACTTGTCCTTGTGGAACCTCATCAAATTACTTTTGTCCCAATCCTCTAATCTATCTAGGTCATTCTGGACCCTATCCCCGCCCTACAACGTATCTACCTCTCCCCCTAGCTTAGTGTCATATGAAAACTTGCTGAGGGTGCAATCCGTCCCCTAATCCAGGTCATTAATGAAGATGTTGAATAAAACTGGCCCTAGAACTGATCCTTGGGGCACTCCACTTGAAACGGGCGGCCAGCCAGACATCGAGCCATTGATCACTACCCATTGGGCCTGACAATCTAGCCAGCTTTCTGTCCACCTTAAAGTCGATTTATCCGATCCATATTTCCTTAACTTGCTGGCAAGAATATTGTGGGAGACTATATCAAAAGCTTTGCTAAAGTCAAGGTATATCTCATCCACTGACTTCCCCATATCCACAGAGCCAGTTACCTCATCATGGAAGCTAATCAGATTGGTCAGGCATGACTTGCCCTTGGTGAATCCATGTTGACTATTCCTGATCACATTCCCCTCTTCCAAGTGCTTCAAAATGGATTTCTTGAGGATCTCCTCCATGATTTTTCCGGGGACTTAAGTAAGGCTGACTGGTCTGTAGTTCCCTGGATTGTCCTTCTTTCTTTTAGCACCCCAGTAGAATATATTCAGAAGTAAATGCAGCATCCAGTATTTATTGATGATTACATTTGTAAAGAAAGAGAATAAAATAGTCTGATTCCTCATCAGTGGGTTTTTTTTCCTGTGTAACACTGATATTGTTAAGTCCCAGAACGACACCATGTGTATCCATATGAGGATTCTGTCTGAATCTCATTCTTACAGATTGTTGATGAGAGGGAATTCTTTGAGATCATGCCCTCCTATGCCAGGAACATCATTGTTGGATTTGCAAGGATGAATGGAAGAACTGTTGGAATAGTGGGTAATCAACCCAAAGTGGCATCAGGTAGGAGCAAGCGGTCTGCTGCTGTATCTCTGCTTAAGGGTGTTTGTAAGCTGGCTGCTGGTTGTGTTTTATTAAACACATTGTGAGGACATATGGCACTGTGGTAACTTGGTGTACTACGAGTGTTTAAAGGTTGGGTCTATGATTCATTTTCCCCATTAAAGTTTAATAGTGGAATGTTTCCAGGTTCTGTGCTAGGGGTAGTATTTTATGTGACAGTGATGTGGCAGAATTTGCAGGTTATGTGCCTAAATAATGTTTGTGTCAAGATTAGTAAAGCCCATGAAAAACTTCAGTGGGATGAGCAACATAGTACAATGGCAGATAAAATTCTATGTTGACCAATGTAAGATGATTTGTATGGTCTGAAATAAAAATTGTTTTCAACTGGTACCACTCAGAAAAAGACACCAGGGGTTTTTTTGGGTCAGCTCAGTGAAAAGCTTTGCTCAGTGCACAGCTAATAATAATAATAATTAATACTAATAAAAAATAATAAATAGAGGACACTACTGAAAAAATTCTATATTTCTACTATAAATCAGTGGTACCTCATCAGATGGAATATGGCGTTTGGTTTTCTAGCCCAACAGACACAGCTGAAAGAGAGAGAGGATTCATAGGCAGGCAGCAAGAAAGACTAGGGACATGGAAAACCTACCATCTGAACTATTTAATTTAGCAAAACGACAAATCTGAGGGATATGAAAAAGGTAAATGAAATAAACAGTATGGGGAGGGCACTTCTAGTCATCTTTTCTTACAGTAAACAAACAAGGAGGCATTTGGTGAAACCAGTAGCCAGCAAATTGAAATCTGATAAATGTAATGCTTTTTCACATAACACAGAAAGAGCCTGTGGAGCTTAATGCCATTATATCCATGTATGATTAATTGAGATCAAGAGCTTAACAGACTTGAGACATTTTGTTGGATAAGCAGCACATCTGGAGTTACCATAGTAAGGGTTCTTTTTAAAAGATGAAAAAATGTGCGAAGGCTATAAATCCTTTTGTTTCAGGGTATAAATTAATCTGTAACTAACAAATGAGTATTAGCCCTTATTTCCCTTGCATATTTCTCTGTAGTCTCTAGAACTAGCCCTAGGTTGCTGTTACTGGATTAGATAAACCTCTATCAGAGCTGGTAGGGGAATTCTTCTGTTATTTTGAAGGGAGTTTTGTTGCTTGTCTTAAATGATGTTGTTTCTATGTGGTGAATTACATTTTTGAGAAAATCAAATGGTCATATGATGACTATTGTTTGTATTTGATCAAGTTGCCCTTGAGAAAAACGAACATTTGCCAAGTTAAATTGCTAACTGTCATACTAGCACTAGTACTAGCAGGTTTTTCTGCTGGTTTCCTTTCAATTTGGTAGTTTTAATTTTGGCAAAGATGTCTAAATGCTCAAGACTGTTTCCATTGGATACCAGTTTAGTATAGATTAAATATAATAAAATATATATTTTTTTAATTGTTTTCTGACATGGAAAAAGAAGGAAAAACTTCTTCAGTGTTTTAGTAAGTAGTAAGGACAGAATGGGAGAGCTGCTCTTAGGAAAGAACCTTGGATAAAGTGATCACCAGTTGATGCAATTTAAATTAAATGGAAGGATCATTAAAACAAGGTCACTATGTTTTTTTATTTCAAAAGGCCAGACTTTGGGAGATTAAGGGAATTAGGCAAAGTCAGCTGGACTGAAGAGCTCAAGGACTTAAATGTGGAGGAGCCTTGGAATTTCTTCAAATCAACTATACAAAAGCTGCCTGAAATTTTCATCAAGAAAGAGGGAAAAACTTAGAGGGAAAGGCTCCAGACTCAGCTGAATGAATAACTACCTAAAAAAGGTTATTAAGAGTTGGCAGAGAGTCTATAAGGAATGCAAAAAGGGATTGATCGGCAAAGAAAGCTACATCACAGGGGGGTTAGAAAATGTGAGAAGTGCTCAGTCAAGCTGAATTATCTTTTGCTCAGGAAATATAAAATAAATTTGTTTTTTAGTTACATAAATAGAGAATAAAGAAGGTTGAGGTTGGGCCGCTATGCAGTGTGAACAGGAAGAAAATAAAACTAGAACCTACATGAATCCTTTGCCTCAGTTTTCAATAACTATGATAATGTGGATGATGTGCATGAATGCAATATGGCTGATGGAAATGAGTGTTTAAAAATGGAAATGACAACATCTGACGTGGAAGAAAAATTTAGAGGTTAATGCACTCAAATTGAGGTGGGGACTCCATAAATTTCCATCCTATAATACTGAAACAACTGGAACATAAGATTGCTGATTCAGTACTAAGAATTTTTAATAAATCAATTATTTGAGGGTAGTGCCATCTGACTGGAGAAAAGCTAGTGTCAGACCTATATTTAAGAAAGGGAAGAAAAGTGATCTGCCAATTTCAGGCATGTAAGTCTGACCTCAGTGGTATACAAGATTTTAGAGCAAATAGTGAAGGAAGGAATAATAAATTCTTACAACTCTAGTATCCCAAAATAGCTGCAGTGTGTAGACGTACCCGGAGTGACTAAGAGCATGAATATGAAGCTGTGAAAAAGGTAAATGTGCGTCTTATGATATATCAGATGAGGCATTTCTAGAGAAAGAGACATATTAATGCCTTGTTAAAAGGCACAGATCAGACCTCATCTGTGCACAACTGTGCTCTCCCATATTCAAGAAAGATATATTTAAAGTGGAATAGATGCAGAGAAGAGCTATTAGGGTGATTAGGGTAACAAAAGGTCTGTCGTCTTAGAGAATGAAAAAGCATGACTTTAGTCTAGCAAAAACAAAAGCTGAAAGGGGATATGATTGCTCTCTATAAACACAATAGAGGGGTAAATGCCAGGGAAGGTGAAGAGCTATGTAAGCTAATGAGCAATGTTCCCACAAGAATAAATGGATATCAACTGGCCAGAACAAATTCAGGCTGGAAATTAGAAGAAGATTTCTAGCCAGAACCTCACTTTTTCTCATAGAACAGCCTCTCAACAGGAGTTGTGCAGGCCAACTACTTAATTAGCTTTGAGAGAGCTGGATAAATGTCTGTGCAGTTGTATGACTGAGTGGCATGTGCAGTGGAGGTTAAGGCTTACTAGTTGTCGGGCTCATTTCTGATTTATATTTTATGTGTCTAAAGCTCAAACTTCAGCTGGTCACCTGCAAAACTCAGGAAAGACTCCCATGTTAGTGTATTCTGGGAGATTTTTATCTCCCTTCTGTGATATACTAGCAGTGACAAGACAGGGCAATGGGACACTACATGGGGTGAGGCTCTCAGGTGGTATCTGGAATCCCTCTGTCAGGTGCTTAGCTGGCTGGTTCTTGCTCACATGCCCAGGATCTAACTCATCCCCATATGTGGTGTGGGGAAGGAATTTTCCTCCGGGTCAAATTGGCAATGACCTTGGGAGAGTTTCACCTTCCTCTCCAGCATGTGGGCACAGCACACTTACCAGAATTATCTGGATATAATTAATGGGCCACTTCACCTGGAATGGTCCCCTTAGCCTATAACGACGTCTGCTAAACTATCAGTTCAGTATTGTATTTAGCTGTGACACTGAGTACTGGTCGCAGACCTGAAGATAAGCTCTGTGTAGGTCGAAAGCTTGTCTCATCAACAGAAGTTAGTGCAATAAAAGGTATTACCTCACCCACCTGGTGTCGCTAATACCCTGGGACTGACATGGCTACAATACTGCAGATATCTGAGGCTTTGTACATTATAGAGAAATACTATGTAATGCTTACAGATAAAATACATGTCACACTTTTAGTGCTAAAACAATGTAGTCTCGTAGCATGCAATAATATCCCATAACATTCAAAGCACCTAAGTCTCTCTGACTACCAGTTGGACTTAGGCACCTAGAATGTTTTCAACTTTTTTATCCATGACCATGAAGTGAAATGAGGGGGAAACATCACTAAGTAGACAAAAAATAGCCCGCCACAACTAAAAATACAGAAACAGGAGTAATTTGGATACAAGGTAATACAGCCAAACGAGCCAGTGAGATCCTGATACTATCCTGAATGCAATATCTGAAGGTTAGAATTTATTAGAACAGTTGTAAAACCCCATGACATATGGTGTCCTCTCTGTTTCTGAACATTAGGGTGTTTGGACATAAATTCTTCTGTGAAGGGAGCCCGCTTTGTTCGATTCTGTGATGCTTTCAATATTCCTCTGATCACTTTTGTGGATGTTCCTGGATTTCTGCCAGGTAGGCCCTCCATGTTTGTAACATGGTGTGATTTGGGGTGGGGAGACAGTTGGGCAAGGATAGTTAATACAGTTTCTCTTTGTTTCTTTTTTTGTTTTTATCTAAAGTCATGTATGTCAGGCTTAGCAATAGGGAGCAGGGTATGCCCATCCCCTGCAAGTGCCAGAGCAGTTACAAAGCCATCATGCTGGGCCCAGCCAAAGAGGGGCTGCCTCCTTGCCATTGCCAGAACCCCAGAAATCCTGCCCTCATTGCAGCTAGAGCAGAAGTTGTTCACACTTCACTTGCTCTGTGTTTCCATATTATTTTGAGATTGAAGTACCTCCAAAAGGGCTCAGTGATAGCGTTGCTGCTCTGAGAGAGATAGTACCTGGAAAGGTGCATCTGAGAGCAAACTTACTGCATCACCTGCTAGTTCTTCTGGGGAGAAAGGGGCAGTGCCTCTTTTGGAGTGGCCAGTGTCCCATGGAGAGCTAAGGGGGAAACTTCTGCGGTGGGAATTCCTGGCTGACCACCTGTGTCAGAACAGCTGTGTTGTCTGCTTCCAGCAGTTCTGTTCCTCAGAGCCCTGATCAAGGTGAGCCTTTCAATCTCTTTCCCCTTTGGGGAGAGGGCCCTTCCCCTGCTGCATACTGTTACCTGGGGATGTGCAGGCTCTTTGAGCTTCAAGCAGTATGTCTCTTGCCAGGAGGCCTCCTGGCCAGCAATAGGCATTCCTGTCACATCTTTTGCTTGGGAGCATCTTGTATCCCACAGAAGTGCTCTGCGCTGCTTTAAGGGCAGGGCAAGAAGAAATCAGGAGCTAACCCTGAGACTCGACGGGGTGTTCCCTCCAACTAGCCTCAGATCCGGCCCAGAAGACACCTCTCCCCTTACCTATCAAATTCAGTGCTGAGCAGTCAGTGCCCACTCAACCGCAGCACTTTTACCTGGGTCTACCTGAGATACGGAGAATATTCATAGCAAATGGAGTAATTCCCACAGTAAGACACCATCTAAAACAGGCAGAAGACAATTGGTCCCCGCAGAAGACAATTTCTGTAGAGACATTGCATTCCATCCTGGGTACGGTTAAGGCTCCAGACATGCTTAGTATTGCTTCTGTACCCAAGTCTCCAGGCTCAGCAGAGAAAAAGTGCTGCAAGCGTAACTCCGTACTGAAACCTTCAGTGCAGCATAAGCAGAACGCTGCATCATTGAAATAGTCCACCTCACAGAGGATGGTAGCCACAGCCTTTTCTTTCCATCTATGTCCCAGTTGGCCTCAGTTTCAGGAAGATGTCATATGGTCTCCGTGGCCCCCTAGGCACCCTCATTGTTACTGTCTACTTTCATCAGCATGGACTTACCTGGAAAGCATATGTCCTCAATATGGACAAAAGAACAGAGCCCTGCTCTTCAAACCTACCCAGTACTGCAAGAATTCAGATTCTCAAGAGATCTGTTTGTTTTGCAGAAGTGTGCATCTCCCTTGTTAGTTGGTACTAATTGGCTACTGGCACCGAGACAAGCATGGTCACCAAGGTGGGACCTTTCCCCTGGTGCCACTTGACTACCCAACACTTTCAGGGTGCTGAGGCTCCCCCTCTTAAAAACAAGGAATTTTCCTTCAAAGTGAATGTTTCGAGGCAGTGCTCCCCAGCACATCAAGGAATTTCCATCCTGATGCTCTGGTGACAAGAAGGGGGAGTTCCACCAAAAACAGGCTGCAGAATCCCATCCAAGTGACTGACAGCCCAGTGCGTTTCAGACCTCTTCATAGTGAGATCTCTGGGCTTCATATCATCAGCAACTTTCCCAGGCCCCTAGACTCTTCTGTGAGGAATGTGGAGGAGATGCTTCCCTGCTCCAGCTCCTCCTCCTCTATGACCTTAGGCACAAAAACCCTGTGAGGACCAGGAGCTTGGGGCAGCTAAGGAGATTACCCCCTGCGATGGGGTGCGAATCACTGTCCTGGCGCTTTCTGCCAGCTGCCGTGGGAATTCGCTCTCCTTGCTAGGGTGCCCTCCTTGGTGGTGCCTCACTGCCATCAGCCAGCTACTGAATCTGCTCTGCCTCCACTGCAGCCCTTCCAATATGCCAGGGGTCAGTACTGCTCTCAGCCCCTTTCTAATTGGCTGTCTCTGGTGCAACCTCCCAAGGGCTGCTTTTAACCCCTTTTCCACCGGTGAGAAGCAGCCACCTCATCACACTCCCCAAACAAATATTTCTTAATTTTCCCTTATGAAGGGGTTATGCCTCCCCTAATGTCTGCAGCTGGTGAGTTCAGACATTTCCAAGAGTTAATGAAGTGCATTGCAGATTCCCTTAAAAGTCCAGCATAAGCACCTAAGCATCCTCCCGTGAACTCCCTCTACCCAAGTTGCTCTGCCTGTGAATGAGGCCCTGTTGGATCTGGCAAGGTCCATCTGGCAGACTTCTCTGATGAGTCTGCAGACGTGTGAATGAGCCAGTAAGAAATATTACATCCCTACATACCTGTTAAAGAAAAAGTTGAGATTCCAGCAAAAGAGACCACCTGTTCCCTAGGCACCGACTCCTGAGCCATCATTATCATCCAAGTGTCCGTTTCAGCAGGTTGGTTGAGGACCCAGAACCATCTCACTGCACTGAGCTGTATACACACCTCTCCTTCCACCCGTCAGAAGTCACCTCTCCCTGTCTTTCCAGAGGGGAGAGAATCACATTGGACAAATGGGTGCTGGAGATTGTAAGACCTGGGCACAGTATCCATTTCATTTTTCCTCCAGTATACCACCCCCCCATCTTGTTTCTCTTCCGGTACCCCTCTCACAAGCACCTATTAAAATGAAAGGTTGATTCACTTCTGTGAATGGGAGCTGTGGATCTATTTTCTATTAAGCACAGAGGGAAAAGATTTTATTCCAACTACTTTCTGGTCCCAAAAAAGAATGGAGGGTGGAGATTGATCTTAAATTTAAAAGTTCTAAACAACTTTGCCAAGCCTCAGGCATTCAGGATGGTGTCTCTTGCAGCTGTATTTCCATCATTAGAACCACAGGATTGATTCCTCAAACTTCAGTGGAGCCCAGGACCTCAGAGTGATGGAGGGAAATTCTTTGCTTGCCTATTAATCTCATTTCTAAGAAAGGGCATGGCAGCAAATCCTCCACTAACAACTGCTTTATGTGGGTAGGTGTGTAGTTAAGGAACAGATTTTTATCGATCGTTTTCACTGTAACTCACCTGCTGCTGACTCTGAATGATGGCTTTGAACTGAAAAACCATACCCTTCTCCATGTCAGAGTCATATGGTTCCAAAAAAGTGAAATTAGTAGATAGTTTGGGGTCTTGTGCTATTCTCAGCTGAATCAAAATTTGCCTCCAAATGGAAATCTTTTAACAATATTTGTATGGTATCGCGATGCCATATAGCTGCTGTTCCCCGTAGTATATGTTCATTGCAGTTCTCCATCTGAGCTTTCCTCACTCCTTTGTCTAGCATGGAGCTCTGGAGAACACTGCTGTACAGTGTAAACAACTGGTGGTGGTAGCTGACCTGCTGGTAGCATCTGGAGACCCCTGCGCAGGTGAATGATTATTTTTTTATAACTTTGTTGAAATGGTTTTTTGGTTCTCATAATTTTTAGGCACAGCTCAGGAGTACGGCGGAATCATACGTCATGGTGCAAAACTACTGTTTGCCTTTGCAGAAGCAACTGTGCCCAAAATTACTGTTATCACCAGAAAGGTAAGGTGGCCTCATTTCTTGGCGTTCTCAGAGTACTCTTGTTCCGCTAGAAGTAATGTTATTCATAGGTAACTTCCTTCTGGACTCCTGTTCTCTCTTGCTTCTTCTCTCATAATGGTTCTTTTTTCAATTTTCAAGCAGCTTATGTTTCTACTTGCCTGTCAGAATATTGCTACACCCCCTCCATGCCCTTTGATGCTAAGCTTCTTCAGGATTCTATCGCTCTCACCTTCATTTCCTCTCTTGGATCTCTTGCAGACAAGCCTGTGTCCCCTCCATATCACTGAACTTCTCTCACTAAGGTCATAAATGACCTAACTCTGGCCAGATCCAGGCTTAGCATACTCTGATCATTTTGTCACTTTAAACAGTTGAGACCTGGAGCTGTGGTGAGTCTGTGTTCTCCTCTTTCCTTCTCTGCTGCTCTGTCATCACCTCCTGGCCTTGCACTTTGTCATTGTCCCTCAGAGCTCTGTCCTTGGTGCCCTTTTCTTCTCCCTTCTATTCCTAATGCTAAGTCTCCATACCTTACAGTCTCTCGTGGATTCAGGTACCATTTTCTTGCTCTTCTTTCTGTGTTCAGCCTCACTTCTTCAACTGCTTATTAGAGACTCTCTTCTGTCGCAACATGGCAAAAACTGAACTTTTTAGTTTTCTCCCTTTCTCCCTGCATTCTCTATTGTTATAAAAAATCCTCTTTCTCCTAAGCTTGCCACCTTGGTATCATTTTGACTCTACCCTATTGCATAATGCATTCCTACTGGTGCTTCTTCCTGGCTAATCTCTCCCTATTCTCTGTCCATATCACTGAGAATCTGCTCCTTTTTCCTCTTCAGATACTCATTTTGGGAGATGCATGCCCGGACTCAAGTGTCCCAGAATGTTCAGAGCTGCATAACCATGAGAGGGTGTGCAGTGTTAAAAATCACAACTGTTCCCTCTTTGTGTGTGCCATCACAAGTGGTCTTGGGACCCCAGCCTTTCTTTTTTCTTGTGCAGTTGTGCTTTAAAAGAAACTTGGTGTATGTTTCTTGTAGTTCACCATTAGTAGTTAAAAAACAAAAAAAGTTTGGTTGACTGGTTCCTGATTATTTGTAACAGCAGACAAAGTGAAAGGCCCAGTCTTCAAACTGTGGGCCTCATGGAGTAAACATGATTTATTTCTCACAAACTGGCACTGTTACAGAGGATGCTCTTTTGCCTGTGCAACATTTACTTTTAGAATAAGGAATAGCTTTAGCTGAGGGGTGGGCAATAATTTTTGACAGGGGGCGACACCAAGATTTTGGAAAGTGGTTGAGGGCCACACTCTTCCAGGATATTAATGGAGGAATTCCGGGGTCTGGGATGGGGGTTGGGTGCAGAAGGGATTGGGGTGCAGGAGGGAGAATGGGGTCTGGGAGGGCGTTTGGGGGAAGGAAGCAGTTGTGACCTAGGGCAGGGGACTGGAATGCAAGATTTTGGAATGTGACCTAGGGTAGGAGGAAATTGTGATCTGGGGCATGAGATTGGGGTGCCAGATCTGGGAGGGGATATGGGTGCAGGAGGGAGCAGAGGGCTTGGGTATGTGGAGGTGGGGCAGAGGGTTGGGGTGTGGGAGGAGCTGGGGTGCCAGAGGCAGCCTCTGGCTGGGAGGTGCTTACCAGCAGAAATCTGAGGCAGATTGCTGCAGACTGCTCGTGGCTCCGCTCCAGATATGAGAAGGAGGAGTTCAGGAGGAAGGGAAATGGCTTTCTACAGTGTCCCTTCTCCCAGCAAAAATTCTCAGCTCCTGTTGGCTAGAAACTAAGAGATTGGCCAATGGGAGATAAGAGATTTTGCTGGGGGGGGGACGGAACAGCATGAGAAGTCTCCCCCCTCCTTCCCCAGCCATCTGAAATGTAGAACAATTGAAGTCTGAGCTGTTCTCTGCCTAAGGGATTCTGTTGAGGCAGCTGCGGGCCAGATCCGGCCCGCAGGCAGCCTCTTGCCCACCCCGGCTTTAGCTGCTGACCCTGTGGAAATTGCATTGCAAGACTGAGACCTCTTAGGTCCAGCATCCAATGCATAAGAACATAAGAATGGCCATACTGGGTCAGACCAAAGGTCCATCTAGACCAGTGTCCTGTCTGCCGACAGTGGCCAGCACCAGGTGCCCCGGAGAGGGTGGACTGAAGACAATGATCAAGTGATTTGTCTCGTGCCATCCGTCTCCAGCCTCTGACAAACAGAGGCCAGGGACACCATTCCTACCCCCTGGCTAATAGCCTTTTATGGACCTAACCTCCATGAATTTATCTAGCTTCTCTTTAAACTGTTATAGTTCTAGCCTTCACAGCCTCCTCTGGCAAGGAGTTCCACAGGTTGACTATGCGCTGTGTGAAGAAAAACTTTCTCTTATTAGTTTTAAACCTGCTACCCATTAATTTCATTTGGTGTCCTCTAGTCCTTATATTATGGGAACTAATGAATAACTTTTCTTTATTCACCCTCTCCACACCACTCATGATTTTATATACCTCTATCATATCCCCCCTCAGTCTCCTCTTTTCCAAACGGAAAAGTCCCAGTCGCTTTAGCCTCTCCTCATATGGTACCTGTTCCAAACCCCTGATCATTTTAGTTGCCCTTTTCTGAATCCTTTCCAAGGCCAAAATATCTTTTTTGAGGTGAGGAGACCACATCTGTACACAGTACTCAAGATGTGGGCGTACCATAGTTTTATACAGGGGCAGTAAGATATTCTGTGTCTTATTTTCTATCCCTTTCTTAATAATTCTTAACAGTCTATTTGCCTTTTTGACTGCCGCAGCACACTGTGTGGACGTTTTCAGAGAACTATACACGATAACTCCAAGATCTCTTTCCTGATTTGTCGTAGCCAAATTAGCCCCCATCATACTGTACGTATAGTTGGGGTTATTTTTTCCAACATGCATTACTTTACATTTATCCACATTAAACTTCATTTGCCATTTTGTTGCCCAGTCACTCAGTTTTGTGAGATCTTTTTGAAGTTCTTCACAGTCTGCTTCTGTCTTGACTATCTTAAACAGTTTAGTATCATCCGCAAACTTTACCACCTCACTGCTTACCCCTTTCTCCAGATCATTTATGAATAAGTTGAACAGGATTGGTCCCAGGACTAACCATTGGGGGACACCACTAGTTACCCCTCTCCATTCTGAAAATTTACCATTTATTCCTACCCTTTGTTTCCTGTCTTTTAACCAGTTCTCAGTCCATGAGAGGACCTTCCCTCTTATCCCATGACAATGTAATTTACACAAGAGCCTTTGGTGAGGGACTTTGTCAAAGGCTTTCTGAAAATCTAAGTATACTATATCTACTGGATCCCCCTTGTCCGCATGTTTGTTAACCCCTTCAAAGAACTCTAATAGATTAGTAAGACATGATTTCCCTTTACAGAAACCATGTTGACTTTTGCCCAACAAATTATGTTCTTCTACATGCCTAACAATTTTATTCTTAACTATTGTTTCGACTAATTTGCCCGGTACTGAAGTTAGACTTACCGGTCTGTAATTGCCGGGATCACCTCTAGAGCCCTTTTTAAATATTGGTGTCATGTTAGCTATCTTCCGGTCAGTAGGTACGGAAGCCGATTTAAGGGATAGATTACAAACCACAGTTAACAGTTCTGCAATTTCCCATTTGAGTTCTTTTAGAACCCTTGGGTGAATGCCATCCGGTCCCGGTGATTTGTTCACATTAAGTTTTTCTATTTGTTCCAAAACCTCCTCTAATGACACTTCAATCCAGGACAGTTCCTCAGATTCATCTCCCACAAAGGACAGTGCAGATTTGGGAATCTCCCTAACATCCTCAGCCGTGAGGACTGATGCAAAGAAATCATTTAGCTTCTCCGCAATGGCTTTATCGTCCTTGATTGCTCCTTTTGTATCTCGATCATCTAGGGGACCCACTGGTTTTTTAGCAGGCTTCCTGCTTCTAATGTACTTAAAAAACATTTTGCTATTGTTTTGAGTTTTTGGCTAGCTGTTCCTCAAAATCTTTTTTTGCTTTTCTTATTAGAGTTTTACACTTAATTTGACAGTGTTTATGTTCCTTTCTATTTACCTCACTGGGATTGGACTTCCATTTCTTGAAAGACGCCTTTTTGTCCCTCACTGCTTCTTTTCCATGGTGGTTAAGCCACGGTGACTCTCTTTTAGGTCTCTTTCTATGTTTTTTAATTTGGGGTATACATTTAAGTTGCGCCTCTATTATGGTGTCTTTAAAAAGTTTCCATGCAACTTGCAGGGATTTGGCTCTCGTCACTGTGCCTTTTAATTTCTGTTTAACTAACCTCCTCATTTTTGTGTAATTCCCCTTTTTGAAATTAAATGCCAGAGTGTTGGACTGCTGAGGTGTTCTTCCCACCACAGGAATGTTAAATGTTATTATATTATGGTCACTATTCCCAAGCGGTCCTGTAATAGTTACCTCCTGGACCTGATCCTGCGCTCCTCTCGGGACTAAATTGAGAATTGCCTCTCCCCTTGTGGATTCCTGTACCAGCTGCTCCAAGAAGCAGTCATTTAAGCCATTGAGAAATTTTATCTCTGCTTCTCTTCCTGAGGTGACATGTACCCAGTCAATATGGGGATAATTGAAATCCCCCATTATTATAGAGTTTTTTTATTTTGGTAGCCTCTCTAATCTCCCTTAACGTTTCAATGTCACTATCGCTGTCCTGGTCAGGTGGTCAATAATATAATATATCCCTACTGCTATATTCTTATTATTGGAGCATGGAATTACTATCCATAGTGATTCTATTGAACATGTTGATTCATTTAAGATTTTTATTTCATTTGATTCTACGTTATCTTTCACATATAGTGCCACTCCGCCACCCACATGGCCTGCTCTATCCTTCCGATATATTTTATATCCTGGTATGATTGTGTCCCACAGACTTTCCTCATTCCACCAGGTTTCTGTGATGCCTATTATATCAATCTCCTCCTTTAATACAAGGTACTCTAGTTCACCCATCTTATTAGTCAGACTTCTAGCATTTGTGTAGAAGCACTTTAAAAATTTGCCACTGTTTATTTGTCTGCCGTTTCTTGATGTATTAGATTCCTTTGTATGTGGTTGTTTGTCTGCTCTGGCCCATGGTTTGTCCTCTCCCTTCCTCTCTTTCTGACTACAGCTTAGAGAATCTCTATCAATGGATTCTCCTCTAAGAGAAGTCTCCGTCCGATTTACATGCTTCTCCGCACCAATCGGCTTTCCCCCATCTCCTAGTTTAAAAACTGCTCTATGGCCTTTTTAATGTTTAGTGCCAGCAGTCTGGTTCCACCCTGGTTTAGGTGGAGCCCATCCTTCCTGTATAGGCTCCCCCTCTCCCAAAAGTGTCCCCAGTTCGTAATAAATCTAAACCCCTCTTCCCTACACCATCGTCTCATCCACTCATTGAGACTCTGAAGCTCTGCCTGCCTACCTGGCCCTGCACGCAGAACTGGAAGCATTTCTGAGAATGCCACCATAGAGGTCCTGGATTTCAGTCTCTTTCCTAGCAACCTAAATTTGGCCTCCAGGATCTCTCTCCTACCCTTTCCTACGTCATTGGTACCTACATGTACCACGACCACCAGCTCCTCCCCAGCGCTGCACATAAGCCTATCTAGATGCCTTGAGAGATCCGCAACCTTCGCACCAGGCAGACAAGTGACCATACGGTTCTCCCGGTCATCACAAACCCAACTATCTATGTTTCTAACGATCGAATCACCCACTACTAACACCTGCCTCTTCCTAACAACTGGCGTTCCCTCCCCCTCAGAGGTATCCCTAGTGCAAGAGGATACCGCAACATCCTCTGGAAGGAGGGTCCCAACTATGGGATGGTTTCCCTCTGTTCCCATTGAATGCTCTGCTCCCCTGAGCCTTTCATCCTCCTTAAGAGCACTGGGGCTCTCAGACTGGAGGTGGGACAGTACTACAGTGTCCCGGAAAGTCTCATCAACATAGCTCTCTGCCTCCTTTAGCTCCTCCAGTTCAGCCACCCTGGCCTCCAAAGCCCGAACTTGGTCTCTGAGGGTCAGGAGCTCCTTGCAACAGGTACACACATACGCCACTCACCCACAGGGCAGGTAATCATACATGTTACACTCGATGCAATAAACAGGCTAGCCCCCTTCTCTGCTGCTGGGCATCTGTCTCCATTTTTCTCATGAATAAGTTTAATTATAAACTGGGCTTCTTTTTAAAATGTCTGGAATATTGATTATTATAAAAGTTATGTTTAAAGAAGGTCAGAAGTCACTAGCACCCTCTAACCTTCCTCTCAAAACTCCCTGTTCGCAAGCTCCCTGGTCGCTGACTCACAGCTTTATAAAGCCCTGGTAGCCCCGCCCCCTGACTAAGGCTCAGCCAATTAACAGAAGCATCTAGATTTCAAACCTTTAGAAACTCACAGCTTCCAGCTGCTGGCCACAGTACACACTCCTTCAAACAAACAAACCAAACTGACAAACACAAGCTCAGCACACAGCAAGTAACTCCCCCACACACAAACACACACTACAGACAGCCACTTACCACAAGGGTTCCGTATTTACTCCTCCTTTACCTGGAGAACTCCCTCTCAAAACTCCCTGTTTGCTGCTCCTGTTCGCAAGCTCCCTGGTCACTGACTCACAGCTTTATAAAGCCCTGGTAGCCCCGCCCCCTGATTAAGGCTCAGCCAATTAACAGAGGCTTCTAGATTTCAAATCTTTAGAAGCTCACAGCAAAATCTGAATAATTGGATGAGGGAATACCAAGAGGCCATGGAAGTACTGTTTGTTCTGCTATCATCTGAAGGGAAGTTCCTTCAAAGAAGACAGATCAAGAAAAACATAAGAAGATGATTGATCTCTCAGATCATTTCTTTGCAGCATTGTGCAGATTCTGCATCCAACTGGCTCTTGAATCATGAGATCTAAACCACTCAGGTCTGCTCTTAACAGGTCTGTGAGAGTGAGGCTACAGGAGAAAAAGCAACCTTGAGCACCCGGGGAGAAAAAGTACATTTCACAAGGACAGCTACTAACCCATGATGGAGCAGAAGAGTTGCCAAAAAGGACTGCCCCAAAAAAGTATATCAGAACCAGGAAGCCCACCAAACAATCAGTGGGATGAGTGGATGATCGAGGTGCTCAAGGAGCACTCAAGGAAGATAGGGCCATTATGGAGATGCTAAATGAATTCTTTGCATCACTTTTCACTGGATAGGGTATGAGGGAGATTCCCAAACTTTAGCCATTCTTTTTAGGTCACAAATCTAAGGAACCTTCCCAGTTTGAGGTGTCAATAAAGGAAACAAATTGATAAATTAAATAGTAATAAGCCACCAGGACTAAGTGTTCTGAAGGAATTCAGATATGAAATTGAAGAACTACTAATTCTTCTTCGGGTAGTGTCCCCGGGGGTGCTCCACTCTAGGTGTCAGGCTCGTCCCGGCACCGCAGGTCGGAGATTCATCAGCCATGGTTCAGCCGGATCATGCATGCGCGGCTGCAGTGCGTGCCCTTTGCACCGTTTGTGAGTCTGCACATGGTCCGGCTCCCGCCAGTTCCTCCTAACTGTTCACAGTCACAGGTGGAGCGAACCCCTTCTCCTCAGTCTGACTGAAAAAATCTGTAAAATTTATAAATAATTAGTTGTTATAGTTTGTCAGCAGTTATATAGTTTTATTCTCATAGTTCGTCATTTTAAAAAATATTTATATATATAGCCTTCGTTACTTAGTTAGTGTATATATATAGTCATTTTATCTTCAAATTTTCAGTTCTTACTTTAAATCACTCGAAATGCCGGGGTCCCCCGGTTTCAAAAAATGCTCGACATGCTGCGACGCAATGCTGGCAGTGGATGGGCACTCAACCTGCATTAAGTGCTTGGGCGAGGGTCATATCCCTCAGAAATACCCGCACTGTTCCAAGCTGATGGTTCGGGCCAGGCGCAATTGCGAGATGCAATTGAAAATGCTCTTATTCAGTAAGGCCTTGCAGCCCACTGAGAGCAAGCCGTCCAGCTCTCCGGCATCCCCAGGAACACCAACAGGCAAAAAGTCATCTCCCTGACACTCATCCTCAGCTCGGAGAAGTGCGGGTGATAAGCCAGGGACATCCGGCTCAGCCATTGGCTGACATGCTCAAAGGTATAAGACAAGCTGCAGCATATCAGAGCCAAGTCCGACCCTACGTAGGAATAGGGAATCGGTACTGGCAGTGGCCGCAATTCCAAGAGCTGACTTGGCACTGGCGCCGACAAAGCTGAAGACAGCGGCACCAATCAGGGCGGCACCGGCATCACAACAGGCATCGGAACCAAACACGGCACCGGCGCTGACAGCAGCAATAAGACCAACATGGAGTCTGGCGGTACCGAGTGCTCCGGCACTGCACGCGGCACCATCACGTAGTGCCTCATCAACATCGAGCTCAGCACCGAGCCCAATGGCACCGAGCTCACTCGATGCACCAGCACCGCAAACAACAGTGCCGCTTCCACCTGCAACTTCGGCACCGGTACAAGACGTACCAGAGCGCTGTAGACAACCTTCTCCGGCACCAGGGAAAGCCAAGCATAAGTCTAGGAGGATAATTACGCCCTCTCCTAGCCCGGAACCGGCTGTCTTCTCTCCACAGCCTCATTCGCCAGCCTCCGGTTTCTCGGTGCCATCACTGCATGAGAGCTGCGCCACATTAACTAGCCAGCAACACAGGCGCTCACCATGATATTCACCATCACCACAGCAATACTGCAGGCGCTTACGCTCCCCATCGTACGCAAGGAATAGATCTCGCTCACCTACATCACCCACACCATCATCATGTTCCAGATATCGTCAAGTAGCTCGAAGAAGGTAACTCACCTGAGTATTCCCCAAGGAGGTATTACTACGACCGATATCATCAACATCGTGACTGCCACCATCAACACTGCTATTTGTTAGACTACTCTTGTTCTACATCCCCTCATTACCATCAGTGGCGTTCACATAGCAGTGTCAGGTTACCAACACCACCTCAGCCACCCACAAGATCCCTTAGGAGATGCACCTGTTCCAGTACAACAACCAGAGACAGAAGAGATACCGACATCGGAACACACCCAATTCCAGGTGAAGTCCCCGACTGATCAGTCTTCTTTCTCTCCGGACGATGCGGTCTTTCCTGGTGACTCTTCCCACACAGATGATATTCGGCAATTCCATGACCTGTCTAAGAGAGTGGTGGAGCCGCAAGAAGTGCAACTGGGTGAAGTACAACAGAAGCAACACCGTCTCCTGAAGAATCTGCAATCATCGCAAAAGTCTAGAATGACGTTACCGTTAGACGATGCAATCTTGGAAATCGCAAACGAAATTTGGCAGACACCAGCTTCTTCCCAAGCCATGCATAAGAGGGCGGACAAAAAGTATTTTGTTCCCTCTCAAGGGATGGAATTCTTATTCATGCACCCACAGCCTAATTCGTTGGTTGTTGATGCTGCTCAACAAAGAACCAAGACCCCGCAGTACAAAAATGTCGCCTCCGATACAGAGGCTAAACATTTAGACCTCTTCGGAAGGAAAGTTTATTCGTCTGCCACGCTAACCCTGAGAGTGGCAAATTATGCTGCCTTCCTCTCCAATCATAACTTTGATAATTACACAAAGTTAGTGATGCTCCTAGAACACTTACCTGAGGACAAGCGTCATATATTAAAATCAGTAGTCCAGGAGAGCTATACTGCCTCAAGCGCGGCCTTACAAATTTCCCTCGACATTGCGGACACAGCGGCTCATACCACAGCAACATCTGTGGTAATGCGAAGATCTTCTTGGCTCCAGATGGCTTCGGTGCCCAAGGAACTACAAGCAAAGGTAGAGGATTTGCCATTCGACAGGCAGAGACTGTTTGCCGAAAAGACTGATCAAGTCCTCCACTCAGGCAAGGATTCGAGGACGACTCTGAGGACTCTCAGCATGTACACGCCACCGTACCGCCACAAATATTACACACCGTATTATAAGCAAAGGCCTTTTTCATACTCCACACCCAAATACAGGGAGTATGAACCACGACAGCAGGGGAAACCACGCCAACAGAAACGTCGTCCTCAGATGGGTAGGACGCCCAACTCTCAAAATAACAGGCAGCCAGTTTGATGGTCTGGTCGAGGGACTGCAGACCATTCCCCTGAAATGTCACCCGGAATCACAGAAGCACTTTCACCATCGTCTACGACCGTACCAACACAAGTGGTTTGCCATCACCACTGACCATTCAGTCCAAGAGCTAATAACATCCGGCTACACGATACCACTTCTTTCTCTTCCGCCTACCTCTCCCCCGTCCCTCTTCAGGGACCCATCTCACGAGGCCCTCCTAATGCTGGAGGCTCTACACCTTATACATATTGGGACCATGGAGAGAGTGCCTGAGCAATTTCAGGGTAAAGGATTTTATTCTCATTACTTTCTCACAGAGAGAGAATCAGGGGGATGGAGGCCTATCCTGGACCTTTCAGTCGATACCTACGAAAACACAGGTTCAAGATGGTGACAATAGCTTCTATCATTCCAGCGCTCAACACAGGAGATTGGTTTACATCCCTTGACTTGCAGGACGCTTATTTCCATGTTGACGATACATCCAGCACACAGACGCTTCCTCAGATTTGTCATAGGCACAGAACACTTTCAATACAGAGTCCTTCCATTCGGCCTATCGTCGGTGTCCAGGGTCTTCTTGAAGACACTATCGGTAGTCACCGCTTATCTACGCCGCCAAGATATCATGATATTTCTATACCTGGACGATTGCCTAATCAAGGCACCTACTTACGATCATGCGCTACGGGCCACCAAGATCACGAGAAAGTTATTCACAGCTCTGGGTCTTGTGATCAATGTCCCGAAGTCCTCCTTCACACCGCAAAGGTCTCTCGAGTTCATTGGGGCACGATTAGATTCTACAACAGCAGGGACCTATCTTCCTCTGGACAGATTCCACAAAATACAAAGCCTCATGCAAACTCTTTCCATCAGCCCCAAAGTCCTCATACTTACCTGCTTGTAACTCATGGGGCATATGGCGACCACGACTTACGTGGTACAACAATCGAGGTTGCATCTCAGATGCCTCCAACATTGGATAGTGTCAATCTATTGCCCAGGCAGCCAGGACATTCACAGGCTAGTGGCAGCACCCCCGATAGTGCAACACTCCCTGACATGGGCTGTGTCTAGACTGCATCCCTATGCCGACAGAGGGATGCAAATCAAGCACTTCGGAAGTGCAAATGAGCCTGGGATTTAAATGTCCCGGGCTTCATTTGCATACTCACGTTCCGACGCTGTGCAGATCAGCCTCAGTGTTGAAAGTGAAAGTAAAGTGTAGCCGCGGCTCTGCCGACAGCGAGGAGTTTTTTCAGCAGCTCCTGTACTCCAGTCTTTTATCCCAAAGCACATGCCTCTCGCTATGAAGCCCGACTACATACCTTGGACATGCGTAGAGCGTTGGCTTTCTACCTTGAGAGAACACGTCCCTTCTGATGGTCACAACGTCTGTTGCTATGCATGGATGGATGAACGAACTAAAGGCCAACCCTTAACATTGCAGCGTATTTCTAAACTAATTGTGAAATGCATCGCACAGTGCTACTCATTATGCAATAAGCCCATACCAACCTCAGTGAAGGCTCACTCCGCTAGAGCGACGGCCATGTTGACAGCCTTCCTCAAAGGAGTCCCGTTACAGGATATCCGCTGTGTGGCAACCTGGTCCTCGGACATAACGTTTGCAAAACATTATGCTATCAACGCTCTCGTTCGTGCTTCGCAGTGCTCTCCATGGCACAGAGATCATAATTCCGATCCCACCTCCGTAGACCAGGCTACTGCTCTGTACTCACCTGGAGTGGAGCACCCACAGGGACACTACCCAAAGAAGAAAAGGAAGTTACTCACCTTGTGCAGTAACAACGGTTCTTCGAGGTGTGTCCCCCCGTGGGTGCTCCACAACCTGTCCTCCTCCCCGCTTTGGAGTCTCTTCTTTATGTCTTTCAGGAGTGACTCGATTAGGAGGAATTGGCAGGAGCTGGACTGCGCGCAACTCACAAATGGCATGAAGGGCACGTGATGCCGCCGCGCATGCGCGGTCCGGCTGAACCACAGCTGACGAGTCTCTGACTTGCAGCGCCAGGACGAGCCCAACACCTAGAGTGGAGCACCCCCACGGGTGGACACACCTCCAAGAACCGTCGTTACTGAACAAGGTGAGTAACTTCCTTGTGTGGTTTGTAACCTATCATTTAAATCAGCATCTATATGAGATGATAGTAAGGATAGCTAATGTGAAACCAGTTTTTTTAAAGGTGCCAGAGGTAATCCTAGCAATTGCAGGCCAGTAAGCCTGATTTCAGTATGATGCAAGTTGGCTGAAACTATAGTAAAGAACAGAATTATCAGACATGTAGATAAAATGGAAAAGATATAAAGAAGGGTAGCAAAAATGATTAAGGGGTATGGAATAGTTTCCATATGAGAAGAGATTAAAAAGTCTATGACTTTTCAGTTTGGAAAAGGAGATGACTAAGGGGTTATACGATAACTGTCTATAAAATCACGAATGCTGTGAAGAAAGTGAATATGGAAGTGTTATTTACCTCTTCACGTAACACAAGAAGCAGGGGTCACCCAATGAAATTAATAGGCAGCAGATTTAAATCAAACGAAAGGAAGTGCTTTTTCACACAGTGCACAATCGACATGTGAAACTCATTGCTAGGGGATGTTGTGAAAGCCAAAAATATAGCTGGGTTCAAAAAAGCACAAGGTTAGTTCATGGAAGGTAAGTCCATCAAGCACTATTGTGCAGTGGTCGGAATGTATCCCATGGTCTGGGTGTCCCCAGTCTCTGCTTGCAAGCAGCTGGGAGTAGGTGACAGGATGGATCCACTTGATTATCTGTTCTGTTCATTCTCTCGGAAGCACCTAGCATTGATTGCTGCTTGAAGTCAGGATGCTAGGCTATATGGACCATTGGTCTGATCTAGTGTGGCCATTCTTATGTTCTTATTAGTTCCTGCAAATTATATGCTCTTATTAGTTGCTGCAAATTCAGTTTTGTGGTTTGGCAGCACATTAGTTTCAGATACATTTCTGAACTCCTAAGATGATAACGTTTGGTTTCTCCTTTTTATATTCAGCATTGATTACATTGCTAATAGCAGTAATATAATAATAAAGATGCTAAAATTGGAGGTCTTGATTCTGCACTAAGTGACTCTTTGATAGAACCATAAAGATGAGGCTAGTATCAACTGAATTCTAAACAGGTTCAGTTTTCTTTTCTTATTCTGGTACAGTTTTGCTCAGAAGTACCATTCCCAGCCTGCAACAAAAAAATGTCATTTTCAGAAAGTCATTTTCAGAATGTCTTTGAGTTGAGACCAGCAGGTATGTATTATGGCACTACTGTACTTTCAATACATTAACCCTTTCATGACAAGGAAGGGAGAGGCTTTTGTGATAGACACATGTTTATAAAAAGCATATACTAAAAGAAGTTAATGTTCATGTCATTAAGTTTAGCCACCTCTGTTCCAATTTACTTTAGTTCTTTTGTTAGATAGAGGTCAGCTTTGGCACAGCCTTCCTGTGAAGTTTGCAGCAAAATGCTGAGCAGTTGCAGTCAAAATGGATCAACTTGGGCTCTCGTCAGTGCGTCCTTGTCTCTGGAATGGCAATACTTGCAGAAGGGATTTAATTTGTTGCTGTTGGTGCACTTGTTGGATATCAATGACTTTCTGTCTCTTCCAGGCTTATGGGGGTGCGTATGATGTGATGAGCTCGAAGCATTTACGAGGAGATGTTAATTACGCATGGCCTACAGCAGAGGTTGCAGTAATGGGTGCAAAGGTAAATGCAGGCTGTTTCACTTCTGACTTCTAGCAGCCATAGCTATCTCTGAAGAATCACTCAGGAAGCTTGCTGGGATGAAGACAGCTATGATTTTTCTCTTATGTAGCTTTCTAGTTTTTCCTGTGGTGCTTTCAGGTATTAAATCCTGTGCCTTAAAAAAGAGCCTTTTTCATGATGGATTAATTATTGCAGCCCAGTTTCAGGGCATGTTTGTATGTCTTTCTAGGGTGCTGTCCAGATCATTTTCAGAGGAAAAGAGACAGATGCTGAGGCAGAATATGTGAATAAGTTTGCAAATCCCTTTCCTGCAGCTGTGAGAGGTACCTGAGACTTTGTTCTTTGAGTTCCTTTCTTAAATTCCTTGGTTGAAGTGCTTTGAAAGTCACATTTCACTTGTGTGGTCTGTGGTCACAGGCTAACACTTTGATCAAATATTCAGTTATTCACACAGGGTATTGTAAAGATAAGGGATGTAGAAATAAAAGTGGCACTAATCATTGTTTGAAGATTATTAAAACACTTTTTTTGCCCAATTCCAGCCACAAAACAATCTGAAGGGCTTCTAACACAATTTTTTTGAGGTACTGGTGAGATGTAAGACACAGGGCCATGTCTGAGGTGCTGATAAGCATATTAAAAATGTTCTAAATGTAAGAGACATTTCAAAACCTGTACAATTTCCACAGTATTTTAGAGCGCTCCAAGAGTTGGGGTGGCGTTCAAGGAGGTATGCTGGTCAACTTTAGGAGAAACCAGACTTTGGCCTCAATTTCAGTTTCCCCACCAGACACTACTTCCCCCAGGTGGCAGTCCCGTTTCTCAATCGAAGTCGTCATCTGCCTACTCTATTGATCAGTATATTCATTTGTACCACATCATCATCCTATCAGTAGTACAGCCTGATAGCATGCACATAGGAGGGTGCTCCTGAGAGGGAGTGTATCTGTATCATTATCTACCAACTCACGTTGTATTAATGAATAGTATATAACACATTAATACAACATGAGTTGGTAGATAATGATACAGATACACTTCTCCAGAGTGTCCTCCTTTTTGAAAGTTCAAATATGGTAACCCTGCACAGCAAGATGAATTGTTTTCTGGCTAGTGGATTATCAACAGACGTGCTATGTTGTCACTGCCATGCGTATTGTTGGGAATTGAGCCAGAAAATAAACAGAATTTCACTATCAGATTCCAAGTGGAATTTGCAGAATTGACAGAAAATACATCTCGAGATTTGTAAATTGAACTGACTTGATTTGAACTGTAGGAGACTGTACATATAGAACTGCCCAATGATATTTACAGTTGAGCCCCACTCTAAATCTAAATTTCTTGGCTTTCTAATGTCTGCTTGTTTGATAAAGTTTATTGAAGGCTTTATAAGTTATTGAAACACATTGTCAATTTTAACTACAGTTTAACTCAAATGCTTCTCTTGCAAATTAATTTCTAATTTTACAGTTGCGTGCAGTTCTCTAATACATGAATTGTTAAGTGACTGCATAGTTGTGATGATGCAAAGTAATTACATTTAGATGTATTGTGGTTGGGAGGCAAAAGTGTGTGTGTGTAATTTGTTTTTGGTAAATTGAACAGGATTTGTTGATGATATCATTGAACCTTCTACAACTCGAATCCGTATTTGCCGTGATCTGGAAGTTCTGGCAAGCAAAACACTATCCAATCCCTGGAAGAAGCATGCAAACATTCCACTGTGAATATTAAGGAGAATTAGCTGCAACATGAAGCCACTTTTGAGACATGGGGAAGGTGTTTGGAATATGTATATTATTTGCTTAAGTACTATGTAGCAATACATTTGACAGAATGGTTTTATCTGGTATTACATCATTACTTATAATTAACAGATTCTTTAGTCAGCCAACAGTCCTGAAATTGCTTTCCCCTTTGAAATTGTGAAAAGACCCCAGAGTCTGATCTTCTGGCATGGAGACAGAGAAGGAATATTCCATGGCTTCCTGTTGGCTTTCCTTGGTTATTTAGCACAGATGGAAAGGGCTCCAATAGAGAATTATGGCTTTGGATCCAGTCAGATCTTGGTATAGTTGGAATTTGGGAAGGATGCATCACGTCTGGCTCCTGGCTTGTTGGTTCTCTCCCTGCATTTCAGCAACCATCAGATTTGTTAGGCCAAACTCCTAGGATAATCCCTCTAATGGTGCTGATGGTAGGGTTCTTGAAGCACTGGAAATCATCCTGAATGCAGAGTCCTGAGGAATTTGTTCTTGGGCTCCATGGTTTCATTTCCTCTGATGTTTTCTCCAGAGCAGCTGACTTTACACTCCCACTGAAGCAACACTCTTTGAGTGAGATCACATTCTCACAGGTGGGTGTAATAACACTTGGTGGATAGAAACTTAATTGTTTGTCTAATTAAAGTTGGATCTAATGAAAGGTGTAAAATGCGCTAACGTATCCTGATATTGCTTGATCCATTGTTACTTTTATCACACCTTCCCACTGCTGTTTGTGACAAGAGGCTGACAGAAGGGAAGTTAACATACAACAGTGGAATTTGGTAATGGCTAATTGACAATAAATAAGGTATGCAAATTACTGCACTCGAACATGCAGATTTGTGCATTTGAGATATTTAAATAGCATGAGAGGTGTTTAGCACTTTGTCTATGTGGGACTGGTCCTTGTCCTTGTGACGTGTGATGGTGCAGATTGTCAGGAATTGGAACCTGAAGCAGAACCAGTCTGTGGGCAACCTAACAAGTGCAGCCAGCCTATAGTAGCTGCCTGACTGTTTATACTGCCAGAGCGGTGGGAAGAGCCAGCAGATGGGTAGCAGCTACTCAAAGCATTCACCCACAGCTGTGGTATCTCCTGTACCTATTTGTTCCCAGTCTTGCTTCTTCCTTGTTCCAGCTCTGCTCCAGTCTTCACCTCAGACTTGCCTTGCTTCAAGTACAGATTTTGAACTTGGCTTCAGTTCCTGGCTTTTTTCTAGTCTGGCATTTGACTTTTGACTCTGGTTCTGACCCTTAGCTTCAGTTCTTAGCCTCTGACTCCAGCTCTAACCCAGACCTCTATCTAGTCCTGCTCCAACCACTAGGCACATCTGCCATGTCCTGGTCTGTGACCCAGATGGAGGTACCGTGTGTGAGAATGCTGGCATTGCTTCTGTTGTGTGATGGTTCATTTTTTCATTTTCATGTACTAGGTTCATTTGTTGTAGACTGATGCTGAGAAAATTAAATTGAAGTCTTCAAAGGAGCCACTTGTGCTGGGGAGTGCAGAGCTGTTAGTGCAGGTGAGCTCTTCCTGGTGTGGGAAAAAGAGGGACTAGAACCTGGCATGCTGCACTGCAGCAGAGACTTGATACAGAAACTTTCTGCTTCAGCTGAGAGACCTCAGGGAAAAAAGAATCACCTGCCTTCGTCCTCTTTCGCAGCACTGCCTCACTCAGGATCAGAGTGCTCAGGGCAGTCTTTTGCAGACCTTCCTTTGTTGGCACCAGCAGTTTCATCTATAGAGGAAGCTTCAAAGAAGAGAGGCACCTACAGCAGCCTCGTTACAGGGACCTTTTACAAATACATTTTTAGTTCCAAAAGCTTCTTTTTATCTTCACCATACTTCAGGTTCACTCCAGAACCTCAGTAACCAGTCCTGGAGGTTTCCCTGATCTACGTGCCAGACAAATCCTCAGTTAAAAAAGAAGTCAGGGAACCTGTAATGGTAATGTCTTTGAGCCACATGTCAAATTAAGGATTTTAGTACCACTCAAATCATTCAGTCTCCTGTCATGACTCTGCATTAGAGGTTTCTTCCTCCAAAGTCTCTGATTCCTCTACAGACTCTGACAGAAGGTCCTCTGCAAAAAAAAAAAAAGGAATGGATTGGGGAAAAATAAGTCTGGGGGGGGGCCTATGGAAAAGAACCTCCTAAAAGTCCTGAAGATAATAATTCTAACTTTGCTGCTTGGTTCCCTCCAAACTCTTTCTTCTAATGTCCACAGACATGGTCACATCAGCCCTCATGGCCTCAATAACCACAATTTCAAGTACAAGTTCTCCCACAATATACAGGATTTGTGTCTGAGTCACCTGCTGAAAGCTCTTATAATTTTGATCACTCTACATGTCAAATGCAAGATGCAAGGAACAACAATAGCAGCCCATCAGGACAATCCTTTTGATCCTATACTTCATTCTTCCTCTTTTCCTGATAACCATTTCCCAGATTTCAGCTGATGACTTTAACTCCTTTTAGAAATTATTAAAGTGTCTGGAAAAACTATGAGACGTTCCTTTGGAGATAGTTCAGGAAAAAGCATATAAATGCTTTGACATTCTACAGGTAGCATCCTGAAGCTGGGTTGCATTACCAGTTAATGAAGGGATGCTGGACTCAGTCAAAGATCTCTGTTTCCAATCAATCAGCTTCCATTTCAGCTACTGCAAAATGCACAGATCATAGATATCTGGTGCCATCTAAAAGATTTGTATATTTTTATGCTCATCTGGGTCCATCATCACTAGCTGTTGCTGCAGCAAATGAATGATCAAAAGAGTATGGAAAATCAACCCTCAAGGAGAAACCCCAAGTCAATGGATTTGTTTGGGAACAAAATTTACTCTTCCTAAGTTTTACAGATCAGCATAGCACAACATGATTTTTTGCAGCAGGATAGTGTGTGAGAGTTAAGGACAAGTTATCTTCAGAATCTAGAGGTGAGTTTAAGCTATTTGTGAAGAAGGGCAGCTAACTGCAAAAACCTCTTTTCTAGCTGTATTAAATGAGGTTGATTTGAGTGCTCATTCAGGGCAAGTTTCAACTACAGATTGACCCTCTCTGGTCTGGCACTATCTGGTCTGGCAACATCCGTGGTCATGCTAGCTGCAGATGTCCGGTGGACCCAGGGCTGCAGAGCCCAGCCACCCTGGGGCTGGCCATGGAGTCCCAGTGGCCCCGGAGCAGTGGAGCCATGGTGGTCCCAGGGCAGGTGTGGAGCCCCAGTGGCCCTGGGACAGCCTGCAGAGCTACCGGGGCTGGTTGTGGAGCCGGGAGCAGGGGAGCCCGGCAATCTGCTGACAGACCCCAGGAGCCTGGTATCCATCAGCAGAGGGGCTGACCTCCTCTGGCCTGGCAAACTCCCTCCTTTGGGATCAGTCAGGTCCCGAGATGCTGAAACAGGGAAATCCAACCTATACAAAATTACAACCTAAGTTACATTAACGTACAGCACCACAGAAATTAAACTTTTTTCATGTCCACACTACGCTTCTTTTGTTGGCAGAGAGCATCCTCTCACAGAATGCTTGCACCATTTTAACTGTTAGTATGGGGCATATGGGATGGCTTCTGACAGGCAGTAACAATCAATGCAGGCAGCACATCTACATTGACACTGCATTGACCTAACTACATTGGCTTAAGAACCACACCTTTCATGAGGTGGAGTTATTAAGTTGGTATAGCAGGCAAGTTACATTGGTGGGAGCTGCATTTTAGCGTATACTTACAGAGTTAGGTCTATGTTAGCTGCCTTACATCAGCCTAAATCTGCAGTGTAGATCAGGGCTTAGTGACTACATTTATTCTGATGCAATACTCATCATGCTTAACTGTCAGGTTTACCTAAAGAGGTGCAAGTGATTATAGAATATTTGTCATTCAGTGGTCGGAATCTGTCCTGTGCTAAGGCTGATGACTCTGCATTCATTAAAAGACTTGAGATCCACACTCAGATCATCGGGTTTGTTATGCACCACTTGTTTCAGAAAGAAAGTTTTGTCAGCTATAAGAACACTCAATATCCTGATTCATATTCTCAGTAGCAGAGACCTCCGAAACAATTTGTACAAGGAGAGCTTAATGTAGAAAGAAGACAGCTTCACTACCCTCTTCTGTAAGCAATCAGTTGGATCAGACACAATGACATCAAATTTGACTTGGACTAATCTACAAAGGTGTTGTATACCCTTTACTCCACCCTTTGATTCCCATCTATCTTATTTCCTGGAGACTTGGGTGGCAATCACCACAGATCAATGGGTCCTTCAAGTAACCAGGGCTGATTCTGCAGGTCAGTTTCAATCCCTGCCTCCTTGCTACTCCCCTTCATGGAGCCTTTTCAGGAACCACTCTCATGAGTGCCAGGCATCAGGAGATAGGCAAGCTGATCAAACTTAGAGAAAGAAAAAGAGTGAAAACTTTAGGGATATATTGGAAAAGATTTTTATTCTCCTTATTTCCTCTTATCAAAAAAGAAAGGTGGCTTGGGTCAGATTCTAGGTCTCAGGGACCTGAACAAATTCATCTGATATGTGAAGTTCCACATGGCAACTCTTCCTTTAGTCATCCCTATCCTGGATCCCATGCATTAGTTCATTCCGCTCGACTTACAGGATGCTTACAGACAGTAAATATCTATATTTTATGGCTCTGGGAGTCTGTACCAATTCACTGGGGTGCCTTTCAGAATTTAATCAACACTGAGGGTGTTTACAAAGTGCCGATCAGTAATTGTAGGTGGGCAGTCCATCGTCATAAACAAGGGTTGTACATTCCCCCCCACAGACCAGTCATCTTCATAAGGGTGAAGCCATGCTGCACGCAGTTCAGCATGGCAGGAAAGAAAATAATTCATTTATTTACATCCCTGAATTTGAGTATTAACTTTAAAAAGGGAAAGCTGATTCTGTCACAGTCCACAGAGTGCATTGTTGCTCCCTTCGTCTTGTTAGCAATGTGAGCATTCCTCCTACCAGTTTTCAAACTTTAAAAAAGAAAATCTGTTTGCCTGGAGCAAAGAGCAACCGTGTTACAATGGAGTGGTGTTCCCGGTCATGTTTCACAATGGCTGGTAGGTGAAATTTGTCACATAGAAACCCAGTCTATGATTTCCCTCGCTGGCTATTTCAAAATATGGAGATTTATGAGTAAGAGAAATATCCTCTGACCCAGTAGATGCAACGCATCCCAGTGAAAGAGTGAAGTGTTATGAACCAAACTACCATAACCCTTTGATTCTTTATAAGAGAGCCGGTCCCACTGTATTTTGTTTGTTGTTCTTTGTTTTTTAGATGAACCTAAGGTAAACTTTGGCTGACCCTAGTGCTTTGTGTTAAATTAATAAGCAGGAAAATTTGCTTAATCATCCACTTTGCTTTTACTCTTAGCTGACCTAGTCCTAATGCCTCAAAAGGGATGACCTGTAATTAATATGGGGCAGGTGTTTTCTATTATTAGTGATAGTCTATCAATAGATGCTTTTAGATGATCAGTCACAGAAACCAGATACTGAAAACAGGTTCACAGCCAATAGGTCATTTTTCCTTGATCTCTTTTCTATAAACACCCATGGTATACAAAGGAGTGCCTATTCCTATAGGTTTGTGCTGTCATGGAAAAAATAGTGTAATTAATAAGGGATACTCATAAATGTACTATAATAGATAAAATCAGTAATTGATCAAATGGATAGGGAACACTTGGTATAGTAGATGTGTAGAGCCCTGCAAATCCATGGATATCCACCGACCATTTTTGCAGATGGCTGCAGATCCAAATTTTAAAGCTCTTGTAAATACGCAGGTATTTACTTTATATGAGCAAATCATGTTTACAGGTCACAGATTGGATGTGAAGCTACACAGGGCTCTACATGTGTTCTGTGATCAGTGTAACAGCAAACCATTAAGTGATGTCTTGATTGTTAAGTCATTAAGAACTAAATATGGTGACAGATGCCATTAGCTTATTGATTAGGTTGAGATAAGCCTATCTTTTGACAGCAAAATCAATCCTGGAAAAATGCATGAGTGGATATTCCATGTTCTAAACTAGAATATAAAGGATAAGTTGTTGGAAGATAGAAGTGAACTGAAGTATACTGCTGTCCCTTCTCCAGTTACATACATACATTGGTATGTACATTTCCTTTCTGTATTCTGTAGAGTACTGTATTAAGTATTGATTCACTAGCATACTCAAATAAAGCTTCAGATGAGTTAATTCATGTCTTACTAAATCTGAACATGCGACAGGTGTCAGAGTTTGTAATCTTTTTGTGCCATATAGTACATTTTCTGGGCAGTCATGAGTCTGGCAATTTCCTAATTAATGTTCTTCCAGTTCTCATATATAGCTTTCAGATTCTCACTGTAGCATCTAGTCGTCTTTGGTTTGGCTGAATGTCTGATTATCTCACATCCTGGACACAATTATGTGAAAAATTCTCCCCTGAACAACGTTAAGTTTTGCTAGAATAAGCAGTAATATGCACAGCACTATGTCACAGAAGAGATTCTCCTGCATACATAGCTACCACCACTCATGGAGGTTGTTTTAGTATGTGAACAGGAGAGCTTCTGATGACATAGAGCAGCTATGCAAAAGATCTTACAGTGGTGCAGCTACAACCTCATTAGTGTAGACATGACCAGAGACACTCAGGGATTTACATACAAATAGCCATGAAATTCAACTGTACAGAATACTTTCTAAAAAGTCCTGAAAACACAGACATCATAAAACTAAAGTGTCTCTGAGGACTTTTCAGCTACATACATAATGGACGTAAGTCACTTAAATCTTACTGGATGGTAACTTAGGGTTTGTTAACCCATACAAGGGTATTGCTGACTTTGCTTGCTTACTTTGTGGGAAACATCTCAAGTGACTCCACTTAGGAGTCTTCAGTGAGATAACTGTCCTACCATGAAAATTTCCCATCGTGTACCCAAAGATGTAGGACCTCTCTGGTTGAGTGCATCATAAAGAACATAAGTGCTGCATAGGGGAATGAGTGTAAATATGGTAAGCATGTACAGTACTGAAATTGGGAAATACAGTTGTAACCAATTAGCTCATTTCATCAGCTAGTTATCATTGCGTTATGTAGTGTTAGGGTCAGTTCATATGCTAGTTCATACATAATCAATGTATGCTAAATAGATTTAAGTTACTAGGTCATAGGCTTAAGGATGCTTGACTTGAATGGGTGGTTTAGAAATAACCCTACTCCAGTAATATTGCAAGTTTACTGCAAAAGATGTGCCAATAGGTGATGTTATGAAAAAATTAGATTTCAGAAAAATGCCAGTTATTGTCCAAAATCATGAGACATCCAGTTGAAACATCCTGGAAAGCCCTGCCGTCACTGCAGGGTACATGTTGTACATAGATACTAATGAGAATAAGAGTAACTAAAAACAATCTATGAAAAATGGAACACTCCAATATTCATGGGTTGGAACTACAGATTGGAAAAGAGGGTTGGCATAATGCCATGGGTGTATTAAGAATAACAAGAAAGAAGAGATTGCTGGGTGGGTAAAAGTGGGAAGATCCCCAAGGGATGACCCAACAAGCAATCCCAGCAGGAACCATCCCACTGTCAATGATTGTTTGAGGTCCATCAGACCCTAGAATATCTTTGAGGATGTGAGTATTTACTACATTTTTAATCATTGCATAGATTTTTGTAGGATTTACATATTCATGGACACAACTTTTACTCATTGCTTTCATAAAACTTGTAGTACAAATAAGACTTGTGATTATGTTTGCAGTTACTATCCTTGGACTTTGTGCATTTCTAAATTTGAGAAAAGCACCAGAGGTATTGTTCACTTTGAGCTTGAAACTGTAGCAACAGGAGCTGACCCCTTCTAAAAAAAGAAGGCTACGCAATATAATGCTAGATTGCATGGTTTGCCTAACTGACAAATATAACTGGATTTTTCTTTTTTTCAAAGAACACAGACTGGAATGCAAAATGATGTATTATTGCTTCCATACAATGTACCAGGTCATTAGGTTATTGCAGTAAGATGTTTCCATTGTTATACATTGGGATTGTATCCACTAATGTAGTACTACATAATAAGATTCAAGTACAGCTGTGCAGCTGTGATATAATTTCCTGTATTTTGTGGGTTTTCAATAAATTTAATAGATACAAATGGAACTTCAATGTACGGCTTGATATTCTGAGAACTGCAGTTTAAAAATAAAGGGCTGGTCTGAAGAATGTGTTATATTGGTAATGTATACTCAAAGACTACATCAGGGAATTCACAATATGATTTTCTCTTGTGTACTAGTGAGATATTACACGAGAGTATCTGCATACAATGTTTTGAAAAAATTGTTACAAAATTGTTGACATTATCATTTCCAAAAACACGCACACACACATTAATGGAATCAAAAGGATTGTTAATAATTGACCTCTTGTGTGATGAGATGAAAGAGACTTCTGGAGGAATTGGAGGTGATTTCTTTTAGGTACATATTTTCATAGTTTACGTGTAGTGTTAGGGTGAAATAAATTTTTAATAAATGATACAACAACAATGAAGACAATATGATCCTGACACCTACAAATAAAAATGGAAGCAACACATTCCTGTACTCACTATGTTGACTGGACTCACGGGATTTGAGCATGGAATGCTCATTGAATGTGGACCCAAACAGTAGCATTTAACGTGAAGTTGGTGTTAGCAACTCGGGTCATACTTATCAAAAGTACAGTGTGACTCATGTAAAAGGTGAGCATATGTGCCCTGCCTTCCAGAGGGAACCAGTGAAGACTTCCAAAATCATAAGAAGGATGAATACAACTGCAGAAAGTGTGTATAGTTGGGGTGTTTACAGAACATGTATAATTTTCTTAAGGTAAATATCTTGATTTTTTTTAATTATACCATTGAACTACAAATGTGTAATAGAGAAGTTCAATTTTAATGTTCTTTTGAGTAAAGGAAAAATATATTAAACACTTTCTAAAAATGGGCTTTAGATGCTTGATTGTGAAATAATGTTGAAATGAAAAGTAAGCAATTCTTTTTAAATACACCTTCTTATACTAACTTTCAAAATTTGAAAAATACCTTTTTGTGTCCAAATTTCAAAATCGAGATTTCACAATAGTAGCAAATTGTGACAACGCAGTAAAACACAACAAAACCACCCACAAATGTAACTGCTACTAGTAGTAAATCGTGATGTCAGCAGTTGTTGATATTAAATCAGGAAGGGGGCTGTGCAAGCCAGGCTTTGCAACTATGTGGGCTGGGCTGATTTGAGCTGTGCTGGGGTGTGTTCTCAGCCAGGACAGATGGTGGGGAGGTCTGGCCTTTTCTGTACATAGCCAGGCTGTGCAGGGGTGGGGGCTATGTTGAGCCAGGTGGATATATGTGCTGAATTGTACTGAGCTGTGCTGGATTGGGGTGCAGCATAGCCCAGCTTGGACCAGGCTGGGGGGGCTGTAGTCTACTAAACCAGGATGGAGGTTGGGGCTGTAATATGTTGTATTAACCCAGGTTGTGCGTGAGGTGCATTGGGCTGGACAGAGTGGAGGAGGAGTCTGGGCTGGTCTCCATATTGGGCTGAGCAGGGACTGGGATGTTGAGCAGAGCTGGCCAGGGAAAGTGCTGGGCTGAAGTTTAGGCTTTGCTGGGGAATGTTCGTGTGTGTCCATAATAGACTGTACTAAGCCATGCTGGGTGGGGGCCTGAGCTGAGACCAGCAGTGGTCTGTATTCTGAGCTGTGTAGAGGGCTTTGTTGAGGCTGGCTGGGCATGGGTTCATCATATGGTGTGCTAAGTCAGGCTGAACCGGATGCTGTCAATGCGAGGCTGAGGCAGGTGAGGAGTCAGTGCTGAGGCTGTGCTGGGAATGGAGCTGAAATGAGACAGGCAGGGGTCCATGCTGAGCTGAGCCAGGGTAGGGGAGTGGGTCTGTCCTATGTTGTGCTGAGCCTGGCTGGCTGGGGCTGAGCAGGGCTGCCAACAGGGAGGTTAAAAGTACAGACTGCCCCACAGGTTTTTCACCGCATAAGCAAACTATGAATTCCCCACATTAAATATAGAGAAAAATGAGACAGCTGCAATGAAATTTTATCTTTATTAAGTTGTCATTTGAAATTACTAATATAAAAATAAAAATATGTATATGTTTTCTACTTTTATTAATTGTAACACATTTATAGTGTATAGGGTAAACCGCTCTTGCTTTTACAAATTAGGTAATAAGTTTGAGACAAAGTAGAAGATATTTTGTGTTCTAGAGAGAGGGTGGCCAGTCCAACAAGTCTCCCCTTCACCATGGAAGAACAAAGGTATGTCTTAATTTTAACTCTGGAAAGCTACGCTCCCCACTAGCAACAGAAACTGAAAGGCAAGAGAATTTGAAGAGCAGTGAAGATGGTATGAAAATTGTCTGTGTTTAGAAATAAATTTCAAGTACATCTTGAGATGTAAGATGTTAACTTTAAACTATTTAAAAAATTTAAAAGGCTGGAATTCCTATTATTGAACATTAATTGCAATAGAACAGAAGGGAATGCATATGTTAAGTGGTATTTGTTAACATTAGCAGTCAGATGTTTGAAAATCAGGGCTTTGCTATTACTTTAACAATAAAAGTCTACAATAAATATACAATCTTAATCTTACAAGTACTTGTGATTCTCCTTTTACAACCTCTTACCAAATTTTTCAAGTTCAACACAATACAAATTCTTCACAGGCACAACATCTTTAGGATCACAGCTTGTAATGTGGCAGAACAGCTGTTGTAGGTTGCTGACCAGCCTTCACTAAATGGGGAGCAATACTGACTCACTTGTATGACTGGCCAAGGCTGGGCTACTGCCTAAACTGCCAGACTCTGCCTCCAGGCAGCAAACCCAGGTGGTGCTGTTTTGAAGCTATGCTGTGACACATTTTAACTGTATTTACATACACAGCCATGTGCCACGATGTGAAATCAATGTCAACTTTTGTCATGGCAATGATGCACTATTTTACAAATATATTTGATTTTGTTTATAAGAATATATTTAATAGAAAAATATCACTCCTGTCTAATTTGGCACAACTTTAAAGCCTGGCACCCTAGCTGACAGCCTAGTTTGCCTTTATGGCATCAGGCTGGCTCAAAGAGTTCAGGTCACCAGTAGTGGCAGCTGGGAAACATGCCAGGCCTTTTAAAAATTGCCTGAGCACTTTAAAAGGCAAGGATAGGCGCATGGGCAGAGGGTAGAACCCCCTGGCAGCAGGCTAGTCCCTGAGCTACACTCATCCCAACTCCCCCCGTCAGAGAAGCCCCAACCCTCCCCCAGGCCAGAGGAGCCCCGCACATGCTGCAGGCCTCACTGCCAGGAGACCTAAGTGTGAGAGAGAGAGAGAGAGAGACACACACACACACACACACACACACCCCCCCCGAGAGAGAGAGAAAACCCGGGCCAGCCGCAGCTGTGCCTCTGCTCCCCAGACCTAAGCTGCTATGGGGGGAGCAACTCCTCAAGGGTGCCCCATGCAGGTTTGGGGGCAGCCTCGTAGCAAATGCCAATAGGTTCGGATCTGGGCGGGGGGGGGGGGGCGGCAGGCTCCGAAAAGGGGCGAGGCTCGGCCAGCCAGCCCCTTAGCACAGCCCAGACCCTGGGCCCCACCCCCCGCTGGCCCTCCGAGCCGGGGCTCCGGCCTGCTGCAGTAGCAGGGAGCGGGGGCTGCGACTGGCCAGGGAGTCCGCTGCTGGGACGGGCCCCTGGCTCTGCCCTGGGGCGGGCCTGGGCCGGGCGCGCGGGAGTCAGCCCCTGCTGTGACGGGCCGCGATGGCTTCGAGCGGGCAGGGGCTGTCCCCGGCGCTCCTTGCCAGGGCACGGCCGGGTTCCGCTAGGGGGCGCTGGCCACCGCCCCCACCCCCAGGGCTGGGCCTCTGCTGCGGGGAAGAGCCCCGGCCGGGCCGCGCATGCGCCGTGCGCGGAGCCAGGCGGCAGCGGCGATGGCTCCGCAGTGACGGTTGGCTCTAACGGTTGCTATTGACATTGCGGCGCGCAGCGGATCCTGCCGAGCGCCCAGCGGGGGAAGCTATCGGCCCCGCGCAAGAGGCCGCAGAAGCGGCGCGGTGATGCGGCAGTGGTGAGGCCCGGTGCCTCCGCCCCCTCCCCCGCTGCCGGATCGGGAGCCGCGGCCCGGGCCGCCACCGCCGCCCTACGCTGGGCTCGCGGTCCCGCCCCGCCCCGCGCCCCCATGCGGGGCCCCTGCTAAGCCGCCGGCGGGACTGGCGAGGGCGTGTGGCTGAGAGGAGCAGGCCCGGCGGGCGGGCGGCCCGGCATGGCCCGCAACCTGGAGTAGCGCAGCCGCCGGGCCCGCTGCAGGCGGAGGAGGAGCCTCGCGGCCGCCGGAGGAGCCAGGCCCCGGCCCCGTGACACTGCCGGAGAGGGCCGGGCGGGCCCTGAGGGGCTACGAGCGAGCCCGGCGCAGCGCGGCCCTTCGCCCCGCCCAGCCCCCGCCGGGCAGCGCCGCGGCCTCCGCGCCCGGCTCGGGCCGCCGCGCGGCTCTAGGGGTCCCGCAACCCCGCGGACTTTCGGCCGGCGCGGATTCGCCGCCGCCCTTTCTTCTCACCCCGGAGCCGTGGGCGTCGGAGCGGCTGCGATGAACCCGGTGAATGCCACTGCTCTCTACGTGTCAGCGAGCCGCCTGGTGCTCAACTACGACCCCGGCGACCCCCAGGCCTTCTCCGAGGTCACCAAGCTCCTGCCTTACTTCCGACAGTCCCTCTCCTGCTGTGTTTGCGGTGAGGAGCTTTCTATTGTTCGCTGCACAATGAATTCGGGGCCTTGTGTACCCTTGGGAGCCCACAGCGCTGAAGCCGCCTTGGTTTTACACCCACTTAAATGGGCAATGATCCCGCAAATCTTACCGTTGTTTAACCCCTTTTCCGGAGAGTGGGGCACATCGCTAAGATGTGACACCTGTAGAAGTCTGTATAGCTTCCAATGAAGTTAGACCTTTTTTTCTCCGCCCCCCTTGCCTATTCTCCAACAACTCCAAAATTGCTCACCTCGTGCCTGAATAAATTGGAGAAATGTAGAAAACAACAAGAATGAGCATGCTGGGAACAAAACATGTCTAATTTTTGAGATCTTATAAAATACCCAATAAAGTGTTTACCCCGAAAGTTTCCAAATCAGGTGGAAAACATGCAGATATAGAAACCTTGCCGAGTCAAAAAATTTTAAGTACAGCTTTTGCAAAAAACCTCAGAGCGATATATATAGTAACTTGTAATGGTTGTGCCCTGTGACAGAGAAGCTGAATTAGAACCAAAATGTTTTGACATCAGGCATTGGAACCAAAACATTTAACACGTGGGTGTGCTGTATCTCCCTGCCTACTTGACTTGCAAAACAGTAGATGTGGTAGTGCAGTTCATGCCTTGGCGAGGTGCACTGAATGAGGAGATAGGATGCTGATGGCGATCTTGTGTAGCTGTATTGGGGGCATGCACGAAATGTGGTAGGTTTGTATTGCTAGCTGGGAATGGAGAATACAGTTCTCTGCTGCCTTAAAAAAAAATCTTCTCTCAACTATCTTAAAAGATTTTTGGAGAACATGCAGTACTGGTAAAAAAACCCACATTGGGATGCATAAGGACAATAATACAGAAAGAATGCTTTAAAATCAAAGGTATACTCAGAAATACTCTAGTCATTTATGGTCAATCTACCTCATATAGGATACAGCTGCAAAAGGACTCAACAGTGTATGATAATTATTAGAAATAGTGGGAAATTTTCCATTGACAGAACAGGAAAAATAATTGGGACAGTTTTCTTAGAAACAGAATAAGAGGGGATATGATTAAAAGGTACACTAAATGGTGTAAAAGAAGGCAGATCAGGAACTTTTATTCCTCTTTTCTCATAATGGAAGAGCAAAGGGAATGTCAATTAATTTGAAACAGCAAACTTAAAGTGACAATTTTTTTTCGCATAACAAATAATTACCCCATAGAGCTCAGTGCCATAAGATATCATTGGGGCCAAGAGCTTAACTGGATTTAAAAAAAGAATTTGACATTTATATGGATAACAGAAATATAGCATTACAACAGTAAGGATTAAAATAGAAGAAAAAGACAGGTTGAGCCTCTCTAGTTGTGCACTGTCTGGTCCAGCAATGTCCCTGGTCCAGCATGATTTTAGTTAGCTGGTTGTCCACTTATGGGTATGGCCAAGTTTTCCCATGGTCCCATAAAGTTTGTTTGCAACTACCAGTCCTAGCTCTCAGTGTTCAGTGCTGTTATTTAGCTTTAATTTAACCCTAAATGTCTTCTAAGAGCCCAGTAAGCCATGGAAGTATTGGTAATGCTGCTAGACAATAATGACCTCCTGTGGTTCGGCAAATTCTCTGGTTTGGAACTGGTCAGGTCCCAAGGTGCTGGACTATTTGAAATCCCTCCTGCTTTTGAACAGAAATCTAATTACATTGTTGCCATTTCCTTTACTTAAAAAAAAAATCCTCCACTTAATATCCTCTGTCTCTTAACTACTATCCCATCTTCTTCCTCCCTCTTCAAGACCAAGCTGCTTCATTTATTTTTGTTGCCTTGACTTTCTTTTAACTTTCTCCATGGCCTTCTGTGGTCTTGTTTTCATGCTCTCTGTTCCATCGAGATTGCTCTTTCCTGGATAATCTGTGGGGAAGTTCAAGAGCTGTCTTTTCTTTACCATATTTTTCCTCCTTGCTTTCTCTCTCTTTCACTGTGGTAAATCACTCCACCTATCTATTTGCTTTCCTCCATGGTTATTTTACCTTCTAGACTGCTCCTTCTGTGTTTTGCTTGGCAGTTCCACCTCCTTTATCCTCCTCCTTCCCCCTTGGGATTTCCACAGGCTTCTTCCCTGGGCTCCCTCTTTTTACAGCTCTTCCTTGGATTAATTCATCTACTCTCTTGCCTTAATATACCTTATCCGTAATTATAGCTTCCAAATCTCTCTGTCCTGACTTCTCCCACTTCAGTCTCACTATTATTATTTGTCCTACAGTAGTGCAACTCCCCTCCCCCCCCCATTTTGCTCAGTGTTCACATTGTAAGAGGGAGTCCTTGCCACAGAGAAACTATAAGAGGCCCACCTTGATTCCATAGACACTTAGTCCCATTGAGTAGGAAAGCTTACAATGTACATACATTGTATAAGTCATCAATTTAAACTCAATATGACAAAAAGCAGACTTGCCATCCCGTTTTCTCAACCTACTATTCAAGTCTTCATTCCCTCCTCTACTTCCCTATGGCAGAAAATGTGTGATCTGTTTCTTTGGCCCCTCCAACTTTGGTTTAATTTTCTCATTTACTCCTTGTATCCAGTGTGTTGCTAAAACCTGCTGCTCCTGTACAATATACCCAAAATCGGTGTGTTCCTTTCTATCCCTACCATCATAGCCATTGTCCTTGCCTTAAAGAAAATCTAAAAATGATTAAACAAAACAAAACTGGATTTGATCTGTTTTTGCTGCTTTCGTGTGGTATAGAGATGGCCCGAATTCTCCCAACTGCTCCCGCCATTCCCACCAAACAGATTTTGTTAGTTTTGTTTTGTTCTTTAAATTTAGAAATATATCAGGAATTTTAAATATGATTTTCCCCCTTTCTTTTTCCTGGAAGACCTCAGTGTTTCATGAATATGTACCGGTATCATAAGCATTCATTTCCTTATGGATGAAGTAGAGGCAGGTGGCATTAATGAATGTATAAGAAAGGTGTACTTTCTCCAAGATATTAGTCATTGAAGTTAGATAGGTATTATAAATGACTTAAAAATAACGTTACAGTCGGACTAGTGCCTTTTAAAGGCAATTTTAATGAGATCTAAATGTTTTTGTTTTTTTAAATTAAAAATATCAGGAGAGTAAGTAATGGCCTTCATTTTTTTTTTTAAGCCAATGAGAAAATATGAGGGCTACATTTGAGCTCCTAACTCCAATTAAAGAGCAATGGATATTGGATCTTTAACAAATGCTTCCTTTATCCAAAATCTTAGTAATTGAAGTGAAACAGGAAGTAACAAAAACCAAAGAATTTTAAGCAGTTTACCATGTCTACACACACAAATTGCTGCACTAGTTTCACTAAAATTAATTTTAAAACTCCATGTAATTTAGTTAAGCCTGTGCAAACTCGTATATGGGCTCTGATATAAATTTAAAACTGGTTTATGTAAGGTTTAACTTATTCCTGATCTTGCGCTATACGCGCACACTCTCCTTTTAAGCCTTCCTCTAGTCTAAACCCACATGGTTCCTCAATCCTTCATTTAACTATCAAAGAAAAATGATCCTCTGTATTCCATTTTTTTTAAAATGTAGCTATTAAAATAAGAAATCAGTATGATTCATATGTGATCTCCCTATCCGTTTTCTGGAGTCCGTGTCTGTCTGTTTCCTTATCTCCAGTCTCTCTATTTGTTGATTTTAGACTGTGATTCTGTTCATTTAAGTGGGGCTTTAGGTGGATACAATGTCCCCTTCCATAGAATGTGTTGCCAGATTAGGGCCTTAGTAATAAAGTAATCAGCATCAGGATTTATTTTACAGTGTTGGTGAGGTAGTGTGCAATTCGGATGCAGCAAATAAAATAAAGAACAGTGTATTGTATAGTCTAGTTTTAAAAGTTCCAAGTGATAGGATTTCCCACACTTACATTGGGAGATTATTCTATAGCTTAATACATCTCACCATTGGAAACTTTACTTGAAGTGTGATTTAAATTTCACCTTTTAAAATGCTTAATTATTCTATTGATACCACCCTAAAGATATCTCATGTAGGTCTAAGTTTTTTTTTAAAACAGAATCTGTAAAAGGGCAAGCATATAAAGTGACTGAAATCCATTTTGAGTCATGGTAATGCCTTAAAACAGAAACATCTTTTTTTCCTCACATTCTCTTTATAATACTTTTATGAGGATGAGGGAGGAAAAATTATTCTTAACCTCTGATGATAGGACAAGAAGCAATGGGCTTAAATTGCAGCAAGGGAAGTTTAGGTTGGACATTAGGATAATCTTCCTAAATGTCAGGTTGGTTAAACACTGGAATAAATTGCCTGGGGAGATTGTGGGATCTCCATCATTGGAGATATTTAAGAGTAGGTTAGTCAGACATGTATCAGAGATGATGTAGATCAGAGCTACTCAACATGTGGCCTTGCCACCTGCGGTGTGGTTTGGGCTTATGCTGCAGTTTGAGTTGATATGTGTTTTAGTAGTTACATTCCTGGACTGTTGTGAAGCCAAAACAAAAAAGTAGTCAATATAATGGTCTTCTGTTGATATGTGTTTTAGTAGTTAAATTCCTGGTCTGACATTGCTCATTAAAAGTGCTGTCATATGGGTGGAAATCGGGTAAATATTGCATTTTATTAATATCAGCAGAACGGACTGAAATGGGGCCTGCGTGTTGTAGAGTCTTGCCTTAATCTTTGTATTCATGCCTGTCAGTGTGAAAGAAGCTATTTGCATGCATATGAAACGACATTTAAGATGTGACCCTTAGCATGTGCTGTGAGTATCATTGTGGCCCCAGGGGCTTCCAAAATTGAGTAGCCTTGATCTAGATAGTGCTTAGTCCTGCTGCGAGGGCAGGGCACTGGACTTGATGACATTCTAGTTCTATGATTCTATACTTTTAACAAAGTCTTAGGGCTTGTCCACACTGTGCTGCAGACTGGTCCATGGGGGTATGAATTGGAGGGCGCTTTAAATCACCCTGTGTAAACCAGTCTTGGCAGAAATTTTTAGAGCCACATAGTTGCGGGGTATGATAAATAAAACTCTAACACTGGCCCTGGTTTGTTACACCAGTGCAAATTTTTCTGTATTGATTAACTTAAACCAGTGCAAAGCCCTAATTAAGATACACTGCACCAGTGTAAGTGATTAGAGCAGGGGTTCTCAAAACTTTCATTTCACTGTGACCCTCTTCTGACAACAAAAATTACTATATGACCCTATGATGGGAGACTGCAGCCTGAGTCTGCACAAGCTCTCTCATCCTGGGCAAGGAGATAAAGCCCTGCCGCCATAGGTGGGTGCGCGGGGCTGTAACATGTGCTCTGCCACTCAGGGCTGAGGCCCTCAAAGTTTAGTCCTAGGCCCCAGCCAGCTTAATGCCAGCCCTGGTGACTCACCTTGGGATTCTGACCCATAGTTTGAGAACAGCAGTATTAGAGTAAACTGCATCAGTGCAGGGCCTCTACACTGTGGATTTGCTATAGTGTAATTACACTGATAAAGTTACATGGATGCACATCTGGAATGTAGACATGACCATGCAGCAGCAGTTCCCAACCTGGTTACCACTGTGGGCTGTATATGTGACCCCACAATGTATTATGTGGGCCACATCCAATACTACATATATGATCCTGAGGATGTCACATAGGTTGCAGTTCTGTTCTGAACTGATTGGACTGTAAGCAGGGTGAAAACCACTGCCATACAGTAATATTTACTTTTACAGTGTTGTAATGTGTGTGATGATTTTATAGACAAATGCAAGATGATTCTTCTCCAAAGAGCTTATAATTTGCAAACAAACTAATCCTGGATTTGTATGAAGCTTTGGTGCTTTTTTTAGGTGTTTTGGGGACATGAGTTCTCAGGTATTGTTGCTTTTAAATTATAGTCTGTTTAATATTACAATTCATTCTAAAAACAAAGTTTTGTAAATGTTTATGCAACATATTCTTCCGCTATGGAAAAAGTATGGAAATGTGAAAGGAAAGGTTATAAGTATTTTTTCTACTGCTTTAATATGTATTTTGCTACTATATTTTTCTAACTTTTTTTTTTAAGATTTCCTAAACAATTTGGACCCTTTCAGGGCTCGTTCAGAAGTTCAGTTGACTTTTCAGTATCAGCTTGTCACTAGCAGACAATTGACAGTTCTTACTCTCATTAAAAACTAAATTTGGAAAACTGGAACTTTAAATGTTTATACTAGAAAGTGAGTCAGCATGGCCACAAACTACCACAGAAATAAACTTAAAAAACAACAATGGTCCTGTAGCATCTTAGAGACTAACCAAAAAATATATAGCTAGTATCATGAGCTTTTGTGGGCACAACCCATTTCTTCAGATGTACCCACGAAAGCTCATGATACTATCCATATATTTTTTGGTTTAATCTCTAAGGTGCTACAGGACCACTGCTGTTTTTTAAGATTTTGTAATTATAGACTAGCACGACTGACTCTCTGATACTTTTACCACAGAAATATTAACTTAGCACTTTGCAGGGAGAGTATATGCCAAAGGTGAACTGTAAAAGATTTTTTTAAAGAGCTGGGCATATCCTTTTTACTTTAGGTTATATGAAGAATGCCCAAAATGTTGGTGGTTTATTTTATAGATGTTTTCTGCTTTTTTTAAAACCTTATAAATAACAGGAATGTCAGGTTTGGCTTTCCCTGGTTTTGCTTGATACCTCAGGAATGTTTAGGTTTTGGACACTTAGCTACTATGTTGTGTAGCTATTTGATATAGCTATATGTTTTAGAAATACCGAGAAAAAATGTCATTTTAGTATTTGTCTAAAGTATCTGTGGAGATCATATAGCGGGAAAAGTAATTTTCATGCAGTGTTTGTCTAAGTCATTGGCTCTCAACATTTCCAAACTACTGTATCCTTTGTAGGAGTCTGATTCGTCTTGCTTACCCCAAGTTTCACTTCCCTTAAATAATAGTTATAAAATAAGACATAAAAATACAAAAGTGTCACAGCACACTTACTGAAAAATTGCTTACTTATTTCTACCATATAATTATAAAATAAATCTGTTAAATGTAAGTGCAATATTTATATTCTAAGTCAGTGGTTCTCAAAGTGTGGTCCGTGGACCATTAGTGGTGCACAGCTATTTTGCACATGGGCCACAGGCTTGCCCATACCCTGCAGCATGGAGCCTGTGCTGGCACTCCAACCCTGCCTCTCCCAAGGTTGGAACACCAGCTTCCTGCTGCAGGAGGAGGGGAGGCCTTGTGGGCCAGATCCAGGATGCAGGGGAATGAAGCAGCTCAGTGTTGGCTAGGGCAGCAGTTCCCAACTGCTTGTCCGTGAACCCCTGCTTACTGGGCCACACCCCCAGCTGCTAATGAGCTCTACCCGCTGGGGTTCCCATGCAGCAGCAGGGTGAGTGGCCCAGCAGGCAACAGGATGTGCTGTGGCTGGAGCTGGCACAGCCTCACTGTGGCCCTAGTTCTAGCTCCGGTGGCTGCTACACGGCCCAGCTGGCGGGGCCACGTGATGGGCAGCTGCAACGCTCGCCCAGGGCCAAGTGCTGTGTGGAGCCCAGCACTCATCAGGGCCCATCTTCTGTAGCAGCTGGGCTCCACATGGTGCTTGGCCCCAGCTGAGTGCCATGGCAGCCAAGCTCCACGCAGCGCTTGGCCCCAACTGAGCATCGCAGCAGCCCGGCTCCATGCAGTGATTGGCCCCAGCTGAGCGCTGCAGCTGCGCTCAGCAGGGGCCCAGCAGCCTCGGTAGTCAGCTGGGGCCAAGCGCCATTTGGAGCGTGGCTACTGTGACGCTCAGCAGTGGCCCGGCACACTGCACTCAGCTGGCGGTTGGGAGGCAGCGGCAGGGCTAGGTGAGGGGTCAGGGTTAATGCTAGGAGGTTCTGGGGGAGGCTGACACTGAAGGGCACTGTGACATCCAGGATGGGGAGCGGGCACGGGTGGACTCTAGGGATGGAGCTAGGGGGGCAGGGCGGGGACTGGGGGCTGGCACGGGGGGACCTGAGGGGATTGGGTACAGTGGGGCTCTGGAAACAGGAACCTGGCACTAGGGAACTCTGAGGGCAAGAGGCTGGCATTGGGGGAGGTCTCGGGTCAGTGCCTGGCACTGGCAGGGTAGTGGAGGGTTGAGGGGCTCTAGGGGTTAGGACTGGCTCTGGGGGCTGGGGCTTTTTATACCACAGACCGGCAATCCCATTCACAAACTTTTGGCAGACTGGCAACATTTTATTTGCATATCTGAGTATTCATTATTTGCATAATGAATACGAAAATAAAATGTTCCCGGTCCGCCAAAAGTTTGTGAATGGGTTTGCTGCTCCTCGGTATAAAACAAGTTGGGAACCACTGGGCTAGGGGAGTGGCAGTGCAGGAAACCACTTGCCTGGAGGTTTTCCCCAGTGCTCCCATTGGCCAGAATCCTGGCCAATGGGAGCAGCAGGAGGAACGGAGCTAGGTAAGTGCCCCCCATGACTCTCATGCCTAGACCCCATGCCCCACTCCTGCACCTTCCCTCCTGCCCAGACCCCACACCCCGTTCCTGCACCCTATTTTCCTCCCACACCCCCAACCCACTCCTGCACCCTACCAACTCGCCAGACCCTGCACCTTTATCCTCTCCTGCACCCATTTTGTCGTCATGGGTGGATGGCCGGTGGTCCATGGAAAAATCTGCATGGAGCGGGGTGGGCCATGGGCCTGAGAACCACTGATTTAGGTGTATAGCAGTCATTCTCAAAGTGTGGTCCACAGACCTCTAGTGACCCTTGACCATCTTTCAGGTGAGCCCTGGGCTCAGGGTTTGACCCCCCGGCAGCAGGAAGTGTGTGTTAGTGCTCCAGGCCTGAGGCCCCCTGCAAGATTAGCACGCTAGTGCTGACTTCCTGCTTCTGGGGTGAGCCTTGTGGGACGGATCCAGCTTGCAAGGAAAGGAAGTGGTTCCGTGTGCTGCTGCTCATCTCCCCGCCCCCTTCCCCCTCAATGGCTGGGGCAACAGCAGTGCAGGAAACAGCTTGTCTGGAGGCTTTTCCTGCTGCTCCTATTGGCCAGAATCATGGCTAATGGAAGCAGTGGTGCCTGGGAGTGGCGGGAGGCACGGAGCCCGTTAAGTCCCTCCCATCCCCCTCATGCCCAGACCCTGCACTCCCATTGCCTTCGTGCACTGTTCTCTTGCCGAGATCTCACATCCCCACCCCACTCCTGCACCCTTTCTCCCTCCGGGACCCCCTCAGCTCTCTCCTGCACCCAGCCTTTTGGCCACTCCTGCACCTAACCTCCCCACCAGACTCCCACCCTTAGCCTGCTTCTGCACCCTACCTTCCACCCAGACTCCCACCCTTGCACCCATTTTGTCATCATGGGTGGTTGACTGGTGGTCCGTGGAAAGATCTGAATTGAACCATGAGTCAAAAAGTTTGGGAACTGCTGGTGTGTAGTATATGGAGGGGTATAAACCTGTTGTACAAAAGTTTAGTTTGTACTGACTTTGGTGTTTTTTATGTATGTTGTAAAACTAGGCAAATAGCTAGATGAGAAGATGTGCCCCCTGGAAGATCTCTGTGCCTGTATCGGAGGCAGCAGTGCGGGACGGCAGGCGGCTCCCGGGAAGCCAGTGCACGGGAGGAGCTGACTTGTAAGCCAGTTCCCCATGTGTACCGGCTCCCACCTGCTGGCCCACACAGAGGCAGCAGCATGGGGCAGTGAGCAGTTCCCAATGCATACCAGGAGCTTGTGTGTAACCATGAATGAGCACCCCAGTCCCTTGCTTCATATCACTACTCAAACCCCTGAACTCCTGCCTCAGGTCACAACCCCCTTCTACACCCTGCACTCCTCCTCCAGGTCAGAATCCTCTCCTGCACCTCCCAGACCCTGCACTGTGTTACAACCCTTCCTTCACTGAAACTCTCTCCCAGACTCCACATCCTGTCCTGCACTCCATTCATCTTCCCTGAGCTCCCTTCTGCACCTAACCTCCATCCCAGACCCTGCAACTCCTCCATTAATATCATGGAAGAGTGCTGCCTTTGATTACATACCAAATTCTTGGAGTGGCCCCACGAGCAAAAATTATTGTCCATCCATGGTTCAGAACCAGTTTTAACTGAACTGGTATAACTTTCTTGTGTAGTCCAGATCTGTGTGATATTCAGCAAGAAACACTAAACAAGGCGTTTTCTCCGCTGTGAGGCCCAGGAACTGATTCTTCATTTCAAGGGTTGACTTTAGCTGCAGTTTCTCCAAAAGATCTTCTATGGGAAAGATTTCCTCTTAAAAAGAGGCTAAACCCTACAAAAGTTAACTCTTCCGTCTCCCCTCTACCACCTCTTTCCCATATACCGCCACATAAAGCAACAATATGTACATTTTCTAAATATTACATCTTTCCCCCATTTGCTACATTTGGGGAGATTTTTATAAATTATTCTGGTGATGGTCAGGATAAGGGAGGAAGGAAGGTTGTAATGGAGGGCCATGTATAGGTATCCTGTTCACTCTGCTGGTGACTTACCTCCCTTCAGACATCACTGTTTTTCATCATTGAAAATGGAAGGAAAAAAACAACATATGGCAATAAAAGTATTTGTCAACCTCTGAACCAGTCCAGCGTGCTTTTCAAATGTGAAATGAAACTCTGGGTTCTAGTTCAACAACTATACAACCTTCATTCCACTTGGCCTAGGAAGAATGCTCATAGATGCAGAGTTTTACATCTACACTGAATCACCTTTATTTAATAGGGAGAGCCCAATATCTGTATTCACCTAACTAAGGTCATGTACAGATAGCTGGAGTTCTTTGCATGGATTGCTTCTGCTAATTCTCATCTGTGGGACACTCCACCTTCCATTTCCAGGCACCTGAGAGCCTCGCAACTTTCTAGAAAGTAACACCCATTTGGGAGCCACACAAACATTTTTTCACCACCCTGAAAGTTCAGAGCAGAGGTTACTATATGAGCAGGCCTGCCAACTGGTGAATGGGGCAGATGTCCCAGGAACCAGCAACTCAAAAGGTCCTGGGGCTTCCAGCCAATGCTGCTGCTACTCAGGAGAGGTGACAGCTGGAGCTCTGAGCCCTTTAAATTGCCTCCGGAACGCCACACAGTTAACTAGTTACTCCTTCTCATTCCTAACTGGGACCAAGTCTAGTCAACATATTCATAAATTATCTGGAGAAAGGGGTAAACAGTGAAGTAGCAAAATTTGCAGGTGATATTAAACTGCTCAAGATAGTTAAGTCCCAAGCAGACTGTGAAGAGCTTCAGAAGGATCTCACAAAACTAGATGACTGGGCAATAAAATGGCAGCTGGATTTTAATGTTGATAAATGCAAAGTAATGCATATTTGAAAACAAAATCCCAGTTATATGTATAAAATGATGTGGACTAAATTAGCTGTTACTACTCAAGAGGGAGATCTTGGAGTTACTGTGGATAGTTCTCTAGGAACATCCACTCAGTGTGCAACAGCAGTCAATAAATCAAACAGAATCTTAGGAACCATTAAGAAAAGGATAGAGAATAAGACAGAATATCTTATTGCTTCTGTATAAATCCATGATATGCCCACATCTTGAATACTTTGTGCTGATGTGGTCACCTTATCCTTAAAAAGGTATCTTGGCACTGGAAAAGGTTCAGAAAAGGGCAACAGAAATGGTTAGGAGTAACAGCTGCCATATGAGGAGACATGAAAAAGACTGGGCCTTTTCAGCTTGGAAAAGAAACAACTAAAGAGGGGGGGAATATAATTGAGGTCTATAAAATCATTACTATTGAGAAAGTAAATAAGGAAGTGTTATTTACTTGTTCCTATAACACAGACTAGGGGGTCACCACATGAAATTAATAGGTAGCAGGTTTAAAATAAAAGGAAGTACTACTTCACATAATGCACAATCAGTGTATGGAACTCCTTGCCAGAGGATGTTGTGAAAGCCAGGATTTTAGCAGGGTTCAAAAAAGTGCTAGATAAATTCATGGAGGATAGGTCCAGTATTAACCAAGATGGCTAGGAATGGTGTCTCTAGCTGCTGTTTGTCTGAAGCAGGGCATAGGTGAAGGGGTAGATCACTTGATTATTACATGTTCAGTTCATTCCCTGTGAAGCAATTGGCATTGAGAAGACAGGATATTGGGCTAGATAGCTTATTGGTCGGACCCAGTATATTTACATTTATACTAATGTTTGCTATTGTCAGCCGTCCAATCGCTGCTAACTTCTTTGGTGAAAATTTAAATATTTTGGCCATTGCTGCATTTGATATCCTTGTCTTGCTGTCCTCATTTAGTACAAGGCCTACCCTGTCCCTGATTTTCCTCTTTCTTTGTATGTATTTAGTAAATCTTTTCTTTTTACCCTTTAATTCCCAGTCTTTTTTAACTTCATTTTGTGTCGTGGCCTTTCTGATTTTGTCCCTACATGCTTGTGGTGGTGTATTTTTTTTTATATTCGTCTTTGCAAATTTATAGTGCCCTCTTCTTGTGTGAATTTTTTTTTTTTTAATTTCATGTCATTGAAAATCTGGTTAAGCTATGGGTGACCTGTTCCCATATTTTCTGTCTTTCCATTGCATTAGTAGAGTTTGTTCTTGTGCCCTTATTTATGTCTCTTTTTAAAAAGTGCCTACTCTCCTGAACTTTTTTCTTTAGACTTGCTTTCCAATTCTGAATTGGCTGAGTTTTGCCCACTTGAAGTCTGTTGTCTTTATTCTGCTGTTTTCTCTGCTATCGTTCCTTAGAATCATGGACTTTATCACCTAGGCTGCCTTCTTTCTTCAGCTTCTCAGCTATATCGTCCCTATTTGTCAGAATCAAATCCATTTGCTTTCTTCACCTTCTGTTGTAAATGGTTGTCTCTAGTGTATTCCAAGAACTTGTTTGTAATCTGTGCCCTGATATATTATTTTTCTGATAGGTGTCTGGGTAGTTGAAGTCCCAAGTCACCACCAACTCCTGTGTTTTGGATGAGTTTGTTATTTAAAAAAAATCTCATCAACCTCTTCTTCCATATTAGGTAGTCTATAGACCTTTACCATCACATCACCCTTATTTGTTACCCCTCTTATCCTTACTTGGAGACTTTCAATGGGTTCCCCTCCCCCACTTCTATCTTAACTTCAGTGTAAGTGGATACATCTTCCATATATAAGGCAGCATTTCCTTGGAACAACCTGGGTTGGTGTCTTCAGAGCTACTCAATGCCAACACTAACATGAGCCATCAGATACTAGGCTCTTTGGTTCCAGAAAAAATCCCCTTCAATTGGAGAAGAGGGCTAGCTATATCTTGATTTTCTGTCTTATTCTTCTCAGAACCAATTTGAAACCAGCCCCCAATCTTTCTCTTCTCCCCTCAACGTCACCATCATCAGAGATGGAGATTGAGGACCAGACTCGTGTTCTCCCAACCCAGAATTCTTCCTTACAGTGGTTACCATTACCATTCAGAGTTTTCTTATTACCAGGTGATGAGAAGACAAGAAGGATACAGAGGAACTATTTTATTTATGATAAGCTCCCCACCATGCCTTTACTCCTCCAAGCAAGGCAGTGACTGAGAACCCAGCATCCCCACTTGACAGTTTCAAGGCCTTCCAGGATCTTCTGGCCAGTGTAATTGAGACCCTCAGTGCTGAGCTGACAGAAGTGCAGGAAGAGAATCATAAATTATTTTACATACTGTCATTCCCATAGCAAGGGAACCTAGCCATGTCAATAAATGAGGGCATCCTTGCATAAATCAAGGACCCATGGTTCACCCAACTTCCATCCTTCCAGCATGGAAAGGGGAATATTGGTCCTATCATGTGTTTCAGAAGTGGTTTAAATTGTGGGGGCTTTTTTCTGGAGGAAAAGATACTGCAGCAACATTTGGGAAATGAGCTAGGTCTTCTTAGTACTAATACTAGCTATTCTAAAAAGTGGACTTGATTCAAATGGGTTGTCTAGCTGCCATGTTTTAAATAAACAAGTAATGTGGTTTTGCATTGTTCCTTCAGTCAGTCAGCCCATGGTCTCCATCCCACAAATCTTTCTTGGTTTCTTATCTGGCAGAGTGGGGGTGGGGGAACTCAGCTGATTTATGCAAGCTCCTTAGGAGTGGACTTTTGATCAGTTATTGATTTATCAAATATTTCTCCAGTGGCAGATGCCAGCAAATTATTTATTTGCTAGCCACCTGAGTAAGTATCTGCCAGCCATCAGCTCTTCATGCTGAAAAAATACCAAGTTAGGAAAGAATGCCTTCTCCATTCAGATTGATGATTCCTGTACCTCCTATTCACTGATATTTCTGATTGCAAAGGACCTGTTTTAAGACAGCAGCAAAAGCGTTTTTTCTTCCCTAACCTCAGATTCTCCCTTACTGTTTTTAGCTAAATTCTTGAGATTTTGATTGGTTTAAGCCTCATATTTTAGGACGTATTCTTATTCCTCCTGTGTGTATATTTTTAAAATATTGTCTGGGATTGTCTGTTTAATACCTTTTAAAAACCTGTTGGGTATTGGCCTTATTACTGCCTGTAGTATTTTAATTTTGCTTGTTTTAGTTTGAAAGCTCACGTGAGCTACTTATTCTCAAGAACTAACAAAGAGGATAACATACACTCATCCATAGTTATCTTTAATTCTGCTTCTCTGAATAGCTAAAACAGGACTCGTAGTGTCTTCACTAATTGTGTAGAGAAAAGTTTGAAGTGGTGTGAATTATTCTGATTTATTCGCTTATCCGTTTTTGAGGGTTTTTTCTGTTTTGTCTTTTTAAGGTTGTTTAAGATGAAGAACAATACTCAATATGTTATTTTAGTTTATGTACCTATAAAACATTCTGGGTGATATTGATATACTTTCCTGTTAATACATTGCTGTGTAGCTAGATGGAAGTGATAAATCCTTGCAGTATTGTTCAGAATACTTAGTGGTGGTTATTTATTAATGGTTTCATTTCACGTGATATGCAAGATACATAGTTGTCCTAACATTATGATCACCTTTCTGTAATGCTGCAGGATTTGCCACAGATTTGTGTTCAAGTCCAAATATTAATTTAAGCAAAAACTTAGCTTTCATCTGAAAAGAACTTTGGAAATGTAAAGAGATTATAAATTGATGCACTATTATCTTTCTAAGTCTGTAGACAACCTGAAGGATAGCTGAGCACAAGGCCATTCACCTCAGTGGCTGTTAACTCTGAAATCCAAACATGAAAATTTTCATGTATCAGCTGTTAACTGTCTCACTGCTGATTATTTTAGCAGAAACAGTCATCTATCCCATAACCCCAAACTGTTTTCATGCTCTGAGCTGGCAAAAGCATTTGTCCAGACACTAAAACCTTCAGCTTTCCCCCCAACTTTTGTGATACAGTTCATATTTTGTCTTGGCATATAAAATTCCTTTTCCATTTTCAATATCAAAATATATGTGCGCTCTGTGCTGATTGTATTTTCAGATTTATTTTGTTAAATTTCCAGTTTCTCATCAGAATGATGAAGAATTAAGATCCAGTTTACGCCAGAGTTCAGAGACCTTGATTGTAATGTTTATATTTATAATGTCACTGACACAGTTTCACATGGCAGTAGATTAGGATAATGTTATCTAAATGAAATTACTACAAGGTGGATGCACAACTGGTTGAAAAACTGTTCTCAAAGTGTAGTTATCAGTGGTTGCTGTCAAAATGAGAACACATATATAGTGGGGTCCTGTGTGGCCTGCCCTGAATCCAGTACTATTCAGTATTTTCATTAATGATTTAGATAGTGGGCGGGGGGAGAGCACACACACAAAATTTGCAGATGACAAGACGCTCTGTTAGGGTTTGAGGTGCAGTCCAGACTAGGGATATAATAGTGTAGCTGGTTAAACAATTAACCGATAAATGAAAGTGTTGTTGGTTAATGTTACCGACTGCACACAACCAACTCCCTTCCTCCAACCCCGGCTCTGCCAGTAAATTTTTTAGAGGGCTGGCTAGCAGTCCAGCGCAGTCCTGGCTCGCACTGGGTCCCGGGAGCTACTCCCTGCTGCGGTTCTGTATGAAAAGTAATTAGGACCTGCCAGGATGGCAGCCTGGCTCAGTCCTGGCTTGTGCCAGGTCCTGGGAGCTATCCCCACTGCAGCTCTGTGGTGATACTGCAGAGGCGCAGCAGGGGTAGCTCCTGGGACTGAGTGCAAGCTGGGACTGAGCTGGGATGCCTTCACACCAGCACCTCAACTACTTTTCATGCAGAGCCACAGCAGGAGTAGTTGCCAGACCCAGCACAGGCTTGGGACTGAGTGCTTGCAGTGATCACCCTTATTGATTAATTGTGTAGTCAAAAGAATTTTTGTTGACTACACAATTAACGAATTACATGCTTCTAACATCTCTAAGCCAGACCAGAAAGGGATTGTGTCACCACTTGCCCTGAAAGTTGAGTGCACCACAATGCTTTGCTGCTGCAGCTTCCAATCTGAGACACACATGCCTGTAGACTGGTTGTGAGCATGAAAGTCACACCCTGAGGGCTTGTCTCCATGATAGACATGATAAATTGATCTCAGAGAGCACTTCTGTCGACACCGGTACTGCATCAGGATGAGAAAAGTAGCCGGCGTCAACAGCAAAGCAGCCCCCACAGTTCTTACCGCACGCAAGATGTCATGGTAAGTACGCCAACTTCAGTTATGCTATTTGCGTGGGTGAAGTAACGTAAATTAGATCAACAATGGGGGTTAAAATAGACAAAATCTGAGTGTTGAAGTGCTAGATAGCCCTAGTTCGGCAGCTCTGGTCACAGGAGTCTGACTCAAACTGCACTTTGGTAACCCAGTCTTGGTTATTTCTTGCAGAATGACCTCAGCACACTCGCAGTCCTGAATTTTCCCAGAACCATGTGTTTGTAATATTCAACCTTCTCTTCCGCAGTCCAGAGAAATAAGGTTCTTCCTCAAGTAGTTGTTCTATGGTTGCTTCACTCAAGGTGTGTTTGTGCCTTTGATTGGAGATTTCATATAGCATTCTCTGTTCAGCCTATGTCTGTATGTTGTTCAGTCTCCCGCATTACCCTGTTGTTATATAACACTGCACAGGATAATTACCATCAGTTCCTCAGCTTGAGACAGAGACTTAGCAGCTATCCATGTTGATCTTCCTTCAACTGTGACCCCATAGTTTAGCTTTTTATGATTCTTACTAGTTTTAGGTAGTAGTTGTGGTACTCACTGGCTCCTTTATCAGTAAAAATCACAAGCTATCAGATATTAGTGGTAAAATACAACCACACTAATTTAGGGATGTAAAATGTTAACTGGGAAGCATTAGTCTTACCAGTTAACCTGCTTTAACCATTAACTCTTGGGCTGGTCAACACCCCCATAATCTCCTGCCAGCCAGCTGGCTGGAGCAGCCCCAGTTGCACTGGCCAGTCAGCTGAACCCAACCCCCCCCCCCGTCCCTTTCACCACTTAATAGTTTATATGAAATACTTTAAAATCATTTAAAAGGTTAACTTTTTAAACAATAGTTATATTCCTACACTAATTACATCAAGCTGAACTCCTTTATTGAGCATCTCCCATCAGAACACGTAGAGCAGTTTCAGACAATCATTCCAGAAGGCCAGCTTCTTTCCATAATGTCTCTGTAGAACTCTCTTGACACTGTTGATACTAGCAGTTGTTCTGTGTGCATGCTAGTAGTTATGCGTAGGTCCTCCTAGTGCCAGCTCTCAGGATTTCCGAAGCAGGTCCAGAATATGTTAAGAGGACATAATGGCCATACAGGGTCACACAAAAGGTCCATCTAACCCAGTATCCTGTCTTCTAGCAGTAGCCAAAGCCAGATGGGCCCAAAGGGTATGAACAGAATAGGTAATCATCCTGCCCAAGCCCATTCCCAGCCCTGACATATAGAGGGTAGGAACACCATCCCTGTACATCCTGGTTAATAGTCATTGATGGACTTACCCTCCATTAATGTATCTAGGTTTTGTTGTTTTTTTCTAATCCAGTTAAAGTCCGGGCTTTCACAGCATCCTCTGGCAGGGAGTTCCACAGGTTAACTGTGTGTTGTGTGAAGAAATACTTAATTTGGTTTGTTTTAAACCTTCTGTCTATTAATTCTGTTTTGTGACCCCAGAAGTTCTTGTGTGATAGGAAGGAATAAATACATTTTCCTTATTTACTCTCTCCACACCAGTCATAATTTTATAGACCTCTATCATGTCCCCACTTAGTCATCTCTTTTCCAAGCTGAAAAGACCCAGTCTTATTAATCTCTCCTCTAATGGCAGCCATTACATACCCTTATAATTTTTGTTGCCCTTTTCTGAACCTTTTCTGAGATTTCTCCCTCTATATGTGTCTGTGTGTATTTATGAATATATATATTGAGATGAGGTGACCACATATTCACGCAGTGTTCAAGATGTGGGTGTATCATGGATTTAGAGGCAATATGATATTTTCTGTCATATTATATATCCCACTCTTAATGATTCCCAACATTCTGTTTGCTTTTGTGACTGCTGTTGCACATTGAGTGGACATTTTCAGAGAACTATCCACAGTGAATCCAAGATCTCGCTCTTGAGTGGTAACAGCTTATTTAGATCCTATTATTTCAAAGGTATAGTTGGGATTCTGTTTTCCAGTATGCATTACTTTGCATTCATCAACATTGAATTTCATCTGTCCAGTCACTGAGTTTTGTGAGATCCTTTTGAAGCTATTCGCAGATTGCCGTGGACTTTGCTATCTTGCGCAATTTGATATCAAATTGCTCAAGATAATAAAGTCCACGGCAGATCAAAGGACCTTCTTTTTGATATCTCCAAACAGTTTGCAAAGAGCACAGACAGGTCTGTGAACATAGAAAAGGACTCGAAAGCCACTCTATATTCTCTGAGGATTTATACACCTACTGAAAAACAAAATTTAAAGTCCCAGAAAATACAGAGATCTTGCCCTGCTCAATACTCTAGTTCCCAGAGACCTTATGAAGGCCAATGCAAAAGGCAGAGGTTTTAGAGAGAAAAAACATCTACAGACCAGACTTTGGCCTCTGAGCAACAGTTTTGACTGGGTGGTTAAAATTCTGGGTTGCAAAGTCCGTCATATTGGCTGCAATGCTTTGTCTGCCTTTCTCCATTTGGCTTGCACTTACAGCAAGCTTCAGAGTCTGTCACTATGGACAAGTGGGTTTTGGAGATCATCTCCACAGATACCCCCCCCCCACACACACACACACACACTTTACTTCCCTTCTGCCTTCCAACCCCCTTCCCCATCTCTTTTCAGGTACCCTTCTCAAAAACACTTTCTCAAGAAATAGACTCCCTACTCTTGGGAGCTACAGTACCTGTTCCCATACAAAATGGCAGTAAGGGGTTTTATTCCAAGTACTTCCTGGCTCCAGAAAGGAATGGTGGGTGAAAGCCTATCTTTGACTTAAGGCTACTGAATACCTTTGTGAAGGCACAAAAATTCAAAATGTAATTCTTACAACCATAATTCTGCTACTGGGTTGGTTCTGAGCCTCAGCATGCATATTTTCATATAGCTATCCACTCCTCCCACAGATGGTTTCTATGTTTCACTCTAGCTCAGAATCACTTTCAATACAGGGTGCTCTCTATTGGACCCAAGTATATTTTCAGAACATGTATCAAGAATCTTGTATGAAGCAACATGCAGAATTTTTTATGGCTACCACAGAAGGTCATAAACATCTTTGAACTTTTTCTACAATTGAACAACAATCCCCCTTGCCTCCTGTACAAACACTGGAATTCATGGACACTTATCTCAGTTTGATAGCAGCGATAGTCTGCCTCCGAGTGCACAGATTTGTGGCCTTATCCAGTGTAGTCAACCCAATCTAGATCAGCTTACAGACCTTGGTAAGGAACTATTTGCAGCTGCTAGGCCATGTGATAGCTGGAACTTTTGTTCTAGACCATGCAAGGTTATAAATATATTGCCTTCACAGCTGGGTCTGGGTCAAGGCAGTTTATTCATCAGACAGACCCAGTCTAAACCAGTGTTTCTCAACCAGAAGTATGTGTAGAACTGGGGGTATGCAGGAGTATTCCAGGGGGTATGTCTCATCTTGCTATTTGCCAGGCTTTACAGCCGGCTACATGAAAAGCACTAGCAAAGTCGGTACAAGCTAAAATTTCATACAGTGACTTATTTATATTGCTCTTTTTATATTATACACTGAAATTTAAGTGCAATGTTTATATTCTAATTTATTTTATAATTATATGGTAAAAATGACTAAGTAAGCAAATGTTCAGTAATGGTGTGCAGTAGAAAATTTGGCTGCTTGTGGGATCGTAAACACATTCCACCCTATTTTTACCGCTTTTTGTCTTTAACCAGAAACTTTCAACAAGTTTGTCTCCTTTTTCCAGCTCAGCCCCTGTGCAAAACTGTACATCTGTGACATACAAGGCAACACTTTTTCCTTGCCTGTCCTTCTTGAGCAAGATGTTCCCTTCTGTAGCAACATTCCAGTTGTGTATTTTTCCACCAAGTCTGTGTGATGCCAGTTATATCGTAGTTGTAATTAATTATAAGTATTGATAGTTCTTCCTATTTATTCCCCCTACTTCTTGCATTAGTATATAGACATAGAAGATAGTGATTTGATTTCTACTCTGTTCCTTCTTGTTTCTCCTTTGACCTTATATCATTGCCCATGCTCCCTTCAAATTCTGACCTTTCATCCATTTCTTCATGTTTTTGACTTGCCTTTGAGCTTTTGTTTTCTGAGCTCGTTAACTGTAGCTTAAAACCCCCCTCACTAACTTAACCAGAGTATAACAAGGAGGTGGAAATAAAAGATTGTTGCAATACCAATATTTCTTTTCTTTCACTGTGAGATGAGGAACTATATTAAGAACTTCCCTCTTCTGCGGAAGAGTTTTCTATGAATTCTAGCATAACTGGATCACAATGTTGCAGCAGTTCTTTCTTCCCTACTAGGGGGATGAATTCTGGTTGAATAGATGTTTTGTCATTTCATAAAAAGTTACTTATAGGAACCATATTGCCTCGAGGAGATGAATGTTCAACTTTATTTGACACTGTCTGACGGTGTAGAAATTTTTCAGTTATGGTAATTTTGTGAAGGCATCCATGGGAACATTTATGTCAGCTTTTTATATTTTCAGTGGATATTGTTGCTATGTTTTCTGAAAGAGCTTGTGTGGAGGTCTAGCTTACAACACAAACATACAGTGTATTTATTTGCCATATAAGATGATTTGTCTGTCTGACCAGTAATAACACTTTTGAAATCCAGAGGCCAGAGATGGACTTTGTAATACTTGAGGTTCATGAAGTGTTATCTGTGACTATCAGGCTCCAGATATATCAAAAGTAAATCAGAAGTTTAACATCTCAAAAATGAGCTGTTGGTTTGACTGGTTGCATATTGTCATTGTACTATGTAATTCAATTGAGGAAGGACTTTTTCCGAAAGCTGCTGATGTTCTGAACTTGGTCATTATGAGAGATACACAGTGGGAATGTAAAAGGTTAACCAGTTAATTGGTATGCCTCACCCCTAATGGGTGAGGCTTATCCGTGCAATTAACTGGTAGAGGCTGGAGATGCTCCAGCCCTGTGGGGGCCGCCACATACAGGGGCTGCTTTGGTCAGCCCTTTCCGGCCTGACTCCTGAGAGGTGACTTCACTGCTTCAGCAAAGCCTCCTTCTCAGGAATAGGGCCAGCAGGAGCTGGGGCCCCGTTCCTGGGGAGGCTTTGCTGCGGGCTCTGCAGTATAAAGCTAAGCCATGTAACCATGTAACTGCTAAGTTTTTAATCTTTAATTTTAGCGGTTACAGTTATTTTTTTAAACAACTTTTTACATCCCTAGTATACAGACTGTAGTTATTAATTTATGTCTTTGTGTATATAGAAAACTATGCCCATGATATATGGGCAACTTCAGCTGAAGCAGTTGGGTATGGCGGGACACCTTCCAAATCAGTTGTTTACACAAAACCAACTTCAAATATTCGTATTTTGTCCAGCTCAGGAAAAGACAATAATAGATTGTTAGAGTTAGTGGGAAGATATTGAAATATCCTATGTTGACTCCCTTCCCCCACCCAAGCTCTGAATAACCAAGAATTATCATGCCAAGAGAGAGAGTGTTAAAAAAAAAAAGAAACTTGAAACTTCAGTTGTCATCTAGAAACTGAGGGACAGTCTTTAGGAGGGAAGCTCCCCGTGAACATAGGATCCCCCATATAACTAGCAGTATGCTAATAAACTGGTAAAAGGCAATAGGTAACAGGTAACTTGTATCTTCAAAGTACCTGAGCAGCTAGAAGACACTAGGGATGTGATAGTGTATCCGTTTACAAGGTTAACTGAGGAGCCTGGGTTCATCAGTTAACTTGTGTGGTTACACACAGTTCTGTTCCCTGCACTGCTACCCCTGTATCAGAGGCAGCAGTGCGAGAGCAGGTGGAAGTTGTGTGCACTTGGAGCTGTCTTAAAAGCGGCTCCCCCCACGTACTGGCTCCCGCAGAGCTGCCTGCCCCCTCATGTGTAACCATGTAACCACTGAAAATGTAGTTAAGCAACTGTGTAGCTTAATATTTTCAAATGTGTAGTATGTTAGAAAATGGTGACTGATATATTGCTTGTTTACTATCTTAACTTTTTGCTCATGATTTAGGTCAAGCTGCATTAGGATGGAATTTAAACAAACACACAAAACAGCATATAAAATGTATTTTGGATACATACACTTCAGGGTTTTTTCCATGACTTGGAGCATATTAAATATTCATAATTTTGAGAACTGAGCCAAATGAAACTCAGGGAGAAACTATAAAATAATATTATAGGTTGAAGCTTCTGGTGCAATACATGTTATATCGGAGAGTCAGAGAACCAGGTTCCAAAATCTGTGGTAACTTTGCCAGTCTCTTGCACCCAGTAGCACAGCCCCTATATCCTCTGCCATTAATACAGTGGTGCCTTTTGTCCCATATTTGCAAAGCTTTACCTCAAAAGTGAGTTGTTTTCCCCTTATTCTTTCTTTGCAATAAAGGCTGCTTTTCTATGTAAAGTTTATGATAGAGGCTCATGGATTCAGCTTTTTTAAAAATTTATGTGTTATCAGAGATTATAATAAGTTTAGGCCTTAACATATTTTATATTTAAATTCAGATTTTGTTTTAAACAGATTTATTTAAAAACGAAGATAAATGCGTAATTTAAATAAAATCCATAGATTGTTATCTCCCCTGACTGTTTCAGGGCAGTGTTGCTGCAACCTCCCTCAGTTCTTTTCATTACCTATGGCTGGATTTAGAGCAAGTCATATGGTATTTCCTCAGATGGTTTCTTACTTGTCTTCTGAGATTTTGTTATAAATAGTTTATAGTTAGTTAGTAGTACCCTTAATATAAATTAGGAATAGTTAGGTTAATTAATGATCCTATTGGAATTGTCCTCACCAGAGTTTAAACACTGTCTGTGATGAGAGGTAACTGTTCCCAGTAGCGATCCCACACGTGGTGTTTGTGTCTAGGAGAAGGGCACGTTAAAGAAAAATGCTCATTTGCAAGTCTCTTAAGAAAAGAACACAGGTGCCAAGGAAATTGAGGTTCAAGCAGCACCTTACAGAATGGGCCATGAGGCATGCATTTGCACTGAAGGCACAACTTCGAAGTTGGAAGCAAACTTCAGAGCAAACCAGTGTTCCTCATTCAGATGCTGATTCCTCCCCCAGGAGAAAGAGATCATTCTCCTTTCTCAGGTCTTCTAAGAAAAAGGTGTCACAAAATTGTTTGCAGCCAATCTGGAGGTCAAGGAGAGTCATTCTCCTCTGCTATGAGAAGTGCACATCAGCATTGTGATATTTCAAGTATGCAAGATGGAACTGAGCCATCTACTTGCTCTCTGGTACCAAGGAAGCATCAGCTTGACTCTGTGCCAGTAGTGATAACGTCGTCACTGAGTTTCCATACAACCAGGCAGTATCAGAATTGCTTTCCCCTCTTCCTGATTCCCTCACTGTTCAGGAGCATTCAGTTGCTGGGACTCATTGAGGCACTGCCTGGCACCAACTGGAATCATTGCAGATGTATCCTAGTTGTTGGCTGAACTGATGACTGCAGTTCATACCACATCTTTGGGACTAGTTCCAACTTCAGCATTGGTGCCATCTTTTCTGTCATTACCAAATAAGAGTGCAATGCCCCTGCCCCTCTGCATGCCAACCCCTGTATCTCTCTTGGTGCAGATTGTGTCTTGGATGAAACTGGACATTTGTTCACCCCACGTAAAGTGGTTTCCCCAATACTGTCTGCTGACTTTAGGGGTTCATCAAGATGAAGATCAGGTACATATTACACACCCAGGCATGTGCACACACCCCTTCAAGACATAGTTTAAAGGATAATCAGATAAGTTACCTGAAATATCTAGGGAGGGATTCAAGGCATTCATTGCTGAAGGTCATCTGGTTGCCAAGACTTTGCTGTCAGCTCTAGACATAATGGGTGCAGCTTCCAGAGCTGTCGCATTAGCAGTAACAGGGTGAAGGGCATTGTGGTTGCAGAACTCTAGATAACTGCAGATCCAGCAGAGTGTAGAAGACTGCAATTCAGCATTTTTTATATTCTCTGAGAAAGTGGGTGAGACTTAACATATATTTAAGCCTTAAAGGACTTGTAAGCAGCTCTGCATTCCTTAGGTATTTATATGTCTTTTTGCTGGTCTGCAATAATGCAATACTTTTTGCTGTAATACTACCTCACCAGTATTTCAGATAGACGCTTTATCGGTTAAGATGTCAAGATAACTCCAGAAAGGGGAATAAATCTCACAGGAAAAACCTGCTGGATATAGTTTATCTAAACAGCTTATTGTCCTCCATTTCAAGAAGCAGCCTGTTTGACTAGTATATTAAGAGCAACAAACCAATTCCGAAATCTCAACCCTGTTGCCTCTATTTGGCATAGTTGTAGTTGTGTCGATCCCAGGATATTAGACGTGGTGGGAGGGTTGTAATATATTTTATTGGACCAGCTTCTGTTGGTGAGAGACAGAGAAGCTTTCAAGGCGCATAGAGTTCTTCAGGTCCATGTACTTCAATTTGGCAACAAGCTATCTTGCTTCAATAATGCCTGGAAAACAGTAGCAGTGGACAGATAGAGCCTAAGCAGTATAAGATAGTATTAAACCATATGATTTCTGTCCATCACCACCCCATCCTTCTACCCAGGGTTATTTGATTTAAATCACTCCCAAAAAAATCATTGATTTAAATACAATTTCCCACTGATATTACTTCACATACTTCTTCAAACAGTAATGCAAATCTGAGCACTAAAACATGTTAATTTACAGCTCAGTTTATCATTTTACATCATCTAATAGGGTATACTTTGTTTAATTTTTTTAGATAACTTGATTTTTTTATTAATCTAGGAAATAGTACATAATATTTGTTACGTATATCATGCTGCAGATGAGGCAGTAGTATATTAGGAATAGTAAGAACTAAATTATACACACAAACACAATAGCACTTATATTTTGTTAAATTAGAAGACTTACCGATGTAAACACTCAAAGGAAGAAAAGATGGTTACTTACCTCTATTATAACTATTGTTCTTTGAGATGTGGCTGCAGATGTATATTCCCCCATCCCTTCCATTCCCTCTCCATCAGTCTCTACTCTTGATATTTGTTGTGAAGAAACTGAGAGCGCTTTGGGTGATACTGTCCCTAACTAGCCAGGGAAATGTCAAGAGCCACAGAACATGAGTGCCATCCTGATGTGTACTGCTAGGAAATCCCATTTGGGTACACTGAGTGTACACATACTTGAATGGAATATTTGTTTGCACTCAAAACTCAACAACAGTTACAATACCAGTTAAATGTGGCTATTCAGGGACAGTGTCATTCAAAACTTTCTCGGTTCCTTTGCAACAAACTTCAAGAGAAGTAGACACTGAGGCAGAGGGTGAATATAATCCTAGGAGTTTGGACACAGTATTCCATTACCGGTCTCACCAATGCTGCATAGAGGTAATATTGCCTCCCTTCTGTCTTATTCAGTATCCTTTGTGGATTGTATTCACCCTTTTGACCACAGCATCATACTGGGAGCTTGGATTCAGTGAGTTCCCTGTGACCCTCAAGCCTTTTTTAGTCATCACTTTCCAAGGTATAATCCCTAACCAATAAACATAGCCTCTGTTCTTTGTTCCTGGATGTATGACCTTGCTTTTGGCTGTATTAAAATGCATGTTTTAGCTCTGCTTAACAACTTATTCTGATTGCACAGTAACATTGACTAGTCCTCATTTTTTTGCCACTCCACAGATCTTTTGTCACCTGAAAACTTTATGAGCAATTGTATTTTCTTTCAGCTCATTGATTAAAATAGGACATAATTTTGGGCCAAGAAATGATCCCTGATAATTCCACTTGAAAATTGATTTTAAATCAAAACCAACTGACTGTGCTGAATGACAGCTGAGATGAGAGAATGCAATGGCAGTTCCCCTTTGTAGCTCAGCAGGTAGGAATCTTCTAGGCTTTAAATGTTAAAGGAGAAATAGAATGATTCCCCTTAGTCCATCCTTTGAACCAAGGAGTGCTACAGGGTGATTGGACTCTCTTAAATTTCATTTTTAAACAGATGAATTAGAACGTAGTTTAGTTTTTAATAGTTCAAAGTAAGAATAATACAGCAGCTGAGCTAGGCCAAGGAATAGAGAATCCTGCCAGCAAAAAGGGGTAGGATATGGAGGATCAGGGCTTGCTTTGGCTGCCACTACAGCTAACACCTGTTATATTTACTTTAAAATATGGGAAGAGAGGAGAGGGAAAATGTATTTTATGGTAAAATGAATATAGGGCTTTGTTCCTTTGATGATCAAAACCCAGCCATACGCTGATCAGAGTTAGTGAATGGAATTGATATCACAAAAGACCCAACAAATGCATCAGAACTTGATTTGCATAATCAGATTGTGCATCTCATTCCTTTACCTGGTGGCTCAGATTCTGTGTTAAAGAAATTTAACAAGGGTTTGGTTTGTCTCATTTGGATCAAAAATCAGTTACACTCAACTAGGCCATAGTTGTCTTCTGAATAGATTTTCCAGACTCTGGTCTGAAGAGCTCTCTGTGCCATTCAAATGTTGTTCTGTGTCCAGACATAAGAACCAATCATATAATATATTGTAACTAATATAAATTGTGATTCCCCACCACCACCAGTTTTTGCAAACAGTTTATGAATTAGTTTTGATTTCTATTGTATTTGTAGTCAGTGTTTATAAAAAAACTCAAGTGAATACATTTCAGCTTCTTGTTACAGTAGTGGTTACAAATTTCTTTTCCTATTGAGATGGATGTGGTATTTAATGAGGCAAAGCTGATACTGGTTTGCTTGACACAGTGTTTTCTAAAGTCTGGGTTTAACAGGCAGCAACACGTCAGATTACGCTGAATTTTTTCTCTGCAGTGTAGTAACATTTTAAACACAACGTTGTTTTACAGCGCAATACAGCATTTGTAATGAGTCTGAAATCTCATACTGTTTTCGTATCTGTTTTTTTTCTCATGACCTTATAAATCACTGAAAAATATGCAGGAAATTCATATTGCTGTTAATAGGAAGTCCCTCTTAGGTTACCCTGAAAGCCTATGCCCATTGGTCTTCTCTAATAGCCTTCTTTTCTTTTTCCTCGTAGGAAATTTGCTACAGGATCCTATTGCCCCCACCAACTCCACGTGTCAGCATTATGTCTGCAAAACTTGTAAAGGCAAGAAAATGATGATGAAACCATCATGTAGTTGGTGTAAAGACTATGAGCAGTTTGAGGAAAATAAACAGTTGAGCATTCTAGTGAACTGCTATAAAAAACTGTGTGAATACATAACACAGACTCCATTGGCACGAGACATAATACAGGCTGTTGACTGTTCTTCGGATCTTTTGGCTTTGCTCAAAGATGGATCACCACTCCATGAAGACACAGAAAAAACTTCCGATGCAGCCATGCCTTTATGTTTGACACATTCCCCTTTACCTTCAACCTCAGAACATACTAATGATCCTCAAGCTAGTTTTTCCTCAATACCAGAAAGCACGCACAATATTGATATTAGAAGTTCTGTTATCAATGGGTTGCCCAATTGTAATGGGCTTTCAGTGGATAAACTTGGAGTAAACATGCCTTCTCCTGAACATACAAATACAATTGATGTGTGTAGTACTGGAGAATACATAAAAACTGAGGATATCTCTAGCAGTCTTCAACCTGTGTGTGACACAGTTTCTACTAGTGACTTGTGTACATCGGGCCTTGACATCTGCAGTTTCAGTGAAGATATAAAACCTGGTGGCTCACTATTGCTTAGTGTTGAGGAAGTTCTCCGAAGCTTAGAAACTGTTTCAGGCACTGAAGTCTGTGGTTCTGATTTGCAGCCCAGCTTGGAAGCCACTGTATCCAATGGTCCTTTCCTGCAGCTTTCTCCCCCGCCTCTTAGCCATAATGTTTTCATGTCCACAGGTGCTTCTCCACATGGGATCTCATGTACAGCAGCAACACCTAAGGTTGTTAAGTTAAACCGAAAACGATCTCGATCAGAAAGTGACAGCGAAAAGGTTCAGCCACTGCCCATTTCCAGCATTCTTTGTGGCCCAACGTTGGGAGCATCAGCACCAGTAACAGTGAAACAGGAAAATAAACTGTCTTTGCAGCCTGTAGCAACTGTACCCAATGGAGGCACTACTCCCAAAATAAGTAAAACTGTACTTCTGCCTAATAAAAGCATGAAAAAGACTCAAGAACATGCCCCCAAGAAATCTCACCCGAAAGCCAAACCAGGAATACTGAAAACAAAAGACAAAGCAAAGGAAAAAGTTGCTAGCAGTAATGTTATGCCAGGAAGTCCGACAAAAACTGTGTATAAAAAACCACAAGAAAAGAAAGGGTGTAAATGTGGTCGCGCCACCCAAAATCCAAGTGTTCTTACATGCCGTGGCCAACGTTGCCCTTGCTACTCTAACCGTAAAGCCTGCTTAGACTGTATATGCCGTGGATGCCAAAACTCATATATGGCTAATGGGGAGAAGAAGCTGGAAGCATTCGCAGTGCCAGAAAAAGCCTTAGAACAGACTAGGCTTACTTTGGGCATTAATGTGACAAGCATTGTGCGCAGTGCCAGCACAAGCACCAGTGTAATTAATGTGACAGGATCACCAGTAACTACATTTTTAGCTGCCAGTACACACGATGATAAAAGTTTGGATGAAGCTATAGACATGAGATATGACTGTTAAATCTTTTTTTTTCTTGGTCTTTTCCCTGCCCATAGTAGGGGAACTGCTACAGTTTTAAGGCAGCTATGGTTCTGTTTAACTTGCCGAAGCTCCTGCATATAGATCACTTGTATCAAGTGTTTTTCATTGCTATGTTTTGTGTGTTAGTGTCTGGGAAATAGTTTGCAGATAATGGAGGAGTTACCCTAAAACTATGTCTTTAGATCTCACAGCACCTCATAGTTTGAGATCACATGCTGATGTAAATGGTTTTAATACAAGATGACCTTTGGCAAGACACATATTAACCTCATTGTCCCAGTTAATGCTTTGTGCTCAATTAAAGCTTCCAATTAAATGTAAGGAAGTGTATCCAGTCAGTCTATCAAAATTGTGCTCGTTTATGATACGTGAAAGTAACTGCCAATTACACTGCCATAGGGAGTCAGTGTTGCTAGCCAATCACATCCCATTCCTGTTGAAAATAGTTATTAATTAAGGAATACAGTCTTTGATTGACCAGTCTTTTTTTATCACAAACATTGGTTATCTAGAGCATGGAACTATTGCAAATCAGTAATTTCATGAAAAGAGAAGTTGTCCTTCACTGGAATTGGCTAAGAAGTAACTCTACTAGCAACTGCAGTAAGTAGTAAAGTGGCTGTCCCCACAGATCCTGATTGAGCCTCTGTGTAATTGCTTTATTTGCTTTTTCTGAAAAAGGTAGATGTCTGACATATATTTTATGCCATATGGCACAAACTCCATTCATCTTTGACATATTGCTGTTCACTTCATCATGAGGGAAAACAACTAATAAGCAAATACGGCATATATAAATCTATTGATTCAGTGGGAATCGCACATAGTATTTGAGAACAATTTGACCCTAGGCCAAAAATATAAAAAATAAATCTGCTCTGGAATAAAATCTCTTGTCCCATTGGTGTCCTCCATACATCTTCTTTATACAGCCTTTACTCGCCATTTTAAAATATGCATGAGTTAACACTCTACTGTGATGCACTTGGGATCTATTTACCCTAGGAAAATGGCCCATTGTTAATTGCTTCTCCTTGGTCAAGAAAGATAGCATACATGGGATCAAATTATTCTCAGTACTCATTAAAGTATAGTATGCTGGACAGCTCATTCCACCAAGTGTTGATGCCCAGTTGGTGGATTTCCAGTTAATCCCTGAAAATAATGAAATAGTTTACAGAAGGCTTTTTGCATTTTGCACATTACAGCAGTTTTACGTTTTTTATGCCATTTTTAAAAAGTCAGACTTCTTCATGTTGCAGAGATGTCTCATCTTTAAATGGCACAGCACAAATAAGAATAGTCTGACTAGAATACAAAGCATTATTCTTCTAATTTAAAGGACAGATACTGTTATAACAGCATGTCTAAAGAGAAACAGTGCTAGAATTTTTCAAATTTCATTTTATGGCAGCCATATTTTTATTAATTAAATGAAACTTCCAATGAATTATGAAATAATGTTGGATATATTTTGATTGTGCACAAAGCATGTACAATGAAGGTTACCTATCTAAGAAATAAGCAAAAACATTTTGGACACAAATCAAATGACACCACCTTTTGTTTTTGTAGTGTACCATGGTGTCATTTTCTGTGAACGTGGTCAGATAATTTTTTTGTTTTGTTTTGTATTCCCCCCCGTCTTTTTTGTGGGGTGGGGTAGGGTGGGGGGTTAAAGCCATAGGAAGAAAAATGTGATGTATGTGTCCAGTCTGTACTATTTTGTTTTTGTTTTGCAAGAAGAGTTGAAAAATATTTTTGATAACGAGAGTAAATGGTGGAAAATGCTTCTTAGTATTCTTGTCTTTATTTGCCAACCCAAGTACCTGAATTCTCTGTTTTTAACCCTCATGAGGTTTAATGATGTCCTATTAAAACATATTTAGTTAAATTTGTATGTGATTTTGTGTGTTGACCAAGAGGATCCTACCGTTTTCTACTTTGGTGGTTTGACTTTGACCTACTCATGTAAATCTGTGTTTATTATTCCACTACATGTAAGCAAAGTAATCAAATGATAAACAGATTTTAGTGGAGATTGAGCAACATGGGTAGTTGCTTCTGAACACTTCCGCAAAGCTATTAAGTTTTGCTGAGATTGTTGTTAGTACATTTATTTGTACTTTAAACTTTATACTTGAGTATACATTCCTCAATGTGGGAGTAGTTTTTAATTATTTATATTTTACTGTTGCATTAAGTGAGGTTCCAGTTGTTGGAGATTTAGGTGAAGTGTTTTTTGGAACCATTGATAGGAGATCCCTGAGCATTAATGTAACATAGCTAAATGGTAAATTCAGGTTGTTTTAAAAACAAGTTTCTTTTTATGCTACCACGTTCTTCAAATGTGTATTAAAATGTAAATAATTAATAAATGTTAGTTTTCTAATTCTATTTTGTAACTGCTGAGGGGTACCAGTGTGGCATGTCTGAACGCTTTTTAGTTTTGGGGGGAAATTCTTTGCTTCTTCATAACTTAGTTAGCTTTTGTTTCTTTTTATTTTCTGCCTCCCATGTGTGTTGACAAGTAAATTAAGCAGTGGAAAAGGATTACGAGGTTGGAGAAGAGAACTGAAGTGAAATAATTGCATTGGTCCTGTCTTTCTAGGGCCTTTTAAAGCAATCTGAATAGTAACTTAAATGATCTTTACCTTCATGTTGGCTGTACTTTGGCTTTCTACACTAGTGAGTACCACAATTACTTACTACCACAAGCAGTGCTGCCCTCATGTAGTGGTGCAATAGTGGGAAACCTAGAAGTCTGCATTAGTGTAGACAAGACCACTTGGGACTACCCGGCATTTGCTAAATGTGCACTCCTTCTCACCTCAGTTTTTCTGAAGTAATGTACTACTCTTCAAACTTTCTTCAAATTCTCTAATTTCAGAACTGCGTCAGCTACAAAAGCTGGTGAAGGATGACTATCAAAGATATTTCTGGTGTAAGCTGCTTCTTAACTGAGAGCAAGCTGCACAGGAAGATCAAAAACTTGCTTTCAAAATGCCCTTCTCTGGAACATGTAATATTATATTAACGATGTATTGTGATATGCTTCGGATCTATTTACTCTAGGAAAACGGCCCATGGTAAGGTGCAGTTCATATGGTACAAAATTAATGTGCTGTACACAGGCGTACCATCTGAATAAAAGAGTACAAATCCTTTTTCAAGGAATAGAAACATTTAAACATTTTCCATGCACCAAATTACTATTTATATATAAAGAAATATGTCCAAGTTGCAAGCACATCTAGTTTCGCTGGACTTTAACTTTATTATTTTTATTGTATCAGCAGTACACTTCATGTTTTAAAGAAACATGAAGAAAAATGTCTTTGCCCCAATGGTCTTACATTTATCTAATTGTAGACAGGCACCAAAAGGGTGAGAAACAATTAGATGAAACAGTAAGTTGATATGTACTGACATAATTTGGGCATTTGCATGTCATGAAATTCTGTTGCTTAAATAACATCTGTTTTTTCACCTTGTAGCTGATATGGCAAAAATGAGTTTTAAGAGGGATTAAAATGAGGTAAGAATGGCGGCTTGATAAATGGACATTGGGAATATGTTACACCCTGAAGGGATAGTGTGACGACAAATGGGAATAGGAGAAGTTGAACAGTGCTTGCATTGCAGGGGGAGGAGAGGATGGGGTCTCATTATTTTGGGGCCCCAGCTTCTGATTTATTTTAAGTCTTGGGGGGGAGGGGGTGATGTGACTTCCTCTGTGTCTAGCAACAGTGTCAGGTGTTGCTGGGAGAGCAAAGGCAGCAGGTGCTGCCACCCCATGGCTGGGGGAGCTGGAGTGCAGCAAGGGGACAGTCCACAGTTACAACCACTCTTCCTGCCCAGGCTTGGCACTTCACTGATATATCCCAGGCTCCAACATCCTATTCTGGAGAAGCCCCTTCATCCAGGCAAGAATGAGAGGTGCTGTTTGGTGTCTTGGCCACCTGCTTGACAAGAATCAGCTTGCACTACTCCTCCAGCAGCAGGGCTGGAGAGGGAGAAGAGAAAGAGGGTCAGACATTGGGCAAGCTGAGGGGATGGGAAGTCAGAGACTGGTTGAGTTGGAAGGAGAGAGGACCTGGAATCTACAAGGAGGAAAGTGGACAGAGAACTGGTAGTAGCAGGTAGAAGGAATGCTGTGATAGATGCAGAAGTGGGAGTTAAGTGCGGGGAGCAGGGAGGGGACATGCAGTTGTTAGGGGATGCAAGGGCAGAAGGTTGGAGGGATAAAGGAGTAGGAACAGGCAGGGAGAGGGCTTGGGGAGATGGAGGATCAGAAAGCAGGTTAACAGATAAAGGAAGAGGAGGCAGTTAGTGGTAGGGGAGGCATAAGGGCAGAAGAGGGAGGTAGGGGCAGAGAGGAGAAAAGCTCAGTTGTGAAACTGCCCTGAAATCTCACTCCAGGACCATCCACATTCACTAAGGGCCCCATTCATTATGGTCTATCCCTACTTTTTCCCCCAGAATTTGATCATTTGTTGATCAGAAAATGATGGAAGAATGCTCTGGCAGACTGAGTCTCGGATACAGGTTGTTGGAAATGAACTAGGCCTCTGAACATGTGAATGAGAAGTTTGATTTTGATAATCAGAATAATGGAACGATGTGGGCAGTGTGATCTAAGCGACAGTAAGGAAAAGATTTTTGGACAACACAAGGGGATATAATTGATGATCCCAATGCTATGACACCTCAATAGAATTAAGTACTTTTCAATTGAAAAACAAATACACCAATGCAAAGTAAAACAGCAAAAGTAAAACCACGACAAGCGATCTCTGTTCTACCTCTCTGATGAGTTATAGAACCTTTGCTACTAAGTCTTTAAATGCTGTAAACATTACCTAATTATACAGTAAAAGGTTAAAATACAGATTAAATTGCAATCATTGTTTATATATTTAGTTCTTAAAGTAGTTTGTGCTCTTTATTAAAACTCTCTGTTGATTGCATAGATTTAACATACTGTGATTTTAAAAACAGCATATTTTTAAAGTGGCCTATACAAGTGGTACCCTCAGTCAAACAAGCATGAGAGCCTGACATACAGTGTGCTCATTATTGGTTCCATTGACACCAGCTATGGCAACCTGAGCTATTTGGTACCAGAGTCCTTTCTGGCACTGTAGCAGTTCTGGTATACAATCATAGAATTATAGGGCTGGAAGGAGACCTCAGGAGGTCATCAAGTCTAGCCCTCTGCCCAAAGCAGGACCAACCCCAATTCAATCATACTAGCCAGGGCTTCGTCAAGCCGAGACTTAAAAACCTCTAGGGATGGAGATTCCACCACTTCCCTAGGTAACCCATTCCAGTACTTCCCCACCCTCCTAGTGAAATAGTTTTTCTTAATATCCAATCTAGACCTCTCCCACTGTAACTTGAGACCATTGCTCCTTGTTCTGCCATCTGTCACCACTGAGAACAGCCTCTCTCCATCCTCTTTGGAACCTCCCTTCAGGAAGTTAAAGGCTGCTGTCAAATCCCCCCTCACTCTTCTCTTCTGCAGACTAAATAAGCCCAAATCCCTCAGCCTCTCCTCATAGGTCATGTGCTCCAACCCCCCAGTCATTTTGGTTGTCCTCCACTGGATGCTCTCCAATGCGTCCATATCGTTTCTATAATGGGGGGCCCAGAACTGGACACAGTACTCCAGAAGTGGCCTCACCAGAGCCAAATAAAGGGGAATAATCACTTCTCTAGATCTGCTGGCAGTGCTCCTCCTAATGCAACCTAATATTCCATTTGCCTTCTTGGCTACGAGGGCGCACTATTGACTCATATCCAGCTTCTCATCCACTGTAATCCCCAGGTCCTTTTCTGCCAAACTACTACTTAGCCATTCAGTCCCCAGCCTGTAACAGCGTTTGGGATTCTTCTGTCCTAAGTGCAGGACTCTACACTTATCCTTGTTGAACCTCATCAGATTTCTTTTGGTGCAATCCTCTAATTTGTCTGGGTCATTCTGGACCCTATCCCTGCCCTTCAACATATCTACCTCTCCCCCTAGCTTAGTGTCATCTGCAAATTTGCTGAGGGTGCAATCCGTCCCCTCATCCAGGTCATTAATAAAGATGTTGAACAAATCTGGCCCTAGAACCGATCCTTGGGGTACTCCTCTAGAAACCGACCGCCAACCTGACATCAAGCCGTTGATCACTACCCATTGGGCCCAACAGTCTAGCTAGCTTTCTATCCATCTTACAGTCCATTTATCCAATCCATACTCCCTTAACTTGCTGGCAAGAATATTGTGGGAGACCATATCAAAAGTTTTGCTAAAGTCAAGGTATATCATGTCCACTGACTTTCCCATATCCACAGAGCCAGTTACCTCATCATGGAAGCTAATCAGATTGGTCAGGCATGTCTTGCCCTTGGTGAATCCATGTTGACTATTCCTGATCACTTTCCCCTCTTCCAAGTGCTTCAAAATGGAATTCTTGAGGATCTCCTCCATGATTTTTTCGGGCACTGAGGTAAGGTTGATGGGTCTGTAGTTCCCTGGATTGTCCTTCTTCCCATTTTTAAAGATGGGCACTACATTTGTCTTTTTCCAGTCATCTGGGATCTCTCCTGATCTCCGCGAGTTTTCAAAGATAATGGCCAAAGTCTCTGCAATGACATTTGCCAACTCCCTCAGTACCCTCGGAAGCATTAAATCTGGACCCATGGATTTGTGTATGTCTAGCTTTTCTAAATAGTTCTTAACCTGTTCTTTCCCCACCAAGGGTTGTCAACCTCCTTCCCATACTGCGTTGCCTAGTGTATTCGTCTGGGAGCTGACCTTGTCTGTGAAGACCAAGACAAAGAAAGCATCGAGTATTTCAGCTTTTCCCACGTCATCTGTCACTAGGTTGCCTTCCTCATCCAGTAAGGGCCCTACACCCTCCTTGATCACCCTCTTATTGCTAACGTGCCTGTAGAAACCTTTGTTACTCTTCACATCCCTTGCTATCTGTAATTCCAACTGTGCTTTCGCCTTCCTGATAACCCCCCTGCATTTTCAAGCAATATATTTATACTCCTCCCTAGTCATCTGTCCAAGTTTCCACTTCTTGTAAGCTTCCTTTTTGTGTTTAAGCTCACCAAGGATTTCCCCGGTAAGCCAATGTGGTCGCCTACCATATTTGCTTTTCTTACTGTGCATTGGGATGGCTTCTTCCTGTGCTTTCAATAAGGCTTCTTTAAAATACTGCCAGCTATCCTGGACTCCTTTCCCCTTCATGTTAGCATCCCAGGGAATCCTGCCCATCAGTTCTCTGAGGGAGTCGATCTGCTTTTCTGAAGTCCAGGGTGTGTATTTTGCGACTCTTCTTTCTTCCTTTTGTTGGGATCCTGAAATCTACCATCTCATGATCACTGGTTCCCAGGTTGCCAACCACATCTACTTCCCCTACTAGTTCCTCCCTGTTTGTGAGCAGCAGGTCAAGCTGCACATGGTCCCTGGTTGGTTCCTTCAGCACTTGTACCAGGAAGTTATCCCCAACATTCTTCAAAAACGTCCTGGTTTTAGCTACAACTAATCAGGAAAGAGATCTTGGCGTCATCGTGGATAGTTCTCTGTCCACGCAAACAGGATGTTAGGAATAATTTTAAAAGGGATAGAGAATAAGACAGAGAATATCTTATTGCCCTTATATAAATCCATGGTACGCCCACATATTGAATACTGCGTACAGATGTGGTCTCCTCATCTCAAAAAAGATATACTGGCATTAGAAAAGGTTCAGAGAAGGGCAACTTAAATGATTAGGGGTTTGGAACGGGTCCCATATGAGGAGAGATTAAAGAGACTGGGACTTTTCAGCTTGGAAAAGAGGAGACTGAGGGGGGATATGATAGAGGTATATAAAATCATGAGTGGTGTGGAGTAAGTGAATAAGGAAAAGTTATTTACTTGTTCCCATAATAGACTCATAGACTCATAGACTTTAAGGTCAGAAGGGACCATTATGATCATCTAGTCTGACCCCCCGCACAATGCAGGCCGCATAATCTCACCCACCCACTCCTAGAATAATCCTCACCCCTATATCTCAGATATTGAAGCCCTCAAATAGTTTGAAGACCCCAAGATGCCGAGAATCCTCCAGCTGTGATCTGTACCCCATGCTACAGAGGAAGGCGAAAAACCTCCAGGGCCTCTGCCAATCTACCCTGGAGGAAAATTCCTTCCCGACCCCAAATATGGCGATCAGCTAAACCCTGAGCATGTGGGCAAGACTCCCCAGCCAGACACCCAGAAAGTTCTTTATAGTAACCCCTATCATCCCTCCATTGACCTATTTACCACTGATAATGACTAGTCAATTAGTTACCAAGACCATGTTATCTTGTCAAACCATCCCCTTCATAAACCCATCTAGTTTAATTTTGAAGCCAGGTAGATCTTTTGCCCCCACTACTTCCCTTGGAAGGCCATTCCAGAACCTCACTCCTCTAATGGTTAGAAACCTTCGTCTAATCTCAAGTCTAAACTTCCTACTAGCCAGCTTATATCCATTTGTTCTTGTGTCCACATTAGTATTAAACTTAAATAATTCCTCTCCCTCCCTAGTATTTATCCCTCTAATATATTTAAAGAGTGCAATCATATCCCCCCTCAACCTTCTTTTGGTTAAGGTAAACAAGCCAAGCTCCCTGAGTCTCCTTTCATAAGACAGGTTCTCCATTCCTCGAATCATCCTAGTGGCCCTTCTTTGTACCTGAACTAGGGGCCACCAAATGAAACTAATGGGCAGCAGATTTAAAACAAATAAAAGGAAGTTCTTCACACAGCGCATAGTCAGTCTGTGGAACTCCTTGCCTGAAGAGGTTGTGAAGGCTAGGACTATAACGGGGTTTAAAAGAGAACTAGATAAATTCATGGAGGTTAAGTCCATAAATGGCTATTAGCCAGTATGGGTAAGGAATGGTGTCCCTAGCCTCTGTTTGTCAGAGGGTGGAGATGGATGGCAGGAGAAAGATTGCTTGATCATTACTTGTTCGATTCACTCCCTCTGGGACACCTGGCATTGGCCACTGTTGACAGACAGGGTATTGGGCTGGATGGACCTTTGGTCTGACCCAGTATGGCCATTGTTATGTTCCTGGCTTGTCTGTGTACTGCTGTATTGATCTCCCAACAGATGTCAGGGTGATTAAAGTCCCCCATGAGAACCTGGGCCTGTGATCTGGAAGCATTCTCTTAGTTGTCTGAAGAAAGCCTCGTCTACCTCATCCACCTGATCCGGTGGTCTATAGTAGACACCCTTGTTGCTTCCACCTCTAAACTTAACCCATAGACCCCCAACAGGCTTTTCTCCCTCTATATATACTGGAGCTCTGAGCAATCATACTGCTTTCTTAGGGTATGTCTACACTAGCTCGTTAATTCGAGCTAGGTAGGCAAATCAGGCAACCGGAGTTGCAAATGAAGCCCGGGATTTAAATATCCCGGGCTTTATTTGCATGTTCCCGGCCGGCCGCCATTTTTAAATCCCCCTTAGTTTGAACGAACTGCCCACGGCTACACACGGCAGTTTAAAGTTAATCCGAACTAAGGGGGATTTAAAAATGGCAGCCGGACGGGAACATGCAAATAAAGCCCGGGATATTTAAATCCCGGGCTTCATTTGCAACTCCGGTTGCCTGATTTGCCTACCTAGCTCGAATTAACGAGCTAGTGTAGACATACCCTCACATACAGTGCAACTCCTCCTTTTCTCCCCCGCTTGTTCTTCCTGAACAGTTTATACCCTTCCATGACAGTGCTCCAGTCATGTGAGTTATCCCACCAAGTCTCCGTTATTCCAATCAAATCATAGTTCTTTGACTGGGTCAGAGCTTCTAATTCTTCCTATATTTGAAGGACATCTTGATGTTGGAAGATCCAGAGTTGTCTTTGTCAGGTGCTGAGCAACTCTGGGTATCAAGATCTCAGTCTCTAAGTAACCATTCAACCTCATTGCCCCCATGTGGAGGAAGAGGACTCCCAGTCAGTCTTGTCAATTTCTGAGGGGTGTTCTCCCACACATATCTTTGAGAATTTGCCTTTTTTGCAGGGAGGATCTTGCTCCAATGTTGGTGGAACCTGCTTTCTTATTGGACCCCACAATGGCCATATTGGGACCTGTGTGCTGCCTATTGACAGCAATTTAACAGACCACCATTCCTCAAAGAGGCTGGAGTTTCACATTATTCTTGGAGTGCTGGCAGTGTAGGTGCTCTGCTTCAGGTGTTCGTACATCCTGGTGCTGTCGATCAGAGGTTTACAGTAGCAGTGTCCGTATAGGTCACACATGTAGTAACCATCTTGCAGTGCCATTGGTGCTGCATGTGACACACACATGACCTGGGCTCTCTATTTCCTTCTCAACTGTTATCAGCTGAAGATGGAGCTCTGAGGCAGTGTTACCACTTTTCCCTAAAAACATTAGCAACATAAGTTTCAGGGGGTAGCAGAGTTAGTCTGTACAGGATAAATTTAAAAAACAACAAATGGGCTGGTGGCACTTTATAGACTAACAAAACATGTAGATGGGATGATGAACTTTCGTGGGCACAGCCCACTTCTTCAGAAACGCCGATCATCTGAAAGCTCATGATACCATCTACATGTTTTGTTAATCTATAAAGTGCTACCAGACCATTAGAAACATAGTTTAATTAGATTGAAAGTTGTTATTAATTTATCGCAAAGTTATAGTTTATTGGAAAAAAGTTTTATATTGTTAGCACCTTCTCGGGGGATGGTTACCTGTTAAGATGCCTGGTTCCTCAGAATTCATACATTGCAGCTCCTGCCCCAAAGCTATGCCCATTTTAGATGGGCACTCATTGTGTGTATGCTATCTGAGTGAGGGGCATGTCCCTCCTACTGCATTAATTTGAAAGCGAGAGCCCACCTGATACAGTTCTGTGGTTAAAAATGATCTTAATGGAGAAATCACCACAGTCAGACAAGCAAATTGCTTCTCCAGACACTCCTCCAAATGGGGAAGGGAGATGTACCCCCTGAAAGACCAAAAAAAGAGGGCTCAGTCGTCTTCACAGTGAGCACTGCAAAAACAAAGGTGGACTCTTGCCAGATTGTGACCCCAGATGTTGAAATATGCTCCGATAAGCATTTTTTGGCACTCCGGGCACTTCCAGCACTACTGAGAAACAAGCAAAGGAAAGGCAGTTGAGGCACAGACAAAGACATGCCTCCACAGCGCCAAGTTCACCAGCATGGGACTCTGCACCGAGCATCTCCTCAGGCATCATGACTCCACACTCAGCACCAACAACACAGAGAGCTTCAGTGGAGAAAAACACGTCAGCACCATCTGCACCAACTAAACAGTCACAGCATCAGTCGGCACAGATGCCAGCATGGACAAGAGCAGACCCCAGAGCACCAACAGACCAGACACTGGCTCTGATACGGTCTTTGTTATACCAGAAAGACTTTGTGATATCATCAGCACTGCATGCTCCAATAGTCCAATACAATGCGGGCTCCTCAACAGGCTACAGAGGACATCCCACCCATGGAGGCTCAGGATTAGGAGAGAACATGCAAACTGATACAGACCAAGAAACTACATCTCCTTTCTACTTCCCCAGAAGAGGCTATTATGCATCAACTGCCCACTTTGGTGGATGATTTTAAGAGTTTCAGAAACTGTTTAAGGAGGTTGCTCACAGCTAGGACATCCCACTTGTGGAGATGCTGAGAAATCAGCACAAGCTGGTACAAATACTGCAATATCACTTTTCCTATCAACAATGCAATCTTGGATTCAGTAGAGGCCATTTGGCAGTCACCGGCCTCAATTCCACAAACATGTAAAAGGATCGATAGAAAGTACTATGAACCCTCGCAATAGGCAGACTTTCTCTTTGCATATCTGCCCCCAACTTCTTAGTAGTCGGTGCTTGAATCAACTCTTCAAGCAACCACAGTTCAAATCACACCACAGGAGAAAAAACATGAGACTATATCTGTTTGGGCATGAACTGTATTCTTCAGGTACCCTAATATTCAAAATGGCCAATTATTCTGCATTATTGGTAAAATAAGGCTATAATAACTATGGGAAACTTAGCTTGTTCACAGCAGAGTTCCCTGAGGAGAGTGTCACAATTTCAAGCATCATCAGTGAAAGTCAACTGATAGCCAAAACAGCCAAAAGTCACTAGACACTACGGATATGGCAGCCAAGGACCACAGCTGTAGTAATGTACCGGGCACCCTGACTACAGATCTTGACTATACCCAAGGACCTATGGAAAAAGATAGAATATTTACCTTTCAATCCAGAAAAGCTTTTCTCAAAGAAAACTGACAAGGTTACTTCATTTGATGATGGGCTCTTGGGCCACCCTCCACACTTTGGGGATTTATACCTCATCTGCAAAGAGAAGGTACAAGCCATATCCGAGACCTAGAGGTTGGCAACAGCAATGCTCCAGCTTTGACAAATGCCTCAATCACAGGTGCTGACATTCCCAGACAGCTCCTCCAAACCACAGTTTTGAAAAGTTGGTTGAGAATTTGTCTCCCTCACCAGACAGCACCTGTGCCCAATCCAGTTGAGATATACTATCCCCTTGTGCTTCCAGACCACCTACCCTCCCCCTTCCCCATCTCTACTGGGACACATTTCACAAACGTCTGTTACAACAAGGAATATACCTTCTACCACTACGTGCCATAGAAAACATTGTCACAATTCAAAGGGAAAGGATTCTATTCACATTATTTCCTGACCCAGAAGAACAACAGGGGATGGAGACCTATCTTGAACCTAAGAAAGGTCAACAAGTTTGTACACTTGCAAACATTCAAAATGGTTACATTGGGCACAGTTCTCCCAGTGCTCCAACAGGGGAACTAGTTTTCAGCCTTTGACCTCGGAGATGCTTATTTTCATATCACTATTCATCTCATGCAGAGGAAATGTCTGCAGGAACGCTTCCAGTACAGAGTATTCAGCCTATCTACTGCACCAAGAGTTTTCTCCCAAGCCAAGCTGTGCTAGCGGTATATCTGACGCAAACAGGGAATTATGATCTTCCCTTACCTGGATAATTACCTTCTCAGAGGCCAAACTTGACAAGAAACAATGGACATAGTCTGGACCACTGTTTCACTATTCCAGGAGTTAGGGTTACAAATAAATGAATGGAAATCAATTGTAATCCTGGTCCAACATCTGGACTTCATTGAGGCACATCTTGATACCATAGCAGCCAAGGCATCCGTGCCCCTAGCCAGATTCACCATTCTTACAAACCTTCTCTGAGGCACGAGCCAGTCCCCAAATAGGGGCTTGCACGGTCCAACAACTACCAGGACACTTGACAGCCACAATATTCATGGTGCAACATGCAAGAATGCATATGTGATGCCAATGGGGCTGGTTAAGCCTAGAATAGGAACACATACCAAGCAAACACAACCTACACAAATGACTCTCAATACCACTCACTGTCCTGGATGCTTTACAGTGGTGGACAAGAACACAAAACTTTTTGATGGGTATCCTGTTCCAACAGGAACCCTCATTGACTGTGATCACCACGGATGCATCACTGATAGGTTGGGGGGCACACATAAATTAACACATGATTCACAGCAAACAGTCTCAAGCGGAGATTCAGTTACACATTAACTTATTAGAGCTGCCCGCAGTCTGCAATGCTGACAGGCATTTCCTACCTCATATAAAGAACAAGTCCATTCTCATCATTACTGACAATGTTGCATGCATGTTTTACATCAGCTTCCAAGGAGGAGCTCATTCACACTTTCATGGCTTCACTGCATAGCAACTATGGATCTGGTACATATAACACAACATAAGCTTCACAGTATGCTATCTACCCAGCCATCCGAATGCAATGGTGGACACACTCAGCAGGTACTTCTCCCAAGGCTACAAAATGGGGGTGAATGGTGAGTTTCTGAGATCAATCTTCAACCATTGGGGCATTCCCATTATCCACTTGTTTGCATCTCTAGTGAACCACAAATGCACAGGTTCCTGTTCGCAAGCAGGATTGTTGCCGTGATCACTGGGCATCGCTATCAAATGTGAGGCATAACTCATGTAGGTGTTTCCACCAATTCCACTGATATCATATACGAGATACAAACAGACAGGGTCAAAGTTATTCGCATAGTCTTGATATGGCCCAAACATGGTATCGTTGCATGATGTGCATGGCAATATGCACCCCACGAGTTCTCCCTTGCCATCCAGGTCTGCTGTCTCAGCACAATGATCATACTCTTCATCCAAACCTGGAGATACTCTGCCTACAAGCATGGCTCCTGCATGGTTCCATAATAGTGAACTAACCTACTCAGAACAAGTTAAACACATTTTATTAAACAGCAGGAAGTTGACCACATTTAATACTCATGTTCAGAAATGGAAGAGCTTCTCTGCATGGTGTCAAGACATTTGATGACCTCTACTGCACCACTACCAGTAGTCTTGGAATACCTACTGGAGTTGAAAAGTTCAGGTTTAGCAATGAGCTTGATCAAAGTCCATCTTGTGGTCATTTCTGCATTCCATCAGGATATGGATGGAACCTCAACATTTGTGCAAACTACAAAATGCTTCCTACTATCCCCATAATTCTAAGAGCAATGAACAAGATCAGGCAGAAGGCCATAATTATTCTCATAGTGGCCAAGACAAGCTTGGTACTTCTTCAACACCCTGTGGGTGCTCCACCTGCCCTCTACTTCAGAGTTTGTGATAGAGAAGGAACTGGTGGGCTTGGGTAAAGCTCGCAGCACCAATGGCACTGTGAGACTCCTAGGGCATGTCTAGACTACATCCCTCTTTCGAAAGAGGGATGTAAATTAGACAGATCGAAACTGCAAATGAAGCCAGGATTTGAATTTCGCACACTTCATTTGCATAATGGCGGCCATGCGTTCTTTCAAAAGTGAACCCACTGTCTAGAAGCAGTTCTTTCGGGTGGGAAAAAAACCCCTTTTTCGAAAGATCCTGTACTCCTCAAAAAATGAGGTTTACAGGATCTTTCGAAAAAGGCTTTTTTTCCCAAAAGAACTGCATCTAGACGGTTTCACTTTCGAAAAAGCCCTTTTTCAAAAACGCGCGGCCACCATTATGCAAATGAAGCATGGGAAATTCAAATCGCAGCTTCATTTGCAATTTTGATCTGTCTATCCTCTTTCGAAAGAGGGATGTAGTCTAGACATAGCTCTAATGTGCATCCACAACCCCTCGGACACTGCTACTGTAAACCTCTGATCAACGCTGCTGGGGCACATCAATACCTGAAGTGAAGCATCCACAGGGACACATGACTCCAAGAACCTCAGTTACTGCACAAAGTGAGTAACCTCTCCTTCCCTCTTTGGCTATACATGACAGGAGGAGTTATTTTAAGAGCAGGAGTCTGGGGCAGATGAGTTATCCATCATCTCCATGTCTCCACAACCTTCCATGGCCAATGACTTCAGGCAGCTTCAGGACCTCATTAGACGCCTCGCTGACACCCTATGAATCAATCCCTCTGGAGGAGGTCAAAGATCTGCAGTACAAGTTGCAGGATATTTTGCAGTTGGCAATACCCTCCAGAGTGGTCCTACCTATAAATAAGTCTCTCACAAATCTAGCTCAGATGATACAGCAGATGCCAGCCACTGTTACACTGATCTGTAGAAGAGGGAGATAAATAGTACATGCCCATTAAAGATTCTGACTTTTTATTTTCCTATCCCCCACCTAACTCCATAGTTGTGAATGAATGGGGTGGGCAGCACTTTGAGACCTATCCACTACGACAAGGACCAAAAGCAGCTGAACATTTTTGGACGCAAATATTACTAGTTCACAACTCTTCAATTCCAGATCATGATCAGGCAGCCATGGCCAAATAAGACTTTACAGAGGCCACATCTACCCTACCTGCATTTCTGCGAATAAGCCATCTCCTCCCCACAAGCAACATATATTTCAGCAACCTAAGCAATGGAGTGTGGATGGTGCTATGCCTGCCAACGTAGCTACTATCTCTTGAGGAGGTGGATTTATTACGCCAATGGGAGAGCTCCCTGATTAGCATAAGTGTCTTCAGCAGATGTACTACAGTGCTGCAGCTGCACCAGTGTGGCACTTCTAGTTTAGACTAGCCCTGATTACAACAAACTGATGACTTTTATAGAACAGATTCCACCCTGGTCTCTCTTCAGGGACTCGTCTCACAAGCATCTACTAAGACAAGAAGTGGTGTCTCTTCTCCTAGTAAGAGCAATAGAGCTGGTTCCTTCTCCTTACAGGAATAGGGGTTCTACTCAAAGTACTTCCTAGTGCCAAAGGAGGATGGAAGATGGAGGCTAATTTTTAGATCTAAGCTGAACAAGTTTGTGAAGTCTCAGAAGTTCAGGATGGTAACTCTAGCAACTATAATTCCTTTACTAGAAGAAAGGGATTATTTTTCGTTTCTAAACCTACAAGATTCCTATTTCTGTGTAACTACACACACACACACACACACACCATACAGAAAAATACCTACAATTCAGTATAGGCCAAGATCATTTCCAGTACCAAGTGCTTTCCTTTGACACATCTTGGCCACAAAGGTGTTTTTAAAGGTTCTAGCAGTAGGGGCAGCTTACCTTTTGCAGGATGTGATTCCTGTCTTCCCATTGCTCAATAGCTGTTCCTTTGAGACTGTGTTTAACCCAGAAGGCCTTTGCTGTCTTCTAAGAGTTGGGACCTATAGCTGAGTGTAAAGAAATCTACACTTGTATCAGTACAAAGGATACAGTTTAAATCTCCCTTTAGACATATTTGTGACTGATAACTTAAGGAAGCTCTCGAATGCAATAAGGGTGTGTCTTCAACTCCTTGGTCATAAGGAAGCTTGCACCTGTGTGACCAGTCATGCAAGGCTCCACCTTTGCTGTTTCCAAGGTGTTTGAAAGCTACTTATTTGCTCACCAGGGACACTTTGGACAGGAAGGTGATGGTCCCCTTGCACATGAAGACCTCTGTAAACTGGTGGAAAGAGCAATTCCATGTCTCTGTGTGTCCCCCTTTGGTATTCAGCCCTATCTCTTAACAACCAACATGTTCCTGTTCAGGTGAAGAGCCCACTTGAACACCGACAGTTCTGCTCAGATGGACAGCTCATGAAACCCGTCTCCCCCTCAGGGTTGTGTTGGAGCTCAGGGCCGTGATCACTGTTATAATAGATGACGTCCTTCATGTTTCACATCAACAAGCAGGGAGGAGCAAGGTCCCCTTCCTTGTGCATCAAAGCAATAAAATTCTGGAACCGGTGTATAGCCGCCACCCCCTTCCCCCCCCCCCCCCCCCCCCCCCAATGCCTGGACTTCATCAATCTACTTCCCAGGCATCTGATCTGGAACACCATATCCAATGCTGTTGTCAGATATCTCCCCCATGAATGTGACATTCAGGTCCCCCAAGACATATTCCAGAGATGGGGACTGCCAGAGATTGATCTTTTTGCCACCTTTTGAGAACAGGAAACCTCCTCTCTTCTGTGTCACCAGTTCCTTAAAGATGCCTTCCTTCTGTGTGGAAGAAGATTCCGTTCTCTGCCTTTCTTACAATGCCCATAATTCTAAAAGTGATGAACATGATCAGACAGGACAAGGCCATAATTATCCTCATAGTACTTGGCTAATGCAAGCTTGGTGCCCTGACCTTCCTCAGCTCTATGTCCACCTGCTGATCAGAATTCCTACCGTCCTTCATCTATAGAGGCTATTTCTGCTCAAAGGCTTTGAAACTAATATCAGATTGTATCTTTACTAACTATGGTATGTAACCTAGCACTTAAATCAGCCTCTGTACCATGTGACTGGAGGGTAGTCAATACCAATTTCTTAAAAAGGGTGCAGGGGATCCTGGGAATTATAGGATGGTAAATCAAATTTCAGTACAAGGCAAATTGATGGAACTACAGTGAAGAACAGAATTATCAGATGAACATGATTTGTTGGGGGAACAGTCAAGGTGGCTTTTGTAAAGGTAAATCCTGCCTTTACCAATCTATTAAAATTTTTTTGGGGGGGGTCAACAAACAGGTCAACAAGGGAGGTCCAGTGGGTATAGAGTACTTGACTATGAACAGCTTCAAAAGGATCTCACAAAACAAGGTGACTGGGCAACAAAATGGCAGATGAAATTCAATGTTGATAAATTGAAAGTACTGCCTGTTAGGAGAAACAATCCCAATTATTCATTCAAAATTATGGGGTCTAAATTAGCTGTTAGCACTCAAGAAAGAGACTCTGGAGTCATTGTGACTAGTTCTCTGAATATTTCAGCTGTGGCAGACCAAAAAGCGAATAATGTTAGAAGCCATTAGAAAAGGGGATAGATAAGACAAAATATCATAATGCCACTTTATACATCCATGATATGCTCTCACTTTGAATACTGCCAGCAGTTCTGGTTGTCCCATTTCAGAAAAGATATAGTAGTACTGGAAAAAGTACAGAGAAACCCACAAAAATTATTAGGGGTATAGAAAAGGTTCCATATGGGGACACATTGAGAAGACTGGGACAGTTCATTTTAGAAAAGAGATGAGTAAGGCATACAGTCATGAACAATGTGTGAAGAAACCCAAAGAGCAAGTGTTATTTACCTCTTCACACGACATACAAAAACAGGGGTCACCCAATGAAATTAATAGGCAGCAGGTTTAAAACAAATGTAAGAAAGTACTTCACCTGATCCATAGTCAAGCTGTGACCCCTACTGATTATTTAACAGGATTTCTGTGTCTGATGTATTTAAAACAATTTTTGCTTTTAGTTTTTCTGTCTTTTGCTAGCTGCCCTTGGAATTTTTTTTAGCCTGCCTAATTATACTTTACTTGGCAGAGTTTATGCTTGTTTTTAGTTTCCTCTGAAGGATTTGAGTTCTGATTTTTAAAGGATGCCTCTTTGATTCTAATCACCTCGTTTATTTCACTGTTCAGTCATGGTCCTCTAACTGCTGTTTTAGTCTGGGGCTATACATAGGATGACAATGATATAAATACAATGATATTTGTAATAGTTTTCATAAAGCTTACTGGCTGTTCACCCTTGTGACTCTCCTTTTAATTTCCATTTAACTAGCCTCCTCAATTTAGTGCAGTTAAATGCGACTATGGCAGGGTGTCGGGGTTTGTTTATTGTTTTTGTTTTGTATTTTCCCCCTTACAAGGATGTTAAACGTAATTACCATACGGTTGCTATTACTGAGTAGATCAGCTATGTTCAACTCTTGGACCACATCCTGTGTGGTGGCGCCCTGCAGAGGATTATTTTAAACCAGTCCCTGCAGAACCTGGGGGCGTCTGGTCCTGCCCTGGGCACTATTGTGTGCCACTTCAGACTAAGTCTAGAATCTTGCCTCAGCATCTCACCTGAATCCTGTGCTTTGCTGGGTAAGGCACTCTGCCCTGTTCCTTTCACCTACACGGTAGTGAGGGCAGCTAGGTGAGATTCTTGGGAGTAAGAGGTGGATACTGCACTCCTACAAACAGAAGGGAAAACAATGAACTAGTATCCTGGATTTGGGATGTGGCTAGCGTTGGCTACAGGAAGCTTGGTGGGATTTCAGTGCCTTTGGGCAGCTGTCAGAGGACTTCTCCTGCATGATACCTCCGTTGTGAGCAGAGAATCGGGGGCTGGTTCATTGCCCAGGCCTATTTTTGTGTGGGGAGATTGAGTTTCTCTTGAATGCCTGGGAGCACCCGGGAAAATCAGGTAGGCTCAGAGCTGCAGAAAATGAGATCCTGGAGCTGCAAGGTCTGTAATGTCCATGTGGGTCCTGTGGAGCTGAAAGAGTTGCACAGAGAGAAAACAAAAACCATGTCCAGGACATGGCTCTCTGCCAGTCTGGTGCATACCTCCCCAATGAGCACCTGAATGTCCCCTCATCCTCTTTGGAGCCTCCTGGAAAATGCTTGCTGCCGCCTTGAGACATGCGATGAAGTCCCCCTTGTCCATAGGGTTGGTGGGAGTGTGTCTCTGGGCTCACAAAGCTACACTCAAGAATGTGGGAGGTGAAGTTTGTTACTGATCTGTTGGCTCTATGTACTATGGTAGCACCCAAGGGGCCCTAATTTAGAGATCAAACTTCAGTACTTATGAATGTTTTCACAGGTGCACTGAAAATGCTTCAGATGTTGATACTACTTCTCTCTACCATCTCTGAAAGGCAGACTATTTCAGAGGGGACATTAGATTTTTTTGTTCTTATTGAAGCCCGAATGTTGCAAATCAAGTAGTTGCTGTCCTTGTTTTCTTGTATTAGTAATTTGGAGAGAGAAGAGCCAAACACTACTCTGTGGTGGTGTGAGAGCCTGTTGCATCTGTTGAAGGAATTCTGCATCTCCTGACACATCTTTTAATGTGGCAATATTCCACATTAAATTAAATATTGAGTGAAGCAGTTGACGCAATAGCCACTCGGTACTGTGTATTTTCTAGGAAAGACTGGTGCGTGATGGATGAAAAAGCTCTGCAACAGCTTCCCTGTTGGCACTTGATAAATGTTATCGACAGGCTATTCGGTTGTTTCATTGGAGTTTTAAAAGGTTATTTCCATTTAAATTGTGTCTTCCCCTTCAGCCAAAGGAAGGGGGAAAATACAAAGGCAGCAATAAGCTGAAAATAAACTAGTGTATGTCTTCCCAGCATTAGAGAGATAATGAGTCTCTAATGATTTTAAACATGGGACTGAAAATTGTAGTGTGTACCCTGGCACAGGTTGAAACTCTCTTAACTGGGACTCTCTGGTCCAGCAACCACACCATGGATGTCCAGGACCAGAGAGTCCTAGTGGAAGGCTAGTGCCTGGGAGCCCTGCAAGCAGGCAGGGCAACATGGCTCCTGACAGGGCAGCAGGAGCCCGGCGCAGAGGCAGCGGGAGCCGGGCGCAGAGGCTGCGGGAGCCCCACGCATGGCAGCGGGAGCCGGGCGCAGAGGCTGCGGGAGCCCCACGCGCGGCAGCGGGAGCCGGGCGCAGAGGCTGCGGGAGCCCCACGCGCGGCAGCGGGAGCCGGGCGCAGAGGCTGCGGGAGCCCCACGCGCGGCAGCGGGAGACGGGCGCAGAGGCTGTGGAGTTGCCTGGAGCGGCAGCATGAGCCAGGTTCTGCAGCAGAAACCTGGTGTGCGGCGGCAGAGGGGCTACACAGCACTGAGAGCCCAGTGCGCGCACAGGTGGTGGGGCTGCCTGGCGCAGCAGTGGGAGCCTGGGGAGCAGAGGCAGTGGGGCTGCCTGGCGCAGCAGTGGGAGCCTGGGGAGCAGAGGCAGTGGGGCTGCCCAACGTGGCAGCAGGAGCTGGGGAGGCAGCAGGAGCCCGGTGCACAGAGATGACAGGGCTGCTGGGCCAGCAAGAGGGGGGGGCCAGCTGGGAGGGCAGCGATTTGGCCAGGGCTGTAGGGGGTCCAGAAAAGACCACCCCTAGTCCAGCAAAATCTCTCATCTGGGACTGGTCAGATCCTGAGGGTGCCAGACCAGGGAGGTCCAACCTGCACTGCTGGAAGCAGGGTCTGAATGATTTCTTCCCAGCAGCTAGTTGGAGAGGAGCAGGGCAAAGGCTTCAGGGCCACCTTGTATTTACATAAAACACACCCACTTGGCCTAGGCATTCAGCAGCCAGGGCTGTGTGGCCAAGGCGCTCCACTTCGGGTGGGGTTCGATTACAAATCGCTGCAGTACTGAATACAGGGGTAATGAGAGACCATCCTTATGAGTGAAAGGCTACGGGACTGGCCTTAGCTTGTCCTGATGGAGGGGAGACGACAAAACGAGCTCGCATGCCACACCCCTATGAAGGATAAGAGGGGAAGGGGACTTAGACTAACAGTCTGAGGCCTTGTCAACACTAACCCCCGCTGCCAACCTACTTTCTGTGACGTCAGTTACGCACTTGGCAGTTTTGTGCAGTAAGGCTGGCGGGCCTGCTCTCCCCGCGACTCTGGCTACTCAGCTCATCCTGGCTGAGTACTGGCCTCCACAGGAGGCTCCTGGGAGATCGATTTATGGTATCTAAGCAGACGCGATTCATCGACAGCCAGTGAATCGATCACTGCAGCACGGATTCCTGGTGTAGTAATGACAAGCCCTTAGGCATGATTTAACCTGCCCCATTATTCAAAGATGGAGCTAATTAAGCTCCATTAACAGTCTTTTGTTAAGTGATCACTAGAGCTGAAATCACCTGTGGAACAGCATTTCTTCCCCGCCTGCGTCAGCAATGAACGTTCTCTTGCCCTTCCTCCCACCCCAGAGCTAAAAATCACAAATAGCAGCATGGAAACTCAAGAGCCTGACCTGCGGAGGTCACAGTAAGGAAGCAGGAAGCAGCAGCAGATGACATTATGCACTGGAGCAGCTGGCACTGAGGCGAGTGGAGCCGAGAGGCAGCTGGTGAGCCGCGTGGTGGGTGGCTGGTGTGGCAGCAGCCCCAGAACAAGTACGTGGATGGATCATACATGGTGACTCCTTCTCCCTCCTGGGAGGGAGGTGACATCAAAGCTGCACTGCTGTATTCTAGGTCTTCACTGACCAAGGACAATCACTGTGATTGGGATGTGGTGCGGAAGCAGAAGGGCGCCTGGTAAAGGACCTCTGAGTTGTAGAACACAAGAACCTAGTTTTATGGTCATGAATTTTGCTTGCAGCATTTTTCCTACTTAAAGCCAGGTGACTTCCCTCCTTTCATTTAGGGTACATCTAGACCAGTGGTTCCCAAACTTTTTGGCATCACACCCCCTTTTTGATTTTTGAGAAACCCTCACGCGCCCCCCCCCAAAATAGCAGCAAAACTTGGGGTGGGATTGACTGGGGGTGTGTGTGGGGCTGGGTCACCTCATGCCCCCCCGGAAGTTCTTCACGCCCCCCAGTTTAGGAACCCATGATCTAGACTTTCTTTTTTCAAAAGGAGATATACAAATTCAGCGCTAATTTGCATATATTCTTCTGATTGCTTTTTTGAAAGCGTTTTTTTCGAAAGTGAAAGCAGTTTAGACTTTTTTTCCAAAAGAACCCTTCTTCCTTAAAAAAATGAGGTGTACAGGGTTCTTTCAAACAAGGGGGGGGTTCTTTAAAAAAAAAACCCATCGAAACTGCTTTCACTTTCGAAAAAGCGATCGGAAGACAATATACAAATTAGCACCAAATTTGCATATCTCATTTCGAAAGTGAAAGCAAGTCTAGACATGCCCTTAAAGTTTATTTTCTACACTCAGCTTCTCTATCTATGAGGGGGGAAAGTATTGCCCCTTAGCGATGCCTCGGGCAGGTGTGTTGTTTTCCTAGGTTACTGGGGGGCAGGGAGATGTGAGGCTCAACCAGTTCAGTGTTGTATTGTTAAAGGGAACCCCCTCAATATTGATCCTGGAACTGGTTGCTGCTGATTCCACCTGGCAGAAGGGTTACATGAATTCCATTCCGAGTTGTTAAACCAGTCTGTGTCTGTTCCCCCTTCTGCTAACTACAGAGGGATGTTCTGAGAATTAATCATCTGCTGTTTGTGAAGTGGTATAGATGCAAAAAGCACTACAGAAAAGCCAACTGACTATAACTAGGTGTGATTATGGCATTTGAAGAAAGAAGAATCACTACTGGTTGGCTAGCTGAAATCTACCACACATAGACAGACCCATGGTTATCTGTATACTGTCCATGGATGGTCCCCTAACAATTTGCAAATCATAGTACTGTGTATTGCAGTCCCCTAGCAGCACAAAAATCTTACTAGCCATGGCAAGATACACTTGTGAGCAGCTCAGACCATGCATGTCACCGTATTATTATTTATTACGGAGCGTGAAGTGATGGTGAAGGCTGAGTGGAGTTCATCCCCTCCTCTAGAATTACACACTTTTTTGGGCACCGAATACATTTTTCAAGTGACTTGATCAGTAAATTAATTTATTAGTTGAAAGACCCATTTTTAATTAAGAATTTAGCCTCCTGTGCCAGGCCTCTCTCTCTGGTCCCTGATGATTTGAGCTCGGCCACTAGCTGCACCGGAACTGGCAGAGAGGTAAATCCTGTGAAGAAGTTGTTTTTGAAAACATATGCAGGCTTAGCCATAATTTTTTTCTGTTTTTCTTCACAATCGACAGTTTTTCCTTCATCCAGCTCATGTTCTCAGGGCACTGAGACCACATCTTTCCTTAGCACAGATACCCATCACATTCATTCATTGGCTCTGCCCTACCTCCTGTATTGTTAAACCATCACCATATTCCCTGAGGGCAATTTGACTTCATTCCCCCTGGGCCAAACAGAAACGGATCGCCATCTCAGCTAAGGGCAGTGTGTGGCCTCAGTACCTATTGGGAGCCAAGCGAGATGGTGGCCATTTGAGACGAGGGAAGTGTTTTGAGACCAGGGCTTATGAAAGAGGTTTTGTGGCGCAAGCAATTTATTTTATTTTCATCCCTGACACAGCAAGCCCAGGGTGCCATGTCTAGAGGTACCAGGGCTAAGCACTGACCTAAATTGTGCCCTGCCTGAGACGCTTCCCAGATAAGATTTGAGACACCAGGCTTGGCTGAAGAAAAAAGCTCAGTGATGAAGATTTATGGTTTAAAACAATTACCCTTAATCTTGACTAGTTCTTTTAAAAAAATTGCCTGTGTCACTAGATCTGTCCAACAAGGCGACAGGCAGAGGGGAAGTGAGGCTGTATGTACACGGCGGAAGGGAGGGAGCTAAAGAAGAAGGGAAAAACTGCACAAAAGGGATAGGGCAGGATGGACCATGAGGTGTGGCTATCAGGAGCAGGTGAAGCACGGGAGGGAGGGGATTACTGGATGTGCTGGCTGGCTGCTTTATGCTACTGAGATGCTACAAGGCAGCTGTAAAACTGACAAGCCCCAGAATGCTCTGGGTGCGTTGAACTGTTCCACCGCAGCATGAAGTAGCCGTTACCTTCACATGAAGGTTGACTCTGCATGGCTTCACTGCATTAGACACTATTGGATACCAAATGGAACCATTCTCTTTGGGTTTCTTTTTTACTGTCCAGGTAAGAGGGTTTTAAGGAAATGCCCAGCAAACAAATGCATGAAGGTGGTGTTCAGGTTAAGTACCGACACTGATAATTTACAGTAAGCACCTGTAAAGGGAATGGTATAATTAGCACAAAAATAAATGTGGTAAATTGTGGACATTTGGAGAAAAAAATGTAAAAGAAAGCCAAACCAAAGGAATGGGACTACCCGGTTAAGACACCCAACAATCTTAACTTTTCTCTGTAACATGTTGGGGTGGGAGGAGATCTATTGTTCTGAAAAATCAGTAATTTGGGATTATAGATTATTAATAAATGGGTGTTGCATAGTGTCACTATAGGGCAGAGTTAAGGGTGCCTTTGCTGTACATTTTCATACCTTAACATGCTTGGATATTTTAAGGTTAGCCTTAACTCTGAATTTCTTCAGGTTGTAAAGCATGCTCTGGGGCCCATTAGAACAGCCCTGCAATGTTGTTACCTAAAAAGTAGGCATGTACACTCAACCTTTTATTAGTATTATATTCTTAATTAATTAATTGGTATTGCAGTAGTATCTCAAGGCCTGCACCTCACTGAGCTAAACACGTTAAGGGCTAAGATTATAGATAACAGATGGATACAACAGATAGGGGAAGCACAAGGAAATGGTGCTAATTCTGGTCAGCCCAAGAAGCAGCTCTCATAGTACATCAATGCCCGAATTGTTGAGTTGTTCCATAGGCATTACACTAGAGCAGAATTTCGAGAGGACAATATGGTGGCATCCTGGGCATTTGCAGCAAGTTCCTGCCATCGGTGAGAGAAAGTATAAAGGTGCTTAAACCTACATTCCATCTTAATTTTTTTGTTTTGTTTTGTTTTGAGTAGTGGTGTCTCTGCATTGCCCTGAACAGTGAATAAAGCATGCTTAACAAATAAGTGTTTGGGAATATTGCCTGTTTCTAGAATGAACAGGATATTTTGATTAAAAAAAAACCTTAATTGTAGCTGAGATTTGATGGAACTCGTTTTAGATGTTCATTTAAACAGAGTTAATTTGGCAGCCTGGTAAATTAAACAGCACAGAGTAACTAATGCAGAAATAACTGCCTTGAATTAATTTGGTAATGACTATTGTTGAAGTTGCATGCAGTTTTATGATGTTTAAGCATTAGCTGATTGACCATTATTGCATATGGAGATTTTATAGAATTTGTATGTCAAGAGAAAAAGGAAACAAAGTGCAGTTGCCATATTTAATAAGTATGCACAATAACAATTTGCAAAAGCCTTTTTATAGAAATTATCTGGCAGTTACACATAAAGAAAAAAGGGATCCTGAATTACAGTGTATAAAATAAAGCACTTTGCCTCAAGGAAGGATTTTTCAAAAAAAATCCCTAAATGTCTAAGGACTCTCCATTTAAATACTGAAGATACTAGTTACATATCTTCCTTTTATCTATGAAGAAAGATCCGAGATAACTAGTTTGTCTGACTTGTCTCCAGTTTCAGGGAGAGTTAAAAGTTCATCTGTTTCATAGTCCTCTTCAAATGATCTGCAATGAGAGAACAAAGCTACTGTCACATGTTTCAACATGTTTACTTGGTTTATAAAAATCTAATGTTTTCAGATACAAAAGTATTTGAACTTTCATGCAGCATTTTCATTGCTATCTCTAGTTCATTAAAAACAAGTGGTCCTGTGGCACCTTAGAGACTAGCCAAAATATATAGAATCCTGAGTTTTCATGGGCAAACCCCACTTCATCAGATGAACTAGAGTGGAAATAACAGAAACTAAGATGTGTATAACAATAGGAGAAGTGACTGTCAATTGTAGGACCCAAGTTAATAAGTTAAATAAGTAGGTTGGATGTGTCCCATTCATAGCTATTGATGTGAAATGAGAATGTCAAAGACATGGGAAATTTTGTAGTGTGTTAACCAATTCATGTCTTAATTCAAGGCCATGGAGACAGCGTGAAACATGCAATGAACTCCAGTTCAGCAGTCTGTCTCTTTAATTGGCTGGTGACATTCCTTTGTAGAAGAAAGGCTACTTTTATAGACTGGCCAGGGCGGTTAAAATGTTCCCCTACAGGTTTGTGTGTGTTACTGTTTCTGGTGTCTGATTTGTGTCTATTTATCCTTTGTCACAGAGACTGCCCAGTTTGGACAATATCCATAGCAGAGGGGCATTGCTGGCATTTGATGGCATAGATTACATTAGAGGATGTGCAGTTGTATGAGCCCCTGATGTTGTGGCTTCTATTACTTAAACTTTTAGGCTACGTCTACACTGCAGGCTTCTTGCACAAGAACTGTTTTGCACAAGAATTCTTGTGCAAAAGGTCTTGCACAAGAGCGCGTCCACACTGCCACGTGCTTTTGTGCAAGAGCGTCCATGGCAGTGTGGACACACTCTTGCGCAAGAAGGCTCTGATGGCCATTTTAGCCATAGGGGTTTCTTGCGCAAGAAACCCCTGTTGCCCGTCCACACTGCCTTCTTGTGGAAGAGCTCTTGCGCACGAGGGCTTAGTCCTCATGGGGGAGAGGAATAACTCTTGCCAAGAAGCCCTCTGTTCTGATGCTTTACTGTAAATTTACTTGCATAAGAACGCATATGCAGTGTAGATGCTCCTCAAGTTTTTGTGCAAGAACAGCTGTTCTTGCGCAAACAGTCTACATCTACACTGCAGCCTTACAGTCCCGTACTGCTGCTTTTTGCAATCCCACCCACCTAGGCTGTGTCTACATTGGTGCGATCTTGCCGCTTTTGCGCCAGAACTTGCTGCCTGTCTACACTGGCCGCGAGCTCTTGCGCAAGAACACTGACGTTCTAATGTATGAAATCAGGGCTTCTTGCGCAAGAACTATGATGCTCCCGCTCAGGAGTAAGCCCTCTTGCGCAAGAGGCCAGTGTAGACAGGCAACATGAATTTCTTGCACAAGAAAGCCCTATGGTTAAAATGGCCATCAAAGCTTTCTTGTGCAAGAGAGCGTCTACACTGGCATGGATGCTCTTGCGCAAAAGCACATCTCTTGCGCAAAGGCACATGCCAGTGTAGACGCTCTCTTCTGGAAGAGTTTTTGCACAAGAACTCTTCTGCAAAAGAGTTCTTGCGCAAAATCATGCCAGTGTAGACGTAGCCCTAGAGCTCAAAAAAAGATACAAGAGCACAGAGGGACATTTTGGGAAGATTTAAATATGAATCTGTTTTTCCTGTTAATATTTAATAATGTCCTTTAAATTACAGCATAGGAAAATTATCACTAAGATTCTCCTGTATTTGTGTCTACACTAAGCACCACTCTCAGTTGTGTGCCTGTGGTCAGCGAATCTTTTTAGTGTTGATAGTTGGGGACATGCGCCTGATGTTCTAGTCCTTTTCACCCTGGAACCAAGGGTAGGAATAATCTCACTCTCCCTAGCAGTGCCCAGTTCCTCTCTTTGCTGCAGCAGCAAGGAACACTACTCTAGCTGAGGGTTTCTATTTTGAGAAAAAGAGTTTCGGTTTAGGATTTTTTATTCAGGTAAAAACACTTCTGTTCTAATGGAGCCGCTTTTTCAGTGCTGCCATTGTGGTTCCAACTGGTGCTCCTCTTGGTGCTGATGGTGTCCATTAGACATCTTTGCCTCCAATATAGTTCCAAAAGATCTCTAAGTGTCTAAGGACCGACCAAGTGTCTCTGGCCATGAAGACTCAAAGGCTGGGTTGCAGACCATTCTTATGCAGGAGGCCTTGGCTTTGCCTCGCTCAGACCCCCAGTTGGAAGCCTCATCATCCACCTCCTTGTCTTAGACCTCAGTGGCTCTGAATTTCCCTTAGCTCTCAGAGGAGGAGCTATAGTAGAACTCTGTTAGGGACTAATCAATATCATGGTTAGCAGGAGGAGCTCCATCAAAGTCATACCCGTAAGGAGGAGATTCCTTTGGGTCCTTCTGCCTGAAGTTTCTCCATCCTCTTTAAAGTTGAGTGTAGGGTGCCAGGCAATTTAAATTCTCCCCATGACCTTGGACACATTCAGTACCCTGACACTGAGGAAATCTTAGGCCAGATTTTTTTTTTTTTTTTTTTGGCAGCAGCCACCTCATTCTGTGCGGTGTGTGGCACCACTGAATAGAGCCTTCGTGTTAGACTTGAACTTAGAGGGTGGCATCTTGTTAGTGACTCAGACGCCAGAACCCCATGGGAGTCATGTCCGTCCATCAGCCTGTCAGGGCTACCAACACAGCCCAGTGGGCCCTCATTGGGGTTACTATCTCACTTGACTGAATCGTCTGCAAAGGGTAGGAGAGTAAGATCTCCAAGGGGAACACATAATGAAACACAAGGGAAAAGTGCCTGCTGGGTTCTTCGGCCTTTTCTTCTGCATTCCTGTTTCCCCCGTGCTCGCGGGGAGAGGGAAAGGAAAACGTCAGCCCAGCCCTGTACTTCTGGGAGGCCTCTTCCCCTTCCCTGGCATGTTCTGGGAGATGAGCATCGGGAGTGCAACATGCCAGGCTGCCTCCCGAGAATGTCTCCTCAGCTTTGATGTCGGAGAAGTTCAAAAGACCGGAACTGTCCTTCCAGGCGCGGAGGGCTCACTTGGCGCCTGCTGGAGGAGCCTGCCTTGGCTGCATCTTTCTCCCAGGAACCAGCTGGTTTATGTCAGGGACTGAGGACTCAGTCTCTTCCTCCGGCTCCTCCTCCGAGTTCCAGGGTAGGTAGCGCCCACTTCCACTGCAGCTGGCTGGCAGAGTCGAGACACCTTGGTGCCACAGGGCTCTCTGCTCGGCATGAAAGTTCTCATTCGCAGTGCATTTCAGAAGCTAGTCACAGAACACTAGGACTGGAAGGGACCACGAGAGGTCATGGAGTCCAGTCCCCTGCCCTCATGGCAGGACCAAGCACCACCCATCCCTGACAGGTGTTTGCCTAACCTCTCTTTAATATCTCCAATGATGGAGCTTCCCCAACACCCCTCGGCAATTTATTCCAGTGTTTAACCACCCTGACAGGGAGTTTTTCCTAATGTCCAACTAACCCTCCCTTGCTGCAATTTAAGCCCCTTGCTTCTTGTCCTATCCTCCAGAGGCCAAGGAGAACTACTTTTCTCCCTCTTCCTTTTAGCACCCTTTTAGATACTTGAAAACTGCTGTCCTGTCCCCTCTGTCTTCTCTTTTCTAAACTAAAGCACAGTTCTTTGTCTTCCCTCATAGCTCATGTTTTCTAGACCTTTAATCATTTTTGTTGCTTTTCTCCAAGTCTACTTCTCCAGTTGCTCCACAGCTTTCCTGAAATGTGGTGCCCAGAACTGGACACAATACTCCAGTTGAAGCCTAATCAGCACAGAGCGGAGCAGCAGAACATCTCAGGTCTTGCTTGCAACACTCCTGTTAATACATTGCAGAATGATGTTTGTTTTTGGGGGGGTTTGTTTGGGGTTTTTTGGCATTGGTCACAGTATTGACTCATATTCATCTTGTGGTCCACTGTGACCCCCTAGATCCCTTTCAGCAGTGCTCCTTCCTAGACAGTCGCTTCCCATACTGTGTGAGAGACTGCTTATTCCTTCCTAAGTGGAGCACTTTGCATTTGTCCTTATTGAACTTCATCCTATTTACCTCAGACCATTTCTCTAGTTTGTCCAGATCATGTTATATTATAGCACTATCCTTCAAAACTCTTGCCACCCCGCCCAGCTTGGGATCAGCTGCAAGTGTTAGCAGAAAGGATCGATGGGAAGATCCACATAATGGGCCAGAGGCTGACTTGATACCATGTGACATTTTGATTAAAAACTAAAGTCACAGAGTAAGTGGATTAAAAACTGGCTTACTGACAGCTCTCAAAATGTAACCATAAGAGGGGAAGTGTGTGTAAGAGAGAGAGAGTGTCCCCTAGGGACTGGTTCCTCCCCCATGCTATTTAATATTTATCACTAAGCTGGATGGAAACAATAGCGTCACGGATAAAGTTTGCAAATGATGACACACCGAGTGGGCGGGGTACATAACAAAAAGGACAGGTCAGAGTGGTCCAGATTACTTGGAAAACTTCGTCTAGAGGGTTGTTGAAGCTGATCACTGTATCCAGACAATCGTTGCTCGCGTGGGAGTTTTCCAGAGAGCGTTTGATAGGCAGGCCCTCGGGGAGTGCGGGGCCCAGATCAATCCCCCTCCCCAAACCCCACTCCACTTTCACTTGGCCCTTTTTCCAAGCCCTGCCCAGCTCCTTTCTACCCCTTGTACCTTTTCCCAACCACCCCCTCCCCAAACAACGCAACCTAGGGGATGAGTGGGGGGCCTGGCATGGGGCGGCAGCAGGGGTCAGGCCAATCTGCCCACATCGTGGCAGCAGGAGCCTCGGGAAGCAGAGTGACCCAGCAGCCTGCTTTGCGCTGCCGCCATCTCCCAGAAACCCACGTCGTGTAGGGTAGGAGAGCAGAGCAGGCAGGGGGCCAGATCGCTCCACTTCCCACCACTGCAGCAAAGCAGTGTGACCCGGGTCAGCGATGGCAGAGCAGGCTATTGTGTCGCTCCGCTTCCCATGGCTCCTGCCACTGCAGTGAGCGCAGGGCACCTGCTCTTGCCCCCCCCCCCCCCCGGTAATTCCCTGGCCTCGCAGGCTAACCTCAGCAGTGGGGATCGGCCACAAGACTGTTGGGGTGGCGGCCGCAGGGCTCTGCAAAGCACAGGTCATGGGGTGGCTAGCCTGGTCCAGCTCTCAGTGTGGGAAGCAGGGGGAGGGGTGCGGTGGGGCTCTTTCCCTTGACATCGTTGGGGGAAGGGTTTGATGAGAGCCCGAAATTGCTGGGTGCACTGTGGTGCGGAGTCTCGTTTGAATTCTTTAAAGCAATGGTACTGGAGAGCTGGCGGTCGGCCTCCTTCGTGTAGGCGCCACAGCCGAGCACTACAGTGGCAGCCCCTTTGTCTGTTTCATCGTGACCTGGCAGCGAGGGATCAGGAGCGGGGACAGCTGGCCGCCCAGCCCGGAGAGTTTATGGTGGGTGTGATGCTTAAAGACTTCACAATCGATGCAATGGTCAAGTTTGTGACTTCAACTACAGTGGAGTCTCTGGGCAGGTGGTTCTTTTTTCTTAAGACAGCGACAGTTTTGTGTGTGTGTTTATGTGGGGAGGGGGAGGGGGTATTACTGTGAAAGAATTCTTTGTTCTCATCCCCAAATGAAATTTGCATAACACCTTGCAAGGTTTTTAATAAAGACACTGGATTTATGGTTTATTTCAACCTCTTGTGAGCCACTAATGACCCTGTTCATCCTATGCCTACAGAGGTGCCAACTGACTTTTTACCTTGAATGGTCTCTTATGATAATGATTCTCAACTAGGGGTGTGCTAAGGTCTCCCAGGGAGTATATTACTGCATCAAGATATTTAAGAACATAATAACGTCCAGACTGGGTCTAACCAAGGGTCCATCTAGCCCAGAGGGAGTGAACAGAACAGGGAATCTTCAAGTAATCCCTTTCCTATCATCCATGACCATTCCTACCCATCCTGGCTAATAGCCATTGATGGACCTAACTTCCATGAATTTATCTAGCTCTTTATTGAACCCTGTTGAAGTTCTGGTCTTCACAACCTCCTCTCGCAAGGCGTTCCACGTGCTCTGTGTTAAGAAAAACTTTCTTTTGTTTGTTTTAAACCTGCTATCTGTTAGTTTCATTTGGTGACCCCCTAGTTCTTCTGTTATTTGCCTGGTTTTACAACAGGCTACATAAAAAGCACTAGTGAAGTCAGTATGAAGTAAAATGTCAATCGCACAATGACTTGTTTGTACTGAGCTATATACTATAACACTGAAATTAAGTACAATATTTATATTCCAAGCAATTTATTTTATAATTAAACAGTAAAAAGTAAGCAATGTTTCAATAATAGTGTATAAATTAATAATAATGCTCACACTTTTGTATTTCTATGTCTGATTTTGTAAGCAAAAAGATTTTAAGTGAGGTGAAACTTGGCATGTGCAAGACAAATTAGACTCCTGAAAGAGGTACAGTAGTCTGGAAAGGCTAAGAGTCATGGTCTTATAATCTATGTTAACTTCTTATGCTAAACAATCTGTTCCACCTTATATTTAGCTGTGACAGGAGGAGTACATTTCCCAGACCTGTAGAAGAGGCTTGTATCTCTCATCTTGTAGTAATACTTCAAGGTTTCGTTTTCTATTTACCTTGCATTTCTAATCTAGCTCTAATACATATTTACTCTATTTCTGAAACAAACAATGAAGATGATCTACATTGTCTTCCTTCTAACATTCACTGTAAGTATCTGCCTGCTCATCTGAAGTAGGCAAATGCTCTTCTCCTCTCCCTTTGCAGCCTCGTTTAAGGCAGTTTTTCTGTATACAAAATGTGTGGGATTACTCAATGTAAGGCATCAGAAGGGTAGCCGTGTTAGTCTAACTGGAAAAACTTAAACAACGAATCGTCCAGCAGCACCTTAGAGACTAACAAAACATGTAGATGGTGTATGAGCTTTCGTGGGAACAGCCCACTTCTTCAGATGACTGGAGTTATTAAAAGTCTAGTTGCTAAATAAATAGCAGCTATGGGGGGGAGGAGGGGGAAGAGAAGGAAAAAAGGGGAAAAGAATAGTCAATTAGAGTAGCATTTCAACACCTACCCTTCTTGTAATTGCTCATTTCCAGATTCTTCAGCAACAAGGAGCTCATACTCTTCTGCAGCATATCTATCCCAGTCTGAGGGCTCCGGCCCATCGTTTTCAACATCCTGAAGAAATCAAAAGGAAATGTCCTTACGGGTCTACAAACATGTTTGGCAAAAGCGTCTCCCCCCTCTATAACCACGAGCATTTCTGCAACTCTTGCTGTTGGGGTTTAAATTACGGATTGGTCGAGTTCTTTAAGCAAAGGGCTGAATAAAAATTATGTATTTTGTATTGGGCTTTAAAACTCAGATCCAGGTGGAATACTCTGCCAACCTCTGTGAACAATGGCATTCCAAAAATGTTAAGCATGAATAACGCTGCACATCTGAACTTCTCTGGCAGGACATTCTGTAAGAGGAAGGGAACTCTCCCCCGTGACTGGTTCTCAGATCAGTCCAGGCTTTAGAAAACATTGACACTACTTTGAATTGCTCCCACAACCAACCAGGCAGCTTCTTTGGAGCACAAGGGCAGTATGTTTAGAGCATTCTTCAACAGGCATGAGCTGAGCCAGGCCTTTCACTCCGGATGAGCTTTTCAAGAAACATACGATGCTGGCCCCAGGTAGCAATGCGCACTGGGGCCTGGACGTCTCAAGGTCCTGGATCAATCTGGCACACTGGCTTTGTGCACTGTTGGCAGAGGTGTCAGGGACCATGTAAACACACAACAGGAGCCAATACAGAGGGGAAGGAATTCAGAATCTCTTACTGATAATGACATACCCAAAACAGACACTTTCATTAGGTAAAGGGGAACACCAGCTGTACAATAGTTAAAATGACCTAAAATCTGCACAGCTACTTGGCTTGCCTTGACATTTGGTGTGCACCTAGGGTGTGTGCAATGAGCTTATTACTAGGACTGTCAAACAATTGAAAAAAATTGTAATTGATTATGAGATTTAAAAAAATAGCTGCAATTGATCAGTTTTAATTGTACTGTTACATAACAACAGACTACCAATTTAAATGTATTTATAAATGTTTTTGGATATTCCCCACATTTTCAATTACAGCACAGAATACTAAAAGTGTACAGTGATCACTTGATATGATTTTTATTACAAATATATGCACTGTAAAAAGGTAAACAAAAGAAACAGTATTTTTCATTCACCTCATACAAGTACTCTAGTGCAATTTCTGCATCACGAAAGGGCAGCTTACAAATGCAGAGTTAATAACTGCACTCAAAAAGAAAACAATGTAAAACCACTCAGTCCTATTTCTTGTTCAGTCAATCGCTAAGAAAAACAAGTTTGTTTATATTTATGAGAAACAGTATTGCCTGCTTATTTACAGTGTCACCTGAAAGAGTGAGCAGGCATTCCCATGGCAAAGCTGTACTATAAAGTCAAAAAGTGAACTGTACATTTAGCATTCTGTTGTTGTAAATGAAATCAATACATTTGAAAAATGCAGAAAAATATCCAAGAATATCTATAATTTAAAGTGGTATGTAATCATGACTTTTTTCCTTTCATTCATTTTACATTAATTGCTTGAGTTACCTGTGATTGATATGCCTAATTCTTATGGTGCCAAATTTGGTGTCTGTGAATGACCAATGTGGGCCTGAGATACACGACCCCATCCTATCTTCACCCTAGAAACATCTTTTCTTACAATTTCTACTAGTGATCTACCGCCTGACACTGTAAATTGAAACCCAACTCTTGGCAGAAATCTGAACATGAACGGCCTGGGCAATCTGCCCCTCAAAGGACTTTTTGGTGGGGGGGGGGGGTGGAGAGGGGAAATGCCATCGGAGTAGAGCAGAAACTTCAGAAGGGGTGGATGCTGAGCATTCTCAAAGGACAAAGGGGTGGTGGAGCAATTAACGCAGTGAGTGGCCTGTCACTAGAGCCCAGCAACCCTCCCCCTAATGGGCAGAACAAACCCTTGTAACCTGGGCCTTATACCCAAATGCAGTCTGTGAATGAGCGATGTTTCCTCTCTGGTGCCAGAGAGTGGGTGCAGCGGATGGATTGCTCACTGAAAAGCTGCACCGGACAAGACCAATGTGTATTTTCAGAGCAGCAATTCCCAGCTTTGTCCAGTTTCACCTCCCACCCTCTTTCTATTGCTGCAGCTTGTCTCTCTAAGCCAAACGTCACCGCTCCTAAGAACAGGTCTGGAGCAGCAATGTGTGGAGACCCTGCCTTATACCTTCTGTATCGCAAAGGGATCCCTCTGTTCATTGTCCAGGTATTTTTCTAAGTTAAAGAAGGTGTTGTAGAACACATGAGCCATCCTGCATCGCTTCAGGTCTCGCAGCGTCACCCTTCCTGCCGAAAGAGCACATGTTATTTTAGTAGCACATTCTTAATTAGTTGTGCAACAGGCCCCAGGCAGCACAAGCCTTTTCTATGTTGGGATACCGCCTCTAGCAGGGGTTGGGTTTTCAAGCTGCCAATGCCCATTTGTTAAGTAACCAAAGCGCCGTCTGGCCGACCAAGGGCGAGAATTTCCCGTGCCTGTTTCGCATTTGGCGTTCAGTCATGCCTGTTTAGAAGGGCCCATCTTGGGCTTTCCTCTACCCTTGCTCAGGCCCCAGAGACGGTTAGCACTACACTCCTCATTCTGCATGACCAGTGCAGAGACTTCCCGCATGTGCAGTGACAGCACGTCAATGTGGTTTTTCTTGCCTCAAGCTGGTGTCTAATTGGGCCAGTTTTGTGTTTCTTGTGGGAGTGTCTCAGGTAGGTGCCGTAATGAGGCGTACGTGATGCATGGTCATGGACAGGCTATGGCTGTAAACAAACAGCTCCTTACCAGGCTGGTATGGCACATTTGCTGGCTTGTTTTCAGGTTCAGGATTACCCACTGAAGTCCAGCTGGTGCTTTGCAGGCTGCTTTTTGTTTTGTGCTAGGTTTACTTTTTGCTCCTAAATACACTCATGAAGCGCAGCCGAAACAGTGGCCAGCATTGCTTTTTCATCTGCGTGCAGGGCTGTGGTGTTTTAATCAGCGCTTTAGCAACATGTGTTGCTGGGCAATCATCTTACAGCTGGACATGAGCCAGGCCTCTCGCTGTTTGTGGCTTCTGCCCTGTTGTTTAGTGTAAGGCTTGTTCCTCCTGTTGTGTTGATTATTTGCACCTACACTCAGGAGATGAGTGTGATTACCTCATCCCAGTTCTGCCATTCCAGGACACGGTGCTGAATAGTAGCTGTTTCAACTGTAAAGGTGATTTGAAGGTGCGGGGTTTTTTGGTTTTTTTTTTTTTGTTTGTTTGAACGTCCCACTACAGGCTATAGTTTGATACCTACAGAAGAACGTTTTAATTAACCCTCCCCCTCGCAAGACTGAATCTAAACAGTATTTTAAATACTAGTATCCATTATTTAATTGGCGGGGGGGGGGGTGGCTTTTCCATCCTTCAATGAAGATTAAATGTCGCTCTCTAAAAGAGGTAACAGCCAAGCTGAGCAAGACTTCAGGACCCTGTTGTAGGAATGGCTGGATGACATGGCCTCGCCTAGGAGGTGAGATGCTGATAGGTGTGTGTGGCTGTGTGTGCGTGTTTGTGTTTTCTTTGTGCGCTGCCCCAGCCCCGTGCAGACAGCTGGCACAGCTGACCTTGAGCAAACTACTTTATGACCACACGATCCATTCAGGGCCGAAGGCACCAGGCTGGATTTACTGTCAAAAATGGACATTAGCAGCACCGGGCCAATTCTAGGAGGCTGGTGAGACATGTCTGCCCGGTGCCAATGGAGACACCTCGGCGAATGGCAGGACTTTTCGTTCCCCCCTCGGCTGGACCCCCTTATACCCTGATACAAACAAGTTCATACTGCCCCTCTCATGTCACCTTGGGCATGCTGGTTCAATTTAAATATATTTATTTTGTATTGTTATTCCGAGTGTATCGTTTAGGAAAGATCAGTGTCTCTCTCTTCTCCTTGGGAAATGTTTTCAGACCATCTTTGATTGGAGGGTGTTTGGGTAAGTACTCTGCCTAGCACTTAGACACGTATATTTCTGCCCCATCAGCCCTGGTCTTGCCGGATTCTGAGAGCCGGTCCTGCCTCATCCCAGGCCTTTGCTACAAGGGCTTAGTTCTCAGGCTACTACAGCTAGTGCAATCCAGCTGGCCAGAGCAGATTATGATAATGTGCCCTTCAGGCTGTAAAACCAATGAATGCCAGAATTTACCCCACACCTTGGATTCTAATGCTGTGCTAAACTTTCTGGTGGGGCCTGTTTTTGTCTGATGTTCTTGCTTGTCACCCAGGCCAAGGGTAGCACATCAGCAGACGCAGGTTAACTCAGGTGCTAAGCTTGCCATTACTGCAGCAGGGTAGGGACCCTGTGAATGCCAGCTCACCCACTACAGGGTGAAACGGCTTCTCTTGACCACCTGGGTGATGTTTTCACCCCTCCCCGAGAGGGGTTTTCCCCACAGGCACTTTGTGAGAGTTTTTATCTGGGCTAAGGAAAGGGAGAGACTTGCACCTCACAGAGTCACTGGAATTGCTGAGCTGTGCTGTCCCTACAGTAGCTCAGTGGTCCGTGGTTGCAGTCAAGTGACCATCTGCCACAGGACAAGAAGGGCCCTTTTTAAGCCCCCGTCTCGGCAGGACAGACCAGAAAATGAAGGGATTCCATACACACAGACTAGCTAAAATGGGACTCAGAATCCATCTTTGTATGTTACAAGGCTTCTAGATGCACCCCCAATGTTCCCTCTAATTTTTTCCACCCGTGTGTGGAATAAATGTTATGTGCAGAAGTGCACCCCAAGTGGAAACACATGCTGCTAGTTGTGGGTGCGCTGCTAAACAGCTGAGTCAAGCAGTACCAGTGACCACACCGCTGTATGGTCCACATGCTCCTTATGCTCATTTCCCTCAGAATACACCAAAGACGGGGATGGTGCTTTCTTTGAGGAGTCCCGGTATCCAGAGGGCTCTGAAAACAGAGACCAGTGTGGAGTAGGGTTGCTTACTGAGAGACTTCTCAGTCTACAGGGTGGGTGGTAAATGCTTCTGGCAGAGCCAGAAGCAGCAGAAGCCTCAGTGGTACTGTGAAGCGGATGTGAGTCTGGGGTGGGCAAGAGGCTGCCAGTGGGCTGGATCCGGCCCGCCAAGCCACCAGCCCCAGCCCGTAGCTGCCTCGCACAGAGCAGCGGGAGTTGCTTTCAATGTGGCTGCTCTATTCTAGGAGCGAGGCGGGAGGCTTTGTGCTCTGTCCTGCCCCTCAGCAAAATCTCTCAGCTCCCATTGGCAAGTTTCCGACCAATAGCAGCTGAGATATTTTGCTGGCGAAGGGGCAGCCAATGACGCCTCCTCCTTCCCTCCCCACTCCTTCACCCTGCCCGGAGCAGAGCCACGTGGAGCAGCTTGCGACTGCAGCCTTCAGGTTCCTGCAGGGCTGCTGACTGGGAGCCACTTAGGTAAGCGCCTCCCAGCCAGAGCCTGCCTCTGGCACCACCACCCCACCAACTACCTGCCCCAGGCCACACCCAAACTCTCTGTACCCCTTTCCCCCAGGTCACAACTCCCTCCCAGACCCTGAACCCCTTCTTATACCCTCCCCCAGGCCAGGATCTCTCTGGCACCTATCCTCCCTGACACTGCACCCCATCCCCCTACCCCAAGTCATTACCCAAACCCTCTGCAACCCCTTCACCCAGGTCACAACTCCCTCCCAGGCCCTGCACCCCCTCCGAGAGCCCCTCCCTCAGGCCAGAATCCTTTCCTGGACCCATACTCCCTCCTGGACTCTGTACCCCAATCCTCTGCCCCAGATTACAAGGGCCTGGAATGCCATTGCTCCTGGTGGTTGGCAGAGTATTTACCCAAACTCCCTCTCAGACCCTGCCTCCCCTCCTGCACCCGTCTCCTACCCCAAGCTCCCTTCTGCGCCCAACCTCTGTCCCAGACCCCAAGCCACCTCGGTAGAAATGCAGCCCTTGACCACTTGCCAATGTCTTGGACTGGCGCCCTATTAAAAATTATTGCCTTAGTCCCTGGTCTCTGGGGTGAACTGGTTATCAGGAGGCAGAGGTCTCTTCTGCGTAGAATGTTTGGAGGCCTCAGAAATTGTCCTTTGGTCTTTGCTTGCTGGAACTGAGGTTGGCACAGAGCACCGAGAGGCTGAGGACTACGTACGGGTAGAATCAGACCCCAAGGTCTCAGGGAACACTCCATAATGAGCAGCCGAAGTCTGCCCTCCTTCCGCTTCCTTGATCTGCTCTTTAATTGACAGCAAACTGTACCATCTGGTGGGATGTGGAGCTCGGAGGCAGTAGGGGCAGCTAGAATGCTCTTCTCTGAGGGGAAGGCTTGGAAGGGTTTGAAGCCAGGGTTTTGAGTACAGCCCGTACCAGGGAGGCGACAGGCGAAGAGGCTGAAGGGAGTGGAGGTCCTACCATGGCACTGAAGGAAAGGGATAGGGAGTACCCTAAGACAGTGACAGCATGGGACTGCAGGGAGCGTCCACCACACGCAGAGCGCTCTGCACAGCCCCGTTGTGTGGGTGTGTACAGTGCCAGAAGAGCCTGTGTGTGAGGATGGCTTTGGTGCTGTACAGTGGCCCAGAATGGCTCGACCAGCGTCCTCCAGCCCGGCTAGGGCAACACCCTCTCTGCAGAGCCAGGTGCACAAGCCCTGCCCAGAACTTGGCCTTACAGAGCTTTAGACCCTCAGCCACCAGGCTGGGGCTTCTGAAACATCAGTGCTGCCCTTCTGCCTCCTGGACTATTTCACTGCAGGGCTAGGGGGCTGCCATACGTCTCTCCACGGTGTCAGAGGAGAACATCAGTTGGGCAAAGTGTCCCCCCCCCCCATTATGTATTTACCCTCCTCTACGATACACGGCAAACATGTCGCCCAACTCCTGCTTGTTTTGGATCATAAATTTAAAAAGTAGCCCGGTAATTTAGCAAGAATTAGTCACCCTCAATCCCTTCCTCCCCAGCGCTTGACTGTTACCACTTGTGCTGGGATGGGCAAGCAACCTTCTCCTCTTCCACGTCCCAACGCTTAGCACAGCCTTGGGCCAAGCTGGTGTAGTGGGGAGAGAATCCAAACAAGCTCTTAAAATACAAATGGGGAGCATGCAGGGCCTCGCTAAGCACCCCCAGGAAGTGGGTGTGACAGCAGCTCTTACCATCCCTGTCTGGCTTCACCAGGTCCAGCATCTGGCACAGTAAGTCATGGAATGGCAACGGCTCGATGCCCATGGCTTCCATCCTCTCACACTGTTCCTCGTAAAAATACTCCAGTTCATACATGGACAACACACCGTCCCCATCCAAATCCAGGCACCGGAACCAGTATTCGATGCTAAGGAACAAGAAGAGGTTTCGTCTTTTCCTGTTGGCAGTGGTGCAGAAGCCAACAATATTACCTGCTCAGCCAGAGATCGGAGCAGTGCGAGCGTGAAACACATTCACCATGTCAGAAGCCCTGGCTGGGATGATTTGAGGTTGGACCTGCTTCGAGCAGGGGGTTAGACTAGATCAGTGTTTCTCAACCAGTGGAACAAGTACCCTTAGGGGTACTCGAATGAAGTCTGGGGGTACATCGACAATTGAAATTTGGAGACAACTGAATTTTTGTTTTAAGTTTTACAGTGTTTTATTATTTTTGAACTTTTTACACCCAAAAATTTCATCGCCCATCAGGCTACGATTACGTTGTTTAAACAAACATGTTGCAGTGGTAGAAAAAATGTTGTGTGTCTGAAAACTGTAGGTACTGGGGGTACTTATAATTTTTTTTAAAGGGGTACTTTATAAAAAAAGGTTGAGAAACACTGGACTAGAAGACCTCCTGAGATCTCTTCCAGCCCTAATCACTATGTTTGCTGTGTCGTGTGTTATGGGCTCTGCTCCCTAGTCCAAGATGGGGTTGTTCAAACAGAACAGGCTAGTTGCCTGCAGTGATAGCTGCAACGGGCTGTTGCCTAGCTGGAGAACAGACGGCAGGAGCTAGCATAGGTTGAGTGTTTCAACTTGTTCTCTGGGCTCTTCCGAGCAAGAGGCAAAGCTCTCACGTGCCGCGGCTTTTGCCAGAGACAGTTCTGGGGCAGGACTGATGGGATTCCAGTTTATGCTCCTCGTCCCCAGTCACTGTCCTAATCCACCCAATGAGGCTCTGAGAGTGGATGGACACAAGGCAGGAGAATGGGGTGGGGTGGGGGGTGGGTGTAGTATTCTCCCACACCCACTGGTTCACACATCTGTCTTCAATCAGGGGCTCCCTGGATTGTGTTTTTTACCACCCTTCCCCAGGCAGTCACCACAGTGCCCAATTCCCGCCTGAAAGGCCTGTCCCGTACCCTCACCGCTGCTAGAATGGGTCAGAACGAGGCAAGTCTCCTACAAGAGGGCAACAGTGTGGCGGCAGCATCCTACCGAGGGCAGGGATTAGAGTCGTCTCCCCCTTCATTATCACCACCCTCCCACCCACCCAAGTCACTGACTCGCACTAAGAGCTCAGTGCAGGAATCAGCTCTCTGATAAGCAGCACCCCTAAAACAATCCACACCCTTTGGAGCCCCAGAAGCCAGGGTCCCCCTCCCAGAGAAACCAGAGAGACAGGGGTGCGTGTTCCCGGTGCTGGCCTGGTGGTAGAAGGCAGCCGGCAGGCTGCGGTCCTTATACAAAATTGCGTGAGGGCTCACATGGGAGGGCCCCGGGCCCAGGCATAAGCCATGGTGAGGCTGAGAGCAGGGTCTGCCTGGTGGTGATAATGATGGCATGGAGCTTCTTCCTCCCCCACATACCTGCATCTCTCCTGAGGCAAACATGGGGCCAGGGACAGAGCAGGACATGATGGGAAGTTGTGAGGCCACCAGTGGAGTCCAGGGGCTAGAGAGAAGGACACTTGCAAAGCAAAGTCTGTTTTTACCCAGTTTTCCATCAGTAAGTTCTCTGAGCCGGGGGGTCCAGTAAGACAACTCCTGACTTGCCTGGCAAGGAGGCGGCTTTGCATAACCAGTAGGCCCCAGTCTCCTGTGCTTTCCGCGTGTCTCTCTCCATGCCCTTCCCACAAGTCCTACCTCGTGGGGCTCCTTTTGTCTTCCTCAGCAATGAGGAGCCACACGAAATCTGCATAGCTCAGCCGCCCCTCCTTCTGCGCGTCGCTGCCTCTGAAAGACACGAAGCGCCCGTGCAGTGACAACATGAACCCAGCCCACAGCATTGGGGGGGGGGGGGGAGGATGGGAATCGCCACACACCTGGAAAGCACCCTCGCTTGTCCTATCAGGCCGATAGGAGCGTCTGGGATTGGTCAGCCCCTCCGACCCCCACTGACTGGGCCTGACTTAGCTCGGGGGAGGAGCACACCGGAGAGCAGATACTGCCCTTGCGTCCCTACCGGCACTGTAGAGACCAAGGGGCTTCTGACGCGCTTCCCTCAGAGCAGTGAGGAGCTTTTGCAACGATGCTCTCCTGACAGTGCCACGGGGCTAGGACACCCCCCCACCCCCTCTCTCAGAGCCCAGGGCGTGTGGGACTGTGCTAATTTGACAGGGGGTTATTTACTTTTTAATATCACCCAGTGCCCCCCCCTTCCAACTGGCCCTATCCCACGACGGCACCGCTAGCACCTTGCCCTCCCTCAGGAATGGGGACCGTACGAGAACACCCGGGACTTCCAGCAAAAGCTGACAGAGCTCCTGTTCTAGTTTTTGCTTCCTCCCATTTCATTCCCCAGCCAGGGGGCTCTGCCTTACCTCACCACTGCGCCACTGAATATCCGCTCAATAATCCGGGTTGATAAAGCTGCAAATGAAGAAAATGAAGCATCAGGACCTAGGCACCATCAGCCTCATGGTCTCTCAAAGCTCTGTGGTAGGCTCAATGTGTAGGAAGTCGTCATCCCACACCAAGAAGGCTGGCCAACAAATGCGGCCTGCTTAGCCATTTTAGCCCAGCCCAGCCTTACACACAGCAGCAATGAATCATCCCAGTCTCTCTCGCGCTGTCACTTCCTGTGCCCCCTCCCACAACAAAACTAGTGTCTCCTTACAACATGGCAGTTCCGGATCATCCAGGTCTAAGGAGCATGCCATACTAGCACTATCGGCACCACTGGGACTTGTCCTGTGAGCAAGGGCTGCCGCAGTGACGGGAGGACTTGGGGCCTGAGGGCCCGAAGGCTAGTGCAGCACGTTTAGCGTAACAAGAAACTCAGGGCCTGTAGCTCTAGGGTGGAACGTTGAAACCCTAACCCCTGCCCCCCCCCAAACACACTCACCCCACCCTAATGAAAGCTGGGTGAGCATTGGCGGTTTGGATTTGCTGGCAAGTCGGAATAATTGAAAAATGTTTCAGTTTTGGGTCAAACTTTTCAGGGAGTCAAAAAGTCACAAAAATGCAGAGCTGGGCCAAAACCCACACGGCAGTTGAGCCATTTCTTCAGTTTTTGTCAATTGAACGGGAATAAACAAATTTGCTGATGGTTTGGGTCACCCTAAACTACATTTTTCCCCAGTAAATACATTACTTGCTGAAAAACCGACACCCCGCTGCACATCTAGCCCTGCCAGGGGCTGGCTGCCTCTCCCCACTGTCCGGCCACAAGTTGCCAGTAGCGGCTGTAGGGATGTCCTGGGATTATTTTGTACAACACTTACACTTTATAGCACATAGCGAGGTACTTGCCTAAATAACTGGCCCTCGCCTACCGCTCTCATGTGCTCTGTGGAGAGGCAAGAGCCTTTATTCACACAGGTCGGCCTCACCCCACACAGAGCCGTAAGATGGAAGGGCCTGAAACGTTGGCTGCTTGCAGAGGGGAACGCAGGCCGCAGTGTCTGAGGGGCTGGTGTAAGTGGCCCGGGGAGGTCGAGAAATGCCAGATGCGGTGCCCCTCCCTTCGGCACGCCGCCATAAGGTGCTCCGGGGAGAGGCGCACCGGCACCGGCACAGTGGCTTTGCCTGTGTTCCTGCACAGCCTCTTCCCCCTGCCCCAGCCCACACTCTGCCCTGTGGCCCTGTGCTCACTTTGCCCCCACCCCACCTCATCTGCTGAGGCCTCCTTGCCCAGCACTCACGCCTTTCTGCCTCCAGCCCCAATTGCTCACACCCCGCCCCAGGCAGCCTTGTCTTCTGGGGCCTGCTGAGTGGTAAGGGCTGGGTAGAGGAAGTGAGGGAAGGCAGGTCCCCAACTCCTCCTCTCCCCCTCCCCCAGGCCCCAAATCCCTCCTGTGCCCCCATCCCTTGCACTGCAGTCCCTGCGCCTATTGCGCAGGTGCCCTCCCCAGAGGACCAGCTTAGGGGATCTGGCTCAGGTGCTGCCTTGGAGGTGGCTTAGCATCCTCTCTCCAAGGGCGAATGAATGAGCCGGGGAGGCAGGGAGCGCTGCTCTCATGTCTTCCAGTGGGGAGGCTGACACACGTCCCAGGAGTCCTGGACGGAGGGACGAGGGCTCCCCCAGTCCCTGTGAAACCACAGGGGGCTGCGCAGCCCTAGACGTTGAGAAGCAGCAGGAGGGGGGGGCAGGCAAAGTGCAGGCTGGATAAGGCCCTGCTGCCCCGCCCCCCCAACCAGGCCCATACAGCCTGTCCTCTCCCCCAGCCAAGAGAGGAAGTGCCTCAGTGCCCCTCCCAGGCCTGGAGCCCCAGCCGGCCCCTGGGTTAGCCCTGAGACCACTCAGGGAGAGGACCCACGGAGGCAAGCCAGAGGTCCCTGGGTGAATGAATAAGGAGGTGGGAGGCTAGTGCCCTACGACAGGGTAAGAGCTGAGGGTTAACTGCATTTGAAACGTGACCGGGCAGCGAGATTCAGAGAGGGCTGGGCAGGGTTTGGAGGGGACGGGCGTTTGGCTCCTGACTCTCGTGTCCGGCCTGAGGTTACATTGTGCAGACGACCTCTCTCCCTGGTGCCTTTCCTTGGGGACTGACTTTACGCTGGTGTCTCCACACGCAGAGGGGCAAGAAGGGGGCTGCTGTTGCTTTGTCCTGAACAAGGCGCCTGTGCTTTAGTGCTGCCTCGGGGGACATGGGAGACGTGTGGGTTGCGGCTGGTGCTACTGTTGGGTTCACGGAGGACCACCAAGGAGTCTGGGATACTGAGCTTGCGTAATCACCACCAGGTGGATTCGAACCAGCTGGCTCAAGCTGCAGAGGCTCCTACACTAAGCTCCAGAGGGCCCAGGTTCGGATCCACCTGCAGGCTGTTACAAGTGGGGGCTCTGGCGCCTAGCGTAGGACCCTCTATGGCAGTGTTTCTCAAAGCATGTTCTGCAGCACACCGGAGGCCACTCATGGTTTTTTTTTTTTTTTGGCTCAACAACTTTTCCCTGGCCCTTTTTTTTTTGCTCAACAAAAAAATCCTTGGTGATCCACATTAAAAAAAAAAATTATTGTTTGGTGTTCCTCCGTCTTAAAAAGTTTAAGAAACACTGCTCTACAGCTTGTGCTATCAAGCCAGCAGGCTCCCAGCTCAGGCTGCAGAACTCCCTCATTCTTCTCTCTCGCTGTAAGTGGTCTAAGTGCCACTCCACGGGCCAGCAATCCCCCCAGTAGGTGTGTGGGTTACACTTGCATGAGCGCATGTTGCGGCCGACCATCCCAACCCCTACGGCTAGTGCCAGAACATGGAGGAGCTGCCCTCATGCCAGAGACCTCCTTGTGCTCTCAGGATCTTGTTTCCAGGGTACAAAGCTTCTTCAGGACCATTCCCCCTGCCCCATGCTCCACTGTCACTTGAGCCGCTCGCCTTCCACTCGCGGCAACGGCCGGAGCCAGCTGCTTGTCCCTTTTGCTGTTTTCTACGGCCACGCTCTGTTTCCTCTGCTGAGCTACATCGTCCCCCTGCAGCCAGAGGCCTGACTGGCCACGGAGCTGGAGGCAGCCAGAGCCCAGGATGTAGAAGGCCGTATCGCCTATGCAGCGCCCCTTCCCCCAGCCCTAGGAATGGCTCTGTCAATTAGCACCAAGTGAAGTCCAACAAGGGAAGCTTACCCTTTCCTGAAGCTTTTACAGGTTCCTGTTCCCACCATCCCCAGCCCATGCCCCGGCCTGGCACATCAACTCACCATGATCGTTGTATCTAGCCAGATCCTTCTGGTTGATGTAGAGGTCGTGGTCGGTGTCCAGCTCCCAGAATTTACAGTAGATGACATAGAAGTGCTCGTAGGAGAAGTAGTCTGTGATTTGGTTTATGTCGTCCTCTTCCTCCAAAAGGGCAAGAGTCTGAAATGGCACGAGTGGGATGGGAAGTTAACTCTAAACTAGACAGGGAGATGCTGCAGCAACTGCCCAAGCACCAGGGCGCTGGCACGGCGGGCGAATTACACGTTGGGAACTAATCCACCTCTTTCCCAGGTGCCAGCTGATTTGGATTATGCAAATACATGATTTACTGAGGGACTGAGCAAAGAGGGACAGTGACAGACAGACACCCTTGCTCGCACATGGAGCTCCCCACATGAGAGTATGGATGTCTGCGTGAACAACTCTCATCCCCAGAGAGCCCTGTTAACACCACCAGGGACAGAAGAGGGAACCAAACAGCCATCTGCAATTGCCCTAACATCACACACGCTGCCTTTGATCACCCGAGACACTCAGCAACATTTGCCTCAGAGTCTCAAATCTCAGCAGGAAATGGGGCACATCCCTTGAAAGCCAGCTCCCCCCAGAACCGTCTGGGGGCGTGGGGGGAGGCAGAGACACAGTGGGAAACAGCGCGAGTGGGGACTGGGGCAGTCCCCGCTCGTGCCAGTCTGACTGCTGTGCCTCTGCCTTTTAAATGTAGCCAGAACCTATTTGGGGGGCTATGGGAACACAAATATTTCAGAATATAAGGCTAAGGACATACTTGCAGAAAGTTGCTTTTCCTCATCTCTGTTAGGGTGATTTTCCCAGACCAGGATCTATTGACCATGTAGAATATTCTCTGTATAACCTGCAAAAAGCAAACACATGAATAGAAATCTTAAAGACATCCACTGCCTAAAATACATCAGTTTATAAAGCTGAGTGAACTTATTCCCTTGCTTTAGTCAATGATTAAAAAAAAAGCAATTTACACTTTGGATTTACAAGACAATGGACATCAGATATCTGCCCAAATGCATTGCCAAACTCATCCACTTCAACCTCACCCACAGGAATTTTGCATTTAACAACAAACATGACTTCACTCCACCAAAGCAGTGTTGACTCTTCCCCAACACATTGGGTTTGTGTGTGTGGCCGTGCCTGTGTATCTATGTTATCAAGAGCACATGTGCTACCTACTGTATTCTGTGCCTTTGTAACCTTTCTAATCTCCCGGTGGAGTGTTTCACAACTGCCATCTTGGTCAGAAGGTCAGAAGTACGTTCCTACTGCTACATGGAATTTCCATCTATAGACATCGAGGTTACACTTTGATTCATTTAAGATTTTGACTTCATTTGACCGTGCTTTCCTTCAGTTAGAGTGCAACACCCCATCAGCGTGACCTATCCCATCATTCCTTTCATATCCTGTGTGACAGAATATATCCCTCTATTCACACCCTGCAAAGTGTAAAAATCTTTGTAGAAAGTACACCTTGCAAGATATCATTTGGAACCTATAATTTGCTGGTCTGTGCTGTCCCGATAAAATGTGTGTGACAATATTATATGTGAAGTTATAAGATTCCAACGTATCATGTTATTAACACGCTTCGAACCTCGCAGCCCCTGGCTAGGCAGAAATCAGCAAACAGGTCTGTTGTAAAGAAAGGAGTATTGGCTTTCCTTAATTTGCATGTAAGCAGTAAACAGAGTTATCCATCAAGAAAGGAACACGAAGGAAGCTCAAACAAATGAGAAAAAGCCAGCAGAGAACATCTTTCCACACAGACACATGGTCTCCTGGTTCTCAGATGGAAATGTTTCAGGGGGAGGGAGAGGACTGAAATGATAAAAAAGAGGGACAGAAATCCAAGGCACTTCTCTGCCCATAGCATTCACTACACCTGAAAAAGCAAAGGAAATAGCCATTGACTCTGGGCGAGGGGTCCTGATGTGAAGAGTTTGGTCGGTAATCTTGTTGGAAGCACGTGTTGAGAAATGTTGCTTGGATCTAAGATAGTCTGTTCAATTAAGCACTTGAACACGTTTTATCGTTTCCTTTCAGCCATTTCTGACTTTTATGCCTCTTGACTTGTACTTACTTAAAATCTCTCTTTGTAGGTAATAAACTTGTTTTATTGTTTTATCTAATCCAGTGTGTTCAAACTGAAGTATCTGGGTAACTCCATTTAAGGTAGTAAGATGGTATATTTTTCCCTTAAAGGAATAACAGAGTTAATATATTTGGACTGTCTGGGGAGGGCTGGGCAGTACAGGACATAAATTTCTGGGGGAAAATCTGGGACTAGGGATGCATTGGGGTCACCCTGCCGTGCAACCCAGGCTGGCGAGAGCCAGGATGTGACTGGCAGGCTGCAGTTACACAAACATATCTGGGGTGACCTAACATATCTGGGGTGACCTACATGCTGATGGGTGGTGTGAGCAGTCCAGGCTGCAGGCTACGGCAGCCAGGCATTGCCAGGTACCCCAAGTTCCAGGGCAGGCATGGGACAGCTTCCCACTGGTCTGGACTGTACATCGGTAAGTCCCAGCATGTTATTACCATGTCCCATTGATTAGCCTCCTTTCACCAAGTTTCTGCAATGCCAATTATATCAATATCCTGGTTCACTGCCAGGCACTCTTTGTCCAGTTCACTCATCTTAGTATTCAGACTTCTAGCATTTGCCCAAAAGCACTGGTACATTCTGTCAATATTCAGTTGCTTGCTTTCACATGTTTTAATGGGGACTTTTACATTTGACTAGTTCTCACTAGTGCAGAGCTGCACTTTACCAACTTCTTGCCCTTTCCTCTTTACTACGATATAGGAGTCCCCCTTTGATAAAGTAATCTCTAAGGGATGTCAGCTGTCTCCTAGCTTAGTTAAAACATTCTTCACCTTTTTAATTTCATGTGCTAGAAAGTTGATTTCACTCCTTTTCCAAAACTTTCCCCAGTTCCTAATAAACTTAAACTCCTCCTCCCTACACTATCATTTCATGCACACACTTAGCGCCTGCAGGTCTGTTTGTCCTTCTAGCCCTGGGCACTCTATTCCTGGCTCTGAACAGGTCTGCTGGGTGACACTGGGCATGAGGTACTAGACCAAAGAGGGTGGGAACGACTGTGTGGTCCAGTGGTTAGGCACCAGGCTCATACTCTTATTTCCTTCGCTATCATGATGCCTGTTGTCAGGAGAGAGGCCAAAAAAAAAAAAAAAATCCAACCTGCAACGCAAGGAAATGCCAAAATGGTACAATACAATAGCCCACCATTAGCAGCCTGGGTAAACACACACGCTTTTCCAAATACCTCACAACACTTGCTTACGAACCGTGACAGACTGTAAAACAGGGGAGGGTTGGAATTGCAGGGTGAGGTGGAGAGACCCAGAGTCAGCCTACCGTAGTAATGTAGCGGGAATGGAATTCTGGAGCATCCTTCAAGAACGTCAGGCCAGGGTGTGTCTCAACCACATCCTGAAAGACAAAACCAAGTGAAAACTGGAACAAGAGGGTTTTTTTCTCTACTCCTTGTAATCGGCATTTAAGAATGACTGAGTTTACAATGTGATGTTCTGGGGCACTTTCCAAATGGCAACGGCAGCATTTAGAAAGGAAAATTACACTATTTTAAAATGAACCTCGTTAACATACAGGTATTTCTGGACAATACACACCTGCTGAGCCATTTTGATTTACTTAAAGACAGAAAAACAAAGGAAGAATTAGTGAGCAGACGAAAACTCGTTTTTATGGATAGAGAAAAAAAAAAGTGAGTTACTAGGACCATATGACTCTTTCCGCCCCAAATTCCCTTTTATTTTCTCACAGATACTGATATTTGTCTTACTGATGCATCAGAAATAAGTGCTGTTCTGAAAGACTTTAAGCACAGCTCTTCCTTGATGTCTTTCCAGAGCAATACCCAACAACAGGGGGAAAACTGCTTTTTTAAATCTTTTCACAAAGATACACTCTCGTGTGGTTTGTAGGAAATACCCAGCGCCAGTCAATACCTCCATCGGGATGGGCGGCATAAGCATGACAGGCCTGCACTACAAGCCTCTCCAAGGGCAAGTGGAAGCTTCCGTGCCTGACTGTGCTCCATCTCTAAGAGGATCCTGGGAAGGCTTGGAGCAGCCACTGACTGACTGACCAGCAGCCCAGGAAACATTACAATATTTAATTATTTCAGGGATAGTCTCCGGCCAATGCTGAGCAGAAGGTCTCACAGATGATCACAGAGGCTCCCTTCTGGCCTCAGAATCTATGAATCTACAAAAAAGATTATGCAGCTCTTAGATTGCACTGGCAGCTACAAAATGGAGCTGGTGTCAGCCAGGAGAGGCAACATGCCCAGTGGGGAAAAAATGTAAGAAGTGCCACCCAGGAGCACGAGAAAAATCCATCCCAGAAGTCTCACCCACCACCTCAGGATGGTGACAGTTTTGTTTGTGGGAAGGCAACCACTCGCTCAGAGACGCAATTTTGCCCCTCAAGGCATCTTCACATTTATGTACATTGAGCAACACAATATCAGAAATGACTGATACTGAAGGGAGCTCAGGGAAGGGCATGAGCCCATGACCAGAGAAGCCAGAGGGACTAATTTATGGAAGGATGATTAAAAGAGCTAAGTACATACAGAGCTTGGCAAGCAAAGACTAAGACGGGACATGATACGGGGCCACACATATCTGAAGGAGCCAGACACCTAGAATGGAGAGGGATGTTTGTTTAATAGAGAACATCAGAGAAAAGGAAAAAGCAATGGGATGAAATTAAAACAAGGATACCTTAGGTTAAATACAAAGAAATGTTGTTTGTAAAGTAGACTATAAATACGTAATAGTCTAGGTGGCATATACAGTGCTTTATTTTCATAATTCTTTGCAAACGCGCCAATGGCCGATTGCACTTGGGACTCTGGGAGTAGTGGTATTATTAGGTAAATTAAATAACGGTTATCTGCACACTCAACCTGCAATGGTTTATACTTTAGTCTATATCATCTATCGGTCTGTTTCACGATGCCTTGTATGTCCTCCAGTCCTGAGGTTTGAGATTTGCAGATACAAGCAAGCAGAGGAGCTGAGTGAGTTCGGTGCAGCTACCTGTTAATTCCAAACGGTTACCCCAACTGGAGACCACGGGTTGAGGGAAAGTTTTGCATAAATGAGCCTCCCCCACATTATTATTTAGAAGCCCATCCAAAGCTCTGCATGCCCTTTACATTCACTGAAGAAGTTACAAACAAATATCCTAAATTAGCAAAACCCATCCCCCCGTGCTCACCCACCCAGGTTCTGCTGAGTAAGGGATATGTACCTGAAGTAGCGGGATGAAATCTTCCTGCTCTAGGTAGTCGCAGTTGGGTTTTGCTAAAAGGTAAAGGAATTTGGCTGCATCATCATGGCAGCTCTGAAGTAATCTAAGGGAGAGAGCGAGAAAGAGATAAGGGTACAAATTACTCACACTAATTCGTACTCTCGGGGGACACTGCAATCAGAAGCCACAGTCTGACTGTCAGGCTCTTGTATTTCAAGCACCAAATTTCACCCAGGAGTTAGGCAACTTACACAAAGTTGTTGTGACCATGTAAGTTATGCAAACGGCTGGTTCTGTACGGTGTGTGCAGCTGAAGAGGAAAGGGCATCGAACTGGGCGTGTAGGGTGGTGTAACATTAGATGTGATCATGTAAATAGACTGTTATTTTTTAAATCTCTTTTTTATGTCTTGTTCCAACTGCTAAATAAAACACCTCTGTTTAAAGGAGGCAGTTGGTCAATATCACAACACCCTGAAGGGAGGAAAGGAAGGTATCTGAACCCTGACAGCCCTGCAGGGTTACAAGTAATTGGTACGTGAGGCCATGTGTTCCATGTCTGGCCAAAGAGTGAAAGAATAATGAGGTTCCAGCCTTAGACAGCTAAGGGGCAAGAGGCCAATCACTTGAGGGGGGCACTGGCACAGTTTGCCCCATAACTGTGATGACAGTCAGATAGCAACTACTGCCTTGAAGAAAAAGAAAAAGCCCTCTGACAGAAATGGTTATGGTGCTTCTTATCACGGTGTTCCACTGTTCACGTTTCACCGTGTTCCACTGTTCAGGAAGTGACTTGATCTTCTCTAGGATAAATTAATCTAAAATTGAGTTTCTCTCATCTCTTTCTATATAAGGCAGGCTTTCCAGGCTGCATAACATTCTTGGAGCTCTTTTCTAAACCTTCCAGTTTTTTGAAGTGGCTGATAAGAGACCTGGCCACAGTATTTAATAACAGACTCACTAATGCCAAATCCAGTGGCAATATCATCTTTCTACTTCTACCTGATTAGCTCCTGCTTGGCCAATTCTTTTAAAGCTCTTTGTTGCAAGTTATCTGGTCCTGCGATTTTAAAAAAATGTTTTGCTTTAGCAGCTTTCTGTTTAATATTCTGCCTAATTACTGTTTGAATATAAAACATTTAATTAACTGTGTAAGATAAAAATAAGTCAACCAGCTGCTTTTCAAATACAGAACTGAAATATTTATCGAAGAAACTTTTCTGTACCATGATTAATAATTTTCCTATGCCCATCTAATACTCAGCCTACACCCCTGTTAGCATTGCATTTGTTTCTGATAGGTTTTAAAAATTCATTGTTATTGTCCTTAATTCCACTGGCCACAGATTTTTTTCATTGATACCTTCAGCTTCCCTTATCAGTTGGAAAGATTTATGTCTTCTCATTGCCTGAAAACTTTGTTTTTAGCACAACTCTGCCTCTCTCACTCTGAATGGATGAAATTCACCTTTGTGCAAAGCAAAGGCACAAAGCACTTGAATCTCATTTAGGCCCTAATTTGAGGATTTCAGAGGGAATTCCATGGCGTAATAGGCTCTTGCGAGCCCTCTGCAAAAGGGAAAATTTCACTGTGTGTATGTGTAAGGGGGCTAAATATGGCCCACCGAAATCAATATTCATAGACTCATTGACAGGTAGCGCTGGAAGGGACCTTGAAAGGTCATCAAGTCCAGCCTCGGCATGGAGACGGGGCCAAATAAACCTAGATCATCACTGACAGAGGTTTGTCCAACCTGGTTTTAAAAACCTGCAATGATGGGGATTTCACAACCTTCCTTGGCAGCCTATTCCAGAGCTCAGCTGCTCTGGGAGTTAGTGTCATGTGCAAATTTTATAAGCAACCTTTCTGCTCATCCAAGTCATTAATGAAAACACTATTAAGCTGCCCCAGGACTGACCAGTATAGGACACCACTAGATACGGCTTCCAGCTTGACAGTGAATCATCGATAACCACTCGGAGTACGGTCTTTCAACCAGCTGTGCATCCAGAGCAGTCGGGTGTGCGGCAGCTGTCCTAGGCCCCATGCTTTGGAAGGCCCCATGGTGGCCGCCTCAATCGTCCTATGGATGGGACCGACAGGGGCCGGTGCGGTGTAGCAGCAGGGGTCACCCTCCCGCGGCACTTGCCGAGTAGCCCAGCAGCCTGCTCTGCCTTCCCCTCCCCCCCGGCTCGCGGTGCTCGGCTTTTCCGTGGCAGCAAGAAGCAGAGTGTTCCAGCCCCAGCCCCAGGGTGGCTTGGGGGAAGCAGCCTGGGAGACGGCAACTGGACGGAGCAGGTGGAAAAGAGGCAGGAAGGGGCGGAGCAGGGGGTGGGCTTGCGGGAAAGGGTGGAGCGGGGGCAAGTCAGGGTGGAGCAGAGGTGGAGCAAAGTCCCCTAGGGATGGCCCCGTTTGTACCTACCTTGTAAACATTTCCTCTCAACCACTTTTCCCTGCTCACGAGAATGCCATGTGGGCCTGCGTCAAAAGCCTTGCTCAAATCAAGGCAAGGCTGCCAACATCCACTTCTTGTGTCATTCTGAACTTTTAAGATTGACACGGCCACTTAACATTGAGTAGTCATTAGCGAGGGAGCCAACAAGATGCCCTACTAGACTCTCCACCCGTTGTTTAATCTTTTTCCAAGACTGCAGAATTTGAGGATGCTGCCAAACTCGACTGACAAAATTCCCTAGCATACTAATCACCCCAAAGAGGCAAACAAAGGCTTCTTTTGTCAAGGGTGTGTGTGGGAAGTGGAGAGGGTGGGGGAGGGAGGCTGTGGCGGGGAACTGTGGAAAAGAGCTAACAGGGTGTGGTGCTTTACCGAATGGAAACATGCCCTATAGGATGATATCTTAGTCTGTGACTCTGAGGCGTGACTAGTTCAGAGGAGTGGAACGTTATTCCAGTCTTCGCTACTTCCTACTGCATAACCTTGTGGGTCAAGTTTAACACAGTCATCTAAATAACTGGTGTCTATAGAACCAAAACGTGCACAAAAAATGAGGAATTCTCAGGCTTTCACCAAGCCACTACTGACAACAATCATAGCAGGGACTGAGAAACACTGTACAAAGCACCAGGCTGCAGAACCCTCCCCAGTTATTGGGTTGGAAACAATAAGACACTCAAAGAAAAATTACTCCGTAATTTCCAAGAACTGCAAAAATTAAAACACATTTGCTAGTGATTACTTGGCATTAATAAGAACTAGTTATTACAGACTTGCATTAACTCCGATGGAGTACTCAATCTGTAAGTAGCTTTATGCTTGTGCACAGTCTCATACAACGCACTGAGAATACCCATGTGCATAAAGTTATGCACATGTTTAAGTACTTGCTAAAGGCTGAGACCTTAGATGCCTGAACACAGGAAATTATAGAAAACGGTTAGAAAAACAAATGCAGTGTTCAGCCATAACACTGCCCTGGGAGTTCAAGTTTCCATCAGGATCCACTCCTCAGCCAGTTCTGCTGTAAATCTGACGTGCACGTAATCTGGTTTGGCTGATTTAAGCGTTTATCTGTAGTAGATGTGCCTCCTTAGTTAATGCTGGAATATAAAGTGTTTCGTCATTGTATGTCATGAATATATCTCCATTCCCAACCACAGAATGTGTAATATATTTACTCAAAGTGGCTCCATCACACCAGTCTGAAAACAGGGATAAATAGAATAGTCCACCTAGAGGAATGTGTTAACTCTCACTAAAGTAAAAGATATGAAGTGGAGATTCCTTATGGTGACTCTTAAGTGTAGGCAGTAGGCCTAGCACACAAGCCCTGTGGACAGTCACTGCAGGCCCGGCCCATTAAGGGACAGATTAAAAAGTATGCTGAGTTGCCATATTTTTCCATCATCAACTTGACTAACGGAGCCTCAGGCCCAGTTTTCAACAATAACTCTTTAAATGTTTGGTTATTTCTGCCCTTGAAATTGCATCTTGCGTAGCCCAGTGACAAAATCGAATGGGAAGAGCATTTTTAGGAGTAATGATGAAATACTGAAGCAAAAGTTAAGGCAAACTTTTAATAGTCTGGAGCTCAAAAGAGCATAAGTTTTAATTGCTCTTTGCAGGAACATGCTGCTGTGCTGCAGAGCAAATTGGACAATTCTCAGGCAAAACCAACTTTTAAACCCAGCACTAAAGGGAAACTAATATAGGGCTTTATAATGAGAGTACCAACTTTAACACTGGAGAGGCTGTTGCGACAGTGGATGGCAAATTAGACATGATACACTTCCATTGCCTGCCACAGAGCTGTGCTCCAATGTGGTCAGGGAGGCACAAGGGTGGATACACGCAATGTGCCCAAGTGGGAAATGTGCCAAGGAGAGGCTCTGCCGCCAGGAGGAAAGAGTATGGTACCCCCTCCCCCACTCCACCCAAATGGACAAGTTTCCAAAGCAATCCTGTGGGACTCTTCACTCCAACAGGGGTCGCCAGATTGGACTGGACTGTCCTCCCCAGAGTAGGTCCCAGTGTCCTAGGGAACAATTCTATCTCAGGACTGACACAGTGTCCGCGTCTTTGTACCTCAGACAGAAACATTAGCAGATATGGGTGACTTCTAGTCAACGGCTGCAGAACCTATTAATGCAGCGGGGAAACACACACTCAGCAAGTTATGGGGAAGGTAACTTGAAACCCATGTAGATTTTGAAGCATGGATTTCTTCAGACAGAAGGAGGAGGGATTTGAAGCGGCTGGTGAGAAAGCAGGCATGAAGAAGTGTTAGCAGGGCAGGCTGTTGGGTAGGCTGTTCCTTTTCCCAGGAAGAATTTTTTTATTCGCTGTACTCACTGTCTCCACATAGCTACGAACGAACGCACAGACACAAATCCCGTCCTTTCTCCCCCTGCTGCATTGAACATGGCGGCTTTCCAGTACAGAGGGCAGCCACAGACCTGCAGATCAAACACACAGACACATGGTAGCAGAGGGGACTAGATGTTAACATGGTCACAGACAGGGCTTATTTACATATAAACTGTGTGATCTGTCAACAAGCAACCTACTCGGGCTCTCACCACGACACAGAACCTGCTGCACCTCACACCTCGTCAGGCCAGTGTGAGACATCAGCAGAGTCAAGCAACCTCCACCAAGGACACTCTGCTCCCTGGCCTGCCCATGGTGCTACACAGGCAAGAGCACCGCCTTTGTCAGATGGTGCATACAGAAAGGGGCAGTTTCCAGTGGCTAGGACTCATGTCCCATAGCAAATTATAAGTCAGCATCTGCCCTGGCTTTTACTTCTGGATGCAATTCAAGGAGCTGGTCTAGACCCCCCCCCCCCCCCCCCACGCATCATGAGCTCTGGTGCTTCAGAGAAGCAAACCTGCCAAATCTTTGACCCTGCAGAACTTTCCAGACTTCATCGTCACTTCAGCCTCCCACTCCTGGGCAATTCAACTGAGAAAGCAGAGACATACTGGAGCCTGCTGGTTATATCAGCCAACTTCCTAGGTGCCCTGTGATCTGCATATGGACCAGGGATATAAAAGGTTCACCGGTAACAGTGGGGGCTGGAGCATTTCCCTGCCTGCCGTGGGCAGGGGGGTGCTCCAGCCCTGCAGGGGGCCCACCATGGGCAGGGGCTGGGATGCTCTGTTTCCTGCCACAGCAGCGAAGTGGGATGACCTGGCAGGCCTGGGAGATGGCCGCAGAGCAGAGGATGCTGCATCACTTCCCTTCCCCGTGGCTCACACCACACGTGGTGAACGCGGGGGGAGTCCCAACCCTGCTGCCGCCCCACACCAGGTCCCTCGGAACCTCCCCGCACCGCATCCCTCAGGGCAGGAGGGCTGGGGGGCAGAAGGATGCAATGGGAGAAGAGGGTGGAGCAGAGGCAGGAAGAGGTGGGGCAAGGGCAGAGCAGGGGCTAGGCTGGGGGGAAAGGTATGAACACACTCTGCCAGGGCCACAGGGATTTACATGCCGGCAGTGGATTATGGAACTGCCTGGGCTGTAGAAGGCCCAGGGGCCACGAGTTCGAGACCCCTGTTCTAAGCAGATGCAACCACCTCCCAGATGTCAGAATGCCCACGTGGGACTGGCACTCGGACGAAGAGCAACGGGTTCAAGCTGCATCCAGGTGTGACCAAAGTGACTCTGACAGGAAAAGGGAAACGCAGGAAAGAACTAACTGAGATACAACCTCCACTATTCACGGAAAGCCTCTCTCACACATTTATCCCTTTTCTGTGTGTTGAACCAAGTTCTCTCCTGGGCTCCCTTTCCCCAAGCTTTTCCCCTTCATTTCCCCTCTTCCGACCAGAACACCAGCCAGCTGAGTGACTACTTCCGAACATGACCAACCTGATTTCAGTCCACTGAACGTGAGCCAGATCTAGGTATGCAGTCAGAAAGGATGGAGGTTTACATTACACCGTTTGACTCATGGAGGCTGCTAATTCTACTGCACTTCCTCCGGAACCCCAAATCTAGTGTCGTATCAGTACTGCTGTATTCCCGCAGGGGACCTTGTCCCAGCTGGATGTCATCAGGTAACGTGCTGGCCCGGGGATGTCTCGATGGGCCATTGATTGAGGCACTGGTTTGCTCTACAGAAGCCCTGCTGATTTGCCTGGTTTGAGTCTGGCCCGGACCCAGACAGACACCTTTGCTGCCCTTGCATGACACACAACATGAATCGTGAATCTTCTTTGCCCGATAACCAATGGCTTTCGGAGCACCTTTTCAGAAGGTGTGTTCCAACAGCTGCTGCCCTACTTATCCCAAAGGCAGATTTTGCAGCCACAAAATTCTTGCTCACGAAACTAGAATGCCCCTCCTGAAGAGAGCTTCACTGTTCCAGCTACAGCGGCAATGATGTGCACATTACCAAAATTCTCATCTGCCCAATGGCTGCCATTGTGTTAAGAGCCTTAGCAGCGTATGCACTTGAAATGTGGGAGAAGAGGGTAACATGGCCAACTGCTCCTGAGCCAGCGTGCTGTTCTGTTCCACAGATCCAGGCTCTCACACGCAGACTGTTACAGCTGCTAAGCCTGCCCTATACAAACTCAACCTCTAGGGATCAGTGCCACAAGGGCTGTAGCTGGCCATACGCTGCTTCTGCTAATCATGACCTAACAGAGACTGCTGTGCTGCAGGGGGTGTGACCAAACTGCATCCCCCACTACAAATGTGCCAGAACCCCTTGGGTATGTACTTGGATGCGTAACCTGTGCCACTGCTCATGCCACCCTGGGTACACTACTATTTTGAGCATGCTAGTGCGATGAGAGCTGGTGTAAGCATCTCCACACACGATGGCAACCACAGCCAGTGCAGCCAGAGTGTGCCTGCTTCGTGCCATCTCAGGATCACAGGGGCAGAGAGTCGATCACAAACAGGGCAACTGGCAATGTCTGCATTTGCAGTACACCAACCCTCCTGCCTCCTGGCACAGGCTGGCACCAGTGCATCTGGGACCTGTGTCTGTGATAGGTTTGCAGTCAAACCTAACCCACAGCGTGAACTCAGCCTGAGATCCTGAATGCTCACAATGAAGCGCTCATGAAAGGCTAAAAATGATAAAAGTCTGGTGAATAATTTCAACTGACAAACAAAGCTGAGAAAAAGTGAAGCTGTTTATGGAGATTAGTGAACAGGAAAACAGGCCAAGGATCAGTTACTGATCTCATACCCATCTAATCCTAGTATAAATCCATGTATTTCAGCTCTCAGTCTGGATTTGCACCAGCATAAGTGAGGTCAGAAGTTAGCTCTATTATGCCCAGGACAAATTATTCGCAACTGTGCTTTATGCAACAGTTGTGCCTGTGTTCTCTGCTAAATACCTTGGCATTTCTAAGAGGTCTGCCTGCTGGCCAGGGAAGCTGCCATTTTGTGAGTCAGATTTGACTCAGCATGTATCAGAGGTGACACACGGCACCCTTCTCCCGGGGAGACCAACTGAGTTTGTTCTTGGTTTTTTATTTTCTGAATCTAAGTCATTCCAACTTTCGGTACATTTGCTCTTCGTGCACCAAAAAATATTAGGCTGCAACTAGAGTTGAGAGATAATTGATACACGTAATTAATCTTTCACCGGCCCCCAAGCGGCAAGTGACCTAGTGAGTAGTGGTTCATTTACCTTGGCAATCTTTCCCATTTCATAAATGTTGGCTCTCTCATCTTCCAAGGCAGTAAAGCATGCCTCGATGCTGGCAATGGTCTCCTCTGGATTGGCACAGACATTGGGAAGCCCTTTGGGGAAGTAGAAACGTGGAATGTTTATGGACACAGGGGCATTGGCAACGGCTTTATTCACAGGCACAAGAGGTCGTGGGCTGGTTGGTGACTTCAAAGGGGCTGGGGATGGAGTCCCAGGCTTCTTCTCTTGCTTACTTTGAACCTGAAAAGATAATGCAAGAAATTAATTCTTTTCCTATATTCTTTTTTTTTTTTTTTTTTTTTTTTAAAGGGAGGGGGAAACCCTCATGCTCCAAATGTGCAGCCAGACACTAATGAGCACCAAATACTTTGTAATTTATGCATGTGCATAAAAGACACAAGTGCCACGTTCAAATTATTATTAATAAGGTTGCAAAGTCGATCATCTAAAAGCTGGGAAATGTCAGACTTAAAGCTGCTTCTACAACCTTAGCTTCACCCCTCGGTACATGCATATTATGATAGTGATGCCAATCATATGATCACATATTACTTTTTCTACAGGGCCTCTGCCTTATTCAGTGTACAAGATGGCTTAAAACAAACAGAAGGAAGTTCTTCTTCAGTCAGCACACTGTCAAGCTCTGGAACTCCTTGCCAGAGGATATGGTGAAGGCTAGGACTTTAACAGGGTTCAAAAAAGAGCTAGACAGATTCATGAAGGTTAGGTCCATCAATGGCTATTAGCCAGGATGGGAAGGAATGATGTCCCTCGCCTCTGTTTCTCCGGAGGTGGGTGACAGGGGAGGGATCATGTGAGGATTACCTGTTGTGTCTGTCCTCTCCCTCTGGAGCTGGTATTGGCCACTGTCGGCAGACAGGATACTGGGCCGGATGGACCATTGGTCTGACCCAGTCTGGCCGCTCTTATGGCTGGTGTTCAGGGACTGAAGCCCCTGTTCAATATTTCTTTTCGTACTCATCATTTAGTGGGTGGCCGGCCCTTGTGCCCAGTTAACCGGACAGCAGTGAGCTACTGCACTGAATGAGTTGTTGGGCTCCTTGCTTTCTTCATGGACACAGACGCTTGTGTCTATGGGGCTCATTGCTGTAGTTTCTGAGGGCCTCAAATACGGATAAATTCACCCTCACAATAGCCACAGGGGGCATAGCAATATTACCACCCCCTTTACCAAACAGAACAACTCAGGCCCAGAGACATTAAGACCATTTTGCAAGAGGGTCTCATAATTCTGGGAGCCTTAGTGATTGGATGAGATGCTGAGCGGTGGCAGCAGCCACGGACTTCAACTGCCAGGTGCCCCAAAGGGAATGAACAGAACAGGGAATCATCAAGTGGTCCACCCCCCGTTGATTGTTCCCAGCTTCTGGCAAGCAGAGGCTGGGGCATCCCTCCCTGCCCATCCTGGCTAACAGCCATAGATGAAGGCAAAAAGGGAGGGGAAGAGGCCCTCTATGTCAAAATTGGCATTTCTTGGTGCCAAGTCTTGGATAACCTAGAAGAAAATGACCTTGAATGGTTATGGACCAATGTCCTAACAGATCATAGAATACTAGGACTGGAAGGGACCTTGAGAGGTCATCGAGTCCAGTCCCCTGCCCTCATGGCAGGACCACTAAATAAACAGAGAAAGCGCTACATGGGGTATTAGTTGGTGTCTGCCACAGACCACCAAAGGACACTAGGAATTCCCTTCTACACACACACCTACAATGTGTAGGAGAAAAAAATCCCCAAAAAACCCTGCATGCTCATACAGGACTTCAATCTGAATGTCATGCACCGGAGGTCCACAGCTGCCAGTACTGAAACATACTTGGAATTTCAAAAATTATCAATGATAGCTTCCTAACTCAAAAGGAGTATTATACTTAGTCTTAATTTATAAAGAAGATCTGATACAGAGCTAAAAATGAATGGTATCTCTGGTAAAAATGTTCATGACTTGATTGCATTTATAATGTGCAAACAGAACAGAGTCTAGGTCAAGAATTGACATGCACTTGTTGTTTGTAGCGTGAGAGCCACCTCCTGAGCACCCCCTCATGGCCAGAGGTCACTTTGTTCTCACCTGCCTCAGTTTCCCTCTCAGTGAGGTAATGACTTCACTACAAGAGCCCACACAGATAAGCCAAACACTCTATTCTTCATCAGTATCTCTTCTTTAATGGAGCCTTCTAGAATAGTATGTGAACAACATTTACAGGTTCTTACTTTACAGCCCAGGCAAAAATTTAAGAGTCACAAAACAGCAGCAGCTCCTACTGTAAAGCCTCAGGCTTGCTCAGGGTCTCTCCCAGAGTTCCCAGGAGGAGAGATTTGTAACTCCTTCCTTCTGTTTCTTCTTAGTTTCTCTCAGGCTTCCCTTCCTAGAAAGTGCTGTAATCCCTTCTTCCTCCTTTTGGCACTCCCAGATGCTCTTTTATATAGGAATTACCCGATCCCTCTCAGGGGTGTCTGTATAGAAACCAGCAGGATTGGGTAGGCCATAAAGATGCAAGCCATGTTGACACAGTGCTCTCAAAAGGGGCAATTTCACAAAGCTCAAAACCACTATGAGCCAAATCAGCATGCAGGAAGAATTTAACATAAAAAAAAAATATGAATGATAATTGAAAATTGTTTAAGAATACCTTACATTAGATACCCCAAAAGCCATAACCCCACAATGGAAGAAGAAAACTAAACTGGCAGCTATACATACATATATATATAAAAATAAGAAAGGGTAAGTTGATAGCAATGAATATAATTCAGAAGCTAAGAAATGTAGAATTTTGATAAAAGAAGCCAAGGGACACAAGGAGAAATCTATGGCAAGAAAAGTACAATAAGGAGTTTTTAAAGGATATTAAAACAAAATGAATCCCGACTATGGTATTCGTCCATTACTAGATGGCAATGGTAGAATTATCAACAACAATGCAGAAAGGCAGACATGGTCAATAAATATAGGCCGGTCAGTCTTACCTCGGATCCTGGTAAAATCATAGAAGGGATCCTTAAGGAATCCATTTTGAGGCACTTGGAGGAGAGGAAAGTGATTGGGAATAGTCAGCATGGATTCACAAAGGGCAAGTCGTGCCTGACCAATCTGATTAGCTTCTATGATGAGGTAACTGGCTCTGTGGATATGGGAAAGTCAGTGGATGTGATATACCTTGACTTTAGCAAGGCTTTTGATACGGTCTCCCACGATATTCTTGCCAGCAAGTTAAGGGAATGTGGATTGGATAAACGGACGGTAAGATGGATAGAAAGCTGGCTAGAAGGCCAGGCCCAGGGGGTAGTGATCAACGGCTCGATGTCAGGATGGCGGTCAGTTTCTAGTGGAGTGCCCCAAGGTTCGGTTCTGGGACCGGTTTTGTTCAATATCTTTATTAATGACCTGGATGAGGGGATTGATTGCACCCTCAGCAAATTTGCAGATGACACTAAGCTAGAGGGAGAGGTAGATACGCTGGAGGGCAGGGATAGAGTCCAGAGTGACTTAGACAAATTGGAGGACTGGACCACAAGAAATCTGATGAGGTTCAACAAGGACAAGTGCAGAGTCCTGCACTTGGGACGGAAGAATCCCAAGCATTGTTACAGGCTGGGGACCAACTAGCTAAGTAGCAGTTCGGCAGAAAAGGACCTGGGGGTTACAGTGGATGAGAAGCTGGATATGAGTCAACAGTGTGCCCTTGTAGCCAAGAAGGCTAATGGCATATTAGGTTGCATTAAGAGGAGCATTGCCAGCAGATCCAGAGATGTCATTATTCCCCTTTATTCGGCTCTGGCGAGGCCACATCTGGAGTTGTGTGTCCAGTTCTGGGCCCCCCACTATAGAAACAATATGGACGCATTGGAGAGCATCCGGTGGAGGACAACCAAAATGATTGGGGGGTTGGAGCACATGACCTATGAGGAGAGGCTGAGGGAGTTGGGTCTGTTTAGTCTGCAGAAGCGAAGAGTGAGGGGGGATTTGATAGCAGCCTTCAACTTCCTGAAGGGAGGTTCCAAAGAGGATGGAGAGAGGCTGTTCTCAGTAGTGACAGATGACAGAACAAGGAGCAATGGCCTCAAGTTGTGGTGGGAGAGGTCCAGGTTGGATATTAGGAAAAACTATTTCACTAGGAGAGTGGTGAAACACTGGAATGGGTTACCTAGGGAAGTAGTGGAGTCTCCATCCCTAGAGGTATTTAAATCTCGGTTTGACAAAGCCCTGACTGGGTTGATCTAGTTGGGATTGGTCCTGCCTAGAGCAGGGGGCTGGACTTGATGACCTCCTGAGGTCTCTTTCAGTTCTATGATTCTATGAAATATTTTCTGTTTTATAGTTGGGGATGGAATAACATAATTATATCATATGCTAACAGACTTTCCATTCCATTACTATTTCAAGAGCTGTTACACTGCAGTTACTGAAGTTAGACTTTTTAATTTAGCAGGTCTGGATCACTTGACTCCAAACATTTTAAAAGAGCTGGCTAAGGAGCTTTCTGTACCATTAAATGTTTTTTAATAAATCTCAGAACAAGCGGGGAAGTTCCAGAAGCCTGTAAGAAAGCTAATGTTGTGCCACTATTTGGCAAGTGTAAATGGGATGACATACATAGTTACAGACCTATCAGTATCACATAGACCCTGGCAAGATAATGGAGAGGCTGATATGGGACATGATTAATAAAAAATTAAAGGAGGGTAATAGAATTAATGCCAATCAAGATGTATTTATGGAAAACAGATCCTGCCAAGTGAACTTGGTATTTTTTTAAACGAGATTACAAGTTTCATTGATAAAGGTAACAAGTTTCATTGATAACGACACAATGATTGGGGGAGTGATAAACAGTGAAAAGAATAGGTCACTTATACAGAGCAACCTGCATCACTTGGTAAGCTGGGCCAAGCAAAGAATATGCATGTTAATATGGATGAATGTCTACATCTAAGAACTAGGAACATAGGCCATACTTACACGATGGAGGACTCTATCCGGGAAAGCAGTGATTCTCAGAAAGATTTGGAGGTCATAGTGGAGAATCAGTTGAACACATACCCCAGATCAACACTGTGCCCAATAGGGCTATAAACAGGGGAATTAAGTAGGAGTAGAAGAGTTAACTTTACCTATTAATCTGGAACTAATGTGACCACTGCTGTAACACTGGGCCCACAATTCAAGAAGGAGGTTAAAAATTGGACAGGGTTCAGAAAAGAGTTAAGAGAATAATTAAAGGATTAGAAAACATGCTACAGTGATAAGATTCAAGGATCTCAATCTTTCTTAACAAAGACAAGGGGTTCAGTCTATATAAAATTACAGACTCAAGTACTTACATGGGGAACAAATATTTGATAACTGGTTCTTTAATTTAGCAAAGAAGGGAACACCATGATCCAAAGGCTGGCAGTTAAAGCTAAACATATTCACACTGGAAAAAAGATGTAAATTTTAAGTAGTAAGAGTAATTATTAACCATTGGAACAATTTACAAAGGATGTGCTGGATTCCTAAGTTGCTCTTAAGACAGCAAGCCAGATCATAGCTTATCCTACCTCAAGATGACAAATGGCATTCCGAAGCTAATTGTTTTGAATAGTTTGTTAATAACTGGCAGAGCTGGATGATAGTTTGCGAAGACAACTGTGTGAAAGCAGGTGGTGCCGTCACAGTGTATGTAGTCAAGACAGGGTTGCAGAGAAATTTAGAAGAACAGGCTGAAGATTTCCTCTGGCTTGGACAAAGTGCAAATGGAGGGCTGTAATATTGTTAATGGTGTCAAGACGTTTGGAAGGGATTTGAGGAAACAAAATATTTAAGGATGAGCTTTACATGACAGGCAGAGAAGAAACAGATGAAGCAAAAACTTACTCCACTTCATTTTCTCGTCCGTGTTGTCCACCCAAAGCTTCAGGGTAGCTATCTAAGTACAAATAAGACTGATGCTGCTATGACATGGGCATTGAGTAATCAACCCACAGAACAGATTTCAGGGCTGGAGAAGAATCAGTCCAAACACACGTTGGCTGCTGACCCTATCTGTAAAGTTGAATCACCAAAGTCCCTGGCTATCCAAGAAGATGCAGGGTTTGTAAAAGTCATAAGCCAGCTTTGGAGCTGACGCAGAGGAGCACGCTTGCCTGGCGTAGTCTCCCAAGACCAGCTATGCTGGCTTCAGGGCAGATTTGTGTCAAAAGAGCAGCACAAAGCTGCCACAATGCAGCAGAGGTCTGGATCACTGGGCATGGCGCGTAAAGCAAAATACCAACCAGCCAGGCACTTGGCGACACCCCCCAATGGTGCTTCTCTTAAAAACAGTGCAACAAAGTTTTCACCATCTTTATCTATTTCTCCCTACACCTGTGAAGTTGTGGTCCTTGTCCTAAAAAAAACAAACAAACCAAAAAACTGTTTCCCCTTGTTTACGAATAAGACATTTTAACTCTGCACTCTAAGCCTTGATGGTCTATTTATAAATCGGTTGGTATCTGGCTGCAAATAACTCTCTGCAAATAGACAAGCCTAGAGGGAACACAGTCGCATGCCCTGCTCCAATAAAAACGCACAAAGTAATACAAAAAAAGAAAACGAAACCCCAGACTTCAAACCTGGGCCTGCTGGAATGACTTCTGCCTCTTCTTGACCCGCGATGGGAGAACAAAATCACAGCCCCTCGCAAGGAAAGCTAGCTCTCCCCTTAAGTCTGGGTCTCTTCGCAGAGAGCTTTCCTTGATCATCATCTTGTTAAGTTCCTGAGCAAGCGTTTCGCTTTCCAGCTGTGGACCACAGTCTGGGCAGGCGATCACGTCAGCCCCAGTGGGTCACTTTCTTATTTTTGCACTTCACAGGCCAGGAGCTATAAGTGATTTCAGGTAGAAACATACTAACTCTCCTCTTTCCTCACAGGGAAGTGTCCTCGCATAGTATCTCAATCCCAAAGCCAAAGCCAAAGCCCCCGCCCTGCCCCCCCTTTTTTACTGACATTTAAGCTATCCCTCAGCACTACCAGTATCTCCTGATGCCTTCTTGCAATACTTTATCGAGAAACATGATCTACAACAGAATCTATTCCCCTGCTGGCTACATGACAGATAATCTGTCCTTGGCTTGTAATAGGCCAGGGGTATTGTGGGAAAGGAGGTACCCACCACCACTACCAAGAGTGCTAAAGTTAGACACACTGCAAAAGTTGCTAAATATATCACCTTGCCCAATAGTTCTTATTTTAAGAGCTTCAAAGCTGAAATTCGATGTGTAAACCTGCATCCGTCAGCCCCTGCTGGGCCAAACACATGCTGTAAGCACTGGCCAATGTGGAAATGGTGCTAAGAGGTTTATGATGCCTCTGCCCCGTGAGCTGATTAAGCCATGGAGCAAGACTCATTCTAACTCAAATTGTAGACTATTATTTTTAGAAAAGCTTAACTTTTACTCCTTATTTGGAAAAAGCAAATCACCTTGTTTCTCTCCATTTAAAAGAAGCCTGGTAGGGTGACCTTAGGTAATAAACTCAGGCATTTTGGAGCAGCGGTTACAAAAATGGTTTTATAAAGAGACCTTAATGAGTCACCCTTTCTAGTTACTTTTTCCATAGCTCTCACTTTGTTGTCTCTGGCATGAGGAGCAGCCAGTGTCTAACTATGCTACTTTGAAGAGACTCCTAGAGAGGATCCTGGTTTATGACAGCTGGGTGAGAGCTTGATTCTCTGAACCGTATAATAGTATGGAATCATGTGACGGGATGAGCAAAAATCCATTCTCTGGGAATCCTCTTCTAGCCTCTACCATCCCCAGTGGGGTTGGATGGTCCCAGGTGCTTCACCAGGAACTTACTTTCTGAGTTTGGGAAAACACAGCTGACGTGGTCTTCCCGATGATGCGCCTGTTTTTATTATAAACCTGCTTTTGAGAATACAAGCAAATATCCCTACAGTGTCCGGTCATCTACCAAATTAAGGCCATATTGAACCACACTCACGGTGTTGGTCCTTTGCTCTCACTGGGACTCCTGTAGGAGCTCCAGAAACGCACAGGATTTTATCCCATGCAGTAGTTTAAAAGGGAGCCCTGTCGATGGTTGTTGGACCTCCGCACACAACAGATTTGGGTGTCACTTGTCCCAGCCGCAGGCTTCAGTGGTCACGAGTGTGTGCAGCATTCCCGTAGTAGTCTCATTCAGATAAATAGCTTATGTGAGCATCCACTTACTAGAACATGAAGCAGCAGACTAGATAAACTGCGCTGCAATGGAGAACAAGGAACATGGCCGTTGCATGTGTGGCAAAGCCAGCTCTGATCAAGATGTACTGCACCGGCTGGCACTCTGGCGCAGGGTGAGGCTGCGTGGGGGGAGTGTTCCAGAGCTCAGGCTGCAATTAAACAGCCCCATAGCTTGACCCTCAGGAGCCCAAGTCGCCGGAATGGGCGAGTGTCTAACTGCACCCTTAGTTCTAATGCTCCTATTACATCAACCCCAATGCAGCACCTAAATGGGGGACCGCCCTGAACAAAGAGGGAGAAGAGTATGTGGGGAGCTGCCAGCTGGCGTACATGGCAGAATTACACTATTCTTTGGTTTCTTTATCGATCTGTGGCCAGAAAATCCAAGACAATTTTCTCTCCTGGGTGGCCTATACTCCCAGGTGGCTAGACCAGAGCCCAGCATGGGCTATGCATCACATTACGCTACAAAAGGACGTTCGAATGAGAAAGTGGTGTCAGTCCAATCCTTGTGTTCAGCTGGGCGCCTTTCCTTCTGCTTACCTAAACGGAACACAGGGCTTTACCATTGTAAGTCCATAGCAGGAATGTGGCAGGGGAAAGCTCCAAGACAGTGCTCTCCAGAGACAGACAAAAGTTTATAATTAGTTTCTAATTTCTTTATTTTAATTAATTTCTAAAATATTGTGGCAGCGCCTAGATGCTCCAACAGGACTCAGGGCTCCACTCTGCTGTGATTTGTTACCACTGTCACATGGCAGGGTATCAGATGTTGATTTATTTCCAATCAGCAGTGACAGGGCGTTTTTATCTAGTCTTTCACTGAAATCAGGCAAGCCTTACTGAATGACCAGAAAGATACCAAAGGACTTCTTGTACCCATAGATTTAGTAACCGGTATTTAAAAGAAGTCCCCCTATACCTGTGTGAAAAAAGGGATGTAGTTATCTGGAAGCTACTGAGGTTTTTTAGAATTGTAGAAATGTACTTTTCATGCGCAGGTAAATAGGTCATAGACAAGCTAAGGAGTTTCTTTTCTTGCTTTGACATTCCAGAAGAATGTAACTGACAATGGGGCCTGGTTTGCCAGATGTGAGTTCCAAGCGCTGGAGATACAGCAGATTTCAGGCAAATTCCTTCTAGTTATCAGGACGCACTAAGGAACTAACAGAACTGTGCAGCAGAGAAATCCCATTTAGTTCTTCTGGCCTACAAGGCAAAGCCCATACCAGTCACCAGAATGAACCCAGCTCAGGAGAATTTCTGGGTCAACAGATCAGAAAACACTTCTGAATTTTGAGGCAACTCTTCATTGTAAGTGGCCCGGCTTAAAGGATGAGGTAGAGAGATGTCACATGTCAGAGAGCTCTTATTTACCCAACAGAATGCAGTCAGACACACTCGCTCAAAAGCTAGATCTGGAGGCCCAGTCCTGATAAAGGAAGACAAATGAAACTGCTATCGCTAGATATAGCAGCACCCCATTTCTACATGGCTGGGGCTGATCCAAGCACGCCATGCAGGTGAAATGGGCAGTGGTTTCAAACCCAAGTGAACTGCCACAAAAGCCCAATAGCACTGGCATTTCCATTAGCAGTCACAGCTTTAGAGGTTTCAGGTGCCAAGTGTTTTGTTCCATTGGGCAGGAGTGTTTTGGGCTATTTCTTCACAATGTATTACTTTCTAATTTTCAAAGAATAGTTATGTTCTTTTTTTCCCCTCTCTATCGCCTATGGCTTGCTGGGGAGATTTATACATTGCTCTAATTACTTGATGGGAGACTGTTAAGGAATAGGAGGCTGTCATCCTGGGAGCGGTGACCAAGGTCTCCTCAGCAATATATCTTGTATTCTCTGTTCATCTATGAAACAAACAGGTCTCTGGTGACGGTCTGCCCCTGCCCAAGGTGAAGAGGTCGTGTACTATCAAATCACGAAGTTTCCTTTCATGGTTGATCACAAAATGTCTGCGGAGTGAGTCTCCAAGTACATTCTGTGTCCTGGCAAGACAGGCTATAGACAAGAAGATCTGGGGATTGATGCACCAATTCCACAGATTAACTGCCTCTGTGCAGCCGATCTCACTCCTCCCCATTGACAGACATAGAGGACATCTTCACCAAACAGGGGACACCAACCAGAGACTATTCACCTCACGGACGTCTGAGGTGATGGAACCGTGTGAACGGAAGAAAGGATTGGCAAGTCTCTCTTGCAACTTAGGGTTCCAGGAGGTTATGTGCACCCTGGATAATTGAGAAGACCAGTAATGTTGGGTGGACGACTGGAACTGGAATTTTCATTTCAGGGCAGGACTGTAGGTGCCCAATGAGTAAAGAGTGGATCTGGAGTCCTTTAGCACATGCAGCGATTTATCTGTCTTATGGGTAAGTGCTCTGTATCTCCCTAGGAAAACCAAAAGAATCAAGCCAAGACTCCCCACACGTGAGTATAGCCATAGCCAAGGCCCTGAAGGAGGTATCTGCTGCATCTACTTGGAGGACAATGCTGACCACAAACTTCCTTTCATCAGTAAGTAGGGCCCTACCAAATTCACGGCCAGAAGGCTCAGACTTTGAAGCCTAGAGTATTTGACATAGTCCAGTACCTGCACATGGGTATGGGAGGGGATGGGTGAAAACCTGAATGTCTCTCTCTAAAAACAAGCACTGAAACTATTAATTATCAGAACTAAGGTAAAAATAAAATTGGTAAAATTACAATAAAACTCATAACACTATGTATAATTGTCTTTTTTAGACAGAAACTAAACCATTACAGTTTCTGAGTCGGACCAGGCGGCAGTGAGAAGGAACTCGAAATGAAGTCAGTCCACTCTGCCCTTTCTTACCTTGGATGGGAACATGAGACAAACCAGGGCATATGAATGGGCCAACAGACACTACTTTCAAATTCTCCAACTTTGGAAGCATGGTCACAAATGCATCATGCTCAGTGGAATATAATATGGACCATCATTTGATGAAAAATATGTAATAACCCAATTGGTGACTGACTTTGCAACCTTAATAACCATTTAAACATTCCGCAATTTTGTCAATTTTAAAAGAAGCAAATTGGAAAAGCAGAAATATCATGCGACATCATATTAACACCCCCGTGGGACATCAGCGGAGTTAGAATCATCAGGTTCCACCTCACAGAACTAATGGAGTAACTGATAGCAGTAGTAGGTTTTTAACCTTCTGTGTGGACCAGCAATAGAGAGACTAAGGCCACTTTGCCAGTGGCCTTCACAGATATTTGTAATAGAGGAAAGATGAGACTCGGGGATCTTGAGTTCCATTTCACGCATTGGAGGGAGCATTCTCTAGTGGGCAGAAATTCTTCCTTCCTACCACCTACAACCTCTCTCTGTCCCTGTCTCAGTCTCATCTCTTCCCCACCCCTAGTGCCTGATCCCAATCCTATTCTCTCACCGAAGCAGTTCCAATTTCCACTTCTTGGGTTTCTCATCCTCATTCCCCGTTTCCTCACCCCGTCTGCCACTGACTCTTTGCCTAGCCACTTCCAGGATCCCCATGAATTTCCAGTCCAGTGTCCCTCTCTCCCCCTCCACCAGCCTCCAATCTCAGCCACCTCCACCCAGGCTCCTTGTCCCAGTGCACTGTTCCCTCAGTTCCCTGGGGGCTGGTTCCTGCCCTCTCTCCATTCAATTCAGGCAGGTGCTCTTCCACATGGCCCAGCAGGAAACAGCCTCCCTGCTCTGAGACCCAGTTCTGGTGTCTGGCACCATTCCCTGCAATCAGTGCGCCAGGCCAGAAAGTCCTACTATGCTCCAGTAGCCTACGGCTGGAGCGTATTCAGTGGCTCTGTGGTGGTGATGGCACATGCACACTCTGGGCACAGGCAGAAGCTGTGCTCCGTGAGAGCGGCACTGTGGGAGATTTAACTACTAAAAACAAACAAGATACTGTTGCTCAACTGGCCACCTCCACGTGGGCACATGCTATGTTAGCTCAGATTAGGGGTAAAAAGCACGTGGCACCATAGCCAAAACCTAATGAAGATCCCAACCAATTCACTACCTCTTGCTGTGCCAGTGACTCCATCTGAAAGATGCTGTTTTTAGCTTTGCAGCGAATACCCAACGCTTGTTCATCCGAAGCGCTCACAGCACTGAAGACAAGCGAGTAAACCTGGCTACCCTTGTTTTAGTCGACTCATTCAGTGTAACAACCGCTCTCCTGAAACAGTCTCCTGTGTCTTCAGATGAAGCCTGGCAATTGTCAGCTAAACAAAATTTTCCAAACCAAAGTCACGGTGGGATGGCTAAAATAGCACTGTCTTACAGGGACTGGCTCGAACACTGATTGCCTCCCATAGTTAGTTAAAAGATCCCCTTGTTGCTACAGGACAACTGCAAAGCAACAACCACAAAGCCGTGTTGCTTGCCGCTCTCTCTGCGATATAAAGACAGCATCCATGTTTTAGCACTGTGCCTTCTGTTTGTCTTTGTAATACCAGGGCCTGACTTCCCTTTTTTCCCTGGGGGACTTCAGAATTCTCTGAGTAACAGAAAGGTGACATTCCTGAAGAAGGAAACTAATTCTTTAGCTTTCCCAGGCTCAGATGAGGAAGTTGCATCCTCACCCCGGACTGGGAACTGAAAGAACAGTGGCTCAGGGTTAATCTCCGGCAACAGCCATGTTCCAGATTTCCAAAGACTGCCGCTGTCCCCCAGGAGAAGAGGGAAGCCCAGGACACACATTCCTCAGGCTGGAAAAAAAAATCAAACATAAAACCCCCAGAAATGTTCCCATCAAATGAAAAAAAGTTGGTGCTATCTTTATACATCAGTCAGGAGCAATAGATATCAAACAAGGTTTTTGTTTGACAGTCATAGTTTAAGGGCAGCTATACTCTTTCCAATGACCTGGCTTTGTAAATAAATAAATATGGGTCTGAGGAGGGTAAGACCAACATTTATTTCAGAGAGTTTGGGCCTGACTCATTCTCCTCTCTCTTGCAGGAAGGAATCCCTCCCCCTGCTAGTGATACCAGACAAGGTTCTGTTTGTAGCCTGCTATTAGCAGAGCTGCCTGAAGAAATACCGAGGGGTCTAAAAAAGGATTTCCGCACCCATTGACGGAACCAGAAGAGCTCCCCTCCTGTCAGTACCACTGCCGGTAACTACACACCCAAAAAAACCCACGAAGCCTTGGGGGCCAATTTGGATGCAGAGTTCTTCTAAAAATCTGGCCATAAGCTCCCATTGGCATTACTGGGCACAGAGCACGGTTGAAAACCTGGCCCTTACTTAGGGCCTAAATGGGAGCTGGGCTCTGGAAAGTCAGGCCCCGCCTGTGTATCCTGAGCACTTGGAAACCTGGCCCTAGGCTCGTTTGAAAATTCAACCCAATGCCAAATGCAGGGCCACCAAGTTTCTTCAAGCAACTGAGGCCACGAGCCATCCCCACCACCTGGGCAGATCCACACTGGGCTTCACAGGACAATGGCAGTGAAACTGGCTGCCAGGAAGCTAGGCTGCTGGTTCCTGGAACTAGGCTTGCCAGGTGTCCGGTTTTCTCCAGGACAGTTGGTATTTTGGCCTTCCGTCTGGTAAAAAAACCAAACTGTTTTCCTCGGACAGATGGCCAGTGGCATCTGCGAGGGTGGGGGGGGGCGAGGAAGTGAGGAGCGCAGTAATTTAAAGGCACAGTGACCTCTTTTTCTTTTTTTGCTTAACAAGTTGGGGTTTTTTTTCTTTTTGCTCACCCAATTTTTCCCTGCCTGTTCGGGATTTTTTGTGAAGGTATCTGGCAACCCTGCCTGGAACCCCGCTGCAGAAATGCCAGACTCCACGCTGGCTCCTTGTGCTCGGAAGGGAAAGTAAAAGAAACTGCCTCGCGCCAGCTTCTTTTTCAGGGGTGATGAGGGTGCTGGCTCTGCTGCTCACGGGGAATGCAGGATAGCGGGGTAACAGGCCTGTGGCTCTGCCCAGAGGCAGGGGGACACCAGTGTGCAGCGCTTGGTGATGAAGGGACTGGTAAGGGAGGCTACTCTGGTTCACCCCGGTCCAGGGCATCGGTAATTTGTTTAGCAATGACATTTCCTTTCCCCTCGGCTATAAAGGGTGTACTTACAGGACACTGCAAGGACAACCAACTCAAGCACCACCACTAAGGAGAAAAGCTCTTCCTGCAATGAGGAAGCGGTGATCTCAGATTGAAACTGTGATGCATTTTTTTTTCAAAGCCACCTTTCAACCTGTGTCTCCGTCGCATTCAGAGAGTCGGGTATGTCCTGTCACGTGAGCACATACATTCATTCAACAGTCACACATTTTTCATAGTTTCCAGTGTCCCTTACACTCATTCATTCACAGGCTTTGATGTCCTACCTTGATCACCTCTGGGGCCTGCTGAATCAACGTGGGGACAGTGTCTTTGGTTGTGGCACTTGTACCAGTTCTCTGTACAGCTGGGAAGGACTGAGAGGGAGTGGTCAAGGTTTCCTGAAGAATTTGCATCATTTCCTTCTCTTTGGATAAACTTCCTTTGCCCATGTGGCTTTCCACCAATTCCTGGGCAAAATCCTCGATACTTTCCAGGATACGCATTAGAAGGGCTTTGTCGTCTTCCTCCATTTTGTGGCCATTGGTTTCCAAGGTCTTTGATAAAGGGGAAGGAGAGGTCTTGTCAGGGAATAAACAGACTTTATTTTTGGTTTCAGGTGTTAGAGGTTGGACCTTCCCACCTTGTTGGCCAAGGCTCTTCAAACATGCAGGATCATTCTGCTTTGCAGTGGGCTCCTTCAGCGTGCTCTCCATTTTCTGTGAAAAGTGCTCCAACTCCAACAGCAGCTTATCTATCTCATCCTGGTTGGTTTTCCTTGATTTGCTTTGTTCTCCTGACGAAGCGTTATCCCTGGAATCACTCTTAAGAGAATCGGACACTGGTTCTACACAAGTGGTTTTCTCAGAGGCCTGGGAGAGAGCTTCCGTGTTCACCCTGGCCGGTGCCTCTTTAAGGACTACAGTAAAATCTGAGCTTCCAGTTTTCTGCTGGCTGCTCTCTAAACTCTCCCAACTACCTTTGCTTTCTGTCCTCTTTTCCTTCCCTAGTGCTACCTCCCCATCTGACTCCTCTTCAATGTAGAGTGTTTCTGTGGAAGACACGCAGTTGGAAGGGCTTGCTGTTAGTAATGGAGATACAGTACAAGCATTTTTCACAGTTTGAGAGTTGTCCTGCTGTGTGGCACTGTGGAAGGAGTCTGAGGTAAAGCCCCCGGCGTTGGTTTGGACAGGTTTCGGCGTGCTAGTTGTACCAATCTCATGCTGGCCCTCTTGCAGTTCTACAGCAGGAGAGGGTCTTGTCATGGTGGATGGCAAATGCACAATATCCTCGTATCGAGGAGGTTGCTCGTTGCCGAATATTGGGGAAAAGGGAGCATGCTGCAACCCATGCAAACTGGTCACCAGTTCTGCCAGCTCACTGAGTTCCAAGTGACTGGGCTGCTTCAGATCAACGGGGAGCTTTTTCAGGTAGGAAGAAAACCTAGTCATCAAATTCTTATAGATCATCTCAGAGCTGGGCAGAGGGTCGTTATCATTGGCCCCACTGGTCTCGCCTGTCGATTTCTTTTTGATGCAGTGCTTGATGATATCGGTACATTTTTTCAGGTCCTCGGAGCATTTGAGCAGAATGTCCAAACATACTTTGATATCTCCACCAGAAGAGCTGTCCAGCTTGTGCTTTTCCAAAAGCTGGGTGATAAAGCTCTCTTCAGAGAAGGGCTGGGTGGAGAGGGAAGCGGCAGCACTCACATTTCCCTCTGGGGAACTGCAGCTCGCCTGCCATTTCTCCCCAGCGGAGGGAGTCTGCGGCAAGCCAAAGGGAGGACAATTCTCCTCATTGCCGAAGTGTCCATAAATCAGATCAAAATCAAGTGACCGTCTGCTGAATGATTCTGACCTCACTTTCCTTCCCTTTCGGTAGGTCACATGGCTGGAAGAGCTTCTAAGCCTTTCAAAGGAGAATTCCTTTATTTTACCACTGGCCAGGTTTATCGCTTCCCCGGTGATATCCTTGAGACTGCAGCTGGCTTGCAAAGACAACCCCTTTTTGAGCCGTGGATTGCTTGGGAGGATCTGCTGATAGTCTTCATTCCCAGGCAAAGACAGCCTGTTCTCAGGAGCTGGAAGTCTCTGGTCGAGATCCGCCCCTTTGGCATTGGACGCAGAGACGTGAAGTAGCTCTGCACAGATTCCGCGGTGGGCCACGATGCACGCCACTCCTCGCCTGAACACCTGGCAGGTCCCGGCGCAGTAGTGCACTGTGTGCCGAAAGTGACAGTCTATCACCACGCTGCTGTAACAGTTCACAGACGTGACAACAAGCCTATAGGCCGCTGCCATAGCATGAACTTCCCTGGGGACGGAGGCTCTGAAATTCACCACAAACTCCGAAGGGCCAACCGCCCCTTCAAATCCGGGCTGGGGTTAATGGAAACATTCCCATTTCAGCCTCATCCCACTGACTAAGAAAATAACTAGAGGAAAAATTCTGGGCTGTAAAATCTATAATCCTGGCAAGGCCTGGGGCAATATCTGCAGTAAAGTTGCAAAAGCCCCAGCAGCACCTATAAAGTTTGATTCAGGCTGATCCGATTACATAATATTGCTCAAAATTGTACTCCACGTGGAGATTACTCGGCTGACCACAGCATCCATCGCTTCCTTTCTTATAGTCCAGGGTGGTTCAGTAAGGGACATTTTAGAACACACACCAGCTCCCAGGCTAAAAAATGACAATGCTATTTTTTCCCTTATATTTCTTCTCCTTCTTCAGGCCTGGGATGTTAGGGAGGGAGGCTTTGTGCTGAGAGAGGCAGGCACTAATCGCCTGTAACGCAACAACGGGGAGTCCACCGCAAACTTGAGCGATATGTTCCTCTCGTTAATAAGGGAGACACCTGCAATAAAAAAAAACAAACCAAGAGTCAATATCATTACTAGTGAGAATATGCAACCTGAACCAATACAGTGCCAAACATAAGACACAAGATCTAATTCCCAGCACGACAACGTATTGGGAAATGGCACAATGAGAATCAGTGGGCCAAACATAATGCAGTTGAAGTTCCTGATTACGTTTAAAATAAGGCTGCCTTTGCATTTCCATTCTAAAGACTCTTTTCTTAGCTCTGTCTCGTATTCCACAATGTATTTCTTTAGGGCTTCTCAAGGAGACCTTTTCCCTCTTAAACGGAGCAAAAATGTTTTGACCATTTTTGGGAATGAGGACAGGGGATAGGGAGAGAAGAAGATCAAACCCAGATTGCACACTGTGATCACATAATTAAAGTCATGCATATAATGAAGACCAACACAGGGGCTGCAATAACATGGCTGCTTGACGCCTGAGCTCAGAGGCAAAGTAATTTGCCTCCTTTGACCCCCCGCCAAACATACTAAACTCTCCTTCCCACCCTCAATACAGAGCTGCAGAGAATGGATCCTTCAAAAATATCGGGAAAGGAACCCTTACGAAGAAGAGAGTTTGTGGCTCACAACCTGAAGCACCCTCTCAGGCTCTACACAAATACACACAACAGCTGAATTAGGCAGAAATACCAAGGCTGGGAAAAAAAATGGCCACCAAACCAGACACTCGAGTTGACCGCTGAGTTTAAGGTCGTAACAGCTGCTCTGAGAACCCAATCTCACATACAATAAGATGGCGGCTTATTTAGCTACAACTAATCAGGAAAGAGATCTCAGAGTCATGGTGGATAGTTCTCTGAAGACGTCCACGCAGTGTGCAGCGGCAGTCAAAAAAGCAAACAGGATGTTAGGAATCATTAAAAAAAGGATAGAGAATGAGACGGAGAGTATCTTATTACCCTTTTATAAATCCATTGTACGCCCACATCTGGAATACTGCAGGAAGCAAGTTTTAAACAAACAAAAGGACGTCCATATTTGACACAAGGAAAGAGCCTGAACAGACAAGTTACCACAGCACAGGGTGCGATCCAGACCAGGACCGGCCATTTTAGTCTATTTGTACAATAAAAGAGAGCTTCTTTACACTATAGCTTCAGGGGTACCTTGCATCAGCCAGTCAAGTTAAAATATATATCTAGATTGAACGCAGTGAAAGAGGAAGTTGCATGCATATATGACAAACACATCCAGTCATTAAAGAATACCAGGGGTGCCAAATATCACAAAATATTGCAGTAACTAGAAGTTGTACCTGGTGTTGTTTGGGTCCCTCAGGGCAGGGGGCTGGAGGCGTGGAGGGTGCAGGAGTCAGGGCAGGGGTTTGGGAAAGTAGAGAAGCTCAGGGCAGGGGGTTGGAGGTATGGGGGGGCTCAGGGCGGGGGTGCAGGAGTTAGGGATTTGGAAGGTTAACCGGTAAGAATTATTCTTAATGGGTGATGCTTACCGGTTCCAGTTAACCAGTGGGGGTTGGAGCAGCTCCCTTCCCACCACAGACAAGGGACTGCTCCAGCCCTGTGGAGCCCACCGTGGACAGGGGCACTCCAGCCGCCCTTTAAATGGGATTTTACATCCCCAGCAGCAGTGAGGGCGGGGATGGGGTGGGGATCTCTGGGACCAACCAGGGTGGCAGGGCTCCCCAGGCCTGGCATGCCTGCTGTTCCCCTTTGGTCATTCTGTAGTATAACTGTCCCTGCTAACAGAGCCCTTCTTTCCATTTGATGAGAAACAGTTGGATTCTAGGCAGATCCCATTGTCTTGGCACAATGACTCTGCTTTATGTTAGGATAAGAGGAAGCCGCAAACCAAATTTGGCAGTCCTAGCTCTTACTGTTTGGGAGGCATTCTTGAACAAACAGACTCTCAGACAGACAGACACACACACACATACACACACACACACACACACACGCACACAAATACATAGTAGATTGTTACCAAATGATACTTTGGTAATAGCCTTAGGGCTTCCTAGTGGAAAAGTTCGCTCAACAGGAAATGTAACATTAATCTCTTGTCTGCTGGTAGCTGCAAGGCTACCAATAGCCTCCTGTTGGGAAAAGAAAAATTGTCCAACTGCAGAAGGATGGTTCAAAAATATGAAAAGTGGTGGCTATGGAAAAATGACAGCCCCAGTTATGTACCCGACATACAGAGGACAAGGAGATATTCAGATATTCATACCATTCATTCAATACTCAGGCAAAGAACATTAACCCCCTCCAACTACCCTCAAATCCAGTTTATCTGTCAAATTATTGTGAGTTTTAGCATTTGATAGGCATGACGGTTTGTGAAATATGTGCAATTAGAAAGTTAACTCTCCTTTCAGTGAAATTACTAGAAAGAACACTGTGGCTTGCCATGTACGTATTTAAGGAGAGTTCGGACAAGCAGCTGTCTGGGATGGTCTATGTCCTTCCAGTCCTACACACCTACCAATGCATGGTTGGGACGCTCTCCACATTCGTTCTCAGGACTGCGTACCACATCGCAATGATCACACTCTTGAAAGCCACGTCCACAGGCCACCCTCCTTCTAATGTCGGTGTCTGCAACGTGCAGGCACCTGCTGGCTGAACATTCCATCCTGCTTCTGCTGGCTGCCAGGCACAGCTGGGCCGGGCTGCAAAGGAACCTGCCACTGCTCCCCTATTCTGATGCCAGTTTTATCCCATTCTGGGCTGCGAGAATCTACGCCAGCTGGCTGTGGCCCCCAAGCACCCAGGGGGTGGGAGGGGCACTCAGGGGGGTGAGTGCCATCAGTCACAGCGATGACTCAATAGGCCCTGGGATAAAGAGACATCATTTTTTAAACACTGGGGGGCTTACCACACAAAACACTCTGAATTACATAGACTCCAATTCGGCAAAGCTCTGAATGCTAAGTGTGGGACTTGGTGTCCCTGATATGTTTGCTTAAGTGCTTTGCTGAAGCTGGGCCACAGCGAGCGAAGTCTCCAAAGTCAGCTTTTTAATGCAGTGGAGAGGTTTTTTCCAAGCAGAAAAGCGCCCACTTGTCTGCCTCAACCAGATTTAAAAGCATCTTTGGTCCTTGGACTTGCACATCCTTTCCAGCACTGACAGAGATGGGACAGCCTAGGCTCGATAAAGCCCCTAATTCTTTCCGTTCCCAGCAGGTGCTACAAAAAGGACGTTAGCAGTCAGTTCTCCTCTCCCTCGGTGGGACAGGCCAGGGTTAGGTCCCTAGGCTCCCTATGCAATGAATGGGGAGAGACAGGAGCCTACGGGTGCTATCCACAAAAGCCAGCGCAATAGGCAGAGGATCACATGAATTAGCCACTGGCAGAGGTGGACGAGAGGGGGTGTCCTCCCCTCTCACAGAGCTGGGCTCCTACACCTTGGCCCCGTAGGGAGGTGCCTCTTTCTGCTTGTAGTTCACAACTGGGGACCTTCTCCGGGAGTTGGCCGGTTTAGACGCCCAACATGTTTCTTGCAGCAATCAGGTGCCTGCCTCAAACCTGCCAACGGAGGAGGAGGAAATAGCAGCACTTGTCTTACACCAGTCAGCTCAGTGGTTAGCACACTGGTCTGGGATATGGGAGACTCGGATTTAATTCCTCTGGCAGAAGGGGAGGCCCGATTTTAACAGGGGCTTCTCTCCAGCTCCCTTAGTCTCTCCTGCTGCAGCTGTTCCATGGTGGATACTTAGCATCGGGCCAGGCCAGAGCAAGAGAGAACAGCTCTGCAGTCCGGTGCTTAGGGGGACACACATAGGATGTGGGAGACCAGGGGTCCAAGCAATTCTTGGATTACTTATCCACACAGGAACAGCTTCAATAGGAGATATACTGAGGGAGCCCCAGCTAAGAATATTCCATAGCTTAGTAGCTAGAGCCTTACCTGAGAGGTGGGAAACTCCTGCTCAAATCCTTTTCACCCCTCAGGCAGGCAGGAAGAATTGAACTTGCGTCTCCCACGTCCCAGGTGGGAGTTCTAATCGCTGGCTAACGCTTATAAGGCAGATCCTGGCACCACCAGCTCCTCTAGCAGCCAGAGGCTGACTGTGATCCATGGGTGTTTCTGAGCACCCAATAGACTTGGGTCCCACCCACAAGTTTGGCAGACAAATGCCGATGTTCCCATGTGAATCACCCTGGGGCTTAGGCTGAGACAGACACCTAGAGGAACACGTGCATGCCCCAAAGAAGAAACAAAGGCATGGAGGGAGCTGCTACCCTGAAAACCCAGGTATTGAGTGAGATCAGGTGTCTATAGGGTCCCACAGAATCCTATGGATCACAGTGGCACCTAAACTAGCACTTAGGAGCCTATCCTAGAATAGTGATTAGTGCTCTCCTCTGCTCTGGCTTCTGAGAGTTAACTCTCCTAGTGTGTGTTCCCACGCTCTTCGGTCCCATGCCCCTTTCAGTCCAATTCAAAAAGTCCCAAACAATGGAGCTGCTACCACAGCCTTAGAAATAGGATTCCATGCTCTAATACAGCTTAGGAGCAACACATTGTTCCGGATATTGAGCCTACATTTTATTATTTTAGTTTTACCTCCCTTGTCTCAAATTATGGCCTGGTACCAACCTCAATAGTCGTTCTCCACCCTCACTGTTTACACCTGTCCAATACAAATGGATGATTACGTCCATCCTTAGGGCTTGTCCACACTTACAACATGGCAGGAAAGACATTCCCTATGGCCCAGCAGAGTATGTATGTCATCTCGCCTTCCCACACCCTTGAGTGACGTACTTATAAAACACTGTGTTTCAATAGAACCCAGTCCCCCAGCCCTGTTTGTTGCTTTTCTCTGAACTCTTTCCAAATTGTCAATATCTTTCTGGTACTAACGTGTCTGGGCATCAACACAGTCCAGACAGAGACTCATCAGAGCTGACAGAGGAGGGTTATTACCTCTTGCTTCCATGATAGGACGCCTCTGCTCAGAAGCCCAAAAGCATGTGGATTCCTTTGCTGCCATATCAAAGAATTCCTCACATCCTTTTAATTGTACTAACATGCTGCACCTTGCCAGTTACTAATTCTTACTGCATTTGAAAATGTGCTTGACTAAGAACTGTCAGGTAAAGGAGTACTTGGGACTTGCCACCAAAGACAGAAAAAAACAAAACAAAACTTTTAAAGTTAACGCAGAAAGTCCTTTCCTCACTGTACCTCCCCTTGTCCCTTGACTTTAACTTGACTAGCTTAGTATGTGCTACGTCAGCAGTTCTCAACCTTTCCAGACTACTGTACCCCATTCAGGAGTCTGATTTGTGTTGTGTAAGCCCAATTTTCATCTCACGTAAAAACTACTTGCATGCAAAATCAGAGATCAAAATACAAAAGTATCATAGCACACACTTACTGAAAATCCCAGAGGGGTAGCCGTGTTAGTCTGTAAATTTAAAAACAACGAGTAGTCAGGTATTAGAAATGGAAACACACAGAAACCTGAAGGGGAACATTTTAACCTGCCCGGGCACTCATTAATGGACTTAAAAGTAGCCATTCTTCTACAAAGGAATTTTACAAGCCAACTACACAGATTGAGACAGAGAGAGAGAGAGAGAGAGAGAGAGAGAGAGAGAGCAGAATTGACCTTCCTATGCAAATTTGACACCTTTTCCTTTGGCCTGAACAAAAACTTGAACTGGGTAATGTGTTATAACACCAGCTTTGCTTACATTCAACACCCTATTGACATCAAAAGCTAAGTATGGGACACTTCCAGCTCACTCAGTCTCATTAGCACTGGGACTACAATTGAAAGGTCATCTTTTCCCTCCCTCTCCCTTCTTATTCTGAGGGTCCTCCTTTTGTTCTCCACTCAAGATCATCCCATCTGAAGAAGTGGGTTTTGCCCACAAAAGCTCATGAGACCACTCGTTGTTTTTAAACTTACTGAAAATGGCGTCTCTCATTTTTACCATATCATTGCAAAACAAATCAACTGGAATATAAATATTGTTCTTACATTTCCCTGTATAGTTTCTACAGCAGTATAAAAGTCATTGTATGACATTTTAGTGTGTATTGACTTCAATGGCACTTTTTATGTAGCATGTTGTAAAACCTAACAAATATCTAGATAAGTTGATGTACCCCCTACAAGACATCTGCATACCCCAAAAGGCACATGTCCCCCGGCTGAGAACCGCTGTGCTATACTGCAGCTTGCCTTGTCTTGACTAGTTTTAGAAGGTGTTAGACTGAGCCAGAAAACATGATCTAACAACACACTTTAAATCCTAGTCAAGATGAGGCATAAAAAGAGCCTTCCAGTTATCAGATCTGGGAATCTGATCTTAAACATAGCTTGAATCGGCTCTTCTTGTGATTAGAGTTTGGTGACTAACACCCACTATTCATGAATAGTAACATTGGAAAGACTGAGCACTCCCAAAAGAAACATACTTATTTCACTCTTTTAAGCCTGAAGTTTTGTTCTAGTTGTGCCTCTAGCACAGTACATCTGAACTGTGGGTTAAGACAGACTTTGGATAATGGCTGCCACGAAACCAACTCCAACCCAGAGGATAAAGAGTTAGTTTCACAAAATAACATGTGAATGAATAGGGCTTCTTGTGTGGTTACAGAATAATGCTTTATATCTTTCCTATCTGCAAGAAGGCATGAATCACTTTTGAAGGGGGGAAAAATTGCTGCAGATAGCAAAGATATAAAAGGTTATTCTATAAAACACACTGGAAGCTCTATTCACGTCCAGATTATGCTGGTGTGAAATAACTGAACAATGGCACTCTGTTAAATATTCAATTTACTTACATCCTGTGCGCCTATGAAGCGCAGGACAGGCCTCTGCAGCTAGTCTCTAAGGACTTGTCTACACTTAACAAAGTTCTACTCACTCTTCCTGCAGGGGGCAGCTGCTCCAATGTTAGCAGCAGAGTATTTGCTACAAGGCAAAGGGAACTCCCCAAAGGAGCACAGTGTTAGGTGAGTATCAGATTTTGAAATACTAATAGCCGTATAAAGCCATAGGTTTTACAGCAGCCTTGACCATCTACAAGGCAGCAATCCACAAGGCAATTCCCTGTAAACAAGCTGCAGTCCCGAGCGGAGAGAATAAGACATTTTTACTCAAGGACTTTTGCCTGGAGAGTGTCTGTCTTCATCCAGGCTGAGGTAGGCGTTTAAAGGATGTCAGGGAAGATCAGAGCCTCTGTAACCTATCTACCGTGGGTCATCCACGTTGAAGCTGGGAAAAGGTAGCAAAGAACAGGAGAGATTCTGATGGGTGAGTGGTGTCAGCTTCAGACATTTGCAATTCTCTACGGATTCTCTACACTGCAGATTGGAGGCATTCTTCCAGCCCTGGCACATGGACTCACATGAGCAGGGCTTGAACTGGGACACTAGAAATAGCAATATGGACACTCCGGTTCACATTCTAAAGCCCATCTGAACCCGTAGGGTCAAGCCCCAGCCCAAACCGGAATGCCCACGCTAGTACAGTAGCTCAAGTATGAATCTGCCTTCCCAGACTCGGAGGATTGCTCCCAGCCGCAGTATAGACATACCCTAGGCTTTCGCACCTGGAGGGCTCACAGGATAACCTGTTTGAAATTTCATTCGGAACCAGTCGTGATACGTTTTCTCATGGTGACATCTTTGTAGTGAGGTACCAAATTCTCCATTCCACTTAGACAAGGAAGGACAGAGGGCAGAGTCATATCTAACTGACCAGCAAAGTTCTACATTTCAGAATAAAAAGGCTGGGTGGAGAAAAGAAGCCCAATCTTCAAACTTCTTGGATAATTCTATAAAGAACTACTCCAATACCGACTTTTGGGGAAAGGGGGCCAAGGAGTTTCTGTGTATAATGTTGACTATACATACTTAACCTCATGTGACATGGGCCAAGGTTCCCCTCCTCTATTTCCATTAATTCCAATCCCCTTCTTTTTGGAAAATGACTACATATAAAACACTGTATCAATTAACAGTCAGGACACCATGCACATCTGCCGCAAGACCCACAGTTTTGGTGTGCTCTGGTACAGTGCAACAGGAAATTCTAGTCTATGGTCTAATTCATTACACTCTAGCATTTCTAATGGCATACACATGAAAATATATACCACAGTAAGATACTGTATTTCTTCTGCTATTAATTTTGATAGTAAATGCAATGTATTTATACCATTCTTACATTTTCAGTGTGATCCAAATTTTGCACTCAGAAATGCACAGCTGCATTATAGAACTTACAGAAAGAAGTTGAAGATTTTGGCATCAGACTAGGGGACAGCTGGGAAGGCAGGGGAAGTATTTCAGATGTAGAATAGACTCATTCGTTTGATATTTCTGCAAAAATAATCAGTAGCAAAATCACGTTGACTATCACGAGGTTTCAGAGTTAATGCTCTCTCTCAGGGAGCAGTTCACATCTCAAAGCTATTACTTAAAGTCGGCTGTAGACTGAATAAAACAACACAGTGTTTCTTAAGCTCTCTTCCTCTTTACAAATGCTTGATTTTTTTTTTTCAAAATTCTATGGCAAGGTGGATTCAGAAGCAAATTCTGTGGCCACAGAATATATGAGGTCCTACCAAAAGTGTCCACCTACAAATGGTAACACACACAACTGGGTTTCCACATAAAAAAGATCTGATCACTCTAAAGACAAAACTGCTCTCGGACACTTTCTAACATAACCTTGGAGGGCCCTGCTAGAATTTGGGGAAAACAGGGAGCTTCCAAAAACATCTCATGTTTCAGCAGAGTAGGAGATTCTTAGAATGGAAAACTCCATCTATAGCCTCCAGGGGAGAGGGTTTCCTTATAGATCTTGCTTCATTTTCTCAAATATAAAAAGACAAGACCTGGGAAAATATTCTCCTGTAAATCATTCAGAGTCTTCAGTCTCTAGTGTAGTAACTCATGAAATGAATGAAATTGATGGATATTCATCTTCTACTTTTATATCACCTGTAACTCCAAAAATTGCTACAGGGCTGTACGCTACAGTTTAAAATGTAGCAAGGACTTTCCCTTTTATCTGGCTGCAGCCTGTAAAGTATGAAGAAACAAACAGATAACAAAACCATGCACTTTGTAATGGTTGTAGGTGTTCCCTTGGCAACTTGCCAACCACTGTTAAGACATTGACATTCACTGCAACTTAAAAAGGTGGTGACTGTTAAGGTTTATCTTATGCTCTGAGTTAGAAATGTTTTGTGGCTACTTTATGGTTAATTGCCTTTACCACAGGATGCTTTTTAGCTGTGGGCAGTAAAGTTTTTTTCCTTGTGCTCATAAAATCTCTGAACAGGTGATCCTAATAAAGCCCTGTGAAGTGTATTCCTGTATTTTAAAAATGTAGAGATGACTCCCTTAAATTCTCCAGAGTTTTACTATCTGCCCTGACTTTCCTGCTAGCCCCTGTGACTGTGCATCATAGTGAAAACTTGACATGCTTAACCAGATATACACCAGGGCAAAAGCTTCACATAATTGACTGGTCTGTCAGTAGTAGCAACTGTGGGAGCAAGAGGGTAGACAAAGCTGCCGGAACTAACACAACTTTAACACCAAGTTTGTATCTGCTCTGAGAAAGGTTCCACAACACAGCATCAAATATACAGCAGCCACAGGTGCCCTGTCTATCCTGCTGAGGGTGCACCAGTGTTAGCAACAGTGAGTTGCCCAAAATACACCATGCTGACACTGCCACAAAGAATTGCTGAAATGAGCTACTTGTGCATTATAAGCCAATATTTGTTAATTCCTCTCCAATCTCATATGGAAAGCAAACCAGTGTACAATCTGTTATTACTAGCAAACTTACAGGGTTTGAGACCAGGGCTCTACTAGTTCAAGGTACTCCTTCCCATTTACTTTGCACAGACCTAGGCAGCTGAGGACAGAGTGTAATACTATCTCATTCCAAGGTCAAGTTAGGGATAGAAAAATCTACAGAACCATTATTCCAGTAGTGTCACCTTCTCCGGAGTTCCTCCCATGAACACAGTGGCACCAAACACGGCAAATTTAAAACAATGATCTCAGAGGGGTAGCTGTGTTAGTCTGTAACTTTAAAAACAAAGAGCAGTCCTGTGGCACCTTACGGCATGTCTACACTGGGGAGTTATTTCAAAATAACAAGGCGAGTCATCCATACTACCTAGCCTGTTATTTCAAAATAATGGGCTTGTTATTTTGAAATATCTACTTCTGCTTGTGAAGAGGAATAAGAAAAAGTTATTTCGGGAGTTATTTCGAAATAACCTGATAGCATAGACATAGCCTTAGAGACCCACAAAAATAACATAGGAGTATCATGAGCTTTCGTGGGCAAAACCCGCTTCTTCAGAAGAGTCTGAGTGGAGAAAAGCAGCCCTAGTGTTCATGTATGTGCTAGAAACTGGCCTTTAATTCAAACACTCATACATGAGGCTTTGTGAGCTACGCCACTTGCTGACTGTCATACCTGCTGGTGCGGATGCCACCTCAGCCATTGCTGTAATGTACTTAAAGTAGTAATATGGGTGTCACAGTGTTATTTTTTTCAGGTTTGGCATCAATCAGGGACCCCTGAAACTCTCTCATACTATAGAACCAAAAGCTTTTCCCAGCTGGAAAGAGTGTTCATATGACTGTTGACAAATGTGCTATCTTCTCATTTTGATAGCATCCTTTTTTTTTTTTTTTTGCAGCTTTTAAGGCTATGCACCGTGACTCACTTCTGCAGATAGAAAACTGTGTCACACACTTCACCTTCAGTCAGTGCTTTAAAAGCCTTTCTGCTAAGCATCTGTTCCTCTTCAATCATGTTCAAAGCACATATTTCTCTCCACCTTAGTCTCTGTCACAGCCCTTGCCACCAGTAAAGGCTCAGCAAGGCAACGTATGAAGTCCAGCCAAGCCTCATAGTTTGCATTAGTCCTGTGGTCACCAACCCATCAATCGTGGTCGACTGGTCGATCGCAAGGCATTTGGAGCCCTCCCATTTCCCCTCACCCCCAAGAAGCCCCACTACCAACCTCCAGCAACAATGGAGGTAGTGCTGGCTTCCTGTGGGGTGGAAGAAGTCCAGCAGCTGTGTACCACTTCCGGGGTTTCAGGAAGTGCGCTGGCTGCTCCCCGTCCCCCAAACAGCCGGCACAGTACCACAACTCAGGTCTGTGGTGTGCCGGGGACTTGCTGCATGGGGGGAAGGGGACTTCCCTCCTCTGCAGGGGGGAGGAGTCCCTGGAGGAGGTGCGTGCCGGGGACTCCCTGTCCCCTGCCCCCACCAACACCTTGTCCCATCCCCACTAGCACCCTGTCCCCTGCTCCCGCTGGCACCCTGTCCCCACCCCAGCACCCACTGGCACCCTTCCCCAGTACCATGTCTCCTGCTCCCACTAGCACAGCTGGGGCCACATTAGTGAGGCTTGTGGGGGGGGGGGTTGGAGGAGTTATTTTTTTGCATCTCACTTGTGTGGCCCCAACTGACTTTTCTGTGGGTAAGTGACTCCTGACTCAAAACAGGTTCCCCGCCCTTCTCATAAATAAAGACAATGCTGCAACTTTTCGTGTTTGACATAATATTTTATTTAAAAATGAAACCTGGACAACAAACCCCCAATTGGGGCCAAGCCCACATCTGGCCACAGCATCATAACACTCCTGCACCCCCCCCCAGACTCTAGATCTGAGCCTATCATACACTGGAACCCCGTCCTGAGCTTCTCACATCCCCAAACTCCTGCATCCCCACATCGTCAGTCTTCTGCCACAACACTTCTGCACCATCCACACACTGCAAATCTGTGTCCTGAGCCCATTATACGCCCAACCTCCCTGCATTGAGCCCCTCACATACCCCAACCCAAACTCCTGCACCCTCACAACCACAAGCCTGTGGCTTGCTCAGCACCCCAACCTTCCATCTGACCCCAACACTCCCCAGCCTGGAGCCCCCTCCCCGAGCCAGCATCCCCTACTCCACCTCCTCCTGCATCCAAATTCCTTCCCAGAGATTGCACCTCTCACCCCTTCCCACACCCAAATCCCTCATTCCCACCCCAGAGCCCACACATCCTGTCTCAACCCAGTGAGAGTACGGCTAGACTGCAGGAGTTTTTCTGGGATTCCAGAGGTATCCCAGAAAAACTCTTCCGCATCCAGGGACACGTTTGTTCTTCCGCTTTTTTTAGAGGAAGAGCAAACATGCTCTTTTGGTAACCCTTGTATTCCTTGTTCCACAAGGAATAAGGGGGCTTCTGAAAGAAGGGGTTTTTCTGACATTTGGGCCAGTCTAGACAAGTCGAATGTTGGAAAAACCTCTTCCTACAGAAGAATCAGAAAAAAAAGCGGCAGTGTAGCCATACCCTGAGAGTATGTCTAGACTACATGCCTCTGCCGGCAGAAGCACGTAAATTAGACTACCCGACACAGTCAATGAAGCGGGGATTTAAATATCCCCTGCTTCATTAAAATAAAAATGGCCGCCGTGCTGTGCCAGCTCAGCTGATCGTCGGCACAACGCGGCAGTCAAGACGCAGATCAGTCGGCAAGGAAGCCTTTGTCGACCGATCCTGTAAACCTCATTTCACGAGGCATAAGGGATCAGTCGGCAAAGGCTTTCCTTGCCGACTGATCCGCGTCTTGACTGCCGCGTCATGCCGATGATCAGCTGAGCCGGCACAGCGTTGCGGCCATTTTTATTTTAATGAAGTGTGGGATATTTAAATCCCTGCTTCACTGACTATGTCAGGTAGTCTAATTTACATGACTCTGTCAGCAGAGGCATGTAGTCTAGACATACCCTGAGAGAGTATAAGGGCTGGGGACAGCAAGTGATGGAGAGGAGGAGAACAGAGAGGGTGGGGCTTCAAGGAAGGGGTGGAGTCTTGGGGGAAGGATGGGACGGTAGATCTTGGCTTGTTCTGACATTTAAAAAGTGATCTTGGGCGTAAAAAGGTTGGAGACCACTGCATTAGTCCTTTCCGTATTTGTTTCTGTTGCTTTTACCTTTTGATGCAATACATTACATGTGTTCTTGTAGTAGCACTCTATAGATTACCCAACATTGTACACATGGGCGTCTTTTGGGCAAACACACTCACTATTTTCCATGCAATAGTCTCATTAACAGTGACTGATTCATACCCTTTCTTACCTGTCTCGCATGTTGAAACTGTACTTAATGAATGCCTTCAGGCTTCTGGCTTCCCTCAAAAGAAGTAGGTATTCTCCAAATATATGCCATAGGGCCTACTATTATGTGAATCTCAACCACGGTTTGCACTGTTCCCCACATCTTCAATTTTTTCTTGATACTCAATGTACTTCCTCTCAAACTATGCCAAATTCAGTCTATGGGTACATGTCTTCTAGCATGAAAGGTGCCACCAAATGTCCAATGCAGCGGTATTCCCCAAAGATTCAGCTATTGGTTGGTACTCTGTCCCCCCACTGACGGCTAAACATGATCAAGATCACAGTAATAACAAAGATTTGTAATAAATCACTTTGGGATTGTAATTCACTATATTAAGTAACATATGCTGCATAATTATGTGCATCAAGTTTGCAAACTGATTCCATTAATTTCTGGCTGGATGCAGGTGCCGTAGCAAATGCCTCATAACAGTTTTTGGCATAATAAACGAAGCTGATAATCAATACTACTGAACCACTTCTTTTTTGTCAATGGCAAATCAGCTGGAAACACTCCTTCCATTTACAGTAATCTGTAACATTAAAAAAAACTGATCAAGTACCACGTTCTGTGCATTCACTGACAACACAGATGACCTTTGTGAGGGCCACATGTTTGCCATGCCAGAGTTACAGTGCAATTCAAACACGGATTTTTCAACATGTTCTCCAATACATAGCTACATAATGGTGCTAGGTTTGTCACGTTTGGTACCACTGTGTTTGGGGGAGAAAGGACTTTTGAATGATACTCCATTTGACTTGTTTTAAATTTTGATAATCCAGCATCATTGGAAACAACTGGAGGAGCTGGTGCTAGGAGCCAAGACAGCGAGTTCCCCTGCCATGACATACAAGGGGGTCACCACCAAAATTATGAGTCTGTACATTTTTATGAATCAAATGATATCTCGTTACTTTTTTATCACTATTTTGCCCAGGGAATTACACATACTCCCAACCTACAGAAGGAAGAGCAGGAAACTTGTGCCATTTCAGGAACTCCTTTCCCTTCTGTTTCTTATACAGGTTTCATATTCTGATACACACTCTGCCATTGAAGGTAAGGTATCTAGTCCAAATAGGACACCTTGGATTCTTTTACTTTTCAGCATCCGTACGGGCACTACTAATTATGTTTAATATAAGTCAAGGCCAGAAGGAAACATTTTGATTATCTAGTCTGACCTTCTGAATGACACAGGCCACAGAACTCCCAAAAATAATTCCTAAAGCAAATTTTTTTTTTAAATCTTGATGTAAATATGGTCAGTGCTGAAGAATCCACATAGATTGAGACACAGTTCATTAAGCTCACTTTTAAAAATGTGTGCCTTATTGTCTGAATTTTTCTTTCTTCAGCTTCCAGATAATGGCACATGGTAGACCTCTCTCTCTGACAGGCAGAAGAGTTCATTATTAAATATCTGTTCCCCATGTAGATGCTTACAGACTGTAATCAAGTTGCGCCTTAACCTTCTCTTTGTTAAGCTAAATAGATTGAGCTCTTTGAGTCTATCCTTATTATAAGGCAGGTTTTCTACTCCTTTAATCGTTCTTGCGGGTTTTCTCTTAACCTTCTCCAATTTACCAACATCTGTCTTGAATCAGAGAACTGGACACCACATACCAGCAGTAGTCATAGCAGTGCCATATAAAGAGGTAAAATAACCTCTCTGCTTCTCCCATTTATGCATCCCCACACTGGATTGGCAATTTTGCTCTGGGATAGGGTGTCCTTGCTACACATGCTCAGAAGGGGCAACAGTAGGCCAGAGGGCCAAATGAACCTATTAGGAGGAGGAAAAAAGCCTTAAATAGGAAAAACTCACTTGTGAAGAAACAGGCCATGCTTCCACGAAGTTGGGAAGCAGGCAGCAGAAGAACGTTGCAAGGAAGTAGGCTAGAGAGGCAAGTGGCATAACGTTGCTCTCTACGGAGGAGAGAGTTTTGGGGCTGGCAAACCCAGAGAAGGAGGGGAGAGCCAGAAGGCTAGGAAAAGATTCAGGGAAACGCAGCTAGGTCTGAGATGGAACAGACTAGGCTGATTGCAAACTAGGGTGCCTGAGCCAGAACCCAGAAAAGAAGGAGGACCTGGGTTCCCTAACTAGCCTCTGGAGAAGTAGCAGCAGCAGGACCGGAATAGAAAGAGTCCTTGAGCCTATTGGTGGGAAGTGACTTTCCAAGCCCAGAAAGGGAGACCACCCACCCGGTGACCTGGCCAGAGGGTCGACTCTTTAAGAGTATGCTGAGGCACTGGAGTAGGAGAGCGTTGTAAGCCACAAGAATGGCAGAGGGTAACCACTGGCGGGAGCACCGCCTGGCAAAGCTAATCCCCAGAGCAGCCAGGAGGAGGCACCATCCTGCAGTGAGTAGCCACCCCCTGTCACATGGCCACAGCATCACACTGGGAACCAATCACGGCAGGACCCACTTGAGGATTACCCCCCCTTTATAATTACATTTTGAGACCTGTTAGCCAAGTGTTTAATCAATTTAACGTGTGCCACGTTAACATCCTTCTAATGTTTTAATCAAAACAGCATGCAGTACCAAGTCAAATGCCTTACAGAAGTCTCAGTATATTATGTGAACACGATCAGGGCTGGCGACAGACTTCATAGGGCCCTGGGCAAAGTGAATGGGGGACTCAGCTCTTCCACCCCAGAAGGGGCAGGGCCTCAGGCCCCCAGAAAGGGGCGTGGCCAGGGCTAGCCTACCCACCAAGCCCTCAGGGCATCCCAGACCATGATGATCTAAAGGGCCCAGGGCTCTGTCGACTGTGAAAGCAACCTAGTCCTAGATCCTTTTAAAATCACTAGGCCCCAGGGCAGCTGCCCTCTTTGCACCCCCTCAGCAGACCAGAATACTATTATCTTTATCAAACTGGTAATCTCATCAAAAACAGAGATCAAATTAGTCTGACAGGATCTACTTTCAATCAACCCATGTGGATTTGCATTTCTTACATTACCCTGCTTTAATTCTTTATTAATCAAGTCCAGTATCAGTTGCTCCATTATCTTGCCAGGATATCAGGCTGACAGGCCTAAAATTTACCCTTTTTAAAAAACTGAAACAACAGCAGCTTTCTTCCAATCTTCTGGAATTTGCCCCGGGCTCTAAGACTTACTTGGAATCAGCTAGCTACATGACCAGATCTTGAAAAACAAATTCTTAGATGCAAGTATCTAGGCCTGCTGATTTTAAAATGTCTCACTTTAGTAGCTTCTGTTAAACATCCTCCAGAGATATTAGGGAAATGGAATGAGTGTTATCACCATACAATGAAATTACATCATCTGCTTTTCCCCAAATACAGAACAGAGCGCTGCATTGTTGTTCATAACGCTACCATTTCCCTCTGGTGATGGACCACAGTCGTCCTCCTTATTGTTCTGAACTCTGCTGGCCATGTGCTCTTGGGTCCCTTCCTTTCTGACTTTTCTACAATTCCTAACTTCTAATATATGTTCATGATTATTAACCTCGCCCTTCTTCCATTTGCTATCTATTATTATTATTAATATAGCTGTCTTCGCTTCCCTACTAAATCATGTCAGTTTTTCACCCAGTATGGCCTTGTTCCTCAACTGAGAGATTGTGGCTTTTGGGGCAGCTAGTAAGGTGTTCTTTAGTGATTCCCAATTCCTTTTTTTTTTTTAATTAAATTCTTCCTCAACGCTGATTTGGCTCATAATCATTTTTACCTTTTTGAAACTGGCCCTATCAAAGCAGCAAGTGCACTGTGAGAGAGTGTGTGTAAACACAGATATAAATAACTTGTCTGAACTTTATTCTACTTGCATATTATGAATGTGATCAAGTCCTTATCATTTGTACCTAAGCTACTGTTAATTTTCTGTTCCGAGATTAGTTCCTCTTCAGCTTTTAGGAAAAGGTTTATTGAAAAATTCCCCCATGATGGCTGCAACACCTATTTAGTTAGGAAAATGTCATCTATGATGTTTAAAATCAGTAAGATTAGTCAATACATTTGTTTCTTCTGTGCAATTACCAGAGTCCCCTGGATGCCTTATAAAAAACATGCATAAAACAAAGCTACCAAGAACCAACAAGAGAGCCGAGCCTACACCAACACTGGATATTCCCTTTCCTGCATTTAGTGTTAACTTAAAGAAAGCATAAAGCTGAATCTTAAGCAAACCAATAAAAGCTTTTTTCCCTCTTTTGCTTATTCCTAGTTCCCTCTCCTTCAAAGAGATGCTCGCAATCCCCTTATTTGTTCAGCTAAATCCAACAGAATAGCTCTGATGCAGGGTTATGCACCTGGCAATAAAGTGACTCTGAAGAAAATAACCCACCACCCTACTACATGGGGTTATGATAAGGTTTGGGTGGTCTCAGCTACAGCTGACCCAACAAGTAGAATAAAAACTACAGGTTCTTAAGAGATGCTGGTTTGAGACACGTTGGAAAGCTTGCAGTGCCAGTAGGCCTGCTCGATATGTTGTATGGCTAAATAAAAGGGGACAAATTCATTGCTGCGCTATGCCCCCTATGTGTTAATGAGGCTCACACAAAGGAGTTACAGGCCCAGAGTAAACTCTCCTTCTGGGAACATCCCCAAGCAGAAGGGGCCCTTGCATGCCCTCTGCAAGGCTCACATGCTCACAGTGACCCACAGGAGACCAGTGGAGCAGGAGTACAAGTTAGGGCAGCTCTCAGGTTAAGCATGGCCTGGAGGAGTCCCGTTAAGGTGGTGTGAAAACATGGTTTTGCATGCAGCACAGACTGGGACAAGTAATGTTTAACAGCATGTCAGCTGATCATGGCTAACCCCTGGTTCTAGCAGGCTTTGGCACACTGCTGAACACAACCAGTCTAGGCCTACACCTAGTGCAAAGGCCCACTGCACACTGGGTTATTTCATACAGTTCCTCAAGGTCATGTCCTAACGCTTCCTAATATTCTACTGAATTCAAGAACCATGTGAACTCCAATACATAAGGTCTGTCCGTACCAGAATGCCTGTACTGGAGAGCCAGCCTTCAGGACTCTCAGATGTGGAACACTTAGCAATATAAAGGAGAAACTTAACCTTAGAGGGTTTTTTTTTTTAAAGCAGGTTTCTAGCTGATTGTCTTGTGGCACTAGTCTTGAAAATATAAACCAAGTGACTGTAGGAATCTATGGAAGAAGCAGTAGGAAGTTGAAGGAAACCTAAAAATCACAAACTTTTTATGTAAAAGCTAGATATGCTGGTCTATACTTGATAAGTTACCTTCTCTGATACATAAACAACAAGTGATAGGTGGGTGAGAATTCACTCTTACTAGTCATGCCTTCCATGAATTCATTCATCTTTTTGCTAGTTCTATCTTGTCTTCTGCAGAGTTGCAGCTGTTAAAATGTAATAAATTATTCCAAAAAGGTGCAGCATGTTCTAGTGCTCAGAAAAGTCTGGCATTTTTACAACTTGTGATTTTGGCTGAACCACACTGGAATCACACAGGGCAAATATGATCCATGCAATTAAATACTTAAGCATGGATGATTTTTCCATTCCTCCTTTAAAGAAAATGAAACCTCTTTTATAGCCCGATATGCTCAGTGACTAGCAGGAGGCTGTTCTCCTGTAGCTTTACTAAGTTCAGGGGACATTTTAAAAAGCCCCATGTATTTATCTCATTCTTTTTTTTTTTTCTACTGAATACATTTGATTATAAACTACGGAGACCTAGAAATGATGAGGACTTGGGAAAGAAAACACGGACCTGACAAATGGAGGTGATCCTAAAGTTTCACTGAACAGTGCTCACTAACTTAGCAGCGATTCAGTATTTAGTTTTACCCTTATTGTTAAAATTGGCTCCAGGCCTTATTTCCATTTGTCAAACCCCACCCTGAACACAGAATTAATAAGTTCCTCTGGACCTTTCTACTGCGCTCATCACCTGAGTATCTGAGTGCTTCATACAGATTAAGGAATTTATTTTCACAACACTGCCATGAGGTGAGGAATTTTTTCACTACCATTGCGCAGATGGGAGACTGAGCCAGAGAGAGATTAAGGTGAAAAGTATCCACTGATTTGGGTTGCCCAATCTGAGACACCCAGAACTTGATTTTTCAGAGCACTTGATGTTGTATGGCACTTTACATGTTCAGAGCACAGCTCCCATTAACTTCCACAAATCAGACAGCCGGGTCACTGTATCTGTGTAATTTGAATGCCAGTCTCTCTCATCCACAGAAGCTGGTCTAATACAAGGTACTATCTCACCCATCTCATCTCTTTAAGCACCCAAGGAACACAAAGTTGGTGATCGCCTATGAAACGTCTGGTTGATGTGACTCGACCGGCATTACATAGGAACTCTGTGGCAGAGGCAGGAGTAGAATCTAATTCTGCAAAGCAGCATTCAATTACCATGAGACCACTTCTTCTCTTGCAGCAATCCCTTGCCTCCTTAACCACGCACCTTCCAACTTCTGCAACAAAGGAGATGTGGATCCTACAGACAAACGCCTAATTCATTACACAACCTTAATTCACTGCCAGAGCAAGGTCATCCATTCATTCCACTGACTCAGGGGTCCTGTGGACAATGCAGTATGTGGTCTCATAATTAGATACTGTATCATAATGCACACGGACAAGAGGGCTGAATTAGCTTGCAAAGACAACTTAAATTCTGGAGTTTCCTAACAGGGAGAGCTTGATTTTGTAACCTTAATGTTCCTTTAATGCAGTTTTGCAGATGTAATTACCTAGCTATTTTAAAAAGTAAATTAAATATGCAGAAATTGCATTGTGTGAGACCACACTGACACCCACATTATTCACCAGCAGGACTAGAACCATTATATCCATCACACAAACTTCTGCCACTGGAGCTAATAAGAACGGCCATACTGAGTCAGACCAAAGGTCCATCTAGCCCAGTATCCTGTCTGCCGACGGAGGCCAATACCAGATACCCCAGAGAGACGGAACACAACAGGTAATCCTCGTGGGATCCCTCCGCTGTCACCCACCTCCAGAGAAACAGAGGCTAGGGACACCATTCCTTCCCACCCTGGCCAATAGATTCATGGAGGTTACATCCATCAATGGCTATCTAGCTATTTTTTTAACCCCGTTCAAGTCCTAACCTTCACCACATCCTCTCGCAAGGAGTTCCAGAGGTTGACTGTGTGCTGACTGAAGAAAAACTTCCTTTTGTTTGTTTTAAACCTCCTGCCTATTAATTTCATTTGGTGATCCCTAGTTCTTAGATTGTGGGAATAAGTAAATAATTTTTCCTTATTCACTTTTTCCATACCAGTCATGATTTTATAGACCTCTAGCATATCGCCCCCTTAGGATGTGTCTACATCAGTGAGATCTTTTTGAAGCTCTTCACACTCTGCTTTGGTCTTAACTATTTTGAGCAGTTTGGTATCACCTGCAAATGTTGTCACTGTTTACCCCTTTCTCCAGATCATTTATAAATAAGTTGAATAGTATGGGTCCCAGGACAGACCCTTGGGGGACCCCAATAGTTACCTCTCTCCACTCGGAACACTTACCATTTATTCCTACCCTTTGTTTCCTGTCTTTTAACCAGTTAACAAACCATGAAAGGACCTTCCCTCTTATCCCATGACAACTTACTTTGCTTAAGAGCCTTTGGTGAGGGTCCTTGTCAAATGCTTTCTGGAAATCTAATATACTATATCCACTGGACCCCCCTTGTCCACGTTTGTTGACCCTCCTCAGAGAACTCTAGCAGATTAGTAAGGCATGATTTCCCTTTACAGAAACCATATTGACTTTCTCCCAACAAATTATGTTCATCTATGCATCTGACAAGTTTATTTCTTACTATAGTTTCTATAGTAATAGAGCAACTAATAGCAGTAGTTAAGCTGTCCTCTAGGTCAGGGGTTCTCAACCTTTTTCTTTCTGAGCTTTCCCTACCACAGCATGTAATAAAAACTCCAAAGCCCAGCTGTGCCACAACAACTGTTTTTCTGCATATAAAAGCCAGAGCTGGCATTAGCGGGTACCCAGCAGGTCAACTTCCACAGGGGGCACCTTGAAGCTAAGTTGCTCAGGCTTTGACTTCATACCTTGGCTAGTGGGGCCCAGGGGCCCAGGCTGCAATCCTGCACAGTAGGTCTTTGGCTTTCTGTCATGGGCCTAGCAAATTAATGCCGGCCATGCTCAACAGACCCCGTGAAAGCTGATCGCAACCCCCCCTTCCTATTCGAGAACGACTGTCCTAAGTGGATGAGAAGAGGGGGCTGAGACACCCACTTTCCAAATGGGTGTCACAGGTGTTTTCTGACGGCAGAGGAATGTTGAAACTCAAGATTCTTGTCCATTCTGGCTCTGAAGAGGAGTGCTCTCTAATGGGCAGATTTTTCTGCCCCAGTTTTCTTCAGCTTTTCCCTCTCCTGTCTCTTACTCCCACTTCCTCATTTCCTCATTCTAGTCATCCCTGCAACGTAATGGCTCCTTGTCTCAGTCTCAGGTTATTTCTACACTGTGCATTTACTTACAGCAACATATATAGCACATACATAAGAACATCTGAATGGCCATACTGGGTCAGACCAATTGTCCACCTAACCCAGTGTTCTGTCTTCCAGCAGTGGCAGTGCCAGATCCATCAGAAGGAATGAACAAAATAGGGCAACCACTGAGTGATCCAACCTCTGTCATCCAGATCCAGCTTCTGACAATCAAAAATTTAGAGACATCCAGAACTTGAGCTAATATCCTTGACAGCCTTGCCTAGGAGCTATTGACGGACCTATCTTCTAAAAAATTAAATGAATGAAGATTGCCTATCTCCTAGAACTGGAAGGGACCTTGAAAAGTCATTGAGTCCAGTCCCTTGCCTTCACAGCAAGACCAAGTACCATCCCTGACAGATTTTTGCCCCAAATCCCTAAATGGCCTCCTCAAGGATTGAACTCACAACCCTGGGTTTAGCAGGCCAATGCTCAAACCACTGAGCTACCCCTCCTGCCTCTGGACTTATCTCCATCTTTTTTGAAGCCAGTTATATTTTTGGCCTTCAAAACATCCCCTAGCAATGAGTTCCACAGGTTGACTATCCATTATGTGAAGCAGCGTTTCACTGTGTTTGTTTAAAACCTACTACCTATCAGGTGAACCCCAGTTCTTATGTTAAGTGAAGCATATAAATAATACTTCTCTATTCACTTTCTCCACATCATCTGTGATTTTATAAACCTCCATCCTATCCCTCTTTAGTCATTTCTTTTCTAAGCTAAACAGTCTTAGAATCATAGAACTGGAAGGGACCTCGAGAGATCATCAATTCCAGCCCCCTGCCCTCATGCAAGAACCAAGCACTATCTAGATCATCCCTGATAGATGTCTATCTAACCTGCTCTTAAATAGCTCCAGTGATGGAGATTCCACAACCTCCCAAGGCAATTTATTCCAGTGTTTAACCACCCTGAGAGTTAGAAAGTTTTTCTTAATGTCCAACCTAAACCTCCCTTGCAGCAATTTAAGCTCATTGCTTCTTGTCCTATCATCAGAGGTCAAGGAGAACAATTTTTCTCCCTCCTCCTTGTAACACCCTCATATTGGGATTCTGATACTTCCTTTAAAGCTATTTTAAGCGCTGCAGCAACTCTTTTAAAAAGATCTTAAAAGTGCAAAAAGTCATGTGTGGATGGCAGAGGCATGATTGCTTCATCCAGAGAGGAAGAGGAGTTGTCAGGAGGAGTTACATCGGGGGCTGATTACTCTGTTAGCCCGTTCTTGAGCATTCTCTTCCTGGTGTGCAAGTGAAAGTGCTCTCTGGTATACAGACACCTGTGGCGAAAGTCTAGGGGTAGGCTGCCTGGCAGAGTCTGTAATACGAGCCTCAGGGACTCCAGTACAGCCAATATGGTGGCATCCAAGGATGTCCACACAACGGAGGTTTGTCAATTGTACTGATGGTAAGGAGTTGGCCTTGGAGGTGACGACTTCTTTACTCTGTCCTCATATGGAAGCTATTTCATGTGTCTAATAATGTGTTTGTCCTTGTCTGTTCTTTTTGCAATTCTAAGACATTGTTTTTGAGATGGGGAGGCCAAAACTGCATTCAATATTCAAGGTGTGGGCATATTATGGTTTTATATAAGGGCACTATGATATTTTCTGCCTTATCTACACCTTTCCTAATGGTTCCTAACATTGTTGGCTTTTTTCCACTAGTGCCACACTTTGAACACGTTTTCAAAGAACTATCCACAATGACCCCACCATTTTTATTTATACTTGCGATTACGTTTCTTCATGTACTTTACCCTTCACTTGTCAACACTGAGTTTCATCTGCCATTTTGTTGCCATTCACACAGTGTAGTGAGATCCCTTTGTGACTGTTAACAGACAGCTTTGGACTTAAATACCTTGCGTAATTCTGTATCATCTGCAAATTTTGCTACTTCACTATTCACCCCTTTTTCCAGATCACTTATGAATATGTTGTACACCACAGGTCTCAGTACAGTTCCCTTGGGGATCCCCGGCTATTTCCCTCTCTCCATTGTGAAAACGGACCATTTATTCCTTCCCTTTTGTTTCCTATTTTGTAATTAGCAACTCATGAGAGGACCTTCTTTTATCCCATCAGTGCTTATTTTGCTTAAAGAGTCTCTGCTAAACCAAAAATTGCCTCTTCCTTTGTGGCTTGACCCAACCCTCTGGTTAACTGGTAAGCATGCCTCTAAGGCTAATGCTTACTGGGTAACCAGTTAACCTTTTACATCCCTAATTTAGCATAGGCAACAGGGAGATTCTGTAACACATGTAGAACCCTACAGCCACAGAAAACAAATAAACAGTACTGATAAAGGACAAAAACTAAACAAGAGTACAGAAGCAAACAGCTGCACTCAATCATTTGTTTCTTCGTACGTCCTGCAGTAGCAACAGGGAAGCTGTGGCATGTAGAACAGGAAGGAGGCTGGAAGAGGGGATGCCCACAAGTAGGGTTTGACCTTAAGGACTGGCCTTTTGCATGGCCTGACCTATGCTGCAAGAATCTTATGGTTGACCTGTTGTAACCAACATTTTGGTTCAGAGACAGCCCTGTTTACGCTAGAGCTCTTGCACATGCCCCAGTGGGTCAGCTGAAAGACACACTTCTTCAGGGTAGAAACTATCATTGGCAGGAGACTGGACATCCACTATGAAAGACATGGCACAATACATGCATAAAAGTTTCCACATTTGCTTTATCAAGGATATTCAGGTAGTGAAGAGAACAAAGCACAATTCAGAACCATTGCGTGCCGACCAAACGCGTTTCAAGACACAAAACAATGTAGCGAAGAATACAGAGGGTATCAGGAATAAGCAAAAGCCACTAGAACGATCCAAGCTCACCAAAATGCTGCTCCACCTTGGCACAATATAGCTGTAGATATTTATATTTGCTCCTAGTAGATGATTTATCAGTGTATCCAAAAGTCCTACCTATGCCAGAGGCATATAGTTATTGCGCTGATCTCCAAACTCAGAGCTTGCAAGGTATCGGATCCCTAAAGAGCTATCAAGTGACAATTTCTCAGCCGCAAAAAAACAAATGGACAATTCTGCAGCATTGTAGGAACTGCAATTCCCTCCATCTATGTCTAAACAAAATTGAAGAGAGAACCAATCTCACAACTAAGTGACTGTTTAATGAAATTTCTGCCTCAGTCAGAATCCCACTTCTAACTTTGCCTGACCAGCCCTGTAGCCTGCAGCACAGGAATGGGCAAGATGGTGAAACAGGTCTAACCCATAGCAATGCCACAATCCAGCAAACAGCAATACCCGCACCTATGAGGAACGCAGGCAACAGAAAACCCTTCTCACCTGTTCATTTAGTGATATAACAGAGACCCACCAGTCAACCATAGAGTCGAGTAGGTGACACCATTAGAAGACCTCGGAATCAGAATCTGGTCACCTTCGAAACACGATGAACTCCTAGTCCTACTAAAATAGGAGTTTTGCTTCCCAAGGGCATGTCAGGCACATTGCATCCCAAACTAGGCATCAGCGGTGCATACTATCCAAAGCAGCGAATCACTGGACAACTGAACACTGAGTCAGCAGTAAAGGCTGATCTCCAAGTGCTAGGAACCTGTGACTCACAAGAACATGATCCATAAAGCAGTTACCACCACTCAGAAGAGATGTTCATGAGGGATTTCCCTTCAGTGAGGAAGACACTAGCTGCTAATACCCTAACTTCATGTGGGATCCTAACAGTGCAGAAAAGTGCAACCTATTGTAAACTGGCACTTTAACAAGCAGTGTGTGAGCAGCCCAGGAGCACTTCCCCCTCCTACCACCCTCCAGCTGAGTGTGCCTGCACACAAAGACACAGCAGATGCATTGCTCCAGCGCTAGCTGATGAAGTGTTTACAATTTAATTTTCTCAGCTGGGTGCTCAGGGCAGGAGAGGGGCCACGGCCAGGTTCTCCTCACAACTGCTGGGCCAGCGCAGGGCTGCCCACTTGCAGGATGCGCTCCTGGACTCAGTGTCCCCACACGCTGGGGATTCGTGTGGCCAGGCAGATTCAGTGGCAGAGGCCACTAGTTGGGCTTCTGCGCCGCTATTTTTAAGAGGCATGAACGTGCACCCTGGGGCTCGCCCGCAAGCTCCTGGGAACGGTGCCCTCAGCCAGCCAGGCTGGACGCCAATGCCTCCCTGAACCCCCGGCCCCGGGGCAGCAGAGCGGGGGCGGCGGCCAAAGCACGCAGCGCCCGGCCGGGCCGCGCCGTCCCGTGCGGCTGGGGGTCGGGCAGCCGCGCACGCCGCCCGGGAGCGGGGCCGAGCCGCGGTGCGCCCCGGCCGGAGAGGAAGCGGGGCGGGGCCGCGCGACACCTACCCGCCGCGCAGCGCCTCGGCCGGTCTCCTCCGCGCGGCCGGGCTCCGGGAGCGGGCGGCGCCTGCGGGCCGCGGCGGCAGCCGGAGCAGCGCGGGGGCCGCACGCCAAGGCGGAGCCGGGGGAGGGCAGCGAGCGAGCGGCCGGGGCAGGCGCAGCCCTGCGCGGGCCGCCCCCGCCCCGCGTGTCACTTACCCCGTGCGCCGCAGGGGGCCGCCCCTGCCCGCGGCCACCCAGCGCGGGGGAGGAGCCGGGCGGCCTGGAGAGCGCTCAGCCCGGCGGCCGCGGGCCCCCGCCTCGCCGCCTGCCCCCGCGGCCGGCTCACCAGCGCGCCCTGGCCCGGCCGCCGAGTCCGCGCGGAGCGGCCCCCGCCGGGCCTGCGGGCGGGCGGCCGAGAGGGAGCCTTGCCACGTGCCCCAGCCCGGAGCGAGGACGCAGGCAGCTCAGCCCGCCCGGCCTCCCGGAGACACCCCGCCTGGCCGCCGGGCACGGAAGGGAGGGAGCGGGAGGCATGGCAGGAGGCGGGAGGGGAGCGGAGCAGCGCGGCCCTGGGCGGGGGGCAGCCGGGCGCGGCTGAGGTGACCTGGCCCAACGGTCGCCAAAGGCGGGACTAGGCGCTACCGCGGGAAGGCCGCGTGATGCCCCCAGGCTCTGCTTGTCAGACGGTGGGAATGGGGACAGGGTGGATCGCCCACTGGTGGCCTGTTCTGTTCCTGCCCGCTGGGGCAGCTGGAAGACAGGCTAGTGGAGGAGACGGGCCCTTGGTCTGACCCAGTGTGGCCGTTCCTGGAAAGCAAGAGCTGCAGGTGGGGCACTAGCCCCTGACTCCCCTTCCCACTCTGCTCCCTTGCGCCCTGACATCCCTCTGCTCGCCCATGGAGCATGCAAGCCACATACAGGTGACCCGAGGGTTAAGGAGTAGCTCTGGAGCCAGTGGGCCCCATCCCGACACCCGTACTGAGCATGCTCCCAGTGGAGGCTGAGTTTAACAGGGAAACACTCAGCCCCGTTTGGGTGGATGGAGCAGGAGAGCAATTGTGTTAGTGCCCATGTTCTGTGCTGGTTGGGAAGCTGCCAAGGCCCTACACAGTTGGGTCCAGGCCCTTCTCCTGGGGAGGATGGCAATGAGGAGCTGTGACAGCGAGGGGATGGGAAATTGAATGCAGCCTGGGAAGGCTCCAGGGGGGACTTGGAAGCTAATCAGTGGCTCCAGTGGAGGAACTGAGGCTTGGGTAGGGAGTGGCCCAGGGGATAGGTGCATAGGGGTGCCTGATCTCTAGGCTGTACATTGTGAACTACTATTTATTGGGCCCTGGGTCAGAACCTGGTGAATCAGGGAAGGTCAGATGTCCCCTCCCCCTGGCCAGGGGCTCTCTCTGCTGAGTGACCAGGCCAAAGGCTCTTGATTCCAAGCAATATGGCCAACCTCAGACATCAAGCCCTGTAACCCAGTGGTCACCAACCCGTAAATCAGAATTTTCTGGTAGGTCCTGGAGCCTCTGACAGGTGATCCTCACTGGTTTTGCCAAGAGGCTATCAAGTGCCAGCACTTCAGTTGCTCCTCCTCCCACTGCTGCATATCTCCTGCCCTTTGCCTTGAACCTGGCCCCCCACAACCCCGGGGAGTGTCCGGGTAGGGAGAGGAAGGCTGCTGATGTCAGGATGCAGAGTGGGAGGAGGGCACCTTATCTCCATAGAGCAAAGAGGGGGCACAATAGGACTTGGGATGGAGTTTGCTCAGGGAAGGTCAGACTTTTGGTAGTGGTGCAGGGCCAGGGCAGGGGTGACCCTGCCTTAGCCCCACTGCACCACCACCCAGGAGTCACCAGAGGTAAGCGGTGCCCTGGTGGTGCCCATATCCTAAACTCCTACTCCAGTCACAAACCCCTCCTGCACCCCAACCCCCTGCCCAAGCCTCCCTGCATACAAACACCCTCCCAGATCCTGCACCTAGGATCCCCTCCTGCACCTGCCTACTGCAAGTTCAGCTCGGAGCCCCTCGCACACTGCAAATCCCTGAATCCAAGCCAAGAGCCTGCACCCCAACCCTCTGCCCCAGCCTAGTGAAAGGGAGGGAGGGAGGATGGAGTGAGCAGGGGCAGGGCCTCGGAGAAGGGGCACAAACAAGGCAGGGCAAGGGTATTTGGATTTGAGGTAGATCTTGGATTGCACTTAAATTCAAAATTTGATTTTGTGCATAAAAAGGGTGGAGGCCCCTGCTCTAACCCATGGTGGAGAATGTGGGCAACGGTTAAGAAGACCATCAGCATACTGATCAAAGAGAGGCTATAGAAATTAAAAAGCTGCTCAAATGGACACCGAGTAACCAGCAACTACAGGCAGCCCAGCATCTACAGATAGGGCTGGCCTTAGGAAAGACAGGCCAAAATACCAGTTCACACAGGGCACCTTCTCCTTCTCCCCCACCATGATATAAAAAAGAGAAAAATACTAAAACTTACTTTTATATGTACATTTAGAACAATCAGGAGATAAGTCAGCAAGATATTCCCAATCCCAAATATTCAAGTATCAGTTCTGAAGCTTTAACACAAGATTGATACTTTGTGTGCGATATCTTTAGTAGCTAAAAATAAAATCTGCTTATTTTCTATAACAGACACGCTTTGTGTTAATGCCAATATCTATTCTGCTTAAGTGAACTGTTTCTCACACCATTAAAATGTATTTACTTAATTTTAACACACACAATTAAGTTTTTTTCTCTTTTATTAAGAATGGGAATTTTTTTCTAATTATTTTGGCATTTATATTTACCAGTCACAACTGTATACATGATTAACATTTGGCTTCATCATTACTGTTTGTTATTATACTTGAGTTAGAACTATGTTCATATTAAGGATGTTAAAATGCAGTTAATTGACTAGTTGATGGAATTTCTATCGACTAGTCTATAGGCATTTCCTCATTCCTCCTTTGAAATGTACAAGAGCCCCAGCAGGGCTCCCCAGCTGACCCTGGGTTCCACTGCCCCTTTAAAGAAGGCAGAGGCAGCAGTTTCAAAGGGGAAGCTGCCACACAGCTGATCAGCTGTTAGCAGAGCCCAAAAGAACACCCAAGGTCCTTCTGATTCCACTCCAAGTAGAGGAGGTGCCCTTTGAACAAATAGGGATGATGTGTTGGGTCCCCCGAAGAAGACGGTATTAATATACCACTACATATTAGTGATGGTTCTCACACACGCACGTAGTATTTTACTTCTTGGTACTTCCTGTCAAAATGCACAGTGTACATATATTCTCTGCAATTTTCTTCCAAACTTCATTAAGGATTATAGTACTATTATTTTAATTTTTTAACTGGTCTCTGCATTTCATAATTTTATTTCTCCCTTATGGTTAAATTCAGTTCTTCGAGTAGTGAGTTCTAAAATGCCTAACTTGTCCCTGGTGAGTGTAATTCTCATTATTACCATATTGTGCTTTATCATTCATTATTTAAAATGGTACAATTAATATCCTTCTACAATGTTTTAAATTGGTATAGGTAAGGTGAGGATGAGCTAAATTTACAATTAGCTAAACAAATACATAACATTTTAGATCAGTGATTCCCAACCTTTTTCCCATGGAGGAACCCCTAAAATAATTTTTCATATCCCGAGGAACTCCTACCTATGAAAACATTTGCTTGGCCAGAAAAAGTTGACAGCGGGGAGCGCAATTCAATTACTGCTAAATTACTGTCAAGAAAATTAATTTGTAAAGAGCTGTTACATATATATGTCAGCTTACACTGTTATAAGAAAAAAAATTGGAGCATTTTTTCTGTCTTTTTTTAATATCAAATCAAAATAAAGTTTACTTAAATATGAAAATAAAGTTCACATCCAAAGTCAATATAAAGTTTACTTTCAGTGTGACACTTGGGCTTGTTTCTTTTTGCACAAATGTTGAATTCTTGGCCAAATTTTTGACAAACACACTCGCAGTTCTTCCTCGACAGACAGCAGACGATTTCTTTCTTTGCTTTTAATGTTTGTAAGACATGAGAAAGCTTGTTCACAGAGGTAAGAAGTTGAAAACTGGAGTAAGATGTTCACAGTATTTCAAAATTTGTATTTATTTATTCCACGATTTCTTGTGGAACCCTTGACGATGGACTGCAGAACCCCAGGGTTCCATGGAACCCTGGTTGGGAAACACTGCTTTAGACACTGTCCAGAGGAAAGTCATTTATTTTCAAATTGTATTTTTAGTTATATCTGTAAAAAACTTAAAATTCATACAATGTAAACTAAGGATGTAAAAGACTAGTCAACTATCCGATAAGCATTTGCTTATCGGATAGTATTTTGACTAGTCAGCATCCCTCCCCTCCCCCCCGCCCTTTGCTGCTTCTGTAATAAAGCAGCAGCAAAGAGGGACGAAGGGGTACTTCAAAGTGGTACTTGGGCAATTTGGTGCCCCAAATTTTGTGGTGACCTACACAACTGCATGTTTTGCATGTGGGTAAGGACGGCCCTGGCTGAAAGTGTGGATCAGAGTTCCAAGCTCTTGCCTGCTTTTGTCAGGTGTGGACAGCAGCAAACAATAGTATGAGTAACTCAAATCCATGCATGGACTCAGCTTTTCAGCCAGGTTTTTGCACCAAGTGCATCCAGTGTTTGTTATCCAACATTTGAATTGTTTGAATTTGTTATCCAACATTTTTTCAGTTTGTGCCACCCTCAAACAGGGCAGAACGTCCTCTGGCCACAAGGAGGACTGCAACTATAGAGACACTTGTGGGTGCTGCTAGGGAAAGCCTGAGAGGAGAACTCCCCCCTTGAAACGCCAGTGGCTAATATTATTCCCAAAGAGGCTGGAAGGTCTTCCCTCAAGATGGTATCAGGTAGATGAGATCTGATTTACACTATATTTTGGTAGATCTTTGCAGTGGTCCTGGTAGGGTTCAGCATACCCCTTTTGTTCCAAGGTCCTGATTCAAAACCCATGGGAATCTTTCTATTGATTTCAATGGGCTTTGGATGAACCCCAAAGGTCAGACCCATGTTTAGGGGCACGTGACCCAAGCAACCACCTGGGATGCTAGGCTTGGGGGCGCACCAGACTTGGGGTGGTCTTTTTCCTGTTAGTGACAAAAGGGAAGAAAAAATATTTGAAACAACATGTTTCAGGTATCCCACGTGTCGATTCTTAGAGATTACTGAAAAGTGAATGTTCTGGACCTTTGTAGCATCTTGTGGAACCTTCCAGACCTTGTGAGGACCAAATTTTCCTCCAAGCTCTTAGAATATTGTCAGCCATGCCAAGGGGCAGGGTGTTGCCAATCAGTCAGTGAGATATAAGTGCAAAGTAAAGTGATGTGAAAGCCCAGCTATGATATTGTGAACCTTGAAGAGTGTAAACAGCAACTAATAAAGGACATATTTAATAAAATGCCAGAGATATCTATTGAACCCCTATCTATGAAACAATACACATGAAATACTGCTACTTCTTTTGTCATGTTTAACATATGTGACAGGCTATAACTGCAATAAAAACAAGGTATTTAAAAGGGGGGGGGAGTGTTCAAGATACACGTCCCCTGAGGCAGCATTTGGTGTAAGGACAGTTTTGCCAAAGACCATAGAGCAGTTCAATATCACCATTGTAAACTTAGAAATGCAGTAGAGAATATTCACAATTCTTAATATTAAAAGAGAAACCTTTATATAATATTTGCAACTACAGTGGAATAAAATGCTCAGCTCAGTGATTACAGGGTTTAACAATGTTGTTGCAGTTTTCCCCAACTCAAAAAACCCCACCACAGTTATTTAACAAAAAAAAAAAAATGGAAAAAGCTCAAAAGGTTTTATGATGTGACAATGCAAACCACATTCTCTACAATCCATTTTATAAGCATATTGTCCAGAATGGGAAGCTTGAAATTAAATAAAACATGGAGAAAATAAATGAGCTTCCCTCCACTATAAAATAAGTTAGATTTGCTTGCCATTCTTGTCTTCATGTTAATTTTGATGAAATGAATGAGCCCAGAGTCATGTTAACACATTTGACTCTGTCATGGTACAACACTATGAAGGCAAACGTACTGTGGGGTTTTGAGTACAATGACCTTGGTCTGCTTACTCCCAGGGCAATAGACATTAGATTTTGTTGAAGATACAGAAAAAGAATTAAAAACAAAGCATCTGAAATATAAAGTATAGCAGATGTACCCAGTATTGCTTGGGTCTTTAACTGAAGCAGTTTTGTTTGTTTGTTTTGTTTTTTGAAAATAAATGAAAAGTGTCCATGCTTTCTTTAAATGATTGTATTTTTTAAAGATTAAGGTTGGAATGAGGGTTCAAAGGTAAGAAGAGGCAGGGGATGAGTGGCTTACGGCAGGGGGTTATGAGCTAAAGGCAAAGGGTTGTAACAATATGGTTTTTCCTGTATCCATATTGGTAGGCCTAAACTAAAGCCTTCTTCTGCAGCTAGACTGAAGAGCAGCAGCCATTAGCTGTAAAGCCTGGAGTCACATACTCACATTCCATCTAAATTGCATTAAAATAGCATCACACTAGGCTGTGAGAGGAAGATCCTGTCCTAATGGCACCCACTGTCACCAGATAAACAAAGGAACAGATCTCAAGATGGGTAGAGAAATCTTAGTTAACAGCATTTCGTCTGGCAAGAAACTGTTTACCAATAGTTGTGGTTGTGGAATCCGCATTCTATGATTATTGTCCTCACTTTCCTATTGTTTGTCTAGGGTTGCCAGGTGTCCGGTATTGAACCAGACAGTCTGGTTTTTGGGCCCTCTGGCCGGTAATAAAAATCAGAAAATACTGGACATACGCCATGTCCGGTATTTTCTGGTTTTCCGGCTGGGTGCCCGACGGAAGCCTTGCAGGGGTGGAGGGAGTGGCTGGGAGGCGGGGCCGCGATCGGCGCTGGGAGCCTGTGGTTGCGTTTGATGTAGGAATGATGCCTTGGGGAGGAGGAAGAGAAGCCCTGTCCGTGCTCCTGAGGACTGTTCCAGCACATTGTGGAGCCATAGCCGGACTCGCTTGTGCTTTGCTAGGACCATGCGCGGGACAGGCAGCGCCCTGGGATCTGCATGTGCCCGGGTCAGTCCCGCTCCCCGCCAGCTGATTCTCTCCCCCTGCTACTCCCCCTGGCCAGCCCCGCTCCCCCCAACACCCTCCCAGCAAGCCCTGCTTCCTGCCAGCCGGTTCTCCTCCTCCCAATCTCCCCCTGCCAGCCCTGCTCCTCCCGACCCCCTCCAGTCTCCCCCTGCCAGCCCTGCTGTCCCTGACCCTCCCCCGACCAGCCCTGCTTCCTGCTGGCTGCCCTCCCTCCAATCTCCCCCAGCCAACCCTGCTGCCCCTGACCCCCCCCCCCCGCCAGCCCTGCTTCCCGTCCCTGCCCCCCTCCTCCCAGCCAGCCCTACTCCCCTCCCAGCCAGTCCCTTCCCCCCTCCCCCCACTATCAAGTGTGTCCGGTATTTTTTCTGAAGCTACCTGGTAACCCTATGTTTGTCTGTATGATCTCTGTCTGGTTTGTAAGTGTTTCTGTCTGCTGTATAATTAATTTTGCTAGGTGTAAATCAACTAAGGTGGTGTGGTATGATTGGTTAGGTAATTCTGTTATAGTATGTTATGATTGGTTAGTAAAATTATACTAAAATAATTGGTTAAGGTATAGCTAAGCAGGACTCAAGTTTCACTATATAAGCTGGGGTCCAAGAAGGAGACCGTCAAGAAGAAGGAAAGGGGAAAAAGCAAGGAGAAGGAAAAGGAAAAGGAAGAAAGGAACACCAAGAAAAAGGAGGGAAGACCTGGAAGAAGAATTCACCTCCAAGACATGGCCTGAGACCAGAGCTGCCAGAACTTCTCTGTACAACCATGACGTGCAGCAGCTAGATCCAGAGGGACTGACCTTGCCCGGCCAACAGGAGAAGTCTGCTTGCCTTTATCAGGATCGGTGAGCATGACACTGTGTGCTTAGCATGTGTAGTCTGCTTGCTTGCAAACTGTCAATAAATAGAGAATAAGAATATTACTGTGTAAGGCTCTTTCAGTGGCAAAAGATCCTGCAAACCCACAGGAAGTTCTGCCCTGAGCCCTAGGAATTGGGCAAGGGTGGGTGTGTAAATTAACAGGGTTGCACCTTGAGCCCTAGGAATTGGGTAAAGGTGTGTGTCCCTAACGTGTGGAAGGGAAAGAGAAATTTGTGCAGGTAACAGGGTGGAGACCTCAGGGCAGAGGGAAGGAGGGGGGGGCTCAGGGGAAGGTGGGAGGTGCAGGACTCGGGCAGCGGGCTCAGGACAGGGGATTGGGAGGTGCGTGTGGGAGCTTACCAGGGCCATCTATGGCAGCGGGAGTGGTGCTTCTCCGGCCATGTCAGTGCACAGATACAGATGTTGAGGTTTATAGATTTATATTTCTCTAGTTCTCCACAAAACAACGTGAACATTTTCAGATGCTTACCATCACTCTTTCTGGGGCATAGAGGTGGGAAGAGGGCTGTACTTCAGGACAGCTGCATTTTCATATAAAACTCAGTGCCTGCTGCAACATGCCAGTTTTTAAGGGCTTTTTTCTGTGCGTGTAGATTTTGGAGCACTTTGAAAATGAAAAGCAACTTGTCTTTGTGGAGCTGAACACCAGGAACTCCTTGACCAATTGGCCCAATTCACATAATTAGTTCTACCCTCACCCTGTTGGAGCAGTATGTTTTGAAATGCTCATAGTACAGCCGTGTAAACATTAAAATCAGCTTCTTATTGGGGTATATGAAGAAACCCATGATCAAGGGACCAAAAACTCTCAACATGAATTCTCACCTTGGGCCTGAGGAGGCACAGCAATTTGCAAAATGGTGTGAGTTTGTGTGTATTTTTAAACAATTTAAAGTTACCAGCTTTCAGCAGGGAGCAGAGCCAGATCAATCTTTGTGATGGCATACGGCACAACAGTAACCCCGCCTCAGTTCCCTTCCCCCCAAACCTGCAATGGTTCTCTCAGCCTTCTGATTCCTGTGGTAACTCAGGGTATGTCTAGACTACATTGTTTTTTCAAAAAAAAACTGGCCCTTTTCGAAAAAACTTCACCTGCGTCCACACTGCAATCACGTTCTTTCGGAATTAAATCAAAAGAATGCAGGGTTTTTTTCGACATTGGTAAATCTCAGATTACAAGGAAGAACACCTTTTTCGAAAGCGCTCTTTTGAAAAAAGGTGTGTGTGGACGCAGAACAGGGGCATTTTTCGAAAGAAGAGGCAATTGAAAAAAGCACAGGTGCCCTGGTGGCCATTCTGTGAATAGCAATCGAGAAAGCATCCATACAGTCTGGATGCTTTCTTTTGAAACAGCAGATCGCTTTTTTGATCTGGTTTTGAGGTGTGATTGCTCTCTTTCCAAAGAAGCTTTTTCAAAAGAGCTCTTTTGAAAAAGCTTCTTTTGAAAGAAGCTTGCAGTCTAGACGTACCCTCAGCTCTGCAGCTAAGACACAAAAGTCAAAACTGTCATAGTAACCAAAGTCTAAAGGAAAACACACCACCAATCTGCCCCAGACTTGTGAAGCCCTTCCTCCAAAGGGCTGTCCTGTTTCACACAACAGCTTTCAGTCCTTCACTGCCTGGGCTCAACTTCCTACCTTCCAGACAGCCACTTCCCTTTAGCTACAGAGTTTGCCTCTGTGAGGATAAACACCCTTCTTTATGGAAGTATGCCTCTGACTAGAACATAACTCAGATATGCTTTATGCAAAATACTTCCTGTAACAGATCATTTTAAAAGTTATAATCTGCTGAATGTGTGTGTTCCATTTGGGTGCATTTATCATTCCTGTATTTTAAGTTAGAAATATGAAGCATTAACCTGAGTACTGATCTAGACCTGCTAAGTAAGGGCCATTGATGGTACTTAAGGAACTCAGTGGCTCAGTATTTGGGACAATGATCTTTGAATAGACTTGCTTTTCCTGTAAGCTGAACTACAGTTGGTCTTACAAACATGTGACCAGGTCACCTGGTACTGAAATCTATCCTGAATTTTGTACTTTTCCACAGAGTGTGAGGACTTGAACAAAGACTTCCTGCCCTAGGGAACTTCTATACAAGGCACGGAAAGTAAACAGTGATGGTCTTCAGCTGGCTTTAGAGACTGCCTCCCCACCCCAAGAGGTTACATGAAAATACCTGCATACGAAAGGGGTGGAAGGGAACGGCTGGACACAGGTCAAAAAAGACATCTCTAGCCTGAGAAGAACTTTATCTGAAGTAAAAACTAGAGTGAGAAATTATGATTTGTAACAAGTAATCTAAGTGCTGTGGTGTCCAACCAGTTCTGGTGAACTAGCCACACTCAACCAACTGAATAGCCACATGTGGCTTGTAGCTTAGTGCATTGGACACCATGGTCTTCGTGTATTTGGCTTAGCTGGTATGTTTTGTTGTATTTTGCTTAGTAACTTACTTTGATCTGTCTTCTATCACTTGCAACCGCTTAAATCCTACTTTTTATATTTAATAACTTATTAAACCCAGTGTAAATAATTGTTACCTGAGGAGGGACAACAGCTATACATAGCTCCCTTTCATTGATAAAGGGGGCTGTCGTGGCATAAGCACACCTCGTCTCTTGGGGGGAGGATACACGGGGGGTACAGACACCACCTAGTCAGTCTCTCTCATGGACTATGAACACCAACCCTTGGTCCAGGATAGTACAGTCTAATGTCTAGAGTCAATGAGAGATAGCCCTCTAACTCAGGGCAGCCCGTTCTAGTAGCCAAAGTCAATATGGGATGGCCCTTTAACTCAGGGCAGCATGGCTTGGTAGCCAAAAGTCAATAATTGGGGGATTGGGGCCAGTCACCCCAGTAGAGGGATCTGTCCCCTCCTTACTCCACTGGTTCCCGATCCAGGGCCCTATGAGTGGCAGAACAGTCTACCACTCCCTCATCAGGGAATTCGGCCAAAACACACCAAGTTTACCTGGGTGGGAGAGGCTGCTCCCGCACCCTCCCCAGGTAAGGTCCAATCGGTGCTGGTGGGATGGCATCCCATGAAGTGGCTGGCTCTTCTGGTTTCCTGGCAGCTGCTTCTCCCTGGGGTTGCTCTGGGGTTGTGTGGTAGCAGTCTCCTGGGGCTCTGGTTCCCGCTGGCTGGTGAAGCCCTGGAGCTCTAGCTGAAGGTCCTGATCCTTCAGTAGCCAGCCCAGACTGAGCTGCTCTGCTGCCTTTTATGCTGCCCCAACATTTGGAGCATGCCCAGTCTGGGTGAAGGGGTGGGACTTCCTCCACCCACAGGGTTTTAACTCCACCTGAGTCAGCGCGGGGTATGTGCACCCCATCATAGGGACCAATAACTTATGAACTTTGTATAGACTTTACACAGAGTGAGACGGAGTTATCTGGGGGTCTGTTCCCACTGGGGCTGTGCCTTTGACTGAGACTTCCTGGAGCTGAGCTGCTCTTAGTGTCTGTATTGCTGTGCTGTGGGTGTGACCTCAACTCTGTGCCACTGCTGCGGGGAGATTAGAGATTCTGGCTTCGTAGGCAAGGGTGGTGGGGTGCCCCAGAGGGCAGATAGGTGGGCTCGGTGGTATTTTCAGCACAACAACTGACAGTCTTAAGGGGATCTCTGTGACCAAAACTGTCACAGCTTCCCTCGCAAATTGGCCACACAGGGGGTCCCCATGCCTGCTTTATACGATAGGTTCCCAGCTCGCGGATCCATAAACTACTGGTCCATTTGTTCCATCACTCAAACTTGGTCTACCCCCAGTTTCTGAGGCCTGGCCTCTCTCGAGTCTCTGAACCGAGGAGTAGGACAGAAAGATCTGAGAACAAACACTTCTTCTGCCTTGGGACAGGATCTCCACAGCCTGTCTTCCTGAGACTAGAGCCCATCATTCTTGCAGGCTTCCCAGCCCACCAGGACTGAGATTAAATCCCAGGGAGCCTCCCGGAAGTTCTCTCCTGATTCTAGGCTTCCTTGGCTGAGCCCAGACAGGGCCTTTCTGAGGTTCAGGAGATAATCACCTGCCCTCATTCCCAACCCACTCCCCTGATCCTCCTGGAATGCTTATTTTTAAAAGGGACTGTGCCATGGAACAAGGTTTGCTGACCCTGGGCTCACTACTCTTAAAAGAAACATCTGTCACCATCCAGGGTCTCTCTACAATTCTAACCCTCTATTTTCCTCAGCTAGCTGGATGGTGACAGATGTTTCTTTTAAGAGTAGTGAGACCAGAGTTAGCAAACCTTGTTCCACGCACCCCTGGTCCATGATCTCTCAGGGTCTGCTGCTTGGCTTCTAGCAAATTAGCCATTTTCACATGGTACTTCTGAGCTAAGAAGACCAGAGATATTATGCAGGTTAGCAATTTCCCAGGAAAAGCTAGTTTAGGGTTAAACAAATAAATCAGGTTAAACCTGATAAATAGAGGTTTAAACTGGGGGAAATAAAATTATTAGAATTATCTAATTAAAATAGCTAAAAATATTTAGCAATTGGGTAATACTTTTGTTGTAATATGGTTTAATTTTAATTAAACTAATACTAGGGGGCTGTGCCCCCTACTTGCTACACTTGCCAACCCCCCTCTCTCTGGGGGTAGGTGTCTGGCCAAGAGGACGGGGCAGGAGCAGGCTGGGGGCACGGTGTCTGGCCAGGAGGAGGGTACAAGAGCAGGGGAAGATGCAGGAGCAGGCTGGGGGTAGGTGTCTGTCTGGGGTGGAGGGGGCAGAAATGGGCTGGGGGTGTAGGGTCTTGGTGGAAGGGGTGAGGGAGCTGAGGGGGGGTTGGGTTCAGATGGCAGAGGGGACGTGGGGTGGCCCGGGGCGGGGTCAGGCTCAGATAGTGGAGGGGACCCAGCCCCAGCAGCTTCTCCCCAGAGGTGCAGCCCCCCCCCCGGGGTGTGAAGTGGGAGCCAGAGCTGGAGCAACCCATGTCTAGAGGGGATGGCACCAAGGCTGGCCACAGAAAGCAGCTGAGGACAGAGACGGCAGCAGCATGTGGATGCCGATGACATGATGACATCATTCTGTCGTCCTGCAGGAATCTTTATAAAAATACAGAGAGAGAGAAAACAAAAAAGAGCCTCAACCTAAAGCTGTACCCCCTGCATACTTTGCTTAGGGGACAATCTGGCAGTGTGTTTAATCTCATAAAAAAAAAGTATCAGAGCCATGCGTGGTTGAAAAACTTTGAAATGACTTGGGTATGAGCTTTGCTCTACAAGACAGGAGAGTATCAAATAATAAGTCTAGATTCTAGAATGTGTGTTATTATTGCATATGTAACCAGGGTGGATTGATTTAAATCACCAAGAAAAATAATTTATTTAAATCAAGTTTCCCCCTAATACTTCTTCATATAATTCCAAAGCAATGGTGCAAATCTGATCACTAAAACATGTTAATTTACAATTCTGTACAGCATTTTACAACATCAAAGAGGGTATACTTTGTGTGATTGTTTTAGATAACTTGATTTGTATTAATTTAGGAAACAGTACATAATACTCATTACCTGTGTGAAGCTGCAGATGCAGTAGCAGTAGATTAGGAATGGTAAGAACGAAATCACACACAGAACAGCACAGCACATATATTTTATTCAACTAAATCTTAGGCTTTGTCTACACTGCAGTGTTTTTGTGCAAGAAGACTTTTGCGGAAGAGTTCTTGCGCAAAAATGTCTTGTGCAAAAGTGCGTCCAGACCTTAAAGAGCATCGCAAAAGTGATGTGCTTTTGTGCAAGACAGCGTCCACACTTCATGGACACTCTTGTGCAACAAAGCTCTGATTGCCATTCACAGACTGGGCATCAGAGCATCTGTGCTTTTTCTGATAGGGGTTTCTTGCGCAAAAACCGCTCCGGAACATCCACACATGCCTTTTTGGGCAAGAGCTGTAGCGCAAAAAGGAGTTACTCCTCGTGGGGAGAGGAATAACTCTACCAGCAAAAGCCCTCTGTTTTGTCGATTTTCTTGCACAAAAATGCACTTGAGGTGTGGACACACCGCCATTTTTTGCGCAAAAACCTTGTAGTGTAGACATAGCCTTAAATGTTACATAAATGTTTCATATTTGCAATGGCAGTTGTCTCCTGAGTTGCCAGCTGACAGCTGTTCTTCAACTTTTTTTTTTAATTTTCAAATGTTATAAACTCTAACAGATAAATAAGTCATCACCACACTAAACGTATGGGCTCCTTAAAACTTCTACAATTGGCTCCCACTGTCATTTTGATTCATAGACTGAAACAGGAATATGAGTTTTCCCGCTTCTTTCAACTCCCAGTCAATTTCTTAAATTTGAGTGAATAATGCCAAATGAAAATATCCTCTCTGCCTACAGTGGACGCTGCTGGTGTGAAAAATTGGTTTAGCAACTGAAGGAACTCTGTTTCAAGGTTCCTAGCTAATGATTTTCACCAATTCAGGGGAATGACTTTGTTCAAAACATCATCAGTAAACGTGTACCAATTAAATACATTTCAGGGGATAGAGCAAAACTATTATGACTGACATAACTGAAGAATGATTTTGAAATGCCCATACCACAGCAGCGTCATTAGCTTTGAAGTTAGGTATCTATCTTTATACCTGGGGTTAAGAATGCTTGCAAGAAAATGAGGTGGAGTTAGAGTTTGATCTATTCTCTTATTTATTGCCTGCAGTTTAACTTTCTGGCGAGGAATTTTTTTTGTCAATGCCTCTTGAAATGCCTTCCAAATTTTAGCAATGCCTCTGAAGTTTGTTTAGGGCTATGGACAATAGATTTCAGTATACCAAGCATATCCTATACATTTCTCTTTAATTCAATGTTAAAAACTTCAGAAGTTTTATGAGAATAGGCCAATTAATTCTTAATAAATTGTTCAAAACAATCAACCGCTTACTCCATTGAACACTGTGGCTACGTCTACACTACATGTTTTCTTGGCAAAAAATATGCTAATGAGGGAGTCATTTGCATGAGTCACTATCTCATTTGCATATTTTCTGCCGATCCATTTTTGTGCTAGGCATTTTTGCGCAAAAACAAGCAGTGTGGATGTTTTCTTTTTGCGCAAAAAAACCCTTTTTCCGCAAGATCGGTATACCTGGGGCATAAGGATCTTGCGGAAAAAGGGGGTTTTGAGCAAAAAGAAAACATCCACACTGCTTGTTTTTGTGCAAAAACCCCTAGAGCAAAAACGGATCGGCAGAAAATATGCAAATGAGATCACAACTCATGCAAATGAGCCCCTCATTAGCATATTTTTTGCCGAGAAAACTCGTACTGTAGACGTCGCTTTAGAGGGAGAATTAGTTTGTATCCTCCTGCTCTCTTCAGTTAAGTTGAAGTAAAATGGTTGCTACAGAAGTATTTTGTGACTTTAATATTTTATTTTATTCCCGGAGAAGATGTACTTATGTCTTTGGCTAAAAGATGCAGTAAATGGGCACTGCAATCATATGTTATTTAGGAGCAGTGTTCCTTTTCTTCTAAGGTTCTTCTCATCTTTGCCATGATTGTAGCATTGGGACAGTTGAATTTTTGTTCACAGTTTATTACAGCTTTCACTGCCACTTCTTTTAAATATTCTGTTGTATGGGCATTCCCCGATGTATCTATTGTTTCTGAAAGGTATGCAGCTCCATCTTCTGTTGTCACACAGATACACATTACTGCAACATTGTGTATATTGCTCCAGCCATCAAGGCTTAAACTGGCAAATTTGTCCTCGATATTTTTTGCATGCTGTTCAACTTCCTTCTCGTACACTCTATCTAGCAACCTTCCACCAATGTTTGCTCCACCAGGTGGAGTGTAGCCTGGTCATAACATGTCAATGAAGGTGTTTATGATTAAGTGAATTTTAGCCACCAAAGCTCATGATACTGTTTATATATTTTTGTTAGTTTGTAAGGTGGCACACGACTACTCGTTTATAAACGTACAGACTAATACAGCTACCCCTCTAATATAAAAAGGAGAATTTGTGGCATAAATTAACCGAGCAATCTTTTTATCTATGGTGTCTTAATGGTATTTGCTGGTCTTTACTACAAACCTGTCCATGGTGATGGTTTTACTGAATGATTGAAATTTTTTGCTTGCTACTGATACTCTGTGGTCTGAAATATATTTAATTGCAGCATTGCTACTAAAAGTACCAACAGATGACTCCAAAGTTGTTACAGTTAGACAGTCTAAGTCTTTTATGCTTAAATGATATCTTGAAACAAAATTCAGAAATGATTTTGAATAGTCATTCTTCTCATTTCTTCTCACTCTAATATTCAGTTAATCTTTTACATTTTTTTCAGCAAAGAGGAAGGTCCAATTCCAAATTACCAAAAAAGCTAAGTGACTGAGCTTAGAATGCACTTGATTTTGGAGTAAACCCCACTGAACTCACTGGCACCAGTGTTCCCTGTAAGCTTAGTGTTTGGGCAGCTGCACAGGAGAGATTCAAATGACGCCCAGCTGATTTGCAGAGCACCCACAGGCGGCAGCATGTGTTTCTACTGGTGGTGCACATCCACACATGGCATGGAGCATATAACAAAATGTATTCTGACTATGGATGGAAAAAATTAGAGGGAACATTGACTGGCACTTCTGTTTTTTGAGAAAACAAATAAAGGATGGGGTTCCCTTGGGAAAGCAGAGCTATGCTGAAGTAAAATAGGGAATAGACTTATGTCATCACAATTATGGACATAAGAACGGCCATACTGGGTCAGACGAAAGGTCCACCTAGCCCAGTATCCTGTCTGCCGACAGTGGTCAATACCTGATGCCCCAGAGGGAGGGATCACAACAGGTAATCCTCACATGATCTCTCCCCTGTCACCCACGTCCAGAGAAACAGAGGTGAGGCACACCATTCCTACCCATCCTGGCTAAAAGCCATTGATAGACCTAACCTCCATGAATTTATCTAGCTCTTTTTTGAACCCTGTTAAAGTTCTAACCTTCACCGCATCCTCTGGCAAGTAGTTCCACAGGTTGACTGTACACTAAGTGAAGAAAAACTTACTTTTGTTTGTTTTAAACTTGCTACCTATTAATTTCATTTGGTGATCCCTAGTTCTTAGACTGTGGGAATAAGTAACTTTTCCTTATTCACTTTGTCCACACCAGTCATGATTTTATAGACCTCTATCATATCCCCCTTTACTCTCCTCTTTTCTAAGCTGAAAAGTCCAAGTCTTTTTAATCTCTCTTCATATGGGACCCATTCCGATCCCCTAGTCATTTTTGTTGCCCTTTTCTGAACCTTTTCCAACGCTAATATAACTTTTTTGAGATGAGGCAACCACATCTGTACGCAGTATTCAAAATGTGGGCATACCATGGTTTTATATAGAGGCAACACAATATTTTCTGTCTTATTCTCTATCCTTTTTTTAATGATTCCTAACATTCTATTGGCTTTTTTGACTGCCGCTGCACACTGAGTGGATGTTTTCAGAGAGCTATCCACAATGACTCCAAGATCTTTCTCTTGAGTAGTTGTAGCCAAATTAGTCCTCACCATATTGTATATATCGTTAGGATTATTTTTTCCAATGTGCATTACTTTACATTTATCAACATTCAATTTAATTTGCCATTTTGTTGCCTAATCTCTCAGTTTGGTGAGATCTTTTTGAAGCTCTTCACACTCTGCTTTGGTCTTAACTATCTTGAGCAGTTTCGTATCATCCGCAAATTTTGCCTCCTCACTGTTTACCCCTTTCTCTAGATCATTCATAAATAAGTTGAATAGGATGGGTCCCAGGACAGACCCTTGGGGGACCCCACTAGTTTCCTCTCTCCACTTGGAAAACTTACCATTTATTCCTACCCTTTGTTTCCTGTCTTTTAACCAGTTATCAATCCACTAAAGGACCTTCCCTTTTAACCCATAACAACTTACTTTACTTACGAGCCTTTGGTGAGGGACCTTGTCAAAGGCTTCTTGGAAATCTAATATACTATATCCACTGGATCCCCCTTGTCCACATGTTTGTTGGCCCCCCTCAGAGAACTCTAGCAGATTAGTAAGGCATGATTTCCCTTTACAGAAACCATGTTGACTTTCTCCCAACAAATTATATTCATCCATGTGTCTGGCAATTTTATTCTTTACTATAGTTTCAACTAATTTGCCTGGTACTGACGTTAGATTTACTGGTCTGTAATTGCCAACTCTAGAGCCCTTTTTAAATATTGGCATCAAGTTAGCTATCTTCCAATCGTTAGGTATGGAAACTGATTTAAAGGATAGGTTACAAACCACAGTTAATAGTGCTGCAATTTCTCATTGAAGCTTTGCGACCGGGTGCTCGCGAACAGGGTGAGTGCTAACAGGAGGGAGTTTTGAGAGGCTCTCCTGGAGGAGGAGAAGGAAGGAGCAAACTAAAGCACCTTGGGGCCGTGTGCTCAGGCAGGCAGGCAGGCAGTTGGAAGCTGATTAGGTTTGAATTGAAACACCGTGTGCTGATTGGCTGAGCTGTAGGCAGAGGGAGGAGCTATCAGGGAGGCTGAGCACTTAAACCCTGCTGGTAAGCGACCAGGGAGCTTTGCGACCGGGTGCTCGCGACCAGGGTGAGTGCTAACAGGAGGGAGTTTTGAGAGGCTCTCCTGGAGGAGGAGAAGGAAGGAGCAAACTAAAGCACCTTGGGGCCGTGTGCTCAGGCAGGCAGGCAGGCAGTTGGAAGCTGATTAGGTTTGAACTGAAACACCGTGTGCTGATTGGCTGAGCTGTAGGCAGAGGGAGGAGCTATCAGGGAGGCTGAGCACTTAAACCCTGCTGGTAAGCGACCAGGGAGCTTTGCGACCGGGTGCTCGCGACCAGGGTGAGTGCTAACAGGAGGGAGTTTTGAGAGGGGAGTTTAGAGGGGGAGCTTGGGGGGAGCCAGTGACTTCTATTGCCCTTAAACTAAATCCTTTATAACAACCTCTATCTGAAACATTTAATTAACCCTCATATATAATTAGAGTAGGAAATGGAGGCAGAAGCCCAGCAGCAGAGTGGGGGCTATCCTGTTTATTGTGTCGAGTGCAGTATGTATGACTACCTACCCTGTGGGTGGGTGGCGTATGTGTGCGCTCGATGCAAGGAGCTCCTGGCCCTCAGAGACCGAGTGCGTGCTTTGGAGGCCAGGGTGGCTGAACTGGAAGAGCTAAGGAAGGCAGAGGTGTTTGTGGATGAGACTTTCCGGGACATAGTAGGGCTGTCCCACCTCAAATCTGACAGTCCTGATGCTGTTACGGAGGATGAAAGGCTCAGGGAAGGAGAGCAGTCAATGGGAGCAGAGGGAAACCATCCCATAGTTGGGACCCTCCTTCCAGAGGGTGATGTTGTATCCTCTCGTGCCGAGGATACTTCTCCGGGGGAGGGAGCTCCAGCTGTTAGGAAGAAGCAGGTTTTAGTAGTGGGGGATTCGATCATTAGAAATATAGATAGTTGGGTTTGTGATGACCGGGAGAACCGTATGGTTACTTGCCTGCCTGGTGCGAAGGTTGCGGATCTCTCGAGGCATCTAGACAGACTTATGGGCAGTGCTGGGGAGGAGCCGGTCGTCGTGGTACATGTTGGTACCAATGACATAGGGAAGGGTAGAAGAGATGTTCTGGAGGCCAAATTTAGGTTACTAGGAAAGAGACTGAAATCCAGAACATCTTTGGTGGCATTCTCTGAAATGCTTCCAGTTCCACGCGCAGGGCCAGATAGACAGGCAGAACTTCAGAGTCTCAATGCGTGGATGAGACGATGGTGCAGGGAAGAGGGGTTTAGATTTATTAGGAACTGGGGACACTTTTGGGGTAGGGGGAGCCTATACAGGAATGATGGGCTCCACCTAAATCGAGGTGGATCCAGACTGCTGGCATTAAACATTAAAAAGGTCGTAGAGCAGTTTTTAAACTAAGAGGTGGGGGAAAGCCGATTGGTGCGGGGGAGCACCTGGATCGGACGGAGACTTCTCTTACACGAGGCTCCATAGGTAGGGATTCCCTAGAAGTTAGTCAGATAGGGAACGTGGGAAATAATATATGGGCAAGATCAGATGTGAAACAATCGTGCATAAAAAAATCCAATGTGTCTGAGAAAGGCGGACATATAAATAGTGGTAGTTTTCTAACATGCTTTTACACTAATGCTAGGAGTCTGTCTAATAAGATGGGTGAACTGGAGTACCTCATATCAAAGGAGGAAGTTGACATAATAGGCATCTCAGAAACATGGTGGAATGAGGACAATCAGTGGGACACTATCATACCGGGATATAAATTATATCGGAAAGACAGAACAGGTCGTGCAGGTGGCGGAGTGGTACTATATGTGAAGGATAATATAGAATCAAATGAAGTAAAAATCCTAAAGGAATCAAAATGTTCCATAGAATCCTTATGGATAACAATTCATTCCTCTAATATGAATATGGCATTAGGAATATATTACCGACCACCTAACCAGGACAGTGATAGTGATGCTGAAATGATAAGGGAGATTAGAGAGGCTACCAAAATAAAAAACACAGTAATAATAGGAGATTTCAATTATCCCCATATTGATTGGGTGCATGTCACCTCAGGACGGGATTCAGAGATTAAATTTCTTGATGCCTTAAATGACTGCTTCTTGGAGCAGCTAGTACAGGAACCCACAAGGGGAGAGTCGATTCTCGACCTAGTCTTGACTGGAACGCAGGATCTGGTCCAAGAGGTAACTGTTACTGGACCGCTTGGAAATAGTGACCACAATATAATAACTTTTAATATTCCTGTGTTGGGAAGAACACCGCAGCGGTCAAACACTCTGGCATTTAATTTCAAAAAGGGGAATTACACTAAAATGAGGAAGCTAGTTAAACAGAAACTAAAAGGGAGAGTAATTAAACTAAAATCCCTGGAAGCTGCATGGGAACTGTTTAAAGACACCATACTAGAGGCCCAACTTAAATGTATACCCCAAATAAAAAAACACAGTAAGAGACCTAACAAAGAACCACCATGGCTAAACAGCCATGTTAAAAAGGCAGTGAGAGAGAAAAGGGCAGCTTTTAAAAAGTGGAAGTCAAATCCTAGTGAGGAAAATAGAAAGGAACATAAACACTCCCAAATTAAGTGTCATAATGTAGTAAGAAAAGCCAAAAAAGAGTTTGAGGAACAGCTAGCCAAAAATTCAAAAAATGATAGTAAAATGTTTTTTAAATACATTAGAAGCAGGAAGCCCGCTAAAAAAGCAGCGGGGCCCTTGGATGATAAAGATATAAAAGGAGCGATCAAGGAAGACAGTGCCATTGCGGAGCGATTAAATGATTTCTTTGCTTCAGTCTTCACGGCTGAGGATGTTACAGAGGTTCCTAAATCTGAGCCAGCCTTTTTAGGTGACAAATCTCACTCAGATTGAAGTGACATTAGAGGAGGTTATGGAATTAATTGATAAGCTGAATAGTAACAAGTCTCCGGGACCAGACGGCATTCACCCAAGGGTTCTGAAAGAACTCAAATGTGAAATTGCGGAGTTATTAACAGTGGTTTGTAACCTATCCTTTAAATCCACTTTGGTACCAAATGACTGGAAGATGGCCAATATAACACCAATATTTAAAAAAGGCTCTAGAGGAGATCCTGGCAATTATAGACCGATAAGTTTAACATCAGTACCAGGCAAATTAGTAGAAACACTAGTAAAGAGTAAAATTGCAAGGCACATAGAAGAGCACGAATTGTTGGGCAAAAGTCAGCATGGTTTCTGCAGAGGGAAGTCGTGTCTAACTAATCTGTTAGAATTCTTTGAAGGGATTAATAAACATGCGGACAAGGGGCACCCAGTGGATATAATATACCTAGATTTCCAGAAAGCCTTTGACACGGTCCCACACCAAAGGCTTTTACGTAAATTAGGTGGTCATGGGATAGGAGGAAAGGTCCTTTCATGGATCAAGAATTGGTTAAAAGACAGAAAACAAAGGGTGGGAATAAATGGTAAATTTTCACAATGGAGGAGGGTAACTAGTGGTGTTCCCCAGGGGTCAGTACTGGGACCAATCCTGTTCAACTTGTTCATCAATGATCTAGAAAATGAGGTAAGCAGTGAGGTGGCCAAGTTTGCAGATGACACAAAGTTGTTCAGGACAGTCAAAAGCAAAAGGGATTGTGAAGAACTACAAAAAGATCTCAGCAAACTGAGTGATTGGGCAGCAAAATGGCAAATGAAATTTAATGTGGGTAAGTGTAAGGTAATGCATGTTGGAAAAAATAACCCAAATTACACGTACTACATGATGGGGTCAAATTTAGCTACGACAGATCAGGAAAGGGATCTTGGAGTTATAGTGGATAGTTCTATGAAGACATCCACGCAGTGTGCAGCGGCAGTTAGTAAGGCAAATAGGATGTTAGGAATTATTAAAAAAGGGATAGATAATAAGACAAAAGATATCATACTTCCCCTATATAAAACTATGGTACGCCCACATCTCGAGTACTGCGTGCAGATGTGGTCTCCTCACCTCAAAAAAGATATATTGGCATTAGAAAAGGTTCAGAAAAGGGCGACTAAGATGATTAGGGGCTTGGAAAGGGTCCCATATGGGGAGAGGCTAGAGAGACTGGGACTTTTCAGTTTGGAAAAAAGGCGATTGAGGGGCGATATGATAGAGGTATATAAAATCATGAATGGTGTGGAGAAAGTGATTATAGAAAAATTATTTACCTTTTCCCATAATACAAGAACTAGGGGACACCAAATGAAATTGATGGGTAGTAGGTTCAAAACTAATAAAAGGAAATTTTTCTTCACACAGCGCACAGTCAACCTGTGGAACTCCTTGCCCGAGGAGGCTGTGAAGGCCAGGACTCTATTAGGGTTTAAAAAAGAGCTTGATAAATTTTTGCAGGTTAGGTCCATAAATGGCTATTAGCCAGGGATAAAGTATGGTGCCCTAGCCTTCATAACAAGGGCAGGAGATGGATGGCAGGAGATAAATCACTTGATCATTGTCTTCTGTTCTCCTTCTCTGGGGCACCTGGCATTGGCCACCGTCGGCAGATGGGATGCTGGGCTCGATGGACCTTTGGTCTGACCCAGTATGGCCATTCTTATGTTCTTATGTTCTTATGTTCTTATTTGAGTTCTTTCAGAACTCTTGGGTGAATGCCATCCAGTCCCGGTGACTTGTTACTGTTAAGTTTATAAATTTGTTCCAAAACCTCCTCTAATGACACCTCAATCTGGGACAGTTCCTCAGATTTGTCACTTAAAAGAATGGCTCAGCTTTGGGAATCTCCCCAATATCCTCAGCTGTGAAGACTGAAGCAAAGAATTAATTTAGCTTCTCCGCAGTGACTTTATCATCTTTGAGTGCTCCTTTAGCATCTTGATTGTCCAAGGGCCTCACTGGTTGTTTAGCTTCTGATGTACTTAAAAAACATTTTGCTATTACTTTTTGAGTTTTTGGCTAGATGTTCTTCAACCTCCTTTTTGGCTTTTCTTATATTTATACACTTAATTTGACAAAATTTATGCTCCTTTCTATTTTCCTCATTAGGATTTGACTTCCACTTTTTAAAAGATATCTTTTTATCTGTCACTACTTCTTTTACCTGGTTGTTAAGCCACAGTAGCACTTTTTTGATTCTTTTACTGTGTTTTTTAATTTGGGGTATACATTTAAGTTGGACTTCTATTATGGTGTCTTTGAAAAGTTTCCATGCAGCTTGCAGAGATTTTACTTTCGTCACTGTACCTTTTAATTTCTGTTTAACTAATTTCCTCATTTTTGTGTAGTTTCCCTTTCTGAATTAAATGCCACAGTGTTGGGCTGCTGAGGTGTTTTTCCCACTACAGGGATGTTAAATTGTATTACATTATGGTCACTATTTCTAAGTGGTCTAGTTATATTTACCTCTTGAACCAGATCCTCCTCTCCACTTAGGACTAAATCAAGAATAGCGTCTCCCCTTGGGGATTCCAGAACCAGCTGCTCCAAAAAGCAGTCATTTAAGGTATCAAGAAATTTGATCTCTGCATCCTGTCTTGAGGTGATGTGTACCCAATGAATATGGGGATAGTTGAAACCCCCACTATTATTGAGTTTAATTTGAGAGCTTCTATAGTCTCCCTTAGCATTTCATAGTCACTATCACTGTCTTGATCAGGTGGTCGATAATATATCCCTACTGCTATATTCTTATTATTGGAGTATGGAATTACTATCCATAGAGATTCTATGGAACATTTTGGCTTATTTAAGATTTTTACTTCATTTGATTCTACATTTTCTTTCACGTATAGTGCCATTCCCCCACCAGCACGACCTGTTCTGTCCTTCCGATATATTTTGTACTCTGGTATGACTGTGTCCCATTGATTGTCCTCATTCTACCAAGTTTTCGTGATGCCTATTATATCAATATCCTTCTTTAAAACTAGGCACTCTAGTTCACCCATTTTATGGTTTGTAGCAATGATGTTCCAAAATAAGAGACATGTATTATTTAATATAAAATAATAAAATTACACTCACTGGCAAGTCTAGATTTCTCTTAATGAAGCATTCTGTACCATATACTTGGGTGATAGATTCTAAATCTAGTTAAGTAATTAAAAAAGCCATAAACACTAGCTAAGCTAAACTCTTTTTTTTCTAGCAACAGCCAACATAGCAATTTGTTTGGGAATTTACTTGTTAAATCACACTTATATGAAAAGGCATAGAGAGTGTTTTGAAGAATGATGCATTGCAAAGTCGGTCCACACTGTTCTTCAGACATATGCACATAATTTTTTCCCAGTAAGCGGTTTTCCTTATGATGTTTCATTCTTGCAAGTAGGCCCTGCATCATCATCTTGCACTGCTTACACTTGACACATTTTCCTTTTTTACCCAGAGAATTAATTTCTTCAAAATATTCCTAGAGAGGGTCTCTCTTATGGTCAGAAGCCATAACAGTTTTTCTGTGGTAAAAGTGTGAGGGAATATAGGAAGCTATGTATGTGCTGAATAATGTTTTCCTTTTTGCTTTCCAGTCCATTCCACCGTTCCTTTCAATGCAGCCTCTGTCCCTTCCTATATATCGTGTCTCTGTCTTTTAGACAATGTCTTAACTCACTCCTCTATCGTGCTTGGCCCAGGTTCACTACCACATAAGCACAGAACAAAACCAATCCTATCCAATCTGTGTCCTCCTTTGCACATGTGATTTTAGTCTGCTGAGAAACCTGAAAGTGAAAGTCCAGACCTTTCAAGAAGCAAGAGCTGGTATTTAGGCTAGACAGACTACAACCATTCATTTTCATGAGACTGTAAGTGTAGGTGTTGCCTGTCTGTGATGAGATTTACTTGTAACAGTTATTTTTAATAACAGTATTATTAGTATTTTATTGATTTTTTTAAAAATTAAAAAAAAAATCTAATTTAAAAAAATAATTGATTTTTATCCACCATGTATATAACCTTTTGTTTCCAATATTTTCTGCTTGCTCTCATTTGAATCTTGTCTCTCTTTTAAGAAAACTTTTGCCTATTTTCACTATAAACATATGTAAGTTAGTGTGTTAAAATGAGCGGTGATCCCAGGTGTAACTGGTAAGCTGAACTGTACTTCTTCTTTGGGAGTGGCGAATCTGTGAATGCTATGAAGCGTCCAGTGGAAGAGGGGCTAGAGTCTCCAGGGAGATGCTCAGAGATTGGAAAGTGCCTATCGCAGGGGTATGCAAGATAGGCTAGCCAAGCCTTTTAATATGGCCCATGGCCCGCCCCACTGGGATGATTGACACAAAGCAGATTCATGCCACTCAAAGCAGCTGACTGCTCCATGTAGCTCTCTCCGCTGCAGGCTGAGAAGGCTTCATGCATTGTCCCACCCACAGCACAATCTCTCAGCTCCTATTGGCTGGAAACCAGCCAATGGGAGCTGAAATATTTGTATGCGGTTGGGGGCAACACACAAAGTCACCCATCCCCACGGTGCCACATGGAACAGCTAGCCTGTCTGAAGCTCCTGCTGGCTGGGAGCTGCCTCTTACCTAGACAGAGGATACAGCCTGCCTCTGGCACGCGATCATTTGCCCCACCCAAGGTCACAACTCCCTCCAGACCCTGCTCCTTGTACATCCACTTCATTCCTTCCCTCCCTTCCCTTGGCACCCCCTTGTGCCCCCTCCCACCCCCGTCTCCAAACTTCCTTCCAACGTCTGTGCGCCCCAGCCCCCCTCCTGCACCCACACTCCCTGCCGGAGCCCTGGGCAGGTGTGGGGAGCGGGACTGGGGCTGGTTGTGGGCGTCACTGGCTACGCGCCAGCTGCCCCGCTACAGGGCAGCCGCGGGCGGGGAAGGGGAGCGTCGCTGGGCAGGCAGAGGAGCAGCTCGCGGGGGCTCTGCGGGAAACCTGGAGCCCGGCCCTTCCCAGCTGCAGCAGCGCCTGCGGGCGGCTCCACCGGGCGCGCCACAGCAGTGCGGGGCGGCTGCCCGCAGGGGGCGCTGCTGCGCACTAGCCAGAGCTGCCCGCACGGCGCGGAGCAGGCCCTGCCCCTGCTGTCCTGCAGGGGGCGCCATGGCACGCCAGGACCCTGGGCTCGCACACGCGCCACGCTCCCACAGGCACGCTGCCAGCCCGCGCGCGCACGGCGTGCAGTGCCCGTCTCCTCCGTACATGCGCGCGCACGCACCCGCTAGCCCCGCCCGCAGTTGGCTCGTGAGCGCGCGGGCCGGACTCTGGCCACGGGCCGGGCCAACGCCACAGCGGCAGGAAGGCGGGGGGCGTACACGGGAGCGCGCGGCCGGGGGCCGGCGAGAGCGCGGAATGGGCGATGCAGCAAGCACGCGCGGCAGTGGAGGCGAGAGCTGTGACGCGTTAAGCACGCGCGATAGGGGGACGACGGCGAGTGACGCAATAAACGCGCGGGGGCGGGGCTGGTGACGCGTTAAGCCCGCGCGGCCGAGGGGCGCGGGGCTGGTGACGCAGAAAGCCCGCGCGGCGCGATGAAGGTGGCGGTGGCCGGCTGCTGCCATGGCGAGCTGGACAAGCTCTACGAGACGCTGGAGCTGCTGCAGCGGCGCCACAACGTGCGCATCGACCTGCTGCTCTGCTGCGGGGACTTCCAGGCCGTGCGCAACCAGGCGGACCTGCGCTGCATGGCCGTGCCGGCCAAGTACCGCCACATGCAGACCTTCTACCGGTGAGCGCCGGCCGGGCCCGTCGTCTGGTCCCTGCCCTGCCGAAGGGCCCTCTCAGCCGCCTGCTGCCACCGCGCCTGGGCCCCCCACGGGCCTCAGGGCCCCAGCGCCCCTTGTCTGCGGGGGAATCTGCTCAGGGATGTCATGGTGCAGTCCGGGAGCTGATTATCGGTTAATGCTACAGACCGCGTGCATTCCCCACGCCCCATTCTTGGCCAGTGGAGTTTTTAGCAGGCTGGCCAGCAGCCCAGCTCACTCCTGGCTTGTGCTGGGTCTGGGACCCACCCCTGCTGCAGCTCTGCATTTAAAGTGTATTAGGAGCCAGGTGGGCAGGCAGTCTGGCTCAGTCCTGGCTTGCACTGGGCCTGGGAGCTCAGACACCCTTCTGCAAAAACCCTGCTGTTTTTTAAACTGGCTTCCCTTGTGGACCAACTCCTGCCTGGAACCCCGTGCTGCTGCCTCTGATACAGCAGCAGCAACATGGAATGGCAGGGGGCTTCCTGGGATTGAGGCCAGAGTGCACTGGCTGCTGGCCCCACCCCCAGGGACTATAGAATAGTTGAGTAATTGATGAGAATTCATGAGGTTAATAGACTATTCAATTAACCGATATTTAACGTCCCTAATTCTGCAGCAAGCTGGCAGAGGCGGGATTCCCCTGTATGGAAACACAGTCCAAAACTGAGCATTGTCACTTGTATGTACAAGTACATAACAGTAGCTTTGCTTTCAGTGTTTCTGTGGAAACCTCATGATTGCAGCCATCAAGGCTTAAACTGGCAAATTTTTCCTCAATATTTTTTACACGCTCTTCAACTTCCTATGGTGTGTAGGCCTGTTAAACAGAAAGACTTGAGGCCCTCTTTGCACAAAGCAGGTTGTGAGGCTGATGCTTTCTGAAGGTTACACATATGAATGCTGGTTTGGAACTATAAAATCGTCTGATGGTTATCTTTTCAAAATAAAAAAAAATCCAACATAAGTTACTTTTGAAATAATAACTCCTGAAATAACAGTTTCAAAAAAGGCATTATTCCTCATCACAAGCAGGGGTTATTATTTCGAAATAACAAGCCTGTTGTTTTGAAATAACAGTCTTGCTGTGTTAACACTCACCTTGTTATTTTGAAATAACTTCCCAGTGTAGACGTGCCCTTCCATGTGGGCTCATGTAGGCCCAATCTCTTCTGCTGTTTAAGCATATAAACGTTTTGGAATATCATTTGTGTATTGTTAAAGTGGTGTTTTTCTGTTTTATGAAATAGGTATTATTCTGGAGAGAAGAAAGCTCCTGTTCTCACAGTCTTTATTGGGGGCAATCATGAAGCCTCAAATCACTTGCAGGAACTGCCATATGGAGGATGGGTGGCACCAAACATTTTTTACCTTGGTATGGAATGTCACTTCTTATTTTTTTTATTTTTTTATTTTTACAGACTTACTGTATAAATATGGGTTTGAACTTCTAGGGCTTAAATATTGAGGTATTTTCTATAAAGTCTTTGTCTGCCTAAGTTGAGATACATATGACTCTTTTGAATTTTGTTCGTGGAGTACTGGTTATGTATTGGGAGAACTGAGGAGGATTGAGTTCTGTTTCAGATGCTTGGTCCAAGATTAACAGAATGTAAAATGTCTTTGGCTGGGTGATCTTGCAAGCCTGAGTCCTTGATTTTCATATTTTTTGTTTCTTTCGGTATTTTTCCAGGACCAATGTTTTAAATTGTTGAGCATTCTCCAGTTTTTCTCTTTATCCTCCACCTCACCCTTTCTTTCTAATCTTTGATTTCTAATTGGCTCTGAAATTTCCTTTGGATGACCTGCAAATGAATGGATTGCATCAAACAAGATGTTAAGCAGGTGGACTTCAGTGCTGCCGTGGACAGATGTAGATGGTAGTGTTTGTATGATGACCTGACAAGTTGATGGAATAAGGGGAGGATGACCTGCCATCATATTAAACTCTCTCTCCACAGCTGAACTTAATCTTCTTAATCTCTTTACTTATGCTACATTCTTTCCTCTTATCTTTCTTATTTCTCAGGACCAAAAGCTGTGTGTTATTGCTGACCTTTTTACTTACTTATTGGTGGTTTCTATTGCCCAGACTAGCTTAATTATCCCTGTGACAGGGTGCAGTCCCAGAAGTCCCCTTGGGATTGTTCCCCGGTGTGCTGATTATGCCACTGATGCCTGCCTGCCTACCTTGCTCTATGAGGCTCCCCACCACCCTGTCCTTTCTGGGCCAGATCCTCTGGTCTCCCACAGACAAGGAAGAGAGTTGGCGATCCCACCCCCTGCTGAGCAGTGTAGATACTGAACCGCTGCAGCTCTCTGAGGACTCAGTTCTAGGGCTCAGCACCCAGGAAATTAATCACTAAAAGGGATCAAAACCCCCAAATAAATCCATCTTTCTCTGTGTAGAAGCTTTATGCAGGGAAAGCTTATAAGGTAAGCTCCCTTTATCAGTAAAAGAGAGATGTGCACAGTAGTTGCTTCCCTTCAGGTAATAATTATTTAACACCGGGCTTGCGGCCTGGCCCGGCCCGGCCCACGTTGCTTCCTGTGGCTCCCCTTGGCTGCTAATGGGAGCCACGAGGCTCCGTGGTTACAGAGCTGGTAAATAAACACACCAGAGCAGCCAGTTAGCAGGTTTCTCAGAGTGGTTTCACGGACCACTTTGAGAAACGCTGCTCTAAGGTGCCACAGAATTACTCATTGCTTTTAAAATTACAGACTAACATGGCGACCTCTCTGAGACTTTTTATCTGAACAAATTCTTTCATTTCTAATGCACATTGTGTTCAAGTTGAACAGACCAGATTACAATTCCTGAAAGCTCGCTGGTTTCCTGTATATGTAGAGAATTGCACTTGAATCTCTTCTCATTCTAGGTTATGCAGGAGTAGTAAAATATCGTGGTGTAAGAATTGGTGGAATTTCTGGCATTTTCAAGTCTCATGATTACAGAAAAGGTAATATTCTTAACGTATACATTCAGAAACATCTTGAAATTAAGATTGCATACTTTTTATTAGGTGTTCTATTTATTGTGTGGGTTGGAGAATTTACAGATTCTCCAAAGTTCCTGTAATCAGATTTATAAAATGGATTTTGTATGTTCATATTATATAGAACTATCAAGAGACTGGCACAACTTGAAATTCAAAGTTTCGAGATTTTGAAAGATTTCCCCCCTTAGGGTGTTCCAGAACAGAGCACAAGCCAGACTCGCCCCTTGAAACTTAGCTTCCCCTTGCTCCCTATGGGCACCCAGTCTCTAATATTGGTGAGGTGATACAACACTAGATACCTCCAACCCCCTTCCTTCCCATTAGAAGCTTGAGAATTCTGAGTCTTTCTTCATTGCATCGACATGCTTGATGCTTTTAGGCTGCAGTTTCTCTTTTGGGTGTTGAGGTGTCAGTGCAAACATTGATTGGCCCTTGTCCTCTGTGTACTTCATGCTGTATCATATTCACTATTGCTTTCTTGCTTCATTTTGCATCTTTCATAGATGCGTGGGTAGCCTGCCAGTAGTCTAAAAGTAACTGTAGGGTTCTCCTTGTGTCAGTTCTATCAGCGGCTTGTCTGAGATAATCACAGATGTTAGCCAATGACTTTTCCTTGCTTAAAGCAATGAACTTGGGTTGTGCAAAGAGAGGGGATATGGACTTCATACTAAAGGTGCTGTAGTTGTGGTTTATGTTAAACTACACAAAGACTCACCTTTTTTCTGCATTCTAAAGAGCTCTGTTAGGTATGCCACTGCTCAGACTTCCTGCCTCGGGACTGGGGTTGAGGCTACTGAATCCTAGTGGAAAGGGCTCATGCCAGACCGGTTCCTGCAAGATTGTTCTGTGTGATGTGTCTGGCTGTATAAGTACTTATAGTACCATGGTATATTTCCTCCATGTGAGGCAATCTCAGCAGATCCCAAGCTACATGTGTACTGCATTAAAATAACAGACTATCTCCAAGTATTTTGGGCTTGGTAACAGTCCATAGACAATCTCCATTCAAGTCCACCCTCCAGTTTCTTCCAGCCCATATTTAGTGAATGCATCTTGTTTGGGCTGAGGAGAACACCAAAGAGGTCTTCTGTAGTGAATTCCCACGTAAGTAATTCCCCAGAGCAGGGGTTGGAGTTGGGAGGCAGGGGGTGGGAAGCATGTCAGATCTTTTTGTTGTGCTTAAAAGAAGCACCCGGGATCTTTTTCAGGGGGATAAGGCAACACGCCATGTTTATTGAACATACATAGATCAATCAGTACTTTATCATATGCATATGATACATTGTGCGTGTGTGCGCGCGCGCACACACACACTCCATCTTGTTGTTACCAATAGTTGCTCCCCCTAACTACACTGGCCAGGTGAGTTAGATGGGGGAGGGGTGGAGCCGGGCTTCTGCGGATCCGGACTGATGCTCCCATGTTGACAAGACGAAAACCCAGGATTCCTCTGCAAGATGTCTCATATTTATCCCTTTCATGCAGCCGGTTAGTCATCACCTTGCCTCTTTTAATGCTGCTTCCAAGAGGGTTCTTCCAAGCGCAGGCACTTGCTGCTCGACTCCCAAGGCATCTGTATGTCCCGTCTTCTTTTCAATGAGCTCACTTCACAGGTATTGTCTTGGATCTGGCTCCCAGCCCCTCTCCACCCTTGCAACTGCTGCTGGAGGTGCTCACCTTTCAGTCTCCATTCATACCTCATTCATTTCAACAGGGCAGTCAAGGAAAGGGGAGAGATCTATTCTACTCCTAGAAAGACATTTTCCTATTCCTAAGGCCTATAATATAAAGGGCTTAATATGAAGTTTCTATGGTCTATAAGAAGCAAAGATCTATCTATATAAAGACTTATAAAGTTTCTCGTAATATAAAGTTATATGAGAATGATACATGGTTATATGGAAATGTTGCAGAGATTTATCCACATTTTTCCTGCTAGTAGAAATTCTGAAATTTTTGCAGTGCTCAGAGGGACTTCATTACTTAATTCAATTTACAATTTAGTTTGGTGCAGAAAAGCCCCCACATGCATTCTTCTTTGTCCCCTGCAAACTGTTAGGCCACGTCAAGGAGTCTGTTGGTTTCTGTTTTTAAAATAGCGTATTGGAGTATATTTGCTTCCTGAATTAAAGGTTATTGGCAAAATAACGTGTGCAACTGTAGCAGCTCTGTTGGGAAAGTAGAGATTGAGTGACTGAGCGCTTTGGCATCTTCTCTAGGCATCCAAGTGAATCCAAGGGTTTTACATAGAGAAATGCTGTTCATTACTTTGTGAGAACTATTTTTCTTGATATGTTTCAGGTCATTTTGAGTGTCCTCCATACAATCAGCAGACTATAAGAAGTGCATACCACGTGAGAAATATTGAAGTCTTCAAACTTAAACAGGTCAGGGGCAAAGCTTTCCTTTAGAGGGTAGATAATATTGCATGAGATTAGGCTAATCTAGAGACGAGGATGTTTGTGATCTAACTTTCAATATCTGTTGACATTGACACTAAGTTTGCTTTGTTGTTCACAATAGAAGGGTAAACTGCTGCCTTCAGTTGATAAGGAAACACATCACGCCGGTGTGTCTCAGCATGATGCAAATTCTTAATTACATCCTAAGCAATATCAACTAATATTCAAGGAGACTTCTGTAAACATCTTAAGTGCGCAGTGTGTTGGGGAAACTGGAGGCTGTATCTAAGGTTTTATGTTCGAGTGTGAGGGAGGCTAGTGGGGTTTCTGTGGGCACCTCATCAGCTTGAAGTTGAAGGACGTTTCTTGTAGCGGTGCAGAGCCCGGGACTGTTAACAGACAGGTGCTGTGTGAGGATTGAGGTAAAGATAACAGGCATGGCATAGGCTTGCCCTTCGTGTGGGAGGAGGGGAATACAACATAATCAGTCTTACTTTCTTTTTTTAGACAAAACTTCTAATGGAATTTCCTGACTCTTTAATTTAGCAAGTGTATTTTGGGGAGGCCGTCTTGTGAAGGACAGTAGGGATGCCTGCTTCAGCTTCCCTGTGAGGTGTGAGGATATGGCAGGAGCAAAGAGTCTTGAGTGTGGGTGGAAGCGGGGCCTTTGTGAGCCTCTTGTCTACCTCACTCCAGCACTATGGTACCTGTATTCTTGGGCAACAGGGACCTCTCAAGTACCATGTCTGCTCTTCTAGGATGTCATGGGTCCTCAAAGGGGAGGAGCCTTTGCGGAAGCACTGTAGCTTTCACAGAAGCTGGTGCATGCTTAGCACTGGAGCTTTTAGTTTGTCCCATGCAAACCCTGGAAGTTTCTCCCTGGCTAAGACAAGGTTTCAGTTTCCTGCCTATAGAGCATAGGGAGCAATTAACTTCCCTGAAGGAAAAGCAGAGTTAAAGTGACACTTTCCATGTAGTTGTAAGTGCTTCCTTTGATCCCTGCCCTAAGGAGTCCCTGAATGAGATGACAGTCCTGATCCTTCCTCAGTCTTTTTGTGAAGTGGGATCACTGCAAATCTGCAGCAAGCACTCCTCAGAACAGTCACGTTGCACGGAGCACAATGGCCTGTTGGACTAGGAGTGTTGCACCCCAGGGATGGAGCTTGCTCCCACGTTAGGAAGGCAGGATAAGGGACCCACTGAAGGTAGGGAGGCAGTGTGTGAAGTCGGGGCTAGGGTAGGGATTTGCCTGGGGAAATGTTGCATTGGAATAGTTGGGTATTGAGACTGGCGTTTCTGGTTAGGGAAGGTAAAGGTGCTGTCATTCTCAATTGCTGGTGCCATCCCTTCAGAGACAGTTAAGGTGGTGTGGCAACTGTCTCTGTAACTTTGCATTTTGTGATTTTTCTAGCTGTCTTTGCTGTCCCAAGGAAAGCAAGAAAGTGGTACACAAACCATACAGTATAGAGAACACAAGATCAAACTCTATGGCAGTCTGGGAGATTGCATCCAGTGGCATAACCTCAGTGGTTAGAGTAAGGCCGTCAGTCAAAGTCAGCTCAAAATCAGATAAAAAGAATCAAGTATGCTCGCCCCTCATTAGCAGTCATTCAGGTACTGCTGTTTTCCTATGTTTTTTTTGTTTTTTTTTTCTAGCTAAAGCTCCCTATGGATGTATTTATGTCACATGACTGGCCACGAAGTATATATCACTATGGAAACAAGAAACAGCTTCTTAAAATGAAATCTTTCTTCCGCCAAGAAGTGGAAAACAATACTTTGGGAAGCCCTGCTGCTTCAGAGCTTCTGCAGCACTTTCAACCCACCTATTGGTTCTCAGCACATCTTCATGTAAAATTTGCGGCTTTAATGCAACACCAGGTAACAAACAAAAGCATGTCATCTGAATATCTCAGGAGCTTTCTAATGCCAGGAGCCAGATCCACACAAGCATTCTTTTCTTTGTAAAAATGTATTTGCTTTTCCTTTCAGAAATGTATTTTCATAAAGCTTATGGAAAGTCCTCTGAGGTCGTCTAAGTTGTCTATTAATTTACCCTCACAATCAAAGGCTTAACATAGTCTAAGAGTCTTAACTCATGAAAACAGAATATGTTATAACTTATTCTGTTTGTTAAACTTAAGATATTTTAAAGCTATTTGTAGAACAGTTAACTTTTTTGTAGTTTTAAACCAATTTTTTCAAATTATGTTGCCCTCATATCTGGACAAGCTAAGTAGCTAAACTAGGAAATTTATATTTAATTTTAAAACAAGGCAGCTGGATTTGGGAAGAAGACAGCCTATACATACGGGCTTTGTCTACACTGCAGAGTTTTTGTGCAAGAAGCTTTTTGTGGAAGAGACCTTCCGCAAAAACTTCTTGCAAAAAGTGCGTCCATACCTCAGAAGCGCAAGAGAGTGTACACACTGCATGGACACTCTTGCACAACAAAGTTCTGATAGGTTCTTTTTGTGCAAGAAACCCCTGTTGAGCGTCCATGAACCCTGTAGTGTAGACATAGCCACAGTGAAGGAGGAGGGCAGAGAGCAGTTCAAAGGAAGATAACCTTTGGGTTATTTGAGATAAGTATCCCTTTTGGATGCCTGAAATGTGGCAATGGTCAGAGCAGACAGGGAGAGTTCATGAATAGCCCAGATAAAACCAGAAAACCTGCTGGGTTTAAACTTTTTGGTTTATTTGTAGTTACTTGTCAACCATAGTAATTCAAACTAGTAAGGTCATTAGCTGCATTCTCATTGTGCACCTTAACAGCTGGTAAACTCCAAGGTTACGTTTACACTGCTGGCTTTTTGCGCAAGAACTGTTTTGCGCAAAATGTCTTGCGCAAGAGCGCGTCCACGCTGCCATGTGCTTTTGTGCAAGAGCATCCGTGGCACTGTGGACGCTGTCTTGTGCAAGAAGGTTCTGATGGCCATTTTAGCCAGAGGGGTTTCTTGCGCAAGAAACCCGTTGCCCGTCCACTCTGCCTTCTTGCACAAGAGCGCTTACTCCTCGTGGGGGGAGAAATAACTCTTGTGCATGAAGCCCTCTGTTCTGACGTTGTATTGTAAATTTACTTGCACAAGAACGCGTGTGCAGTGTAGACCTAGCCCAAACAGTATAACAACAAACCATTGGCAGCTCTTATCTGTCTAGAGCTTCCTGTCTTTCTTAGCAAATCTCTCTCCTTATGAGAACAGCCCCTTTTGAAGTTCAGTGTGTAGGCTAATTTACAGTAGCGATGTAAGTTAAGCTATGTAAATTACATAACTCAAGCCAACGTAATTTACGTTGACTTAACACAGTGTCTGCACCCTGCTATGTTGATAAGAGGTGCTCTCCTAATGACATAATTAATCTCAACGAAAGGCAGAAGCTATGTCGACTGAGTGCTCTCCGCTTGACTTATTGCATCTTCACCAGACCTGTGAAGATGCGTGTTGCATTGATGGAGATAAGGCCTGTGTGTTTGACTACACCTGATTGCTTCAGCTGAAGGAGACTTGTGGTGCCCCCCTCCCCCCCCCCCCAGTGTTACTGGTGTCATTTACTTCCGCTCAAGCTCTCCCTCTTTGTGCCATAGCCCTCTTTTTTTAAATCTTTAGGAATTTAGAATATTCTGTTTAATGGAAACTGTTAAAACTTTAAATTCTGCTCTGGAGTCTCCATGCATAATTTGATTATTAGAGAAGTCCTATTTCAGGGAATCTTTAGCATTGCAGTAATGGCTTCATTCCTGTTTCCTAGACAAACAATGAAGGACAGCTGCCAAAAGCAACAAAATTTTTGGCTCTGGATAAATGTCTGCCACACAGAGACTTTCTGCAGGTAAGACCACTGTTACCATTTAGTACTTGATATATCTGGGCTAGGGAGTGCACATTTCGGCAGCAAGCTGAAGAATGATTCTTCTATCCCCAGATAATTAAATCTCACAGTTGCAGCTCATGTACGGGATGAGGATTTAATGGGATAGTGGAAAATTAAGGGGCTCCTTTGAGCTGCACAGAAGTACAGGGGATTTTTAGAATCCCTCCATATGCCCCTGTACAAACTGCCAGGACCTTTTGGCAGGATACAGGGATGAAGCACTCTGTATTTGCTTCCTACTACTCTAGAGTACAAGGGTGGGGAATACACAAAGCTTCTGCTCTGCCCCCTTCATATGCTGATCAGTGGGGAGAGTAGTAGTAGTAACTTGCTGCTGGTATAGATCAAAATTAAATTACTTCTCTCTCAAGTGGTTGTTGTGGGAGGGAATTGTCACAATACCTCTTTCCTGGGCAGGTGCAGTGATGCCCCATATCTCACTGTGGGTGCTATCCTGGGTTCCCTGCCACTTGTGTTTTTCTGTCTTTGGAGACCATAGCTAAGTATCTGAAGGCTGCTGTAAAATGCCTGAAACATAAGCCCAGGGGAAATAAAAATAAATAAATAAAAACATTTGAGGACAGTAAACTTCCTAAGTCGGTCCTGCGATAGGGAGAACCCCACCACAGGCTTGGTTTCGTCTTTATTTCATGATACTTTGAGCAGGAGTTTGTGGGGTGAGAATCTGACCAGGGCAGGGTGGAAAAATGGAGACAATCATTCTACCAACTTTAAAAATCACCCTAGATAAATATTAAAAGTAGCTTGTGATCCAGTGCACAAACCCCAAAGGAAAATTATTTAATAGAAAACTCCAGAGCAATCCTAAAAACCAATCCAGACAGCTCATTGAATTCAATCTCTCAGGACCCAAAGGAGGACTTTGTTCTACTATATACAGTGGACTTTTTTAGAACTTGTATTGCTCTAGGGTAGGGGTGGGGAACCTTCTTTGGGCCGGTGGCTGCTGACCCACAGAAAAATCAGTCAGGGGCCACACACAAGTGAAAAGCAAAAAACAGCAACAACCACCACCCCCTTTCCCCCCCCCAAAAAAACAACCCTCATGGTCGTGACCCCTGACTGAGAAGGAGAGACACACTCTCCACATTCTCTTCGCACACCAGAGCCTACAGGGTCTAGAGGGGCCTAGGCTAGTAGATTTTGTGCGCTCTAGCCCCATTGTGGGGCAGCGGGGGGGACAGACTGGAGTGCCAGTGTGGGCTCCCCAATGCTGGGAGGGGAGCCCTAAGGCTTTAGGGGCCAGATCCAGGCAAGTTGGGGAGCGCATCCGGCCCCCGGGCCTGAGGTTCCTCACCCCTGCTCTGGGTTATACAGGCCCTACCTGGCATTGGGACTTTATTGTGCCAGGAGCTGTATATGTGCAAAAGAAAATGGTCCCTGCCCCATGAATCAAGACAAACTGATACAGTCAACAAAATTAAGCTTGGCAAAAGTCAAGTACAACTTCTGTCCAGTTTCTCCTGGAGAGAGCCTCCTCTTCTGTGTACAATGGCCTGGCAAATGTCTTCAATTCTTGCTAAGCCAGATTATCCTCCTTCATCTCCTTCCGTCCTATTGGGAAACTTAGCCCCATTCTGACAGAAATAACAACAAAAAGACCCAAGTTGCCAAAGTGGTAGATTGCAGTCACTTCCCCAGCTTGCAATAAGGCTGATGTCAGACTTGCTTCTAGGGAAGGTGAGAAAGTGGCTTACCTGGCCCAGCCCTGTTGCACTGGCATCCCCACATCTGGCACTGGTTCATGGACGTGCCCCCTCCCTTCAGCCTGAGAGGCTTTAATCAAGGGAATACAATTATTCCATATATGGCAAAAGCTTCAGCGTTCACTATGCAAATGCTGGGATTACAGCAGCAGGAGCCTGGCTAATGACTGAGGTATGTCAAGGACTGCAGAGTTAAGTTGATAGTGAAGTTCCTTGGCAGACGCATCACCAGTCACAGAAATAATAGAGTAGTAATTCTGATTGGACTGACCACTTAAAGACTTAACTTTCTGCAAACAGGACCCTAGTGGGTTTTCAGCTATCTCCAGCCTGTTTGGGTTTGAGTTTTGAACGTGACATACAAAACTAGAGAGTGAGTCTAGTTCTGAAATGGAAGGTGTCCCTGGCTTAGTCCACTAGATCATTCTGTCTCTCCAGCTAGTGAGCTTTACCCTTTGTGGCAAGAGGCCACACAGACTGCTCAGCACAATAGCTGACTCAAATCAGGCCATGTCATAGGAGGAAACTTACAGTGGCCTAATTGCCATCAGTGTCAATTAGAGCAGCACTACCTACAATCAAAGATCAAGACCATTGCCCATGGTCAGTCCTACACGTAACTGTAGGGAAGTTTTGTCAGTGGCTAGTACTCTAGAAAAAAACAGTGACGGATGCACTAGTGATCAGTTGTGTGTTTTCAAGGCTGTGCTCAAAAGGCCCAGGACCTCTTTTAGAATCGTCTAACACGGGGGTGAATGAATCCCAGTGAATTCTCTTCTTGATCTGAAAGAGAAAAGCAGCTCAGCTCTTATTTTGCCTATGGGATGATTCTGTAAATACCATTCTATGGAGATGCAGCTGTTCCTTCTTTGCTACCTTTTGTTTTCCCTCAGGGAAGGGTTAAATGAACCAGTTTGGGATCAGTGGAAACTGATGGTTCAAAAAGTCACTTTTGCTTGTTAATCTACATCTAGGACTGGTTTTGTTCAACATCTTTATTAATGACCTGGATAAGGGGATGGATTGCACCGTCAGCAAGTTCGGAGATGACACTAAGCTACAGGGAGAGGTAGATATGCTGGAGGGCAGGGATAGGGTCCAGAATGACCTGGACCGATTAGAGGATTGGGCCAAAAGAAATCTGAGGAGGTTCAACAAGGACAAGTGGAGAGTCCTGCACTTGGGACGGAAGAATCCCAAGCATTGTTACAGGCTGGGGACTGAATGGCTAAGTAGCATTTCTGCAGAAAAGGACCTGGGGATTACAGTGGATGAGAAGCTGGATATGAGTCAACAGTGTGCCCTTGTAGGCAAGAGGGCTAATGGCATATTAGGGTGCATTAGGAGGAGCATTGCCAGCAGATCCAGAGAAGTGATTATTCCCCTTCATTCGGCCCTGATGAGGCCACATCTGAAGCATTGTGTCTAGTTCTGGGCCCCCCATTATAGAAAAGATGTGGACACATTAGAGAGGGTCCAGCGGAGGGTGACCAAAATGATTAGGGGGCTGGAGCAACTGGACCTATGAGGAGAGACTGAGGAATTTGTGTTTATTTAGTCTGCAGAAGAGAAGAGTGAGGGGGGATTTGATAGCAGCCTTTCTGAAGGGAGGTTCCAAAGAGGACGAAGAAAGGCTGTTCACAGTAGTGAGGGATGGCAGAACAAGGAGCAGTGGTCTCAAGTTACAGTGGGGGAAGTCTAGGTTGGATATTAGGAAAAACTGTTTCACTAGGAGGGTGGTGAAGCACTGGAATGGGTTACCTAGGGAGGTGGTGGAATCTCCATCCCTAGAGGTTTTTAAGTCTCGTCTTGACAAAGCCCTGGCTGGGTTGATTTAGTTGGGATTGGTCCTGCCTTGGGCAGGGGGCTGGACTTGATGACCTCCTGAGGTCTCTTCCAGCTCTGATTCTATGATCTCAGATGCACCCACCTGGGCAGGTTATTGAATATATTGCCCACAAACTCTTTGACTTTAAAAATAAAGTTAAAGTTGCAAGCACTCAGAAGCTTGAATTTAGGTTGCCTGTGCAGCCTTAATTTAGCTTCCTTTTACATTTGCGTTATGATAGTCATATGCAGGGCTTGACAAATGGTGGCAAAAGCCGCTCGCCAGCCCCTCACTGCGCATGCGCAAGAGCCGCATGCGCACGCCGCTGGTAAACAGAGCGCGTGGCTGAAATCTACTCGCCACAGGTGAGTAGATTCTATAGTTTGTCGAGCCCTGGTCATATGTGATGGTGTAATTAGAGACTCTTTTCACAGACAAGCCCCCCCCCCCCCCCCGCTTTATTCAGTGGGCTTTAAGTTAAAAACTGGTTGCGTGAAGATAATGTGAAAAGAGAGAACAATGTCTTTCTGTCAAGATGACCGAAATGCCTCATGTGTCAGTATTGTTTTTCTAAGGTAATAGATATAGACCATGACCCCAACGCATCTGAGTCTCTGGAGTATGACGTTGAATGGCTTGCTGTTCTCAAGGCTACTAACGGTCTTACTAATGTGACTTCAAAGGCATGGAACATGCCTGAAAACAATGGCCTCCATGCAAAGTAAGTAAAATGAGTATTGAGTTTAAGCTTTCTTTGAGCTGAAAATATGTACATACTTTGGAAAAGAGAGATTTGGGATATTGGAGAGATGGGGTGGATGAAGTAGTATCTTCTGGGGGCCGGAGTGAGGTGTGCAGTGGTGGTGCAAACTCTCAGTGAAACATTCTTGACCTTCAGCCAGGCCCCTGTTCTTGTGGCATCTGGTTATCTGTGGCATGCAGTGCCAGCTGGGCTCACAATGCCACAGTTTCATCATGGAGTTGGATGGTTTGCCTGTGCAGAGCCTGGTTCTGTTGTGATTTGTAACGCTTTGGCTCGAAGTATGGAGTGGTCCTCCTGGGGTGGTCAACTCAGTCAGGCATTTGCAATATCCTATGGGGCATGCTGGGCAGGGAGTGGCCTGCTGCCTTCATGTTCTCCGTGGTTAGGCCTCCATCATGGTGGAAGGTGGTTACGACCCAACAAGGGCATTCAGAACCATGGGTCAGAGAAGAGGCAATCGTGATGTGGGGGTCATGGAGGTGTTTATAGTCTGGTTCCAGTCTGAGGTCAATACCAGTGGTCAGAGTTTGAGTCGGGTTTAAGGTTCCAAGTCAGGAGGCAAAGTCTGGATCAAGCCGAAGAGGAAGCCTGGAGTTCAGGAGCAGGAATAGCCATGGCAATGATAAGGGATCCAAGCTGTTGCCACATCCTTAGTTTTTTTTAGAGGACAGGGAGCCAATCCAGAGCTAGGAGATGAGGCTGGTCTGTGTCTACAGTGGTTTGTGGGCAGTGGAGTGCAAGCTGGTTACAGCCGCTGTTGGGTGGCAGCAAGGAGATGCCAGCTGCTTGGCAGCTCTACAGACCTGTGTTCTAGCTCTGTTGGACCTTATGGGTATATTTAGGAGCCAATTAATACCCATGGCCGGTCCTCTGGTTTGGACAGTGGTGTGTTGCTGAGTGTGAAGACATGGGCGAGGAGAAAATAGATGAGTTTGGGGTGAATGAATGTTGTCCGCTGTCTTGTAGGTATTTGAGGCAGGCAGCAATTCTGTCATGGTGGGATGTTGGTATGTAGGGAGGAGATGTCCATCATGGTAAGGATTGTGTTCTGAGGGAGGCTGTTAATGTTGCAGAGTTTCTAGAGAAACTGCTTGTTCAGAGTCATAGTCTGGCTGTCTGATGTTCACTAGCCTCTTCAATGGCTGCCAAAATTGTAAATGACTTTTATAAGAACTTGCATTTTCATAGTCCTGGTGGCAACAAGTTAACCAGCTTTAGAGACTAAACTCCTGTGCTTGTCTATGTAAGGATTTAAATGGTCTCAGCCTTTGAAAGTCATGCTGCCTTGAAGAAATGTGCAGAGCTGAATTTTCATCTTTGCTAGACTGGAAAAAGTCTTACACAAAACTGAAATGATGGGCAGCCCATCTGTGTATATTGTGGCGATACAGCCGTCCCAACAGAAAATGAATCCGTTGTTACTTAAAGTGCAAGTTCAGGTTTTCCTCTGTTGTGACTTTTTCCTGTTCCTCATTATGCTGATTTTGTTTCGGTGTAATTCTTTATTGATGAAAAATCAGGCGCTCCGGGATGATTGCTGATGTGATTTGATCGGTTTTCTCCCCAGGTTGAGGGGTTAAGAATAGGGATGTTGGAGTTTAACTGGTTAACCAATACACTGATGCTTATTGGTTAAACTCTGCCGCGCTCCCAGGGAGGCGGCTTCACTGTGGCAGCGAAGCCTCTCTCGGGAGCTGGGCTGGCAGCCCCATTCCCAGGGAGCCTTCACTGCTGGCTCTGCAGTATTTAAACTTGATCCTGCAGAGCTCTCAGCGCATGTAACTGCTAAGATTTTTAGCGGATACACAGTTACCTTCTTAAACAACTTTTAACATCCCTAGAGTGCCCTGTTTTGTCATGTCAGTTTCACTGGCACTACATGTGTGTGTTAGGAAGTAATTGGATAAATGTTTACACGGTTAACCGATAATCCTTGGTTTATCAGTTGCCATGAATGGTTCCGTGCAGGCTGCCACCCTGTGCCACTAGCTTTGAATCTGGAGTGGGCGGGAGTCCGCTCCCGGCACGCATCTGCTCCTGGGGAGGCAGCTGCCGCCCTGCGCTGCTGCCTCTGTATCAGAGGCAGCAACACAGGGTGGTGTTGGCTGGCTCCCTGGGAGCAGGGCCACCAAGCGGCACTGGTATGTGCTGGGAGCCACCTTAAAAGCTGGTTCCAGGCATGAGCTGGCTGCAGGTGCATGTAACCGCAGACCTTTTCAGCGATTACACGGTTACCCAATTACCCGCTTTTTAACATCCCTAATGTTCATGCATATGCTGAGTGGAAACTTCCATTCTTCAGACAGTCCACCAGTATTTGTATATGCCTGCATAAGAAAGCCGAGCTTTTGGTTTAAAGAAAAATGCCTCCATTCAGAGTAACTAACCTACATCTATCTGGGTTAGTTAGCATATCTAAATGTGTGCAATCTGTCCACAGGATTCACTGTATTGTAGTTGGCCATAATATTTGGATGGGCATTCTGGAATTTCTAGCATAAAGCAATTGTGCCTTTGTTGTTAACCGGTTAGAAACCATTAACTGTCTTCCTATAATGGCATCTCTTATTTACTGGGGCTCATCATTAAAAGGCAACAGAGTTTCAGGGAACTGAATCTGTAGTCTGTGTGTGTCTTTATTTGTAGCCTAAAAATGTAGATAATACTTCAGTTAAAGGGAAAAGTTCCAGTAGTCGCATCAATTTGAGTGACTTCCAAATATTTTAGATAATCTTAAATCCTTATTCAAATCAAGAATAGTAATAGAGATGTAGCCGTGTTAGTCTGGTCTTGCTGAAACAAAAGACAGGACTATGCAGCACTTTAAAGACTAACAAGATGGTTGAAATCAAAAGTTTCAGAGAGGTAGCTGAGTTAGTCTGTAACTGGAAAAATTTAAAAAACAAGGAATAGTCAGGTGATGCTAGAACTATTCATTCATTCGTGTTTTTTGTTGTTGTTAGTCTAAGGTGCTGCTAGAGTATTTGTTTTCTAAATTTATTCAAATCAAGTAAGACTTTTGCCTCCATGTATGGTATTTGCAAGATCCGTGCTGGAGTCCATAATCTTAAAAGGATGATGATTATTTTTGTGGTTCTTCTCCGCACCCAGATTCGTTTGAGAGAAGGAGAAAATCCCTTACAGTGAGATTCAAAAAGCTCAGTGTTCAGTTTATGGAAAAACATTGAGAAGTTTTAATTACTGCATAGGTACCTTTACAGGGAGAAAATGCAGAGTATTAAAGAGCTGTTTAATCTAGTTGAGAAAAACATAAGAAGCAGTGGCTGGAAACTGAAGCCAGACAAATAAAAATTAAAAAATTAGGCACTTCTTAAAAAAGAAAAAGTGATTAGGGATGTGAATGAGTAGTCAACTAGTCAATTAACCAATAAGCCTAGGTTTATCAGTTAATCTAGTTGACTACTCGCATTCCCTCCCTCCAGTGCTGGGGGAAGCCAGCTTTTAAGTCAGTCCCCTCCAGCAACAACTCCACAGTGCCGCTTGGTGCCCCCCCCCCCCACTCCCCCGGTGGGGGAGGGGGAGGGGAGGTTGCCATGAAGCAGCCTCTGCCTGCAGCAAGCCCAGGCCCGCTCCCTCCCTCCTCCCCCACAGCCAGAGGCTACTTCACGGCTAGCAGCCCTTGTCCATGGCCAGCCCAGGACTATGCTGTGGCCAGCCTTGGACCCCCTGTGGATGGGGCTGCTGCCACCCCGTACTGCTGCTTCTGATACAGAGGCAGCAGCACGGGGCAGCAGGCAGCCAGTCCACAAGGGGAGCTGGTTTTTAAACTGACTCCCCTTGTGGACCGGATCCTGCCTGGCACCCTGCCTCTGATAAAGACAGCAGCGCAGGATGGCAGGGGGCTTCCCAGGAGTGGGGCCGGATTTCACTGGCTGCTGGCCCCGCCCCTGGGGACTATAGAACTGTTGACTATCTGCTAAGAATTCACGTGGCTAGTCGACTACTCAGTTAACATCCCTACTTAAAATAGGAATAGGAAGAGACATGTTTTGGCTAATTGAGCTCAAGAGAATCTGACATTATTTTTATTCTTGCAGGTGGGATTACAGTGTAACGGAAGGAGCTCTCAAAGAGGTATTGGAAAAGCTAAACCATAATCTCAAAATTCCTTGTAACTTCAGTATGACAGTTGCTTGTTATGACCCCAGCAAACCGCAGAAAAATATGGAGCCAGTTCATATAATCAATCCACAGACCACTGAGTTTTGTGCCCAGTTTGGCCTCACTGACATTAACGACAGGATTCAGCAACTGAAAGAAGAGGGTGCAGTTCGGGGAGAATATGAGGAGGAAGAGGAAATGGACAGTACTGAGTCAGCCGAGGAACCCAGTGAATATTATACAGATAATTCTGGGCTGTCTTCATCTATTAACCCAGATGAAATAATGCTGGATGAAGAGGATGATGATGAAGCTCAGAGTACACATTCTGTGGATCCTTCTCCTGATCACCCTCCTGACTTTTCAGCAAGTTTTTCTGACACCAGGATCATGCCAGATTCCATGTTGGTATCCTCTGATGATGCTATGGACTCCACTAATGAAGACCTGGAGAAATCTGGTATGAGTGAGCAGACTGAAGAGAGGAGCTTAAATGAAAAAGCTTTAAAGCGGATAGGAAAAAATGAGAATGGAAACAGTGCTGTGAAGAAAATTAAAAGACGGAATCAGGCTATCTATGCTGCAGAGGATGAAGATAAAGTAGAATGAAACTGCATTAATGTCAGGGTTTTTTTAACTGCTCTAACTAGTTAACGTTTTTGCTGTGTTGGAGGCACTGGTGAGGGCTTTTAAAATCAATTCAGCAACTGATATGGGCCACTGTATACTGCACACTATAGTATGCTGCAAAATTTCTGATGGAGCACCTGTTCAGTATTCTTGCTCAGTCCTTTTCAACTAAGTGTGCGTACTCAGTTGGATCTGCTTCAGCTTTTGATAAACAAACTCATTTTATTTACATTCTGATTTGACTCCATACAATCTCTGTAATACTTGGCTAACCAAGGGAGAATTTCTTTAAATTATAGCTAGGTTTGGAGGGAGAGGATCTTTGCATTGCCTTTAATGCTTTCTTGCAGCAAAAGGTAACACTTTTTATTGCAGAACAGCTAATGCAGTAATTTTTTACAGTGTGGTTAAAAGTGGAACACCCAAGATAAAAAGAGCAATTAAAGAAGATAATGATTTTATGGTCTTTGGAGTTACTGTTCCTGTGGCAGAAAATCTTGACAATTCGTCTTTAAAAAATTAGTATGTATTATATGCATTGTCTAATACTGGTTTTTATTTTTACTTCTGATATATGCCAAAAGAAAATCTCACATTGTAAATATGAATTGACTGAGGTGACTTTACTGATGTTGAAGGCAAGTGCATTTGTTTTCAATATCAATTTTCATATCCATTTTCATATTTCATTCCGAAAAGATCAGAATAATATTTCAAAATTAAAATACCAATGAAAACTAAAATTAAATAGCAATAATCTTATAGACATTTTGTATCAGAATTACTTTCTCAATAACTCTCTGAATTTGAATCTTCTGATTTTATGGGTAAGTTGCTTTCATAGGAGAGGACTGAAAGTTCATACACTAACAAAAGGTAGTGAAGCCAAGTGTTACTTAACATGTTCCGTTAAGATTGTTTTCAGTTGTTTATAACTTCATCAAGTTCTGTTTAGGCTAAAATTTTCCATGAGAACTCTTTTGCTTGCAAAAGTACAGTAAAAAAACCTGTATCCTAATCTCAGATAAAAGAGATAGAACTGATAGATGAAGCATGTTTCTTCTAGAGATGAGAAGGCTGAGGGACACAATCTTCAAATATGTAAGAGGTTGTTGAAGATGATCATTCTCTTGTGTCCAGCAAGGGTGGGACAGTGAATAATCAGCTTAGTTTGCAACAAGGGGGATTCAGGGTTTGTGTTTTTTTTAATATTTAAGGATAGTTAAGTACAGGAACAGGTTACCTACGGAGGTTGTTCAATCAGTATCCCTGGAGGCTTTTAAGAATGGTTCAGACAACGGCTGTCAGGGATGGTCTAGTTTTACTTGGTCCTGCCTAGGGATTTTAATGAGTAATTGGTTAACCGGTTACAATAACTGGTTCACCAGGGCCTGACTGGGCTGGAGTGGCTGGGCCCACCATCTGCTCTGGCATGGCCAGGCCTGCCATGCTACAGGATCCTGGTTAACTGTAATGTTTAGCATTTTGTTTTACCGGTTAACTCTTTAATCATGATTTTACACCCCTAGTCCTGCCTGAGTGGAATGGGCTAGCTGATGTTTCCAGATCCCTTCTAGTCCTATATTTGTGCTTTTATTTATTTATTTTTAATATTTGAACAGTGTTTAATTCAAGCTCTACTGTCTCCATCATTTGGTACTAAAATTTGAGGGAGTTGCCTTATGTGCAGAATTATGCCTTTTGCTGGCCCCATGAAAACTTGTTGCTTGCACTTACTGAAACTTCTTTGACAGCTTCCAATCTGCACTGAACTTGCTCCATCCCAGAGTAGCAGGTGCTGAGCACGATTTCCCCTGCCAATGCTCTCACCACAGGGATCACTATGCTGTTAGGGCATGTCTATACAGCAGGGCTAAAGCCGAAATAAGCTATGCAACTTGAGCTACGTCAATTGTGTAGTTTAAGTCAAAATAGCTTATTTCAGCTTTTGGTGCTATCTACACAGCAGGAAGTCTGAGAGAACACTGTTCCTCCAACTTCCCTTACTCGTCATAAAATGAGGGTTACAGAAGTCGGAGTAAGAATTCTTCCAGCTCGAAATCATTTTGACATTGTTGAAATAACTGCTTGTAGTGTAGATGTGTACTGTTATTTTGGAATAACATCAGGTATTCTGAAATGATGCTACTGTGTAGACCTAGCCTTAGATATTAGAACTGAGAGAAGGGGCAACATCTCTCCTGAGACAGGAGACTAGCAGTAGGACACACAGGTTCATGGGCATCTTGTAACAGACCCTTAATTACCGTATATACTTGCTTCAGAACCTGTAAGATGCCTGCTTCTGCATAATGGATTTGGCTTGCTTTTTAAAAGGAAAAAACCTACACACAAACTACCCTGAATGAACGTTAAGGTTGAAAGTCAAGGATTCAAAAATTGGATCTGAAAGCTAAACTGGGTCCCTGCCTCTTTCAGGGTATAGAATGGATGATGCTTTCTGTTATACCTTATTCTCATTTCATCCTTATTCGATGCATAGCCATATGCCTTATTTACTGCATGCCATTCAACCTTTGCTCTCAGTACAGTATTTCTTGTGGACAGGGCTCAATAAATCACTGAATCTACTTGCCCGTGGCAAGTAGATTTCAGCTGGTTGCCATTTACCGGCGGCGCGCGCATGCGCAATGCGGGTCTTGTGCATGCGCAGTGCGGGGCTGGCGAGCAGATTTTGCTGCCGTTTGTCAAGCCCTGCTTATGGACATTCATCCCTGACTCATTGATGGTGTTGTGGTCTCTGCAAAGCAGTAAAGTGGCAAGGAGGGAGTCAGTTATCATATAGCAGAGGCAGGCAAAATACAACTCATGGGGTAGATTCAGCTCAGCAAGCTGCTAGATCTAGCCCATTGCCCAATGGGAGGCTTATGCAATCTTCCTGCCTCTGCATGTTGCGTAAAGCGTCTGACTGCAGGGACCATGAGCTTCTTTGAGCAGTTGGGGACAGGTGTTGTGCAGTGCCTTTACCCGCAGCACAATCTCGCTGTTACCATTGGCTGGAAGCTGTTTGGGCTGTGTTTGTAGTGCAGACAGCGTGCAAAACACCCGCTGGGGCTTGTGGTACTCAGGGGCCATCTGCTTCTCTGCAGCCAGCAGCTCTGAAAAGCATGTGGGGGCGTGAAAGGCAGGGACTGCCTGAGGGACCTGCTGAGCTGCTAGCTGGGAACTGTCTAGGTAAGTGCCTCCTGGCCAGAGCCTGCATCTGGGCCCCTAGCACTTCCCTCCCACCAACTCTTTGCCACAACCCTCTGCACACATGTCCTCTCCCAGACCCAGCACCCCAAACATCTGCCCCAGGTTACAGCCCCCTCCTTTACCCAAAATCCTGCCTGCACCGCAAATCTCTGTCTCGAGCTTCCTTCTGTACCCAACCTCCATCCCATGCCTCACATCTCCATTTAATATCATGGAAGTGTGTGGCCCTTGACCACTTACCAAATTCTTGAAGTGGCCCACCATCAAAAATTGTCCACCCTTCTCTTACAGGATCAAGTTCAATAGCAATTTTGTGTTTGACTCCAGTGCAACCTTACTGGTGCACACTTGTGCCTGTACTTAGTGTGCACCTTCACCCTGAAACAGTCAGGCTAAGCAAAATCTCCAGATATCATGAAGAGTTACAAGCCTTGAGCACTAGGGACATCCAATGTATCGCTGTGTCCTACTGTCCTTGAACACATTAAGCAACTGAAAGAAAATGAAGTCCTGGAATTGTCTACTATGGAAAATGGCCAACACAAAAGGGGGAGCTGACCTCAAAACACCAAGCAACTCTGCTCCTCAACTGCGGAGTATAATGTGTTCCCTTCTTATTGTTGTGTGGACTGTAGGGTTTGCTGGGGTCCTTAGCTTATGTCCAATGTAAGGAGTGCTTAAACCAACAAATCGCTTCCTTTTTAAGGCCTTGGTCATATACTAATACTGCCCCAATACCTAAGTAGTAGGGCTATGTCTAGACTGCAGAGTTTTTGCGCAAAAACTCACGGAGCATTCACACTGCAAGCACATTTTTGTGCAAGGAAAATTTACAGTAAATCAGAAGAGAGGGGTTTTTGTGCAATGGTTATTCCTCTTTCTACAAGGAATAAGCCTTTTTGTGTAAGAGCTCTTGTGCAAAAAAGTGGGCGTGGATGGGAAATCGGCTGTTTTTGCACCAAAAACCCCATCAAAAGAAGCACAGGTGCCCTCGTGGCCATTCTGTTAATGGCAATCACAGCTTTCCTGTGAGAGCATCAATGCAGCCTGGATGCTCTCTTGTGCAAAAGCGCATTGCTTTTCCAATGCGCTTTTGCAGTTGTGGACATGCTCTTGTGCAAGAAGTTTTTGCGGAAGATCTCTTCCACAAAAAACTTCTTGTGCAAGAAGCCTGCAGTCTAGCATAGCATAGCTTAGCATTGTGGCATCCAACCAGTTCTAAAGCAGTAGCCACTGTAGTAGCTACTGCTCTAGCGAACTAGCCACACTCTACCAGCCACCTAGCCACATCTGGCTAGCGTATTGGACAGCCCTGCACTAACGTGTCTGGTGTTTTGAATTGCAGGTAAGCAGGAGAGTAGATGAGTCACAAATATCATTAACTCTGAAAGCAAAATCATAGGGTTGGTTTCACTCCCCCCCGCACCCCTCCCCCAAGCTATGCAATGGCTTTGCTCTATTTGCAAAACCATCAATGAACTTCCTGTAACAGGAGCAGAGCTCTTCCAAACTGCACAGCTGCAAGCAGCTGGGGAGTCAGAGTAATAGTCTTACCTGTAGTGGAAATGTCTGTTTTCCTCAAAACAGGCTTCCACTTCTTGTATCTGCCTGTATTTCTTTGGTTTCAATTTCAGACTTTAAGTTTATGTGCCACTCTGCTAGGAAGCCTCTAGGGGTTTCATGCCAGTCACAAGCCTGGATAAAGGAGGAGGGTTGGTCAGATGAGTTTCAATCTGCTGAGTGTCAATCTGCTGATTGTAAAACAACAATATGAATAAAATCAAGATATTGGCGTTCGAGAAGAGTTGTTATAGAAAGATCCTGAGAATAGGATGGATGCAGAAGGTCACCAACAAGGAATTTATATAGGAAGATACAGCTGAAAGAGAACCTACTGCAGGTTACACGATGGAAATTACAGCTATTCGGGCATATCTGCGGAATGAACAATGAGAGAAAAGTTAAGACCCTGGTATTTGGCATAATGGATGGTCTGAATAGGAAAGGCAGACCCTACAGAGAATAGGTAGATTATATAATAGAGTGGTGCGGAGCTATTCTACAGCAACTAAGCCACTCTGTACTGGACAGGGAAAGATGGAAGGAAATAGAGAAGCATTGGACACCAATGGGCACTGAGCCAGCCCCTCCATGGTTGTTAATGTCAAACTTATCACAGACCATTTGTAAGTGCATCAGTTCCTGCTCAACACTAAGCTAGCTTGTGGGGATTATAGAGCACCTGAAAGAACCATTCCATTGAATGCTCTTTACATGAGACCTTCAAAGGTAATAAAGGGAAGTACACAAGGCAAAAGCCATTAATTTGCCAGAGCCATTGTCCTGTAGTAAAAGTGTCCTTTTCCCCTGTTGTTTGAATCCATTTTTGCCAAGATCCAGTGTAGAAAGCCAGCATGAACGTTTTCCATCGTCAATATTTTCTAGTGTTAATAGATAAAAATTTAAATTATATGTAGTTTTCTATAGTACACAAACTAATACTCTATTCTGCTAACACTGCAGCTCTCCCTTCCCGTCCATTCCCACGTCATCGTTCTGTGCTGCCTCCATCTCTCCCTACCCTACGGTGCTCATTCAGCTCCCTCCCCTCCTAGCTCTACTCACCTCCCTGCGCCCCCCTAACCAGCCCAGTGCTCCCGCCCCATAGCCCTGCAAGCTTTCCAACCACAGCTGCCCGCCGCGCTCCACCGTTTGCACATGCGCACTGCAATGCCCACTCCGCGTCAGAAAGAACAATTCCGCCCCCCCCTCCCGTGCTCCTGAGGGCGCCAAAGGCCTCCATGGGCGCATGCGCAACGGTTGGAGCGAGTTTGGAGTTGGTACTCGCCGATTCGTTAGAGCAGCTCCGGCGGCCCGGCCGGGCGCTGGCGCCGCCCCCTCCCCCCACCCACAGAGATGGGCCAGGCTCGGTGGCGGCGGTAGCGCTGGCTGCCTCGCGCGGGGTTGAAGGTGCCGCCGCTGCCGCTGCCGCGCGCGCGCGCCCCCAAGATGGCGTGTGTGTTGGAGACGCCGCTCCGCATGAGCGTCCTCTCGGTGAGTGCCCGCCCCGGCCCGTCCCCCGCGGGGCCCCGGAGCCCGCTCGGCGGCCGGTCCCGCGCGCCGCGGCGCCCGGGCGGTGTCAGGCGGCCGGGTGAACCCGACGGAGCCCCTGTGGCGAGACGGGCGGCCGGGGGCCCTGGCTCCCCGTAGCGAGCCCGGCGAGGCTCCGTCCCCGCCGGCGGCGTCAGGCAGGGCGCTGCCCCAGACGTGCTCTGCTGGGCCCGCGCCCGGGAGTGCCTGCCGCCGTGGCCTCCGTCTGTCAGCGCAGACACAGGCGGTGCGGACCCCCCCCCCCCCCGCCGTGCCCGGCGCCTGGGCGTCCCGAGGGGGGAGGAGAAACCACAGGCCCACGCTGGGTGGAGAGAGCCGCCAGCTCTTCGCCTTCTCGTCCCTCCCAGCTACGGCGGCGGGCTCCGGGCGAGATTAGGCACCCCCTTGGGGAGCTGGGGCGGGTCCACGAGGGATGCACTCCGGGGAAAAACGGGAAGGATGAGCGTGTGGGTGGGGAAGCACAGACGATACGAGAAATGCAGAAGAGGTGAGGGAGGAAAGGGGGAATAGATGCAAGGAGATGTATTGGAAAATGGCATGAAAGAGGGGGAGAATGTGTCTGTTTTGGGGGGGGGAGAAATAAAGAAATGAAAACTTCCTGGATGAAGATAGAAAACTTACAGTTTTAATGATCTTCTGCGGGTGTATCTCTATTTTATTATGTCGCTAATAGATGTTCCATAGCTAGATGTGGGGAAAGATGTAAGAGCCAAAAGAGCATTTCAGTATACTAACGCTTTGTGTTGGATACCCTCGTTTAGAAAAACTCAGGTCTTTTGGAATTATTCTGAATTCTCTGGTTATCTTCTATATCATATATTCAGTTCTCAAGGTTGGTTTTTTTTCTGATGCAGACATGGTAGGGATACTTATTTCAGGAAGTACTCATTTTATCTTTCTCTACCTGTATTGGGTTGAGTCTACACAGTTTTATTGTAAACCTTGTACCGATTTATAGGGATGCAGGGCTCCTTGTTTATGAAGACTGCTGTCTGTTCAGGGCTTTTGAAGCTCCCTTGCCCACTCATCGCTGGCAAGAGGGAATTTTGTATTGGTTGCTGAAGACTGCTCTTTGTATCTCTTCTGAGTGCTCTTCTGATGGCCATGCTGCTGCTTATCTTGCACCCCAGTGAAAAGACAAGTAGTCGTGTAGCACCTTATGTGTGTGTGTGTGTGTGTGTGTGTATGTATATATGTATATATGTATATATTTGTTAGTCTCTATATATGTAAAAACTTCAACAACAATAGACTAGTAGCACCTTAAAGACTAACAAAACATGTAGATGGTATCATAGGCTTTCATGAGCACAACCCACTTTTTCAGATGATTCCTGTCACCTGTTATCCAATTGTTGTTTTTCCTGTTACAGACTAATAACTTGGCCACTCCTCTGAAGTTTTTCTATATATGTAGTATCATGAGCTTTTGTGGGCAAAATCCGCTTCCTCGGATGAGTGGAGAGAAAAGGGGGGGGACCTCAAAATTTATAACCGAAAAAGAAAGAAGAGGGGAAGAAAAAAATACCTGTCAATTGTAGTGCTGGTGCTAATGAGGCTAATTGAGTGGGCTGGAAGTGTCCCTTACTTACCTTTTGATGTCAATAGGATGTGAAGAGGTTCATCCACTGCGGCTATGCTGACATGTTGTGTTAGAATAGACAACATCTTGTCCTCTTTCAACAGCACTGGAGTTTTAGAATGGGGGGAGGGAAGAGTCCTAGGATGAAAGCATTTCTTCTTCCTGTTGCTCTCAAGGGAGGAGATAACAGGCAGAATACCCATGGTGGTTGCACTCTACTGCCACCCACCAATGTGCTGGGAAAAGTGGGAGATTGTGACTAGAAAAAAAAGGTGTTGCATTTCTTACATCTTTTATAATTGGCAGTGTTATTGGTTAAATGGCAAAATAAAAGAATACGTTGCCCAGTCACTTCTGGTTATCCATATTTATTATTGAATGCAAATCTCTCACATTTTAAAATGAAACGTGAACTAAAATCGTGCTTGCCATTCTGAAATGGGTACCTTAAACCTGAAGTACCTATTTGTCTTAATTTTGATTATTTAGTTTTTTAAGCAGCGTGAAGTAAGGATGTTAAGGACTACTTGACTAGCTGATTCCCCCTCCCCTTGCTGCCTCTATCAGAGGCAGCAAAGGGGGGGAAAGATGGGGTACTTCAAAGCAGCAGTGCCACACGGAACTGCCTTTTGAAACGCTGCCTCAGCATTTCAAAGCAGCACCACATGGAGCTGACCCCGGGCTCCATGCAGTGCTGCCCCTTTGAAACTCCACCACAACGTTTGCGTGGAGCCCAGGGTCAGCTGGGGACTGCCTAGCTGATCCCGGGTTCCAGCGCAGCGTGCAGAGCCCAGTGTCAGCTGGGGAGCCCCCAGCTGATCCCGGGTTCTGGAGAAATGCTGCGCAGAGTCCGGGATCAGCTGGGGGGTCCCCAGTTGACCTGGGCTCCGTGCAGCATTTCAAAGCTGGCACCTGCGTACAGCCCAGAGTCAGCAGGACTTCCTGCTGGCCCCGGGCTGCACACAGAGTTCCTCATTCCTCCTTTGAAATGTACAAGAGCCCCACCAGTGGCTCTTGTACATTTCAAAGGAGGAATGTGGCAATGCCTATCGACTAGTCGATGGAAATTCCATCCTCTACTTGACTAGTAAATAACTCAATATTTAACATCCTTAGCGTAAAGGCATGTGCTTGTTTCAGTAAAATAGTGCAAAGGTTATATGCCAGCTACTACTTGTTTTTTGTATTACAATTTCTGTTTACTCTTCCTTACAAGATTGAAAGATTTATATTTGAAACTATGAACAAATAAGTCTTGGTAACAATACTTATGAAAAATCTGGGGAGGTTTGACAGACTCATTCTTCTGGATATTGGTGGTGGTGGTCTTCCGAGCAGTGAGTAAACAGGTTAACTTTTGTGTGTGTGGAAGGGTTAGTTCTAGTCAATAGACTAAAGGACAGTCTAGAATAGATTAGAATCAGCCCTTATTGGGAGGTCTGCATTTTGTATCTATACACAGTTTGGTTTTATTTCTGATGGCACTGAGCCTGTTCTATTCTCAAAAACTTCATCTGTTGGGCAGATAGCTAAACACTTCTGTAGAATGTACATGACATCATGAAGCAAGGGGCCTTTCGGTTCTTCTCACTTCATGAGACAGTAGGGAGGAAGTTAGCGAACATCCTTGAAATCTACTAGATAGAAAGGAGTAAACTAAAGTCAAGGGCAAATATTTGCCCACTCAGAAAGTGTGACAGAACTTAGTTCCCTTTCATTCTTCAAGGACGTCAGTGAGAGGAATGTGAGAGAAGCCTAATAAAGGGAATAGACTCAGCTGGCAATTTTTCCAGGTTGGCATCCAATCTTCCAAACTGGAAACTTGTGGTTAGTTACCTACATTTACTTTAGGAAAGCCTAAATAAGTCATCAAACTTTCAGGAGTGTGGAATACCAGCAAGTTCCATTAAATGTAGTATAACCTGTGGGTGCTCTGCACCTTTGAAAATCAGACCACTTATATTGTAGCCTGATCAATTCATTTTCTGGTGGAGAATGTTCTTGTGAGCTTGGAGTGGAATCTTTCCTTCCCTTCTGTCACTGTTGATTTGGAATCCTAGTTACTCACATGCACTTCCAACCTTGGACATCCTAAGGGACAATAAATATTTGAAGGTGCATAAATATCAATCAGATATGTTGTTGGGATCAGAGTTGTAAATTAGTCTTGTGAGGAGTATAGTGTGCATTGTTACTGGACTCGTTGGAGTATGTTGGACTTATAAAAAGGTGCAGGTTCGGCCAATGAAAGTGGTACATTTGATGTGTGAAGGCAAGGTGTGTTGAAGGATACCTTAATTGAGAATGTCTTTGTTTTTAGGGTTTATATGGGTGGGTATGCCTCTTGAGCAACCTTAACTGTGTTTTATGAACTTTTTTTTCTGTGCAGGGTTGTAGTACATTACCACTTGGTTACCTTTTTTTTGTGGAAATGTTCTGCAAGTGTTGCCTTTCCATTCAACCACTAAGTAGTGGTTAAATTGCAAAGCAAGGCAATCAGGACATTCAGACCAAATGAGTCTCACATGTGCCTCATACACAAACATTATAATGCTGAAATGCCCACACAGGCTCATCATTAAGGCTATGTTTTAGTCACAGGTATTTTTAGTAAAAGTCATAGGAAGTAAACAAAAATTCATGGCTTGTGATCTGTCTCTCTTTTACTATATACCCTTAACTAAAATTTGAGCTGTGGGGCTGCTCAGACCCCCTTTGGTGCTGGAGGAGGGCAGGTGATGGCACACGGCCAAAGATCACCTCTGGTGCTGGGGAGGGGCAGGTGATGAAGCGTGGCCTTGGGACCCTTACTGGTGCTTGGGGAAGAGGGCTGTCGAGGTTCTCAGGTTCCCTATCTGGCTCTGCACAGCTCCCTGGAAGTGGCTGGCATGTCCCTGCAGTTCCTAAGGGGCTTTGCAGGCTGGGTCCATCACAAGTGCTGGCTCTGCAGTTCCCATCGGCCAGGAACCACAGCCAATAGGAGCTGCAGGGACAGTGCCTGCATGTTGGGGCAGCATGCAGAGGCCTTTGGCCCCTCCATCTGGGACTTGCAGAGACAAGCCGGTTTCCCCTGGAGAGCCCTCTTGAGGTAAGTGTTGCTCTGAACCTCTACCTCCTACCCTGCCCTGAGCCCCCTCTCATACCCAGACAGCTTCTGCTGGGATGTGGGGATGCAGTGGTTGAGACTGCTTCAGCAGTGACTTATGCGGCTGGCCCAAGGGCTGCCTGAGTTGCTTGGACAGCCCCAGAGCCAGTTGTAACAGCTGCTGCAGAAGTTACGGAACATTACGGAATCCATGGCTTCTGTGGCACATGCTTCCTTACTCATCTATACCAGTGTTTCTCAACCGGTGGTACGAGTACCCTTAGGGGTACTCGAGAGAAGTCTGGGGGGTACATCAGCACAGCTGAAAATGGGAGAAAACTGAATTTTTTTCAGTTTTACAGCGTTTTATTATTTTTGTACTTTTTACACCCCAAAATTTCATCGCCCGCCTGGCTAAAATTAAGTTGTTTAAACAAATGTGTTGCAATGGTAGAAAAAAATTTTGTGTGTCTGAAAACTGTAGGTACTGGGGGTACTTATAATTTTTTTTAAAGGGGGTACTTTATAAAAAAAAAAGTTGAGAAACACTGATCTATACAACCCCCTTTCATTTCCATTGTATGAATACCAAAATATGCACTTGTTTTATCACACACAGTGTTCACTCTTAACTTTGGTTGTAAGTATTATGCATTTGAATGTGATTATGCAGTTCTATCACAGTTTTGTCTGATAGGTTTTGCAGAGATTTGTGTCCCGGTAGGCATAGGTGTTAGTTTGGAATTTGCCACTGCATTAATTGACAAACTATAATTTGTCTCTTTCTCCATAGGAAGTAACTGCTAGCAGTCGCCATTATGTTGACAGATTATATGATCCTGATCCCCAGAAAGTCCTGCAAGGTGTCATGTAAGTAATATGAACTTGGATTTGAAGGTCTATCATGACTAGTCTCAGTTTGCTTGAAACCCAGCAGCTTTGCACTTGAAGGGAAAGAAAAGTACTCTGCAAATTTCTACATGAATTTATTTTGGAAAGGTTTACAGGGATTGAATACAAACATACAATCCTGTTTTAGTATATAATCACTTTGTAATGCATACTGTTGGTAGCTTAGTCTCACTATCATGAGAAGGTGTTCTTCTTTCAGGTCTGATTGGTATTCTGTCCTTTTTCCATCACCACAGCAGATGTGATCCACCCTCTCCAACAGTCTTTTCTTGCCAGAACATATGGAACATTGTATTGACCTTCTGATTCAGTCTGAGCACAGGGAATCTGCCCCACCTCAACTTGCTCAGGCAGAATCATTTTTTTTCTCTTTCTCTAGCCTAGCATCGGTAATAGTAGGGGGAAAGTTGGTAGAAAGATTTTGAAGGAGAATGTCCAGGGTTTATTGACTGGTGCTATAACGTTGTTTCCTGTCTTCACTTGGATCCACACATTCTTCATCCCTTTACACAGCAACACTGCAAAAATGGCCTTGAGTTGCCCAGGACTGACTCCTATGACAGACAGTATCTTTGCCTTTCAACTGTCTCTTCCTGGCTGATGCTTACTAGATTTCCTAGAAGATGTGAAAGCACCAGGTATTCAGTGGGCTAAGAGTCAGTTGGGGGGGATGAGACATCTAATATTGTCTGTGGACAGTTTGTTTTTTCCATGTGTCTTGGCTCTAATGCCTGGCCCCTCTGTGGATTATTACTTTGAAAGTCAACAATCACCCACAAATCAGATTCCATCTGCCCTCTCCTTTCTCCCATACTTGCTTTTTGAGAAGGCCAAGGTCCATAGTCTCACTGATGGCTCCTTCCCAAACCCATCTCATTCTTGACCCAAATCTTTATCACAGGGCTACTCAACACATGGTCCATTTGTTTGCGGCCCGCGGTGCTTTTTGGATTTACGCTAGGCTCAACACGTGGCCCGCAGATGGGAGCCAAAACAAAAAAGTTGTCAGTATAATGGTCTTCTGTTGATATATGTTTTAGTAGTTAAATTCCTGGACTGTCATTGCTCATTAAAAATGCTGTCATATGGGTGGAAATCGAGTAAATATTGCATTTTATTAATGTCAGCAGAACTGACTTAAATGGGGCCTGTGTTGTGTAGTCTTACCTTAATCTTTGTATTGATGCCCATCAGTGTGAAAAAGCTATTTGCCTATATATATATAGCCACACTTAAGTTGGGGCCCTTGGCATGTGCTGTGAGTAGCATTGTGGCCCCAGGGGCTTCCAAAGTTGAGTAGCCCTGATCTGTCATGAAAGTTGAATTTACAAAAGTAAATTTATTTACAAAAAAAGGCATTCAAGAATAGAACAATGGAAAACTTTAGCACCTATGAGTCCAATCTTACTACTTGTTCAGCTAATTGTTCAGATAAATGATTTGTTTATATTTGCAGGAGATAATGCTGTCTGCTTCTTGTTTACAGTGTCAGCTGAAAGCGAGAACAGTCATTCACATGGCAATGTTTTAGCCAGTGTTGCAAGATACTTATCTGTGAGATGGACTATAGATTCATGTGTCCCTTCATGCTTCAACCACCATTCCAGAAAACATGCTGATGACAGGTTCTGCTTGATAACGATGCGGAGCAGACTGGTACACATTCATTTTCATCATCCAAGTCAGATGCAACCAGCAGAAGTGTGATTTTCTTTTTTGTTGGTTTGTATTCTGTAATTTCCACATTGGACTTCATCCTCTGAGTTTGGAAGCACTTCAGAGTCTTAAACCTTGGGTCTAGAACTGTAGCTATCTTTTGAAATCTCACACCGGTATCTTTGTGTTTTGTCAAATCTACAGGGAAGGTTTGTTAAAGCAAGCCATGTGCTGGGTCATCATCTGAGGCTGCTATAACATGAAATATATGGCATTATGTGGATAAAACAGAGCAGGAGACATACAGATCTCCCCCAAGGAGTTCAGTCACAGATTTAATTGACGGGTTGTTTTTTTTTTTTTTAAACAAATCTTATCAGCTTGGAAGCATGTCCTGGATTGGTGGCTGAAGCACAAAGGGACATACAAATGTTTAGTATATCTCACATGTAAATACCTTGCAATGCCGGCTACCAAAGTGCCCTGCAAATGCCTGTTCTCACTTTCAGCTGACATTGTAAATAAGAAACCAGCAGCATTATCTCCTGTAAATGTTTTGCAGTGTTTTGTTTGAGTGCAATTAAGCAACAAAAAAAATCTATTTGTAAATGGCTCCCTCATGATAGAGATTGCACTACAATATAGGGACATAAACGACTGGTCGACTATCTGATAAGTAAAAGCTTATCGGATAGTGGACTAGTTCCTAGGCTAGTCGAGCCAGTACTGGGGAGAGATCGCTTAAAAGCCGATTTTCCCCCCAGCAACATCTCTGCAGGGGAGTAGCGGGGACCAGGCACGAGCCAGGAATCAGATGATTCCTGACTTGCGCTCAGTCCCAAACGCTGCAACTCTGCTTTTTAAATGTATTAAGAGCCTGCCGGATCTTGATAGATTTCAAAGGCAGAGCCATAGTAGGGTTAGCTGCTGGGACTGGGAGCTAACCCTGTTGTGGTCCCCTGCTTATCGACTAGTTGTTGGAAAATCCATCAAGTCAATTATTTGATTAAACTATATTTAACATCCCTACTACAGTACTTTGTATGAAGTGAACTGAAAATTACTATTTCTTTTGCAAATATTTGTAATAAAAAATGTGGAAGCGCTACACTTTGTATTTTGTTGAAATCAATATATTTGAAAATTTAGAAAAAATTCAAAAATATGTACATTCTATTGTATTCTATTAACAGTGCAATTAAAAGTGCAGTTAATCACAATTTTTTGAGTTAGTTGCATGAGTTAACTTAGATTAATCGGCAACCATGTATTTATTGTGGTTAAATATAAACATGCATCTAGGAACAAAGAATGTAGGCTACACTTACAGAATAGGGGACTCTATCCTAGGAAACAATGATTCTGAAAAGGATTTGGGGATATTGATAGATAAGCTGAACTCTTAGTAGGACGCTGTGGCCAAATGAGTCAATGCCATCCTTGGATGCGTAAACAGGCAAGTTTTAAGTCAAGAGTAGAGCGGTTATATTATCTCTGTATTAGGCACTGGGGTGATTGCTGCTGAAATCCTGTGTCCAGTTCTGATGTCAACAGTTTTGGAGGGATGTTGATAAATTGGAAAGGTTCAGAGAACAGCCTCAAGAATGAGAAAAGGATTAGAAAACATGCCTTATAGTGACAGACTAAAGGAGCTTAATATGTTTAGCTGAGCAAAGAGCATAACGTGATCTGATTATAGTGTGTAAGTATCTAGATGGGGAACAAATCTAGCTATATATTTTAGAAATATGGATCTGTCTGAGTACATTTGTTCAAGAACTAAAGAGTAAGAGCTAGGACCACAAAATTTGATACGTAGCTTCCTCTTATCATAACTTTAAATAAGGTCAGGGTTTGGTAGTGCCAGGAAAATGGGATTTGCCTAGAACGGGATTGTATTTCTTAAAATGGAAAGGGAGGGGGTTCCTAAGAGGGATAGAGTGTAAGACAGTGGTTGGCTGGGGGAGGGTGAATGTTGCTGGCCACCATCCACGGGGAAGGGTCCCATGCTGGTGCTGGGCAGGGTTCCTGCCTCCCTCCCCACATGCTGGCCCTCATGCCCCACAGTACAGGGACCTTTTTATAAACTGAGGAGCTTGAGGGCTCCCCCCCCTCCCCAATAGTTTATCCGGACTCTAGGGCTTCCCTGGGGCTGGAGCTGAGTTGCAGATGCTGGGTGTTCCTCTCTGTAGCCAGTCTGGCAAGAGAGTCCTTTGCTAGCTGACGGCAGCATGTGTGTGAATGGGTAGGGAGAAGCCCTGCAAAAGCCCCAGTGATACAAGCCCGCAGGGCTGCGTAGGAACACCCAAACATGCAGCACAGTCCCTGCCAGGCCCAGAGAGCTGTCCCCGGCAGAGGACCGTGGTCCCAGATGCCCCAGGGAGCTGCTGCTGCTCTGGCAGCACCACTTTCACTGCCATGGGCAGCCCCAAGGATCTGCCACCCCAGGGAGAAGCCAGAAGGTGGCCTGCATGGCCCCAGCCCTGGGCAACTCCAGGTTAGTCTTCGAGTATTTGATAATTGGCTCTTAAGTCTAGCGTAGAAAGGTTCAACATGACCCAATGGCTGAAAGTTGAGGTAGACCAATTCAGGCTTAAATAAGGTGTAAATTAACGACAAGTAGTTAATCAGAGCAATTTAGTAAGCATTATTGTAGTCCTACCAAATTCATGGCCATGAAAAAAATGTCACGGACTGAAATGGGGGATGGCCCCATGAAATCTAGTCTTTTGTGTACTTTTATCCTATACTAAATAGATTTCTTAGGGGAGATCAGCGTCTGTCAAATTGGACCTCCTGACCCAAAAAGGAGTTGTAAGAAGGAGACAAGGTTATTTTAGGCTGATTGCAATATTGCAGCCCTTACTTCTGTGCTTTCTTTCAAACTCAGCAGCTAGAGAGCAGCAGCTGTTGGTTATGTGCCCAATTCTGAAGGGTGGCAATACCATACCATACCATATTGTCCTTCTGTGGTGCTGCTGGTGGCAACTCTGCCTTCAGAGTTGGGCTCCTGGCCAGCAGCCCCCACTCTCCAGCTGCCCAGCTTTGAAGGCAGTGCCACCACCACCAGTAGTGCAGAAGTAAGAGTAGCAATACTGCAACTCCTCCTAATAGCCTTGTGACCCTCACTCTGATTTTCCCCTACAACGAAAATGCTGAAATTTCAGATTTAAATAGCTGAAATAATGACATTTATAATTTTTAATATCCTGTCACTATGAAATTGACCAAAATGATTTGAATTTGGTTGGGCCCTAAGCATTATGGTGAATTTTCCATAACTGGTAATTCTTAAATCAGGATTGGATGTTTTCTTAAAATATATGCTCTGGGAATAATTTTTGGGAAATTCTGTGTCCTGTTACACAATCACAGTAGTCCCTTTTGGCTTTGGAATTTAAGAATAAGAGGTGCTGAGCTTCTGGAGCAGCCACAGACTTCAGTCAGATTTGTCTGCTCACTAGTGACATAGGAGCTTTGTGGGAGTGGAGCATGCTCATTGCAGGCAGATTAGTTGAAGACCTCAGCTGCCAGCCTCTAACAAAGCTCTGAGCATTTGCATGTAACATGGCCAAATTTCGGTGGATTTTTCACAGGGAAGGCAAAAGCCAAGCACATTTTACACTAATGCAAACCCCACCAAATTTTAGGTCCATGTCCCCAAGCCAATAGGTGTTAGTGTTTCTGAATTAAACTTGGACATCTTTCTTGAGCATAGGTAGAATATATATTTCTCTTCATTCCTAGATATGACTGAACAGGTTTTGCTGATACTTTCCAAAATGTCAGCCTGAGTCAGGGACATATAACTGGAAAGTTTCTACCTGAACAGCTTGGCAAAGTTATAAATAATTGAAAACCAGATTTTTGTAGTGGGAAACTGTAGCTACCACTTCTGCCTAGAATTTCCTTTCCCGCCTCTGGCATTTAGAGGGGAAAATTAACGAAAAGATGAAAACGCTAACCTTTCTGTTGACTTTACTTAAATAGTGGAATAGCCAAAAGCAAAAACTGACTAGCAAATCCAATTAAAATTGTCCCTAAATATATAATCCTATATAATGGATTGCACAGTAACTCTAAACTTGGTGAAAATGATGTTACGTGCTTGATGTGAATAGTGTTTTCATAATGCAACTTTTTCTCAGTTGGTATGGTGACTAGCTTTCAGTTAGGACCACATGCACACAAACTTAGTCTTCTAAAAGTTTAAAACACACATACATAAAGACAATCTCAGTTGCTTCACCCTTGTTTAAATCCCATAGAAGGTCCAAACATGGAAATGCTTTGGCTGTAAATGGAGAATTATTGAAAAAAACAGAGTGAAAATAGAGGGCCTTAATCATAGAACTCGAGAGGTCATTGAGTCTAGTCCCCTGCCCTCGTGGTAGGACTCAGTACCATCTCCATCCCTGATAGATGTCTATCTAACCTGCTCTTAAATATTTCCAGAGATGGAGATTCCATAATCTCCTTAGGTAACTTATTCCAGTGTTTAACCATCCTGACAGTTAGGAAGTTTTTCCTAATGTCCAACCTAAACCTCCCTTGCTGCAGTTTAAGCCCATTGCTTCTATCCTCAGAGGCTCCTTGTGACATCCTTTTAGATACCTGAAAACCACTATCATTTCCCCTCTCAGTCTTCTCCTTTCCAAACTAAACAAGCCCAATTCTTTCAGTCTTCCTTCATATAGGTCATGTTCTCTAGACCTTTAATTATTCTTGTTGCTCTTCTCTGGATCTTCTCCAGTTTCTCCATCTTTCTTGAAATGTGGTGCCCAGAACTGGACACAGTACTCCAACTGAGGCCTAATCAGCGCAGAGCAGAGTGGAAGAATGACTTCTCGTGTCTTGCTCACAACACTCCTGTTAATGCATCCCAGAATCATGTTTGCTTTTTTTTGCAGCAGTGTCACACTGTTGGCTCATATTTAGCTTGTGGGCCACTATGACCCCTAAATCCCTTTCTGCTGTACTCCTTCCTAGACAGTTGCTTCCCATTCTGTGGGGAAGGGATTGTTCCTTTCAAAGTGAAGTACTTTGCATTTGTCCTTATTAAACTTCATCTTATTTACTTCGGGCAATTTCTCCAGTTTGTCCAGATCATTTTGAATTATGACCCTATCCTCCAAAGCAGTTGCAAACCCTCCCAACTTCGTATCATCTGCAAACTTAATAAATGTACTCTCTATACCAAACGGTTGATGAAGATATTGAACAGAACCCATCCTAAAACAGACCCCTGCAGAACCCTACTTGTTATGCCCTTCCAGCAGGATTATGAACCATTAATAACTACTCTCTGAGAACAGTTATCCAGCCAGTTATGAACCCACCTTATAGTAGCCTCATCTAAGTTGTATTTGCCTAGTTTATTGATAAGAATATCATGTGAGACCGTATCAAATGCCTTACTAAAGTCTAGGTATACCACGTCCACTGCTTTTCCTTTATCCATAAGATTCGTTATCCTATCAAAGAAAGCTATCCGATTGGTTTGATGTGATTTGTTCTTTACAAATCCATGCTGGCTGTTCTCTATCACCTTATTATCTTCCAGGTGTTTGCAGATGAATTCCTTATTTACTTGCTCCATTATCTTTCCTGGTACTGAAGTTAAGTTGACTGGTCTGTAGTTTCCTGGGTTGTTGTTGTTTCCCTTTTTACAGATAGGCGCTATATTTGCCCTTTTCCAGTCTTCTGGAATCTCTCTTGACTTCCATGATTTTTCAAAGATGATAGCTAAAGGCTCAGATACCTCCTCTATCAGCTCTTTGAGTATTCTAGGATGCATTTCATCAGGCCCTGGTGACTTGCAGATATCTAACTTTTCTAAGTGATTTTTAACTTGTTCTTTTTTTTATTTTATCTTCTAAACCTACCCCCATCCCACTGACATTTGCTATGTTAGGCATTCCTTCATCAGACTTCTTGGTGAAGACCGAAACAAAGAAGTCCTTAAGTATCTCTGCCATTTCCAAGTTTCCTGTTACTGTTTCTCCCTCCTCACTGAGCAGTGGACCTACCCTGTCTTTGGTCTCCTCTTGCTTCTAATATATTTATAGAATGTCATCTTGTTTCCCTTTGTCTGTAGCTAGTTTGAGCTCATTTTGTGCCTTTGCCTTTCTAATCTTGCCCCCTGTATACCTTTATTGTTTGTTTATATTTATCCTTTGTAATTTGACCTAGTTTCCACTTTTGTATGACTCCTTTTTTAATTTTTAGATCATGCAAGATCTCCTGGGTAAGCTACGGTGGTCTTTTGCAATACTTTCTTTCTTTCCTATGCAATGGAATAGCTTGCTTTTGGGCCCTTAATAATGTCCCTTTGAAAAACTGCCAACTCTCTTCAGTTGTTTTTCCCCTTAGTCTTGCCTCCCATGGGACCTTACCTATCAGCTCTCTGAGCTGACCAAAATCTGCCTTCCTGAAATCCATTGTCACTATTTTGCTGTTCTCCCTTCTACCATTCCTTAGCATCATGAACTCTATGATTTCATGATCACTTTCACCCAAGCTACCTTCCACTTTCAAATTCACCACTAGATCCTGTGCTTTGGATGATTTTTGTTAGTTGTTTAAAGAAAGCCTCATCCACCTCTTCCGCCTAGGTAGGTGGCTATAGTAAACCCCTGGCATGACATCACCCTTGTTTTTTACCCCTTTTAGCCTAACACAGAGATTCTCAACACGTTTCCATCTCCACCTCAGTCCAAGTATATACATTTTTAATATATAAGGCAACACCTCCTCCCTTTTTTCCCACCTATCCTTCCTGAGTAAGGTGTACCCTTCTATACCAATATTCTAATCGTGTGTATTATCCCATCAAGTCTCTGATATACCAACAATGTCCCAGTTGTATTTGTTTATTAGCACTTCAAGTTCTTCCTGCTTATTACCCATACTTCTTGCATTTGTATATAGGCATCTAAGATACTGATTTGATCTTGCCTCACAGTTCTGCCTTGTCCCTCCTTTTTCTCTGCTATTATAGCCGACACTCTCTCCCATTTCTGACCCATCTCTCAGGTCTCCATGTTCTTCACTTACTTGTGGGCTTTGGTCACCTGCCCCTGTCTGAACATTGCGTTTGGTAGAGCTCTCACTAATAGGGAAGATGAGACACCATTTGAAAAAAAAATTAGGGTACAATATTATTTAATCCAGCTACTGAAAGGTTAGTTGAAATGCAGATACTGAATTTAGAGGTCTTGTGTGTCTTGCCTTTCTGCTAGTTAGTAGGGTTTTGACTAGGGATGTAAAATCCTGTTTAATTGGTTAACCGATTAGTGTTTAACCGGTTAACTGATTAACCGCAGGCAGGGGCTGCTCAAGCCAGGCCAGAGGGTTCCAGCCCTCTGGGCCCTGCCCACAGCTACGAGCTGGCTCCCAGGTACCAGTTAATTGTTACCTGTAGTACGCATCACTGGTTAATCACTCACATCCCTAGTTTTGCATAGTCAAAGATTTTTATACTTTCTATGTTTGCAAAGTCTAAGATTAAAATCTTTATACAGTTTGAGGGGAGCTAAGAAATGTGTTCTGTTGAGCTATCTGGAAGCTGGAATAGACTGTTGGTTTTCCCTCCAGCTCATTGAGAATCACGTGTATATTAAAAGCAGCTAATGTAAGAAAATCCAAGTGGGTGTTTTATGGTTTTAAGTATACAGCAGTGACCTTCTGCACCATACTAGACTGCAAACTAACCATTTCAACAGGTGCTTGACTGGAATGTAGAACTTCTATTAGACACCTGCCTCTTGTTTGGTGTAGTCTGGTGTAGTCTGCCTTCCTATGCTAGGTACTGGCTAACTCCCTCTATCATATGATCTGAGCACCTGATAATCCAGGGTTGGGCAAGAGCCTGTCAGCTGGCCAGATCTGGCCTGTCTAGCTCTTCTACCCGGTTCCTGGCCTGGCACACACGCGCCCCCCCCCCCCCCCGAACATGTTGCCTGGGAGCCAGGGACACAGGAGCCCTTTCAACTGCTTCTGCTCGTGCCTTCCCCGTGGCCGCTTAGGTGCGAGCCTTTTAAATAGCAGGAGTTGAAAGGGCTTGTAGCTCCTGCCCTGCCCCTCGCCGCCAACGTGTTGCCTGGGAGCCTCAAGCCTTTTTAACTTCTGCTATTTAAAATGCCCCACCCCTTCCCAGGTGGCCCGTGACCACTTAACATTTTTTTTGAAGTGGCCCCCCTTCAAAAGTTCTTGCCTACCCCATTATATCTTTTACTGTATGTATTATGCTCACCGCATCCCTGTGAGGAAGGAAAGTGCTGTTGTCTCCACTCTACAGCTGCAGAACCTAAGGCAGTGAGGCTGTTTGCAGTGGCATTGTAGGTGTTAATCTCAGAGTATGAGGGACAGAACGTGGGGGTGTGAATATTTTTTTTTTCTGGATCGCTTTCTGTTGGTGGGAGACCTGAGGTCTTTAAGCCTGTCTGTTTCATCAACAGAAGTTGGTCCAACAAAAGAGATTCTCATCCACCTTGTCTCTTGCATGTAGGTTGTGACTTACTTTACTAAGGTTAAATCCCATGATGGAGTAGTGAATTGAACCCTTCTCTGCAGAGTCCCAGGCTAACACCATATCACTCTCCTACCTCCTCTGTCCCTTAGTAAGAAGTGGGTTTTTTTCCTGCTCCCATCAGAACAGTGCTTATGAGTTCACATTACCAAGGTTTGTTTTCCCCACACCTGACTTCTTTTCAATGCTGGATGGAGTGGGTGGATATGATCAAGTCGTCCACCTGACTTGATCAGTAACAGCTCACTTCCACATGCAAATCTAATGTGAAGTGGTGTGGGGTTTTGCTCATTTTGAATGAGTTTGGTGCATAGTGGAAGCCTGGAGATCTGGTTTTGTGGCCAAAGGTATTGTAAAGTACTGTGTCCTGAAGCAATGTTCAGCCCTGTAGGTACAGCGTGGAGATCTGAAAGACTACTTGATAGAATGTTTGGAAACTAGGGATGTAAAATCCAGTTTAATTAGTTAACCGGTTAAACACTAAGTTTAACTGATTAAATGGGGACAGGTAGGAGGGGGCCGTTCCAGCCCACTGGGTTAGAGTGGCCCGCTGCCACAGCTGGACTGGAGCCGTGGGTGTTGGGCTGCTTGCTCCCAGGCAGGCTGGAAGTGGCAGCAGGGGTGGGGCTGCTGGCTACCAGCCCATGTGGACTTCTGCGTGCCCCCCCTCCCTACAAGGCTGCTTAACCGTTACCCATTCACATCTCTGTTGGAAATAGGGCTCAGTTATATAAAATTTTCTTTATACCTCAGCATAATTTACCAGGGTTTGTTTCTCTTTCTGGATTTACAGAGATATGAAAAATGCTGTAATTGGAAACAACAAACAAAAAGCGAACTTGATTGTTTTGGGAGCGGTTCCAAGGTATGTTTTCTGCTACTCTCCTTTTCACTGATACAGGCTCTGCTTTTGACCTGATCCTGAAAGCTGTAGTTGATGGATTACTTTCTCTAATTCAGGAGTGGGCAAGATTTGGCCCGCAGGCCGCGCTGTGAGGACTCTGTCACATAGCAGCCAGCTGCTTCAGAGCAGTCCCATGCCACTTTAAGTGGGAAGCTGTTTCCTGTAGCTCTCTGCTCTGGGCACTTAGGGAGGGAAGGCTTCATGTGCTGCCCTCGCCCCTTCGCAAAATCTCTGGGCTCCCATTGGTCGGTTTTTGGCATTCCATTGTCTTCTTTCTTCTAGTGGTGCTGGAAACTGCAGCTGCCAAGATCCCTCTAGCTTCCCCTTCTTCCCCCAGCATTGTGTAGAGGTGACCACACACTGCAGCCTCTATGTATGGGGCAAAAGGAAATTCTGCATGCCCAACATTAATTTCTGCAAAATTTTGATAGAACTCTTTACCCTGGTTGGACCGCTCAGTGATGATGTCCCCTAAATAATCTTCTGTCCTTTTGGAGGCTGATATAAGAGAGAAATAAATGAGATCACAAAATATTATTTGGAAGACTCCTTTTGCTTCCTATAATGTGGTTGTGAAAGTTAAGTTAAAAAAATGAATCAAAATTTCCAACGAGCCTTTACAGTCCAGTTATTATTGGAAATCCAGCCGGCAGGCCAGTGCATCCCAGAATAGGGATTAAAATAAACATCATCTTGAGGTCAGTTCACTCTGTTCAGTTGGGTAAATTAAGGAGTCTTTCACCCTTCCCCCACCACCCAAAATTAGTCTGTAGTTACTCAGGGCAAATTGATTCTCTCCAGAGTGACATTGGTGGTATATTACAGAATTCTTCTATCCCTCTCCAATGGGTGGGGTGGAGAGTGTGTGTGTAATTCTTTCTCTCTCTCTCTCTCTCTCTCACACACACAAAATCTCACCAGCTTCTTCTTTCCACAGTGTAGTTATTTTCTGTGCATCCCTAAGTTTTCAGTTTATCTCCTTGACAAAGGAGCCACTAATTTGTCCATCCTGATTATTTTTGAGGCACAACCTTAATTTTTCCCATTTCTTAAAATACAAGGGGACATTCATCTAAAACTACAGAACTAGTTAGTTCATTAGTTCATTATCAAAATTAAAATAGCTCCTGTCAGCCCTCAGACCAGGGGATTTTCTGATGAAAATAGATGTGTAGAACGCTTTCCTGCACGTCTGTATACCACCAAAAGTTCCTGCATTTTTCAATAGGATGACATAACTTCCAGTAAGTTTTTTACCTTTCAGCTTTGTAACCATCACCAGAACTTTCATAAAAATGATTGAGGTTGCACTGTTCTCTAGAGAAGGGATATTTTTATAAGCCAATATTTCAAATATCTAATTATAGATCCTTTCTAAGAAGCACTATGGGTGATGACCAGATACAAAACTTTCAGTCTCGTTTGATCAATGCAACAAAGACCTCCTTGGATCCGTAAATTGTCTGTCTTTGAAGCACTTACAGAAATTCTAAAAACTGTTATTCCCATTGCTTGACAAGGTGGAGTAGCTGGATTAGCTTATTAATTTTGTGCATATTCAAGAAATGGTCAAGGTGAAATCACTTTCATCTGTACTGGGACTTGTATCTTGTCAAGATTGTCTCACTCTTCTCCTCCTCCAGTCCAGTTACCTCATTCTTACAACAGATTTTTGAGATGCTTGTGCATCCATAGTCTCAGAGAAGAGACTCTCCAAATAGTGGGGTGATCAGATATGAATTGGATGCCCCTCCAAAGTCTTGTTGGGATATATCTGAACATAGATGAGTTTTATGTGATGCAGGGAAAGCATTTAGTTTGAAAATGGCATAAGGTATTTGGTATCAAATAGAAAGAAATTTATATATTGCCATTGTGGAACAGATCCATGTTGGGTTTTAAAAACACATCTTAGTTATTATCTTCTGAAGACAGACTGTACCAAAGTAGCAACATGCATGCACTACCTTGCTTAAACAAAACAGAAAAATGATTGCTGTGATAGTGGAGAAACATGTGGCAATAGCCCTGTGGAAGCTTGCAACACCAGACAGCTACCGGTCGGTTGAGAATCCGTTCAAAGTGGGGAAATCTACAGTGAGCTCTCTTTTATCCAAGTGGCCAAGGTCAAGAGAGGTGCATGACGCATGCATCTTTAGGGACTCCTGCCTGTTTGGCAAGATACAATTTAGAACTTTTTCCCCGACCAGAAATTTACAATCCGAGACGTTGAAATGGCAATAGTGATCCTTGGAGACCCAACCTACCCTTTGCTCCTGTGGCTCATGAAGCTGTACGTGGGCAGTCTGGACCGCAGCAAGGAGCAGTCTAACTTACAGGCTGAGCAACTGCAAAATGGTGGTAGAATGTGCTTTAGGGCATTTAAAGGAAAGGTTCCACAGTCCGCTCGCTACATTAGACCTCAGGGAACACAACGTTCCCATTGTGGTGGTAGCTTGCTGTGTGCGCCATAATGTTTGAGAGAGCAATGGGGAAATGTATCTCTTTGGATGGACTGCTGAGGCACAACGTCCCGCAAGGGATTATGAGCAGCCTGATACCAGGGCAGTAACTAAAGCACAGCAAGGGGCAGTGCTAATCCGAGATGCTCTGAAAGACAGTTTTATGAATGCCCAGTTTTGAGTCATGCATGTTGCCCTCAACAGGGTGCCCCTGCATTCAGTGCATAGCCTTCCACTTCTTCAACACAAGCAATAAAGAGATTGTTCACAAATGATGTATTTTTATTAAGGGAACACAGAAAAGGAGTCCATGGTGGGAGCTTCAGGGGTATATGTGCTCAAAATTATGAGGATAACCTTGGCTGAAAATGTACTTCAAAATCTCAAGACATCAACACACTTTCCAGAATTCATGGATGATACTCTATTGCTCACGTGAAATGCGTGGCAGTGGAAAGTGTCTTTGTCCACAGAGAATTCCTGTTGCTTTACAAAATGCAATTTGAAGACATACAAATCTTTGCTACATTGTCTAACAAGGAATGCTGATATTAAAGGTGACTTGTTTTGAATTACTTCTTGGGTTGCAGTACCAGTGACCTGAATCTTGATCAAGACTATAGTAACGTTCCTGGAATGATAGATATATTTTAGAGAGGCAATTGGAACATCTTTTTGGGAAATATCTGAGAAATAGATACAGAAAGCTAGTTTTATTACTCGCTCACTGGCAGAGCTATAGTTGATCAAGAGCATGGGATCTCTTGTATTCTTTTGATAGACTTGGAATTGGGGTCAACTGATGACATCACACAGGAAATAAAGACTTTCTTCGTAGTTTTGAGAAGCAGGCTGGCTCAGATAAGTGAGGAACCTTAGTTTAGATAGTTCAGCAGTGAAAATAGGCTGTTCAAATGGCATGCAGGCTATTCTGGATTTCAAATGATCCCTCTCTTTACAGATTAGAGTATTTGTAGACATTTTCAAATTTTATTGTTTAAATCCCAGAAGTTGATAGCACCAGCAAGCTCTTGATGACTTAAAAATAGTTCTAAATTGTCTTTAAGAGTTGTATCTATCTTGTATGCTGGGTTGCTAATGAGTCCAAAGCACTTAAGACAATGCCATTTCTCTGTCATTCATTTAAAGTGTATTGAAGAAACTGAGTAAGTGACGGATGTAATAGACATTAAGGGCATCTTTCTTATGGAGAGTAAGATAGGCAAACTAGTGCTGTCCTTGCAGCAATCACATATCTGGCCCTGTTTTCATTCTTCAGGAAGACCACTTTGAAGAAGTAAATGTCTCTGTTTTTTAAGACACAAGCTGCCGAAAAAGCAGAATTAATATTTAAAGCTGACATCGAATCACTAGAATAAGATTCACTAAGGTTCACTAACCACAATTCATTTAATTTCAATTTTTTGATTCCACAACACTTTTGTTTGATACACATTTTGGAAATGCACAAGTTTTCAGTTGTCTAGGCCTCTTTGCATAGGCATTGAATAAGGAGGAAAAACTGCATGTCCTACACCATTAATTACCACTGAAATTATGCTTATTGCAAAATTTACAACAAATGCAAAGGCACAGGAATGTTCATCATGGCTTTTGACCAACAAGCCACCAGCTTTTCATGATGCATAACTCATGGTAGAAAACGATTCTCATCCTTTTATAGGACTGTAGTGGTAGAATGTGCATTTCACAATAAAGTTAATCAAAACAAACCTTTTTGTAGCAAATTATATTTGTTTGATGTGGAAGCAAGTATTTGAATCAAGCGTAGCTTCTTTCCAACTCCATTGGGCTGGTTTCTATTGGCTTGCAACAATACCAGGAGCAAAAAATTTTGGAGACTGCAATCACAGTGAACACTCAACAATGGAAAGTGCTTAGTGGATGGCTAGATTAGTAATAAAAATATCAAATGGAAAAGTTGATAGGACTATTTAAATTAGAAGTTAAATTGAGAAAAATAAAGGAAGCTAAAAGTAACAATGAAAAATCCATGGGCAGGAGAGTTAAGGAAATAAAAAGGAATTTAAAATGTATAAGGAATCCATATAGTGACATCAGTGATATAGCCAAGGCAGAAATGTTGAACTGTGGAAAGAAGTTGGTTGATATTTTTGTATATGATGAAGTACTTTAAATTCAAACAGTGACTGAGGAGGATGTAAAACCGCATCTGCTAAAGTTTAAACATTTTAAAATAAGCAAGTATGGATGACTTGCCCCCGCCCAAGAGTTTTTCAAAGAATAGGACCAATAGCTTTGTGACCTGCTGATAACTTTTATTAACTCTTGAAACCTTAGGGAAGTTGTGCTAATATTTAAAAAGCAAAAAGTAATGGGATGACCTGAGTAATTCGATCTGCTTGCAAAAATATTAAGACGTTAATGCAAGTCAATTTGATTTTGTGGAAAACAGGATTTGTCAAATGAACTAGGGATGTTAATTGAATAGTTCATTAACCTCAGGAATTCTTACTCCACTATTCTGTAGTCTCTGGGGGCGGGGCCGGCAGCCATTGCACTCTGGCCCTAGTCCTGAGGAGTCCCCACCCCCTGTCTGGGGGGTGGTCTAAGCTCCTGAACCCGGCACGAGCCGGAACTGAGCCAGGCTGCCTGCCTGCCTGGCTCCTAATATATGTTAAATGCAGAATCACAGCGGGAGTAGGTCCCGGACCTCATGCAGGCCAGCACTGAGCTGGGCTGCTGGGCAACCTGCTAAAAAATTTCCTGGTTGGGGCGAGGGGAATGCGTGTAGTCTACAGCATTAACCTATAAGCTTTTGCTTATTGGTTAATCGACTATACTATTACATCCCTAAGTAGAACCATTTATATTTAAATTTTGTAAATGTGTCCTAAACTGAGAGAAGACCTTGGGAAAAACCAAGGCCTCTTGGACTCTGCAGTAAACTGGCCCTAAATGATGCTACATGGTTTCTGGATTCAGTGTTGTCATTTTAAATAAAATTATAAAAAAAAAGGTTTTCAGTTAAATGTGAAAATAATACAATAGTATAATGTTCCTTTGTTATATTAATTTGAGTTTACTTTACACTCTCCTCATTTGTTTAACTTGGTTTGTCAAAGATGTTTCTGCTTGCAAGGTGGAGATGTTAGCAGCTGAACAGAGAAGAGCAATTAGGGCTTTTGGTTCCTAGGAAGAAATGGGAGATTGTTTGGTTGTTATATTAAGCACAGACATATCATATAATAATAAAAAACAGTAGGTGAGTACAGAGAGTATCTGTTTCTCACTAGTCCTTGCTCTAAACTTTCAGCTTGGGGGGAGGGTCACAATGTCTGTACTATTCCAAATTATAAGGGGAAAGGATGAGAATGTAGTGATGATTGGACAGCTGTATTCAACAGACTTCCTCCTGCAACTGTGCTGTTGTGAACTGTTCTTTTGCTGATTGGTGGTGCCAGAAGCCACAGTTAGAACCTCCTGTCTCCATACTGTCAGGCCTCTGTGCCCTGCCCGGACAGCTCTTAGAGTTAGCAGATTTGGAGAAACATGGGCCAGAGCAGCAAACCCTCTTTCCCCTTCTTCCACCTAGAGAAGAGGTACCAGGGGGAGGAATGGCAGGAACTTTTTTTGGGGGGGGGGGAGAAAGAATGGGGGTGGATGGGATTAGGGGTGTGTATGTGAAAGAAATGCTGCTCTGCTGGAAACCAAACAAAATGTATATTTTAAACACACACCATGAACTTGAAAACAGTTTCAAAATATGTTTAGAAGTGGCTTCAGATACTGTGCCTGTTCCTGAGCTCTCCGCCAATTGCTGTGGCTTTACTGTTTTCATTAAAAACAAAACATTCATACATTTGTTGCTATATGAGAGACCTAGACAAAGTGAGGAAACTGACCATACAATGGTAAGGTTGAAATTCACTATATATAGAATCATAGAATACTAGAACTGAAAGGGACCTCGAGAGGTCATCAGAACTAGCCCTCTGCCCTCATGGCAGCACCAAGCACCATATAAATCCGTGGTGTCCAACATGCTGGCTAGTTGAGTGTGGCTAGTTGGCCTGAATAATGTGGCTAGTTCACTATAGCAGTAGCCACTACAGTGGCTACTGCTTCAGATCTGGTTGGACATCATGGATCTAAATCATTCCTGATACATGGTCTCCTCAAAGAGTTGAATGACTGTTTTCCCTTTTGGATCCATTATTATTTCTGGTGCATTTTATCTTATTCAGACTAAGATTCTTAACAGGAGGAAGATAGAGGAAGAATGCAGAGACCTGCCAGTCTGTCTGTGCCACCCTGTTTTCTGCCTCTTGCAAGCATGTTTCTAAACTGCAGTTACTGGGGAGACTGGAAATCCTGGGTCCTTTGGCCTTATTGGAGGTCACCTTAGAAATTTTTCAGGTACTCTGTGCATGGTTGCAGAGGTAATGTTTCTTGTATAAAGGATCTAAGAATCCAGAGATTCTCCTGTGGCTTTTTTAGTGTTACAGATATACTTGAAACATTATCTGAGGAAGATGAAGCTCCTGTTCAAAGTGAGGAGCTGTTTTTTAAATCAAATATGAATCTGGTTTATCAGTGGATGAAAAAGTGGGGCTGGCTCCAGCCTTCTCTCCTTCTGTGGATGCTACAAAGTTCCACTGTTTGGTGGATCATATTGTTGATAAATTCATTGACCACACTGTGATTTGTTATGAAATGTATTCCAGAGATCAAAACAATCAGTGTCAGTCAGGTTTATTGTGATGATAGTACTGGAGAAAGGTTCCATGTGATACAAGTCTCTGGGAGCAGTTTCGTGCAGTATTGTTGTGTTCACCTTACTCAGAAGGTGTGCTGTCAGTTACACCCCCCCTGAAATAATCTTTTTACCCCCCCCCACCTGTTTACCACTAACAAATAATTTGTACATTATATGAAACTAGATTTAGATTTCTGCTTTGTTTTTGTGGTACAATGATGTATCTCTCTCTTTGGAACACAATCATTCCAGATACCAAAGGGCACGAAAGAACCTCTGAAGTCTGTACTAGGGTAGAACAATCATGTCATATCCTCTTCATTTGGGATACTCTAGTAAAAGCCTGAAAGAGTAACTCCCTTCCTGTTATGGTAAAGCACTCATCTGTCTTGCTCGTCTTGACAGCTTCCTTGTTTACTTAAGCCAAAACTTTCTTCATGAATGCAAGGGGATACTTATCTTAAATTGGCCTATGTTTTTTATGCTATATTACTGCTGTTATGTTACTATTATGTGCTTAATCCATACTGATGTGTGGTGCCAAACACAATATATCTAAATATCTAGATATGGTAGCCTAGCATAGCTTAGTCAACTGTATGCAGTCTACTTTTAGTCTTGCAGTGCCAATGAAAGAGACTTCTCATAAGGCGTTTGATATCTGTGATGCTATTTGGAGTAGAATGTCATTTTGGTTTATTGGCTACAGGTAGCAGAATTTTTGAGAGTGGTGCCTGTTTCTTATCTGCCTCTTTCTAAGAAAGATGACAGGTTGCATCAGATGTCCTCTGAGGGGTTTTCCTACATTTAAAACCACCGTGTCCCTAATCCAGTTGTGGAGGCTACTGCCAATAACAGGGAAAGAATTGAACAAACATAATCCATTCTAGCTGATAAAGATGGGAAGAGGATTAATTCGTCAGAGAGGAAATGTTCTCCATCTTCCCTCAGTGTGGTGTGGCAAATTATCAGGCAGTCATGGGCTGTTACCACTTCCATTTTTGTAAAAGTTTACATTATTTTTACATAATTTACCTGACCGAAGAAGATTGGTGAATCCCATGTTAATAGAAGGCCAAAACATAGCCAAATGTTGCCTTAAGACTAGGGGTGTTAACAAATATTTATTTTTGTAAACGTGTAACTGCTGAAAAATTCAGCGGTTACATATTTACACACGGGGGGCAGGTGGAAGCTGGAGCTTAAAAGCCGTCTCCCTGCAAGCACTGGCTCCAGCCTGCTCCATCCCCTGCTTCTCTGCAGGTAGGTGTCGATAGGCACTTCTGCATTCCTCTTTTGTGCGGGAGGCAGCAGGATCCAGAATGCACAGGGAGTCAGCTTGAACACTGGCTTCCCGCATGTACCAACTCCCGCCCGCCCCCCCTTAACTTCCCACACTTCTGCGGCTCTGCTGGAGCTGATGCTCATGGGGAGCGAGCTTAACAGCTGGCTTCCCATTCATACTGGCTCCTGTTTGCCCCCACCCCATGCTGCTGCCTCTGATACAATGGCAGAAGCATGTGGGGGGCAGTCAGCTCCGTGGGAGCCAGCTTAAAAGCCAAGTCCTCTCAGGCACTGGCTCCTGCCTCTCTCTTCACCTTGCTGCCTCTGAAGGGAATGCGTGTAATGGTTAGGATTAACTGAAGAGCCCAGGCTTATTGGTTAATCATGTAAATGGATGCATGCTAACATCCTTCCTTAGGATCTCTTTTGAGAATTGGACTCTGTTGTCAGAATGTTGGTATCTGTTGTGAGCATCATAAAGCATTCCTGGTTTGTTCTTCCTCCCTGACTCTAGACGTGAAAATTAAGTTGGAGGACCTTCCCTTTGAAGGGGAGGGTCTTTTCAGTGTGAAGACAGACAAATTGCTGGAAATATTAAAGGAAATGAAATGGTTAGCCACTGTTTGTTTGATTTCCTCTGCTAGGAGACCTTTTCCTTTCTGGTATCGGAGATAGTCCTACCCCCCCAGTCATGGTCTTATTTTAAATTATATCAGACACTTTAGCAACACCAGCAGCCTGCACCCCTCCAGAGTCAACATGGTAAGAAGCCTTTCAGACTGGAGTCTAAGTCTAAAGAACCCACATCCTCACCACCATCTTAGTCATGGAACAACAAGCCTCAGTTTTGAAAAGACAGTTGAGAGCTGGGAATGAGTCATTGAGCACCAACCTGACCCCTTCTTTGCAGAGCACTAGCTTACTTTATCAATGTTTGGAGACTAATTATGTCAGAGCAGTGGGTTCTAGAGATAGTAGAAAGGGACTATGCCATACAGTTTCAGAGACTGTCTACCCTTCCCTCCAACAACCCCTCATGATTTTATTCTCGTAGAAGTAGAAAAATTGCTTCTAATACGAGTAGTTGAAGGGAGCCTCAAATACCCAAGATTCAGAGTTTTAATCTCATTAATTTCTGGTGAAGCAGGAGGACAGTGGACTTCGTCTGGCTCTAGAGCAGTGGTCCCCAGCCTTTTTGGGTGGCGGGTGCTGTGCAGGGCTGCCGGGCCACCCGTGGGCGGGGCCGTGCATGTGCCGCATGCCCGGGGGCAGGGCTGCGCAAGTGCCACGCTTCTGGGGGCGGCGCTAGGTGGGTGCACATAAATGCCCCAGTGGGCGCCATGTCGCCTGCGGGCACTGCGTTGGGAACCACTGCTCTAGAGTTATGGGCATTGAACAAGTCCATTTGGAAGTTCAGTTTCCACATACCGACTTTGACCTGCATAATCCCTTTGGTATTGGTCATGAAATAGTTCGTAACTCTTTTTAAAATAAAGGATGCATTTTTCATATGTTGATCTGTCACACCCATCACAAGCATTTCTGTTTTATAGTGATCCTGATGGCTTTTCCAGTACAAGATTTGGTGCCCAGAATTTTTACAAAATGCCTCATGTAGAAGCCTCTCATTTAAGAAATCGGGGTATTTTTTGTTTACATGTATTTGTTTGCTTAAGCGTGCTGTATTTGAAGTAAGGATGTTAAATATCAAGTAAATTACTAGTCGAGTAGTCAATGCAGAGTTTTTCTTTAAAAATACTTGATCACGTAGAGATTCCTTTTTGTTGTCTGGTTTTTCTTTTGTGTGTGAAAGAATCAGTTGGTGCCACTCAGTTAATTTTCTACAATTCAGTGAATACTCTGATGCGTTGTGCTTTTGGGTAATTGCCTGCAACAACCCTAGAAAACATTTAATTGAATTTGTTAGTATAACTCTTATGCAGGAATATTACTCCATGACCTTTTGCCATCACAGATGGGAGAGAAAAAGAGAATATTTTTCTCACCCTGGAAAAATCTGTGGCTGCTGAAAGTGTTTTGGCACCCTACATTCCTTATTTTGCTGGTTTAAAAAGTAGTGCTTTTTAGCGATACCTAAATATAGTGGAAGACAAGCTAAGTGCACAGGGTTATATGGCATTAGGAAACTCATGTAATACTTGCAGAAATAACTTCTGGCCCTTTCCCACTCTTAACATTGCATCCCGATGAGGTGCTCTAAACATGGGGGTGGGTTTACATGCTGATGTGTGAGCAGTGAAGAGGATGTTTTAAATCAGATGATAAAGATTTTGGCTGTTGTCTCATCCATGAAGATCATGTCATTGAACTTGTTGCTTTCAAGCCATTCTAGGGGTTTGTGTTGCAACTGCTAGTACTTAACTGACCTAAGTCAATGGGTATTACAAGAATATTCATTCTGCTAACAGTTCTTACAGTATTGTATTGTACATCGTACTTTTTATACATTTAATTTCAGTACTTGTGCTTTATTTTATTACATTCTAAATCACCATGTCTTTTTATAGCATCAGCCATTCTTTTGATCAATTCAGTTCAGATTTCTGTGGGGGTATGTCCACCTCAAACTTTCTGTATTCATTGGTCTTAGGTGAAGATCACAATCTTCTTTGAAATCGCTTATCTCCTTTTTGAATATCACTTCAAGAAAAGATTAAAACTAGAGGCAAATTGCCTTTATAATAGTATATTTTCTCTGTATTCACCATATGCACTTCCTTGGAGATGTCGTCTTGTCTGTTACACGAAGTCCAACAAGTAACTCAAAGGATTGGAGCAAGAAATTTGGATGCCCATCCCAGCAAGTAGTTTATTCCTCTCTGTAGCATCTCCTACAGGAGAATGCTAAACTTTCAACTAATCTTGACCAAGTTACAGCTGATAAAATTCCTCATCTTTTCATGAAATTTGGTATACAACTCTATTTAAGTGATCTTTCGTGAGCCAAGAGCCACCAATTGTAATCAAGCCTTGCTACTCCCAATTGTTCCAACAGTGTTAAAAGGCTGCTTGACTCACAAGTGAGGGACAAAGTCAGTTTCTTGGCAGTACCAGCTGGCATTCCATCATGAATTAATTGCAGCATGTTAAGGTCAAGATGGAGCAGTGACAGATCATCCAATGAGACATGAAGGCTCTTCAGTTCCTTAGTGAAGACAGCATAATCATGGAATTTATGGAAACCAGACTTCGGAAGGGTGATGTTGAGGAAGGTGCCAAAGTTATACTTCACCAGAAATACCCCAGAGATGACAGGCTATCATTTGAAATAAAAGCTCTCAAGATAGGAGGTACTGTAATTTAAACCTCTATTCTCTGTGTTGCGTTCCACATGCTTGTTTCTAGAGCATGATGGAATGCTAGCAATGGTCCACCATTTATTAACAATTAAGTTTCACTATTTCTTTTCTAGGTATTTCAAGACTATTGGGGATGTTGTGATGACTTTGAGATGGGACAAAAGAGCCAAAGCAGTGAAAGTAAATTGAAAATGTAGCTGAGCAACTAGAACAAAATCAGGGCCATTGCTGGAAATCCAGTCCAGGAAATCTTGGAGTGTTGGTAGAGGAGAAGATCTATCATGAACACACGGAGTGGATGTCTGAGGGTAAGACCTAGATATTGGCATTAATATAGTTACAATGTATGTTTCCTCATGTGGTCTCATTGCTTTAGCTAACTTGTTGGTGTTGATCTGTTTTGAGATCAAAGCATTGTTTCTTTTTTAGTTGTACAAAGGTTAAACCTGCCTGGTTCAAGTCTGTGCTAGTTGGGTAAGCTTAGTCAGGTCCAGGGATCCTCCCCCTAAGTTGTGAAAGGGAAGGAAAATGTGAGCTATTTGTCTTCCTTGCTGAATTGTTCTGTCCATCAACTAACCCATACCATGCACAGCGCTTGTACTATCTTATATTTTTTGTGTCCTCATTCTGTAGCATATTGCAGAATTCTCCTTGCTGAATCTGTCAACTGTGTGGAAACTAATGTGTGTCAATAATTGTTCTTATTCTTATGTTTTTCAGGCATGGAAATTCCTGGAATATATCAGAAGCCATTCTTGACCTGGATAGTGATGACACTATCATCATTTGTAGATGTGTCTAATTTCCTGAACCTAATCACTGCCAAATGAGGATGAGGTGCTTGCTCATCAGTAGACTGACAGTAGAGGTGTATCTGAGAAAATCAGATTCTCATTTGGGAAAAGAGAATCAAGAAATTAACTAGAAAATTGAAACAGTTGAGTCCAAAGTAGGCATGGACTCAGGAATGGTAGCCAGGGGAGATTATATTGCAAGAACTTGCTGTTGGGATTTCTGTCTGTCTTATCCTGTGGTGATGGATATTGACACAGATATTGCAAACTGAAGTTTGAGTGAACAAGGACATCAGCATTTCCAGTGGATTCTCCTAGATGTCTGCTCTGTCAGTGCCTGCACACAGCATTCTCCATCTGAAACTTTGCTACTCTGCATGTATTCTCATCCCCGGTTTTTGATGACTGGGAGTTTTAGTGTAGAGGTGACTTGTTTTGGAAGTCACCAAACAACACACAAGGTCTTCTGAGATCTTCAGAACCAGCACTGATTAAGCTTGCTGCAAATAATGACTGAGGAAGCCGGTGTGCAGTTGGTGAAGAGAAAATCTGTATTGTTTGAGAACTTGGTGGGAACTGCAATTGAAGGGGAGCAGAATAAAAACTATTTTCAGACTTAAACAATTATTTGTATTTTTGATCACAGAATCAGTGAGGGTGGAACATTTTCAGCATTCCTTCATTACATCTTAAAAACCAAACCCAAACAAACCCTAACACCCTCCCTCCCCCCCAAACCCACTGCAACATGGCAATTGCTTTCCTGTGAAATCGAATAAAGTTATTTTTGTTGATTGTACTTTCATGGATCTATAATCTTTAAAGGGACTTTGCAAAGACAGGCTTGATGTAAAACGTGTGTGTTAACTCCATGATGATTCTACATCAAGTGATTATTTTTCTGTGAGATGGTAGAATGTTCATTTAGTATTCTGTTGGTTCTTAAGGCATAGCTGGATATTCTTGGAATAGGGGAGAGGAGGAAAGGTGCTATGTGATCTGAAAAGCACAAGATTCTGAAGCTGTGCAGTGGGAGGAAGTGCTCAGCAAGAGGAGATACGGAAAAGCTTGCCATCCTTTTGCTGCCATCCACATTTCTAGGGATCATAGTACTGCTTAGGTCAACTACTCTGCATAAACCCTTGTGACATCAGTCAGATCTTGGCACAGATGAGATTGTATACTTGCAATCTCTTTGAAATTGAAGAAATACACAGTTATTTAGTGAATGAATAAAATGCTTTTGCTTAATGTAACTGTTTCAAACAATATTGTAACAGATAAACTCTAGTTGCTATAATCAGTTTCCAAGGACAGTGGAGTTTCAGATTGTTTGAATTGGATCTCTTATTGGCTTCATTCATTGCTATAAACCGATGCCCCCAAAACATGTTTGCTGTGCTTTAACATTCTTGGATAGCCCCATGATTTTGCCTCTTGACCCATCAAAGTTCACTTTGCTAAACCTAGATTTGTACTGTTGGTCTCCACAAAAACAAATTCTGCTAGTTTTGTGGAGAAACTGAGGGGTGAGTCTGACAATTTCATTCTCTTTCTTGGTCTGGTAGATAAGAGCATTAAGACTATCAGCAGTAGAGTCCAATTCCAACAACATGAAACTTCACTGTCCTTGGAAGACATTTCCTACTCCTTCCCTCTCAGCACCTTCAGAGTGTTGAATTGCCTCATTCGTGCTCCGTCCCAGCTCCTCTCCCTCCCTCCCAGAGCTAGAATCCCACGAATCAGCTGTTTGTTCTTTCTTCAAGCTCTGAGGGGGAAGAGAAGTGGGCAGTAAGAGCAAATGAGGTGATTTGCATACTCCAAAAGTCCTGGGAGGGAGGGGAAGGAGTAGGAAGTTCAGGGCTCCAGTGTGTGAGAGGTGAATGGGGGAGGGGAGCAGATGGGGTTCACAGGGTTGCTGATGGAACCCCAGTGGGCCATGGGCTGCTGCGGCCCACCCTTGTTTGCATGATTTCCGCTCATCTGAAGAAGTGGCTTTGGCCCATGAAAGCTCATGACACTATATAGATATATATTTTTTTGTTAGTTTCAAAGGTGCCACAGGACTACTCGTTTCCCGGTTAAGAGACAATCTGTTGACAGGCATGGTCAAGTTTGTCTGTTTGTCAGTGATTGTGTTTGTCCATGTTAAGATGGAGCATCAAGAAAGACACTGATTTAAAATAAATGAGATTATCAACATTCACTGTCTCTCTTCAAAAATGGATTGTAGTTGTATCCTGTAGGAAGCTTTCTAGAATGTCAATCATCGTTCTGCTTTTATCTTTCTAGAAGGTTCAGAATACAGTATCTTTTGGTATAGATGGGAAATCTACTCTAACATATACTTATTGTAAAAATATTCTCATGACTGTTGTAGGATGTTTGTTTTACACTTTTGTTGCATCTCTGGCCTTCCCTCCAAGAGAAACAATCATTTTTTTACATGGCGGGCTGCACTTGAACTTGATATTGTGATGTTATGGTTTTCTTCATTAAACCTGACTATTGATATCTCTCTAAATACAGTACATTCTCATTTATTCAGATGGCTTGGGGACATAAGGTTCAGATAACTAGGTGTATGGATAAACAGAAGTGCTCAAAACACTGATTTTTGCTTAATATTTTGCACTTTACGTTTATTAAGACACCCAAATGGTATTACAACTACTGTGTACATAACTTAATTCTGAATTATTCTGATCTACTATACAAATACTAAGCCATTGTTACTAGAAGGCTGACTGAGAATTGATTAGCAAGTGATTGATTAACATAGGGCTACGTGTGGGCACATGGTAGGTTTTTGATAATTAAGATTTTTGGGTAAGGGGTATTTGGATAACTGCAATTCTGTATTTCCATTTACAGGTTGCTGTATTTGCTTCAGCAAGAAACCTCCAGTACGGAGCTGAGAACTGAGTGTGCAGTAGTGCTAGGAAGCCTTGCAATGGGTACAGAAAACAATGTCAAGTCTCTATTAGATTGCCATATTATCCCAGCCTTATTGCAAGGTATCTTGGCTTTCATTTAATGCATTATACTTGGCTAACTATTTCTACAACACTTGCACTTGAAAGAAGCAAAAAGAATGAGACTACGTATGTATATTCACAGGATTGCTGTCACCAGAACTGAAGTTTATTGAAGCTTGCCTCCGATGTCTTCGTACCATTTTCACCAGCCCAGTAACTCCAGAGGAACTGTTGTATGCAGTAAGTTTTAGGCAATGTATCTTTACTCTTGTAACTTCTGTTTGTGCATTGCAGTGATAATAAGTGGTTATGATGCTACTAAAATTAGTATTTCACTCATGCATGAAGAGTCAAGAGATCCTCAGTGTGCAAACATTAATTTTTTTGGCAAGAGGAGGACCTGACTACTGATGCTACTTTTACAACAATTAACTAAATATTCTAGCTTTGTGACCTATTTTATGTAGAAGATACAGGAATACAATGGCTTGGTTTAATTCAAGTATCATTAACGAAGAAAACAAAGTATTACAGAACCATAATAATTAGAACTGGAAAAGACCCAAAAAGGTCAAATAAATCATGCGGGCAATGCAGCATTTTCTTCTGATCCAGGGGTGGGCAATAATTTTCGCAGAGGGGGGCTACTTCACGAATTGTGGTAACTAGTTACGGGTTGGCTACAGGCCCCCGGGAGGGGTGGAGTCTTGGGCTGAAGGGATGGGGCTGAGGGCTACAGAGAGGCGAAGTGTGTGTGACACTTTGTGTGACAGACTTTGACGCTAAGTGTGTGCAGCAGTGTGTAGGTGACAGTGACTGTATGTGTGGCACAGGCATGGACTGAAGGTGTGACAGTGACACAGTGTGTGTGTGTGTGTGTGCGCGCTGGTTGCTGCTGGGTAAGTTTCTGAGAAGCCACGCTCTGTCTCTTTAAGGGAAATCTGTGCTGCTCCCTTGTCTCTGCCCTCCTCTGAGTCACTTACCATCCACACTTCAGATGAGAGCAGCTCTGCTGTGTGTCTCCCTGTCCCAGACTCCTACTCTGCAGAGATGAGGTACAGGGATAGGGGGGCACCCTTCTTCATCCCCGCCTTCCCGCTCCTTCCCCCTCTCTGCACTGCTAGCAGGAGAATCCTGGGAGACCTCGGCTGCAGGAAGGAGATGAGCAAGGTGGAGGGGAGGGGCAGCTGAACACAAGCTGCTGGCTCTGCTAGTCATTTGGGCGGGCAGGAGAGAAATGCTTGGCAGGCCGGATCTGGCCCCCAGGCCTGATTTTGCCCACCCCTGCTCTAACCTAAAGTGTTAGTGCTTTATTTAGATTTAAACATTTTGGGTAGCTTCCATCACTTAGCTTGGAAGATCCTTACTTTCAAAATCTTTTATTCCTATAATTAACCTACATTGTCACTTAGTATGTAAGAAAGGGCAGAATTTATCTGGCAGAATCTTTTTCTGGTTCGTGTGTACTCTTCAGCAATAATCTATCTTGAGTCTCATATGCCAGGCTAAATTATCAGGGGTTTCAGCTAAAGGATGAAAACAACATCCTGGTTTTTTAAAGTGAATTCAGTATGAACTTTGAGAGAGAATGAACATGGACTCCCTATAATGCCATTTTTAGTCACTTTTCAGGTCTGACCCACACCATAAGCTTGCAGTATACCCGCAAGACTGCATCTAAACGCTCATGAGCCAAATGTGGGCTAAAAAGCATTCAGGCCAAAATGTTTGAATCCTTGCACTGCTAACATTGCAGAATGGGTGGCTAAAATGTGGTGTTCGGACACGTGGAGCATGCATTTCATTGTCACTGTGTGCTGGTCTTCCGCAAGGGTGCTTGGAGTCTTCACGAGGGAGCTGGGAATGAAGGGATGTTGAAAGGTATGGCCCTAAATTGGATTTTCAGAAGCACTGAGGCTGCCTTCTATACATCCAAACAAGTGTTGCAGCTCTTATCTTGCTAGAAGCATTGGGACAATATGCATATGGAGATGCTGCTTGGTTTAAAATCCACTGACCTGGTGAGATTTACATATTTTTTTCAGTTCATGTAGCACATTAGATGTATTTTTGCAGGCACATTCCAAACATTGTGGGAAATGTTCCTGGCATAGTTTTCTTGTTCCTGTAGTATGATGGGTTTTCTGTACTATGCACTAACATTTTGCGGTGGTTTCAATAAACTTTACTCCCCATTTGTGATGCCATGAGACACCTCCTGAAAGTCACAGACAGGCGTAGCCTTTTCATGACATCAGTGACATCCTCATTCTATCACTAAGGCTACATCTAGACTACAGGCTTCTTTCGGAAGAAGCTTTTTTCGGAAGAGATCTTCCCAAAAAAGTCTTCCGAAACAGAGCGTCCACTTACAAAAGTGCATCGAAAAAGCGATTTGCTTTTTTGAAAGAGAGCATCCAAACTGAATGGACACTCTCTAGCATGTAAGCTGTGATTGCTATGGATGGAATGGCCATCTGGGCACCTGTGGTTTTTCCTCATTCCTCTTCTTCCAAAAGAACTCCCTTTTCCCCATCCACACATGCCTTTTTCCGAAAGAGCTCTTTCACAAAAAAGCTTCTTCCTCGTAGAATGAGGATTACCAATGCGGAAAAACCCCTCTGTTCTTTTGATTTTTCTTGTAGAAGAACGCAATTGCAGTGTGGATGTTCCTCAAATATTGTTGGGAAAATGGCCGTTTTTCTGACAAAACTGTAGTGTAGACGTACCCTTAGAGGCCTGGTTCATCTCTTATTAAGGTCAGTGGCAAGACTCCAATGGGAGGTGGATGGGGTACTAGGTAAACCACACAAAAGCATCTCTCAATGCTTTTCCTTTCATACTTGTCTTTAGCCACCACCTTGTTTGTTCAACCAGCAACTAGCTAAAAATGTTGCCTGTGGCAGCTGAATCCTTTGTTTGCCCACTGTAGAGCCTTACGGCCCTGCAAAGAGTGCTGAATATTCCAGATGTGTGGATATCAGGTTTATTAGTGTCAGTAACCTGGTATCTTTTTTAAAATGAGATTAGAAGTTTGGCTGATAAAATAAATAGTTTTGATGTAATACACTTCTGTAATAAACTCCTGGATCCCAGCTCCTGTATATTATTAGTATAGTGGAACAGTATGTATATTTGTGGGATTTTTTTTTTAAATTTTCATTTAGTAGGAAATTGTATTTTAAAAAGTAAACAAAATTACCCAGTTTGATTTACGATGTTGATTATAGCAAAAGTAATCATGAAATTAATTCTAAGTGTGATCCCTTTTTTGGCAGAGCTGCTATTAGTATCCTATAATTGAATTTTATAAATTAGATTAGTGGTACTCAACCTCTTTACTGCTGTGGACTCCATATGCAGCTCTCTGCGTTATGAGACACACATCCATACAGTATATGTATTACCTGTATGGCCTGGAGGATGTCACATGGGCTGCAACTGTGTGTTGATTTAGCTGCTGGTTGAGATCTGCTGAGTTAGATGTTCCCACAAGTAGAGTGAAATAATATCTTTTACTGGACCAACTTCAGTTGGTGAGAGAGAAGCTTTTGAGCTAATAGCTCTTCTTCAGATCTGGGCAACTTAGAGCTAGTTTACAGTGGCACAGCTACACCAGTAGTGAAGATACCCTATGTCAACAGGAGAGACCTTTCCTGTCATGCCTATCACAGTTATTTGTTCTTTGTTCCCCAAAGCAGTTCACTTGCTATCGCATACTTATCAGAGCTTTGAAATGGGAGGGGCACGTGCTTGCAGGGCAGCAGAGATCAAAACACTGAGCATAGCCATCAGGGCAGGTATTGTGGGTTACTGGTAGTAGCCAGTTCTGTGGCCAAAACAAACAGCAGAGTCTACACCGACTCTTTGTCAAAACAAAGGGAGGGGAAAAGAAAAGCTGTCAGATACTGGACAGCAGAACTTGCAAAGTGTGTCTGGTGCCACTTTGAGTTGGTGTGTCTGGTCTGTTGAGCGCTTGCTTTTGATGATGAGCTGGGAGAGGTTGGGGGTTGTTTAAAGGTTAGAAGAGAGTATTCGGGAGAGGTTTCTTTGACCTTGAATGGTCATTTGAAATAAGAGTAAACTACTTTTGCTAAATAATTGATTCCATCTTGTCCTTAGCTGTGACAGTATGAGAACGACTGTGTCTACACGACCGAATTATTAAAAGTGTCAGGGGGTAGCTGGATTAGTCTGTAACTTTGAAAACAGTGAGTAATCCTGTAGCATCTTAGAGACTAACAAATACATACACACACGTGTGTGTGTGTGTGTGTGTGTGTGTGTGTGTGATGCTCATCTGAGGAAGTGGGTTTTGTCCACGAAAGCTCATGATATTCTCTATATATGTTTGTTAATCTCTAAGGTGCTACAGACTACTTGTTGTTACTACAGAATTGTGACAACTTAACTTGCATCATCCTGCAGTTATTAAATTACATGTGTTTGCGTGCACACTTGGCTGCTTATATTGGCGGTGCACACCTTCACCAGGAGTACTTGTGTCAACTGTATTGGCAGTGTGGAGCACTGTGGGACACTTCCTGGACACCAGTAATTGTTGATAAACAAAACAATGAATAGTCCTGCAGCACCTTAGAGGCTAACAAAAATGTAGATGGTATCATGGGCTTTCGTGGGCATAACCCACTTCATCTGAAACTTCTAAGGTGCTGCAGGACCATTTGTTGTTTTTTCAGTTACAGATTAACATGGCTGCTCCTCTGCAACTTAATAACAGTTGATGTAAGCAGTGCAGTGTATAGAGACACTGCAGGCCTACTTATATTGAAAGTGACTCTGTGCTACTGGGGGAGGCGTTAAGTCATTGTAGAGAGGCGCTTACATAGTTGGGGGCCAAATTTAGTGAAGACACTTCCACAGCTAGGTTGATGTAAGATTGCAGTGTAGACCAGGCCTAAGTTTTTCACAGACATGAAGAAAGCTCTGTGTAAGCCTGAAAACTCGTGTCTCACCAACAGAAAAGCATCCAATAAAAGATATTACTTCACCCACTTTGTTGCTATAATATCCAAGTACCAACACAGCTACACTTCTGCATACCTGTTCCCAGAACTAATTTCAGCACTTCTGGGTTTATAAGATGAGGATTTGCTTTTCCCTTTGAGAACCCTGCCAAGGTAGCTGTCTGCATTTATTTATATATTTTCCTGCTGTTGGCCTGTCAAGACCAGGGGTGGGCAATAATTTTTGCTAGGGGGCTACTCCAAATATTTGGTAAGTGGTCAAGGGTCGCACTCTTCCATTGTATTAATGGAGGAGGTGTGGGGTCTGGGATGGAGGTTGGGTGCAAAAGGGGGCTTCGGACAAGAGATTAAGGTGTGGGAACTGGGAGGGAGTTTGAGTGAAGGAGGAAGTTATGACCTGGTGCAGGAGACTGAGGTGCAGGAGGGGGTGCAGGGTCCGAGATGGGGTATGGATGCAGGAAATTATTCTGACCTAGAGGAGGAGTGTAGAAGGGGGTGCAGGGTCTGGGAGGGGATTGTGACCTGGAGGAGCACTGTAAGATTGGATGCAGGGTCTGAGACAGAATTGTGACTTGTAGCAGGAGTGCAGGAGGGGGTGCAGTGAGTTTGGTTGACCAGGGCATTGGGGTGCAAGGTCTCGGAGTGGGTTGTGACCTGGAGGAGAGGTGTAGGAGAGGGTGCAGTGTCTGGGAGTAACCTGGAGGAGTGGTATCGGAGGGGGTGCAGGGTTTGGGAGAGGGAGTGGGGGTGCAGAGGGTTTGGGTTATGTGGGATAGTGGTACATGAGGGGAGCAGAAGGTTGGGGGAAGGAGGTGTGCCAGAGGCAGGCCACATCGCAGCAATTCCATAAAAAAGGATTTCTGATATTTAGCTTTCTTTGCTTAAGCCCTTTGTCGCAGAGATGATTTAGTTGAGATTGGCTTCTGGAGTTCTGCTTCTAATGGAATCTCCACTTGTAGCTGGCTTCTGCTAAAATATATGTTAGACTTCTTAAAGTTTTCATTGATTTATAATAATACTTAGGTATTTCCAATTACTGTAATTATCTTAAGAAACAGGATTGGATTCTTAACAGAACAAAATTGAAGAATAGGTAGTGAGGTGATCTCCCTTTGCTGATTTCTCTTCTGATTACTATTTGGTTTTTTCCCACTGTGAGAGTTTGCATGTGCTTTGTCAGTGCTAAAGGATATCCTTTGAATTGGACTGTTCAGCTGAAAGGCCAATGTCACTCAATTATTTGGATGTCCCCCCCATCTACTGGTGGGGGGATTTAAAAAATTCAATGTCTATACTGGCACCTCACTTCCTAAATTCCCTCCACTCCACCCTCTCAGATTTAAGAGGTAACGAATTACAAGGTAAGTAAATTACCATTCTGGGAGGAGGAGGAGGCGGCCACTGGTGGATTTTTGTCTCAAAAATGCACAGAACTTTTTATCCAATGTTTGTTGGCCGTGACAAGTTGTGCTGTGAGTCGAATGACTCTCTACCTTTGCCCTATGACTTCTTACTAAATAGGTTCTCAATGAAAAAATTTTCAGTGACACATAGCTTGGCATTAAGAACATTGTATTTGATGGGAATAGGCCCCCAAGTGATCTTTTTCTTTGAAAATCACCACCATACTACTTTTATGCCATTGTCTTTTTTCCTTATGTGTCTCAGCAGGTCCCCTGTTTTAGGCTCAGGTGCTGACTATTGGAAATTTTAGGTGCATCTTGTTAGTTACAAATTGCTAACTAATGGTACTGAAATTTTTAGTTTTAATACTGTTTTCTTTTCTGGCTTGTTTCTAGGATGCTACAGTTATCCCCCACCTCATGGCACTGCTTAGTAGGTCTCGATATACACAAGAATACATATGTCAGATCTTCTCACATTGCTGCAAAGTAAGGAAAGATTAAATATCCTCAACATGGGCTCCTGTGTTTCTGCCATTTAGAAGCTGTATAAGATAATATTGACTTCTGTGGCTGGAATAATAGGACAATAAAGACTGAATCTCGCTCCCCCTCTGCATTTGCTCATAGTGTTGTTTCTGGGATTATAAGAAGATACAACTCTTAGAGCAAAGTATATAACTAATAAGTACTTTGGGATCATTTACAAATAGTACCCATGATACTTTGTATTTTGGGAGATTATAGGCCAATGAAAAGTGTTCTTGTATTAAAATTGTACTTTTCCTCATTAGTTCACATACAGTGAGTATGATTATGTACTCATGGAACTGCATTTTTTATTTAAACTTAAAACTGAAAACTAAAGTAATATTAATGATCAATTCAAATTTCAGCTCTTTAAAGAGGCTTTCGTTTAGTGGAAGTATCAGTTATGTAGAGGAAAATTGTAGAGGATGAATTCTGCCATGCCTTCCCTGACAAAATGAACAACTTGCTCTGTTTTGTAACAGTTGCCTGCTTTTCTGTATCAGAAATATTTAATTAAGAAACCAAACCCCATTTACTAATAAAGAAAAAAGCAAAAAAGTCTTCTGTAACAGTATACTATTTACACTAAATTGAAAAAATTGGGACAATTAGTTTACCATGAATATTTTGAAAACTTCATATTTTTACAGCAAAAACGTGTAAATCTTGAAACATTTCATGTGAAATTATAGAAATCAGGAGCATGTAGGGCACTGAATACATTAGTGTTAATGACTGAAAATACAGATGAAAAATGCTAAATGAAATAGTTGACCTCAAATAAATCCCAGCATCATAACAAGAAAACACTACTGTTTTAGAATAGCTAAGAGGATCAAATCACAAAGAGAAAGAGATCCAAATCTCTGATATTTTTTTTTAAAGGTCTTTTGAAGCTGTTTCTTAAATTAGTTAAGAACTTGATCTGTGTTTTTTCCAGATAAACAGAATCTTTCCTGGGAAACTTGAAAATACCTTTTTCCTTTTAGCTGCTTTATTCCATGGATACACAATCTAGCAACCAAGACACCTTGTCTACTGTTGTGCTTTCAGAGCATAATACCAGGGAGCTGATATGTTAAAGTCTAACATATTTGCAAGGGTTATAGGAAAGATATCAAATACCCATGAAAGTTTCAGTATGCCTGTAGCAATGGATAGTTCTGAGCTTATTTAATGAAGGCTACTATCTTCCCTTGAACAGATTGTGTGCTGGAGAGAATCTTTCTCATTGATTTCTCTGGGGAAAACACGTCACTATGAATACTGGTTTTAGGTAAGCTTCAACATGTATTTTAAAGGGTTATTTGTGCTTCAATGTATTTTTTTTCTTTTGTTTACTTTCTAGGCAGGTGGTTTAGAATTTTTGAAGATAACTGATGCCCCACTCCCCTTATGAACCAGTGTCCCTGTGAATGGTTCCCCATTGCCTCCCTCTTCCTGGGTAGAAGGTCAGCTCAGGTTGCAGGAGGCTTTTGAGCCTATTAACTTTTTTCTTTCCAGCCTTAAATTTCATTGACAACGGTTGACATTTTCCTTAGATAGAAAAATCTTTACTCAGTGTTGTTAGTAGGGCTTCATACTTCCTGTTGTTTGCAGCACATCCTTTACTATTTTCACTGAGTTTTGAGCTTAAAAAAAACCGGTGGTAATGACTGACAGAATGACAACTCTGAAAAAAATTTGGATGGATGTGAAGGGGAATGCTGGTTCTCAGGGGCAGGTGGGAGGCTTGTTCTTTACATACAAATCTTAGATACTATCTGCCTATAAAGTAAACAAAATCAAGTTAATTGAAAACTAAACTACAATAATGCACAAAGCATTGTAAAATGCATGTTGAAACTTACCTTGAAAGGGCATACGGGGCTAAGATTCTCTCTGTCACAGTTGATTTGTTTTCAGGGAAGATGGCATAAGTGAAGAAGCTTTATTACTAATTTAGTTGTCAGAGTGAGCTTTTTATTTTAAAAAAAGCTAATTCTTTTTGGTGCCTTATTGTATGATACCAAACTTTAGAAAATTAGCAATGGAAATGTCATTTGACTATAGTTGCTATTACTGTTTAACACCTTGATCAGCTATGCAGAATAAATGAAATTCACCCTCAGCAGTGGTACAGCACAAGGCTTCTGACTTGGGTAAATCCCTGTTAAGCCTTGTTCAAAGGATGTAAGTGAGCCGTAGCTAGTTTGTAGACCTTGTGCTGAACCGCTACGGTAGTCTGTTGCATCCAAAGTTATTTTTGATATTTGTCATCATAAATTATTTGTTACATGGTTCTTTTGAGTATCATGTGTAATAAGCTATGCTTTGAACTATAAGTAATGAATGAAAGTTAATCAAGCTGTGATTTCTGTTCCCTAAATGTTACGTCCAAGGAAGATTTAAAATTGAAATACCATGACTCTTTGGAGGAGAGGCACAATATCATTATTTAGGTCCTAGAACTTGTTCATTATATTTAAAAACTAACAAAAAGAATTACCCCTCATTACTGACTCAGTGTCTGAGATATCTGAAATTAAAAATGAGTTAATACTGTATAACCAAGTCTTCACGTGTCTAGGTTCAAAACAACTTATTGTTGAATAAGCCTGTTTGAGTTCTAAAATGTGGTCTATTAATACATAGTCTGATTTTCAAAGATTTGTGTGCATATATTAAGCGTACCTCTTTGGTGCAAGGAAACACTGCATTTCCCCAAAATATTTTTTTCATTCATGTCTAGTTGTGCAGCTAACTAGCCACGAATACACGCATTTGCGTATTCAAGGTGGTATTTACCTGCAACAGATTAGATGCTTCTCTTTGAAAATCTGGCACATGGGAACTAGATAAGTGACACATTGATCAGGTTACAAAAACAAGTTAAGTCAAAGCAATTCTTTACTTCAGTTTCACTCATTTCTCCCTCCCATTTTTTAATATCTCTTCTTTAGCTTCGACACTGGCATAGCTGCGGCTTTAAATCATCGCCTCAGCCACTTCTCTGTGCCAATGTAAGTGTTTTTCTACCAAAGGTATTTTAATTGCATTTTTTAATAGAAGTTGTCAGGGTAGCAGCTGAAGTGTCTTAAAAGAATCAGAAATATTATCTCTAAATGTAATTTTCCTGTTTTTTCTGGAAAGAGATGATTATAAATGAGGTACTAAAAATATTTTTTGTAATTCCTTTAAATCCGTTTTTAATGACTCCTCACAAACTTGAAAATGAAACATCTCTACCACAGTCATAGTCACAGGTGTTTGTAGATTGCTCACGTGTGCCAAGTTGGTTTAAGAGAATACTGAAATTTTCATTCTGGCAGGAGGACCATTAGCATTTAGGTGGCAAATCGTCAAGAAAATCCAGCAATGTTTTGCAGGTCAAGTTTCTTTCCCATCTTTGTCTCTTTTAAACCAATGGGATAGTTACAGAAGCTGTGCATGTGGTAGATATTGCACCAGTGTGGGAGCTCCAGAGCGGACACTGAGGATACTTTTATTCTAAGGCTGTGGTGTCCGTCCAATTCTGAAGCAGTAGCTGCTTTAGTGGCTACTGCTATAACAAACTAGCTACACTCAACCGGCCAAAGATCCACATTGTTCAAGCCAACTAGCTACACTCAACCAGCCAAATAGCCACGTGTGGCCAGTGTGTCAGACGCCACAGTTCTAGGGTGTAGGGTACTGAAGTTTATTGATAGGGATTATGTAGTTTGTGATGATGTGCTGTCACCAATGGTGACAATGTTTAGAAATTTAACTCTAACAATCTGACTTACACATTTGCAAAGGGAATACCAGTCCCTTGATTCCTCACTCATTCTATCAGTATAGAAAATGATCAGTTTGGTGTGCAATGGGCCATAGAGTTGTTCCACAGGAATGGGTCTGTGGAGCTATTGAAAGGGGCAGCGAGCCTGTGTGATGACTGGGGGTCCTGCCCTTCCTTCCCCATGCTCATGCTAAGCAGAGCCCACTATAGCCTTGAGGGCACAGCAGCCCCGTCAATCAGCTTATGGGGGGGATTAGATAAACCAGGGATGGGGAACAAAGGTATCCACTTGAGAAGGAGAGCAGGAAGGAGTCTGTCAGGATTGTGCCTTTGTTCCTCCAGACGTCCTCAGTTTTGATGAGGCCCATCATCTCCATCTGACATCTCTATTTTGAAGTTGCCAGGCAGTTCTGAAGGTTGGGGGCACTCCTGCTCTCAAAGGTGGGTTGTCATGGGAAGAGGCAGTGGGAGGAAGGGCTCACTTATCACCTAGGATTCGTTGAAACTTCTGATGTTAGGAAGTCCCCTCAGGGTTCCATTTCTCCTCTGCCTCTGTAAGGCCTGGTCAGACCACAGAGATTGTAAGACTTGTGTCTTATAGATAAGATAAGGGTCAGCGTTTGGACTTCTTTCATACTGAGTTTTTCAAAGCTGAACAATGTTTTAACAACCCCAGTCTCTTATTTTACTAGCTCTTTAAGTATTTAAATATACGTTTGGTTAGCTGTCTTTACTGTTGATATACTTGACATTTTTAAAAACAGATTTCATGTGTACGAATGAGACCTAGTCTCACAACACTGTCAGCAGCTGAGGCACATTCCAATATATGGGAATAGTTTTAGAATTGGTTGTTTGCTATCTTTTCTGGAGTCATTATTGCTGAAAATGCGTGGGATTAGCCATGTAAGAGGTCTTATAGATTGAGATTCTTATGCAATATTGCAAAGATTGAAACTATATGTTGCCAGTAGCACTAGATGAGAAATGAAAGATAAGATCCCTGTTATCAATTATTGTAAAACTCTTCCTTCATCAATAAAAATGAAATAACTTCACTTGTTCTACTCCTTATCTCTCTAGTTTTGGTATTTTCTTCCGAGAATGAAATTGAATATCAATAAATAGGTCAAGCTCCATGGATGTAACAGAAGATTAGCTTCAGCCAGTAAAGAAACTAGCGCATTTCAAATTTACAAAGCAAAGAATGGCAGGAAAACCTACATTTTAGTACCTACTGAAGTTGCAGTTAACAGAAAGCCTCTTCCATATTCTTTTTTTAAAAGAATATTCTTTTTTTTCCCTTAATAGGGTCCAGATCATCAGACAATATTGTTTAACCATGGAGCAGTTCAGAATATTGCTCACCTATTAAGTTCCACGTCCTACAAAGTAAGGCATTAAAAATGAGATTTTGATTTCACATCTGCTGTAAAAACAATCTGTATTTATATATGTGCGCACGCACACATGCATAATACACATTTCTCAGATCTGTTGTTTTTGTATGTTATATAGAGATGTAGAGAAACCTGCCACAACATATCTGTATGCTGTATAAAGTTAAAATACTAGTAATTGAAGAGCTTGGTTGAAAGGCAAGCAGCCATTCAGCCAAACAAAAGAAAATGAGCAAATGAAGATATCTTAAAAGAAAGAGCTGGTGAAAAGGGAAGCCGAGATGAGCTGACCTAAATAGAAATAAGTCAAGTATGTTTTGAAAACTTGATAATGTGGTTGAAGAGGCTCTTGTGTGGTTTTTATTCCTCCAAATCCTTTGGAATCTGGACTCCACCATATTTTTTTTTGTTGTTTTTGAAATCCATTATGGATGGGTCCAAGTACCAATGAAGAAAGCTGACTTGATTGCACAGTGTTTTCTTGAAGTGGTATTTATGGGATGACATCATGTTGTATGACTTGGAATTTGATTGCAGTGGTGGGATTCCTACCTCTGATGACTATTTGCTGGCAAACTGAAACTAAATTTTCAAAGTCTGATTCAATGAGAGAGGTTGAGCAAAATTCCACTTTTACTCAAAACTGCAAGTATGAGTGCACAAGCTGATGCATATGTGTCCTTTGTAAGACTGAGAATTTGGTGCCTTAGTTTAAAGTATGTCTGTATATGCCTATGGAAAACAGGATTGTGGATTCAAGTCAGTGCTGTGATTTTGCAGTGGCTAAGCAAATAGGAAAGGTTTTTAGGCACATAGCATCTTACAGAAATTATTAAGCTTGAACAGTGTCACTCTATATAAACTTTCAGAATGAAATCTTTGAAAGTAAATAGTTACCTCATTGCTTTTTTCAGTTACTACATTTAAATATAACTTATGCTATATTTGTTATCTCTTGGGGATGGTACTGTATCTGTATGTTTATAGATCCATAAGTATAAAGGCCGTAAGAGATGTTCATAATCATCCAATTTGATCTCCTGTATAAATGTGGGTCATACAGTTTCTCCCAGTGACTTCCTGCATGTAACACAATAAGGCTGTCCTAGCCTTTTAGAGAGACCCAGTTTTGATTTAAAGAGTCCAAGTTAATAGAGACTTTATCACATCTCTTGGTAGTCTGTTCCAATCATTATTTACCTAAGTGTTAATTTTTAAACATCTTATTTCCAGTCTTAACAATGATGACTTAAGTTTCCAGCCACTGGATCTTTTTATGTCTTTACTTTTAGCAGCCAGAGACCTCTGTCTGGTATCATTTTCTTGTATAGACAGTTATGGACCATAGTCAAGTAGCCTCTTAATCTTCAGTAAGCGAAGTAGTTGAGCTACTTCTGTTTTTGATTGTGAGAGAGGCTTTTCACGCCATGAATCCTTCTTTAGTTTTACTCTGAGTCCTTTACAGTTTCTCAACATCCTTTCTGAAGTGTGGACACCAGAACTGGAAAAAGGATTCCAGTGATGGTCTCAGCAGTACTATATACTTCAGGTAATATCACCTCCCTCCTTATAGTCAATATTCTCTCCTAATTATTCATACTAGAATCTCATCAGCCCTTTTGCCCATAGCAGTGAGCTCACATTCAGTAGGTAGTCAGCAACATTCCCTGGGTACTTTTCATTGTCACTGGGGCTTCCATTTCTTTGTAATAGTAATGGGGGATTTAATGATTAGGTAATAGTCATTAGAGAGAGAGATAATGGGGCTTGTGATGACAGAAAGAACCACACGGTGAATTCCCTGCTGGGGGCGAAAATTGCAGATCTCTCAACATTTAGAGAGGCGTACATATAGTGCTGGTAAGGAACCAGTGGTCATAGAATATATAGGTACCAGTGATATAGGGAAAGTGGAGAGGTCCTGGAGGCCCAGTTTAGGCTGCTAGGTAAGAGTTTGAAATCTATGATATTCTCTGAAATGCTTTCCGTTCCCCACACAGGGCCAGATAGACAGGCAGAACTGCAGGATCTAAATGCCTGCATGAGGTGATGTTGTAGGGAGGAAAGATTTAGATTTGTTAGGAACTGAGGAACCTTTTGGAAATGGAGGAGCCTATATAGCTAAGATGGGCTCCACATAAATAGAAGCAGATTGTATCACATTTTTATTTTACATGCCAGCAGTTTCTAAACTAAGGGGTTGGGGAAAAGCTGACAGGTTTGAAAAGAGCATGTTATTCAGACAGACACATGCTTTAGGGGAAAAACAGTCAAATGAAATCAAGTACCAGGAGGGTAGCTGTATAGTCTGTATCCACAAAAACAATGAGGAGTCCTGTGGCACCTTAAAAACTAACAATATTTATATGGGCATAAGCTTTCATGGACAAAAACCCACTGTGTCCGATGCACGGAGTGCAAATTATAGACAGGCATAAATATACTAGCACATGAAAAGAAGGTGAAGGACCTTATCAAGTGGAGGACCAGTGCTTCCAAGGCTAGTTCATTCAGGCTGGAGGTGACTCACTGCCAGCACTTGATGAGGAGGGGTGAATCCCAAAGGGGGAAAATTGCTTTTTTAGTGAGCCAGCCATTCCCAGTCCCTGTTCAAATCCAGATTAATAGTGTAAAGTTTGCAAATGAATTTCAGCGCTGCAGTTTCTCTTTGAAGGTTTTGTTGTTGTTGTTGGATGGCCACTTCTAAATCTCTTAGGGTATGTCTACACTAACAGCCGTTAGTTCGAATTAACTTTCATAGGCGCTACACATGCAAACCGCTAGTTTGAACTTAATTCGAACTAGCGGAGCGCTTAATTTGAACTAGGTAAACCTCATTCTACGAGGACTAACGCCTAGTTCGAATTAAGTAGTTCGAATTAAGGGCTGTGTAGCCACTTAATTCAAACTAGTTGGAGGCTAGCCCTTCCCAGCTTGCCCTGGTGGCCACTCTGGGCCAAGCCAGGGAAACTCTTCTGCCCCCCTCCCGGAGCCCTTAAAGGGGCACGGTCTGGCTACACTGCTCGTGCCAGCTGCAAGCCTGCCAGCACCCAGCCAGCAGACCCTGCACCTGGCACGGCATGAGCCAGCCACCCGCTGCCACCCAGCCCTCCGCCTCTTCCCAGGAGCAGGCTGGCGGCTCCCAGGAGCCTGCCCGGGGCCGCAAGAGGCGGGCACCCTCCTGGTCTAGTGTGGAGATTGTGGACTTCATCGAGGTTTGGGGGGAAGCCTCCAATGTCCACGATCTCTGCACTAGCCACAGGAACGCGGCCGTCTACAGCCACATGGCTGCCAGCCTGGCCACCAGAGGCCACATGCGGACCCGGGAGCAGGTCCGCTGCAAAATTAAGGACCTGCGGCAGTCCTACTCCAGGGCCTCCCAGCCAGGGGCCGACCTGGAGGCATGCCCTCATTATGAGGCCCTGGACCGCATCCTGGGGGCTCTCACAGTCCATGCCCCCCGGGTGGTGATCGACCCTGGGGCAGAGGGACCCGTCCCTGACACTGAGGAGGAGGAGGACGACGCCAAGAGCCAGGAGCCTGCAGGGAGCCTGCCCAGGACCCAGGACCCCCGAGGCATCCCACAGAGCACATCGGCTGTGTCGTCAGAGGCCGAGGGGGGCTCCACATGTGAGTGCCATCATGCTCCCCTTATGTGTACGGGGAGGTGGAGGGAGAGGGAGCCCAGGGACCGTGCACCTGGGCCTTGCCCACCATGGAGCAGCAGCTGGGTGTCATGCAGGGGCCCTGGCCTGTTCCCCACACGCCGACCTCGCCTTGCAGAGGGGGGCTGGGGGGCTGTGTCCCCAGGGAGAACTGACCACTGCTCTTGTTTCACCACAGCCGCAGCACCTGGGACTGCAGGGCGCACCACCCCGCCTGCAACAGCCACCCGCACCCGGGCCAGCAGGCGCACCTGCAACCTGGAGGACTACCACCGGCGGCACCTGCGGCTACTGGAGCACCAACTCCGCACCCAGGATCACTGGGTCCGGGAGGACCTGTGGCTGCGGCAGCGGAGCTTGGAGGCGCTGGAGGAGCAGGGCCGTGCCCTCAGAGGCCACCTCCAGACCCTGGTGGACAGGTTCCTGCCTCCTGCTGCTCCGGCCCCTGCGGCCGCCCCAGCTCTCGCTCCTCCTCCCACCCCTGCTCCCCTTCCCGCTTCCTCCACACCCCCCGTCCCTCCTGCCCCACCCTCCACACCCACTCCCCCCTGACGCCCCCGCACCCGCAGTGCTGCGAGACGGGAGAGCCAGCAGGACCCCCAACCCTGAGCTTTCCCTTCCCTTCCTCCCCCTTCCAACTCCCTCCTCCCAGGTTTCCCCCTCCCCTCTCCCACCCTCATTTCCCCCTCCCCCCACCCCAGTTATGTACAATAAAAAGAGATTGTTGTTTTCAAAACAGGTGTCTTTATTTAACATTAGGAAGGGGGGTTAGGGAGGGGAAAGGGGAAGGAGGGGAGGATGGAAGAAGGCCCCAATGGGGCATGCAGGGAGAGTTCAGTCCTCCTCCTCCACCAGGAAGGTCTCCCGCAGGGCTTCCCGGATCTGGATGGCCCCCCGCTGGGCCTCCCGGACGGTGGCAGTGTGGGGCTGAGCGTAGTGGCCAGCCATGCGCTCAGCCTCAGCCATCCAGGCTGGCAGGAAAGTCTCCCCCTTCCGCTCACACAAATTGTGCAGCACGCAACATGCTGTCACCACGGGAGGGATATTGTGCTCGGCGAGGTCGAGGTGGGTGAGGAGGCACCTAAATCTGGCTTTGTCGTCCGAAGGCCCCCTCGACCACAATGCGGGCCCTGGTGAGCCTGGCATTGAAGGCCTGGCGGGAGGGGTTGAGGTGCCCTGTGTACGGCTTCATCATCCAGGGCTGTAGGGAGTAGGCCGCATCCCCCACCAGGCAGACGGGCATGTCCACGTCCCCGACCCTGATGTGGCGGTCGGGGAACAAGGTCCCAGCATGCAGCCTCTGGCACACGGAGGAGTTGCGGAACACCCTGGCATCGTGTGCCTTGCCAGACCAGCCCGCATTAATGTCCGTGAACTGTCCCCGCTGGTCAGACACGGCCTGCAGGAGGACGGAGAAGTACCCCTTGTGGTTGATGTACTGGGAGGCCTGGTGTTCCGGGGCACGGATGGGGATGCGCGTCCTGTCGATGGCTCCCCCGCAGTTGGGGAAGCCGAGGGCGCCAAACCCCTGGATGATGGCGTCCGGATTGGTGAGGCGGACCACCCTGCGGAGCAGCACCCGGTTGATGGCCTTGACCACCTGCAGAGAGAGACAGCAAACTGCGAATCACTGGGGCGCCCGGGTGGCTGGGAGTGTTCGTTCCCTGGCACTGCCCCGCGCCCCACTCCCAGAAGCAACCCCCGCTGCAATCCTGGCCGCCACCGGCGACCTGTAGTACGGCCAGGACAGACCGAACCCTCCCATGCGGGGCACTGTCGCCTCCTCCCCCGCCCCCATTTTCCCTGGGGCAGCCCATTCCCTCCTTGCAGCCCCCTTCCTCCCTGGCCCAGTGGCCAGTGAGTGCCGTACCTGCATGAGTACTGCTCCAACGGTGGATCTCCCCACGCCGAACTGGTTCCCGACGGATCGGTGGCTGTCCGGCGTGGAGAGCTTCCACAGGGCAGTGGCCACACGCTTCTGGAGGGGGATGGCGGGCCTCATGCAAGTGTCCCGTCGCCGCAGAGCAGGGGCGAGCCACTCGCAGAGCTCCAGGAAGGTGTCCCTCTTCATCCTGAAGTTCTGCGTCCACTGTCTGCCTCCCCAGCGCTCCAGGACGATGCGGTCCCACCAGTCGCTGCTGGTGTCCAGACGCCAGATGCGGCGGGGCACGCTGGCATCCAGGCGCTGCTGCGGCTCCTCCATGGCCCCCAGGGAGGCCAGGTGGAGAGGCAGGGGGCTGACGTGCACCAGGTGGTGCCAGGCAGCCTCCAGCCATTGCTGGCAGGCTTGCAGCAGCAAGTCCAAAAACTGGAGCAGAATGCCCAGGGCGAGCTCTGGCTCCATGGTGCCAACTGCGGCAGCGTCCCCAATGGGAACCACCGACACAGGCAGGTGCAGAGGAAAACGCTTTGCTGTCCCTCGGCGAGGTAGGCAAGCAAGCGGAGAAGCTGAGAACCGGCTGTCCAGGGGGGTCCCTTTAAGCACGAGCCTCAGACAGCAGCCACACACAGCAACTACTGACCTGATGCCCTACCGGAACCGGTTTCAGCTGCCCTTAAATGCGACCCAGTGTCCAATCAGTTTTTGGGTCTAGATGCGTTAGTTCGAATTAGCTTTGTAGTGTAGACATACCCCCACTGATTGTCCAAGGAGATTAAGGTGTTCTACTGGTTTTTGTATATTACCATTCTTGATGTCTTATGTGTGTCCATTTATTCTTTTGCATTGAGACTGTCTGGTTTGGCCAATGTACATGGCAGAGAGGCATTGCTGGAACATGAAGGTGTTTATCCCGTTAGTAGATGTGCAGGTGAAAGAGCCCCTAGTGGTGTGGCTCATATAGTTAGGTCCTGTGATGGTGTCACTTGAGTAGATGTGTGGGCAGAGTTGGCAGCTGTGTTTGTTGCAGGGATTGGTTCCTGGGTTAGGGTTTCTGTTATGTGATGTGTAGCTGCTGGTGAGTATTTGCTTCAGTTGGGGGGGGTGGGGGAGAGGCTGTCTGTAAGGGAGGACTGGTCTACATGCCTCCCAAGGTCTGTGAGTTACTCAAATGAAAGTGTCCCATTCATTTACGTCACATAATGGCAGATAGCTGAAAAAGTGATAAATTTTAAAAGTTCTTGTATCCAAATGTTAGAAGTCTACATATTGAGATGGGTGAATGTGATTATTAAATGAAGATATTGATATAATAGGCATCACAGAAATTTGATGGAGTCAATGGGACATGGCAATACCAGGTGCAATATATATATATAGGAATGAGAGAATAGGTCTTGGTGATGAGCGAGTGGTATATGTGAAAGAGAGCAGGGAATCAAATGTAGTAAAAATCTTAGAATCAGCAAATCAATACAATAGAATCTCTCTGAATAGAAATTCCATGCTTGAATAATAAGATTATAACACTAGGGATATACTACTGATCACCTGACCGGGATGGTGTTGGTGACTATGAAATGCTCAGGGCAATTAGAGAGGCTATTAAAAAAAAAAAAAGAAGGGGGAGGGATTTCAACTATCCCCTGTGACAAAGTCCCTTGGTAGCTCCCTGGGGGGTTCTGCGCTTCTTGGCAGTTACTTGAGTGCCTCAGAGACTCATGGAGCCCCCTTTGTTGCCCTGGGATTTCCCTAGAGGCAAGGGTCCCCGCTTACTGAGTCAGTCTCCTCACAGGCCAGTCCTTGGGGTTCAGCATTTCCTTGCTCTGCTCTGCTTTCCAGCTCTCTTCTGTGCACCTTCCAAAAACTCCTTCCCTGCTGCCTGGGAGGAATCTTTTTATAGAAACCCTGGAGGCCTTAATTCGCAGCAGGTGCTTAATTCACCCCCGCTGCAAGCTGCCTCCTAATTAGGCCTCTATTTTCTACCCTGGCTGCTGACCTGTGTTCAGGTGAGGCTAATTTGGAAACAAGAAAGCATTAACCCACCTCCCAATATGGCTGCCTTCTGTAAGAGTTTTGCAGTTTGCAGGCTATGGTCTGTGTCACCCCATATAACTGGGTACATGACACCTCTGGATGGGATGTGCAGAGAAAGCTTCTTGACAACTTAAATGACTGCATCTTGGAGCAACTAGTCCTGGAATCCACAAAGGGAGAGGCAATTCTTGATTTAGTCGTAAATGGAGTACAGAGTCTGGTCCAAGAGGTGACTATAACTGAATTACTTGGTAATAGTGAGACCATAATGTAATTAAATTTACCGGCCCTGTAGGTTATAAAATAAAGATGTGAAAGATCAACAGGTTAACCAGTAAGCATCACCTTTAATCATGGTTACACACAGGCTCCCAGCTCCCTAGGAGCTGCCTACATCAGTATCGTCAGCTATCCTGCGCTTCCTGGCTCTTCACTCAGATAGCTTTAAGGCTGCTAGCTTCTCAGGTACCTAGGGCATGGCTAGACTGAAAGTCAGTAAAGCATTGGGCCTAGAAAGGCCATCTGTACCAGAAAGGCTCTTCTTCCTTCCTTGGTCCTGAAGAAGCCCATCAGTACCAGAAAGACTCTTTCTCCTTCTTTGACACGGAAGAAGCATCCACGACCTTCAGTATTGTTACCACCCTTGGCTACGATCACCTCGGTGCAGACTATAGGCTTGGTATTGATAAAACTCTTGGTTCCACGTGAGTTTTGTTTCCCCTGGAACCTGGCCATGGTCCTGGGACAAGAAGTCTGGGTGAAGTGGTGATGGGTGAGGGGCCCCACTTGCAGGAGGCTCAGGAGAGTGCTGAACCAGTGCTGGTGAAGCTATGCTGGTGTGATTAGTATCACCTCTGCGGAGTCCTGCCAGATCTTCTGGAGGACCTTGTGGATCAACGGGAATGGGAGGAACACATACATGAGACCGCCCATCCAGGGAAGCAGGAAGCCATCTCAGAGGGAGCCTTCCTGCAGACCTATTCTGGAGCAGAAGGGGGGGGCACTTCACGTTGTGTTTTGTTGCAAACAAGTCTACTCTGGGAGAGCTCCAGTCTTGGAAGAGTGTGAGGGTGACTTCAGGATACTGAGACCACTTGCAGATGAGAGCTCTCCACTCAAGCAGCCCGTGATCACATTGGGAACTCCAGGAAGGTGCCGTGCTTCCAGTGAAATTTTGTGGAGGACACAGCAGTTGCAGAATCGAACTACCGGATTGTTGTTGTGTTGGCATGATGGGTGGAGAAATAGAAATGGGTTGGGAAGTGTAAAATGGAAGTAGACCATAGACATGGATGGTTCAAGAAACGACCCATAACATTAAGCAGTCTGAGAACCAGTTGGACCAGCATTATAATGTCTTTTGAAAACCTATCTGTCCAACTCTCTGAATGAAATCAAGCCTACATTTTATGGGAATTAGGCTCTTTAATCTGAAACAAGGCTGCTTTTACCTCTCAGTGGTGGCATACTCTGTTCCAGGAGTGATAATCTTCCCTTTTTTTTGCGACTTGAACGTGTAATATTTCTAGTTAATACGTGTTCCGTTCCCAGCAGGCAAGAGGACAGTTGTATTCATTTCATGACTAATGTATTTAATTTGTGCAGAATGATTACCCTAGTACACAGGCTAACACATACTAGTGTCATTTTTCTCTTCCATCATGTTGCTTCTGCTTGTACATACTTGAATCGTAAGTAATCTCTCTCATTGCTGTTTACATTCAACCACCTGAAGGTGGTTATGCTTCTTCTTGGTTAGAAGATGTGTAGACAAACTATACAAACATAGGTCTTTATCCAAAGAGGTGCAGAACACCTGGGTGCATGGCATCTTTCAGAACCAGGCCTTTAAGATCATGTAATAGTTCCTCTCTCTCATCAATCTCTTTAGCATTTTAATCTTCTCACATTTCTTTGAAATGCCTCATATGTGTCTGTGTAGCACTTTTGAAAGATGTTCAGAGCTGAACACAGTATTCCAGATGTAGCCTCAGCACAAAGATATGGGAGAGGGTCTGTCCTTTGTTTTATGGTGCGAACTCTACATAAGCAAATAACCCAGTTATATTACATTGTAAACTCGTATCTAATTTTTTTTCCATCATCACCTCTAATCTCATGGCTTCACTACTTCATTATAATTATCCTTTCCATTGTAGTTTTTCAGCCTGAAATCATCCCATTTAGCATTCTTGTAGCCAAGACAGTTTCAAGAAATTTGAACAGTAGCATTTAAGGACTCACTTTGCATAGGCATATGAAGTGTTATAAAATATAAGAACTGTGCCAAAGAGGTCCCTGTCTGAAGATCTTAGGCCAGGTCTACACTAAAGGAGAAGGTCGAATCAAGATACGCAACTCCAGCTACAATAATTATGTAGCTGGAGTCTATGTACCTTGATTCGAGTTTCCCTGCTGTCCTTACAGTGGGAGGCTAACAGCAGCAAATACATCCCTTACTCCTCACAGGAGCAGAAGCACCAACCGCTGAGGGAGGTGCCCTCTGAGCTTGATTTAGCAGGTCTTAGTAGACCCACTAAATTGAACTTCAGAAGATCAATTGCGGCACTGTTGATCTGCTGAGCGAAGACTTGGCCATGTCTAAGCAGAATTGCTCCAGTGCTGCACAGTACAAACACAGAAACAAGAGGCTGGCGTGCAGTGGAATACTTCACAAAATAAATGCACTTGTAAAGTACATCACACCACTTATTCTCTAAATGTTTGAAAATAGTTTGCTTTCAAAGCTTGTTTCCATTATTTTACTAGGCAAAGCAGTTAGAATGAAATTATTCAAAATGTATCCTTTTTTGCAACAGAGAGACCTGGTCATTTTATGTCTTTGTAAAACTCCTAACTTGATTGTGCATGCTTATCTGCCTTTTCAGATCATGTAGTATATTTTTGCTTCATTAAAGCTGGAGGCATTTTGTATTTTCTCATTTTAATTTCTATAGACAGCATTTGAAATACAATTTTATTAGTTTTTTAATTTTTTTCCAAGGATTGATACAGCAATTTGTATAAAAGATACCTTATATAAAATGAAGCATTGATAATTTTAAAGGACATGAGTAATGTAACCCACTATGCCTTGAAGCTTCTTCGAGGGTATCTTTACATTGCATTTGGGAGGTGAAATTGCAGCTCACATAGGTGTTGAGCTAACTCCCTAATGACAATAGTGTAGCTGTGACTATATGGGTGGTGGCATGGGCTAACTGCCCAAGTACAGGCCCTTCTGTGACCTTGAAAACATACTTTGATGACTAGCCCATACCACTGCGACTTTGTTGTTAGTGAATTAGCTCAGTCCAAGCTAGCTCAGGTATGCCTATCCATGCTGAAGTCTCACTTCTGGTTGCCATATACAGACTCTGTATATTATGGGAGCATTAGACCCTTAAGACCTTGTTGAAAAACCTGATAAAATAGCATGACTAAGCAATACTCTTCATGGATTATTGAGGAAACCAAAAAAAACAAGAGGGAAAGGAACCAAATTTCAGTTTAAACTCTAGTCTCTCCACCAATCTCCAGATTCCTGGAATATTAAATCAGTGAAAACAGGACTCTGTGTTTTATTACCAATTGAGGTTTAATTGCTTTCTTCCAAATTTTAGAAAGTGTTGTAGACCCTTTTTTAAACAAAAGTGAATCGCTTTTCAGCAACAATATTCAGCAACTGTTTTGCTCTCCCCAGTAAACCAGATGTTCAAATCAGCAGTTTTTTTTATTTTTATTTTGTTAATCATGTTTATCATAATAGTGTCTAAGGGCCAGTGAAAAGTGGAAACCCTCTCTTCTGATGCTGTGTAACTGAACCTTTTCACCAAGAGCTGAGCATCTAAATAGACCTGACAGACACAGGATGGGGGACAGAGTAGCAGAGTGAGCAAAAGTGATAGCAGCCAATGTTATGTTATTTCCTTGATTTTTGGTGGGTTTGCTTAGCTGGGGAATCAGCTCAATGGAGAGTAGTGAAGGGAATAACACAAGGGAGAAGAGTATAGGAGAGGCAGGTGTGGAGTGCCGTTGAGGGGAAGAAAGTGCTCCAGCCTTCTTTCTCTGCCCTGGCATAACTGGCTATTTGTGGATGGAGGAAGAAAGTCCAGTCAAAACTGTAGAAAGTTTTCTGAATAGCCAAAGGTCTGTGCTTTATCACTTAACTCACAGTAGGGCTAACTTTTATTTTTTTAAATATATATTTAGCTATATATATAGAGAAATATAAATTATATATTTTATAATTTGTACAGGAACATTTTTATCAGTGTTTTATCATGTCTGGACAAAGCTCATCTCCAAAACTCCCTGAAATAATACTAAGTTTACAGCATTTATCTGAGTTAATGGGTTTTTGCCTTCTGCTCTTTTATTTACATCATCACATATGAGGACTCCTTGCACACTGACTGCTGAGGTTTTTGGAAAACCTTACCCTCACCATGGGGCCATAGGGCTTGATTTTTTTCAAAAGAGCCAAACACGCATGCACTCCATTTGAAGTTAATGAGCACTGTTGATGTTAGGTGTTTGTCTAGTTGGGCCTCCAAACACTGAAACATCACGATTAGTTGATTATTCTGCAAATTTTAGCTCTAATTACTCTGTGATTCAATTCCAATCTGTACAATTGGCTAAAGCTTGCCTAATTCACAGGGTTATTGTAAAGATAAATTAATGTTTTGAGTACAAATGCTACACTCATGAGTGTCAGAGGAAAGCCCATGAAGATACAGCCGGTTCCCGAGTTGCAAATGGTAGACTTACGACCGTTCGCAATTATGACCAAAACTGTAATAAATGGCGAACCCTGAGTTACGAATGTGATCCGCGCTTACGAACGGCGCGGTCTCGTGTAACTTTGTGGGGTCCGACTTACGAACAAACTGAGTTATGACCAATTTCTTGGTCCGTAACCGGTTCTAAGTCATAGAGAGGCTGTATTTATAATTCTATACTTAGTGCAAGATGGTCTGCAGTGAAGGGTGGAGGTCCTCTTCTGAATATTTAGAATAAAAAAAAACCCCTGAATTGTTGCTTACCATCTGTGCTATGCACTGAATGAGGCAAGTCCTTTGAAAAAAAACCATGATCATACAAATAAAAGATGATGATCTGATCTACACTACAGGGGAGGATCGATATAAGTTATGCAAATTCAGCTACGTGAATAGCGTAGCTGAAGACAAAATATTTAGATCTACTTACCATGGTGTCTTCATTGCACTATGGTCACAGGAGAGCGTCACCCTCATCTTCCCTTATGCTTCTTGGAAAGGTGGGGAAGTACTCATCTATGGGAGAGTGTCTTCACCATGCTCAGTAAATTGATACTCATTGCATCAATTGCAGCAGAGCCAATCTTCTGGCAAGTGTAGACATACTCTATGATGATATATACCCACAGAGAGCAAAATTCAGTTTTGTTGGGCAGCCTTGATTTTAGTGTTCTCTGAATTAAGAATAGAACAAAACACTCAACATATGTTAGTATTTTCTGTATAGATTGTATCTTTAACCAGGTACTTGCTTAGTTCACTTAACGCTTGGATCATTTTTATTTTCTTGCAACAAAGTTTTCATGGTGGGTCAGTAAATTATTATGTACTTTGGCTGGGTTTAGTTTTGGGATGTCTGCTTCACATTGACTCTCCAATTTATAAAATAAATATTTTATCTTAGTTTTTTTAATAAAAATGTAGTTCTCGGGGTTACTGAAAAATATTGATTAAATCACTTCTATTTCAGATAAGAGCATGTCTCTTTTATTGCTTATGCATATATTCAACTCTCTACAATCCTGTAGTTATGATTACGTAGCAACAGATAGCGCCCATTAGGTTTCGAGAGTTTCACACACAAGATATTCAGTGGCCAGAACACATTTACAGTAAATTGCCTCTATTTTTAAACAGACCTAGACAGATTTACATAGTACAGTTATACTACTTTTAGTACTAATAATATGAAGTAGTTATTTAAAACCACTAATAACTTTAGAGAAATGTGGAATAACTTACTTAAAAAGGATTAAAAAAAAGGAAGTTTGCTGGTAAATTGAGATTTGGCAATTGATAGCTCAGCTTGAAATCTTCTCAGTGCTTAAAACACAGAAATAGCTTGAGTTTCCTGTGTCAGGGTCTATGCCTGTATAATCACCATTGATGTAGAACATTTTTGTTAATAAAATCATGCTTTATGGGTGTTTCATATATTACAAATTCTACCTGCAGGAGACAACAGAAAGAGTTGTCATCTGTATACACATAAGTAATTCTAGGGCCTTGGTCAGAAACAGTTCCCTCAAGCCAGTTGAGGAAAAACATCGTAGTAGAAGGTTGTAGTGACTTTAGTGTTTCATCTTTTCTGGCATGCTTTGCCAGACAACGTTCTCAGGAACCATGAACCTTTCCTCACAGATATTTTTACCCTGCCCTTTTCCCCTGTAGTAACAGACTTGTTCCTTTTCACTTGGCATTATTAGAGAATTTCGTCAAACAGATGGGTCGCCCAGAAAGTATATCCTGCTCCAGGCTGCTTCCCCAAAATCTCTTACCCCCACCTTTTTCAGGAAGAAAATACAGAGAGTCTTCCTCCTTTATTTGGAAACACAGCTTCTTCGGTAGCTTCTGGATAAGGGGCTCTCTTCCCGTTATATTCTTATTGCCTGGAAAAAAGGAGCGCTTTGCCCAGTCTTGGATATATGAAAGTAGAATAATTATATCCAAAAATTCAGATCCCATATGATGGGTATAAGTCATCAGGATTTGTTTGGGGCTCTCAGTCTTAAAGGCACTTAATTTCATGTTTCATTCAGGCTGTCTAACTATGTGTGCAGTGTAGTTGTAGCTGTGTCGGTCCCAAGATATTAGGGACACAAGATGGGTGAAGTAATATCTTTTAATGGAGCAAAGAATTTAGTCCAGTAAAAGCTATTTACCTTACTGATGTTGTGAAGACCAGGACTTTAACAGGGTTCAAAAAAGAAATAGATAAATTCATGGAGGACAGGTCTATCTATGGTGATTAACCAGGATGGGTAGGAATGGTGTTCCTAGCCTCTGTTTGTCAAAGGCTGGAAATGAGTGACGGGGATGGAACACTCAGTGATTTACTGTTCACTTCCTCTGGGGCATGTGGCGGTGGCCACTGTTGGAAGACACAATACTGGGCTAGATGGACCTTTGGTCTGACCCAGTAGGCAATTATGTTCTTATTCGCGATGTCAGTCTATGCTGCAGTCCCCATTACTTTGTACTTGGTTCTACGCTTTGGTCTTTTAGCAACCCCAAGATTCGGGATTCTTGTCCTTACATCAACATTGTGATATTGTAATGAAAATTTCACAGCTTTGATACAAAAGTCTATTTTGCTTACCTTTACCAAACCCTGGTAATGGAAAACCAAATGATTCCTCTTTGTTTAAAACAAAAAATTAAAAACTATCCCTGTTCATTTGTGGTTTTGCAGGGTTACCTTATTTATGACCTTAGCCAAAAGAACTCTCTTTCCACAAGGGGTGCAGTATAATTCAGACCATGTGTATAAATGTTTTCAGTTCCTTGGGCTCGGGATCAGCTATGAAAAAATCATTCTTATTTAGTCCTTTGAGTTCAGAGGGAGCCATTGTGGGCTCCACGCTGCAATAGCTTATTTATTACAGCCTGAATCCTAGAGGTTTGGAAGTCTGTAGACCTGTGTGAGAAGGGTAAAAATAACTTGATGAGCAAGGGTGCAGTTTCCTTCCTTGTTTCAAGGACAAGACTGTGTGTTTTTTGGGAAATCACACTACCAGCATCTATTTACTCCATGAGTAAGGAGAAACCTGATTCCAGCACCAAATTCAGGAAATGTCCCACTTCTTAAGTAATAGATTTGTCATCAGATTAGACTCTATTTGGGGATTGATTCCCTGTGTCTGTCATCACTCCACTCCTGGACCACTGGTAGGTTTCAGCATACCATGAGGCTATCTGTCTCTGACCTGTGACCCATGCTCCTATTCTTGTCCATGATTTTGACATTCTCTGTCCAGTCCTGGCTCTCTGCCACCCTTCTACATTGTATTTTCAGTGTTCTGTTTGATTCACCCCCAAGTTCAACTCTTCCAAAGGCCTCTGTCTTCTCTTTCTCTGTTCGCTAGCATCCGGTAATCTGATAAGTGACTCGTAAATCTCTCCCAACTTCAGACCCAGTTTCCTCAGTCTACATCTACATTTTGGTCTCATTGTCTCCTGCTTAAATTCAACATTGCCAAAATGGAGTTCTTGATCTTCCCCTCTCCATCCAACCAGTATTTCCTCCCCCAAATTAGGAGGCCAAGGTTGACTAAATAGCAATAATCAGTTTTATTATGCTGTATTCAAAAGATGATCCTATGTCATGTGGTATCTTCATAAATAGAGAAGCAAAAGCAAACATTAAAAGTGACATGCAAATCCGCCCAGTATACACGTGCATGATATCGTGTTTAATGTCATTGTATAATAGCAGTGGCAGTAGTGCAGATAACTGTAAAGATCTATAACCACAGCAGATTAAATAGTTTCAACTGATTTTTACTAGTGTAGTTACATTCAATTTAATTATGCACTGCTCTCAGAAATTCAGAAGGGATTTAGGAGCACAAGTCCTATTACCTTTTAATCAGATTTGTGCTCCTAACTCCCTTGGGTGCTTCTGAAGCTCTCCCTCAGAGTACGCAAGAGCATCTTTGACTCTGTCTTCTGTGCTGTTGGGATCAAGTCTTGCCAAGGTTTGTGCAGGATTGGCAGCTTGCCTCTGCTCCTTTTGTTCCCACCCATCAGTAATCACTTCCCCTGGGTCTCTCAAATGTGCCAAATACAGCATGCAGAGATAATAGCATATATATTGCTGAAGAGTCAAGCAGTGTCCCCAGACACTTCCTCCTGCTTCTCAGCCTCATCTAGATTTCTCCATCAGCTGGTATTTCCAAAAGCCTAGATAGCTTAAAGTAGTGTAACACAATGAGGGTTATTTTGGGTTAATATTTGTGAAACATAAAGAAATGTAAATCCTATGTTTTTGTGCAGGTTCGAATGCAAGCATTGAAATGCTTCTCAGTTCTAGCCTTTGAGAACCCCCAGGTATCAATGACTCTTGTAAATGGTAAGCTGAAAGCTTCAGTGGCTAATATATTGTTCATTTTACAGATTAACTGAATTTGAATTATTTCCTGAATCCTCTTTTTCATTGTTTGCAGTTTTGGTTGATGGAGAATTATTACCACAGATTTTTGTGAAGATGTTACAAAGGGACAAGCCTATTGAAATGCAGCTCACATCAGCCAAATGGTAATCCTCAACAGGAGTTAGAGGGAGAGGGGCTGCATTGTAACTAATGCTTAAAATTGCAACTCATGAATCTTTGTTATAAAATCCTAGGTGATAGACTTGGGGAATTGTTAGTCTGTAGTTTATCTCCTTGCACTTATCAAGATAAACTCCTTTTCTCCTTTAAAGTGTTGCTATTAAATAATAATCAGAATTTATATTATGCTTGTACCCAAAGGTCCCAATTCAGGATTGTGATGGACATTATACAGTTCTAGATAAGCGCTAATCCCTGCTCTGAAGCATTTGTAATCTGAAGTAATATTTACTTCTGAAAGATTCTGGTGTTGCTGGAGATATCTTGGAAATTATTCCGTTGCTATTTAATATTACTGGTTAATTTAAAGATTATCCTCATTTTAGTTTCAGCCTCTTCCACTTTCACTTTTTGACAGAGCAGGCTCTTGCATGCATCAGGGTAGGGTCCTTACAGCTATCTGTTGTAGTGTGTCAAAGTCGCAGAAGCTCACAAATGAAGGAACATCTCTGGAGTGAAAGCCCTTTGGCCTTCTCCAGAAGTTTTTCCCGTTTGATTGTGCCCACCGCTGGCCAAAGTGGTTTTTGTTTTTTCTTTTTTAGGGCCCACAAAGGGGTGATGGGCAGAACAGCACATCCCTTAATTATTCATATGCCAAGTAAGCCTAGTTTTCTGACATCAGTTTTGGTCCATTAACATCTAATTCCATTTGCTTGTTGGTTACTAGACAGAATCCCAGCACAGTCCTTGGATTGTTTTCGTAGACCTTTTTGTAAGGATAGTCAAGGCTTTTTGCCTTCCTTTTGTAGCTTTGCCCATCAACATATATTGTTATAGGTGTCTGTAACATTTTGCAAACTTTTACCCATTTTCCAGTAATTCAGCCAACAATTAGGATGGGCCTGTTAAGCCCCAATTATTACAGCACATCATGTGTCCCAGCAATTCATCTCTTCTTCTGCACTGATCTGCGGGGATATCTGCTGGTCATTCTGCATGCTGAGTCCCAGCTGCCTAGTTCCATGGAACAGTGCAGGGAACATGGACTGGAATCAGTTAGCTTTCTGAGTAAGAAGTTGGAAATCAAAGGAAGCAGCAGGCTGGTCCTGGCATGGCAGGGGAAGTAAGCAAAATCCAGGCACCTGGGCACAGCAAATTCATGGCAAGGGTGCTGAATTCTGTAGTATCTTGGAAAAATGCCAGATTCTAGAGTTGTGGAATTGTGGCCTCAGTGGAGATCTTTCTTGAGATGCTACTGTACTCTCAAAACTAGTTTCAGGTTCTGCATGTGTGTGTTCAAGTTAAGCTCCATAACCACAAGGACTATGAAAAGCTGAGTTTATTAAGTAGAATTCTGTGGCAAAAATTGAATTATTTTGTTGGCGAATGGTGTAGAATGGAGCCTGGCCCAAAGTCATATTTGAAAGTAGTTTAGACGCAGCTTTTTCAGTGAACCCCTCCCCCCCTTTTGTCAAAAAGCCACTCTTCCTCAAAAAATGAGATTTACACGGCTTTTGACAAGGGGGGGGTGTTTCGCCAGAAAAGCCGCGTCTAAACTACTTTCAGTTTCAAAAGCTCTGCTTTTGAAAGTGAGATCAGAAGAAGATATGCATATTCCCGCGGAATTTGCATATCCTCTTTCGACACTTTAGTGTAGTCTATATAACCCTAGGTTTGTATGATCTGTAGGAAGTAATGCACTATCCCCTGCTTGCAGTCTCTGTCCTCCACTATGTTAATCAGCAAGGTTCTGCATCCCATGAGTGGCTCCCCCAATGATCTGTCCTCTCCTACTGGTTTTATTTTTTCTCTTGTTTCTGACTCCATCCTCTTCTTACCTGAGGGCTTTGTGTGGTTGTCAGAACTCTCAACTTGTACTACACTCTGTACAATTCACCCTTAGAGGTAGAAAACTTGTAGCATGTGGTTTGGTTATTCAGAGAATGCTGTGGAATGTGGGCATATTCTGGGGAAAAAAAAAGTTTCTTTAAAATAATGTAATTGACCTCAAGACCTGCTCTACATAAGTAGCTCTTGGTGAGAAATTGACATAATTTCAGGGGAAACCTTCCTTAACTCCCTGGCAGCCTTTCACGGACATCCATGAAGAAAGCAAGAGTTTAAAAAATACTGTCATCTAATAAAGACAGATCAAACACTTTGAAGAGCAATGTCATGGGTGGACTGATTGTTTTTTAAAAGCCTTTCAGCACTCTCCTGCAAACCTGATAGCAATAAATGTTAACTTCTGCTGTTCTCAGGTGATTCCTGTTTCCTCTGCAGGGTTTCCTAAATGTAAACTTAAAGGGCACCTTTTGAATTTTCCAAGGAACAAGTGTACATAAAAATACAGTGTGCCTGTTGTATCAGGAAATTTAAATGTATACAAACAGGTGTCTTGTATATTCTATTTTTATATGTAAAAATGCATTACAATCTACTAAAATTCCTATATTTCAATATGTTTTTAGTATCATAAGAGCACGGGAGATGAATTTATCTAAACATGGATAAAAAAATTTCTTGAATAATATAATAAATAGTACAAATATAAAACCAATTTTAGAAGATGCTACTTTGATTATACATATTGAGACTATGCAGTCCTCATCAGTATAAAATATATGGCCTTATAAACAGAAGGACTAGTTCTATGGAAACAGCTATGCCAGTTTGGCAAATTTCTATGATCTCTTTGACTTTCACCAGTCCTGGAAATAAAATGTTTTATAGGAACATAGGAAGTTCCATATTGGATCAAACCTATGGTCCATCTGATCTAGTATTTGCTCTTTGACATTGGTCAATTCCTGAAGTTTAAAAAAGGTACAAAGTACTGATACTGTGGGAAGATACTTCACTATCCTAACGAGATAGTGGTTGGCTTGTGTCCTGAAACATGAATGTGTAGCCTCTAAATGTTTTTTTATAGTAATTTTTTTCTTAAAATCTTAAAGATATCTTCATCCACTGGCGAAACAACTTCAGCCTCACGAGCAGCCTGGAAAATCCCAATTTATCAGTTTTTAATTCAGAAATTTAAAAGGTCAGCCCACAACTAGTTTGATAACATTACTTCCATAGTTCTGTGAGCAACTGTCACCATCATTGTTTTATTACAGTACCAACCAGATACAATTGGCATGCAGTCTTTTTTCTCCTTGGCACCCTATTGTCATTGGTTGTTTCAGAACGTAGCTCTTGGCTACATAGCATGAGCTGTGTCAGTCTGGTGCCCATAATGCCATCTAACTCATGACCAAGCAGATGATTCATCCTTTGACCCAGCTATCACCTTGTGTTCAATGATATTGGACTTCTCTTGCCTTGATTTTCTTATCACATGTGATTCTCAGATTTGATGAATCTCTCAATACTCTGCTGATACACCTACTGATTTAGTTTAGAGTAGCTGAAATTAAACAAATTTGTTTCTTTAATTCATATCCCTGGCAAGGTCTTTCAGTTTGGCATTAAGACTAGGAGCTCACTTGAGCATTTTTGATTTTGAAGTAGGTAGCTGGTGAAAGACATCATCAATCCAACAGACTGGGATGATGTGGTGTTTTGATATAGCTAGCAACTTCAAGTATTGGTCCTTCTGATCTGGTCCACAACTTTCTAGTTAGGTATAAGAATTGCTGGTGCACAGAAAATAGAGTGCTGAGAATACTTAGTACTTTCTGTAACAGTGCATTGCATCCTGGGGTGTTCTCCAGGTGAAGACCTAGGAATAATAGGACTGGTTTGAGTGGTAACACTAGCACATTTGAGAATTCCTGTGTGTATAGCAAAGGAAGAGTGACAGTTTTGCGGCTGTCTGTCATTGTACAAGGACTGTTAAAACCATACTGAGCATATTAACCCCATGGAACCTGGCTTCATATTCAGTAAATAACGTAGTTATGGCCCATGAAGACACAAGCTTTCTGTCAGGAAACCAGTTCATCCTAAAATGTATACTTGTTCTGGATTCAAAAGCTCTTGGAGTAGGTTTGGGGAACTCAAGCAGCCAAGAAAGCACTGATGAGGGATGCCATCAGGCATGCCTCTTGTTCAGTTTTATCCCGCCCAGGTTCAGGATCTGGTCCAGATAACCTACTTGTAGCCCACATGGTATATTCAAGTTCTAAGCACTTTTTTGAGGTTTGTAGTACTTATGCTTTCAGATTTGCAGACATCTTTCCAAGTGTTAACCAGACACTTGTTGATGCCAGTGTTGTTTAAACTAGCTCTGAGTGTAAAACACCAATGGCATCCAGCAACTGGTTTGTTCGAAGGCTCCCAACGTTGCTAATACTGGTGGATGTGAACCAGTGATGATAATGAGAAACTTATGCAAAACAGTGCTACAAACACCTCCAGTATCCCTGCTGCTGTTCCTCCTGTAGATGTAAAAAGCAACAACAGATAGGCATTTAAAATTATGGTGGGCACTACAATTGAACAGCTTTTCTTCCATTGATTGTTGAATGTTGCTGCAGTTTAGGAAAGGCAGCTGAGCAACAGCAGGGATATTGTGGGAAGTGGAGCTAACACCATTCAGGTTTAGTACAGTGTTGTAATGCTACTGCCAACTGTCCTTGCAAGAGTCTAGGGCGTGTAGGACTATGGTAGAGTAGCTGGCACACCCCACTCAGCAGCGAGTGGAATCTAGGTGAGGGTAGAGTAGCAAATATCCTCTGCTGTTATAGCAGCCAGAAGGCTCAGGAAGGGACAAAAGAGTCAGCAAGTGACTTTTTCCATATAATTGCTAAGAGTTATGGAGCTTCACCTTTCTCAAACACCCACCAGCTAATCCCCACAAACAGGACCTGCGCACAGCGCATCATTAGAAATTCCTGCACCACTTGCCAGTAGAGGGGGCTGGGCTTATCACCAAGATATTGACTCTAGACCATGCTGGTGGAGACCCCATCACCTATAAGCTTCTGGGTTTAATCCTCAAGTTAGTAGTATTTGATGGCTTTTCAGTTCAAGATCGTCTGTCTGGGTCTGTGGGTTGAGTGTCAAAGCAAGAATGAACAAGCTCTCTGCCTTCCCTGGTGGAGTTCCATGTAGTCTTGCAAATGGAAGTTCTCAGTACAGTAGGTGAAAGTGTGTAATGGTCTGGAAGAGGGACCTATGGACTCTCAACTGATGGAAGTCAGTGTGGAGCATTTGCGGCTATTACTGATGACTATTAATATAGTCAATCCTTATATATGCTGTGATTTTAGAAGTTGTCATGTTAACAACTTCACCAGTTTATGTGGTCTATAGCCTTCCATTTTGGGGGAAAATCATTGAGAAAGTAATACTGGTTCACCTCTCTCAGCATTTGGATGCCTCTACTTCCTGGCTCCCTGTCTGACCATTTTATGCCTGTTCATGGCAAAAAGGCCTGTACAAATCTCCTTAGTTGACCTTCCTTAGGCAAGGGTCAGAGACCAAGTATCCATGCTGATTTTAGATTCATCACCTGCCTCCAGTATGGTTGGTTGTGACCGTACAGTGGGCAATTTCTCTTGGAGTACATCTGCACTTGGAGCTGAGAGAATGATTCCCAGTTTGGGTAGACATACCCACGCTTGTTCTCCATGGAAAATAGGAGGTTAGCTGGGATAGCATGGCATGAGAAGTGGCAAGTGACAGGACAGGGAAGATCCCCTGAGCATGTACCCATGTGGGTTTGTACTTGAGGCGGCTAGCCTGTGCCGTCACCTGTCATTGCCTGGGCCACTCTGCTTCCACTGCTATTTTTGGCACACCAGCTCAAAGAAAGCTAGCATGAGTATGCATGTGTGCGCTGGGAATTGCACTCCTAGTGCCAAGAGTAGTAGAAGGGTCTTATGTGGAGAATCATGAAGGAGTCCTTTCTGTCTTCCCCTTCTGCTCATTGTTTATATAAGAGGAGATTGTGAGCTGTTACGACTCGCAATTCCTCCATGTAAAAACGATAGATCTGCATCTCTTTCATCAAATCTGGACTTGACCATTTTCTTGCTTTCCAAATAGCTGGCCAGGACTAGAACTGGTACAAAAGTGGGTTGCCTTATGCTCAGAGTGGGCAGGAATGCTTAGTCCTCCTATGAGTGCAGGGTGCTGGACTAGATGACCTCTTGAGGTCCCTTCCAATCCTACGATTATATGATAAAGTAACTTCTGGAGGTTGGCCCTTGGAAAATCTTTTTGTATCTTTGGTTACTCATACTACCTCTCTTGCTGGGGCAGTAGTCTGATGAATACTTCACAGCTGGGTGCTGCATTGCCTGCCAGTTTTTTTCACCCAGATGTAATTAAAGATAGTGATGATTTTCCATAAAACTGTTATATTTTGTCTGCATATGAGAGTTGCACCAGTTTAACTTACTGTCTTTTAAAACTGATTTAGTTAAACCAATGCCAAAGGCACATAGACACTTACTTTGGAATAAATCAAGTTTATTTTGATTTAATTAATGCTTGGTTGATTTTCATTAATGCCTGATTTGTACAGGAGCTTGCATCAGTTTAGAAAAACAGTGCAAACTCCTGACTAGCAAGGCTGGTTTAAACTGAAACAAATATGTCTGTACAGCAATTCACACTAAGTTAGATGTTTTAAAAATCACATTGTAAGTTAAGCTATTGCAACTCTCCCATGTAGACAGGTCCCTAAATTGATTAGGAATTGCTTTCAACTAAACTGAAATAAGCCTCTCTTAAACCCAAATAAGTATGTCCATACAAGAGTTTTTCATGAATTTAACTAAAATGTGTATAAAACTGATTTAAGTGAAAATGGTGCACCTTTCTTGCGTGGGCAGGTTCCAACTGGGCCAAAGACACAGCTATTTGAGAGACAGGTTGTCTCCTAAGCAGTTGCAGAAATTACAAATACATGTAGTACTCTCTTGGTTTTGTGAGGATGGTAATATCAGTCTCAGGGGAATGTCACTGAAGTGGGGCTCACCATCTGCTCACATTTAAATGCTCACTGTGATCTCTTTTATTTATCTTTTTCTTCATTGCTAGTTTTTGGTGTGGCATGTCATTTGTTGATGGGTGGCTTAGGGCAGGATCAAATCTGTTACCTTTGTAGAAGTAATTGTTTTTTAATTGTGTGTATGTATGTAGTGCCAGATACCATGATAGTAAGTGCTTAGACATCTGACTTCTGAACCACCATCTTTGCTTACAGTACTCCTGATGAGTAGTTAATACAGACTTTAATAGCCTTTTTAACTTCAACCCATTGAGTAATTTGTCTTTGTTCTAGTTTTGTCAAAGTTCTTAAACTTATAATTTAAAAAAAAAAATTAAATAACTATCTTGACAGAGCAGGAATTTGACATTTTGAGAGCCCCTTCCAGTGTCATTGGAAATGTAGGTGAAGACATAATAGCCCTCACTGCATTATTTTTTTGAGACACCAGGTGATCCTCCAAAAAGCCTGAGAGCACCTTCTCCCTCCTACCTAGGAAAATACCTTGATGTGTCATTCAGATCTGACTTTCTCTGCAGTGCTATAAACCCTGTAAACTACCTCTGGCCTTTGAGCACCTCTGATTCATCTTTAACAAGCCTATAACAATTTCCCTCAACTCACCAGTCTTTGTACCTTTCTTGTCACCCTCCATCAGGCCTGCCAACATGGAGGCAAAGGGGGCAGCTGCCCCCAGGGGCTGGTTTGCTCCCGGTTACTGCTATTGCAGTGGGGCCCAGAGCCCTGCTGGCTGCCCAGCCACGCCCATTCTGCCTGATGCCCTGCCCTTTCTGGAGCTCGGAGCTGGCGCCCCAACTTTGCTCTGAAACCTGGCAAGTCTCTCTGCTTCCTTGCCCTCCATCTAGCCAATGTTTATTTAACCCAGCAGCAAGTCTCTCCTGTACTCCTTCCCCTGTGCCACAGTTTCAGGGAGTACTTTTCATAAAACACTGCGGTGGTTACTGAACACCCTATATCTGGAAGGGAGCACACTTTGTTCAGGAACCATGATGTTCAGCTGATTGTTGGAACACCAACAAGTTAGTTTGCCTGCAGCTTTTTTTATTCTAACGGAGATGAACTACAAAATGTTGCTTCACTGCAGTGATAGGGCTGACCATTTAAATGTGCAAAAGTTAGGAAATTCAGCATGTACTCTGCCATCTTATGCACCTGTATCCCAAGTCAAGAAAACACATAGCAAATGTTTACCTGCTGGCATGAGCAGGGATGGATTTAAGTCCTAATAGGAATATTTCCTGAATCAAGGCAATCACCTGGTTCTCTAGTGAATTGTATTTTATGTTGTTTTCAACATGGGTCCCAATTCTGTTCACATGGGCTTTTGTGAAATAATTACAAACTCATGGTGGTGTAACCAAGAGCAAAACTAAACTGGTCTTACCATTGCTAGTATTTCAGGGTTTGACAACTAATTTTTAAAGCTGCATATAGAAAAAAAAATTGTATTAATCAAGGATTATATGGAACAGTATCTGAGCCCATTAAAATTGCATTTGTTAGAATGGCTGTTATAACAAAGTTAAGTTTCCACCGGTACAGCCATTCTTTTTATAAAAACTTTGTAAAGTTTATAAAAGCTGGCAGTGAGTTTGTTTTCTGCTGTCTTGTTACAGCCTTACTTACATGTGCAGAGCAGGAGCAATCCGGACAGATGATAACTGTATTGTTTTAAAGGTAAGCTGATTACATAATTGAAATTTAAGCAGAAGTTAAACCAGAATTTTCTCAAACTCTATTTGTCACTATTTTATCTGTGTATAGCTGTCAAAAGTGTTACAAAAATCATTATTGATTCTATGGGGAAGAGTTTCAAAGGCACAAAATGCAGTTAGTTATCTAATTCACTTTGAAAATTAGGTACTTACCTCTCATTTATGCCTTTGAAAATTTCCTTTATGTAGCAATACGTTCATTATAAATATTTAATAGTTATCATATTTTAATTCCGCTTATTAAGCTAGCTATAGTAAGTCTGAAGCCACAGGAAAAAAGTTTGACAAACATCCATTTTATGTTTGTCAAGTTACAGAAATGCAAAAATTAAAAGTTGCACTGCCAGTATTGGACAATCATTTGGAAAGAACATGCAAAACCACTTCATCAGGCTGCCCTCTGTGTGCAAGTGAAACATTAATGATTTATTGTTTTCAGAGACCGTTCTCAACAGAAGGTACTCAATGCTTGCTTCAGTTTATATTTTTTAGATCTGAAATAGCATATCTGCTTAGAATAGTTTCAGAAAATATTTTTCTGAAGGATCTCTGTGTGAACATCTTGTGTTCATTTCTCATATGGTGGCTGGCAAGTGAAATTTTTGAGACTGTTACCATGGTGTATTAGGCATGATTGGTAAAACGAGTCTTCTGTCAGAAAATTGTCTTTGGAGAGTAGGAATTACACAACTTTCTGGTTAGTTACAGAATCATGGCTAGCACTGAGAACTAGAACAATCGTGTATCAGTTAGCATTCTGAACATTCTAGAGCTGAGGGGATACAAACAGTGTGCTCTCTTGGGCATTCCTCACTTCCTTATTTAGGACAGTGAAGAGAACCTGTGCATTTCCTTTTTTAGCCTATCAGTTGTTAGAATAATAGTAGAATTCGGTAGGTTTAAGAGCTGTCTGTCCAGTGAGATTTCTGTATTTATCATCCCAGATGATGGCAGACCATTCAGATTTAAGAAATATACAATCTAGAGATGCGATTAAGCAGTGCTCGCAGTACCTTTTTGGCATGTGTGACCTTCTTGCCCCTAGCCGGGAGTAGGGGAAAACTCGAGCTATGGATAAGGCCTTAGCAATCAGAGTCAAACCAACTTTCATCAGAGTTGTCAGCTAAACTTGATCTTGTTCCAATAACTTCAGGTCTCAGATTTGAAGTCTTTTCACAGAAGATGTCATTGTCCTTGGTCAGAGGAGCTTGTATGTGTGATGTTAGTCTATTCCCTCACATGAGGGGATAGTTATTGTCTACAAGCCTCAAGAGTACCAGGAATCCACCGTATAGTACAGGCGGCCCCCAACTTGCGATGCGATCGGTTCCTGGGAAAGCGTCGCAAGTTGGGGGCATTGTAACTTGAACCCGCATTTACTGCTTCTTGTGGCAGTACTGAATTGGAAAATGTTAGAATGAAAATAGGATATTTGATGTGATCATTTATATCTTGGTACTTAGAAGTCTTTTTCACAGTGGTGCTGGTGAGTTCTGTCAAGTGGACATTTGAGTTTCCATATAGAACATTTTGATTGTGGGTCCCTTCTGGACATGATGTTTGCAGAGAGGATTATGACCAAAAATGGTGGCAGGAAAGAACCCTATACTGCAGTAATGAGTGCTAAGTGCCTGTAAATGAATAAGTTAAACTTAATTTATGTACGTATTCCCACAAGCTTTTAAATCTTTTTTTAAAGAAACTTTGGTGAGGTGTATTGTTCTATAAAGATGTACACGTTACCTTCTCTGAAACTAAAGGTGAATTTTGTACCCTCCAGACACTGCCAACTTTGGTTCGGATGTGTAATAAGGAGAGATTGCTGGAGGAGCGAGTAGAAGGAGCCGAAACACTTGCCTACTTGATTGAAACAGATGTTGAGCTTCAGAGAATCGCCAGTATTACCGACCATCTTATTGCAATGCTTTCTGACTACTTCAAGTATCCCAGCTCAGTCAGTGCAATCACTGATATCAAAAGGGTATGTGTTTTTTCTCAGTCAGTTCAGAACTTCCCAGAGTACATGGAAAAGATTTTCAAACTGCCAATGAATGTCTTAAGTACTCACAATTTAATTAAAATTGTGTTCCAGTTGTTGCCCTGCTGTATTAGTGTCTGATCCCATACTTCATGAAATCAGTGGGAGTTGGAGCAGTCCCATAATGTTTTTGGCTATTTGGGCACAAGATCTTTCTTTTATTGTATTACAATCCCTCCTTCCATGCTAAGGAGGAACATTCCAGGCAGATACACTGTAGGAGCGGCAAGTAGGCAAAAGATCTGTCAGCCAAGCATCATGGGCATCGGGTACGTAAGACGGGGGAAGGTTCTGCCTTCCCAAACCACCAGGGATAGCCCTGCCCACACTCCTTCCTCAGACCGCCTGCCGTAGGAGTGTTGCTGCCCCAGGTGCCCGCCCTCCTGCTGCTGGAGAGGCTGGGCAGTGTGGCATACCTTCCTCCTTCCCCCGGTACTCCAGGACCGGGGAGGCTGGGGCCACGCTGCATGGAGCAGCACACCCTGCCTCCTCCCTCCCCAGAGGCTGGGCTGGGCTCGGCCAGGCTGCGCAGCGCGGTGCGCCTTCCTCCACGCTGCTGGGGAGGCTGTGGCGAGCGCATGCCCTCTCCCTTCCCTTTCCCATGGTTGGAAGGGGGACCCGCCTCCTGGGGGAGGAGCAGAGCAGGGTCTAGCAGAAGGGGTGGGGCTGAGGGCCTGCCTCCTCCAGCCGTGCCTTCACCAACCGCCCATGCTAAGCATTCTGCTCAAGCACGTACCCCACAATCTTTTAGACAGCTATTTAGCCTCCTTTGCAATGGAAGCATGGAATTGCAGACTCGGTCTCCCTGTCTTGCCTACTCTCTCGAACTCTAATGCGCGCTCACTGGTGGAAAGGAGAACAGAAGGAAGGAATGGTCATCCTAGGCAGGAAAAGTTTTCTTGGCCTTGTTCCTCCCCTTCTTCCATGGATTTGGAATGTACTTGAGAGAGAGAGAGGCCTTCTAATCCCATTTGGCCCTGGAATAGCCCAGGGGAGCATCATTAGCAGATTCCATCCTCAAACTCTTACTGTATGGAGCTGCTCATGCTTACCCAGATTTACCAAATGCTCAGAGGGCCACAGTTGAAAAACAACCACATAAGTACAAAGAAAGATTGTTCTTCTTTGAGTTATTACTCACATGCATTCTGTGTGTGTATGCGCACCATGTGTATGATCGTCAGAAGACTATTCCCTAGAGGTACCTGTCAGGTCGGCTTTGGTGCCCCCAGTGGAGACTCCTCATGGTGTATTATATATACCCCTGCCAACCCAACTCCCACTTCAGTTCAGTTCTTTCTTTCTGCCAGTGAGAATTATTGACCCTTCTTGCTTTGCAAGTAGTTAACCCTAGCATAGCATGTTTTTGTTGCTTTTATTGTGTAGATTAGTTGTTTCTTTGAGTAACTTAAGACTAGTTAAAAGTTTTTCCCCCCCTCCCATTGTTTGTGCTCCTGGAGCATACAGTGGCCCCAGGATTTCAAGCAGTCTGTGAAGGTTGATTTGAAATGTCTTGGAGAGGGTCGCCTGCCAGATAAGTATAGTATCTACAGAAGGTTTAAGCCTTGAACTAAAAAGGAAAGGTACCAGCAGCTTAATCTGATCCTCATGGAGTCAGCATTTAGGCCTCAGCCAGCTAGTCTGATGCCATTGGTACGCAGCATGCCAGTCTTGGTGCACCCTAAAGAGTGGCATCTACACCATTCCTCTGTGCAGAAGATGTCATCCTTCCAGCACCAGTCTCGTTCCCTGGTGCTGCACAAGAAGAAGAGGACAGACAGCAGCCGATCCCCCTCCAGGAGGTCAAGGAAGGCCCCGGAGTTGGACCGCACTGCGCCCAGTGTACCAGTTCTGAGTGCTTCATTCCCTGCACCGTTGACTCCAGGCCCCTGGGTGGGTCCGTCGAGTCTGGTGTTGGTTGACTCCCTGTTGCTGATGCTAATGGAGGAGGACTTCATTCTTCCCTCCATACCAGAAATGTTTGAGGCCACATGGAACCTCATTGAATTCATGGTGATGGCAGCATTTGAGGTGCAGCAGCTTCTGCTGGTGGCACTGGTGTCGAAGGCATTGATGGCACCTCCATCTGCACCCATGTTCATGGGCAGCATTGATGCACGGGACCCTCTGAGCACGGGACCCTCTGAGCACGGCACTCACGGCTCCAGCATTGACTATGGCTCTGCCACCACCACTGGTGTCCTCTTCAACACCGCAGCACCGTGGGAAGCCAGTTGCCATGAGCATCCACGCCTGCTTGCCTCGGTACCATTCTTCAGCACTATCAGAGTCAGCTCCTCCATGGTCGGCATTGGAGTATACTTAGGATTTGGAGTCCTTTGTGTCCAGGAGGTTGTGGTACTACTTCCGTTCTCAGCACCACTACTGGCACTAATACCTAGAGGACTCGACTGTGCCGAAGCAGGCCTGGCCTCCACAATGCAGATGCCAGTTCAATGGCCCTTTTGTACCCTACAGGTCTATTGCCAGGGTCAGGAAACGTCCTTTTGGGCTACCTCGGTGGCACCTTTCACTAAGGCACTGACTTCTGCCTTGTCAGTGGCCCCAGACTCACTTTCTGTGCAGGACCCTAACGGGCAGGCGGGACAGGCCGTGATGGTGGCCCCACCGACAATTCCACTTCTCGACTCCCAGTTGGCCGGGGACATGGACAGAGAACAGACAGACCAAGATGACCTGGTCCCCACGGTGGCTTCTTTCTTGTCATCCCCTGACGAAATATTGGTGGGTACCACCCTGTCACTGCCCTCTATGGATTCTAGGACCAACCAGGACCTGCTCAGGGCCTCAATCTTCTGGCAGAGGAGGTAGTTGAAGAGTCTGACCTTGTCGTGGATGTTCTGTGGTCCAAGGGTCCAGCAAGCGGGGGGCATGCTTCTGATCAAGTCAATCCAGACCATCACCAAGGTTCTCTGGCAGATCCCTGCCTCAACTGCACCATGGGAGGGGAATGGAGAGGCGCTATTTTGTGTGTCAGAGGGAGCACGAGCACCTGTATACTCACTCTCAGCCAAGCTCGCTGGTGGATGTGGTTAACCACTGAGAGTGATGCTAAAATGCTGGACCTATTCAAGTGCAACGTATGTTCAACTGGGAGGCTTCCACTGCGGGTCTCAAACCAGCAGGCGTTCCTCAGTCAGAATGTATTTAACTCCTGGAATGTCCTCTTCAAATTCCAAGAGCTTCTCCCCACCCCTCGGTAGGAGTTTTCAACGCTACTGCAAAAGGGCCGCACGGTCACAAAGAGGCCCTTGCAGGCGGCCCTGGATTCTGCAGACTCAGCAGCATATGTACGATGGCCATTGTGAGGCAGCATAACTCATGGCTGCAGGTGTCTGTTCTCCTGGTGGAGGTGCAATGCACAAAGTCCTTGGATATACACATCCCTATTTTCCCCCAGTCTGAACATGTAACTCTTTCTGTGGGGTGGGAATGTGAAAGGAGGCCATTTCAATCTGGTGATAAAGGTGGAGAGTGGGCCTTGTTGGGTCTGAAAAAACGTTAACTAGTCTCGTCTTGTATTTTGAAATGTTCATTATGTATGCTGCTTGGTTTACCTGCCTGTTTACCAGTATAGGCTACAATTCAGAAAAGCACTTAATAGTGTGCTTAACTTTAGATACTGATTTCAGTGGGACATAAGCACATACTTAGAGTTGATCTGTAGTTTGTGGTGATCCCTGCCTGTATGGTGTGTAATGCAATCAAAACCCGAGTAAACAGGAACTAACCTGGAACAATTAAGAAAATCCCATATGCAGGTCTGAATTCTAGCTCATATGAGATCTGACTTGGATTATTTTTTTCAATAGCTTGACCATGATTTAAAGCATGCTCACGAACTGCGCCAGGCTGCATTCAAGCTGTATGCTTCACTTGGAGCAAACGATGAAGACATCCGGAAGAAGGTGAGTCTGGATGAGGGTCATCCTTTGATGTTGGCAGCCATTAGGCAAGGAGTGACATCAACCTGAAAGTCATGGTGGAGTTGCCTTATCACTGACTGAATGAGATAAAGCAGAGAGACTAACAGCATAAGTGAAGAATGTGTAGCATTCAAGTTTGGCTTTGACATGTTGGATTGACAAATAATGTGTTAAGTTAACATTACGGTGCATTTCTTTTGCAAGAGTTCCAGATAAGGTTGATTTCACACTGTGAAGCAACAAACACAATCAACAATACTATAAAAGCTTATTTATAGAAATACCTCCTTTCTAACATCATAAAGAAATTCACATCTCATATTGTGTGTCCCCTTCAGTATATGGCCTGATTATATTTTTAAATTTTGCTAATATGCAAATATCGTGTATATAGAGCTTCAAGTGATGGGTTTATGGTAAGTGATCAGCTGAAATTTAAAATCTCTAAAAATTGTTTTGATGTAAAGCATATCCCTGCATTCTTCTTTAAGCAGTGTCCCTATAGGTACGCCACTCTAGGTGTTGGTACCCCTGCACTTCTAATCGGAGAATTTTGGTAGCAGGGTTCACATGCAAGCTTCCTCCTTCATGGTCTGCCTCGAGGTTGTCTAGAGCTACATGAGCAAACTCTCCCCCAGTTCCTTCTCAGCCTCCTTTGACCTTGAATGGAGCAAGCAGTAGTCTTGTCATTCTTGACATTGATAGTATTTAGTATAAGTAGTAGCCATTCTTAGTTTCCATGTCTTTTTTAGTAGTATAGAGTTTCTGTTTTGGGGTAAATAAAGAAGAGTTTTTCTTTCACTGTATGCTGCATTTTGTTGGGGAGATCTCCCCTACAGTGGCATACCCAGTTCCTCTGACTTCAAGAGATGCCTCCTTGCAGGAGAGGCAATCCCAATAATGGACAGACACTTTGGTTGCATCCAGTGACTTGGAGAGAGACATGTTCTGCAGAAGTGCGCCATCTGCCAACAGCTAAAGATGACATCTTGTAAGAACTGGGAGCTTAAGTTGAAACTTCTCCTCACTGTGTTGTGCTTAAAAGAAGCACCCGGGATCTTTTTAAGGGGGATAAGGCAACACGCCACATTTATTGAACATACATAGATCGATCAATACTTTATCATATGCATATGAAATGTTACACTCATGCATTCCCACACACACGCACAAGCACGCTCTGTCTTGTTGTTACCAATAGTTCCTCCCCCTAACTGCACTGGCCAGGTGAGTTAGATGGGGGAAGGGTGGAGCCAGGCTTCTGCTGATCTGGATCGATGTTGACAAGATGAAAACCTGGGGTCCGTCTGTAAGATGCCATATATTTATCATTCTCATGCAGCCAATTAATCATCACCTTGCCTTTCTTAATGCTGCTTCAAAAAGAGTTCTTCCAAGGGCAGGCACTTGCTGCTCGACTCCCAAGGCATCTGTATGTCCAGTCTTCTTTTCAATGAGCTCACTTCACAGGTATTGTCTTGGATCTGGCTCCCAGCCCCTCTCCACCCTTGCAACTGCTGCTGGAGGTGCTCACCTTTCAGTCTCCATTCATACCTCATTCATTTCAACAGGGCAGTCAAGGAAAGGGGAGAGATCTGTTCTACTCCTAGCAAAAGGCATTTTTCTTTACCTTAACTATTCCTAAGACTGATATAACATAAAGAGCTTGATACAAAGTTTCTATGGAAAAGACTGGATACACGGTTTCTCTTAACACAAGGATTCTATAAGAAAGCTTAACATAAAGAGATATCTAAAAGAACAAGATATATAAAAATCTCTTAATACAAAGTTATATGAGAATGATACATGGTTATATGGAAGTGTTACAGAGATTTATCCACAACAGCAGGTGCACTTCAGCTACCAACAAGGCTGGTCCCGCTTTCAAGAATGGAGAAGAGGAAGCTGGTAGTGAAGACCTTGCTCCAATCCCAGATACCTCATTATTCTTAGTGGCCACTGGCATTGTCATGAGGAGGGAATCATGGCTCCATTCCTCTGGTTTCTCAGAGAGGTACAAAACATCATCGAAGATTTCCCTTTCGATGAATTCCATCTTTCCAACAGAAAATTGATTATTTCCTCCACACCCTCAGAGATTCAAGAGCCACACGCTTTGTTCCTTGGGTATTTGCACACTATACTGAAACACAAGCTGTACTGTACACAGCCAGCACAGCGTTATAGAACCTCCCCATTTTTCCATCAGTGGCTTTACAAAGCATCAGAGAATAACGAGTCAGGCAAAGAGAGTAGATTATGATGTCTAATTGATGAGTTCAGTGGTTCCTTAAGGGAAAATAGGAGTGGTGATTGTTTCTAGAGTAAATTATCTTTTCATATGCAATACTTAGAATGTCGTAGATAAACTACAATAAACCATAGCATTTACAAGTAATACAAAAGTTGTCCACCTCATGTTGTTTATGCATGGTTAACATTTTTTCCTCCAGATCATTGAGACTGAAAATATGATGGACCGAATTGTGAATGGCTTGTCTGAGTCTAGTATCAAGGTGCGGCTATCTGCAGTCAGGTATGTGCTTTCCTTTTCTAAATAAAATAATTTTCAGTATGTTTCTCTGCTCTCTTTTTGGTCCTTGATTTGCTAGAAATTGTAGACTAAAACTAACCTAAAGCAGTTTCTAGTTTCTGAAAATTCATCAAAGATAGTAATAAAATATTTCTTAGTGTTTGTATTAATTATCATCAGATTCCTGGCTGTATTTTTATGGAGAGAAACAAAGAAAGTATTTCACAACTCATTTTATTTTTCTTTGTAGATGTTTGCACAGTTTGTCCCGGTCAGTGCAGCAGCTACGGACAAGTTTCCAGGATCATGCAGTATGGAAACCCTTAATGAAGGTGAAACAGAAAATAAAATCAGACCTTTGGAAGTCGTTGTGATCTGTTTTTTGGTTACAGTGTCTTTGTTGGTATCACCTTGACATCTGATATGGGTGATCTTCTCTAGAGGCTTGCAAATCAGCAAAAGTCCAGTAACGCAAACAGCGTTGTGGCCTGCGTTTTCTTTTTTGAAATGTAATACAATATATTACAAAATAAAACAGGTACTGAGAGCCAGATTGCCCCTAGCCCTTACTCAGCAACCTAGAAAGGGTTCCCTCTGCTCCCCTGCTCAGCCTGTCACAGCAACTTCAAGTCAGGCTGCAGCCATAGGGAGGGGATATTAATCCTACACTCCACCGAGAGTGGGATCCTGGAAGAGGCAGGACCATCATGGTGGGAAGAGCATTGCTCTTCAGTCTGTTGTAAAATCTGTATTCCTCTTGAGTGCCGTACATTGCTGCCTGAGGGGTAACTCAGCCCCAGAATCACCATCCCTATGGAGGAGAGGGGAAGCATGGCTTATTTTAAAATCAGGCTGCTTAAATGGAAACTAGAAGGAAAAAAGCATGGATTGCATTGTCATACGCACTGAGAGAGGATAGAAGAAGAAGCTGTCTCTGGGGAAATGGCAGCCTCTGCAGGACAGAATGGGCAAACCAACCAGAAAGAATGTGCAAGGCTAAGAGACTTTGTTCCTGTGATTTGCCTCGGTAAACATAGAAGAAAAGTATCTGCAGTTCCCTGTTTGTTCTCCAGGATGCATGGTGGCTAAGCTTATTGTATAGGAGCCAGTGGTGTTATGCTGAATAGCTAGCACCTCCATGAAAACCTGTTCATTTGCACAGCTTTCATCAAAAAAGCAAATACACTTGAACCTCTCTATTCTGGCAACCCTGGGAAACAGGGTAAATGGTATTCTGGATTAAAGAATTTGCTGGGTCAGGGTGTGAGGGTGATGAGAGGGTACTTGCCTGGCTCCCCGCTTCCAGGGCACACATGCTTTCTTTTTCCCCGCTGCTCCCAGGCATTGCCCCCTCCTACTCTTTGAGTGGTAAGGTAAAGCCTCCAGAGAAATGGGTTGCTGTGCTGCTGTTTCCCCAGCTGGATTAGGGACACCCGGAGTATGGAGATTCAAGTGTAAAATAATATGTTACCTGAAGAAAAAGAGAGTACAGCGCCATGCGCAAATGGGTCCTTGCCCCTGACTAGCACTCTTAGGCATCTGTGAAATGGTATTAATAAATAATAATGATGAAAATATTATCATGTTGTGTAAATCTGTGTTATAACCATACCTAGACAGTGTGTTGAATTCTGCCCTCAAATCTTATACAGCAGAAATAGGAAAGGTACAGAGAAGCTCAACAAAAATGAAAAGACATAGAACGATGAGGGCCATATAGCTTAGAAGATTAATGAATTAGTGATGACATGGTGGGATATATAAAACAATGAATCATGTAAAAAAGGTCAGTAAAAATTTCTGTTTGCACTTTTTCATATGACTAGAACAAGGGTGGGGGGCACTCAATGAAATTAAAAGGCAGCAGATTTTAAACTGATAAAAGGAAAAATAATTTCCTGTGCAATTCATTACAAATCCTGAGTTTAACAAGATTCACAACTAGGTTAAACGGAATGAAAATCTGTAAAGGGTATAAGCTCTCCTGTCTCATGGTATAAGCCAGGCAGTGTGTTGACAACCGGACGAGGAGTCCTGTGGCATCTTATAGACTAACAGATTTGTTGGAGCATAAGCTTTCGTGGGCAAAGACCCACTTTGTCAGATGCATCTGACAAAGTGGGTCTTTGCCCACGAAAGCTTATGCTCCAATAAATCTGTTAGTCTATAAGGTGCCACAGGACTCCTCGTTGCTTTTGCAGATTCAGACTAACACGGCTACCCCTCTGATACTTGACAACCTGAGCTTCAGCATGTCTTCAGGGTCCTGGAAGTAGCACCAGAATTAAGAGGAGCCAGAAACTCTCACAACAGGATATATCATCGGCAATCCCTTGAGTCTGACGATGAGCTCTTTCACAGGGGCTTATTTTTTATGGGTCATCTGATGACTGAGGACTCCGATCCGTGAGCCAGGAGCTCTTTGACAGACATTGGAGGTGGTGTGGGAAGTCATGGTTGGGCCACAACTGCTGCATGATATTCGTCTGTCTCATTTTTCTGTGACTGGGCAAGGTGATTTTTCCCTCAAAATTGGATGTTCCCCTCTTACAAGTCTTTGTCAGCTATCCCTGTCTTGGGCTACTGTCTTGCAATACGTGGTCAATGCCACATCTCTTGATGTTGATCTTGATGTCTTTCAGATGTTTCTTTTGGCCTCTCATTTCCTTTCTCCTTTGAGTGGGGCATACAGAAGTTGTTTTGGTAAGCGTACAGCAGACATGCACACACAGTGCCTTCCTTCCCCTCATCTCCCAGCTCATCCAGGATAATTGCTTCAACACACTAAAGATGTTGGCCTCTGTGAGGACACACATTAGTGCAATGATCCTCCTACTTTCTCTTGAGGCTCTTCCAAAGAAAGTTCTGGTGCTGATGTTCCAGTTTTTTCAGGTGTTTTCTGTAGATCATCCAAGTCTCACGTTTGTAGAGGAGAGTTTGAGCAGCAGCTCGAGATGAAAATATTGAAGAAAATAAGCCTCTTTCCCATTCCAGGGTATCTAAAGAAAGGGGTAGAGCAGCCCATAAATCTGACTCCCAGGAGACCTTGTGTCTGGAAAAGGGTACAGCTGAGTGTCTTACTGAAATAGTAAGCCATTGGTACACTCTGAAAAGCCTTGATCAGAAAAGCTTTCCATTAGGCATTGCTTAGCAGCACCTACCTCAGTACCATAGGACATCTCTTGGCACTGAGATGCACCAATGGCTCCTACACGGGTTCTGGTACTGTTGTCTTCATGACAGCAGCACTCTGAGCTGAGAGATCCTGTCCAGTCAAGCTCTCCAGTACCGTATGCAGCATTTCCAATCTGGTACCCATCCCTGTTCCAGACCCTAGCACCAACCCAGGCTCCAAAGTCAGGCTGCAAATGCCCTCAAGTACCCTCCAGGTTTCTGTCACAGGACTTCCTCATATTGGAGGAACCGGAGTCCTCCCCATCCTAAGGAGCTCAGAGTACATGTGAGGATATGAGGTAAATAGTTGCAGTTTGCACAAAGCCTCTTGTGGGAGTTGCCACTTCCCCCAAAGGAGAACAGACATCTCTTAAGACTCATTCTCACCTGGACTGCTTAGCACATTGAAGAGATGCTCCATTCATAAGGAGAGTGTAGATTGCTCCTCTTTGGTGAGCCAGCACAGCAGTCCACTGAAAAGGAAAAATGTGACAATTTTAAAAAGCTGTTCCTCTGTGGAGCCAATCAATCACAGACTATGGAAGAAAAGGACACAAGTGTGTGGGTGGGGGAGACTATTAGCTCCTCTATCCTACCTTTGCATAGGCATTAGTGCCATGCAGATCACAATGCCTGAAGGTCTTTATATTCAAAAACTGCTCTACTTCAGCATGACAACATAGAAGTTAATTCCCAAATCTCAGCATAACCCTTCGTTGCAGTATGCTTGCTAAGCGAAACTTGAACTTTGTTTTAGTCTCCTTCATAACAGTTAATGGAGCTCCCCACTCTCCTCCTTGTGCCCTCAGGTTTTACAGAATGCTCCAGATGAAGTCCTGGTGGTAGCATCTTCCACACTATGCAACCTTCTCCTTGAATTCTCTCCAAGCAAAGAGGTTGGTAGTCCCCTATTTCCTTTTAATGCTGTTTAGGAGGACTCTGTGTTACAGCAATGACTTTTGAGTAACTAAAAAAGTTTTTAAATCACTATCAGGTGATTATAGTTGTAATGTTAGGATGGTGGAATTTTATCATTGATAGGCTGTCAATTAAAAATACGCTGTTAATTGTGCAGTGATATGACAGAATAAGTGGTTCTATGTAATGTAGTTAGATGTGCATATGCTGTATGAGACCTAACTTTACAGACAGACTCTTCCTTTAATAAGATTTTATACATTTTTTTCATTTGAAAATCTGCCTTGCTGCCTGGGCTGTATTTTCTCTAGAGATTAATCAGATAACTTCAGTCTCTGGGGCTGTCAAACAAAGAATTTTCATAAGTACTAGTCTCTTAAAAAAAACCCTAGAAACATGATCTAGTTAATTGCCGGTAATTTTAGCAGCTACAACACAGGTTGGTGTACCTGCAAGGAAGAAAATGCAGAGGGAAGAACATAGGAGACACACAGAAAAAGGGAAAAAGAGAAGGTTGGGGAGGAAATGGAGACAAAGGGTAGGAATAGCAGAGGCCTAAAGAGAAGCAGATAGTCCTCAATGAGTGATGCTGGGTATGACAATGAGGGACTGAATAAATAATAAGATAACTAAAATCTTGTATTACATAAAGGCCAGAGGCTCTCCCTGATCTCTGCAAAAGAAATCTGCAGAGATCAAGGAGATGTTGGGAATCCCAGCTCTAGCTCCTGCCTGATTTCCATCAGCATTTTGCCCAAATCAACAGTTTGGCAACTCTGGTATTTGTCATCTTAATACAAATTTGTATTTTAGTTGCCAAGGAGTGTCAGCATACTTTTCTCACTCTGTTATAATACCTGTTCAACGTTGAGACAAGTATTAATACCACTGGAAACAGTGGTTAAAAAGCTAATACACATTTAATCTCAATCAGGTGATAAAATTTACAGTTAAGTTTTTTGCAAAGATATATGGCATTTTATTGTTTATTCCACAATTTCAGAATAAACCGTGTCACCCAAGGTGTGTGTCATTTTAAAATTTGTAATGGTTAATCCATATTTGTAAATTAACGTTTGCCAAATCATGCCACAGCAGTGTTCTGCCAACCTGTAATAAAAGACCCTGTTATAAAGCATACATGAAAGCAAAAAGAATTAAGGGCCAAATCGTGTTTTCACATATACACATTTCACATGTAAATTTAGTGAAGTTCACCCCTGTGCAGGGAGCCCTCACCTATTTTGAGGCCTCATGTGAGATGTAAGTGGTGCAGAGCACTTTTGCAGACCTTGTGCATAGGACAAATGTCCTCTCATCTGGAGTAATTCCACTGACTTCGGTGATGTTATTGCGGATTACATAGGTGTAACTGAAAGCAGAATGTGGCCTGTTGTCCCATTGGCAACCTTCATTCTGAGTTTCCTGACTCTTGTAGATTCATGGTCTCAAGCTTTTATCATCCTATGTCTGTTGTTTCTGTTTCATTTAATGGTTTAGGGCTTTCAGAATTCATCTGTTGGTATTTGTCACCTAACCTCAGGGTCTGATAATATCACAAGTGATTTGAGTTTTTCCTCAGGTTGTCGCCAGAAGTCTTTAATAGTTAGTCTTTTTGCTTTTTTGTTGTTCTATTTGTACGTGTGTTGAAGTCATTACATCTCAGTGTGTCTTCATTAGTGAATGTGAAGAGCAAATACAGCCTGTTTAAATGCAGTTAAAGATAGTAAAATCTGTTTTACATGTCTGCTCAAGGGATCAAAATCCATTGTTCAATGAAGGTGGCCTTTTATGAAAAGGGCTACACTGCTAGCAGTCTATTGAGACAATCTGGAAAGAGTGTATGTCTACACATTTCATTACAGTTGTGTCTGCAGTTCCTCAATAAGTAACCAAGGTCCACTTTGAGATAAACACAGTGTGCTACTATGTTTATAGATCATTGATGTACATGTAAGTCCAGTAAATTCACACAGTGTTCTAAAGCTATCTATTTTTTTTCTTTTCGTTGCAGCCTATTTTAGAATCAGGAGCTATAGAACTTCTGTGTAGTTTAACCCAGAGTGAAAATCTTGCTTTGCGAGTGAATGGCATTTGGGCTTTAATGGTAAGTACTCCCTCTAATGAAATATTTATACAAACACCACACACAACCAGTCAGCCACCCAAATGCACTTCAAGGAAAGAGATTCTGAGCTTTATTTTTGACCATGAAGATCATACCAGTTACTAAACACAGTTGCAGACATTCAGCCTGCTTGTATATGTGACTATACAAGAAAATAGTGATCAGTCGCTGAAAGTATCAAAAGAAAGGCCATACTTAGTCAGATCAGCGGTCCATCTAGAGCAGTATCCTTTCTTTTGACAGTGGCTAGTGCCAGATGCTTCAGAGGGAATGGAAAGAATAGGGCAATTTTGAATGATCTATCATCCAGTTCTAGCATCTAGCTGTTGGAGGTTTAGGAATACCTGAAGCATGTGGTTCATGTAAGCTTCACAGTGCCGTAATTTCCAACAAATACAATGAAGCATAAATCCATGGAATTATGCAAGGAGTGTAAAATTAAAGAATCAAAGCAAGAATAAAATTCAAACCTCATATCAATTTCACTTGTGCATGTCAGTCAAGAGCTAATTGAGCAGCATATCTGGTTCAAAGGTAAGGCTATTGCTGAGTACTGGTAAGGAGGAAGATTTAAAATGAGGGAAAATGAGTGAGTTTTGGGACTTTGTCAGGGATGTGGAGATCCAAAAATGTCCTTCATAAGTTGAAGTTTTTCTTTAAGGGCTTGTTTCTCTGTGTGGTGTACTTCATGTATTGCACATGCTTTCCATGGGCCCAGAACTGGAGGATTTTTCCTGAGTGAGTGTCTGGTCCACACGTGCACCCCCAGTTTTCTCATGATCTGCATCTTAGTTCCTTCTTGACTCTCCTGGACTGGCACAGCACTTCACTGTATGTGCTAACTTCTTCTGCTTCTCTCCATAAATAAATTGTCATTAGGATAAATATTTGGGGATCAGTCCTTAAGATTTAAGACACCTTGCCATCCTCCTGGGGTGAGGAGTGGTTCCTGCACAGAAGCACCTCTCTCCCTTTCCCCCGGTCTTGCAATAGGGGAAGGAGGAATATGACAAAAATCTGTAGTTTCAAAAGAACTGTCAACTGCCATACCCCTTTCCTGGTCACTATCATGATACCTGTCTGTATAATCTGGGGGAAACATGTCCTGCTGTGGTGCAGGATCTGCAGATTGTTCCCCAGTGAGAGACAGTTGTCAGGGGACTTCCAACTGCAAGCATTTCTCGTGGATCGATCCATCAGTTTGGTGACAGCCTTCGACTAGGGAGAGACCCTCTTGTACATCAGTCTGAAGAAGGTTGGAGCCACTTTTTGAGTTTTTCAGTCCAGTTCCTGAACCTCTGCTACCATTTCTCTCTCCCCGCCCCCACCCCCACCTACCCGGTCACCAGTCAGCTTAAAGACAGGGCAGATGGGAGAGACAAACATTCCCATAAAGACAAGAGGGAAAGTTCAACCTCCACATCCAAGCCCTCTGAGAGGAGACAGAAGTCCCTGTCCTGTACCAAGTCAGGAAACTCTTTGTGCTTTGGACACCAATGTCTGTTTCTGAGATTGACCTGCTCAGGACTTCATCAAAGGACAAGACAGAGCCACCCTCCAGTACCAAGAGTGGTACTTCAGTGTCAACCCCTGTGCGGCATTAGCACTGTCAGACCTGGGGCTTTTGGCACTGATGGTCCAAGTTACAGAACCTTCTCAGCATCATGTGGCCTAACCGTGCTTATGGAACCAAAATCACTGATATTGTCTAGTTCCGCACCCACTTTCATGATGACAGCTGGTACCGATATTTCTGTGGTCCCCCTTACTATTCCCATCTGATTCTGAACAAGATTTGGGGGTCAGGGTGGTTAATCAGCTGAACATGAGCTCCCTGTGCAACTCTGGGCCCAAATGGATTAATACAATCCTTGGCTATATAGAAAGAAGAATCTTGAGTAGGGGTAGAGAGGTTATTTTTCTGACTATATTTGGAAATGGTCCAGTTCTGATGTCCACAATTTTAAATTGAGAGAAAAGCATGAGAATGAGTAAAGATTTAGAAAACCTGCCTTGTAGTGCCTCAAGGAGCTCAATCTACTTGGCTTAACGAAGATAATTTTGAGGGATGACTTGATCAGTTTCTAAGTACCTACATAGGGAACAGACACTTGAAAATGGGCTTCAAAATCTAGCAGAGAAAGATTGTTATTTAATGGCTCATTTCTAAGCACTTTTTATGCACATATTGCTCCCTATTATCTAGGAAACAGGGTTTTAAAAATATTTCAGTTGTTTACATATCTCAAATCCTTCATTCATCAAAGCTGGTGTGATTCCGCTCTGGGGCAAGAGTGAGGAATGAAATCCTTCTGCATAGTTTATTAATTAACTTTTATTTCTGCACCTACGCAGTGTCTGAATAACATGGGTGGACAGCAAGCTTCAGCCTTGTAGCACCAAGTTACCGCAGTCTCATTCTCAGATCTGAATTACTCTGTCTTCTTTTATCCCTGCCTTATAGTCTGAACAGCAGCCCAGCAACTGGAGTTGTCTTGGGGGGGAAAGGGTAAGGAGCAGAGGAGACTTTTTTTAAAGCAGCCTAACAAAACATGGGGCTGCCGCCAGAAAGAGGGAAGGGGCAAGGGACAAAAAGCTTCCTGGCCATTCTGCCAAGGCTTTGTTTATAAAGCAGCTCCCACTTCTCTATTCCCCACACCAAGCCCACCAGCTTACCTTTTTCTATTTCCAACTACAGCCCCAAGAGCACTCTGGAAGAAGTACCTATTAGTGCAGGGCTGCAGGTGCACTGCTGCATGGCTCTGCTAACGAAGTGGGTGGGTCTTAAATTCTTCCTGTGCAGCTGCGCACCCTACAGGGAACTATAATACCAGGAAACAATTTCAGGCCCTCATTAATAAAGAAAAACTGGTGGCCAGGTCTTCTCTTTAGATGGCCTTAGATGCAGCAGAGATAGTATGAGATGCTTGACATAGCTCTTTTCTTCAGTACAAAGTACAAAAGACCATCCATTCAAGTGCAATGCTGTTCAGTACAAAGATGGAGGAGTGTCTCTGCTCATTAAGGCTGCCAAGTCTTGCCCCAATTGGTTGGCATATATACATCTATGATTAAGCAGAAATCCAGCAAGCCACAGTTTCAGCAGAGTCTCACCAGGTTTTTGCCATCAGTGGTATTTATGAGCTGCTTTTTAAGCATCACAAATGCATAGAAAAGGGTGCCCAAAGACATTGGTCCTTTGCCTCCCAACCAACATCCATGTGTTTGAGTGGAGAGCTGTCAGGCTGCCCTGCAGACAATTCCTCGTTCACTTTTAAAATCGCGCAGTCCAAATGTTATCAGACAACATGGACACAGTTTATTGCATCAAACATGCAGGGGCACTTTGTGGAGGCCATTACCATTGGAAACTGTAGATGATCCTGGCTGTGGTTCATTTGCCATGAGTCCAGGTTGTACTTAGCAATCCTAGGAAGGACTCTACTGGAAAATGCCATGCAGCAGAGCAGAAGAGATTTATATTCTGGTGTGATCAATAACAAATTTCTCCATTGATCAGGAATCACAGAGTTATGAGAATCCATGGAACACTGTGGCTATCAGTGTACTTCACCCACCTATACACACCTACTTCATGTTTTCTCATCCAGTTACATCTCTGTTTCTGAAAGGCGAGGTTAGAGTCTTGCCTCCAGTAGCAAAGCGGATACCAGCCTGGGATGTGAATCTGGTGTGCCAACTCTGATAAAGGTGCCCATTGAGCTTTTAGGATCTTGCTGTCTACTACATCTTTCCATGTATCATCTCAATCATGTCAACCAGAAGAAGTGGAGAGTTAGGGGCACTTGTGGCAGATCTCTCACCCCAGTACAGTTTTCCACAAGAATAAGGCACCAGTGAGACTCTACCTGAAGTTCCTCCCTGTCGTGGTGTCACTTTCACATCAAGTATCCCTCTGTCTGTGATCTACCCTAAACCACACACCAGATGGGAAGAGGTGATGTCCTTGGATATGCATAGGGACCTTGCCATCTACTACAGATGATGACATTTTGGAAATATCCTAGACTGTATCATTTATGGAATGTATGAAAGAGAGGCCATTTCCACTCAGAAGCAGTCAAAAGATATCCCAGGGTGCATCATATTCTTTGGTGAGATGAACAGTGTCCCTCTTGTGGGCAGTGGGAGAGCATATTCTGTCCAGGCATCTGCAGAACAGTGACTTGAGTCTCTGAACACATCTTTGTGAAGCATTATACACTGGTGAGGAGGCTGCCTCAGATGTTTCCTTGGGCAGGGCACTTGTGCAGTTTTTTGTGGCACTGGACTCTGGGTATCCACCTCCTTGATGAGCTGTTGCCTGTGAATCACTTGAAGTGCACTACACACAGGGACAACAAATCTCAAAGAACTCCAGGTACTACAACGTGAGTAATCTTTCCTTGCTTGTTCATAGGCTTATTTTATCTAGTACATGTGCATTGCAGATGTAGTCATTCTTTTGTGGACAAAATGGAAACCACATTTTGAGATAAAATGAATAGAAGGAGAAATGCTAATATGAAGTGTATGGCTCAGTTTTTCTGTATCTATCTATCCTTCAGAATATGGCATTTCAAGCAGAACAAAAGATCAAAGCAGACATCTTACGAGGTTTGAGTACGGAGCAGTTATTCCAGTTACTCTCTGATTCAGATGTAAACGTTCTAATGAAAACGTTGGGACTACTCAGAAATCTTTTGTCTACTCGCCCAGTAAGTAAAACCACAAACAGATCCTTCAGAAAAGTTGCCCTCCAAACACTAGATAATCATAGATAACACTAGGCCATCATAGATAATACATTATAAAGCTGTAATGCAGAGTATTCTTTCCAGTGATCTAGTAGGACTGAGAAACTGTGAGGCTTCCATTGTGCATTAATGCATTATCTGACCTCCAAAAACATGAATGGTCATAACTAGCACATGGTAAAGTGAAAATCCTTAATAAAGAGAGAATTTTGTATAGCCAGCTGGAGCTTATTCTCACTAGTGATGTCCACAGATACCACACCAATGCTTTTTTGTTGGATGTGTGAGTGCGTGTATATTTAGACAGATAACGCCTTTTTGTAAACTCTGTTAAGAGATTATTTAACACAAGGAGTGGTTTGCATTTTGAAATGAGCTTGGAGTGCTTATGGCAGGGCTGGGGAACCAGTCGGGGGCCACACACAAGTGAGAAGAAAAAACAACAACAAAAAACCCCTTACTGGCGTGGCCCCAGACTGAGAAGCAGAAAGACACTCCCCACATTCCCCTCTCACACCAGAGCCTAGGTGAGCCCGGGCTAGTAGATTTTTGTGCGCTCTAGCCCCGCGGGGAGGAGGGGTGTTGGACTAGTGGCACAGGTTCTCCAGTGCTTGGGTAGGGGCCTCAGTCTTGGCGGCCAGATCCAGGCAAGCCAGGGCCACATCTGGTATCCTGCACCAACAGTTAGAGCACAGCAGCTAGTGCTGTATAGACAAACCCTGAGTGTCTGAGCTATTGTACTTGTCTCTTATCTGTCATTCTAAACAGCTGCTTCAGTCTTAGATTCCGATCTATTGGATTATGCATTCACACAGGTCATATATTCATGTTACAGAATATAATAAGACATAAAGTTTAAGCATGTGAACTGTTTTATGGCAAGGAATAAAGTGCTTGAGATATGGATGGACAGGTGCTTCTCACTTGGCCCCAAGCTGCTGTGGTAACAGAGGGCTGGGGTTGTCCCCTCTCTCTCTGGGGCAGCCTGCATAGTGAACCCCTCATCCCCAGCCCCACCCCAGAACAATGATTTAAATGAAGAAAAACAAAACTTATTTCAGTTAAGGACCCAAGCAACACCAGGTCCATCTTCTAGTTCTCAATAATTTTTATATCAAATTAGCTCAATCTACAAGTTAAAAAAAAAATATTCGAATTGCCCTGTAAACTGACCTTGAGGTCTAACAGTTAAACTGGTGTCTTAACTGTCAGTTACAGAGGTTCTGCAGCCAAATTATGACCCCAGCTATTCTTGTGTAACCTTACTTTCTTTTGGATATTTTTAAGGCCAGAAAGGAACATTGCAGTTCTTTACTCTGAGCTTCTGCCCTACCACATGACACAGAATTTCCACAGTGCATCGAGCCCAATAACTTGTCATTGAACTGTGGTATTTTTTGTTTGGGGGGAAAAAAGATCTAAACTTAACTTTGACTCTAAGTGATGGAGAATTTACCACATCCTTGGTAATCTCTTCCACTGCACAGTCCTCTTCACTTAAATGTTTGCATTTTATATCCAGTTTGAACTTTCCTGACTTCAGTTTCTAGCCACTGGATGTTATGCCTTTTTCTGCTAGATGAGTCCTCTTGTGTATCATCTCTCCTCCAAGCAAGGGTACTACAGACCATGATAGTAACCTTTAAAACCTTTGCTTCAGTGATCAAAACAGATTGAATGACTGAACTCTTGCTGTGAGACAGATTTTCAGGCCACAAATAATTTTTGACTTTCCTCTGAACCCTCTCAGAATTTTGGTGTCTTTTTAAAGTGCAGAAACTAGAATTGAATACAGTATTCCAGTACTGCTTTCTTTACTAGTACTGTATAGGAAAGTATATCATCACACCTTTCTGGTGCTGACCATTTTAAACATGGAAAAATCATGCTGTCCCACAACATCACACTGAATTCCTATGTTCATCAAGTTGTCAGTTTGACTTCTAGATCCTTCAGTCTTCTGATAATGCTCTCAGTGACCCGTATAGCTCTGGGTAGTCAGTATTTATATGTTCAACAGGCTGCAATGGAAGTATGGTCAAACATAGAATCCCTTAGGCCATGTCTACACTGGGAAGGTTTGGCTACAAAAGTGCTATTGACATGCAAAAGTTGCCAAAAGTGAAAACTGGTCAAACCATTGTCAACATTTCATGACCACATTGCTAGCGCCCTGTTGACAGAGCAAAGCACTGTGGGTAAGCATCCCACAGTGCAGTGTTGTGGAAAGGTAGAGCTGATCCCTGTACTTCTTGGGATTCTGTAGTAACTCGTGTGAGCTCTCTGTCCTGAGGAATATCAAAGCAGCACAGCCGTCTCTCCAGCCCTTTCCCTGCAGCAGCAGCCTGCTTGCCGCTGTGTTCCTGGCAGAGCAGAATAGAAGCACTCCAATGATTTTCTCTGTTCCCCAAATGGAGCAGCTCACTCAGTTGTCATATATTTCCTGGAGCTTTAAAAGGGGAGGGACGCATGCCTGCAGAGCAGCAGAGATCACAGAACACTGAGCACAGCCATCAGGGCAGGTATAGTGGGATACCAGCAGAAGCTAGCTCTCTCCACAAACCAAACAGAAGAGTCCACGCTGGCTCTTTGTCGACAATAAAGGGAGGGGAAATGACAAAAGTTTCTAGCAGGGCTGGAAGTTTTTTGCATTGCAGTGTAAATGCTCTCACTGTTTTGGTGACAAAACATTCCAGTGTAGACAAGCCCTTATTCTGCTCCCTGGGACAAGGGTTAGTTAAAGTAATGAAAAGGAAAATAACTTGTGTTTTCTGCTGTGATAGGTTCTCACATTTGACCTTGCATAAAGATATTGATACCTAGAAATACTGATAATTCTATTCCCTTTCTCAGTAAGAATGTCCCTGTTTTATCCCTTTCTCTAGAAAATGTACACTAATTGTCAACCTCCCAACCTGAGGCAAATACTAACCGCCAACTTCACACCTCACAACAAACACTAACCCAGGAACCTGTCCCTGAAACAAACCCTGTCCACACATCTATCCTACTGACACCATTACAGGACCTAACCATATCAGCTATCACATCAAAGGCTCATTCACTTGCACATCTACTCATGTGATATATGCCATCATTTGCCAACAATGCCCCTCCACCATGAACGTCGGACAAACTGGACTGTCTCTGCGCAAAAGAATAAATGAACACAAATCAGATATTAAGAATGGCAACATCTAAAAGTGGGTAGGGAGGAGGGGACTTTAACTTCCCTGGGCACACAGTTTCGGACTTGCTATTCTCAGAGAGAAAATCTTCAAAAACAGCCTGCAGGAAGAAACTGCTGAGCTGGAATTCAGATGCATATTTGACACCCTGAACCAAGGTCTAAGTAAACACATGGAGTGGGTGTTGTATTACAAGAGGTAATTTCCCATTCAGGGACTCTCAGCTTCTCATCATTGATGAGCCACATCCACTCTGATTTAATTGTCTCGCTCCCATCGCTGCATCTTTTTTTGGGGGGCGAGGGGGCTGTCTTTCTCTTCAGCACCTAGAGAGTGAGTTGTAGCTCATGAAAGCTGATACTCTAATACCCTTATAAATGTGTTAGTTTTTAAAGTGCCACCAGACTCCTTATTGTTTATATTAATTGTGTATCTCTAATTTCTTTGGCAGCATATAGACCAGATCATGAGCACCCATGGAAAGCAAATCATGCAAGCAGTGACTCTTATTCTGGAAGGGGAGCACAATATTGAGGTCAAGGAGCAGGTACCCTTTACTGTTCTGCGTGTTGTCTTAGCTGGATAAAAATGTTGAGGAAGGATGAAGGTATTGGCATTCATCAGGGGTATATTACTGACAGGTCTTTCCTATTAGGGGTTATAAATAATTTGCCTTGAATATTTTACCATGATACCTGTCAAATTAAGTCCTGGGAAAGCTGTGCTACCGACCAGGCAGTCCATTTCTCTTCATTGCTGGCAGCTTAGGCATAGTGTTTCAAATGAGCTCAGAATGGTTTTATACTCTGCGATACTAAATTATATACATTTTGCAGAAATCAGGGCTATGTGCAGTAGAGCTGCAGGGATGTAAGAGAGGAGGTTCGGTGCGTCCCACTGTATAGAACTAGGAGAGAGGGAAGGAGGACTGGCCTTTCACTAAAATTAGGTGGTAACAACTGAGCTTTTTGGGGAAAAGACGAGATTAGTTTAGATGGGATGAAACTGTTGACATCCAGTCTCATTTCCTAGTAGACAAGACACTGGCAAAGGCGGGAGAGAAAAGAACAGCTAGGCTAGTAAACACACAGCTTCTGGCTCTGGTGTTGGCTCACTTGTAGCCTCGCTGCTTGCAAAACAAAGGCACAGCACAGCCGTAGCAGCCACTCATAAGATCTATTTCTGCCAGCCTCAGGCCATTCAGGGTGTTGCTTTTTTTGCCTCTTTCTGGCCACACCTTTACAGCATTGTTGCAAAAATATACGGGGCCAGCTAAATCAGACTCTTATTGGACAGAAGGAAAAGGGAGAGTTAGGAAAGAGAAGAAATGAGGTGTAGAAGGAAGAGGACACTTGGATGGAGGAGAGGAAGAGAGACTTTCCCAGTGGTATTGTGGATTTAACTGGAGCTGGTGGAGGTGGCAGTGCATCTGGTCTGGTCATGTACTCTCTCAGGATTAGGACAAGGAAGGTCCAGGACATAGGCAGTCCTCTCTTCTGGCCAGGGATTCATGATACCCCCCTTCTTCTCCAGGCTTTGCTCCCACTCCACCCCTTTCACTCCCTGATTTCTTCCCCCAGCATGTCCTATGCCCACTCCTCCTTCCTCCTGCAGCTTGCATGCTGTGAATCAGCTGTTTGTGGTACTCTGGGAAGGGGAGAGTTGGTCAGTGTGGTGCCACTGACACACAAGAGGTGCGGGAGGAGGAAACAGAGGGGAAACTTGGCACTGGTGGTTGTTCTGCACCCACTAATTTTTCCCTGTGGGTGTTCCAGCCCCAGAGCACCCATGGCATTGGCACCTATGGTCCAGGGTTGCAGAAGGTGGTGGGGATGGAAGCCATGGAAACTTGCTCCTATACTCAATTTTTCTCCCAAAAGTTTAAGGACCCAGAAAGGGATTGATGGATGGAATAGCCTATCGCCTCATTATTTTGTCCAAGATTTAGGCCTAGTTTATGATGCCCCAATTTTGGCTCATTGATTTTTTTCTCCCACATTTTTCTTGGTTACCAAGCTTGTTCCTAACTCAGTTCTTGAATTATATCAATAGGCCTTTTTGTTTGGGCTAATTCATAGTTTGTCTCCCTTTTGCAACTTTTCCCATCAATGTTTTATTATTACTGGCTATTGTGACACTTACAAACTTTCACTCACTTTTTACGTCCGAGCTTACGATTAGGGTAGATATGTAGACCCATTTATGACTGCGAGTACAGGCTCTTAAAGAGGGTGAGGGGAAGCAGCACAAGAAGAATGAGAAGGGAGAAGAATGCAAAGAGGCAGAAAAGAGGAGAATGAGAAAATACCTGTGTGGAAGCTGGAAAAGAGAGCACTGGCTGAGGGAGAAGTGGAGTCACACTGTGGTGGGGAGGGGAGGGATACTTGCTGGACATGAGGGATGCAGCAGCAGGTAAGAGGGGAAATGGAGCTTTTGCTTGGGGAGATAGGTGAGAGGGTGGCTGGCACCTTGCCAGGGTAGTGAGAACGGAACTCACTCACAAAACACTCTGCTAATGGCCAGGCTGCAGAGATCACGAGGAGGAGAGCTAGACGCTGAAGGAAGAAGAAAGGTAGCTTTGATGATTCCAAAATAGCAGATAGTCAGCTGGTTTTTTTTAAATTTTATATATAACTAGAAGTTTTACCCAGCGTTGCTCCTTGGGTCTTTAACTGAATTAATTTTTGGTTTTTGGAAAATAAAATGAAAATGTCCATGCTTCATTTAAATCATTGCTCTGGAAGGGGATGAGGGGTTCGGTGTGCACGCTGCCCCAGGGAGAGAGGACATCCCCAGCCCTCTCACTGCAACAGCTTGAGGCCAGGTGAGAAGTGCCTCGCCGTGACTGCTGCAGCTCCGGCAGGCACAGCTGGGGGGATGGGGGCATGTGCCCCGGTTGGGGCAAGTTCAGGTTCTTCTGCCCCCTGCGCTCTCCAGCATTTGCTTATCAGATAGTCGACTAGTCCTTCACATCCCTAGTAAGAGCTAGGACCACCAAATTTGCTATGCAGCTTCCTCTGAGTGGAACTTAAAGTAACATAAGGATTGGTTGTGCCAAGAAAATGGGATGTACCTGGAATGCAATTGTTTCTCATAAAATGCTAGCAGGGACAGTTATGCTGCAAAATTACGAAAAGGGGGCAGGTGCACTGTAAGACAGAGTAGCTGGGGGAGGGGCTCTGGATGATGCTGTCAATGGGTAAGGTTTCTGTGCTGGCCCCAATGCCCCAGAACTGGAGCCCAAACCACTCCAATCCCTTTGATTCCAACATTGGATGCCAGGGGAACCCCGGGTGTGCAGTGCAGCCCTGCTGGGCCCAGGGAACTACTGCTGGCCACCCAGCACACCCCCAGGAAGCCCACCCACATCTCCCAGTCTCCTGCCCTGAGCACTCCATCCCCTGCTGTGAGCTCCCCCACTTCCCATTCTCTTAACCTGACTCCTATACCCTTCCATCCCCTGCCCTGAACCCCCACAAAGACATGAGCAACACCAGGTAAATCCTCTAGTAGTCTATATTTATAAGGGCCTTATCCTAAGAAGTTGCACTGGACTTTTGGAGGGTAGCCACATGAGTCTTCATACATATGTTATGGACCACTATGTTATCACCGCGCCTTTGAGTGAACACAAGCCTTGGAAGGGTGGTCCTATGAGCCTTATTTTAGCAGACTCTGAGCTCTGCCCTCCAAACTGCAATGCTGCTAATGGGTCCCCTCTCTAGAACGCATGTCTGCATCTATGCAAAGTTACCTCTGTAACTGTGGTTCTTTGAGAGATGATGTAGACATGTATTCCACAACTCACCCTCTATTCCATCTGCATTGGAGTCTCCTCTCATGGGAACTCAAGGGATCAAAGCAGCACTGCCTCATATAGTCAGGCTAGGAAGGCATGAGCACCACCCTCGACAGGTACTGCTAGGCAAAAGGCTCTGGCTCCAGCACACTGGGTGTGCTTGCATCAACATGGAATGCATGTCTGCCTCCCATCTGTAAGAGTGATGCAGACATGCATTACAGTCAGTCAGGGACCATTTCTTTTATAAGCACTGTCCACTCCATTATCCACATCTTGAATGAAACTATTAAATACTACCAGACCCAAGACTGAGCCTTGTGGGACCCCACAAGATACTCTCTCCCAAAGGACCATTGACAAATTCTTTGAGTGCAATCTTTCAATGACTTGCGCACCCACCATATAGTAAATTCATCTTGACCCCATTCCTTAGTCCCACGTGCCATTCTCATATGCAAATTGTGTCAGAAGCTTTTCTAATATCAAGATGTATCTACTGCTTCCCCCATCCACTAAGCCAGTACTCCTGTCAGAGACAGAAATTAGGTTGTAACTTGTGATGATAAATGTAAAGTAATGCACGTTGGAAAAAATAATCCCAACTATACATACATATGATGGGGACTAATTTGGCTACAGCTACTCGAGAGAGGTCTTGGAGTCATTGTAGATAGTTCTCTGAAACATCCACTCCATGTGCAGCAGCAGTCAAAAAAGCAAATAGAATGTTAGGAATCATTAAAAAAGGGATAGAGAATAAGACACAAAATATCTTATTGCCTCTATATAAATCCATGGTATGCCCACATCTTGAATACTGCGTACGGATGTGGTCGTCTCATCTCAAAAAAGATATATTGGCATTGGAAAAGGTTCAGAAAAGGGCAACAAAAATGATTAGGGGTTTGGAATGGGTCCCATATGAAGACTTGGACTTTTCAACTTAGAAAAGAGGAGACTAAGGGGGGATATGATAGAGGTCTATAAAATCATGACTGGTGTGGAAAAAGGAGAAGTTATTTACTTATTCCCCACAATATAAGAACTAGGGGTCACCAAATGAAATTAATAGGCAGCAGGTTTAAAACAAAAGGAAGTTTATCTTCACTCTGCACACAGTCAACCTCTGGAACTCCTTGCCAGAGGATGTGGTGAAGGCTAGGACTTTAACAGGGTTAAAAAAAGAGCTAGATAGATTCATAGGGGTTAGGTCCATCAGTGGCTATTAGCCAGGATGGGTAGGAATGGTGTCCCTAGCCTCTGTTTCTCTGGAGGTGGGTGACTAGGGAGGGATCATGTGAGGATTACCTGGCATAGGCATTATACACCTCAGCCTTTTGATGTCATCAGTTATTAGCTCCCCTTGGCCACTGAGTTAAGGGTCTATGCTTCCCTTAATCTTTCTCTTGATCCTAATATATTTAAAGTATCTCTTCTTGCTTTTTATGTCCCTTGGTAGATGTAACTCATTTTGTGTTGTAACTTGTGTTCTGACTTTTGATTCTATGTGCTTCTGCTGTTCTTTTGTAATCCTCATTAATTCATCGACTTTTCCACTTTCTGAAAGATACTTTTTTATTTTCAGGTCAATAAAAAGCTCCTAATGGAGCCATATTGGCTTCTTATTATTCTTCCTGTCTGTCCTTTGCACTGGGATAGTTGTAGTTGTGCCTTTACTATTGTCTCCTTAAGAAACTGCCGGCACAGAATTCTGTTTTTCTTAACTTTCTTCCCATGGGACTGTAACTACTTGTTTTCTGAGTTTATTAGTCTGCTTTTTTGGAGACCACTTCCCTTATTCTGCTACTCGCTCTTGCCTTTCTTTCCTTTAGAATCATGACATCTGTTATTTCATGATCACTTTCACACAAATTGCCTTCTACTCTCAGATTTCTTGCACATTCCTCTCTGGTGGTCGGAATCAAGTCTAAAATGACTGATTGCTCTGTTGATGTGGTTTAGACAAAAGCTATAGGCTAAATTCTCTGTTGGCATAACATCACTGGCACCGAGCCAACAGAGTACTTGGTAAACAGTCTAGAAACTCCAGGTTCTAATAAAGAAAAGTTCACCATGAAAGGTTAGAAGTGTCAGGAAAACTATGATTCACAGATGGACTGCAAATGACAACTTTCTCTCTTTTTCAGACATTATGTATACTTGCCAACATAGCCGATGGAACGACAGCGAAAGAACTCATTATGACCAATGATGACATCTTGCAGAAAATTAAGTATTACATGGTATGGGGAATTGCTATGAAGGTTGTTCCCTCTCATCCACCCATAGAGAGAGTATATCTGTTCAGTTGAAAAATTATATGAATATAGTGTTAAAGCAGTTCAGTCAAAAGGGAAACCTAGAAATGAAGACTCTCAGCCATATAGTGTATTAAAGTACACCTGTAGCACTAGACAGTAATGGAATAGAAGTTATTTCAGCCTAAATTAGACAGGTGTATCTGGTAGGCTTTGATACGTGATCACTTGGTGTGGGGGGAGTTTGGGAGCACAGACTTCAATCCTCCAGACCTCAGCAACAGGAAAAAGAAGCTGCTGCACCCTAGTGGCAGGCTAATCCATGCCTAGTGGTTCTTGGCCTCCCGCTTTCCATAGGCAGCAAGATCCTTCAGCTCCCAGGCCTTTCCAGCCTATTTAATGTCAGTGTTTAGTTGTACAAAACAAGAGGCCCCATATCTGCATCCTGGACACTTCTGACATTTATGTAAACAGCGTAAATAAAAAAGAAACAGCAAGCCCAAAATGCACAGTAATAAAAGAGCACAGATACATAATCTGAACACTGCACATCACCTCTGAGTGCTTCTTCAGTAGCCCTCCTGAAAAGAAATGCCTTGCGTAACACCAGAAGAATAACAGGTTCTTTCAGCCCCTCAAGTGTGTGCTCCCTTGCGTGCTCCTTAGCTGAAGGCAAACATGGACTCCAGTATTTGTTAACCTGCCTGTGTGCCATTGTTAACACTGATCTGTTCCCCACTGGCTAGCATCAAATTAGGACAAATTGAGAGGAGCTCATCTTTGCTGCTTCTTTTGGGCTAGGTTGATGGTTTTCAAACATTTTAAGCTACTTTCCCCTTCCAAATAATATGATCCCCATCTGAGATGCAAAGGCAACAAATAAGGGAAGGGGGGCATGCAAGGGCATGTCTTCCCCCCTACCCCCAGATTTTTGCCTGTCATTTAGTAATAGCTTCATGAGGTTTTCAAACTGTGGTGCATGGCCCCTGGTAGGCTTGGAGGAGCATTCCAGAGTAGTAATACCATGTGGCTTGGGTAAGTCCTGCACAGCAGGGCTTGGGGAAGGAGTGCCATTTCCATCAGTGGGCTTCCAAATGTGTTTGAGTTGGGGGTGTGCAGCCAATAATTGTAACTCAAAGGGAGTGCCAGCTCCATATGTTTGGTATCTCCTCTCTCAAGCCTACTCACTTTCCCCCAGGAAGGGGCCCCCTCAACCTGCAGTCACATGACATCTATCGTGCTCCATGAACTCACCATTAAAGGCACAACTAATCCTTGGAGCCACTTTGCTGAATGGTTAGTGTAGCAACCGTGCAACACGGTGAAGGTAGCATCGTTTTGAAATGAAGGACCGTGTACCTCCCAGTTCAGGGAGCACTGTACTGGCTGCCCTAAATAGTAGAAGTGTCTTTGGTGCAAATTGTGGATGAGGAGTTGCCCAACCTCAGTCTGTGAGTGACTCTTGTAAAATGTAAAAAGTTCTGAGACATTTAGTTTCTGAATCTCCAAAAATTCTGTTTCTATATTCAGAGTCATTCGAATGCTAAACTTCAGCTTGCTGCCATGTTTTGCATATCTAATCTCATATGGAATGAAGAAGAAGGTAAGAGACTCTCATACTTTCAGGTATAGTCTTGGGCAGAAAGTATTGCCAACAAAATCCTTTCATGGGGAGAATGGCAAATGTTAGGTAGTAGTCAGTAGGGATGTAAGAGAGTAGTCAGTTACTCGCAGAGGCAGCAAGAGGGGAACAGGAGCTGGTGCTGGGGGGAGCTGGCTTAAAAGCCAGTTCCCCTCCAGCACTGTCTCTGCGATTTGGGGAGCGGGGGGTGGGGAGGTGTGAGGTGTAATGTCCCTGAGCCAGGACTCTCAATTAGCTGATGAACTGCAATTTAACATCCCTAGTAGTCAAGACTAAGTCCCATTGCACTTTGTATTCCTTGTATAAACAAAGTTAAATACATTTGGTGCCCCAGTGAGCATAAGGTCTAATGCAAGATAGGGATGTTATATATAGTCAGTTAACCGATAAGCAAAAGCTTATCAGTTAATGCTATAGACTACATGCTTCCCCCTGCTCCCCCAGTAAATTTTTTAGCAGGCTGGCTAGCAGCCCAGCTCAGTCCTGGCTTGCGCTGGGTCCAAGACCTACCCCAGCTGTGGCTCTGCATTTAAAGTGTATTAGGAGCCAGACGGGCAGCAGCCTGGCTCAGTTCCAGAGCAAACCAGGTCCGGGAGCTCAGACCCGCCCCCCTCTGGACAGGGGCTGCTGCCACCCCACACTGCTGCCTCTGTACCAGAGGCAACAGTGTGGATGACAGACAGCCGGTCTGTGAGGGGAGATGGTTTTTAAACTGGCTCCCCTTGCAGACCAGGTCCCATCTGGCATCCTGCACTGCTGCCTCTGATACAGATGCAGCAGCACGGAGAGGCAGGGGGCTCCTCGGGAGTGGGGACTATAGAATAGTCAAGTAACCAATAAGAATTCATGAGGTTAATCGACTATTCAGTTAACCGATATTTAATGTCCCTAATGCAAGTTCCAGCACGAGTGTGATAGACCAGGGGATCTCAACCTTTCTCTTTCTGAGGCTCCCCCCACCTGCTGTAAAAACTGTAGCCCACCTGTGCCACAATAATTGTTGTTCTGCATGTAAACGCCAAGGCCAGTGTTAGGGGGTAGGAAGCAGGGCTAACCTGCTTGGGGCTTTATGCCAGAGCGGGCCCCCAGGAAGCTACATTGCTTAGACTTCAGCTCTGGGTGGCAGGGCTCTGGGCCTGGGCTTCATCCCCATGCAGCAGGGCTTTGACTTTCTTCCCTGGGTCCTAGTGAATCTAATGCTGGCCCTGCTTGGCCCCCCTAAAACCTGCTTGCAGTCCCCTATGGGTCTCATATCCATTATGGTAGACCATAGGGAGGCTAGGGGGAGGGAAGGCAATGAGACTAAGACTCCATCTGGTTGCTGTGACAAACTTAATGGTTCCTCAAGGACAATGTAAATCAGGGATGCTTTGTGAAACTACATGCTGGATTTGCATGGCCCAATGGAAGAGGGAGAATATCCATTTACATATGTGATTGTACAGGGTTTGCAACAAATGAAGGATTGCCATTTTCACTTGCTGAATATGTGGGGCTGGAATTGATTGCGGGGCTTGTGAATGACGTGCCTGCTTATGCAATGGAGGATGGGGGCTGAGAATTGTGGATTTATATAATATGGCTTGAGGAGAGGAATATATTAAGAAATAGGGTTTGGCTACCACTTACTGGTTGCCCCTTATGTGTTTACCTTTATTATTTTTAAATGTATGTTGTAGGATATAATGCAGTAATGGTAATAAAATTTCTTAATGAAATTAAAAGCTTTATTCTGAACCTGTATGGGGGGAGCTATTAAACCATTGTAAGGCACACTAGCTACCATCAGGAAATCGAAACAGCAGCAGCGAAACAAAGTGCATAAACCATACATTGAACTCGGGATGCAATATCCTGTTTAATTATTTAACTGGTTAAATGGAGGTAGACGGGAGGCACGGCTAGGCTGGAGCGGCCCCCATGCTGCGGGCAGAGGTTGTTCCAGCCTGGCTGCTTCCAGCCCTGCGCTGGGCTGCCAGCTCCCTGAACGCATGGTCTGGGAGTTGGCAGCTTTGCATGGGGCCGGAAGTGGCATAACCCCCTTTCTACCCCCTGCCACTTCCAGCCCTGTGGGGCTGCTCCCAGGTAATGGCTAATCCTTACCCAATGAACATCACCTGTTAATCAGTTACCCGTTCACATCCCTACATTGAACAGTGAAACCATTGCCAACATTAAGAACATCAGCATAGCCATGCTAGGTCAGACCAGTGGTTCATTTAGCCCAGTATCCTGTCTTCTGACTGTTGTAAGGCCCTGTGGTAGCTGTCAGGCTGACCGACTGCGCTCCTCTCCCAGCCCCTGGCAGCTGACTGCTGGGCTCAGCTGATGGCCCCTTGCTAGACTCCCAGTCAGCAGTCACTGGGGCTTTCTGATCCAGCAACATCCGGGGCCTTGCTGGACCAGAGGGTCCCAGACCAAAGAGGTTCATATTGTAGCAGCACCTTAGCAAAGGACTTCTTTGTTTTGGTGGCTGGAGAAGGTTCACTCTGCTACCAGCTCAGCGGTTGGAATAAAATGGAAGGGTTAAATACGGAGTAGCTGTGCTGGACCCAGTGAGTAGCTTCCATTTCCTGAAGACTGGTTTGCCAGACTTGGGATACAAAGGACACCATCCTGTGGGTCTGTGGAGTGGCATTGCTGGACACTCTCAGGACTGAGTTCAGGAGGCCTGGGCCTGAGCTCTTTCCACACTGTAAAATGATGGACCCAAATCATGGCAAGGGCCTGGGCTCAAACCTTCCATCCTGTGGGGTCCTGGGCTTGGGTGCAGATTAGACAGAATTATGTGTAGATGGATACAGGGGTGGGACTTGAGTCTCAGTCCAGTTTACATTGCAGTACAGATACTTCCTATGACACAGGATTTGGAAGGCCCTAGAGTTGTAGAGCAGAAAATGGGAGCAGTGGTAGGGGTGGTGTGAGTGGGGAGAGCGGAGATGTGATTGGGGCAATATGACTTCTGGAGGTTTGTAACCACCAATCTAAATCTGCTGTGGTGTTCCCCAACAAGGACACTTTTTTTGTAGTTGGATCTCCTGCTCTCTTGCTGAGTAATTTGAGACTGTTGCACATCAAGAACAAATATCACTTCAACATGTGAAACTTCACACTTTATTTGCACCATTTGGATTTCCTGTATTAGCTTGTGTTAAATGCTGAGTGCTACAATTTTGACTCTAACAAGTTTTCAGCTAAACACTCGGTGTATCAGAGACAGAGTTGGAAAGGAAGAAGCCAGAGTCGAACGCTTTACTTTATAATATCTCTTAAGGGTCTTACCTGTTTAATTTTTTCTCATTTATTCATGCACGAAAAATGTGAGTAGCTTCTTCCAAAAAGGAAAGACAGAGCAGCCATAGGATAAGTAGACTTAAGGGGGGTGCTTAGCACAGCCTTTTACTTGCATCCACATATTATACCCCTTCATAGCTTATACCTGCCTCCAATTCTTCTAAATAAATCACTTGTTTGATGCTATTTCCAATAACATTTTTTTAGGTTCACAAGAACGCCAAGATAAACTACGAGATATTGGAATAGTAGATATCTTACACAAACTGAGTCAATCATCAGATCCAAACCTTTGTGACAAGTAAGTATCAAAGAACCCTCAAAATAGAGATCAGAGGGAATTCTGTGCTGCTTCTTAAAAGTATCCATCTTATTTTTAAAGTATTTGGGTACAGAAAAATCCACGAGACAGTACTAGCAGAAGACAGGCCTTTTTGTACATTTGTGTCTGACTTTCCCTTTACATTGGTGAGTCCTGCCTCATGAATAAAATATGAAATTCATCTACTTATTTGAAGAATGTTTGCTAAGTAGGATTTATGAGAAGTTCTAAGGCAGTTCAGAACTCAAGATGGTTATCTCCCCCTCGTACACATTGGCACAACATTAGCACTTCTCTGGAACTCTTCTAGTATTCCATGTCATATTAAAAGTCCATGAGATTTCCGGATCCTCAGCTATTTTTAAAAAAAATCTTGAATATCATTTATCCACTCTTGCAGATGCAGTGCTGTAATAGCCTTTCAGTCCCAGGATATTAGGGAGAGAAGCTTTTAAGCTTACACAGACCAAGTAGAATGGATTGCTTAGCATAAGTAGGTACATATTTCAAGGGGCCATTTAAATACAACCAACTGCAAAGTTATACATCTAGGAACCGAACACTGCAGCCCATACCTGCAGAATAGGGCATTGTATCCTGGGAAGCAGTGACTCTGAAAAGGATCTAGGATGAAAGAGAACAGACAACTGAGTGTAAGCTACTAGTGCAGTCCTGGGATAAATGGGGTACATGCACTTCTTCCATATTGTCACATTCCAGGGTGCTTCCAGACCAGTGGACTAGATCCTGTTAAAGTAAGGTGGAAGGTGGGATTCTTAACTCACTACCAGCTCTCACAGTGTGTGTTTTGGCAATGCTCATTGCTCATATAGCATAAAACAATTTTCCTTCTAGCTGAAGAAACCAGCGCAAATGTCACTAGACTCTACTTTTGCTGAGAAACTCCAGGCTTCATGTATTAATAGTTCAACCTTTTATTACCAGATGAACCATTCATCCCTCACTAACTGGCATTGTGCACAAAATCTTATGGGATAAATGTGGGTGGTTTGGGTTGTTAATGACAGATTCGATGATTAATGAAATGTTTGTGATTTCAGGGCGAAGACAGCACTCCAGCAGTATCTTGCATGATAAAAGACTAAGTGACTCTTTGGACACCCCTCGTGTGTTTAAGGACTAACAGGAAATAGCCTCAACTGATTCCTTATATTTGCACAAGTCACCTTGGGCTGCATTTCTCTCAGGTGCAGGGAGCTGCTTTGCAGAAACAGTTTAGGTGATCAGGTCTCCAATGCACTTGAACTTTCTTGAGGTGGTTCTTTACTCAGAGGACTATTGTGGGGGGAGAGGAGGAGGTTGTTTTGTTTTGTTTTTCTGAGCTACCTGGACTCACTAATAGAACAATCAATCATCATTTTCTTTTGGGCCTACAGTTTTCTGCTTTTGCTGCAGCCTGTGTGTGTGTTTGGGTGTATGTGTGTGGGTGTGATACCTCAGAATTTTGTTTTTCCTTTTTTGTGTGTGTGAAATTTTTTCTACACATTTTCAAGGGTTAACCATTGTTTGCTGTATGAATACTTTAATGAATTATATACAGTTTGAATGAAATGTTATTTAAAAACACACTGTATCCCATAAAGTTTATTTTGAATTTTGAACAGATGAATGTTTTTAAGTAAAACATATGCATTTCTGAACCTCAGCTTAACTTATACTTCCTTTTCGAAGAGAGAAATTGAGGAGTACAGTAGACACAAAAAAATCCACACATTCTGTGCTATGAAAAAATGGAAGAGCTTAGCAATTTACTGCCACACATGAGGTACTGATGTCATTTTCAGCTCAGTAGAATGGGTCAAAAATAATGTTGTGGTTTCTTTACACTTTTAAAAGACAAGGGTGGACTCTCACAAATTGTATAACTGTGTTGATCGTCTGCCAGAAAGAAATAGATGGCTGTAGTATCAGCACTGTGTTGGGGGAATGAGCCTGTTGCAGTGAAATCCAAGGTCTTGCTTAGATTATTGCTGAAGGTTTGGCTTCTCTCTGTGATAAGGAACACCAGCTGACTGTGACACCAAGATTCAACAAACAGGTAGCATGTTGCAAGACTTGGACTTTCAAGATGCCAAGAGGACCTGGCAAATTATGGTTTAAGGGACTTGTTTAGTCACATCTGTACCCTCCACATTCAGTTAACTGCTTTATAAAATACTTCTCCATAATATTAGCTGAATAGGTTTGATTGCAGGAGAATTGACACATCATTAGAAAATGCTCTACCAGTGACATTGCTATAGTAATAGCAATCTATATACAGAAACATTCAGGAATTCAGATAATGGATAATAACCCAGATTTTACTGCACTTAAAATATCAGATTATCAAACCTGGCCTTTGTGTGTGTGCCTACAATTTGTGGGCACCTGCAGTTGTGGTTGTAGTTATTTGTAAAAACAGCATTTACTTTCCTCATTGCAGTCAGACACTTGGACAACTACATGGCTGAAATTATGCCTATAATTAAATATTGATGAAAAATTGTGATTGCAAGAATTCACATTCACTCAGTCATGGGCATAAAGAGAAAATTACGTAAGATTCTGCTGAAAATTAGAAACTGAATTCAGCTTCAGGAATTAAATATGCGTGCAAAGAACTGATTGCAGCAAGAAGCTTTCCTTGACTGCAATTCAAAGTTACCACTTTCCTCCTCCACCTGTTTCCTAGGTTTCAATTTTGGAAATGACTTTTAATAGCATTAAAGTTTCCATACACCATGGCTACTTAGCCCTAGAGCACCAATTGAAGAATTCAAGTCTCGGTTACAAATTTTTTTTTTAAGTTTGAGCTTCAGGACAAGAGGACAAGACTTGTAACTCCACTAACCAATTTTCACAAATGTAACCTTAAACCTTATCATTTATTTCTAAGCAGTGTCCAATTATAATTGCCTTTCATTTCTGAGTAGTCCTATTAATTTAATTAAACAACTTGTGTGAGCAAAAGGAGATCACAGATTGGCCTAGAGTTGAATGTTGTGTATTGAAGTGTTAGCATTTGGTTGCAAAGAAAAATACAATTTTATATAAGTTTAATGTAATTGTTTTCCCACTCTTGAAAGTCATATAAAAGTGAGCACCTGACAACCCCCCCCCCACCCCAATTTGGTCATAGCAATAAGTGAGTGGCCATTTCTTCTTATTGCTACAAGTCTCTTGGTAATGGACCTGTATAGAGAGGCAAGTATAAATATGTGAGAACCTGATAAATATCTAGTAAAGTAAAATTAAGTATAATTTTGGAAGCACTGAGAAAACACTTCCTTGGCTAAACTTTATATACATGTGGGGGCTACATTTTCAAAATACCCTGCGTTTGAGTTCTAAATTTGCACTCCTGATTTTTGTGCACACATTTTTGTGTGCTCAGGTTTTTGCATGCCCCCCTCCCCCCACTTGCATCACCGAAAGCAAATCTGAGTTTTAATGTTCAAAAAATTGGGTGACTAAAATTGTACACAAAAGTGTGCAAATTTAAGTGTGCATGTTTAGAAATGTTTTATTTTAAATGTGGCCCTAAATGTACCCGAAAACTTGAAAATGATGCTCAGACAATCTGGATACCGCAGAGGGAAAAAGTTAACATTTTCCATAATATCAAGCTGATAGGTCAAATGTCCAGTGAAATAACATTTTTACACCCACTTAAGCTTTGTGAATAATTTTTGATGTTGCTGTAGGTATGTACAAATAGAAAAAATAAATACTGTAAATAAATAAAAAGTACTTTACCAGAATACTACACTTCTATTGAATTTTATGAAGAAAATATATATTTAAAATTTTTTTTGATGTTTTTAGCTTTACAGACTTGCAAATTTTAGTTGGAGATTCAGACAACACTGGAAGGACAAGAGAAAACAATCCAGTGTGTGTGAGCGAGCCAAACCCTACTAGCCTTACTCAGGTAAGGTCTCCCACTAAATCCAGGGATTCCTTGCAAGAGTAAAGCAAGCAGGATTTGTTCTATCATGGTTTTTCTTCTGCCTTTGTTGCATCACACTCTTTCTCCTGGGTCCCCACTTCACAGATGTCCCTGATTCATGTATTTATACGGTAGAAATGAATGAAGCCAGGAAGTAATTCAGTAAATCTTGGAAATTGTTTTGTGTGTGTTTTTGGCCCTTTTCTTCTTTTTCCACAAATATTTTATGTCCTGATCTCAGCCCACCATTCCACCTGTGTGAAGTGTCATTACAGTTGAAAGGGATACGGCGGGTGGAACAGGTGTCAGGGCACGTGGGTGGAGGCATAGAAGTAGTCTCCTTGGCAAACATGTTCATGAACAGGATTATTTGTAAGTCATCATGAATTTTAAACACATTAGAGACTATTTGCAAAACTCAAATTTTGAACTTTTAAGTTTGTGTTTGTATCCAAATCGGATACAGTTGTGCTTAACCTGTCAAGGAACAGATTCAATGCAGTCAAAGCTAACCAGCATACCTTACATTATAAAAACAGCATGCAGTGCTATGGTCAAGACAGTCCCATGGTATCAAAGACAAGGAGGGAGAGGTAATATTTACTGGACCAATTACTGTTGCTGAACTAGACACACTTTCAAGCTACAGAGTTCTTCAGGTTTGTGATAGTTACTGAGCGTCACAGCTAAATACAAAACCCACCAGACAGTTTGCATAAGCAGTTAGTATGCTTTCTAAGGCAGTGGTTTTCAAGCTACAGGAGGAATGCTAGGAATGCCTCCTAGGAGCCAGACCTGTTGCTGCCTGTTTCCAGGGAAGTTGGCAGGGCCAGGACAGGCAGGAATCTTGCCTTAGCAGCACCTGTTTGTGCCACTGACCAGGAGCTGCTGGAGGTAAGCCTGTACCCAAACCCTGAACATCAATCTCCAGCCCTGAATTCCCCCCCTTGCACCCAAAATTCCTCATCTCTGGCCCCATCCTGGAGCCCGTACATTAGATCAAAGATATAATTATGTTGGGTCACAGGCATCAACAATTTTCTTGTCTTAAGAAAAAAGTTTGAAAACTAATGTTCTAAGGGGCCATTCAAGGTAAAGGGGCCCAATAGAACAAAAAGGGTGTTGGTGTAGGAGTTAGATGCCACTGACCCACAGAAAAATCAGTTGAGGGTCTCATGCGAATGAGAAGCAAAACAAAAACAACCCTCGCAGACATGGCCCCTGACAAGCTGGAAAAAACCCTCTCACTTCACTAATATAACTCAAAGCACCAGGATTCCCTTTGCATTGTAGCCCCGTAGGAGGGGGGCAAGGCTTGGGACTGAATTAACTCTTTTGGGGGCCCAGGATTAAGTTTTGGGGTGGGGCCAAAAATGAGGGGTTCAGTGTGTGGCATGGGCTGCTAAGGAGCAGTCTGGGGTGGGGATGCAGGGTGGGAGAGTGGGGTCTTGGTGGGAGGTAGAGTGCAGGGGTGGGGATAGGGTTTCAAGATTTGGGTAGGAGGTGGTGGGGTGCAGGAGTCGGGTAGGGGTGGGGGTTCTGGGTTAGAGGGGGCAGGGGATATGGGTGTCTACCTAGCACAGCTCCCAGAAGGGCCCAGGTGGCTCCATGCCACCATGCATAGGCAGGCACCGCCACACCACCCTCCCATTGACCAGAATTCCTGGCCAGTGAGGATGGAGCCTGCAAGCACTGCAGGGACTGAGCTTTCTGTGCTGCCATTCCCAGCCCAAGGGGAGGGGGACCAGCAGTGAGCAGAGCTCCCCCTCCCCCAGACCCTGTGAGCAGTTGCCATATGCAGCTTTCCTTGATCTGGCCTGAGAGACTCTGGGCTCCCCACACCCAGCAGCAGGGAGCTGGCTAGGTCCGTCCCGCTCCACACTGGCTCCTCATGGTGCGGGTTGGTCTGCGGGCCGTATGTTCCCCACCTGTGGGTTACAGATTGTTCATCATCATCAACCACCATGGGCTCAATGCCTGTTGGTGTCCAGTGCCGCCCTCACTATTTCCTTCCATCTTTCCCTGTCCAGTGCAGGGTGGCTTAGTTTCTGTAGACAAGCTCTGCACCAATCTACTATATCCAATGTACCCATTCTCTATGGGGTTGGCCTCTCCTATTCGGACCATCCATTATGCTGAATACCAAAGTCTTAACTTTTCACTCATTGTTCATTCTGCAGATCTGCCCGAATAGCTGTAACTTAAGTTGTATAACCTTTGGCAGAAGGTTCTCTTTCGGCTGTATCTTCCTATAGAATTCCTTGTTAGTGACCTGCACCCATCCTATTCTCATGACCTTTCTATAACAACTCCTCTTGAACACCAATATCATTCTCTTCGAATCTTTCATTATCACTCGTCTCATCCATACAACATGCTGCTAAATACACACGTTTTCAAGACGCTCAGCTTCGTTCCTAAGCTAATCGCTTTACTTTTCCAGCTCTTACCCATCGCCTTCAAACTGGCTCTTGCTTTTGCTATTCTAGTCGCTATTTCTTTTACAGTCTAGATCATACATTATGTTGCTCCCCAAATATGTGAACTTCTCTTCGTTCTCTACTTCGATCCCATCTATACTGATCTTCCTATTTCCTTATCTCCAGATGCCATTGTCTTAGTTTTATTGATATTCGTAATCAGTCCATACCACTTCCCTTCCTCATTTAGCACCTGCACCGTCCTTGCTAGCTTCTCTTCATCTTCCTCGATGATAACTATATCCAGGGCCCAACAAATCAGTGTATCTACTCGCCCGTGGCAAGTAGATTTCAGCCGGTCACCTGGCGCATGCGCAGTGCAGGGCTGGTGAGTGGATTTCACCGCAGTTTGTGGAGCCCTGACTATATCATCTGCGAACCTCAAGTTAATTCTCATCCCACGCACCGATATCCCTTCTGCGTCTTCCTTGATCTTGTCCATTGCTCTCTCTAGGTGCATGATGAAGATACTGAGTGATATTGGATCTCCTTGTCTCATACCTCTACTCGTTCTAAACCAACTTCCCACATGTTCTCACTGCTGCCTCCGCCTTATCGTTGATATCCTTCAACAGCCGTATCAGTCTACTATTGTTGGAATCTATTATATATTTCAGAGAGTTTGTGCAATTGTCTGTGTGTGTGTGTTCTAGAACTTCCCCCTAAAGAGGAAGAGTTTGGACCACCAAATTCAGTCAGCAGCTTTCTCATATAACTTAAACCCAGGTAACGGTTTGATTGCGTCAGGAAAATGGAATGTGCCTGAAAAACTGCTGCTCATAAACCCATAGGCTGTGTCTACACTGGCGTGATCTCACGCAAAAGCGGCCACTCTTGTGCAAAAACTTGCTGCTTGTCTACACTGGCCGTGTGTTCTTGCACAAGTAAACTGACGTTCTAATGTATAAAATCAGGGCTTCTTGCGCCAGAACTCTGACGCTCCCACTCAGGAATAAGCCCTCTTGCGCAAGAGCTCTTCCAGAAGACGCCAGTGTAGACAGACAACATGAATTTCTTGCGCAAGAAAGCCCTATGGTTAAAATGGCCCTCAGAGCTTTCTTGTGCAAGAGAGTGTCTATGCTGGCATGGATGCTCTTGCGCAAAAGCACATCTCTTGCGCAAAAGCACCTGCCAGTGTAGACGCTCTCTTCTGGAAGAGTTTTTGCAGAAGAACTCTTGCGCTAAAGAGTTTTTGCGCAAGATCATGCCAGTGTAGACGTAGCCATACAGCAAAGAGAATCAACAGGCACAGCATAGGGCGTGGCTGGGACCACATCCCCCTCCCTACTGTGTAGGACTGCCCTTACCCCAAGCCTTCCACCTCCAAGCATCCTTTAGGGAGTGGGGAGGGGTTTGAAGCTCCTCCTCCCCATTCATATCAGGGGGGACAACCATACAGAAAAGAGACAATCTCCAGGCAGATGAAAGGAGCTGGGTGGGGATATGCCCACACTGGGACTGCCCCAGCCCTGAACCTATCACCCCCCTAGTGTGCCCTTTAGGGAGCATGGGGAGGGGGGGAGAATGTCCCACCTTACATAAGGGAACCTTTGTCAGGTAGCCAGCAGCAAGAGCAGTTTATTGCATTCCTCACTTTGGCTGGGGAACAGAGGTGGCAGACAAACCTGGATCTGCCCCAGATCATTTGCAGAACGCTACCTTGAAAAGCAAATTCAGAGAAAACAGGCATGTATATCTTGCCAGACTCTCAGACCCAGGCCCTCTTGTGGAAAATGTAGGAAACACTGAACTGGGCAATTATGGATAAGCTGCTCCTAGGGGCAATTCCTTCATCTCCCTCTATAGCTGGAGGTGTTGAGTTTGCACTTTTCCAAAACTATTTTTGTGCCTATTTTTTAATATAAGTATAAATCTGGATGGTCTCCTAATGTTAAGGACTAGCCAACTAGTCAGTTCTCCCCCGCCCCTATCAGATAGAGGCAGCAAAGGGGAGGAAGAGGGGTACTTCAAAGGGGCAGCTAGCTGGGGATCAGCTGTGTGGCAGCCCATGAAGCCTGGGGTCAGCTAGGGACTCCCCAGCTGATCCTGGGTCCTGTGAAAATGCCCTGCTGGAGCCCAAGAGCTTGTGCATTTCAAAGCTGGCACCTGCAGGCAGGCCAGAGTCAGCAGGACATCCTGGGCTGCACAGGGAGTGCCAGATTCCGCCTTTGAAATGTACAAGTGCTATCCATGTCCATTGACTACTGGACTAGTCAATTAACCTCTGCTTCACATCCTTAATCCACACAGGTGCCATCTTTTCCTTCTTTCATCCTGGGCCTCGGTGCCACCTTGTGGCAATGCAGCCCCTCAGAGCCGGACGCTGGTCAGTTTGCAAATGCTGCTAACCCCCTTCCCCCCACGCTGAGTTTGGGCAGCTCCGTTCAAGGCCCAGTGGGCAAGTGACACCATCACCCCACCCCCAGCGAGTCACGGGCTGCTGACAATGTCCGTGCCAGCGCAGCAGCCGAGCACCCCCCAGGCGCTGCGGGTGGGGGGAGTAGCTGGGTGTCAGCTCGAGGTTTTTCCTCTCTCGGCAAACGCCCCTCCCCCACTGACCCGGGCTCCCGCCTGCGCTGCCCCACGCGCTGGAAAAGTCCCCGCCCAGCCGCGTCCGCGGAGCTGCGCGCGCTGCGGCGAGCGGCGAGGGGGGGGGCCTAGCGCAGGAGGGGCGGGGCTCCCGGCGCACGTGGGCCTCGGTTCGGTCACCAGGGAGACCGTTGCTGGGAAACGGTCTCGGAGGCCCCGCGGGCTGGTTTGTGCAGCCGCAGGTACCGGCCGGGGAGGGGGCGGCGGCTGGTTCCGTCGTTCGGCCCCGTGGGCCTGGGCAGGGCCGCCCGAGAGCCCCCCCGGTATCCCCATCCCTAGAGCCCCCCCGGGTATCCCCATCCCTAGAGCCCCCCCCCGTATCCCCATCCCTAGAGCCCCCCCGTATCCCCATCGCTAGAGCCCCCGCCCCAGTTATCCCCATCCGCTAGAGCCCCCCCGGTATCCCCATCCTAGAGCCCCCGCCCCCAGTATCCCCATCCCTAGAGCCCCCCCCCGGTATCCCCATCCTAGAGCCCCCCCGGTATCCCCATCGCTAGAGCCCCCCCCAGTATCCCCATCGCTAGAGCCCCCCCCGTATCCCCATCGCTAGAGCCCCCGCCCCAGTATCCCCATCCCTAGAGCCCCCCCCCCAGTATCCCCATCCCTAGAGCCCCCCCCGGTATCCCCATCCCTAGAGCCCCCGCCCCCGTATCCTCCCCATCCCTCAAGTCCCCCCCCCGTATCCCCATCCCTAGAGCCCCCACCCCCGTATCCTCCCCATCCCTTGAGTCCCCCCCCCCGTAACCTCCCCATCCCTAGAGTCCCCCCCCGGCCCTTAGAGCCCCTCCCCGTATCCTCCGCACCCTCTAGAGTGCCCCCCCAGTATCTCCATCCCTAGATCCCCCTCCGTATCCTCCCCACCCTCTAGAGTCCCCCCCCGGCCCCTAGAGCCCCCCCATATCCTCCCCACCCTCTAAACCGCCCTCCCGTTATCCCCATCCCTAGAATCCCCCCCCCGTATCCTCCCCACCCTCTAGAGCACCCCCCCCCGGTATCCCTGACCCCTAGAGCCCCCCGGTATCGGAGCTCCCAGCCTGGCTGTCCCCGCCCCTCGTGTGCCCAACTCCAGTCCCCTAAAGCTCCCAGTGCCCCAGCCTGGTACTCCTGGCTCCCCCCCCCAACCACACACACTCCCTAGAGCCCTCCCCTGCTCTGGAGCCCCCTTAGCCCCCAGGCCTTGCTGCCACCCTTACCCCCACCTGCCCTAGTGCCCCCTGCCCCTCCCAAGGCCTGATCCCCCTCTGCTCTGTTAGCTAGGGTGGGGGTGTCCTGTGTTAGCTAGGATGGGGGACCTTTTGCCTTTGCTCTCCCCCATTGTGTTAGCTAGATGTGGGGGTCCTGTGTCCTCACCCCCTCCCCATTGTGTTAGCTAGGATGTGGGTGTCCTATGCTCCCACTTCTCCCCACTGTGATAGCTAGGATATGCAGGCCGGATGCCCTTGCTCCCACCCCCACTGTGTTAGCTAGAATGGGGGGCTCTAAGGCTTTGTTCCCCCCTCATTGTAGCTAGAATATGGGGCCCCTATGCCTCACTCCCCCCACTACGGTAGCTGGGATGTGGGGGCCCTAAGCCCTCACTTCTTAGCTAGGAGGATGGGGGACACTAAGCCTTAGGATGGGGAGGACTCTGCCCTTGCTATTCCTGCCCCACATTAAGAACTAACTCTGATTTGCTGGGTAGCAAAACTTGAGAGCAAGGAAGTGACAAACGCGAGGCCCTTTTTTCCTTCCCACCCAGACGCAGTCACACTACTACCACTGCGCAGCCCTGCTGATTGCACTCTGTGTGGACGCTAGCTAAGGTCAGTTCAACGACACCTTAGCAGTGGGTGAGCAGGACAAATGCTGCCCCCCATATAAAGAAGTAATTTGGGGCTCTGTCAGAGGTGAGGCGATCCCTCGGGATGGGGTCACACGCTTGCGTGTGTGATCTAAGCCATTTCCATTTGTCACTGCTATTTGATTGTGATCTGGGGGCAGGATGCTCCATCACATGGTGCCATCTCCTTTCTCTCAGGGCCAGTCACAGTTTTTCCTCCACTCTGGGATGAGATAGCCTGGATAATTCCTGATGCTTTGAGGAAGTGTTTTTTGTGCACCTGCTGGTATTTGGGAGATTGGCATAGAACATTTCTCTGTCTCAATCACTGCTGTGCCCCCTTGGCTGCAAAGTTGCTCTTCTCTGCTTTGGCCCTCCCAGTCACACCTCTAGGATGCGGTCACTGATTCTGTACCTGAGAGGGTTGGCTGTAATGTTGCACAAGGTCACCCTGGTGACTGGTCTCTATGGTGAGAGTTCTGTACATTTTGCTGTTATTGATTTGATCTGTTCTCCCAGTACCTCATAGATTGCTGTTGCAAGAGCTGGGCTGACAGCTGAGCTCCTCTGCAGGTTGGAGGTGGGAGCTACTGAGCAGAGCACGATGTGTGGGATTGGCTATTTTCAGGTGCATTTTGTTTTTGACCCTCTTTTGTTCAAAATGGAGCATTTGCTACTTGATTGAGGTGATACCAGAAGATGAATGCGCTTGGCTGTATGTTGATGAGTGGGGAACCAGCCTGGTTGTGCTCAGTAGCCACAGTGGACTTGCAGAACTACAAATTCAGGGCTTCTCCTAGGGTTTTATTCCAATGAACACAGGGTGTTGTTAAAATCAGGCCTTAAGTCTCACTCCCACGGAGCAGAAGGGGTTGGATTCTGTGTTAGAATGCGTTAGCAGTAGTTAAGTTGGGAGGAGGGGTGTGTATTTCTGGCAGCTTCATGAAGGCTTAGATCTCTTCAGCCTTTTCTTGAAGTGCTTTAATAACCAGTCTGGCGCTTCCAGATGAGTTTCTTGGGAGGTCTGGTCTATGTAATTTAGGGTATGTTCAATCTCCATGGCTCTATAATAACATGTTTCTCTCTTTTGGTTGCATTGGGGCTTTTCCTGAAATGTTCCTGATTTTTGTTTGTTTGTTTGTTCCAAGCTGCATTGCAGGGCCATGTTAAGCAGCAGGTGTCAGTTTCTCCACAGCCCAGTGTAGGTGACAGTCTGACCAATCATCAGCACACAGGAGGTGCTTTATTTCCAGTTCTCCAGTTACTTTGTAGGAGACTCAGGCTATGTCTATGCTGCAGGAATTTGTCTGCAGAGGCAGTGCAAATTAAGGCTCATTAGCATTTCTTGCATTCTCATTTGCATAGTCTCTTCCGATCCGTTTTGTGGAAGAAGTTTTTGCGCAAAAAAGCTCAGTGTAGACAGGGCCATTTGTGCAAAAAAAACCCCTTTTGAGCAAGAACCCTTATTCCTCAAAAAAGCAGTTATACAGAATCTTGCGTAAAAGGCGTTTTTGTCCCATCTACACTGCATTTTTTTCTGCAAAAACCTCTTATGCAAAATGGAACGGAAGAGACTATGCAAATGAGAGTGTGAGAAATGCTAATGAGCGCTTCATTTGCATTGCCTCTGCTGACAAATTCCTGCAATGTAGACGTAACCTCAGAAATGGGGATGGTTCCAGTGGGGCTAGTGAGCCAGGTGAAAGAAGGCCATAGTGAGGTGAATTCCTATCTTATTTATTCTTTCTTAAAGGTCTCTTTTCTGGGTTTTTTTATCCTGTGTTTGATGGATTGGTATATTGGATTTAATGAGGCCAGATGTTTTCTTTCCAATGTCATGTTGCAGCAATTTCAATTGCAGTTCCTGAGTGCCAGATTATTTTGAAATCTATGAATCGGGCAAATATTTCTCTGCTTTTTTTGTTGTTTACATGGTCGTAGGTGTGTTAGGTAAAAATGTGATTAGCAATTCATTTTTCAAATACATAGTGTGCACAAAGCCCCTCGTGCCCCACAGTTGTGCATATGTGATACTGCTGCTGTCCACAGAGTCATAGAAAGGCGAGGGTGGGGAACCCTCACTGACCTGGCCCCAAGTGAGGAGAAAAAGAACCTCACAGATGTGCTTCCAACTGAGAAGCATTAAAAAGGAGACACTCACCTCACTCCCTTTGAGCTCCAGCCCCACAGGGGAGAGGGGAGTGAGGCTCAGGGTTTACCCCCAGGTCTGGATTAACTTTTGGGGGGGCCTGTAGCTAGGAGACAAGGGTTTTAGTGTGCAGGAGGGAGCGGGCTGGGGTGGGAGTGCAAGGTCTGGGAGGGAGGGTGCAGGAGTAGGCTTGGAGGTGTGGGGTCTGGGCAGGAAATAAGGTGCAGGAGGGAGCTGGGGGTGGAGGTGCAGGGTCTGGGATGGTGGAGGGTGCAGAATGGGGCTGGAGTTGTGGGGGCTGGATGGGAAGTAAGATGCAGGAGTGGGTTGGGAGGTGGGGCTGGGAGAGAGGGTACAGGTGTGGGCTGGGAGATGGGGTGTGGGGACTGGGTGGGAGGCAGGGTGCAGGAATGGGGGGGAGGTGCAGGGTCTAGGGGGCTGGGCAGGAGGTAGGGTGCAGGAGCAGCATGGGGGTGTGGGGGTGGGCTGAGAGTTGCAGGGGCAGGAGATGGGAGTGCTGATCGATGCAGCTCTCGGGGAGGAGGCACAGGTGGCTCCACAAAGCCCAGCACTTGCAGGCACCACCCCCCACTGCTCCCATTGGCTGTGATTTCCAGCCAGTGGGTGGAGCCTACAAGCGAGCATAGGGACAAACCTGAGCACAAGTAAATAACATGCATGTATATGGCTAAATGTACAGTAAATGGACACGCCCAGGAACAGAGAAGCTTGGACCAGAATGGCAGGATGGGGGCTCTCCTGGGAAGCGGGGCCTCTGCCAAAGAATTGCCTGAATGTGAGCTCGCAGTGTGAAGCTGTGGCCACAATAGCCAATGTGATCCTTTGGGTGCATAAGCAGGGGAATCTCCAAGCCAGAGGAGAGAGGTGGTTATACCTCTGTATTTGGCCCATTCCGGAGTGCAAGGTTCAAGAAGGATGTTGATAAATTGGGGTGGGTTCCAAGGTGAGCTATTAGAATAATTAAGATTAGTAAACATGTGTCACAGTGGTCCTTTCTGGCCATCTGACTCCTTCACAGGACCCTGTCAACACTACTACCTGATGGTGGGGAAGGGAAACTGCTGCACAATGTGAAACCCTTGTGGCTTTGCTGCAAAGCCTTTCCCTGTAACATCTGGCCATCCAGCATGTGAATTTCAGTTGTAGGAGGAAAACTTCCTTCTTTGTAGGAGAGAGTATTGATTATACCGTGAGGTGGTTCTAAAATGCAAACGGCAATTGCTCTGTATTGTTGTTCCAGTGACTTCTGTTCTTCTTGCAGAATAATGGCCAGTAGGAAGAAGGAGATAATACTGCAGGTCAGTCGTAGAGGTCTATGCTACAAGTGCGTTTCAGAACTGTTGTTATGGCACTTTTCCTACTTGCTGTCTGTACTGGGGGTAGATTTTGGTTTGGGTTACTTCAGCTTTTGCTGGCAAAGCTGTGGTATGAGGTTCCAGCAGAGGCAAGTCTTCCTTGCAGGAGCAAAGGGTAGGGGTGAGGCTGCAGCAGATCAGAGCAGCCCACAAAATAGGTGTTTTTTTTAAGGATGCAGCATAGCCATTTACAACAAGAGAGTGTGGTAATTCAGCCTCTGTTACTGCGACCCCTGTGGAAGTCTGAACACCATTCCAAGCTGCTCTTCCAGGAAGTGTAGAGTACTTTCAAGTCCTATTCTATGGTATATTTCAACTTCTCACAGTCATCACCACATAAAAAGAATTGTGCAGGGAATCTGCCTAGAAAGTCTCCCAGTGCTGAGAGCCAAAGCAGCAAGGGACCTTTGAAGGCGAGCCACTCCTCTAAGGGGTGCAGTGAGAAGTAGGAGGGTTCATTCCAATGATGACACTCAGCTAGAGTTTGTCTGCCCTAAGAAAACTGAGAAACTTCTGCCCCTTCCAGTGTAGTCTTTCAAAGACTATTGAGTTGGAGTAGGGGGGTGGTATTACCTCTGCATGTGGTATAAACAAGACATTGCTGGAATATTCCACATTGCTTTGGTGTCTACACTAGAAAAGTTGTTGGAGAATTTGAGAGGGTTGAAAGAAGAGATTCTAGGCCCGGAAAATCTGCCTGACACTGAGAGACTAGAAGAGCTCAGTGTACTGAACTGATGAAAGAAAAGGTTAAGAGGTGAATTGATCATAGTCAGTGAATACGTATGTGGATCTAGCCACAGTGAAGGCAGCCCCTTTATTGAGCATCTCTAGAAACACAATCTTAAGAACAACATTTAAAACTGAATCTCTAATAGCATGATTTGTACTGAGGCAAGGAGGTTGATCCCAGTATAAATCCTGCCACCCACTGGCCAAAGAGAGAAGTCAAGTATTACGCTCTGGTGATATCACTGAGGCCCTAATGGTGGATCTAGGGTAAAAGTGGAATAGGGAATTTGCTTTGGCAGGTCCTTAACGTTACTGAAATGAAACAGTGACTTGCTTGAAACAATTAAAAGCAAAAGAAACTCTTAGAAAAGTATGTGAATTTTTAAAATCATGCTTGCATAAATCTAGCCTGGCATCTCACTAAAGTCTGTATCCCTTTTGCATGAAAACTAATAATGCCCACGAAGTTCAAAATTCATACACGTCCTGTGTGGGATCCCTGCGGTCCCACAGGGATCGGTTCTTGCCCCTACATTCTTTCACATTTTTGTCAGTGACCTGGAAGAAAACATGAAATTATCACTGATAAAGTTTGCAGACACCATCATTTGGAGGAGTAGTAAATAGTGATGAGGAAAAGTCATGGATATAGAGCAATCTGGATCACTTGGTAAACTGGGCACAAGCAAGTATTTTTTAATATGGCTAAGTGCAAATATACACTTTTTGAACAAAGAATATAGGCCACACTTGCAGGATCGGGGGGTGCTATCCCAGGAAGCAGTGATTCTGAAAAGGATTTGGTGGCTAGTCAGCTGAACATGAACTCCCAGTGTGATGCTGACCAAGAGCACTGATGCAATCTTGGGCTGCATAAATGGGGGAAACTAAAGTAGGAGCAGAGGTTATTTTACCTCTATATCCAGCACTGGTGTGACCGCTACTGGAATACTGTGACAATTTCTAGTGCCCACAGTTCAAGGAAGCTGTTGATAAATTGAGATGGGTTCAGAGAAGAGCCAAAAGAACAATGAAAGGATGAGAAAACATGCCTTAAAGAATAGTAATAGCGATGTAGCCTTGTTAGTCTGATCTTGCTGAAACAAAAGAAAGGACTATGCAGCACTTTAAAGACTAACAAGATGGTTTATTAGGTGATGAGCTTTCGTGGGCCAGACCCATTTCCTCAGATCAATTTCTGGAGGAGAATTGGCATGACCATATATACCAAAGGAATACAATGAAAAAAAAGTGAACACACATAAAACTGACAAATCAGATTTAGAACAGAAGGGGAGTGAGGGGGAGGGCTAGTATCTATGAGATAATGATACTAAGGGTGATAATTGGGGAAGCTATCTTTGTAATGGGTAAGGTAATTAGCATCTTTGTTAAGGCCCATTCGTAAAGTGTCAAATTTAAGCATGAATGACAGTTCTGAGGTTTCCCTTTGTAGTCTGGTGTTAAAGACTTTTTGAAGTAAGATACATGTAGTAAGGTCATTAAGACTATGCCAGACGAATACCCAGAAACCATCTACTTCAAGACAAGCCCAAGAAAACCAACAATAGAACACCACTTGTCATTACCTATAGCCCCCTATTTAAACCCTTCCAACGCATTATCAGTAACCTACAACCTATACTGGAACAGGATACTACACTCTGAGAGGCTCTGGGGGACAGACCCATAGTCTCCTATAGACAACCACCTAACCTCAGGATGATTCTTACCAACAACCACAGGACATACCACACCAATACCAACCCTGGAACTGTCCCTTGCAACCAGGGAAAGTTGCCAGCTTTGTCCACATATTTACTCTGGTGACACCATCACTGGACCTAACCATGTCAGTTACAAAATCAAGAACACATATTTCTGTTCATCCCAGAAATATAATTTATGCCATCATGTGCCAACAGTGTCCTTCTGCTATGTATATTGGACAAACTTCTCAGACACTTCGCCAAAGAATTAATGCCCACAAATCAGACATCAGACACCTTCACAAAGATAAACCAGTTTCTTTTCATTTCAACCAACCTGGGCATAGTCTTAACGACCTTACTACATGTATCTTACTTCAAAAAGACTTTAACACCAGACTACAAAGGGAAACCTCAGAACTGTCATTCATGCTTAAATTTGACACTTTACGAATGGGCCTTAACAAAGATGCTAATTACCATTACAAAGATAACTTCCCCAATTATCACCCCTAGTATCATTATCTCATAGCTACTAGCCCTCCCCCTCACTCCCCTTCTGTTCTAAATCTGATTTGTAAGTTTTATATGTGTTCACTTTTTTTCCATTATATTCCTTTGGTATATATGGTCATGCCAATTCTTTTCCACAATTTGATCTGAGGAAGTAGGTCTGGCCCACGAAAGCTCATCACCTAATAAACCATCTTGTTAGTCTTTAAAGTGCTGCATAGTCCTTTCTTTTGTTTCATGCCTTAAAGAGACAGACTCAAAGAGCACAATCTATTTGGGACTGGAGAACTAGACCTATGAACAGAGACTGAAGGAACTGGGCTTATGTAGTTATCAGAAGAGAAGAGTGAGGGGGGATTTGAGAGCAGCCTTCAACTGCCTGAAGGGAGGTTCCAAAGAGGCTGGAGAGAGGCTGTTCTCAGTGGTGACAGATGACAGCACAAGGAGTAATGGTCTCAAGTTTCAATGGGGGAAGTGTAGGCTGGATATTAGAAAAAACTATTTTCCTAGGAGGGTAGTGAAGCACTGGGATGGGTTCCCTAGGGAGGGGGTGGAATCTCCATCCCTAGAGGTTTTTAAGGCCTGGCTTGACAAAGCCCTGGCTGGGATGATTTAGTTGGGGTTGGTCCTGCTTTGTGCAGGGAGTTGGACTCGACTCCTGAGGCCTCTTCCAACCCTAATCTTCTGATTCTAAGATTAAGCTCTACAAAGAGAAGGTGGAAGGGGTGACTTGGCTAGTCTATAAGTCTCTAGATGGGGAACAAATATTTAATAATGGGATCTTCAATCCAGTAGACAAAGATCTAACACAATCCAGTGTCTGGAAGTTGAAGCCTGACAATTTCAGACTGGAAATAAGCGTAATTTTTTAATGGTCAGAGTAACTAGTCACTGGCACAACATACCAAGGCTAGCAGCAGATTCTGCATCACTGGCAGTTTTTCAGTCAAGACTGGATGTGTTTCTAAACATATGGTCTAGGAATGATTGTGGGTCAGTTCTATGTCCTGTGTTGTACAGGAGGTCAGACTAATGACCGTGCTCACTTCTGGCCTTAGAAGTTCTGAATTTGTGAATATCCCATCTTTAAAGGTCGCACCCTGTTTTTCTCCTCAAGTCTTCCAGCCATTTTCCTCAAAGACTGATGATTTCTACTTAACTTACAAGAAAACCACCCAAATAAAAGGGATACATTATTCAGTGATGGTGTTTGGCTAGAAGATGCTTGCCAGTGGAAATAGCAGGCCCAGTCCAGGAGCAAGCTGCTTTCGGGGGCTTTGTAAAGTAGCATGTTCTTGATTGTAATCAGGGTTTGAAACTGAGACCTTCTGCTGAACAGCTCTGATTTGTACCACTGTTGCTGAAGAAATAATGTACTACCTAGTACGGATAAATTATTAGGCGTTTGTTCTCTTACTGGAGTTAGTCATGAAAGGAATAGTGAGCTTCAGGAATCTTCGTTCTGTTCCAATTTCTGGCAGGTAATGTGCGCTAGCGGTCACAGCCCTTCTTCCTCTATTCCACTCAAGCCTGATCACTTCTACCCACCCCCTCCAAACTTTCCCTGTCTTCTCTCTTCCTTCCCCTTTTCCCGACTCTGTTTCCTCAATCTACTCTCAATCTTGCCCAGCCAGACTTAGTTTATGCCTTTGGATTTCTCATCCAAGTCCCAGTCTCTCCTCTCCACCCCACCCCACTTCACCTTCCTGCACCAGTGTCTTTGCCCAGCCAGTCCCAGTAACCCTCCAGTTGGTATCCCCATTTCTGTTCCCTCATATTGGCTCCCAGTCCCAGTATCTGCCTCACAAACCAAGAATTTCCTATCAAACAAGCAAGCAACACCCTGTTAGTTTGTGTAAAAGGAACATCCACCCAAACCCATAAAAGCCAAGTGTCCGGGTGGAGTATCTTCCTTCAACACATCTTACCCCAACACTATCTTCACCACTTATGCTGACAGACTGTGCCTTTCTAGAAGTCCTGTACAGCATGTATAGTCAGGGGAGCCAACAGGATTGCCATGCTCCCAGAAGGGGTGGGGCATCAGGCTAAAGGGTTGGAGTGGGGGCAGCCAACCCACAGCGCTACCAAGACGGTGTAGCACCCCACCCCCAGCAGCCCACAGAGCCGGCCGGAGTGCACAGTGTGGGTTTCCCACAGCAATTCTGGTAGCTGTGATGGCATCTGGGAGCCCCAGACCCTTTAGAATTGCCAGGTTGGGGCAATTACCCCTTTTTCCCCACCCTGTTGGTGGGCCTGTGTACAGTAACATGATACATATTACATTGCTCACAATCACACTATAATACAGACCCTTATTGCTGACTTCATGCTTCTCTAGGGGAAATAACACATTGCACTGATGTCTGCCAGACACACTTAACCCCATGAGCTCTCTTCTTGCTCAGGGGTTCTTGAATTGTGGTCCCCATGGCCTGCAGAAAGCTGGGTGATCACATGGTGCTCGTTTTGCCAAATGTCCAGCTGCTAACCTGCAGAAAGAACACTTGTAAGCACTGGACTTTTCACACAATTAGCAGCTGTCATTGCCACAGAGTTTTGAGTGACCAGGAAGGGAAGAGAGGAAGGGACAGTTGTGACTGGGAGGGTAGATTGTCCACTAGCTGGGCCATATCATGGCAGAACCCAGCCCAATTACCTTCCCTCTTGTAGAGACACTGGCAGCAGTCCTGCTGCCATCTCAGGGAGACAAGGGTCCTATTCCCATTAGCTTCAAACCCTAATGACAACCAAGCACACACTATTTTACAAAGCCCCTGAAAGCAGCTTGTCCCTCCACCGGGGCTGCTGTTTCCACTGGCAAGCATCTTTCCAGCTAACCAATGAGCAGTTGTCTCAGGCTTTCTGCAGGCTCAAGCAAATGTTGCTGGATTGCTCATACCAGGGGCAAATTTTCAAGTTTTTCTTCCTAAAGACAAGGACTAGAGACTCACTTTGGGGAAAAGAAAAGCTAAGATTCTGAAGAGCTGTATGACTCCAGAAATTGGGACCTCCTGTGGCTGTGCTTTGATCCAGCTCTGCATGCTAGGAAAAAGGTTAGAAAGCCCTCATTCGGCCCAGTGCCGGAATTTGTTTTCCCACTACATGGTATTGTAGGAGTCTCTCCGATACTGAGTACTGTAGTCAGAACCTTTCTTTCACCTGCTGAGATTGGTTTAAATATAAAAGTGACATTGTTTTGTGATCAAATAAACAGTTATTTCATATTGATTCGATTTGCTCTTATACTTCATTCTCTCTCTCTCTCTGCATATGTGTTTTTAATTTTATCACAGGTTGCTGTCAATAGCCAGGAGCTTTGGGAGGAGATGTTGGGTTTCAGAGGACTGATTGGTAAGGATTGAGCAAACATTTCAGATCACTTGCATTTTGTTTTTCTTAAATTTGAGCTGTTTTTCTTACAGAATCTACATGCATTGAGTGAACTTGTGGGTGTGCTGAATGTCTGTGTGTGCTCTATAGATGAATCTGTGTGTGTGTAGATTAATAATGTTCTGAAAGTGTGGCTGTTTTACACAAGATTTCTCAGAGGTCTAATTACACAACATAAATAAAGCAAATAAACAGAGCACTTTGGTATTCACATCCCATTTGTCAAATTCTATTTTTAAGAAATAGGAACATACCAAACAATTAAAGAAGTGGGTTGTGCCCACGAAAGCTCATGATACCATCTACATGTTTTGTTAGTCTCTAAGATGCTGCGGGACTATTCATTGTTTTTTAAGTTTTTCCAGTTACAGACGGGCTCTGAAGCTTTGAAGCAATTAAAGTTTGTCTCTCAGCTCAGCTTCCGTCCGTTACCAACTCATGGCCCTTATCTGACGTATCAGCATCTTTTTGGGTAACACGCTTGTTCTTCCCATGCCACTACTCTCCCCTGCTTTTCTGTGTTTTGTTTTTGTCTTTCTTGTTCTGGTTGTGATGCTCTTGAGAAGAGACAATATTTCACCCAACAAAAAGCAGCCATTTATAATAATTTATCTGTGTGGACTGCTTGACCCACACTTCTAGACTGAAAGTAAATTGAGGGACTTTGCTTCCAAGACAGCTGCATTTGGAAATTTCCTCCTTTCGTTGCATAAGTGACCCTGCATAATCTGAAATTAGTACAGTCCAAATGGAGCTAGAAGCAGCACCAACCAGGTTATTTGTTTGTGCTTGGGCTCAGTGTTTCTCAGCTGTCCCAGTGCTGCCACTGTGTAACCCGACTGACACAGCTTCTCCTTTGGGCAGTTGTTGACGTGTATCAAGGCTGGTGCGGTCCATGTAGAACAGTTGTGAACCTTTTCAGAAAAATAAGGAATGAGCTTGGTGATGGCCTCCTTCATTTTGCCGTGGTAAGAGGTAACTCAGAATAGCATCTGCATCAAATGTATCACAGCACCCTCGGAATCAACAGACAAGGAAATGCCGAAGCCACTTTTACTGGCAATAGGCAGTAAAGGTATCCACAAGTCAGGAGTTCTTAGGCGTGCATGTAGTCCCACTTCCTTTCCGGGGTTAGTTATAGGAGGATGTGGAAGCTTACATGGATACAAGTTGCAAGACCAGACCTGTTACTGTTCTGTTTAGTTTTTATTCCTTCTCCAAACAGAGATTTTTTTTAAATCTCACATTTTCTTTATGAATGTATTAAAATAGCATTATACAATACTGAACATCTCAAATCTGAACTTATAGCAAGAAATAACAATATCATCATCAGTGAGGAGAATATGTATCTGAGTTTGAACTCAGCTTGTAGTGGAAGAGACTACATTTTTTAGAAATTAAGAATCAGTACTCAGTAATACAACATTTTTGCCCTGCCTTTCCTATTATAGACATAGAGCTGTGCTGTAGGGACACTACATTTGCAAAGTGAAGCACTCATAAGTTGAGAGAGGCTAAAGTTAAGGATGTCTATGCAACCTTAACTCAGCCCCTTGTGGGTATGAATTCCAACAGACTGTCTAACTACAGTCCAAATATAAAATCTTCCTTTTAGAAGCTAATTAAGGTTGTCAAATGTCAAGGTATATGCCTGTCATATCATTTACAAACTCAGGCACTTAGGAACAAGGTCATGAATATAAGTCTGAACCTGTGCACAAACTCTTAACACTGTGCACAAACACTTTTTTCTTATGCATGAGGAAATGGATAATTCATCTCAATGCACCTTTAATTCTGACTAAGGGGCTTTTGGTGTTATGTATTTTATCATATTTGGAATTATAAGTAATACTAATCAACATGGTCTTATTCATTAAACATATGTTAAAATCTTTCCAAATGCTCAGAATAATAGGGCAAAAATACTTTTCAACACTTTTTTAAAAAGTTTACTTTTCTCCAATGTAAAATTTTGAAATAACCAAATTATTTGTTTTACATTTTATTTAGGCTGAAGTAGATTCCATTGATGCTCTAGAAAAATACAGAGGAAAATGTGAACCTACCTTTCTGTTTTATGCAGTAAGTTAAAATATTTTAAAATTGGACATATTAATAAACCGTACGATGAAACAATCATTTTCTACCAAAGATGTATATTTGTGTTTTTGATCTCCAGCTCCTGGATCTGTATTCACCTCTTTCATTCACTTTCCTAATCAATTTGGTTACAAAGTCTTGTCCTGAATGCACCCTGATAAATCTATCCCAAATGCTGCCATGCATGATAGTCATTTTATTTTCTGAGTCTGTCTAGGTATTTATAATGTACCCACTATCTGGACACAAGGGTATCATTGTATCCAATCAATTTTAATCTTTTGAACACTGTCCCTAAAGCTCTTTGGCCCTGGCCTTCACACCTCTTGTCCCTGCAGCCCTCAGTGTGCCTTCCACCTACAGAGGGCCCCCATATGGAGCAGCCACACCCCTCAGGGGCTGCATGGGGCACCAAAACATCTAAGGACAGCCCTGAAATACACCCTCATTAATGTAACTGGATAGTCCATTCTCCATCTGAATATCATTTTTGAATCCTGGCCTTCATGATACCCTGTGCAATGAGCCCCACAGGCCACTTATGGACTGTGTGTCTTAAAATTTCACATAGTTGAGGAACGGGGACCTTTGTCCTTCAGTCCCCTTGTCTATGCCTAGTGAGAGAGAAACTTGGAGCACCTGCTTCCCCTTGTTTTTTTCGCTCAGGGCCTTCCATCCATTGCTATCCATGCTGCTCCCAGCGAACAAACTGCTTCCCTTCTCTCTTAGTTCATTCCATAGATGGCAGCTATCCTAGCATAGAGCATCTTACTGACCTGTAGCTACAGCCGTGCTGAGGGCCCAGAGCACAGTCTGGGCTCTGGCACTAACTGAGGATAGATAACAGGGGTCAGGAACTAGGGCTTCAGGTTCCCTTTGTCATCTGCCAATAGGCAGGGATTATATCATGAGAGTGTGTGTATTTAAAAGGTGTCATTTGAGCTGTGCTAGGACCCTTCCTTTGTCTCCGTAGTGCTGGGCAATCGGAGTGGCTGAGGAGAAATGAGTGGTGATGGGCACTTGGAAAACATGTGCAGATGATGGCAAACTGCAGCATGGTGTTGTATACCCACATGTTAACGGAACAGAAATGTTCCCTATTCCCATAGGCTGAATGGCTCACCCTGAGGGAATGGGGATCTGCCTTCATTTCCTGCGGCTGTAGGAAAGAGAGCTCTTAGGCAGGATTCCTGCATGGCCTAGAGCTGAGAAAACTCTGTCTCTAGAGTGGGCAGGGGTTACTCGGGACCTCCCAACCATGCCCAAGAGGAAGGCAGCCGACTGGGCTCTCCCACAGTGAGGGTTGATTTAAAGCAAAAAAACTTATATCCCTGATTTGAATCCTGATTTGAATCCACATGCAGCAAATCTCGCCTGGAAAAATCTATTTTAATTGTGTTCTGCATTTGTACTTTTTAATTATTTTTCTAGAGAAAAGTTGATTCTCTTTGGTTTGTGACAAGTCAAACATGCCGACTTGCAAATACATACAGCCTTTACACTAAGTTTGATACTTCTTTTTGCTAGCCAGGCAGATACACTATATAAATATGATTAAAAAAATTATATAGCTTAATTTACATTTATTCAACCTCTTAATTTTCCCATTTTTATTATGTTAGACAATAGTGAATGATGTATTTTTATTACTAGATGATTAGTGTTTTACTTGTGATTTTTGTCAAGCTCTATTTGGATGAAAATTCAAATTCAATTACAAGTGTACTCAGCATTAAAGATTGTGTTATTAAATAAAGCTACCTTAGAAGTGCTAAATAGTCACAAGCCATTTAAAGGGATACTACCTGATTCCTATACACCGCAGGCAGGAAAGAGTCTTGTATCTCTCAGATCATGGGACAGATGTGCAATAGCTTCTGTCTTGAGTCTGGCCACTGGGTTACCTGTGCTGTTGTGAGTTCAAGGAAAGTCTTGCAGGGCCCTTTCACTTATTAGAGTTGTTACATCATCTCCCCTTGTTCTAGTCAGGGAACACCTCTCCCCCTCCTGCTCACCGCCTTAGCAAATAGAAAGGGATCCGGCTGGACGCAATGCATCTCCCGTGCAGCTGGCAAGTTCTAGGTAGCTCCTCACATGGATGTCAGTATGTCAAGTGACGAGTGGAGTTTTTTTCTGATTCAGCCTTTCTCTGCTAACATGAATAATTCTGTTCTCATGCTTCTAAATAACTAACTGTTTTCACCTACCACTTCCTGTTCAGTTTGGGGAGAGGTATTCTTTGCCAGTCCCTAAATTAAACCTGCGGCACAATAAATTCTGCCACAATAAATAAAAATAAAGCATTCAAAGTGCTTTAGTGGGAGGGCACTAATAATAATACACGTCACTGTCATTGGGAAGCGTATCATCTGACTGATTGCCTTGTAATACCTTCCAGGGAGGAGAATTAGTAGCAGTTATAAGAGGAGCCAATGCACCACTGTTGCAGAAAACGATCCGGGACCAGCTGGAGGCAGAAAGGAAGGTTTTAGAACAAGGAGCAGAACGTGTGGTGGTAAGCAGGGCTCTGACTATCTAAATGCATGCAGGTTGTCACATGAAAAGTTCTCTTCCTCCTCCTCAAGCTGTCTCTGGCAGAGAGCACACACAAGCATCATCTACCCTGGCCGAGGGTATTAAAAGCACACTCCCACTAATGTCCTTCAGTTCTCCACCCTCCAGAAGCCATCTCTGGAGTTGGGCTCCAAAACACAGAGCAAGACTGAAGTTTCAGAGGGGAAACCATGCTAGTCTATCTCAAAGGAGATACACAGGAGTACTGTGGCACCTTACAGATGAGCAGATTAAAGTTTCAGACATGGTCATGATGGGTTTTTAAAACCTATTTGTGCATCTGTGGTGATGTGTATAAACCCCATACAGGACAAGAAAGGGTTAAACTGGGGCCTGAAAGTTCTATTTAGCCCCTGCTGATCACCTCTGCAGGATGTGTCAGACTCAGGGCAGAGTATAGGAAGGAGTGTAGCATTTTTGGGAAGAGGAGACTCGGGGTGGTCTGGAGGCCTCTGCAATAAGCAGGGTGAAGTCCCCTTGCTCCATGGACAGCGCTGACTCTCTGAGGCAGCTGTGCAGGAGATGCCAAGTTTCTCCTGGTCAGCACTGGCCCCAGCTGCCACTGCCTTGCAGTTAAAACTCTCTGCTCAGGATGTCCCTGGTGGAATTGCACTTGGTTTTCTGATTAGTTATAACAGCTCCAGCTCCCATGAATCCACAGCCCGTGTCTCTGGGTATGTGGAACCTGCCTTCACTGGCTCTGTAATAACGTAGTGGTTCTGTCTGGTCTGCAGTGCACTGTTTCAAGGCTCTGGATTACTGCGTGGAGAATATTCTCACTCTCACAGTCCCATGAGCACAGCCTCCAGCCAGTGTTAGAGCTAGAGTGCTCTAATGAACAGTGTAGATGCTGCTAAGACTACTGGGTGCAGCTACAGAGACAAAGAATTAAACCTTTGAAAGTTTCCATTTTCGCATCAGTCTGAAAGGCACAGGAATGTTACATCCTGGAAACTTCTAAGACAGTAGTACTATAAGGGACCTACCATCAATCAGACATTGTCCCCGCCCCCTGATCCTTAGGTCCCACCCACTTGTCATCAGAGGACCCATCCCTGTGGGTATTACTTTCAGGATCAAGACAGACACATGACCAGAAGCAAAGAGATGTCATGCAACCCTTACAAGAATTCCTTTCTCCACCCTCTACCAATCAGGATGGGTCTTGGTCCCACAGGATCACCCTAAGAGAAAATTTGACCAATTGGGGATAATTCTGAGGTTGGTGATCAGTCCCCTATAAGAATTCCTCCCATTGCCCTCTACAAATGAGAATGGGTTTGGGCTGCAGAGGACCATCCTGAGAACAGATTTGACCAAACAGGGCAGGTTCTGGGGCAGGGTGACCCACCTGGAAGAGGATCATGTGACCCCTCTGAGAGTTCCCTCTACCTCCTCTACCAATCAGAGTACAGCACCTCCTCTGGAATAGGCCATCTGATTCCAAGAATGTGAGTTTTAACAGCTGGAGTGGTACGGGGAGCTCTCAGAGGGGTCACACAACCCTCTTCTGGGCAGGCCACCTGCCCCAGAACCTGCCATGTTCATTCAGTTTTGCTCTCAGGGTGGTCCTCTGTGGCCCACACCCATCCTGATTGGTACAAGGCAATGGAAGGAATTCTAGGAGGTCACCCTTTGCTTCTGGTCATGTGTCCATCTTGACCCCAGAAGTAATACCCTGTTGTGGGATTTCCAACAAGTGGGCAGTGCCTGAGGGATTGGGGTGGGGGCAACATTTGATTGATGGTAGGGCCCTTATACTACGGCCAGTTATGCAACATTGGACCCTTTCAAAATTCCCTGATTAGAGACAGGCTGGTGGTGGCTGCAGAGATGGGAAGAGGGTTTGCTGCAGGACTGTGAGCTTTAGAAAAAGTTGTATAAACCAGCAAAATTGCAGGAAGAAATCCAAGAAACCATATGTGCAGATGTCACACAGTGAAGGATTAAGGATGCACATTGGGGCCTTTATGACTGGTATGGGAATGGAATGTGGTATGTCACTAAGGTGTGGTGTAAACTCTGCAGTCACTGCTCGCTTGTGTGTTCTCACTGCTAGGTTAAGGATGAAGCCCTCTTCAAGGAAGGAGGAGATGCCACTGTCTTTCAGGAAGAAGAATAGGAAGATGAGCAGGGTAAGCAAATTCTTCCACAGTGGGGCAGCCACACATAGAGCACAGGAATGACTCTATCTACAGGGAAGAATCCCAGGGATTTGAGATGCTACTGGATACCAGAGTGTAACCCGGTCTCCGCAGTGGGTCAGTGTGTGGGCTTTTCCTTATCCCTTCCCTCTCTCCACCGCCATGGGTCACAGCATGGGCTCATGTCACCCCCCCAACCCTAACTCTTTGAGGTGGGCATCATTACAAGCAAAGGCCATATTTGCCTTTTCCAAATGTATTCCCAAGGTGGGGCGAGCCCCGAGCTGCTCTGCTCTGAGCCTTTCCTGCAAAGCATCGACACATGTTCCCTGCAGACATTAGAGCCCTGCCCATGAATGTCTGAACCCAGAACAATGAGAGAATTTCCTATTCTTACGTCTTCTCGGTTGATTTTATTTTCATCATATGCTACTTCATACAGGCTGCTATGTGGCCAAGGCCCAGGCAGGATCCAGTGTCTAGGCCAGTCTCCCTGTCTGGGACGGTGGCTAGAATCAGCTATCTGAGAGGATAGTGCAAGAAATCCTCTAGAGCTCCCTTTGGCAATGGTTCCCAAGCTGTGGGGGTGCGCCACCCCTTGGGGGGCATGGAGGAACATTCAGGGACCACATGGCTGGTCTGGGCCAGCCCCCAGAGGAAGTGTGGAGGGAACACCATGTTTCCAGCTCTGCTTCACCTCCTGCCTCGCTATGCCTCCAACCCTGTTCTGCCCCCTGCTCTGCCTCCAAGCTGGGCCAGCTCATGGCGGATGGGGGAGCAGGGAGGGAGTGTTGCCTTTACCAGCCCCACTTCATCCCCAGCTTGGCTTCTCCCTCAGTCCCATTCAGTCCCCAGTCCTGCTTTGCCTCCAGGCCGGCTCCACTCCCAGCCCCACTCTGCCCTCAGCCCAGCTCTGCCATCATTCCCTCTCTGCCCTCAGCTCCTCCCCATCCCCAGTTCCACCACAGCTCTGTCTTTAGCTCACGCCCCACTGCTGAGGAAGCCTGGGCTGTGAAGTAATGGGGGGGGAGGGAGATGGGTACACCTGGAACATTTTTGCACCACTGCCCTAGAGAGCAATAATGGACTAGTCTCCTACGAAGGGGAAGGGTGCTCCTGACACACAGGCAGGAGGTGCATGCCCAGTTGCATGACAGCTTAAGATCCCACTTTACATTTCACATACATGTGAAGCTCATTGACCTGCATATTCTTGTGGCCTGGGACTGGGTAGGATTCAAAAGAGGATTTATAGGGCTAATAGGAACACCCACGCTTACGTGTGATAAATTTGCTCTCCTTCAGTTTCATTGAATAGGTCCCCATTGTAATAAGCGAGGATGAACAAAGCTACCTGATCTATTTTGCTCCTGCATTACTCTGTAACCCTCTCTTCTAGCCCCTCCTCTTTGCCTCCTTTCTTAACCAAAGAGTCTTTCTATTTTGCCCCCAGCTCCTGCTACCTCCTTGTTCAGATGAGTGATCAGAGTGGCACGCAGTATCCAAGTGAGGGTGTGTGCCAGCGAGCTATATCACGACACTAAAATAGTTTCTTTATTATTTTCAGTTCCTTATACATTTTAACATGGTTTGACTGCAGCTTGACATGAAGCAAAGGTCTTCATTAAACTGTTCAGGGTGATGCTCATGTCTTTTCCCTAAATGGGAACAGGCCGTTTATGCTGCAGTGTTCATCACTCTGCATTTGTCATCATTTCCCCTGCCTTTGACATTCACATTGTCACATTACAAGCGATGAATGGAACACATCCAGCCCACTTAATTAGCTTCTTTAACACGAGTCCTACAATTGACAGGTAACTGCTTTTGCTGTTATATATATACCTTGGATTCTGTTATTTGCACTCCAACTCATCTGATGAAGTGAGTTTTACCCACAAAAACTCATGATCCTATATATTTGTTAGTCTCTAAAGTGCCACAGGACTACTCATTATTTGTCAACACTGAATTTCATCTGCCATAGTGATGCGTGTTCCCATAGCTTGGCTGAGTCCCTCCCTCTGCTTCTTCACAGTGAAGACTAGAAAAGCCTAATATTGAATCATCTGCTAATTTTGCCACATTATTCAGATTAAATATATTAATCTAGACTGGTGCTGGTACAAAGCCTTATGCCTCCCTTTATCTCTTTGCCATGTTTAATATTATCCATTTATCCCTTCTATTCTCTGTCGCTTAGCCAGTTTCTGACCTATGCTAGCATTTTGCCTTTCACTCCTTGATTTCTTAGTTTTCTTAATAATGTCTTGTGAGGGACTTTATCAAAGGCTTTTTGAAAGTACAAGTAGCTTAAACTGAGTATCACAAGTGCAAAGAAAGTCAGAAGCATACAAAGATCTGGTTTTTTAATTACTTTTTACCAAATCTGATTGATTTCTGACTATCTACTGCTGTATACATTTAAGTAAATAAATAAGCACAGAGCAGTGAAAGTGTAAGACACTTTCATTCTACTGCTCCTTGTTCAGCGATGTAAAGACTGAAATTAATCTTACACTAGTTGTACAGATCTGTTTGAAGTTGCTAAAAGCTGTTTAAATCTTTTCTTCTGCACATTATCTTTTTTTCCTCCTTGGTAGATTAATGTGCCCCTAATCTTCTGGGATTGCTAATTGAAGTGAAAGAGGAATTTTGAAGAGATGCCGTTTTGCCTTGTAAATATGCTGCTTCTGCATACTGTTCTGCATTTGTTCCCCCCTCTGAAGACTAACGTGTTTATGAAGTAGTATTAATGAAGAAATTCAGTCTCTGATATTTCCAGCTGTTTTTTTTTTGCGGGGGGAGGGGGCAGGCACAGTATACTTTGGATTATCTCTCACAGCCTGTGCAAGAGTTCTGGAAGGCCTCTGAGGCAGTGGAGCCAAACCTGCATAGTCTCTCAAATTTCTCAGAGTCTTTTCTCATCTTGGCTCCCTCTAAGCGGCATAGCGCTGCTCACAACAGCTCTCTCCACACAGTGCCCAGTGTGGTTGAGTGGCGTCCATAGTTCTGTGACAGGCACCCCCTGTTCTGAACACCAATGGAGGTCCAGATGCCACTTTCTTCACCGGCAACAGAAACACTATGCCAGGGTTACTCAACATGCGGCCCGCGGGCCACATGCAGCCCACTGCCCATTTGTTTGCGGCCCGCGGTGCGGTTTGGGTTTACACAGGGCTAAACAAAAAGGTAGTCAATATATGGTCTTCTGTTGATATGCATTTTAGTAGTTAAATTCCTGGATTGTCATTGCTCATTAAAAATGCTGTCAAATGGGTGGAAATCGGGTAACTATTACATTTTATTAATATCAGCAGAACTGACTTAAGCAGCCTGTGTGTTGTATAGTCTTGCCTTAATCTTTGTATTCATGCCCGTCAGTGTGACAGAAGCTATTTTTATATATATTTGCATGTCTATGCAACCACACTTAAGTTGCGGCCCTTGGCATGTGCTGGGAGTATCACTGTGGGCCCTGGGCCTTCCAAAGTTGAGTAGCCCTGCGCTATGCAAAGGATTGTTACACAGCTCAGGATCTGGCCCTTTGTTTTGACATGACAGAGCAAACCAAAGGGTCACACTTGGAGAATTCTTTAATAAACCAAACCAAAGCTTTTCACTCTGAGCATCTTCCCTGCTTTGCCAAGACATACGGCAGTACGTAGTACTAGGAGGGTGAGAACGTGATCTCTCTCTCCTACTAGATGTTTGCATCAAAGGCACTAGCTGACATTACTTTGAGTGGAGACACATACCACTTCAGTATCACCCAACGTAACCCTGTCTCCTTCCCAACTTAGAGCCAGGTTTTCCAAGAGAGACCAGAACACTGGCTTCCCAAGGGGAGCAGAGGCCTTTTCAGAGACAATGAAAGTACATTTGTGCCTAAAATAAAGTGATCAAACCAACAGAAAGAGCCAATTAATAAGAGGATAAGGACAGCATGGCATATTCTGCATACCAGCAGAGGAGAAAAGCTCTCTGGAGTGTACACTTCAAAGAATATATTTCAAAGGTTTACTGGTACTTAAAAAAAGGGAAGAGAACCCCTTAGTTATCCATCATGTAGGAGATTTAGGCAACTCTTGAGTCTGTGAATGTTGATTCCCATGGCTGGAAGGACTAGAGATACTGGTAAATATATGAGAAAAAGTATTGTAATTTTCTAGGATAAAGTTATAGTCACTAGAAAATGAGTTTGGCTTGTAATCAGACCTGTCTCAGATATATCATTTTAATTTTTGTTCTTAATAAACTCATTCTTAGTTTTACTATAAATCATTTTATGTACTTTTTTTGGTGGGGGGAGGGATAGCCCAGTGGTTTGAGCATTGGCCTGCTTAAACCCAAGGTTGTGCATTCCAGTCCTTCGGGGGGGCCATCTAGGGCCCTGGGGCAAATTTGTCAGGGATGGTACTTGGCCCTGCCATGAAGGGAGGAGTGGACTAGATGACCATCCCTTCCAGTTCTATGAGATGGTATATCACCATATATTTTATTATTATATTATAGGCAGCAGATTTAATATTTTCTGTGTCTAGTGAGAAGGAATGGACATTGCAGGGAGACATCTCTGAGAAACTGGGGTTAACTGTTGCTTGCAAGGCAAGATTTAGACAGAGTCTGAAGGGGTTTCTGGTGACATGGACAGACTTGTATGGCAGGGAGCTGTCATGGTCTAATCTCCAGTAAAGCTGACTCTTACTAAGTCAGAGCGGTAACAGTGGTTTATGGTTGTGGGTGTCCTAAGCAGAATGTCACAAATACGTGTTTGACCAATCCCTGCTCTAAAGTGTGGACACCGCCCATTCCCCTGTGCCATGTGTCTCATAAGCTGATGCCCTGGGTTGTGGGCCCTGCCGTTTCTGAGTGTGTCTGACCAACCACAGCCCTGGGCTGTGGGTACTACTGCTTCCCAGAGCACTCTAACCCCCTGAAGCTCCTTGTCAGGTAGGGGACTCTGACTCATGGGAAGACAAGCCAAGCCAAGCATAACCTGGCCTGTTTGTGTATCACCATATTTTGAGCCTGCAACGCAGTTAGCTCATCTATAGGGTACCTGCTGTCTCCACCAAGGAAATTCTGTCCTGGGACAGAGCCACAGTCGCTGCCAGGCTGGTCTCTGTCTCAGATTGTTTTAGTTTGGTCTGCCCCAACTGCCAGCAGCCCGGGTGGGTGGTCTGACTCAGCTGGCAGAGCAGCGGCCAGGCCTAGCAGGAGGAGCAAGTGTCAGAACCAGTTACAGCCTGCATGCCAGAGCCAAGTCAACGGGCCAGTTTCACGGGCGGGAGGCAGAGCCAGGAGCTGGAGCAGCTGGTCTGAGGCCGGGAGGGGGGCGGGCCCCAGGCCAGGCCATGCAGCTAAGCATCAGGCAGCCAGCAAGCTCCTGCGGGCTCCTTCAGCCAACGGGGGGCAGCGAGCGAGGCCCAGCGGCGCGGCCTGTCCCGGACACGTGGGGTGCGGCAGGCCCTGCCCTGGCCGCACGGGCGCTGCACACACAGGAGGCCAGTTGCAGGCGGGCGGCTAGAGGGCGCGAATGGGGGCGCGGGGCGGCCGCAGGCGGGGCGGAAGCGGCAGGGGGCGGTGTGCATGGGGGCGGAGCGAAAGGGGCGTGGCGGAGGAGCGGGGAGGAAGCGAGTGTGTGTGAAGGGGGGCGGGGCGCTGCTACTAGCAGCTGCTCTCTGCCCTCAGAGGAGATTGGCTGGAGACGCACATGCGCAGTGAACGGTCGTTCGGCTCGTGCCGGTAGCGGGCTCCTCAGAGCCCGGCTGCGGCTGCTCCGCGGGCCGATATTTCCTCACCCGTGAGGGCGGGGCGCGGCCTCTCGTGCCGCTGCCTCCCACCTCAGGCGCTAGAGCCCGCCGGGGTCCCCCGGGCGCGCCTGAGGGAGCCGGGCCTGGACATGGAGCCCGAGAGCCGCGGCGCGGAGCCGGGCGCCCCCCTGCCGGGGCCCGGCGAGGAGCTGGGGCTGCTGCCGAAGCTGGGCGGCGCGGAGCTGGACCGGGAGCTGGAGTCGGGCGGTGACCTGGTGAGGGGGGGCGCTCGGCTGGAGGCGCAGCCCGGGGGTCCGGTCCCGTCCTGGGCCTCTGAGCTCGAGCGCTGTTGGCTTCTGCCTCCTGCGGGTCTGGGTCGGCCTCAGCCCCGCGGCTCCGCTGAGCGCTGTGTCCCCGGGGCGCCGGGCTAGGGGCGAGCGAGGCGCGCGGGGGAGGGCAGGTCTCCGGCTGGACCCTCTGGTGAAAGACACACGAGTCTGCAGCACAACTGCAGCCGCAGAAACTTGGGCTCGCACTATCGGGCGGAGGCTCAATACCCCGCTTCCTGCCGATCGGCCCGCCGCCTGCTCGCTGATGCTCTGTCCGCACACTGCCTGTCTTTAGCCGCGTGTCTGCATTTCACTGTGGTGTGCAGATAGGTATAGCCCAGCATAGGCAGGGGGCCCCATCAGTTGTGTAAGTTCTCGTCTCATTTAGTCTGGACAGTTGCTGGGCAACTGAACCCACGCTGTAGTGATTGGAGGTGAGGGCTCTGTATGTCAGCGTCAGCATCTCTGTGTATCTGTGTTCTCATTGGTACATCTTGAACTAAATTAACTGCTGGCTTTGATACAACAAAGTAGCACAGTTTAAAGCTTTGAGTACCCTCGTATGAAAATACAGTACATCAAATAAATAAAATCCACCATTACACAATCTCTTCTCCGGGAGATGTCTCACAAGTGCCCCCAGGGATATGCATATCCCAATTTGGGAACTCTCGCTTTAGGGGAGGTAAACTTCCTTACTATGTGTGTGAACAGTACCTAGCACATCAGTGACCTGATCTCAGTTGGAAACACTAGAGTAGAACCTCTAGTTTACAAAGTAATTGGTGTTTGAGGAGTTAATGAAACAAACAAATAATTGAACAGCTTAACATTACAGTATGTATGGCACACTGGATTGTTTTCTTGTCCTTCAGACCACTGCAAAGCAATTTAGAGTGCATTGAAGGCATCTGAATGTGAAGTTATATTAGACCCTCAGTTATAAACACCTTGGAAATTGAGGTTGTTCATAACTGAATAGTATGTTATGGTTCTTTCAAAAGTTTACAAGTTAACATTGATTTTAATACGGTTTTGAAACTTTGCTATGCAGAAGAAAAAAGGTTGCTTTTCTCCCCCCCCCCCCCCCTTTTTTTTTAAAGTAGTTTAACACAGTACTGTACTGCATTTGCCTTTTTTTGGTCTTGGCTGCTCCCTGAGCGTGTGCGTCTGATTCCAGTTGAGGTGTGTGATTGACTGGTCAGTTTGTTATGCTGCTGTTTGAAGTTCTACTGTACATCATATTCCAGTCGATCTCCAGAAAATTGCTAAATAAAGTACATTTTGAGTCCCTGTAAAAATGTGCATTTGGAAGGTTGAATAAAGAGGCTAAATTCAATGTTTTTTTTTTATTTAGATAGACGATAAAGAGTTTGATATACCCCAGGTTGATACCCCTCCAACACTGGAAAGCATATTAAATGAGGTGAGTGTGTTTTGTCACATATGGCAGGCTTCCAAAATATGGAAACTAGACAGAATTGTTCATATTAATAAATTCTCTCTAAATGGTGGTGTCAAAATGGATTATTTAGTTCATTCTGCAGTTGGCAAAATACACACACCAAGTAGTAACTCTGAACACTGTGATACACTTCAGTTGTGTGTTTTCTACTCAGAAGATGCCATATTTAATTTCTAAGATCTATATCTTCTAAATACTTGTAAATATTTTCTAAATATACAAGTAGGTAGATACACAATTGGGCATATTTGTGAAGAAAATACATAGCCACAGAACAGTAGGTATGCAGGTAAATGTTATAAATGGATAAATACAGTTTGATATAGTGTGGTGGTTGGGTCACATCAGATGCGTACTCCAGGCGCTACAAGTGATCGAGAATTTACCACATCCCTTAATAATCTGTTCCAGTCTTTATTTACCTTTAAGAATTGATTTCTTAATTTCCACTTTGAACATTGACTGCACATTCTAGACTCTGGCCATAACATCTTCTGAGGATCAGTCCCTGTCAGATTCCAGCAGTGGGGATCTATACTAGTAATACGGGTACTCCAAGAAAAACAGGTTACCCCAGGATGATCTGAATGTTCGGTGCAAGCAATCATGACCCGAGAACTCCATTAGAGATGAGTCATTTCCAGTCTCTCTTGTCTGTCGTGTTTATCAAATTGTTGCTTTTGTTTCAGACTGATGATGAAGAAGAGTCTTTCATCCTTGAGGATCCCTCTCTGTTAAATGTTGATAACATTGACACGCACTCTTATGACACATCATCCTTGGCAAGCTCAGACAGTGGGGACAGGACACACTTGAAAAGGTAACTGATAAGTTGGACAGTTCTCTTCTACACCATCTTTGAGAGTTAGATGTGTCATGAGTATTGGAACTGATGTATCATTTCACTGAGGACCACATAACTGTTTTCTGACACACTCAAGTCTGTTCAATCCATGGGATTAGTATGAAATCCAATGGGGTAAACTAGAAATGTGGTCTGTTGTTCAAAAGATATTTAGGAGAATCCCGAGCAAAGAAGCATCCAAACTTCTGTGATATGTTTTGCGTAGTAAAGAGCCATTTTTCCCAATAAAAAACTAATCTTTATCTTAGTGGAAAAGAACCCACTATTAAGAGGAAAATCCCTCAATATACTGCAGTGCAAACTCTGATAGGATCAAACCTCAGTCCATGTGTTAAAAATGGATGAGGTGCATAAAAAGTCATTCGTAACAGGCTGCTTATTCCTAAGGAATCCACCAGACAGAAAGATAGAGGCCTAATATATGCTGCAGTGGGCTGTGAAATTTGTTGCAGAATTATTTTAAGTTTACATAATTTATCTGTTGTGATTGTAAAGAAGACTTTCCAAATGTGAAGAATGTATTGATGAATTTGTATGCAGACATCTTGAAACAGTGTGTTTGAGAGGATGAAAGCTGTTCCCCCTCTTCAGGGGAGTGTTCACCTAATCACCGTTTAGAGGACAATATTGTATTGTTGATAAATCAGCAGTTAAACTGATTAATAGCAGGTGTTCTAGCCACACAATCCCAAACCACTCCTGGTTCCTTCTCTGAGGCCAAAAGTTCCAGCTGCCCCCTTACAGTTTGTAGGGTGCAGTTGTTAACATACAGGTCAATGGGAAAAATGATAACTTGGGGCAACGTAAAATGATTTGAATGTAAAGTCAAATAAGACACAATGACACACTGATTATTTTCATAGCTAAAACCAAATTTTTATCAAATTCAGTTTACCTAAAGTGCTGCAGTATTATTTCTAGTTGGTTATACAGAAGTACTGCAGAAACCAGGAGGATTTGCTGCAGGCTTTACGACAGCCTTACTTGCAGGGTACATGGACTTTGACAATAGCATAGGCTGATGCTATAAAGCCTTAAGATTTTCACAGTAGGAGCCTAACAAAGTTGACATATGTGCTCCTAAACATGTGGTCTCACTCACAGAAGTGCTGAGCACCTAGGAGTGTCATGCGTCAATAGTTAATGTGTAGCATTATGAGGCCCTTTATCAATGGGGCTTTATTAGTACATTATACTATAAATACAGTAACACATTTTAATAAAATACAATATTTAGCATCTGGAAACATGCTTGAATTGATCTGTTTATAGGGAAAAATAAGTCTCCAGTTTTACTGGTTTTTGGCTGGCTTGGAAACATCAACTTTCAAATCAAATGAAGCTATTCAACCTTGAAATTCAATAAAGTTTTAAAACATGTTGTAATATTATAGCACCTATAGTTAAGATTGCTTGGCTGTTTCTATTCTAATCAATGTTCAGTTCCTTTTTAACTTCTCAAACTTTCACTATTCAGGCTGAAATTTTATACATCTGATGTCTGCTAAAGGATGATTTTTTGTTTTAAATGAGCAGGAATATTTCAGCCATTTTCCTATGATGTGGGAAAAGAATCATTTGCAACCTTTTGTTAATAGTTCTGATGTTTCAGTGTTTGTGGGGAAACATTTTAAATTGAGAGAATTTCTAAAAGCCTGAAATCAAATATTAGTAGCCCTCCAAAAAGTTTAGTCAGGGCAGGTTTTGTATTCACAGTCTTTTCCTTTGGTGTGCATCAAAGTTGAATGGATTTCTCCCTTGACATGCAAGTACTTGTGGAATCTGTCTGACAGAATAGGTATAATTTAAGGCAGGGCTCCAAACTTCATTCCATACCATTTGTGAAAATATGTTCCTGACTCTCGTTGTAGAGTTTGGATAATGTGTGGGGAATGAGGTTATTGTAACTGTTAGTAACTCTTTCCTGTAATCTTAGATGCTGGGATTTATTCTGAACTAACAGCATTTTTACTTTTTTTAGGAAGAAGAAGCTCCCTGATTCTTTCTCTGTCCATGGATCGGTTATCCGTCTTTCTCTTCTGAAAGGAATTTCTGCCCAAATAGTATCTGCTGCAGTAAGTGTCATTTCTTCTGCAGAGTCATTGATCAAGTTACAATGAACAGGAATGAGAATATACACTGTTAAATAAAAACAGTGCCTACTCTGGTAAGACCTTCATGTGTGGAGTTTACTTACTCATAAACTTTAAGGTCAGAAGGAACCATTATGATCATCTAGTCTGACCCCCTGCACAGTGCAGGCCACAGAATCTCACTCACCCACTCCTGGAATAATCCTCTCACCTATATCTCCGATATTGAAGTCCTCAAATGATGGTTTAAAGATTACCCCAAGATTCAGAGAATCCTTCAGCAAGTGATCTGTGCCCTATGCTACAGAGGAAGGTGAAAAACCTCCAGGACCTCAGCCAGTCTACCCTGGAGGAAAATTCCTTCCCGACTTAATCAGTTTCACACTGTGAGCTCTTAGCTTCAAGTAATATTCAATGCCTGTGAGCTGTACCCATGAACTTAATGAAGAGGCAAAGCAGTGGTGCATTCAGGCAGGATAGTTGGTCTCAACCCCAGCCTCTGGAAGGAAAGTGAGTCACAAAAGAAATGGCTACTAATGAATGCATCTTTTAAAAAAAAAAAAAAAAAAAAGTGTAATGGTGGAATACAAATCTATGTCTTCTAATCACTACATCTAATTATAAAGAAGAGCCAATTAATAAAGTGTCCTAAAATTAAGAAAGATCATAGAGGGAACTCCTTCATCTCCCAGCCTGTGTCCGCAGTAGGCCTGGTGCCCTGCAGGTTGGGGCTGCTACAGCCAAAACACCGGAGCAGCCCGTCTGTGGGGCACCCTAGCCCACCAGGCAGGGGCTGCTCCAGTGGTGGGAAGGGGGAGGGCGGCAGCCAAGCTGGATCGGCCTCTCTGCTTACCCCCCTTTAATCCAGTTAATTGGTTAAACAATATCCCAATTAAACAGGGTTTTACATATCTACTTTCCATTAGAAAAAAAGTTTATAAACCACTGTTTAACTAAATAGTAGGAAAGTTAGCTGTTGTATTTACCAAATAAACTTCCCTTACTGTCCTGTGAGTTATTTGCAGTGTTTACTACGCACACAAAATCCTTGCAGCACTAGTTTGCTTCATTAAATGGATGATATGGCAACAGTTTATGGTCTGATCCCTATCCCTACAAGCCTCATTAGTTAAAATGCATGCAGCCACTTTTTTAAAGTCCTAGTTAGACTGACTTCAGTCTCACCCTGTAAAGCCAATACTGTGTTTTCTGTACTGCTACACTGACCCAGAGGAAAGGTCTGTCTGAGATCTGGTTTGAAGCTGTTTTGGTGAATTTGAATGTCATGCTGTCTGGGATGGAGTGCGTGTCTCAAAACAGACTGTAAAAGCAGGGCAGGCACTGGCAGCTGATTCTGTAGTATTCTATCTAAAGGTTTATTAGCTGAATAACCAATCAAGTGAGAGAGGCCTTGCATTGCAAAAGAAGAACTAAAAGGAATGTACTCGTTCTTGTGCATTCAAAAGCAATTGGTCATTGTGTGTGGTGACAAACTCAAAACATGCTCTTTTCTCTCTGCAGATTACTACATGTCTGTTATCATTTGGAATTAGACTGACTCACCTGCACATAGATTTCTTGCTTTAACCTCCTAGTAACTCTCATTTTTTCTTAGCTAATAAACCTTTAGTTAGAATACTACAGAATTGGCTGCCAGCGTTGCTCTGGGATGCAACTCTACCTGGGTGAGTGACTGGTCTCTTGAGTGACCTGGAATATTTGTGATTAAATTATCATATAGTGCTGCTTGCCTGGATGGCAAGAGACTGGAACATCTAACAGGATTGTCTAAGATTGCCATATAAAGCTATTGAAACACTTTGGGAGTTCACATTTGGTACTAGGTTGGTAATCTAAGTATAAAACATACTACCAGTTTGAGTTGTCTGCCCAGCTGTTAGAGCATGGTTGTGTGTGGGAAGCAGCACAGAGCTACCCTCCAAATGTGCAGCTGTAACGACTGAACAGAAATGTACACACGTGAGGAGCCTTGCCTCATTTTACTTTAACAATGACCTTTCTGTCCCTGTAGGACAAAGTGGATGCTGGATTACCAACTGCAATAGTAAGTACTGGAACCTGAGTGACAAGCTCACATACACACTCCAGATTAGGCACTAACACTTTCCCCTTGTATATGAGGTAAGAGCTTTCCAAATGTCAGTACCAAGTTTCTCGTGATGATATTTCCTCCCTTGAATCATTTCTTAAACTGAAGCAAAGTAATCCTTTGTGGTATCTGTCCAAGGTCCTTCAACGTCAACTAAACATCAAACTGTAGACTACATGCTGTGTTGTTGTATTTCCTCCTCTATTGGTGAGAGAGAGGCTTTCAACCATACACAGCTTTTCTCAAAACTTCCCTCTCACCAACAGATGCTGGTCAAATAAGAATACCTCACACACTGTAAACAGTAAAATATACTGGAAGCCAGTTTGATAAATTATAGGATGTTTTTGATTTAAAAAACAACTCCTCCCTCTGCACACATTGGTTAAAAGAACATTAATAAAGTTACACAATCAAGCTCTCCAACAAGGAAATAGAATTAAGATTGCCAGGGGTTGAGGAGTAGGGGAAATCCATTTTAAAGAAATGCCATATTTAGACTGCCTTTCTCCTTAGAGAATCTTTGACTTAAGGGGTAACAATTCACAGGGGTAGGGTGAACCAAAGATGAACTTTATTTCTGAGTAAAATTCTAACAATGTTTAAGAAACCAGGGGAAACACTAAAACCTGGTATGCTATTTACAGAACAAACATGAAGTGTCCACTGTGTGTGGAGATGCATGCATGCCTACTAAAGCTTGAACTTATTGGTTCCTAGTTTTCAAGCCTTTTTTTAACCTACAGTGTACAAAGTTTTATAGCAGAAGATATTGATATATCTTTACATATTAGCTGTGCTCCTGACTTTAGGGCACTTAAAGCCTTATCCAACTCTTCATTGAAATTGTTGGCAAATTTTTTCTGTCATTTGAACTGGGCACCTTTATGAGGTTCAGAGAATTGTTGAGGGTGCACTCAAACTGTGATCCTTGGATATGAAAAATAGGGAGTGCTCTGCTGTGCCAGATAACAGGAGAAATACTAACCTTGCGTAAAGGAAATAAATTTAGTTGGTGTGTTCATCACCATGGCAGATGAGTGAATTGAACTTGAAACAGTGTGGGGGGAAAATACAATGTTGTGCACAGATTGAGGAATTATGAGGTTGGTGACAGTCGTTGAGATGTAAAATTATACCTTCTTAGTTTTGTGATGCGTGGTTGATACAGATACTTTGGGTTGTGTGTGTGTGTTACTTGTCTGTGGTAAGCTTGCTCTACTGTACGCTGCTGTCTGTCGCGTTCTAAAATGGTTTACCCCTCTGCTGATTAACTTTGGCTAGCAGCGATAGATGCTGACTGTGCTTAAAATCATGGATTTGTGGCAGTTTGACATTTCAAAATTTGAACTCTTTTCCATGTTCTGTCCAGGCAGCGTCAAGTCTGATAGCGGTGGGGACTTCCCATGGTTTGGCATTAGTTTTTGGTAAGTTAAAATATCCTTTTGGTGCCTCTTTATTATTCAAAGTCCATTCTGAAATTCATATTTTAAATTAGGCTTCATTTGTAATATTCAGTTTACATATTTAAAATAAAACTAATTTCAGTAAAGAACTATAAATATATAGTGTCATAAACATGACAAAACAATCACTAAAGAGAATTGTTGCAAGTGTGCATTCTGTCATTTGTCCTTCCACTTTATAACAAGTTATGTAAGATTGATAAGAGGTCACTTGACAAATCCTATAAGCCTTCTGCAATATTTCCTATCTTCTAGGCAGTTGTTATAGAAGTATCTCATACTTAGGCCAAAATGAGGAATTCACTTGAACAGAATATTAAGGCAATATAAACAAGAGCATAAATTTGTCACGTAATGTTTCATCTTGTTGCTAGGATTTCTCTTAACTTTTCAAAGCTTAGACTCCTTGTTATCAGATCAAACCCTGACTTAAATGTTGGGAGGACATGCTGAGTCTAACAATGTAATACGTTTGTCAACGATTACAGTTGCTGATTTATAATCTTCTTATAGGACTGACTCTCAAGATGAGTGAAATCTATTAAATATTCTGGGCTAAGGATAAAATCACATTTGAATGATATTTGGTCCTACTTCTTATCTGCTCACTTAAATATAAATGGTAGCTAAAAAGCCAAACTTACATGATATGCTTTAAAGAGGGTGCTATTTCTTGAAGCTGGCAGAAACAGTAGCGCATAGTGCTCTGGGCTCTGAATCATATCCGACCATGTCACTATTCCTTCCTTTGGAAATTAGGGTGTGTTGTTTTAAGGTATTTGCACAAGATGTCTGGTGACTAGAGCACAGGACTGGAAAGCTTTTATGTAAAACAACTACTCTTACCCTACTACTGTCGAATTAGCTTACAGGGGGAGGAGAAATTGAAAGAGATTGCTCAGGAGGGATTTTCGTGCCCCCCTTTATAGAAATATGGGGATTGCCATGCATGATCTAGACTAGTGGTTTCTGTATAGTTAGTTTCCAGTTATATTCAGAGACAGTACAAGAAATGTCACAGTGGAAAAATTTGTCCATGGGAGGAAGTTTCTTCCTAACTCCTGTCAGTGGTAGATGTCCAATCTCTTTTGAATGATGCAAGGTGTCCTCTACCTTGTAGAAATGTGTTTGATAGGCTAATTATGCATTGTGTTAAAAGCAAATACATTTTTATCCTGTTCAAATTTTGCCCTTGATATCATTGAGTGACTTCTCATTCTGTTATGTATGGTAAATAAAGAACCGTGCCTGTTTTTTTCTCTCTACTATCTATTCCCTCTCACTTGTTTCCTCTCAAGAATTCACATCTTTGTCTCCTCATATAACTATAATTTTTATGTTCCCCTAGTTGATAATTTTCTTTAAAATCTTAGAAGTGCAGGTAAATATAGTGATAACAACCTGCCAGGGACTAATCCTGGCAGGCCTCCGGCTTGCTTTTTTTTTTTTTTTAATTGCCCACCCTTGGATTAAAGGCTTTGTTTTATACCCCATCTGTAACTGGGTCATTGATATATATCTACATTAGAGAGATGGTGAGAAGCTTAACTTCAGTGTTTTGTAAAGTTGGAAGTTTAGTCAGAGTTCAGACTAGAACTTGTGAATCCTGACTCCCAGCCTTGTGCTTATTCCCATACTGTGTGTGGTGTCTAGCACAATGAACTCCCTTCTGGATTGGCCTGTAGACACTACTATAATAAATATGAGAAATAAATAATCCAAAGGGACTGTTTATGTAAATAAGAAATTTCTTACCAGATTATTACTGGAATCTTTGAGTAGTTTGGTTTAAAAAAATGACACGAAATAATGAAAACCCCGCACCCCAGATGGGTCAGCTAGTCTGGACTTGAAAGCACCACTGAACTTGGGGCAGAGGGTTTTGTATGTGGCATGGGAAGGGCCTTTATGAGGTCTCAGATGAGAGCCCCAGTTAGCTCTGCAGTGAAGCCATAATCATTCAGAAAATACTGTGATTGTATAGGGGGTTGAATTTATTATCTCACATAATTCACTGTCAGACTATTTATTTTTACTCTTTAGCTTTATTCTGATGTATTTTTACTCTTGCTTCTGTATGGCTCCTTACCCTGGCCAAGGGAATAGGCTTTTCACAATTATCTAAGACTTAAGAGCACAAGTTCCAGTCAATGTTCATGGGGCTGATGCTCCTAAATTACTTAGAAAAATCCTGTCTCAGGACTTTAAACAATCAGATTGTGGATTAAAAATTACTCCTGTCTTTATTAAGTTCCATACTATGTAGTCCCAAGATGAAAATTACAAATGTTCTTTCAATTACTGTTTTTCCTCTATATTTCCTGTCTCTGCTGTTCACCTTGACTGATGAAATCCGGCATACACACTTCTGCAGTAGCAATTTTCCATATTTAAATTCCTTTTCTGTTGTAAAATAATTGCCGACCATCCTTCTTGCTTGCTCTCTTCCCATTCTTCCATTTTTTTTAAATAAATGAAACAAGCTCTACCAGCAGAATTTAGAGGCTCAAGTTCTTTCTTTAGCTTCTCTGCTAGTATGTCTGTTACTCCTGTTCTCACGTGCTTCTGTTGTATTTATTTGACTCTTCTCTTTCTTTCCCTGTGGACTGAAAAGGAAAAGGTATAGTAATATTGCATTGTGCATGTACTTTGCATGAATGACATGTGTCTTACCTGTTTTACTGTGCTGTTTTGAATGCTGATATGCCAGGTTACCCTATATTGCAGTTCGGGGTCTGTGTAGGGTTGCCAGGTGTCCGGTTTTCGCCCGGACAGTCCGTTATTTCTGGCCTCTGTCCGGTAAAAGAAAAACAGAAAATACATGTAAAATGTGCGGTATTTTCTGTTTTTCTTGGACAGAAGGCTGGCGGGGACATTGTTCCCCTGCTGCGTCTGGCACAGGTAGGGGAGAGCGAGGATTCTTAAAAGCATCTGGCAAGCCTAGGTCTGTGAGCTGGGCAGTGAAGGAGGCAGGGCTCTTTTGCTGGCTAGTGCAGCTTACTGCCTACTGTACTAGCAATCTTATTTTTGAGGGTCTGAAGTTTTTTGTGGAGCTGGCCTCCAGGAACAATAAAAAAGAAGAAAAGCCACGTGGTGTTTGTGGCTCTTTAATGCAGGCTACCCACTTCAGCCACTTCTCCAGGAGCAAGGCAAAACAGAAAGCTTCTACGAGGCTTGGGCCTGACTTCCCCCTGCAAGCAGCTAGTGGTGGCATCTTAATGGTGAAGCCTGGTTGTTCCTTCTGTCATGAGATTGCAGCTCTATCACCTCTTCAGAGAGGAAGGAAACCTAGAACTCTCCACCACCTAACAGTTTCTATCAGCCCTTTAAAGGAGCAGCCTGCAGCAACAGCTGTTGCAGCTGACATCCCTTATAATACCCCTCAAGCGTAGGACTCTTCCAGGGGAGACGACTGTGGACTAGTAGGTTCTGCTGTGGATAGTTGCATGTGGCTGAATCCTTAAGGGAACTGTAGCACTGTTTAGATAGCTCAGGTTCTCCCCCCAGCTATCAGCTTGCTTACCCAGAGTATAATGTTGTCTTGCAGGTACAGTGCTGCGGTATTGACGGCAGGCACAGGCTTAAGCTGTATTACAGGTTTAGTGCTAGAATTGTAGCAAATGATGGCCCAATAGGGAGCTACTGTGCCTCTTCAGGGTGAGACCCTAATCTACAGTTTACTAGCTCTCAGGTAGTTCTAACTGAAGGTGGTGGTAGAACTAGGGTTGCCAGATGGTTTCAGAAAAAATACTGAACCAAAAAAAAAAGGACCCTGAGAGTTAAGGAGGAAAACCCAAAAAAACCAGTGTGGTCCTTTTAAAAAATGCGTGGTGAGGCTTTTTGGTCCTAACAGGCTGCCAGAGGCCACCTGCCATCTTGCCTCCCTGCACGGGGCCGGACATCTCCCCTGTGGAACCCAGTAAGCATTAGAGTTGTCAGGCTGCCTCTGTATTGAGCTGGACAACCCAGGATTTTCGCCTCTTGGCTGGGGGAAAAAATCAGAAAGTACCAGACATTTTAGGTGTCCGGTATTTCCTGCATTTTACTGGACAGGCAGCAAAAATACTGAACTGTCCAGTTCAATACCGGACACCTGGCAACCCTGGGGAGAACCCAAGTCTAATAGTGGTGCTGCTGTGATCTTCCCTTAACGGTTTAAGAGGAGAGTGTTAGCAGAGTACTCAGTTGTGCTAATCTCTGTTACTGGTCAGAGGAATCCTCCATGGTCAGCTGATGGAACTAACTCTCCATTTCCCTCTTCCTGTCCTGCTGGTGTAAGATGTGATTTGCCAGATGTATTTAAATAACTCAGTTTTCATGGTAATTTATTCACTCATTCCTTTTCAGTAAGCTAATGTAGACCAGTCAGAATATAACTTCTGCTTCGTATCAAGAACTGCTGTGTTCTGCTCAGGATGAGTTGTTCCATATGTTGTATTTTCTAGTTTGGGGGAACAAGGGTCCCCTCTTCTCATGTTTGTAACAGCACCCTCTTTGTGTTGTGCCTCCACACTTCAAAGATCTTTTATATGCAAAACATCTTGAGACTTTCAGGTTTTGGAATTTTTATTACTACTTTAGTAACCAATGGACACTTGTTTAGCGTATACATGTGTTAGTGCTATCAGTTTTGACTGTTTCTCTGTGAAGTCATCAAAACTCTGTGCGGTGCTTCTCTATGGGCCAGTGTAACCTATTCCGTTCCATTATTAATGGTTTCTTGAATCACCCCTTGCTGCTGTAGTATCCAAACTTCTTACAGAAATATATTTAGTTGATCAATGTTTGTCACATGTGGTTTGTTCTTCTTCTTCCCTTGAATGTGCAGAGTAGTGTTTTCTTTTGTAAATATCCACGCTCTTTGATAGACAAGATGTGTGAGGTAGTATCTTTTGTTGGACCAGCTTCTGTTGGTGAGAGAGAAGATTTCAAGCTTAAAAAAGCACACTGCTCTGTTTATATTAAAGCAGGCAGGTCAAGGTAGTGAGCCTTGCACTTGGATTGAAGGGTGCTAGGTTTGTCATGGTCTCTGGTTCCTGTGGGAGTTTAGTCCACAGCCTCTGATCAGTCTCCAAGAAATGTGTGTCCTACACAGACAGCTGACGTAGAACAGCTCTGTCCCTTCTCACACTGGCGTGTTTTTTGGGCTAGTCCTCAGTTGTGTGCTAAGTAACATTTCTGCTATGCATTTTTATTTACTTAATCAGTCCATTAGACAATGATACAGTCACTTGAGTCAAAAGTCTTCCAAACATCTTAGTTTGGCTAAAAACAGCGAGGAGTCCTGTGGCACCTTCAGTACTAACAGACTTATTTGTACATAAGCTTTCGTGGGTCATAACCACTTTGTCAGAGGCATGGAGTCTTTTTTCCACTCTGCATCTGATGAAGTGGTTTTGACCCATGAAAACTCATACACAAATAAGTCTTTAAGGTGCCATAGGACTCCTTGGTTTTGTGGTTTTTTTTATAGATACAGACTAACATGACCATTCCTCTGAGACTTAGTTTGACTAAACTCTGGTGAAACAGCTTTATACGTTTTAAATAGTTTGTACGAATTCCTGCACATGTCGGTCTCATTCTAGTTCCCCTGTACAGGAGTTTGAAACATACTAGCAGTGTCCAGTAGGGGTTGCTCATGCACTTTGTCCCCCCATCTACCAGAGGGCATAAAGGGCACAGCAATACCTATCGCTACTCAGTTCTTTCCAACCTCTTAGGCAACGAGTAGAACAGCGGCGTGTCCATCCATAGTAAGCTTGATGCTTAGGGTTTAGTTAAAAAGCTGGTAGATAACTTGTTTGCTAGTTAATGGGTTTACAGTTAATAGTTATTGTACTTGTTACTGTTTAAGTTAGCTCGTTGGCTGTTTGTTATAGGCAGCAGTGATGGCAGAGGATTTGAGCCTTGTCTCTTCTATGGGGGGCATCATTCCTGTGATACCCATGATGGATGTTTTTACAGCTTGGGTGAGGAATGTATCCTTGCTAAGTGAGATTTGTAAGTTCTTCAAGAACTGCACGCAAAAGGAGAGCTGTCCAGACTGATGCTTTTTTTCCTTGTGTAAAACTCCACGAGAGGTCATTGGATACACAGTGCAGACATGATAGAGAGGCTTCTGTTTTCATAACTTGTCTCTCTAGTGCTCTCTAGTGCTGTGTAACCAGAAATGTGACCCTTAATTTTGGAGCAACTAACAGGACTAAAGAGATTGAGAGAGACCCTTCGAGAGTCTGGGACCTCTGCTGTCTGAGAACTCTAAGATACTGCTACACAGCAGGTCTCAGTCTGAGTCAACAGACTTGAGTTGGCACTGTGGGGCTAAAAAATAATTTTCAGCTGTAATTCAGCATAGATCTTCTACATTAATGATGTAAAGCTAGCTAATAAGATATTTTATAGCTAGATTGGTAAAGAGCCACTGTGGAAGACTTCAGTTGGTGGTAATACCCTGATGATATTACTTACAAAAGTGATTGATTGTTAAATGGGAAATCAGTATCTAAAAATTCCAAATGAACTGGCTTGGTAATAAATCCAAATGACCTGAATTGCTCTTTTTATAATCTCCTAGACTTTAAGGTCAGCAAAGACCATCATGATCATCTAGTCTGACTTTCTGCATCAGTTTCTCTTGTTGGCAAAATTGCAGCCTCCGCGTAGTAAAGGATTTTTGTGTTAACTTTTGGAGAAGCTGTAATATTCACTTCAAAAACAGTTACAAGACAAATTACACAACAAGTTTAAAAAACTAGAGGCTGCAGTTTTCCTCCTAACTGGCAGGTTGTTACATCAATTAAGGTAGGAAGGAACAGCCTGTTTTGAGCTGATAGGAGCAGAACAACATCAGTTTCTCTCATTTCAACTCCAGGAGGAATTGCACTTCATTTTTCACAAGTAACTAGTATATCCAGGTAAATGTATTGTTCCAGGTTGGGATTTATTATCTTCCTTGTTAGATGGCGTGCAGAAATTTTAAAAGAAAGCAAGCTATCTGACTTCCTCACTAGAATCCTCCTGTCGGGTAAGAGCAGTCTGTGCCGGGAACAATGCCATTGCTCAAGGAGAATGGACACAAGTTCCTTTATTCTCACTCCTTCCAATCTGTTGTTAGAAAGTGAAAGGTTTTTTTAAAATCCTCAATAGCAACCACAAAGAAGTAATTTAAAGTGTTGTTAAATATTGCCTGTATTTAAAAATCAAAATTATTTTTATCTAGTTAAAAATACCCCTCCCCAAAACTGTGTTCTTCTTAAAGTAATCTAATAAATCAAGAGAGACTTTCTCCTTCTCTTTTCTGGCTTAGACCCTGCTCTTAAATTCTTATATGTGCACTTAACATTAAGCATGTGAGCAGTATTCATACTCTAAATGAAGCATGTGCGTAAGTATTTGCAGGACTGAGCCTTTATTTTAATAATTATATTGTTTATATTATCACCATTCTCTTTTTGTTTAGATCCAAACCAGGCTCTTCGGCTTTGTCTGGGGAGCACTGCTGTTGGGGCCCAATACGGGGCTATCTCAGCTCTCAGTATCAACAATGACTGTTCAAGATTACTGTGTGGCTTTGCAAAAGGACAGGTAATTTAATGTAATTTAATAGGAATAAGAAGGTTAAGGAGTGGTGGTTGTTTGAAGGACAACAGTTTCTCTTAGTGCTGCATGCATGTCTACCAACATCTCTTCCCAGCCAGCTAGTTGATATGAGTTTAAGCCTTTCCTGCTTGATTTGGGTGTTATCTAGGAAATATATGCACCACTTAATCCTCAGTTACTTTAAGAGTTAGAATTTGAGTTAGCTCACATTTGAATTATCCCCAAAGTTTGGGGCTGCTCAGCTATAATTTGGTGTACAGGAAGCCCTGGCCATTTGCAGAGCCTATGTTCTTGAGGTAACCACAAATGGCAAAATCCAGGAATACTGAGGGCAGGCTGGGTTTTTCCCATCACAAAACAACCACATTTTTCCACCCACTTCTCATTTCTGACAGTGACCACATACAATCATGTTGAGTTGTGATTATTATGATATTTATATCTCTGATGGTGTCACGGTATCATCTTCCCAGTGAAATTTCCTGGTACTGTATGGCTCCATTACTAGAGTGCACTGAAAAAGCTTCATCATGCTGCATCACATGCTTAGGCTGGTGTGGCGCATTGTGAGTATGCGAAACTGCAGATAGCAAAACCACAAATGGTGAGTGATTTCTGTACTGCAGTGAAGCCTTAGGTCCAAAGTGTGTCAAACTTTGGGGAAAGAGGATATGGATTTAATGTTGCAGTTTGGGTTTATATATCTAGTCTTAGGCCGGGTCTACGCTGGGAGATTAGGCAAGTCACAAACTTCCATGAAAGTGGCCTTAAACATATGGAAGTTTTGTAGCCACTGCTGATGGTTCCACAGCTCTATCGCTATGCGGCCCTACCAGGCTGTGCTTGTCTGACACTAGAATCGGCGTTTCACTGTGTCTGGAGGATCGAATGCCAGCAGTATTTGCCAGTCACTCAACTCAAGTGCTTCACAGAAGGGTATGTTCATGTTCTCCTGAGATTCTTCCTTGTTCCGGCAGACCCTGGATATGGTCTGGATATACGCCAGCATAGGGCACCCCATGGTTTGCCATGAAGCTTTGATGCTCAATGGGCTCCACAGTGGGTTCCTTGCTTACCCTGCTGTGGTGTTTGTGTGGATAACTGGGGGGAGGGGACACAAACACTTTGCTGTTGCTTTCAAGCAGGGGAAAGGGAGGTGACAAGTGCATTATGGAATGCTGACTATATGTTCCTAGAACCACCTGCTGCACAGTTTTGGTCCCAGCATGCCCTGGGAGTGTACTCCAGGGTGCAGAAACTGGTGACAGTAGCCATCCTGTGGGAGATGTGCTACTTCAAATTGCATCAGATTCTTTCACAGAGTTGAGACATGCACCTTCAGCTTCACAAAATTGGGTGCTAAAAAAATCAGTCTTTATGAAATTCAACCGTATCTCTATTTAGACAAGGCTTTAAAGAAAGGAATCCCTAGATGAGTATTGTGCAAAGTTATGAAATAAAAAATACAAGGGGGTTAAAAATGGTATCCAATGTAATTTGTAGGCATGTTCTTCCCAGAATACGTAAGAGAGAAGGTGGGTGAAGTAATATCTTTTATTAGACCAACTTCTGTTGGTGAGAGAAGAGCTTTCTCTTGTCTCTCACCAACAGAAGTTGGTCCAATAAAGAGATTACCTTGCTGACCTTGTTCTGATATGAAACTTAAGATAAGCAACCTTTTCCACAACCTCAAATGTGTCATCTTTTATCTTTGTTTCCTTTTTGCTTATTTTTGCTTTTTCACCACATACTGTTCACTCATTTTTGATTGCTACAAAAGAAATCTGCCTCCGATAATAGTGCCTTTACTCTGTTGTCATCTTGTTTTCTTCATTATTCTCTCCTGGGGTTGACAGAGAGAGCAGAAGGGAGGAAGCAGGGTGGTCATATTAAATTGTGGGTGTAGTAAAGTAAATGCATTCCTTGAATACTTGTTCCTGTACACACTTTGATTAGCAGTGGCTGAGGTGCTTGCTTTTAAGATCAGTTTTAGTAAATAAAAATTGGAGACAGGAGTTTCTTCCAAGGTAGCTTGAATACGGTGTGAGTCAAGATCTGGTGAGTTTTTTGTATAATACCCTGCAGTGGGGAAACTTGAACACTGCCTTAGTATGCCTCTCCCGTATTTCTTATCTATACAGTAATGCTTGGACAAAACTGAGGGCAGTAACATGGAACAAAGTCTTCTGTTTCCTTGGTCTCAACACACGCCTCATCCACATCCATTTAGCATGTTTTTAAATTCTTACTTGCAAATAAGTTTTATTATTACTATAATAAAGTGTAAAAGTACATACAAGCTGTTCTCAGAATTGTAGCTTTCTAATGTCTTGGGACTTCTACATATATTGATAGTTAAGTTCTGTAGCAGCATTAAACATTTCCCTATCACTCTAGCTAGTTGCAGCTACCTGAGCATTTTTATTTTACACCTGTTTTTCTCAATCTGATCACTACTGGAGGGTGAGAAGACTTTTTGTAGCTTGAGTAAAAACTGTTTAATTAGAGAACAAGGGCAAAATAATTTCTAACTTTTAAAGGTTTGTGTTTTATTTCCATTTCCACAATAGCTAAAGTTAGAAAATTGAAATGTAACAGGGAGGTTAGCAAAGGGAATACAAGATCTTTTGAGAGTTTGGAAACTGGTTTTGATTAAGCTATTATAAATCTATGAAAATCGCACTTCACGTGTTCAGTTTTATGTCTAAAATATTTATGTACAGTCAGAGGAGACAAACTTATGTCACATGCACATGGAATACTGCTGCATCTTTGTGATATTCTAAGATATGAATGGGATTCCATAGGGTGCCCTTTTATTTGTTCTGCTGAAAACTTTTTGTACCCAATGTGCAAGTAAGTCAGTGAGACCAGTTTAGGGGAAACTCTCTTCCTTTAAGTCTGGAAAAGCCAATACTGTGTTGATCCTCTAACCAAACAATTCCGGTCATGGTATTGCTCAATAATAGCAATAAAATTGACATGATCATATGGTAAGGCACTCAGAAGTTGGGGATCTATGGAAGTTTGATTGGAGTACACTTAACCTTCATTCTTGTCTCTTGTGTGCGTGCTTTACAAAGCCGTCTTTAATTACCAGGGGCCAGCCTGAAACTGTGGAACACAGTCCCATAGGATTTGACCCTCACCACACTTCTTTAACTTTTACCATCATAATACAGTGCAGCATGCAGAAACAAAATTTAAATTAGCTTGCAGTTTTCTTTGAGTGGACAGAGATGAGATGGGGGTGAGGAGGAACACTTTTCAGATGCTAACGTGTCACTTAGTGCAGGACTGGAGAGTGAGTGGATATCCTAGTGATGGACTTGGTATAACAACCTGAAGAGACTAGAATGATAAACTTCAAAAAACAACAAATAGCCTGCTAGCACTTTATAGACTAACAAAACATGTCGATGGTATCCCGAGCTTCCGTGGGCACAGCCTACTTCTTCAGATGACCGGCGTTTTGTCAACAGGTCTGATCTATCCAGAACAGTGATCAGTAGTAGATGTTACACGTAGATGTGTATTGTTGTAGAAGAAATTGTATGAACTGTTGCACCATTTGAAAAATGGTATATTGTAGGTAATTAGTGTGTATTATGCAATACCAGATAAATGGATAATGTGATGAGGGCTAGGTTTTATTGGAAGTTCAGAGAGCTTCTATAAAGAATAGCTATTCGTAGCTCCATGGATTGGGTTTTTTTTTCTAGGCTGTGCACGGGCAAGCAAATTAAAGTGTATGCCAAATCAATTTAGAAACAAATCATCAGATCACCTTCATATGATGATCTGAGATTAGAACTTTCTTGGGAACTGAGAAACTTGTTTGTTTGTTAATGGAGAACACCTTGTTTCAGTTTGCACAATTGATAACCAAAACTTGCACTGAAGAAAATTAACTTTCTTTGCAGATTACTATGTGGGATCTCGCCAGTGGGAAACTTTTAAGGTCTATAACAGATGCTCATCCCCCAGGAACAGCAATTTTACATATTAAGGTATTAAGTATTCTGTGTTCTTCTTATATAGCTGCTTATTAAATCCCAGTAGTTACAGTAAAACTCCAATTGTCCGGCATCCAGTGGTCCGGCACTCCCGATAGTCCGGCACCAACTGGAACCCAGAAGTGCTCTGGCCAGCCGGACAATTGGAGCTGCTCCACGCCGCTTCCCCAAGTCTGCTGCTGCCGCTGCTGAAACTGACCAGCGGTGGACTTGGGGAAGCGGCGCGGAGCAGAGCAGCTGGGGTGCTGCCTGGTTGGTCCTGCAGCACCGCCCCTCACCCCCCTGCTCGGTGCCCGGCAGCACCCCAGCTGCTCTGCTCCGCGCTGCTTCCCCAAGTCCACTGCTGCCGCTGCTGAAACTGACGAGCAGCGGACTTGGGGAAGCCGCGGGCAGAGCAGCTGGGGTGCTGCCGGGTTGGTCCCGCAAGGCCGCTCAGGTGAGGGGCAGCGCTGCGGGACCAACCCGGCAGCACCCCAGCTGCTCTGCCCCACCGCTTCCACAAGTTGCCACTGCCGCTTGAAGCCCCAGCTGGCCTGTCGCCGGTGGCTGCACGGGGCTTCCCCCGCCTCCCTGCAAAACGGCGGAGGGTTCGCCCCACGCCACACCGTTCCCTGCCAACCCCCTCCTCCCCACCCCCCCAATCACACACAGACCCGTCATAGCCCCCCTGCCGGAGTACCTCCTGATACTCCGGCATATCCGATAATCCGGCACCCCCTGGGTCCCAAAGGTGCCGGATTATCAGAAGTCTACTGTAATAGGTTATCTGTCTTGATGCAGGTAGATCTCAAAGTGGCTTTACAAAGGAGATTACCTTTAAAAGCATCTTGAGATCTGCCCCTTAAAATATATTTAAGCATTAATACACACTCCTAGATAAAATGGTAATATGGATGCAGATATTCCTTTTTATGCCGTAATATCACGTGCAAACCTTACAAGTATATGGCATTATCTATATTTATTTTTGAAGTTACTGAATAAACAAGACACAGGACAGATCCCTATAGGACTCCACTCAATATGTTTTGCCCAGCTTGATTGTGAACCATTAATAACTACATCTGTGTGTTTCATCAAGTGCTGCTAACTTGATGACATCTAACTTGTCTCAGTAATCCTTAATTTGTTCTCTCCTTATTTTCAGTCTAAGATCCTACTCCATTTACACTAATGTTAATTTAGTCATCTTAGAATCACAGAGCTGGAAGAGACCTCAGGAGGTCATCAAGTCCAGCCGTCTGCCCAAGGCGGGACCAATCCCAACTACATCCTGTGCTACATCTAGTCACTGCTAACTATTTTGGTGAAAACTAAAACAAAAAAGGCATTTCATGCTTTTGCGATTGCTGCATTATCTTTTTTTCTTCCTCTCTTACTAATGGGCCTCACCTGTCCTTGGTCTTTCTCTTGTTTCTCATGTATTTGTGTTACTCTCGTTTCTAACTAATTTAATTGTTTAGCAAATGGGTTCCCAAACTGGGGTGGGGGGGTGTCCCCCGGGGGGGGGGACATGAAGGAATTCTGGGGGGGGGGCGCAAGGCGACCCAGTCCCCCGCCCCTGGTCAATCCCCTTGCTATTTTTGTTTTTTTTGGCCCCGGTCAGTTCCTTTTTTTGTTTTTGTTTTTTTGCTCAAGTTTTGTTGCCGGGGCGGGGGCGGGGGCGGGTGAGGGTTTCTCAAAAATCAAAAAGGGGGCATGATGCCAAAAAGTTTGGGAACCACTGGTTTAGCGCCTTGGCCTATCTTATTTTATCCTTATATGCTTGAGATATTATTTATATTCATCCTTTGTAATTTGATCCAGTGTCTGCTTTTTGTAGGATTCTTTTTTAGTTTTAGGTTGTTGAAGATCTCCTGGTTGAGTTAGGGCCGTTTCTTACCATACTTCCTGTCTTTCCTACTCATTGGGATAGCTTGCTCTTCTGCCCTTAATAATTTCTCTACCAATTCTTTGATTTTGCTGAAGTCTGCCTTGTTGAAATCCACTTTCTTTATTCTGCTGTTTTCCTTCCTTTCGTTCCTTAGAATAATTAGCTCATCATTTCTTGATCGCTTTCACCTAAGCTGCTTTCCACCTTCAAAATTTCATCCAGTTCCTCCCTGTTTTGTCAATCAGATTTAGAAGACTCTCTCTCCTAGTCACTTTTTCCGCCATTGGTAATAAACATTTGTCTCCTATATATTCCTATATATTGTGTCCGGCCATATTTTCCCAACAATTATCTTGGTAGTTGAAGTCCCTCATCACCAAGTCTTATGTCTTGGGAGATGTTTTTAGTTTAAAAAAGTCTCAATCATCTCTTCTGCCCGGTTAGATGGCTATATTAGACACAATGAGATCGCCCTTGTTTTTTACCCCTTTATTCCTTATGCTGAGACTTTCAATGGGTCTGCTTGCTACTTGTGTCTCAATTGCACTGCAAGTGTATATATCTGATACAAGGCAACACCTCCCTTTTTTTCCTGCCTGACCTTCATGAACAAGCTGTACCCTTCTGGCAGTTAGTCATGTGAATTGTCTGTCCAGATTTCGGTGATGCCAATTATGTCATAATTATGATTATTCACTAGTATTTCCAAAGCCTAATGTAAACTACAATTTCCCATTGATGCATTCAAGTGAGAATCTAGCAGTATCATTTGTTCCCACATGAAGGACAGCCTTTGTGCTCCAGTTAGGATCCCCTTCAGCGTTGGGTCCACATACTGTATCTTAGCTTTGGTCAAACTGTACATCCTTCTGTTCTCTGGATCAGCTCTCAAAACAGGCCTGTCTGCCTTTCTTATAACGGAGTCGCTAATCTCTCCAATCTGTCTCTTGCTTGTACTGGTGTGATTCTATGGCCTTCTTCCTCTTCTTTCTGGAATCTTTTGTTTTCCCATGCAATCTTCTGCAGGTCAATCCTATATCCTGTTGAGGTTCTGAACACTGTCCATCTCTGCCTATCAAGAACGGGAGGAGATGAGCTGCTTTACTTTTCTTCATTGTCGTCCGACCTTCTGTTACTGCCTGTTGTTACCTTTCATTTTCCAGTTCAGCAAACCTGTTTCTGAGCTCTTTCTCCTGCCCTAATCAGTCTGTTCTTCTGCCTGTTTCTCATAGTTGCATGCTTCCACTGGCCACTTTTCTCACCCAGCAGTGTTCTTGCACAGTTCTCTAGCTTGCATCTCAGAGTCTTGCCTTCCCTCCATCTGCTCTAATCCCTTTCAAAACTCACATATGATTTCCACCAGCATCTTCAGGTGACACCTCATGCAAATGAAGTTTTTTGTCAGGTACCTATTCCAGGATAATGTGGACACAGCAAGATGTACATGTGGTCATCTTCATTGAATCTTCCATCCCTTGTGTCACTGCTACTGCTGCCTCTGTCTGTCATACCTTAAGCTTCTTTCAAGGAAAAAACCAAAATAATCAATCCAAAACGAGAATGACATGTTCCTTCTCTAACATTCCACTCGAACTCCCACTAATGCTCCCTGTTTTCAGCTGTTGGCTGGTTCCTGTGCTATTATCTGGCTCCTTCACTGCCTTTATATGCCCTCTAATCAAGGTTGTCCTGCTCTCTCCTCAGGGGTCCATTTCTCTCTCTCTCTCTCTCTCTCTGCAAACTGGAAAAAAACCCCACCCCACGCACACACAAATCTAAGGAATAGGAACCTGCCTTTTGGCTTCTCTTCCAATAGAACCCTCACTCAAACTCCCCTGTTCCTAGAGCCTCCACTTTATCTCTGTGTGACAATGCTCTTTCGTTCCATTCCTTCGTCACGTTAAAATAATGGCTACTTATATGTTTGCTGACAATATGCTCGCAATCATGAGACAACAGAATCTAGCTGGTCTGTAACATTCACAGTGATATTCAGACCTCTCCTCAATGACAGGTAACTTAGAACTTAAACTACAAAGGATGTTTCCTGCCTCTGGAACCTAGACATACTGAAACTTTTTGGTTTTCTCCCTCAAGGTTTTGCTTGGGAGAAGGGAATCAAAGGGTAGGTGCCTAATCACCTTCAATACATGTATGAGGGTTTTCAGTCATCTTGGACAGGAATCCATTTTAGGTGGAGGAAAGAAGCGCTGTCAGTTTCCTAAAACACCCCTTCTGTTACCAGAAAGGCACACCCTTGTGAGAGTCTTTAACCTCCTCTGCAGGTTGAAATTTAGCTAGATAATAAATTACTTCTCAGACACCAGGTGGAGACAGAGGCATTATAAACTTCCCCATATCTTTCGTGCTGGAATAGAAGGCTGATGTGCTGCCATCAGGTTTTGCAATCCCAGAGGAAAATTTACCTCTCTTGTCAGTGCCAATAGCTTATCTAGGATCTGTGGGCAGACATGGTAGTTGAGCATAACTTCTTATTTGGTGGACATTTTTCCTGGATGCTCATTAGCTAGTGCTCTTTTAATGGTACAGAGAATAAATCATAGCTCTTACATGAAATGCCCCTTTTCTCCTACTGAGACACTTCAGTTGAGATTCTCTCTCATTGTGCCTAACAGAGGAAAGTAAAGGTGTGCAGGACTGTTAAGAAAGGTGAGCTGTTTGCTAAACAAATCTATTCTGGCCAAATAACTGCAACAGCGTACTGAATTTTTTACCAGATTTTTTGATACAAGTAAAAGTCAACTTGCCCATTAAGAACAGTTGGCCTTACCAGTTCTTACCAAATGGATTTAAATAATTGTGGGGTTCTAATAACTCAAATATGCATCTCAGATGTGCTGCCGCAGTCACCACTGTAGCCTCTTAATTGGAAACATTTCGACATAATTTTAATGCCATATTAAGGATGCAAGCGCAAGAAAACCCAGCTTAGTTTTCAGGTCCCAGTTTCCAGATTGGTTACAGAGAACTTGTTTAGTAGAGGACCACGAGGTGACACTTTGATCACCTGGCATTGGGCTCTGTTGAAGACAGGATACTGGGCTAGATGGACCATTGGTCTGACCAAGTATGGCTGCTATTATGTTGTAGTGAGTGATAAATTCAAACTTTATTCAGAAGAAAAATTAATTAAGCAAACTAGCATATAGTTATCACTTACACAATTGTATGTTTACATTTATGCTGTTTCATCTTTCAGTAAATTTGTGGGTGATCAGTCCTCTCAGAAGTACAGTCTTGTATTCCTGAAACCTAATGATACCCTTTTGGTATTAACTGGACCTTTTGTAGTTTTAACAAAACTACTTCTTTTGATAATGTGTTACAATAATAATTAATATTAATCCTTCACATTTCTGCCACTTCCACATTGGCTCTTTACATTACACACTTCATTTAAATTAACTTCTGCACCCATGTCCTTCCTATGCTATGAATGTAGGATTATAAGAAAATATTCATAATTCTTAATCGCTCATTAAAAAGACTTGCTAAAACCAGTTAAAACAAAGAGATAGCAACATAACCGTCCATGTTTGCTCACCGTGCCACTTTGAGGTTCATTTAAAGGGTTATCTGACCTGTCTCCAGTGTCAAGGAACCCTCCTGACTTTAGGATTTGAGCTTCGTTCTTACTGTCTGAGCAAGGCTCCACTTTAACCTTCAACATCTTTATTTTACTCCTGTCCACATTATGGCTTTCTTGATGGCTATCACCTGTGCCCTGAGTTGACAAGCTAGGCTGGGAGCTTTAATGACTGGACTCTTCCATACACACACTCCTGCAGTCATTAAAGCCAAAATATCTTTCTAATTACATCTCTGGTTCTTACCAAAGGTCATACTGGCATTTTAATCTTAATCAGACTATTCATTTTTCAGTTTTTCCACGCTAACCCTCATCGGTGTAAAGGTTACACTATCCTTCATAGCACCAATGATAGGATGGACTTGGCCTCCAGTTTGGGCAGGACTAAGCCCTTTTGGGCTTCTCAGTTGCTTATTGCTGCTGTTATGGACAGAGGTAAAGGTACACCTCTGTCCCAATGGGTTTGTGGTTGCATTCTCTCCTACTGTCACAGTTCTGTGCCCTTCTAAGGTTATAGAGCTTTCCACTAGATTTCACTTCACGTATTGCCCTATTAAAAGCACATTTACTGCAGCAATCTGCAAAGCCGCCACATGGGAATGTGCACCTCTTGTCACACATTCCAAAAGCAGTGTGATTTGATACGGGCATCACAAGTGGCTGCTGCATTTGGGTTTGCTGTTCAACTCTTTTTCAGATCCCACTCCAAAGTGCTCTTCTGAGAAGTACTGTTTAGGAGTCACCTGTAGAGGAGTACCATAGGCACATACTAGAAAAACCTTGTTCAGTAATGAGTTCTTTGAGCTGTCTCCCTGTTTTCCTCCCTTCTGCTTTGGAGTCTTGTCTCCATGGGACTTTGTAGTACAGACAGAGCCAAGGTGGTCCATCCTTTGTAGCCCTTTATGCTGTTGGCATGGGGCATGAAGATAGGTAGGGTGCGTGTGTTGACTGAACGGGGACTGCTGCTCTAAGGGATAAACATCTTACATCTTAAACAACTTTTCTTTCTGCCTGAGTTGTTACAGAACAAAGAAGAAGGCCATCTTGGGGAATCCTCTCCTTCCATTCTGTGTCATAGCTCTGTCCCCCGGAAAAGGTCACATTTCCCTCCTCAGGGATTTCTCCCTCTCTGATAAGCCTGGGGAGTGGGGCAGGTGAAGAGTTGTAAGTTTTTTCTCAGTTGTGGAAGAATCTGCAATAAAACTATTATGGACTAAGCAGAGTTGGACAGCTGGCATCTCAGCTATTCAGAGATGGGGAAGATCTTTAATGAACATAGCTGGATTTGCCATGCAAGGTGATGCTCAGGATCCATATCTTCCTCTGTTTCCCCATTCCTTTAGCTTGCTGGAAAAGATTTGGGGCCCGATTCTCCACTCTCTTGCACAAGGTAAAACCAGAACATGTTCGTACACATTGCAAGCTGTATCCCTTGTTCTCCATGGCTGGTTTGTGGGGAAGGCCCACAAAGGAGACAAGCTTGAAAATTGGGCAAAAGACTTTCTTCAGACAAGTTTGAAACAGTACTTGAAAGAATAGTAGTAGGAGCAGTCGGAAAATCAGCTTGAAAAAATACAGGATCAAACCAAAGTGAAGGAAAGATTCTTCTCCCAGGCTAAAGCAGATTTCACCCTGCTCTTCACTCGTTTAAGAAAATCAGATGGGGAAGAAAGTATCAAGGAACCTGATACAGGGAGGCGACTTCCTTAACTTTCTCACTATCCAGTGACAGGCACAGTTGGAAGATCCATTATGCCATCAGGCACTCTGTCTTTGCTTGCATTGAGAACAGTCCTCTGTCCAGGGCAAAAAGAAATGCATGTTACAATTTTGACTGTTTTAGACATACTTGAAACCAGATTATCTCTTGTCATTTCCAGTCATGGGCAGTGGTCAGCTTAGTATTTTCTCTTAATTGAATTTATGACTTTGCCATCGGGGATTAAACTAACTTGGGACCATTCTATTTTATAATAAAATGGTGGCCCACAGATGGACTTTGTGTAGCTATTGATGGGATTTATTTTCCCCATTTCATGCCAAAAGTAATGTCAGCCATGTCAACTCTCAGCTTTGGATCTTTTTATATTATGACACTTACCACTTTATGGGAAGTTAAATCATTTTAAAGACAATGAAACTGTAGATCTCTCCTTTTGGAACTGCCAGTATATTCTGAATGGTGTAGCTCTGTGAAGGCAGAGTTTAGGTAAACTCTTACGTCACAGTGATATGTCAGGAGAACATTATGCATTTATATGCAGGCAGAGTGATGCAGGCAAATGAGGAAAATACAGTTCTCACCAAGACTGCCTTGTGATAACAAAGCATAGGGTGAAAGTACAACACTTAAAACGTATTTCCTTCCTTTCTCCTCACATGTTCATCTTGCACTAGGAGATAGTCTAATGAAATTGTAGTCTTCTCTGTTTATATAAATCTTTGAGGTAATGTAGAAAGTTTTGACTTCTGCAGTAAGTGAGAGTGTAGGGTAAAATGTTGGTTACTCACTTTGGACATGTTTAAAGCAATACATAAATGATTGAGTAAATAATTCAAATGGTCTCCTTTTGATTGCTAAACCTATTTAGGAAGAGTTTGCTTCACAATTAATATTAGAGTACTCTCATATGCAGTATCAGTGTTTGACTTTACCATATTTTTTTTGTACTGGTTTTTGCAATAAAAACACTGCAAATGTCATAATAAGTTCTAATACTATAACTGCTAAATGCTTGTGGTTTATGGCAAATAACTTGGTGTTTAGACATCAGATTAAGATATTACTGCAGAGCTGTTTTCCAGTGAATTTATAAACACAAAGAATATGCTAAATATGGCTTTTCTGTTTCATTAGCAGTATTAACATACTTGTCACAACTTTAAAAAAAAAAAAAATCTCCAAAATGGGTTTTTTCTGCTGAAATTTTTGACTTCTTTTAGATTTAAAATTGAGGTCAGGAATGATGATGATGATCTAATTCTCTGTTCAGTTTACAGATGACCCGACACTTGCAATTTGCAATGACAGTGGAGGCTCCGTATTTGAGCTGTCATTTAAGTAAGCAAATAACTAAGTTTTGTGGGAAAGTGACAGTGGAGAGGAGGATTAATTCTGAGTCAGAGTTTTTAGAGTTAAAAAAGCATTTGAACCAATGGGGATTTTCCAAATGGTGAGACTCAATAGATCAACACCTTAATGAAATAAAATGTTAGTGCAAAGTTTTATTTCAAACCTCATAGCAGCAGACGTAGCATAGAATCTCTCTACCTAGATCATTTAGTCAAAAAAAGATTCATTGCTTAAGACCTCCAAACCCACAGCACAGATGTGCTTAGACTGTGCGTGGCAGACCACATCTGGGGATCCCAGAGACAGGGTTCATCCTAATATAGCACAGGTCAAGGGATTCTTCCCCACATGGTGTCAGTGCTGGAGCAAAGACTGGGTCTTACAATTGCAGGAAAATATGCATTTTGATTCAAGTTGGATACATGTGTAGGGGTGTCATAGGTGACTGGAGCTGTGGGGGAAATGCTCTTCCCTTAGGGCAGTGGTCTCCAACCTTTTTAAGCACGAGATCAGTTTTTGAATTTAAATGCATTCCAAGATCTACCTCAAACCCAAATACCTTTACCCACCTCCTTCGTGCCCCTTCTTTGAGGCGCCACCCTTGCTCACTCCATCCTCCCTCCCTCCCCCATTTTCACTTTCACCAGGCTGGGGCAGAGGGTTGGGGTTCAGGCTCTGGTCTTGGGTTAAGGGATTGGGAGTGTGAGAGGGGCTCTGAGCTGAGCTTGGGGCAGGCAGTTGGGGTGCATGAGAGGGTTCTAGGTGCAGGCTCTGGGAGGGCATTTGGATGCAGGGGTGCTCGGGGCTAGGGCAGGGACTTGGGGTGCAGGAGGGGGTTCATGACTGGGGTAGGGTTGTGGGCTCCCGCTGGGCTCTGTTTACCTCAAGTAGCTCCTGGGTGGTGGTGCATTGGGGCTAAGGCAGGTTCACCCCTGTCCTGGCCCTGCACCCCTCCCAAAGGCAGCCAGCAAACTGTCCCCTGCCCAAGCCTTGTTGTGCCCCCTCTCTGCTCTGTGGAGATAAAGCAGGAGAAGGGGGCACCTTGACATCAGCGCCCCTCTTCTCCCTGCCCTGCCCTGCCCTGCACAGAAAGCAGGAGGCTCCTGAGGGGCCAGCTCCAAGGCAGAGGGCAGGAGATGTGCAGCAGTGGGGGGAGGAGCAGCTGAAGTGTCCCTTGGCCAAACCAGTCAGAATCACCTGTCAGAGGCTCCAAGATCTACCAGTAGATCCCGATCTACTGGTTGGTGAGCACTGCCCTAGGGACTCCTGGCAGTTGTTCCCTCTCTCCCAGCCCGCAGTGAAGGTCTTAATCTGCAGGCCTATTTCTGCTACTTTCATTATCAGTAGCTGCAAGTAGTTCTTGGCCGCTCTCCTCCTTTGTGTATGTCTTGTGTAGGAGTGAGCTGCACAGCTGCTGTGGACAGATACCGGAGTGTGGGATTAGACCCTGACAAATTACTATGGGTGGGCTAGTGATGGGTCTCTTAAAGCAGACTCTCAATGAGTGATCCTGTCTTTACGTGTGATGCTCCTCGAGATGCCATGAAAGCAATAACACTAACTGTGGCCTGGCAGTGCGAAAATAACTCTTAAGTGGTGATCTGAGATCGTTTTGCATTTTTTAAAAATGTTGAGCAGGCCCACTTGGCACTAGCCAAATAGTCATGAATTTGATTGTTGTGTTTTCAGGAGAGTTATGGGTGTGAGAACATGTGAGTCTCGATGTCTGTTCAGTGGTTCCAAGGGAGAAGTTTGCTGTATCGAGCCCTTACACGCGAAGACTGAATTGAGAGATCATCCTATCACCCAGTACTCACTACTGGCAATGGCTTCACTGACTAAGGTATCCCGCCTCACGTGGTCTCTGTGCTAAAATGAAGGTTGTGGAAAAACACTCTAAAATAATGGATTTAAATTTTTTATAACTTTTTTTTTGTTTTGTTTTTGGCCTAAGATCCTAGTCATTGGCTTGAAACCATCTTTGAAGGTGTGGATGACTTTTCCCTATGGCCGTGTGAGTAAGAACAAATAATGTCCTTTTGGATTAAGGTTACAGACTGTTCTCATGGCCAAGTGGGTGGGGCACTTTTGGATCTTTGTACAATTAACTCAGGAGGAGGGAGTTATGGTCGAAGAGACTATGGAGCTCATGCATACCAGGACAGACTGAGAGGGGAAGCAGTGTGTCTGAAGGTGTCCTAAATTGGATCTCCGATGCAATAACTTCAATGAGTGGCTCCTGTCATTAAGAATGGCGGAGGTGTAGGAATTCCTCACCATGCCTCCATGGGGGGAGGGGCATAGAGCTGACTGATTGGAGTTGACACCATAAGGGGAAAGAGTTTCTTCTTTAAAATCCATTTAATCTGAGACCACAAGCAACCAGAGACTTCAGTCATAATCCTGGGGCTAGTACAAGGGGTCACTAGAAGACAGTGGTAGCCCGAACAATGCATTTTCATACCTTAACAAGTTTGGCTATCTATCATAGTATTCTTGGCTTTGGAATAAATACAATTTGCCTGTAACTTAGGTGACCATAAGTTACTTGTACTCTCCATCTTAACTCCTTTATAGCATAATTTTTGACTGATAATTTATACGTGGTGTCTGAGAATGCTGTGCATCTCTGTGGATGCTGTTGCAGAGACATTGATCTTTTTTGTGCCAAGAACTTGCTTTTCCTGACTTTCTAAATGGATTCTTGAGTGGTGAAGCAGTCAGACCACTGGCCCCAAAAGCCCCATCTGACCTGTTTGTATAGCACGTTGAAGTCAGTGAGTGTTAGTCTGATTCTGTGTACACAGTATTATAGAAGCTGTTCGTTCTCGTTCTCTCTCTAGATGGATCCCTCTAGTGTGCCACTGCTGGCGTGGCATTTTGTGGCTGTACAGAATTCTGTGAACCCCATGCTTGCCTTCTGTCGAGGAGATGTTGTTCATTTTCTTTTGGTAAGTCTGAATTGCTAGATGTGTGGTGTTTTTAGATAACCCCTCTCAAGAACACTAAAACAGACACTAATTTATTCTGGATCAATGGTGGTATCATCCCACGATGTGAATCACTGCTGTTCACCTTTCAGTTGGGAAAAACGCAGTGTCTTTTGTATTGCCCTGGCAGCACTAGTAATGCAGTGCCATTGTGTAAATCTCTCCCAAGGCTATGATGGTCAGGTCTAGAGTTTTTGTAGTTTAATATAGCAAAGTTGAAAAATGTTCTTTCTAGATCCATGCTGAACCTTCTTCCTCCGCGTAACAATTTTTGAGTTGTTCTGTTTTGGAGCCCAGCCCAATCTCATTGAAATCAAATGGATCTGGATTGGCTTCTAAGGTATCATTGCATTGTTAACCTGGGCTCAGACTCATGTGTGAGCCCAAATCTTTCTGCCATCCCCCCCCCCCCCCACACATTTCTGACTTAGGTCGCTCAGGACGTGAGTTGTGGGACCTGCCAGGGTGGTGGTACTGGGCCCAAGTCCTGTCTTTTCACTATGTAGACACAATTCCATCTTGGGCTCTCAGAGTCATGCCTAGAGAGGCTGCCAATGCTGACCCATGGTCTCCTGTGCCACAGTTTCTCTGTCCCCAACCACTTAAGTACTCACTGGATTCCCAGAAACTGGAAGCTCCACTTAGTTCCAGTGCTGGCTGGCTGAACTTGGAACACAGTTAACCGTTTCTGTGTTAGACGTATCCCTAGAGCATAGGGCATTAACATGGTTAACTGGTTACATGGTTGAGTCCTACCAGTTAACCATTTTAACCTACGTCCTGCTTGCTGCAGCCAGAGGGTTCTGCTGCTGGCCCTGCAGTGGCTGGCCTGTAGGCAGAGTTCACTGGCAAGGGCCAGTTAACATCTCTATTAGAGCGACTGAGCTGAGGGGAGAGCATTTTTTTCAGAATGTTAGGTCCGAGGAATGTGTCTAGGCTGTGAAGGGGTAACTATTTGGGAAAGGCTCATTGGCTTGTCAGGCATTCAGTTTCTACAGAGTTAATGTGGTCAGAGCGAGTTACTTATAAACAGCTCCTGGTGTATTTGCAAGAGGAAGGATACGCTAATGGTTAGGAGTCTAGTCTGTGACTTAGAAGATGAGATTCAGTTTCCATCTCTGCAAAGATTTCCTGTGAGATCTAGGGAAAATCACAAGCTCTTTGTGCTTCTCAATGGGTATAAGACTGGAGTAATCCTTTCTCTCACCCTTTGTCTTAGAGTGTATGCTCTGAAGGCTAAGCCACAATGGAGCTGTTTGAAGTCTGTAGGTGCTATCGTAAAGCAGATCATGTTTCAAACTATATTGTATGGCCAATGAGAAAGTTATTGATAGGGATGTTCAATATCACGTAATTGAATAGTCAGGTAACCACATGAATTCTTATCTGTTACTCGACTACTCTATAGTCCTCGAAGGTGGGGCTGGCAGCCAGTGTACTTAGGGCCCACTCCCAGGGAGCACCCTGGCACCCTGTGCTGCTGCCTCTAATTTAGAGGCAGCAGCTCCTGTCCGCAGGAGGTCTGAGCTCCCCGTGGACAGAGGCTGCTATGGGGGGTGGGATGAGGCAGGGGAAACTGCCACAAAGCAGCCTCTGTCTGCGGCGGACCAGGCTGGCTGTGGACAGAGGCTGGTCTGGTGGCAACCCCTATGTGCGGGGGGGGAGGGGAGGAAATCAGAGCTCCCCACAGACAGAGGCTGATTCATGGCAGCCTCCTGTGGGGGGGGGGGGGGGGAGGGCACATGACACAGCTGAGCCAGTGCCAGGGGAACCAGATTTTAAGCTGTCTGGCTCCCCCCAGCTCCTGCTTTTCTCCTGTCCCTTGCCGCCTCTGATACAGGGGCAGCAGGGGCGGAGGGGAATGAGTATTATTGACAAGATTAACCAATAAGCCAAGTCTTATCAATTAATCGTGTAGTTGATTGCATGTCGACATCCCTAGTTTTTGAGGCAAGTAGTTGATACATTTAAACCCTATTTAATGTTCCTTGAGTTGCACTAGTGGCCATCTAAATTAGCTACCATTTAAATAGTTCTTTAACTTTATGTCATTGTCATTATGCTTTGTCTTACTGCAAACGCTTTTTGGGAGCAGAAAATTCTCACTGATAATTGCTTGAGCCCTGAATTGACTGCTGATGATTTAATTATTAAATTCCTTACAGCTATATATGGAACTATCCAAGTGCAAAGAAGCCTTGTTTTCAGTCTTTGAATGTTGCTCCAAACCCTATGTTTTGTGGTTGGAGAAGTCAAAATCCGCTTAATATTAATAACCCTAGGCTTTGACTCCAGTAGATAATACTGGAAAGGTACCCATCCCATCAGCAAGAGCCTGCCCACAAGAGGTTACCCCCTTTTTCATTGTGAAATATTATACTGCGAGATGCATGGTGAGACATCATGGGCTCGATCGGTGCCTGTCTCTTTATCTACACTGATCTGACCCTCTCTCCTAAGATGGTTTGTAGAGGTGTCAAGTGTATCCCCCATCTTCTAAAAACTGGAATAAACTTCCTCTCCTGGCATTAATGCTGCAGTTATTTCGTGTACTCGTTTAGAAATCTTGAGATTCCTAGGAGGGCAGAGTTAAGGTTTTGGTGTGAATAAAATCTGACCAGAAGGCATAGCTTCTGTTGGAAAGGGCTTATGTTCTCTCAATACATGATCTTTCTCCATTGGCTGCTGTTGGCATGCACATTTTCATTTGACTGGTCTTGGCAGAATTAGATTTTTCAGAAATATCAATAGATTCTGTTTCACTCTGTATACACAAACACATGAAAAAATATTTCCTATAATAACCATTGAAATTCACAGATATGCAAAGTAAGCAAATTCTGCTTGAGAACTTAATTTCATTTAAAGGTATTTTCTTTGTATGTTTGATGCGATGTTGACGATATGTGTAACAGTATTACAAAGTTTTAACTCTTTGGAGTCTCAAGCTGCACTGTCATTAAATAGTTAACTGACTCCCAACTATCTGACCTCCCTTACTCCCACAACTGTAAAAATGCAAATCACATTAAAAATAGAAAAAATGGTTAAAACTTATCTTGTGCAACTGTGAATGTGCATGTTGATTAAAAATTTTAAAAAGATTAAATAAACATCATCCTTATCTGAAAAAAAAAAAAAATATATATATATATATATAAAAGAAAAACAGAAAAAACCTTTTGCTGATCCTAATTATTTGCAGTGTTGTGGTTGTGCCTGTCCCAGGATATTAGACAAAGTGTGTGAAGTAATATTCATTCTTCGACCAATTTCTAGTAATGACAGAGAACTCAAAAGTTTCTTAATCAAAACAAATGCATTACACCCTAGATCTACCAAACATCAGCCTCTGCCAATATTTATATAGTTAAATTTTTTTAAATAGATCAGTCAGCCCACAAAAGGAAGTTGGATTGCTATGGCCAAATTTTGCCCAGATCTGAGTTTTGAATACTTTCTATTAAAATATATAAGAAGAAATTAAACAAAATACTTTTAAAATACAAAGGACATGAACTAACACTTTGTGAAGTTATTCACTGAAAAATCAGTGAATGCTATTAAGAAAAAGGAATTGATGCCCCATTTTAGAAAGCTGCCCCGGTGATGATGCTGTTCAGACACCTCTGTAAGACTATACTGGAGAAAACCTGCAGACCCTAGAACTGGGATTGCTTCTTCAGTGGAAGAAAATGTATTTTATCAAGGCAGGGGTTGGGTTGGGTTGGGGAAAGCGCCCCATTTGAGTGTTGGTCTTGTCTAATTCTATCATCAGGTGAAGAGAGATGACTCAGGTGCAATTCATGTTACTAAGCAAAAACAACTTCATCTGCATTATGACCTCATCAATTTTACTGTAAGTATTGATCCAGTGATGTTTTTCTTTCTGCTCAGGTGGAAATAACAGCCTGCTGTGTGTTAAATGCATGTCAATCTGTCAGCTGCTGGGGATGGTAACTTCACTCTGAACTTTTTCTAACAGCCCTCTTTCCTTGCGAGCAGATTGGCTGCTTGGATCTGGAATTTATGAACTTCAGTTAATTTGCGGTAGCTTTTTCATAGGATCCCATGTATTAACAATGGTTAAATAGTGGCTTATAGGTGAAGAAAATAGGCTGTTCAAATCTGTAGTGTGCGCAAATTGAAGTACCCATCTTCCTGGTGAACAAAGTATATGAATGAAGCCTTTTTAAGAATGGGGCCAAATTCTGCTGGCCTGGTCCGGAATCCTTATAAACAGATACTAAAGAATGGCTCAAAGCCAAGGAAGCCCTGGCATATTGGTTTCCATTATGTATATGTTAAAATGTTATCTTCCTGCTTGATGTTTTTAAGACATTTACATACAAACCCTAAAACACTTTAAAGGGCACTAAAGATATAATGATGAAATACAGAAATGCCTCAGTTAACCTGTTTGGAGATTTTTAAATGCCCACAAACTAGCAAGTGAAAGTTCTTGAAATTCTGAAGGCAAGCAAATGCCTTTTCAGTTGGGGGTATGGTCTAATAGATATTTTAATAAGAATTAAAGAACTCTTGAATTAAATTCCCAGCTGGGGGTGGGGGGTTACTATGTTTCTCTTTCTAAGGCTAACAACACTTTTTGTCCCTTACAAGAGTCACTTCACAAGTATTACAAAGTGCTTTGATTTCAGGGTGGATGGGAATATAGACATGCAGAGTATATATTACATGTTGAACTTCTCTACACCTGGACCAGAGTCCCAGTAGAAGGCTGCTGGCTGGGAACCCTGGAGCCTGGCTCACCACAGCTGGGCTGCTGGGCAGGGCTGGGAAGGGGAGGAACTAGGGAGGAGAGGGGGGCTGGAAGCCCAGTGGGTCTGGGAAGGGGGGGGGGGAGGGCAGGGGGGACCAATAGTAGGCAGGCCAAATATGACCTCCACTGGTATGGCAGAATCTCTCCTCTGGGACCAGTCATGTCCTGAGGGTGCGGGACCAGGGAGGTCCAACCTGTATGTTGGAAGAACAAGAATTGTTGCTGAAGTTTGACACATGCCTTCTTTCCAGTGGATAAACTCACGTACAGTAGTGCTTCTGGACAGTGTGGAGAAGCTGCACGTGATAGATCGTCAGACACAAGAGGAACTAGAGACTACAGAGATTTCGGAGGTGCAGCTAGTTTATAACAGCAGTCACTTTAAATCCCTGGCCACTGGAGGCAATGTCAGCCAAGCACTGGTAAAGACCTATGAACTTTGTAGCTTGCTAAAATTTCATAACGCTCTTTGAAATTTGCTCTTTTAAACAAAGAAGTTTGGAACTGCCTAAAACATTATTTAAGGAGTCTTTAAAAAGCTTGCGTAGTGGTGGGTTAGCCAGAACTGGTAATTCTTGAAGTGTGGTCTCTTTGCATTCACGCTTGTACGATGCGCCATCATGCCACTGAGCCTCAGAACTCTTTTCAGACAAAAATAGAATGGTGATTCTTGGAGATTGTGGCCTTTGTATAGTCACTCTACTTGCCCACTTCTCCCCTTTTCCCCAGCGTTCCACTCCTAAAGCTCTGGTTGAGTGGAAGAAACTGAAGTTATTGGGCCTCATGGCCTTTTATAACCACAGGTCCCAAATCGCAGTGCTGCAGGAGGGTTTTTATATGGTCTCATGGATGGTGCCTTGCAGAAAGCTGCTTGCCAAAATCTTGGAGTGCCCCCCCCCACATTAAAATTATTGCCCACCTCTGCTGTATAGGCTTGTGCTTAAAAAACATCCCTGAGCTTGGGAGGTAGCTGCCACCACCCAAGTGGGGAAAAAAAACAACAACCTGTCGTCTTGAACCCAGGAAGAAATAACTTTGGAACTTCTTCCAAAGGGGTACCCAAGCTATTTTTACCACAAGAGAGCTTGAAAAAACAAATGGTAATCTCTGATAGCTGACCTCTCAGTCGTAGGCATGCATACACAAACCTATTACCTTCCAGGACACAAGAATCCATAAAAAAGGTGATTTTTATTAACAACAAAAAGATATACTTGGTAAAGCATGCTTGGTTACTCGGTGTTATAGAGCAACTGAAAAAAATAGAATAAAGCACAGAGAATTTCTTTCCTGGGATTCAGTTTCAAAATTACAGTATATGGGGTGGGGCACATGGACTTAGCACAGAGAAGTTTAACCAAACAGAACAAAGAAAATAACTTGATCACGTCTAAATAAACATTCCCTATCTACTCATGTATCCATATTTCCAAGGTCCAGTCCAATTCTAGGCCCAGGTATTCCCTTTTTTTAGGCATGGTATCCCTGCCTGGTTCAGTTAATCTTTTCCCCCCAGCTCCTGGCTTAAACTTGCATAAAGAAAAAAACAGCAGGCAGATTCCCTTTCAGTTCAAATCTCAACACTTCCTTCCCATTGGGTCTCCTAGCTCCCTGCCAGCATTTTCTAGCTACCTGAGTTTAACCCTTTAGCTACTGAATGCTGGGATGTTTAGAAAAGGACGGCACTCCTCCCATCACAACAGGATGGAGAAAGTGAGGATCGTGATTTGGTAGAGGATGTTTTTCCTCTGGTGTCCTTTTAGTACAGCCATCCTTCTGTGTTTTACTATCTTCTCTTTTCCCTTTTTCTCTCTGGCCTTAACCAGATAAAGCTGAGCAGAAATACCTTACATTGTGAAATAGTAAGAGTGGAATTACTCCAAATTTCCATTTCTTATGAGTGGGTGTTTTTGTTAAGCTTTCTGGTGATGTTTTGTGAACACAGTAATTTTCATCACTGACATGTGTGAGCCAGTGTTCCCTACATTGTGTGACACTTTTTTTTTTTTTCCCAGTGAAGTATGAGTTAGCATCTGTGAAAGGGGTTAGGTTGCTAGGTCTCCAGCACCACTTAACGTGCATAGTATGACCGGGCAAACTGCCGTCTCCTCCCCAACTCGTGTTTTGTTTCTTCATTGCTGAATATCCACAGGGATTAATTAAGGCCATGTATATCTCATGTATGTTCACTGAAAATAAAAATCAACTTACGATGGAGTAAATGTTATATTTTTCCCAGGCCCTGGTTGGGGAGAAGGCCTGTTATCAGTCCATCAGCAGCTGTGGCGGTCAGATCTTCTATCTTGGCACAAAGGTAAATGCGGTCTGCTCAGGAAATATAATGTACTTTCAAGAATAAGGTGGCGTTAGTGTTCTGCAAGGGAGATTGCTGCAAGATTTCAGAAGTGCAGTAAGTTCCTGAGTGCTGGAGTCCTATCTCTGATGAAGCTGTTGGACATGGGGCTGTAAAATGGGAAGGGTTTGTAGGCAGTGACTCCAGAGTTCTTTTAATTTTCCTGGATCTGGTTTTAGCCAAGGCAAGTGCTGAAGTAGCACCTGGGATTCCAGTCTCTGCTGAGTGCTACTTCAGAGTAAATGTGTAGTGGGGAAAATGTCAAATGAAATGTGCAGAAATCAACTAACCCCTCTGTTACAAGAAGCACAAGAGTGAATGGAACAGGTGAAAAGTGAGGGAGGCTGAATTCCAACATATGGAACAATAAGATACATCTTTGGGCTTGGTGTCCTCAGTTCTCTCAAAATGTAGGTCAGGCTTAAGCAGCGTCTTTTAGGGACTTTTTGGAAACTATAAACTCTTTATAATAGCCGGTAGGAAATGCTTCTGTTTGGAATGGTGTGTCCAGTCTCTGGAGAGTAATTATAACCTCTTTGTCTTGTGGGACACTATCCTGTATGTGTGGGAATCCATCGATTGCTACTCATGATGAGCCTTACATAAAGGAATAGCTCCCTTCCTGGTCTTTTCTTTTTTTCAGTCTGTTCATGTGACGACATTAAGGAATTGGAGAGAGGTAAGTCAAGAGTGGAGGCATGATGTTTTTATTAAACTCTGTGAATTGTTTAAGTAGGTTGGGGCACAGGGGAGGAACATCAGAACTAATGGAATTTTTTTAAAGTAAAATATTATGAGTGAGAATTTGATAGCTACGTATACAGCTTTATCCCAAGAATAACTTTTTACCACAGTATGTTATGGGACAACTTCCAGGATATGCTTGGGTATTGAATAGGGATTGTTTTCTTTTTTCCCTTATTGGTGTAAAACAGTATTGAAGAGACCTTGAGATGTTTCTTCCTCCACTGACTTGAAAGAGCTACAGAATATATTCAGGATACAGTTACAGTGGGTCCCAGCATACATCAGTATTGTGTTCTTGAAAAGGGCAATGGATATCAAAATGACATACCAGGGAATTTTCCCCCATATGGCATAGCAAAATAAGGGGGAAAGGGATATACTCACAGCGTCACCACACTCTCCTATGACACTGCTCTTTTTTTGCCTAAACAATTTGCTCTTTTATAGTGACAGGTTGTACAATACATTTTACCCCTAAAACATTGAATAAAATAATGTAGAACCCCACTAATGCCATTCACACACCATATACACAGGCTTATGTTGCGTCCTCACAACCCGCAGCATAAGGGTTGTGCCAGGGGAGCAGTCAGAGTACTGAGTGCTATCCAAACTCTGGGCTGTGGTGCAGTTTGTGTAAGGCTGTTGCAAATTAGGGCCAATCTATGTTACTGCTTAAGTCAGTCTAACTTATACTACTCAGGGGTGTGCAAAGTTAGGGCGACCTAAGCACTGTCTACATTGGTGCTCTGTCAGTGAGAGCTGCTCTTCTGCTTCTCGCTAAGGTGGAATAACTGTGCCAACAGGACAGCACTCTCCCATCAATGTTGCATGTCTTCGCCAGATGTGCTGCAGTGGCACAGCTGCACTAATGTAGCTCTATGGTACGTAATTGCTCTTGGAGCAGCCCCTGGTACTATGATGTCCTTGAGCTAGCCCAGAGTCTGGGCAGTACATAGCCATCTTTGTCCCTTCCTTCAGATTCTGCGCTGCGCCTCTTGGTTTGCATCTCAGAGTCATGGGGACGAATACCTTGTTTACTTTCGCTAAACTGAGATCGTGTGGTCCAAATGTGGAAGTGGAAGCACACTGCATTCACTGCTTACAGGGGGTCTGAAAACCTCTGTCAGATACAGACAGATTTGCTGCTGGTGATTTTAAATCAGTGGCTCTCAACCTTTCCAGATTACTGTACCTCTCAGGAGTCTGATTTGTCTTGTGTATTTCCAAGTTGTACCTCACTCAGTAATGACTTGCTTACAAAAACAGACACACAAAATGCAAAAATGTCACAGGACACTTACTGAAAAATTGCTGACTTTCTCATTTTTCGGATTGAAATGCATGTACAATATTTATATTGTGTATAGTGTATATAGAACAGTATGTATAAATCATCAGTATGAAATTTTAATTTGTACTAACTTTACTAGTGCTTTTTATGTAGGCAATAACACAACTTGGCAATTATCTAGGTAAGTTGATGTACCCTTTGGAAAACCTCTGCGTACCCGAGGGATACGCACATTCTTGGTTGAGAACCACTGATTTAAATGACAGCGGGTAAAATCTTGGTCATGTTGAGGTCCGTGGCTAAACTTTTACTGACTTATATAGGGCCACGATTTTACACCAGTTGTTGAAAACTCAAAATCTCTCAAATCATTTCTGTTAAAATGCTTGGCCTAGTATATCTAGATCTGTTCTCAACCTTTTCTGAGTTGGTGACCTTATCTGAAGTGAACAAGTTTCACAGCCTCCTTACATTTACTACAAAATTTACCCAACCTCCTTTACTGTATCCTTAAGCCTTTGTAATGCATTTGTAGTTTTGAGGCTAACAGAATAGTTGACCTAGAAAGGTAAGTGAGGAAGCTTTGCTATAGACTATAATAGTTTTCAGTGCTCTGAGACTCGCACAATTGTCTTTCATTATTCACCCAAGGGTCATGACTCACGGGTTGGGAAACACTGGCTTAAGGGATTGCTGTTTTCAAATTCTGAGGAGTCCCATGTTGCTTGTATATCTCATTTTAGAGAGTGGATCACCTTCTGAAACAAGATTCTCTTACTGAAGCTCTGGCTCTAGCTTGGTCTTTTCATGAAGGCAAAGCAAAGGCTGTCGTAGGTAAGTTAATTTTAAAGCAGTGGGGTAGCTTTGCCATACGTGCACACAGAAACAAACATTCAAAATAAATTTAAAGTGAGAATTGTATCAGTGAAGAATAAAAAGTTTTTGTAGTTTGGATGTGATTTGGATGATGCAAGTGTGTTGACGATGGGCTGTGACTGGCTTTTGTGGAGTTTCCTAATCAAGTCTTCTCTCTTCCTAATAATTGACTGTTTTAAGGGAAAGCTGGTTCCATTTCCCTGACTGGATTATGGGGTAATTTCTTCCATCAGCTTTCACTTTCCTGGAAGAGTACAATTGTAATGAATGTGAAAGTGAGGCTTGCAATAGGGGATTACTGAAAAGCAGTTTCATACCTTGCTAGAAGTTTCCCAGGGCTCCAAGGGAGGTGTGTGTATGACTTTTAAAGATGCCGTTAGAGGCCCCTGGCGGATGAAAATGTACAAGAGGGGCAAGGTGGCACATCTTCACTGATCTGCAGGCATGACTAAAACTCCTGGGCAGGTAATAGTTAGGGTGGCTGGAAAGCACACCATTCAGTGATTCCCAGCAGTTGTTCTTGTGGGCAGAGTTGGTTTGACATCCTTGTGGGTTCTAAAGTAACAACACCTCCTCCAAGTGTCCTTAGTTGATGAAGTATGTTACATGATGAAGTATGTGCCTGTGCCTGCTTCGCTGAATGTTGACAATAAACTCTAATTTGTGAGAGTCACCCTATGTTTTCTATAAATAATTTCTGATGGATTTTGACAGGTTGCTTTTTTTGTAGTTCCAAGACATACACACAAGGATATTTAACTCGCTCTCTAATGCAGTAGAACCGCAGAGTTACAAACACCTTGGGAATGGTGATTGTTGGTGACTCAGAAGAAAACGTTATGGTTGTTTTTTTCCAAAAGCTTACACCTGAACGTTGGCTTAATACGGTTTTGAAACTTTACCATGCAGAAGAAAAATGCTGTTTTGAATCATCTGAATTCAAATGAAACAATCATTAAAACTTTTCCTTTATTTTTTTTTTTAGTTGTTTAACACTATACGATACAGAATTTTCTTTTTCATCTCAGCTGCTACCTGATGGCATCTGGGACTGGAAGCAATGCAATGTCTGGTTGACCAGTCAGTCTATAATTCTGTTCATAATCCTGAGGGTCTACTGTACTTTAATAAATGAAATTCATACATTGTAGTTTCTACACATAATTTTCAATACACAGGAATTGCATGTTTTATTGGGATGTATATGTATTTTATGCTTGCAGTGCATTAAATTAGCTCCTTTCATGCACAGATCTCAAAGCATTTTTTGCGTACAGTAATAATTGTGCCTCTCAATACTGATCTAAGGCCTTATAAACATGCAGGTAATGATTAAAAGTTACCTGAAATGCAATCTCCTGATTTGAAAGGGGAAGCATCCGAACAGGGTCCTTTCAAAGTCTTTTCAAAAACAATCAATAAGCAGATTAACTTGATGTTCACATGAAATATAGGTTTCATTTATTAAGGGAAAAGGCCAGTCTGTATGAGTTGTATCTAGGTGTGTTCAGGATATCTGGAATCATAGAACCATAGAGCTGAAAGAGACCTCAGGAGGTCATCAAGTCCAGCCCCCTGCTCTAGGCAGGACCAATCCCAGCTAGAGGATTACGGCAGTTAGGTCTTCTCCCATATCTGAGTTGTGGGAGCTAAAATGAATCTTCACTTCCCTGTGCAGATAGATTGTGAAAAAGAAATTTTGTTTTTGTTCTCTGTGTTCCTTTACAGGGTTGTCTGGGGATGCCAGTAAGCGAAAGGCTGTCATTGCAGACAGAGTGAGTTCCAAATTACAATTTCATAGCCACTGATGCCAATTTACCCTACAACTGTTCTTGAAAGAATTGGCTTCAGTCCTTTTAAAGTCTGACTGTGGGTGTGCGTATGTGGGTGTGCTTTTTATAAATCATGACCAAGACTAATTCAGAGGTAACTAAATATACACCCTGCCCTCAGACTCGTGAACATCCCTTTGTTCACAGGCACCTAAGTTTTCTCAAACTATCCCCACTGGTTTTAATCAGTGAAAGTCTATGGTAATAGTTTGATGTAAATAGGGGGAGCTCTTTATATTGGAGAAATAACTTTCGCTGATGCTGAGCAAATTGGGAAGCTGAACACACACACATCTTGTTCATTGTGAAGTTTATTGCTTTAGCTACCAGGTCTTAGACCGTCACCCATTTCCCATTCCTGCTTTGTACCAACAATCCAGAGAAAACAAAGACATGCAGAATAGCCATTCTGACACCCTTTGTTTATTTTATGGAAAGTTTTGTATGCTCAGATGTCCTTGGTAGAACAAAACCAAGAATTTGTAGATGGATGAATGTCCCTCAGCTGTCCGACTATCAAAAGACTTGGTTCAAAACTGAAATCTTAGTGGAGAAAACAGAATTTTTTTGCCCTAATTGCCATTAGAAGCATTTTGAGAGGGATTCTTGCTTCGGACTGCAGTCTTAGGGGCTTTCTCTCTGTCCCCTCCCCTTGCTCTTGTCATGCACACAGAACTCCAAAGTGCAGGCAATGAGAGGGATGTTGGAGTTAATTTCAAGTAAGCACATTCTTAGCACTACATACTGGCAGTCTGCTTTCCAGTGTCCTGTTCCCAGCTGTGATGCTGTGGAGCCTTGGCTCTCTCCCCCCATTCCCTCCTCCTAAACAGGCCCAAATATATGTACATTGCATGCCCTACTCACACTTTTTACAGCTTTTGGTGGTCTTCCATTTTGGAAGACTGAGAGTCTGGGGTTTTCATCCTGCCTCTTTTGTATCCTGTGGAAGAGTAAGGAGTGAGGTTGTGCTGTGGCCAAGGTCAGGCTTTTCTTATGCCAGTTCTCCGTTGTCCCATCTAACTGGTTGCTTAACCTTGGCTTGAGAGAAGAGCCAGGCAGCTTTTCAGTGTTTGCTCATATTATACTCCCGCCATACTCTGTAACACTTAAGCTTTGCTCTGTTTCTTATCTCCTCCTTATTGTACTAGCCAACCCATCTGACAGCAGCAAGGTCTGTGGCACGCACATTAGCATAAGATAAAAGAATTTATTGATTTATATAAGAGTATCAAAAATCAAACTGGCAGACAAGACCCGACATTTGGTGTCTCAGGGAAAGGTACAGGCCTGAATCCTACATTGTCGCTAACTTTCCTCACAGGCTGGAGCATACTCAGTGCAGATGGAATCTCTAGGGAAAAGAGCTGCTAACTTCTAGCAATTCTCTACTGAGCATGTGTAAACTGTTGTTTTTTAATATGTGTGTAACTGCCAAATTTGAGGAGATTTTCTTGGGAATGGCAAAAAGCAATTTGCTGATGGAAAGGCCACCCCATGCCAAATTTCAAGTCTCTGTTCCAAAGCATGAAAGCCTAGAGATTTTCAAAGAACGTTAAAATTGTCCCACATGGCAAAATGCATTTTTCTCATACCTCACTATTTGAAATGACTGACCAATTTTGGTTGAAATTTTGGGAAAAAGAAAAAATTCAGTCAGTACCAAACCAGGTATAACAATTTGGCAGAGTCCTATAAGGAACTGAAAAGATGTTCTTAGGAGAAATGCTGGGTAATGTTAATAAAGTGGTGCTACCATCTCTGCTGATAGTAGTATGTGAGAAAATGTCCCTCTGTAACTTTCCACGTAGATGGTTGAAATCCTCTTCCATTATGCTGATCGAACTCTGAAGAAATGTCCTGACCAGGGGAAAATCCAAGTTATGGAGCAACACTTTCAGGTACAACGCTTCCGATGCTCATTTGGACCAAACTTTGAGGTTTAAAATCCAACTGTAGCTTTTCTCTGAAAGGCATTGATATTTTTACATAATAGGTTTTAAATGTTGTTGAAACATTCATGAAATGTGATTTCTTTGAGAAATTAGATATTAGCTTCATTCAAGTATGACCTCCCTTTCAGTGTCTGCAGAAGGAGAAATTGATTGGCCCCTCTGTGTGCTCTGTTGGTTTATGTAGTGCTCCTCTGCAGCAAGCACCGTAATTGGCTTAAGAGTTTCTATTCCTGTTTGTGGACTGATTCTGGAATACGCTCGAGCAGTGGTTCTCAGTGTGGTCCATGGACCACTACGGGTCCATGTCCATCTCGCAGGTGGGTCGTGGGCTCGGGGCATGCCGCCCCCTCCCTCTCAGCTAGGAGCCTGCGCTGGCGCTCCAGCCCCACAGCTCCCCCAGGTTAGAGCGCCAGCACCAGCTTCCTGTGGTGGGGGGGGCAGGGAGGAAGGGCAGAGCCTCTTGGTCTGGATCCGGCTTGCGGGAGAAGGAAGTGGCTCCACACACTGCTGCTCTGTCCCCCCACCCCTAGCTGCAGGAACTGGCAGCACAGGAAACTGTTCACCTGGAGGCTTTTCCCACTGCTCCCATTGGCTGTGCCTGAGAGCATTGGGAAGCATAGAGCCAGGTAAGCACAGCCTATTCCCCCTCAGACCCAGACCCTGCACCCCGTCACCTTCACCCCCTCCCACAAAGACCCTGCACCACAACCCCGCTCCTGCATCCTCCCTCCCCACCCTCAGCCCGCTCCTGTGCTGTACCTCCGACACCAGTTTTCTCGTGTGGTTGGCTGGTGGTCCATGGAAATGTCTGTGTTGAGCAGGGTGGACTGTGGTCCAAAAAATTTGAGAGCCCCTGTTGCAGAGCAGAAATGCTATGGTGTGACATCTTGGAACAGTGTTGAGAAAATGACTCCACTTTCTAATGCTCTGGATGAATTCTCCACCTTGCATTTGGAACACTGATGTGGCAGTTGGGAGGCTTCAATAGAATCTGCTTTCAAAGTTATTTTGTTTTCTGTTCTTTAAAATTTGAGCCTCTTTGAACAATGAGGTAACTAAACCTTAATTCGACATGGCTAGACAGGTGGAGATTGAGTGTCAAGATGAGCAGTGTCCATAGATGAATTTGGAATTATGGGTACCCATGGCAGAGACTTGGGGGGGAGGGGTTCACAATGGAGTGCCATCTTTGGAAAAAGCGAAAGCTATGCTGATCGAGGTATGAAAGAGTGAGCTCTGCCAACGGACTTGGTTTTCTGAGGCATTGCAGAGAAGGCTGTTCAAGATAACAGGTACAGGGTTAGGAGCTCCTAGAACTCTCTGTAGAGAGGTGGCCTCACCCATTGAATCAGGAAAAAAATTGATATTTTAATATTCCAAAATGTTTAATCTGTCTGCCACCACCTACTTGAGAAGATAATGGAGAGGAAGATTAACTGTCTTCTGTCCCCAAATACCTCTGATCCCCTCAGATGTCTGAGTGCTCATACAGGTTGGATCCCCCTGGTCTAGCACCCTTGGGACCTAACCGGTCCTGAAGGAGGGAGTTTGCTGGACCGGGGAGGTTGGCCCCTCTGCTGATGGACTCCAGGCTGTCCTGGGGTCTGTCAACAGATCACCAGGTTCCCCTGTCCCTGGCCACTAGCTCTGTGGCTAGCCCCGGATCTGCTGCCGATCTCTGGTCCAGCAACGTCCGTGCCAGACCAGAGTCCCAGACCAGAGAGGTTCAATCTGTACTATTAAATGAGGCACCAGAATAATCTGGAATATACATCTCAATTTTTCTCAAGAATTAACTGTTGTCCAGCTCTATCAAACTTTTTCTGAAAATCCATAGCCAAGAGACTCTCTATCAAAATCACTAGCCACTGTCTCTTTATTCTCCCTTTGTCTAGCAGCACCACTGTCTCTTTATTCTCCCTTTGTCTAGGATCCCCTGTCACCCACTCATCAAGAATGGAAGATTTTTAAAAGCTCTCGATATCCAAAAATTGAGATAAATACATGTGTTGCTGTTGTGTCCCCTACTCCTCTACAATTGTTACATCTTGCTCAATTTTTTTGTTCCTGATAGAATTTGGAAAGGCCTGTGACTTGGGTGTCCTAGAGGAGTTACAGCTGTGTAAATATCTTTTGTCCAGGAAAATCATGGCAACCGCTTAAACGTGTGAGCTTTCTGCTCTTCACCTGCCATTGATAATGTATGCCATTGACAATACCTTTGAGTTTCATGCTTTTTTTCATGACCTTTCAACAGGATATGGTGCCTGTCATAGTTGATTACTGCCTTTTACTTCAACGAACGTAAGTGAGTTTGCATGCTTATTGGTCAGCAGTGGGGCGGACAGCCACAGTGGGCTCGAGGGCATGGTGTGTCGGGGTTGCTGGCTCCATACCCCTTTCTGAAATCCATGGGGCAGTTCAAAAGGATCCGGGGCTCCAGCTGCTACCGCAGCCACCCCTTTGAAACAACAGGCTTTGGGATAACTGCCCCTTTTGCCCTCTTTCCCCAGCCCCTGTCAGCAGAGCTGTCTGGCAGATTAGTCAAACCATAGGAATTGCAATCACAGATCAAGCCAGTGGCCCATCTAGCCATGTCTGCTCTGTCTTGTGGTGACCTGGAGAAATGTTAAATACCCGATCGCTCACAATTACGAACTAGCATGCCAAAAGGGGAGGTTTGTTTTTAACCTTCCTCCCCATCCCCAATCCTGTTACTCAATAAAGCAGGGAGGGTTTATTACTGCTAATTTTTCTAATCCTCCCTACTGTAAGTGACTTCTCTGGATCCATATAAATGTCCCAGATGCATCTGAATTCCCTCCAATCGCTTCTGCTGTAGTCATTTGGATTTGTGTAGAAAGCAGGTCTGTAACATTTCACAGATTTCAATTGATCTTCATTTTAACAAGTACTTGTTGCTTTTGTCTCTTAGTGATCTTCTGTTCGGCCAGATATATGACAAGTTGAGTGAGAATTCAGTGGCAAAGGGTATTTTCCTGGAGTGCCTGGAGCCTTACATTTTAAGTGACAAGTTGAGGGGAATGACCGCTCAAGTGATGAAAGACTTGCTGCTTCACTACCAAGATAACAACCTAATGGAGGACATGGAGGCCTGTATTGTGCACATGGATATCACCAGCCTAGACCTACAGCAGGTGAATAGCCTGTGTTATAGGGAAGATCAGACTAGTGATCACAGTGGTTCTTTGTGAGCTTGTGTATGTCCCTTCCACTCCAGGTGTGTGCATGCCCAGTGCACAAAAGCCAGAAGCTTTTCCCTTGGCAGTATCTTTCGGGGCAGCACGTGCAACTACCACTGCCTCACGCTGCTGCTCTTTGGGGTGAGGCAGATACAACTCTGACTGCTCTCAGTTCTTGCCTTCTTGCCTCGCTGGTCAGAACACCCTCTGCCAGGAAAAGTTTTTTCTCTCTAGTACACAGTTACTGGTCCTCACTGCATATTAATTAGTGCTTTAGTTGCATTGGTCAGTCTTCTTAGCATGCTGGTTCCTGTTTGTTCCGGGTGTGCAAGTTCCAGAGCATGCCTCCATCTCTGGGCTTTCAGCCTTGCACCAGCAGCAAGAAATATGCCTGTGAGTGACCCTCATTGAAGCTTTGCCTTGGTGAGGGTCATGTCTGGGACCACTGTCAGATCTTCAAATCCTGGACCAAAATGGGGAGGGAGGTGAGACTGCATCACCACTTCATGGAGGCCAACCTGTGTCGTGTTTCCCCCCCCTCCCCCCCCCAACCTTGCTGCTGGACATGGGTAGAGTGTTGGGATCCCACAAAAGGCAGTCAGGGCCAAGGGTCGGAGCAGGGACAAAACTGTCACTGGAAGTAGCAAATATGTTTGGTTTTGGGTTCCAGGTCTGCATCGATACCAAGGGTCAGGGTCAGCTTTTAGGGTTCGAGTCTGGAAGTTAATTCTTAATCAAGCTGTCATAGCCAGGAGTTCAGGAGGAAGGAGCGGGCTGTGGTAGCCACGGGAGATCCACATCATTGCAAAGATACTTCCTCAAATGCCCTTCGGGTTTATATAGGGCAGGGAGCCAATCACCATGAGTCTCTGTTCAACCTTTCAGTCGGAACTTCCCATGGCTTGCTGTGGATGCAGACCATGGGAAATGACGTGTAAGCTGATTATAGCCGCCACTGGGCGGTAGCCTGGAGATGTGAGCTGCCTAGTCGCTCTGCAGTCTTGGCTTCTAGACCCCTGGGCCTTACCTGGAGTATTTCTTCCTCTGCTAGAAGTGCTTTTCTAGACTCTGCACTTATCCTCTTTCCTGGTGCTAAGGAAGAAACAGACAGTATGTTCTGAAGGGCCAGATTCCTCCAAAATATGGAGGGCCCCAGTACTATCTACCAGCAGACAATTTGGATGGCTCCATAATGTTCTCTGAGAAGACAGTTTTGGGCACTGACTTCATCTTGCACAGACTCATTGACTCTGGCACAGGCGTTTATGCTGTTGAGTTGGACCCTCCTGCAGTGCCATCTCCTTGGATACAGCAGGGAAAGGTCTCAATACCAGCAAGGTTGGAAGCATGTGCCTTGGCCAGACCTACTTTGTCCCTTGGTGCTGTGTTCTCCAGCCATGCAGGAGACAAATCGACCAATACCGATTAATCCCTCATGCCGAGTCTTGGAACTTGCCTCCAGGACCCTCAGTATTAAAGACTTCAAACTGTCCGATGCTTCCTTACACAGTGCAGTCCAGAGGCAGGCCTAGCTTGCTGTCTCTGGTACCAGCACCTCTGGAAGTGTGCCACTGGGTCTTGGCCCTGCATTGTTTAGCATGTCCATGGTCAGGTGACTCAGGATCTTTCCTCTGAGACTGCGGTAGGCTCCTATGTCTGTTCCTTGCTCGCCTTCCTCATGATGATTCTGCTCCTGGCAAATACCTCAAAGCGGTTCAGGGATCTGTATCTTTGAGTTGGTAGGACTTGGGTCCTATATCCTACTAATGGCCAAATTGGAACCTATGGGATTCCCCCTCCCCCCCCACCAGACCTGTTAGGTTTTCTCTTCCTCCTAGAACCTCAGTGCATAAGAGATTAGTTTCCATGAAGAGGTTCAGGATGGTACTAACCAGGAAGTGTGTCGCATGTCAGAAACCCCATCAATTTCCAAACAGGAGGCTACATCTCTTTGTGCTGCTTCTCTGCCGCCTCCACCTGAGGAGGTTGTGGTGTCAGGCATGTCCTCACCTTTTCAGGATGACTACAGGTCCTACCAGGAGTTGATAGAGGGTTGCTTTGTCTCTTGACATGCTAGAGAGTGCAAGAGAGTTCTAGGGGCTGATCTTTCTAAATGCTCTGCCTATAAATGAAGTCATTTTGGAGCCCACAAGATTGTTGAGCTCAAGGTATGAACTGTGACTCTCAACTTTTTTAAAATAATATTTTCAACCTGTAGGCTGGTGGGCATCTCTGGTTTGGGGCTGGCTCATGGCATGTACTAATTTAGTAAAAGCCATGATGTTTGGTGTGCTGACTTCTTGGGTCCCTTGCTCCAGGGGTCAAGGCTGTGAGGAACTGAGAATACCTGGCTATCTCATTCCAGTACCTGAGATAGCCATGGACTTCTGAATTTCAGATGTGCAGTGTAGAGCCATAAACAAGACTTCTCTCCCCTATCCTGGTGGATTAGCAGAGTTCTGCATGCGGCAAGTTCTCACTTGCATAACTTTGCACATCTCACTCCCTGCCAAATCCTCCAACCAAAAAAACCCAACACTGCTGTTTTCCTGCAACTGGCTTGGATAAATGCTATGGTCAGAACTGTCTTTGGGTGAGTACAAGAAGGGACATGCTGGGCTAATGGAAGCTGTTAGGTTGTTCTGTACAAGGGTTCTCTAATCTGAGGAGATCTTTGTTCTCGTGCAGATAGTTCTTCTCTGCTGGGAAAACCATCTGTACGATGCCATGATCTACGTGTACAACAGTGGAATGAATGACTTCATTAGTCCAATGGAGGTAAGAGGGCTAGTCATGGCCTAAGCTTGTGGTACCTAAGCACTCTTTAATCCATCCACCTCCTTGTTTCTCCCTGCACTTTTCATAGGACATCGGGGAGGGATTGTTTACATCAGTGTTTCTCAACCAGTGGTACGAGTGCCTTTAGGGGTACTCGAGGTCTGGGGTGTACGTCAACGACTGAAATTTGGAGAAAACTGAATTTTTGTTTTACGTTTTACAGTGCTTTTTTTTTTTTTTTTTTTTTCTCCACCCAAAAATTTCATTGCCCGCCCGGCTCTGATCAAGTTGTTTAAACAGATGTGTTGCAATGGTAGAAAAAAATGTTGTATGTCTGAAAACTGCAGGTACTGGGGGGTACTTATAATTAATTTTTTTTCTTTTTTGAAAAGGGGGTACTTTATAAAAAAGGTTGAGAAACACTGGTTTACATCTGTTTCAATTTTGCAAAGTGTAGTGAAATATTGGTTTGTGCATTCAGTCCTCAGCTTTACAAATTGACCCTCACACATGAAACTGATCATTTCCTGATCTGCTGATTTGATGTATGCTGCGTGTTCTTCACTTGATCTTGGCCGAGGGAAGCTAAGCATTGGCGTTCTGCTGATAGCTAGTGTACAGTGTACACAGTCCCCTCTTCCTCTTCTTGCCCGTGGTATCTAGTGGGCATGTTTCACCTTTCTCTGGGAATCTTAATCACATAATCACTTAATCAAATACCTGTATTAAATACCTTTATTAAATATGAACCTTGGCAGATGATTAGGAAACCTGTAGTGGGGAGGGCAGACAGGGTAGGGTTGTGAGCAGGGCTGGGGAGCAATGGAGGTGGGAATTGGAGCCTGCGGGAATAGGACTGATCAGCATTGCTCCCTGACACTATTGTTTATCTTGTCTCTGTGGCTCCTGGAGCTCATTGCATGCCAGAGCTTGCCAGCTGGACACTCTTTTCATTGCACTCTCAGTTTCTGGGAAGCAGCGAAGTGCTGCTAGAGGGAAGTGTTCATCTAACAGACCCATGAAGGTTTATTTGACTACTTCATGTACTCTGATGCTTAGCTTTGTGTTCCTTTTAGGCTGTTGGCTCTTTGGCGGCAGGGACTGAGTCACTGGTGTGCGTATTGCTGACCATCTGGTTGGCACTTAAAAATGTGATGTAGAACAATTATAAACAGTGTTGAAACTTTTCTCTCTTCGCTGTTGTTGCAGAAATTATTCAAAGTCATCGCTCCTCCACTTAGTGCTGGGAAGTCTCTCACAGGTACAGAGTGTTTACCTTTAAGACAGGGCAGGGAACCATTTTTCTATCGGGAGCCACTGACCCCCAGGAAAAAATCAGTGTGGGCAATACACAGGCTGCAAGGGGGGGGGGCGGGGCTAGGCTCCACACTGGGGGCCAGAAATGAGGGGTTTTGATTGGAGCTTGAGGAGTTTGGAGTGCAGGAGTGGGCTCAAGACCTGGGCAAGGGGTCTAGAGTGCAGGGTCTGGGATGGGTTCCCACCTGGGGCATGGGGTGGGAGTAGAGGTGGGGCTGTGAAGTCTGGGGGAGTGGAGTTTTCCTGCACCCCTGCCAAACCCGAGCCCACTCCTGCAGCTAGAGTTCTGGATTTGGGGCAGGGGGCTTGCCGTGGATGTGCAGGGTTCTGGGAGGGAGTTACGGTGCAGGAAGGGGTTCTCACCTTGGGCAGGATTTCAGGGCGAGGGTTGTGCAGGAAGGGGCTCTGGGTTGGGGGTGACAGGTGTGGGCTCTGGCCAGTCACCGCTTAACTCAGGCAGCACCCTGTCCCCATGCTCTGGCCTCACGCTGCTCCTGGAAGCTTCCATAATGTGGCTTGGTGGCTCTGTGCAGTGTGAGCTGCCCCCATTTGCAAGCACCGTTCCAGATCAGTGGGAACTGTGGGGGCAGGCTCTTGCAGACTGAGTTCGGCCTAATCTGTTCCTGAGCCTGGGGGCCCTGGGGACAGCTGACCAGCCTACCACCCCCAGCTGCCTCCCCCTCCGTAGTGGGACGAACAAGTGCTCATGCTTACAGTGGGGCAGGGGAAGGTGCTAAGGCTTTCGGCCCGTGGCATGGTGATTTGCTGTGGGCTGGATGCAACTAAACGGGGGGCCAGATCCAGTCTAGGGGTGCGGAATCTCCACTCCAGCTTAAGATCTTATAACTTTGATACCATTTGACATTTCTGGTGTCTTTGATTATAAATGTTACTTGTCTCTGATCACTTATAGTTTTGGGGGGGGGGAGGAGATGGTGCTACCATTTAAGACCCCAGACTTTGCACTGTCAAAATATACAGTACTTTCTTCTTTAAAAGGACTTCAAATAGTTCTCAATCTGTTGTCCTTTCCCACTCAAACATGCTGCAAATATGTGAAGTTATGGCACTGGAAAAATTCCATAAGACTGTACTGACACCCCTTTTTGTCACGAGTAACAGTAAACGCTCAAGTAAATGAGATGTTTCCTTTCAGTAAACAAAGAACAGACCCCTATTCAGTTGTCTGGTTGTTTGGATAATAGGTGACACGTGCTTTTTGTGTTCTTAGATGAGAAGGTGGTTATGGGGAACAAGCTTCTTGTGTACATAAGGTAAGATACTTGCAGAATGTTGGATACCATTAGAATGCATTCACATGTTGAACTTGCTGTTCAGACACTAATTCTCTCAATATTCCTGTGATTCGTGGTTGGTGGAACTGTCATGCCGGAGGTCAGAATGGATTATTGTAGTATCTGCGAAAGGCAGTAATAGCTATGTCTTACAAAGCATTTTAGCGGAAGCAGAGAGCCGAAGTGACCCGTGGCCACGCACCAAGTAGCACAACTGGGATTATAATTGGGGTGCTGCTGACTCAGGCTTCAGCATATTACACTCATTTTGACTTGCTAGGTAGAGATTTGGTGATGGTGCCTCCTTCCACGCCAACTGCAGCAGAGCTGCTCTCCTGCCCCAGGGCTTTGTGCCTCAGACATCCGGTTTTAACCTTTCATGGTGGCAGCCTTTGTGGATTCTATAAACGGTTCCAAGTTTGTGGTAAACGGTTTCCCTTATTGACCATCTTATGCAGATACAAAGTTGGGAGGCGTCCTCAATCTAGAGGAGGCTTGGAACGTTGTTCAGGAGGGTGGGTATGATCTTGGAGATTAGAGTAACATAAATGGGACAAAATGCAGTTCAGTAATACAAGTGCAGAGCCATGCACATAATGTCTAATAAGAATTGTCTAGTGCAGTGTTTCTCAATCTTTTTTAATAATGTACCCCTTTAAAAAAAAAAAGTACCCCTAGTACTTACAGTTTTCTGACACATTTTTTTTTCTACCATTGCAATGCATTTGTTTAAACAACTTAATTGTAGCCAGGGGGTGACAAACTTTTTGGGTGTAAAAAGTACAAAAATAATAAAGTGCTGTAAAACTTAAAACAAAAATTCAGTTGTCTCTAAATTTCAGTTGTGTTGACGTACCCACCTGACTTCTCTCGAGTACTCCTGAGGGTACTCGTACCACTGGTTGAGAAACACTGATCTAGTGTCCTATGGGCTGTCATACTTCAGTCACATTTCAGCTTTTGGTATAGGTGCGGGTGGTCTGTGATGCACAGGAGGTCAGACTAGATGACCTGGTAGTCCCTTTTGGCCTAAACTGTGTCCCTATCCCCAGCGCTGTTCTGAGATTATTGCCAACAATAGTGGTGTCACGGGGCATTCACAGGAATAAAGATTTTCCTCTGGTGTCCTCTCATCCTGTAGACCCCTCTTGTTCTGGGATTTGCAGTCTTCTCCTTCAGCTGAGTCACCACTGATGTCCTTCCCTTCTTGGGTATCAGAGTCCCTCTTGACAAATGGGCTCAGGCAATCAGCCTGCTCACTGCTATCCCATCAGCAGCTAGTTAGGGGGTCCTGGGCCTGCCCTGTCCTCTGCTCTGGTTCCTGGCAAGGTTTGACCTACCCATGCTTTGCCGCTTTGTCCCAGAGCCTTTCTGACCTCTTTGGCGCTCTCCCTTCTGTGGGCTTCCCCATCCACACTTCTTCCTCACAGAGAGTAACTGTAGGCTACTTGCCCTTCGTTCCAGACACATGTCCTTTCTCCCAGGAGTGACTTCCCTGCCACCTCTTCTGTAGCCAGCTTCCTGGCTTTCCAGGTGCAGCCTGTGGGGTTAATTGGCCCACATGGCCATTTTAACCCTTCCGGGCCTTTGTGTAGTGAACACCCCGTCCCAAGTGGTTAATGTTCAGTCCCCACTTCTTGAATCTGAACAAGTGACATCCAAGATTCTAGTGAATCTGAAAAGAGAAGACTTGGTGATGCTTCAAATGCTGCCCAAAATATACACACATGGAAAACCGTATTTTCCCCCCTCAATGCCTCTTCTGCTTCCTGTGTCATAGTCCTGCACTAATTGATTATATGTTTATGCAGAAAACTGGGATTCTGCTGTGATAATAGCACCAATAAAGATGTATACTTCCAGATTGGTTCTTTGATATGAAGAATGGATTTTTTTTAAAAGAATACGTACTGAAGACTAGGCAGCTCTGAAATGAGAAGAGATCCTGTGTAGATCTCTTACGGGTAAGAGGTACTAGGTCAATGCTTTGTGGTAACTGGTTTCTTTCCTTTCCCCCAGCTGCTGTTTAGCAGGTCGTGCTTATCCATTGGGTGATATTCCTGAGGATCTGGTACCTTTGGTTAAAAATCAGGTGGGTATTTAGTTTGGAAGAACACTGTTCATCACAGGGTATGAAGCAGGTATCGTAGGACTCTTGATAAGGGATGAAGGATTACCTAGTCATCTGACCTACTTTTCATCTACTGGGTAGGTGTAGCTGCAGCCTTGGCTGTCTGCAGCTATCTGTGGACTTGTACCTCACTGTGGATTACCACACAGTTGTTTGAAAGACTGACAGTGAGCTGCTTTATTTCTCTTCCTTCCTGGAGAAATGGGAAAACATGCAGGCTCCACGCTAGTCCCTAGACCAGGGGTCTGCAACCTATGGCACTCAAGCCAAATATGGCTCTTGCGTCATTCCCAAAACACATGCAACTTTGAATTAATTTTTTGTTTTAATTTAAAAAAATTTCAAAACCTGTAATTACTCATGTTGCTTGAATGCGCGCATGAGCCTGAATTTGACAAATTATGATGTAAATGTCAAAAATGTGTGAAAAGATGCAGCAGCAGAAGTCCCACTAAATAAAGTCTGTGAGTACAATGTTTCATTTATGCTATTTTTAATCATCATGTCACAAATCAATAATAATGTATATTTTCAGACATGCAATTGGGCATTCATTCTTCTACGGCTCTTTGTTGACCACTTGTCCACTGAGTGGACTCTGAATCGCATTTAAAGCTGGCCAGAACCAGTTCCAGCAGGGCACCAGGTCAGGACTTACTGTGTGGGGCTGCTGCCTGAGGCTATCTGAGGTCTGTGCTTAAAGGGACCCCCCTAGACAGCCAGTTCTCAGGTTTTCCTGCTTGCTTGTCTACCTCGATGAGGGACAGCAAAGCATTTTGTCTCTGAGTGCTCTGGTTGCCCTCACTCGGGACACCACAGTACTCTGCAGCATGGAGCCAGAGCTGCCCCTGGGCACTCTGGTGCTTCTCTTGGATGCATTGCTGCGAGCCTGGCTGCACTTTCTGCAGGCTGCCATCCAGGAGATCCATCAGGAGGCCCTGCGGGAGAGCTTCCACCCTGAGGAGCACTAAGAGCCTCCCTGGTCTGCCCCACTGGGGACTTGTGCCTCATTCCTCCCTCATGTCCTTCCACTTACCCCTCCCTAACCCCCCTTTCTGATGTAAAATAAAATACATGTATTTTCATGAACACAAACTCTCTTTATTTAACAAAACTGGGGGGGAGGGAATGAAACTCTGGTGAGACTGGGGAAAGGAGGCGGGAGAGGGGAGAAGAGGGTGGGGAAACCTGGGAGGAGGGAGCTGGAAGGGGGAAGCAAGGGGAAGAAGGGGGAGGGGAAGCTCAGGGTTGGGGGTCTCGCCAGACCAACTTGATTGTCATGCAGAACTGCTCCTGGGTTTGCATGTGGCCTTTGGTGGCCAGGCTGGCAGCTATCCTGCCACAGACGGCTGCGTTCTTCCGTCTAGTGCGGAGATCATGGACATTGGGGGCATCCCCCCAAACCTTTAAGGGCTCCAGGGATGGGAGGAGGGAGAGAAGTGTTCTTGGTTGAGGCTGGAGTGGCCACCAGGACACCCTGGGAAGGCTGGAGGCCCCCTATTTTGAAATAAGTGTCTACACAGCACTTATTTCAAAATAGCTATTTCGAATTTGGCATTATTCCTCGTAGAAGAGGTTTACCAAATTTGAAATAAGCGCTCCGCTATTTCGAATTTATTTCAAAATAGTGGTTTGGCTGTATAGATGCTAGGAAAGTTATTTCGAAATGAGTGAGGTAGAGAGTCGGGACGGGAAAGATTGAGATGTCCTGCTCCTATACCTCATGTTTGCCACCTGGGAAGTGCCACAGGCTTCCACAGGTTTTTCCCCATTTGAACTGCTATATGGGCGAAACCCCTGGGGCTTCCTAGACCTCGCCAAAGAGACCTGGGAGGAGCAGACAAACCACGGACGCAGTATTGTAGAGTACGTCCTCCAGATGAAGGACAGGATCGCTCAGGTAACCCTCATTGTGTAAGAGCACCTAGAAAAAGCCCAGCAGGCCCAGCAAACCTACTACAACCGTCGGGCGACGGTCCGGAAATTCCAGGTGGGCGATCTGGTAATGGTACTGGTCCCGACAGTGGAGAGCAAGCTCCTTGCCAGGTGGCAGGGACCCTATGAAGTGGTTGAAGTTATAGGGGAGGTAGATTATAAGGTGCAGCAACCTGGTCGCTGGAAACTTGAACAAATCTACCATGTTAACCTGCTGAAACCATGGCGAGACAGGGAGGTGGAGCTGGCCGTCCTGGGGGCAGCAATACCAAATGAAAGCCAACAGGAACAGGTGGGGATCTCCCCAGAATTAATCCCGGGCCAGAGGGCAGAGGTTCTTGCAATGCTGAAGCGACACTCAGATGTGTTCTCAACGGAACCTGGCTGGACCACTGAGATCAAGCACCGCATAATCACAGACCCAGGCATAAGAATGAATGACAGGCCCTACCGAATCCTAGAAGCAAAGCGAAAGGAGGTACAAAAAGAAATAAGAAAAATGCTGGAACTGGGCGTCATTGAGGAATCCCACAGCATATGGACCAGCCCCATTGTCTTAGTGCCTAAGCCTGACAGCAGCCTCCGTTTTTGCAATGATTTCCAGAAGTTGAATGAGGTGTCAAAGTTTGACGTATACCCCATGCTGCAAATAGATGAGCTCATCGATCAGTTGGGAAAGGCTCAGTTTTTGTCCACCCTCGACCTGACCAAGGGGTACTAGCAAATTCTGTTGGCCAGGGAAGCCAGAGAGAAGACAGCCTTTGCCACCCCCAAGGGCCTATATCAGTACACAGTCCTCCCGTTGGACTACACGGGGCCCCTGCAACTTTCCAGTGACTTATGGACAAGCTACTGTGCCCTCACCGTACATATGCAGCTGCTTATCTTCATGTCGTCATCCACACCCCGGACTGGGGGACACATTTGGAGAAAGTGACGGCTGTACTAGACACCTTAAGGGAAGCTGGCCTAACTGCAAACCCAGCAAAATGTGTAATAGGACTAGCAGAGGCCAAATACCTGGGGTACATAGTAGGGAGGGGCTTAGCGAGACCCCAGTTGAATAAAGTGGCTGCAATACAGAACTGGCCCCAGCCTGTACGTAAGAAACAGGTCCGGGCATTCTTGGGACTAGTGGGGTATTAGCGGAGGTTTATCCCCCACTTTGCTTCCAGGGCTTGTCCTCTGACAGACTTAACGAGAGCCCAGGGCCCAGATGTGGTGAAATGGACTCCAGCAGCGGAGGACGCATTCAATGACTTAAAATCAGCCCTGTGCAGTGACCCAGTGCTCATAGCCCCAGATTTTGAGAGGGAGTTCTTACTACAGACCGACGCCTCTGAAGTCGGATTAGGTGCAGTATTGTCCCAAACAGTCAAAGAAGAGCATCCTGTACTATACCTAAGTCGGAAGCTCCTCCCAAGGAAACGAAACTATGCCATTGTGGAGAAGGAGTGCCTTGAAGTGAAGTGGGCCGTGGAGAGCCTACGATACTACCTGCTCGGAAGACGATTCACCCTCATCACAGACCACGCGCCCCTACAGTGGATGCACCAGAATAAAGACAGAAATGCAAGAGTAATATGGTGGTTCCTGAACCTGCAACCATTCCACTTCCAAGTGAAACATAGGGCCGGAGCCAAGCACGGCAACACTGACGGCTTATCGAGGGTGCACTGCCTGCCGTCCCCAGTAGCCCAACCCCATAGTGTTGAGCAGGGGAGGGGGATATATGACAGAGCAGGTGGGATAGAGCAGGTTAAAGGGCTTGGTGGAAGGGGAGAGAGGCAGCTCTTGCAGAGAGAGTCAGCAATCCTGGCTAATTAGGGGCAGCTGAGCCAGGGCGGCTGCAAATCAATTAAGGTCCAGGTGACGCTGATTGGGGCTGCCTTGGGGCCTATTCAAAAGCCCTCCCTGTGGGTGGGGGAGGAGGAGAGAATTGAGAAGGAGTTTTGGAGAGCTGTGAAGGAGTTTTGGAGAGTGGAGGAGAAGTTTGGAGAGAGAGGGACACCGGAGGAGCCAAGAGAGCAGCATTGGCCTTGTTAAAGGCTACAAGGAGACAACAAATCCCAAACCAAGGCGAGTGAGCCATATGCTGTGACTTCTAGACTGCCCAGGAGTGGGACTGACCCTGCCACAGTATACAGTAAAACTTGAGAGTCGTGAAGATCAGAAATAAGAACTGTCCAGTCAATCACACCTGGCTTTCTGGTTCCAAATGAGAAGACCTCCTCTTTTCCCCCCCCCCCCCCCAAAAAAACCCAACCAACCAAATACCAGCCCACAGTACGGTACTGTTAAACGTAAACTGGAAACAAGAGGGAGTAGTGTTTTTTCTTATGCAAAGTAAGGGTTCATAGCTGTATTAAATCAGTGCTCAGTTGTAAACTTCTGAAAGAAGAATCATAATGTTTTGTTCAGAGTTATGAACAGCCTCTATTCCCAACGTATTTAGAATTCTGAGGACTACTGTACAAACTCACTGGCTGCAGTTGGATCACTGTTTGCACTGAGAAGAAAATGTATTAAAAAAGCAGGTAAAATAAGGCGTATGCTTTTCTTTGCCTTATTTTGGGGTTTAGAAGCTCATCTCCTGAGACAAGTTGCTACCATCCATAGTGCGCAGTCTTTTATGAGGCCCACCTGTGTGTATCATTTCCTTCAGGCATCAGCTTCACTTCGAAATCTTGTGCTTCTGCGGATTTCCTTTTTGGAAATGAGTCACTAGATGCAGTGTCCATGCACCAGAAGGATCTTTGAAGTTTGGGCTCCCCTCGCATTTCTGTTGAAGAGTTCTGTGACTGACTGTTTCAATCCTGAAAGTTAATGGCACATTCTAAGAGAGCGTCCCGCACTCTTTCCACCCTAATGCTAAACTCCCTAAGGAGTTTGGCACAATCCGTGAGAATCTAAATAAAGCCAGAGGCTGTAGAAACAATAATACCCTGTTTCTTTTATTATCCACTGGGGAAAGTAGTAAGATGAATCCAAACTCTCTCTTACTAATCAGAGATATGAAACTTAAACAACAAATAGTCTGGTAGCACTTTAAAGACTAACACAATATGTAGATGGCTGTGCCCACGAAAGCTCATGATACCATCTACATGTTGTGTTAGTCTGTACAGGATAAACTTAAAAAACTACAAATAGTCTGATTGCATTTTAAAGACTAACTCGGCTACCCCTCTGAAGCTAGTAAGAGAGAGGAACTGATCCTTTCTCAAGGAGTCACTACACCTTCCCCAGTCGGTATCTTGGGCAGAAAGGACTCAGGCAGTACAACCACTAGTTGTATGTAGGTGCTATTCCTTTCTCCCTGCTTGGAATAGCTGTTACCTGCTTTGAACTCCTCAGTATTTGGACTAGACTAGAGGGTGTAAAGGGGAGAGTTGATTCTCAGATACTTTTCCATTTTGGCCACTTCGTGTCCAACAGTCTGACCCACTGGCAGTGTCTGATAAGATTTTTTTTTTTCTTAGACATTCATTCTGGTTGAAAGATTTTGTTGCAAGTGTTAATGATTTTGTCCTCTTAAAGATCTGACTTGCCCTCCACCTGCTATGAAGAGATCAGGAAAAGAAATTCCTAAATCAGATATTTTCTAATGCTAAGATGCCGTTTGCTGAGATTATTTTGCTCGTCATCTGAGTATAGATGCACAGGATTGAAATCTCGAGGTTTTCTGCCGATTTTGTTGAGTAAATTAGGCCAGGTCATTTCACTTGTCTTACTCAGCCTCTATATCTATTAAGTGGGAATAGCACCAACTTACCTACTGACAAAAGATTGTGACTGTGCGCACACATCTCAGGTGATATAAATTGCCATGTAAGTGGGACTGGTTTTTTCCCTACACGTTTCATTGTTTTAGCTTACTGTTGATAGCTTTGTGGCTGGCCTGTGACCATATCAGTGTTTGCTGCTGATTTCAGGCAAAGTTGAGTTATATGTGGTACTACTTTGAACTTCCAAATATTTCAAAAATCTGGTGCCTCATGTAGGACATCTGTAAGTGCCCTGAACTTTCAGAGAGGCTGAGCACCTTCCACTCCCATAGACTTCAATAGGGATCTGCACTGGGTCACTTATTTAGATGTCTAAATATGGGTCCAAGTGCCTTAAGCCAGAGTCTGAAAATGTTGGCTGTAATCTCTTTTGCTCCTGGTTTGAATTAATCAATAGGGGAGCATACAGAGAAGATCTCTGCCCAAGCAATTGAGCTGTGGTACAGTAATTATCCGTTGTGCAAGAGCTTTTAAGAAATCTGATACTTTGAATTGAATGGCTGTGTGTGGTGATACTGCTTGTTGAGTTTATGCCACAAAGTTAACTTTCACAATGGTGTATGGAGCTCGGTACCAGAATACTGGCTGTGCGTTCATCCGACACTACTTAACACTCAATTAGAAATGGTCCTATGAACTTGTATTTTTGTCTTTAGAAGGGTTTAGAACTCTTTCTTCAGGCACAGAACCAGTGACAATTGGAGTGATGGTGGGACATTGTCAATATTTGTGTAAATGTTCGTTGCAGGTGTTTGAATTTCTTATCCGTCTCCACTCAGCTGAGGCATCTGCAGATGAAGAAGTCTACCCCTACATTCGTACCTTGCTGCACTTTGACACCAGAGAGTTCCTTAACGTTCTTGCACTGGTAAGAGGCAATTCAAGTCCAGCAGAGTGTGGGGAGAGGAAGCTAGCTCTTCTATTCCTCTGTCATTGCTACACAGTCTCCAGTTATGTCTTTCTAACAGACATACACCAGCTACACCAGAAGATGTTTGCTTGGTGCAGGAAACACAGAGGGTACATCTACTCTGGGACCTCTGGATCCAAAGCTTAGGCTTCTGCCTGAGCCCAAACATTCTACAAAGCAGTTTCATGGCCCTGCAGCCTAAGCACAGCAAGGCTGGGTCAGCTGACTGAGACCAGCTGCGTGTGGTTAACTTCTGATAGATGTACCCGTGATGACATTCTCTGGCCTGTATTGTAAGGGAGGGACTAGAGGGGACCATAATGGTTCCTTCTGGCTTTAGAATCTGACTCTGTGGTGTGCACTGGGCTAGCCATTCCCGTATTGAGCCATTGCTGAAATTGCAGATGGGATAAAAATAATAAACTCTCAGGCTTGTGCCTCATGAGGAGAGAGTTTTAATATTAACATTTTCTTGTTCATATTTTCTCTTCTTCCTCTTCCCACTGCACTTGTCTTATCTAAGCAGTCGGTCCGTTCTACCACTTACGCAGGCCAACAAAAGAAAACTCATCAAGGGGACATTTGGCTCCTGAAAAGCAGTGGTAGGGAAACTTGCTCACAAGGCATGGGAAAGCAGCCTTGCCTTACTTTTCACAAGCCCCCCCCCCCCCCTTGCTTTTGTTTATGGGAGTGACATTGGCAACTGGGGAAGGAAGCTTTTCAAAGAATATTATGGAACAAATCTCTTCTCTAATGCAGACTTTTGAAGACTTTAAGAATGACAAACAAGCAGTGGAGTATCAACAAAGAATTGTGGACATCCTACTCAAGGTGAGGGCATGTATAAGTTAACCTTTGAGTTTCATTGACACAGTTCTGTTTACAAAATCACTTCCAAAGGCAGTGTACTATGGAGGGAGGGGTCAAACCGAGGGCTGATCATCTGGTCTTGTGGGTTCCCTTTCCAGTTCTGTCACTACCTTACTGCGTAACCCTCAGGAGATCACTCAACCCATCTGATGCACAGCTTGCCCATCAGTAAAGTGAGTGTAGTTCCTGGTGGGCTACCTGCGTCTCATGAGTGGTGTAGTTTTTGTCTTTGCACCTGAGGCCGTTGGAGGAGAAGCGCTGTTCTACAGCTCATCGCAATGATTTGTTTTTGACTGAGAAATGTTTCCTGGGGTTTTGTTCCTTCTAAAAAAACCTGCATCCACATTGCAGAGAGGTGCAGTATTTGACAGTCATTCCCCAGCCATACCCAAGTTGGGCAGGAACTTAATTTCTGCAAAACCTCCTTGAGAGGGCCAAGAGGCCCCAGTCATAGGAGTGCCCCTTTCCACTATCTTCATTCAATGAGATCTGTATCGCCTGCTGTGAACTCTGGGGCAGTTACAGGTGTGTAAGCTCTTGTGATATTTCTTCAACTGAGGCACCATTTGATGGAGGGACGTTAGCAATGTTGACATGTTTGGGTGGAAATCTGCTTGGCTAGTGGACAGGACAGCAGTCCAAATGTTTTCAGTAGTGAAGAGGATGAGCCATTTCATATAAATCCTATACATAATTTGTGAAAGCTAGAGCCATGGCAGTGTTTGGGGAGGAGAGGAGCATTGGGTGGGAAGGGCTGGAACTGGAGCCAAAAACTGCTGGAGCAAGAGCACTGGCAGGAAGAGACCCCTGTGGAGATAGTGACCAAGCAGTGTGTTAGCCATTGCTGTGCCAGTTACTCAGGAGGAAAACGGCTTCTATTCTGCTGGCATGTATGAGGAGAAGGTACGTAGCTGCTCCTGTAGGAAGGAAAGGCAAATTAGAATAGCAGCCCAGCTGGCCAGGAAGAGCTAGTTTTGTCTGTCCAAAGGTTCCAGTGCTCCCACAGCTTTTAAACCCTTTGGTCTAGAATTAGTCCTATCAATAATTAAATGCTGTATTGAAGTGAACGGATTAGAACTGTTGCCTGTCACGCCTGTGTCACATCCACCAGCCTTCTCAAAGGCTTTGCCATATGTCAGAGCCAGTGGGAGGTAAAGTTCTGTAGGTCAGTCATAGTGACTGCACCCTAGTGCTGCCTCCAGGGCCAAGTTGGATTACTCTGCCTCCACAGGACCGTCTGGTTAAGCTCCTCAGGATTACTGGCAATACCAGCCTTGGGAGGGAGGGGGGGGGCCTCTCAGAATACTTCATGGAACAGATTTCTTCCTTTCCTGTAACTTAACTGAATTTGAGAGAAAATATGCAGGGAGCGACTCCCTTCCTCCCAGGTAACTCAGCCTGTGGTGCCATCATCTTTGCCTGGCAGAACCAGAACGGCCAGGGCCCATCAACAAGCAACCACAAGACTTGCAAGTTAAACTTACTCTGTTACAGCTCTGGGACCCAGGCGCTCTGTCATTCTTCCCTTCGAAAACCAGCTTAATCCAGCACTGAGTATGTAGAATCCACAGCCCATGGTGGGAATTGCCTATTGCCCGAACTAATACACAAGGATTCAGTCATGAATCTTGGGGGGATTAGGTGGATGAGTGGGTGGATGAGGCCAGAGGTAGGTGTGTGATAAATGGGTTTTAGCATATGGTTATCACCTCCACATGCTCTGTATGTGTTCTAATGACAGCAAAAAGGCTCAGCTGCTTGAGAAGCACACTTGATATTAAAATAAAACCTTTTAAATCTCTCCAGCGCCTCTGCAAAAATGTCGACTTCTGACCAGTCGTCTTTGAAAGGATACGTGGTGAAGGGTGGGAGTGAAAACCTTTAAATTCTCCCTTCCTTCTAGCTCCAGTGAGGTGCGTTAGTGGGCACAGGCCAGCGTTTGCACTACCTTGCAAGCTGTCCCTGCTGTGTTCCACTGAGGAGCTAGAGCAACATTGCTGCTAGCTGAGGACCGACAGTAGCAAATGTGGGTTTCATTGTTTGGCTTTTGATTGGCCTTTTTAATGTTTTTAGAGACCATGATCACACCCTGTCTGCAGGTGGCAGAATTGAAGTGGAAAATCTGCTGGGAGGTAGGGAGTAGAACTGCAAGCAGCCCCTCCCACCCAGCTCTGTTCTCCTGTGGGGCTGCTGCTGCTGCTGTACAGAGGGAGCCAGAGGGGAGACAGCTCTGTCTGTGGAGGGGCTGAGGGCAGGAGTGCAGTGTCTCTAATATACCATCTCAGATATAAATAGTGGGGATAGCATGCCAGACTTGGTCAGCCACCTTATTTCTCTGATCTGTCCATGAAAGGGCTGGGCACTTCAGGACGCACAGTTTGGGGCAATTGGGGACTGGCATGTGGTGGGATCACCATGCTGGCTGTAAAGGCTGATGGAAGCCAGAATGTGACTCCTGTGGTATTGCAGGCTGCTGGGGTCACAGCTGCTGGATCAGGGCTGCGGCAATACACAGACTCTCAGATGTGAGCCCAGTTGGGAGCTACAACAGCAAAGCTTCGCAAGCCACCCAGGGTTACAGGGCAGATGGTGGGACAACCCCTCACTGGTCTGGATTGCACCCCAGAATATGTCTCCCACATCAAATAGATTTTTTTTTTTTTTCCTCTAAGCCTTCCTGAAGGGCTGCGATCTGTAGCTTCAAGTTGGACACCTTTGGCCCTGGGGGCTGAGCATGGCTAAAAACCTCTTCCTCTGCTCAGCTGCTCCATAGGCATTCCTGCGTAGGAACCACACTCCACAGTATGCAAGCACAGGCCGTGACCCCTCCCGTTCATTCAGTAGCTCGTTTCCCAGAACATAGCTGCAGATTCTGCTGTGGGATTTCCCTCCTCAGACAGCGGGGTCTAGGCACAAATATGCCCTTTTTATTCCAGGGCTGCAGACAGCCAAGCACATTCAGAGTCCTTAGAGTACCACAGTGTGCATACAAATTCACACCCTCCAAAGCACGAGCCCTAACCCACTCCCTTCACCATAGTAGTGGGTGGAGGCAGTCATCCGCCTCATCTCTTCAGGTAACTATGTCCGAGCCTTTTTCCAGCTTTCTTACTCAGCAAGTCACTGCATTTGTGGTCTAACTGGGTTGTCAGGACGTCTGACCGCCTCTGAAAAGGGAGGCAAAGCTACTTTTTAAACCGTGCAGACAAGAATACCAGATGAGGTGACTGTTAGATTCACCTCATGTGCTTCTGTCTCCAAGATGGTTGTGCTTGTGTTGAATGGGCTCTCATGGAGGTAGCAGGCTTGATCATGAAGCAGAGTTGTTACCACAACTTGGGAAGCCTATAATTTGCTGTATTCTCTAAACACTTCACAGTTCAGTTGGTGCAGTTCATGTTCTTTCTTCTGGGTGGTACTGTGGTGTCTTGTGTACATTTCAAAGATGATTGCATAGTGGATAAATCATGTTTGTGTTTTCTCTCATTCACAAGGTTATGGTGGAAAATTCTGATTTCACCCCATCGCAAGTTGGCTGTCTTTTTACCTTTCTTGCCCGGCAGCTCGCTAAACCCAACAATACACTCTTTGTGAACAGGACGCTTTTTGACCAGGTAAATGCTCCATTGTCACTGAGGGAACCACTGCTAAATATGGAGATATCTGACATAGTGCAATCTGCATTTTATTTGTGACACTGTAGGTTGAGGCTGTACTGAAATCTGTTGGCTACAGTGGGTGGGATACTGGCTGTGGGCTCAGTGGTTATGATTTCAAAAAAGACACGGAGAAGGAAGCACAAAAGTGTTCACACAAAGCTGCTAATTTTTTAAATACTTTTTATTTTAGCCTGTTGTGATTATGTAATTGTGTGAGATATGGGGAAAGCTTTGCATCTGTCCCCTCCACCACGTCGCCTCAGGTGAAGACACTGTTACAGTTTCTCTTTAGCTTTTATTTTTCCTCAGATCTTTGAGTCTTTTGCCATAAAAAGGCAGGTTTCCATCTGTTTCCTATAGATTTTGTCTGTATTTGGGGAAAGTGTGGGTGTTTGGAAGGAGAGAACCAAAATGTTAATCTTTTGGCACTGGCGAATGCTGCAGCTATCTCTGAGAGCAGCATAGGCACTCCACTAACTGGCATGCCAGAATAAAGGGCCAATAGATGACCTGATTTAAACATGTATCCGCTAAATATAATGTACGTGGGGTTTTAAGAAATGGTCTAACATGCAGAATGTTTCTGTATAGTGTGAAATCAGGATCAGCTGAACGTTACTAGGGGTTCGCACCAATGGAGCTGCATTGGTGTAGCTCTCCCAGTGTTTACAAACCTGACAGCAGACAACTCCATAGCCTGACTTGCTGGGGTTATGCCAATGAATAGTAGTGTGTTTAATGAAAGACCTCAAAGCCTTTGAGTAAGGCTGTCTGTCCAAACAGCTGAAATGTCATTTATAATGAAAATAGTCTTTTCTCCTTGACCAGGTCCTTGAATTTTTGTGCAGCCCTGATGATGATTCCCGACATTCAGAGAGACAGCAGGTAGCAATCTTTAGAGGAGTATTTAGAGGGTTAGCCTGGTAAGGCCACCAACCATGGGCTGTGCTGAGACTAATGTAACAAAATGGAAGATTACACTGGCGGCACAGGGGAAGGGAGGTCACAGCCAGGAGCAGAGGCAGAACAAGGCCTGGAGATGGCTACTTGAGATCACAGCGCCTGGGGTCTGGAACAGCCCCCCAAAGAGACAGAGCCTTCCTCCTGTCTCCATAGGAACCAGGACCGGCACTCATGGCTCTTGTTTAAACTACTGCAGAAAGTGTAACAGAAATGGGGTTAACAAGGCATTTGTCTAGGTTTAGCTGGGCCAGTGCATTTCCCCAACACTACTATGACCACTGGGGTATCTGAGCTCAAATGTTTTTACTTGAGTTCCTGTTTATGCTTCAGTCCCACTGGGCTTTGTGTACCTAAATGTTGTCTTTTTCCTAACTTTCATAGCCTGCCTATCTGTGCAGAAGAATAACTGATGCTAGGGGAGAGCTGAAGTAGAAAATAAAAATATTCCCATTGAAAACTAGGACAAAATATGCAAATATTGAAAAGCCAGTTGAAGTTAGATCAGTCCTTCAAGTGCTTGTTTGTGTCCGTTCCAATGAAGGTGTGTGCACATCGCATGCACAGTCATTGGAAGCTTTTCCCAAGCAGCCGCTGTAGGGTCAGCTAGGAATCCCGGTGCAGGGGTGCTAGTCAGTGTCCCCTCAGCTGCACGGCAGCACAGGTGATTAATCAGCCCTGCCCTGTCAGGCTCAGGGCTCTGTGCATGGAGCTAATCAGCTCCGCCCAGTCAATCATCTGTGTAGCTGAGCTGCTGCACAGCTTAGAGGGAACACTGGTGTCAGTATATGGTGCTGTATAGGACCCTGCTGACCCGCCCCCCCCCCCCCCCCCCAGCTCCTCCTTACTGTCTGTGATGATGCTGAAACATCGCTTGCTTGCTCTGGAGGCGCACCACTGCCTAGCTTCGTGGTCACTGTTCAGTTTGTTCTCATTTTAGTGTTAATTGTTATGGTTGTAGAGGTGGTAATAACCACTACTGCCTGCCTCGGGCACTGTGCTGTGCTACAAACCCAAGGCTTCAAGGCTTGCGCTTCCTGCCATAAGCCTATGCCGAATAGCGACCCCCACGGCTCCTGTCTTTGCTGTCTTGGGGAAGCTCACCAGACAGGCACTTCAAGATCTGCAGCTCTTCAAGCTCCACCCTGAAAAGGCGGGACTTTGGTTTGCACCAACTCTTGATGGGAGCAGCTCTTTGATCTGGTGCAGTTAGCCCATCAGGCTCCAGTTCATTGGTACAAAGTGCCCCGGTGTTGGTGCAGGACTCAGTGCTGCCTACAGAAGCTGCTTAAGAATCCTGGCACCATAGATCGCCGGTACTGCAACGGGATCTGTTGCCTTGGCACCGATCTAACTCCCCCGTGCTTAAGAGGCATAAGAAGACTGATAGAGGGTGATCCCCTCTTTGATCCACCAAGCTTCCCTTGAGTCGTAGAACCTTGAGGTAGAGGCACAGCACCACAAACCCCGTCAATTCCTGCACTGGGCGAATTCCCCACTAGTCGCGAACTGGTGGAATTGCTTGAGCCATTTACACCTGATACGTTTGAGGCGGCCAGAAACCTCATTAAGACCACAGCACTGGCCTGAGGCGCCGAGGTCTGCGGCACTGTGGCACCCGGTGGCGAGAAGGACTTGGGCAGACTCAGAGTGCTTACAGATACAGTCTGTGATCCAGTTTCCTCTCAATGCATCTCTTCATGGAAGCCCCCTCATGCGTGCCGCAATGGCAACGGCAACAAAAAGTTGAGATGACTTTCTAAAAAGCGAGCATTCTGCAGACATCTAGGGTCATAGATAGCGCCACATACCCACGCCGCTCCCTGGCTGACCCTATGGAGGCTGCTAGGGAAAGTTTCTGCCTGTGCACACCTTCATTGGAATGGGCATGAACAGCACATCTCAAACAGTTACGAAAGGTTAGCAACCATTTTCATAGAATCATAGAGCTGGAAGAGACCTCAAGAGGTCATCAAGTCCAGCCCCCTGCCCAAGGCAGGACCACTCCCAACTAACTCAACCCAGCCAGGACTTTGTGAAGCCGAGACTCTGCTGTCTCCTTTAGACAAGGCCTAAGTTAATTGCTTTTGTTTAATGACTAGTTTTCCAATTTGTAATCTCTTAATTTTCCCTTTTCATCATTGCATCAAGTTCTCCCTCTCCCCAGGGTGGGTCATGTCTCATCACTTTCTTTGATACTAAGTTAATTGGGAAGATCCAGGCTACTTTTTCTCTCATTGAATTTCCTATGTAGCTTCTGGTCTCTGTTGATAGGGCATCACTGGCAGAGAGAGGGTGACTTATTTCCCTGCACTTATCTTGTGTTTGTCCCTCAGGAAAGTCCTAGGGAAATGTAACCTTGAAATTGATGGAGAACCCAAATTAAATACACCTGTAAACGCAAACTGTTGCTTAGGCTGCAAGGTCTTTCAGACAGGCACCGTCTGTTTGGGGGTTGTGGGTACTACCACAGTGCACATAATTGATTGAATATCTCTTCAGGTCCTTTTAGAACTACTGCAAGCTGGAGGAATAGTACAGTTTGAAGAGAACCGTCTTATCCCTATGGCAGAAAAAGCTGAATTGTAAGCTTTTTTTGTTTTTAAAAGTTTTGGGTGTTTTTTTAGTTTTTCATTTTATTATTCAGGAATTTTATGTTTTAATGTTATCCATTTTGTCCACACTAGCATGGCAGTGTCTGCCCAGCACACATCCCTTGGAGGTAGACCTGACTTCCCACAGCGGGCTTTGCAACCCAATGCTCAAGCTTGGAGTGGCTGCCCCTCTGTTGTCACAATGTAGTGGCAGCCAGGCCAAACTTGAGCAATGCTGAGATTCTGGGCAACAGGTTGCAACTTTAGAGTGGAAAGCCAAGGCCTGGCTCTCAGAGAGGTAACCACCACTATGCTGAAAGGTTTTTGTTGTATTGTGTTTTGTTGTGTGTGTTTTTGTGGTGGTCTGGTTCGCAAAAAAGTGGGCCGCTCAACAACCTTGGTAATTAACCATTGGAACAATCTACCCAGAGATGATGAGGTGGAGTCTCCATTATTTAGTTTTTCATCAAGACTGGACTTCTCTTCCTAAAAAATCTGCACTATCTCAGCCACACAGGCAATACCAAACAGGTTTCTAGGAGCAGTGTCTCTTCCACTTGCAAAGGCAGCAGGAAAATACTCCTCCAGGGCACTTCGTTAATCATTAGAATTATGCTTCCAATTCCCTTATTATGTATGTTACTTATTTATCCCCTCATTCCTGGGCTGTGTTTTTGAGTTTTGCTCCTTCACAGCTGAGAATTCCACACTCCATATCATATCCTGCGTCAAAGAGCAGAGTCCTTCTAACGTGCAAAACCTTCTTTATTTCAGCTACCAAATTTGTGAGTTCATGTATGAACGGGAGCATCTGTATGACAAAATCATTGATTGTTACTTACGCGATCCAGTGAGAAAGGTAGGTTAATAGGTGATGTTCTAAACTTTTCCTCACTCAAGAAGGGAGTAGATTTCCCCCTCCCCACTTCCTTTTCTAGGCAGGTAGAACAATTTCTGTCACTGACCTTGTGAGTTTGAATCTCCCTCTTCTATTAACTCTGGGCACTCACTGAATCCTGGTCTGCAAGAGAGGGATCAGCTGCTTGCGTGTAGCAGTTACATGTTTTATGCTGATTTTCAATGTGTCTACAATATCCATCCTGAATCTTGTGCCCCTGCTAGGGCTCTTTTACATTAGTCCAGGTGAGGTGGCTATCAATAGCTTTCTAACACCACTGGGTCAAACTTGCTTCTCGCCAGTTCTTAACACTCTTAAATTCTCCAGTCCTGCTGATGTTACATTTTTGAAACTTAAGTATATGCTGTATAAATATTCTTTATGGTTATGGTTGCAATACAAAGTATTTCTTCATTCTATTATGAGTAAGTCATCCAGAATTTGCAAACATAGAAGAGAAATATTTATTGATTGATTCAGCCTTGTCTGTATTAGATAATTTACCTTCAATTTACCTACTGTTACTACAATTACTTTTGTTCCTAATGTAATTTTTTCAGAGGGGTAGCAGGGTTAGTTTGTAACTTTAAGGTGCCACAGGACTATTCATTGTTTTTAGAGACAGACATATCTATAGGTTCATGAGTTTTCTTGGGTAAACCCCACTACTCATCCCATGATCCTATATATTTGTTACATTTTTTTTTCCCCGTTTATTATCCTTCACTTAGCTGGTCATAGATTCTAAGGCCATAAGGAGCTATTTATGATCATTTAACCAGACTTCCTGTAATGTCTGTGACTTCCGATTTATATTAGTTGTTAAGTCACATTTTTTCCACGTTATAAATTATATTTATTGCTGGTTTTATTCAAGTGAAATCAACATTTGTAAAACAACCATTTAAGAATGCTGGATCTATGTGGCTTTGTATTTATTTGAAAAAGTCTGAGGGATAGCTGTTTTAGTCTGTATCTGCGTACCCTCTTTCTTTTGTTGTCCTTATATATACCCATGTCTCTAAATTCTACTCCAATTCATTTGATGGAGTGGGTTTTACCCACAAAAGCTTATGCCCTAATAAATGTTAGTCTCTAAAGTGCCACAGGACTCCTTATTGTTTTTGTATTTCTTGGCATTCAGTGAAATGTCCTGCAAAGCTCTCAGTTCTCATAGATTTTTTTTTTTTGGTTTACATTTTTCCACCAGTCGGTGTTACAATTGGTCTGTCTAGTGTAGATAAGGCTTAGGTTATTGTCTAAAAGTCACTTCCTTCCTAGGGTTTGTCTTTATTAAGTTAAACTACATTACAGCATACATCTGAGCTTAGGTTTGCTCCTAAATTTGGTATGCTCCCAGTGTTTCTCTCAGCAATTCCCTTCAGTCCCTGCCCATGATTCCTTCTCCTGAGAGTGAACTTCAAACCTCCCTTATTTCTTGGCTGTCCTTAAGTGCTGTACCTGATATTGCCACCCTCGAACAGATTTGCAGGCTGAAATCTCGATGGCAGAAAGAGAAACGTAGAACTACAGAAGTGGATAATAGAGACAGGGAGGAGAAACAGGACTAGAGCGAGTGACAAATGGCAGGGAGAGTAAAGGAGAAGTGGTGAACTTTTGAGGACACGAGAATTTTGGCGAGAGCTCATGATACCATCTACATATTTTGTTAGTCTTTAAAGTGCTACCAGACTGTCTGTCTGTTTTTAAGATTGTCCAATAATTCAGTCGTGGGAAGAAGCGCTTCCCAAGTAGGCTAGCCCTAGTATTCTTCCTGAAGTGCACTCCTCGTGTGATCGTTGTAATTCTGTGAGTGGAGCAATTATGTTAAAATCTCGCCAGCAGCTGATCTTCATCTCTAGCCACCAAAGAAATCCATAAGTAACCAGTTTTCCAGTTTACAAATACAAGGGAGTGGTTAGTCTGAAATTAACTGCCCAAATAAGTGAGTTTGCACGCTGTCACCGATGCACTTCCGAGCTGAATTTTTCCGATTGCTGGAATAGAACATGCGATACCTTCGGACTTTATGCCTTTCAGGAAGAAGTGTTCAACTACATCCACAATATCCTCTCCATGCCTGGGTACAGTGCTGAAGAGAAGCAGTCGGTGTGGCAGAAAGCTATGAAGCACATTGAGGTACAGTGTGGACTGAATTACTTGTTTTTCTGAAATTAAACCAATTTCTCTTTCTCTGCTTTGTGCTTCTTTGTAGGCAGGAGGGTGTTGTCTTTGAGGATGGCATAGTTGGTTTTGATAGGGTTTGTTGAAGAGGAGTTTCCTGAAGCAATGCAGAAGGAGAGTTGATAGCTGCCATGTTTTTTGGCTTCTAGAGTGTTGTGTGTGTACTAGGGATGTAAGCGACTAGTTGACTATCCAATAAGCAAAAGCTTATCAGAGAGTTGACTTGTCGCTTCCCTCCCCCCTTGCTGCCTCTATCGGAGACAGGAAGGGTGGGGGAGCAGGAACCAGTGCTGGGGGGAGCTAGCTTAAAAGCCGATTCCCCCCAGCACCATCTTCGCAGAGAGGCAAGAGGGTAGCGGGGACCGGGTGCAACCTGGGAATCAGCTGATTTCCCAGCTCGCACCCAGTCCCAGATGCTACACCTCTGCTAACCCTTCTGTGGCTCCCCTGCTCATTGACTAGTCAATGGAAAATCCTTATTTTACAGAGGCAAAAAGAGGGTAAGTTTTAAAATTACACAGCTCATCAATGGCAAAGTTGTATCTATACAATGCAAATCTTGATTCCCAGTCCCTGCTCTAACTAAACAACTTTCCTTCCCCTTTTTCAAATTTCACAAAAAATACAATTCAAAATAAAATAATATCCAGCACTTCAGTGTTACAGAAATAGCTGAGAATTTTTGCCTTGAGCATTTTTTTTATTCATTTTGAGGCCAGGTTACTGGTAAATAACTTAAGTTAATTTTCTTAATTCAAATTATATTTCAGTGACAGTGCAATTATAGAGCTGAAAAGTTGTTCATTCTTACTACAATATTTTTCATAGTTGTTATCTTTCAGAGTGAAAAATCTCTCTCCAAAGTAAGCTAAGCAATTATCTTCCATGAGGATTAGTGATGTGCCGAATTTCATTTGAGAACCATCATTTTTCTGTTATTTCAAATTAAACTCAAAGCTTCTAATTATTTGACTTCAGCTAACTGTAAATTATCATTCGTTTTATATGAAGCTTAGCAAAAGAATCACTCTCAGTCAAATAGTCCATTGCTTCTCTAAAAAGAATATTTTTGCCCAAAGTTCTGAGTAGCTGTAAAGTTGGCTTTACTAAAAACACCTTTTAAATTGCATTAGTGGTTGTTATAATGTATCTATTGTGCTACTCCCTGTATAGCTCTGTAACACATTCTTTCAGTGCTTTCAGGCTCCTTAGTGCCCTGCTTATATGTGAATAACTTACTCTTACCAACATAAATGCATGAGTGGAAAATTAATCTGTCACCTTTGAGGACAGTTTGCTATTGTAGAAAAAGTACTTCTGATGAGAACAAAATGAATTGGATAAACTCGCAAAGGAAATTGTTTTTCTCTTCATCTGCCATCCTATTGTTTTTCTTGTAGTGACATTGCCCTCATGAAAAATGATCCAATTTTAGGGTTCTTACTGATGTCAGATATGATATAGAGCCTTTTGGTCACTGGTTTCAGTCCACCTGAGGCCTTTATTGACCTGAGGTTAATTGTTGCTTCAAAAGCATTCTTCACCCAGTGGTATTTATTGTTACTACTCTTCAGATGCTGCCATCTAGATTTGTAGGTATTTTACTGTATGAGTGGGATCAGCATTAATGCATGATCCTGTAGTTGTAAGACTAAAGGTAGCTCATTTTTTCTCCCTCTGTCTCCAGGAGCTGCTGTTACTGAGCCCGAGTAAAGCAGCAGACCTGATAGCCACTCACTTCAATGACCAGATTGAAGCAATCATTAAAAACCTTCAGGTAAAAATTTACAGATGCACTTTGGATTGAACTGTGTTTTTTATATTTTGAATCACTTATTTCTCAGTACTGGCTTTGGCCATATTTGTAGGAATTTTCAGAGCAAAGATCCATTTAGTCCGGTCTCTGACAGTGGCCAGAACCAGCTGCAAGTGTAGAAACCTCTGAAGTGGGCATTTATGAAGTAACTTGTTGCTGGGAGAGTTTCTGTCTAACCCCTGCCTGAGGCTGGTGTGTAGCCTGAACCTTCCAAATGGAAGCCTGGGTGCGTTCCTCTACACAAATACACAACAAGGAGTCAGACCTGTTATTTCCACTGGTAAGAAGCTGCTACACCCTTCTGTGCTTGGCAGCAATGTATCCTTTGGGAGGACGCAGAGTCCCTACCTAACCAAGGTTTAGAAGAGCTGCTTTCTTAGCTGCCTCAAATGTAATGCCTGTCAGGTTCCATTCAGACATGCCTGTCCCTCTAGCCAGTTTTATGTAGGCCGGGGTGGCCAACCCATTCAGGGCAAAGAGCCAAGATATCAATGGACCCAGCGCGAAGAGCTGGGGCAAAGTTGTTGAGCAAAAAAAAAAAAAAAATCTGCCCCTTTAAGAAAATGATTTAGAGGCTTTTTGGCCACAGCAGGCTCCCGCCAGCCAACACCATCTTTAATTCTCCCTCTGTAATGGCTGTGCCGGACGGCTCCCCTGCCCAGGTCAGCACAGGGAGCTGGGAGGAGAGGGCTGTTTTCTGGGGAGCGGAGGCGGCTTTCTGAGCCACACCCTGGGGGGGGGAGCCTCATGCGGCTCACAAGCCACAGGTTGGCTACACCTGATGTAGGCATTCTGTTCTGTCCTTGCTGCTGAAGAGATACAGAACCAATGTCCATTTTTGCTGTAATAGATATAAGTAGCTCTGCTCCTGGTTAAATTGTCTTGGTTTTTAATAAGTTTATTAGATGGTTTCAGCAGCTTTTCATTTTTTGTTACCTCAAGCTTTGTCAGTTCTGGAAGATCCATCAGATAACCTGCACTTATGAGGCGCTCCCCATTTTTGATGACCATGATAAATGTTGAAGGGAAGGAGATTGTTGGGGACTGTGAGCCCTTCTAGGAAGTCTTATAGACAACAAACGATTGACAGACACTCAGCTCAGCACTTGCTTCTGCGGGAGGCTCTCAGTTTGTGCATTACAGGCCTTAAAGCTGCTTGTTCTGTCCAAAGATCTGCCCAGAGTTGTGTCAGTGGTTTGGCAGCACAGTTCATCCGCTGCTTGGTAAGACCACAACTGGACTTCTGTGTTCAGAGCTGGTGTCTTAGTTTCTGAAATGATATTAAAATGGAGAGCTACAAGAATGGTTCAAAGTCTGAAAAACAATCTTATGGTGGAAAATCTTAGTCTAGTCTCTTTCTCGTATCTAAGGAAAGGTTCAGAGTTGATGATCTGTACTTATTACACAGGAAAAAAAAAGGTATCTTATACTGGAAGACTCTTTAATCTAGCAGACAAAGGCATGGTGTAATCCAAAGAGGGGTGGAGTTGAAGCTAGGCAAATTAAAACTGGAAGTAAGAGTGGTTTTTTGGGGGGGAGGGGTTGGGTTTTTTTGTTTTGTTTTACAGTGGAGGCAGTTAATCATTGGAACAGATAGCTATGAGATGTAGTTAACGATTCACAATGGAGAATTTAACAAAGATGAATGATTTTCCAGAGATGCTCCAGTTCAGCCACAAGTTATGATTCCAGATGTAGGAATCACTGAGTGAAATTCTATAGCTTGTGTTAGTCAGACGGTCAAACTAGATCGTAATCTCTTTTGGCTTTAGCATGTATCTATCTGTGAACCTTAGGCTGCTTCGCTTGAGAGCCCTGCTGCAGTGTTTTTAAGACCGGATGGCTACCTCTTGTTGGTATTGATCATGTCATCCTTTTAGAATCCAAAAAACAGCCACTAGGGTAGGAGGAGTTATACCATCAAGTGAATCTAGCTGAGGAGATTTACTCAAGGCAGAGGCTCTAACCAGACTTCATAAGCATCAGTCCCATAAGAGTGAATAGTATTTATTTCAGTGAGTGCAACTTCAGACCACTGTCCACCAAATTCTGTTAAAATATTAATTATTTTTTGTGTTCCTTACTATTCAGGATCAATTCTTGCTTTTCCAGTTTTTGAGAAGTCTCCTTGACCCAAGGTATGTAAGTCAATTGGATAGTTTATAACTAACTCTTTAATTAAAATACACTATTGTGTAAACATGTATAATTGTGCACGTGACCATAAGACTTTGTAAGGTACAATCCTGCTTTGACACAGGAATGAACCAGATGAGCTAACAAAGCTTTTCCTTCCCAGGTCTTTAAGACTCTGATTATTCAACTCATACATTTGCAGAGATAAAGGCATCATGAAGGCAGAAAAGGAGCTAGTACAGATCCAAGGAGGGGCAAGAAATTGATTGGCTGGACTCAGCTGTAGCAGCTGCTATAAAAGGCTGTCTCTTCTGAGGACACAGGTTATTCTCTTTGAGACAGGAGCTCAGGTCTCTGCAAAGCACAGGAGGCGGATGACTGGGCCAGTCAAGATAGATACATTTGATAGATAAAGGTCCCTCTGGTCACTGCCTAGGTTTTTGTATTGGGATTGCTGTAAGCAAACCTCCTGTTGGTGAAACTAGGCGAGTTGAGATGTCCGTTCTGTGATTCTCTCCCTGCACTGTGCAGTCTCCTAAGAGAAGTGGTGAAATGAGCACACGGACACAGTTGCCTTTCAGAAGACTTGCTTTGCCTGTTTCTCTTGTCGGATTATAAGCAGTCTAAGCTTTGCTATTGTTCTAGTAACCCACAAATCTGTCAGTTATTTTACTAAGGTGCTCAGAATTGAATACACAATTGAATAGTGCTAATTCTCTGTTCAGACATTTCAGCGTGAGCACCTGTGCACTCTAGTTGTTGAACTTGCATATGGATAAACAAGTGTTTGTGCAAGCTGGATTTTGAGTGGCTGTGTTTATGCTTCAATATTATTGTGATAAGTGAGCCCCATTGCAAGGAGGCATTGCTCTGGACTTCAGTATTTTTCTTGTCAACAGAAACAGGCTCCATAAATCTCTAGGTTGGGATGGGCAAAAGGGCCTCCGTGGGCCAGATCTGGCCCACCAAGCGAGTTGATCTGGCCCATGGAGGCCCTGCTGCTTCCCCCGCCCCCAAGCCAGTCAGGGCCTGGGGGCAGGGGGAAGCCTGTGAAATCTCTTCCCACCCTTCAAGGAGTGTGTGGCGCTTACGAAGCACTGCGCACTCCTGGCAGGGTGTGAGGAGACTTCGTGCACTTCCCCCTCCCCCAGACCAATCAGGTGGTGGTTGACTCTAAGGGTGGTGCTCCCTTGCATGGCGGGGGCAGGGAGCAAGAGACTTCATGTGCTCCCCCTCCCCAGGCCTTGATTAACCTGGGGAGCAGGGGAGAGCATACGAAGTCTCCTCTCACTGCCAGGGGCATGGATACCTAGAGGGAACCGCCAACTGTTCAGAACAGCTGGTGGTTCTCTCTGGGGTGGGGGCAAAGACTTTGCATGCTCCCCCACCCCCAGGCCAATCAGTGTCTGAGAGTGGGGAAGCATGGAAGTGTCCTGGCCCCGCCCCTTCTGCCTGAGGCCCCGCCCCTTCTGAGGTGGCCAGGAAGTGGCCCCTGGTCAAAAATTATTGCCCACCTCTGCTCTAGGTAATAAACTCCTCCAGCTTAGTCCTGAAATAGTTAGGGAGTGGCCACTTTCCTCTGAGTCTGATCATAAGCACATACATCACATTGTGTTTAAATCATCCACAGAAAGTCACTTTTAACAGCATAATATCAGCTTTGGAATCTGAATATTCACACACTCTCTAGTTCCTGTACAGGACTGATGTTCAGTAAGCCGCAGTGGGGCTTCAAAGCTTGCCTCTTTGCGCTACCTGAATTCCTGCACCATTCATATTAATACAGCATGGCTGCAAATTATTAATAAAGTCCATTTAATTCTCACAGAGGGGTCCAAAATAACAGAATTAAATAAATCGGTATATTGGATTGATTGCGCATGGCTGAATGATCAGTAAGCAGAAAAATGAACATAACCGAATTTAAATGAGCCCAGTGAATTTACCTTTGCAATAGACACCACAGAGCAAAGGAGGTGGAAGTCCAAGTATTCAGTTATCTTACTGATAATATTGCCATGACCTGTTGTAGGAAATTCTGTTTGGAAAGATCTTAGATGATTGGAGTAGTTTAATTATAACACTCTAGCTCCTACTAAGTTGTGTTGCCAGTGTTGTGGATGTGTTTGCATGTAAAGGAGAAATATTTCAATGTAACTTCTATGCACATTATAAAATAGTGAAACTTTTTTCACAGTAGTTTATAAATGGATTTATTTACTTCAGAAAACCTAATCTGCAACATTATAACTTAATTTCATGGCTGCTAAACAGTCAAAGGATATCTGCGACTTAATTTTTTTTAAATGTTCAATCTTCGTAGCGTGTTAGAAGGAAAAACCATGATTCATGCCCCTTCAAAAACATCTGTCCTTTTCCAATCAGTCTGAACATTTATATCTTCTCTCAGGCAGAGGTTTTATTAAAACAGATTCCTAGAGGAACAAATTAGTTTAACATCTCAAATAAAATGTTTCCATGACAACACACGAGACTAGATTCCTCCTCCTGGTGTAACTACACAGAATTTAAGGGAAATACATTAGAGATTAACTTGGCCCATTTAATTTAGCTAGAGTTTTATGTTAAAGTAGGGCCATGGGGGTTAACAGAAATTGCCATGGGAAATTTAAAACCCAGTGGCCTTGTGTCCATGACTGATAAGCAGTGATGGAAAATAGAGTAAAAAGTGTATTGCTACAGTTCTCTTATCAACGCTTTTATTACATTTTTCATTTCCATTTCCTGATCACTTCCCAGGGGAGACAGTAGTTCCATTGCAAACAAATACAGTGAAATCCATTCATTTGTGTTGTGTTTGGATGATGTGTCTGCAGTGCCAGTTCTAAAAACGCACGAACAAACTTTATATCTACATTTAGGACAGTATTATAAATTCATAAAAACAAGGGCTGGAAGGCACCTTGAGACATGGTCTGTTCACCCTCCACCTCAATGCAGAAGTTGAGGGCTGGCTCTGTTTTTACTCTTTAATACAGTTTAGACCTCCCTCTGGGCCTGACCCATCCTAAATGAGGGAATTTGCCAAATCAGGGGAGGGTCCCCTGCCACCAGCCTCTCAGGATGCTGCGCCTCCCTGCAGCTGGCTCTGCTCCAGCCTCACTGTCACTGGGTTCCAGCCTGCAGGGCTTGGACTTGGGCTCTGGCTCGCTGGGACTCCCCGGGGACAGAGCTTCCCAGCCGCTGTGGCCCGCTTTTTCCCTTCCTGACCGGTAATTCCTGAAGACGGGGCTTGCCGGCTGCTCCGCTTCTGCTGCACTCCATCGGGGATCCCCCAGGATGAAGCTTGCCGACTGCCCACGTTGCTGGTGATCCTTGGGGACGGGGCTGGCCAGCTGCCCCACCTGGCCAGGGCTCCCTGGAGATGGGGATCTCAACCAGTTTGCACTCCTGGGCACCAACGCTTATCTGATGTTGCCAGATCAGAGAGTCCTGGATTTTGGAGGTTCAACCTGTACAGGTTTGACATTCTTACCAAGCCATGTCAGGCTGATTACTCTGTTGTGTTCGGTGCGACTCTAGCCCAGAGAGCTGTGGTGATGCCCCTTCCCTTTGAAGGGAAATGGGGTGATCTGTCTTCTCCAGCATGCTCTTCTTGCCATGGATTCTCCATTGTGATGAATCCCTCTGTGCGCATCCCTTCTTGGATACATGCTTCTCCTACGTATTGCCATGCTATCTGTCCTCTTCCTCCGCACATGCTCCTCTTCTCCCTGGAATCGAGGCTGAACTCGCTTACTATAGTTTACACAGCTTTTAAATCCATTTTTTCTGGCATGCAATTCATCACCTTGGATGGATGGTAACAGTTCTCATAGAAAGCTGTTACTCAACTCTAAACATTGACAAAACCCAATGGTCTGTCCATATTCTTTTTCATATCTCCTTAAGGAAAGGAGTCAAGGTTGGGAGTCTCATAATAGATGCCAGCTCTACTTCAGAAAAGGAGTTTATTCCTGTTTTCTTAGTTTCTGTATCCCATACTTGAACCTTGAAGGCAGAACTGGTACTGCTGGAAAACTGGTACAGGGTCACTTCCCAGGAGTACCCAGGCCTATGAGGCATCTTGCTACCGCCTGCCCTTATTGTGAAGAACACTTGTCAGTGCCTACTGTGGGTCAGCTCCCCAGCTTCACTGGGTATGGGCAACATACGCTCTAGCCATTAGGCCTACACAGCATCCATTGTCTTGCTACAGCTTAGCGGTAGGCAGAGTGCAATCCCTGAGCCCTCTGGGTGCCAGAGTGTCCAGCTCTGATCCACTAGATCAGGGTGTCCAACCCGTGGCTCGCGACCCATGTGTGGCTTAAGTGCAGCTCGCGAAGCCTCCCCTGCGCTCCTAGATACGGTCCCCGGCTCCCTGTGCTCACCAGGGGAGCTGTCCAGTGCAGCAATTCAAAATGGAGTCCCCAAGATGGTGGCAGCCGACGGGAGCCTGATGTGGCCAAAAAGCCTTGTCTTTTAAAGGGCCAGCATCCCCTCCCTCCCCCACCCGCCAAACAAGAATTGCTTAAAAAAAAAAAAAAAAAATTCTGGTGTGGCTCTTCGCATTTTTTCTGCTGCTGTTTCGGCTCTCTTTGTTTGATGGGTTGGCCACCCCTGTGCTAGATACTCACAGTATTAACGTGTCTTCTGCTTCCAATGAAAGTTACACCCGGTCTGATCAGTTCCACTTCAGATCTCCAGTCGGCTTAACACCCAGCACTCAGATATGCTTGTTGTGAAATCAACTACACATTTGTTAACAAAACACTGAGACTGAAGTAGTAGCAGCTGAATGTACTGAAAACAAATAATTGCATATAAAATACTCCTAACGTTTTAGAACCTAGACTTAGATACGCTCATGTCTCATGAAGAATCAGACAATGCATCTGAGGAATACACCATCAGCTAATACCTGTCAGGCACAGACTCAAGCACTTGCAGCCTACTCTATTAGCTTCCTTTAGTGCACACACTTCATTTGACCATTTCTTTTCCTTTCTCCTCACCCTCTCCCCTCTTTTTCTGCTTTATAATTCAACCTCTGTGCCTCTTGCTCCATATTTGTCATCTGAAGAAGTGGTTTGTGCCCACAAAAGCTCATGATTCTGTTTATATTTTTTTGTTAGTCTCTAAGGTGCTACAGGAACATTGTTGGTTTTTAAGCTCTATCAGACAACGCAAGGTGGCCTCTGTCTCCTTTGGCAGGAAGGTGGTCTAGACACAATCTTGCCATCTGAGCAGATCAGAAAGGTCTGTCTGTCTTATTTCTTGTACTCACTTTTCTGTCCCTCCCTACTCCTGATTGCTGCTTCCTAGATGTATCCAAATTGTGGGAGATGCTAGGCTGCAGAGTGGAGACTTTTGTATCTGATCATTTCCTTTTTGCTCAGCATCTTCCACAATTCTACCCAGCCTGGATGGCTTCACAGCCAAAGGTCAACCTTTTATGTGGATAGTTACCACTTAAACTCTGTACAATAGACCAGTGCCTATCAGCTGGCACTGAAATTATTATTAGTCACTTTATAAGTTTTTTCACAGCTTTGAAATGAATCGTCCTGCTTGCTGTTAGATCAGGGGCTTGGGTAATACAGGCTATGCTGCAGCTTTGAACCATCTCTGGAAACTGCAGGAAACTGGCCCATACTGTCCAGAATTTTGGGAGGTACTGGTAGCAGAAAAAAAGATAATGTATGAAACTTTTCATTCCTTCTCTCTAGGAGGTTTAGCGAGGACTGGTTGATACCTAAAACTTACATTAGCCTAATATAAAATGTCACACGATGTGCAATGTAGTTAGGTTGACTGCTAAGCCCTATTGTAGACTAAGCTGAGTCAACAGAAAGGTTCTTCTGTCACCCCAGCTATTGCCATTTATGTGGTGAATTTAAAACTGTGTAGGAAAAACCCCTTTCATCAACCCTTTCAATGCTGTCGTAAGTGTACACTGCAGATCTAGAGTGGGCATAACCAAAGTAGTACAACTGTGCTGCTGTAGCCATTGTAGGGTAGATGTACCCTCAGACAACTTGGGCTCACTGGCTGTCCCAACTCTTGGGCATCTCCCCCTCTTGCTTTTTTTCACTCTTCTTTTAGGAGTAAATAACAACATGCGAGTAGGTGCAGGCAATGCTTAACTCCTCATTATGGGTGACAAACACAAGTACTGGCTTCTTGAAGTGGCATGGAGAGCAATCCAAAGCAAGATCTCTTGATGAGAGCAGCTGCAGATTCACATGGCATCGCGGTAGCCCCGGTGGCACCTACATTGCACTTCCATCTTAAACCCTCGTTTGCAAGTCTGTCTTCAGTAACAGTCAGTAACTGAGTTAGGTTTAAGTCCCTCAAAATTGCATCTTCTATCCTCATTCATAGTCAGCCTTCTTGCTCTTTCCTTTGACCTTGGCTATGTTAATCTTCAGCATAGTACCAGTGACTCTGGCCCAAGAAGGGCAACATTGAGTCCAGCACAAGAGAGTGCCCGGGAATTCGACACCCTGATGCTGTTGTCCACATTAGAGGCAGTGAGGGAGTTGCTGTCAGTCCTCATTCTGCCATCTTCTACCATTGGGGAGCTTGACAGCAGCAACACAGGAGGCGAGTACCATTGTGGCACCGAGACCCCCACATACCATCATAAGGCAAGCTGGCCATGATGTCACAGCTTCTGTCGTCTTTTGGCACCATTCTACATGGGTGAGCCATACACCTCCTACAGGAGCAGATGCCAACCGGCAATACTCAATGGCTGAGATGAGCCAAGGGCATTCTGCCAAAACCCTGGCTACCGGCACAGTGGCAGATGCCATGAGAGTGGCCTTTTTGGTACTTCTGTGTTTTCAGCCAGTACAGGAGATCCTACTCTGCTGTATCAGGATCGAGAGTTCCCCTACCACCTCCCAGGCCTCAGTACCAAGCCTGGTACTCAACTGCAAGACCCATATGGTGCAGAGGGTGAGAAACAGGACCCCTTGCCAGTAAAGGCTGCTGCTTTCTTCTATCCCAACAGGCGGTGGTTTGAACACATATGGCACCTTCCCAGGATGACTACAGGGCGCACCAGGCGCTCTCGTAGGAATTCTGCATAGCCCACTCCATCCACTTCAAAGCTGTCTACCTTCCAGGGTCACAGAGCAAGTTGACATCTCAGCAAGTCCTTTTCCAACCATCATGAATGGTCCATTAATCCAGATACCACGAGCACCGTTTTCCAGAGGTCAGGCGCTCCCTAGGTAGACCCTGTTAGCAGCAAAGCACAACAAGACATGTCTTCCTGTTCTGTTTCTTGGTGTCAGACCAGGCTCACTCACAAATGCCTTTCTGCTCCCTTGGATGAACAATATCGTCTTGTTCCCTCCCATCCCTGTGAATACAGAGTCCTGCAGAAAGAACAGGATGTTCCTGATCCAGTTTGCAGCATCCTAGATCTCTTGGTGGATGCGCCAATCAGCCTGCCTCTATTTCCGGACTTGATCTCTCAGTAAGGGCCATCTACATCATCTGATCTTTGAGTCTCTTCATTTCATGGTGTGGAAACTCCAGAGCTGAATTGCACAGAACTGGCATACTTTACGCATGTTCACAAGATGTTTCTCGGGAGCAGGAAGCCGTCCTCTAAACCACTTATTTGGCAAAGTGGAAGAGATTCTTGATCTGGTCAATGCAGAAAGAGGGCTTCACCTACTCAGTCAGCACTTAGAGTGCAAACTACACTTAGAGTGCAGCACTTTTAGTGAAATATGGCCACAAACTGTGCTAAAATAATGGAATTTATTGATGATGATTCTGAAGATAAACAATTTAAAACCATGGTCTCTGAGGGACAGCTAACCTCCCATATAACTCTTCAGACTCTCTTCTTGATGCTGTGGCCATGGCTGCCAGCTCCACTCCCATAGTCATTGTGATGCACTGTGCCTTGTGGTTTGCTGCTTTTGCCTTCCCATTGGGGGGAGAGAGCACCAATGAGGACCTTCCCTTCAACAGGGACAAGCTCTTCATTGCTACAACCAGCCAGGTCCTCCAATCAATGAAGGACTCTTGTCAGCTTCCCTTACTCCTTGCAGGAGCAGGAATATCGGCCATCAATGAGGGGGAGGGTGCCCTCTGATTTGAATTTAGCGGGTCTTTACTAGGAAATAGTATCCTGTTTCCTTTCCTAGATGACTGTTTCCTGAAGTCTCCCACTCGCTCAGAAGCCATTCGAGCAATGTCCACGAACAGTTGTTGTTTCCACAGGAAGCAATCTACATTACAACCCATCCAGCAGACTGACTTCATTTTAGCCCCTCGATCTTATCACAGGTCTTGTCTCACTTTTACAGGACAGGTTCCACACAATGCATCCCTTCATAGCTACAATGGGGGGCAGGCCGCAGCTCAAGATTGCCTGCAACTGTTAGGCCACATGGCTGCTTCCACTTTCATTGTCTCAAATGCTCATCTGCAGAGCCCTGGTGGATATAAAATTGAATCTTCATCCACCTCTGTATCTGCAAAATTGAGCCATGGATATCCCCATCCACATCTACAGATATGGATATCACAGATTTGCTGGGGTCTATTCACCTGTATGAGATGTTTTTGGGGTTAGCTAGCCATGGTGTACAAACTGAATGTGCAAAGTTTTTACAGACTGTGAACTATGCCCTCAAAGGTCAGAGTTGCCCATCTGGTGGACTCTTCCTCTCAACCTATGTATCGGGGTCCCTCGTCATTGATTATCACTACACATGCATCTCTCACAGGATGGGGGAGCACATATGGGCCATCTCACAACTCAGGGCCTTTGGTCCTCTGTGGAAACCAACCTTCACATAAATCTCATAGAGCTCAGAGCCATTATATAGAGCAAAGAGCAGCAGTTCAGGATTTGGAACCTGTATTTTGACGGTCTGCAACCTTTTACTTTCGTCTAGCATGTCTGCAGCTTAAATAAGATACAATAGCAATTAAATACCTGTCTGTGTGTTCCAGGGAAGGTATCAATCAGGAAATGCTACAGATCTCTCCCTGTGTCACTGAGCAGTTCATTGAATTGTTATGTCACTACAGTCCTGATGAGGTTTTAGAAACACTACAGATTCTGGACTTCTACAGACTAGAAGAGACCATTCAGGTAAGCCAGGTGCACAGTGAGTGCTCATCCACATTAGCCAGATTTTAGTAAAGGTGTTCAAACTTAGTTAAATGTCATACAAGTCGTTGTTATGGAGAAGTTGCACATCACGACAGTTACACTAGGCTCCAGTCTAGATCATCATCAGATTGGCCCAGTTCTCAAGTATCACTCTCACCTGGCTAGGAAATAGAGGGGCTGGGAAACATTGTAAAATCTGATCCTAACATGCTTTGACCATTTTCATCATGTTGCCTCTGTGGTATGAGAGCAGTTTAGCTGCTGCTGTATTTAAAATTTAACGTACTGATACCAAATACAGTTCTCAGCGTACTGAGGAGAGAATTTAAGTCTTTGGAATGGAATCTTTACCTCTGTCATTTGGTTAGATCCTGTGTAAAGCGATTGTTTTAGGGAATGTCTTTAAAGCCAATGCAGTCTGTTTTATATATAAACTTACAAATGTTCATATTCTCATGGCAGTCCCTGGCAATAGAACTCTCTTCTGTAGTGGCTGGCAAATGTGTTGCAGGTTCTCAAAGCCATAAAAGACAGGTACTTCTGTAGGCAGCATTCTCAGCATTTTCCTTTGGTAGAGATGCTCGTTCTCCTTCTGTATTGATTATTATGGCTCAATCTTCCCTTGATTTTGATTTTTGTTTTTTAAGCTTAGAATTCCTTTTTAATAGCTATAGTGTCTAGTTTGGAATGAAGGTGCCCCACCCTATGTGAAAATGTAGGTGTGCCTCAGGTGGGTCATATCCGGGATTGTGAGCGTGTGGATGCCCAGGAGATGAGGACCACTCTGACCAATGCAATCACTCCATTCCCTCTAACAACGGGAACCGCAGACTCTTTAAAATAGACTCTCTTCTTCCCAGATAACCCAGAAATATCTGCTACATGAAGCTTCCTCCTACCTGCTGGAGAAGAAGGGAGATGTTCATGGTGCCTTCCAAGTAATGCTTGAGGTATAGTAAACTGAGGTCCTGTATTCAAAAGCTGGACACTTCTGCTAAATCGCTCAGTAGCAAAATAGGTTGTGTTGACACTAAAATCTCATTAGTTTTCAGTGGTGTTCTGCTGAGATGAATGAGGGCAGCATTACATTAATTGAGATGACAGGAATGGCCCAAAGAGTCAGAAGTGGTAATGTGGCCCTGAAATTGTCCAGTATTTAACCGTTGTAAACAAGGTTCAGTGTTTGATATAAAGGGTCCCCAGCCTGCTTAATATCATGGCAAACACATTTTTAAGAATCCTTTTTAATGTACAGCATTGACTGGCCAAGCCAGACTCTTACTAGACAGAAGGAAAAAGAGGAGAAGTGTTAGAATAGGAATAAATGGGGCAGGGAAGTGTAAAGGTCGTAACTTACCACCATGGTGCCTCTTGGTGGTCACACTGGGAATCCTCAGCAGGGCGCCCCTTCTGGCTGGTGTCTCACTCATAGTTACTCCACGCTCTGACTCTGGACACGTGCATCACTTCCGAGATCACCGTGTCGTCTTCGGGGTACTGCCCTCCAGTATCAGCAGTCTGCAGCCTCATGCCTGTCAGTGTGGCCAACTGCAGCCTCAGTCTATCCCCTCAGGGGCAATCCATAGTCCATAAAGGCCACTCCTCAGTGTGGCTAGGGAAGGGGGAACGCAGGCCCACCCACTACTCTGGGCCCTGGCTCAGTGACTCCTCTGGTGGCAGCCTTGTCCTGCCCTTTTCCCTCCCCTCTTAACTACCTCCTTTTCCCTAGGCCACTTCCCTGAGACCTTTGCACCCTCCTGGCCTTTGCGTCAAGGCCTGCAGCCTGGCAGGTGTCAGGCTGAAGCCTCCCTCTCTCTAGCTCCCCTGAGCCTGCCCAGCTCTGCTTTCTCTAAGGTGCCTCCGTGAGAACCAGTCCTGCACCTTCCCTGGTCAGGCCCCAACTGCCCACTGCTCTGCTGAGCAGCTCCTTATCACAGGCCTGATCCAGCGAGCCACCTTCTCATTGGCTCTTGTAAGCCCTTCCCTGATTGGCCAAGGCTTTGTGCGGGCTCCTTCCAGCCTCCTTTAACCCCATCTGAAGAGAGAGGCAGCTGCCTTCACTACAGGAAGGAAAAAGATATTTTGAGGGAGGGAGAGAAGACAGTCTCTCGTTCTCAGGCAGTTCTTGGGATTTAGCACGGATGGGTAGAGATGATGATATCATCTGGGTCCCTCTGCGGCCCAGTCTGGTACGGACATATTTCAGATGTAGGATGAGGAAGGTCCATGTCCCAGGAGACAGTGGGTGTGGCAGCTATGATAGTGAAGCTCACTGCTTCCCCTGCTCTCATGATTCATTAGTCTCTCTTTAGGATCCCCAAAGGGTCTGGTGGCTGGAATAGCCCGTCCCCTCATTATTTTGTTCACAAGTTAGGCCTAAGTGATCTAATTTGGGTTCATTGATTTCAGGCTCCACACTTCTCTTGTTTACCAGGCATGATCTGAAAACAGTTCTTGAATTATAGCAGAAGGCCTTTTTGTTCGGACTAACGTGGGGGGAGGGTTTCTGGTTTTTTCTCACTTGTGCCCCTTTAACCATCAACATTTAGTATTATTGATTGAGACATTTTATGAACTTTCACTCACTTCTGACAGTTGAACTCACAATTACAGTAAATTAGTCGGTCCAGATATTACAACAGTAGCTAACTTTTATCAGAGCGCTGCTCCAGGCTGTCTGCAGACTCAGCAGACATCTCCACATTGGTTTACATTTGCTTTTTGTATTTTGCATGTTGTCTTTATAACAGCTTGATGCTTGATTTGGCGTCTCTTAGTCAAAGTTTAATTTGCAAATTGTTTCCCAAATATATGAGGAAGGAGATGTGGACTGCAGTTGTGCTCAGACACCAAAGTGTTTTTTGTGTGAACTTGCCTTTTTGAAAAGCCAAGAGATTGAAATTCTGTGACTTTAATGGTCTAAGAGATACTTTGATTTGTTTTAGCAACTACGAAGCAAGTTGCTGAAGCTTACACATGAAGTTGAAGGTAAGTAGCGTTTGCTCTTAATTAAAAATTATTTTATCCTCAGTTTTTCCGTGAGACGCGTGCTCTCTGGAATGGAAGCACTAGAAGTTAAAATACTTACTTCGCTATCCTAGCGGTTCAAGTGAATTTTCATAATCCAACGAGTCTCAGATTTTTAACTCACAAGAGCCTGAAACTGAATCTTTGCATGCAGTGGATTGTGACATTTCAGTGATCGTGATTGGCAAAGTAGTGACCAGCCAGCAATTTCTCTCTTGATTTTAATTTCACAACTGGAAACTAACAGCTAGTGATTTTTGTCCTTGGAAACAAGGAACAGCTGGTACAGCTTGTGCCTCTATGGTCTGGCACCCTCAGGACCTGACTAGTCCCAAACCAGGGAATTTGCTGGAACAGGAGAGGTCCATGCTGCCCCTCTGCTGCTGCCGGTTGCAGGGCTCCACTCTGGCAGCAACCGAGGGGCTGGCGCAGGCCAAGTGTGGCCTTGGGGGAGGTGCTCGGGGGAAGAGGCAGGGTGACTGTGGAGCCCTGTGACCAGGGCCCAGCAGCGCACCTTGCCTGCAGCCACTGTGCTGCACTCCCGGCAACTGCCTCCAGCCATGGTCTGCACAGCTACCCTGCCTCTTTCCCCGATCATCCTCTCTTCTGTATTCCTCCTCCAGGGCCACAAATGTTGCCAGACATCACAAGTCTGGACTATACAGGTCCCGCCTTATGCCATCTCAGGATCCCTGGGACAGAGAAATCTTCCACATTGAGATCCTTCCCTCTTACAGATTGAGAGTCGTCTCTGTTGAAGACATGATGAGAAAAAAGCTACATTATGTATCCTGGAGTTATGGACTACTAGAAAGTCCCTCAGTCCCTTATAAAGTTATTTGCGGGGAGAAGAGTGCATTCTCTAGAGAATGAGACTGATGGGGGAACCAAAGAAAAAGTTTAATGAGAAACCATACTCGTGTCACAATTTAGTGGTTTGATGCATTTTCATTTACTCAGCAGTGTGCATGGTGAAGAAGCTAGCTAATACATTTGGCATTTTAAACGTGTTTCCTTTTACATTTAGTCTCTACAAAAAGCAGAATTAGGCTACACAACTCATTGCCACAGGAAATAGCTGAGGCCACGAATTTACTGGGGGAGGAGACTGGACATGTTTATGGATGACAACATCTGTAGTTAGATTAGATAGGACAACCACGATATGTGACATAAGCTCTCTCCTGTTTCAGGAATAAGCCAACCTTTAACTTGTCAGGGTGTAGAAAGAAACTTCCCTTTTGAACAAGTTGTGTGACGATTGTCGAGGGTGAGGGTTTTTACTTTTTTTTTTTTTGTTTTTTTTTTTTTTTTTTTTTTTCCTCTGAAGTAATTGGTATTGGCCCCTCTTGGAAGTAGGATACAACTAGACTGGATAAGTCAATGGTCTGATACAGCAATTCATGTTTTAAACCTGCTACTCTGTGTTATCTCACTGTGGGGCACGCTCTTGGTCAGGAAACATGCAGTAATGAAATGAAGAAATTTGCCTGTTGATTCGGCAGCAAATATTACAGCTTTGCAGCACTTTGTATCCGTTTTTACCATTACCGAAAACTAGACAAAATAACCCAAAGGAAGCAAGTCCACTATATTGGCAGGAAACAGCATGGTGCCTACTACAGTCTCTCTTTGAGCTCCATAACTCAATAGAATCAATACAAATGTGATTGATTTTTTTAATTGTTGTCAAAGCAAATCTAAGAGAAAACTCGGAGCATTTTGCAAACCATGGTGTATTCTGCCATAAAACTGAATCCAGAAAAAGGTCAGAACTAGTGTCTCCCTAATGCTGTATATACAAGAAAGATTATTCCAGCATGGTTGTGTTGTTTGGAATGATTTAGCAGTAATGGGATGCTGAACTATCTGAAACATGGTGTAATGGCTCTTTTGTTTTTCATTAACCTAGAATCAACAGAACCCCACTTATTAAAGGATATTGATGAGACCTTAATGAAAACAATTGCACTTTGCCAGAGGAATTCACATAGTTTAAACCAGCAGCAGCGTGAGGTAAGGGGATTAAGTGCACTATTACTAGGTCTTGGAGTACTACACAAATGTGGAAGGAAGAGTTCTGTTTTCAAATAACCATTCCATTGGCCTTTTGTTCAGATGGCCCGCACACCTGTGATTTGATAAACTTACATTATGTGGATCTGCTTCAAATCCATGCACCTACTATTGTATGTGCCTGACTTGTCCAGGCCTGGTACATGCCTACAAGTCAGGGTTTGGTCATGCTTTGTGGGATCTATATTCCCTGAGGAAAATAGTAGGGCTTCTCATCAGGCCACTTTCCTCCCAAGCCACCCAGGAGGGCTCTGATAGTGAGTTCACCATTTACCCTTGAATGGGGACCAGTGGAGATCATATGAGAGACATGTTCAACCAACTCTAGGCTCTGAGCAGGGGTAGGCACAAGGGGCTCACCAAAACAGTAGCAGGATATCAAGTTTAAAAATTCAAAAAGGCTTTAAAAAGTACTAAAAAATAGAGAGGCTACAAGTTCTCTGACTCCTCCTCCACTCAGGAAAGTGAGCTGTTTGTGTCTGCAGCCGGAGATCAAGCCTCAGTAAATGCTTTCCCCGCAGGCAACAATACCCTTTTGCTGCTCCTCGGAGGAAGTGAGTAAGCGGGAATGGAACAAGCCTAAAAAAGGGCAAATCTATTAATGAGTGAGCTCAGGTTCTATAATATTCAAGACCCCAAAGGCACTATTACTCCAAAGCCAGTGCTGTAATATCCCTTACCAGGGATATGGCTATTCCCAGGGATGGGGAGGATGGGAGGGAGGAGGCAGAGTTCTGCCCTAAGGAACCCACAGATAAGATGGAAGCCACTTCCCTAAAAAAGCTTTGGAGCTCCCTTTGCCACCCTCCAAGTGTCCTTAGAAGCCACCTGCTTTGCACGTGCATCTCCCCTGCATCGGAAAGATCTCAAAGCCGTTAAGAACAGAGGCAAAGCTGACTTGAAAGAAGTGTCTCTAGCAATAAAGCCATAGCTTCCAGCTCAGTGACCAGGTGCCATCTATGACTCTGACCGTGAAAGTGAATATTCACTTTGAGCCGGTCCTGTGCTTGGCTAAGTTTATTGGCGTCTTCATTTTTGGAGAAAAGCTGCAAAAGATTGTGGCTGATAACGTAGCCAAATCCAAACAGTGTCTCCATTCTCCTTTAAGTGCCCTGAGGAGAGAGTACAGATCAGCCTTCTGGCAAAAGTGCTACTTGCTCTCCTCATCCTCTCATGTATTTCCCCCCCCCCTCCCCAACCCTACAAAGGGACAACAGGTTCTGGGATAGGAGCCTCTGATGGTTTGTATGGTTCCACAATACATCTAATCCACGTAGTAATATAGGGCTTGGAATCTGAATCCTTGGCGTTTTGTGCGAAAGGGCATGAAGTCAAATCTTGTGAATGTTGTACGTTTGACATAGTTTCTTAATGCTTTTTGGCACAATTTATCAGTTGGATGTTGTGGTTTTGGGCAGAACAAGGGACGCCCCGCCTCTTGGGAAGTGTGGAAAGAGGTCCTTAGCATCACCTTGTCTTTGTGAAACGTGCAGTGAGGTTCCTATATGAAAAAGGCTGTTGGCTCTGACACACGCTTGGTGTCCACTGAGTTACTAAGAAACAGGGGTGCACTGGCCATTCTGTCTATGTGGAGTCCATTTAAGTAAGGGTTTGCCCACTGCTGCTGTTCATTTGGTCTGTATCTCTTGTAAGTCTAGAGAGATTAGGAACTGTTGACAAATGCTGCCTTTAGTAGTGACTGCCATATGCATTAGTCATCCTGCCAACTTCCACTTGTTTCTTCAAATGGCTATTTGGGCATTGCATAAAATTACTAAAGCTTCCAGGCATATTGTGTCTAACGAATAACAATAAGAATTAATTATTAAATGCCAAAAGGTGTACTCTGTAATAAACACCCCAAGAAAAGATAGGAGTGGTGTATTATTGTGCACTGCCATGCATTGGAGCACATCTGTGATTCAATAACTGCAGATGTAGTGTTCGTGCTGCTATCTGCCTCACGTTTGGAGCAAGTGAGAGTTGAGTAATATTAGTGCTTATATTTTGTTGCTGATTCCCTTGTTGGTTTTGCAGTTGCTTGGTTCCTGAGTAGTTACATTTAATAATCTTCCTGGACCAGATGCAGGGTTGGTTTCAGATTTACAGGCCAGGTTTTCTGGATGCACACTACTTTTTAGCCAACCGTTTCTGGGAGCATATGTAGAACTGGTTACATGATTGGTCTGACTGCTGATGTGATTTCTTTATTATTCATTCTTGTGTGTGTGTCTTTACTACAGTGGAAACTAGGGCCCCATTGTGTTAACTGGGGTGTAAACATGAAATAAAACTGTCCCTTCTCTGAAGAGCTTATGAACCTAAATGGGGACAGTGCTCCAACCATTTAGTGAAGTCAACCTCGAGTCTCCTACATTGTCACAGCCCCAAGAAATGAACACACAAAGGGCACAGTCAGGGACTCTCTTGTCCTCAAATTCCAAGCGGATACCTTCCCCAGTCTCTAAAGGGTAGGTCTGCCTGGCTCTCAGACACTAGAACTCTCCATTGTATTAAACAAATTAAACCTCACAGCAGTCCTGAAGCATTTTGTGACACTCAGCCAACAATGGAAACAAATATATAATTAAACACCTGTGGAGGTTAAAGGTAAATTCATGTAGTCTGTTTGTTTTGTTGCTAGAGTTGGATTTATTCTGCTCTCAATTATTCTAGGCACTCTGGTTTCCCCTTCTGGAGGCTATGATGTCACCCCAGAAGCTATCCAGTTCAACAGTGTTCTGTCAATATTCTGAACGTAAGTATGTCAGCATTGGGTGTGTATGTGTGTAGATTTAGAGTCTTCAGTGTTCTTTTTCTGGATACAGGTCCACGGTAGTTATTCTGTATGCACGTAAGTGATACAAATGCATTAGGAGTTCCTGTTAGTACTTTCAGATAAATTGCAGTGAATTTATACAAAAAACTTGGTTTAAAGATACCACACGCAGCAAATCTGACACAAATACAAGCAAGGAAATTCATGCCCATTATTTGTTTTGTGCATGTTAACAGTTGATACCATAATTTTATTGTTAATTTTCTGGTCATAACTATTTTTACTGTAAATATTAATATTTTTTAAAACGTTTTTTCAGCTCTGAAGAGTTTGACAATGCAAGTGCTAAACAACATGGCTGCATTTATTGCCCTTCCCTCGATCTTGCAGAGAATTCTCCAGGTGAGCAGCATCAGAGAAGAAAATGCAGTGAGCGTGCAAATTTTACTAAAGTGTGTGTGTTATGAGACTTTGGTTATGCCACATTCAAAGTATAGCACCATATCCATCACGGATGTAACATTGTTGACTTCAGTGTAATTACAGAAATTAATTTCCATAATTATTAGTTAAGGCTACAAAGATGGAAAAAATGTTCCTGGGACTACTGTGATTGGACACTAACTGAAATGAGCACATTTAGCCTTGAGAGAAGATGTAGCAATGTAAAATTGTTTGGTTTACAACATAACATTTTCTAATGATTAGATCTTAATGATTTAGTCCAAAATTTAAATATTCTTGAAACCTAGGGCTGAGAGTTCCAAGAGCCTAAACCTAGTCTACTAAATCCTTCCTTAGGCCTGGTCTACATTACAAAGCTAGGTCAACATAAGTCATCTTTGTGACATCACCTAGAGTGCAGTCCGGACTGATGCACAGTTATGGCCCCTCCATTTCCCATCCTGGGGTGCCTTTTACACTGCTTGGCTGTGAGAGCAACCACTCCTTGTCTGCTCACAGCCTCTCACATGTAAATCGCTCCCAGCGCTAGAGTCTGAGTGCTAGAGCCAGCCACTGCTGAATTACACTGCTGGCAATACGAGAGAACTCCCAGCACCAGAAATGTGCTGCCCCACACCCTCCTGCTTAACACAAGCTGACACAAGCTTAAACCCTGCTGGTAAGCGACCAGGGAGCTTTGCGACCGGGTGCTCGCGAACAGGGTGAGTGCTAACAGGAGGGAGTTTTGAGAGGCTCTCCTGGAGGAGGAGAAGGAAGGAGCAAACTAAAGCACCTTGGGGTAAGTGGCTGCTTATATTTGGAGGTTTTGGGCTTGTGTGTGTTTGTTTGGAGTTTGTTTGTTTGGAGTTTGTTTGTTTGTTTGGAGCGTTTGGAGTGCTGAGCTGAGTGTGTTTGTTTGTTTGTTTGAAAGGCCGTGTGCTCAGGCAGGCAGGCAGGCAGTTGGAAGCTGATTAGGTTTGAATTGAAACACCGTGTGCTGATTGGCTGAGCTGTAGGCAGAGGGAGGAGCTATCAGGGAGGCTGAGCACTTAAACCCTGCTGGTAAGCGACCAGGGAGCTTTGCGACCGGGTGCTCGCGACCAGGGTGAGTGCTAACAGGAGGGAGTTTTGAGAGGGGAGTTTAGAGGGGGAGCTTGGGGGGAGCCAGTGACTTCTATTGCCCTTAAACTAAATCCTTTATAACAACCTCTATCTGAAATATATAATTAGAGTAGGAAATGGAGGCAGAAGCCCAGCAGCAGAGTGGGGGCTATCCTGTTTATTGTGTCGAGTGCAGTATGTATGACTACCTACCCTGTGGGTGGGTGGCGTATGTGTACGCTCGATGCAAGGAGCTCCTGGCCCTCAGAGACCGAGTGCGTGCTTTGGAGGCCAGGGTGGCTGAACTGGAAGAGCTAAGGAAGGCAGAGGTGTTTGTGGATGAGACTTTCCGGGACATAGTAGGGCTGTCCCACCTCAAATCTGACAGTCCTGATGCTGTTACGGAGGATGAAAGGCTCAGGGAAGGAGAGCAGTCAACGGGAGCAGAGGGAAACCATCCCATAGTTGGGACCCTCCTTCCAGAGGGTGATGTTGTATCCTCTCGTGCCGAGGATACTTCTCCGGGGGAGGGAGCTCCAGCTGTTAGGAAGAAGCAGGTTTTAGTAGTGGGGGATTCGATCATTAGAAATATAGATAGTTGGGTTTGTGATGACCGGGAGAACCGTATGGTTACTTGCCTGCCTGGTGCGAAGGTTGCGGATCTCTCGAGGCATCTAGACAGACTTATGGGCAGTGCTGGGGAGGAGCCGGTCGTCGTGGTACATGTTGGTACCAATGACATAGGGAAGGGTAGAAGAGATGTTCTGGAGGCCAAATTTAGGTTACTAGGAAAGAGACTGAAATCCAGAACATCTTTGGTGGCATTCTCTGAAATGCTTCCAGTTCCACGCGCAGGGCCAGATAGACAGGCAGAACTTCAGAGTCTCAATGCGTGGATGAGACGATGGTGCAGGGAAGAGGGGTTTAGATTTATTAGGAACTGGGGACACTTTTGGGGTAGGGGGAGCCTATACAGGAATGATGGGCTCCACCTAAATCGAGGTGGATCCAGACTGCTGGCATTAAACATTAAAAAGGTCGTAGAGCAGTTTTTAAACTAAGAGGTGGGGGAAAGCCGATTGGTGCGGGGGAGCACCTGGATCGGATGGAGACTTCTCTTACACGAGGCTCCATAGGTAGGGATTCCCTAGAAGTTAGTCAGATAGGGAACGTGGGAAATAATATAGGGGCAAGATCAGATGTGAAACAATCGTGCATAAAAAAATCCAATGTGTCTGAGAAAGGCGGACATATAAATAGTGGTAGTTTTCTAACATGCTTTTACACTAATGCTAGGAGTCTGTCTAATAAGATGGGTGAACTGGAGTACCTCCTATCAAAGGAGGAAGTTGACATAATAGGCATCACAGAAACATGGTGGAATGAGGACAATCAGTGGGACACTATCATACCGGGATATAAATTATATCAGAAAGACAGAACAGGTCGTGCGGGTGGCGGAGTGGTACTATATGTGAAGGATAATATAGAATCAAATGAAGTAAAAATCCTAAAGGAATCAAAATGTTCCATAGAATCATTATGGATAACAATTCATTCCTCTAATATGAATATGGCATTAGGAATATATTACCGACCACCTAACCAGGACAGTGATAGTGATGCTGAAATGATAAGGGAGATTAGAGAGGCTACCAAAATAAAAAACACAGTAATAATAGGAGATTTCAATTATCCCCATATTGATTGGGTGCATGTCACCTCAGGACGGGATTCAGAGATTAAATTTCTTGATGCCTTAAATGACTGCTTCTTGGAGCAGCTAGTACAGGAACCCACAAGGGGAGAGTCGATTCTCGACCTAGTCTTGACTGGAACGCAGGATCTGGTCCAAGAGGTAACTGTTACTGGACCGCTTGGAAATAGTGACCACAATATAATAACTTTTAATATTCCTGTGTTGGGAAGAACACCGCAGCGGTCAAACACTCTGGCATTTAATTTCAAAAAGGGGAATTACACTAAAATGAGGAAGCTAGTTAAACAGAAACTAAAAGGGAGAGTAATTAAACTAAAATCCCTGGAAGCTGCATGGGAACTGTTTAAAGACACCATACTAGAGGCCCAACTTAAATGTATACCCCAAATAAAAAAACACAGTAAGAGACCTAACAAAGAACCACCATGGCTAAACAGCCATATTAAAAAGGCAGTGAGAGAGAAAAGGGCAGCTTTTAAAAAGTGGAAGTCAAATCCTAGTGAGGAAAATAGAAAGGAACATAAACACTCCCAAATTAAGTGTCATAATGTAGTAAGAAAAGCCAAAAAAGAGTTTGAGGAACAGCTAGCCAAAAATTCAAAAAATGATAGTAAAATGTTTTTTAAATACATTAGAAGCAGGAAGCCCGCTAAAAAAGCAGTGGGGCCCTTGGATGATAAAGATATAAAAGGAGCGATCAAGGAAGACAGTGCCATTGCGGAGCGATTAAATGATTTCTTTGCTTCAGTCTTCACGGCTGAGGATGTTACAGAGGTTCCTAAATCTGAGCCAGCCTTTTTAGGTGACAAATCTGAGGAACTCACTCAGATTGAAGTGACATTAGAGGAGGTTATGGAATTAATTGATAAGCTGAATAGTAACAAGTCTCCGGGACCAGGCGGCATTCACCCAAGGGTTCTGAAAGAACTCAAATGTGAAATTGCGGAGTTATTAACAGTGGTTTGTAACCTATCCTTTAAATCCACTTTGGTACCAAATGACTGGAAGATGGCCAATATAACACCAATATTTAAAAAAGGCTCTAGAGGAGATCCTGGCAATTATAGACCGATAAGTTTAACATCAGTACCAGGCAAATTAGTAGAAACACTAGTAAAGAGTAAAATTGCAAGGCACATAGAAGAGCACGAATTGTTGGGCAAAAGTCAGCATGGTTTCTGCAGAGGGAAGTCGTGTCTAACTAATCTGTTAGAATTCTTTGAAGGGGTTAATAAACATGCGGACAAGGGGCACCCAGTGGATATAATATACCTAGATTTCCAGAAAGCCTTTGACACGGTCCCACACCAAAGGCTTTTACGTAAATTAGGTGGTCATGGGATAGGAGGAAAGGTCCTTTCATGGATCAAGAATTGGTTAAAAGACAGAAAACAAAGGGTGGGAATAAATGGTAAATTTTCACAATGGAGGAGGGTAACTAGTGGTGTTCCCCAGGGGTCAGTACTGGGACCAATCCTGTTCAACTTGTTCATCAATGATCTAGAAAATGAGGTAAGCAGTGAGGTGGCCAAGTTTGCAGATGACACAAAGTTGTTCAGGACAGTCAAAAGCAAAAGGGATTGTGAAGAACTACAAAAAGATCTCAGCAAACTGAGTGATTGGGCAGCAAAATGGCAAATGAAATTTAATGTGGGTAAGTGTAAGGTAATGCATGTTGGAAAAAATAACCCAAATTACACGTACTACATGATGGGGTCAAATTTAGCTACGACAGATCAGGAAAGGGATCTTGGAGTTATAGTGGATAGTTCTATGAAGACATCCACGCAGTGTGCAGCGGCAGTTAGTAAGGCAAATAGGATGTTAGGAATTATTAAAAAAGGGATAGATAATAAGACAAAAGATATCATACTTCCCCTATATAAAACTATGGTACGCCCACATCTCGAGTACTGCGTGCAGATGTGGTCTCCTCACCTCAAAAAAGATATATTGGCATTAGAAAAGGTTCAGAAAAGGGCGACTAAGATGATTAGGGCTTGGAAAGGGTCCCATATGGGGAGAGGCTAGAGAGACTGGGACTTTTCAGTTTGGAAAAAAGGCGATTGAGGGGCGATATGATAGAGGTATATAAAATCATGAATGGTGTGGAGAAAGTGATTATAGAAAAATTATTTACCTTTTCCCATAATACAAGAACTAGGGGACACCAAATGAAATTGATGGGTAGTAGGTTCAAAACTAATAAAAGGAAATTTTTCTTCACACAGCGCACAGTCAACCTGTGGAACTCCTTGCCCGAGGAGGCTGTGAAGGCCAGGACTCTATTAGGGTTTAAAAAAGAGCTTGATAAATTTTTGCAGGTTAGGTCCATAAATGGCTATTAGCCAGGGATAAAGTATGGTGCCCTAGCCTTCATAACAAGGGCAGGAGATGGATGGCAGGAGATAAATCACTTGATCATTGTCTTCTGTTCTCCTTCTCTGGGGCACCTGGCATTGGCCACCGTCGGCAGATGGGATGCTGGGCTCGATGGACCTTTGGTCTGACCCAGTATGGCCATTCTTATGTTCTTATGTTCTTATGATACTAAATCTGTCATTTATTAATAGACATTGATATTCACCAGGGCCAGACTGAGGCATGGGCGAGCTGGCCAGCTGCTCGGGGTGCCAACCGATGGGGGGCGCCTGATGGCAGCTGTAAGGGGCACGCGGCGTCCCTTACAGCTGCCTTCAGGCGCCGCGCGCCCAGCTCCCACAGCGCTGGCCCCACAGCGCTGGCCAGCAGCGCCCTTCCCTCCATGGTCGCGGGGCCCTGCCCAGCCCGGCGCGTGCGCCAGCAGCGCTGGCCACACATGCACTGTGCGCCCCGGGGGCGGGCCCCAGGTTGTGCACCAGTGGCCGTGGCCGTCCCGCGCATGTGCCGTGCGCCCCGGGGGCGGGCCCTGGGCTGCGCGCCAGCAGCTGTGCTGGCCCGCGGGTGCGCCGTGCGCCCGGGCCCAGGGTGCCAAAAGGGCTCGGGCCGGCCCTGATATTCACACATCTTGTTATCCCAAATGGAGTTTTCCAAACACACTGGTTTAGAGAAAACAACCAGTTTATTAACTACAGAAAGCTTTTCAGTGATTATACATAATGAGGTGTATTAATCAAATTGGTTACAAGGAAAGGTAAAATGCAGCTAACACCTACCTTAACAAGCTAAATGAATACAAAGGAAATGTCTGACTCCGCACTTGTTCCATCAGTCTTACTGGCGGAATCTTTCAGTCAGGATCTCCCGTCAAGTCCAGTGCCGTTTCCTTTATTCTTTAGAGGTTGATGCCATGGGCAAAGAGCAAAGAAGAGATGATTTGGGGCATCCTATTAAAGCCCTTTGTCTTGAACAAGACTCCTCTCCAGCTGATGTTCAGGAGAGAGTGTGTCTCTGGCCACTTAATCAGGGGATGGTGTAATTGATTTTATTCACACCTGGCTAAGATGTTGACTAGCCTTTTGTCTCTGGGCAACCTGTTTGTGACTGCCCTTCAGTACATGATGGAACACGTCTTGGTGGTAATATAGTGGAATCTGATATCTTTACGATGCTGCCATACATTTTACCAGGACAATAATGATCAGCGTATCAGAGTTTTCAAATGATACCTTACATGGTGTGCTTTGTACCACATTTAACATAGTCTTGTAAAAGTGAACATAGGGCTACGTGCCGTCCATCCAGTCTCAACCAATTTGTGCATGTCTCTATTTAAATTTGTCTACATCCATAAGCATCTTGTTAGTGTGAAACAGTAAAATCACCTCCCCAAAGGTTAAATTCTGTTAACCTGGTGGGTGCAGTATAAACATAGACACTGTGTGACTTGTGGATCTAGCAGTCTTCCAGCAGCTGTCCTACAATATCCCAGAAGAGCTACGGACCAGCTGTAGAAATGTAGACATCTTCAAACTTACACAGGAGATACAGGCAAAGGAATACAACTGGGATCAGCAGGAGTGCCATGTGAAAGTAAAGGAACCTTGCCACGGCCTGCACGTGGCTGGGGAGACCAACAATTGATCTGGTGCTGAAGTGCAGATCTGCCAGTTTTCCTGTTAGCTGCATGCCCTGTGTGTCAGAGACCTCGCCAGCACCCTGCAAACTATCATGGCGACCTCAGAAGAGCTTGAGACAGAGACCCCTGCCGTGAACAGCAAGGAGAACGCTAATGGGGGGGGGAGAGTGGAAGGTCCAGCAGAGCCATTCGAGACTCCCCCACAAGATGAGCTTGATGGAGGAGAAAGGTACCTCAGTAAGGGTGGACTTGCATTTTTCTTTACAATGTTTTCATTTAAAAATGTGGTCTGGTCCAGTCCCAAGTTAGTGAGACACCAGTATTAACTCTTCATTGTTTTACTTGCGTGAGAGCAAACAGAGGTAGAATTGGCATCTACTTGTCATTTCCTCCGACAGGGCTGGTGGGAGGGCCCTGCAGAGCAGTTCATGTATACAAGGGGGTGTCCCTGGTACCCTCCTGATAGATCTCAATGAGTCTTTCATAGAAATAATCTGCAATGCACTGAAGTGGGCTAGCAGCATACAGCCCCCGGCAGCTTCCTGAGTCAAACCAAAGTACAGCATCCCGAGTGAGATCAACTACTGCCACCCCACCTGTGGAAAATAGTGCCCATACTCAGTGCCATGGCCATATATTGGGTACCCATGGAATAGGGAAATTCTTTCTGTTGGATGGAAAATCCTTCCATCCTCATGGGCCACATTCAGCATTCCTGAGCCACTGGTGAGTGGGGCTGTGCCGAGGCATTCCAAACTGTAGTGACAATTAGCATTTCTTAAATGTTTGTGGGACCAAGGAAGGGAGTTTTCCATGGCCATTCTCAGTCCAGTGATACAGCTGTCTGGTTTTGTCAGCAGCTTCTGGCCATGTGGCTTTGAGGGGTGCCCCCTCCATGCCCACTGAATTCCTCACCCTGAGGAGGAAGATGAGAGAGAAGAGCAAGTCGGGAGTTCAGTGAAATCCTGCAAACCAGGAAAACGGGGCTTGGAGAGTCAGTATGAGCCTTAGCATGAATAAGGAGAAAAAGGAAAGGAAAAAGGCCCGGGGGAGGGAAATACACAAGGACATAATGTGTCTGCTCAGGCAGCTTCCCCAAATGCTGCAGGTCCTAGTTGACCAAGAAGTGCAGAAATCCCAGACTACCTATCCTTTGATGTCCATGGAGAATGGGATGGTCACAGCCCCCTACAACACAACACGTGGCATCACGGACTGCAGTCATACCCCTACCGCTCCATCCTGGGGACGGCAAGGAAACGGCAGCTTCACAAACACTGACCTGTGAGAATCCTGTTGGGTGTATGCCCAACCACAAGGAACTATGTGCCCTGAAATGGACATCAAAATTGGAAAGTCTGTAAATATTTGTTACATGCTGTGAATTTGTTTAAAAAAATACAATTTTTGTACACTGTTTCTTCACTCAAAATTCTATTTAACTGTATTTATATTTTTGTATAAAAAATTCTCAAGATTGAAATAGTATGTAAATAATAGAAGTCAACGTTCAGTATTTGTAGAACAGGTTTGGGAGACTTTTTTTCCCCCATGAACTTGTAGAGATTGCACAGGGCATCAATAATGAAAGCGACTAAATAGATAAATGAGAGTTATTTTGAGAAAATGGAAACCTGCAATTCTCTCATACACACTGTCCTCGTGAGCTCTTCTGCTGCATTAATGGAAAAGATTACTTTGCCTGATAGAAATACTTGAAAAAAATGAGGGAGGCTGCTTACTCATGACATTATGGCATATCTTGGCAATGAAGTTCTAGTTTTGGAGAACAAAGTTAACTTTAGACGTTTATAGCACAATGCAGAATGCATAGTGGTGCTCAAAGTATGCAGTATTTGTAAATGTACAGCAAGACCCATGTAATTCATAAGCATCAGTAAAATATAGTCCTGCTTAGAAATGTACAGCAAGCACTACACAATTCTTAGCATCCAAAGGTCCTGATCTAAAGTACACACTAGCACAGCACACTACTGTCGCTCTTTCGAAGCACCTCTCAACGAGAGGGGGAACAGTTGCTGTCAGGGTGGAGATGGAGCTGACTTTGAGCAGCCAGACACCAGGACTATTACCAGAGTCCGGTGTGGATTTGGGTACTTTGAAAGAGCCATAGTGACCTTGATGGACCAACTGCTGTTGGCGAGAGACAAGCTTTCAAGCTTACAGAGCTCTTCTTTAGATTTGGGACATGTACTTCTGGGGACCCAGAGCCTGTATGACTACACAGTAATTAAACAACCCCATAACCAGGGTCTGCTGACACAGGCCACCTGCAGAAGTTTAATTGCAATCTAGACATACTCTGTGAGTCTGCTTCTGTGCTATGGGTAAAGATCTGTGGACTGGAAATAATACAGTTGCAAAGGACGTACTAATCTTTGTAAGGTGGACATCAAATTCAGTACACAGCTAGATTTCTGCCTCTTCTGTTGAGGGGGAAAGGGTTACAATGCTCCAAGTGTAAGCCATTAAACCTAAAGAGGGGAAGAACAGGGTGCACTAGAGATCTAACCTTATAAAAATGTTAATTTCCATACTTCTAAATTCCAGGAGCGTATTCCACTGCTGTTGCTCGAAAAACTTGGTCCTGAGTTCTGATTTTACACTTGACTAAACCTTACAAAATTGAGACTGTCAAATAATGATTAACATTGTGTTGGGCTTTTATCTAGCCTTAACCTATGGGTTTGTAAAGTTTTTAGTAAAAAGGAAATCCTAAAAGTGCACTAGAAGAGATCTTAGAACAATCTCCCGCGGGATGCAGAGAAGTTTTGTCTGAAGTGGGTGAATGCTGTCTGGAGAGAGATGGAAAGTTGAGTAGTAATTCTTTTACAAATCCAGAATCCTTCATTAGTATTCTGAAAGCAGACATATTCAGACTACCCTTGTGATATAAGGAGCCGAAGAAACCAGAAATGTAAATTGCAATTTTTGTTTAAAAAAAAAAAATCTTTTCAAAACGGGCAGGGCTGTGTTTGTTTGCAGTGGGGCTTCCTTCCACAGGACTCTGATGCACTTCTTTCACATTGGCATTGGGGGAGGGTGGCTAAGCACTTAAAAAGCTGGGGTTCCTTCTACATTTATTTGAATTTTCCTCCATTCTGTGCTGAGGAATCTGGCAGCTCCAACAGCTTTGAGAGAGCTGGGGTCTCTTCATCTCTTATTAGATGTTTCTGTTCATGGCCAAAGGGATGGAGCTTTGATCACAGGCAATTCTATGTGGCTCAAGCAGCAATTGTTCCAGTAAAATATTACCTCATGCATCTTCTCTCTAATATCTTGGGAGCAACACAGCTACAACAGCACTGCCTACAGTGTTTGTAGAAAGCTTTTAGCCATTTAATTGCTGCTGTGTAGTCTCAGCTTTAACTTTGCCTGAATGTTCTTTGTCTCAGAATTTCAGTCATTTTTAATGGTTCTGGTCTTTGGACTGGGGAGCAAAAGACTCTGGGGAGCATTTCCTTTTCCTCTTCTCTCCCCAAAGCCTGAGGAAGGGCTGAATCTTATTCCTGTACGTCCTAGACCTGCTTTAGAAGAGTCTCTCTCTAATGGCTCTTTGTGGCCTCCTTTGATCATCTTAGGGGTGTGAAGAAGCTCAGACTTTTAAACAGCCTGTGGACAAGGCTCACCGTTCCACTCCCAAGACTCTTGCAAAGCCTTTCTTCCCAAGTAGAGTTGGCCAAGGCCCAGTTAGCGGCACACTCCAAATGGTAAAGCAGTACCTATGCATCTGATTCCAGGTGTCTGAAGATTACACAGCAGCTGTTTGAAGCCCTGCTGCCACTGGAGGGCCCCAGGAGATGAGGTGCCGTGTGACTGCTTTGAATTGTGCTTCATCACAGGGGAGGCAGCAAGTGCTTATTGTATAAGTGCAGAAAGCCATTTGCTTCTGAAGTTTTATAAGCCATCTACTGTAAGGTTTAAAACAGGCTTAAAGGAATTAAACTTTGTGTCCTTTTGAGAGATTCTGTCTGTGACATGTGAGAAGAAAACAGTTTACAAGGCAGTAGAGTGCAGGCTCAGGAATTATTGAAAGTCATTTTATCGGAGTTTACACCTGGTAGCCCTGATTTATTTCTTTAATTGTGTAACTGATTTTTCCCCCAAAAAAGGGGGGCAAAAGGAAATATCAGAGGGGGTTGGAAGCAATTTGGAAAACAAAAAGCACTAAGGAGATGGGGGAGAGGGAGGAGGAAGAATGTGAAAGCAGGGATGTGCCAGAAGGAGCCCTCGAGTCAGTGTAAAAATGCAAGCAGTACATTGGAAGGAGCTCTGGGGTAACATCCTGCCTCTAGCAGCATTGGCCCCCTCTGGAGTTGATTCAATAACCCTTGCCCCAAAGTGACTTGTCCCCAGAACGAGGAGAAATGATTTGCATGGAAGATCTCTTTGCACTCGGCTTGTGGAAGACTGGTTTCTCATCTCTGAAGTAGCTGTATTCATTTAGTCTGCCTTTTGACTGGTTTTGGCTTCCCTCAGATAGGGATTTAGTAGAGTGCTTCAGGAACGATTTGAGTGGCTTGCTGGCAGATATAAAAATAACTTAATGTATGTCATGGACCACGTACATGCTGTGCAAGAAGTCCTGAGCTCCCCAATGCTTTCTATAATTTATATGGTATCTCAGTGTGGTGTACTTTCCATGCCGCCGCTTTTAAATTATGCATGTTAAAATAAAATGTACTTAAAATACAGTGTAACCTAAAATGACACAGGTCACTTTGTGCCATCATAACCTCTGGCCGCGTCTCTCCCCTCATTGTCCCAAGCATACGACTAGTTAACAGAAGATTGGATGAATTTCCAAATCCTCTTGGATTCGGATGTGAACGTTGGCATTCCTGCTTGTTAAGGAGGAAGAACTCTGTGTAGAAGCTGCCGCTCGAAGCGTTTTGGATCATTTTAGCCATTGGGGAGGAATTTCCCAGGTATCTTGCTATCAAGTTTACATCCCACTCCCACCATTTCCTGCTAATTTCTTCATGTAGCCACCTCTTATCCCTTCCCACAACCTCTAGCTATGGCTCTAAGGGACAGCTTGCCTTTCTCCCCTCTCACTTTTCTAGAGCCCATCCCTTCAGTGTCCTCCACGGCCTGCTGCCTCCTCACCAACAGCTACTAGCCAGTCAAATCTCAGTAGCTTGGCTTTCTCTCCAGTAAGAGATTCTTACCCACTTGGTGTCTCTAACATCAGACCAACACACCTACTGCTACACTACCTACCTGTTTCTCCCCAGCTCATCCGTTATGCTTCCATCATCTTCCTGCACCCTGCCACTTGCTAAATTCCTCCCTTCACCCCATTTCGAAAGCCTGAGTATCCAGCTTCTTGGTTATCACCAACACTGTACCTACTTAGCCAGGTAGCTTCCTGCTCGCTGCTTTTTCACTCAGTCCCCCTTTCTAAAGCCACTCCTGGTCCTTCAAGTAAAGAAATTTCAGGGGTCTAGTCTAAAGCATAGAGGTGCAGTGAGGGGCAACTTAGGCTAGTGAGTGGGCTGTGAGTGGCCCTCCTTCATCTCACTGGGCTGCAATATTGTCGGCAACAAGATGGTCTCCTGAGAGAGGGTAGTTTTGCTAAATGCGCTTGTGTACCTAGAATCTGTGGGGTGTGCTGATTGACCCGTGCAGTGCTTATTGGATGCAGTGGGAGCACATGGCTCTTAGTGTTGTGTGTAATCAGCATGCACCTCACTTCATGTGCCCTGGCTTTACGTGCATGTCACTTGGTAAAACCAATAGGAAAAAAACTACACGGAAAACCAGCCGAATCTGGCAACCCTGTGCGTGGGCAACGATGAACAAAATGTCTTGTATTCCCCACATAGATCTCCAATGGGCTGCGTATTCCCATATCGTTCTAGAGCTTCTGTAAAACAGCTCTAAGGACATTTCAACATGGAAAAAACTTATTTTTCAATAACATAGTTTCCTAAAATGGCTGAATGAAAAATTCTGCAAAAACCATAAACAAATTCAGCTCGGGGCAGACACGGGGCTTGGTAAATGTCAGCCCAAACAGCCTGGCAAAGTTGTGTTGAAAACAAATGTCAGAGGTTGCAGAATTCTTCCAGTGAGGGAATTGCTTACATCTCTGTCTAGAATATGGAGAGAAATATATACACTTCAGAATACAACTACTGGATATAAGTCACATCATTTACAAGTGTGTGCTTTGCATATGTTTGAAGTTTATAAAGTACATACCAGCAAAGTGTGTATGCAGGTGGGGCTGGCTAGGAAAGCCATGTGTGGAGGGTGGGATTAGTTGAGGAAGCATGAAGTTATCTGGAAAATGATTATACCAGTTTCTGTCAAGTTTGGAAGGCCACTGAAGTTCAGGCACAATTGACAGGCATTCCCGTCACTGAACAATTCATGAATATTTTTGTAAACTTCCTTAGATTGCCACCTATAGACACTACACACAAGTCTGCTGCTATATTTTCTTTTCAGAAGTTCTGCCTACTCAGAATCATTAATTGCTGATTGTTCCGCTGGCAAAAATGAGTACAGGATCTTTTGAAAAAGGGTTTTATTTTCGAACGATCCCCGTCTAAACAGCTGTTTTTCTTTCGAAAAGCCCCTTTTTGAAAAAAAACCCGTGGCCACCATTATGCAAATGAAGCGCAGGAAATTTAAATCCTGGCTTCATTTGCAATTTCGAAGTGTCTAATGTACATCCCTTTTTCGAGAAAGGGCTGTAGTTTAGACAGAGCCTGAATGGTCTTCTGTCCAATCCCCTGTGCTCAAGTCAAGACTAATCTGTAGACCATTCCTGACAGGTGCTTATCTGCTCTTTAAAACTTCTATTGATTGTTTTCACAGTCTACCTAGCAATTTATTCCAGTGCTCAACTACTCTGACAGTTAAGTTTTTCTGATATCTAACCTAAACCACCCTTGCTGCAAGTTATTGCTACTTGCTCTGTCCTCAGAGATTTAACGAGTACAATTTTCTCCTTCCTCTTGGTAACAACCTTTTGTGTGTTTGAAAGCTGTTATGTCACCCATCACACTGCTCCAGATTAAACAAACTAAAGTTTTTCATGGGGGAATACACACTACCCAAAATACATTTTGTTTCTGCAGCTATAGTTGAGCTCAGTGTTAATTGTATATAACTCTTCATGGATAGGCATCGTCATGTACTGATCTCAGGTAATTGGTGCTTCATGACAACGTCTTGCATGTCTTAATAGATTCATTTCAGTTATCATATTACAGATGCTATCTGGTGATACTAAAACTGAAGCTGTTAACTATAGTGCAAAGTGGTTTTGCTTGTAGCAATCGGACCATTGTCTGACCATCAAAAGGCATGTCAATCTATCTTGGGGAACTGTGACAAGGGTTAGTCCAATGTTGATTTTGTGCCGGTTTGAAAGGTGCCAGTCATTTAAGATGTGCATCAGCTTCCAGAATGATGCCGGCTTTTGTGCCGCTGGAGGCGTCTTCCAAAAGACCTTTTTAACTTGGAGTAATAATGGAAAAAGTTTGTTACATGATCCTTAAAGATCTAGCCCCAGTTAGGGAAGCATCATCCTGAGAAGTATGCAGCTTGCTTAACATTTGAGACTTTTTACATGGTGTCAAGGAAAACACTGGCCCTCAGATGTTGCCTGAAACAGGAAAATCCTTGGTCTTTTGTTTGTCTAGATATGATGGGTTTATTTTTCTTACTCTGCATTAACAGAAGGAAATCAGGGCTTGCAGCGCAGGAAAATAATCTCATAGAAGTGCAGCAGAGGCTTGAACAAAGAGTTCCCAGGAGAGCTAATCAACTACAGTCACAGGAAATGCTCTCAGAACCAGAGAGAAATTAATTTAAGCTGATTAGAGCCCTTCTGGCAAGCCTCCTACCTTATCCCATTTCCCACTGCCAGGAAACATCAGCAACTGATACCAGGGCCGTAGTTGCAGGAAAAATACCTTAAACATACATTTCCTTTCAAGGGAAAACTTACAGGCCCTGAAATCCAGGTTGTCTGTTAAAGTGAGGAGGTCCTTTCAACCAAGGAGCTCTTGGCCTTCACCATGGAAGAGCCATATTTTTTCAATGTTTCTTTAAGAATTGAATATGGGTTAGCAGAGACCCGGGAAGTAGTTCTCCCCTATCCCCAGCCACTCTGCATTATGACCTCCTTGGAAAAAGTTGAGTACTGCAAGGAAATACTTGTCCTGCTCCCCAATTCATTGGGGGTTCCAGGGAGCTTATCAGGGAGGAAGGGCACTGAGTTTTCCCCCTTCACCCTTATTCATTGTAAGGGTAAAATTACTGAGATCCCTGTTTCAAAAGTTCTTGATTCTCAGTCCTCTATGGAAGATCTTAGCAAATCAGAGCTTTATGCAGCTGGCAGCCTTTTTGTGGGGAGAGGGGAAGAATCCAACAGACAGATAAATGAGGCAGCCATGCTTGGAGGCTTGTGTCTCTGCAGGACTGGGGACTGACTAGGAAGTAGAATAAGGGCAGGAATAATCCCCATAATTATAAGGAGCGGTCTAAAGACAGCAATGTGACCAGACGAGCTCATTCAAGAGTGTGAGGGACTCAGGTCTGGCACAGTGAATCCTCCTTCCATAATGCTGCCATGAGCACATTCCTTCGGTGATCCATTAGGAGAGAGGTGGATCTCTTTGGTTCATGTGCAAGCTCCTGCCATAGTCCCCAGCAGCAGAAATGGCATGACTGATGGGAAGAGCATCATTCAATGAAAGGACAACAGTCTGTCCCTGAGGCTTTCTTGGGATTAGCAGTGCCAGCTGAAACACCTCAGGGATTTCTGACCTCTTGAAGCTAAGAATCTGGTATCCTTAGATGGAACAATTATAAAGAGTAAAGGGGCCACTGTGATCATCTCATCAGACTTCTTGCTTACCACAAGGCATAGAAGTTGCCCAAATAAATCCTGTTTGAACTAGAGCATAACTTCTCGAAGAACGGCTGATCTTGATTTTTATATTTCTGATAATGGAGAATCCAACACAGCCTTTTTGGTAAATTTTTTTCCAGTGGTTAATTAGTCACTGCCACACATTTGTACCTTTTTATTTCCAGTCTGAAATTATCTAGCCTCTACTTGTAGCCATCACTAAGGCTCCATGTTACTCACTGAGGTCAGATTCTGTCACTTTCTGTGACTTCTGCAGTGGCCAGTGCACCTGGCCTGGAGGACGTCTGAGCAGCTTGTGTGGTCCCCTTGCTGGGTGCCCCAGCTGCTGCTGGGCCAGTCTCCACTTCCCCCCCCACATCTCAGCAGTGGAGTTTGGAGTTGAGGGGAGACAGGCCTGGGGGGTTGGGTGCAGGGTGTTGCTTACCTGTAGGGACCTCCCTGGAGGGGTGACAGTAGGTCCTCTCCTCAGCTCCTAGCTCCACATGCTGCCTGCAACTGCAGGCACTCTCCCCCCAACTCCCATTGGGTGAAGTTCCTGGCCAGTGGGAGCTGCAGAAGCTGGATTTGGGGCAGAGTGGAAGCAGCATGTGAAGCTAGGAGCTGGATAGAGAGCCTGCCCCAGTCCTTCCACACCCCCCCCCCAAACACCTGTGGTGCCCCACAGCAGCACCCTGGGCTACATAACCTCCCTCATGGCCCCACACACTCCTGAACCATCCCCTGCCAAGTTTTAATGGGTACATAGCAGTGTGTCCTCTAAGCTGTGCATCAGAACAGCTTCACAGGTGATTAATCAGCCCTGCCCAGTCAGTCAGATCCATGCATGGGGCCCTAATCCTCTGACTGGGCGGGGCAGATTAATCACCTATGAGCTGTGCTGCCGCGCAGCTTAGTGGGAACACTGGTATTTAATGACAGTCATGGACAGGTCAAAGGTCATGAATTTTTGTTTACTGCCTGTGACCTGTCCAGACTTTACTAAAAATACCTATGATTAAAATGTAGCCTTAGCCGTCCTACATTATATCTTCATAGGCTAGGTCGAAGAGCTTATTATCAAATGTTTGTTCCCTGGGTAGTAGACATTTATTGACTATAAACGGGTTATTCATTACCATTGTTAACTAAATAGATACAGCTCCTTGAGTAGCTCACTGTAAGGTATGTTTTTCATTTCTTCAGTCGTTCTTGTGCCTCTTCTCTGAACTCTCTCCGGTTTTCTGATGTCTCTTGAATTGTGTTCACCACTGAACAGTGTTCTAGTAGCAGTCGCTGTAGTGCCAAATACAGAGGTAAAATAACCTCGCTGTTCGTAATCAGTATTTCCCTGTTTATGCATCCAAGGATAGCATTCAAGGAGCTTTTTTAACTACACCGGGATTCTCACCTTTACCATGATTCCCAAATCCTTTTCAGAGACACTATTTCCTAGGGTAGCCCCCCATCCCGTAAGTATGGCCTATGTGATTTGTTCCAAAATGTTTAACCTTACATTTGGCCATACTGAAACAAATATTGTTTGCATCCAGCTTACCAAGTGATCCAGATTGTGCTGTCAGACACTTGTCCCCTTCATTACTTACCATTCCCTCAAAGTTTATCTGTAAATTTTCAGTGGTTTTGTTTCCTTCTATTTAAAAATATCATTATAGCAGAGAGCCAAGAACTGATCCATGGAGGACCCCGCTAGGAATTCACCTGTTTGATTATTATGTTGAGATTTGGCAGTTAACCATTTTTTTCATGCTTTTGATGTATACCATATTGATTTTACATTTTTCTAGTTTTAGTGTTGTGCAATACCAGTCAAATGTCTTATCGAAGTTTTAATAGATTATCAATAGTAGTACCTTCATCAACTACATTTTAATAGCATTTTAAATAGGTTCAAAATCTAGTTTGTTTTACAGGATTTATTTTCATAAATCCATGTGGATTGGCACTAATTATATTTAGCTTCCTTTAATTTTTTTATTAATCTCTCTCAGATCAGCTGTTTCCATTATTTTTCCTGGGATCAAGGTCAGGTTGACAGCCTAAAATTAGCCAGGTCATCCCATTTATTCTTTTAAAATATTGGGGTAATGTCAGCTTTCTTCTAGTCCTCCGGTATTTCCTCTGTGTTCCAACATTGATTGAAAATCACCTTTAGCTATTCAGCAAGCTCCTCAGCCTGTTTAATTTTTGTATGTAAATTATCCAGACTTGTGGATTTAAAAAATGTCTGTCTGTAGTAGCAACTGCTCAACATCTTCATGAGATACTATTGAAATGGAAAATGTTTCATCATAATAGGGTATGATTGTGAAGCTGGCAGACCAAATTCCGGCACTTACCAAGGCTGTAGTTATCAGCTGAGCACTGACAAATGTGTAGCTGGAATCCAGACCAGCTCACCTTTGTTAGTATTTTCAAAGCAGGTGTTAGACTTCTAAGAATGTGCTTAGACTCTGTATGGAATGCTTGTAAGTTGTTACCTATATAAACTTCACTTGTAACATCTGCATCCCTTCCTAAAAGTTAGTTTTGTTTTATAACTAAAAATGAACCTGTGAACCTGGTCAGGGGAGTGATCTGCCATCCACTAAAAAGGGCTATAAAAATAAAATGGGCCTTTATAGAACATCATGGTACAAAGACTTGGTTAATGCATGAAAGTGCTATGTGCAAGAAAGCCCATCCCCTCAGCTTTAATGCTGCGGGCGTGGGGGGGGAGATAAAACAGGGACACAAGAAAATTTTCTCTTTTGCTGTCTGGATTCTGACAGCCCTGGAGCTGCTAAGCAGAAGCAGAGATCCCCAGGGTCAACTTGGGAGTTAGCCATAAGACATGCAGTACAAACTGTGTACTTCAACTGTCACCTTCTGGAACCATAGGCTGGAGCTCATTTGTGCATGTATATTTGCCTGCTTTAACCTATAAAATATTCTCTCGTTTCTAAATAAATCTTTAGTTAACTATAGGGTTGAGTACAAGTGTTATCTTTGGTGTGAGATCAGGGGTACAAATTTTCATGGGTTAAGTAACTAGTCTCTTAGAACTGGGAGCAACCTGAATGTTATGATCTTTGGTGTAGAGCAGCCAGCTATCACTAAGACCATCTTGCCTGGCTGGTGAGAGACACTGGAGTACCCAAGGGGACTGTTGGTTATAGTTATTAGCGTGTTGCAGTGCTTCAGGAGTTCCCACTTGTTATTGGGTTGGTGAAATATAATATAACATAGCACCAGCTTGGGGGGCTCTTCCCTACTTTGTAACAGTCTACTCTGAGGTTGGCACTCTCGGTCATGAACCATTGCAGACAGTGTGACAATGGCTACATCTGTTTGCCCAAATTCAGAGAAGAATGCCTTTTCCTTAATAAGGACAGTTCTGCCATGCTCAACTATAATGGAATAGTTTGCTAGGGCTCTTTCTTATTTTTAATATACTCTAAAACTCATTATTATCCTTTACTCTGATCGGAGTTCCCTGGGTTTTTTTGTTTTGTTTTTTTACCACCGTACCAATTTTCTACATTTCCTAACTTTTGCTACTGGTGAATTTTAAATGGAAGAAAGGGGAAATTTATTTCTGTGGATTTTTGGTTTTGCTTGTATATAGTTGTCTACTTCTACTCTAAGCCAGACTGGCTCTTTACCTGTGTCCTTCTTTCTCAGTTTTGGATTTTGGGTATCTAGTACATTTTTATTAAATAATTCCCAATTATCAGTCACACTTTTCATATTAAAATCTCTCCCACAGGCGTTCATTATGTTTTTCAGCTATGTGAAATTGTCTCTTTAAAGTACCAGCTATACATATTACTGGGTTTGGACTTCATTCTGTTTGCACATTAAAAATGTGATCAAGTTATGATCATTTGTATCTTAGCTGCCACTGGTTTTTAGTTCTGTGATCAATTCTTCCTTATCTGTCAAGATGTCTAATGTAGGGTTTCCTTTGGTTTGAGTTAGAAAATTGTCATCTGTAATATTTAGAAATTCTGAGGGTGTTATAATACTAACAACATGAGACCTCCTGTATGTCACTTATATTGAAATCCCCCATAATCTCTCAGCTTTTTTCCTCCACATCATAGATGTGTCTAAAGATATCCTGTCCCATCCTTATTCCACTGTAGAACCTTATCACCTTTGCAGCTTAGAGTCTGTCTTCCTGATCAGGACTATTAAGGACTGTTCTACAGTACTGCGTAGGTTGATCTAACTTACAATACTCCAGGAAGGGGGGAAGATGACTTTTTCTACCCCAGGCAAAGTAAGTTTTGCACTGTCCACACTGGTGCTATGTTGGCCAATATTTTAAAATTCTGCAAGAATCTCCATATTTTATTTGTCAGAGTAACATAAATCACTCCGGTTTCACTTATTTTGGTAATGTTATTTCAAAATACCTGTCAGCAAGTTTGTCAACAGTAATACAGTCAGCAGTGAAAAAGATTCCCCCGGGAGTTAAGAACAAAAAAAAACCCCCTACAACAACCACGTTCCATTGGGGGATACTGGAGGTGACTGTGGGGGAAGAGGGGCAGCACCCAGACACCTGCACTCCCATCCCTCCAGAGCCCAGCTGCAGGGTACCCCTGCCCCAGACACCAGCACCCCCAGCTCTTTTACTTTCGTGCCAGAGGACGCTATGTGGTGCAACCCTGCCGTTCCTCACCCTTTGCCAGAGCTGGGTCTCCTGGGCCCTCTCCTGTCCCTGATCAAGCAGGGTGTCAAGCCTCTAGCCCAGCCAAGCTCATTGTGAGCTGGGTTCTGCAGAGTCCATTGCTGGCCAGCAGGTCTGTAGCTCTAGTTCTGCAGTGGGCTGTGCCCACGAAAGCTCATGATACCATCTACATGTTTTGTTAGTCTTTAAAGTGCTACCAGACTATTTGTTGTGTTTTTAAAGAGAATTCTGTGTAATTCTGCATTGTGCAGTGATGCAGAATTCCCCCAGGAGTAAATATTTGAACTGTCTGCAGGCTGCCCAGTTTCTTTTTGTTTCATTGTTCTGTGTAATTGGGTGCATCTGGTATTCGTTGATTAGTGTGAAATTAGCAAATCTACCATAATAAATTAATTATTTTGGCTTCATCTAACAATCTTAGTTCTGCTGTGCAACTAATCCACTTTTAAGAAATTCTTTAAAATGTGCTATAACGAGATTTTGGACTAATCAGCAAATGTTTAGAAAGTGTGTCTAACTGCTTTGTTAGTCTAAGCAAAGTATTTGAAACTTGTCTTTTGGATATACCGTAACATGTCATGAGTTGTATTCTGAAATTATCAACAAATGATTCCAGCATTCATTTAACCTTTCAGCATGATGGTATGGGGTTTCTCTTACTTCTATTTTATTATTTTATTTGTGTAGCATAGGTACCTGTGATCTAATTTTATCACAAAATGTAAAGTGGTCGTATCCTGGAATTATCAAGAAAACATCTGTTCTTAGCACTCCGCTATGCTTTTTTCATTCTTTCAGATAAAAAAGTGGCAATAGTCCTAACCTACCAGCAGACATATCAAGAACATGGATGGATGTATGCTAGTGAGCTGTGGAAGAGTTTGTTTGGTGTTTCTGTGCAGAGACAAACTCCTCTCACATGAGAACTTTTGTCCTGTTATAACACTTTTTTGCCATTTCCAGACAGCTCTGTGTGCCATAGGCTGTACAGGTTGAACCTCTCTGGTCCGGCAACATCCGTGCTCCAGCAGGACCCTGGATGTTGCTGGACCAGAGAGCTCCTGGACCAGAGAGTCTTGGTGGCTACAAGTAGGGGCCGGCTGGGAGTCTGGTGGCGGAGGATCTGGTAGCTTGGCCAAGTCCAGGAGCAGAGGCAATCTGGCAGTCGGGAACCAGTGGTTGAAAGCAGAGCTGGGCAGGGAGCCCAGTCGGGGCCGGGAGCAGATCCCAGCGGCTGGTGCCGGCACAGGGATTGGAGGTCATGGGGGGGGCGAGCCTGGAGGCCAGCAGCAGAGGAGTTGGAATTAACACGCCCTGGCAAATTCCCTCATTTTGGACTGGTCAGGTCCCGAGGATGCTAGACCAAGGAGGTCCAGCCTGTACTACTTCAGCGTATTAAGGTCGCTGGGCCGAATGCTCAGGTAGGCCTTATGCTGCAAGGCTGTTTGCTTCAATAGGAGGTTGCCTGAATATTGCCTACGCTGGTTCTCTATTTAAGCTTTATCTGGGAGACACTATGATAAAAGGGGGACAAATTGAGTTAATGCTGCTGAGCAAATTTTAAATCTGTAGTTACAGGCCAAGTGGTCCTGCAAAATGAAGACGCGAACATTAGGTGCCCCAAAGGAGTGAGGTTTGATCCTGGCATGATAGTTGCCAGTCAGATGTCAGGCTTTGCTGTTTACCTCCACTGCATATGTGGGGGAAAGGCGTATATCTAATTACCTTGTGTGGCAAATACTTCTAAACCGGACTCCTTAAGTGCTGTTTCTCTTACAAAAAATGGGAATAAACAAAGCAAGAAAATGTAAAAATGTTCTGCTCTAATTTTGTTAATCACAAATTTTTATTTTTTTGACACAGGATCCTGTTTATGGCAGAGGGAAACTTGGAGAAATTCAGGGACTTGTACTGGGGATGCTGGACACATTTAACTATGAGCAAGTAAGTTGTGGGCACCTCTTCATTCTGCCCATAGCTAAATAAAGCGTCTGTCTAGTATTGTCTAGAAATTATTCTTTTTTTTTTGTTTGCTGATTGTCAGGAATTGGCACATTAAACATCAGTTAAAAAAATCCGGTAAATGGAAACCTCTCTTGTCAACCTCAAAAGGTGTGTGCATTCATATAGTTCTATAAGGCATTGAAAAACAAAGCAGTACAGGAAAAATCACTTTTTAAATAGATTGCCAGCTATCCAGTTAAGCATGTCTGAACTCACATTTTAGCATATTATTGTGCAGGCAGCCGTCGTTCAGACTGTTCTAAAATGTACTTAAAATGAGTGGTGAGTTTGTTAGTTTTTGTGCCCTCTGAATTTCCTGTGTAGCTTTTTGGTGATTTAATGTGTGTTTTGAAATTTGCTCGTGTTGAAACTTGTCCATGGGAGTCTGACACTTTGATAACTGATACCTTTACCTTTCTATTCCAAACCTTTCTTCTGCCATTCACATGAAAATCTCATCCTCCATATGGTTATTCCAATCATCAACTGAATCTTAGCAAATCCAAATAGAGCTTCTAATCTTCCCCCCGAGTCCCTCCTCCTTTCCCTTTCATTATTCTGTTGTGGCAGGAAGCGACTCAGGCGTAGGTAGTGTGTCCTGGGCCCCACGCTTCTGTAGGAACAGCCCATATTCTTGCTGAGGGGTCGACAGCAAAGCTTACTGGGTGGGATGAGTTTCTTCTATAGCCCATTGTTAAAGTGAAGTGTCCTTAATGGGCCATCAGCACACAGCTGTGTGGCCTGGATATAAATCTTGTCTGGTGGGTGTTACCCAGGAATACAACACACAGTAAGATACAAGTCCATGGCCAATATTCATAACTTTAGATACAGATGGTACATGGATTTAACCAGGATAATCATATTTAGCAAAACCTAGTTTTATTTTTCCATTGACACCTTACATGACATATTTTGTACAGGATTTGTTGTGATTGTGTAACAGTGGCAATATCGATTATCTAAGTGGTCGTATTCAATCCTGCAGGATCTCAGTGTAAAACTAGTCCCCTCTGGGAAATAGCGATGATAAAGCTCCTATGCCAGTGATTGCTGTTTTGAACTTGTATTAGAGAAAAATACTTTTGAGTTCTTCTCTAGCATGGTATGTAAAAAGCTACACAGTGTTTGTGGGTGTTTTGGTCTTAATAGTGTGTGTGCTTTTTTAGCGGGCTTCTATATTTATTTTACGAGAACACAAACGAGAGCAAAGTGTGCAGCAGCCTCGGAAACCAATTCCTGTCAGTGAAATGCCTCTGATTTTTAATTCTGTTTTAAAAGTTTACAGATCAGTGAGCCAGAACTGTCAGTAAGGGCAGACTGAAATTCTCAGCAGGTTTTACTCAGTGTGTAGAACTTCTGAGTTTAGAGATTGCACCTCACCCTTTTACTCCCTGTAATTCTAATAAAATGTTCGGAAAACCCTCTAAAAAAAATGTCCTGTGTAAAAATAGAAAACAAGACAGCAAGCCTGGAGTATGTGAAATCACAGAATGTGTCAGTTCCATCAGGACTTGAACCAAATAACTGAAAGAGGTTGTAAATAAATGATGTGACTAGATAAGAGCAGAAAGCGATTGTCTCTGTTATCATATGTGGAGAGAAAGAGATACTGTATTTTCTGGGTAGCAGGTAAACTTTTGATTCCATAAGCTTCTTGCTGTGATTATATGTAGTAAATTTGAAATGTCTGTGGACTGGTGACAAAATGGTGTGACTGTCTTCCCACAGACCCTTCTAGAGACAACAACTAACCTCCTGAACCATGATCTCCACTGGTCCCTATGTAACTTGAGAGCCTCCATCACTAGAGGGCTTAACCCAAAGCAGGATTACTGCTGTATCTGTCTGCAGCAGTACAAGAGAAGGCAAGAGACTGCTGATGAAATCATTGTCTTCAGGTAAAGCTAGAGGTGTACCTCTTTGTATTTTAAACATAAAGATGGAAAGCTGCTGTGATAAAATGAGAACTGATGTGAGCCTTTATCCACCTTTCAACCCATACATTTGTTTTAGAAGTTCAAAAGATTCAGGTAACAATTCAGAGACCCTGATTATTACCATTAGTTTGACAGTAGAGCAAGGGGTGTTGACCAAGATCGGGGCCCCATTATGTCATCTGCTTTACGAACAGATAGTGAGAGACAGTTCCTGCTCCCAGGAGCTCACAGAGAAGACAGAGGGGTCCTGTGGTACCTTAGAGACTAACAGATTTATTAGGGCATAGGCTTTTGTTGGTAAAACTCCAGTTCATCAATGAACTGGAGTGGAAATTAGAGGCAGGGATGTATATGTATGAAAGTACAACAAAAGAAAGAAGTTTCTTATCCAGTGTTAATTAGACTAATCAAGTCAGGGTGGATGTCGCTCATTCACCCCAGCTGATGGGAAGATGTGAATATCAAGGGGGGGGGGGGGAAGTTGCCTTTGTAGTGTGTTAACCAATTCAAATCTTTATTCAGGCCTGATTAGATTGGATTGAATTTGCAAATGAATTGCAGTTCAGCTGTTTCCCTTTGTAACTGAGATTTGAAGTTTGTTTTGTAGAAGGATGGCTACTTGAAAATCCATTACTGAATGTCCAAGGAGGTTCAAGTGTCCTCCTACAGGTTTATGTATGTTACCACTCCTGATGTCTGATTTGAGTCCGTTTATCTTTTGGCGCAGACTGTCTGGTTTGGCCAGTGTACACGACAAAGGGGCATTGCTGGCGTATCACATTTGTGGATGTGCAGATGGATGAGCCCCTGATGATGTGGCTATGTGGTTAGGTCTTGTGGTGGTGTCGCTTGTATAGATGTGTGGACTGAGTTGGCAACGGGGTTTGTTGCTGGGATGGGTTCCTGGGTAAGTGTATCTGTGGTGTGGTGTATGGGTGCTGGTGAGGATTGACCTGTCCCCCAAGGTCTGTGAGAGCGGGGGATCATTTTCCAGGATCGGTTGTAGATGGTCAATGATGCGCTGCAGGGGTTTTAGCTGGGGCTGAAGGTGATGACCAGTGGTGTTCTGTTTTCCTTGCTGAGCCTGTCGTGAAGTAGGTGACTTCTGAGTACTTCTCTGGCTCTGTCAATCTATTTGTTCAATTCCCCAGGTGAGTATTTAAGTTTTAAGAATGCTAAAGATCTGGTAGTGTTTGTCTGTTAGCCTCTAAGGTGCCCCAGGGCTCCTTGTTGTTTTTGCAGATACAGACTAACAGGGCTACCCCTCTGATAAGACACAGTAGGCTCTGGAGAGAGGCTGGGCAGAACTGGGGAGCACTGAGCCCAGGAGGGACTAGAGTTAGAGACACATTACTGTGACTGGAGATGAAGGGCTTGACTGCATGAACATGTGTTACATGCCACACTGGAGTGCAAGCTGGCCATGCTAGCCTGCCGTGGTCCAAGGGCCTGTCTGCGGTACAGGTACTGCAGCAGGGCCCAGCATAGACACTTCTTACGTTGACAGAAGGGCTTTTCCATTGATGCAGCTATCCCAGCTCTGCAAGTGCTATAGCTCGGTCAACAAAGACATTTTCAGTTGCCATAGCCACATCTAGAACCGGGGCTTAGGTCAGCTTAATTGCAGTGCTCAGGGGGGTGAATTTGTCCTAATGTTAAGTGCAAACCAGGGCTAACTGTGTAGACCTGCCGTAACATCAGTGGGAATACAGTTGAACCATAGCATAATTCCTAGTGCTCATATTGCACTTTTCATCGGGAGGTCTCCGAGTGCATCACAGAGTAGGGCGGTATCGTTATCCCTTCTGCACAGACGAGTAAACTGAGGCACTGGTGAAGTGACTGTCCCAATGTCCCAGCAGGCCAGGGCTGAGTCCCAGTCCACTGCCTTGGCCTCTAAGCCATACTGCCTCCCGTGGTACTTACAGATAACACCCAGAACTGCTTTAGGAGTTAAAATGGGGGAGGGATATGAAGTCCCCTATTTCAGGGCATAAAAAAAACCCCCTCTTAATTAGGCCGTTAGGAAGAAACGTTCTCTGTGAGCAGTTCTGTCCATGGGGGGGGGGGGGGGGGGGTTCTTGCACCTTCCTCTGAAGCAGTGGGTCTTGCTGCTGCCAGGTTTTTGTTAGTGGGCACTTGCTCCAGTCTGGTCTGGCTGTTCCTATGGAATGTGCCCCAAGCGTGTGAGGGGAGGAAAACCCACATTGAGAACTAGTGGAGAGTAATTGTCCAAGAATGAAAATGACCAGGTAAGTAAATCTGTCTGCTTCCTCTCTGGCTTGCGTCTCTGCCAGCTAGCCCTGTTCTACCTCCCAGGCTCCACTGCGGGGCGGGGGGGGTGGGGCGGGGGGGTGTTCTGCTGCAGAGCAAGGTTGGAAGAGAAGCAGATATAGACTTGGATGTCTTTCTACACACAGGTGCACACACCCTGAAATTCTTGCTTCTGAACTGCCATGAAATGAAGGAGCATGGTCTGTGTGCTCAGCTGTCAGAAGATGTGATTCTTTGGTGATCTCTGGTTTTGTAAAATTCTTGATCCAAGGGTGTCAAAATGTGGAGGCATTTATATACTGGGAGCTATTGTTGCTGGTGCAGGCAGCCCTGTTTTTCTTAACTGGAAATCGGTGGAGAAATCTCCCTTTTCAGTAGCATTTTTGTACTTAGCCTTTTGGCTCATTTAGTTCTGTCCATTTTAATAGTTGATAGTAAAGTTTCTTCTCTTGTTTTTATAGTTGTGGCCATTTGTACCACTCACTCTGTCTTCTGAGTAAAGAATGTGGCATAGAAACCAAGGGACAGATGAGATGGACTTGCTATAAATGCAACTCAAGCAACAAAGGGGGAAAACCAAATGAGAATTTCTCAGAGCTGAAAAAGGGAAATGGTGCATCTGTGGCACAGGTAAGAGTCACGGGGGAAGGGGGGTTGTCACTGAGTGTTAAAAGGCTGAACTGTCTTTGCTGTGTCTAGATCAGTGGTTCCCAAACTTTTCCGCATCATGCCCCCTTTTTGATTTTTGAAAAACCCTCACGCCCCTCCCCCCAACAGCAAAACTTGAGCAAAAAAAAAGGAACTGACCAGGGCAGCAAAACTTGATGGGGGGAGGGGCTGGGATGCCTCGCGCCCCCCTGGAATTTCTTCACGCCCCTCCCCCCAGGGGGGCATGCCCCCCAGTTTGGGAACCCATGCTCTAGATTATTAGTGAAGGGTTTATAAATTCCGTCTCCTTTTTGGAGCCTAGCTTCATTTGCAGAGATGAACCCTGTAGGAAAGGAGGCCACGCTCCCACAGACTGACATCCTGGTGGATGCATTTCCTGCCTCATCTGCTATGTGGGGGTTTAGAACAGGCCTTCAGGGGAGTTCCTTTTAGATTAGTGTTAAGTATTTTGTATAGGCTCACCAGCAGACCTGCTATCAACGTAGATATTGCAGCCTTTGATCCACCTTCTCTGAGAACAGGGTCTTCTGTCCACCCCTGTACCTACTCCAAATGGAGCCTGACCACTTTCCTGTGATTTTTTTTTTTTCCTGTGAAATTTTAAGACGGTCTACATGATGGGCATGGTTTTGAACTCATAATAGTAAATTACCAATGATTGGCCATAATACATCATTGCTGTCATTTCGCATCGAAGCAATGAGAAAATGTACATCTGGTGCATCTCTATTTCAATCTAATGGAGCCAGAAATAAACTGTGAGCATGCAAACTCCTACTTTCTCCTGGGCTTGTAACCGCAAATTGCACGTAAAAATAAATAATGGATGGTTTGCCAAGATGTCTCTGAATTATGCATCTCAGGGAGCAGAGTTCTGCCTTTGAATGTGAGAGGGTGAAGTTATGGGCTCTTCCCTGAACACACACAGATATTTTGTGCATTTGCTTTGCTTTGAAAATAAAACATCCCACCACATACACAAACTGTTAGTGCATTTCCTCTTCAGGAAGCAAAGTAAATCAATGGCTGAGTACATTGTGATGGTGGTGTGTGCTCAAATTCTTTCTAGTAGATTACTTCACTTGCTGCCAAATCAACTCTGATCAAGGGATAGCGAACAGTATGTTTCCGTCAGCTTTTGTGGGGAAAAAAGGGTTTCCAGCTAGAAGGCAAACTTTTGAGAAGTAATCTCTGAGGAATAAATACATAAAGCACAGTGCAGTTTCAGCCGTCATACTCTTAGTCCTTTAAATAGGAACAGAAAATCTTCCCTAGCCCTGAGAGCAGATTCATGTTGTGAGCCAAACATCCTTATTTACAAATGTTATAAAATTAAAATGTTATAAAATAAAAAATATGCAGCTCCTCTGTAATATGTATTGTGGAAGTGCAGAAGAGAATCCATAATTAAGGCTTCTCAGCTTCTGTTGTAAGTCATATGTTCTATAGTGCTCTTATTTTTGATTGAAACCAAGGTATTAATTTGAAAATATGAGTAGCTGAGAGGCTCTATTATTCTTCTCTGTAACTTCCAAAATTAGAAGAATGTACTTATGACAATTAATGTGAGTTGAGTTACTGCGGTTACATTTTTAAATCAGTATTTCATGCATTTTTGACCACCAATTTCTCAGAAAACAATTAGTTTAAAAAATAATTCTGCATCACCCATCTATTCTGGTCTGTAGGCACTCAAGTAAAAAGACTAATCTTTTGTGGGAGTGTGTGGAGAAACTGTCATTGAATAGCTTTATCATTATGGAATGGATCTGTTAGTGGAAAAACAAATCCTGATGGAGCATCTGGCTGAGGGACGGTACAGGGCTGGACCTTCATGCTGAAGCACGACCACACAAATAATAGCAAGCTGAACTCCTTTATTGAACATCTGCTGGCTGAACACAGAGTAGTTTCTGGAAATTATTGCAGAAAGACAGATGCTCCCCAAGGCATCTCTGCAGACTTCTCACAATGCTGCCAATGCCGCCATTTGTTCAATTCCTGTACCTTTCGATATGAGCAAGGCCTCTTGGCTTCAGCTTTCAGGATTCCCAAAGTAGGTCTAAAACCCAAAGGAAGAGCTCCAGGTTCACTACACTAAGTATGACGGCAACATGGATGAATCTCTGCATGCACTGAAAGATCCCAAGACCCCTTCACAATGTCTGGGAATCAACACACTTTCCCGAAGAGCAAATGTTATATAGGTCCCAGCAATTTGGAGGTCCTGGGCTGCCATTCCCTTTCTTAATGTTTCACCTGCCTTCCTCCCTTTTGGTAACTGTCTTGGACTCCCAAGCCTGCCAGAAGTGGTCATTGTTATAGACAAGTGGGTTTTGGAGGCTCCACAGAGTACTTCCATCTACTTCAGTTCTCTTCCATGTGCCAACCCCCCTTCCTTGTCCCTCTTCAAAGATCCCTCCCACAAGAGCCTGCTATGACTCTTTCCTATAACTGAGTGCTATAGAACCAATTCCTACACAGCACAGAGGGAAGTGGTTTTACTTGATTCCAAGAGAGCAGCAGCAGTTGGAAACCCATCCTGGATTTCAGACCACTCCTCCCCTTTGTGAGGCACCAGAATTCAGAATGGGGACACTTGCTGTGGCAATCCCATCACTGGACCAAGGGGATTGGTTCTCAGCCTGCAGGACTTGTACATCCGTGTTGCAATCCACTCGTCCCACAAATGATTCCTACGCTTCACAGTAGGCCTGCGCCATTTTTAGTGTAGGGTGCTTTCTTTTGACTTTGTCCACCTCAGTGGTCGTAGACCAAGGACTGACTCAGGCCTTGCCTCGCCTCCCCCTCTGGGGTATCATACACTCTGCTGTTCCAAATGGACTGGCTGCCTCTGCAAGTGGTGTTTTCAAAGGGCTCCATTGCCATGCTATTCCCAATGGTGGTTAGTTGGGGTGGTGACAGTCTTTGCAGAAGGTATGGTATGGCTCCGGTAAGCAGTGCTGCTGTGGGTTAACAATCATGCCACAAGATGGAAGTACCCGACTCATAACAACTGTGTGCTGCTGCTCTGCTCTGGCTCTAGCTGGGCATGGATGCTGCAGCTGCGGAACCAAGGAGAATGGCAGGTTTAGCATGGCAATGCTAATGACTACGAGAGGAAACACATACGAAAACCATGCTACAGAAAATAGCCGCCTCTTGATGGTGAGCTGGGCGCCATCATCCAAGTGGGGACTAGGAAGCCTGGAATCGAAAATGTGGAACAGTTTATTTTGTCTCCTGTTTGCAAGACCTCTGAAACCCCACCACTGCCGGTGCTAGCACTCCGGTCTGGATCGTTTCTAGTCTGCAAAACCCTCTCCAAATAGGAATGTCTGTGTTGTTGAGCTCATATAAAAGTACTTGAGTAATTGGCGACCTAGCCAGTGTGTGGCAGAAACTACATTTCAGTGTGACCTAAATGTTTAACCTCTGCACCAACACAAGTGTCAGACTTGCTAAGAGAAACTCCCCATCACAGTGAAGAGTATTCCTTTAGTTACATGGTTAAACGGGGAAAAAGCCCAACATCACTTGTTTCCAAGACAACAGGAAAAGTTGTCTGCAATATTTCAGCTCATCAGCCTTGAGAACAATCTAATAATTATATCCAGACAAGTGGAGAAATGGCAAAATGGATGCAATTATGTTACATTTTCTTGTCTTTGAATGACACCGAGGAGCAGCAAATGATCAGCTTTCTTTTCCTCCACGAGTGGTAGAGGCAATTAGCAGGGTTGGCAGAATTTGGGGAGGGGGGTTATAATTTTGAAGGATATTTATTTCTAAACATGTTTTCACTTTTTATCCAACAACATTTTCAGTTGTGCAAAATTATGGGTTTAAAATATTTCCCCATTTTTAGTGATTTTAAATTTTCATAGTCCTAGGAAATTATGGGGGAGAGGGTAAGACGACAATTTATTGACAGCAGGTATTGCAGTTGGAAAGGTTACAACTTTTTAAATACTAAACAAATTAACATCACATCAAAAATATACACAGTAAATATCCTTAAATCCAACTCTACAAAGTTCTCAAGCAGCATTTTTCTTTATAAATTTCAATTATAGATGGAAATTGTAGTAAAATTGACATTTCATGAATTAAAAATAGAACCCTTCCAAGCCTAGTCATTACTGAAGAAACACTACTACATAACCTGTCTAGAGTCTTGGTAACCCCCTACTCTTTAAAGGTTTCTTTATTTCTAAATTTACCTTAATCAAAAAGTACTCTGTCTGCAGCAAGTGAAATCTCTGGGTTCCTTGACCAACAGTTATTGACCGAGATATTTTACAATGTAAATAGTTAGATTTCAGACATGAAGGACAAAGAGAATGAGTCTGGAATACTAGATCGTCAATTTCAGTTTGTCACCAAATTATAAAACAGCCCTTTCACGTAAGTGATCTGTTATAGGTCTTAATCTGCAATGTTAGAATTCATCAAGGAATTGAATCAGTCTCTTGAAGGCAAGTTGGTTCTGATTCCGACCTCTTCACCAGTTTAACATGGCTCTTCAGAGAGCAATACTATACATACAGGGTTTCACATCTTTCAGCCAGCGATTGCATTGTGCTTCTAGGCTGCAATTCATCCCCAGCTGTTCATCACAGGGCAAGTTGAAATGAATAAGCTGAGTACAATGATGACAGCTTTTCTGTGCATTCAGACACCCTGCCCTGCTTTGCGCCGAGCAAGTGCGGAGTAAAGTAAACATAAAAGCACACAATAGCAGGACAAAATGGGAGACGGAATACCAGATGAAGGAGAAAAGGAAAATAAACCTCACAGAGGGTTCCGGATAACCCAGTAAGGGGAGAAGATGGGAAAAGCTTGTAAGAGACACAAGGTGAGTGGGCAAAAGAAGTTGAGATTGACAGTGATGGAGGCAGGTGTAGTGTGGTGTCCAAGGGACTGCCATGTTGGCACATTATGTAGGGGGAATTGAATGCTGTCAGCAGGAGGGGACATTGTACTGATCTAATGTAACTTTGCCTTCCATCTCCTTGAAATGCCATGGCAGCTAGAGACATCAGTCTGCCTGCCCTAGGAGCACCGGGATTAGCCCTCTGGTGTAGGGTTGTGCTTGTGCCTGAGTAGGGCCTCTCCCCCAGAGGATTAGGAGACACTTAGAGCTGCACTGGGACCTGCCCTCCAGTTAGTTCCCCAGCCTCTGACCAAATGGAATCCTTTCTTCCTAAGGTAAAATTGGGAGTCTTTCCCAGGGTTAATTGACCTTGCAAAGAGGGTGCTGGGGCCTTCTCCCCTCCCCTCATTGGGCAGTGGTTCAAAACCAAGGCAGAGGCTGAGGAGACCCGTCCTTGGGTAAAATGGCAACTCCGTGCTTCCTGCAGCACACTTCCTCCAGCAGGTGCCGAGCCTTTGTGCTGCTCAGGACAAAGGGAAGAGTTGGCCTCCAAGAGAATTACAGGCGTAACTAATGGATCTAGGCAGGTGAGGTCCCTACCCTTTGAGAGAAAGAGAGTTCAGGGGCCTTCATAAGACCGGCCATAGTGGATTAGAGCAGAGGTCCATCTAGACCAGTGTTTCTGAAACTTTTTAAGACCAAGGAACACCCTCATTTAAAAAAAATTGTTTGAACACCAAGGATTTTTTTGTTGAGCAAAAAAAAAAAGTTGCCTGTCCCTTTAAGGGCAGCCATTTTGAACTCTGTTGTTCTCCACAGCACACCTTCGACTGTCTCGTGGAACACCAGTGTGTCACAGAACACAGTTTAAAAAACACTGATCTAGACCAGTGTCTTGTCTTCTGACAGTGGCCAATGCCAGGTATCCCAGAGGAAATGCACAGAACAGGGAATCAAGTGATCCCACCCGTCACCCATTCCCAGCTTCTGCCTAACAAAGGTTAGGGACACCAAATTTCCCTCCTGCTGCCTAATGGGTAGCCTGAGCCAAGCCTAACCTGTTTTACGATAACAAAAACTAATGAGCTATTCGTTAAACCCAGATTGTCTTCACTGGTGCCAAGCTTCTTGTGAATATTGACTGTACTGTGGTAGTTACTGACTTGCTGCATTAACATAACGAATTGCTGAGGTGTTTTCATTTGGGGACCATCGTAGCCCTGTGACTAGACAGGAGACTGGGTGCCCCTGGGGTTCCTTACCCAGTACTGCCACTGATCTGCTGTGTGACAGTGGGCAGGTCATGCCCACGGAGCGTGTGACCATGTTGGTGGGTGCCATTCTTACTATCAGTGGTGGAGTGACACGTAAGCTTTCCAAAGAATTTGAAGGTGCTGCCCAAGCACAAAACAACCTTGCTATGAATACAAAATAAGATAGGGTGATAAATACACTCACGTGATCAACGTACTGTGATGTGGGGTGCTTAAAGCTTTGACTGAGGCTGCTGATTCTGCAATATACCTTTGTGCGTGCTGCGGGAAGGTTATACAACCACAAAGCGTCACGTGTCAGTGCTTGGTATTGTCAGGGCAATACACTAGGGCTGAAATCCTGGCTCCATTGAAGTCAGTAGCAAAACTCCCATCAACGTCAGAGGTGATATTCCGTTTCTAATTTCTCTTGAGCTGCTACAGTGACTCTTGCTTTCCTACCCAAAGAGATTTAAGGTAAGTTCCAATGAAGGTGACTCAGTAAATAACCATTAGTTGTATGTCGTAATAATTGTATAGAAACAAAACCCTTCATAAAAGTCTCTTTGCACATTTGAGAAGATAATGAAAATATTTTAGCATGAATATTTTATGTATTGTTTTGTAAATGTAAAATCCAGAAGCTAGCAGGAATCTTCATGAGCACTGACCTGACATGATTAGCTCTCAATAGATCGTATTTCTAATCTTAGGGTTTTAGAATACAAAATAGGTACATTTTAATATTCTAACCAAACAAGGATAAATAATACTGGACAGTATATTCCTCTGCCTTTTGCCAGATTAGTAATTTAATATCCGTAAAGTGCTTTGGAAATCAGAGTTAAGCACAGTATAGAGCTAAGTACATATTAATTAAAATGGTTTGATGTCACCAAAACTGCTTAGTATACTTGGAGTTTTGTATTGTATGGTTCAATCTTTATTTGTCTCTTTACACAGAAGAATAACTTAAAGCAAAATAAGCATGTTCCCTTTTTTTAAGGAGATACCAAACGGTAGTGTAAGTGCTCTGATCTCGTGGTAGTGAGTGAGTGTAAATACCTCCCTAAATAGATTCAAATTTTCATTGTTTGGTTTTATGTATTTAGCTTTTTGTAACCTTGTAATTTTGTTTTAGTCAAGCTCAGAGTCCCTGTTGGATTCCCAGCAAATCCAGGCTTTTGACCAACTCTGTCGACTCTACCGAGGCACCTCCAGGGTAAAGTATCTTCATCTCTTTTTAGTTTGTGAATCAGATTGTACCCAACACTGTGCCATCAGCTGGAGCCAGCAGTCTGAGCTCTGATTCTTCCCTACATCATCTTTCAATGATGCAGCAATAAGGTTTATTTAATCAAATTCTGATCTTTTTGGAGCTTATGTAGACAGAATCTTCCACTCTTGAAACACAGGCAGAATTTTCCGCATCATGTTATCACCTTCAAACACGTTCTGCGTTTAACTGCCCTCACCCTGTTTTCAAAGGGCCAGTTTCCACTTACCCAAATTCAGATACAAAACAAATTATCACAATAAAAATATTAACATTCAAACTCACTAAAAACACTGTTTTGCCATATAAAACCCTTCTGACAACTGTAATTATTCCAGAGTCCCTGTACTAATTTAAAGGGGTGTTGTGTATGTGCATGCACACGCAAAATATAGGTACAGACAACCCAGATAGCTTGCTCTCTGCCTCTCATATCCGGGAGGGGTTATCCATCTAAACTGAGGTACGTTGCAGAGGGAGTGAAGGTGAGAACCCTTCCTGCTTGATCAGAGCTTAGGAACATCGGATTACCATACAGCAATAATCCATCTAGTTCTGGACCCTTTTCTGGACAGTGGCCAATGTCACATGTGCCTCAGAGGAAAGATCTACAAATCTTTGTGGGGGTAGTATTGCTCACTTACACGTGTTTCAAAGAGACTCCTTTCTGTCTCCAGCTAGTGAATAGTTCCTACTGTGAATCAGGAGGCTACAAATCCCTTATAACTTTGTCCTTGTCACAATGAGAATTGCTATTCATTGTGGGCACTTTCTCTGTAGTGAAGGGGTTCAGCCAGGGCATCATAGTTTTCTTTTAAACATACTAATCTATTTGCCTTAGTAATATCCTGCTGCAATGAATTTCACAGATAACCATGCAGTGTGAGAGAATGTATCCCCTTGGTCTTACACTTATGCCATTATTATTGGACTTTCTTGTGAAAGGAAGGAGACTGGTGGAGAGTCCATACTGCCTGAACCTCCTTTTACTTACACTTAGACACCCCATCCCACCTTTAAAATGAGTCCTTCCCTTAAGATTGTGCTTGTGTATTTAGTCGTGGGTTTCTTTTGCCTTGCAGCTAGCTCTCCTGACAGAATTGTCTCAAACTCGTGCTGGTGAAAAACATGGGCTCCTCAACGTCACACAGGGTGACCCCGCACTAAACAGCGTCTTCCAGAACAAGAATTTCCAGCTGCATCTCGCTCCCCCTCCGCTCCTGGATGAGTAATCCTCCCCTTGCAGACCATGCACTCAGTCCTTCCATGATGACGCAAGAACATTCTGGGAAGTCTCCTCCTGTCGAGCCGAGAGGGTGAGTTTATTGGCGCAAGGGCCTGCCCTATTAGGCTGGATTTGCTGCCCGTTGCCATCGTGTCCTTCCCAGAATCCTTTGTGACACATTTTGTCAAATGGGCTTGCTGCACTTGTAACCCTGTGGAGTCTGTAGTAGAGTCTCTGCTGGTTTATTTTCCACTGATTGTGCTAACCACACCGAAGGAACATCACAACGGTCGTTGTCAGTGTTCTTGTCCAGTGGGGTCCACTGAAAGCTCTGAACTCCGCTGTCAACGCCGGATACATCTCTCAAGCCAGCCACAGGAAGTTGAGGCAACTGTACTAACCCCAGGGCGACTCTCTGTAGCCGAAGCTTATCCAAATAATTGGAACCTACATTATGTTCATTTTTATCCCTTAGACAGATTGACTAAGGGAATACAGAGCATGTCACACATCCAAACTCAGCATCTCTCTGACTGCCTCCTCAGCAGCACGTGGGAAATAGCCAATGGATTGGCGTTTAAATTCAGTATCAATGCAAATAATGGTTTAGACAAATCCCTACCCCTTCAGGATCTCCTTGTTCGTAAGCAGTGGGTGGTATGACTGTGAAACACAATCAGCTCTTCCAAGGAGCTGACAGTGCAAAAGAGCATGTACTTGTGAGGCCGCAAACTTGTGTGCAACGCTTCTGTGCAGCTCCAATCTCTAATAAAAATGCCCTGCCTTGAAACCCTGCAGTCCTGGTAAATATCTGTCTGAGCTGGGGGGCGGTTACTGGGATAGATGCAGTTCCTCTTCTCCTAAGTGCTATTCACCAGGAAATGTGGCAATTTGAGCTAATGGGTTCTGCAAACATCTGGCTGCGTCCAGCTGGGTGGAAGGAAACGTGAAGGAAACGCAAATGGCGGTTGTTCCTGAGGCAATGGTCTGTGTTCAATCCCCTCCACTTTCTTACTCGCAGTGGCTTGTGCATGAGGTAGGCCAAAAAAGGATGGCATCTGACTTCAGTGTTTTCTTCCTTTCCCACATAAGGGTTAGAACGGCAGCGGGACAGCCCCTTCTCCCGAGTCCCGTGCAAAAGAGGATTGTGGAGTTGATGAGTTACCAGTGTTGAGGACTGACACCTACTTGTCCGCCAGAAACGTAATTCTCAGCACGGGAGTCCTCTCCTAGAGGGTGCGCACTAGAAGCAAGCGGTCAGTTCCTGCCCCTTGCAGATCTCTCTGTTAAGGCTGCCATCTCCATGCGTAGTCAGGGGGGCCTTTGCTTTTGCGAACCCCCGTCTTAATTTTTAATGCCTCCCTCGGTTTGTTGAACTTTGCAATATTTTCAGGATCCCGGCAAATGTTGGATTCGACCTGGAATTCCCAGCCAGGAACCAGACCCTCCGACAGCCGGGGCTCCAGCCTGCCCAGAAACGGGGGGTGCAGCGGGAGCCAATTGTGCAAGTCCCCAGAGGCATGGCTGGGGTTTGAAAGAGTCAGACTAGTTGCTGCAGGGCATAAATCCCCAGCTCCGTGTACGCAGGACGTTGACCAGCCAAGGTCGGGTCCTGAGCTGGTACGTTGATAGAATTGTATTTACAAAGCGTCTCCCTGCCCCCGCTGAGGGACACGGGGTACCCCACCGTGCCCATCTAAATGCCGCCACTTAGACAACACAGAAAGCAGCCCCAGTCACGGCAGTGGCTGCTCGGCACCTGGAGAAGGAGTAGGAGGAGTGCAGAGGGCTGGGCCCAATCGGGAAGTAGCACCCTCAGCCCTGCACATTCCAGCTCTGAGCCCCTGAGCTGGCAGGCAGGCGCCTTCCAGCCAGAGCCTATGAAAGGTGCAGGCTCAGCTGTGCCCAGAGGGAAGGTCCCGGGGCCCAGATCCAGCCCCACCCCTGGGCTGGAGAGTGAGGAACAGTGTGTTAGGCAGGGGGTGATTGGAAACGCAGCAGCCCCAAGGGCGCCAATGAATGGCAAAGAGAAACTGGCAAGCACACTGGGGCCTGGATTATTTCAGAACAAAGCAAAAATGCTGCTAACACGTTTGTGAGTTGGCTGAGGGAGGTGGTAGTGACCCGCCCTGCAGCTGGCTCCGGCTGTCTGCGTTGTCCACAAGCACCGATGCTTCCAGTCAGGGATCTCTTATGCTCCTAATTCCCTCAAAATGGGCCCGTCTAGATTAGCTCATGGCACCATAAATAGCTTTGTCCTGTTAGCTCCCCTGATAGAAATGTCTCTGCCTGGAATCAGCAGTTCCCAATGAGGGGTCAGACTTCAGCTGGCTCCCAAGGACACCTGGGGAGCTGCCTGAGGATGTGACTGGAGGGGGGGAGGAAAATTTCCACTGAGATTCTTCCTGCATGCAAATAGCCAAGCCTGATCTCCAGCGGGAAGATGGACAAACCCAGCCTGTTCCAGACAGCTGAACTGTGGGAAGCTTGTGCATGAGAACACTAGCCATGAGTCGCCCGTTGGATGGTGCTGTTGCACTTGGAGCAGAGATCCTGCAATGTCTCCTCTTCACCCTACAGCTCGAGGAGGGACAGGATCTCCTCTCTGGACCAGGAGGGTGCCCACCTCTTGGTCCCCCAGGTGGGTCCTGGGACCCCTGGGGTGCTCCCTGTGAGGGCCAGGGTGGTCTTGGGGGGCTTGTGTCTCCACCATGGGTGGCAAGAGCTGTGGCAGAGAGAGCTGCACAGGACTCTCCGTGGGCAGCCTTGCTGAGACAGCTGGGCTTGGCAAGGGAACAGAGTAGCCCGGCCTGTCATCCCAAGCCAAGCATGAAAATCCCTGTGGCAAGGGCTGAATCCCCGGCTGCCCTAGGAGCAGCTCGGCACAACTGGGGCCGCGTGCTGGGGGGTCTCCGTACAGTGCGGCTGGCGGGGAAGAGCCATGCTGGGAATTGTGCAGGCCCAGGCTGCCGGCCCGAAGGCGAGCGAAGTGGTGACCTTGTCCTGTGCGCAGAGGGCGGCATTTGATCCACCGAAACCGAGCGAGCGGGAAATGGCTTGTGGCTTTTCTCGGCTGCAGTGAATCCGAGGACAGAGGGAAGGCAGCGCTGATAACACGTTAATGAGGCCTGTCCTTTCCCTGCCTCAGGCTGAATAATAAATGGCCTGCTAATTGTCAGGCAGGGAGGGCAGGGCTGTGTGCGAACGCTGCTGAGCTGCCAGGGGCTCAGAAGAAATCCACTATTTGTGGATTAAAGGACGCACAGGCCCCATGTCCCTGTGTTAATGGGCCAGCCCCGGGGATTTGGGTGGAGCTGTTTCGAAGATGTTTCTGTTCAACTCATTTGAATGTCTTCAGTCCACACCACCTCTTGTCAGGGGCTGCTCCCTGTGTGGGGAGGGGCCTTTGGTAACATGCATTCCTACGCTTCCAGCTCCCCGTGACCTCCCATCTGACGAGCAAGCACTAGCTGCCTCTTGGCAGAAAATGATCAGTTCCCTCAGGAAGGCCATGTGATCTAGGATCAGCCGCAGGGGCCAGGAGAGCTGGGTTCTGTTCCCAGCTCTGTCACTGACCGGTGAGGTGCCAAATGACGTCCCTTCCCTGTGCCTCGCTTTTCCCCCTTGTCTTGTCTGTTCAGACTGAGTTTTGGGCAGAGACTGTCCCCGCCCCCGTCTCCGCACTGCCCTTAGCAAGGCTGGGGGCGGTTTACCAAAGCGGTGTGTCATGAGAGGCCTCCTACCTCACATGCGTCTGGGGTCTGCTGCCTCCCACGGCCCGGCAGCTGGCCTGGGCATAACGTGCTCCACGAGGCAGTCAGAGCAGTGGTCCCAGCACCCAATGCCAGAATAGTGCCACCCTCCTCTGCCCCTTCCCTGTGCTGGGGCAGCAGGAGTCAGCATGGATGGAACAGCCATGCAATGCTGGCCGGACCTGCGTGTAAATCTGCTAGACTGACGTGCTGTCGAGCTGGCGCCGCAGCGGTTCCAGGTTCCTGACTGAGTCTCTCACCCCAGCTGTGGCCCTGGCTGTGAGCAGCCCGGGGGAGCAAGGAGCAGGAGCAAGTGCGAGGCGCGAGCACCTTCTCTGCCCCCTCAGCATGGCTCTTGAGAAATGAGCCAAGGGGCAGACCAGCCCCGCAGGCCCAAAGCCAACTCCAGGGGGTCCTGAACCGGGGGCTCTTCACCTGAATTGTCAAAACATTTGGCCTTAAACGTGATGTGCCTTGGCAGGGTGCCCGGGTGGCCCTCCTGGCAGTCAGGCTGCTCTGTCCTTCCCGCTCCTGTGGAAAGCCTGACGTGCCATCTTTCCCATCCCCTGCTGGTGGTGGCAGCTTTGTGTCCCTCAGCACTTGATTTGTGACAGCCACTTCTCAGGGCCTCTCCTGGGCTCCCCGGTAGAGCTGAGGACTGCAGCCGTAGCTGCTTTGCCCACTCGCTGCAGACTGGGAGTTGAGGGTGGCCGTCCCCCTGTGATTCACTCTGACTGCCAGCAGGTCTGATCCTGTGGGTCGCACTCTGGGACAGTACCAGGGTCACCGCGCCAAGCTGGCTTTCATGGAGCAAAGACAATCCTTCTGGAACAAAAGCGTTTCAGGGGACACACAACTAGTTGACACAGAAGCCACCTCCAACAGGTGTCACCTGCTGCCATGTAGAGGCGCAGCCTGGGAGACCCTGGCTGGCTCTCTGGGAAGGGGCTGGCACCCTGCAAACGCTGCCAAGGGAGAACCTTTGCTCTTCCCTCAGAGCCCAGCGCCTTTGCCAGCTGCGGGTGGGGTCTGGCGCCTCTCAGCAGAGCGGTCTTCTGAGGGGATCCTGCCTCCAAGGGCGCTCTCAGCCCCACAATGCTCAGTTACAGGGCCACTGTGTTCCCCCCCAGCCACTAGTGGAAAAAGGGAGCCTGGCGGCTTTGGGAAACCCCAAGGGGCACATTCTAACTCCAAAATGGGGGGAGGGCGTGCTGTGGTTTTTTTTCCACAGGGGCTCACCCTCCCCAACCTGGAATGGTTGCACAGGCCAGGGAGGGGGCCTGTTTTTCCCCATCCTGCTTAATCAGCCTGGTTCTTGGGGGGGGAGGGGAGGGGGAGGGACAGATTATTGTGCTTGGCCACAGTGCTCCTGACCGGTCCTGCTGCCCTTGGCATATGCATAAGGGAAGGTTTTCATTCTAGGTAAATGGTACCCAGAGCTGTGCCATCAGTGTACACCACCCTCCCTGAAAGCCTCAACTGTGCGTACCTGGCTGGCTGTGCCCACAGGACTGTGCCATCAGGCACCAGCCCATGCATGGAGGAGGCCATTTTTGTAGGCAACTGCTCTACAAAAAATGGAACCTTCCTCACCACATGAGCTTGCAGGCAACGTGGCCACAAGGGCAGCCCCTGCACGCAAGTGTAGAAGTGCATCTCTCTTCGCATGCATCTTTTAACCCGGCCCTCCAGTTGGCTGCTGCCCCCAGGAGGCTCAGTGTGAGGAGCTAACAGATGCTGTTATGCAGTTGTTCCACCCGACAAACTTAGACGTGCTGTTTCTAAAATAGGGTTGACCCCAATCTACTCCTAGCTGTGGGTCTAATCGTCTCTGAGGGGCGGCCGTGTTGCTCTGTAACTGTGGGTCTGATTGTCTCTGGGGGGCAGCCGTGTTGCTCTGTAACTGTGGGTCTGATTGTCTCTGGGGGGCAGCCGTGTTGCTCTGTAACTGTGGGTCTGATTGTCTCTGGGGGGCAGCCATGTTGCTCTGTAACTGTGGGTCTGATTGTTTTTGGTTTAATGCTAACGTCATTCAAGCGTCGCTGAAGGGACTGAATTTCTCAGCCTCTCCTTCTGGGTGCCCAAAGTGCAGGTCACTATAGATGCAATTGCCTTGTGCCACAGTGCAGTGCATCACTGCTCGCAGCTGTTTTCCTGAAACGGAGGGGGTGGCGGGTACAGATGTGTCATTCGTGGTGCCAGCTCATGCCAAAGCTCCACGTCTTACCTGCCCACTGAGAACTACCTGGCTGGAAGCAGGCTGGGTCAGCTGAGTGCTAGCATCGTTCCTGTGCTCGAATTGTCAGGCCATACTTGTAAAGTGCTGCAATCTCACTTGTGATGGCTGCCGCCCTTAAGGTAAAGTGGTACTGGAACTGTTGCAGCATCACGTTCTGTGCCCGTGTGAGCGGAGGTGTGAAAAGTTGATCACCCAGGAGCTTTTGTGGCCTTCCCCACTAGAATGGTCCATCCACACCAGGTGGCTGCGTGTGGCACGTTAACGAAGGCAAGAGCTGTTTTGGTCCTGCTGCCTCCCCACCATGATGTATCACGCAAGTGGAGTTGTCAGGGGAGGCCTCAGCAGACCGTACAGCATAGGGCAGGAGAGGAATTAAAAACTACAACCAAAAGGAACACGTGGTCTTGCTGCTGGTTGGGCACGGGAGGCCAAAGCACAAGCAAGAGATCCTACTGCTTAGCTAGGGTGGTGCTAAAAGACATTTAGGCTATGTCTACACTAGCGAGTTCTTGCGCAAGAACACGTCCACACTGCTATGTGCTTTTGCACAAGAGCATCCATGGCAGTGTTGATGCTCTCTTATGCAAAAAAGCTCTGATGGCCATTTTAGGCATAGGGCTTTCTTGTGCGAGTAACCCCTGCCATGTGTCCACACTGCCCTCTTGCGCAAGAGAGCTTCCACTTGTTAGAAAAGAGTGTAGCTCTTGGCCAAGAAGCCCTCTTACCACGCCTTACTGTAAATCTTCTTGTGCAACAGTGGGCGGGCAGTGTGGACACTCTGCGGAAGAACAGCCGTTCTTGCGCAAGAAGCCGCCAGTGTAGACATAGCCTTAGGGTTCATCTACACTCCAGTGAAATGCCCCTGGCCAGCCCATACATTGCAGGCAAGTTATGTTGCAGGCCCAAGCTCTTGATCCTTCTCCTCCCTCTCAGAATCCCGAAGTCTCACCGGCTGAGCCCCAAGCCTTCCACTGCAATTTTGCAGTTCCAGGTGCATGCACATTACCCTAAGTAGACCCATCATGTGCCCTGCTCAGCTCGCCGGAACCCAAAGGCCCGGCTGAGTGATGTGTCCATCCCAATCTCATGCTGCTTCTGCTGCTGGATCATTCACAGCAGTGAGGACAGGCCTGGCCCCTTCATAGACAACACCAATCACTGTGCTCTAGTGCATCTGGCTTCAGAACCAGGTGGTGAAGGAATCTTGGGGTGGAGAGGGGCGGTAACACATCAGTTTGGAGAAAGAGGGAAGCAAAAAGTTATTGGACAAGATTTGCAGTGTGGCCTACTCAGGTCATTGTAAATGATCACTTTCTCACACTTTGCAGAAACAATTTTCTTTGTCCTTGGTCTCCAGGTGGGGGTAGGATGGGGTCAGAGGCCAGTTGTGGCAGCAGAGAGCACAGCTGCAAAGGGGCTGGGATGTTAAGATCTAAACCACAAGGCGCTGCTGGCTGAAATCTGGCAATTGTCTTGCAATGAATTCTGGCAATGTCTTGACCCAAATGAGGTACAGCTTAGTTGATCCATTTGTGGAGAGCCCTTCACTCCACTTGCATGTCTTAAAGCAGAGGTGGCAGCAGCAGGTGGAAAATGCAGAAATCAGGGAGCCCCTTTCTAGGGCACTAATAGATCCTAGTGCCGGTCTGGATGCACTCCGCTTCCCCCAGCACTGAATCAAACAGGCTCACAACCGGGTGAGAATGATTAGAAGCCACGTGCCAAGAGATATGAGAGCTCTGCCAGCTGAAGCCTGATCCCCAAAGGCTGTATCCCATTGCGCTACCAGAGGGACACCGAGCCGCCAGGAAGCCAAGCGTCAGCCCCACGGCCCAACTGTCTGACTGTCAGATGCTGGGTTTTGAAGATTATTTTAACTACAGTGCAGGTCATGTGGTAGTTACGCTGAAGCTGCGCTGCACAGCTGTCCTCTGCTGTGTCTGCAAGACCAGATAAGAAGCACCCAGGAACACATAACTAGGAGAGGAAAAAATTCTTAGCAAGTCATTTGGCTTCATTTCATTCTAAACTTTTTCTTGGGGCTAAAAGCAAGGTGAATGGAATAATATTTACTCTTTGGCACTAAATATACCTTTTAAGCTGCATGCTGCTGAACCATCTCAAAGCAATCTGTTCCTTTTGATCCTCCTCACTGGCTGATGACTGTACGTTTCATCTTTCCTGCCAGTCCTAAACAGCTGACTGGCAAAACAGGCTGAAGTAGACAGCAGTCTGCAAGTCTCAAACTCCTCTCCACTAGTTTACTGCATCCATCGCTTTTATGTCCTGAAGGGGCCATATGATTGTCTAGTCTGACTGCTTGCACAACACAGGCCATGGAATACCACCATGTAATTCCTCCTCCAAACTGATAACTTACTTGGTTTATTGCATATAATTTGAAGAGAGACCCAGTCTTAATGTAAAAGCAGGAATGCAGAATCCATCACATTGCTAGATAAATTATTCCACTAGTTAATTACTCATTGTCTAGCTTCAGCTTCCAACCATGGGTCCTTGTTACGCCCTGTTCTGCTACATTAAAAAGATTTCTATTAGAAATATTTTCCCCATGCAGGAATTTACAGACCGTGATCAAGTTACCCTGACCCTCTCTTAGATAGACTGGACTTCTTTTCTCTCACTCTATGGGTATATTTCCAGATCGCAAATTGTCCGGTAGCTCTTTTCTGAATCCTTTTGCATTTGTCAACATCCTTTTGAGAGCATGGACTCCAGTAATTGTTGGTCTTATTTAAATTCAAGTCAGAACGTGTGTGGTTTAAATATTCAGGCAGTGTTTGTGAGCAAAGCTCCAGTTCTGGAAATTACTTAAGCATGTGACTTCAATACAGCTACTTTTGTCCAGAAAGCTGGACATCTTGCTGAACTGGGGCCAGAGTAACTGGTACTTTACTGACAAACTGTGAAACACTTCACTCTAATATGCAGAATACAGAGTTACTTAAGACAAGCTATGCTTCAATGGTTTAGTATTTTATTAGAGGAAATACATACACCTGAAACAGGACACTCCTCAGTCACTCAAACTAGAATGTAGAATGTCGATATCAGAAAGGTAGATTACTTTTTCAGACTACCTACATCTGTGCTTGTGAAAAAGAAAACAAATCACATTTATTTGAGAGTATTTTTCTGAAGTAGCATACACAAAGCGACCTGTTCAGAGAGTGGTTCAAGAACTGAACATAAATTTGAGAAATGTATTATAGAATTGGCTGTTAAAACATTTGCCCAAATCTGGCCCTTCCCTATCCCCAAGTACTCCACTAAAATCCATGGGGTTCTATAAGATGTAACAAGGGCTTTGTGCTTAAGACTTTTATACAGATCATGGTAAGAGACAAACACAGTAATTGCTAATAGCATAGAAAGAAAAGTATCCCGACATGATGATATGGAATCTGTGTCACCAGAGGATATTACGTTAATCTTAGTCAAGACTACCCAACTAATTTTCACTAGTCACTACTCTAGCCCTGTGACAGCAGGGGTGCTTGTGTAATTCTAAGGAGAGGTCTGCTCCTTCTGCTTACTGCGCGCTCAGTTGGCCCTTTCCAATATTCTGTTCTTACACCGAAATACAATTTGTAATTATTTCCAGTGTTCTCTCCAGCAGGGCCCTCTGACAGTGTTAGATCCCTAAAAGTACATTTATCAACGGGAGGAACCCCTCCAGGGGGCTTTGTCAACCTGTCATCTTGTGGCCTGCCTGGCTTTCAGATTCTTAGTCTCAAATGACATCTGAAGGCTTATATACAAATACAATAGCATTAATTAATGTTTTCTTCTACCTCTGAAGCTCATGACAATGCTTAAGACAGAACACTGCCACGGTAAAAGCCCTGGTTACCCAGGAAAGATAAAGCCCATATTAAAAAACAAAAACCTCTCCATTTAAATAGCTTTTCCTACAATCTTCCGTTAAATGTCAGCCAAACTTCATGTTTCTTGACGTGCCTGGTAATACTGTATTTGCTCATTCACATGGGCCAAATTCCTCATCTATTTATAACAAGGATTGCACTGTTTATATACTTCATCAAAACTATAAAACCTATTATTTCTCCTCTGTTATTTTTAGTCACAAAGTACAGTATTACTTTATATAACAATTCATGTTAAATGCCTACCACACACACACACACACACACACACACACTGTAGTCTAAATATTTTCTAAAAGTGTCAATTACGAAGTGTATAAAAATTACCAATAAGTCAGGATACAATGGTAAAGATTTTTCCATTCTACAGCATAGAATAAGAGATTTAGTATTGATAACTAAAACTGTATTTTATATATCCTTAGTCTCACCCATAATTTTGAAAGGTAAATAGCAAACAAAAGAATTACAAACAAGGCCAGGTTTACAATCAGAAGTGGAACTGTTATTACAACTGTCCCTAACCAGTTGTCATACAAAAGTTTTCACATACATTTAAAGGTTGTCAAGAGATTGGAGCATAGTCAGAGAAATGTTTCTTATTGTAGCATCTTGCTTAGGGAAGAGTCCTTTAGAATCCATCAGTGTCCGACTGTTGTTAGACAGTACCTCTTGATTCTCCAGCTAAAATACACGCATACAAATTAAGTTGTCACATTTATTTCTTAATAGCACAACTATTGGTAACCATAACCCAGTATTGTTTAACAACTCGGGGCAGACACATGTACATTGTGCCTTTAAAGTTTTAGGTAAGGTTTGATAATCCTTGTTTATCAACTTAAACTGGAGAAAATGGCAAAAATACGCTTAAGTCACATTAGAAAGAAAGGCTTGAGGAAAAGTATGAGACCAATGAGCCATTTTCTGTCCTGCAGTTCTCCTCCCCAATCCGTTGCCTTAACTGACACATTCAAATCTGGTCTTGGCACTGGCAATAGTTTGAACCAAGATTAAATGAAATGCTAATCAAAGCAAGGATGATGCAGATATTCAGACAGAGGCACAACTGACCTGGCTGTTCATCTGTCCCTCTCCCCTTTTGGTGCATAACATTCATGTTACTTCGGACCCATTTCTCTCCTTTATAGCTGTAACTTCACAGCTCAACCTGGCAGGGCCTGAGTTGTACAACCAAAATCTCCACATAAATAAAATAAAAACAAACAAACTAGTGCTTTTTTTTTTTTTTTTTTTAAATCAAGAGAGAGACTGGCTGGTTCTGGCTAAATGATGTATTGGCAGCAAAACAATTCCCTCAGCAGTAGAGTTTAACTTAGGACCTGTCATGATCATGAGAGATGGCCAGCAGCCTGGGGACTAAGGGGTTAACTACACCTAAGCCAGGTAGAGTTGGCCAGTAGGAATGCAGGTAGGAATTTCAAACTGGGACAAAGGAATTTCTGTTTTTTCCCTCCTTTGTCTCTGGGCAGTTTCTCTCCAGCTACTGAGGGGGACAGACATGTCTCCTTCTCCAAGAAAAGACTCTTCACTATCTATAAGTAGGGTAACGTTTAGATAAATCTGTTAGGTTTTATGGTTTGGGAATAGGAATCTGATGTCTGTGCATTTAGAAATGGGTTTTTCTCTCTTTTGCAACTAAGCTCTTGGCCCATGGTGGGGTTTCCCCCATGAGTATATTAATTTGTGACTTTTCCATCTACTCATTATGCTTGCAACAAGAATATTGTGGTGGTGATAAAAGTTCTTTCTCTTTTCTTTTTATTAACCTGGTATTGGTTAATTTTTGTGTCCTGGTTTTTACTTTTGGGACTGAGATTTCCCAAGTGATCTCTCCCTGGCTTCTTTATCATTAATTACTTGGGTGGTGACAGTGGATATTTTTATCCCCAAAATCTAGGTGTTTAAGATTTTGGGGGGAAGCTTTATACCAAAGTCTGGAAAGATAAGGTTTTGGGGTACTTTTGTGGGCCCCCACTTCTGTATTTATCGTGCTAGAGTGGGGGGAAAAGCCTTGACAGGACCCATGAACAGTCCCTGGTTGTTGAGTTAGCAGGAGCTCTGCTACTGTGGATGCATTATGCATAGCCTGGAGAAGGGTAGGAAGCACTTTGCAATGCTCTCTCACAGCTCCAAGAGGGGGGCTGAGGAGGTCTGAAAGGAGCCACATCTGTGCTCGAGAAAGGGGTGTGCTACCAGGAGAGCCCTTGGCAGGGAGAGAAAGGGAGCACCCTGGATTTCCAAACTGGGCATAGATGTATGTGTTTGTGCGACAGGAGGAAAGAATAAAGACTACTCGGCTTTCCTGCTGTCTGGCCAACTGCATAGCCTTCTCCATGCTGCTTTGTAATACCCTGTGCTGTTAAAGTATATCATAAATGTCCCGATAAAACACAGGAGGGTGCAATTCCTGTTACAATTAATAGCAAAGGAAATGACCCAGACCTTAGTCTGGGCCCGCTTTGTCATAAATGCAGTATCATTTTTTTTATCGTCACTTCCACATAGAAGTGGGAAATCTGCTTAGTAAGGGAGCGCATTAAAATCAGAGTAAGTGTAAGTCTTATTACTATTCTGCTGTAAAGAGGTTGAAAGTCTCAAGTGCACTGGAAAAAAGGACTTGTCAGAAGGAAACCAAATATAAATGCTACAAAAGCAATATTGGCTAGTGTACATAGGACTGATTCTGACCCGCCTGTCACACGGTGGTTTCTATAGTCTCAATCACTTCCAGTTCACACTGCGAGGGTGACAGAAGGGGGCATTCATCTGGCTCCCAACTACTATCAGGATTATAATCTTCTTCAGAACTTAGCTCCGCCCCCTCCTCAGTGTCCTCATCACACGACTCCATAAAGGGAACCCCAACAGCATTGATCCCAGAGTCCTCCGAGCTGGAGGGGGAGGAGCAGTGATCTGGTTTTGGTGTATTGCTCTCTTTTGAAATTAAGGCATTGCGAACAGCGACCTCGTCGGGCTTTATTCTATGGGGCACAGCAGGAGGCTGGCGCTGCACGTAGCACATCTTCCCGTTGATGCATTTCACACGGTAATTGTCGATAAAGAGGTCAGAGATTGTGCAGTACCGCGGGGAGTCAGGGGGTAACGGCAGGTGGAAGACAGGTGCAAACTTCAAGAAGTGTTCCGTGAGCGAGACCGAGATCTGCATGGTGTTTGTGGAGTCCCTAGGCCTGATGGGTATTTCAGTGCTTGGAAGCTGCTCCACAGGAGTCATTGGCTGATAAACGTATTTACCTGTAGGGGAAATAAAAACAACTGTTAAAAACCGTAATTGCTACAAACATTATAGCACCCTATTGGTACTAGTTCAGCGATGAAGAACAAAAATACCATTGAATCAATGTGTCACCAAACTGATTTAAAAAACAAAAGGAAGCTGTCGGAGAACTACGATAAAAATATTTCACATTGATAATGGCCTTTAAACAGTAATCTGACCTAACAGATATTTCCTTGGTGAACTGAAGCATTGTAACATATTAATTAGTCTGCTTTTGTGTCAGAGTGGATTTTGTGAGTGTATTTGCATCTTCCTTCTCCAGCCTCAAAACAGGACCTCTGTGTAGTGAGCAGATGGAATTTTAAGGCAGAAAATAAGGGAACCTCATAGTTCTAGGAGTGACTATGGCATTATGATTGGCTGGCTCTGTAATAAGAAAATAGGATTATGTTGGTGATATAGAGCAGTGTTTCTCAACCAGTGGTACGAGTACCCTTAGGGGTACTCGAGAGAAGTCTGGAGGGTACATCAACACAAATGAAATTTAAGTCTTACAGCATTTTATTATTTTTGTACTTTTTACACCCAAAAATGTCATTGCCTGCCCAGCTATAATTAAGTTGTTTAAACAAATGTGTTGCAATGGTAGAAAAAAACATTGTGTCCGAAAACTGTAGGTACACACGGTAGGTGCTTAATTTTTTTTAAAGGGGTACTTTCTAAAAAAGTTGAAACCCTGATATAGAGGACTCCAATGCTGAACTGAACAGGGAGTCTGTAAAGCTATGCTAAAGAAAGAAATAGAGAGAGAGCTAAAACCCAGTACTTTGTTATAAAAGACAAATCTGAGACTACTTGAAAGGACCATAAAATGCTGCATTTAGTTTACATAATAACCTTCTAAAAGATTTAAATCTTACTATGATTTTCCCAAACAATAAAGCTCAGTTACAAAACCACGACAGATACAGGGGGGAAGGGTATCTAAGAAGAAAAAAAAATTCAGATTTAAATTTTTAATGCCAGAGTTGTAAGCAGGTGTAAAACAACTCCTCCCCCCCCCCCTTTTTTTCCGTACAGTAGAATCTTTTAGGTAGCCCAGTGCTTTAAAACCTAGATAAGCAGGAGCGAAACAGTTGTGTTGGCCAGGAATGAGCTACCAAGCATGGGGGGGGAGGTGAGCTGCATCAGTGGCCCTCCTTCACCTCAATGGGCAGCACTGGGCCTCCACCTGCAGCCCTATAGTTCACTGGGGGGGGGGGGGGGGCGCTAACGGAATCACATGGGCATACAGACAGGCAGGAAACGGTGCGACAGCTGCCACAATCATCCAAGATTTGCTCCTCTTTGCTCCTTCTCTCAGAATAGATTTGCCCCGCTCTGATCTCCAACACTTGTGTACAGAGCTGTACCCCCAATGGAAATCCCCACTTGCAATCAGATGTATGAGGCCTCCAGGCAGTGGTATGAGACACCCTGGATGAGAGAAGTTTCTCCTACTTACTAACTCTAGGAGCTTGTAGGTGTTCCAGGCCAGTGCCCCATTGCTCTCTTGCTGCTCCCTGCTTGGTTTTAGTGTGGGGAAGAGGGGGACCTCCCTCACTGTCTGCACTCAAGAAAGGTGGTTTCTTCCTACTCCACCAACACAAATCCAGGGCACTCGCCATTCCTGCCAGCATTTTAGGGACAGCCAAATTGTGACAAAACAAGCACTTCTGCATTTGCCCCAGAGCCCCCTGCCAAGGAGTGTGAATGAAAACACAATGAATTTTTTAGACAAGCTCACAAGAGCTTAGCCTGAAGAAAGAAACAAGTTTGGCTCACAAATTTCTACATTGTTTTGGCTTAGAGATCATAACTGACTCAGTTTGGGGGGGGAGGTTTCAAAAGTGTTTACAATATTCAGCCACTGATATTTCTCAGTCAAAATGACCATCAAACTTTTAGTTTACCTGAAACCAGATTTAGGGTTAACAAAAGTTTTCAAGTGTGTGTTTGATAGATTTTTTTTTTTTTTAAAGGCACAAAAATTTTCAAAACCATTTTTTGTGGAAATGTTTTTTTTCAAAAAAGGACTTAAAAAAAATTTAATTTGAAAATTAAAATTTACACACAGTAGGTTTTTTGTTTTTCTAAAACCAGCCACACCACAAAACCAGGAACAAAAGACGCATTTTAAGGTTAACATTATACCAAAGAAAATTTTTTAAAAATCTACCCAATTGTTTACCCCGTTCATTGTAGGTTGTGTAATTCTGCCCGACAATTCTCTTGTGCCAGCCATGTCTGGCCAAATAAAAAGGTAGCGATGAAGTTTTCCAATGTGAACGCAAGCAAAATCAAGCTGCTTTGTCCTGGTTATTTTTAGTTTTTCCCCCTCACAGAACAAGGGCAGGGACTGCCCTTCACTGAGTTTTCTCTGCACACCTGGCTGGACATGTTAACACTGAGCAGGTTGAACTGATGGGAATATTGACTGTACGTGATGACCCCTGGAGAATTCAGGGTCTCTAAGCTCTCGCCCTTCCGGCCACTGACCCTGAATCCTACCTCAGCAATGCTGTTAGATTAGCAGAAAAGCAACTTATGAGCCCAACATGTCAAGTATATTATGTCCCCTTTTAAACCGTGGCCCCACGTTTCCCTGCTCCTGCCATCTCAAGGCCCCCAGAAAGCGCCCCACCATGGTCACTGGCTTCTGCTGAACACGGGGAAGAGCTGCTGCCAAATGCCCCCGGTAGACTGGCCATTGCTGACCATGCAGTTTAAAAACCTGTCCGGTGACACTGTAAGAACATAAGAATGGCCATACTGGGTCAGACCAAAGGTCCATCCAGCCCAGTATCCTGTCTGCTGACAGTGGCCAATGCCAGGTGTCCCAGAGGGAGTTAATCGAACAGGTAATGATCAAGCGATCTCTCTCCTGCCATCCATCTCCACCCTCTGACAAACAGAGGCTAGGGACACCATTCCTTATCCAGACCGGCTAATAGCCATTAATGGACTTAACCTCCATGAACTTATCTAGTTCTCTTTTAAACCCTATTATAGTCCTAGCCTTCACAACTTCCTCAGGCAAGGCGTTCCACAGATTGACTATGCGCTGTGTGAAAAAGAACTTCTTTTTATTTGTTTTAAACCTGCTGCCCATTAGTTTCATTTGGTGGCCCCTAGTTCTTATATTATGGGAACAAGTAAATAACTTTTCCTTATTCACTTTCTCCACACCACTCATGATTTTATATACCTCGATCATATCCCCCTCAGTCTCCTCTTTTCCAAGCTGAAAAGTCCCAGTCTCTTTAATCTCTCCTCATATGGGACCTGTTCCAAACCCCTAATCATTTTAGTTGCCCTTCTCTGAACCTTTTCTAATGCCAGTATATCTTTTTTTGAGATGAGGAGACCACATCTGTACGCAGCAGTCAAGATGTGGGCGTACCATGGATTTATATAGAGGCAATGAGATATTCTCTGTCTTATTCTCTATCCCTTTTTTAATGATTCCTAACATCTTGTTTGCTTTTTTGACTGCCGCTGCACACTGCATGGACGTCTTCGGAGAACTATCCACGATGACTCCAAGATCTCTTTCCTGATTAGTTGTAGCTAAATTAGCCCCCATCGTATTATATGTGTAGTTAGGGTTATTTTTTCCAATGTGCATTACTTTACATTTATCCACATTAAATTTCATTTGCCATTTTGTTGCCCAGTCAGTTTTGTGAGATCTTTTTGAAGTTCTTCATAGTCTACTTTGGTCTTAACTACCTTGAGCAGTTTAGTATTGTCTGCAAACTTTGCCACCTCATTTTTACCCCTTTCTCCAGATCATTTATGAATAAGTTGAATAGGATTGGTCCAAGGACTGACCCTTGGAGAACACCACTAATTACCCCTCTCCATTCTGAAAATTTACCATTTATTCCTACCCTTTGTTTCCTGTCTTTTAACCAGTTCAATCCATGAAAGGATCTTCCCTCTTATCCCATGACAACTTAATTTACATAAGAGCCTTTGGTGAGGGACCTTGTCAAAGGCTTTCTGGAAATATAAGTACACTATATCTACTGGATCCCCCTTGTCCATGTTTGTTGACCCCTTCAAAGAACTCTCATAGATTAGTAAGACATGATTTCCCTTTACAGAAACCATGTTGACTTTTGCCCAACAAATTATGTTCTTCTATGTGTCTGACAATTTTATTCTTTACTTTTGTTTCAACTAATTTGCCCGGTACTGACATTAGACTTACCGGTCTATAATTGCCAGGATCGCCTCTAGAGCCCTTTCTAAATATTGGCATTACATTAGATGAGCGGAGAGCAGTGGGGGGCTGCTACTGAAAATGTCAGAGGCCCCAGGGGTGCCAGCAGCAGCTACAAGGCTCAGCTTTGCTGTCTCCCGAGCAACCTCCCCAGCTCCCTTCCTGGTACCTTAGCACTGTACAAGGCACTGTGTACGCTGAACACCAGTGTCCCATGATGCTGCTGCTTTCACACCATTCACAGGGCACCAAACCATGGGTTTTCCACTTCATTAGCTAGCGTCACATGCTGCTTTGGTGTCGGTAACTCGCGTACCTACTGCCCCTTCGGTGTTGCCATTTCTCTGCTCAAATATGTCACAGTTTAACCATGAGCTTGTCTGACCATTTGGTTTTATCTTTGGCTTGCTTAAAGTTTACAGTGTGATTTGTTGTGGACTGAGAGCCGGACCCTACTGGCAAGACTCTAGCTTCCATCCCTTGATGCCTTGGTCTCCTCTGATTACTCTTCCTCTAAGTGTTAATGAGGGGCAGGACTGAACTAGGGGAGAAGGGCTTAAAAGCCAGATTTGAGGTGACCAAGGAGAAGTTGTAGGATGGAGAAAAAATAAAATCGCCAATGCCAATGCTGCTCCTGGCTCCTACACCTGTCTCAAGTCACATGGGTACTTCTATGTGGGTTTGCAGAGACTGTGGCCTGTGTTTCTCTATCATAGAAAGCCAGCTGGCTGGGGAGACCATCCTGTGAGAGAGGGAGGTGCCTACCGGTCCCTCAAGAAGCAGATGGGAGAGCTGGAGGATGTGGTTGGGCTGGGGAACCTGCATGCACACAAGGACTTCATTACAAATATGTGTATGGAGACCTGCAAGACCAAGGAAGCAATCTGTCTGGAGAGGGCTGCAGTGGCACCAAGGGGGAAGAGGAAGCTGGCTGCAGGTTTCTTTTGGCACTAGCCAATGCTCTAGGCATCCTCCCAACTGATCATCCATAAAGAACTGGTGTGCTGCCCCGATGAGGGATCTCCTTCAAAAGTGGAGGAAGAGAGCCACATATTCCTATCATTCAAAAAATTCATACGTGATTTGGAGAATGGCATAAAGACTCTACTTAAAAAGTTTGTGGATGATACCACACAGAGGGTTGCAAGCGCTTTCTAGGACAGAATTAGAATTGAAAATGACCTTGGCAAATTGGAGAAATGGTTTGAAATGAACAGGATGAAATTCAGTAAGGAACAATCCATTGCACAAATGAGAAGTGACTGTCTAGGAAGGAGTACTGAACAAAAAGGTCTGGGAGTTAGAGTGGATCACCAACTAAATGAGTTAACAATGTAAAAGGGTTACAAAAAAGGAAACCTCATTCTGGGATGTATCAGCAGGAGTGTTGTGAGCACGACATGAGAAATAATTCTTCCAGTCTGCCCTAATTAAGACCTTATCGGTGTTGAGTAGTGTGTCCATTTCAGGGAAGTGCACTTAAGGAAAGATGTGGAAATTGGAAAAAGCCCAGCGGAGAGCCACAAACATGATTAAAGGTCTAGAAAACATGACTTACATGGAAAGATTGGAAAAACTGGCTTTGTTTAGTCTGGCTAAGAGAAGAGTGGAGAACAGGAAAACAGTCTCCAAGTACACAGAAGGTCGTTATAAAGAGGAGGGTGATAAATTGTTCTTTATCTCTGAGACCAGAACAAGTAGTAATGAGTAGTAATTGCACCAAGGGAGGGTTAGGAAAATCTTCTTAGCTGTCAGGGTGGTTAAGCACTGGAACAAACTACCTGGGGAGGTGTTGGAATCTGTCACTGGGATTTGTTAAGAGGAGGATAGAAAAACGCCTTTCAGCGATGGTCTAGAAAAGATAATGCTTAGCCCTGTCCCAGTGCAGATGCCTAAACTAGATGACCTACAGCGGCCCCTTCCAGTCTATGATTCTCTGTCTAGCTCTACTAACCCCACAGGTTTCTCAGTTTCTCTCTGTGGGACCTTTGAGGCTGGTTGGTCCCTGAAGGTCCCATTGGAGCAACTGGGTGGAGTTTCCCTTCCAATCCATTCCATGGATTGTCGTGCTAGCCAGACGAGTAGAGCTCTTCGTTCCCCCACCGCAAACAGTGGTGACAGTATCGCCTTTACCCTTCCTCGAGCAGTTGGGATGACCTCAAAGAGTGGGTGGGCTGGAATGGTCCCCTTCTGTCATGGCAAGGCGCCTTCAGAACCAGCCTGACAGCGGCACTCTCCATTTGTAGCACATGAGGGTTTTTTTATTAGTGCTGGTATCTCCTCAGGCTCTGGCTCACCAACACCAAAGGCCTGTTGTACTGCATCGGATCTGCAGCTTTTCCTCATGTCCCCCCTCCCCCACTACTTTGTTTTCTTTCTTTTCCTGGCAGTTACAATCTGCAGTTTCTCCAAAAGAGCTTGACCTGTCACTGAGCGCTCATGGAAATCAGTCTGTCCCAGATGGAGAGACTGTAAAGTCCGAATAGCTTCTGTGATGAGGTAACTGACTCTGTGGACATGGGAAAGTCAGTGGATGTGATATACCTTGTCTTTAGCAAGGCTTTTGATACAGTCTCCCACAATATTCTTGCCAGCAAGTTAAGGGAATATGGATTGGATAAATGGATGGTAAGATGGATAGAAAGCTGGCTAGAAAGCCGGGCCCAGCAGGTAGTGATCAATGGCTCGATGTCAGGATGGTGGTCAGTTTCTAGCGGAGTGCCCCAAGGTTCGGTTCTAGGACCGGTTTTGTTCAATATCTTTATTAATGACCTGGATGAGGGGATGGATTGCACCCTCAGCAACTTTGCAGATGACACTAAGCTAGGGGGAGAGGTAGATACACTGGAGGTCAGAGATAGGGTCCACAGTGACTTAGACAAATTGGAGGATTGGGCCACAAGAAATCTGATGAGGTTCAACAAGGACAAGTGCAGAGTCCTGTACTTGGGACGGAAGAATCCCAAGCATTGTTACAGACTGGGGACCAACCAGCTAAGTAGTAGTTCTGCAGAAAAAAAGGACCTGGGGGTTACAGTGGATGAGAAGCTGGATATGAGTCAACAGTGTGCCCTTGTAGCCAAGAAGGCTAATGGCATATTAGGTTGCATTAAGAGGAGCATTGCCAGCAGATCCAGAGATGTCATTATTCCCCTTTATTCAGCTCTGGTGAGGCCACAGCTGGAGTATTGTGTCCAGTTCTGGGCCCCCCACTACAAAAAGGATGTGGACGCATTGGAGAGGGTCCAGCGGAGGGCAACCAAAATGATTAGGAGGCTGGAGTATATGACCTATGAGGAGAGGCTGAGGGCGTTGGGCCTGTTTAGTCTGCAGAAGCGAAGAGTGAGGGGGGATTTGATAGCAGCCTTCAACTTCCTGAAGGGAGCTTCCAAAGAGGAAGGAGAAAGACTGTTCTCAGTGGTGACAGATGGCAGAACAAGGAGCAATGGTCTCAAGTTGCAGTGGGAGAGGTCCAGGTTGGATATTAGGAAAAACTATTTCACTAGGAGCGTGGTGAAGCACTGGAATGGGTTACGTAGGGAAGTAGTGGAGTCTCCATCCCTAGAGATGTTTGTCTCGGCTTGACAAAGCCCTGGCTTGGTTGATTGTTGGGATTGGTCCTGCCTGGAGCAGGGGGCTGGACTTGATGACCTTCTGAGGTCTTTTCCAGCTCTATGATTCTATGAATGTTATTCTACAGCCCACCACAGATTGAGAGGAGGAACATATTTTGCACCAGGAGTGGGTCATACTTGAGAGTGGAATCAGCCCTCTGTTCTGCGAGCAGTATTTTGTAACAAATCCTAGGCACATAGCAGCAAATCCTGAGGGGTCTCTTTAAGGCCCTGGGGAGCGCGGGGAAGTTCAGCTGCATCCATCTCCTGACAGCAGTAGCTTAACATTCTCAGCTCTGGTAACGTCATGGCACTCCTTCCTTCCGTCTAGCCCCTAGGGCTTGTTCCCGGGGGAATGGCTGTAACCACTGCCCCCATGCTTCATGGTTCTGATTAGCCTCTTCGTGGTCCTGGCCCTGTCCATATTGGAAAAGCTCCATCCCACCTTCTCATTCAAACACACAGTCACTGCAGAGCTCGTCCGGCTGTCTTTCCCTCGCTGGGATTGCAGTCTCCCGTTTCCCTCTTTGGTGAGTGGCTGGTTAGGCCCAGTGCCAGAGACCTGCTTAGCATACCTAATCCAAGCTAACCAGGTCTTTCCTATAACTCTGCATCAGTGCCCTCCTGAAATTTCCCCTCTAGGTGTAGGAATATACGTCCAACCCAGCACTAGCCATCTTTGTTTCCTGTGCTCAGTACAGCCCCTGCACTATGGCCATTTGCTACATGGGTTGCTTTAAGTTCAGGGACCAGAAGCTCACTGCCCCTCCTGGCTGGCTCACCAAAGTGTAACATTTCAAAATGCAGACCTGTCCTTTGGAAACACAGGACACAGACAGCACATGTAACAGGCTCCAAAATCATAGTATCCCCCCTATATTCCAGCAGCCCCAGTTGGCAATGACAGGGAGTGTCTAAAAATTGCCACTTCTGGCGACACAGTGTGGAGTTTACCAAAAAGTTTAACCACTGTGCACTCCCTTTGGTGCGTGCCTTGCAATGTCAGCAGTAGGCACAGAGTACTATTGGAATGTGTGTGCCACACATGGCGTGTGAATGCAGTTCCCCCATGTGTAGGCCATTTTGGGTTTTCTTTTGGAGTCCTTGAATAATGCCCACATCTAAGCTAACCCCTTTGTTAGACTCCTGCTCCAGTCAGAGGACTTTCTGAACTATATGTCGTTATTTTCATTTTGATCGACGAAAAGGAAAGCAGTCCTGAATCCGTATAGCCAAGTAATATCATATGATAAAAACCAGGGAGGATGCAGAATAAATTAATACGCTTAGAGCAGGGACTGGAACATCAGGAGATGTACATTCCATTCACAATTCAGTTTGACATTGGGCAAGTCAGTTAATATCTGAGAGCAAAAACCCACAGAAATAATACTCACCTTTAGGTAAAGTGTTTTGAGAGCATTACATCTCAAATTATCTATATATTTTAGAAATGTCTGTCTGTCCGTGTGTGTGTGTGTGTGTTCAAGAACTCCTCCTAAACGTAAGAGCTAGGACCACCAAATTTGGTGTGCAGCTTCCGCTTATCCTAACTTAAGCAAGATCAGGGTTTGGTTGTGCCAGGAAAACGGGAGTTACCGGGAATAGGGACTGTTTTCCATAACATGGAAAGGGAGGGACAGAGAGGAGTAACGCAATACTGAGAGTGGCCACTGGGGGCAGTGAGTGCAGAGGAGAGCTATACTGCAGAGTGACCACTAGGGGCAGCTGTACCACCAAGAGACTGACCAGCAGGGCTGGGACTCCACCATCTTGCTTGCCCCACACCGGATACGTAGCCCCCCCCTGCCCCAAGCCCTTTCTCCCCTCCCACCTAGCCTTGGCTGCAGTACCAGAGGGGGAGGGGGCAGGGAGAATGCCTGCTGGCAAGGGGGGAGGCTCCTGCCAGCCAGAGAAGCTGGGGGGAGAGAGAAGGCTCCTGCCAGATGGGACCCCTGACTTTGAGCCCCCACATCCCCAGCCCCCTACCTTGAACCCCTCAACCCCCCCACCCTGATTCCAGCACCCCCATCCCCCAGCCTTCTGCCCATCCACCCCCCCCCCAAAGGGCCCTGCCCAGACTCCAATACCACCAGCCCCCCTGCCCTGAAGGACCAGGCAACGCTAGGAAAGTCTTCTAGTATTTTATATACACACACACACACACCCCCCACACATGATTACTATGATGGCCCCCCCTCCACCCCGCATGCTTTATGAAATGGACTTATGGACACAAATACGTATAATTCAAAGATGCTTGGGACAGATTACCTCATGTAATCAGTCTTAATCTGCTGGATCTGTATCTCTTATTTTGGTATATACCAAAACTACACATTTATATATATGGATCATTCTTGTGTGTGACGTTGGATATATGGATTTGGAACGCTGTATGGCAGGGGTGGGGAACTTTTTTGGGTCAGGGCCACTGCTCCACAGAAAAATTAGTTGGGGGGGGGGGGCCCACACATAAGTGAGACACAAAACAAAACACAACCCCTCACTATGGCCCCCAACTGAGAAGGCCACTCCCCACAGTCCCCTCACATACCAGAGCCCGAGGGGGCACCAGCCTAGTAGATTTTGTGTGCTCTAGCCCTGGGGCAGGCGGAGGGGCTGAAGTGCCAGCATGGGCTCCCCAATGCTGGGTGGCCCCTGAGCCTCAGGGGCTGGAGCCAGGCAAGCCAGGGGCCACATCTGGCCCCTGGGCCTGAGGTTCCTCACCACTGCTTTATGGTTTTAAATGAAAGCCATCAAGGGTATTACCCTCAGGCTACATCTACACTGCAGGCTTTTTGCGTAAGAACCAGTTTGCGCACAAGTTCTTGTGCAAAAGGGCTTTCACAAGAGCGCGTCCACACTGCCATGTGCTTTTGCGCAAGAGATGTGCTTTTGCGCAAGCGCGTCCATGGCAGTGTGGACGCTCTCTTGCACAAGAACGCTCTGATGGCCATTTTAGCCATAGGGGTTTCTTGCGCAAGAAAATAATGTTGCCTGTCTACACTGCCTTCTTGTGGAAGAGCTCTTGCGCAAAAGAACTTATTCCTCATGGGGAGAGGAATAACTCTTCGGGGAGAAGCCCTGTTTTCTGACGCTGTACTGTAAATTTACTTGCACAAGAACGCACGTGCAGTGTAGACACCCAGCAAGTTTTTTCGCAAGAACAGCTGTTCTTGTGCAAAAAGCCTGCAGTGTAGACATAGCCTCAATGTCTGGATGACCAACTGTAAACACCCTTTTTTTTGTCCTTTAAGTTTTGCAGTGGTTGCTCTTAGGAAATCACATGGTGTGCCCCTACCAGCTGGGGTGGACAAGTAATTGTCCATGGAAAGGTGGTATCTATAAAGCAATAGGAAGCTAGGATTTTTGTCTGCAGCTGGCATGGCACACCCGAGGAGGATAACTAAAGACCCCAGAGAAAAGGAAACTTGACTGGTTTTGCCTGTGGCCAGCTGGAATAAGAACAGTTTTAGGGTGAGTTTGTAATAAATTTGTACTGAGGTTTAGTGTTAGGATTAGCCAAGTGTTTTCTGTTATTTTAAATTTGTAATCTACTTTGCTCTGCCTGTTCTCACTAATAATCACTTAAATCCTATTAAATTACTTAAATTACTTGTACTTAATAAAATCACTTTTATTTTTCTATTCAGCCCAGTGTAAATAATTGTTACCTGGGGGAGCAAGCAGCGTGTTCATCCTCCTTCCATTGCTAAAGAGGACTTACCTAAATAGTCCATGTGGGAGTGGTATCCCAGCAAGCTGAGCCCCAAACTACATTTTCCTCAGATATGAGGTGTTTCAGTGTCTATATTGCTCCTCAGGGGGCAGTGATCTCAGCTCTGTGCCCTGGCTGGGAGAGACCAGGGAGCTGGCCCAGTCGGACAGGGTAGTGAGAAACCCCAAAGAGCAGGAAGGTAAGTGGCGGTGGCCTCATCACCACTCTGGGAAAACACCCCCAAGGGGTCTTCTGTGACCGCATCCCGTCACAATTATTATGAGCACAATTACAGTATGACGAGTTGCTTTCCTGACCTATGGTGCTGAAGATTCTGGGCAACCTGGGGCTACGTCTAGACTGGCATGATTTTCCGCAAATGCTTTTAACGGAAAAGCTTTTCTGTTAAAAGCATTTTCGGAAAAGAGCGTCTAGATTGGCACAGACGCTTTTCCGCAAAAGCACTTTTTGCGGAAAAGCGTCCGTGCCAATCTAGATGCGCTTTTGTGCAAGAAAGCCCCGATTGCCATTTTAGCCATCGGGGCTTTTTTGCGCAAAACAATTCTGGGTTGTCTATCCTGGCCCTCTTGCACAAAAGCATTTGCACAAGAGGGCTTTTGCCCGAACGGGAGCGTCATAGTATTTGCGCAAGAACACTGACGATCAGACATTAGATCGTCAGTGTTCTTGCGGAAATTCAAGCGGCCAGTCTAGACAGCTGGCAAGTTTTTCCGGAAAAGCGGCTGATTTTCTGGAAAAAATGGCCAGTCTGGACACAGCCACCAAGTATAAAGAGGTTTTGTTTGCACTGTCTGGGTTTCCTCTTCTAGCACTTCCATTGTTCAAATAGTAGGACCCCACCTTAGAGGAATTCTTAGTCAAGGCTCCAATTTTTTTTGTAGATAACCAAACGAGCTCCATAGAGTTGCATGTCTCACTTTCAATATTCTCTATATAGGATTTAAAAGCCACTGCAGGCTTCTCAGTGTACTAACAAAGTGAGTTGTGTTGCGATGTCGGGACAAACTGGCCATACAGCTTTATGCTGTGAAATTGTAGCAGTGTTGGCCCAAGAATATGAGACCCCCCCAAAGGTGCTGAGGCAATATCATTTATTGGACCAACTTACATTGGTGAGAGAAACAAGAAGAGCCACCTTGTCTTCTGATAGATTTACAGCCAACATGAAAGAAGAGCTTCCTGGACAGGGCTTCTCTGTTGCCAAATGAGTTTTGTTCTGTGTTTCAACAAAAGACTCGTGTCTTTCTTCAGACACATTCCTTCACTTACTTTGGTTTCTGAAACTAATTTTTCAACTCTGCTATTCTAATTTACCCTTTTCCTCAAATTGGGACTTGGTTTACAGATTTCATAAAGTTCATGTATCCCTCCAACATAGGGAGGCTGGGACGAGGGGGAGATACTAGGCTGAGTAACTGGGGTGCGGATGAGTGGACAGACCCTTCTCCTTTCTCATATCAGAGCACATGGGCGGGGGGGGGGGGGGGGAATTGATACTTAGATACCAACAAGGTGCTGCAGGGGCCCATGTAAAAGCTGAAACTCTCAAGCTGGGTCCCAGAAAAACACTCCGAGGAACCCCAGAAGGGAAGAAGGAGGCTAGCTTCACAGCAGGCTGATGCCCCAACATAGCAGAGGGGACAGCCCCAACTTGTGTATCTCACTTTGGCTAGTAGGTGTCATTCTCTAGTTATTAGGTTTTTGTTAGATTTTCCAAGCCTTAGCTATGAGTACTGGGGTAGGCAGGATGAAGAAGGAGAAACTGATGGAGTAAGCAACACAAAATAAACACATGTAGGGAAATGTATAATGCAGGGAAAGGAAAAGAGCAAGAAAAGATATACAGTAAAATCAAATGCTTCATTTGTAAGGGAAATTACTGTCACCTGAACTAGTATGTTCATTTTAGATTATAAATGTCATCAGATTCAGGAGTTCTCTCTGGCCATTGCTAACGAAGTAGTAAAAATGTGCAAATTAGTGTTTTCCATTGTGAACCTGAAGCAGTTTGATACATACATGGGCAGCTGATCAAAACTGATGAATTCACACACTGGTGTTTATATTGAGAGTCTTTGCACTCAAATATAATAAAAAATAAAACACACTTAATAGTACAAGATAGATACATAGAAAAAAAATTTGAATTCCCATTTATATGCTCAAAGTAATAAAGTCTGTAATTTTGTCAGAGTAAATGGTGAATTCCCTGTAACTTGGAAGCCATTAAATCATGATTTGAGGACTTCAGTAACTCAGTCAAAGGTTATGGGTCTATTGCAATAGTGGCTGGCCCCGGGGTTCTGTGCCCTGCAAGGTACAGGTCAGACTAGAGAATCTGACCTTGAACTATGAGCCTCAGTCAGTAACCTTGTTTTCCCATATAGTGGAGGTGGGGGTGGGACAGTCTGACAAGAAGCAATGGTCTCAAGTTCCAGTGGGGGAGGTCCATATTAGATGATCCCAGTATTTCTCCCCCCCCCCTCCTATTTCCCTAGGAGGGGAGTGAAGCACTAGGATGGGTACCTAGGGAGGTGGTAGAATCTCCATCCCTAGAGGTTTTTAAGACCAGGCTCGACAAAGCCCTGGCTGGGATGATGAGAGCAGGGAACTGGACTCAATGACCTCTCTAGGTTCCTTCCAGTTCTAGTATTCTAGGATTCTATGGTTCCGCTGGGGTTGGTCCTCTTTTGTGCAGGGGGTTGGACCAGATGACCTCCTGAGGTCTCCTCCAGCCCTTATCTCTGATTCTGTGACTCTTCTGGAAGAACAGAAAGCTGAGAAATTAAAATGAGGGTGGAGACAGATCAGGTGTTATTTGAGTTGCTTTCTGTTTCTTACTGCATGTTGCTAGCAATGGGATAATTCACAATATGTCTCTGAAATCTGCCATGCTGGCACTAATTTCAGGGTAGAGAGAAACAGTGGCTATTCTATTAACAGAGGATTACCAGCTAAGTTGTTTGACCTTGTAGTAGCTGAAAATATGTTCAAACATATTGCAAGGACAAGCCATGAAGAGCAGCATAATGGAGAGCTGGAATCGCCTTAGGCAGAAAACTCTACAAACCTGTATACAAACACATACCCAGATGAGCTCTGCACGTTATGAAAAATAAATCTTCTCCATAAACTGATTTCTGCTGCTGTTACTGGCACCCAGAGCATGTCTTTAAAAAACAAACTATATTTATTTTTTAAGCAACAGCTAATTTTAAGCTCACATTGATTTGGGGTTTTTTTTTTAACCATTCAGAGAAATGAGAGTTTGTTTTATGTGATCAGTTCTCTGAGAAAGCTATGGCCTCCAAGCACTGCACTAAAAGGGTCAGTGAGGATGGAGACAAAGCGAAAGAATAATCACGGAAGAAATCATGTGCAAAGCTGACACAGAAAGGTCAGCCTCCTTACTCTAATGTAATAACTGTAAATGTAACCAACTAACAGTACTACATGCCTACCGAGAAAAACGTATGGGAATTTCAAGGAGAATAACCTTCAGTTTATTAAAAACATCACCTTCTCGCACAAAACTGGAACAGTTGAATTGGAGGGAATCTCCTTTCTATGTAAAACAAATCAACCAAAGTCTAATTTCCCTTTTTGTATCTTAAAGGCCAGGTCCCTCAGCTCTTACACCAAGGACATAGGGCAGAGCCCAGTTCCCACTGACAATAAGAGTTGGATCAAACCCCTCGTGAGAGGTTTTTAAACCCCCACTCATCGTTTATTTATAAAACAATTACCTAATAGTTTATATATGCTTTAAACTGCCATGTAATGTTTATTTTTTATACAATGAGCTAAGGATTCTGCGACAGAAGACCACTTGCTGAATGCTTGCTGTCACTTATAATGCTTTCTCAAGGTACAGTTAGTGAACCAGGTAAGTGCACAGGAAAGAGTTTGCTGGAGCACTTGCCATTTCTCCTTGTGTGGAAGATGTAGCTCTGCTAAGAGAAACCTGGCACCCATCTAATGTGCTGTTTTCTCCCTTGGGTATGCAGCTTCTGGTTCAAAAGATGGAAAATAATACATTCCTGTATTCAATGAAAAGCAGAGTTCACTGTGTATATAAGCTCTGGGAAGAGATGATGTACTGCTGTATCTCTGTTATGGTAGTGACTGGTAATGGATACACAGTTCATGTTGTGTTCTATGAAGGGGCTAATAATGGGGTAAAAATCAGGTGTGTGCATCTCATAAATGTGTGTCAGCCCCATATTTGTCCATGACAATTTTTCCTCTGTCAGCAGATCTCTTCACAAAAGTTAGTGGAGAGGTGATTTGTGATAGATGTGGTGCAATGCCGGTAGTTTTTTTAAAATATGGATATAGGATAATTTTTAGCCATTATTTGTGATAAGGAAACATTACTCACCCTCTGCAGCAATTGTAGTTCTTTGAGATGTGTCCCTTATGGATGTTTCACTTCCAGTGTACATGTGTTGTAAGATTTGAAGCCTTTTTCTGCAGCCTGTTAGGTCTGAGGCCATTTTTTTGGGCAGCAATATTAGGAGAGTAGCAGCCATGAGCTAAGATGCAGGAGTCATGCCCTCACATTCCTTCTAGATCCGTGGTCACCAACCCATCGATTGTGATCAGCTGGTTGGTTTGGGGGGCACAACCAGTCGATCGCAAAGTGTTCCAGCCTCCCCACCCCCATTCTCCCCCACTCCCAAAAAGGAGCCCACTCTGGTGCTACCTCCTCGGAAAATGGAGGTAGTTCTGGCTTCCTGCTTTTGGGGGGGAGGGAGGGGAGAGGGAGGGAGTCTCCGGCTGCATGCCAGATCCGGTGTCTCAGCAAGCACGTGTGCTGTTCCTCCCCTCCCCAAAACAGCCAGCGCGCTTCCTGAGAAGTCGGATCTGGTGTGCAGCAGAGGACTTCCTTCCCTGTGCTGCCTGCCTTCCTGCACAGTGGCGGGGTCCTGCGGCTGTGCGCCAGCTCCAACTTCTCAGGAAGCACGCCGGCTGTTTTGGGGAGGGGAGGAGCAACGCACACCGCAGGATCCCCAGGTACCAGCTGAGCTGTCCTTGTCCCCACTCCCTGGCCAGACCCACCAACAGCACCCTGCCCTCTTCCCCCTGGCCAGACCCCCCAAAAGCACCCTCCCAGGCCCCCACCAGCAGCCTGCCCAGACCCTCAGAAGTACCCTGCCCAGGCCCCCCACCAGCAGCCTTCCCCCTGCCCAAACCCCCACCAGCACCCTGACCCCTGGCCAGACCCCCACCAGCAGCCTTCCCCCTGCCCAAACCCCCACCAGAACCCTGCTTCTGCCCTCTGGCCTGACACTTACACCTAGCTTGCTCCTGTACCCTATTTTCCACCCAGATTCTGCACCCCTATCCCTATCCCATTCACTGGCAGCCCTGTCCTGCACACTGGATCCCTCATTTTTGGCCCCACCTCAGAGTATAGAGGGGTCCACAAATTCCACTAACCCTGGAACCCCAGAAGAGTTAATCTGGCCTGAACCTCAGCCCTACGTACCCTCCCCACCCTGGGGCTGGAGTGCCAGGGGAGTGAGGTGTCTCAGTTGGGGCCACATCTGTGAGGCTTGGGGTTTTTTGAAGGGGTTGTTTTTTTGCATTTCACTTGCGTGGTCCCCGACTGATTTTTCTGTGGGTCAGTGACCTCTGACCCAAAACAGGTTCCCCGCCCCTCTCATAAATAAAGACAATGCTGAAACATTGTGTGTTTGCATAATATTTTATTTAAAAATGAAGCCTGGCCAACATGCCCCCAGTTGGGGCCAAGCCCCCATTTGGCCATAGCATCGTAACACTCCTGCACTCCCCAGACCTGAGCAGTAAACCCTGAGCAGTAAATGGTATGCACCATAAAAATACACACACAATTTTTGCCAGGAGCTATACTTTGCTGCCGGATTTTATTCAACTGCGGATGTGGCTTCGTGCACAGTTGAAGTAATAGTCGCTATACTTGGGTCACCTATTGCTGCTGAAGCATTGAAAAGCTTTTATTGTGAAATGGTCGGGGGTTTCTACATACAACATACCTGAAAGCTAAGTCACATCAGAGCCATCCCTCTATGTCTCCATCCACAAGTATACAACTTAATGAGCTTCAGTCTGTAACCGAAATTTAAAAAACAATGAATAGTCCTGCCGCACCTTAGAGACTAACAAAACATGTAGATGAAGTGGGCTGTGCCCACGAAAGCTCATGATACCATCTACATTTTTTTGTGAGTCTCTAAGGTGCTGCAGGGCTATTTGTTGTTTTTTAAACTTAATTAGCATAACTAGCATACAGCACAGACCACATTCCACAACCTACGAATGGTGTCCCCTTAAGGACGTCAGCCTCCATCAGATCCCTTACCATCTAGCCCCGGCCAACACATGACAGTACTACTCTGGACTGCCACAATTTGTAGTGCTGGGAGAGGACTGTGCAAATGGGAAGACTGAGAGAACAGAATTACAATTGTGCAGCACAATCTGTGCTGTCTGGCAGCTACAAATGGGAAAGGCAACCTGTGGGTGAAGAGAGAGAGTATATGTCATAGTATGTGGCTTAATTTTTCATTCCATTGCTCTTGCAATGTTATGTTGTGACTGCTGCAACCTTAAATACTTCACAAGAACTTTTTTTGGATTAATGAAATACAGAGCATGCCTGTTCTACTGACAATATTCATAAGAGCGGCCAGACTGAGTCATTCCAAAGGTCCATCTAGCGCAGTGTCCTGTCTGCTGACAGTGGCCAATGCCAGGTGTCCCCAGAGGGAATGAACAGAACAGGGAACCATCACGCGATCCCACCCGTCACCCATTCCCACCCTCTGACAGAGGCTAGGGACACCATTCCTGCCCATCCTGGCTAATAGCCATTGATGGAACGATCCTCTATGACTTTATCTTGCTCTTTTTTCAACTCTGTTAAAATCCCGGCCTTCACAACATCCTCTGGCAAGGGGTTCCAAGATCGATTGTGCACTTTGTGAAGAAAAACTTCCTCTGGTTTGTTTAAAACCTGCTACCTATTAATTTCATTTGGTGACCCTTAGTTCTTATGTTATGGGAACCAGTACATAACTTTTCTTTATTCACTTTCTCCACAGCAGTCATGATTTTATAGACCTCTATCCTATCCCCCCTTAGTCTCCTCTTTTCTAAGCTGAAAAGTCCCCATCTTTTTAATCTCTCTTCAGGGCAGCCATTCCAAACCCCTTATCATTTTTGGTGCCCTAGCTTCAACATTATTCTAGCTGAGTTAATTGTGTGTAGAACTACTCCTTTGAAAGGAAACAGAAATTTTACCTTGGGGCCTGAGTAGAGGTTGTGCCTACAAGCGTATAGTACTGAACTAAGTTTCCACAGGAGACATATGACAGAGGCAGAGAAAACATTATGGCTCTTTAAAAGCCTTGACCTGCATGTGAGTGAGCAATCTGTTATGAAATTGACGGAGCCTTTGTTGTGTGTTGCTTTTCAAAACAAAACAACAGTTGTCTACCCACCAGAACATAGAAACTGCCTCTCAGTGTAGCTGGGCCCATTCTGTGCAACCCTTGCTTTGCTTGTCAGACAGTGAGAAGCTCTCTCATTACCATTTAGCTCCTTTTTTATATCCATAAAGGGGATCTCTTTCCCACCCATTCTATTAAATGCAATTATTTTATTAAACTAATATTTAAAATCTAACTATGGGTACTGGGTTTTATTTTCATGGGGTTTTTTTTCAAATTTTCTTGTAAAAAACTGTTAGTAAAATTACAGTACTTTTCTCTCTCAACCCTTCAATCCAATTTCAATGCTGAATTCTCTCCTACAATTTCTTCCACCCACTGTCCTCCTCATTCCTTATTTCCTTTTGCTTCCAGTGTATATTAGACCATCTCAATAATTTTGTATTACCCCTTAATTTTGTTTAACCTCTGCCATCAGTTCTAGCAAACTTATTCCTACACATACTGTGTGTATCACTCCCCCTTGTCTTACATAAATTCCTTCTATAGATTTATGTCTAAATCAAACACACTTGCAGAAAATGTACAGGTTTTCCCTGTGGTTTATAAGTTACTGCACCTTTGCCATTTTTAATCTTCCTTTTTATCTTCTTTTCAAGACAAATCACATAGATCTTGGTTTACAGATTCGCCATCCTTGTTTTTGCAGGCTGTCCCCTAAGTTATCCCTTCAAGTCAGGAAGTAAATTCACAAATTGGAGAAACACTACAGCTACTCCCTTCTGGATCTGTCAAGCCTATGCACTTATATAAACTCCTCTTCCTGTCCATGCTAGCCAGAAACATACAGAAAATCAGGCTACCAGGTATTGCAGAGTTTCCCAAACTGTGAAGCCTGACCCACTAGCAGATCATGGGAAGGCTCTACATGGGTAGCTGGGCCCTGGACATGGTGACCAAACACTGGGCCTTGACCTAGGCAAATATACGTGTCTCCCAGCCACATTGAAGAAGGGAGACCTCCAGAGTGGGGTGTGTGGCAGGAGGGGTTAGACAGCGAGCCCACACTCAGCCAATCAATGACTCTGGCTTCCCAGGGCTGGGCTGGCCCCCTATTCTAGCTGTCATCAGACAGCACAACCCCATTTACCTGACTGCAGTGTCTGTAGCCAGTCCCCGTTGGCGAGGACCTGCCAGTGTGGGGATGGGTACAGGGCAAGCTTGCTCTCCAACCTACCTCCCACCCAACTTCCTGTCCAAATCAGGCCAGGATTAAGGTTCTGGATAACCAAAAAAAAGGACAAAATGTAGTTGGTGGGAATCACTGGGCTGTAAAAAGCAGTGATCCTGTGTGTGAGCATGTGGGCAGGGGAGGAGGGGAATATGGCCGTGGTGTCCAACCAGTTCTGAAGCAGTAGCCACTATGGTGGCTACTGCTATAGCAAACTAGCCCCACTCAACCAGCCAACTAGCCATATGTGGCTAGCGGCTAGCATGTTGGCCACCATGGGAATACGGTGTAGCAACCGCAGAATACTATGCATTTCTAAATTACAAATGCCCTTGTCCAGAACTCTGAGGCTGCAGCACTGCTGAAATACACATTTCCAATTGAAAAGCAGCATACCACACTCTTGGAGTTTATTACTTGTGCTGACCTTGCCTTGGGTGCTGTAACGAAGGCAACAGCCCTGAGGTGTAAGGATCGGTGGACATGGCTTTCACAGAAGAATTTTATAACGTTTGAATAAATATTATCCTGACTGTCCATATTAAAATGAACAGTTTATTTAACCATGCTGTGAACTCATATTGGTTTATATGAAACAGAAACTGAATGTGGCCATTTTGTTTTCATTGGCCCAATGAAGGAAAAGTAACCATACAGCATAAATATTGAAAAAACTTTTTTTGAACTGTCACTTAATAATTGAAGGTGTAAATACCAGTCATTGAAAAAATGTGGTACCATTTTCAAAAAAAACTTACAGATTACAAATTATTCTAGTATCAACAGTCCTTTATGCCCGATGAACAAACAATAAAAGTGCATATAACTACCAAATAGCAAGATTACTTACTGGTTGGTGTATAATAAAAGTGCATATAACAACCAAATCTTAAAACTAATGTGGCATGATTTAAAAAAAAAAAAAAAAAACACCTAGTTTATAAGGTCTTTTATACTGACAGAGTACTTTTCAAATATTAAACAAAAAGTTTTGGAAATTATGCAGTAATGTTATTAAGCAATAGTACAAGAGCCACAGAAATACCCAAGACAAAAGACCTGGTAGTAATGGGGGACTTTAATAACTATCCTGATATCTACTGAAAAGCTTCTGAGAATATATTAGGTGCAACTTTTTGTTTCAGGGGGCAGGTATTTTAGAGTTGATTCTGACTAACATGGAGGAATTGGTTGCAAATCTGAAGGTGGAAAATAGTTTGGGTGAAAGTGACCATGAAATGACAGATTTTGTGATTTTTAAGGAAAGAAAGGACTGAAAACAGCAGAATCAGAAGAATGGACTTCAGAAAAGCAGATTTTAGCAAACTCAGAGAATAGGTAGATTAGGTCCCATAGGAAGAAAATCTACGGAGTTCAATCAGAGATGGCAGTTTCTTAGAGACAGTATTAACAGCACCACTGTAAACTATGCCAATGCAAAGGAAAGATAGGGAGAACAGCCAGAGGCCGATATGCATGGGCATCTGGTAGCCTATGCGGGTAGAGGCTTTGCCTTCCCAAACCGCCAGGCAAGGCCCCACCCACACTCCGCCCCCAGAACTCCTGCTTTAGGCATTCTAAAGGGTGGATTGTTGTGGCCCCCAGCGCCCACCCTCCCGGTGCTCTGAGGCTGGGGCAGTGCTGCGTGTCTTCCTCCCTCCCTGGTGCTCCGAGGCTGGGGCAGTGCTGCGTGTCTTCCTCCCTCCCTGGTGCTCCGAGGCTGGGGCAGTGCTGCGTGTCTTCCTCCCTCCCTGGTGCTCCGAGGCTGGGGCCACGCCGCACACCCTCTTCCCTCCCTGGTGCACCAGGACTGGAGAGGCCGGGGCCACACCGTGTGCTCTCCTCCCTCCCTGGTGCCCCAGGGCTGGGGTGAGCGCACACCCACTGCTTACCTCCCCTCCCCATGGTTGGGGGGGGTGCAGGTGTGGCACTCTGCCCCACCTCCTCCTGGGGGAGCAGGAAAGGAGTGAGGCCTCAGAAGGAGCGAGACTGTTGGTGAGGTTGGGGGCTTGCCTCCTCCAGCCTTATGTTCACCAATCACCCATCCAATATGGCTCCGATAGGAACTATTTAATGATAAAAAAAATCCTGTAAGTGGAAACATGGATGACTTGCTAAGGAGGCGAACAAAAGAACAGCACAAGCACCTGGGGACAAAACCAGAAAAGCTAAGGCACAAAATGAGTTACATCTAGCAAGAAACTAAAAAGGTAAAAAGAAGTGGTTCCTTAAATACCCGAGAAAGAGGCTGTCAATAGGCGGATCATAAGCCTCATCTAGACTGCTGGATGCTTTGGAATGGATCCCAACATTTTTCTTATCTTTTTTGATGGTGAGGATGATGATTTTCTCTGAAGTCTAGACCTTGACTGTAACTTGATGAAGAAATTTGGATTTTGACAAAAATAATTGCCTTTACTTAGTGGGTAAGGAAAGCTAATAACTGATATAAAAAAGGCTGAGCTGATTAATGACTACTTTCTTTGGTCCTTGCTAAAAAAAAATTAATGGCAGACAGTCAACACAAGTAACATTAACAAGAAGGTGGAAGAATGAAAGTCAAAACAGGGAAAGAACAGAATATTTAGATAAGCCCAATGTGTTTAAGTCAGCAAGGCCTGATGAAATTCAAGGAACTTAAGGAACTAGCTGAAGCAATCTCAGAACCACAGCAAATATCTCCAGTGGCCGGAGATGGGGAGAGTTCTGAGTAACTGGAGAAATCTTTCCCAGGTATTCCTCTGAAGCATGGGGCGTAAGTCACTTGGAGGTTTAAACCATTGTAAATGGCAGATTCTCTGTAACTTGAAGTCTTTAAATAACTATTTGATTATTTCAGTAACTCAGCCAGAAGTTTGGGGTCTATTATAGGAATGGATGAGTGAGGTTCTGTGGCCTATAATGTGCAGGAGACCAGACTAGATGATCATGATGGCATCTTCTCACCTTAAAATATATGAGAAAAACTAAAATACTCTATCAAAGACTATTTGATTTTTATACTACAAACCACCATCCCACCCCAACCCATCTCTTTAAGTACACATATAGCAAATATATACTGGCAGCTCAAGTCCAATTCTGTTAAAACTACAACTCTGTGATTCCAGAAGTTTGAAAGGATGTTAGCCGTGATAATCTGTAACTGAAAAAACTTATAATTAATAATTCTGCAACACCTTCATGACTAACAAAAAATGTAGCTGGTATCATGAGCTTTCATGGGCACAACCCACTTCTACAGATTTGAAAAAGTGGCTTGTGCCCATGAAAGCTCATGATACATTTTTGTTAGTCTCCAAGGTACTGCAAGACTATTTGTTGTTTTTTATTTTTTTTCCTGTGATTCCAGACTTTTCCTTTCTTAACCTTCGTTTTTTGTCTCCCAATTCCTTATCAGTAAGAGAATTTACAGAATGTCCTTCAAATTATGCTAATAGGGTTAACCTAGACTGCTTAAAGAATGCCAATTTAAATGGAATAGAATGATACTAGTCAAGCCCAGTATAAAGCTAGTGTTAATAATATGTACAAGTCCAGTTCAATAGCATATAACTTTTTAAGGCATCAATACAAAGATAGTGGGAAACAAAACCAAACCATTTCTCAAACTTCAAATACTTAAGAGTCTTTGTTAAATGTGAATCTGAAGATTTCACAGAAACACGACTTTTTGCCAGGATCAGAAAAGCCAAAAAAACAGCATCAGCTCATTATACTAGTTTTAAAAAAAACAGTGATTGGCCTATTTCTTTATGGATTCCAAGTACCTCTATTTACTCTACAGAGTTTGAAGCAGATTGATTAAAACTTCATTCCTAGTAACAGCGGGGACCTTTCCAATGCTTGTAAGAGACAAAGAGCTCAGAGACCCAATTTCCTAACAATTGTACTCAACTTGTAATTGTGGAGTAGTTCCAGCTGGCCTGCAGAGCTACTGGAATCACAGTGGAGAAGCATGCATTACTGAAGCAATCCTACCCTCCTTTGAAAGTTTGATTACATATGACTCTACCTGCAAATAGGCTCCCTTATATACCTGAGCCTGTTTGTATGGCAGAACAAGAACTGAAGCCGACGTAAGAGTCTGTGTGTGTGGCTGATGTATGGAAATTCAACTATTGACAAATAAATCAGAGTGGTAGCACGTACAAAGGACGACAGTGCCAAAGGACAAATGTTTAGAGAAATGCTGGACTACAGCTCTTAGAGAACCACTTAAATCTTACTGGCAGCATTTGTAGAGTAAGGTCGAGTAATAAGGGGCACAGGAATGGTGGTAGCCAAGAGGATAAAGTGGAATTTCAATACTGCACCTTTATCATGGCTTTACTTTAGGCTTGAATAAAAAATATTCTATTCAAGGGGTCTGCTTTACATCTATCACTGCATCAAGGGGCAGGTTCTTATCTCTTCAAAGAGGTAAAGAAGAGCTACAACAGTGGGGCATTAAAAAAAACAAAAAACCTCAGCACCTAGAATCTCCAATTCTGACCCTTGTGGCCAGATTTTCTAGAAACCCTCAGCATAGTGGATACGGAGCTCTTTTGAAAATCTAGCTATTTATATTTTGGTTCCTGAATAGGTGCTGAGCCCTTTGAAATTTGCCCTTCCCAACATATTGGAATAGCAGAGGAAAAACTATATCCATACGCTGGGACCAAGGAGCTAGCTTCTCAAGCTATTTTTTCCAAACAAAGACTGATCTAACTGAACAATCTGCCAAGAACTATAATTGCTCCAAATTACACTGGAGTTCAGTCAGTGATCAGATAAATCAACAGCCTCCCAGTGGGGGCTAGAACATTAGGAAGAAGATGTTGTGTTGATGTGTTTGGATGGTGATGGGCGGTGCATTGTGGTAAGGGGCTTTGAATGTCTGGGGTTACTGCCTGGGTGTTTTTGAAGAACTGTGGCAGCTGGGTCAAGTAATCCACCATCTGCATAGTCTTCTTCATACAAGGAATGAAACTGCCACAAACAAACTAACTGCAGAGTAAGGGTGCTGATTGGCTGAGTTACCTCTAATACCTCAATGGTCCAGGCACAGCCTAGACACATGGCACAGACACATACTTTACTGCAGCTGTACACCACACTGTTGTAATTCATCAACTCAAAATGAGGGAGAACTTGAAAAATGGATGGTAACAGGCAGCCAATCCCAGTGATGACTGAACTTGAATATTCAGAATACAATGAGCTCTCAGCCATGCTTGTAGCAGTTTCCATCACTTCACAATGAATCAGACATTTTAGATTTTAGAGTGAGACAGACAGATGGCAGTTCTGGAGTCTTACATAAATCATGCATACGTAACACCTTTCAAATTCCCTAGAATAAAGAACAGATTCCCTAAAATCAAGCCCTAGACTGCCACACTCAGACAGGCTTTTGGGGGAGCGGGGGGGGGGATTACTTAATACGTGTGCACATTAATATACTGGAATATTGGGAAAAAAATTGTGAAGTGTTGTATGTATTCCAAATTTACTTAATTATCAGCAATATAAAGCTCATTGTTTCACATTATTATTAGCTAGAGGAAGAATTAAAATTAATTTGGTGAGAAAATTAATGGATAAAAGATTTTATGAAGCCAACACCAATGGCAGAAAAAAAATTTAAAACGTTTAAAATGTATGAACACAACACAAAGGGGGGGGAGCATATTTTCTGGACTACCTGCAAGCAAATACGTTAGCAGCAATTGCATAGATTAATTTATATAAACTCACAATATGCCATAGAAACAACAGTGGACCCTGAAATCCACACTTTCAGAATTACACAGTTGAAGTTTGCTTTATGTTTATCTCCAAGAAAAAAAATTCCGATCCATCTTACAAAGTCATTTGTACACTTCTGCTAAACCATAAGGTTGTACTGATATAGAAAGGCCTGAAACTCAGCATATGTAAACTAGCGAGGAATTAAATATAAATATTTTAAGAAATTGTCCCTCCTAGACTAATTCAACTGTTTGGTGGTGTTTGGGGGCGACCCCTGACAGAATGACTTCTGGGATCAGCCCTAGCTACTTGTGGGAAGCTCCTGAAAGCTGTTCCCAGTGCATCCAGTAAGTCTAACACAACACCAGCTTTGAAACGCGGGATGGCAGGAGACTTCAGGATGCAGTGAAATCACATGATCTTGGGTTTATACTCCTCAAATGAGGCTGGTAGGAAAACAAATAGGTCACAAGTATCAAATCAGTATGTGCCAGAAGGGGGATCCTTGCACCCCGCCTGTACTGCAGGCACAATAATCCCCAACTCCACCTATCACTCATTCCACTACTAGAGTGGTGGCACAATGTTGCCTGTTGGATTAAGGGTGAGAAGTTTAAGCTCTTGCTCTTTCCAGGAGCGCGGACTCAAGAGTGACTATCTTCTTCAATTCAGGGTATGGAACACTGACATCTGTTAAGTGAAAACAATGTTACTGGATATTCCCTTTGGCAGTCCAAATTCCCATCTGAAACATCCATAGCCCCATATACTGTTCAGGAAGAAATCTATGGCAGTCTTGATCTGGACCCACAAAAACAGTCATTTAGCGCTTTGATCTCAGTTATATATGAAATGAATAATTTTTCCAGGGCTCTTAAAGACCATAAGGTCACTGACTTTGGCACAAAGTGAGAGACACTGTGTGTGTCTGAGCTCCTCAAAAGCAGGAAAGAAGAGCCAGTGATGCAGTTTCACCATCATGTAGAATAATTAATATATTTTTTACCTGGTGGAAAATTTTTTTGGTATACAAGTCTCTCTCTCTTTCTTAGGGACTTGTAAGAAAAGTGAGTAACAATTCCTATTCAATACTGTAACTGACCATGCAAAAGATATTTAAAGCCTGCTTTTTGCCTATTCCTACAAAGCGATAGTAGGATTGTCGTAAACATACTTACAATTCTCTAAATATAACTTTGAATTTGGGTTAAGAGATCAAAATTCATTGCAGATGGTTCTTTTAAACTCATCAGTGTTTCTCCTTGGTCTGATAAATTCTGCATATGTGAATCATCTTGCAGCTATACAGATTTAACATTTTATTCATATTGTGATTTAGAGACTAAATCTTCAAAACCTCTAATGGGTGTGTTCTAGATCTAAAATGATCTACCAATATAAAAAGTCATACAGAATAAGTAGTAGATGTTTATTAGCCATTAAGAGTTATATTTGAGAACAGAAATAAGATGTCACTATTTCATTTTTATTCCCTTTGGTAACATCAAATTACAATGCTATAACTATTCAACTGAGATGAAAGGCCATTAACATGGGGAGAGAAGCAAACTCTATGCCGCTCTAGGCAGCAAGTTGTCTTTATGAACATTTCTATGGTAAACTGGTAAAACTCCCCTTTTCTACCTCTATGGACTTTAGCTAGCATTCATCACCATAGTACGTGTTTCTGCAGCATTACTTCCAGATACACCAATTTAAGCTTGATTTGAAAATTAATCCAGTTTATCATGTGAATTCTTCTTTGCACAAGGTACATGATCATGGTGAATAAGTAACTACATAGGAAGATTTCTGATACTATAGGACTCTTTAATTTGGCCGACAAAGACATAAACAATTCCAATGGCTTTAAGATGAATCTAGACAAATTCAGACTAGAAATAAAATAAAATGGCCTGCAGAACTCTGTGTAAGCACGTCTCTTTCACCGAGAGAAGTTGGTGCAATACAAGATATTTGTATGTGTCAGAAATAAAATGTACAATTTTAACTGGGAGGGTAATTAGCCACTGAAACAATTAATCTAGGGACATGATGGATTCTCCCATCACTTGAAGTCTAAAAGAGATGGTCTTGCTCAGCTAGATGTTATTGGCTTGATGCAAGAATTCACTGGGTGAAATTCTACAATCCATATTTTTTTCTTTTCTTTTCCATATCAGGTTGCTTCAGGTTTCAATATGGTGCCACGTGATGGAATTTGTCTTTTCAGTTTGCATTTGTAAAAAGTTAGGAATTTACAGAAAAAAATTACTAGGTTAAGGTTGCAAAATCAAGCACTCAAAGAGAGGAAATAGAATTAAGGTTGCCTGTGCTACCTCAATCTGTCGTCCCCCCCCCCCCCGCAATGTGAATATGCACTGTGAAACTCTTTGTAACAGAATGATTATGTACTACTATGCTTCAGCCAATTTCTTGGTCAATTGAAACTAGACACCCTGAAATAAATAAAAAAAACTTCTCAGCCAGTGAGAGAGTTTGGCTTCCCTCATCTCCAAAAGACTCTGAATCAGAGAGAGTTAAAAATGGGGTTCACACCTGCAGAGCAAAGTCAGGCAATAATGCTTTGTGATGAGAGAACCATGTTATTGTGAAGCTGTGACATGATTGGCCACACCCAAGTCCCTTCACAATGTTCCCAACCCAAAAGTACTCAAAACTCTATTTCCACATAGCAGTGCATTAAAATACCACTGAATATAAAAATTATTCCTATTCCGGAATAAAAAGAAAGCTAATGAGTAGAATTTGGGAAAAGGTGGTATACTCAAAGCAAGTGAAAATATGAACCAGTAGGCTAGGGGATGAGGAATATAGCTGAGCAAATAATTGACCTTTTGTTTTGATAACTAAAAAAAAAAAAAAAACCCCACAAGAGTTGAATAGTTCAGAAACTCAATTTTTTCAGTTTTTGTACCAAAATGAAATTTTTTTAAATTAAGATTGATTCGAATCAACATTTTCAAAATGAAAAGTTGACATTTTGTTTTTGGAAGATGTACAATTTAACCTCTTGACACTTTGGGGAGAAAAATATTCATTTTTTTTATTTGGTTGAAACTATTAGCCAAAACTGTGAATAAGCTCTGGTCACCCTTCATGAAAAAATATTCAGCTAGGTCTACTGAGGAACACTCAACACACTGAGCAAAAGGCCAATTCCAATAGCCAAAACTCACAATAGGAATATTGTGACTGTAAACAAACTTACACAAATTAGTCAAAAAATAATTCCTTGGGGACTTTAGTCCAGGGAACCGGTACACAGACATCTTCCTGCACCATATTTGGTTATACCTAATATGAAGGATGATACTGAGTTTCCAAAATCACAAGTACGTCAGAAGGGAGATCACTATCCAGGAAACTCGAGACCTTGGCTCACTCTCCCATCTAATGACAATACCGTTGAAACAATATAAAATGTGATAGGCCCACTTGAGACCAGAAGGACATATGGAAAACACCAAGACAGAGAAATTTGTAATATAAAGACTGAATCTTTATAACAACAAGAGTCAGAAAAAAGTACTGCTTGTCAAAAGTGATACTTCTGGATTTCCAAAACCAAGTTTTAAATGCAAATATTGTTTATAGAAAGACTTCCACTTTCCACTATATTTCTCAGGATAGCCACTTTTTGTCCCTCCCTTTACACAAAACCTGCAGCTTGAACACAGCTAGAGATAAAATGCTAAGTGGTTTATGCTGCAATTTATCAACCCTCATGGGCACAACCACCCTAAGAAAAAACAATCCTTCAGGCTGACAGTCTGAAACCCAGCAATGTTTTTCTGATAAGACAGAATCTCAGAGAGAAACAATTTTACAGTGATCAATAGACTGATCCCATTAGTATTTTAGAAGGAAGGAGGATCTTTAAAAATTAATTTGCACAAAAATACAAAGCAAAAAAAAGTTGTAAGATAAAGGAAAACAACAACAGTGAATCTTTTGGTAAAAATAAGCTGGGACATGAACATGCTGTATTTTCTGTAGATGGACAACAATCTATTTGCAAGGCAGATTGAGAGTATCAAAAACAGAACTGGGAAAGGGACTTTTCTGGCTCAAGATAAACAATCGGTGACCAAGGCCACCTGGGCTGGAGCAAAAACTGCAGTTTGCTCTGGCCCCCCCCAGAATGACAAAAAGGGCTTCTAGGTCAAATGTGAGCCAGAGGCATTGCAACTAACACATGGGGTCCCAGATTGCAGTGCCACTCATGCTTGGCCCAGATTTCATCATCGTGACCTCTGGCTTCATCGCAACAGGTCCCAAAGGAAAAAACCGCAAGGTGGAACTAGAGTCCCTCGTCCATCAACAGATGGGCTGGAGCGCAGGGAAAGACAGTACCAGGAACACCCACTGGCCATACACAAGGCAGAGTCCCACCATCCCAGCAGGGAGGGCAGCAACCCTACAGGCCTGGACCCACTTTGTGCCCCCCATTCTCCTCCTCCTCAAACTCTTTCATCTCCATGGTAATTTTTTGAAGGGGGGGGCACTCTCAGTTTCAGATTTTGTGCTAGGTCCCGAAAGCCTCTGTGTGCCTCTGACGAGAACTACAATTAAGATCCATCATATTTTTGCTGCTAGGGAGGTGCCTGATGGGAGGGGTTGTGGAGAAATATGCTTGCATATGTGATGGTTATGTACAGGAATTACATGTTTTGGGAAGGAAATTATTAGTGAGATTCATTTTATGAGAAAAAGTCAACATCCTAGAGATTCCCTAACCTGCTTTCTTAATGTGACAATAAAAAAATCTGAATTTTAAAGGGAACTTTTATTATTATTAACTGCTAAACTCTGTATTGCATATTACTGGATATGTGTGCTCCTCCTCCTCCTCCTCCTATGAAACTGTGGTACAGTAAAACAATTGTCTTTGTAATGGAAAAGTTTTAACCCCAATACATACACAAGAGATGCTCCAAAAAGAGGACATGTATTGATACATTTGGTCTCCCTTTCTATCGTAGTCAGAGGAGGGTATGTTTGGGGTATGCTGCTTGTTCCCCAAACTTGCAGCAAAGGAGTGGCTACCCCAAACTACCACACTAACTCTCCCAGCTCAGTACGAGTCTGCATCAGGCTGTTTTAAGATCTAGGCCAGTGGTGGGCAACCTGCAGCCCACGGCCCACGTGCAGCCCAGTGATCCACGTGCAGTTATGCTGTCTACTCCCCTCCCCCAATGCCTCTTGATCATTGGGGCTCTGGAGTCCCGCACTTCCTACTCCTCCCTACTGGCACTTTCAGAGTGCCACAAATCACCTGATATGCACTCTAACTCCACTCCTCCCTCACCCTCCCAGAGTTTGAACACTCCAAATCAGTTGATTCATGGCACTCTGAAAGTGCTGGGAGGGGAGGAGTAGGAAGTGTGGGGCCCCAGTGTGTGAGAGGGACGTGAGGGAGGGAAGATGGTGGAAACTAATGGCACATAGGCTGCAGGTTGCCCACCACTGGCAATCAATCATGTGGCCCACTGAGTGGAAGGAGGGCAACTCATGCGGCCCACTCACTAGTTTTGGTTGCCCATTGGTGATCTAGGCTCTATTCTCTGACCAGAATCTTCAGTGGCTGGGCCAAAGTACCTTTTGGGAACACGCAGGCATCACCCCAGGCCACCACTTGCACAGCACCACAGTGACAAGAGGACAACACACCAGCAACTGCCTTTCCACTCGTGGCCACGTGAGCCAGGCCAGGAGAGAGCACAAAGCGCAGCCTGCAGTGGGGCACGGCCAATACCTATCTCCAGGGCTTCCCCTGCCTGCATCAGCAGCAAGGTCCAGGCACATGACTGTGTCTCCAGCCCAGTCTCAATGCCCCAGCCTTAGTCCTTGCCCTGCTCTGACACTGCACTATCCAATCCACCACTGTGTGCCTGCGCTGGTCTCCTTCCCCAGCCCTACTCCAAACCCAAGCCCTGCACCCTTCCCCAGTCAACCATCCTCCCACCCCTGGGCCAGAACCCTCCGGCAATGGCCCCCACCCTGTGACAGCTCCAGCACAAACCCCTCCCAGCCAACCTCCATCGCCCACACCAGCATCACTCACACCTCTTCCATGCCTAAGTCCCTGGAACCGCCCAGCTGCAGCTCCCCCCGGCCAAATGCGCTTGCATGACAGCCCTACTCCAGCCCTCCTGTATGAGCCTTCCTCTGTGACAGCCCCCCCCCCCACCCCCACCCCCACCCCCACCCCCGGGTGACAGCCCCGCTGCAGTCGCACCGGTGGCTCCTGAACAAGGTGCCCAGCGGGAAACGGTGAGAGCCCTTGAACCCCGTGTCTGACAGACACCGCTCCCCCCCCCAGCTCCCGCCACCTCCCCCCCCCGCCCCCGCCTGCCGGCACCTCCCCCCCCCCCGCTCCCGTCTATCTCTCTCCCCCCCCGCCCCCGCCTGCCGGCACCTCCCCCCCCCCCCGCTCCCGTCTATCTCTCTCCCCCCCCGCCCCCGCCTGCCGGCACCTCCCCCCCCCCGCTCCCGTCTATCTCTCTCCCCCCCAACCCCCGCCTGCCGGCACCTCCCCCCCCCCCCGCTCCCGTCTATCTCCCCCCCAACCCCCGCCTGCCGGCACCTCCCCCCCCCCCGCTCCCGTCTATCTCCCCCCCAACCCCCGCCTGCCGGCACCTCCCCCCCCCCCGCTCCCGTCTATCCCCCCCACCTACCAGCATCTCCCCCTCAGCTCCCGCCGGCATCTTCCCCTGAGCCCCGGCTCTCCCCCGCTCCCCCCCCTCCGCCTACTGGCATCTGCCCCTCAGCTCCCGCCCCGCCCCCCGCCTGCCGGCATCTGCCCCGGCCCGGCGCCCGCACTCACAGTGGCACCAGCCCAGGTGGCAGCACCAGTGCAGGCGGAAGCAGCGGCCGTGGCTGTGGGTGGCGCAGAGCGGGCGGCCGGCGCAGGGCTGGAAGTCGGGTCTCCCCGCGCAGCTGCGGGCCAGCGCCTGAGCCTCGTCCCGCTTCTCGCTCTTCCCGGCCGCCGCCCCGCTCATGGCGCCGCCGAGCCGGGCCGGGCCGGGCCGAGCCGAGCCGAGCCGAGCCGCGCCGCCAGCGGGGAGCGTCCCCCGCGCCACAGGGCAGCGAGCGCCGCGGGCAGGGCCCGGCCAGCCCGCCCGGCTCCGCCCCGCCGCGCCAAGCGGGGGCCCGGCCGCCAGGCGCCTCCCCCGGCTGGGCGGGGCTGCGGCGCTCGGGAGCCGGCCGGGACCTCGGTGCTGGGCGCGCCACAGCCCCGGTCCCAGCTCCCCCCACCTCGGCGGCCCCTGCCCCCTTCTCCTTCTCCCCGGGCTCCCCACAGCTGGGCGGCCCCTGCCCCCATCTCCCCGGGCTCCCCACAGCTGGGCGGCCCCTGCCCCCTTCTCCCGGGGCTCCCCACAGCTCGGCGGCCCCTGCCCCCTTCTCCCCGGGCTCCCCACAGCTGGGCGGCCCCTGCCCCCTTCTCCCGGGGCTCCCCACAGCTGGGCGGCCCCTGCCCCCTTCTCCCGGGGCTCCCCACAGCTGGGCGGCCCCTGCCCCCTTCTCCCCGGGCTCCCCCCACCTCGGCGGCCCCTGCCCCCTTCTCCCGGGGCTCCCCCCACCTCGGCGGCCCCTGCCCCCTTCTCCCCGGGCTCCCCCCACCTCGGCGGCCCCTGCCCCCTTCTCCCCGGGCTCCCCACAGCTGGGCGGCCCCTGCCCCCTTCTCCCGGGGCTCCCCACAGCTCGGCGGCCCCTGCCCCCTTCTCCTTCTCCCCGGGCTCCCCACAGCTGGGCAGCCCCTGCCCCCTTCTCCCCGGGCTCCCCCCACCTCGGCGGCCCCTGCCCCCTTCTCCCCGGTCTCCCCCCACCTCGGCGGCCCCTGCCCCCTTCTCCCCGGGCTCCCCCCACCTCGGCGGCCCCTGCCCCCTTCTCCCCGGGCTCCCCCCACCTCGGCGGCCCCTGCCCCCTTCTCCCCGGGCTCCCCACAGCTGGGCGGCCCCTGCCCCCTTCTCCCGGGGCTCCCCACAGCTGGGCGGCCCCTGCCCCCTTCTCCCCGGGCTCCCCACAGCTGGGCGGCCCCTGCCCCCTTCTCCCCGGGCTCCCCACAGCTGGGCGGCCCCTGCCCCCTTCTCCCCGGGCTCCCCCCACCTCGGCGGCCCCTGCCCCCTTCTCCCCGGGCTCCCCACAGCTGGGCGGCCCCTGCCCCCTTCTCCCCGGGCTCCCCACAGCTGGGCGGCCCCTGCCCCCTTCTCCCCGGGCTCCCCACAGCTGGGCGGCCCCTGCCCCCTTCTCCCCGGGCTCCCCCCACCTCGGCGGCCCCTGCCCCCTTCTCCCCGGGCTCCCCACAGCTGGGCGGCCCCTGCCCCCTTCTCCCGGGGCTCCCCACAGCTCGGCGGCCCCTGCCCCCTTCTCCTTCTCCCCGGGCTCCCCACAGCTGGGCGGCCCCTGCCCCCTTCTCCCCGGGCTCCCCACAGCTCGGCGGCCCCTGCCCCCTTCTCCCCGGGCTCCCCCCACCTCGGCGGCCCCTGTCCCCTTCTCCCCGGGCTCCCCCCACCTCGGCGGCCCCTGCCCCCTTCTCCCCGGGCTCCCCCCACCTCGGCGGCCCCTGCCCCCTTCTCCCCGGGCTCCCCACAGCTGGGCGGCCCCTGCCCCCTTCTCCCGGGGCTCCCCACAGCTGGGCGGCCCCTGCCCCCTTCTCCCCGGGCTCCCCATAGCTGGGCGGCCCCTGCCCCCTTCTCCCGGGGCTCCCCACAGCTGGGCGGCCCCTGCCCCCTTCTCCCCGGGCTCCCCACAGCTGGGCGGCCCCTGCCCCCTTCTCCCCGGGCTCCCCCCAGCTGGGCGGCCCCTGCCCCCTTCGCCCCGGGCTCCCCCCACCTCGGCGGCCCCTGCCCCCTTCTCCCCGGGCTCCCCACAGCTGGGCGGCCCCTGCCCCCTTCTCCCGGGGCTCCCCACAGCTCGGCGGCCCCTGCCCCCTTCTCCTTCTCCCCGGGCTCCCCACAGCTGGGCAGCCCCTGCCCCCTTCTCCCCGGGCTCCCCACAGCTGGGCTGCCCCTGCCCCCTTCTCCCCGGGCTCCCCACAGCTCGGCGGCCCCTGCCCCCTTCTCCCCGGGCTCCCCCCACCTCGGCGGCCCCTGCCCCCTTCTCCCCGGGCTCCCCACAGCTGGGCGGCCCCTGTCCCCTTCTCCCCGGGCTCCCCCCACCTCGGCGGCCCCTGCCCCCTTCTCCCCGGGCTCCCCCCACCTCGGCGGCCCCTGCCCCCTTCTCCCCGGGCTCCCCCCACCTTGGCGGCCCCTGCCCCCTTCTCCCCGGGCTCCCCCCACCTCGGCGGCCCCTGCCCCCTTCTCCCCGGGCTCCCCACAGCTGGGCGGCCCCTGCCCCCTTCTCCCGGGGCTCCCCACAGCTGGGCGGCCCCTGCCCCCTTCTCCCCGGGCTCCCCATAGCTGGGCGGCCCCTGCCCCCTTCTCCCGGGGCTCCCCACAGCTGGGCGGCCCCTGCCCCCTTCTCCCCGGGCTCCCCACAGCTGGGCGGCCCCTGCCCCCTTCTCCCCGGGCTCCCCACAGCTGGGCGGCCCCTGCCCCCTTCTCCCCGGGCTCCCCACAGCTGGGCGGCCCCTGCCCCCTTCTCCCCGGGCTCCCCACAGCTCGGCGGCCCCTGCCCCCTTCTCCCCGGGCTCCCCCCACCTCGGCGGCCCCTGCCCCCTTCTCCCCGGGCTCCCCACAGCTCGGCGGCCCCTGCCCCCTTCTCCCCGGGCTCCCCACAGCTCGGCGGCCCCTGCCCCCTTCTCCCCGGGCTCCCCCCACCTCGGCGGCCCCTGCCCCCCTCTCCCCGGGCTCCCCCCACCTCGGCGGCCCCTGCCCCCCTCTCCCCGGGCTCCCCCCACCTCGGCGGCCCCTGCCCCCTTCTCCCCGGGCTCCCCCCACCTCGGCGGCCCCTGCCCCCTTCTCCCCGGGCTCCCCACAGCTGGGCGGCCCCTACCCCCTTCTCCCCGGGCTCCCCCCACCTCGGCGGCCCCTGCCCCCTTCTCCCCGGGCTCCCCCCACCTCGGCGGCCCCTGCCCCCTTCTCCCCGGGCTCCCCCCACCTCGGCGGCCCCTGCCCCCTTCTCCCCGGGCTCCCCCCACCTCGGCGGCCCCTGCCCCCTTCTCCCCGGGCTCCCCACAGCTGGGCGGCCCCTTCCCCCTTCTCCCCGGGCTCCCCACAGCTGGGCAGCCCCTGCCCCCTTCTCCCCGGGCTCCCCCCACCTCGGCGGCCCCTGTCCCCTTCTCCCCAGATGCCCCACCGCTGGGCAGCTGCTGCCCCCCTTCTTCCTTAGCTCCTCACTGCCCCCCCCTACCTTCCCACAGCTGGGCAGCCTCTACCTCACACCCAGCAGAGCACCCCACAGCCTCCAGCCCCGGGCACAGCTGGGGGGTAGCTTCTGACTCTCCCCCAGCAGGGCAGCTCCTCCAAACATACACACAGCTGGGCAGCCTCTGCCTTGCCCTCCCCCCATCTCCTGTAGGTCAGCCACACTTGTACAGCTGAGCAGCTTCTGACTCCCCCCCCCCCCCCCCGCCACATCAGCTTTGTCCCTGCTGTATACAGCTGGGAGCCCCTACCTACCACCTAGTCACTAATGTGTGTGAGGCTGAGAGCAGGGCTCTGCAGAGTCAGGCAGTAGGTGACTCCGGGTGGCCAGGATGTGCCCTGTGTAGGGTTGTGGGATGATCCCCGACTCTCATTGCTTTGTCCCTCTGACAAGGATACTAGGTGCTGAGTGGGGGGCAATTTGCTGCTGAGTGGCCTACCCCTGCTCCCATGCAGTGCTGTCCCCTCCCCCCACCTCCTTGTACAACTGAGCAGCAACACTCCCACCCTCACACACCTCTGTAGAGCTCTCCTGCACAGACACTGCTCCTCCTGCTGCCTACCAACCCCCTTTTCTCCTCCAGCAAATTCATAATCAGAATGATCTGCTGAGATGACAAGACCTAGCAGTGCTAGCAACAGGTACAAAATCCCAGGCAACTGAGGTCTCTGGCAGAGGAAAATTCAGCCATCCACTCAGGGCAGGTCTTTACAATGTTTGGGGTTTTATTCCCTTTTAGCCATTTGCCATTAGTAAGTCTGATTTGGTGGCAAATTATATGACACCACTTCTCCTCTCCTTATTTTGCCCTCATGTGAGAGCTTTTTTCGTTCACTTCAGAGCAAAGTGTTATTTACTATTTTATGTATTTCTGGACATTTGAGAAAATCATAAGCCCACCACGTCATATTGTGGATACAGATGTAGAAAATGTCTTTCCATTTCAGTTTCTTCTCTCATGGTAGCTGCACAGTCATTCCTCTTTGGGTTTGCATTGTGCTTTATTGTTCTCAGTTTATGGTCACTGATTCTGTACTTGGGAACAGTCGGCCTTGTTTTCCTCATCTCGCTGCAGTGTGTTGCTTCAGAGTTGTGTTAGGGGTCTATTAAAAGTCCATCTTGTTTCTCACCTGTTCTCCCCTTCCGTGATTTATGCCATGGTGTGGGGTGTTGTCTGTTGTTTTCAGTAGTTTAGTTTGGAGTGAGCTTGTTTCCTTACACCCTGCTTCTCCATACTGTAGTGATGGTGATGCTTGGGTGTGATGTTAAGGCAGCATGTCTTCCCTTAGTTGTCATCACTGGTTGTGACACACTTTCATTTATTAAAACCCCACAGCTGATGTCAGTGGCCCCTTCTTCCCCCACACCCATTCCCATGGTTCCAGAGTTGGGGTTTTAGCAACACTGCAACAAACAGTCCCTTAGGCAAGGTCCCATGAGCCTAGGTCAGATGGTACTGGCCAGCTGTGGGTGTCTATTGCAGTGAAGAGATATTATGGAAAGAGCATATTCTGCTTTAGTTTATATACTCTAATATGGAAATTGAATGTATGGTGCTGTTAATTAGGAAGAGGAATTGTCCTAATTCTGCTCTACAGCCATTGCTGGATCCGTTTTGTAAACAAATTTGTTTGCAGACTAGTCGTATCAGTTTTCTTCCGATAAGCACTATTAGCTGTTAAGACTTGAAGTAGAAAATGTCTTTGTATTTCAGTTTCTTCTCTCATGGTGGTTGCAGTTATTCCTCTCTGGGTCTGCAGAGTTCTCAGTTTATGGTCACTGATTCTGTACTTGGGTACAGTCTGCCTGGATTTCCTGATCTCGCTGCAGTGTGTTGCTTGCAAGTTGTATGTAGGGGTCTATTAAAAGTCTATTTTGTTTCTCATCTTTTCCCCCTGTTTATGGAGTGGTTTGGGGGCTTGTCTGATGTTTTCATTATTCAGTTTGGGGTGAGCTTGTCATTTCCTTATGTAAGGTTGGCAGACCCCCAAGTGTCTTGTGAGCAGAACCAAACCTCTGGAGCTTAGTGCATGAACCTCTACCACATGAGCAGCTGGCTAGTAGCCAAGGCTGTAGAGCAGACTCCTCTCTGTTAAGTGGTTTCAGTGGCACTACATGTGACAGTACACTGCACCCAGCAGGTGTGTGGGTTACACTTACGCCCCACTTCTCCATACCGTAATGATGCTGATGCTTGGGTGTCGTGTTAAAGCAGCATGTCTTCCCTTAGTTGTCATTTCTGGTGGTGATGCACTTTATAATTCTACCACAGGGGTGCAAATAATCTTCTACATATTTGAGCGAGTTTGCGAGTGAGCAAGCCTGTCTGTCCATCCGTCAGTTTGTTCAAGAACTCCTCTTCAATGCTAAGAGCTAGGACCACTAAATTTGGAATGCAGCAAGTCAGGGCATGGTTGTGCAGGAGATGGGGGGCACTGAATCTACCCCTCCTATTTGTACAGGGACACATAAAACCACACAGAAAAGAGACAGAATCACCAGGCAGATGAAAGGGGCTGGCTGGGGGCACCCCCCATCCAGGAGTGCCCCAACTCCACCCCTACCAACTTCCCAGGCACCCTCTAGGGAGCGCCGAGGGGGCGGCAGCTCCTGCCTCCTGAACAGTCCAGGGCCATTGCTGGCTGTTCCCCTTCCTCAGGCAGCAAGGGGAATTTTGTTCTTCATTCTGGCTGGGAAGCACAGATGAACTTGAACCTTCCCCAGCTGGTGGACATCCAACTGTCCTCTGGCTCTGCCTGCGGGAGTTGCAGTAGCCATGGACATAAGAACTGCCATGCTGGGTCAGTCCAAAGGTCCATCTAGCCCAGTATCTGGTTTGCCAACAATGGCCAATGCCAGATGCCCCGGAGGGAGTGAACACAACAGGTAATCCTCACGCAATCCCTCTCCTGTCATCCATTTCCAGACAAACAGAGGCTAGGGACACCATTCCTACCCATTCTAGCTAATAGTCATTGATGGACCCAACCTCCATGAATTTATCTCTTTTGTGAATACTGTTAAAGTCTTAGTCTTCACCACATCCTCTGGCAAGGAGTTCCACAGGTTGACTGTGCACTGAGTGAAGAAAAACTTCCTTTGGTTTGTTTTAAACCTGCTGCCTATTCATTTCATTTGGTGACCCCCAGTTCTTATATCGTGGAGAGGTGCTTCTCACTTGGTCCCAAGCTTCTGCAGTGAGAGAGGGTTGGGGTAGTCCTTTCTCCCTGGGGCAGCCTGCACACTGAGCCCCTCATCCCCAGCCCCACCTCAGAGCAGATTTAAATTAAGAAAAACAAAAATTAATTGAGTTAAGGACCCAAGCACTGCTGGGTAAATCTTCCAGTAGTAAATAATTTTGCAGCAGAGTAAGTGGATTTCATTTATCCGATTTTATTTTCAAATAGTTTAAGACCTGCTTGCCTTTCCTCATCTAATGTTTTTATAGCTAGCTTGCAGTTCTTTGTGAGATTTTTTTATCAGAGATAATGCTGAAGTGCTACATAATATATTCAACAGTTTTGCTTCCAAAATAACATTTTAATTTGGTTGGGGGGGGTTTATTGGTTTGAGTTTTTTTTTAAATATTATTTTGTTCTTGTGTAAGATGACCTCTAGAGTCTCTGTCTTGTAATATATTTCTTTAAACTCCTTTAGTTTAGTTTTGCATTGGCAATAGTACAATCTAGTCATCGGCATATTTGAACTATTAGTCAGAATCCTGGGTCTGAGACCTGCTCCAGTAAAATGGACTATTGACAGAGCTGATCAAATTGTTTGCTCAATTTAGCCTTTTATTCTGTTCATGGATAGTCTGCAAACATAATTTTATTAGTTGTTCAAAATCATTAGATGTTCAAAACCACTTAACACTAATATAGTTAAGTGTACAGATTGTTCAAATTGTCCCCAGCAAATATTCAGTTGATTATTAAGTACCCTGACAAAAACTATATTAACTCTACCTAAAGGCTGAGAGTACAAATCGGTAATTGAAGGGCAAAAATGTTACAGGGACGCTAAGTATCACAAAATGAAGCATTATAAACCCAAGAAATGTAGAGGCTTGTTACATTTAAAAGAAATGTAAATATGTTACTATTTGGAAATTGCAGATTTGTGGCTCTTCCCTGTACCCTCTCCAATTTTTCAACATATTTAAAAAAAATATGGACACCAAAACTGGACACAGCATCAGTCTCACCAATGTCATACAAAGAGCTAAAATCATCTCCCTATTCCTATCCACTACTCTTCTCATTCTATATCCATGGACTTTCATTAGTCCTTTTTGCCACAGCCTGGCACTAAAAATTCAAATTGATTGTCCTCTCTGACGCTCTCGATCCTTCTGGGAGTCTCTGCTTTCCAAGGTGCAGTGCTCCATTCTATAGGCACGATCAGCACTCCTTGTTCTACACATATAACTCTGCATTGGGCAATTAACATGCATTTTGTCTGAATGAGCCTAGGTCACCAAGGGCACGTCTACACAGCAGGGCTAAAGCCGAAATAAACTCCACAACTTGAGCTACGTCAATTGCGTAGCTTAAGTCAAAATAGCTTATTTCAGCTTTTGGTGCTGTCTATGCATCAGGAAATTCAAGAAAGAGCACTCTTCCTCCAACTTCCCTTACTCCTTGAAAATGAGGGTTACAGGAGTTGGAGTAAGAAGTCCTCCAGCTTGCCATTATTTTGACATTGTCGAAATAACTGCTTATAGTGTAGCTGCAGACTCTGTTGTTTGAAATAGTGTCAGTTATTCCAAAATAACACTGCTGTATAGACGTACCCCAAGTGATTTAGATTGCTCCATATGACTTCCCTGTCTTTTTTTTTATTATTTACCAGTACATCTGCATCAATCTAGTTATTATATAAATGTTATACTTTCTCTTCTCTCCGAGATATAGCTATATTTAATATTTCTGCCAATACCCATGTACAGTTCTATTTATTTAACAGGATATTTTCCCTTTTGTAAAGACACCTTGGAACAGCGATACATAATTGCCTATAGCATCTTGCAAGGAATTGCTCAGAATTGTATTAACCACATATTTTGATGATTTCCTGTTTGACTGCCTCTTTTATGCAGTCATCCGAAGAAGTGGGCTGTGCCCACAAAAGCTCATGATACCATCTCCATGTTTTGTTAGTCTTTAAAGTGCTACCAGACTATTTGTTGTTTTTCTAGTGTATCTTTTATGCAGAAAAGCTATTTTCTCATATGTCTTTTTCATGTGCTATATCCAGACTGTCTAAACAGGTTCAAATACTACTGGTGACTAAAACCCAGTGGCAGATGTAGCCTCCCATTTCAATGGGTGCATTCCTCCTCCGCAGCCAGCTCCTCACCCCCCTAAATGCCTGCAGCAGCACTTCCTGCCCCCACACTGCAATGCTAATCCTGGCCTGGCGAGGCTGGGAAGCCCTGTGGGGGGAGCTGAAGAGTGAGAGCTTGCTCAGTATTTTCCCCACAGCAGTGGCTCCAGCCCCTGCACTGTTGCACTGCCTGATTCTGGACCCAGCCCTGCAAGACAGGAGCCGGTACTGCAGGGTTTCTGTGGATCCAGTGATGTCCAGGAACTCCTACTAAAGCTGCCTTTGCTCCCACCATACCATGTGAATTGACGCCCCACAAACTCATCCTGTCCGGTTTCTGTCAGTATCGGGGAGAAAATATAAAATCATTGCAGGTGAAGATTTCAAGTGACACAAAGATCGGTGGCAAGTGGTAAATAACAGTAGAGGCGGGTCAAAGTCATCTGGGTTGCCTGGTAGCCTGGGCTCCACTAAGCAGCTGGCATTTTGAAAGACAGCTCAGAATGTTATGCATACTTCTAGGCAGGAGACTGGTATTCTGGAAAGCAGAGACTTTGTGAAAGTGTCTTGGGGGTTATTGTGGAACACTAACCAAACAGCCTACTGAGAGACTGGTGGATTCTCCGTGACTGGAGTATTTCAGGTTGGATGTCTCTGTAAAAGATACCTTTGACCAGTACAGGGCTCCATGTGGTGGGCTCAGTGCAAGAACTTTTCGTAGGTCAGATTAGAGGGTCACAATGGTCTTTGGGGTCCAAATTCTGTCTTGTGCATATGTGTGCAAGCGTGCCATGGGCAGTGGATGAACCCCCTTCCTTTTGGGGAAGCTAGCCTTTGGTCCCACCCCTTCAGACTGAGGCCTCACCCCCTTTCCAGAGTCACATGGCCTGCCCCCAATGGCTGCAGGAGCCAACATTAGTGCGCCTCAGTGTCTGCAAGCCACTGGCCAGCCCACTCCACCCGCACGGGCCCTGGCCCAAGCCCCAGGCCACTGGCTGGCCTGGGCATTGGGCCTTCAACCAGCCTGAGCTGCCCTGGCCAGCTCAAACCCTGAGCTCCAGGCCAGTGGCTGGAACTGAGCCCCCACTGGCTTCAGGAAATAGGGAGAGTGAGAGTGTGGCCTTGGGGCAAAGCATGGAAAAGACCACAGCCTGGATAGAGGGAGGCTTAGCTTCCCTTGGCCTTCAACACCCCCTGTCCATGACGTACACTGAAATTGAAGGTGTGTAGATGGGAAGAAGGGGAGGGAAAATGCTGGGGTAAGGAGCACAGGAATGAAAAGAAAATGCAGGCAGAGGCACAGAACAGTGTGGGGGGCTATCCAGTTTATTGCACCCAATGTAGCATGTACGATTAACCTGCCCTATAAGCAGGTAGCATATGGTGCAAGGAGCTCCTGGCTCTCAGAGAACATGTACAGGCTTTGGAGATGAGAGCGGTTGAACTGGAGGAACTAAAGGAGACAGAGAGGTACGTAGGTGAGACTTCCTGGGACACAGTAGAATGGGTGCCACATCCAGTCAGATAGCCTCTGTGCTGCTGAGGAGGGTGAAAGTCTCAGGGAAGGAAAACATCCAACTGGTGTGGAGGAAAATGATCTCATAGCTGTGACCCTCCTTCCAGATGATGATGTATTCTCATGCAGTGAGGCTACCTCTCTCGGGGCAGGAACACCAATTATTAGGAAGAGACAGGTGTTCGTAATGGGGGATTGGATCATTAAAAACATAGCTGGGTTTGCGATGACTGGGAGAACCGCATGGTGACTTGCCTATCTGGTGCAAGGGTTACAGATCTCTTGAGACATCTAGATAGAATTGTGTGCAGTGCTGGGGACGAGCTGGTGGTTGTGGTACATGTGGGCACCAGTGACATAGGATAGGAGCAGGAGGTGGGTGTGCAGGAAGAGGTGAGGGTGCTAGAGAGGGCTCAGGGCTGGGGCAGATCTTGGCATCATTGTGGATAGTTCACTGAAAACATCTGCTCAATATGTAGCAGCAGTCAAAAAAGCAAACAGAATATCAGGACCCATTAGGCAAGGTCTAGAAAATATCTTACTACTACTATACAAATCCATTTTGCACCTACACCCAGCTTGCAGGGCTGGTTTGCCCATCTCAAAAATGATACATTGGAATTGGAAAAGGGACAGAGAAAGGCCACAACAATGGTTTGGGGTATGGAACAGCTTCCGTATGAGGAGCAAGAGACTGGCCAGTTCGACAAGAGATGATTCAATGTGGGGCAATGACAGAGGTCTATCTATGGTGCAAGAAAAGTGAAGTGCAGCTCTCAAGTGTTGTCGGGCAGAGCATGTCGCCTTGTGCCACTCGGGTTTGGGTGGCCCTGGAGATTCCGTGCCAGTGGCGACATTAAGCGACGTGGAGGCCTTTTGTTTTGAATGGTGCCTAGGAGCTGAACGGTTAATGGAGGCATATGCGGGATGGGCAGTGCACATTCCAGGCAGCGCTAAAGGCAGGGGGTCGGGGGGGGGAAGGGGGAAGTGCATTCCAGGCAGCACTGAGTGCTGGCTGCTCTTGGGCCTTCCCCTTCCGTTAGCACAGAGCCAGCCCCCCCCCCAGTGTTGCCCAGGGGCCTACGGAGGCTGTCAGCACCACTGTGCATGCAATGCAGAAACTGGTAGGGTGACCAGATGGCCCGTATTTAAACCCGCCTGCAGGTGCCCTGACTTTCTTTAAATTATCAAATTGGCCCATATTTTCTGTCACCCCCCCATCAGTGCTGGTGAGCCCTGCTTGCCTGATGCCTGCCCACCAGTGGTGAATGGGGGGAGCCAGTGACTGATGATGGAGGTGGATATACAAGGCTGATGGCAGCATGAGGACACAGCACACATGACTAGCTTCACCTCCTGTTGGTCCATCAGTGCAGCCCCACCCCCTGCTGTGTGTCTGCTCTCGGTCAGAAAGGCCCAGCCGCCTTCCCGTTTCTGTCCCGCACTGGCTGAACGCTGTGAGCTGGCAGGTGCAGGCAGGCCCCAGGCCCTGGCCCGCTATCTGTTGCCTCTGCTACCAACCCATCAGCCCATTACATGCTCTCCCCCTCGCTTTCCTCTCCCTGCTCTATCCCTTCACACACACTCCAGCACCGCTGCTCCTGTGTCATCCCCCCCACCCCGGCAGGTGCATCCCGCTCCCAGAGCCCTGCAGAGAATAAGCCCCTGGTTGGAGCACTGAGCTCACTACAGCCAGGCCAACAGGCTCCCTCCTCTCCCCACTGCCTCTAGCTGGGCAAACGCCCTTCCGGCATGGGGCACTGGCCAGGAGCTGAGCTCTCCCTGTGCCAAAGCCCCACATAGCTCTGGCACTGCAGCTCTGATGTGGTGGTGGGGGGATGGGGGACAGGAGCAGTTTCCAGCCTGTTCATGACCTGAACCTCTAGGCTTCACAGCAGCTCCCCAAGGCAGGAGCTTAGCACTTTTTTCACACATGTGCACCCCCCTGCCCCAGGGATCAAGAGACTGCTCCGTCCCCTAGCCACCTTCCCCAGCTGAGCCACCTTTCTGGCCATGAGTTGCCTGACGCCCCTAGAGTCAGGTTCCCTGGGCCCTGGTGCACAATACAGCCTTCTGGGTTAACCCCTTCCTGCCCATGTTGTGACAGGAGGCAGGTAGGTTATGTTGGTGACTAGCAGTAGCCTGGCGGTGTTAGCTGCCTTTTGACTCTGTGTGGGCAGGAAGAGACAAGATGGGGAGAAAAGATTCCCTTGCCCCATCTCCTGTGGCTGAAAGCAGCACCTGTCCCTGTCCTCCTGCAGAAAACTGATACTGGCCCCATTCTGGTGTGAACCCTGACCAATCTGGAGCAGGCGTATGACCCTGCATCACCCCCCCCAAGTATTGCTTTGGGAAAATGCCACACCAAGTATCGACAGGTACGTGTGTCCCAGGGACCCAGCCAGGCACAGAGGACAGCGAGCATGGGCCCGGGAGGGCAAGTCAGTTGGCCATACCTCTCTCATATTAGGTATATGGAAGAGTGTTTGTCTTACCTCTCCCCATGTGTGAATGGGGACATATGGGGGGTGGGCAGGAGAAATGCCACTCTTCCCCCTATGAACTCTAAAGCCTTAGAGGCAAACAAAAAATTCAATTCCATAGTATTTTTTAATAGGGGTTCAGTCAACTTGATGCTAATTTGAACATCTGTACTGCATAGTTCTGATTGCTTGCCACTGAACTTATTTGAACGCCAGTAATTTTACCAGGTGTCCCGTACTCAGCATAAGGAAATATGGTCACCCACACACCAGTCAACATGAGGATCAAACTGAAGATCAGCAGCACCAAAAGCAAATGTTCTCACCGCTCAAAGGAATATATTACTAGCTAAATGATACAAAATCCACATAGGAGGTTACGTGTGGGACCTGAAAGGCCTGCAAAACATGCCTGAGCAGCATTCTCTACTCCACTAGAGAATGGCACCGTTTCAATTCATCCCAGTGTACCCTAAACCATCAAACTCTTGACAAATGACTGAAATGTGGAGCACCTGTATTGTTGCATATTGCACTGTTGTTGACATTATATGGTTACAATGGTACAACCCCATGCTCCGCCCCCTCCTGTGTGTGCATCCAATCCCCACTGCCCCCTCCTGCACAGCTGATCACAAGGGGAGGTGATGATTGGTGGGGCTGTCAGCAGGTGGGAAGTGCTGGGGGGAGGAGCAGGCTGTCTCAATGAAGTGGAGTGATCCAGCTGGAGATGGCAGAGCAGGGCAGCAGGTTTCTGCATCACCCCACTTCCCACAGCTCCCAGCTCAGGCTATATCTACACTACAGGGCTTTATCGGAAAAAAGTACGCAAATTGTGTTTCTGCTCCATCTACGCTGGGCCAAATTTTGAAAAAAAACCCTCTTTTGGAAGAGCCCTTCTTCCTTGTGGGAGGAAGAAGTCAGGGCTTCCAAAAGAGTGCATCTGCTCTTCGGCAGAAAAAAAAAAGGCAGACGAGCAGATGCATTCTCTGGACGCAGCGGAGTTTTTCCGGTATCCCTCCCGGAATCCTGGTATCCTGGAAAAATCCCGTAGTCTAGACATAGCCTCAGTGAACAAAGGTTCAGACTCAGGCTGTGTCTAGACTGCAAAGAAAAGTCAGAAAAAGATACGCAAATTGCAAATTGGGAAGAGGCTTTTCCAAAATGTGGCCTGTCTACATAGGGCCACATTTTGTAAAAATCACCTCTTTCTGAACATCCCTTCTTCCTCATACAATGAGGAATACAGGGATGCCAAAAGAATGCGTCTGCTTTTTCCGAAACTGTTCTGAAAAAGTGGACGCGTTCCGTGGACACAGCATAGCTTTTCTGGGATACCTTGTATCCCAGAAAAGCTCTGCAGCATAGCCATAGTCTCACTCTTCACTAACATCTAGGGCCGTTGATGCTTGGTTATAAATGCGCTATGGCAGGAGCCATACACATACATGTAGGTGTTAAAAGATTTTTTTCTTTGTATGAGAGTAGTTACACATCTCTGAAGAAATGCTGCATTGCTGTATTGGGGATGGAAGTTCTTTTGGGAAAAGCTTTTGCAAACAAACGAGTTTGCTTTCTGCCTAGCATTATCTCTAACAAGAGATTCTTGGGGTACGTTTCTCCATGGGAAGCAGGTGTTTATGTCCTGGCCTGAGCTTTCTGAAGGGGGGATTGCCTGTTTGCTATTTGTGACTGCTTCTGCTCCAAGACTGCTCAGTTGACTGTAAGTAATCAAGATACATTAAGAAACTACTCAGACTCTACATCACTGATTTCTGTACCACCACCAAACTGATCTCCAAGGCCCTGACATCTGCTACCACTGGGAAAAAAGTGACGGGGATACACATGGGATAACAGTGCAACACCACCTAGTAATACAATGTAAGTAATGACTGAAAATGAAAATAATTTTTATTAAAAATTAATGATACAGAAAGCAGAGTCAGATTTCAGACATGGCTTTTCCCAAGAAGAGAAGCTGTGTGTTCTGGAGCCTCTCCCTCCCCCCCACAGCTGTACTCTTCACACAAGAGCCATAGGAGTCCCTGCTCCTCCATGCCCAGTTCAAAAAGCAAAAGCAAATATTTCTCTTCCTGTTCTTTTCTCTGCTGGAGGCCTCACAGCACAACTCCTGTCGGCAGAGCTCTTGAGCCCATTTAGCCCTGGTCTACACTGGCCAGGGCAGAGGGAAGGGTGCATTGTGAGCGGTGGAAGCCAAGTGACCGCAGCTACTATTGGAGGGAGTAGTTATTCCACTCAGCTGAGTCACAAAGACGTTATTCTTCGACCCGCAGTGCTTTGGGTTTGATTGGAACAGACCTCACTGATTACAGCAGCGAGCGATAGCTGCTGCCACTAGACAAGTGGCCGAATGTGTGGAGCAGGGACATTCACAGCTTACTGCTCTGGTGTCCGACATGGGACATCCACTCCTTCAGGGGAGGGCTTCCTATGGACACCAGTTTCTTCAGAAATGCACTGGGCTGCACTCTAGGAATGTCAGGATGGGCCTCAGAATATTTCTGCAGTTTAGCCAGAATGCAAGGTAACCCAATGGTGGAAGCATAGAACATGGGCCCCCCTCTGTGCTTTGGCCATCCATAGCCATGGCTATAGATAACATCAATATCTTCTGGGGCACAAGCTATTCCATCATCTAAGATCCGAAAGCCCTCGTTGATGAGGGCATATAGACAGCGCTCCAGGATCTCCTCCTGGTCTATAAAGCGTGCCTGAATGTGATGGGCATCTCTATAATCACTCAGGAAATTGTGAAGCCATGGATCTGGATTAGCTATTCTAGCCCCCGGTTTCTCATACTGGTACCAGCCCATGCCAGTCTTCTGCCCATACCTTCCATTTTCACACAGAAGATCAGGCAGTGGGCTGTATCTTCTCCTGCCACGCAGACGAGCAGGAGTTCCTGGAACCAGTCCAGGTCCCGTCAGGCCCTGCCCTTTCCGAGATCTCCAGCCCACATCAAGCCCAGCAAGATCTGACATTCGGAAGGGCCCCATATTGAAACCAAATCCCTCTAGAGCTTGATCTACTTCTTCTGGTTTACACCCTTCTTCTAAGAGGAAAACTGCCTGTTCAGTGTAAGGAGTCATCATTCTGTTCCCAACAAATCCAAAGCAATTTCCTACTACAACCCCTATTTTGCCTATAGTTTTGGCTAAACCCATGGCCGTGGCAATGGTGGTGGGCGATGTGTGATGACCGTGGATTATTTCTAACAGCTTCATTACATGGGCAGGTGAGAAGAAGTGAGTACCAATGACCTGCTGAGGGCGGCTGGTGACTGAAGCAATCTCATCGATATCCAGGGCTGAAGTGTTAGTGCACAAGAAGGCCTCTGGCTTGCAGACTGCTGACGCCTTACGGAAGATCTCCTTCTTCAGTGCCATGTCCTCAAACACAGCCTCAATAACTAGATCTACATCCTGTAACACACCAAAGTCCACAGTGAACTGCACATGGGTGAGGTCACAAGCATCCAGGCTTTGGCCGCTCCGCTGCGTTTTTGAAGCCTCGTGTTCTAGAAGGGATGTCACAGCTCTTCTTCCTACCTCCAGGTGTTTCTGGTCCTGCTCTAGAGCTACTACGGACATCCTGGCCTTCACCAGAGAAATCACAATGCCTCGGCCCATTGTTCCCAGCCCTGGTGATAAAAACAAGAGGAAAACAAAGACTAAGTATTAGGAATTGTTAAGTACACCTCTGGAAATGGGCTCCTTTGCTACTTCCAGCACAGGAAACAGGTTTCTGAGCAAATCAAACAGGGAGCGGGAAGGTACAGATGAGAAGAAGTAAATGGAAAATTGGGGGAAAGCAACATTTTAATTTGGTCGAGTGCACATAGAGGGTTAACAGGAGCATCTGCTTGAAAGGTGAAGCTGTAAAGATTGGCTAATGCCTGTTCAAGGGTGTAGAACCATGCTGGGGTGGTCTCCAGAGCACATGTACCCCGGTGTAATTTACGCCTGTTCTCCCACTCGTGCATCGTATTATGGCAGGCAGTTGGAGCAGGGCAGCAGACATAAGGAAACCTGGATTCTCTTTGCACCTCGGCAACAGGCTTCCTGTGAGACCCTTTGCAAGGCACTTCTGAGTGCCTCAGTTCCCCAGCTGTAAGGTAGGGCTATCAACCCTTGGCTAGTTTTGGAAATGCATGCAGAAACCTGTCACGTAAGCAAAAGGAAACAAACAAGAGTTTAACCCTAGTGAAGTGCAGAACCTGATCTTTTTCATTTTAAAAGGGGGCACATAAAGGGAGCCGCTCCAGCCCAGCTGGTTTGAATGGTCCCCTCACCAGCTGTGGCTAGACTGGAGCAGCCCCTGACGGGGGGGGGGGGGGGGCGGCTTCCAGCCCTGCCTGAGGCTGCCAGCTCCCAGCCGGCGCAGGGCCAGAAGGATCAGCCCCACACGGGGGCCCGGTGGTGCTGAAGCAGCGCTCCACCTGCAGCAGGAGGGGGACTGCTCCCAGGGTACTAGTTAACTGTTACCATATAAGCATCATTCGTTAAAGGCAACTGGTTACCCGTTGATATCCCTATTGTGAACCATTGATAACTACTCTCTGGGAATGGTTATCCAACCATTTATGACCCCACCTTATAGTAGCTCCCTCTAGGTTGTATTAACCTAGTTTATTTATAAGAAGGTTATGTGAGACTGTATCTAATGCCTTACTAAAGTCTAGATATTCCATATCTGTTGCTTCCTGCTTATCCACAAGGTTCAAAGCCTTATCCTATCAAAGAAAGCTAACAGGCTGGTTTGACATTTTGACATGATTTGTTCTTTACTTTTTGTACTTTACTATTATTTATCACCTTATTATCTTTCAGAAGTTTGCAAATGTATTCTTTAATGTTTGCTCCATTATCTTTCCTGGTACTGTAGTTAAGGTGACTGGTCTGTAATTCCCAGGGTTTTCTTTATTTTCCTTTTTATAGATGAGCACTATATTTGTCCTTTTCCTGTCTTCTGGAATCAATCCCATATTCCACGACTTTTCAAAGATAATAGCTAATAGCTCAGATATCTCCCCAGTCAGCTCCTTGAGTTTAAAAAGCTTTGTCATGATTTAAAACCTATTACATCAAGTCTAAGGTTACCCACAATCTACTGAGTCAACTGAAAGTGGTGTTAAAATAGTAAAAACATGATAAACAAAAGTTTAAAAGGTGGAGAGGAGATGAGGAAGAGCAACTAGAAGGGAGGAGGAGAACCACACAAGGACCGAATCTTGGATGCTAAGAACGAACAACATTTCAGGAAGAGCATGATGGACTGTGTGGAAAGTCAAGGAGAAGGATGGGGCACTGGTTCTGAGTTCTGGCTAGGAAGAAGTCATTACAGATTTTGGTGAGAGCAATTTTGGTGCAGTGCAAGAGGTGGAAGCCAGACAGGAGAGGGCCTAGGGTACAACTCGCTGAGAGTGACTGTAAACAGCACGTGACCCTAGAGATGAAAAAGAGATGAAGGGAAATATGAGGAGAATACCCAAACAGTGCCACAATTTAGTCAATTGTCTTTAAAACCCCACCCTGGACCCCACTTGCCTTTCCAAGTGCTGCCCCTTGGACCTTTGCTCTTCTCCCTCTGTATCTGATCTCATCCACAAACATACATTCAGCTATGCAGATAATTGGCAGATCTACCTCTCTATGCCTGCCCAAACTAAAATCTTGGTCTGTCTTGCTGACATCTCCTCATGGATGTTCAGTCAACAGCTGAAACTCAGCATGGCTCAACAACCCTCTCTCTCAATTACTATGGCCAATACCACCCTCCTGCCTGTCTGGCTGTCATCTTAGACACACACTTTTCTCCAGATCCTCCCACCCAGGAGATATCTAAATCCTGCAGACCTTATCTACATGTCATTGTTAATATATGGCTTTTCCTAGCCAGCCTCACTGCTAGAACTTGGGTCCAGGCTCTCATCTTACACATTGATTACTGCAACATCCTTTTCCCTGTTCTTGACAAGTGCCATCTTGGCCTGCTTCCATCCATTTAGAACACCACTGGAAAGATCACTTCCCTAGCCCACTTTTTGACCATGTCACCTCTCTTTTTGCATCCCTTCTGACTCCTCTAGCAGATCAGGCATACGCTGCATGTGTATGGCCTATCCCAACCCTACCACTATCTTATTCACTATTGAGACATTGAGTTCTGCTTCCAACTGCTCTGTGATGCCAACCTCAATTGTTCATTTGTCAAGTCTTCAAACAAATATCTTTGTTCTTTCTCCCACACTGCCCCTTATGAATGGGAAGAGCTCCCTGTACAACTAACTCAATATCCTCCTTCAAGAGCTTCCTTAAAAATCTTCTTTGCTGTAACAGAAAACTTGATGATAGTTGGGCTGCTGGTCCACTGCCTATCACTCACTGTTTCATTGTATTCCACTATCTGTGTCCATGTGTTGTCTCTTCTACTTAGATTGCTAAGTTCCTGGGAGCAGGGACAGACAGGCTTGTTCTGGGTTTGTGCTAGGGATGTTTAAAAAGCAGCTAGTTAGGTAACTGTAACCATCAAAAAACTTAGCAGTTACACACTGCAGGCTCTGTAGTATAAAGCTTATGCTGCAGAGCCCATAGCGCAGGATGGCAGCCAGCTCCCCGGGAGCCAGTGCATGCCAGAAGCCGGCTTTTAAGCCGGCTCTCAGCATTTACCAGCTCCTGCCTCCCACCCTGCTCCCAGCTCCTTTATCAGAGGCAGCAGCACGCGGTGGCAGCCAGCATGTAACTGTTACAGTAACCGATAAGTTCATGCTTATTTAAACAGTTAGACTATTAGATCCCTAGTTTGTGCAACATCTAGCACAATGACTGGGGCTCCTGCATGCTACAATCATACAAGTAAATCAAAAATAGTCTGAGAACCACCTAAAAAGTCAAATACCAGTGGAGTTTAAAAGGTTTTTCCTGTGCCAAGCACTTGTAAAGCAAAGGGGCACTCTGAATACGAGCACTGTTAACAGCCAGAATAAAGCCACAACTACACAAGGTCTGCAATAATTCTATAAAAATGATTTTTTTTTAAATCCAGAATCCAGCTGACCAGGTTTTCAAATGAAAGTCAATCAGCCAAACAAAGGAACACAAAGCAGGGGGATTAAAAAATTAATCTAAAGCTGCTTTATAAAGAATGGCTGAAATTATGTCATCAGTAAAACAAGCTCAAGTCTCCGTAACACAGGTCAAAACAAGGTGGAGTATTTTTTCCACAAGCAGCCTGTCATCACTGTAGCTCTGACCATGTGTTATATATACAAGTATGTTCTACCAAAACATTTCCTAGCTTTGACAACAAGAACCAAGATCTTGAAAATGTGTTTCCAAAGACAAGCATTTTACTTCTGGTACAAACATCAGCAGAACTCTTAGTGACTTCTGTCTTGGGCCCAGTGATGGAAAAATAAGATGTGATGTCATAATCAAAATGAATATACTACTAACACTTCTGGACTTGAATAACGATATTAACTGATTAACACACTACAAAGGCAATTTTCCATGCCTTTGACGTTCACATTTAATATCAATAACTATGAATGGGACAAATCCAGCCTACTTACTTAGCGTCATTAACAAGGGTCCTACAATGGACAGGTAACTCTTTTTGCTGTTATATATATCTTGGATTCTGTATTTCCACTCCAACTCATCTGATGAGATGAGCTTTTACCCAGGAAAGCGTATGATCCTATACCTTTGTTAGTCTGGTGCCACGGGACTACTCGTTGCTTTTAAAGTTACACACTAACAAGGCTACCTCCTGAGACTTCATTTATGTAACCAACAAAGGTAAAGTAATTTTAAAAGATTATACGTGTCCTTCTGTCCATTCCCATTTACTGAATGCAGACAAAGTACAGATGTTAACACTAAAAACATGTTGCCAGACTGCTGCACTTCTTCCCTCTGCTAGGTCTCTAGTCAACAGCTGGGCATTTGAAGGTGGATTTGGCATCAGGAGCACCAAGGGACAGGAAAAGAATAAATTCTTTAGTTGCCTATAAGCCAAAGCTAGGAGTTTGGAAAATGAAAAAGAAAAATTTGAGTTGTTCATTTATTAGCATCAGTTTGATGTTGTTAGCGTTACTGAAACCTGGGCAGATCCGCATGATCAGAATATTAAAATCAATTATTTTAACTGGTTTAGGAAAGGTCTGCTGGGCAAAAGGGGAGACAGAGAGGCATTCGGTCACAAATGGCATTGCCTGTTCCCAAGCCTCCTAGGGAGTTGATGCTTCTGAATGCTTCTTAGGGTACTGATCTATGGATAAAGTACAAGAGGGGCACTAGCAGGTGTCGGCTACAGACACCAAATCACACATGAGAACAGGGTGACCAAATCGCAAGAACAATGGCCTACCAATGGCCCATCTAGCCCGGTGACCTTTCTTCTGAGAGTGGCCAGTATCAGATGCTTCAGACAGAATGAACAGAACAGGGCAATTAGAGTGAAAATCCTTGAGTGCTAATCTGTAACATGCAGGGGGAAGAACCTGGGTTGTAATGCTGATCTAACCAACACATGTTGGAGGTTTCCTGCTGCCAATACTAAAAATGTAATTGGCATTCAGACTGTGAAGCTGGTTAACTGATAAGTGGCTCCCTAAACAGGTGAGGCTTATCAGTTAAGGTTAACCAGCGGGCTGCTCCAGCCGCACGGGGGGCATGCTGCGGATATGGGCTGGGCCAGCACAGCCCTTGCCTGCAGCAGGCCTGGGCACCCTGCATTATAAAACTGACAAATCGGATTTAGAATAGAAGGAGGGTAAGGGGGAGGGATAGTATCTATGAGACAATGATACTAGGGGTGATAATTGGGGTAGCTATCTTTGTAATGGGTAAGGTAATTAGCATCTTTGTTAAGACCCATTCATAAAGTGTCAAATTTAAGCATGAATGACAGTTCTGAGGTTTCCCTTTGTAGTCTGGTGTTAAAGTCTCTTTGAAGTAAGATACATGTAGTAAGATCCTTAAGACTATGCCCAGGTTGGTTGAAATGAAAAGAAACTGGTTTATCCTTGTGAAGATGTCAGATGTCTGATTTAGAACAACATTTCCTCAGATCCCGTCCCCTTTTACCCCTCCTTTATTTACGCTACAACAATGACATCTTTATGATCTGGACCCATGGCCAAGAAACACTGGATACGTTCCTCATAGATACTAGCCCTCCCCCTGACCCTCCTTCTGTTCTAAATCTGATTTGTCAGTTTTATGTGTGTGTTCACTTTTTTTCATTGTATTCCTTTAGTATATATGGTCATGCCAATTCTCTTCCAGAATTTGATCTGAGGAAGTGGGTCTGGCCCATGAAAGCTCATCACCTAATAAACCATCTTGTTAGTCTTTAAAGTGCTGCATAGTCCTTTCTTTTTGTTTCAGCAAGATCAGAATAACACGGCTACATCTCTATTACTATTTGTCGTCTCTGATTTTGAGGATGACTCTGAAAGAGTGGAGTTGGTGGATGGGGTACATGAGCGTCTCACGCCATCAATGAGGAATGCATCCCCTAGGGATGCAGTTCTGATTTCTGTGCTGGAGCAGAAGAAGTGGCGTTTGTAGTTTTGTGATGTAGCAAACAGATCTATGGCTGGGAACAGGTACTGCCACTGTGAGGCTATATTCCCATTCGTGTGCAAAGTACCTGCTGAAAGTGTCAGCAGCCACATTCTGGTAGCCAGGGAGGTAGGTGGCTGAGATGTCTATGTAACATTGCCCCCCCCAGTTCTATAGTTTGATGGCCTATGCATAGATAGTGTGAGCATGCTCTCACTTGTCTGATGATGTAAAAAAGCGCATGCAGTGTTGTTCATCAAGACACAAATTGTCCTGTGTCTTACGAGAGGGAGGAAGTGAAGACATGCATATCTGACTGTCCTGAGTTCTAGGAGGTTGGTGTGTAGACAGATCTCTGTTGAGGACTGTCTGCTTTGTGCAATGTAGCGGTCTAGGTGTGCTCCCCACCCCATGAGAGAGGCATCTTTCATGTCATCACCAGGGAGGGCTGGTAAAAAGGGACATCTACAGACGTTTTCCCTTTTTGTCCACCAGTGCAGGGAGTTTAGCACATTCGTGGGCAGAGTTATTACCATATGGAGGTTACGCATGGCTGGTTTGTATACTGAGCTAAGCCATCCTGTAGACACTGCATGTTCATGATGCCACATGGATGGTGGCAGCCAGGTGGCCTAGCAGTTGCAGACAACTCTGGCTTCTACTGTTGGGAAGATGGAAATTGTCAACATGAGGCGTTTGATGGCGAGGAATCTGGCAGTTGGGAGAGAGACTCTGGCAACCGTTAAGTCAGGAGAGCGCCAATGAATCGTATTTGTTGAGTTGGAATGAGAGTGGGCTTTTGGGTATTGTGTTGGAGCCCTAGGATGTGGAAGAGAGAAATAATAATTCATAGGACCAATTGGGCCTCTTCATAAGACAAAAATCATAGCTGTAACAATAACATTCACTATCACATAATCAAGACAATATATCCCAGAGGTGTTAATCCTCATTCAGTAAGGTTTAACTTAACTCTGTGAAGTTGATTATAATTCCCAAAGGTTTGTTCAGGATATTGTCTGTCACAGCAGAAATTAACTCAGGGCAGGTCTACACAGCAGGGCTTAACTCAAAATAAGCTATGCAAATTGAGCTACGTAGCTTATTTCAAAATAGCATTTTGAGTTTTGGTGCTGTCTGCACAGCACTTATTTCGAAATAGAGCACTCTTCCTCCGACTTCCCTTACTCCTCAAAAATGAGGGTTACAGGAGTCGGAATAAGAAGTCCTCCAGCTTGACAGTATTTCGACATTATGTCGAAATAACTGCCAGCTGTGTAGACGCGGACTATATTATTTCGAAATAACGTTGCTGTGTAGACATAGCCCCAGAGAAGTCCAATGGCCTATGCTAGGCCAGAGGTCAGACTAGATGGATGGCAGTGGCCCCTTGTGTCGTTAAAAATCTATGAACCCATGGATTTTCACAGAAGGGTGAGGTTTTACAAATGTCTCATTTATCTACATGGGCTTGATCCCCTCAACAGCAGGGAATCCCCAGTCTAAGCTCTGCTTCCTGTTACCTATTCCTTCTTACAAAAATGCGCAAGGAGCCTGCCGTGCACAGTAAAAAAGATAGCAATGAGTCACAAGCTAGATTCAGCTGTTCTCCATGCCGCTTGCATCCATGCACTCTCACCAGCGAAGGACCACATGACAATTTAATATGTTGGGAAATTAATGTTTGGCAGATTTAAGTACTTAAAGTCTGAAGACTCAAGTAGTAAATGACCATTCAGTATATGGCATTAATTAGCTCAGCAAAAGAACGGAGGAAAACAGACACTTCAAGAAACCCCATTTGTGGCTGCTTCTGGCAGAGATGAGCTTGAAGAGGGCTCAGAGTATACTGCAGGAAATGAAAAAAATCTGTTTATGATAACCAGCTGGGGGAAAGCCATGGCAACCTGACGGGGTCTCTCTGAAATTAAAATGGACATTTTCCCAGTGTTCTATACTCGTCTTGCCAGTTTACCCAAAGTATAGCGATCAACATACAGAACAGGAAGGTTTGTTGGTGTTTTTTATCTCTGCAGTACATCAAAAGGGTTTTATTTGAATAGCACTTATAAAAATTTAATGAAAGCATTATCTTCCAGGGGTGCACGTAGCAAGGGTGGATCATGATGAGATGAAAGCTTCTTAAAATGCAGCTGTCAACAAAACATTTTCGTATTAATATACCCTGATCACACTCACTCGCTACACACAGGCACAGATGACAAAACTAGATTAGAGGGAGACGAATTTCATACTGATCTCTGTTTATAATACAGAATTAACTAAGCTCTCAGGACAACACTATTTTAAAATGAAATCACCTATTTACAAACTGAGAATGAAGCTGTAACTGAAGCTGTAACAGGGTAGCTGGACATAGGAGCACATAGAAATAGCTGACACTATGGGATTAAGCCATTTAACCTCACTGGCAGAGGTTTACATTATTATAAGCAGTTAGGACTATCCTAGAAAATACCAATCTTATGTGTTCTGTTGTAACTTGGGAGACTGGAATAACTAACAGTGCATATCCCCGGAGGGTCCATGCAGAGGCACGGACGATCTTCCTCTAAAGATAAGGTCTTACTGCAATGAGGCCTTTGGAGGGAGTGGGGAGTACATTAAGGGGGAAGTTAGGCAATTTCCGGACTCCAAACCAGCTCCCGGAGCCCCCTGATAGGAAGTCATTCCAGACTTTCTGGTTTCCTAGGCTGCTGTGGTCCCACAAGATGCCCTGCACTTATTCCAGCATTTACGTTCCCACCACTCTTGGATAGCCACACCTCTCCTGTTCATTCAGACTGGCATTTGCCAAAGCTGGCAAGAATACTGGCTCTCACCAACTTACCTATCACAGCTACCTTCTGGATGGGCTGAGCTGAGGCAGTTTTCCAGGAAGCTCCAGATGGTGTTGTCCACTTCTGTACTGCTCTCTGTGCAAAGAATGCATACTGCAGTGCTTTGGCTTGGCCTGAGGTCACCAGGTAGTGAAATAACTCTCTTTCCTTCCAAATCCCCTCTGTGTAGGGCAGCTGAACAGAGGCCTTGACTGCTTGGACACACAACTCTGGAGACAGAAACCCCCGGGCCTGTTTTTTCACCTTCACAAGAGCCTCACGGAGAATGGTGTCCATGTTGGACAGACTTTGAACTTGCTTCAGACTGAGTCTGCGAGGATTTAATGGCTGACCTGGGTGGGAGAGTAGAGAAATACAGTTACAGAATTGCCAAGCCCACTCTTCTCCTAGTAGGCTACAGAATTTTGCCCTTTTCTACATGGAAAGTCAATGCACTCTGGACTGGTTGATGCTTCGTGAGTGAAGTTTTCACATGACCCTGGAGAGTGGTTTGTATCTGGCACTATCACTCCTCTTCCATTTCCTGACCCATCTCACAATTGTGATTCTCCAGATGCACACTCCTCGAACATTCCAGCCAGGCAAAATCCCCAAGCAAGCACTTCTCCTCAAGTTCTGTTGCTCGCCTACTCGGGAGCATAAGCCACCAAGCATTTTGTATTCTCTGGGCAAGTGAAAAAGCCCTTCACATGCCCCTTTGCTAACTTCAGTTCCCAGTGCTGCATTAACAAAAGGAAAAACTATGTAGCACTTTAAAGACGAACAAGATGGTTTAATAGATGATGAGTATCAGAGGGGTAGCCGTGTTAGTCTGAATCTGCAAAAGCGGCGAGGAGTCCTGTGGCACCTTATAGACTAACAACACTTTTGTTAGTCTATAAGATGCCACAGGACTCCTTGCCGCTAATAGGTGATGAGCTTTCGTGGGCCAGACCCACTTCCTCAGATCATATTCTGAAAGAGAATTGCATGGCATGGCATATATATATATATATATATATATATATACACACACACACACACACACACACACACACACACACCCACACACCATATTGGCATATATATACACACCATATATGCCAATTCTCTTCCAGAATATGATCTGAGGAAGTGGGTCTGGCCCACGAAAGCTCATCACCTATTCAACCATCTTGTTAGTCTTTAAAGTGCTACATAGTTTTTCCTTTTGTTTTAGCAAGATCAGACTAACACGGCTACCTCTCTATTACTATTCTACAGCGCTGCATTAGTAATTAGTTTACAGTGTACTTTGCTAATCAGACACATCCCAGTCAGGGACCTGGGTCTGCAAGGTGTTCATGTGAAAGATCTAGGAATGTCATTTGTTTCTATATTATATCTGACTTTGCAGCATGAATTTCCCCAGGCTCCTTTGGGAATATCCAACAGGAATACGCTCTTCACGGGGGTAATGAATTAATAGGCAAGGATAGTTTGCATCCACCCACCAACAAGGAGCTAATCGAACACCACCACCAGTAGATGAGTTATTACAAGACACTGTGGAGTTGCTGTGGAGATGGCACAAAGGGATTTCAACGGACCAAAATAAATTACATTTCAGGCACCAAAATTGCCTTTGCCCCTCCAAATATAGGAAGCTGAGAGCCACTCTTCAGGTGTTGATTCCATTTTCACTCACGCAAACTCCCCATGTTCTCAGAAGTTTGTCTGATTGAGGATTGAGAGAAAATAGAAAAAGAACCTCAGGCTCCATCCCATGAACACTGCTAAGGATTCACATGGTGCTTTGAATCCTCACAGTGCAGTACAGACCATTAGGTAATTAGCCTTTCCAGTACCCAGGCTGCACATCCTCACACTGAACACCACCGTGCAGTTCACGCTGTGTTGGTACCATGAAAGGTCTCAGCTTAAAGAAGGGCATTTATAGGCCCACACCTGGCAGTGATCCCCAGGCCTGGTGTCCTGAGAAGTGTACTGGTGACAAAGGCTGGCTGCGTGGGCTTCCTCCAGGTCTTCTTGGCTTCTGCAGCTACAGCCCAGCCATAGGAGTCTACTTGCGTCAACGAAGGCAGATTACTAGAGTCCGCCCACCCAGCCCTTCCTCTCTCACAGCGCCATCCTGGCTCCGAAAGAGCCTGTGCAGCTGCCTTTCTGGCCTGTCAGCCTGAAGACAGAGGAGAAGGAAAAGCAGCAGAGTAGTGCCCACCTCATAATGGCTGCTGAAACATCCGTGGAGCCATAACTGTAGCTGTCTAACTAGCCCATCCCAGCTCCAGTTCTTTCTTCAAGCCAAGAGCGCATTTGAGAGAAATACCAGGCACAGGAGCATTACCTTCTCTCAGATCTAGGAGCCACCAGGAACAAAAAGCTTTTTTTAAAGTTCAAATGTGTTTCGAAGTTTTTAAAAGAGAATCCAAAAAGAGAAGGAAAAAGACTCGCTTGTGTGAGCAGCTCAGCCATTCGTCAGAGTTTATCTGGAGAAAGATTTCAGACGATCACTGAGCAGAAGCTGTAGGATTTCATTCTGTTCCACCTTTACTCTGATTTATTCTCCTTTGCTGAATCTACAATTTTTACCTGCAAATCTCAATCCCAGGCCATATATATCCAGTGGGTTTTCATGTGCTGCTCAAAACCATACTTCAGGGTTTGTGGGTGGCTCTGATAACTGAATACGGCCCACGATACTGATGGGGCCATACTAAAAGATTTTCTATACAATTCTGGTTGATCTGAGTAGGCCTATGGAAAGAGATGCTACCATATGCTATGGGAGACATTCAGCATGGCCCTCAGGTAGCAACTTTCAGTTGTAATTTGGGATACAGGAGGCCCCCGCTTTACGATGGCCCGATTTACGACCCCCCCGCACTTACGACCTTTTCTGTAAGTGCAGAAGGGGACGAAATCCCCCAGCTTACGTCCTCGGCCCCACATTTATGATGGCGCACAACGCCTGTCATAAATGCGGGCTCAAGTTACGACGCCCCCGACTTGCGACACTATCCCAATAACCGATCGCATCGCAAGTTGGGGCAGCCTGTATTAGATGACCAGGCAAATAAACCTCCTTGCACTGGTACCAGACAAAATGTATTTAACATCCTGATCAGATTATCATGCATAACCCCCACTGAGACTGTCAAATCTTTGGGATAGGGACCATTTCTTGCTCTATGTCTGTACAGAACCTAGCACAACAGGGCTTTGTTCAGTCCTTGACTGGCTCTCCTGGTTACTACCACAATAGAAATAATTGAAAACTATCAGCACCAAATTACTAACATAGAAATAACCCAAACTTGTGTGGGAGAGACCAGCCCACTTGGTTAGGGAACAGTGGAAAGGGCACAAGGCCAGCAGTGTCAGCTCAAGCTCCCCAGAGAACCAAAGAACTCTCAGGCAATGGAAGCTGAGAAAGATACACGTTACCAGGAGCTATATTCCAGGTCACGCAATTAGAAGGCAAGGGTGTAAAATACAACAATAACTATTGTGACATTAAAAGTAAGAGAAATAAACAGGGCAGGCAGGTGCCTAAATTTTTGAAAACTTCTTGCCCATGAAGGCCAAGAAAAGGCCCAACCCAGCAGTATGATTCCAGCATAATGAACTCCCAGCCTGGGGACTGAAGACCAGCTGCTAGGATTGGTCCCCAGGCCAGTAGAGGCAGGAAGCACAAAGGCAGCACACCCAACCCATCAGAGGGACAAATGGTGCCCCTTGCACGCAATTGCCAGCCTCTGATCAACCCAGGAGCAACACTGGGTTGGCTCAAAAGGGCAGGGTGTCTATCCCTCTTTGTCAAGAGCAGTAGTCAGACACAATAGTGAGCCACAGCGCAGGACTGAAAAGAGGCTGGGATGTTGGGAACCTGCCCAGAGGATGGTGGAGATGTTCCAGAACGCTTGAATCTTTTGACAGGCACCTACCTCCAGTGGTCACTGAAGAACTGCCATCTGCCCACAGTTGTCCTGCAGTGGTATCAAGCCCACACCTATCACTGCACAATTACCACATTTGGCAAATGGACGCTCAGGACGTGCTGCGTTGACCCAAATTTGCCTCAAGTTCTGCTTGGCTTCCAGTGTGTCTGGTCTTTGAATCTGAGCTTTGCTGCACTATGAGCAAGCAGATATCCAAGTGGCAGTTGAATATCAATTTTCTGGTGCCATCAAGTGGACAAATTCTGTAATGCAGCTCTAAATTAGGAGCCTTGACCGTTCTAAAAAAACGGCCAATGAAAGAACAGTCCACGTATAAATAACAGATGACACTAAGCTAGAGGGAGAGGTAGATACGCTGGAGGGCAGGGATAGGGTCCAGAATGATCTGGACAGATTAGAGGATTGGGGCAAAAGAAATCTGATGAGCTTCAACAAGGACAAGTGTAGAGTCCTGCACTTGGGATGGAAGAATCCCAAGCATTGTTACAGGCTGGGGACTGAATGGTTAAGTAGCAGTTCTGCAGAAAAGGACCTGGGGATTACAGTGGATGAGAAGCTGGATACGAGTCAACAGTGTGCCCTTGTAGCCAAGAAGGCTAATGGCATATTAGGGTGCATTAGGAGGAGCATTGCCAGCAGATCCAGAGAAGTGATTATTCCCCTTTATTCGGCTCTGGTGAGGCCACACCTGGAGTATTGTGTCCAGTTCTGGGCCCCCCACTACAGAAAGGATGTGGACACATTGGAGAGGGTCCAGCGGAGGGCGACCAAAATGATTAGGGGGCTGGAGCTCATGCCCTATGAGGAGAGACTGAGGGATTTGGGTTTGTTTAGTCCGCAGAAGAGAAGAGTGAGGGGGGATTTGATAGCAGCCTTCAACTTCCTGAAGGGAGGTTCCAAAGAGGATGGAGAGAGGCTGATCTCAGTAGTGACAGATGGCAGAACAAGGAGCAATGGTCTCAAGTTACAGTGGGAGAGGTCTAGGTTGGACATTAGGAAAACTATTTCACTAGGAGGGTGGTGAAGCACTGGAATGGGTTCCCTAGAGAGGTGGTGGAATCTCCATCCCTGGAGGTTTTTAAGTCTCAGCTTGCCAGGGCCCTGGCTGGGTTGATTTAATTGGGATTGGTCCTGCCTTGGGCAGGGGGCTGGACTTGATGACCTCCTGAGGTCTCTTCCAGCTCTATGATTCTATAAATCACAGCTTATAGCTCTTCAAGAAATTAACCTGTTTGTAGGTTTCAATGTAGTCTCTGTTCCTTTCTTAAAGGATCTTTTCAGATGCAAAGACATTTATTGGCTAATTTGTTTGAGGCTCAGACTGGAAATAGCTTGAAGACTATGTAGCTGACCTGAAGTATACAATTCTTGAATATTACCTCTGTAGCTGGTGTCTGTGCATTCTTATCCTTATGTACCCAGACCTGTGCCTGAGTACACACTCTATCCTTCACTAGGAACATTCCATAATTTGTGGATGAAGTGTGTTCTTCAAACAGGCTGAGACTATATATACAAATTCTATTAAGAACATACTGTTTTTAACAAAGGAAGCCTTTCACAGTACCAGCCTATCAGTATGAAATCTGAAAGACTGAGCTTTAGCCATAAAATCTACAGGACTAGCAGACATTTGAAACGGATCTTCCCTTTATTTGACCAAGTAGCTGACCAAGCATAGAAATTCTAGTAGCGCCACCACGAGTTATTTTTCATAAGCAATTATTCACCTTGCACCTGAAAAAAAGGTTCCGCACCAGTCCTATCAGAAAGCATGCCTACTGCTAAGCAAAGAGTGTGGACTCAAATCCTGGTATTTCCCATGAAACAGTGTTGTTGGTTCCCACAAGATACACAAGCCAACTGAGAAGCACTTACAGACATTTGAGCTCATGAGTGCAGCCCAAGTAGCTGAGACGGCTGCATCTCTTTTAAGGAGTTTGGCATTGATGCTGCTGGTTTGCCATAGTAGTGACAGAGAAGTACAGTATACAAAAATCACTGTCGTAAATCTATCATAAGCCAGCTCATTCTTTCATCTTGACCACGGATCATGTAGCTAAGTAGTGTACTGACAAGTGTTCAGATTTCAGAGTTCTTCAGCAAGGCCTGGTGGCATATCCTCAGAGCAGGTGTGAAATCAGAGCTGACTTTGAAAATGCTATTTGGGAAAAATGGATAGCTGAAGCAGATGCTATGTAAGCTGTAAGGGAATGGTACACAGCCATTTAAAGAGCCCCTGGGCCTCTTGCTGTGACCTTTGTTTGCCTCAGCACTCAGGGAATTAATTCTGTTTGCCACTGAGGATGAAATTGAAGTACAGAAATGTTCTGGTAATGACAGTGAATATGTAAATCCCAAAAGCAAATGGCATCAAGGAACAGAACACTGGATGATTCATCTAGTCCTGGGGTTCTTCTCTGAGGTCATGCTGGCTTTCATCATTCTCAGTCACTGCACAATGCATAACTGACTTGTCACAGAGAAGAAAATAAACATTCACATGTCTAGAGGCTTTATTTGATTTCAATTAATATTAAACTGAAAACCAGAGCATCTTCCAGCTCTACGATGCATGTACCCCACTTACATGTCTCTGCTATAAACACTTGTATGGTTCCTACACTGGGCCCCAGCATCACCCCGGAGAATACTTCAGAGTGAAATCATTGCTTCCTGGAAAGACAAAGGGCAATAACTTCTCTTTCAAAAGACAGAGGACAGACAAACATGAACTTTCATCCAGCACAAGCAAATGGGGTTGATGAGCAGAAGTTTCTTTGCTTTATTTAGAACAGAAAAGCATATGACCACGTATCTCTAGCACTTTAGATTTACGTTGTCATGAGTAGTTTGAGTTTAAAAAAAGAGGAAGGAGGACTGCTTATGGAACGGACTGATTGTTGCTAAAGATTAAAAAAAACTCAAAAGCTTACAAAATAATCTAAACACAGAGAGAGGGGAAGAGTATCTATTGTAGATGACCACTTCTGCCAGAGAGCTCTTGGACAAAATGTAGATAGAGTGCTGCAGGACATTGATCTTGAACAAGAAGCCATAAATTAAATAGTGTCAAAAATGGTGCACAGAGTCATCTAGAATTCTATGTTTGCCCTTTGGAATACGCTAGCTTCTGTTGGCAAAGTCTTTGGCACAAGGGCCCCAAGGTGGAAAGTCCACTAGGAAGGGAACAGCAACAGGGCAAAGTGTCTACCAACTTCTTTGTGCTGGGAAGAGTGGAAATGACAAATACTGTACCAGAAGAAGTTGGGGTTTTGGCAGGTAAAGGCAAACGGCCAAGACAGCTAAGGAATATGCTGACTCAGTGCTTCCCTAAGTGGCTCTCACACGCTCAAGATGCTGTCCCCAGAAGAGGCACTAAAATAGGACAGTGATGAAAATGTTTCCTGCCTCAGTGAATCTGCCCTTGTGATCTTTGGGTTCTAAGTGACCTCTTCATACAATTGTCATTTCCAGCGCTTCTCCCCTCTCCGCAGCCCAGCCTCTTCTCAGACAACGGCAACATAACAACAGCTTATGGCTACAGACATGGAAAAATGGGCATTTAGAGACAGATTTATGGGGCCATTAAGACTTGCTGGGGATTTGCCATTACAAAGAGTTCTCTTAAAGCAGCCAATAATGATTATACAGCTGAGCTGTCCCCCACACTAACAAGTCTGGCCATCCAAGAACTTACTGTATCTGGAAAGTGTGTGACTCCTTATCAAGCCAAGAAGCCACCTGGAGCGGGGGCAATGCTGTTCCTCAGCTGTGGGGAAGGGCGTATGCCCATAGGGAACTGGTGTTGCTTTAATAGTATTTTTCCCCATCTATCTGCCCTATCTGAATTTGCTGAGTTCCCTGAAGCCCACCTGCGTTTCTGAGTTGTTCAGACACATGTCAGGACAGTAACTGCCCTGTATTTAAAGCCTGTAGAATTCAAAGCCCAGCAAGGAGGAAGTAGATGGGTGTCTGGAAAAGAGGAAGGGTGCTCGTCACAGCAGGCCTCCTTCCAGTTAGCCCCCGCTGTTCTCCTCCTGGACGCTTCTCATCAACGGGCGCCTGCTCATTTCTACGCTTCTCCCCTTACCTGACACTTTGTTTGCCAAGTGAATTGCTGCCTCAATTGTGTTTCCTTCCACAATTTCATCAATGATGCCCAGCTTGAGCGCTTCAGCAGCCAGCACCCGTCTCCCTGCAATGGCGAAATAAAGTGGCTTCAGCCTCCTGCTGTCAGAGATTTCATTGCATTCGATTTGACAAAGCTCCTGCCTTTGCCGGGCCTGGGATCTGTTCTCCGCTGGGATGCGTTAGTCACACCAGACACAAACAGATTCTGCTAACTAAACCATTAGTTGGCTTGGCTCTAAAATGGCAAAAGCAGGTGTGCAGAGATAACGCAGGAAGGGGAGAAAAACCAAGGGAAGCTAGCAGTTAGAACTGATGAAGGCCTGGTACATTCTGTTCTCTCAATCTCCTCCTGTTCTAATTAACTTTAAAGTGTGGTTGTACACCTATTTCCCCAGCTGTGCTCTCTCAGCATAGCAGGGTACTGAGAGCAAAACCCCTTTTCCTTTAAAATGTCCCACTGTTTTATTAGCTAAAGGTTTCAGTAATCTAGTGTGTACACACAGAAGGGGAACTCCCTCCTATGAGAAAGAAAATGGTAATAAATATCTAGATAGAGATTATAAAGCCTCTCCCCCCACCACCACCCCAAGCTGCTTGCATTTTGCAAAACACACACAGATATGAATGCATGCACACCTCTCTGTACTATACAGTGTCACACACAAGTAGCCTAGGGAACGTCTGCAGACAGTGATCTGTGCCATCAAGCGCCAGCAATGCCCTCTGCCATGTATACTGGCCAAACTGGACAGTCTCCGTGATGAAGGCTAAATGGTCACAAATCAGACATCAGAAATGGCAACACACATAAACCTACAGGGCAGTGGTCTCCAACCTTTTTACACCCAGGATCACTTTTTAAATGTCAAGGCAAGGCAAGATCTACCCCATACCTTCCCCAAGACCCCACCCCTTCCTTGAGGCCCCACCCTCTCCATCACTTGCTGTCCCCAGCCTTTACTCACTCTCACGAGGTTGAGACAGGATGTGTGGGCTCTGGGGCAGGAACGAGGGATCTGGGTGTAGGAAGGGGTGAGAGGTGCAAGCTCTGGGAGGGAATCTGGATGCAGAAGGAGGTGGAGAAGGGGGATGATGGCTCAAGGAGGGGCCTCCAGGCTGGAGAGTGTTGGGGTCAGGTGGAGGGTCGGGGTACTGAGCAAGCCGCAGGTTTGTGGATGTGGGGGTGCAGGAGTTTGGGCTGGGGTGTATGAGGAGCTCAGGGCAAGGGAGGTTGGGTGTATGATGGACTCAGGACACAGATTTGCAGTGTGTGGATGGTGCAGGAGTGTTGTGGCACAAGACTGGGGATGTGGGGGTGCAGGGTTTGGGGATGAGAGAGGCTCAGGACAGGGGGTTCCAGTGTTTGATAGGCTCAGGGTTGGGGGGGGTGCAGGAGTGTTATGATGCTGCGGCCAGATGGGGGCTTCACCCCAATTAGGGGCTTGTTGGCCAGGCTTCATTTTTAAATAAAATATTATGTCCAACACAAAACATTTCAGCATTGTCTTTATTTATGGGAGGGGCAGGGACCCTGTTTTGGGTCAGAGGTCACTGACCCATAGAAAAATCAGTCGGGAACCACACAAGTGAAATGCAAAAAACCAACCCCTCCAAACCTCACTGATGTGGCCCCTACTGAGACACCTCACTCCACTGGAACTGCAGCCCCATTGGGAAGGTAGGTAGGACTGAGGTTCAAGGCCTCAGGCCAGAATAACTCTTCTGGGGTTCCAGGGTTAGTGGACTTTGTGGGCCCCTCGACACTCTGGGGTAGGGCCACAAATGAAGGATCCAGTGTGTGGAACATGGCTGCCAGTGAGTGAAATAGGGAGGAGGTATAGAATTTGGGTGGAAAGTAGGGTATAGGAGCAAGCTGGGGGTAGGTGTCTGGCCAAGAGGGAGGGGGCAGGAGCAGGGTGCTGATGGGGGTCTAGCCTAGTGCCAGGGTACTGGTGGGGATTTAGCCAAGGACAGGGTGCTGGTGAGAGGTATATCCAGAGGAAGGGGCCAGCGAGCTAGTGGGGATCTGGCCAGGGGGCAGGTGACAGGGTGCAGGTGGGGGTCTGGCCAGGAGGCAGGAGACCGGGTGCTGGTGAGGGTCTGGCCAGGAGGCAGGAGACCGGGTGCTGGTGAGGGTCTGGCCAGAGGAGAGGGGGCAGGAGCAGCTCGGCTGGTACCTGGTCATCTCCAGGAACAAGGATCTTTGGGACAGAATCTGCAGGCGCTGGAAGAAGCATACATGCATCTCCTTTAAGAAATCCAGCTGCTCCAGATCCTGCACTGCCATCTTAACTACCCCCCCCCGCCCTCCCGGAGCACGGGGAAGGGAGGACAAGAAAGCATGCACGCTCCTCCCCTGCCCACAACAGCATGTGCGCTGTCTTGTCTTCCCTTCCTTTCCCGTGCTGCCTTCCTTCCTTCCTGTGGCATGGTGGGGGGGAAGTCCCGAGGCTCCGCGCCAGATCCAGCTTTGGTTCTGAACCACGGGACATCCCCCCAACGCTGCAGGAAGCCAGAGCTAGCTCTGTTTTTGCAGGAGGTTGTAGCACCAGCGTGGGCTCCTAATTTGGGGTGGGGGGGAGCAAAGAGGGGCTAGGAACACTGCCTCGCGATTGACTGGCAGTGTCCCCATGATTGTCTGATTGGTGACCACAGCTGTAGGGGAACATTTTAACCTGCCTGGGCACTCATTAATAGATTTAATTAATGAGTTCTACAAATGAGTTCTATAAAGGAATTTCACCAGCCAATGACAGCGTGCAGAATTGACCTTCATATGCAAATTTGACACTGTTTCCCTGGTCTTGAACAAAGACATTAACTGGATGTTGCATTATAAAGCCAGCCTTCCCTGTATTTAACACCTCATTTTTACATCAAAAGCTAAGTATGGGACACTTCCAGCCCACTTAATTAGCCTCATTAGCACCAGTCCTACAATTGACAGGTACTTTTTTTTTTCCCTGTTATAAAATTCTGGGTTTCTGTTATTCGTCTCCAGCTCATCTGGTGAAGTGGGTTTTGCCCACAAAAGGTCATGATACTATATATATTTGTGTTAGGCTCTAAGGTGCCACAGGACCACTCATTGATTTTAAAGTTACAGACTAACGTGGCTACCCTTCTGAGACTTTTTTTGCACAGTGTTTGTGGATTCACACATATATACACTGAGTCCAGTCCAATAGTCTGGCTTTGTCTAGACCAGGATTTGACTCAACCAGTAAGTATGTGTTACAATACAATTTACCTTGTCTGAATAGAGTTTCTGAACACGTTCAATAGATTGAGCTAGCTAACCCGATCCCATGTCACACCTATCCATCCTAATCTAAACAAAGCCACAGAAATTTACCTGTGGTGATTATGTCAAGTGCGGCTGGGACCCCAATCAGTCTGGGGAGTCTCTGGGTTCCTCCGGCAGCTGGAAGTATCCCAAGGGTGACCTCTGGAAGACCTACCCAGGCCTAGAGGCGAGTGAAGGTAAACAGAGGATCTAATTAAAGAAAGCAGTAATTATATACTACATACAGAAGATGCAAGCACAGCATAACCACAGTCACACACCATTCCTTCTAGCAAACTGCTCTGTGAACCCCACAAAGGTGCAAATTGTGATTTTCAGCAGTTTATAACAGCTAAATCTGGATAAGTTGTAGGAAAAGCAAAAGATGCCCCCCCAGAGCCCACAAACATCACCGGCTAAATTTCAGGTTTCTGCTTCAAAAGTATGGACAGACTAGAACTGTTTCAAAGAAATGGCTGGGGAAATGTTTGATATTAGCAAAACTGCCTATTTCCCCCAACCTAATTCTTGAGAACATCTCTAGAGCATTTCTGCTGAAACCTGAAAAAAATCACCATCCACATGGTTAAAGTTTAGCAAATTATAAGCAAGAGAAACTGGGTGATTATAATGGAAAATATTGCATAATGGAAATATTAATTAGCAGTGTGGCCATGTATTCTATTTTGATAAACTTTCAAAACAACTCTAATGCCACAACAGAGTGATAGAAACTTGAAATTTGGTAGGGATGTAAACTTAGCTCACAGATCTGCCTTCAGGAATTTGGTGAACACACTGTGTTGATTTGATGAATTATGCAGGCTTAAAAGTGCTGTTTTTTTGCTGGACACAGTTGGCACTCATGCATACTACAGCTGAATAGAAATTCAGTCTTCCAATATTGCATTGGTGTTCTACATGTGCATGAAAAAATGGAATGGCCTTCTGTTTTTAATGTGTAGGTACATGTAGAATATGATCTCAGATTGGGGATGAGATGAAGCATGGCTCCATCAAGAGCAGGTATCCCAGTGTGCCACCCACTGCACACCAGTGCAGTGCTTTTGGGGGATTTTTTTGCAATGTTTTGCAGGATAGAAATGACTCACCTAGGATCTCTAGGAGCTAGGGATCAAGTTCCTTTCCCAGTATGCACTTTTCTCCATCCCATAATGCCACCCATCTCCCAAAATGACTCTGCTTTTTTTTATTTCCACAAGCCCTCGCAGCCCTTTTTGCTGTCCAACACGTCTGCAGGAAGCATTATTTTGGCACCTGCTCACCTTAATCTAGATATATATTTGAGTGCGTCTGTCTCTCTGAGTCCGCCTGTCTATCTGCGAGTCCATTTGTTCAAATACTCCTCCTAAACATAAGAGGTAGGGCCACCAAATTTGGTATTCAGCTTCCTCCTCTCCTAACTTAAAGTAAGGTCAGGGTTTCGTTGTGCCAGGAAAACGGGAAGTCCCTAGAATGGGACTGTTTTCCATAACATGGAAAGGGAGGAGGCAGAGAGGAGGAACGTGATACAGTGGCCACTGGGGGCAGTGAGCTCAGGGGAGAGCTATACTACTAGAGTGACTACGAGGGGCAGCTGCACCACCAAGAAAGGCTACCATCTTGCCTGCCACCAGACAAGGTAAGAAGCCCCCCTATCCCAGACCCTCCCCCCCAGCCCTTCGCCACAACCCTAGCAAGGGAGACAGGGAAAACCCTGCTGGACAGAGGGGAAAGCCCCTGCCAACTGGAGGAGCTGCAGGGGGTGGGGGTGGAAGGTCCCTGCTGGCCAGGAGGAAGGGAAAGCCCTGTCAGATGGGACCTCCCCATCCCAAGCCCCTCCTCACTCCCTAACCCTCAATCTCTCACACTGCCACATCCCCAGCCCCGAGCCCCTCTTTAACCCCCTCACCCTGGCTCATGCACCCCCCATGTCCTCAGCCTCCTGCTCCGATCCCCATTCCCCCACGGCTCTGTCCTGACTCCTGCACTCCCCCTGTCCTGAAGGACCCAGGCAATGCTGGTTAAATCTTCTGGTACATAATATAGCAATAGAATGTGCTACTCTGTGGTTATGCAAGCATTGGTAAATCCCTGGAGACACTTCACTGATGCCAGCGTGGGCTGATCAGAGAAGATGCATGACATTCACATCTTTAAGCACACAGGATGGTTCAGAAAGCTGCAAGCAGGGACATTCTTTCCCAACCGGTGAATTACCACTGGTGATACGGAAACATTAGTGATTCTGGGGGCCCAGCCTACTCTCTGTTTCTCCAGACACTTCCTACCTCAGCAGCACCAAGCAAAGATACAAGCACCAGCTCAGCAGATGCAGAACAACAATTGCATGTGCCTTTGATAGAATGAAGGGATGATGATTGTGTTTACTCACATAGTGTCCTGTGGTGTCCTTTATATTATCTGTGAGCCCAAGGGGGAAAGCTGCTGCTGCCAGGATAGAGGTGGAGCAGCAGTCTGCTGACTTTGAACAGCCAGATACAAGGGACATTACAAGAGCTCAACTTGGAGCTATGCAGTTGAGGAAGGCTTTGAAAGAACACTTGAATGGTCACCCACAGTAGTATTCTGTGCTGGAGTGATCTCTGAGCCTGGAGCTTGGATGCTACTAAGAAAAGTCTAGTGTTTGCTGTACATGTATAATTACTCTGTGGTTTACTGAAATCAGTTCTGTGGTGCTGCATGTTTAAAAGTTCTGCTTCACATTCTGCAATACATGCTGTAAACAAAGAATTTTTTTTTTTTTAAACAGAAATGTATTGGGCGGTAAGACAGTACAGACAGACAATGTGCAGAACACATCAGGCAACACAATACAAACTTTTAACAGACTAGCAGCATGGAACTTTACAATTGGAAAGCCAGCAAACGTACCTGTCCATTTCAGTGCACAAACGTACTCCCTTGTGACTACACATATAGTAACTGTGGTTCTCACAGGCCAGTGTATATGAAGCTGAGGTTTTCCTGGGAGTCCCTAGATGAGGAGTGATTGGGGCAGAAATGCAGCCTGTGGTTTATGTCCCAAATATTGCAGACCCTGGTTGACTTATTGGTCCAAATGGTCCAGGACTCCCCACCCTTTGCAGTCTTTAGATATCTCCATGCTAGCAGCTTCCTATCCCACCTCCATCATATGATGTGGCATTAACTCTGTAATGCAGACTGGGCCTAGGTCTCACCCTTTGGGTATGTCTAGACTACATCCCTCTGGCGACAGAGGGATGTAAATTAGACATACCGGCATTGCAAATGAAGCGGAGATTTAAATCTCCCGCGCTTCATTTGAATAAAAATGGCCGCTGCGTTTTGCCGAGCCAGCAATTTGTTGGCAAAAAGCGGCTGTCAAGATGGGGATTGGGCGACAAAGAAAGCCTTTGTCGCCCAATCCCTTATGCCTCGTAAAACGACAGAGGGATGTAGTCTAGACTTACCTTTCCTGTGCTCCTGCTCCCTTACTCATAATGGCAGTGGAGAGAATTGGAGGATCTGTGGATGAAGTTGTTCAATGGGCTCCTCAGCATGCAAATGAGGCATCTGATTGGGAGTCCTTCCCACTAGTCTCTCCTGCTCCCAGGAAAGCCATGCAGCAGCACTCTTCCTAATGCAGCCTCAGGTTCCCCTGGGCTCATTTCCCCTTCCATTCAGAGCCGCCCCAGGCACTGTATGCTGGGCACGATCTGGCATAGGAGGGCATTCCTTCTAACCCACTTATTGCCCTTTGTTAGACTCTGGACACTTAACAGCATGTTACCTGTGCCTGTGCAATCCTGTAGTGACAGCCCAATGCCACTTCCAGTCCTCCTCCTAATGCCATGCCTTCAATAGCAGCCACCACAGGCTTTTCGCTTTTCTCTATTAGGTCAATTACTGATGTCAGACTGGGTCTGTCTCCTACTTGAAAGGAGGAAAACCCTTGAATGTCAGCACCTGCGGAAACACAGAGGAGCTTAACAAGACCATGAAAAGTCAGCAGAGCAGGGAGTGCCCGTCATTGCTTAGAACACCCTTCAGGACAGACAATTAAGGATTAATGCTGGGCGACTATGGACCACTGTTCAGTCCGGAACTTGAAGGACAGCAGTCATGATGCACAGATCTGTGAAGTAGGTTGGAGGTGATGAAGAAAGCAGTAAAGATCATCAAACTCACTCACAAGCACCTTTGGGAGGAACCCTGGGTAGTGGGTGAACCTGAGGCTGGGGGGAGCAACCTTCCAGCCCCACCTCTTCCACCCAAGGCCCTGCCCCCCGCAGGAGCCAAGTTCCCCTGCCACAGGGGCAGGTCTCCACCTCCCCTTTTCCCCCTGCAGGGGTAGTACCCAGCCTCATGAGTTAGCCCTGGAGCACAGGGAGGAAAGGGAGCAACAGGGGGTGGAGTATGGGGCAGGGCCAGGCCTGGCACTTTGGGAAGGCAACGCCTTCCCCTGCCTCTTACACCCACTGCCCATGGGCGGAATCCTTATTTCAACTCTCTCTGGACCTATTATAAAACCTTAGAGATAGAGAAGGCAAAAACAACTCCCATGCTGCTGTAACAATCACCATCAATGTGGCATTAGCAGCTGCCACCACAAGACACCTCTATCACAGCCTAAGAGTTTAGGGGTCGGGGGATAGCAACCGATCTGTAGACAGACATCAAGCCAGAGAGCTCAACATGGCAGCAGTGCAGCAGAGAGAAGGTGGGGCCCACCGTCAACATACAGCAACTCTCAGTTCTGGCCCTGGATCCACCATCAGCCCAGCTCCTTGTATCACCAAGGGCTCTCAATGCCAGTCAAAATCAGAATGTGAACAGTCTCAATATGTAGCTCCATTTCAGGGCAGGTGGCAACACTAAAACTACTGACACATTATCTCTCTCTCTTTGCAGGTTATCTTGATGGGGCTACATCTAATTAGCTCCTTGAGTTGATCTCAAATCAGGGTGAGTTACCTCCACAATCACAGGCCACTGTCTGCTTCAGCAGTGTGTGAGATGTCCTCTAGGGGGCAGCAAGAGACTCTAAGACAGTGATACTCCAACCTCAGTGAAGACAACCTCAGTATAGTGAAGACCCGCTAATTCCAAATGGGAGGGTGCTTCCGTCAGCACTGGGAGCGTGCTGCCATCGACCTCCCGCTGCGTGGACGGTGCCAAAATGTGATTTAAGACACTACGACTCCAGCTACGTAATTAATAAAGCTGGAGTTGCATATCTTAAGTCAACTTTCCCCTTAAGTGTAGGCCGGACCATAGTGTTTTGATGTCATGTGCTGCAAAGAGCTGCAGGAGACACATTAAAGAGGCATTTGCGGCTCCTGAGCCTCAGTCAGAGTATCACTGCTGTAGGTGAGGGATCCAGCCTGCCCTTCCCAATTCCCTGGTATCCAGTCCCACTCACAGGACAGAAAATCCAGGCTGGGCCAAAACTTCCCAACACACATGGAAATTGAATATGAAACAGGAAACACAATGCTGGGAATTTTGGATGCTGTGATTCCAGAGTGGGAAGCACCAAATGTGGAGAATGAACTCTTAGCTGGAGGCTGATCTAAGCTGGTAGAAAACAGGAAAGATGCAAACCTCAGAGTACCTTTTAATGTCTGTAGAGCCACGGTCGGCTGAAAACACTTTGGAGAAGATCTGAGGACTAAGTAACTGTTGCAAGGTCCCGAGTCCTATAGACTCAAGCACCTATCTGTAAGTGCTGAAGAACCAACGAGAATTTCTGTTCTCTGTATGTTGGGTATTTATCAGACGTTGGAGTCAATGTTTCTGGTTTATACTAGAGATGTTAAGATGCTTTTCAAAATGTAATGTGCTAAAAATCACAGCGGTTACATGCCCTGTGGGCTCTGCGGTATAAAGCTTAAATAAATAAGCTTTATACTGCAGAGCTTGCAGCTAAACCACCTCCTCAGGAGCGCTGCTGGACCTGCTCCTGGGAGGCTTCGCTGAGGCAGGCTCTGCAGTCAGCTCCTCAGGAGCAGGGCTGGCAGCCCCTGCCAATCCTGCTCCCAGGTAGCCAGCATGTAACCTACAGCGGAGTGGGGACGGGGGGAGGAGGGCAGCCAGGCCTATAACGGACTGGAGCAACCCAGCTGCTCCAGTCCCTATCAGCTGACTGGAACCAGTAAGCCTTACCCATTTAGGGGGGAGGTCCTGGGAACCATTCAATCAAACTGTAAACCGTGTTTACAATGGAAACCACTTCAAGCCAGGGGTGCTGCACCACCTCCTGCACCTCTAGTTCCAGCACTTATCAATGTAAGCAAATCCTATATTTAATGTTATGTGTAGCAGGGCTGTCTACACGTGAAGACACAAATTGTGTCCTCTGTAGCCTAATTTGGTCCATCTCTGAGAAGCACTGCATTAAAGACACATCTGATCATTGCTGACTGTTACCACTAGAATAACACAAGCATAGCGAGACAACGATGCTGATACTCTGAAGGGTCACAATGCTGTTTATAGTTACTGTGGCAAATTCCTACAGAGTTTGGAATAACTGACTCAGTGTGTGTGAACACTAAATAAAAAGAGAATCTTACCTGCACTGAATTTCCCATTCGCCCCACAAATCACAACAGCTTTCACAGCAGGGTCTGTAGCTGCTTTCTTCACTCCTTGCTCTAAAGATCGAATAACTGCAGAGCTAAAATAAATCAGAGAATCATCAATTGATGCATACCCACACCAAAAATCTGACGGGCTCACTTCGGGTCTCTTCCTCCTCTTGCCCTCTCTGTGAAGTCCCACAGAGTGTCTCTTCTCCTCCCCTCTTTCCAAGTCATCTCATTGGCTTATTACTACCACTGGTATGTTGATGCCTCAAATCTAGCTCTTCACTCTTAAGCAGCCTCCCTCCAGCCAGTTCCACACCTCAGCTTCTCTCTCTGGTGTCTCCAGCAACTAAAACCAAGCTGGAACTCTTGACTTTTCCCATCAACTCTTCCTCACATCCATCCTGTCAACCAAGACCGCACTCTGGGGTCCATCTGGCCGTACACGGATTTCTCTCTCACCACCATGTGGCCTTAGGTAAAGAAACGGAAGAGAGAAGACAGCCAGAGACTAAAGCCACCAAGAGCAGCTTAAACAGGGGCCTGTGGATGCTGGCAAGGACATCAATATTTTGGACAGTTTTGATGGGGCTTTCTTTCCCCCTGTCCTGTTTGGTGCAAGCCTTCCTTCACAGTCTCTTCACTGCACACATGCCCTCTGCCCTTCAGTGTCTCCTCCCCTTCCCTGGTCTTTCCATTTAGACAATCTCTTCCCATCAAAACTCCACCTGAAATAAATAAAGATTGTGTGACTCTCGTGACATCTGCAGCTATCACATTCTACATTCTGCCGGTAGTGTTTCTTTGGGGTATCAGGACTCTGGCCCAGGGAGTGAGTGTCTGCTACTATTTGTACAGTGGGCTCTTGTACATTTCAAAGGAGGAATGCGGAAGTGCCTATCGACGAAATTCCATCGACTACTCGACTAGTCAATTAACTGCTAGTTAACATCCTTAGTTGCATCCCTACTCTACGCCCACGATATCAACTATGTACCATTTATCTCTTTTACCAGCAGAGCTCTGGACACAGGAGCATCAAACTTGGCCACTGATGGACAGGTTAAATAGAGGAACATATGAAACACTACTTTAATTTGTAAGGGAGGACACAAACCCCCACATACAGTACATAGTGTGATATTTACATACACATTCGGTTATTCTTCTGAACACACTACATAGAATAAAATGCATACAAGCAAAGAGGAAGTGCCTCTGAGGAACAGGCATTAAATGTGTCCTAAGCACTTCTGTGCCTGCGGTGCACATATAATCAATAGTTATACCGAGCGTGCTCAGAAGTGTGGTAATTTGCACTGGGGGTTTATGCAAGAAAGACTTTGTCAGGTTACTCCTTCTGCCAAGCCTAGGGAAATCAGTCACATGAGGCTGATACGCAGGGCAATTCTATTCTCCATTCCCCGTCTTTCCTATCATAGCCCAAAAGAACTGACTGTCCCAGGGAATAACTGACACTCTGCTAGTACATGGTATTTCCTTTCACCTCACACAGCTATTTTCTTTCATAAATAGGCTTGTACTTTTTTTTTTAGAAAAAGAATTCAAGCAAGAAAAACAATATTTATTGAAAGCAGGACAAAAGCCAAGGGCAAGTCCTAACTCTGAGCTAACCTCTCACTCTTATCAGGCTCAGAAAATATGCAGATGACACAGGCCCAACATGCAAATTGTTAGTTGCATGCATTCTTATTATAGTGTGCTTGCAAAAATACGTAACTTACAATAAAGATTCCTAGAATAAGTATAATACTGCTGTGGTTATGTTATTATAGTGTGCTTGCAAAAATACGTAACTTACAATAAAGATTCCTAGAATAAGTATAATAATACACCACATCACAGCTGAAAAACTTGAGCATAAAAAGAATAGACATGGCCAGTTATATTTACATATGTATTTCATTAACATGACAGAGTATATCCATTAACTATGGTGTAAAAATTCACTGTACATATTCCTACAACTTTAAACCTTTCAACATGCATGCGTGTGCACTTAACTGGTTACCTGGTAAGCAGCAGATTTATCAGCATGCTTACCTAATAACTGTCCTTCTCCCAACCCCCCACCCCCAGCCATGGTGCAACGGAGCCAGCCTGACCAGCCCCGCAGCCGGTGGTGGGCCAGTAGGACTGGAAGAGCTCCCTGCCTGTGGTGAGCTGGCCAGCAGGCTGGCCCCTGCCTGGAGGGCACTAGCCCTCCAAAGGTTAACCTGCATAATTGTAATCATTTAACTGGTTAACTGTTTTAATGGCAATTTACATTTGTGTGTGTCTTTAAATGTATGCCCTGTAAGGTGAGAGAATACTTATAAAGATGACCATAGCTTTCTATTCCTATTCCTTTTATGCATAGGGTTTTCTTAATTGCAATGATCCTGTCCTGTATTTTATAAACAGCAATTCCAACAAAGTTAGGTAAGCTTTGTGTGTGTGAACTTCCTTCAATTGCCTCTTAAAAAAAAAAGTGCCACAAAGTTATTCTCTTTCAAACACTTGGGGTACATCTACACAGCAGTGTTATTTCAGAATAACCAACATTATTCTGAAATAACATCGTTTGCATCTACATTACAAGCAGTTATTTCGACAAAACGTCAAATTCCTGTAATCCTCGTTTTACGAGGAGTAAGGGAAGTCCGAGGAAGAGTGCTCTCTCTCAGACTTCCTGCTGCGTAGACAGCACCAAAAGCCAAAATAAGCTATTTCGACTTAACTATGCAATTGAGGTAGCTCAAGTTGCACAGCTTATTTCAACTTCAGCCCAGCTGTGTAGACATACCTTTAGAGTTCACAAGATGGGCACTCCTCAGACTTTCGGAGGCTCATAGCAGAAAGGTTTTCCTTCTGCATAGTACTTAACATCCACGAAAAAGGAAAAATCGAAGGTGAGCAAAAATGTATCGGTCTTCCTGTGAATCTACAAGATACTTCAGAGGGCAGCTATGTTAATCTGTTTCAGCAAAAACAATGAGGAGTGCTGTGACACCTTAAAGATCAACAGATTTATTCGGGCATAAGCATTTGTGGGTAAAAACCACTTCATCAGATGCATCTGACAAAGTGGTTTTTACCATGAAAGTTTATGCCCAAATAAATCTGTCAGTTTTTAAAGTGCCACAGGTCTCCTTGCTGTTTTTGCTAATTTATTTGGGTTTCACGGGCTGGAACCGATGCCTTGGATGACTGTGTACCTAAGGAGGTGCACGGGTGAATTCAGACATGCATAACTGAAGACCACAAAGGACTATTAGATGACATAAGTTCTTAAACACTAAGGTAATACAAATAAGAATAATTTTGTCTAGAATGGATCATATATCACATTTCATGCTATTACCCAGCCGAGGCCAATGACTTGTGCTTTGCTACTGCATACCTTCCAGTATTGATTTGAAGGTGTCACGAGGTAAAGAATCCACCACTTCCCAGAGTAGTTTGTTCTAGTGATTAATCATCTCATCCTCACTATTTAAAAAGTGTGCCTTATCTCCCATTTGAATTTGTCAGGCTTCAACTTCTAGCCACTGCTTCTTGTTCTGCCTTTCTCTGCAGGATTGAAGAGCCCTTTACTACCTGGTATTTCCTCCCTAAGACAGTACCTGTACACAGTTATCAAGTCACCACTTAATCTTCTTTCTGAGGAACCAAACAGATTAAGCTCTTTCTGTCTTGCTGTAAGGCATTTTCTCAGTGCTCAAATCCTTTTTGTAGCTCTTTTCTGCACTCTCTCCATTTTATCAACATCTCTTTTCACATGTGAGTACTGCCTACATCTTCAGTATCAGCAGGGGAACTTTCCATTTTGCTGAAAAACATTTCCGGGGGGGTCAATTAAAATGACAGGTCCTAGCTGCAGAAAGAAAATGAAAAGGCCAGAAGGCTACCTGCCTAGTTCCAAGGAGTTGAACAGGAAGAGAGCAAAGGTGCTCAGAGCCTGTGCTCCAGGGTTGGAGGAGGGCAAGAGACTGAGCATGACAGCTCTCTGCCTCTCAGGCAGCCAGCCACAATCTTTTCAATTAAGTAAAAGTGAAAAGAGCTGTGAGGCAGGCAGCAGGAAAATTCCATTTTGGTTCCCCCAAAATAAAATCTTCCTTGAATTTGTTTCCAGAAAAATAATTTGTTTTTCTGATATCTCCTCCTAGTAGGGACAATTCCCCACCCCCCGCAAGAACTGTAAAGTATTTTGCAGAAATTTCTATTTTCTGACCAACTCTTCTCTTAAAGCTTAGCAAAGAGGAATAGCAAAAATCCTCTTTGTTGCGAAGTCCCTGAGTTGCACAGACAAGAGGCCTACTATCCTGAGCTGAAAGAGAAAGGAGCACTGGGACATCTGCTATTTAAAAGGCAGTGTGGGAATGACATCTGTTCATCACAGCTGTGCTGCACCAGCGACTCTCTGGTAGCTGTTCTGCAAAGTTGCTGAGCTCTGCACACGGGAAGAGCCAGGGATATTTTGGAGGAAAGCCACTAGGGCCTCCGCTCCCCAGCACGTGCCCCTCCCACGCAGGACCTTTATGTTGTAAGGGGCGAAGGGCCCTTTTCCTTGAAGGCACAGGCATGCAGCAGCCCTTCCCCCTCACTGGCCTGGTCCTGCACATGCTGCACCTGAGCAACTTCTACTGCGGTCAGTGGGGCTCCAGCCTGTCAGCAGCCCGAACTTTACACCCGGTTTTGGATTTATGAATTGTCCCCTCCCGGCTCACTGGGTTTGCGCTCGGTCCGCAGTGACCCCCGCCCCACACAAACCAAATCCCTTCGCTTGTTAACGGCACGGCGCTAATCCCGCCCCGGCAACGGCCGCGCCCCGCAGTCGCCAGGGGAACGGGCCGCCCGCGGGACGCGCAGATTGACCAGGGCAGCAGCTTGTGGGGACGAGGCCCCCTCGCCCGGCGCATCTGACAAGGTGGCTCTGACCCGGGCAGGCTGATGCCCGAATAAACCTGCTGGCCGGGCAGGTGCCCCCGGGCTCCCCGGGCTGCCCCCGCCTCACGCGGGCAGGGAGCGGCCAGCTCGGCCCGGGCGCGCCACAGCCCGGGGCGGGGGAAGGGGCGCGGCGGTTACCTCAGCGTGTTGAGCGGCGGGTGGCTCAGGCGGATCAGCGCCACGGGCGCGGCGCCGCGCGGGTTCTGCGCCGCCATCCCCGCCGCGAGCCAGCGCCGGACTCTGCCCGGGGGCGGGGCCGGGCGTTCCCCGAGCGGCCGCCGCAAAGCCCCGCGCAGCGCGTGGTGACCCCGCCCCCCGCTTACCGGGGCACACCCCGCAAAGACCCGCTGCACGGCACGACCCCCCCCCCCCCCGGAACGCCCGGCCACACTGTACAGCCCCCCCGCCCCGCTCTCCGCCATTGGTACAACCACCCTTCCTGCCCCCGCTCACACCGGCACTGGTACAATCCCTCTTCCACCCCCCTTCACATCGTTACTGGTACAATCTCTCCCCCGCTCACAGCGCACCTGGTACAATCCCTCTTCCACCCCCCTTCACATCGTTACTGGTACAATCTCTCCCCCGCTCACAGCGCACCTGGTACAATCCCTCTTCCACCCCCCTTCACATCGTTACTGGTACAATCTCTCCCCCGCTCACAGCGCACCTGGTACAATCCCTCTCCCCCCCCCTTCACATCGTTACTGGTACAATCTCTCCCCCGCTCACACCGGCACTGGTACAATCCCTCTTCCCCCCCCCTTCACATCGTTACTGGTACAATCTCTCCCCCGCTCACAGCGCACCTGGTACAACCCCCCCCCCCCAATCACCAGTGGTACAACCTTCCCCTAGGGTTGCCAGATGTTTTCAACAAAAATAGGGGACACACTTGACATGACATCACAAGCTACATGACATCTTATCTAGAAAATACCGGACATTTCTATTTTCTCAGTTTGTTTCCCAAACAGAAAGCTCAGATACTGGACAGTCTGGTTCAAAACCAGACACCTGGCAACCCTCCCCTCACATCACCACTGGTACAATCCGCCCCTCCCGCACACGCACTCACATTGCTACTGGTACATCTGGAACTGGTGCCACTCACAGCACCTCCAATTCCAGATTCCAGTGGGCACCTGCCCAACCCCAGTCTCCCTGCCTAGGCTAACCCCTCTGGCCAGGCCCAGTCTGCCCTGCACTCCCAGCTGCCTTGCTCAGCAGTCCCAGTTCTATCCTCCTTGCTCCCCCACCCCCGTCTCCAGTTGCAGAGACAGAGGCTACATCCACGCTGCATTGAGCAACACCCCATCCACCTGGCACAGAGCACCGAGACGTGGCCAAGGCAGACAAATGTGGTGTGTCATGAGAGCTGCCATTCAAAGGGACGCTGCAACTGAGAGCCTGCTTGGAAAGTGTTTGGAGCATGAGGGTTATTTCACCCTGCAAAGAAATACAGAAACCACCAGCAGAGAATAACACCACACTGTAGGGCGAATGAGGCAGGGGTCCTCCCCACCAAGCCACACCGCAGTGAAATGCGGACACACATGTATGTGTAACAAAGAGGCACAACACAATGAGATGCTATGATGCTCCACCCCTATATTTTATGGAAATGTGTTTTTTAATATGAATATGCAGAAATCAAATATGCTTTGTGCAAAACATGGCAAGTAATATATCATTCAAATGCATGTGATCCCCTGAATGTGTATATTCTATTTGTAGGCAGGAATCAATCTTGAATGTGAAGTTAGAAATATTAAGTGGAAACCTGTTTTATTAATCTAGGTCTTCCAGTGAAAGCCTTTAGTGGTACTTAAGGAACTTAGGCTTGGTACTCATCTGTGAATGGTTTTGTTTTTCCTGTAATCCCCAGTTGTGGTTGGTCTTACAAAGATATGTGACCATGCCACTTGATACTGGAATCCATCTTGAATTTGGTATTTTCCAGAGAGGGGAGAATTGAACAAAGGTTTCACACCCTTAAGGGATGGGAAATAATCAATGATGGTCTTCAGCTGGCTTTTGAAATTCCCTCCCCGCCCTAAGAGGATACACAAGAAGCTGTTAGACTCAGGCTAGAGAAAAGATCAGCTTTGATTTTAAGGATTTTACCTGAAATAAAGACTAGGGTGAGAAATATGATCTGTAACAATATCTTTTAGTGTATTAGTCTTAGCTAGTGTGTCTTGTTTAGTTTAGATTAGTAATCTGCTTTGATCTGTTTTCACGTGCAATCACTTAAATCCTACCTTTTATACTTAATGAAACATTTGTATTTATTATCAGGCCCAGCATAGATAATTGTTATGTGGAAGGAGCAACTACTGCATCTCTCTCTTTCCTTGATAAAGAGAGCAACTCTGAGCTTTCTCTGTGTCAAACTTTTATAAAAAGTTAAATGGATTTATTTGGGGGGTTTGGTCTCTTTTGAGGGCTATGCTCTTGGATGCCATCAAGTCCCTATAGCTGAGCCCTCCCAAAGCTGTTATCAGCATCTGTGTTACCCTGTGCTACTAGGCCAGAAGCTCTGGTCTCCCCCAGCTAAGGCACAGAGTTGGGCTAGCAGCCCCCAGGCAGAGTGATAGGGCACCCCAGTGAGCAGGTAGGCGGGCTCAGTGGTGTGATCAGCACATGGAGTGACAGACTCAAGGGGACTTCTGTGATCTAACCCATCACAGATGCAACCCACTCCTCCCCACCACGTTTGCAAGGAGAGACATGCCATCCACCTGATATAGAACAATGAGATGTGGGCACAGGACAATATAGAGTCTCTGAGGCACAGAGTCATGCGATATAGTTCTCTTCCCCAGCCTCACCAAAGAAGATAGACTTCACTCCCCAGACATTATCATACCATATGGAGCTCCTCGTAGAAGTGTGAGATACCAACCTGCACTCTCAGAAGAGCAAAGTGAGATGCAGACCTCAATTGCCACAGTACAAATGAGCTATGGAAATCACTTCTGAGGTTCAAAGCAATAAGATAATATTTTCCCATTTCTGGCACAGAGCAATGAGACAATGACCTCACTGCTCCTCTCAAACAGACCGCAGCCATGTGTGGCATGTGAATTGCTAGCTGGGTGAGGCTAGCTCCTCGTCCTGCCCAGTCTGCAGCACTCCCTGCCAGGGACCAGCCTCACCACAGCCACTGGCCTCCACCCCAGGCTAGATTCCCCCAACCCCAAAGTGCTCCTAGCCCTGGAGTGGTGGTATACCTGCCACAACCACAGCCATAGAGCACTGGGAGGGAAGGGAGCACAGCCAAGCTGAGGCCACCCCAGAGAGAAATTGGAGCTATGCCACGTGGAAGCAGGAGGCAGGAGTCTGGGGGTGGAGTGTAGGTGGGACCATGTCTTGCATAGCTTCCCCCCAGCCTATGATCCCTGCTGTCCTGTACAGTACCAGAGCTCAGGTAGCACAGAAATATTGATGCTCACATCATCTCAAGGCAATGGTAACCATACCCTTCCTCCCCCGAGATAGAATCCCTCCAGCCCCTAGAACAAAGTTATGTGCTATGGAACCTCCTCTCCCAGCACAGAACCAACCAATATGGACTCCTGTCTTAGGCACAGAGATGTGAGAGCCAATGTTGTGTATTCCCTAACTTTGCTGTCTCCTACTCCATGTGCTGCAGTTGCTTTTCAAGTTCAAATGGTTAACAACGGTCACCAGTTCAAATTAAGCATTTTAGAGGTTGCCAGAATTATAGGTTAGTGTTGCTGACTTTTTTTGTTTTGGGGTGTGTTTTTTGTTTTTTGGTATGTACCTGTTGTTCTGATTTCAACATTCTGAAATATTTGAAGCTTCAGGGGGTAGCTGAGTTAGTCTGTACAGGATAAACTTAAAAAACAACAAATGGTCTGGTAGCACTTTATAGACTAACAAAACATGTAGATGGTATCATGAGCTTTCGTGAGCACAGCCCACTTCTTCAGATGACTGGAGTTTTGAGTTTAGGATATGTGCAAAATAAATTGGGTCTGCACAGCCTAAACTCAAAACTCCAGATATCTGAAGAAGTGGGCTGTGCCCACGAAAGCTCATGATACCATCTACATGTTTTGTTAGTCTATAGAGTGCTACCAGACCATTTGTTGAAATATTTGAGTGATTTCAGTGCAGCACCTTCTGGAAAGAGTCAGCACCTTCTGGAAAGAGTCATGCTGAGGTGTCTCCCTGATGTTTTAATGTTTCAAAAAAAATTCACTAGTGATTTTCAATCATGTTCACTTGCCTTTAGAAATGCAAAATGGCACAGTATAATTTTGTATGTAGTGTAGTTGTAGCGGTGTCAGTTCCAGGATATTAAAGAGACAAGGTGAGTGAGACAGTATTTTTTATTAAACCAACTTTTGTTGGTAAGAGAGACAAGCTTTGGAGCCACACAGAGCTCTTCTTTAGGCCTGGGAAAGGTACTCCGAGCATCACAGCTCAACTCAAGGTGTTTGGCAAAGGTATTTACAGACCACTCTACCTTCAATGGTCCCTTAGAATATGGGCTAATTACTCATGCTAAACAATCTGTTCCGTGTGACTCAAACTGTACCATAGAATCTGTAAGGATAGAAATTCTGTCTGAATAAAAATTGTACAGTAGTTGGAATATGCTACCAGCCACCTGATTGAAATGGTGATGGTGACTGTGAGTTGCTCTGGAAGATTAGATAGACTATACAAATAGAAAACTCAATAATAACAGACTATTTCAACTGTCCCCATATTGACTGCTTACATGTCATCTCAGGACAGAATGCAGAAATAAAACTAGGCATCACAAATGACTGTTTCTTGGAGCAGCGAATCCTGGAACCCCCAAGGAGGAGGATAATTCTTGATTTAATCCTAAGTGATCTGGTCCAAGAGATGAGTCCAGCTGACTCTCTTAGTAATAGCATTCATAATGTAATTAACTTTAAAATTCTTGTGGGGGAAAATACCAAAGAAGCCCCCCACAGTAGCATTTAAGTTCAAGAAGGGGAACTACACAGAAAGAAGAAGCTAGTTAAATGGAAATTAAAGTCACAAAAGTTAAATGCCTGCAAACTGCATGGAAACATAAAAAAATATTAGAGACTCAAATTAAATGTACCCCTCGAATTAAAAAAAAAATAGAAAGAGGAACCAAAAAAAGTACTACCATGGCTAAAAAAACAGAGTAAAAGCAGCATTAAAGGCAGAAAAGGAATCCTTTAAAAAGTGGTAGCCAAATCCCAGTGAGGAAATCAGAAAGGAGCATAAATTCTGACAAGTCAAATGTAAACCTAAATAAGGCAAACCAAAAAAGAATTTGAAAAGCAATTAGTAAAAGACCCCAAAACTAAGAGCAAAGTGTATATCAGAAGCAGGAAACCTGCTAGTCAGTGCGGCCATTAGACAATTGAGGTGCTAAATGAGAACTCAAGGAAGACAAGACCATTTTGGAGAAAGTAAATGAATTATTCACATATGTCTTCACTGAAAAGGATGTGAAGGAGATTCTGGCATCTGCAACATTATTTTTAAGTGACAAATCTGAGGAACTGTCTCAGATTGAGGTGTTAGTAGAGGAGGTTTTGAAACCAATTGATAAATTACACAGTAATAAGTCATCAGAACCCCCAAAGTTCTGAAGAAACTTAAATATGAAATTGCAGAACTACTAACTGTGGTAGTAGATGACCGGAGGATAGTTAATGTGATACCAATTTAAAAAAAGGCTCTAGAAGCTATGCTTGCAACTACATACAAGCAAGCCTGAAATTACCAGTATTGTCAGTATTAGGCAAATTGGTTGACACTATAATGAAGAATGGAAATATCAGCCACATAGATTAACATGATTTGTTGGGAAGGAAGCAACATGACTTTTGTAAAGGGAAATCACACCTCACCAATCTATTAAAATTCTTTGAGGGGGTTGACACTGGTAGACCAGATGATAGCTCATGCCAAGTACTCTGTGCCTCAGCTGAACACCATCAAATCCACAGTTGGATAAGTCTGAGTCACCTGTAGGATAGCTTTGCTAAAATAGGCATTAGACTTGTAACAATGTGGGAAGCCGGGGTGGCAGGCAGGTGGCTCTGCGGAGCCAGCATGTGTGGGAAGTCAGCTTAAAAGCCAGCTCCCTGCAAATATTGGCTTCTGCCTTCTCTCCCCTTGGTGTCTCTGATACAGAAGCAGCAAAGGAGGGGGAGTGCGTGTAGTAGGATTAACCGCTATACCCAGGTTTATTGGTTAATTGAGTAGTCGACTACGTGTTGACATCCCTATGTCAGACTCTCATCTGCTATTGTCAATCAAAAATATGCTTTAATGGGTCTGAGCTTTGAAGAACTGCTCTCTTCACTTGCTATTGTGACTGGCACTGTGAGCAGACTTTTCAAAGCTATCGACACTTTAGGAAAAGTGTGTCTGAGTTTCACATCTGGAATTAATTGGAGAATTTAGAGTGGAAAGTGCTTCCTGTGTTACAAATAATGGATGTTGTCTAATTCAACATAAAGGTCTTTATCTCTGATGTCTCAATATTCTCCATATGTTAGAGTCCAGTGAAGTCTGTACAATTATTTAAGAGTGTTTTCCTGTCTGCAGGCAGTTGAGTAAAGTCATACCACACCACACCCACACCAGGTCTTTTCGTGGTGTTAATTTCTAAACCCTTCTTTGATGAATACTTGAGCAGTGTAATTACACCTAGAAAGTGAAAGCAATAATTTGGCATTCTTATACAATATTCTGCAACAAAACCAAAACACTGTTAGTTGATTTTGATGTCCATCCTGTGTCTTTGAGAAGTGTTGCTTCTGCTCATTTACTGGAAATGTCATATCCTCAATTTTTCCCAGTCCTTTCAAAATTGTATGATCAATATTGGAAGTTTACAAATATTGGAATTATAGAATCCGAGAGCTGGAAGAGACCTCAGGAAGTCATCAAGTACAACCCCCTGCCCAAATCAGGACCAACCCCAACTAAAACATCCCAGCCAAGGCCTTAAAAACCTCTAGGGATGGAGATTCCACCACCTCCCTAGGGAATCAATTCCAGTACTTCATCACCCTCCTAGTGAAATAGTTTTTCCTAATATCCAACCTAGATCTTTGCCACTGTAACTTGAGACCATTGCTCCTTGTTCTGCCATCCCTCACTACTGAGAACAGCCTCTCTCCATCCTCTTTGGAACTTCCCTTCAGGGAGTTGAAGGCTGCTATCAAATCCCTCCTCACTCTTCTCTTCTGCAGACTAAATAAGCCCAAATCCCTCAGCCTCTCCTCGTAGATCATGTGCTCCAGCCCCCTAATCATTTTGGTTGTCCTCTGCTGGACCCTCTCCAATGCATCCACATCCTTTCTATAGTGCCCCCACTATAGAACTGGGGGCCCAGAACTGGATGCAATGGCCTGAACTCCAGATGTGGCCTCACCAGTGCCAAATAAAGGGGAATAATCACTTCCCTAGATCTGTTGGCAATGTTCTTCCTAACGCAACCTAATATGCCGTTAGCTTTCTTGGCTACAAGGGCACACTGTTGACTCATATCCAGCTTCTCATCCACTGTAATTCCCAGGTCCTTTTCTGCTGAACTGCTACTTAGCCAGTTGGTCCCCAGCCTGTAACAATACTTGGGATTCTTCCGTCTCAAGTGCACTTGTCCTTGTTGAATTGCATTAGATTTCTTTTGGCCCAATCTTCCAATTTGTCTAGGTCACTCTGGACCCTATCCCTGCCCTCCAATATATCTACCTCTCCTCCTAGCTAAGTGTCATCCACAGTTTTGCTGAGGGTGCAATCCATCCCCTCATCCAAATCATTAATAAAGATGTTGAACAAAATCGGCCCTAGAACCGATCCTTGGGGTACTCCGCTTGAAACCGACCATTAACCAGCCATTGAGCTTTTGGGCCCAACAATCTAGCCAGCTTTTGGGCCCGACAATCTAGCCAGCTTTCTATCCACTTTACAGTCCATTTATTCAATCCATACTTCCTTAACTTGCTGGCAAGAATATTGTGGGAGACCGTATCAAAAGCTTTGCTAAAGTCAAGGTATATCACATCCACTGACTTTCCCATGTCCACAGAGCCAGTTACCTCATCATAGAAGCTAATGAGATTGGTCAGGCATGACTTGCCCTTGGTGAATCCATGTTGATCGTCAGCTACAGAGCAGGATCTCTGTGGGGTACAATGTTCCTCACTGCTTTCTCTGTTATAATGAAAGGTTGTTTCTCCCTTATTGTTTCTCTTTTTTTTCCATGTAAACCAGATTTTAACTTCCCATTGCTCTCCTTTTCGTGTGAGCTACATTCTTCTTTAGCCTCATTCTCCTTTACATTGTGAGAAAAACCGGATGAGTCTCCATTACTTTCCTCACATTTCCATTCCTTATCTTCAGATAAATCGGTTAGTTCTGTCCTTAGCGACAGCATTTCTGCCATTTACACTTTGCTCCTCAGTTTCTCCTGCCAGGGATGGTTGATGCTGCCTCAGTCCAGGTCTGTGTTGCTCTGTTTCAGATATTTGCCCATCAGCCTCCCTGGGCAATTTATCCCAGTGCTTAACCACCCTGACAGGCAGGAAGCTCTTCCTACTGTCCAACCAAACCTCCCTTTCTGTAGCGTAAGCCCATTGCTCCTCGTGCGGCCCTCACAGGCCAAGGAGGACCATTTCTCTCCCTCCTGCTTGTAACCCCCTTTGAGAGACGTGAACGCTGCTGTCAGGTCCCAGACCGACCAAACCCAGGGCTTTCAATCTGCCTTCATGGGAGGGGGGGGGACTGTTCCCAGAAGGGGCGGGGCTCGGGGAAGCTCTCAGCACCCAGCCAGCCCCAGGTATCCGCCAGCCTGGGGCGGGGCGGGGCGGAGCGAGCCGCTGTCACAGTGGTCCGCAAGGTACCCGAAGGGAGGGGCGCTCGCTCAGCGCTGTGATTGGCCGGCCCGCAGGGCTGGGATTGGAGGGAAGCGGGGAGCTGTGCGCGTGACGGAGCCACAGAGGGAGCCCCCGAACGATTCCGCGCCTTCCCCGATGCCCGACCCTTCTAGTGCGCACGCGCGGGGCGCAGCGGGCTCTCCAGGTGTCACGGAGCCGGCAGTGACGGGATGGCTCGGGCTGGGGATAGGGCCTGGCCGTGCGGGGAGGAAATGACGCGTGCGTTGACGCAGCAGGTAACGTAGCAGGTGGGAGCGGCGGGCTGAGGCGGTGCTGGCGGGGTGCGCGCGGCCCCCCATTCGGGCTAGGTAACGTGGGGGCGCCCCCGCGGGCAGGCGGGGGGAGGGGCGGAGCCGAGCGGGAGGGGGGGTGGAGCGAGGCGGGTGGGCACGTTCGGGGCGGGGCGGCGCAGGTGGGCGCGCGGGGACGGGGGCAGCCTGAGGGGAGCGGGCGGAGGCGTCCCTGGGGGCCATGGCAGCAGAGACGGGGGGGGGGGGCAGCCCGCAGAGGAGGCTGCTACAGCGGCTGTATTGTTCCTGCTGCCGCAGCCCCACAGGCTCCAGCACGGCCCCTTATTTCTAGCGCCCCCCCCCCCACGTCGGTCCCTCAGCCACCTACGCCCTCCGCATCGCCCGCCCGAAGCCGGGGGGGCAGCGGGAAGAAATGCGGAGCCGCTTTCCACGTTAGACCTGGCTCTGAGTGGTGGAAGGGCAGCGGCCGAGGACATCCTCTGCTCCGGGATGTCATGCTGGCGGAGAGAGAATGTATCCCCCTGGGGACTCAGTAGACTTGATCCAAAGTGCCTCCCTTCGGAAACTAAACCCAGTCACTCCAAGTCCTGAAACCTCAAAGCTCTTGGTAATATGAGGACATTGCAAAATATTTTTAAAGGGTCAACCCCCCTTTTTCTCTTTTCCTAATTTATGCAGTTTAGTAGTTGGGGTCCCAGATTAGATTAAACTGCTTTTTAGAGACACTTGATTTCCTTATTTTCACCTCTCCTGGCATCACTACATGGCAGTTTAAAAGTTGTTTGCGTGCCTTAAATATTCATTTCCATGGTTGGATTTCTTTCAAGTCTAATCTTAACTCTAAATGTACTGGGTTTATAATGCTTGGTTTTAGGATAACATCTCTGTAATGTTTATTAATTTAAGTTACTGATATGTACTATCAACTTTAACTTCATCTTAATGTAGTAATTTTTGGTGAGAATTTCCTTCCTTAAATTAAGAAAACTTCATCTATGACTCCAAAAGAAAGAAAGAAAATCCTGCCATACAATGTTTCTAATGATTTAAAGATATGCAATATCAGTCTTAAATTATTAAACTTTAACTGACTTTTAATGGGAAATCCACTGGTAGCACAAAACAGGCAGAATGTGCTGGCCAATATAGCTGGCTTATGGCTATTTTAAATTATTGGAGCAGTGCAAAGCAACCAAAGTGAGTCAGGTCCTTACTTTTCAATTGGTTTTAATGGTCTGTGTTAGTGAGACTGGTGCTGTGTGAATTTGGGACAGGGAGAGACCAATCTGAGTCACAGTGTGCCTTTGGCTTAAGGCATAGACCTGTGCCCCAGTATCAGTTCTCCCAAGCAGTGCTGCTTTAATATGCTGTGAAGCTGAAATGCAGCAGTACTATGAGGACAATATTGATGCCTAAACTAGCATGCAGTCATCAGCTCCTTAAAGAGAAGTGACAGTTGGGCCAGTTCATCTGCCAGTGAGAACTCTTGAGATCTGTGTTCAGCTTCAGTCATACCACTGCTCATCACAGCCAATAGAACTGTCATATATATAAAGCAGCTGCAGAGGCAGGGTAGTGATTGGTTGATTTACCTCTGGCATAATGGCCCACTTAATTACCTGAATTTATCTGTAGTCTATATAACAATTAGAATGGTTGTTAACCACTAAGTGAAATCGAAATCTCTCAGATAAGTTTCAATTAGTTCAAAAAATATGGAAATTTGAAGTGTCTCTGTAATACAGAAAATCCTGATACGGGATGCTAAATTTGTTAAAATCTTTTAACGATTTAAATAAATTATATATAAATTAGTTAATAAACTAAGATTTCCTTGTCAACTCTTGGAACATTTTACTTTTTCTCAAAGAATAACCTCTCCCACCCCAAATTTATGCATTTATGTTGTACTTTTCATGCAAAACATATTGAATCCCTGCTTTAAGTATAATACAAAACTCAGTTTTCACTATGGAGTTATGATCAGCACTTTCATAATATAGACATGCTATAAGCATATTGTTGTTTTTTTGCTGCCTTGTTCCTGGTGCACAAAATAGTTGCAGTATACAATGGCCTTATCTCTAGGAAACAAATAGGTAGAGAACTGGCAAAGCTTGTTACTACAAATATCATGTGAATTAGCTTTTGTTCTTCTCCTAGTTGAACATTTGGTTGCACAGTGGTTTCTAGAATACAATGTTTTAGGTTACATATACTGGAGGATAAAGTATGTCAATTCACTTGAGCCTTGTTTACACAGGTGATGCTTAAAAAGAATATTCTGACCAAACAAATACTGGTTCATCTGAACCTGTGGGAGCTCTAATTTAGACAAGGTTCTGGCTGCTGAACTTGTTGAAAAGCAGGTTTAACTAAAATAGTGGGTAGGTGTTGGAATCAGCTGGAACCTTCTATGCTGTCTGGTTCCCACTGCTGCTAACCCCATTGTAGCTGAACCAGTATTTGCACTGGCTGGAATATTTTGTAAATTTCCCTAATGTAAATATGACCTTGCATGTTGCTGCCTTCTTCTATGAAGTCCTTGGTCTCTCAATTTTGACTTGTGAAATTTGAGCTTGAAAAGCATTGCTGTCTTTAGTTAAAGCTGGAAATGCAGGATTTGGGAGAACTGTACTGTTGCACAATCTGTATAATTTTCCATATCTCTAATACATTGATACTTTATTAGGAGTTTTGAGATCTTTAGAGGAAATGTGCTAAATATACATAAAGAACTGTCACTAGTTGTTATGAAAATCACTATTATAATACTAATTTTTGTCAAGGCATGCTGTGTGGAAGGATTCAATTTTTATTGGCAAATATCAGTAAATATTGATTTCGCTGTACACAGGCCAATGCTTTTTTTAATTCAAAGCATCCCAGCAGACAGCTGTGGGGGGGAAGCTAGCTCCCAACTCTACCCCTTCTTGGGGGGCCCCAGAGATGGCCCATGACCAAGTACCAAAATTCATGAAGTTGCCCCACTGTGAAAATTATTGCTCACTCCTGATCTTGAGGATCAAACAGAACCACGCCTAGGTTATATTAAAACCCTGAGGCTATGTCTACACTGCAGGCTTCTTGTGCAAGAACTGTTTTGCGCAAGAGTTCTTGTGCAAAAGGTCTTGTGCGACAGTGCCTCCACACTCCCATGTGCTTTTGCGCAAGAGCGTCCATGGCAGTGTGGATGTTCTCTTACACAAGAAAGCTCTGATGGCCATTTTAGCCATAGGGTTTTCTTGCACAAGAGGGCTTATTCCTCGTAGGGAGAGGAATAACTCTTGCGCAAGAAGCCCTCTGTTCCGATGCTTTACTGTAAATTTACTTGCGCAAGAACACACGTGCAGTGTAGACACTCTGCAAGTTTCTGTGCAAGAATGGCCGTTCTTGCGCAAGAAGCCTCCAGTGTAGATGTAGCCAGAGTGTGGCTCTGCCAACATTGGTTCTCTCTTCTGGACCTTTTACTGGCGATTCCCATCTTACTCTTGTTGCATCTGGATTTGATCTCTCAGCACCATGGTCAGTTGCTCCACCTGAACCCAGGATCCTTTCATGTAATGGCCTGGAAACTCCAGGGTTAAATCCCAAAGAGCAACTTTGCTACTAGGTAGCAGAAATGCTTCCATCAAGGCCACCTGTCTGTCAAAATGGGCGTGATTCTCTCTCTGGGCTTGTTAGTCCAGGGTGTGTCTCTGGTGCATTTATCCATCCAAAAAGTACCCAACTACCTGCTGCTCCTGAAACAGCAAGGGTTAGTGATTTCCTCTATCAAGGCTCACCTGGTAGCAATATCAGCTTTCCGCTCGCTTTGTGAATAACTGTCCTGTTTTTCCAATCACATGCCAACTAGATTCCTTAAAGCCATGGTCACCAACCGGTAGATCACGATCTACCGGTCGATCTCAGGGGCTCTGAGTTGATCTTGAGCCCTCTCTGAACTGCGCACCTGCGCAGTACATTTACATTTGATTTCCTCATTTGAGGAGCAGCTACTCACTGAGCAACAACACAGGTGAGTAGCTGCATGGAATGGTGGGAGTTGGGAGGACGGGAGGGCTGAAACACCCCGGCCAGCTGGCTGTGGCTTTCAGCTGAAAGTGGCTGCCCCACGCTCCAGCTGATCAGCGGCTTCTCCTCTGCGCCTGCCCACATGGCGCGTGGGGCATCCTGGCTGAGTGCCGTGGCCAGCTGGCTGGGCAGCTGCTTCTCTTCGCTTCAGCCCAGCTGCCCTGCGCTCAGCCTGGGAAGCTTGCTCCAGCACAGCTGGAGCTAGGCGCGGCCTCCCTGGGTTGAGCGCAGGGCAGCCGGGCGGGAGCGAAGAGAAGCCGCTTCTCTATGCTCCAGCTCAGCTGCCCTGTGGTCAGCCCGGAGGGAGCGCGGGACGGAGGCTTCCCTCCGTGGCTGGTGTAGGGGACTTCCTGCCCCCGAACCTTGTTCCCTCTCCCCTGCCCCAAACCTGTCCCCCGCCCTCCTGCCCCCCTGTTCCCTCTCCCTTGCCCCTCCCCCCTCTGCAGAAACCTGCCCCCCCTGCAGAAACCAGTTCCCTCTGGCACCCTGTCCCCTACTGCAGAAACGTGTCCCCCTGCCTTCCCCACTACAGAAACCTGTCCCTCTGCTCCCCTCTGCAGAAACCTGTCGTCCCCGTCCCCCCAGCACCCTGTCCCCTGCTGCAGAAACCTGTCCTTCTGGCACCCTGCCCCCTCTCCCCTGCCCCCACTGGCACCCTGTTCCCTGCCCCAGAACCCACTAGCACTCCTCCCCAGTACTGTGTCCCCTGCTCCCGACTGACTTTTCTATGGGTCAGTGACCCCGACTCAAGGCAGGTTCCCTGCCATTCTCATAAATAAAGACAATGCAGAAACTTTTTGTGTTTGACATAGTATTTTATTTAAAAATGAAGCCTGGCCAACAAACCCCCAGTTGGGGCCAAGCCCCCATCTGGCCACAACCACTCCTGCATTCCTCCTTCCCAAGACCCTAGATCTGAGCCTATCATACACTGGAACCCCCTGCCCTGAGCCCCTCACATACCCCAACCCAAATTTCTGCACCCTCACATCCACAAGCCTGTGGCTTGCTTAGTACCCCAACACTGCCCGGCCTGGAGCCCCCTCCCCGAGCCAGTGTCCCTTCTCCACCACCTCCTGCATCCAGATTTCCTCCCAGAGCTTGCACCTGTCACCCCTTCCCACACCCAAATCCCTCATTCCCACTCCAGAGACTACACATCCTGTCTCAACCCAGCGAGGGTCCGGCTAGACTGCAGGAGTTTTTCAGGATTCTGGAGATATCCCAGAAAAACTCTTCTGCATCCAGGGTTGCGTTTGTTCTTCCATTTTTTTTAGTGGAAGAGCAAACATGCTCTTTCGGTCACCCCTATATTCCTCTTTCCACAAGGAATAAGGGGGCTTCCAAAAGAAGGGATTGTTTTTCCGACATTTGGTCCAGTCTAGACAGGCCAAATGTTGGAAAAACCTCTTCCTACAGAAGAATTTTTTTTTTAAAAAAGCAGCAGTGTAAGGATTGGGGATAGCAAGTGATGGAGAGGAGGAGAATAGAGAGGGTGGGGCAGTAGATCTTGGCTTGGTTTGTCATTTAAAAAGTGATCTTGGGTGTAAAAAGTTTGGAGACCACTGCCTTAAAGGCTGGGAAGGACTGTAACTTCAGCAAAGGGAGTCTGTTTTTCCTTTGGAACTTGAACTTAATTTTGTTTAAACTTATAGGGCCACCGTTTGAGTCTGTAATAGTGTGCGCCTTATTACATCTTTCCTAGAAGGTGGTCTTCCTAATTGCGATCATTCTGCCAGAACGATCTCCCTCACATCTGAACCACAGTGCACAGTCTTCTTTAGAGAGCAGGTGGACTTATACCCTTATCTAAATTTTTTATCTAAGGTAGTTTGAAATTTTCATGTCAGTCAATGTACTTACCTGTATTTTACCCCACCCCACATGCAAATAGGGATGAGCAATGGCTATACACATTGGATATTAAGCGAGTCCTGGCATTCTATGTTGACAAAACCAAACCATTTCGGTGGTCCATCCTTACAGTTCATGGTCGCAATAGACATAATGAAGAATCTTCTACTCTCTGCAAAGAGAGTTTCAGCTTAGATGATAACTTACATCCCTGCATGTTAGGATCTGACAGACGTCTTTCCTCCAGACAAACTGATTGCCTACTCGACAAGATTACAAACATGCTCTGATGCTTTCCTAGCACAGATCTTTATCCTAGACATTTGCAGAACAGCAACTTGGTCATTGTTGCACACTTTCTCCTCTCGTTGTGCCATCACTCAATATTCAAGAGATGATGCCAAATTTGGTTGGGTTGTACTCCCGTTTGTGTGTAAGTGACCTCTGATCCTTTACCTGTATAACTGAGGGTCGCTAAGTGTGGAATGCACACATGTAATCACTCCAAGACTTAAAAATGGTTGCTAACCTTTCATAACTGTTGTTCTTTGAGATGTGTTGCACATCTCCGTTCCATAGTCTGCCCTCCTCTCCCTCTGCACTGGAGTCTCCGGAAAGAAGGAAGTGGGGGGGCTCAGTGTCAGGTTCTTTATACCAAAGCAAACAGGGCCTGGCAGCAGAGAGTGCTCAAGCTGCCCCAGTGGGTACCGCTGAGGGGGAAAATGTTCAGTGACTCTGGTATGGGATGTGCATGCACCAAGAGTCGAATTGACACATGCAACATATCTTGAAGAACAAAAGGATAGTAACGTTTTTTTCCAGTCTACCAGATAAATGTAGTCCATCACAAGGCTTCAGAATTTCACTTGTGACAAATAGGAAGCTTTTCTGGCTGAATTGCACATACTTGATGCAAATCTAAGATTTAATTGGATAGCTTAGATATATTTCTAGCTCTTATTAAGGCGAAGATAACCATTTACATATAAATCAAGTGTAAACTGGTGTATTATCTTCAGTCTGACAACTGTGTTTCTGCCACTGCTCTGTGTTTTCCTGCAGAAGATTGCAAACTGATAGTAAGGATTCAGTGCTGCTCTTGGGACTCCCAGGGGTATTAGTGAAACTGAGCATTAAGTCAGTTTCATGGTGCTACTGTTTGTTGAGTCTCTGTGCAGCATTTTAGGCACCAAAGCATTACTGGGATCTAAAAACAGACTGCAGGATGGATAGAATAGGGGACTTCTTCCTCTCCCTGTCTAAGGGGCTCTGGAATGGGAGGGGGAAGACATGGACAACTCCTCCCTTCCAGTGTTCTGTGGATATTTCAAACTGGTCTGATGCCTGCATTTACCCTTGTGCCTAGTAGGGATGTTAAATTTTGTTTAATCAACGAATTGACTAGTCAGTGGAATTTCTATCTACTAGTCAATTAGTGGATAAGCGGGGGAGCCCTAGAAGCTAATCTTGCTGCAGCTCTGCCTTTTAAATGTATTAAGAGCCATCAGGAACAGCTGATTCCTGGCTTGCACTGGGTCCCCTCCGCTGTTCACTAGCCTTTTAACTGTATTAAGAGCCTACCAGCTCTTAATACGTTTAAAAAGCAGAGACACAGCATCTGAGACTGAGCGCGAGACTCCCCACTACCCCCCAGTCTCCCTTGCCCTCTGTGGAGGTGGTGCTGGGGGGAACTGGCTTAAAATGCCGGTTCTCCCCCGCATCGGCTCCTGCTCCTCCCCCTTGCTGCCTCTGATAGAAGCAGCAAGGGTGAGGGGGAGAATCAACTAGTCAAGGGACTAGTTGACTATCTGATAAGCTTATGCTTACATCCCTAGTGCCTAGGGTTGGAGGAACTGAGAGAAACAATGTTTTGTGACAGATTGCATTGTGTCCTTTGGACTCGGGCCAAAAAAAAAATTAGTACAAGCTCTGGCTCACGAAGAAATTTTTTGCAACTGGGTTATTTTCCTCTTTTGATTCCTCTTTTGATTTGATTTATAATTAAAAGGTGGTGCAGTTTAAGGCAGAAGGCTGGTCTTGTTTTAAGCATAAGACTGTGTTGGGAGGTCTGGGTTTTATTCAATTCACTTCCAAGGGTTTCCTGGGATCTCAAAACCATTTTAATCCCTATTCCTCATTTTCTCTAACTGTAAAGTGGAGATAAATGGCCTAGAGAGGCAAATTGCATTAATGTTTAGAAAATGCCTTTTCACTGGGTAGAGATGTTGGGGGTGGTGGTGGTGATGCGTTACATGTTTTGTTTTCCAGTGCACTTCACCACCCCTATTCCCGTTTATCAGCAGTTTGATATGTGAGCTCAGTACCATGATGCAATGTTCATTCCCATGCAGAGGTGAAAGTAAGCTGTTATGCCCTGGTTCACTGTTCTGGCAAGAGCTGGCCGAGCTGCGGCAAAAGCCAGCAGGGAGCTATTTAAAGAGCTGGCAGGGACTCAGGTTGTAATAGGGCTCTTTGACTTAATTTAACAGGGGCTCAGGTTGTCAGCCCCACTCCTAGTACTTCATGACAATGAATGGGTTGCAACTCCCAGTTAGAGAACCCCGATCTAGACTGACTACCTCCATAATATTGTTTAAAACTCTCTTTATACTATCTGACTAAAAATCCCTCTTCAAAGTCACACACAGGTTATATGCACTCTTGGTGCTCGTGATAATGCTGGTTTTTCTGGTGTCTTTAGAGTCTTTCAGGAAAGCCAGGATATCATGGGCTGAATTTCTAGTGTAAAAACACAAGCCAAAGGAAAGAAAAATTGGGTGTAGTAGAGTGGAGGTAGAGTGTGGAAATAGCTTCTTGGTTTCCTTTACATAAAATAAACAAGAAAACACAATTCTTGCCTCTGCAGATCATCTTTAATCAGGGGTCTGTGTATTCTAAGAGTCCATCTTTGCAGGATTCACACCTTACTGCAGAATTGTGCTCTAAAATTTCCACTTTAAATGTAAAGAATGTTTCTCACCTTCTGGCTGCAAAGAGAACCTTGAAAATGTTTTACTGAGTGACAGAAATATCTTCCTGAGTTTCTATGTAGCCTGAAACAACAAGTGTCAGTTGCCCTTTTAACTTAATAGGTTATTAACTCTGAAACCTAATAATGACAGAGAGCTGCATGTGGAAAACTGAAATTGTGGGAACAGTATAAAATGAGTTTTAATATCCATCTGAATATCATAGAGGTTGCTGCACTGACTATACAAATTGTTCTTCTACTTAATGTATTAAGATTTTCCATTAAATAGGTATCTGAAGCTTTCTCAGAACTCCCAACAGCAAATGCAGAATGTAGGGGGGACCTTGCTTTAGAATGTAGATCCATTTTACTGTGAAGTGAATGAGGTCTTGCTTTGAGCAGGCATGACTAGTTTGGTTCAGCTTGTGCAGATAATGATAAATGGTGTTAAAAAACTGTGCATTAGCCTTGGTGTATAGCTTTTTGAATAACCATTTGTAACACAGTTTGGCCTTATCAGAACATATCCTAGGCTTTAACTTGGTTTGGGTGCAGCCAAATTAAATTACTGTCAGACTAGGTTATTCTGCCTGCAAAATGTGACAGTCCATACTCTTCTTGTGACTAGAGACTATTTTTCTATTGATAGCCTTGGCACAGTTTTTAGCACTATTCAATATATAATTTTGTTGTCCTATCCATGCGGTAAACAAAAGACAATTACCATGTAGTATGAATGAATTAGCATGGTCTCTCTAGATTTACATGCTGGCGTCATTAGAATAGTCCAGGAGACTCTAGGAAAATCAAATGGCACAGAACTACACTACAGTTTTTTAGCAGTATGTGAAATTGCAGTGCTCAAAATTAAAAACCTAAAGCCACGTATATGTAAACAAATGAAGTGTGAGAGGCAGCAAGAGCTACGAGTGTTGAGACTAATGTTCTGTTTCTGCCTTTGCCACTGAACTGTGTGTGACTTTGGGGAAGTGCCTTCCCCTGTCTTTTACTAACAGTTTGTAGTGCACCTAATGCAGTGGGTACCTGAGCCCATTTGAGGCCTTGGCATGCAACTGTAATAAAATAATTATAGAATATGAAAACATGAAGATGACAGGGTTAAGAGAGAACCTCTTCTTGCCCCAACAGAATTGTCGTTCTGAACTGAATAATTGTCTACTTTGATTTGATTTGAGATGAATTTTTATGGATCCAATCAGAAAACAGAATAAGTGCAATGTGTATGTAACCGTGTATGTTTCATTGGAGATAAATACATTAAATTAGTGTTCTTTACAGATCTCCAGAAAACGAATTTCTGGGAGGAATACCAAACTGATTTAATCCAGAGAAACACATGGACCATTAAATCTTTCAAAAATGAGCCAGTTCACACTTTTCCACTGGAACCCACAGTGTCTTGAGGAAGGTAAGGGGTTATTTTTGTTTGCTCTGTCTGACAGGTGAGCCCTTCAACATTTCAGGGTCTTGATCATGCAGCGTGATTAGGGTACGTAGACCCTCACATTAGTGCACGATGCCTTTGGCTTTCTGAAGGAGTGCTTTCTGCTGGCTTTGGTATTTGAAGAAAGAAAATGTTGGGTGACGATATCTTTTCCTCTAATGTCTCTGTGATTCTTTTTAATAATGATTAATTAAATGCTTTTTATTTAATGGTATCATGCCTCAGTCAGATCAATTTTATGTTTTTTCATTTTGGAACACTGAAAATGTATTTCTTTACTGAGTATTCATTGAAAAGGAGCTACAGTGTACTTGTGTGTTCCAATATTGTGCGTGAGAATATTAATTTTTTTCCAAGAAAGCTGCATACACTTTCCTGTAAGCTCATGAGAGAAGATATTTTGTAGCTTGAACTGTGAAATGTATTGAGAATGTTTTTAAATAGAATTAGCATTCTGAGCACTGTATCAATGGTATGTAAACAGTAACTAGGCAATACTAGTTGTAGGAGAAGGCTCACTATTCAAGATTGTAAATTAGTTTCCTTGCATATGGAAAGTAACATCTGAGTAAGCAAAACTTAATCAAAATGAGATAAAAACACCGTTTGTAGAGCTTGCAGTTTCTTAGGGTATACTTCTAGTCCAGTGTTTCTTAAACTTTTTAAGACCGAGGAACACCAAACAATTTTTTTTATGGGGAACATCAAAGATTTTTTGTTGAGCCAAAAAATCACCTGCCCCTCTAAGGGTGGCCATTTTGAATTCTGTTCTCTGCGGCACACCTCCGACTGCCTTGTGCCACGGAACACAGTTTAAGAAACACTGTTCTAGTCAGTCTGTTTGGATTGTAGGCAGCCAATTGTTAAGCACCCATTTTAAATCCTTAAAATTGGGAACTAACAGAAAATAAAATACAGCCAGTGATCGATTTATATTCTGAAGCAGGAGGGTTTATTTCCTTTCTTATGTAACTGTGGATGTTCTTGTGTATCCATATAGATAACTCTTACCAAGCTCTTGTCTCAGACCAATGAATTTCACAGACTAATTATGCATGGGTTGTAATAAAAATTGTGGGCTCAGCAGTAGTAGAAATGGGCATCAGGAACCGCCATATTTTGGTTGACACTGAATTAAATTCTTGACTACGTGTCCCATGATTCTCTTCAGAACAGCAGGGATGTGAAATCTGCAGTGGCTTGGGATTGGTCCTGCCTAGAGCAGGGGGCTGGACTTGATGACCTCCTGAGGTCTCTTTCAGTTCTATGATTCTAAGTTCTTCTAGTTGGTGACTGCGTTCAGACTGGCTACTTATCCTTCCCTTTCCATTTCAGTTGGACATGCTGGCTAAGATATAAAACACATAATTGAATGGGAGTGGTTGGGTGCTGATCACTTCTGAAAGTCAGGCCTAAATATGGACTTAGGATCCCATATTTTGAAAATCTTAGCCAGTATTCTTCACTTCCTGTCCTAAACTGTTCTAAATGTTTGTATGCTGTGGTAAACAGTGGCAACATCTTGCCTAAGAAATAACTGCATTTTAGTGATGGAATAAGACTTACAGCTCCTTAGGATCTTTCAGACTGAATGCTGTTAGATAAATGTAACATTTATTAGTAATTACTGATATTACAGACATAGCATAGGTTTTTTTTTTCTAATTTTAGGTTTCTTTAAGAAGTTTTTATCCCTAAAGAAGTTAGGCAATTGTAGCAGCAAAACTAGTGATTTGTGGACTTCTGAAGTAAATATGGATGATTGCTAAAACATAAATTTGAAAGGAATGTTAAATATTTGCCTGGGGATGCAGTATATTTTCTCAGCACCTTGGATGCTAGGACAGAAAGACTGCAGAACAATTTTCCTTGTCCCAGTTAAGTCAAGAACTATTACAACTGTAGTAATAAGCTCACCACAAGATGGACAAAAGGGTGAGGGGAGTGTCAGCCTACAACTCATGCTGGTGAGAGGGGAAAAAGGGAGTCTGCATGAATGACACAAATTGTGAGGCATTGCACATAACAGTGCGGACACAGGAATACTATAAAAGCATCTAGAGAGATCAGGAATATGATGGACAGTGTGAATCTCCCACTCCTCAAATGAGATTCAACTTGGAAAAATCCATCGGGGAGACAGTAAATAATAAATACAGAAGTTAAATGAAAAGGAGAAATCTGTAAAAAGATAATATTGGAAGAGATGTAGGGGGCTGATGGAGACAAAATGTATATGAGAGTTTGCAGCAATCTATGGTAGTAAAAGGCAGAAACAATATTTGGGCTGCCATGCACAAGGGCATCATGACACAGCAAGAAAGATTAGTCTTTCCTTGCTCCAGTGTGAACACACCTATAACACTATTTTGTGTATGGCATTAGGTTGTAGGACCTTGAGTACAAGAAATAGACTGATAAACTAAAGAGTTTTCAAACAGCAGCACAAGTTATCAGGTGACTGGGGAGATTGATTTATGAGGAATGATTAAAATAGAGATGAAAGTCAGCCAGTGCGCCTCAGTGTGGCACTCTGGCAAGAAGCCGGCTGGCGGGCTGGGGCACTCAGCTGTAGTGGAAGAGGTGGGGCACTCCCCACCTGGCGTCTTGCAGGCTCTTGTGCTCAGCAGCAGGCAGCCAGGCAGGCTAAAGGGGCTGCCTGGGGGTGCATCCCCTCCTAAGATTGCCCCAGCCCTGAAGAGCCCTCCCCATCCACCACCATTTCAGGGGGCGGAGTGGCTGCAGCCACACATACCAGGTCCCTGTTGCTTTTACTGCTTCCTACTTCCTCTTACTAGGGAGCACGTGGAAGTGCAGAGTCTGCTGCATTCCTCTTCTGCCCCTCCCTTGGGCAGCTGGGAGCAAGAGGAATGCAGCAGGCTCTGCACTTTCCCCTTGTTCCCTAGTAAGAGGAAGCAGTAACAGAGACCCAGTATGTGTGGCTGCAGCCCACTCCCCCTCAGAATAGCACCCTTGCTCACCCATACTCACCCCTACATACACACAGCCTCCTGTCCTGAATCCTGCACCCTCATAACCCCCACTCTGATCCCCCGCACACTCTCAGCCCCCTGCTCTGATTCTCCACACCCCAACTCTGCTCTGAGCCCCTCCTCATACCCCCAGCCCTGATTCCTGAACCCCTCACATCCCAGGCCCCTCAAACACCCCAATCCAAACCTCCTGAACCCCCCCCACCTCAACCCTCTCCCCTGAGCCCCCCGCACTGCACCACACACTTAATTTCTTATATTTACTGTTGTATCACAACCCCTTCCCGCCCAAAGTTCCTTCCTCCCCCCCACCCCGTGATAGGACAGTAACTGTAGAGAATTTGTTATTTTCACCCCTGGATTAAAATATTACTACAGGTGGGCTGAAGAATACATATATATATTTGCAAAGTGTAAACAAAAGAATGAAATAGTCTAGTAGTTTGAGGGGGCATAATTAGGAGAATAAAATGGAACTGAGAGGGAAAAATTAGGCTGAATATTGTGGTGAAATATCTGACACATTTGTTAGACCAGTGGTTTTCAGACTTTTTTTCTCATGATCCAGTTGAAGGAAATTGTTGATGCCTATTACCCAACATAATTTGGCTAGAGAGTAGGCTCCGGGGTGGGGCTGAGGATGAGAGCTTTGGGCTGTTGGAGGGGGCCCTGGCTTTGGAGGTGTCAGGGCTGGGGCAGGAGGGGCTTACCTTGAGCAGCTTCCGGTCAGCAGTGCAGTGAGGGTGCTAAGGCAGCTTCCTGCCTCTTTTAGCACTTCAGACCATGCTGCACTGCAGAGGCAGCCAGCAGTAGGTTCCCAGCCAAGGGGAGTGTGCCGCTAGTGATCAGGGCAGGGGCAGTGTGCAGAGCCCTGTGTACTCTCCCAGCCCAGGAGCTGGGCTTGTTGCCAGCTGCTTCTGGGGCATAGCACAATCTGTGTGCCAGGACAGGCAGGTTAGCATCCCCACTGCTCACCTGATCCCCCTGCAGCAATGGAGATCCAGTGTCCAACATTCCATGACCCAGTACTGGGTCGCAACCCGTAGTGTGAAAACCCCTGTGTTAGACTGTGAAATTAGTCATTCAAGAGAAGTTGCGGAAACACTATTTTTGGGGGTAATTGGAGCTAGACCAGGGAGTATGATAGATGTTCTATAGAGGCTAAGTTCCAGTAGCAGGGAGGTAGGCCTTTTCTGCAGCTCAGTGCCCCCCACAATTCTGGATGTTTGGACTGCTCTCTTCTCTTTCTGCTTGTGGAGGCAGATTAGTGTTTTGGCACCACATAGTCTGGTCACTATCTCTCTCCATTCCTGATTGCTGCCAGAGTCTCTGCCTCTGCACCAGAGAACATGGAGGTTTCTTTTTCCTTCCTTCCTTTCCAAACTTCTGTACCCAGTTTTTTGAGCAGTTGGGACTGGGAGCAATGTTCTCCCTCCTCAGCCTCCACCTGAAATGCCAGGATCTAAATGCTTCCAAGACTTCCAGCACTAGGTGGGTTAGATTGTGTGTTGTGGAACCTGCAAATCTTGAGATGTTTGTGTGGCAGAGATTGCGGTGCACTTCATAAGATCTTTAGGAATGAGCAAGTGCATCTGTAACCCACGTACCTAGGCTCTGTCTACACTGTCAGGTTTTTGCAAAAGAGGAAATGCAAATGAAGCGCTCATTAGCATTTCTTGCACTCTCATTTGAATATTCTCTTCTGATCCTTTTTGCGGAAGAGGTTTTTGTGGAAAAAAACACAGTGTAGACGGGGCCATTTTGCACAAAAAAACCCTTTTGCGCAAGAACCCTTATTCTTGAAAAAATGTTACAGAAATCAAACTTTTGAATGAACTCACAAACTGGTGTGCTTCTTTCCTACTGAATTTTTGTTTCATAATCCAGCCTGTATCTGGACTTTGCTCGCTACTTCCCAGATGTCCAGAGCCGTGAGAGATGCTGGGCTGCAGAATTTCTGATAGATAATTCCCTTTCTGCTAGCAGCATCTCCCACAGTTCTGTCCACCCAAGATGGCTCAAATCCAAAGGCTGGCTGTTAAGAGGATTTGTTAGAATAGGACAGTCTTCCTTGGTCGAATGTACACAATTGTTTTATCACTTCTGGAATATGTGTTAATGACAATAACTTGTCTAGCAGCAAGTGGAAGCAGGGGGGTGTTGCAGTGTAGCACTGCAGTACCAAAATGCTGACCTGCCTTTTGTGAGCGGCAGAGAGAAGAAAGCCGTTCACATGCCGACAGTTGTGGGAGATGCTGTCAGCAGAAAAGAAATTATCAGTAAAGTGTTTCCCATTCTCTCCTCAATGTATGTGATTTTGAGATTATTTTAAAGTCTGCATTTTTAATATTTTCCTTATGGTTCATTTTTGTATTTTCTTAAAATGTGAAGGTGCTTTGAATTCTAGTAAAAGCGGTTTACTCCGAGGCGGGGGTATGGATTCTGTGCCAAAATATTAAATTCTGCACTCAATAGTTTAAAATTCTGAATATTTTATTTCTCAAAATAGCACAGCATAATCACACTGGTTTTAATCATTTTGGTAATTTATTTAAACTACAATACCATGGTTGAAGAATGAGAGCGTGGAGCGCTGGAGGAAATTCCCAAACCCCTTCTGTCTAACAGTAATGTAGCTAAGTTTGACCCTTAATTTCTAGTTCTTAGTCAGCACACACATGCAGCCATATGCTCAGTGTTACATCATGGGCAACTGGAGAGCAAGTGAGGGCTCGGAAATCAAGCACAGTTGATATTGGCTGTTGACCATCTTCAGGAATGTCAGTAGCAAACAGTTCATGGAGCACATTTTGATAGGAATTTTTTTCAGTCCAAAAATTCAGACCAGTTCTAATCACTGATGTATTATAAATATGTTTAAGGCGTACTGTTCTTTATCCCACTCTGGCAATGTAAACTTTTACACTTGTTTTACACCTGAAAACTTTTACACCTGTTTTATACTCCTGGGGGAATTCACAAAGGCAATAGGAACAATTCCCTGATCAGGCAGGCTGCTAAATTCTGCTCTGCCTGTGAGGACAAAGCCTGTCCCACGCCTACCTCCCCAGACACCTCAAAGCCCTGCCCTTCCACACTGAGCATGCAGCAATAGCAAGCCAGAGGGACAGAGTCTCTCACATGCATAACTGCCCCTGCCCCAACAATAAGTTACGTCTCTTCTGGCTGCTCTGGACACTCAAACCAGCCTGCCTGAGCTCCACGGAGGGACCCGTGACTGCTCTTTGTGTCTTCCCTTGGCTTCCCTGGCAGAAGTCATTTTTTCTGTGGGGGACATGAATTCTGCACATGCTGTGTGACTTAGAATTCCCCCAGGAGTAGTTTTGGATCAGAAATTTTGGAGATTGACATTTTCTCTCTCCTTGGGTCCAGCTTGGCTGTGTGGGACTCAGGAGACCTGGATTACGTTCCCAGTTCTGCCACTGACTTGCTGGGTACTCTTGGGCAATATTGACATTTCTTGACATGTTTCTGCCTTAGTGAACCCATCTGCAAACTAAGCACAGTGATATTATAAAGGGTTTTGAGCTCTGTCAATGAAAAATACTAAGTGCTAAATATTTTAATGTATTATTTAATCCTTGCATCTGATGAGTCTACTACCAGTGTCTGAGGAGGGGCTAGGAACAGTGCTAGCCTGTTTGCCTCTCTTGATCCTGGTGTACTCACTAAGCTTGCATTCTCCTCCTTGCTAATGTTAGGGAAAGCAGGGCTAGGAACATCACTCCCCTTTGTGGCAGCTGATTGGGGCTTGCTTCTTTTTTTCTCTCTACCCTATCTTCTACAGAGGCCCTGGGTGCTGGTACTTCCCCTTCCCTCTTAAAGTCCTTGTGAGAAGTGTTTCAGATGTTACTGTATCTCAGTAGTGGGAGAGAAGGGAGTCGTCCCACAAGTGCCCAGTAGCTCTGTCTGGTCTGAGAAGCCAGCTGCCATTCAGTGGGCTTATGCTGAGTTCACAGCTCAGCACTTCCTGGCCCCATAGAGCGAGCTGAGTACTAGTGCTCCGTTGCGTTGCTCAGACTGGCATTCCTGGTCTTTTTTCACCTCATGGCAATGAAGTTCCTCAAGGGGCTATTACACACTTACCAATCAGAGAACCTGCACCTGCCAGGGACTCGTCCTCCTGAAGCACAGAGGCCCTCTGTTGGAGCCTTTCTCAGAATGGTTCCTTCCCCACCTCACTCTGAAGTTGGTCTTGCTGGTGGCTGTCACTTCAATCCCCCACATAACATTCCATAAGGACAAGATGGTGCTAAGACCTTACTGAAGATCACTCCTAAGATGGTCTTGGAATTTCATGTGAGCCAGTCAGTCCACCTGTCTTGTTACTGAAACCACACTAGACACTTGGAGAAAAGACGCTACCCCCCTTATGGTTTCCAGGACCCTTTTTTATGATAGTAACAGAATCAAACCAGTTAGAAAGTTATCCCTGCTGTTTAATGCCACAGCTAGATGTTCCAAAAGTCCATCCATCCCTCCGTAGAGAACATCGAAGTGGGTAACACAGCATCTGGATCTGTAGTATAAGCTGCCTGGCATGCTTCTTCCACTGAACATCACTCCACCAGAGCTCAAGCAATATCCTCTGCCTGCTTCAGGAATGTGCCAATATCAGAAATCAGTAATGTGGATAAACTCACTTGACCTTTGTCAAACACCATGCCTTGGACTTAACTACGAGGTTAAATGCCACTGTGTTCATGAGCATAGTACCACGATTACTGTTTGATACATCAGGAACTCTTCATATCTCACCATATCCCACCATCCTGAGAGGATGCTGTCTGCCAGTCACTTACAATGGACTCCACAGTGGGTCATGCTGAAAGAGGGGAAAATGGTGATTTACCCTTTGAAATAATTGTGATTCTTACAGGTATTATTGTCAGTTGGGATCCTATGACCCACCTCAGTCCCTGTGTTGGTCCTCAGCTCTCAGGGGCTTCAAACTGCAAGGGAATTGAGGGAGGGTCACAACTGCCCTGCCATTATGTGCACCTGTAGTGGGAATCACACTGATGATAGTGCCTCAAAGAACTACACTTTTACTGTAGAATACGTAACCGTTTTGCTCCCCCCCCCCACTCATGTATCGTCATAGAAACAGAAGCAAAGGAATATATACTTAAGTGCTGTACTCCCACCTTTGAGCTTTGCCTCTGCTGGAATTCCCCTGTTAGTTCAGCAATATCTATTTATGGAGTTTCGACAGAACCTGGTTTCACCTGACATACATGCTGGCTGATATGCCTGAATGATTATCTGTGTACCTTGACCTTTGGGTTTGTGCCGGGGGAGGCACAAATACAGTAACTCTCAGCATGAAAAAAGCAAAATATTTAAAAAATGAGACTGAATCACATTTACAGAGAAGTCTTTTTGTATGGCTCTATTTTTGTAGTGTGACCTTGTGGTGAAAAATTGGAAATAAAGGTATATGCGTAGCTGACTGTAGTATTTTTGCATTCTCTGAATGAAAAATGGCCAGCTACTTCTTATTGCATCTCCACTCCTGTAAAGAGTGCGGTCAAACGAGGTTTTTTTTAGTTGTCGAAGTAGTGAAGGAAAAATGTAAAATGTATTGTTCCTGACAGCAATGCCAGCAGGTAAAATTGCATAAGTGTTCCCATTTTAAGAGCTTTCCATTTGTGTGTAACTTACCATGTTTGCTCTCAGACAGTGGTGCTCGATGCAGGCTATCTGAGAGCTTTGGGCTAGCCACTGCCTCAGTTTCTCCCTGGGCTCCTGATGATAACTTCAGCATAGTCTTTAACGTGTTGCATGATGCTCCCTTGTGGGGGCTGCGTTTAACAAATTTCAAAAGGAAATGCAAGAACTCCCCCCAGCCTTTCTAGCTGGCTCACAATCCTTGGTGCAAGGTTCTTAGTCATGTCCTGCAGAGGTTTTCTATTAAGCAGACTCACACTCTATCAAGTAGCAGTTCCTAAGAGAGCGTCTCCCTTCTCTTACCAGGCTGGTATGCAGGAATTTCTGTGGGGGGTAGTGGTGCTTTTTATGTAAATGTGGACTGCAAGTGTGTGGAAGCAATCCCCTGGTCTCCTAAGTAAGCGGGGAAATCAGTCCCTGCCTTCCCCCGGCTGGTCAGAGCATGGAGGAGGGAGGCTCGGGCAGCATGCCGCTCCTGCCTTCCCCTGGCAGGCCAGAGCATGCTTACTTGGAGGACCTTGGAGGGGCGGGGCTTTCGCATCCCCTCTGCTTATGGGCCTGCTTACCTCTGGCTCTCCAAGCATCTGCCTTCTTTTCACCTCAGAAGGCCTTATTTAGCCTTCATTCTTTCTACCTGTAATTGTGTTACAGGTGGGGCTGTACTCATCTCCCCTTAAAGAGGCCAGCCTCCCTGTGCACTGTGCCTTTTGGTTTTGAGCGACAATCTATTTTGATTTGGCTGAGTTTTTTATAAGAATTTAGAAGACAACCTTGGTGCACATGCTATGATTTCTGTTTATAAATAAGTATCTTATTAACTGCAGCAATGTTCCAATCTGCACTCTGCCTACAAGCTGAAGGTAGCACAGAGAAAATTCTCTTTTTATTGTGCAAGAGTACATGTATGGAGGATGATCTGGTCATTACTCTCGCCAGCTAAAGCGTCCTATTTGTGTATTTCTCTTAATTCTTTGCTAGAAGAACAGTTAGGTTGCAGAGTATGCGTGCATTGTTCTGGAAATGTCAATCTTAATGGCATGGGCATAACTTGATTTAGTTGGGTTGTGCCTGCTTTGAGCAGGGGGTTGGACTAGATGACTTCTGAGTTCTCTTTCAACTCTAATCTTCTATGATTCTAACTGACCTACTGTGCATATAAATTATTAAATACATTTTGTCCCACAAGACACCTGTCTCTTTGAGTTGATTGGACAGTTTATGTATTGAAAAAATCCGGTCTCCATTCAGCAAAGGGGTTGATTGGTGGGCTGTGAATGATCCTAGGACCACATGTTGATCAGTGATGATAAAGACGGAACAAGCCTCTTTCTCTGAGCATCATCCTAGCTATGCAATGAATAAGAAGACATGAGGGGTTCCTATGAGGGGAAATGGCATATGCTTATGTATTTCGAGACTGTATTATAATGCATATTTGAAATGGGCAGAGCTGAACATTAATATCCACATTAACCTGGCATTTCCTGTGTATTGGGTAGGAATGCCATGCTGTGATTTGTCAGCTGCTCCCCTCTAGACACTTGCTTTCCTCATCTGCTTTCTTTCTCTGGAAGGTTTTGATCATCAACCAATTGTGTAAAGAAAGTTACCATCTGACACTGAGAGAGTCAAGAAATCAAAATACTATTTTTTAGACATTGTTGGACAAGTCAGAGCTGCTCCACACCTGATTAACATCCCACTGCATTGGCAGTGATAGGTACATAGACCGTGCAGGTGGTTCTCACCACCAGCTGTCAGTGCTGAAAGAATCTAAACATCTAGATAGGCATGTTTAATTGCTAAATTAACTATTTAATTGCCTCTTTGATTTTAATTGTCCTGGTTAAGAAGTTGTTTGTCACATTTGTACAATCTCCTAGCATTCTGAGGGAAGATCTGCAATACTAGTGCTCCTTATACTTGATGGCATACAATCAGTACGCTCCTGGCTTCTTACTAAGCACAAGATCAGAATGCACTATTTGTACTTCAAAATCTGCCAGGTGGTTCTTTGTGAGAGTTAAAAGCTAAGCCCCTTAAGGAGCTAAACCTGTTATATGGGGGGAAGGAGGGTGTTCCAGTAGTCTGGACCAGTTTAAATAGACTCAGGAGCATTTATAGCTGGTCACTTTGCAAATTGCTAAGACATTTCTCTTTGTTAGGCTCTTGCATTGCAAACTAACCTACACTTTCCCAGTTCTGACAATTGTTCAATAGCTTTAGCACTGAGTGAACGGGAAGCCACTAGATAATGGAGCAAATATTTAAGGAATCCATCTGCAAACATCTAGAAGATAATAAGATGATGAATAATAGTCAGCATAGATTTGTAAAGAACAAATCATGTCAAACTAATCTGTTAGCTTCCTTTGATAGGATAACAAGTCTTGTGGATAAGAGGGGAGTGGTAGATGTGGCGTGTCTAGACTTTAGTAAGGCATTTGATATGGTCTCACATGACCGTCTCATTAACAAACTAGGGAAATTAAACTACTATAATGGTTGGATGACCATTTCCAGAGAGTAGTTATCAATGATTCAGTCATGCTGAATGGGCATAACGAGTGGGGCTCTGCAGTGATCAGTTTTATGACCGCTTCTATTCAATATCTTCATCGATGTCTTAGATAATGGCATAGAGTGTATGCTTATAAAGTTTGTGGGTGATACCAAGCTGGGAGGGATTGCAAGCCCTTCGGAGGATAGTGTTATAATTCAAAAGGATCTGGACAAACTGGAGAAATGGTCTGAGGTAAATAAGATGAAATTCAACAAGTACAACTGCAAAGTGCTCCACTTAGGAAGGAACAATCAGTTTCACACCTACAGAATGGGAAGTGACTGTCTGGAGGGGTAATAGTAGACCACAAATTAAATGAGTCATCAGTGTGACAAGGTTGCTGTAGTTAGTTCTAAAACCCTTGTTTACAAATTAGATGTATGTGTGTGTCCTGGGGTTCACATAGACTATTACAGAGGTCTATAAAATCATGACTGGTGTGGAGAAAGTAAATAAGGAAGTTACACAAGAACTTGAAGTCACCGAATATTTTAAACCTGCTGCCTCTTAATTTCAAACAGAAGGAAGTGTTTTTTCACACAACGCAGTCAACTTTTGGATCTCTGTGCCATAGGGCATTTTGAAGGCCAAGACTATAACAGTGTTTAATAAAGAACTAGATAAGTTCATAGAGGATAGCTCCATCAATGAATGTTAGCCATTGGGGCAGGGATGCAAAATCATGCTGTGAAGTGTCCCTCGCCTGTGTTTGCCAGAAGCCGGGAATAGGCGACACTTGATGATTTCCTGTTCTGTTCATTCCCTCTGAAGCACCTGACGTTGGCCACTGTCAAAAGACAGGATACTGGGTTAGATTGATTGGACCATTGGTCTGACCCACCATGGCCATTCTTCTATTCTGCTCACTGGCTTACTTCTGCTGGAGCAACACAAAGAGCCAAACTGTGAAAGCATCTGAAATGTAAAAAATTCTTCTGTAGGTTGAACCTCTAAAATCCAAGACTCTCTGGTCCAGCAACATCTGTGGTCCAGCAGGACAATGGATATTGCTGGACCGGTGAACTCCGGCTGACCAGGTTCAGAATCCTACCCCGGGCTGGGCGGGCAGTGGGGAGTCCAGCCCCAGCGGGGCCAGTGTGGGGGAGAGCACAGCTCTGGCCAGAGCTGCTGGCAAGGAGCAGAGCCCTAGCCAGGGCTGGAGGTAGCAAGGCTGCCAGCCAGGTGTGCAGCTTCGTCCAGGGCTAGGGTGGTGGGAAGCACAGCCTCAGCTGGGGCTGACACGGTGTAGGAGCGCAGTCCCGGCTGGGGCTAATGGCAGGGAGCTCAGCCCCAGCCAGGGCTGGAGTCAGCTGGGTGCGCAGTCCAGACTGGCATCATGGTGGCTGTGGCGGACACAGCCACTACCGATGCTGGAGGCAGCGGGGCCGGCCCCTGTCTGGGACTGGTGTGACTGGGGACGCAGCCCCGGCCAGGCCTGGCGTGATGCAGTGGCCGGCAGCACAGCCCCACCCGGGAGCAGAACCTACAGCTGGGTAGGGAGCCTTGACCTCCCCTCATCTGGCAAACTCCATTGTTTGGGGCCATTCAGGTCCCGAGGGTGCCAGACCAGGGAGGTCCAACCTGTAATAGTTTCCCTTATTTCCTGAGACTTATTTTAGAAGGAAATTACAGTTCCTGAGATGGTATTAAGTAGGGATGTTAAATATTGGTTAATTGAATAGTTGAGTAACCCCAAGAATTTTTATCGGTTAATCAACTTTTCTATAGTCCCCGGGGGCGGGGCCGGCAGTCAGCGCACTCCAGCCTCACTCCTGAGGAGCCCTTGGCCACTCAGCACTGCTGCCTCTGTATCAGAGGCAGCAGCATGGGGTGCCAGGCAGGAGCTGGTCTGTGAGGGGAGCCAGTTTAAAAACCAGCTCCCCTCACGGACCGGCTGCCTGTCGCCCTGTGCTGCTGCCTCTGATACAGAGGCAGCAGCACGGGGTGGCAGCAGCCCCTGTCTAGGGTGGGTCTGAGCTCCTGGACCTGGTGCAAGCCAGAACTGAGCCGGGCTGCCTGCCTGCCTGGCTCTAATACACTTTAAATGCAGAGCTGCAGCAGGAATAGGTCCCAGATCCGTTTCAAGCCAGGACTAAGCCGGGCTGATAGTCTGCTATAAAAAATGTACTGGGGGTGGGGTGGGGTGGGAATGCGTGTCGTCTATAGCATTAACCTATAAGCTTTTGCTTATCAGTTAATCGACTATACTATTACATCCCTAGTATTAAGGTGTTAACCATGGGTAGGATGTAAACCAGGCTAGCCCTTGCCAGACTATAGGGAGACTAGGAGCTGCTCTGTGCTGTTAAAGGGATCTGGGCAGGGTGGAGTATGGGTGGGGCCACACTTGGGTGTTTGGGGGAGGTATAGTCTCCTCCAGCTTATGCAACCTGCAGGGCTGGCCTTACCATGAGGTGAACTGAGGCGGCTGCCTCAGGTGCCAGACTTTGTGGGGGGGTGCCACTAGGACCCAGAGTGTAGAAAATTGTGTCTGCTGCTGGTGCATATGTATTCTCTCCGCAGTGCCATGAGAGGAGTAGAACAGGAAGAAGGCAGAATTGAGACCTTTCAAAGTTTTGGCCTAAGCGAGGGGACATGGGGGCGTCATTTGAGCTCCCCGTCTCAGGTGCCAAAATGTTGTGGGCCGGCCCTGGCAACCTGCCACACAGGATGTTAACTTTCCTTATTGTATGTGTGTGTGGGAGAGGTGAGGGGGGGAGAGTGTTTTAGATTACCAAAGGCCTCCCAAAAATGACAAAGTTCAACCCTGTTTCTTGTGAGGTTTTTGTTTTGTTTTTAGTAGGAGACAGAACAGGAAGAGAGGGAAGAAAGTGCAGTGGGCATCTGTTTGTCTTTCTCATCTGCAACTTAGCTGCTGGGAAGCAACAAGCATAGCACATAGTCTTATTAGCCCTTCAGAACTTGGAAAAACTTTTGCCAGCATCAGGCTGCTTCAGACATTATTTTAAGCTTCCTGTTTCATTGCAGCAGTGTTACAGGGATGTGTTTATCTTGGCTGATTGACAAACTTTTACTAGATGGAAGGCAAAAAAGAAGCAGAATAATGTGATGGTGAAGAAAATCACTCTAGAGGAGGAGTGGCAGCAGGTTCAAATGCCATGCTTGGTTCAGGATTAATTCACAGCTAATGCATAGGTTGATTATCAACTGGTTCCTTCCCCTTCTGTAGTCAGCGCATCTTTTTTGGATCATGCCCAGTGATGTGATGGTACATTCCTTTGTCACCACAGTCAATGGTGTTAGCTCTGATGATTAAGTTCACTTTCTCTCCTGCAGTCTAGTGCCTTTAAACTATCCATTCCACAGTCAAGTTGCTGAGTGATTCCCCCTTTTCCCATGATTCAGGAAAAGCCATGTATAGAAAAGGGTAGCAATATTAGCCCACCAAAATTAATATTTGAGTATATTTATTATGTGTATGTATACTGCCCAGGAGCCCTAGACATGGACCATGCAAACACATAACAAAAAGATGCTCCCTTGCCCAAAGATTTTAGTCTCTGTATAATACAAGAGACAACAGATGGACCCAGACAGATAGATGGGGAGTAGAAAACAATGGGACAGTATTGGCTAGCATGTCAGGCTGTTTCCCAGCACACCAGTAGCCTAAACAGTCTCACGTTTTTGGAGGCAATTGAAGAAAGATATTGGGGTGGTGCTACAGATGTTCACGGGGAGTATCTCCCAAGCTTCCAGGATCAAAAGAGGCTGGAATCTCTGACTGGATGGGGAATCAATGTCTTGATAGAGAGTGGTAAGTAGTGTGTGGTTTGGCCATATCGTGCCTTGATAGGATGAATAACTTGTGCTCGATGCAGTAGAAAAGAGGGAACAAGGACAGTGATGCAAGGACAGGGGTGACATAGAAAATGATCTTTGCAGCAACATGCTGCATGAATATGAGCAGGCAAGACTTTTGTCAAAGCCAGAGGGAAGATTGCTGTAGTCATTCTCCGGACCCTGCACCCCTCCTCCAGGTCAAAATACTGTCCTACACCCATACCCATGCCCCCTCCCAGACGCAGTGCACTGATGCTTTCAGTCCATTTTGGGTGGGTATCTTGTGCAGCAACACTTTCATCTGTTAACGTGCTGAAAACCATCCAAGGATTCTTTGTCCTGGGGTCATGAGCAGGACACAAACCTCGATACTAAGAATTAGATTACAAAAACTGGAGGTGGAGGAGAAAGAGGACAAGGGGCGCATTTGTGTCTTTTTTTTCTTTTTGGTTTGTTTAATGGTTTGGTGTGCACCTATTGTGTCTGGGAACATGATGAAAATTAAATTCAACCAGGTATTACGTCTACAATAGTTTAATATTAAAAACAGTGTAAGTACCCCTCTCTATGTTTTAACCAGCTGATGGTCTAAAGTCAGCAAAATACTGACCTTCAGAGTGTGGGATAATGTGCCTCCTCTTGGTGAAGCCAAATCAAATTTGGTTGGGCTGCTGGAGACAGTAGGTTCTGCATATGCAATCTCTGAGACCCCGGGTATCCTCATCTAGGCATTTTCAGCACAACCTTTCTATTCATCAATTTTATATGGATGAAAAATATACTTACTTCAATTAGGTACCCTAAAATGTAGCAGGTAATGAACTCTGCTTAAGGACCTCACGCAGCCAGCACTGAAATCAGTGGAAGGATTCCCATTAATTTCAGAGGGAGTTGTATCAGGTACTCAATGAATACTATTGTTTAGCATGGAACTTTTGTAAAAACTGGTGATGGTGACACTGATACACTGCCATGCTGGGTCGAAGTTCAGGACTTCATCTTAGTACCTTGCTCCTGGGTTGGCAGAAGCTGGGAATGCAGCAAACACAAGCAGCTCTTCCCTGGGAAAGGAGCATTTCACGTTGCTTCTTAGTGGTGGCAAAAGCTATCTTTGAGGGTGGGGCTTGTTGCCTGTGAAGAGAGCTGCGTATTGCCTTTTTCAGAAGGACTATGACCAAGAATAGGGTCTCAGAGTGGGGGGGAAAAGCAGGGGATTCTAGAGCCAGTAAATCTCATAAGGACCCACTATAAGGGGAATAAAGAACTCTGGTATTTACAAACTTGTTCTGTATTCTTCGCATCTCTCGCTCTGCAAATGTGTTGAACTCGACCTTTGAGAAGTTCCTGATAAGTTGTTATCAGCCAGGCACTAAAATAACAAACCCTCCCACCTAGCTCAGTTGGATAGAAACTCCCCAGGCCAAATTTGTGTACAATTGTTATACCAATCTCCAGGCACCACAGCCTGGCAGAGGACAAAGTTGACTTTGTGAAGAAATCAGCTGCAACTGGTAGTTTCACACTGTTTATGTAGCCTGTCCCTGTATTGTGAGTATTTCTTTTTACATAGCATATTTAGTTTGAAACTGAATGTGGTATTGTGAATATGAAATTGTGTTCATTGTCTTGTTAGAAAGACAGTCATTGAGGGATCTAAAACTGACATGGAGAAATCATGGCCCTGCTTGAAGTCTTTGGCCGCAATCCCATTGACTTCAGTAGAGCCAGGATTTCACCAAAACAAACAGCAAACACCTCATATGACTCTTCTGACTTCCCTTTCCTTTAAGTCCATGCACAAAATCATGTTTTCAGGAGAAACCATACAGTAATCAAAGTTCTGGAGAAATTTTTTTAGGACAAGAAATGCTAAAGTGAAAGAATTTCTTTTAATTCCAAAAGGGAATTTAAAAAATTCTATCAATCTGCAAGTATGTTGCATTGGTCTCTTTAGAATAGTTGTTTTGATTAGTCAGTAGAGTTTGGAATTAACCCAAATGTTTATCTTGACATTGCTTACAATGTGCATATATTGTAAACAAATTTATGCTCACTGAATATCTTAATAAAGTGTATGCATTTGTTAACTCAATCCTGTGATTTGTCTCACTAGCTTGAATGGGCATAGAAGAATCTCAACACCTTGCTGGAATGAGGGCTTAAAGAGGCATGTCTAAAGTAAAGGATAAACCATAGAAAGGATGTTTTGGCAGGCTAGGGAGCCAGTTTAATGGACATGCTTGTACAAAGACCCCAATGTCGTCTTAGCTGGAGGGTGCTTGTGGTTCTTAATCGAGAGTCATACAAGTGCTAGACTGACTTCTAGAACAGATTTTAAATAAAGCATTAGTATTTATGTAAAGAATATTCTAATGTCATGTTGCCATTTTCCAGCATTTATATCCTACATTGTTTTCCAGGATCTCTTCTCTGACTACCATTCCTAATGTTCTATATGTCAGAGCTATCTTAACTGTATTTAAAACTACATTGAAATCGCCCATCACTTGTTCCTTCTTATGATGGTTTTATTTTAATATTAGTCTTGCTTTTGTATTTTTGTTTCATCTCTCCATGTTTATATTTTGTGGGGTAGGAAAAGAAAGTTTGATCTATATACTCTTTTTCCTCTAGAGACATTTTAAGTGAGTGTTGTACTGTAATCACTTCTTTGTTCTTCCTTTAATTAACAACTTTTCTTTTTTATGGGGTGCTTCAGGTTCTTGGCATTTTTGGATAAAAAGCTATATTCACATTTATATTTAAACTAATTTGTTAACAGACCTTTCCAAAATTCCATCTAATCACGTATAATACACATTCTGAGTATTTTACTCTGATTCATTTTCAAGAAACTCCATTTGCAAACTTCCCACTGTAACCCAAATTATAGTGATACCATCTTATAACTCTTTATAGTTACACGTTAGTTAACATCTCTATTATTAAGTATTTGTGTAAATGTGTAACCACTGGATTTTTAGCTGTTACGCATTTACACGAAGGGGAGACAGGCAGAAGCCAGTGCTCGTGGCTTTATATCAGTGGTGCTTCTTCTGTCTTTCTACAATAGTATAACATAATGACATTTGTGGTTGGTAATCTCTTTTGAGTGGCAAATTATCCACATTTTCAAGGTGCTCACATACTGTTGTCTGATTGTTAACTTGTGCTTCCTTTATCTGCTTGTTGTATCCATTCTTTGTGTCTCATTTTACTCTGAGATCTGATGAAGTGGGTTTTGCCCACAAAAACTCGTGATTCTATATGTTTTGGTTACTCTCTAAGGTGCCACAGGACCACTCTTTATCAACAGTTCATTGTGACTGTTCAATATTTATAATTTGAACTGTTGGAAACAGTTCACATAGTGCGTTTCTGTTCCCGATCTGGGAGGAATGTAACCCTTAGAGCCAGGATTCTAGTGTGAACATTCACAATTACAAGTCCATAGTTCACATTCTGTGCATATTTCGCAATAGTCATTTGAAGCTGCTTGTTTCAGAAAACATTCCTGTCAGTGTATTAACTTTGTAGAATTGTCACAGGAAGCTAATATGTTATGTAGGTGGTGGAATGGAAATTGCTCTGCAAATAGAATGTTTGCTTTTGACCAAACAGATTTAAATGTCTCCCAAATCATAAGTAAAGGAGTCTGTTCCGGTTTTATACTTCTTTTTAAAATCTTGAAAAACCTTATGATTTGTTATGTGGCGTTTATTATAAAAATTAGAAGTCCTGTAAAGTCAATTTCAGTGTAAATCCAAGTATTCAGACTTGAAGTAGGCTTAGCAGGATGTAATATTTTCACTTGCCAAATATGTAAACATACCCATGATCTGATTCTGCAATGACTTGACATGGGAGTAGTTCAAGGGAGCTGTGCACAATGCATAAAGTTAAGCCCATCCCCATGACTCTGCAAGATCAGGATAATTAGCGCTTGTTTTTTAGAAGGCTAAGTCTCTGACCATAGAAACAGACGTGTGCTAGAGTCACTGAGTCCCACTTCAATAGCCATATCAGTGCAGACATGTTGGTAATTAAAACTGTTATGATTGTATCCAAAATTTATTGTCTTCTGAAACTGAGATGCCTTAACTGCATCAGCCTGATCAGCCGTTGGCTTGGAGGAACTTTGGGTTTTTTCTGGGAACTTGTACTATCTGTAGATAAATTATAAAAAAAACAACAAATGGTCTGGTAGCACTGTATAGTCTAACAAAACATATAGACGGTGTCATGAGCTTTTGTGGGCACAGCCCACTTCTTCAGATGACTGGAGGATGATACCATCTATATGTTTTGTTAGTCTATAAAGTGCTACCAGACCATTTGTTGTTTTTTTGTAACTTATCCTGTACAGGATAACTCGGCTACCCCCTGAAGCTATCTATAGACAGTGGGAACATGACAGTTTTCTACCAAGTGTTTGCAATGTGTAAACATGAAGGAAAGAAACTAATAGTTTAGGGTTGTACAAGGGGATATAGCCAGGAGTGATGGAATATAATTAAGAAGTAGAAAATTTAGTAATAAATGCGTGGGGGAAAAATGTGATTTCTAAAATCCATTTGATGTGGCATATTTGTCCAAGGAAAGTACCATAGGTTCTGTTACCTAGGGCACTTATTCTCAAATTCCAACGCCAGAAAGAATCATTATGAGTGTGACCTCAGGCCATAGGACTGCCCTTCCCCTTGAATTCTTAGAGCATCTTTTTTGGGAAAACTTCCCACCCAACCTTGATTTAAAAATTGTTAGTGGGGGGAATCCACTACAACTCTTGGTAAACTGTGCCAGTGATTTACAGTCTGAATTTTTCTAGCTTGAACCTCCAACCATTAGAACATGTTATGCCTTTGTCTGTTAGATTGAAGAGCCCATTATTAAATATTTTTCCCTGTCTAGGTACTTACAGACTGTAATCAAGTCACCCCTTAACCTTTGTCTTGTTGAACCATTAGTGACATTGTACAAGGCACTGGTAAGCCAGCCACCCTTGGAATACTGTGTACAATTTTGGTTGCCCTTAAAGATCAATTTAAACTGGGGGGCAGGTGCAGAGAAGAGCTACTAGGATGATGAGGGGAATGAAGGACTCATTTTACAGGAAGATCTTGTTTAATCTAGCAAAAAGAAAGCTGAGAGCAGATATAACTGCACTCTGAAAATGTATCAAAGTAAATACCAGAATGGTAAAGACCTATTTATGCTAGAGGACAATGCTGTTGTAACTGCCACGGGGCAGATTTGTACCTGGGACCTCTGGAGCTTAGTGTAGGAACCTTTACAGCTTGAGCTATAAAGCCAGCTGGCTCTCAGCTTAGGCTGTAGAGCTCACTTGTTCTTATCTCTCACTGTAAGCGGTTTAAGTGCTACTACATGGGACAGTGAACTACACCCGCTATGTGTGTGGGTTACACTGGCACAAGAAAAAAATCAATATAATCTGGCAATGAACAAATTCAGATTTGAAGTCAGAAGATAGTGTCTAACCATCAGATTTGTGAGGTTCAGGGACAGCCTCCCAATAGGAGTTATGAGGGCAAACAACTTATTTATTTTTCAGAGAGACTGGACACATTTCTGAGTGGGGATGTATGATCTGGATATATCATGTAATCATTAGCCTCTCACTGCAGGGGCCACTGGCATTGGTGTATTGCAATCCCTCTGCTTGTGCACATAATAGTCTAGTCTCCCCGGGTAGTAATATTTTGCTCTAATTTAGGTTGTTGGATTTAATGTGCAGATGCTAGTGGCCTGCGCTATACAGACATAATAATCCTTGTGGTCCCGTCTGGCCCTAAACTCTGTGATTCTAAGCTAGATGTAATGAGCGCCATGAGTCACTCATTATAAGATGTTTTCTTTAAACATTCCTGTGGATGTTTTCTGAACCCTCTCCCATTTATCAATAACCTTGTTGAATTTTGGATACCAGAACTGGATGCAATAGTCACAACAGTGCTGAATACAAGGTATACGCTCTCTTCTACTTGAGATTTTCCTGTTTGCGCCTCAGGATTGCATTAGCCCTTTTGGCAACAACATTGCACTGGCACTTCCTGTGCAGCTGATTAGTCAATATGACTCCCAAATCTTTTTCAGAGTCACTGCTTCTCAGGAGAGAGTGCCCCACCATCTAATCCTGACCTACACTCTTTTTTCCTAACTGTATACATTTATGTGTAGCCATATTAAAACACACATTGCTAGTGCCCAGCTCATCCAGTGATCCAAATCATTCTGTATGCATGACTTGTCCTCTTCATTATTTATCACCTCCCCAATATTTGTATCCTATGTAACCTTACCATTGATGGTTTATATAGGACTGGAAAATGTAGAACAAACTATGCGGTGGAGAACAACTCTGTGCTAACAGGGAATGCAATAGATGATCTAATATGTCTTTTCTACCTTGGACTTGTATGCATATACTTGAGAGAAAGTAGAATAGCTAATATTGGGTCTGCTCATCTGCATGTATGTGTGGTTTACACCTGTAGAGGCCACGTCAATGCAATGCCCTGATAATACTACTTGCCTTCACCCTGCAGAAATGAAATTTTCCTCTTGGCATCACACTGTTTATTTTTGGATGGATCTTAGAGACCATTTATTCAGGTCTATTTTTGTTTAAACACAACACTGAGGGTTGTTTTTATTTCTGTTGTCTTTAGAGAGAAGAATCCAATGTTGGACTGTCTTAGACCTTATATTCAGTGCAGCTTCAGAAAGCAATTTGGTTTATCTAACCTGAAGAGGAGACATATGGACAACAAGTCAAGAGGACATGGGCTTTCAATGCACTTTAAAAAATGATCAGGTATCAAAACTGGTTTGAGTTAGTTTGTATTAACAGTATGAGTAATATCAACGGATATGAATTCAAAGAGTGCAATTTTCTGTAAATGTGGTCTTTAATTTCCAGGTATATTTACTTGTCCTTCTTAAACGATGGCTGCTTCCTATTCCTCCTGCACTTAGACGTGTCTAATACGTAAATTACATATTTCGTTGTTATATGAGCTATAGTGTACCTGACACGGGCTCCATTTTAATAGGACTCAGTTGATGTGGATAGGGAAAGACAAGCATTTGGGTGCCCAAAGCCTGGGGGTACACTTTCAACTGAAGGTTTTTGTCTGGTATTTTCATATACAATTTGAACACTCCAAGCCATTTTGGATCCCTCACTGATCATGTATGTTATGGCACAGCTTTGGGATGTAGGGCATTTTTCCACTTCACTTTTCCTGGAACCTACTGTTCTCTAATGCATCTTTAGTAACAGTAAGTCCATGTCTTTTGAACCTCAAGAGTATGGCTGCTGGTAAAAAGGACTCTGCATCTTCAGCTAGTGTAGAATACATTGGTTCACTTCTTGAGATGGGCAAGTTAGGAGGATTTACATTGGCTGTTTGTTTCTGGAGCAGCTCAAGGTGTTCGTTTATAATCTGTAAAGCAGCAATGAGTAACCAAAAATAGGGAGTGGACCAAATGAATGGCCTTCCTTCACCTCAGCTGGCCGCAGCAACCTTCAGCCCCTCCTCCATCGGCTCTCCTCTCCCATGTGCTGGATCACCGGAGCCCCAAACTTGTTACTCTTCCCCCTTCCTCCTAGTACTTTTTGAGCAAGCAAATCCCCTGCTACGCTTTCCGTCGCCACTCCTTCCCTTCTCCCAGAGCTGGAATGCCGTAACGCCGGAGGCCTGGGGGGGGGTGTATGTAGGGGGGGAGGTGCAGGAGTCAGGGCTGGGGGTTGGGGAGAGGGTGAGGGGGGGCCCCGGGGCTGGATAACCTTACCTGGCCATAAGGGAGCTGTGGGTCATCTGTGCAGGGGCACTGCTCCAGGGATATCAGCAGCAGTGTGAGACACCCCACCCCCCCGGCTTCTTCCCAGGGGCTTCTGGCAATACGGCATGCCAGGGATGGCATGTACGCTGCTCAGCACACGGCTCCCCTACAGCCGGCCCCTTTAACCAGCCTGCAGTGCTGGCTCACCTGACTGCATGCGCCCAGCCAGCACCTGACTGCAGCAGCAGGGGTCCAGCTGGGACAGCATATTGCAAGCGGCGCCTCCGCCCCCCCCCCCCCTCGGCCGGGCTCCTACTGGAGTGGTGCCCCAGGCCACACCCCTTTACTTTACCTCCTGACTGTCAGTGGAGAGCCTACGTATCTGGGACTTCCTGCCGCCAGCTCTCCTATTTGGTAAACTTCTGGTGTGACGTGAGGCCTGTTTGTTTGGCTAAGTTAGTGGCTCATTTTATTATGAGAAGGGGTATTTATTAGCAAGCAGATTTACAGTTGTTTTTCTGGGTGTAATGGGCCCCAGCCCTGTGGTGGTAGACACTGGTGGGTGCTTGAATGTGGTGTTTCTGAACATTTACATGAAGGCTCTTGGTTTATTACAATTTAATTTCTTAAAGGAATGGCTAAATGTAGGCATCCCTTTTTTAACACAACAACAAATGGGCCAAATATTACTTAATCTGGAAACCTTTTCTACAATAACAGTATTGTGATAATTTCATGTCTGATCCATTCGAGCAGTGATGGGATAGACACACCATCGCTTACAACATTTAAATCAAAACTGAGGGGCTTTCAGAAAGCCATTGCATAGTACAATGACAAGTTGTGCTCAATGCAGGAATCATTGGGTGAAATTCTCTGGCCTGCTACCTTCAGGAGTTCTGACTAGATGATGTTAATGGCCTCTTCTGACCTTAAAATCTGTTAATCAGCTTTTGTCTTGTTAGCCTGCAGAGTGAATCTGTGTAGTCTGCTTTAGGAATAAGTTGTTTCACTCTTTCTTTTCTCAAAGGAAAATAATTCTATAGTCTAATTTTTTTTTCAGATGTGCCTGCATGTGCTCTAATATTTTGTAATACATATGGGGTCTGGTGTCTTTAGCATCTATTCAGTACAGGATGAGCCTCTCTAGTCTGGCACTTTCTGATCCGACACATCCATGGTCCGGCATGATTTTAGTTAGCCTGATGGCCACTTATCATGGGTTTGGCCAAGTTTCCCACGGTCCCATAAAGTTTGTTTATGGCCACCAGTCTTGGCTCTCAGTGTTCTGTGCTGTTGTTTAGCTCTAATTTACCCCTAAATGTCCTTTAAGAGCCCAGTAAGCAGTGGAAGTGTTGGCAATGGTGCTAGACATTATTGACCTCCCATGGTTTGGCAAATTCTCTGTTCTGGCACTGGTCAGGTACCAAAGGTGCTGGACTAGAGAGGTTCAACCTGTACTACATGTTGATTAGGCAGTGATACCGTGTGACCATATGCTACCTGTTAAATCAATATCATAGTTTTAGTCTTTAATATTCAGCTTTGTCTATTTTATATTTTGAAAATGAAATAAAATAATTGTTTAAAAATAAATAATTGGGATCTGCAATTATGAGATAATGATCTATTGCTACATAAATGCTCAGGTAAAGTTGCCGTATATTTTCAATGTAGGAGATACTTAGCAATAGAATGATAGCTATTTGATCATTATACTAAATAGGTTGAGTTTTAATTACTTTAGGTAACAGACTTGTTTGATTCAACCAAAAAGAGAACAGGTTAACTTTAAAATACATATTTTTGAAAGCATATTTTGATTACTCAGCTTCTGTCTGTGAAGTTCCATTATAAATCATTGTTTTAATAAAGAGAGGTTAGCCAGAGAGCAATGTGAATTGCAGGCACATGTCCTTTGCGGATGTAAAAAAAATGTGTACAATAGATATGTATACTTCAGGAATTAAAAACAGAGGAACACTTCCATGAGAGCAATGCATCTCTGTTTTCTGTGCCTATGTTCATTGACATCTTTCCTGGCTTTGCCTTTTAATTGTGAGTGATGTAAGCAGTTTTATTCTTTTGATTAGTGTACAAGAATAAGCATAATGTGGAAAACTTCCATTTCTCCTGGGTATGAGCCTGCAAAATGGTTTTTCTAATAAATGTTCTCATTTACATGTCAGCATGAAATTCTTGAGGAAATGTTACTTCATGAAGAGAATATTATTCCTTTCCATTTAGCGTTCTGTAATTAATCAAGGTTTGTGGTTAAAGTGGAATCTTTTCACTGGAGAATTAGAATTATTTCTTGGGTTGAAACTAACTTTATGCTGGTGAAAGCAATCAGGTATTTAAACTAGAGGCCTGAACCTACCCAAAACTGGTCTTGGTTTATCTGTCCAATGATCCTTCCATTCATCTGTAATGGTTTTATTTCTTAATATTTTCTGTTAGTAGAATATTCTTCTTGAGTATTCTATGCATGGTAAGTATGAAATTGGAAGGGTAGGGGTGTGTGTGTGTGTGTGTGTGTGTATGTGTATGAAGGGAGACTGTTCAAATAGCTGCTTTGTCTCCTCTGCTCCTTCTTTTACAGGTGCCTTGCTTTGTCTACCCTGCGAAAGAGTTGTGAAACTTCTAGGGTTAATGCAGCCAGCTCACATGTTTTAAGCACAACTGCCATTGATTCCATTAGGTGCCAAGTTTTTTTAGTACTGGACCATATTTATATTCTACACAGGGGTATGTGTGCTGCAAGATCAGAGATTTGTAGCCAGTAGCATCTGTTGATCTGTGCCTGCGCAGTAGCTACCCTCATGCTCTGAACCAAGGGTATAAGAGAGAGTGCTGTGCCAACTAGCACCTCTCCTGTTCCTTCTTACTGCCACCTTGCCTGAGTCAGAATCCTTTGTGTCCTAAGTGATTCTCTCTTTTGTACGCAGTTTTAGCATTCTTAATGCTAGTGGTTTATTGTTAACTTTGTTTCCCCACCTTGGAGAGCTTCTCCCCATGGACAAGGAATATGTCCAGAGTTTTGGGGTTTAAAACTTTCTCTTGACCTGCTTCTTTTCCATTAGCAAAAACCTACCAGCATTATCTCTGCTGCTTTGGGGAAGCTCACATTGCCCCCAAGCGTAGTATGTTGCTCCTTCCTTCCCTGAACCCATGAGGGATAACCGCTCCATCCGAGAAAACACCTCATGGAGAAGGCCATGAGACACCAGTCAGATCAAGACTGGGGGGACCTCCCCTTTACAGCAGCCTCATACTAAAGCAGTGCCCCTTCAAGCATGCCCTCTGGAGCAGAGGCAGGGTTCACAATGCCTAAAATTCTCCAAGGAGAGAAAGGGACGTGTTCAGAGGCATGAGGACAGAGCCCCTTCTAGATTTGTCTCTTTTAAAAAAAAAAAAAAAAAAAAAAATCTCACTTTCTCTCTGACTCGGTCCAAGTCAGGTGAGTCCTTGCATGCAGCTCTGCCTAAATCTTTCAGTCAACAAGGGAAGGCATAAAAGAGAGAGGTTCCATTGGGTAGGTAGAAGGACTGACACCCAATGGCTGTGACTGGGAACTCCACATTGAACACCTCTCTAACAATACTGCTGTGCTGCAGGAAAGATGTGCTGAACACTGTGTCCTTGAATACACAGGCTTCATTGGCCATGATCCCCAGACTCCTTGAATTTTGGGATGGACTGGACTTTTATCTCATCAGACGATATCTTTGCTTTACCCTACCTGCAATCTCTCTTCCTATGGGTTCAGTCCTCCTTGGAGACATTTCAACTCCAGAAAAAACTACCTCCAGGAGAAGGGGACTCTCCCCTTCCCAGTCTGCAAGCTGAAGCATTCTTGCCCTAGTGCCATCAATGGACTATGAGCTGACCGTTTCATTGGATGGGACTTCACTTCTGAAGGAGGCCACCTGGCACAGAACCAGGTTGCTTTGGAACCTCCCTCCTCCCAGACATGGCCACCCAGGGGACTGATGGTACCCAGTGCCTTGCCCTTGCCTCCCCTCCCCCCCCCCCACTGGTTGAGCCTTCATATGGCCATACAGAGGTCCATGGGGTCTGAGTGTTAAACACTCGAGATCTGTGCACAGATTGCAGTGGTCCTCTTCTAGCTGATACCAGCTGTCTCGATTGGAGTATCCAGAGGAAGCAATCCCCCTCCCCCACTAACCTTATACCCTGGTCCTGGAGCTGCCGTTGGAGCCGCTGCCTGCGCTCAGCAGCTGGCTGCTAGCACATGCAGGCTGGGACACTGTGTGCGATCCGGCCTGCACGTGCAGGATATGACGCGGTGCACTGGGGACCATGAGCGGAACGGTGCAGGCCATGAGCATGCATGCAGCTCACAGCAGCCCTGCCGTGAGAGCGGCTGACCTGAGCGGTTCCGGGTTCCATCCTGGTTCTGTCAGGAGCCACAATTTTTTGCGGCTCGTGAGCCGCGAGTTGGCCACCCCAGGCTAAAGGCTCTGTAGCCACGGAGGCTGGTAGCTCCCATTAGCTCTGGTTCACTGATTCCAGCCAAGAGGAGCCACAGCAAGGAGAAGACTCTTCAGAGAAAAGCAGAACAAGAACAGCAGACTGGAAGCTGAAGCCGGACCAGTTCACATTAGAAATGTTAACACTGCACACGTTTTTGACAGTTGTAACCAGCAGAACAACTACTGCGGGAACTCCTCATTTCTGACCCCAGCAGGAGCCCTCACCTGCTCCTGCACCCCAGTCTCTGAGCCACCCTGGTCAAAATGAGTGAGTGAGGGTGCGGAAGGCCAGCGACGGAGGGGAAATGGAGTGAACCAGGGGCAGGGCCTTCGAGGAGGAGCAGGGCAAAGGTGTTCCAGTTGTGTGTGCGTGGAAAGTATCACCATTTTTAGTACATTTCCAGAAAAGCCAGCTAAATCTTTCTTGGGAAACTGGGTTTGGAACACTTTCTATACCTCGTGCAAGGCTGAAAAGCTGAATCCGAAATCTCTCAGATTCTAGAATGTCAGCAGAATGGTTTATTTATGTCCCTCATGGTGGCCAACCTCTTTATACAAACAGACATTTGTGATTTCATCCAGCCTAGGAACAAGAAACTGAGGGAGACGCTCTATTTGCTCACTCTTATGTGGGATGATTTCTCAAAGCAGCGTCCTGTCTGAATCTCCAAGAAATGCATAAAATGGTTTCATGGAAACTACACCTAACTTCAGATGCTGTTATGAAATCACCTTTCAAGGCTCTTTCATCTGTATGTCTCTGTGTTGCCATTAACATGTACTTCCTGATCACTAACATGCCTGCACGTTGGATTTCAGAGCGGGAAGCTCTGTCTGTGGGGTATTTTCCCACACAGGTAAAACTGTAGGCTAGCTAAAACTAGCTTTTATTGCTGTGTTTTACAAGTCCCAGGAAAATTTGCTTCCTTTTTCTTATCCAAAACTCAAGAATCTGAAAAGAAAGATTGGCACCCGATCTATCAAAATATATGTGGAATCATTCCGAAAATAAAAAACGTACTTGTCCCCTACTGTCCTGCAGTTTAAAGGAGCATCTAAAACCTCAATTGAAACTTTGTGCAAGGGGAACTTACCAGGCTAATGATATGACTCCTTTAGGCTTCATTAGAGCTATCAGATAAAAGGCATTTTCATTTTTTGTGAACAAAGAAGTCCTTGAATCTGATGAAAATATTTACAAGGCTGCTACATAGTCACGTAGGCTTATTCTCCCCTGGCATTACAAGCTTTATGTAAAAGCAGCAGTGGATGCAGCCTTTGGCAGAATGATGCAGGCAGTTTCTCCTTCGCAAATCACTTATTGTATAACATTATATGCAGCTACTCAGAAGACCTCTCTGAGTTTAACTGTTGAAAATTCCACTGTTGGAATGGTGGTGGTGGTGAATTTGTCCTCACATGAGGGTTCTTTTTCCTCCTAGAAGCCAAGTTTGTCATCTCCCTCCAATCTGGGCTGTGGGCGAATGTCCTGAATTTACAGTAGCCTTCTGCAGGCTTTCTGTTTGCTAAGTCGAAATGTTATGGTGGGAACTGTTGGAGTTGTTACAGTACAAACCATTTGTAGATTCAGATTTCAGCTTGGGGGAATCCATTTCACTAGGGCAAGGGTTCTCAACCTGAGGGGTGGGAGCAGATGTCAGGGGATTAAGATCACCCTGTGTTTCTAAAAAGAAGGGAAGAGGGTTCTGGCTACATCCCAGTTTCATGGGAAGGAAGTTCCAGTCTGGAAACGATTGAGGAGCGCTGTGCTCTAGGCACAGTTAGATGGAGCTAAGCTAGTTCTAAGAATTAACATCTCTGTCACAAATGCCTACAGTTTAAGGCCAGACAACCCCATTAGTTCATCTGGTCTCACCTCTTCTATAATACAGGCCTGACATTTTTACCCCATTACTTCAGTTCTGAGTCCAGTAACTTTGTGACTGGCTAAAGTATCTTCTAGAAACTCCAGACTTGATTTGCAGACATCAAGAAAATCCTCCACTTCCCCTACATAAGAACGGCCATACTGGGTCAGACCAAAGGTCTATCTAGCTCCGTATCCTGTCTGCCGACAGTGGCCAATGCCCGGTGCCCCAGAGGGAAGGAACAACAGGTAATCCTCATATGATCCCTTTCCTGTCACCCATTTCCAGACAAACAGAGGCTAGGGACACCATTCCTATCCATCCTGGCTAATAGCCATTGATGGACTTAACGTCCATGAATCTATGTAGCTCTTTTTTGAACCCTGTTAAAGTCCTAGTCTTCACCACATCCTCTGGCAAGGAGTTCCACAGTTGACTCTGTGCAGAGTGAAGGAGAACTTCCTTTTATTTGTGTTAAACCTGCTGCCTATTAATTTCATTTGGTGACCCCTAGCTCTTATATTGTGGGAATAAGTAAATAACTTTCCCTTATTCACTTTTTCCACACTAGTCATGATTTTATAGACCTCTATCATATCCCCTCTTGGTCTCCTCTTTACTACGCTGAAAAGTTCAAGTCTTTTTAATCTCTCTTCATATGGGACCCCTTCCAAACCGCTCATCATTTGTGTTGCCCTTTTCTGAACCTTTTTGAACCCCTAGTAGTTGTTCTGCTTGTTACAACTGTCAAAAATGTGTGCAGTGTTCACATTTCTAATGTGAATTGGTCCGGCTTCATCTTCCAGTCTATTGTTCTTGTTCTGCCTTTCTCTGAAGAGCCTACTCCTGCTTGCCACTCTCTTCTTTCTGCATCCGTGAATGGCGTTAGCCTTTTTTGCTACAGCATGGCAGTGGAAGCTCATGTTGAGGGCTTTTTTGTCCATTATTACTTTTTGATCATTTTTAGAGTCACTGAATTTTAGTATATAGTCCTCCTCCTTTAGGCATGGCCAGCATTTCGTGTTCCTAGATGTATAACTTTGCATTTAGCATGTTAACATGCATTTTATTTGAATGGGCCCATGTTACCAAACAATGCAGATGGCTCTGTATGACTGCCCTGTCCTCATTCTTTACCATTCAAACAATCTTTGTGTCCTCCACAAATTCTATCAGCAGTGATTTTTATATTTAGTTCTAGATCATTAATAACAATGTCGAATAACATCAGGCCTGCTATCTATCCCTGTGGAATCCTATTAGACACCCCACCAGGATTCCTGATTGATAATTGCTCTTTTGAGATCTGCCTGCTATCTCAAGTTCTTAATCTATTTAACATGTGCTTTATTGATGTTGTATAGCAGGACATTTTTATGTAGAATGTCATGTTGTAATATGTGTAAAATGCCTTTAAAAATCTTAAAGGCAACAGCACATCTGCAAGAGATTTATCAACCAACCTTGTAATCTTATCCAAGAATGAAATCAGGTTTGTTTGACCAGACCTATTTTCCATAAAACCATATTTACTGGCATTAATTATATTCCTGTTTTTCAGTTGATAAACAGGATTAAATTTCATATTAGCTTTTCTCTTGTTTTGCCTGGAATCAATATCAAGCTAATTGGCCTATTTTTACCTCATTGCAATTGCTCTTTTTTTAGCATGACATTAGTACTCTTCCACTTTTCTGGAATTTCCATGGTATTCTAAAATTTGTGAACACAAGTGGGCCAGACAGCTCCTCGGCCAGCTCTTTTAGTACTGTTGGGTACTAGGTATCCAGGCCTGGTGATTTTTAAAATGTTTATGCCAAAAGGATGATGTTTAACATCCTTATTGGTTAGTAACTGCCTGGGAAGTATTTAACATACCTGTATTAGATGGGGAATGATGATCCTGCTCTTTTCCAAATACAGAAAAGAAATATTGTATCCTGCAGTTACTGAGTCAGTAACAATTTTATCTTATTCATGTAGTAATGGAGCATACCATTGCTAGGATTTAACTTTGTTCCTGATCTACTTAAGAAAAATGACCATTAATTTTTTCCTGGCGTCTTTAGCTTTCCTTTCTCAGTTTTCTATATGCATAACTTCTTGTTTATATTGCTTGCTATCTCTGTCGTCTTTTTCTTTGTGTTTTATGTTGCTTTTTACATTTCTAATAGTTACCTTCACTTTACTGCTGAAGAAGGATTCTTTTAACCAAAGTTATCCTCTTATATTCACTGTTGAGTTGTGGCTTTTTGGCTGTCTATTAAAATCTGCTTAAAGAACTCTCAATTTTTGCTCACTTTTTACTCTCTAAATTTTTCTTCAGAATTTACTAGGAGGCTGTCAGGGCAGTTCCCCACTCTTGCACTCCGAGTGTAGAAGGTGAGGGCACACGAGAGAGCTTCAAAACCTTGCCTCTAGGCATTGGTAACAAAAAAAAAACTTCCTCCCAGAATCATAATACACAGATTTTGGGGACTTGCTGCCACCATCAAGTGCTTTTTTTATCCCTAAAAACCAGGGGTGAACACTTGAAACCACCCCCAGGAGTACCCCAAGCTCTTTTGCTGCAAAAGAGCTTGAAAAGAGAAAAACAAGCTGCAGTCTCTGATAGCTGATCCCTCAGTCAGAGGCATGCGGATACATATAGACAGACCTTCCAGGACACACAAATCAAATCATCACCTTGAAAAAGTGGTGTTGTTTTGTTTTTTTTTATTACAAAACAAAAGATCAACTTGATAAAGCATCCTTGGTTGCTAGATGTTACAGAGCAACTGAGGAAAACAAATTAAAACACAGGGGGAAAAATCTCTGGAACCAATGCTTAGATGGTAAAGGGGGAGGGGAGGCATAGATTCTCGCAGAGCAGTTCAAACCAAATGACAAAATAAAGAAAAATTACCCTGAATGCAGCTGGATTCACTTTTCCCTTTACTTCTAATTTTCTCTTTGTTCAATCTACTCCCATGCCACAAATTCCTTGGAGGTATGGTAGTCCTGCCTGGGTTTAAATCATTCTGTGTGTCTCAACTCCTGTTTATCTCTCCCACACAAAGAAAGCAGGCAAGGAACCTATATCCAAGTCAAATTTCAACACTCTAGCTCGATTGGTTCTCTCGGCCCGGCCAACACCTTTGCTAGCTACCTGAGTTTAACTCTTCAGTCCCCGGGTGCTGGTCAGGACTTCTCCTGTCCACTACAGAGGCTATGTCCCCCTGCTCACAATGCTCGCCAACCCCCCGTCCTTGCGGATAGGCAAGCCCAGCTCTCTCTCTGGCCACTGGGGAAGGGCTGGAGCCATGCCAGCCCCAGCCTCTTGCCCCCCCCCCCCCCCCCAGCCACTAGGGCTGTGTCAGCCCCAGTCTCTCGCCCTACCCCTGGCCACAGCCAACCCTGGTCTCTCAGGCCCTCCTGGCTGCTGGGGCCATGCCAGCCCCAGCCTCTAGTCCCCACACCAGCCACAGGCAGCCCTGGTCTCTCCATCCTCTCCCAGTTGCAGCCCCGGTCTCTTGGTCCCCCTCTCTGGTGCTGCTGTGGGGAGGGGAAGAGCAGCGTAAGCACTTCCCCACAAGCGGGATCTGGTATGGAGTCTCGGGTCTTTCTCTGCTCATCCCTCCCCCACCCACATGAAGCCAGCGCTGCTGCTGTAATCTTGCGGGGGTGGGGCAAGGCTGGAGCACCAGGCAGGTGGTGGCCTGAGCGCCTGGCCTGAGACAGCTGGAGGAGGCAGTTCCCTGCTGAGTCCCGGAGCATCGGAGCCCTGAATGCAGCAAGAAGCCACTGCCGCCACTCCCTAGCCTTCCTTCAGGAGAACCAGGGGCCAGCGGAGAAGCCGGGGGGAACCCGGAGCCATAGCTGCCTCTTCCTTCTCTGGGGACTCTGCCGAGGCGAGGAGGGTGGGGCGATGCAGAATGACATGATGATATCACTCTGTCACCTCACAGGAAAAGTGTTTTGGGTTTTTTTTCAATATAGACACAGATTTCTTATAATTTTCCTCAGCTTTGGGGAATTAGTCTTTTTGAAGCACCAAGAGATTTATGTAGCTAGTTGGGCTGTCCTCTGTTTCCCCTACTGAATATAATCAGGTCATAATCATTGGTCCATAGGCAACAACCTACTTCCAATCCAATTATTAATTTGCCTTTATTCATCATAGAGAGGTCCAAAATAGGGCTGTAAACCACCTACAATAGTTAACTGGTTAAAAAATGTGTGTAACTAGTTAACCACTGGCCCATGAGTGGCGGAGGCTGCCCTGGCCCCGCCACAGCCACTGGGCTAGAGGCCTAGATGTTTCCAGGTTCTCCTGAAACCAGGGCAAGAGGCCTGTTTAGTTGAACTGACTGGGAAGACCCTGATGAAGCACAGACCACTGTACTCTGGTCCCTTCTCCCTAGTGACACCGTAGTGCTTAGCCTGGCCTGAATCCTATTACAGGGGCTAGAAATCTCTCGAGACCCTTCTTGTGACTTCCAGCCCTGTAAGAGAAGGTGTTTTTCAACCTAAAAGGTAAGTTGTATTTTGATCCCGGAAGTTCATAATCAGGAAGTTAGTTTGCATTTTTATTAGGCCACGGTGGAACCCCAGCTCTGTACAATGTAAGTGCACACCTGAATGGCAAACTTGCACGGTTCTTTCACACCACACTTGGTGATTTCTGATTGACTGTGGGATATTTTTTGGCAAGCAATGGCTGTATTTTCCACAAGGATGTTATGTGACTGAAAACAGGAGGCATGTCTGACTGCCTGTGTGCTTTATCTCCAGGTCAGAGCGATTTTTGTTTTGTTGTGTTTTGCCAGTAGTATAAACTCAAGATGAAATTATTTTCCCTGTAATAGTAAAATCCTGTAAACAGCAACTTCAGTGGCTATCTAATTGGGAGACCAGATTGGAGTGCATTTTTCCCAGCTGTTCAGAAATCGGTGTGCCTTTGGCACAGATGTGTGGTTAATTTGCTGTGATGCGTAGATGGAATGTCCATTGTATCTAGAGTTCAGAATGTGGCTACAAATTTAGAATCCTGCTCACTTTGAATATTCAGTTTCTTAATTTCCTGATGTTACAGATTTCAGTCAATCCTTTTGTGTTGCTGTAATGTGGATTTGTGGCGAGTGGCTTTTTTTGTTGTATTATTGATCTGACACAAATCCCCTCTGTATTCTGCTTGCCGTCACTTTCCAATATATGCTTATGTTAATGTATAATTCCCAGGAACTGTAATGCTGAAAGAAAAAGGTCACATAGTAAGTCCTTTTTCTGCTTACCAAATACATTTTGTTCGTATGACAGATGGTGGTGATTGGGATGTGCTTTTATCATACAAGACATATGGCTGGACAGCAACTCATAAGAGAAGTCACTAAATGGAATGGTAGCTTCTGTTCCTTTAGCAGAATGGCAGCAACGATGTATTTTATCAAATTCTTCTGTGTACCTCAGTCATTAACAATGACGTTTTCATTATCTTCTTTCCCCACACACACACATGCGTCCCTCCCAGCTGGTAGGAGCTGTCTCATAACCCCAAGGGGCTGTTACAGAGGTCTGATTGGTGGGCTCTGTTTATTCTGTGACCAGATTCTTCTAAAAGAAGGCAGGCCATAGCTGCTCGCTGCTGATTGGCTGTCTCCCTCTGACTCCCCCATTTCCCTTCCAGAGCACACACCACAGAAAGCTCTGTGCTGAATCCTAACACAGCCCGATTTACATCCATTCATGAATCTGTGACGTCAGCACGCTTCTGTGCTCCTTTTGCAGCGGGCTGCAGGGTTGTGTGGGTGGAATTTCCTTTTATTTTGGAAAGCTTTTTTACCTTCCATCTTTTTAAACCAAGGAAATGGACCATCATGTGTAGGAATTCTCCATCCTTGTGAGTATTTCACTGAATGCTACGGGTGTGTGTGTGTCTGTGTCTGTGTCTGTGTCTGTGTGTAATGGCCAGTGTTACCTTCTCATCATTTATTTCAGAAGGGCAGATGGATGGTGTATTTGTGATGTGGAAAGACTGAAAAAAGGATGCTGAGGGTGAGGCGTGGAGAGAAATCTGAAACCATATTTTAGCCAAGAGTGTGTCTGAAGTCGACAGCTGATTTTCATTTTGCTTGTCTGCATGATAGATATGGACATTTTTCATTTAGTCTTATATGTTTTCCCTTAGTGCTTCCCATGCCAGCTTTTTAAAGCGGGGAGGGAATGAATGTCAGTGAGGAGTGGCTTTATGAAATGATGGCTATTGGGGTATTCAAGGAACAACAGAAGAATTACCGGAGGCAGAATAGGAAAAGCAAAGCTGGCTTTTTATCAGCTGGGCAAGTGTAATCTTTCCTCTGCCTCAGCTATTCAGTAGTTTTGCTGTCATGTTATAGAAATGAATAATTTGAGAGATTTTTGAGAGAATGAGGTAACTTGTATAATGGTTAATACTTTATTTTTGGCTATAATTTTGTCCTTTTAAATAGAATCTTTTAGCTGTTTGCTTCTTGTTCTGGACATATATTTTACGGCCAGATTATTTTATTCTTACATTGCATAGCACCTCATTTGGGAGTAGTCCCAATGTAGTCAATGGTGCTCCTCACTGAGGACTAGATTGTGATACTCTTACTCACGTTGAATAGTGCTCCATACCATAAATAATTCCACTGAAGTCAATGGGGCTAAATTTGCGGTAAGGAACTAATCGCTGTGGCTAAGGAAATCAGCAATCTGCTTGTGATTTTTAAATCTGTGGGAAAGGTGAATACTTGAATTTTTAGTTTGAAGAAGGCCGTGGAAGAGCCATGTCTTTTGGACAAGCTAATTGTGGCTCTGATTGGTCTGTATAGTGTTAGGAGAAAACAGAAGGAAAGTGTTGTATTATTTTTCTGAAATGATCGAAATGATCATGACTGATAAAGATGAAAACATCTGACTGTGTGGTGAGGATAAAAAAAATTAGTAAAATAAGTAAGAGCATTGTCAGATACATTTTGCAATGCTTTGCCTGGGGTGTCCTGGGATGGTAGATTTTCATTGATAAAATGTTCCTTTTTCTGAGTTCCATTTGTTACAATTTCCACAACTAGGAAACTTTCTAAGAGAGCGAGGAGGTCCTCTTGGATCTGTATATATCTGGCTTTTCAAAGTATCAGTGGAGAGAGTTGTAGACTTGTGTAGTTTTCTACTTGTTTTTTACTTAATTTGGGAGGAGGGACTTGTTCATCTCATTTCCTGTAGTTCATTTTATAGTCTATGCTGGACTTCATAGGTAGAGCCCTACCAAATTTCTGGTCCATTTTGGTCTATTTCATGGTCATAGGCTTTTAAAAGTAATACATTTCATTATTTCAGATATTTAAATCTGAAATTCTACGTTGTTGTAATTGTAGGGATTCTGACCCAAAAAGGAGTCATGTGAGGGGTGTGCAAGGTTATTGTAGGAGGGGTGGCAATATTGCTACCCTTCTGCACTACTGCCTTCTGACCTGGGCTCTTAGTCAGCCGTCACCACTCTCCAGCCAACCTGTCTAAAAGCAGTGCCCTCCTCCCCCTCTCCCCCCCCCCCCAAAATAATTTTGTGATTTCACCCCCTCCCCCAGCAACTCCCTTTTGAGTCAGGACCCTCAATTTTAGAAATGTTGGTCTCCCCAGTGAAGTCTGTAAAGCACACAAAAGACCAGATTTCAATCTGTGACATGTTTTTCATGTCTAAGAATTTGGTAGGGTCCTATTCATAGGGTGGATCAGATAAGAGGCCTGATCTTAGATAATATTAGGAATGTAAGTGAGTAGTCGACTCAACTACCCGATAAGTTGACTACTCAACTACTCGCATTTTTCCTCCCCTCTTGCTGCCTCTGTATCAGAGGCAGCAAGGGGTAGGAAGCAGGAGCTGGTGCTGGGGGAGCCAGCTTAAAAGCCAGCTCCCCTCCAGCCCTGTCTCTATGGTGCTGCCTGCTCCCCCACTGCACTACTGCCTAAAGGCAGCAGTGTGGGTGGGGAGGAAGGGCAGACTGCCGCAAAGCAGCCTCTGCTCGCGGCAGGCCCAGGGTCGCTGCAAGCAGAAGCTGCTTCATGTGGGCGGTCCCAGCAAGGAGCTGGAACTCCCCGCATACGGGGCTGCTGCTGGAGTACCCTGTGTTTGCGGCCAGGACCCACAGTGGACAGGGGCTGCTGGACCTGGCATGAGCCGGTACTGAGCAGTTTTGTCTTGCTCTGGGTCCAGGACCACGGTGGTCATGAATTTTAAATGTAGTAAGAGCCGGACCAGCTCCTGCTACATTTAAAATGCAGAGTTTCAGCGGGGGTAGGTCCTGGACCCAGTGTGAGCTAGGACAGAGCACCTTCCCTTATCGACTAATCATACAATACAGATTGTATTGACTGCATGATTAGCCAGTTACCTACCTCTTAACATCCTTAGATAATATTTGGTTTAGATTTGCCTTTGTCCCATGCTGGCCTAGTATACTTCAACTTATCACTGTTCTGATTCATTTTCCATTTAATGATTAGAATCATGAAATTATTATTTATAGCATTAAATGGGTGTGAGGCACTCTTAAAATTTAGGCCTCCACCCCTGCAGCTGTGAATTGTTTTCAGAATTTTCATTTTTCTGTCTTTTCTAAATTTATGCATCTTGCTTTGCTATTTTTGTTCTCCATTGGAATGAGCTGGCAAATGGATGATCCTATGTTTGTCTCCACGGGCCTGGAAAATTTAGGAATCGTATACTACTATATAGCTAAAATATATTTCATTGGTTAAAACAGATCATAAAGTGGGTTTCTACTCTAGATAGTAATAATTTGAAAATGGATTGTGGCATTCCATGTTTGCATCTCAGTGATTTCCATAGCAAATGTGTTAAGTTCACAGTGATCAGACCTCAAAGGTTTGTTCGGTTTGGAGAGAGCTCACAAGTTCTGGAATTATTCTCTTTTTAGGCATTGGTATGCTTAGAAACAGTGGCATCTTGCAGTGTAAGAGAAACTTTTCAAAGTGCAAGTGCTGTACAAGTGAAAAGAAGGGTTTGCTTTTAACCAGACAAACACCTCTTGGGATCTTAGTCGAGTGGATTCTTTCCATTTCACACATCTCCGGAAATAAAAGATCTTGTAGGACACACTAACTGCTTGTGTCTACACTGCAATTGGGAGAGTGCTTCCTAGTGTAGGTAGACAAACACATGCTAGCCAATATTCCCTCTAATTTTTTGCATCCATGTGTAGAATACATTTTATGTGCATTGAGGCATGTGCAGATGTGCACCACTAGTAGAAACATGCAGCTTGCTGTGAGCGCTCTGCTAATCAGTGGAGTGGCATTTGAATCTCTCCTGGGTAGCCACCCAAGCACTGAGCTTACAGGGAGCACTGACATTGCTATCTCTGCTTAGGCTAGTGTGCTAAAAACAGTAGTATGGCCTTGGGAGCACAGGCAGCAGACTGGGTTGAGAACAGACTTGCCCAGCCTGCAAGGTATGCACACCAGTGGCTAGCCCAGCCTGCTGCCCATACAGGTGTGGCCGCACTACGCTATTTTTAGCGTGCTAGCTTTAAGCAGAGCTAGTGTGTTTCTATCTACTGAGGCTGAGAGGCACACTTCCAGGCACTGTAGACAGTTTGCTCTTTGTTGCTGTCAGATAGTTTGTACAGCTGTAACTAACGGGAACTTTAAAAAATATTCTCCTGGTGTCTACGTGGAACCAAACAGGAGTAGAACAGTCGCATAATTTTTTGTCATTAAAGGTGTGACATGCAAGGAACAGGTCTGTTGTGGGGGGGAAAAAAGGTGCCACTTGTATATTCTCTTCAGAGTGGAGCTGCACTTTAAATCAAAATTATAAGGAGCCCCTCCCAAAATTTAAGATGAAGTGGCTTAGAAGTGAGCTGTTCAGTTTTAATGGTCAAGACACGTGTCTTTATTATATATCCCAAGATCCCCAACTCCAGTAAAGCTAATTGTTTGAATTGGTTAAGCTGATCCTTCCACTCTCTTGTCAACAGCTGCCAGCTTGGTGTTGGAAGATAAGCATCAAGTGAGCTTACATGGGGGAGGGAGCAGGGGCTCCTGTGATTGGTTAGATGGGAGGATTCTTGGGTTGGAAGAATGGGTGTTTCTGTCCTCCCTACACATGGGGTGATTTCTTCCCCTCATCCAGTCAGTTGCTGTCGTACCCAGAACTATATGGAGGGCAAAGGAGGGAAGTGAAGAGCCTGCAAGGCAGGTCTGGTTTTGGCAAAGCCAGCCTCACAGCCCTAGCACAGTAATAATAATAGTGCTTAGCTCTTACATAACCCTTTTCATGACAGCATGGGTTGGCAGCAACAGCCAGGGCCAAGGAGGGCCTAGTATTCTTAGAGGTTCTCTTATAGGATGTTGTATGGTCTGGCTGATGCAGGAGATCAGGCTAGGTGATTAGATGGTCTCAATTCTGGCCCTCCAGTCTCTGAAACTTTTTCTCTGCTTTGCATTGATGTGAACCTACACGGTGGCAGCATGTTCTAACTAGAAGATTAAGCATAGGACCGAGAACTAGCATGTCTAAATTTTAATCCCATGTCTGATACTGTCTCGGTACAGGGCACTAAAGAAGTCACCGTGCCTGTGTTCACTTAGGGGGATTATTCTTTCCTTCCCTGCAGGACTGTTGTGGTGATTAAAATGTAAAATGCTAGTAAGTGCTGAGTATTATTATGGTAAATTACATGCAGATGGTGTCCTTAAGTGTTCCCTTCTATTGGGTGCTGTTGTTTTCTCTGTGTGTACCCATAAACCCCTGCCTGTAACCAGACCCCATGGGATTACATGCAATCCAATAATAACTATTTGCATTTGTATAGTAGTCATAGTACTTAACACTCATATCGCTCTTTAAATATCCAGGGCACCATTCATTAGTTAATGTCTACCCCAGCACTGACCTGAGTGAGACTTGTCCCAGTTCAAAGCCTAGCAAGAACCACTTAGGGCTTGTCTACACTGGCAAGTTACTGTGCTGCAACTTTCTTGCTCAGGGATGTGAAACCTCTACCCCTTCTGCCCCCCACCTCTGAAATACAGGAAGTTATAGTGCTGTAAAGCACCATTGTAAGCAGGTGCCCAGTGCTGTTAGGTATTGCCCTGGTGGAGGTGGTTTTCCTAGAGTGCTGAGACCTTCTCTCCCAGCATTGCAGGCGCAGTGACACTTGCCCTTGTCCCCACCTTGTGCTGAACCTCAAGCAGCTCACCTACACGATTCCAGCATAAGTTGTCCGGCACATCATGCCACTAATTAAACATGCAGAGCTCTGGGAGTAACCCTGAATATAGAATGGATACTGAATGAGCAATACATTGGCACGCAGCTTGTCTTCCCTATTAGTGCTAGTATCTGTGCATCACTTACTCTGGTCACGCCAACGGATCTTACACGTCATTTTGGTGGTGTGGCAGAAGGCGTTTTGTGGTTGTTAGGCCATGCCTACACTACCACTCACGTCAGCAAAATGTATGTCTTAGGGGTGTGAAAAAACGCACCCCTGAGTACCTAAGTTTTGCTGTCCTAAGAGGTAGTGTGCACAGCACTGTGTTGGTAGGAGAGCTGCTCCTCTGACAAGGCTACTGCTGCTCATTGGGGGGTGATTTAATTATGTTGACAGGAGCGCTCTGTCCCATGGGCATAGAGCAGCTACACTGAAGATTGTACCACAGAGCCACTGCACAGTCTGTAGTGTAGACATAGTTAAACGAGGAAGGCATTTTGTTGAGGTGGCACCATCACCCAAGCTCCAGCAGGCTCTCTTGCGTTTATACCAGAGCCCATTATAGCTTTAGTGCTCTCTTGAATTGAGGGCTGTCAAAAGGGAATACAAGTTCCTAAATCAATCAATCGGCGGTTTCCATTGCCACCGCCTGAGTTCCTACTGGAGAGGGACAAGCAGGATATATGTGGATACTGTACAATGGCATGTATAAAAGCCCCATATGAAAGCAGGGTCCGAATGAGCTCTCAGCTGACGTCTAGTGAAGATGGGGAAGACTTCAGGAGCAGGGCATCTGTGCATAGGCACTCCTGCTCTTTCTAGTTGGCCATCAGGTGTGTTGCTGAAATGATCAATTTTGACTGGTTTGGGGTTACAAATCACTAATACTTGAATGCAGGGGTCATGAAATGTTATCCTGGTTGTAGAAGTAAAGGGCAGCCAACTTAGTTTCTTGCTCCCTCTACTGCACTCTGCTCATAGTCCAGAGTTCAGAAGTGTGTTCAGTGTTAGCTTCCAACTGGGGATGGGGGAGAAAAGCCTCTGCTGCCCCCTCTGCGACTGGCTCACAGCCACTGCTGCCTCTCCACGATGTCAACCTGTGAGGTTCTGCCACTTAACGCAGCTCTTAGTGATATCAGTTCTCGGTGGTTTCAGCAGGTGGGGGATCTTGCTGACCGTTCAAGTTGTGTGCTGGCTTTTGCTTTTGCTGCAACGCCGTCTGCACACACAGGAGGAAGCGTAGCCCCTAGACTGGCTCAGCAGGGATGTCAATGCCAAGCATTGCCAGACGGAAACACGGGCTCTGAGTCTAATCAGCTTTCTCTCTAAATGCTGGAGAGTGGCAGGTCAGATGTAAAGGGTGTTTGGGCCCCTTCATGCAGAGTCCACACCAAGCATGTGCCCCTTCACTGGTATTTGGCACCCTTACCTCTGTGAGGCTCAGCTTTGGGTGATCCCCTCAATCAGAGCATGCTAAGCACCATGCTGCTACTCTTTCATTGTACATATGGATAACAACACTTCATTGCCCCTACATTCAATACTAAAGTGATTTGTAACCCAGAACCAGCCAAACTTGATCATGTGGGCAAAGGAGCTCAATGTACTGTGTACCTAAGCAGGAAGGGTGGATCTATGCAAACACAGTCTGCTCCTGAAGTCTACTTCCTGCTCCTCACTCGATGCTAGGGGAGAGTTCATTTGGGTCCCTGCTTACACACAGACTGACTTAACATCCCACAAGAGAAAATCTACACTTAGTGCATGAACTGTGAGAAAGCAGAATTGAGTCTCTGGCCCTTTCTGCTTCTCTGGATGTTTATTATTTGCAGTAAATGTACCTCATATAGGGCCCTTTATCAACAGATTTCAAAGCAAGTTACACAGGAGAAAGGTATGCTTACCGGCCCTCTGGGACACCCCACTACCCTGTCTTGCTGAGCCAGAAGGCATAGAGTTGGGGTAATAGCCCCCCAGCAAAGCAACACAGACACTGAGGACAGCTCAGCTCTGGGAAGGCTCAACCACAGAGACTTGACACAGCACACTGGTGCACAGCCCCAGTGGGACCAGAACCCCAAATAAATGCATTTCACTGTGCATAAAGTTTATACAGAGTGAGCTCATAAGAGGTTTATCCCCTTTATCAATGGAAGAGAGGTGCACAATTGTTCCCCACCCCCTTAACAGTTTTTATGCTGATTTCAGAGGTAGCCATGTGAGTCTGTTTCAGCAAAACCAACACTGGGTTTGATAATAAACAAAAATGGTTTTATTAAGTATAGCCATTGGCTGAGCATTCCTTGCCCGTTGCTCTGCCTCAGATAGAGAATTTTCCAGCATCAACACAGAGTACATATTTATAACTCCACATACAGATATTATACAAGTACATGAATAGCACACACAGAATCAGTAGAACAGAAGCTTTCATGTGACACCTCAAATGGCCCCCTTTGTATACACTTTGGGGCAAATACACCCCCCCCCATGGGTGCAGCAGTGATCTGGCTGCTCCCCTTAAACTCCAGTAACGTGACATCCACTCATCTGGAAACACATTTGGCTCACACACATAAGGGTTATGGCCAGTACTAACAAAAAAGGTCTCAACCAAGCGTGTTGATAGCTGGTCAGAGGAACACAGCTGGATTCTGGTCAACCACTGGTGTAAGGCGAGCAAGACACTCAGCTTTAGCAAGAGCACAAGTAATGACTGTGTCTGTGAAACTACATCCGAGCGGCTGCTGGCTTTGGAAATCGACTCGACCAGCTATCAATGGGAGATCAGTCAGTTCAAGACTGATTGCCACAAAGTCAAGGATGCCAGCAGCACCTCTGGAAACTCATCTTCTAGTCACTTTTACAAGGAATTTGATTGACTCCTAGGAGCTTCTGCAAACACTGAACCCACTGTGTGCATAACAATCTGCTAAACAAGGATGTGACGTTCATAACCCCCCGGCCACAGGCACCAAGGGATGATGGGCAAAAAGTGGCCCAGGTGCTGTGGAGGCTGCAGAATGCTCTGGGTCTGTATTCAGAGGAGCAGAGTAGTCCTGAAGGCAACCTGCAGTGGAACCAGCAGAAGAGAAAACACTGGTAAGTTTCCGTGGCCATTTTTGTTGTTAACATATGGATGGGAGGGATTTCTGGCTTATGGCCGTGTTGAGCTATTAATACAAGCTGAGTTTACAGTGTTCTGGGTGCAACCCATCCATTTCTGTAGTGCACGCCTCCCTCCCAGCCACCACATGGGATTCAGAATGGATATTGGGAGCTGAGAAAAAACAAGGAAGCCGTTATGATATTTTTGCTACTTACTAGTTACTCTCTGATTGTCAGACATGGCTTGGAGCACTTCAGTATGAGCCTCACATACGCCTCCCTGCTAATACAGTGCTTCCTATAAATTGGCTGTTCCTGTGCTGTTCCGGAACTCTGGGTAACTGAGTCTAATCAGAGTTGGCTGTCATGAGGTCAAATAAAACCAGAGTCTGTATCTCGTCCATAGTGGGCAGAGTCCACGTTACAGCGGAGGGAGGCTGCAGGTCCATCAGGGGTCCCCCCCATGGCTGGCAGTCAGGCCTGTCCAGGAATACAAGGAGCTTATAAGGAGGCTGTACTTTGCCTTCATGTGACACCTACACCTGGTTGATTTTAGCATGGATTTTCACCTATTGCTGCCTGTTGCAGAAAGTGAATCTCTCATGAAGTAGGAACTCTAGACCGTCTGTTACCTTCTGGAGCGGGGTATACTTATTAGGGCCAGGTGCTTTAAAATCTCCACCCACAAATGGCTGTCCTTTGCTGGCCGGAAACTGGAGTTTAGACTTCTACTCGGGAACCTCCAGAATATCGGTGTCCTCCAGAGCTTGTCCTGCCTGAGAGGATTGTAAGACCATAGCTAGTGACAACATCCCTCATCAGCCCCTCTCCCCCTCAGCTAGGTAGTGGGATTTATACATTGTTGTAATTGAATTTAGTATGTGTATCTTACTCTGCAGTGTGATGGCTTTCACTGCTGCTCCACAGGCCATCTGGAGTAGCCAGTATTTTTTGTGTGTATAAGATGAAGCCCATTGTTTACTATACAGTCTTTTGATCTTGAAGTAAAGCAGCTCCTTTGAAGAGTAAAAGTGTAATTTTTATCATAGTCAGATAATGTGTTCTTCTAGTTTCCTTTCAAGGCCATTCAAACACACGGCACCAGGAGCCCAGAGACGTGGACATTTCCAGCTATATGCAGGGAGAGCGTTTGAGATGGGTTAATGGGAGAGATTCTCAATGAAGCTAGTAAGCAGACTGAGTACCAGAAAGATGAGGATGCAAGAAAGGGGGAAAGAGAGAGAGGATGCATAGCATGAGGAGCAATTGGAGGCACAAATCTTGGAGCATGACCTCATGTTGAGGGAAGAAGGAAGACTGCAAAAGGAGCTGTTTTGAACATTTACTTACATTTGTGGCCACCAGTCTTCAGGTTCCAGCATCCGCTTCACTACCACCTTTTGCTTCCTGCTGCAGCCACAGGCCCTGAGTCCTATCCCCGTTATCTTGGCTTGAAGACTGTGAAGCCTTTGGACTGTGGAGGGGTTGGCTTGCCAATGAATACTATAACAGGGAATGTTGAAATACCCTGTACTTTCTTCTGCTTCTCTCCAGTGGCAGCCTGCACATGCAAAATTATACTAGAAAAGGTCAAGGAGCACAGAGGAACAGGAGACGCCCAGAAACAGCTGTCTGTCTTACTTGGAAACATGCACTGTTCGGTGCTTCTGCATTCTTTGGATACTGTGTTGTACGCATGGATGGTAGCTGGTCTGCGTGTCTGAGTTTTACACTGGTATTTCATGTTTAAAGTATTACATTTGCACACAAGACTTCTTTAACAAATTGTCTGATATGTAATGAAGTAGAACTTCATCGTGGTACCCCATAAGCTATGGATTCAAGTATATAGCTGGCCTTGCTATATTTTTTAAAAATGCAATCAAGTCATATTGATCTATAAACAAAAAAACTCCATACATTTCAGTCTAGTGAATGATACGCTGTGTTTAGTGATACATTAAAGTGTTTACAAAACTAATTAAAAAAATTATTCTAGAGCTGATCTACACCCAGAAACAACACAATTATAAATACCATTTCAACATCCCTCTCCCCCAAATGCATGGGACCATATAAACCCATTCTATGGGTATAAGAAGCACCCCTGATTTCCACTAGGCATGTGAATCTAGCCTTGGTAAAGATGGGTGCATTTTTTGGCTATATGTACGAGTCTACTCATGATGAAAAGGTTTTCTCTTGTTAGGAGACACTCTGCACAGCAGGCCACAGTGCTGCATTCTGGCATCCAAAAGGTTCCGAAGGCAATGCATGTGGTATTTCAGTCTTCCCAGTGTGTATTCAGCCACCATTGTACAGCTGCTGAGTGTGTGATGTGCACCTTCCTTCTTTACCAGAGCTGCTCCGATCATGGTGGGGTTTCATAAGCCTTGGGAAAATGGGGTACACATGCCTTCTAGAATAACAGTGGAGACAGGGACTCCATTTATAACCATCCTTTGGTGGGAATAGCACCCCAACTTGGCCACAAACATAAAGTCCTGATCTCCGGAGACTCTGGCATCATGTCCCTTGCCAGTGATCCCACATTCGTGTCCATGAATCTGCCGCTGTGGCCAGCGGGGGTTTGCATAACAATGGAGTAGTACTATTTGTGGCTTATGTTTACTCTGTCCTCCCTAGAGTGTTCTCCTTGTGGAGGATAAACTGTAGGCTTGTGAGTCCCATGAGCAGCCCCCAAGCAGACTGGAAAGCTCATTCTCTCAGTTAGAGACCTTGTCAGCTCCATGCTGTGAGCAGTGAACTTGTAGCAGTCTGAGGCAACCAGCTTTCCAGATGGTTATAGAAACCGGTTTCCATAACTGGCTTGGCGTGTTGTCTCATGCATGTGTCCTGGTGTGGAAGGGTTAGGGCAGCTGATCACAAACCTCCAGGGACATCTGCCTCTTCATGCAAAATTTCTGGACCCACTGCTGGATATTACACGTCCCTGTGAAAATGTGTTCCTGCCATGTACTTGCAGCCCTGCTCCAAAAACATTGGCCCGCTTACAGGGAAAGGGCAATTATGGCAAAAGGCATGAACAACACCAGGGGAGTTGTGCCCCCCTCCAAGATGTGCCTTCAGCAGATGATAGTCTAGAAATTAAGGCCAGAAGGGACAACCAAATCTTCATGCCATGCAGTATGGACACCCAGCATATCCCACAGTTCACTATGAACCAAGCCCTAGAATGGCTATAGCTGGTAAGGGCGCTAGGAACCCTGGGATATGGTGGGGGTCTGCCCCTAGAAAAAGCAGGTCTTACCAGAGTCTGCATCATTCAGTACGGACATGTCAGCAATGTTGGGAGGCCCATGCTTACAATGCAGTGTGGATGCTCAAGTATAGGCTTCAAAGCATCCACATGGCCATGGCCATCCTGGGTCCACAGATATAGGCTTGCTCTGTAGTGTAGCCATAGCACAAAGGCAGAGCCTTTACCCTGGCTGAGCTGTGTGCTACAAACAGCTACTCCGAGGGCCATTGTCATCCTGAACCCTGAGAGGTTTGGCGTCAATAGGGCATATGCACGTGGGTGGCTGCTGTTGAATGTGCCTCTGTCTCTCTGTGTACGAAGCTCATTTGTGAGATGGAAGCCACCGGGAGCAGAGATGAAATTTGACGGTTAAGCGGGGGGAGTTCTTCCGAATTCCTGTTGGTTTGTTTTTGTTTTTTGTTTTTTCCTAAGTGTGAGTTATGAGACTGACTCTTGTTCACTTCTGGCTGAATTGCCTTTTCTAATGGTTTTAAACTGCAGCTAAAGGCTACCTAATATGCTGAGATATCAGGGATGGCAGGTCTGGCTCTTCCATAAACAAAGATGCTTCCTGTTTCCTTCATTCTGGTATGCTAAATTGGAATGGTGTGGCTGGAAGAATGTTTTGCCTGTGAGTGAGATTTTCACAGCAGCTTGGGTCATATACTTTTATATTGTGCTAGGTTTAAAATACCCTTTTTTTTTTTTTTTTTTTTTTTAAGCTGCAACAATAAGCATGAGCTGATCAAACAAGCTTAGCTCAGACCTGAGGTTTTGCCTTGCAACATGCTGCCACAGCAGCAGCATTCAGTGAAGTCAGCATAGTTGAGATGCCATAGATATGCCTGGAGGAATTCTGCGCCACTGTGCAATGCAGAATTGTGCAGAAACTAACATTGTGCACACAGAATTTTCTTTCTATGCAGAAATGGGCTGCAGTGCTGCTAGCTGTCACTGGGGGCTGCTGGAGTTGGCATTGCCCAGCTTGCAGGTACACAACACTGATGGGAAGGGGAAGGGAGCTAGAGAGTCCCTGGCAGCTGCAGTTCCCAGCAAGCCCTGAGAGAAGGAGACAGCGGCATGCAGGAAACTCCATCCAAGCCTGGGTCCAAACATCAGGCTATTTCTCACTCCAAATCCCTGGCTCTGAATGGGGAGGGGGCTGGGTGTCTGGGCTCTGGAGGGAGGGGATGTAGGTGTCTGGGCAAGGGGGGGGCGGAATGGTGCAGCATGTGGGCCAGGGGTGGCACCGTGACTGGGCTCTGGGGACAAAGGGATTGTGGGTGTCTGGCCCACTGGTGGAGTGAGGGAAGAAACAGAGGGCAGAGAAACCGGAACTGAGTTGTCATAGGAGGTATCTTCAACTTTCTTGCACCTGGGGGAATTTTTGTATGTGTCTGTTTGTTACAGACATACTTGCTAATGGACGTTTTGAAATAAATTACCAAAATGATTGCAACTGGCATGGTTATGTAGTGTTATTTTGACAAATAGTATTTGTAGAGTTTTGCTGGATTTTTCATTTTTGGTGCAGAAACTTTTCGCTTTTGGTGCAGAACGCCCCCAGAAGTACATATAGAGAGACTCGAAGGGAGTGGAACCTATTTAGCTTAACAAAGCAAAAGTTAAGGGGCGAGTTGATTGCAGCCTTTAAGTGTTTATATGAGGAACACATTTTTAATAATAGCCTATTCAATCTAGCAGACAAAGGTGGAAACTGGACAAATTCAGATTGGAAAGAGGTGCAGATTTTTAACAGTGAGGATAATTAACCATTGGGACAGTTTACCAAGGATTGTGGTGGATTCTCCATCACTGATAACTTTTAAATTAAGATGGGATGTTTTTGTAAAAAGATCATCTCGAGGACTCATTTGGGGGCAGGTCTATGTCCTGTCTTATCTAGGAGATCAGACTAAATGATCGCAATGGTCCCTTGTGGCTTTGGAGTCTGTGAAACTATGTGTGGGGAGTACAGTCTGGCACTTTCTCCACACTGCTCTCACCCTCCTCCCTTCTGTCCTCCGTGCATTTGTTTTGAAGCCAGAAGTCAGCGTAACACTAGGTTCTAATGACTGCTTTGATGAACCAGTTTATTATTTGAATTGTGTAGCAATAAAATAATGTTGGCATCCTGGATGCCTGATTGAATCTTTTATGCAATCGCCTTTCGCTTTTGCGTAACGTTTCAAGCCACTTTTGTTAAGACTGCTTTTCCTTAATCCTTTGTCTGGATATTTTTTTTTTTTTTTTTTTTAAAGATCTGGCCTCGTGATTGGGAAAGCAACTGCTAAGATTAGGTTATTTTTCAGTGTAAGATTCTTGTGACTTTTTTTTATTATTATTATTTTTTTTTTTTTAAAAAGAAGCTCTAACATCTCAGTTGTTTGCAGCAAGCTTTCTGACTTCGGCAAGGAGAGAGGCAGGAGGAAGTGCCTGTAGTCTGTCTCATGAAATTCTGTTCAGGCTTGAAAGAAAGATGCACTTTTGAAAATTGTCATTTTCCTTCTCGCATTGTCATAAAATATTGGGAGTCTGCGATAATTCTAACTAAACATGAGTTCATCTAAGGTAATGACCATGCTGCGACCATCCTCACACAGCACACTGTGCTGGAAAACCTGGGAACAGCCTTTCTGGGGGGGAGAGAAAAGGTGATGGACACTTCCTGTCCGTCTCTCCCACCCTAAACAAGTCCCAGTGGCCAGTCCCCTCCCTCTCCCGGATGATCATCCACTGTAAGCGAATGTAGTTAGTCCTGTAGCGTAGGCAGGGCTGGTCAGAGTTCAAGCCCTGCTGATGATGCACAGTGGAGCTGTTAGAAATGCAACAAATAGAATTTCTTTTTCCCTTTTCCCTTTTAAAAAGCCGAAGGAAACGACCTATACTTTTTAAAAATAGTACCATCTAGACCATAACAGTTATCTAACTGCTATGGTCTAGCATAGACGATACTGGGTCCTGCCGTGAGGGCAGGGGACTGGACTCAATGACCTCTCCAGGTCCCTTCCAGTCCTAGTGGTCTATGTTCTATGCTTCTGTGATTTAGGATGCAAAGCTAGGAGATGCCAGAATTCAGGTTGCCTTGCAATCTTAATTCGGCCTCCTGTGCTTGTGCACTATGGTGGTCTTCAATTACATGATTACATAGGATTCTTGTTACTTTCAAATACTTGTCTTTGTACTTTAATAGCATCTTTTAGTGTGTGCTTTTATATATAAAACTGTGTGTATTCGGAGAAAGACATGAATAGCAAACTCCCCACCTCGGCTTTTGGACTTCCCCCAGTGGCGTTCTTATTATTTTACTTCTGCAATATGCTGCTTTCTCAAAGAGCTCATGAGTGCAGATTTTTCAAATATCCTGATGTTAGCTAAGACCATATTTAGTTACCTGAATAAGTGGTCTAATTTTCAAAAGTATGGGATACCCAGTACCTCCCAGTGAGGTTCTGTGGTCTCCATCCACCTCCGTTTTTTCCTTTTGGTGGCTCTGTTTAGACATCCAGACCTTTGTTGTTTGCCCAGGGAAACTCCTCTGGCTTTTTAATCAAATATCTGTTGGCATATTGACATCAGGGGGGAATCTTCCCATTAAATTCAGTGAGATTTGGCTTGGGCCCTCAGTGCAGGAGTGGGAGAAGCGTTGGGAGATGTCTGTGTGAAAGGGGGAGCACCATTTTGTGTTAAATGCTGAACTCAGGCCTAGCCTAGCCCAGCCCAGCCAAGGTTGGCCTACCTCCATGGAACAATGGGTGTTTTGACAGTGCCTCTGGGCTGCAGCATATGATGCAGAGAGGGGGAGACTCTTTTAAAGAGGGTGTGCTCTCTGGGCGGCATAGGGTGGGGGGCTGACTGTCACCACATCAGCAGGAGAGAGGGTGCAGAAGCCCACACCCAGCCTGAAATGTTGAGAAACCTTGAACTCACAGAAGGGGCGCAGATCAGACCAAGTGAGGCTGTCTCTCAGGACTTCTGTTGTTTTGAAGAGAGCAGTAACTATTAATGCTTTCAAGAGTAAAGTGACTGGTTAAGAAATTCCTTTGCTAACTCTGCGTTCCTTGATGTGCTGCCCCATTGTCCCTGAAGGGGTTGAACTAGAAGCCAGTGTGATCACATCAAGGTGGCACTCTGAAGGAATGTATGTAAGTGATGTGAGGGCTTAGGAGGTCTGAGGCACTGGGAAGGGCTCAAAGGTTCTGTCGTACAGAGCCAGAATCTTTACCCAGACCTGGCTGACATGGAAACACATGAGAACTATCAGTTAGGTCCACTTAGAACAGACTGGTGTCTATGCAGAGGGGTACTGGGCCTGGTGGTAACATACGTAGTGAACGCAGGCCTTTCCTAGAAGGCCAGCCCTTTGCCAGCTGGTCAAGTTTCCCAGAAAAAACTAATGGTGGGTAACTGACTAGAGAGGAGAGTTAACAAGGACCATCCCATTGATGATGTGCAGTGAGTTAAGTTTCAAAGGTAACACATGTTGTCGTTGATTAATTTCAGTAATCCTTCATCAAATGTCATTGGGCCTCCAGTTTTCTATTAAACTCATTATCGGGTCTTCTCCAGAAAGGAGCACACAACAGAAATACCATACAGTAGTAATTAAGGAAAGAAAAAAAATTCTCATTTTCTCTTGTTCCAGGTGCTGGAGCCATCTGACTTGTGTATCTTTAGTTCTCTAAGCACCGTATCAGACTACCTGCTTCATGCACATGCATGGCACCATGGCCAGTCCTCAGGAGCACCTGAGCTGGCCTTCCTCTACAAACTTGGTCACCAAAACTTTCAGTGAAGACAAAGACTTCAGTGGGATACTTGGTGATCGTGCACCCACCGGAAACCATCCTTCCCCTGAGATCATAGAGGATGTGCGAGAGAAGGGCTTGCTTCAGGCAGATCTCGTAGAAAATGTGGGCAGTCCAGGAACCACAGCAGTGCTGACCAGTGTCAGTGAGGACTCGAGGGATCATTTTGAGAACAGTGTGCTACAGCTGAGAGAACAGGATGAAGCTGAAACACCTGTGCCTCAGGGTAACAGTAACACCATGGTTGGAGAGAATAACGGTGGGACAGATGACATTAAAATCCAATTCAACAGATCAGGCAGTGGGAGCAGTGGGTTTCTTGAAGGACTTTTTGGTTGTTTGAGACCTGTATGGAACATCATAGGGAAAGCCTATTCCACTGACTACAAACTGCAGCAGCAAGGTAAGCTGGTGGCACAGAAACGCTTCCCTTGATTTATTTTAAAGTGAAGTTTGTGAAGCTGAGGGGTGCTCAAAGCTGTGAAATCCCTTTCTCAGCTTTCCGCACAGCCATTTGTCTGACGCTCGGGCTTGCACAGAAAACAATCCGTCATTCCATAGTGAACCACAAGCACAGAAATATATAAGCTAGCACTGGAAAAGACAAGTTACATGATCTCCTCCATCCCCTGAACTGGGAGGTGGCAGACTTTGAAACTGAGACAATTATTTAAATTAAATTAGTCAGGACTAGAGAAATCTATGGGGTCCCTCAGAACTATAATCAAGCTAGGTGATTGGGCAGCCTATGGCAGATGAAAAATAATGTTGGTAAATGCAAGGTAAGGTAAAGTGAAGGAATAGTTGGTACTACTCACAGACCTTCTACCATACGATCTTAACATAGTATGTTCCTGGTGTAACTATTATGCTGTACTTAATGTATCTTGCTTTAAGTGTTTGAGTTTTCCAAGTGATGTTAGGTAACTTTAGTTGTTGTCACTTAGCAACCTTACCTGGATTTTTAAACAGTTTTTATACTCTGCCCATCCTTGACTCCATATGTATTACCTTCCCTTCTATGCTGCATTTTATCCCATTTAACAAATATGAGTAAAGGGCTAGAAAATATGATCTGAGAGGAAAGATTGAAAAAATTGGATTTGTTTAGTCTGGATAAGAGAAGACTAGGGGAGGCAGGAGAGAAGATGCTAACAGTTTTCAGGCACATAAAAGGTGGTTACAAAGTGGAGGGTGGAAAAAATATTCCTCTTAACCCCTGAGAATAGGATAAGAAGTAATAGGCTTAAATTGCAGAAGGGAGCTTTTGATGGGAATCAGGAAGAACTTCCTGTCAAGGTAGTTAAGCATTGGAACAAATTGCCTTGGGAGTTTATGGAATCTGTTATTGGCGGTTTTTAAGACCAGGTTAGACAAAACACCTGCCAGGAATGGTCTAGTTATTGCTTAGCCTTGTCTTGAGTGCAGGGGACTGGACTAGGTGACTTGATGATGTCCCTTCCAATCATACATTCCTGTGATTCAGTGATTTTTTTTTTCTTTTCTGTAGAAAAACCCTTCAATTTGTTTTGGCCATTGTGGATTTTAAACATTTCCTTTTGCGAGAATGTTTAAACTGTCTGTAGTTATATGTTTAATGTTGTACTGCCTCCTTCTCCTCTCCCTGAATTTCACTGAAGAGGGGATGCTCTGCAAACCCTCTAAGTAAGTCTTGAGTGTATTAACTTATTGTATCGCCTCAGTAGCTCACCAAGGTGATGAATGTGTGACTTGGCTAGCTGATGAAAAGGTCAATCTTGGGGGGTCATAAGAGATGACAAAGGAGTTGACAGTTGCTGTCTCTAGTATGACCTTGCAGCAGAGCACTGCATGAAGTTGGAATTTTCCAAGCTATGTGCCTTGTTTGTGTGTTCCCAGACACATGGGAAGTTCCGTTTGAGGAGATCTCAGAGCTGCAGTGGTTGGGCAGCGGAGCACAGGGAGCTGTCTTCTTAGGCAAATTCCGAGCAGAAGAGGTGGCAATCAAGAAAGTGCGAGAACAAAATGAAACGGACATCAAGCACTTGCGGAAGCTGAAGCATCCTAACATCATCGCCTTCAAGTAGGTCATGACTCTTTGGTTATCTTGATAATTACTTGAAAAGGAATCATTTGTTTTTTCCAAGAGAGGCATCATTAGCCATCGCGTCCTGGCCCATTTGTGAGTTCTGAGTACTGGAATTACCTTCTGGTTTGTCCAGTCTTCTGTGGTTAAAACTGGAAACTTATTCTGCCCTTCTTCTCACAAACAGGCCTGTAGTGTTGTGGGCACAGCGTGTGACATGGTGTGCAACGTTCCAACCGAGAGGTGTCATAGAGACACTCAGACACGAGAATAGTCCTGTGAACATCACACATCTACTGATGAGGGAAAGGCCAAGGAAACTAGCCCCGGCCACAGACATTTCCTTCCTGCACAAAGTCTTATCCTGTCCTGTCCATTGGAGAGAGCCTCGCTATTGGGTAGAACAGTGGGTCCCAACTTTTTTTATGCTGCAGACTGGCAAACCCCTTCACAAACTTTTGGTGGACTGGCAACATTGTATTTGCATAGTTATGAAAATAATGAATATGCAAATATGCAAATGTTCCCTGTCTGCCTAGCCCCAACCCACCCCCTTGCTTCCCAGTGCCTAACACCTTTTGACCCCTCTTGCCCTGTGCCCTTTGACCCTTAAACCTCTGACCTCTACAGCTGATGCCAACACCCTCTTGCCCTGCGACCCCACCAGCACCTCACCCAACACCCCTTTGCCCCCATCCCCACATTCCCCAGAGCGAGACTACCCCCAGGGAGCGTGGCTGTTACTGCTTTGCGGGCAGGGGGAGCAGCTGTTGGTGGCATGCGCGCTCCCTCCTCCTTCACTCTCCCTGCCCCCATGAGTAGAAAGGGGGAGTGCGGAGCTCTGGTCGGCTGCCATTACTGAGGGGGGAGAGAGGCACCTCCTGCTCCACCTCCTCCTGCTGCTGCCCCAGTGCTGCTGCTGGCAAAAACAGCTGTGCGGGCAAGGGAAGGGGCCATTGGTGGCATGCGCGCTCCCTCTTCCTTCAAACCTCCTCCCTCCCCAAGCCCATCTTGCACCCCCCATGGGTAGAAGTGGGGGAGAGCAGAGCCCCAGCCAACCGCCATTACCGAGGGGGGAGGGAGGCACCTCCTGCTCTGCCGTCTCCTGCTGCTGCCCCAGCACTGCTGCTGGCAAAAGTGGCCGTGCAGGCAGGGGGAACAACTGTGAGAAGCGCTTCCTGCTCCTTTGCGCCCCCTCCCTCCCGAAGCGCGGAGGAGGGAAGAGAAGGAAGGAAGGCAGGCACTTCCTGCTCCACCGCCTCAGCCACCGTGGCTGCCGGAGCTGAGCCACTGTGGCAACCTGGCAGCCAGTGGTTCGCGGACCGGCACCAGTTTGCACACCAGTGGTTGGGAACCGCTGGGGTAGAAGGAGGGCAATGAGTAGCACTGTAGTCAGGCAGAGTGAACAGAGCTGGACAGAAGAGCAACTTCTCTCCCCCTGGAATGATTACAAGTTCCTCCTTAGACTGTGCTCCATGGACTCCAGCTGTGTGCAGTGAAGCTAGTTAAAGCTGATGGTAAGAACCAGGAACATTAAGAGAACAGGAATAGCTTCAGGTGTATGGTGGACGGCAACAACTACGAGTACGAAATGCAGCTTTCCAACTGGCAACAGTCCATGGGTGATCACTGAGCATCTGGCTGGGGTGATGCCTCACCCATGGGGCATGCAGGTCAATCCTTGTCTACGTGACTGGCACAAGAACAGTCGGCACCTTACACCCTGTTGAAGGTGCATTCCCTAGTCATAACTCCTGTCTGGGAGTAAACAAAGAAAAATCTACTGTACTCCTTATTCAGGTTTTAAAATTCCCAGGGCCATCAAGGATTCCTCCTGGGCTTAGCTTCCTTGCATCAGGACAAGTGCAGGGTCTCATCCTGGCAGCAGATCTGGGCAAGTTGAATTTGCAAGCCTGCGAAGTGTGACTGGAGAGGGCTGCGAAATTTGTGCTTTCCTCAGCAGGCTAAGGACTCTGTCTGGTTTACATATGCCAGAGAATGTCTTGAAGGACATGACCTTTTTTCCAACCTGCTTCTTAGTTAAACTTTGACTCTTCAAGGTACTTACGTACAAGCCTAACTCTATGTTAGGCAAGTAACCCAGGAAAGTCTGACAACTCAGGGCAACTTGCATCCTATTTTGTACAGAGGGGTTTATACGAGAAGAGCTTTGCAGCAATGAGGGAGGATTTCCAGGCTGATGTGTTTGTTGCATGCTAGGTCAGGGTGTGACTGATGCACTAATGAGGCGTGTGCTGTGCTGGGCCCATCCATCTGCTGGTATACTGTAGTCAGCAGCACGTAGGGGGATTGGAAATGCTGCTTTTTAGGGAAGAGAATTAAGGTATTCTGCTCACTCCAATCAGCCTGGGCTGGCAGCATGGCATATGGATCTTTCCTAAAGCCAGCATCTTATTGCTTCCCTCCAACAATATATTTGCTGCAGAGGCAGAATTTTGCCATTAACCAGGTCTGAGTTCATGTTACTGCAGAACATAAAGGTGAGCGCTCCTGCAGTGCTTTCAGTCCCAACAGCCCCATTCTCTTAGAGGTCTAGAGTGAATTGTACTTGATCTCACAATAAAAGCTCCCCAGAGCAGGCATAAAACTAGACTCTGCATGAAGCAAAACCAGGTCTTGCAGACCTGTGGTGTACTCAAGTAATTTATTACTGGTGTTACTTACTGGGTATGATTGATCTGTTCACTGCTGTACAAAACACGAACACCGTCCATGCCCTAACAAACCATATATTACAGGCAAATAATCTGATTAAATTTTACTCCTAACCCCATTTGTTATCTAAGTGATGCCTGCAGATACTTCCCAGTCTAATTTAAATTTTGCTGCAAGAGGATTTTTGAACAGTACTAAAGTATATGGTGGGTAGAAATGATTTCCTTACGGTAAGGATAGCAAGAATTTAGCTCCAAATGGAGTGGGGATGAACCCTTATTCTGTTAACTTGGCTGAATACTAATACAAGGTCCAGTTTACAGCCACTTTAATGTGGAATTCCTGCTGACTTCAGTGGCAGCTGATGTGCAGAGTAACTTAGTAGCACCCAACCAAATAAATGAATTAGGTGACAAGTTGAAGGAGACAGCAGTGGTTCAATTAACACAAGCCGTGTTCCTCCAATGTGTGTCTGACAAGAGATGCACTAAAATAAATATTACTGTGACACAATAACACTGCACAAACTAATACAAACAAACCCAAAGTAAAAATAAAGTAACAACGGTCTAGTAGCACTTTATAGATGAACAAAACATGTAGATGGTATCATGAGCTTTTGTGGGCACAGCCCACTTACTCTGCTACCCCCTGAAGCTTCTAAAAATAAAGTGCAAGTCCTGTTGACTGGGGAGAGAGCTGTTTTCTGTTATCTTAATGGGAAGGTAGGAGGAGGAAATGTAGTCCAGAGTGCTTCCTGTTCAGTCCTTTACTAAGGCATGCTGTTTGTTTTCCTTTGTAGCAGTGAAAGCCCCTGCCGTTGCTTGACCTGGGGGCTCCGTGGTGTGATTAGGACCGGTGTGACACTGTCTGTGTTCCTAGGCCTGTATCCCTGGAGAAGAAAGGTCAATACTAGAGCACCTACAGCTCCCTGCCATGACAGTCAGTGCGCAGGGGGCATCCAGTAACCGTGACAGCCAGAGCATGCTGGTCTGTGTCTGGGTTTGAGAATCCCTTTGATGCTGAGCATTGGATTTGATTTGCAGTAATGTGTGTGTGTGTGTGTTCTCTGCCAGGGGAGTTTGCACTCAAGCCCCGTGTTACTGTATTATCATGGAGTACTGCGCACATGGACAGCTCTATGAGGTGCTGCGAGCAGGTCGGAAAGTCACGCCTCGGCTGCTTGTGGACTGGTCCACAGGGATTGCAAGTGGGATGAACTATTTACACCTTCATAAAATCATCCACCGAGACCTCAAATCACCAAAGTGAGTCCTTGGGTGCTTACAATGTAAAACAATAGACTTTTGAGACAATTCTTCCAGCAATGGATATTGACCTAGATCCAGGCCCCTTAACTTTTCTCATGGTGTGGCCTGTAACTGAGAGTTTTCTTGTGGCTCTCTGACCTGTTTCTAACTGGGTGGACCATCCCTGCTCCCATTTATCTTAGAATAACATCCCTGGGGCAGCTGCATAGCTTAGGTGGGAAAGTAATAGAGGGGAAATAGAGCTGCTAATGAGATGGCTGCTCTGACCTTTTGAGGAAGAGAATCTCTCCGGCTCCTTCTGCTCTTTATTTTGTCTGTCTTTTGTGTCTGTTTTGTTCTGGTCTCATCCCTTGCTCTCTTGAATATTTATCTTCCTCTTCTCTTGCACCTGCTGCCTTATCTCATTCACCCTGGACATTGTCTCTCCCTTCCTTCACTGTTTACAGCATGCAACATGACTGTGGGTCTGTTATTGTATCCGTTTTAAATGGTATGCTGTATTGTTTGGGCAGTGAGGTTGTTATTCTTTCATTTATTTTATTATTGCTAGTCTGAATATCAAGATACATTTCCCAACAAATAGTTTTAAGTAGTTCTGTGCTTGTTGCTTTTAATTATATATAGTGTACACCTATAGATGGCTAATTACTTCATCTTAGTAGTCATTTTGTATGAAAACATGCATTTACAAGGAGTTTGAAATGCCCCAAATATAGTCAACCTTGATGTTCCCCATTATTACTCTGTTACAGTCCACTTACACCAGGATGAACTTTGGCCCCTAGAATTTAGAATCAGAGTTTGGGGAGGGGGGAATCAAAGAATGTTGAGGTAACTCATTTGTGAAGCTGCAGTAGTATTAACCCTGTGCTCTGACCTGGCAAACAGCCTCACCGCAGTCCATTCTGATTTGAAACCGAGCATTTGCTATCAGCAGCTATTGCAGTACTCCAGGCTTGAGTGACTGTGGTTAAAATTGAGGCTTTAGATGGGAGTTTAGCTGTATTCCAAGAGGAAGGAGCTTTGCTTCCAGAACTCTGTAGCTCATGGGGCAGTGGGTTCTAGTAGTGATAGAAGCCAGGAGCCCTTAGTCTGTAGGGCTAGAGACATACAAGCAAAAATGTTAAAATCAGTAGAGCAATCTGCTCTATTTCAATACTACTCATTTATGATGCAAAGCAAGGAACGGGTAATTGTGGCTCCCTGCTAGGTTGGTAGAATAATGGGATCTGCTGGAGTTGCATGAGGAAAAAGTGACTCTGAACGGAGGGAGAGAATTTACTGAAACTGGCAAATCAATTCCATTTATTGATCAAATTATTTTAAAATTGCAGGCTTTAGTTCCTGGCTGCTAGGGCCAGGTGAACTAATCATTCCTACCCCCTCACTTCTCCCATTAACAGAGTAGGCATAGCATGTACCTTGTGAGCGAGTGCTCAAGAACTTTAAAATCCACTTCTGAAAGTTGCTATGGAAGTGCAAAGCATTTTCTCATTGCTGATACCTTTTGTGTTTTTCCCCTCTTTCTCCAGTGTATTAGTCACTCATACAGATGCAGTAAAAATTTCAGATTTTGGTACATCTAAAGAACTCAGTGATAAAAGTACAAAAATGTCCTTCGCGGGCACTGTGGCTTGGATGGCTCCAGAGGTGATACGCAATGAGCCCGTCTCTGAAAAAGTTGATATCTGGTAAGCAGTACTGTTATGTTCATTACATCCCTGCATTTCCCGGTTAGCCAGTCAGGTCTTCCCATTTTATTGCATTTCCTCACCATAAGGGAGGTCTTGCTGCTGGGCTCTCCATTCTCAGGGTTTCTGGTAAGTATTACATGCTCCACAATGAGGAATGTGACTGACGGTAATAAAAATAGTGTATTTCGAAGATGTTTGATGCTCTTTTGAGCTGAAGGCTCTCAGGCCTTCACAGAAGCCCCCAAAACCTGCCCTGTTAAAAATTAAAACAGTGAACAAACACAAAATCCTGCTCTTCTGCTCCATGTAATGTTGTAGCTGTGTTGGTCCTAGGATATTACAGAGATAAGGTGGGTGAGATGATCTCTTTTATAGGACTAGCTTCTGTTGGTGAGAGAGACAAGCTTTTGAGCCTACACAGAGCTCTTCTTCAGATCTGGGAAATAGGATATGTAGAGAAAGAGATGCTGTTCTTTCTGAGATGCAGTCATTTTGGACATTGAAACTCACTAAACAGTCTGTACCACATCTCTGCGCCTCAGGCTAATTCTAGTTTCTGAAGTGGTTATTCAGGGAATGCAAATCTTTGGATTTGCTACAGGCGAGAGGCAGATTTTATTATCTTACCTGTAATTTTAATTTCTTGCAGTGTGGATTGCCTGCTCTGGACAGACCCTCTTTAGACTTCTCCAGCTATGATTGATTTTAACAAAGTTCTTGTTCATCTTTTTTCAAATTGGGACAAGAGGGAATCTCCAGTGGAGTCTAAAATGTCCAAATAATGGCACGTTCACAGTGGCTGTGTTTGTAATAAATCCTACTGCTTTGGGTTTCACTAGCTTTGGAAGGATTTGTAATGCAGCAAGCATACCAGCAGAGGGAGTGTTTGCTTAAAAAAAAAAAAAAAACCAATTGAAATCTGTTAGCTGGCTTATCATGAATACATATAAATTCTCACTTTGTCCCAGAGCAAAGGAGCTATACTAGGATCAACACTGATTACAGCTTTGAAAACTAACTTTGCCTCTTCATTTACTGGAATCGGTAAGATTGGACGTGAGAACCAATCCAGCTGTGAATTAATGACTGGTGCTTAGGACAGTGTCAGAGGGAGACTGGAAGACTGTGATCACCCTTATCCAGTTAATTATATGAGCATTGTCACTGTTGAATCCATTTTCCATTTAAAATTGGTGGGAACCTGCTGCCCATTTTGTTAACTGCACAGAACGTCTCGGAGTCTGTTACATAACTTTGTCACTACACAGGTTGCTCATTGTGGAGGCTGGTTCTTGTGTTTCTGCCACAGGTCATTTGGAGTCGTTTTGTGGGAGCTGCTTACGGGAGAGATTCCGTACAAGGATGTAGACTCCTCAGCTATCATCTGGGGAGTGGGCAGCAACAGCCTGCACCTTCCTGTCCCGTCCACCTGTCCGGATGGGTTCAAAATCCTGATGAAGCAAACGTGGTAAGAGCCACCTCCCCAGCACAGACTTGGGGCTCAACCAGGCAGATCTGGCTCTGCCAGACTCCCAGTGGGTCAGTGGAAATGGCAGCAGAGTAAGGACTGGAGGGTGGAGCCCAGAGAAAGTCCTCTGTTTAAAAACCATCCAATGGGGGGATGAGGTGGGTGGTACATAACAGCTGCCTGGAGGGTGGGAAGACAGGAGAGTTGAGGGGAACACCGCTCAGAAGTGGGAGGGAGAGTTGGAAGCAACAGGAGCAGGGGAGGTGGAATCCAGGTCCCAGCCTCGGTGTGGTTCTAGGTGGTGAGAGAAGGGGAGATTTTGACCTGAGTGGTGGCAGAGGCAGCGTCAGCCAGAAGGATCTGGTATCTCTTTGGCACTGGGAGCTGGAGGGCGGCTGCCCTCTCTGTGCTATGTAAGCCACGCTTGCAGGATGGGGGACTGGAATACAGTAACTCTGGAAAAGATTTGGCTCACGGTGTATGGGGAGGACGGGAGCTCCCACTGCAATGCTGTGGCCAAAGGGAATCTCAAGTCGGAGCAGCAAGGTTCTATTCCCTCTGTATTTGTCGCTATTGTGACTGTTGTGGGAATGCTGCATCCGGGTCTGGTGCCCACAAGTCAAGCAGGATGTTGGCAAGTCGGAGTGGGTTCCGAAGAGCCAGGAGGATGAGTGAAGGAGTAGCAAACCTGCCTTACAAGTGATGGGCTCCGGGAGGTCAAGCTAGTTAGCGTCAGAGGTTAAAAGTCACTTGGCCAAGGTGTGCTGGAAGCTGGAAGTTGAAGAGCTGAAGTTGGAGCCAGCCACGTTCAGACAATAAGCTGTGAATGTTTTAACAGTGAGAGTAATTAACCATTGGAACAATTTCCCAAGGATAGTGGTGGTTTCTCCATCCCCAGCAGTTTTTAAATCAAGGGTAGATGTTTTTCTAACAAAATGCCCTAAGACTGATGGGGGGCAGGCCTCAGGCCTGTGTTAAACAGGCGGTCAGACTAGATGATCACAATGGTCCCTGGAATCTGTGAATCCATTAATATGATCCTGGCAAATTCTTCTTCATCTCCTGGCTCTGCAGCTACCAGCTCTTGGAGCGCTACCGTCTAGGAGTAGCTCACTAGCTAAAAGTGCATGCCTCTTCCTAGGCACAGAACCTCTCTGCATGGGTGTGCAGACACGTCCCCTATTTCTATGTCTCAGTCCTTCAAGCATGAAATCAAGTTTTTCCCACGGAAGTAAATGTTTCTCCTGGGGACCAAGACGCTTCTGTCAAAATGGCTGGTCATAAGCCAAATGAGCTAGAGTAGATTCAGTTTCTACATTTGCTCTGAGCCCCCTGTTGACTGTTGTGATTATACAGTCTCAATTCCCTATTTTACAGCTATTCTCTCTGCCCTGTTGTGGTTGTAGATTGGGAAGACTTACAAATAGGGTAGACTGACTACAGCACAACAGTGAAAGGGCTGTTACACAGCAAGCTGTCAAGGGTGGAGGAGACACACGGGGTGGGAAGGAATGCTTGTGCTTTGATCTTTTCCAGCTGCAGCAATCATAGGGCTGATTGTACCAGTAGTGGGTAAAACTCCTGTGGTGTGATTTTTAACTGGGTCACACATCCCCTTGACTTGACTTTGTTCCGTTCAGGCAGAGCAAGCCCCGGAATCGCCCCTCTTTCCGACAGACGCTGATGCATCTGGACATCGCATCTGCTGACGTTCTTGCCACACCTCAGGAGACTTATTTCAAATCCCAGGTAAATGCAGACTGGCCAGAGCCAGTGGTGCTAGGAGCGCTACAGGGGTCTTGCAGCTATTACCGACTCAGGCAGGAGCCCCACTTGGTCTAGCTTCCAGCATAAGATGTGATGGGTTTGTTTGAGGAGGGAAAAAGGATCCAGGACAAAGACTATAGGGTCTTGCAAGGGAAAAATGCAATAATAAGCCAGTTGCAGAAAACTCTTAGGCAGAGGTTCCTGTTTTGCTGTTTATGTTAACAATAAAGGCTGGTGCTAGGAAGGAGTTCTGCTTTGGACACAAACCGTGTGTATGCCCCTGCTGTGTTCAGAAAACAGGGTGGAGACGTGTACTGGGGTGGTGTTTCCAGACACCCTTTCCCCAGATGAGGCATGGAAGCAGTCCTGAAATGGCACAACAAAAGCTGCAGCAGGTACACATTTGGCCTGCAGCACAACAGGCCTTGATGCAGTTTGCAAATGGCCAGCAAACCTGATCTACACTCCAGCATTTACAGCAGTTGCAGACCTGACAGTGTCAGCAAGCTCAGGCTGCAGCCAAGCCACAACTGTCCGAGAACAGTTTCTTTGGCAAGACGTGTACCTGTGTGCACCGTTCCAGCCCTCTTTCCCCCGAGTGCAAGCGCAGTTAACCTAGAGGGTCAGCTGGTCTCTTCCAATAATGGCTGTTGCAGTGTAGAGGGGGAGCCCTGGGCTCGGTGTTTGTCCCCTTTCGCTTTTTGAGAGAGGAGAGACAAGCAACAGGCTGAGCCAGGACTGGGATGGCTGGGCACAGGGGCAGATACAGATTACAAGGGAGTGAGGGCTGCTAGTCTAGGCATGCCTGCAGCCTGAGAACAGCTGCATCAGCAGATGGTAGAGCTGAGCCCTGCACCTCCCCCCCCCCCCCATTTTTCCCAGCCCTTCACATGTTGGGGGTCTCGCTGGCTCTGGGCTATGCCCTAGACAGTAGGAGACAAATGGACCTGCTGAACTTGGAGCAGTACTTGGAATCTGGCTGCGGGATGCAGAGATTGCTGCCAGATGAACCACCACACTGTGGTGGAGCAGGGAAGGGCAGCCAGCTGGGCAGATGGAGGAGCCTTTGCAGAACAGTGAAGGGACCCTAGGACTATAAGGGAGCAATCAAAAGGAACAGACAGACAGAATCCCAAGTCCCAGTTCCCGGCCCAGTCAGCTGTTCCCCGGATGACACACTCTGAAGTGGGTGAGCACACCACGTTTGATTTTACATATTAGGGCCCCAGGGCGAGGGACTTGTTTGGGGGGGTTAATGCTGTGCCAGTGGACACACTACCAGGCCTCAGAGGGTACGTCTACACTGTACGGCTATTTTGGGATACTAGAGCTATCCCGAAATAGCTACCCTGCGTCTACACAAGCCGCCCGTTATTTCCAAATATTTTTCAGTTGCGCTATTTCGCCATCCCGGTGAACCTCATTGCACGAGGGTTAAGGGATGGCTCGAAACAGCACATTATTTTGAAATTTGGCGCTGTGTAGATGCGCCAAATTTCAAAATAAACTATTTCTAAATAGATTCAAAATAAGATACGCAATTTGTGCTACACAAATTGAGGGTGCACCCACAGACTTGGTAAGTGACCAAACACGCATTCAGAGCCAGCTACAGTGGACAGCAGAACTTATGTCCATGGGTTCTTGGCAGCAGTTTGAGACCTAGGGACTTGGGCCCTGGGTGGGCTGCACATATGCGGCAAAGGCAGGTCTGCCCTGGCCTTGGTTTGGGGGGGGGGCTGATGTGATAGGACGGGAGGGCTTCGTGAGAAACAGGGCAGTGCTGATCCTATACAACTGCTAGAAGAAGACCAATGAGGTTCATTACACAACCTGCTTGGGTTGACTGTGTGTGGGGGAGCAGGGGCAGAATGCAGGTGTGCTGTGGGGACAACTTTCAGTCCCTGACATCACATTTCCCGAGAGAACTGCTCTGCTCATGGCTTCCTGGCCTGCTTGTGGGCAGGCTCCCTGCCTAGGTCTCTGCCTGTTGTCTTCCTTGGAACAGAGTTCTGTGACTTTCTTCCTACAGAGCAGGGAGTTAGGCTACAATTCACTCTGGTCATTTTAGCAGCCCTGGCTTAAGTTCAGCACCTGCCACCCTCTTTCGGGGCAATGAGAGGGTGAACCAGCAGCCAGCTGGCCTTCCTAGGTTCCATAAGTACTATTCATTCAGAGCAATGGCACCCTGCTAGTGCTAAACAGCTCATGTGTAAGCCTTAGCGTACCAGGCAGTCACCCGTCTGTGACGTGGAGATCCCGCCAGGCTCTTGCTGCTGACTCAATCCCTCCTGGCCAGTCCTTGGATCAGCTAGGAGTGACCATCTCCTGTGACAGGCTGGTCCCTTTTGACAGCCCTCAGTGCTTTGTTTGTTAGCCACCTTCAGCCCGTGCCAACCCAGCAAGGCAGTTCGCCCTGCGAGGGTGAGGATTTTCAGGTTAGTTTACCTGCCTTGGGTTTTGCATTAATTATCCCCCAGGGACTTTAATTCTGGCAGGAATTAAGTAGCTCACCATGGAGCCAGGGTACAGTTCCCAGCCCATACAGGTGCACACATTTGTAAATGTCTTCCAAAATATTCCGTGTGGCCATGGGATTGGTCATGCCTGGCAGAAGCTCAGGCAATGCTCATTGAAGTTCCTTGACCTTGGGAAAATACTAGGCCCCTCCCTGCAGTAGAGGAGACCCTGTGTCCTGTCTCTTACAGGTTTGTCCTCACTAATTTACCGTTCAAAGAGTTTGGAGCCTCAGGATGCTTGGAGAGGGGGCGGGGAGGAGGCTCTTCCCCCAACCACTCCACACACACAGTCTCCTCTTTGCCTGGAGCTTGGCAGCCAGAGGGGTCAGAATCTAATTAAATAAAATTAAAATAAAAATTGACCTGTGGGCCTCCAGCATTGGCTCAATGACAAACCCGGGAGTGCCAGTCCCAGTACCTGCAGTAGCCCCTGAGAGTGGGGATCTCACAGTCCAGGCTCCCTAAGGGACAGTGGATTGACAGCACAGTTCAGCTCCAACTCGGGGGCCACCTGAAATGACTTTGAGAAGCTTCATGCCAGGTGGACATTTGCTTCCCTATGTGGGGGAGCTGGGACTGAGCAGGCACTTCCCTGCTCGCGGGGTGGGGGAAGTTCAGTCGACAGATTGAGCAGGGGCAGCAGGGAATTTTGCAGGCTGGGACTGTGTGCGTTGCAGGAACTTTCCTGGTGCCTGTTTGCACTTCTACCTGACTCAGGCAGTGCTGCCAGTCCTTGCTGGGGGCAGCCCCAGAGCTGGACTAGCAAAAGGGAGCTGCAGGCCTGGCCCGGGATGGGTGGGTAGCAGGGTGGCTCCGTATTGCAGCGGTGGGACAGATCGGGGAGAGGCTCGTTGGCAGACACGTGATGAGACACGCGGAAGGGGAGTATGGGAATGAGCGATCCTAGCAGAACAGACTCCTCTGCTGCAGAGTTGCCTCTGCCGTGAACCACAGTGCTGTGTAACCATGAACATAAAATGCCGTCCCACAGGCTGAATGGAGGGAAGAAGTAAAGAAGCACTTTGAGAAAATTAAGAGTGAAGGAACTTGCATCCACCGGCTAGATGAAGAGCTGATTCGTCGGCGAAGAGAAGAGCTCAGGTCTGTTGGGATCTCTCCCCCCCCCCACCTCTGTTGCTCTGTCCCTTTGGGGTTACTGACCACAGTGCTGCTCAGTTCCCCTTGTGTCTGAACATTAACCTCGAGCTTGTCCCTATTTGCGCACACCCTTCTGAAGGCTTCTGCAGAAATACACTTCAAGAACAGCCTCAAAACAGAGGTGGTTTTCCCGTGTCGGCCTGTCGAGGCAAACCCTAGTGAAGACTAGGCCATAGAATGTCTCTGGCTTACTCCTCCCCCATTCTCAAACGCAAAGTGTGTATTCTGGCCGTCTTTCCTTCCGAGTCCCAGGGTGTCCCGTTGAGCCTCGGTTTCCCTTCCTTGTTCCCAGGCACGCGTTGGACATCCGTGAACATTATGAGAGGAAGCTAGAGCGAGCCAATAACTTGTACATGGAGCTCAGCGCCATCTTGCTGCAGCTGGAGGTCCGCGAGAAGGAGCTTATCAAGTATGTATTGCCGGGGAGAGGGGAGCCTATGGGCATATGAGCCTCCCATGCAGGAGATGGTTCTGCTCTGGGAATAAACAGGGTTCCTTCCAAACTGCTTTGCAGGCCTTCAGGTTCAAGCCCTAGCAGTGGGCATCCAGACCTGGGTAGCAGACCAGGCGACTCCGCGAGTTCATTGTCCAGGTTGGGGATATTCTTTTTAAGGCCGGTGTATGACAGACGCCTCCGTGTAAATCTCCTGTTCATCCTGTCGCTGATGACGGAGAGAGGAGCTGTCATCGTTTGCTGCCAGCTGTGTCAAAACCCTGCCCTCGGCCCCTCTGTGAAGAGAGGAGACAGTGTATCATAACTGTGCACCAGGGCCACGCACGGCTCCTGCAGAGAGCTGAAAACCACTAGGTCTTTCCACTTGCCGAACACGCCACTCACCTTGTCAGTCCATGAAACAAGCACCCAGGGTGTGTCACCGCTAGGGTCACAGCTGCTTTTCCACCCAGCCAGAGGTGGATTACAATTCTGCAGGGTCCTGGGCCAGCGCAGGGGACCTCTCCCCACCCTTCCCCCCTGCAGTCCCTGCCCCCGGCCTGGCAATCATGCTGAGAAGGGCCAAGGTGTGAGAGCTTGCCCTGCTCCCCACCCAGCATGCCAGCTGGGGAGTGGGGTCAGGGTCCGGGGGCTTGTCCTGCTCTGCCTGCCCCATGCTCCTGCCAGCGAGTGGGGTGGAGTGCGGGGGCTTGCCCCACTCCACCACCAGACTGCACCCACCACTGCATCCAGCAGCCGCTTCCATTTGGCAGAGGGGAAACTAGGGCTGTGCTCTTTGTTCCATATTCCAGACGGGAACAGGCCGTGGAAAAGAAATATCCTGGCACTTACAAGCGGCACCCTGTCAGACCCATCATCCACCCCAATGCAGTGGAGAAACTGATGAAGAGGAAAGGGGTCTCTCACAAGCCAGGGAGCCAGACCAAACGGTAAGAAACCTCGGCACAAAACCAAGCCCTTGCCAGGAAGCAAGGCAGAGACACGAGAGTGACAGCCTGGTTTGCCTGAGAAGCGTGGCTGGGTAAAAATGGCTGCGGCTTGCCCAACACGTCTGCTGTCCCCTGTGCATGTTCTGTAGTGTGCCAGTTTGCCTCAGGTCTGTCCTTTGTGCCCTGCTGGCAAAGCAGAGCAGAGGCAGCCCAGCTAGGAGTGAATAACTGGGCCCTAGTCTGACTGCCACACTACCAGCACGGTTGCCAATTAAGGCTTCCCTGCAGTGTAGACGTGCTGTTTCTTAATAAGCTATTTCAGAATAACTATTCAGCGTGCAGCGTAGACATACCCTTCTGTTGTATCCCCGGCTGTCGGGATTCTACCCACAAGGAGGCTTGCTGATGAACAAGCACTGACTGATCTTTGTTCCTATGCAGTTGAAACCAACTGGCCAATACTGTTTGTATTGTGGCCTCGGATGCCCCATTGTGCTAGGCCCCTGTCCATGGTGGGGCTGGCCAGCCCGCCGCCCTCCTCCCACACCACAAGTTACACACTGGCTCTCCAGGAGTAGGCTACAGAGCCTGCAGTGAACCCTCCCCAGCAGCCTTTGCTGGGCCACTCCCGGGGAGGCAGCCTGGCCGCTGGCTCCACAGTGTGAGGCGTGTTTAAGCGTTGCGCTGCAGAGCCTGTGGCGTGTAACCGCTTGGATTTCTACATCCCTAGTGAGCGCCGTGATTTTATTGGTGGGAAGTTGGGGGAGGGGGGTTTATTAGCAGGGGATTAACTAAATGGAAAGGCAAAGGGTTGGGGCGGGGACAAAGAGGAAAGAAGTAAGAGGGATGGGAAGGAGAGAAAGGGAGAAAGGGAACTCACCTATGTTGGCCCTGTGCTCCCTTGAGAGCACCCACCTAGGTTTCCAGCTCCCAGTTCTCCCATCTGGTGGAGGTAGACCTGAGTCTCTCCTTGCTCCCAACTAAGCATTTTACGGCTGCAAAGCTCCCTGCCTCACCCACAAGCCAGCCTGCCCAAAGGCCAGCGCCTGTGCGTTGCTCTGTCTCGAGAGCCAGTGCGTGGCCAGCTGTTACAAGTGACCACACAGCTCTTTCTAAGCAAGCACCTTTCTCCTCAAGGAAAGGCATTACAGAGAAAACAGCAAAACAACAAGTGGCCCAGTAGGCATGCTAAACATAGGAGGAGTCCCCCAGCAACCATAGGAGGCGCTACTAGGCCAAAATCTTACCAGCCCTTCCTCAAGGTATGGGACCCTGAACAGAAAGAGGGCCCTCTGTCAGTTTAAACACGGCTTTTTTGATGCCCAAAGCCCTTTTTGGGCCTGTTGATCTCTGGAAAATCCAGCTTGCAGCAGTGTATGGGTGGTACCGCTGCAGATGCTTTACAGTTGTCAGTGATTCCCCCTAACCTCCCCGCTCTGTCTTAATTCCTGGAGGAGCTGTGGGACACAATCGTACGGACCATCTCTGGCCCACAATGAGATGTAAATGGAACATGCTGTCTTCTCCCAAAGGTGCAGCACATGTGGTCACAGGGACCAGGGAGCATGGGGGCAGAAAGCAGAAGTGAAAGGCCCATGGGGGGGGAGGGAGGGGAGGGGAGGAGTTGGCGCCAGCAGCCAAGCAGCAGAAGGGAAAGAAAGCCCTGAGACTAAAGAGCAGAACCGGAGGCAGCTGACTGAGTCACTGGGCCCAGGCTGATGCCATGGGCTGGTTCTACCTCAGAGTTAACTCTGGTTTTCCTCTGTCTCCCAGGCCAGACCTGCTGAAGTCAGAGGGCATATCCAATGTGGAGGTGGCACCCAATGGCTCACCAGTCTCAGGAAGTCCCAAAATATCAACGCTCAGTAACAAAGGCCGGTATCGCTGCAAACCACGTCACCGACGAGGGAACAGCAAAGGCAGCTATAATGAATTTGCAGGGATCTTGAAAAACCAGCCAGCACAAGACAACTCACCCCAATCTCCTCATCCCAGCCTCCAGCAGCACCAGCAGCACAGCCACCTGCATTACCACGGCCATCAGCCCAGGCTAAACATCCAGGGCCAAGACATTGCAAACTGTGCAAACAACCTGAGGTACTTTGGCCCTGCAGCAGCCCTGCGGAGCCCCCTCAGTAACCATGCCCAGAGGCGCATGTCCGGCTCCAGCCCCGATCTCATCTCTACTGCTATGGAAGCAGATTGCCGGAGGAATTTGGAGGAGGAGGAACACAAGGTTGATCACTGGAAGTGTTGTAAAGCAGACCCATACAACCCCTGCCCTCCATGCAGGCAGACGAGCAGTGGTCAGGGACAGATGCCATCCACTGAACCAGGGATGAACCACCCCAAAGCGACAACGTGTGGGCCCTTGTATGAAAAAGCCCAGCTTCCTGAAAAGATGGTGGAGGAAGACTTCAACAGCTGCAAGTCAGGGTCATTGCTAAGCTCCTCTCAACAGCTGGCTACCCCAATGCTACCTGGCAAACCCCGACCTCTTCAAAAGGTAAAGACTGGAAAGTAGTCTCTAAAATAATCTGTTTAAAACTTTCCAGAAAATATGGTACGTTGTGGTGTGGTATTGTTTGAGAGAGAGAATCTGACTCTGTAATGAAATTTTGTATGAACACAAAGGGGCAGAGTTAAGGTGGTGCATGCAACTTTCATTTCAATTTGTGTTTTGCGCTTTGCCACCTTGACATCTTTTGTTTTTAAAGCAGTTTTTACTGGGGAGATTAGAGGTGGTTACGCTGCATATTGTTACAGTGGCCTAGGGATGTAAGCGACTAGTATGCTTATCGGTTAGTTGAGTAGTGACTTGACTAGTCTCTTCCTCCCCCTCCCCCGCTGCCTCTTTCAGCTGGGGGGACTGGGAGCAAGCCGGGAATCAGCTGTCCCGGCTCGCACCCAGTCCCAGACACTGTGCCTCTGCTTTTTAAATGTATTGAGAGCCCAGGTGGCTCTTAATACATTTAAAAGGCAGAGCCTCAGCGGGGTTAGCTCCTGGCCCTGCTGCGGCTCTGCAGTTTCCCCCCTTATTGACTAATCGAGTAGTTGATGGAAATTCCATCATCTATTTGATTAGCTGATTACATGCAATTTAATATCCCTAGGCCTAACGCTTCCCATTAGAAGACTCTTTTCAGTTACCTATCACTTTGCCAAACATTAACGGAGAATTACCATGCTAAGTGTCTGTCCCTGGCTAAAGTTGAGGGGGTTGTTTTATTTTTTTGTTTATTTCAGAAAAAATGGTCCAACCATTTCTCAGAACAGAGTCGGGGAAAATTATATTGTTTGCCCGTGTTTAAAAAAAAGAATTGTAACAGCCATTTGTTTGAGATGCTTTGATTCCTCTGTGCTTTGGAGCAGGAACTCCAGATTTGCCACAGTGTCAGCAAAATGCCTTTTGGCGTTCCTGTGAGATTGTCCAAATGTATCCACGTTGTAAGATTCCAAAAGTTGCAGTTTGTTCATGCCTCAGAAGAGGCTTTGGCAGCCTAATACCCCAAAGATTCTGTCTGTACTGGCCGTGCTCCAGCTTGGAGCTGGCAGACTTTCCCTGCAATTGCTCTTCTTTGCAACCAGGGGGTGCTTTGGTACCAGGGACAGGACCTGAGAGAAGGCATATCGTGGTCTGTGCCCCCGTACTTTTCCTCCTTGCTGAGTTCCAGCAGGAGATGTGGGAGCCAGCCTGACTAGAATGCAGAGAACAGAAGAGCTGGAGTTGGGGAGGGGGAGAAGGGTGGGGACTGGAATTAGGACAAAGGGGGTTGAAATGGGACTTGGTCACGAAGTGAAATGAGGAGGTGGAGTCTGGAACTGGGACAAGCACAGGTTGGTGAGGCCAAGCACCGAATGTGTCAAGCTTTTGGGGGAACAGGCTCCTCACTCCTCTCTGAACCTGGAATAGAATGGAGGTTTCCCGAGTGGCAACAGTGCCAGTACTGGTGGTAAATAGCTATGAAACTCACTGATAAAACGTGCATTTCCCTCTTGTGGCTGGTCTGCATGGAGGAGGAGACCCTACTACTGCTGCCAGTTACTCCATTAGCTCAAGTGGAAGAGCTTAGTGCAGTAGATCTAAAGCTTCCAAACTTGCTGGATGGGCCATGTGGCTGTCAGTGTGGTTCCACAGAAAGGATTTTCCCTGTTTTTCTAGAGTTTTTTTTAGCAATTACACCCAAAACTGCATTAAAAGAACACTATTAAGGTTGCAAAGTCAAGTGCTCTAGAGTTTGGAAATGCCAGAATTCAGATTGCCTGTCAACCTTCCATGTGTGTTTGCAACCTGCTGTGTGCATGCATTACGAGACTGTCTTTAATTACATGATTGCATGCTGGTTTTTCCACGGGACCCCTGCCTCACTCAGTGCACGGGAAGGAGCTGCTCGGAGGATGAGTGAAGCTTTTTTTCTGTAGGGACCTGTCTCTCCTGTTGTGGAAGTTGGAAGGGTTTAGTGAACAAGGCAAGACCCGTGGGTCCCACAGAGGCAGCAGCGCAGGGGGCAGGTGGGAGTCAGTGCTTGGGGGGGGGGGGGAAGGAGCTGGCTTAAAAGCTGGCTCCCCATGAGCATTGGATCCCATGGAGCTGCCTGCTCTTCTCTCCTCCCCAGGCTTGGGGAGCCCCCCCACAGCCCTGCACTGCAGCTTCTGTATCAGAGGCAGCAGTGCTGGGTGGCTGCTTCCTTTGTATCAGAGGCAGTAGCATGGGATGGGGGCAGGCAGGATGCTGGAGCAGCCTCTGTCCACGGGGAGCTCAGGTCCCCTGCAGACAGAGGCTGCTGCCATCCCACGCTGCTGCCTCTGTATCAGAGGTAGCAGGCTGGAGTCGATCTGCGTGGGAAGCCGATTTTTAAAACCAGCTCTGCCTGCCGCCCAGCGCTGCTGCCTCTGATACAGAAGCTGCAACGCAGGGCTGTGGGGGGGCTCCCTGAGCCTGGGGCTGGAAGCACACTGGCTGCCAGCCCTGCCTTCGAGAGCGTTCTTTTTTAAACTGCTGTCACTGTTTCGCTCTTGCCGTTCCCGGGTGTTTTCCTTTCCTCATGTTTCCAGACAACCCTTGAATGTTTATGGAGGAGTGGCTTGTTTTCAGCTGTTCTTTTCCTTCCTGCTTCGTTTCCCATAGCCCCCTATTACACTAAACCTCCCCATAACCAGATCAACATCCAGTATTCATGATGATTACTGAGCTGTTACCAATGTCAGAATAGCCTTTTGGCTTCCTTCAGACTCGGATGTTTGCTCACTTTTAATTTACTCCCATGCTTTGTGCATCATTGACTAGTCCGCTAACCTGTTTAGAGAGTTACAGGGATGATGTGACCATATCCTTGTTACTCTAATTCTATTTCTTTTGTTTCTACTAGTTATACTCTACTGTTTCTAACGTCATGATAAACCTTTGAGATGTCCCCAGAATTAAGGATGTGAAGGACTAGTCCACTAGTCGCTCCCCCCCCGCTTTGCTGCCTCTATCAGAAAGAGGCAGCAAGGGCGGGGGAACGAAGGGGGTACTTCAAAGCAGCAGTGCCGCATGGAGCCTGGGACCGGAGCCTGGGACCAGACCCTGGGCTCCTCGCAATGCTGTTGCTTTGAAACGCTGCTGCGGGAGCCTGGCATCAGGCTCCGCCTGGCATTTCAAAGCGGCAGCACCACCTGGAGCCTGGAATCAGCTGGCTACAGGTGGTGCTGCCACTTTCAAATGCCAGGAGTGGGCTCCCGCAGTGCTTCAAAGCGGTTGTTTCTACACTTCGAAGGCAGAGACGCCTTATCAACTATTCAACTAGTCAGTGACCTGCAATTTAACATCCCTACCCAGAATCCAGTGCTGTGTCTCATGCTACCTCATTGCTGTTGGCTTTCAGTATTTGTTGTCGTGTTATCCAGCACTTTGGAGTGATAATATAGCTCTTTCTTATGATGTAATTTTGGAAACTGAGAATTGGAATAATTTTCTTTCAGACGTGACCTGGTGGCTGTCCAAGAATATTTCAAAACTAGGGACTAATAAATCCACAATAAAGCACATTATTTAGTCCCTGGTGTATTTTTGGTCATCTTGGTCACTTGAAAGACTAAAACTGTACCAGTCTCTGGCTTGTCTGCATAGGGAAATGGACTGAACTCTAGTATAATTCCCCATGTCACCTGGGAAAAAAGGGACTTTATTCTAGAAAAATGACTCCACTGCAAAGCACAAAGCAGAGTAATTATGCCAGTACCCGGTCACTGGGGAGTATATCAACACAGCTGTAGTAGGATAATTACACTGCTGTCGTTCTGTTTGTCAGTGTCCCCATGAAGTCAAGATCTAAACTCTGTATAGTGTCCCCCTTTCAGGAATATTGCTGGGGTATTCCAGTCTCTCAGACATTGCCCTGACCATTTTAACTCAGACCTTTGTAATATTCAGGCATGAGGACTTTAAGGATTTCCTGTTAAATAGATCAGCAGCCAATTGTGGCAATTGTTCCACCCTGGACTACCAGACATCTCAGAATTCCCTGCAATGCTCCGCTTTTAGTTTGCCAAAGTTCGACTCCTTACTTGTTTGGAGTGCGGTGGTTCATTCCTTTCCTTCATGGACCCTGAAGAGAACAGATTCCCTGCACTGCTTTCAGCACGTTCAAAACACTTACAGCTCTGGCTCTGGACAATGAATCTAATTTAATCTCATGGTTCATGGCTGCATTGTTCACCTGCGGGGCTCAGAGAGGACTTTTCCTCTGGTGCATAATCAGCAGGATGTATTTTGAGGGTGAGGGGTTTTGCCTTCCTTTGATGTAGCAGGGATGGCCCTGGCTGGAGATGGATGGACCAAATGCTCTGATGTGGTACAGAGACTCCTGTATTTTAGATGCTTGGCTCATGTACTCTGGATCTAAGCAATCACCTGAGTCGTGGTCAGGATGGAATTTAGATTGGCTGGGGCCTTTGGAGATTTTCACCTGCTCGGAAGCATGGGAGATTGGTTCATCTGCTGGGATGATCACGGCCTCAGGCATTGGTGGCAGCTCGGTCCCCCTGTTCTCTGTCTGTGGCTTAGTCTCTTCAGACTGAAATGTCTTAGTCTGCCCAAGTTCCTGGGTTCCATTTGGTGGTAACGGGTGTGATTTAATGGTGTGCGATATACTGAAGATCAGAGTCGATGACCTGAGGGCCCGTCTGGCTTTGAATACTAGGAAATCTCTTGAAGCAGTGACTTTGCGCCAGAGAGCAGAGTGGCAGCGAGGACGCTGTAGGGTTGTTTGTGACAGCCCAGTAACATTGTTCTCTTTCTTGCGCCCCTCCCCCCCCCCCTAGAGTGGTGACGACTCTTCGGAACAGGAAGAAGGAGAAGTGGACAGTGAAGTGGAGTTCCCACGGAGACAGAGGTAAATAGCTCCACCCCTCTGACCCTTGCTTGAGTGCTAGGCAGAAATCGGTGCTGTTCTTTTTAATCTGGCTCAGTTTCACGTCACTTAACGTCATGCCGTTGTGTTGGGAATTCTGAGCCTTCTGCAGCAGCAGGATCAGTCCCTGTGTGTAATCGTTGGCCAAGTACCAGCATGAAATGTATCCAGCCCCGTAGCGATTCTGTCTAGGGCCTGGCCAGTCCTATAGTGACCATGAACTCCATAAACTATGGCCAGAGCTCCTGCCTATTAGCTGCAGTATCGATGACAGGAGTGTCCCCCAGGTGATGTCTCATGCTGCCAAGCAGTTTTCAGTCCCCTGCACCTCTAGCATAGCTCCTCTCCACCGTGGGCTTGGTTGGACAGGAACCTCACCATGTGTGACCAGTGCAAAAGGCTGCTGCTACCCAGTCTGAGATCTCCAGAGTCTGTGCCATCAGGCTGGACACTGCCAGGGCCTGACACCCTCCACAGCATCTTTCAAAGATCCTTTATCCGATTTGTTACTGCAAAGGGCAAAGGAATGGCTCCAGCACTTGAGCTAGAACAATTCAGCCTTGTTTTCATGGACGTCACTTCATCAAAAGGCTGGCTGTCTAGAACAGGGACACATCCTCTCTTTAAGGCTGGAACTAGTGAAACGGTGGCAAGTGAGGAGCAATTGGAGACCCTCCGAACGCAGGTTCCCACGGAGTGTCCTGAGGGTGTGGGTTAGCTTATCAGGCCCAAGCTCCTTTTGGGGTGAAGTGGAGCAGCTCGGCAACTAATGTAGGGTGGGGAAAGTGATTTAGCAGTATAAACTGAAGCCTGCAATGCAGGCATTGAGCCAAAGGGAGCTAAGCTGTTCTCCTGGGCTTTCAGGCCTCACCGCTGCATCAGTAGCTGCCAGTCCTACTCAACCTTCAGCTCTGAGAACTTCTCTGTGTCTGATGGAGAGGAAGGGAACACCAGTGACCACTCAAACAGCCCAGACGAGCTGGCCAACAGGTTGGAAGACCAGCTGATGGAGAAGCTGGAGGACGTCCTGTCCCAGACTCCGGAAATCCCCATCGAGATCTCCACTCAGTCTGATGGGCTTTCAGATAAAGAGTGCGCCGTGCGCAGGGTGAAGACACAGATGTCGTTGGGCAAGCTCTGTGCAGATGAACGCAGCTGTGAGGTGAGTGGGGCCATCAGTATTCCCTTCCTCTTTGGTCAGGTGTTGAAAGAAACTAGAACCACACAAGAAACCTATATGACTAGAGCAGGAACACCTGGGACTGCCCAGAAAGGGGCCATGGGAGATGTATTGCAGAGAGAGGGTACACAGAGCACTTCTCTGCAACCTGGGACAGTCCCAGAAATTGAAAGGCAGCAAATGTATAACTGATAAGTTACACAAGACACAATTAACCTGTAGAACTCATTGCCATTAGATAGTGTTGAGGCCAGGAACTTAACAGGCTTCAGAAGAAGAGAGACCATGTATATGACTCATGAGATATCCAGGTACATTAGATGGGATGGCAAATAGGCGTTTAAATAATATGGATACGAACCCTCCTGTTTTGAGGCAAACATCAGCCTAAGGGTCAGAAAAACTTCCTCAAAGGGCAAGCTGTTCCTCATTCTCTACTAGAGGGTTTCTTGCACCTGAAACAACTGGTTGTGCTGGAGATAGTAGACTGGTCTGCCCAGATGTGGCATCCTTTGCATACCTGTGCGTGCTCTGTCTTGCTCTGCCTTCCCTCTACCCCTAATTTCTTTGGTTTTATGCATGTTGCATTAGATTGACCCACCTGTTACTCCCCTCCCAGTTCTGTATGGACATGTGGGCATGTATGTGGGGAAAGTCCCTTGCTTTCCCTTTCCCACCAGTTACACTCACTAGCCAGCAGGTCCCGGTGGCTGTGTTGGGGTCAGTGGTGACCCTCTGTGGATCCTTAATGCCCCCTGCTGGCCACCAGAAGATGAGAAGTGATAGGCTCCCTAATGGGCACCTTTCTGTCTCCTGCTCCTCTACCAACCAGAGGCCGACCCTCCCGGTGCAGTCCCTCTGCCGTGCAGGGAAATCGCTAAAAGAGTTTCTCTGACCTTTTGCCTTGCAGAGCCAGGCACAGTTTGGAGAATCGGATTGTGACTCTTCCGAGGGGGAGTGTTCTGATGCAACCGTCAGGACCAATAAGCCCTGCAGTTCTGCGACTTGGTAATGACACATTCCCCACCAAAGCCGTCCTCAACCTGGCATTTGGATTCGCCCGGACTCCTTCCATTTCCCCCACGCCCCCATGCTTTGACAGGAAGAGACGCTGATGCTCCTTCCCACCCCAGAAATGATCTGCAATAACTTGAATCTCTGGAAAAAAGTCCAAATGAAACTAAATCTCACTGAGCATTTCAATCAAGAATGGCAGGGATGTATTTTATTGAATAATCTAGCTACTGTAACATGGATATTTATTTTTTTTTACATTTTAACACTTTTTATTGTAAAGAGTGGACTGTATATCGAGAGACACAATCATTTGTTGCAAAAAAGTTAAGAAAACAAGCAAATGAAAGACACAGCCTTGTGAGTCGGACATAAACTGCATGATGGACACATCGGGACTCGACTGCTGCTCTCCCAGGGACCAGGCCACATGGCCCTAAAGGTTGGAGAATAGACAAAGAGAAGTGAGCCAACCAGTCTTAGCAAATAAGGACATGTAAGAGAAACCTTGCTAAAAGGTAACCTACGAACAAATAGCATTCAGTCTAACCAGCGGGGTCACTTTTAATCAGAAAGTGGACGTGTTCCTGGAGAAATTTGGTACCAAGGTGCTTACATCCAGGGTCTTCTGAATCAATACATTCCTCCAGGGATGTGATAATGGAGGGTTAATTTATGGGGGGTTTGTTTTATTTTTTTAATCAGCATTTTGTTGTGAGATCCTGCAGCTGTGTTCCAATCGCATTCTCTCAAGACTCAGTATAACAGCACTTTTTAATGTCACTGGTCATCTTCACTACAGCCGACAGAACAGTGCGAATTTCCGTCTTTCACCTGCAGAATGCCATTTTCCCACCGTTGACTCCCTCTCCTGACTTCCCATCTCCCATTTGTTCCCGTCAATTAAAAATAATCAGATCAGTGCTGGACACACAAGAAGCATGGAAAGCACATTCTGCAAAGCCTGAGAACTAGTCAGGGGAGAAAACCGCAGACACCTGCTCTAAACCTTCAGACACAACCTCCCACCCCTAACCTCACACAACTGGCCAGCGCCGAGGGAGAGCAAACCAGGGAACCGGTTGGCCTGGACAGCGGCATCAACCTGCCCTTTGTTCTGTTTGTTAATTATTTGGTTTTGTCAGCATGAACGGCTGCCTGCCCTTCATGTCAGGCTTGGGGTAAAACGGAAAACTAAATTTGGATTTGGTTACCTAAAGGACGGGGGGCTTGATTTTGGTTGTGGGTATATTTTATGTGGGGACCCTCAGAGTGAATCCCAGCCCTGTAAATTCCAGCCTGGAGGAGAAACTGGCGCATTGTGGGGGTAGTTGCCAGGCTGAGGCACTGGCATGGAGTGGCAAGCCTAGCACTCCACTCTTGGCCTTTCTGTTCAGAGACAAACGGTCCCTTTTAACTGACACACAGAACAAAGACTCTCCTCCCTCTCCCCTGCTCAGTCACTTTCCCTCAGGAACAATTTTAGCTCTGCCCTGAGAGCGCCAGCTGCTCTTCCTCGTGGTCCTGGCTAGAGTGTGTGCGCTGGGCTGGTCGTGACCCCGGCAAATGGGAAATCGGCCCCCTTGCAGAAGCCATGCGTGAGCCTCAGATGACTGGCAGGAATGGACGGAGGCAGGTTCTTCTGTTGCTTTCTTTGTTTACACTTTATGTTAAAATGCTGATTTGAAGGTAGCCTTGATAATTTATAGCCTAGTGGCAACAGTGAAGGAAAATGTTTTGCTTATACGAAGAGCAGTATTGTATGAGTTAAATTATTCCCTGTTTTAACATTTTGTAGCTGGCCTACATGCAGATCTTAAGTTATTACGTTGTTTTATTTGTTACCTTTTCTGTAGATCAGAAGGTTGCTTTACTGCTAGCACAATTGTTCTCTCCATGTGATGTTTCCTCCTTGTGCATCAGAGTTGCTCCCCTGCTGATCCCCTCCCCCATGCTGGTGCCATGCAAAGCACAGTCCTTCTGGAGGCTGCATCAGGCAGGCCTGACCTGCGAGGCAATTCGGGGAGGGGGTGGGGGTACTCAGTTTCATTGGCTTTGGAGCGCTTCCACACAGATGAAACTGTGCAGTGTTTGCTCCTGATTGAGGGATGGACAACGGGGAGGGAGGGTGTTGGGGCAGGGCAGATGGAGGGAGCGGAGACAGTCGGACAGCAGCGAGTGCTTTGCACTGAGAAATAAGCAGATGTCCCCTCTCTGAAAGTTTGGAGCAAGCCTCCCTGGGGAGGCATTCAGGGCTGCTAGGATAGAGCAGGGCACCAGTGCTCGTGGTGGTCCCAAATCGCACATAAAGCAGCTAGGTAACAGGAGAGGGGACCAGCGTCACCCCCTTGCAATTGAAGTTAGGGGCCGGGGGGTGGGGAAGTTCACCCCTGCTGGGAGTGCTGATGCCTGGCCCTGCGGAGAGCTTTCAGCTCTAGCAGAGACTATGCTGCTAATCAGCATGTGATGTGCAGAGGGGGCCTCCCTGGACCATGCCAGGCCTGCTCACCTGAGATGTCAGGGGGGCGGTTCATAGGAGAGCTCGTTTCCCAAGGCAGCCGTAGGGACCGTCCAGACTTGTGCTGTAACTGCCAGAGCCCGTCAGGTACTTCCACCCCGTATCACTCGGCCCCTGGCCGAGGAGGCATGAAGGGGTCCCTGGTGCCTCCAGGAGCGGTTCTGCCAATATACAGAGAGGCAGCCCTGGCGAGTGCCAGGAGGGAGTTCTCTGAACGGGCTCAGCTGCTAAGAGACACTGAAGCATGTGAGCTAGTGGCCCTAGCTGCTTTCTGTTCTGTACGCCAAGGCCTTGGGCTCAGTCACTCCTCACACTCATGCAGGGGCAGTACAACAGCCTCCCCTTTGGGGAGAGGCGCTCTCTGCCCCTGCATTGCTCGGCGGCCCCAGAGCATGCGCAGAGGCACGTCCCCCGTTATCTGTAGTCCCCCCTCGGGGCTCTGACAGCTGCTTGGGTGCTGGCGGCGTGAGGACAGCAACCCGGCAGTACGAGGCGCTGGCTCAGGGCTGGACCGTGCTGTGCCCCTGTGCGTGGCTGCATCCCAGAGGTTCAACGCGGTCTGGTTGGTCTTGACCTCAGCCCCGGCTCTGTCCTAGCGAAGCACATTCCATGCATGGGGCCCCTGGCCTGCATGCCACATGCCGCCAGCCACGGTAGGTAGTAAACTAGGGCGAAGCTGCCAGAGCCAGCGGCATCCCTAGTGTTACTGGGCCAAGGATCAGAGCAGGCAGTGGCCGGCGTGGGGGGCAGCGGCAGTTTTAAGGCCCAATGTCTTGCCATCACAGAACAGTGATGAGTAGGGGAAGTTTCCAGCCTAGGCTTCAGTCCCAGTCAGACTTTGGCCCTGCCCAGCCAGGAACTCCAGTCACTTCTGGGTCCTCCTTCCTCAGGGTGCTGCACACTCAGATTCCCTGCCCTCGGCCAGGCTGCCGGAGCCATTTGAAAAGCCTCCGTGACGCAGTTTGCTCTGTAAACTAGGCTGCTGTGGGGCGTTCAGGGGTTTTTTGGGGCAGAGCCGCGCTGCTACAACTGCGAGCACAGCCCATCGCCCCTCTCGCCCTAGGGGCTGGCCTTGCACATCCCTGCATGTCTGAGGCCTGGGCTGAATCCCCCACCGGGAGCTTTTGTCAGTCGTGAGCAGAGGGTGAAACCAACCCCTGTCCCAGGGCGGCAGGCGCTGGTGCTCCTGGGGCAGGCTAGGTACCAGATTCTGAACGGGGTGGTGAGTTTATGGAGGTACCCTGAGGACCAGTGTAGTAGGCATCATGTGACCCGTGCCAGCACTGTGCTCTGGATGTGCTGAGGTGGGAAACAGGCCCTGTTGTGTGTTTCCAGGCACTAGCTCCAGTGCAAAGGAACTTGTCCATGGGTACCTGAGTCTGGACTTCATTTGCTGGGGAGGCTGCCGCTCCGCGGAAGGGGAGAGCTAGAGGCCAAGGGCTGCTCTCAGCCACGCTCCTGCAAGCCCAGCGTGACCTCACCGGAGCACGCTGGCTCCCTGGGGACGTGCACGGGTGGAGCTGAGCCTGGAAATGGCAGAGCACAGCCCTGGGGGTGGGGGGTGCTTTATTTTCTCCTTCCCAGGAGAAGGGTGAGTGGGGGGGCTTCCTGCCTGCTGCTCAACCCCCGTCTGGCCTCTGGCGGCTCTGGGTAATGTTGTTTTCCCCGCTGTGGCCATTTCATCTCCCGGTGTCTCCTCTCCTCTCCGTGCTGTGGCTTCCTGATACAAACTTGATTTCTGTACTGAACCGTGTACAGTGATGGGCATATGAATGAGTGTCAAAGCAAACAAATGCATGGAATAAAAAGCCAGTGTACTTCAGCCCGTCCTGGGCGTGTTGTCTGGGTGGTGTCTTGTCTCTGCCGCATTTCTACTAGCTGCTTAACCGGCTGATGAGTTAGTGTCTTTGAAGAGACACTGCAGCTGGACCAGTGGCCCTGACGCACCAGCCAGGAGCCGCCTGTCCATGCCCAGCCAGGGGTGCGGGCCCTGCGTGCTCTATCTTTTCATAGATGGGCTGTTTTTCATCAGCTGACAAAGTTCCAGCCTCTACCTCCTTACCCCCCCCCCCCCCCCCCCCGCCACAAGGAGCCATGGCTCTGTCTCCCCATGAGCTCTGCCCTAGGGCTTGCCCACTGCCCTCCTGCTGGTGAAGTCAGGAGTGGGGAAACCCTGTTCTGTCCAGAGCAGGGTTCCCCCCAACCCTTCCCCTGCCAGCTGTTCTGCTTTGTACTTTGAAAACTCTCCTCCTCCCCTGTCCTTTGTAGCCCCAGGTGCCTTTCAGAAACCAGCCCTGTCCTGGCAGGAGAGGGACTAGCCATGCAATCAGCAAGGAGAGGTGGACTCCAGCCCCTTCGGGCAGCCCGCCTCCTTTGGTCAGAGGGCTGAGCTGTTACTGGCACACATTATGTTCACCAGCCCTGGGTGATGACCTAGCAAAGAGGGCAAGGCCCGTTGGGGGCCCAGTCTGCACCATGGCAGCCCGAGCGCGCACCAGACACGCACACCACAGGGTCATACCCTGCTTGGGCCGGGCACCTCGCTGAGCGATGGAACAAGAGTCTTGTGCTCAGGTAGCTGCAGGAGCAAGTACTCAGCTTTAGGCTGTGGAGACAAGCAGGTCACACGTCGGTCCTTCTGGAAGTCTCCCCCCGCCGCATGGGCAAACCAGCCCCACCAGGGCAGCCGGCTAGGCACTTCCCCCCGGTGCGGGGACACACCTTGCACGGGATTCATACAGATGTAACTGAGCAGAGCTGGACTTGAACAGCTGAAGCTGTTCCCGGCAAGGTGGCAACGTTTTCCCCCCTGGAGAGCTGGGGGCAGAGCTCTCCAGCAGAGAGGTAACCTAGCTTTTGTCCTGCAGTGACTCAGTGTGACGGGCAATCGGTGGAGCCTTCTTCGCGTTGCTCCTCTAGGCAGGAAGCTATGGGGCAAGGCCCCATCTCTGCTAGCACTAATTTAGCTTAACCAAGCTGCCTCCCGATCCCTCCCAGTCTGTTCTCCTTGCCCTGGGTGGTGCTGGCAGCTCCCCGCAATTGTAGGGAGGGGAGACAGTGCCCGGAAGCCCCGGGGCTGCTCCCTGCCCCCAGGAACCTCTGAGGGAGAGCAGCAGAGCAAGGGTTTGTCAGTGCTCCCCCTGCCAAGGTGCAAGCAGACCACGCCTCAGTCACCGGCCTCCCAGGCTTCCACTACCCTCCTCGCTCTGGGTGCCACAGGGGAACACATTTCAGTGGTGCCTTCTCTCCTGGCCTCCACTCAGTCTGCTCCCTCTGTGCTTGGGATCTCTCACCAACAGCACCAGCAGAAACCACAACTGCCTCTGACACCAGAGGTCACATGACCGGAAACGACGATACCTAAACACACCACCCAGGATGGGTTCGGCAAGACCGTATGTGAGCACTCAGCACCCGGGGCAAGGCTGCGTGTTGGAAGTATCCAGAGCCTGGGGCCACGGGCTTTTTGAAGTCCGTGCAGCTTGGAGCTGGGTGCACGCCAGAGTGCGGCTGTGGCAGGGTGCTGGGGTGTGCCCAGCCGCCCACTGCCCCGCCTCTCCGGAGGAAACGAGGAGGTAGAAAGAACGGTATTTGTAAAAGGAGACCAACCAGGCCTCCCTGCCGCCCTCCTGCCTTACTAGCCAGGGTCTGACCTAACCTCAGCTGGGATGGGACCATGGTAAGGGAGCGACTGATCAGAGCCGTGGGTCAGGAAACGCTTCTGAGTCTGTCCACCACTTCCCCAAACAAGAGGCCACATCACTAGCTGGGCAACTCGCCCATCATGTTAACTCACTTAATGCCCCTCCAAAGGGCTGATCCACAGGGACCATTTAACCCTGTGGGATCACTGACATGTTGGGGGCCCAATGGCAGGGCCTGGTGTCTGCTGACAGCTTCCTTAAGTTGACAAGGTCTCAAGGCGTCCCTCCCACAGACCTGTAGGAACAGTCCCCATAGCATCGCTGAGGCCCTGCTCTAAGGGGACTTGGGACCTTGGTGCATGAGGCAGCATGAAGGGCTGGGCTGGGCCCGAGCACCATTCCCCCAGCACTTTTCAGTTCACGCCCGAGAGGTGGGGTGAGGCTCAGCCCCTGGAGGGAGGCTAGACTGGCTGAGTAAGCGGCACGGTGGCACCTGCAGGAGCAGCAAGGAAGCAATGAGGACGGAGGATGAAGCTCACCTGGACAGGGCTGAGGGCAGACAGGGGCTGCAGGGAGGATTGGAGTCACTCGAGGCTAGGCAGAGCAGGCCCATGGGGAAAGGCTTATCTGCAGGAGTCTGCTAGAGGCAATGTAGGAGGCAGGCCAGGACAAGAGTAGGAAGGTGGGGGACAGATCTTAGCTGCTGCTGGTAGGCTCCCTGGGCTGGAACCAGGAGTAGAGAGCAGGCTCAGTTTTCCCTACCAGCCTCTGAGGAAGTGGCACCATTGATGGGCAGTGAATGGGACGGCAGTAGAGACACTTTGGTGTGTACACAGAGATGGACCCAGGAGAACTGCAGTGACCTGTCCAGAGGCCCAAGCCATGAAGAGGGAGCTGCTGAGTACGAAGAGAGACCTTGAGCACCGGCATGAAGGAGCATCGGACTGGCAGAGCTTATCCCAGCCATGGCCACACGAGGGTTCCGCATTGCCATGCTTACCCTGCAGGTGCCCTGCTGCCTCATGGACTCTGCAGCCCATGTTAGGTGCCTAGGTTCCTTGGACAGGATGTGGAGAGAAACGGGGCCAAAGCATGAGGCTGTGCGAAGCCGCACGCTGAGCCGCCGAACCCAGCCAGCAGGTAAGGCCCAAGTGCAGCGAGAGCCTCAGCCTGGCGCTCCCGCGAGCTGGGCTCCAACGCTGGGCCGGAGGGAGGCATCTCTCCTGATGCAGGATTCTCAGCAACCTGAGCCGGGGCAGAACTTTACCTCCTCCGAAAAAGGGGAAGGGGCTAGTGGTCCCATTTGCCTCTTCTGCCGCTAGCTGGGGGGGGAGGGGTCTAGCGTTCAGGGGAGATGGAGGCGCCACGTCCCTCTTGGCCTGGGAGATGGAGTTTGAACCCCGTACGTTTGGCGGCAGGATTCAGTCTCCTCCCAGGCGCTGCCCTGACCTCTGGCTTGAGTTGCTTTCTGTCGCGTGGGCCCATGCCCAGTGCAGCGCGTTATGCAATGTGCAGACGTGCCCCAGGACACTCCACAGCTCCGTGGGCAGGGCACGCGGCTGGGTTCCCGTCCCTGCTCCACTCTGGCAGAGGAGGGAACTGAACCTGGGTCAGCCGCAGCCCAGGCAGCTCGACCCCCTTCTGCGCGCACCTCGCGTTGGTGTGGGGGCGGGTGCACCAGGGGCTAGTCTTTGGGCAGGCCTCCTGCGCGACTGCTTTGCGGAGCCAAGAGTCCTGGAACCCTCCGGGCAGAGGAGTTGCCCAAGCATTACCCAAGAGGTGAGTGAGTACAGCTGAGTTGCTGGCCGGCAGCACCATAATGTAACTACACATCACCTTTTTGGGGGGAGGGGATACCAAGTAAGGCCCCCGCAGTGGCATGTAACCTCACAAAGGGGAGCTGCACAACAATGCAGACTCTAGGCCATGCCTATGTGACCACATTGCCAGCCTAGGTTACATCAGCCACCGTGGGGAACAGCCTTCCTTGGAGGCTAGGGGCCCGGGGGCGCAGAAAGAAAATTCCTGGTTGTGTTGGTGTTTCCAGAGCAGCTGGAGGAGCCCCAGTTTTGGGGCTCAAGAAACCAGCAGTGAGTGGCGGTGTTGCCTTGCAATGCAGGTTTGGGATGATGAGCACCAGCTGCAGAACTTCTGGCTGGACTCACCCCAGCCCTCCCGTGCAGGGACATCACCCCGAGACCTGCACGGTCGGCTAAGAACCCAGCCATGCCAGACTGCGCTGCCTCAGTCGCTTTGAAGCCAGAAACCCAGCATTAAGGGCAGTTGCAATGCACGTGTGCAGGGCCCCAGGTCCCTGCCTGCAGTGCAGGACTGTGCCGCTGGGCAATAGGGCCAGCCCGAGAAAAGGGCTGTAAGGGCTCAAAGTGGAGCTTGCTGGCTCAGGGAGATGGCAAACGGGCATTTTAATAGGGAGCCAGGGTGGTGCATGTTGCTGTAGGGCACTCGGCCTGAACTTGGCTCTTTTCCAGCCCGGCGTGACTCTCATGATTGCTGGGTATAGGAAGCGGAACACTGTCTTTGCTCCTGTTGGTGTGTCTGCATGCTGGTCTGGGGCAGGAAATGGGCTGCAGGCAGACCTGCTCGGCCCCAGACCACATCTGTTGTGAACCAGTACAAGCAGATTCTGTTCCAAAGTGGGAATTTTATTCTGTGCTGGGAACCAGGCAAATCCATTTCGCACGTAAGGAATTCAGGAACCAAAGGGGAAAGGACAGTCACTTGCAGGTCCGTTCGCCAGCCATGACTCTCTCAAGTCAGCACACGGGCAGCTCTTGGAGCTTTCAATGCCCTCGTCTGGGGGGAGGGGGCAGGGCCGTGCCACTCTTGCTCACGGCCCAGGGACTGGGGAGGTTCCGACAATGGGTTCGCCATGGGCTGCAGCATGGGCTTCTCAGATCCGCAGGTTCCCAAGTCAGCAGCATCTTTGCTACTTGAGAAGCCCCGCTAGGGGCTAATGCATCCTTCTCCTTCTTTCCCTAGGCCTGTCCCCTCCTTCTGTCTGCAAGGGCCACCCTCCAGGGCCTGGTCACATTCTCCAACACAGCACAGGTTTGTGTGAACTCCTGCCACAGCCACTCCCCCGTAGCTGGCTTAGGTGAGAGGAAGGGGAGACCCTGAAGGTCACACAGCAATAGCTCCAGGTACAACTAAGGAATATAAGAAACTGAAGGGGAGGGGCAGTTTCCTTTCCACCAGGCCAGTCAGTGTAGGGCCTGGTGGGACATCACCTGGAGGCCGGGAACAGCAGATGTAAGTAACAGTGTCAACACTGGCATGCTGTCACCCATGACTCTGCGCCACTCGGGCAGGTGATATTCAATCAGTGTAGTGGAGCAGTTTGGTCAGCAGGAGTGAAATTGACACAGACACTTCCAGCTGCCTTGCCTCACCCTAACTGTGGCGTGGAGACCAGACCCACGTTAAACTAATTCATCAAAATGCCTGTGAGCTGTCTAGATACTTTTAAAAACCATGATAATAGAGGCTTAAAAACCAACAGTGAGAGGACCAAACAGGTACTGCGACAGCTGAACAGCCTAAAAGAGAGATGGTCAGAGACAAAAGGTGTATCTTAAAAACTGTAAGTGTCCTACTGAGGAAAATAAAAAGGACTCTGGAAAGTCAAATAGAAACAGGACTAAGGCCGGCCACAAAGAATTTGAAGAGCAACTAGCAAAACCCAGAAAACTAACAGGGTATCTACATGCAGCTCTGAAGGTATCTACATGCAGGTGGACAGAGCTGTTCCAGTAGACATGGTGTACCGGGACTTCCAGAAAGCCTTGGACAAGGTCCCTCTCCAAAGGCTTTTAAGCCAAGTGAGCTGTCTGGGAAGGACTCTGATGGATCAGTAACTGGATAAGGTAGGAAACAAACAGTAAGAAGAAACAGTCTATTCACACAGAGAGGGGTAAATAGCTGTGTCCCCCAGAAACCTGTGAGACCAGTGCTGTTCAGCATTCACAAGTGATCTGGAAAAAGAGGTAGGCAGTGAGGGGAGGAAAGGTTCTAGATATGAAATGATTCAAGATGGTTAAGTCCAAAGAAGACTCCCCAAGAGAGCTCTCAAACTGGATGACTAGGCATCAAAATGGCCAGGGCTGCCCCTACACACAGGCAAAATACAAGGCTGCGTAAGGCACCCCCAGGACACCTGAGAGCTGCCAGGCATTTAACCCTTTCCTTGCTGGACTCCCCAGGTAAGTGCCATGGGGAGGGGATGGGAAGAGCGTGTGAAGCACCTGGCTGGGGGGTGGGAAAAAGTTACTTGGGGGGCACTTGCAGGGGTTGCATAGGGCCCCATAAATTCTAAGGACAGCCCTGAAAATGGCAGATGAAATCCAGTGTTGATAAATGCAAAGTAATAAACGTTGGAAAATACAATCCCACCTACCGCCACAAAGTGATGGGATCTAAATGGCCTGTTATTGCTCCAGAAAGATCCTGGAGCCAAGCAGGATAATTCTTTGAAAACATCTGCTCAATGGGCCACAGCGGCAGTATGAAAAATAAACAGGACATTCATAAAGGGATAGAAAATCAGAGCGTCAATATCCTGTCACTTGATAAATCTGTGCGACACGGACACCTTGAATACTGCCAGCAGGTCTGGCTGTGCCCTCTCAAGAGGAATCAGAACTGGAAAAGGTACAGAAAAGGGTAACAGCAATGACAGGGAGTAGGAACGGTTTCCATGCCAGGAGAGACTGAAAAGACCTAGACTGTTCAGCTTAGAAAAGTGGGGCCGAAGGTGGGGAAGAGGACAGAGGTTGATAAAATTACAAATGCAGTGAAGAAAGTGTGGTATTTGCCCCTTCACGTAATGAGAACTTGGGTGCACCTGATGAAATTAACAGGCAGCAGGTTTAAAAGAAAAGGAAGCACTTCACATGCTGCACAATCCACCTGTGGAACTCCTTGCCAGGGGATGTTAAGGCCAAAAGTGTAACTGGGTCCCAAAAGCCTTAGGCAAGCTTGTGGAGGGCTGGCCCATCAATGGCTATTGGCCAGCTGGCCAGGGATGCAATTCCAGGCTCTGGGTGTGGCTAGCCTTGGACTGCAGTACTGGGATCCAATGACGGGATGAATCACTCAATTAACTGCTCTGTTCACTCCCTCTGAGGCACCTGGCATGGCCACTGTCTGACAACAGGCTGCTGGGCGAGGTGGGCAGTTGGTCTCACCCTGTCTGGCTGTTCTTAGGAGACAAGTGAGGGAATTTGGTCTGAGGCTCCAGCTGGGTGCTGGTGTGAGTTAGCCAGGGTAAGCTGAGGAAGGGTTAGAGGATCAGATTGCTGGACTTGGGCACCTAAAGCAGCTGTGAGTTGCCTACATGCCTCAGTGGGTCTGGCCTGAAATGTTTTGGCCCAAATGCTCCTCCTGGGGCATGCTCTTTATTAGGGACATTAAACGGTTAACCGGGAAGCATGAGGCTTAACTGGTTAACCAGCCCTTGCCGGTGAACTCTGGGGGCAGCCGGCTGGCTACAGCAGCCCCAGCCACGGAGGGGCTGGTGGGCTGGGCAGTGGGACCCCACAGCCATGGCAGGCTCTAAGTGAAAATGGTTACCCACTAGCATTTAACTAACTGTCTTAACCTCCCTGTTTACGTTGTAGGCACCTGCGCTACAGGGAGCGGCTCCCGCCGACTTCAAGAGAGGCCAGCCTGATGGCCATGAACTCGGAGTCCCGCAGGCCGGAGGGAACGCCAGCCAGCTTGGCAGCTCTGGACAAGGTTTAAGAGCGGGACAGGGACTGCCTGGTAGGGTGTAGCACGTCCCCCATGCCAGGCGCTATCCCAGGAGGCGTCGAGGGCAGTCAGGGTACTGAGCAAAGGCCACAAGAGGTGAGTTTTATGCTCTGCAGGGAACTCCAGGCCTCGGTTTGAAGCCCTGTCAGGACGAGGCAGGCCCCAAAAGGCTAAACACAGACACAGATCTGCTGCTGCCCCAGACACGTGGTTGGGGACAAGACGCGGAGAGAGGTTTCCTGGGAATGCTGCTGCCCGGATTCCTCTGTTCAGAAACAGGCAAGTAAAAGCCCCAGGGCTGAGAGGTGACCAGGTTTAGTGGAGGATTCCTGCGCTTAGGAACCACACGCCAATGAACCCGACCGGCTGGACCACCAAGCAAAGCCCCTCCTGGGGCAGGGTCTGCCCCTCTCAGGCAGGCTCTTCTCAGGTGCAGTCGCACACAGGTCCAGGCGCATTATGGAAGCAGCAGGAGGTTTGGGACCTGCTGCTGAACACTGGGGATTTATGGAGCAAGGCTGTGAGGGCCGAGAGGCAGTGGGCTGCCCGGGATGGGAGGGCCACCATTCCCAGCCTAAGGGACAATGAAGAGCACAACCGGGGACGTGCTAAAGTGGGAAACGCGCCGGAGGAGCAAGGAGCAGTGGCAGGAAAGCGGCCGGGCTGGGCGGCAGTGTTGCCTAGAAGTGCCCTGAGCCAGAAGGGAGGGACGGGCCTGCAAAGACAAGTCTGGCCTGGGCTCCAGCCCGGGTATGGAGCCTCCCTGCTAAGCCCCCAGGCACCGCCACCCTGGCAGTGGCGCCTGCAGCATTGATAGCCCCACTGCACAGCACCCAGCGACGGGAGCAGGGATGCGCAACAGCCCAGCAGCATGAGCCCAGCTCCCCCGCGCGCCGCTCCAGCACCGCCCTGCCTGCCCCAGAGCCCGGCGGGCAGGCGCTTCCGCCTGACACCAACAGTGGGGCAGGAGGTGGCACAGACACTTTTCCCAGGCTCGCTGGCAGCTCCCCCGGTCAGTCACGTCTGCACAAGCACCACTGGAAAGGTGACCAGTCCGCCTCCGCCCAGACTCAACGGCCGCTGTGCTCCAGCCTGGCCCGGGAGGCAGCAATTAAACAACTGCTGGCCCCACAAGGCCCAGTCGGATGCTGCGAGCAGCTGCACCCCTGCCTGTCACATGCTCTTGCTGCCGTTGCGCAGGCCAACGCTCTGGGCCTTTGTGTCCAGTTTTAGGTGCGTCCGGCTGAATTTCTTAATCAGGGTCCCCGGGAGCAAGGCCACCATGGCCATGGCCAGCAGCTGCAGCAAGGTGCCCCAGGACCACAGGGCATCCAGGGAGGTGATCTGTGAGAGGATGGCACCCGTCTGCACACAGATGAAGTTATAGGGGATCAGACCTGGAAGAGTCGGAGGGAGAGGCCTGTTACTGGACAGCCATTCCCAGTGCTACGTGTGCGCTCCGGACGCTCTGGCCAGGCACCCGCAGACCCGCAGGGCACAGCATCACACTGGGCTACGGTCACCTCTCCCCTGCCACCAGCGAGAGCACAGCTCAGTGCCCCAGGGGCTCACTTGCTTCGCTAGCACAGAGGGAGACTAACCCCCTGAAGCAGGAGACGTCCTGGGGGAGGCTTTCTGGGCAGGCTGCACCCATTCTGACCTGACACGGCTGGGGTCCTGGCTCCCCTCCCAGCGTCTGATGCAGCCATGGCTGTGCAGCGACCTTCTGTGCAGTGCCGGGAGAGAGGCCGGCACACATGGGGTTGAGCCGGGAGAGAGCTCCTGCAGGGCCAACACACGGGTTTGTGCTGACGGGGATAAAACGCTCGGTTTGGACAGCCAAGCAGCACGGCCCTCTCCTACACGCTCCTTAGAAACCATCATCCCCCAACAGCAAACCCAGAGACACCTCCGGCAATGGGCTGAGTTCTCCCCAGGACCAGCCACATCGCCCCGAGAAGAGGTCACCCCGTCTTACCGAGAAGGACGGAGAAGAAGAACTGAGAAACTGGGATGTTCAGGATCGGAGATGCCAGGTTCAGAAACCAGTTGGGGGTCATGGGGAAAAGTCTCAGAAACAACAAGAAGAAAAACAAGCTGCTCCTGTTCTGCTCCACCTGCCATGGGACAGAAAACCAGGTCAGCACGGCCACGGACGCCTGCCGGCCATTTCAGTAAGCCACGGCACTGCTCCCGCCCGGAATCAAACCAAGCCAGACGCCCCATGGCCAGGCTAGTTCCCGGGGTATGATGGGCCAGTGGAGAGGGGGGTCGCTGGCAGAGGCAGCTGCACTGCCTGCACCTTCCCCTGCTTTCCCGCAGCGCCATTCAGTTCCCAGCCGCTCGGGTCTAACGCGGTAGCTGAGCCACAGTGCGCAGGGGCAGGATGAGCGCGTGGCCTTAGCAGCTCCTTACGGCCCGCACGTGCCTTTTGCTGGGCCCGGGCAGCAGCACTGGGGGACAGAATCAGGGTGTGATCAGCCAGATACAATCCACACCCGCAGGGAAAGCACCGGCCAACACTTAACCCCCCTTCCCCAAGACCACTCCCACTCGGCAACGCTGCCTGGCAGCAGCATTTGCAGGATTGGGCCTTAGGAGCACTCCCTGGGCCGTGCGTGGGCCTCGAGCCATGCTAACAGCACAGAGAGCCTACACTTAGTGCCCACACTGGGGGGAGGGGGGGGTTAAAAAGGACGAGGCTAAAGCAAGTCCCTCCCTCCTGCCCCAGGCACCTGCCACTACGCGCCATTGCCTCCCTCAGCCTCCAAGCTGCATTTGCCACGTTATCCCGCAGCTACAACCAGGCTGACGCTCCCGAGCAGCAAACGTCAGCCACCCCCAGACCTTGCCCTGTTTAAGCAAACCTGGAGTGGGGCGGGGGCATGTAAAGCAGCTTCCAGCCCAGGAAACACCCCCTGCTCCACTCACAGGCAATCCTAGTGGGGGACAGCAGGCCTGGGCAGGCTGGGCACCGGGGCAGGAGGTCCCTGGGCCAGAGCCAGTCATTGATCTTTAAATGGGACTACAGCAACTGAGTCTACTCCAAGTTCCCATTTGCAGAATTCAAGCATTGCTTGAAGGCCGACTCCCGGGAGCACCAAGCCTCCCTCCCTCGCACCGTTTCCACAGCATTCTGCTCCTGCCGGCTGTATGGGTCCAGCAGGCTTATGGCAGAACGAGCCTGTATCTGCCTGGGCATCGAAGTGACTTACCAAGCTCCGGCGAGTCGCCCTGCCTGGAGGGAGGTTGCTAGGACAGGGCCTGCTGGCGAGAAGTACGAACCCAGGTGCGTTTACATTGGGAAAGCAGCACAGAGTGACCAACACAAACGTGGACCCCCCAAGCCACTCTTCCAATTCCTTTTCAGAGCAAGCTGGGCTGACGCTAGAAGGCCTGGCTGTGCCCATGCTCTTGGACGGGAGAACCTACCCCATTATCCAAGGGTTTACGGCTGTGGGCGGGTCTCCTCCTGCAAGGAACCTGCTGCTTACAGTTTGGGTCCAGCGGATGGGTACCAAAACCAGAAGGATGCAGAGGACTAAGGACCCACAAATCCAGGGCCTGGAGTAAGAAGGAGCCACGGGGTCGCTCGCGGCTCAGCTCTGGTCAGCCGTCCCTGGGCCTGAGCAGAAAGGCTAGCAGCAGGGATCTCTTTACCTTCCTTTGCAGCATGGCCACTCTCTCAGGAAACCAGCAGACCACAAACTGTTTCCCAAAGGCTGTGGAGAGCAGGTAGCAGCAGGTGGCACCCACCGATGTCAAAGCAGAGCACAGCAGCAGCCCCATCCATGGTCCAAACAGAGCTCCAGCGAGGATGTTCTGGCGGAACAGAGGCAGGGGCTGAGACCTTACGACTAAGACTGGAGAAAAGCATCGAGCAAGGGGTACGCCATCACAGCCAGCCCAACCTTCCCGGGCCACGCGGCAGCCTGGACGGGGACCCCGCCGTCCCGTTTTCTCTTCCGGGGGCGCGGCGGCGCTGGGTGTGCGCTTTCGGTATGAACGTTCCAGCGGTAGGCACGCCCATCCGCACAAGGCCAGGAGCTGGGGGCATGTCGACCATGCCAAGGCAGGAGGGAGCCCTGTTGCTTTCACATGAGCCCCGGGCACACGTGGGGCAGGTCAGCACTGAGCCAAGGGGGTGCCACCGTAATGCAAGTGGCCACATTGCCTGGCTCAGGGCAGGAGAGCTGTGTCTGGACTGAGCACCGCAGTCCCATCCTCGAGTCCGGGAGCTCTGCTGCCTCAGGAAGGAGATTCAACTAGTTTTTCCCTCAGGCCCTGAACTCCAGGCTTGCAAGGCACCACGCTCAGGTTACCCCACGCCTGCACTGTGCAGCCAACCCCTTAGTATCAGCCAACGACCGGCCCAGGCCCACAGCCACCTTGGCTGCCGCGGAAACATACCAGTGAGGGAGCATATACAACCGATATACAGCTGTGCAGGGGCAGGAACCAGGAAGAACCAGCCCCAGAGAGCCCAGCCCAGCAGCCTGGCACCTGACCGCCAAGGGCAATCGTTGGGCAAGAGCCTGCAGACACTGACCTCACCCCAGGCCGCTCAATATTCATTTTGTTTACCTCTACATTATGGATAAAAACGAGTCACCGCAGAGCGTGTGTCTGGAAAGCCTGGCTGTGTGGCGTCTGGGGAAGGGGTCGCCGTTGAGGCAGAGGAACGGCGCACAAGCTCCCTGTGCAAGGCTCTGATCCTGGCGCTACACACCGGGGGGGGGCGGGGGGGGAGATAGAAAGGAGCAGGGACAAGCAGCCTCCTCACTAACTCTGGATGGTTCACCTCCTGCAAAGTTTGGTATCTCCCATGGGCTGGTCGGTCTAGTCCCCAGGCGAGGGGCGGCCTAGGCATGTCTCAAGCCCCGGCAGCCCGCACGTTCCAGGGACGGCACAGAGCCCGGGCCACCTGGAGGCGAGAGGACGGGCCAGGATGGGGGTTCCCAATCAGCGCGAGAGACCAGGGACTGGAAGACCCCCAGCAAGTGCGGTGAGGGACAAGGAAGCGCACAGGCGCAACGGGCTGCGTACCAGGAAGCTGGAGCCGGGGATGGCAAAGGACTGCTTGTAGAGGTAGGCAGCGCAGAACAGCAGCAGCACGTAGCTCTGGTGCTCTTGCTTATAATCCTGTAGAAACTCAGCAAGCTCTCGCAGCTCCTCCAGGTCGGACGGGAACTTGAGGGACCTGGGAAGGAAGAGACACACCCAGCTAAAATCATAACACAAGGTCCATCTAGCCCAGTGTCACTGCCCAGGCCAAATAGCTGCACCTCGTTTTACAGATGGGGAAACCGAGACAGATTAGGTGACATCACGTTGGAGAAGTCTGTGGCACACTGTCTAGTGACTCAGGGACATTCTCATTTGAATACCCGGCTTCCTAGGAACCCTCCCAGCAGGCTCTGGGCCAACCTAGGACTTGTCTTAACGTGAATAGCAGTGCTACATTGCAGAGCAGGTTCCTGCTTTATCTACACAGAGCCCGCGCTTGGCTGGACAAATGTTCTCACGCCTGACCTTTGGTGCTGCTCAGCCGACCCCGTCAGCCTGCATGGAACAAGCTGAAACTGCCAGAACCAGAGAGCGTTTTCCCCACCTGCTCTTCAGCAAACCAACAACGAACTGTCCGTTTGCATCCAGCCTGGAGCAGGACTGAAAACGGAGCGTGCGGGGCAGCACTAGACAGGCCTGGAGCCAGTGCACAATCATTGTGTGGCTTGCGAGCAGCTGACATTCTTCACAGGGCGGGCCGGAGGCCCCAGCGCCAGGATCACTTGGCCACCGCAGTGCTGATTATCCCAGGTCACTGCGGCCCAGCTCAGACTGCTGACTACACTCTGGACCTGGCATTTGGGCTGAGGCTGGAGGTGTGACAACTGGAGAGATTTCCCCTCGCAGGGACTGATCGCTGCATGCTGTGATTTGAGGCTGGGGCACCAACGTTCCCTGTAAGCTGGGTGCTTGTGCAGCCGATCAGGAGAGATTCAAATGCCGCCCAGCTGATTAGTAGCGTGTACAGCCAGGTTTCTGTTTCTATTGGTGGTGCACCTTCGCACGCACCTTAGTGCATATAAAAATTATTCAGCAGCTGGATGGAAAATTTAGAGGGAAATTTGCTAGGCGCTTGATGGCTCATCCGCGAGATCAATTGGACCTGGTTATTCTTGAGGAAGACTATCATTCAACCAGCAGGCTCGTGTGACCAGGACTTTACGTTGATCTTTTATCTTCCATGGTTGGTTAGGTGCCATGTACGTCTTCCTCCTCAGTGTCCACCTCACATGTCGTCATGGTTCCCATCGCTCGCTCCTCTGGCAATGGGCGGAGAAAGCTCAGGTGGCAGGAACCTCACAATGAATTGGACAAACTGCTTCAGAACGTAACTTGAAATTTCATCTTTGCTTCCCCCACAGCGTCCCCCAAGTCTCTATCAGATGGTTTATGCCGATGAGCGGAGGAATATCTTTGTGAGTGCAAAAGATGTTCGGTGGTAAAAGTCTTTGCTCAGTGGCAATTACAAATCCCTCCCCCATTGGGAGGAAACAGCTGTTACTCGATAAGCTTCCGAAAGATTTCTGGAGAGTTCACACTGAACTGTTTCTGGCTGGAGGTTATGACAGCCACACCCATTCCAGTCCAAGGGCTGTTTGTGCAACATGGTGATCCCATCTACTCTCTGGACTGGCATCTGACCTGACTGGGTGAAAGCCAATAGGGTGACACATCCACTGTCATCTACAAGGAAACACCCATAAAATGCAAGGCAGGTAAAGAGATAGTACATCTACGATCACTGCCATCAACCAAGCTCATACAGGCAACAAGAAATAATTGTCAGACATACAAAACCTACTCAGTTACCTGGTCTGTTCAAACCTGGAGAAACTCTGTGACAGAGAAAGATAAAAAGAGTTTAACAGAGGGAGACCCATTCTTAGACGACAGGGCCTGAATCCCACCTCAGAGCTAACTGTGCGTTAATCTACTCAGAAAGAAAAATCAAGGAGCCCATTTGACTGTCCCACTTTTTGTCTTTGTTCTAAGCACCTGTTTGCTTCTCTTCTCTTCTCTCCAAAGAGCTAAAAAGAGCTGGGCCTGCACAGCTCATTTAAATATCAGCACAACCTTTCTACAGAACCAGTCACCACCCTGGAAGATCTCAGCAGGTGGCTGGGGCTATCTGTTGGCACTCCGATTCCAGAGGGGAGTCATCTCTATAGTCCTGAAAATCCATAGCTATCTGCAGATGTGGATGCAGAAATCTGTGGCTCATTTTTGTGAATCCAGATGCGGATACAAATTTTGCACCTGCTACCCTGCCAATCTGCAGATACGCATGGGTAGCTCCGGATGTGGACGGGGGTATCCATGGCTCTTTTTTGCAGCTACAGATGCAGACACACCACTACTCATCTCTAGTTCTACCACATCATTAAAGGGGTTCACTTTCCGTGCATCACAATCGAGTTCTACACTTGGACAGTCAGAGACCTCTTCACACCACATTTTTTTGTTTGGGTAACAGCCAAAGCTAAATGCTTTCCAAACGGAATGAGGGCACAATTGCAGTCCTCAAAGGCAGGTAATATAAAGACAAACAGACCCAGGCTAGGGAGGAGAGAGAGAAAACATTAGTGATCAAAATTTTCCTTACTAGTAAAATAACATTAAGCTACGAAGCCAGCTGGTCTCGGCCAGCAGGAAGGCAGAAGCAGGCCTTCAACAGGGTCAGGTCCTCAGCAGCTATGAACTGTCTTAGCTCCAACAGGTCAATGGAGTAATGACAGTGTGCACCAGCCGAGGTTCTACGGCAGAGCAGGAGGGCCTTGAGAGCAAACTTTGTAACATACCATTTGCGGTGTGTTACCTATGATGCACTGAGAGCTGGTCCCTGCTGTGACGTAGTGTGGGTACCTTGCTGGTTGCTATGCTGGGCAGTGGGTTGTCAGTGACCTCCACTGGCTGCTGGCTGCAGCACGGCCCAGCAGGGCAGGGGATGAGTCATTATGCAAGGGGGCTTCGAAACTTGTCAGACAGGTATCTCCCATGAAGCGGAACAATGGAAAGGAAGGGGGCAAGGCCAGACCTGGCTGGGGGCAGGGCTGGAAGGGAGTGGGTTTTAGTTGGGCTGTCTGGGATCATGGAGGAGACAGCCTAGGGCCCAGAGGGGCTGGAATTTAGGGGCCCAGCATCCCCCATCTCAAGGGGGGGGCTGAGGCATCCTAGGGCCGCTTCCTGTAACCAGATGACATCTGTGCTGTGCTGTATCCTGGAGAAGCAATAAACTCCCTCTATTCTACTGGCTGGTGGAGCCTGTCCATGCCATTACGGGGGTGCAGGAGTCAGGGGGACCCCGACACACCTGCACACAGGGTAACTATTGCTTGGCTTTGGTTTGTTTTCTGGGTGGTAATTCCTGGTGTTGGGGCAGCGACAGGCTCAAAGCTGTCCAAACCTTTGAACCACAACTCTGTTAGGGGAGACTAAAATTGTAAGGAACCCCAACGAGAAAGGGCTGGCACATATTTAGGCTTGGATGTGCTTGCTGTGGGAAAAAAGGTAGTTTAACAGTTCCATGGCGTTGAACCTGCCTCCTTGAGCAGTCACTTCCCAGGACCCTAGTGTCACAGTGCCGAGGAGCAAAAGACCCTTTTGTGCAACAGAGGTCCCTCAAGCGGGCTGTTCTCTTTGACAGTTCTCCACTTCGGAATTCACTCTTCCTAGGCCTCATCCAGCCCCAATGGGCTGCCTTTGAGGCCATTACACACCGCTCCTTTTACCAGGTCTCTTGAGAAGGTGACAGCGAGGGTTGCTATTTCAGGAGCAAGGTGTTCTCTTTATACAGTGCTGCTCTAAGGACTAAGTATAGTCTACACTTCAAAGGTTGACTGAGCTAAGTTTTCCACAAGTGTTACCCCCCCCAAACCTTGAATGGCATAGTTATGCCAATGCAGCTGCCCCTGCAAACATCTGTGAGTGGGAGAACACTACCCTCGGAGATGGGGTGGTCTCACCCTGACGGACAGGCATACTACCCTGGGAGATGGGGTGGTCTCACCCTGACGGACAGGCGAACTACCCTGGGAGATGGGGTGGTCTCACCCTGACGGACAGGCGAACTACCCTCGGAGATGGGGTGGTCTCACCCTGATGGAAAAATTCCTACTCCAGGCATACTACCGTGGAAGATGTGGTAGTCTCGGCTGAGGGAAAAACCCCTGCTGCGGGTGTAGGTTGCATCTTTGCTATGGGGTTACGCTCTAGCGGCAGCGCCTGTGGAGCGTGAACAGCCGCTGCTGCTGGTGCCGAATGGAAGTTGCTGGCCTGCCCCACTGTCTGCTGTTCAGAGAAGCGCCAGGGCCGCGCACGGCTTTGCAGACCCTCAGGCGAGGCGGCAGGGGCGGATCCGACCCGCACCAGCGTCATTCGCCCCGAGCGTGTCAAGATCCGATTTCGCTGGCTCGCCGGGGCTAAACTTAGCTCGGGACGGGCCCCGCCGCCTCTCGGCAGGGGACACGTGGGGGCTGCCAGCCGGTGCTCACAGCCCAGCCCCGCTCGCCCCGCGGCGCCCGGCAGCCGGCGGAGGGGCGGGACACACGAGGGCAGGCAGCCGGGCACAGCGGCCCGCGGGCCCCCCCGCGCCCCCACCCACCTGGCGTCCCCGAGCCGCGCCGACAGCAGGTAGAGGCCGCAGGAGGCGGCGCCCAGCAGCAGCAGGAAGCCGCCGAGCGGCCGCATGGCGCGGAGCCGGGATGGCGGGGGGGGGCCGCCGCCGCCGCGAGCGGGCGGTCACGTGAGCGACCAGCAGCCCGCCCCCGCCTGGAGCCACGTGACGCGGGCTGGCCGTTCCTCCCGCCACGCCCTGTAGGAGGCTGCCGCCGCCCGCCCGAGAGCGATTGGCTCCCGGACGGCCTGAGGCCCCGCCCCCATGTCAGCCGGCGCGTGCGGGCCCCCGCCCCCGTTCCGAGTGGAGGCGCGTGGCGGGGGTGGTCTCGCTCCGGCTGCACGCGGGCGCGTGCTGGGGCAGCGCGCGAAAGGCACGTGGGCTCGCGCGGGGCCGCCAACTGCCGCCCCAACCGCCGCATAGGGCGGTCTTTCGTGGGCCACGAGCCGCCCGGCAGGTAAAACCGCTGCCCGAGCCCGGCGTGCGCCGCGTGGCCGCGGCTTTGCTGAGGGTCGCGCGGGCCGCGCCGAGCAACGACCGCTCCGCCGGCCACGCAGCGAGCCCCTCTCCCCGCGCCAGGCCTCGCGCTGGGGCCGCGGCTGCCCCTGAGCGCGGCGAGCGGCCGCAGCTTGGCGGGGCCCTGCACAGAGCGAGGCGGGGGCTGCTACCGCGCCGAGCGCGGCACCCTGCAGGCCGGGCACATGGAGGGGGAGAGAAAGGAAAGGGTCTGGTGGGTCTCGTTGTGCAGTGGCCGTGAGAGCGTGTTGTAGCAGACTGCCACCTCCCCCCCCCCAACGTGCTACTGCCCCCCAACCCCCACACACCCCCTGTGCTACTCCCCCACACCCCCCCACACACTCCCCGTGCTACTGCCCCCAACCCCCACACACTCCCCGTGCTACTGCCCCCCAACCCCCACACACTCCCCGTGCTACTCCCCCCCAACCCCCCACACCCTCCGTGCTACTCCCCCCCAACCCCCACACCCCCCCCGCTACTCCCCCCCACACCCCCCCGTGCTACTGCCCCCCAACCCCCACACACTCCCCGTGCTACACCCCCACACCCCCCGTGCTACTGCCCCCCAACCCCCACACACTCCCGGTGCTACTCCCCCAACCCCCACACACACCCCGTGCTACTCCCCCCCAACATACACACCCCCCCGTGCTACTCCCCCCCAACCCCCACACACCCCCCGTGCTACTCCCCCCCAACCCCCACACCCCCCCCTACTACTCCCCCCAACCCTCACACACACCCCCGTGCTACTCCCCCCCAACATACACACCCCCCCGTGCTACTCCCCCAACCCCCACACCCCCCGTGCTACTCCCTCCCAACCCTCACACACCCCCCCGTGCTACTCCCCCAACCCCCACACACCCCCCGTGCTACTCCCCCCCAACATACACACCCCCCCGTGCTACTCCCCCCAACCCCCCCACACCCCCGTGCTACTCCCCCAACCCCCACACCCCCCCTGCTACTCCCCCCAACCCCCACACCCCCCTGTGCTACTCCCCCAACCCCCACACCCCCCCCGCTACTCCCCCCCAACCCTCACACACACCCCCGTGCTACTCCCCCAACCCCCACACCCCCCCTGCTACTCCCCCCCCAACCCTCACACACCCCCCCGTGCTACTCCCCCAACCCCCACACCCCCCGTGCTACTCCCCCCCAACCCTCACACACCCCCCCCGTGCTACTCCCCCACACCCCTACACACCCTGTGCTACTCCCCCCCAACCCCCACACACCTCCCGTGCTATTCCCCCCCAACCCCAACACACCCCCCGTGCTACTCCCCCAAACCCCCACCCCCCCGTGCTACTCCCCTCCAACCCTCACACACCCCCCGTGCTACTCCCCCAAACCCCACACCCCCCGTGCTACTCCCCCCCCAAACCCCAACACATACCCCGTGCTACTCCCCCCCACACCCTCCGTGCTACTCCCCCCCAACCCCCACAAACCCCCCGCTACTCCCCCCCAACCCCCCCACACCCGCCGTGCTTCTCCCCCCCAACCCCCACACCCCCCCGTGCTACTCCCCCCAACCCCCACAAACCCCGTGCTACTCCCCCAAACCCCCACACACCCCGTGCTACTCCCCCCAACACACACACACCCCGTGCTACTCCCCCAAACCCCCATACCCCGTGCTACTCCTCCCCAACCCACACGCACCCTGTGCTACTCCCCCCAACACACACACTCCGCGCTACTCCCCCCCTACCCACACACACCCTGCGCTACTCCCCCAAACCTCCACACACTCCGTGCTTCTCCCCCCCAACCCACACACACCCCGTGCTACTCCCCCCCAACCCACACACACCCTGTGCTACTCCCCCAAACCCCCACACACCCCGTGCTACTCCCCCCCAACATACACACACACCCCGTGCTACTCCCCCCCCACCCACACACACCCCGTGCTACTCCCCCCCAACATACACACACACCCTGTGCTACTCCCCCCAACCCACACACACCCCGTGCTACTTCCCCAGACCCCCCCACACCCCGTGCTACTCCCCCCCAACATACACACACACTCTGTGCTACTCCCCCGAACACACACACCCCGTGCTGCTATTCCCCCAATGCACACACCCCCTGTGCGATTCCCCCCCAACACACACACACCCCATGCTATTCCCCCCCAACATACACACACACCCCGTGCTACTCCCCCCCAACATACACACACACCCTGTGCTACTCCCCCGAACACACACACCCCGTGCTGCTATTCCCCCCAACACACACACACCCCGTGCTACTCTCCCCAACACACATACACACTCCGTGCTACTCCCCCCCAACATACACACACACCCCGTGCTACTCCCCCCAACACACACACACCCCGTGCTACTCCCCCCCAACACACACACACACACCGTGCGTGTAGCTGTATCACTTTTGATTTTCTCTTCTATGGAAGCCTCTAGAATTTGGATTCACACTGCTAAGGAAGTCTGGCTTTGCAGGAGAGAATACCTAAAAATAATTCCCAGGAAGTATTTAAAATACCTTTACAATAGTGTGACTGTACAATAGGTGTCTTGGACAAAGTACATGATGATGTGGTGCTGCATGAAGGTTTTATTGGCATGAGTCATACAGTGCTCCCACACAAATGCCACTAAAACTGTCACATAAAAGATAGGTAGGTGTGTGTGGCCGTGTTATAGGATATGTGGGTAGTGAGGTTGTCTAGCGTTTTCCATTATAACCCATTATTATCAATTGCTTATAACTGTTACTGGCTGAAATATTTCATATTGGCTGAGTTTTCCCCAAGCTGCATAGCTCTGCGGCTATTAAGCCCTGTGCAGGATTGCAATGGGGCCAGTGCCGGGGAAAGCCCAGGGAGCAGCCCAGGTAAGCTGAGCTCCAACCCCCTACCTCACCTTGAGCACTCTTCTATACCCCAAAGCCCACACTGCCAGCCCAGAGCCTGTACCCCCTCTTCCAGCCCAGCCCAGAGCCTGCACTCCAACTCTCAGGTCAGAGCCTGTATCCCCTCCTGCACCCTAACTCCAGCCCAGGGCCTGCACCCCTTCCTGCACACCAACCCCCAGCCCAGAGCACTTCCTCAAACCTGGAGCCCTCTCCTGCACTCCAGACCCCCTCATCCCCAGCTCCACCCCCTGAGTTTGCACACCCATCTAGAGCCCTGGCTTCTCAACCCCACCCTAGAGCCCTCACCCCTAGCCAGAACGCTTTCACTCCTGCACCTCAGCCCTTTGCCCCAGCCCTGAGCCCTCCTGCACTCACAGTCCTTCAGCCCCACGCCCGCCACATGAATGAAGGTGATAGGATGCACATCCTTTCCAGTCCACATTGGTGCACATAAGAAATTCATTCCACTTGGGTGGAAATAATTAGAGGAAACACTGCACACTGGTGTGTGGGGTGTTTGCCCCACTAGCCCTGGAAGGGTTATGATAGACAGGAGAGGCCAGTTAGCCATAGGATGCACCAGGAGGGGAGCAAGGATCCAATCGCTATGTCTACTCAGCAAAGAAAAACCTATGGCCAGCCTGTGCCACCTGGCTGGGATTGCAGGGCTTTGTCTGCTGCAGACTCCCAATTTTCTCCCAGGTTCCAGCCCAAGCCCAGAGGTCTACCCAACAGTGCTAATCAATTCTGCAGCCTGAATCCCACCAGCTTGAATGGGCTGGCATAGGCCTGCTGGGGCCAACATACATGTACTCAGCGAGGCTTAGCTGGGGATGAAACAAGCGGGGCTTCTATAAAGCCATAAGTTGGCAATGGAAGGAGAAGGGCCTGCAATTAGAGAGCTTGCAGTCGCACATCCTGCTACGAGGGGACAGAGTAGGTGCCTATGATAGGCAGTGTAGGGTGGGGAGAGGAAAGATTTGAGCTGCTAGGTCAAGGATCCTTGTACCAGAACCGGGCGTAGAGGGTGAGCCTGAATTCCCCTACAAACCACTGCAGCAGTGGCTTGTGAGGGGCAGCCCATCTGGAGATGGCTGGGGCAATTTGGAAGGAGGCTTTGATAATACTGTGGAAGAGGGGGAGCTTCAATGTCACTTAGCCAGAGAACTAAGCTGCTAAGAAGAAAGTGCTTCAGCCCCGGGAGCATGTGGCAGGCTAAGGAGTAAGATGAGGGTCTGAGCAATTGCAGGAACAGGTGTCAGACCATGTGGCAAGGTAATCTCCAGATGGGCCATGAGGAGGCACTTGAGCCCTTAAGAGCATGCCTCACCATAGCTGGGTACTGGCCTCTGACTGAATTTTTATTCAGAGCTTTGGTGAAAATTAAATTAACATTTTTTTAGAATGAGACAAGTTTTAAAAAAAAGGTAGATTTGTTAACATAAAAATTCCCCCAGCTGTTTCTTTGAAGCGGCTCAAGGGTTTCAAGCTAGGATTTGAATTTGACAGGTCCTTGTGGTCAGAAATTTGACTAAGTTATTAGCTACAGCATTTGTGTCTGGCCTTTTTCTAAAATATTGCTCACCGTGTGTGTTTGTGGTAAAGTTGTCCTTCTGCAGCAGAGTTTTTCCCACTTTTGATTTTAAGGTTCCTTGCTTGATATCACTGTTTTAAATAAATTTTTTTTTTTCAGCAAACTGGTATAAAATCCTAACAACCAAAACCACAAACTTGAAAACTTGTTTTATGTAAAAAGGAACGTTTCACTTCGTTGCTTCTATCAGATTGAAAGTGACAATATAATGCCAGCTATTTAGCTTTAACTTTTATTAGGTGTTCATATGCAGCAAATCATAGCTTTTAGTGGAAGGAGAAGTCCCATTCTGATAGCTACTCAGAATGGTAATTTAATCATAAAATACCATAACTCTTGTAAGAAATTAATAAGCCAAAAGTACTGTCTGAAAATAACATCACCACTGCGCTTAGTTGGCCTGGGGGAAAGCTTTATTGGCCATAAAAATACATCTTTGTTTAAAAAATAAATAATTTCAAATCATTGTTTTATAGCCAGTCATTTCCTAGTCAAAATGGAGATGGCTAGTTTATAAGTTGAAAACAGTAGTCTCCTGCAATGTCCTTGCTGTACAATAGAATACATTTGGGAGGCACTCTGAGCTCCTTGAATGGAAGGTACTGTGAGTCTAAAACATTTTTTTTTTTAATATTACACCACCCTAATTGCACATGAGAGTCGCTGCATGGGCAGCAGCACACCTGGGGAGCATGGGGAATTGCACTGTAGTTTGACTGCCATGGATGACAAGAGGTGAAGACACTTGACCATAAGTCCCTTTTTCCTACCATTTCCACACAATCTGTGAAATGTGTGCCATTGTCGGGATAAGAGGCATACAGTTGGCTCAGACTTGTATGTTTCGACATGGAATAGGTTTGAAGGTGGTTTCAGTGTTTTCCAGCAATACAAGGTCATATCTGCATAGCTGTGGTCTAAATAAAGAGAACAAACAAGAAGAGTCATTGATAGAAAAAAAAAAGAGTAGTCCTGTAGTACCTTAGAGTGGAGATGGGGAACCTTTTTAGGTCGGGGGCCACTGACTCACAGAAAAATCAGTCGGGGGCTGCACAAAAATGAGAAGCCCCTGACTGAGAAGGAAAAAGACACTCCTCACGTTCCCCTTGCACACCAGAGCCAAGGTGGGCCCAGGCTGGTAGATTTTGTATGCTCCAGCCGGGGGGTTAAAGTGACAGTGTGGGGATCGCTGAGCCTCAGAGGCTGGATATAGGCAAGCTGGGGGCTGCATCTGGCCCCTGGGCCCGAGGTTCTCCACACCTCCCTTAGAGACTAACAACAAGCTTTGCTCTTTTCTTCATTCACGTGTCATCTTACAGCCCTTTAGGAACTTCTATAGAAGTTGTCCGTAATATGCTCAAGAGGAAAAGGAGCTGCTAGGTGAGGTGGGGTAGCTTCCTCCCTATGTTGTAGAGAGCAGGAATATTTAAACCAGATTTTGTGTGATTTTTTTTCTGCAGCAGAAAAGTCCCCTGCCTGCCTTCATGATGAAAGAAAGTGATAGCAGCAGATTGACCCCAGTCTGCATTGACTTCATCCTCTGGGAAATTCTTCTCTAGGCAGAAAGTAGCCATCTCCTAGGTGACAGCTGGGGTGAGAGGCTCATGGTAAACAGGGTACCTCAAAGGACTAGATATGGACTTGAAAAGCAGAGAGTGATGAGATCTGAGACACCAAAATGAAGAGGGTATCACAGGCTGTGTGGAAAGAGAAGGTTGTAGAGAAGAGACCTAGCTCATTAAACACAGAATAAATCTTCCTTTTATTATTCTGTAGCTAAGCCCGAAGTGTCTGAACTAACAGAATTTATGAGAAATCTAAACATGTCATTCATTCCTTTTATTTTACTGCCATTTTCTCTTTACTGTTAATAAGCCTTGTTTTTAACACAAGTAGATGATCCAGCGCCTGTTGCCCATGAAATTTCACACAGACTGTCCCAAGGACAAGAAAACCCCTCGGCGTCTCCAAGAAGTGCCAAGGGGCATCTGGAGGCTTCAGCCTGCTCAGAAATCATGCTCAGTCAGAAGATGTATCACAGTCGGACAAGGGAGAAACCTATTGACCAAGGAGTCGCCACAAGCCAACAGAGGGAAACGTGACAGTCATTAAAAGATTTCTTGCATGCAAATTTTGCAGCAGATGCAGACCGATAAACTCTGCATGGGGCACTGTTATATAACCAGCACTGACTAACAGTTCCCTTTCAGTGATAGCGTAGGGCAGGGCTACACAACACATGGCCCGTTTGTTTGTGGCCCACAGTGCAGTTTGGGTTTACATGGGGCTTAACACGCAGCCTGTGGGTGGGAACCAAAACAAAAAAGTAGTCAGTATAATGGTCTTGTGTTGATATGTGTTTTAGTAGTTAAATTCCTGGACTGTCATTGTTCATTATAAGTGCTGTCATATGGGTGGAAAAAGGGTAAATATTGCATTTTATTAATAGCAGAACTGACTTAAATGGGGCCTGTGTGTTGTGTAGTCTTGCCTTAATCTTTATTCATGCCCGTCAGTGTGAAGGAAGCTATTTGCATATATATTTGCATGTATATGCAGCCACATTTAAGTTGTGGCCCTCAGCATGTGCTGAGAGTATCATTGTAGCCCCTGGAGCTCTCACAGTTGAGTAGCCCTGGCCTAGAGTGCTAACTTTTTTCTCTTTCATTTGGAATATAAGAGAACTGCTATGTGGCAGCTATTGACAGTGTGGGTTTACCAGCTCCGGGGTACATTAACTGCATCTTTGTATTTACTTGTCAGATTTATTTTTAGTTTTAAATCTTAGGCAACATCCATGTAACTGCATAAAGGGCCTGTACATCTTTCCAACACCCTTATTTAAATCTTTTAATCAAAAGGAGTTTTGCTTGAATAGAAATTACATGTTCAGTCATGCAGACCCCAAATTATACATTTCAGTGAAAATAAATCAATTTCTGTTCTCACCTAGGATGCAAAGTTATCTGTGACTACAGTGGGAATTGCATGCATGGATTTAAGGGCAAAATTGTTCCTCAAAATATACATGCAGTAATTTTTAATCCCTCTGAAACCTTTAAAAGCATTTAAATTGCAAGTATGGAGATTGTTAGTAATCTAACTTATCCACTTACCTTTCTGGATTTGTAATTGACCGTAACTTCATTTGGAGGATCCTGAGTTTGTGCTTTGGGCCTACTATATTCCCAGTGGAAAATGCCAAGGAAATTCTTGCAATATTTTCAAAATCCTGGTCAAATCCAGCTAACAAACTAGCTTGGCTGTATGGTTGAAAAGTTGCAACTTCGCTAAGCAGAAAGCAGACAATTTAGAACATACTCACTAAAAAGCAAATCACACTTTGATTAAATTCTGTGTAAAATATATTCACAAGGGTGGCTAAGGAGAAGTGCCAATCTCTGGAATTCCTGCTGATTTTTCTGAGAGCAGTCTGTGGCTTCCAATCCCCAGATCCAAATCTATTCTTACGATTTTGGTACCCAGTTGCCATCAAACCCCCAAGGTGCCGTGCCTTCTTTCCTGGTCTTGTTCAGCGATAGGCAAAAATTTCATGAGAAGGGTGCGATTTTCATCTTTCAAGAGAGTGAAAATATTGGGAATGCACTTGATTTCATCTAGTTAAAACAGCTCACAAGGTGCTAGTGCCATTGAATCGGACCCCCAGGTACAATCTGAACTCTGACTCTGCCTTGAACCTGAACTCAAAGTCATAGATTAAATCCAATCATGGTTCAAACACTGCTTTCTGTATGGACCGAAAGCCATGTATGTTGTATAACACATGTTAAATACAACATTTGTGTTAAAAAAGTTGTATTTCTGACTTAGATTTGCTAATCAGAACATTCTGAGCTTGACATGTTAAAGAACCTTCATTTGGTTTCTTGTATCTGTTTCTCGGTGGTTGCAGCATATGCCTCCATAGTATAGGGACGAGCTGACACAAGCCAATGGAGAATAATAAAGCATATCATGGCAAATGATCAAAGTCAATAGCGTTTCGTTAAGGGATGGATGTGACCTAATGACTTTTGGCAACATGATCCATTTTATACTGTGGCTTCACAGGAAACTGTTTAGTCCTTTCAATGTGTCAGTAATAAATATACACATGGAACCATACTTCAAAAATCCATCCAGATCTACTGAGAGATTCATGGGCACAACTGGGGCAGGAGTACATGTCCCACAGCTGAGGCAGGTCCAGATTTATCTGCTCCCCAGAGAGTGAGGAATGCAGCAAACTCTGCATTTCCTCCTCTTTTCTTGACAAAGGGAAGCAGCCAGCAATGTTCCAGTATGAATGGGGAGACTGCAGCCCTCCCGCCACTCTTCCTAAAGGGCGCCAGGAGGGGTGAGAGGCTTGGGGCTGGGCAGTCTCAGATAGTGTGGTGACCCCAGCCAGCCCCTTTCACCTGCCTGGTGATGCCATCTCTTCCATATGGTGTTTATGAGTCTCCTTCTGAAAGGGGGGGGGGGAGCTACAGCTCCCTGCTCTCCCTAAAGAGCTCTTAGGGGTGGGAAGCTCAGGGCTGGGGCAGTCCTGGATGGGTAGGAGGCATGCCCCCCAGCCAGCCCCTTTCACTTGCCTGGTGATTGATTGTCACTTTTCTGTATGGTTCTATGAGAAGCAATCCCATTCCCAGCACATCCCATTTTCCTGACACAAACCAACCCTTCTTTGGTTTGTTATGATAATGAGGAAGCTTCATACCAGTTTGGTGGTCCTAGCTCTTACCATTTAGGAGGAGTTCTTGAACAAACAGTTGCCCCCTCTGTTCTCCCCCCACCCCACTGGCAGGCCTACACGGGATTTATCTCTTGAAGTGCAAGCAACTACCATCCTCGTGTGCTTGCCTTTCTGCCAGAACCAGATGTTGATTGGCCTAAATGGCTTGGCAAGAATTTTGGATCTTGAATCCAATGGCACTTACTGATTGACTGTGGACTCGGCAGTGTTTCCAGCTTGATCTGTGAGTTTAATTATGAGGAAGCCTCTTCTAATATTTTTGTTCCAGGTAATAATATCCACAAAGTAATGATAAACTGCAAGGGAGGGAGAGAGAGAGTACAATTAGTCAACTTCTTTCTTTTGCTTTCCGGAGGCCATGCTCTGGGCTGGAAGTTGAGCTGCCAAGAGAGTATGTTTTTCTCCCATTTATCTGACCTTTGTGTCTTCTTTGTATTGCTTCTTTTCACTTTCAGTTTGCAGTCTCCCTCCTGCTTTTCATCTCCTAGCCCCTCCTCATTTGCTTCATTTATTTTCCCTTTGACATGCTTACTTGTTTCCATTTCCCACTGGGCATTTGTCTAACTGGACTCTTCTCAACTAGCCAGTTCCTCCAACCCATCTCTTCTCCTGTTGCACTGCCCAGGCACCATGCAGTCTTTGGCTGCTCAAGACTTAGCTCTAGGGATCATTTGGAGGCCTGTGCAATTACAGGTCAGAGTAGATGATCATGATGGTCCCTTCTGGCCTTGGAATCTATAATTTTTTTCCCCTGTTCAGCTGCCTGCCATCTGATCTTTTTCTCTCCCTTTTCTTTTTTTGATTCACTTTAGGATCTTTCCTCACCTTCTGGGATGGACACATCCACATCGCAAGGGTGCGTATACTGAATCCCACCACCTGTGACAACCTGTTCAGTTGTCCTTGAAGCCAAAATGGCCCAGCACTTCTCTGCTGCTCAGACAAAAGTGGCCAATGAAACTTGCAAAAGGATTCTTGCATGTTGGTGGCAAATGTACTGCAGAAAGGAATCGGGGGGGGGGGGGTCATAGTGGACCGCAAGCTAAATATGAATCAACAGTGTGACGCAAAAAAAGCAAACATGATTCTGGGAGGCATGAGCAGGAGCAGTCTGAGGCCAGCTGCGGCAGCTGGCGCCCTAGGCAGAAGGTGCGATTGGCACCCCCACCTGCATGGCCGTGACATAATCATGGGATGCCCCGTGATGTCATCATCAGGCGCCTGGGCCCGTGGCACCCTAGGCAACTGCCTGGTTTGCCTCGGTCCACGGGCCGCCCCTGAACAGGAGTGTTGTGAGTAAGACACAGGAAGTCATTCTTCTGCTCTACTCTGCGCTGATTAGGCCTCAATTGAAGTATTGTGTCCAGTTCTGGGCACCACATTTCAAGAAAGATGTGGAGAAATTGGAGAGGGTCCAGAGAAGAGCAACAAAAATGATTAAAGGTCTAGAGAACATGACCTATGAGGGAAGATTGAAAGAATTAGGATTTTTTAGTTTAAAAAAGAGAAGACTGAAGTTTTCAAGTATCTAAAAGGGTGTTACAAGGAGGAGGGAGAAAAATTGTTCTCCTTGGCCTTTGAGGATAGCACAAGAAGCAATGGGCTTAAGTTGCAGCAAGGGAGGTTTAGGATGAACATTAGGAAAAACTTCCTAACTGTCAGGGTGGATAAACACTGGACTGAATTGCAGAGGGAGGTTGTGGAATCTCCATCACTGGAGATATTTAAGAACGGGTTAGACAGACATCAGGGATGATTCTAGACAGTGCTCGGTCCTGCCATGAGGGCAGGGGACTGGACTCGATGATCTCTCAAGGTCCCTTCCAGTTCTAGTGTTCTATGATTCTATGCACATTTGGAGGCAAATTTGGCCCTACCTGGACTTGGCCAAATGTTGCCTCCAGTTACTTCAGTGGGATTGGACATGTGGCTTTCTTGGTATGGACATGTTATTAGGATGGACAACAAATGAATGATGTATCATGTTTGCCAAGGAAGGCTGTATATGTGGCTGGTGATTATGTGGCCACCAAAAGTGAGACTGACAACAATAGACACAGACTGAACCTTCAGCCCGAATGCCTCAAGGGCCTAGTCAGAGAGTGAGGTGGTTGATGCCCAGCCGGAAGGGAGACATCCTGAGATTTGCCACAAGGATGATGACATATTCCCCCACCTTCCTGCTCAGTTCATGCCCTTCCTTTTCTTTCCAGTCATTTTCAGGTTTTTCACTCTTTGACATAGTCCTTTCCTCTATGCTCTTTGGTTTCTTCTCAGCCACTTACTGTTTCCCAGAATGCCCTTTCCTAAGTCCTGTCACTCCTGCCCAGTGAAGCCTCCCTACTTTGTGCCAGCTTCTCAACTCATTTCTCCTGCCCGCTACAGCCTCTCTCCTCCCCGCTGTCCATCCCTGCACGCAAGCTGCCTCCTGCCCAGATCCCTCCCCGTTGTATTGCTATGTGGAGTCTCTCCCTCAGTCCCTACCTACGCAGAGTTTCTTTCTCTAGTTTTTGGAGGGTGCCAAGTGTTTTTTCCTTGTTTTTATGGAAACACGCTTGAATTCTTTTGAATGTGTTTGAAGTGTGGTTCTGCCCTGAAATGTCTCCCTACAAAGGCTCCTTTTCACTCTGAAGACTTGCCTTTGGGCAGGTTTGCTGTCCAGCTGACTCACTTTAGGGGCTAAAATAGAGTTTTGCTACTTTTTACTCCCATTAAAACTCAGAGGCCCTTAGCTTTGGGACACTGAACTCAATTCTCATCCAGTTCACAGACCACGTCTGTTAGCTATGCAGCCACTATAGCACTACCTCCTGCACCACAGCAACTCTGACGGCAATGAGAATTGTACAGATTTTGCCCCGAGTCAGGTGGCAGAGCCTTTCCAGGTGACGAGGCAGGGGAATGAAAGACTCTGTGATCCCTGGCAGACTTGGCAGTTGGACAAAACCTCTTGGATTCTTACACTGGGCATATTTTCTCTAGAAGTCACTGAGCCTTTAAGAGCAGCACTGCCTTTGGGAGTAACAGAGAGTACCTACCACAATCTTATGGGGTGGAGCTGCTCACCTGCAGCCCACTTCCTTCCCATGGTTTGATCCAGGCAGGGGATTGCTGCACCCTCTGTTCGCCCCAGTGACAAACACCTGAGTCACACAAGTGTTAAAGCTAACAGAGCTTGAAATGGTTTTATTAAAAACCCTTTTCCTTCTCCAGTTTGCTCCACTTCTACTGCCTTGATTCTGGAGTTCCCTACTCACCGGTCACCATGGAGCCTGCCAGCCTGCACAGAACCTGAATTTCTCCTGGGGGGAGTAAGCCAATAAATGTTTAAAAAATCAACACCTATCACAGCTTCATCATTCGTTATAAAGCTGTTAAAAAGGTGGATATTGGGAGTTGGGTTTTTTTTGCAGGTCACTTTAAGGATCAAGAGTTAAATCTCACCCCCAATTCACCTCACTGGGATGCACCATTGACTTCAAAGATAGCAAGACTGGACCCCAGGACAGTTACAGTTTTTTCCTAGGCTTTATTCACATCTCACCTAATTTACTAGTTCTAACAGAAACTGCTCTCTTCCTGTGTGCATTTGTTTGGCTCAGGGGTGGGCAATAATTTTTGGTGGGGGGCATTCCAAGATTTTGGAAAGTGGTCAAGGGCTGCACTTTTCTGTGGAGGAGATGCAGGGTCTAGGATGGAGGCTGGGTGCAGAAGGGAGCATGGGGTAAGGGACGGGGGTGCAGGAGATGGTGTGAGGTCTGAGAGGGAGTTTGGGTGAAGGAGGGGGTTATCAGCTGGGGCAGAGGAATGGGGGGCAGGGGCAGGGAGGGTGTTCGGGTGCAGGAGAGGATTCTGGCCTGGGGGAGGCATGTAGGAGGGGGTACAGGGTCTGCGAAGGAGTTGTGACCTGGTGCAGAGGGATGCAGAGGGTTTGGATGGTGACCTGGGGGAGAGAGTTGGGGTGCTGGAGGGGCAGGGGTGCCAGAGGTAGGCTTTGGCTGGGAAGCACTTACCTGGCCTGCAATACTCCCAAGGCAAGCTGGGCTCCCCGCCTGCTGCAGTGCCTGACCACTGAAAACTGCAGGGTGTTCCCTCCATGTGGCTCTCAGCTCAGGGAGGGGGAAGAGGCTTGTGCTGCCCCCATCCCCCAGGTCAATCTCTCAGCTCCTATTGGCTGGTTGTTTCCAGCCAATAGGAGCTGAGGATTGGGCTGGGGGCGGGGTGATCACACAAAGCCGCCCTCTCCCTACAGAGTAGATTGCTGCACAGAGACTTTGTTTTAAACCAAGGCAGCTGCACCCTTGAGGGTTCCAGGCAGGGAGGTCTATGTGCCGGAGCTGGTGGCTTGGCGGGCGGGCTGTATTTTGCCCAGCCCTGGTTCAGCTGATAGGGAAAGATTGCCAAGGTGCCAACCTGCCATTTTGGAGCAGAGAGGTATTACTGCAAATGGAAAATCTTTTATCCGGCAACTGCAAGCCGTCCTACTATGCTGTGAGATGCAATGACAGCTAATTGACTGTTCTGCATGCAGTATCAATGCTGTTGCTGGCAGAATCTTCAGTGCAATGTTGAAGGAATGTTAATCACTCACGGCAGAATGGTTTTTCCTCCGATGTATCAAAAAACACTTTAGTCACTGGGGGATTCTTTAGCGTTAAATAGCTTTTCCACTTATCAGCATAATAACCTGTAGACCACAGTGTGAAAATTCAGCATTAGATGATTGCATGAGACCAAATGACAAAAGAAATCAAGTTAGTGCTAGATTTAGATCAAATTGCTTTTTAGTCACAAGGTGAATGTTGCAATTAGTTACTGATAAAACGCAGCATAAACATGGTCCTTTATTTTCTTTGCACTCTTGTGAGTAAGCTAAGCCAGTGTGTTCATGCTCCCAGGAATGAGGCCTACATGCAGCTGTTTTCTGTCTCATATTTTAAGAGCCTTCCTTTTAATATCTAGTCTTTCTTGTTAAGACAAATGTTGCTCTGTAGAACAATATTCTTCCTTACTTTGGAAGTTGATTTCTGGGAGCTCGAGTATATTTTCTAGAGCCAAGGTCTCCTAATGTGAGAGGCTAAAGTTACACTCCTAAATCTATATTTGGATAAGTAAACAAGTGATCTGATTTTCAAAAGTGCAGAGCATTCAGCTGCTCCTGTTGAAGTCCAGAAGGCTTGGTCTACACTAAAGGGGAAAGTCAACTTAAGATACGCAACTCCAGCTACATTAATTATGTAGAGTCAGGTTAACTTAAATCAAGTTTTCATGCCATCCACACAGCGGGAGCAAATGCTCCCATTGGTTTCCCTTACTCCTCAATAGGAGCAGGCCTGCCAATGCTGATGGGCGTGCCCTCTCAGTTCGAATTAACGGGTCTTCACGAACGTTAGAAGATTGACCTCCGGAGGGTCGATCTTGTAGTATAGACAAGCCCTAAGTGTTTAAGATGCTGAATGCCTCCTAGAAGTACTCCAATACTTAACAGCACCATGCACTTATTCCACTATGCAGCTCCCCAAGGGTACATGAATTCTGCTCTCCCCTCCCTTCCCAAATCACCAAATTCTTGATTCAGCTGCTCCAACTCCTGTAAGTACAGAGGTCCAGCTTTGCTGCCCTGTGCAGCAGCTGACGTGGGAATGTACAAAGACTAGCTGAAGCCATTAAATCTATTTTCATATTAATGTAAGCTAGGATTTATACCTACCTCTCCAGATGTGAAATGGTGTCATCTCACTCCCCTTCCAAAGGAAGCAGAGATTGTATTTGTTATGGGACTTTGCAAATAGCTCTGTCTCATGAGCCCTTTGGCTAAAGGCACTGGAATGTTTGTACATGTTCGGGGGAAGAAACAGGGTACAGTATGACAGACAGCAGTGTGAGCCCTGTGGGTTGTTAAAAGCCATCTCCAATACACAGCTCCACACTGGACACTAGATCATCCTTACCCAGGACGGGGCATGGCATGGGCTGGAAAGCCTCACAGCTGGCACACTTGCCATTCCTGTAATCGCGGTATGTATCACATGGGTACGCAGTGATGTTGCAGCTCTTTCTCAAGGATGCCAGGTACAGGAAAACAGACCTCTGATGGTCGCATTTAAAATACTGTGATCCTTGTTGACACAAAGAGAAGGAATATTTTCGTTAGAAATGTGTGTGTGGCAGGCAAAATGCGAGTGCGACAGCAAAACAGGATACACAACCCTGTTGCTGGGACCGTAACAGCGTCCATTCTTAACACGAGAGGTTCACGGGGCCACATCAAACCCTGCCCAGCAACTTGCTGAAGAGGATCACATCTTGTAAAGCAAGAAACTCAGAGCCAGCGCCACTTGTGCATCTTGCACTGTCCACCAGATGGAAGCACACACTGAGTGTCCCACACTGCTCCTGGGCTGGACATAGATTATCCCTCACCGCTTCCTGGCTGTCAACCGGGACATACCTGTTCCTACCACGCTACGGGGGCTCGGACTCTACGCAATGGACTTCCATGAGACCAGGCCCAGAGTGTGGGGACGTTTAAAATCCCCGTCAAATGGCACCTTCCTACTCAGCAGACGCTGTCGGTTCCATGTGTACCATCAAGCGATACCTGGCTATGGGAAGACTAGCCTAGGGTTAGCACTGCAGAGCCCCTGTGGGTATGCACAACTATGACTTCTGCTCCACCTCGTGAATTAGCCACCAGGTTATTTGCTGAGGGTGGTCACATCAGTGGCGCATTCCTGTTAAAAGTTCTTACAGAAGCACCTTGTTGCACGGACTGTGCTGGAACCCATAGCAATGTATTGACACCTGCTCGGAACACCCCCTCTCCAATTTGGCATGCTGGTGAGTAAGGAAGTTCTGTTAAAGACCTACAGCGGCCAAGCAGAGGGTCTGAGGCTGTGGGAGAAGGGCCAGAGCAAAGCCAATTTCCTGTGGGTGCTACCCTTGACAAATGTGGCACAATATTACAGGGAAGGGCAGCAATGCTCCTCTAGGAGAAGCACCTCTGGAGCTAAACACACCTCGTCTCCAAGAAAAGTCCTTTGAAAAATGGATGTTGCCATGGACCACGGCTCCTTAGTCAGGCTGTGGTCCTATGCATAATAGTGCAGGGCTTGGCATCTTCCCTCAGAACACATGCTGCATTTTCCCCACCCTCTTCAGTGAGTGATTCTAGCTGTCCTCACTGCCGGGGGCTAAAACCTCAAATTGCTATCTGACTGTTTCAACATTCGTGACCTCCCTGCCTAACCAAGCCAAGTGGAAATGGGCCCAGCAGAACCACTGCTTTTGGGTCACAATTGCAGGGTTTTGCGGCAAATGTCAGTGTTTTCCAGAGAATTCAAAGTTTTGTTTAAAAGGCACCTTGGAATTTTTTTGTGCCTGACCCAAGGCATAGCAGGAGCCAATACCTGATCTGAAGAGCTTATTCAACAGAAGAGACTAGACAGTGGGGAGAGGCGGGAGAACCAAAGCACACACAGGGGAAGTGACTTTGAGCTCCGTGCTGCCTTTCATTGCCAAGACAAGCATCATGTCCTCAGTGTTGGTGTCTCCATTGCACCGTTACTTGTTTTCTGCACTGGTTCTAGTCACACTTAGGTTCTTAAACTGGATTTGAGCCAGTTTGCTTTTTATATATTATATAAAAATCCCATCTTCTCTAAACGTTTCTACAAGCTCCGAGGATAAACGTGATCTCTGAGCTTTTGCATGCAGATTTGTGGAAATAGGTGAATTTGCTCCACAACAAATTCTGATCCCCTTGGCTCACTTGGCCGAGAGCAGAAAATCAAGGATGGAGCAGCAGAAGATTGTAGCTCAGACCCTCCACTGCGGCAAATTGGTGTGGCTCCCTGCACTTCAGTGCAGCTACCCCACGATACAGCAGTGGGGGATCTGACTTTTGGGTTGTCTTTCAAAAAGTTGGTTGTGATTGTTTTTTTCCTGTCAGTGAAGGTTTTTTTCCCCACCATCACCTCCACTTCTTTGGGTGATTGCTTGGAACCATTTTGTCCTAATTTCCCCAATGCAAAGTTTATTTTTATTTATTTATTTTAAAATATTTTTACCCCGCCTCTCTATTTAAAATATTCAAGGTGACTTACAGAGTTTTAAAACACAATATATACAAATGTAGAATAAAAGACCCCAAGAGGGGGTATAAAAGTGTATTTCATTACCAGAAAGTATTGTTTGTGGACAGCCAGGCTGGTCGGTTCCCCCATTGGCATAGAAGTCTATGTGTCCTAAAGCTTCTCTGTAGCCTAGTGCTAATAAAAGAAAATATCATTTTTAGAAAAATTCATAAAGTGCCAGGAAAAAGGAATTTCAAATGATGAATTAGGAACAAATAGCAACATGGATTCCTTTAGCATTGGATGTCTCATCTGTTCAAGAGATTTAGCTTCCTTAATCTATTTATGCATCATTGAACTAAAAACCCCTGTTGTTGTAGCCTAGCTCTGACATTAAATGCCCACCATAAGACACATGCATGGGGTGTATCTCTGCCCATGGTGGCTTCTCCTGCAGAGAAACCATGGGAGGGAAAAATCTAAGTTAAATGTCTCGTTTTGTGGCATTTTTAGGGAATAAGTTTGCTGGGCCTTCAAGAAGATAAATGGATGGTCCAGACAGTGTTAACCCTGGGCTATCTTCATGCCTTATCCAAGAGTAGCCCCTGGACTCTCAGACAGGTGCTGGAACAATCTGTAGAGTGAGGGGGGGACTGAGAGCCATTGAATTAAACTGTAAACCCTATGGAAACCACTTCAAGTCAAGGGGTGCTCCCATACCCCTTGTTCCAGCACCTTCACAGAGCCCCTTCTAGAGACTGCTGACTCTTCTCCATGCAGGAGGAGAAGATCCGGGAGTGGATTGTCCCCTGGACACACAGATGGGCCAGGGCTTGATCTGTTCAAGGAGGTGAATAATGAGTACGGAGCGAGTGAACGTCTGCGAGAGCCGGGGTGCGGCTGTTGTAAAAGTGAGACCTGGCCATTAGCGTGAGCTGCTGGGGTCTGGCAGGCGGGTCGCGAGTGGGGCGGAGGAGAGCGCCACAGCAGGCTTGTGGGAGGAGTCACACGTACGAGTGCAGATTATAGCAGAGGAGGAACCGAGGGGGCAAGTGGCCTTGGGGTGACTGAAGGCAGCCAGGGAAGAATGGGTCAGAGTCCAGGGCGGTGGCCAGGATACAGACTCACCTGGTGCAAGTGTTCCTGGCCCAAGGAGAAGAGCAAAAGGAGGCAGCATCATGCAAAGCTACGCGGTGCCTCCCAGCTGAAGATCACAGGGCAGGTTACAAGCAGCCCTGGGCTGCTAACGCTCTGTGCAGGGGGATGTGATGGCTTCAAGTTGGTGTGATTGGCTTTTGCTATTTCAGTTCCTGTCTCCAGCTCCCGAGTGATCTGTGCCCACTGCGAGCAGCAGCAGCCCCATCTCGCCCTCCCCAGAGCTGGTTTTGAGATGCTACTGCACAGGGACCACTCTGCCCTTCCGCTCCAGGGGCCGCAGCTCCTCTCCCTCCCGGCCAGCAAAGCACATGGGTACCTTTTGCAGACCTGGGATGTCCCAGTGTTCCCTTGCAATGGGCCGTGCCCCCGGGCTATCAGTCACTGAGCCCTCTGTTGAGATACATCCCCTTAGACCAGGAACCTAGCAGGGATAGCTCTTGGGTGAACAGTGACCCACTTTCTGAGCTGTGCAGAACAGGACCCTTCTCCCAGCCTGGCCTCACCCAGTGATCTGAGTTAGGTCACAGCCCCGCACGGGCACAAAGCTCCAGACAACGAGAGGGGCGCCCAGGTATTGCCCACAATAGCCTTCTCCATCCTGCCATCCAGGTTAGTTCCTGGGTGTCCCTCTAATGAAACGCAGCGAGGGAAGAAATGAAGTCTTACCGTCAATATCAGAATGAATGACGTCCACAAACTGGGCATCAGTAGGGTCTAGCCTTTCCTCCGGGGGCTTCCCGTTAAATAAGGGGCCTGCGGGGTCAAGACCTGAAATGCAAAGTGATGAGATGGCATGATTGTAAGGTGGTGCTGTTTCAATGATTCTCTGTATCTATCCCTGGGAATGGGCAGTGCCCGCCCCCCACCCCACCGGGCACCGCGCGCTCACATTCTGCGGTGGGCCTGAGAACACGGACACGGTGAGAGTTTTCCTTCTGTCCTAGTGAAGCACAAAAGAGAAACCTCCATCTGAGGCTCCTCTTGCTGAGCATAGGTTGCCAGGGCTCCCCCTCAAGAGCTCTCTGGCCCTACTCGGAGTTTCTTCTGCTTCAGAGGATGCCCAGGCTTCTACTTTTCCTGGCGTGTAGCTGAGGGCTCACCATGTCTGCTCTGGGGGTTAGTGTGACACCTGGCCTAGAAAGGGTTAAGCCTCCTGCAGGACAAATGACCCCAACCCAGCCTTCAGGGACTTATTGGGAGGTAATGTTTGTGTTGGTTTGCGTGTGTATTGTCAGGGGGCTGAACACAGACACAGGACTGTAACCTATGGACTACTCCTGTAAGGACGCTTTGCAACTACAAAACCCATCAACTTTACTGGGAAGCTGCTCTCAGAACTGTGCTCCTGTCTTGTGTGTACGTTGATCTTTTAACCAGTACTCACTCGCTCTCTTTTCTTTTTTAATAGAGTTTAGTTTAGTTAATAAGAGTTGGCTGTAGGTGTGTGTGTGGGGGTAAGATCTGAAACTGACCTGGGAGGTCAAGTGTCCAGTCCCTTGGGACTGGTAGAACTTTATTTGAGTTGGGTGTCTGGGCGGAGGCCTATGGTTGGGTTGCTTTAAGGGAAGTGTGTTGTTGGCTTCTGGGTAACCAGTGAGGTATTGTAGAAACATAACATACAAATATAAGACACAGAGGCTATTTTGTGCTGGCTTGGTAAATCTAAGTACTGGAATATTCACGAGTTTGGGGAGTGGCTTCCTCATGCTTTGCAGTTTGGCCCTAACTGAGTAACCTCAGGTGGCTCCCCTAGGACTCTGGCCACAGCTCAGCAGAAATTACTCAGCATCTCTGAGTAGTGTCCTTGCACCTGACACTGTTGCATAAGGCCCAGCAGTAAAGTTGCACTTTATGTGTGTTCAGAACACAGGACCGGCACTCGCTCACAGGAGTTCACTATGGAAAGCATTATTCAGCATATGGGTAAACTGAGGCAGAGGACAGAAGTGATTTGCCCAAGGCAGAGCGCAGAGATTGGGAGAGGGGCTTACCTGTGATTCTCCCAAGTTTGCCATGATACATCTGTCCCACAAACCCAGAGATATGCGCTCCAAGACTAATTCCTATCATATAAACAGAGTCGAGCGATGCGCCGTCGGCCTGCAATTTAAAAATGCCCATTATCATAGGCTACAGAAATGTTAAACATGTAAGAAACATCAAGAGGGGGAAAAGCCACCCAAGTGGTTCCAGAGGTAATTAAATAGCCTGTCCTAATTTTACCTGTCAGGGCTTCTCTACTCTTTCCCAACACAAATGGAGGTGTCTCTTTGGACATAATGCCCAGTGCAGATTCCACTGAAATTAGCCCCCGTTCACCCGTTGGGTATCGCTTGCCCAATGCCCCTCCGTGATGTGAATCATTTCGGGGCCGGGACTATGTTTCCATGGGGCAGTGATTATGCAGGGGAATGGTGATGAGTGCAGTGGCTGCTACCTGATTAATAATAAACCCCAATTGCCAGCATGTGGTTTGAGACATATATTGGCTAATTCAAAGACCCTAAGGCAAGCTGCTGTAGCCCATGGCTTCCTGCAACTATTAACTAACCTGTGCAATATGTCACAGGAGCTCAGGTGGTCTGGTCCTCCATAGACATGTCCTGCCCTGTACACTTTTGACACATGTTCTTCAATGATCCCGCCCATGTTCCCAGTCACCGGGTACCAGCCAAGTGAAATCAATGAGACTGAAACAATCTTAAGAATGTAAAATAACTTTAAACAAAGTAAAATCACATTTTCATTCATGTTTTTTCACTCTCTCTGTTGGGACCCTGATGGTTCATCGGAAAAAAGACTGTTCAGAAACCAATAACGCATTATGTGGGTAGGAGAGGGCGGGGAACCTGTTGGGTATGGATAAGCCTATTGAGTCACCAGTGTCATTGTAACTAGTATGAGGCTATCTCCTATTTGCAGGGGAAGTGTAGCTCAGGCCTTGTCTACACTGGCATGTTTTGATGCCAAAACCTGCCTTTTGGCAACAAACCAGTGAGAGCGTTTACACTGCACTGTGACTTTTTTCGGGAAAAACACCCAGTTTTGGCGTCAAAAAACTTCAACCCCTGCGAGAGACTTTTGTCTTTTCCCCTCCCTTTATTGTTGACAAAGAACCAATGTGGACTCTGCTGTTTGTGTTGTTGAGAGAACTGGCTTCCCCCAGTATCCCACAATGCCTGGCCTGATGGCTCTGCTCAGTGTTTTGTGATCTCTGCTGCTCTGCACACATGTGGCCCCCACCCCAGTCAAAGCTCCGGGAAGTATCTGACAACTGAGTGAGCTGCTCCGTTTGGGGAACAAACAAAAAACAAACCATTGGAGTGCTCCTGTTCTGCTGCTGCAGGAGGAGGGCTGGAGAGACAGCTGTGTTGCTTTGACATTCCTCAGCACAGAGAGTTCACAGAGCTAGGAGGGAATCCCAAGAAGTGCAGGGATCAGCTCTGCCTTCCCACAACACTGCACTGTGGGATGCTTACCCACAGTGCTTTGCTCTGTCTTTCCACAGGGTGCTAGCCATGTGGCCATGAGTTGTCGACAGTGGGAAGCAGAAAAACTGGTTTGACTGGTTTTCACTTTCGTGCTACGTCTACACTACATGCTTCTTGCGCAAGAAGCCTTTTGTGCAGGAGTTTTTGCGCAAAAACTTCTCGCGCAAGAGCACATCGTCCACACTGCATGGACGCTCTTGCGCAAGAAACCTCTGATGACCATTCACAGAATGGCCTTCAGAGCACCTATGCTTTTTCCCATAGGGGTTTCTTGCACAAGAAACCCCTCTGGAGCGTCCACACTTGCCTTTTTGTGCAACGGCTGTACCACTAAAAGGAGTTATGCCTCATAAAAGGAGGTTTACCTACGTGGGAAAAAGCCCTCCCTTCTGCCGTTTTACTGTTGATCTACTTGCGTAAAAGTGCATTTCAGGTGTGGATGCTCCAAGGGTTTTTGTGCAAAAACCTTGCAGTGTAGACGTAGCCTTGGTGACTTTTGCATGTCAACAGCACTTTTGTTGCCAAACCTTCAGAATGTCGACATAGCCCCTGTGGGGCACCTTCACATCCCTCGTACCCAAAACATTCAGCATCCTCTTTATGTGGAGAGACCACTTAAGTGCATGTAATTTAGTGTTTAGATCTTTACAATCTTCTCATTTGTATTTCCTCTGCCATCCAAGTTAGTAGCTTCACATTTAAAAGCATTCATCCCCGGATGTGAACTGAACTAAAATTCAGTCTCCCAGGGACCCATTTCTGAAGTGGTTTCAACCAAATCTGTACTTTCAGATGTCCAACTTTAGGCACCTAACTTTTGGGACTTGTAGTTTAGGGAACAGTATGGGGGTGCCCCCAAACTCTAAGGGTACGTCTAGACTACAGGCTTTTGTCGACAGAGGCTTTGTCGACGGATACTGTTGACAAAGCTTCTGTCGACAAAGAGCGTCCAGGCTACATCCAGTTCTGTCAACAAAGCAAGCCGCTTTGTTGACATGAGAGTGTAGACGCAAAGGACAGTGTAGATGCAATAACGCCTTCTGTCAACAGAACTCTGTCGACAAAAGGCGTTATTCCTCGTAGAATGAGGTTTACCGCCGTCGACAAAACTTCTGAGTTCTGTCGACGTTATGTCGACAGAACTCGGTGGTAGTCTACATGCAGGTATAGTTTTGTCGACAAAAGTCCACTTTTGTCGACAAAACCCTGTAGTCTAGACACACCCTAACTGTTGAACATCCAGTGTGTGTGTTCAAATGTGCCCCTGCAAATCTGATTTCTGAGGCACTTGAAAGCAAATCCTTAGAGTTCTGCATACAGAAATCAGGGTGCCTCAGATTAGAGGCTTTTTAAAAATATTGTTACTCCAAGTTTAAACTGAATAATGCTGTCAAATGTTAACATGCAAAGTCACAGTAAAGATTTTGGCACTACATATCTTTCAGTTTACAATTATTACTTCATCTCTTTAAAGAACAATTGGCTTTCCCTCAGACTCTGTTGTATTAAATACTTCCTTTACTCTGTTAGCTCCGTCACAATGATTGTAAACATCTAACTTACCACCATTTGGTCTATAAGTGTCTTCAAGAATTCAGCCACTTTCTTAGTGTTGCTAGAAGCCCTGTGATAGAGCAGAGTGGTAGCCCCACGGTTCCAGTCCACAATGATGATGTTGATGTCTTCCACAGAGAGCAAGAGCTGCACTGTTTCTTGTATCCAGACGGGGGGAGAGCCTGTGGGCCGGTAGCCATGCACAATGAGGATGGTTTTCTTAGTCACGTTCAGATACTTGGAGCCGGCTGACGTGAGTGTTTCAGCGCAGTGCTGGTTTTGTCTCGTGTGCAGCATTAGCTTCACTCTCAAGTCTGTGCCAATCAAAGCGCTGCTTATGCCCAGACCTGTAAATGCCGGGCATGCTTCTTCTGCACCTGAAAACAGGGCATGGCAGGTTGTTATTAGTCACATTAGAGGCACTAAACTTCTCTCTGCCTTTTTCCTCATCAGCCCAAGCAAGACTGAAGGATTTTCACCATGAATTCCCTCCCTTCGGGTCACGCATTTCCCTCCTTTTTCCCCTCAGCATCTACTCGGGCATCCAGGAACCCAGCTGTATCTGCAGCATTAGGATGAAAGCCTCGTCCTGCACCTGCATGTCACACATCTGGCCAGCACCTTTCCACTGCCTCTAGCTCCGTGTGGACCCGATCTGTTCCCGCCCTCTGAAGCGCCTGGCGTTGGCCACAGTCGGGAGACAGGACACTGGGCCAGCTGGACCATTGGTCTGACCCAGTGGGGCCGTTCTTCTATGTCCTCTGCGCTGTGCCCATCCCCAGTGTGGCACCTGAGTGCCTCCCCATCTAGGGTGGACACGTCAGAGCCCTCACAAGCCATGCGCTTTGTATGTCAGCACGAGGACACGCCACCTGGTAATCACACTCAGCACCTCTGTCTGACAGCCATATTAATGGCTTCCTTCGTCAGGTCTGGACCTGCTGCTGCAGAGACTGTGGGCCAAATTCAGGGGAGGCGCCGGTGGGCACAGCCCTAATTAGTGAACGATGACCCTGCGGCATTTGCAACCACCTTTGGGAGGGGAGGGGCGCGAGACCAGCAGGCTGGGGAAACGAGAACACAGCTACCAACGCCACACAAATGCTGCCAACCAGAGATGCAACTCACAAGTGACGTCCCTGGGCATTAGGTAATGGCCCACACCAGGAAGTGAGGAAACACTGCCCCTCCTGCCCCACATGGGAGCTGTACTCCAGAGGCTCCCCGGTTCCTTTCCCACCGATCAAGACACTTGTTGAGTGACGAGGGATGGAGACAGGCCCTAGAGAAGAGTGTCTTCAGGTACCAGTACATCTTGGCAGCTCTTGGCTGTGTGTCGTGGTATCTAGAGGCTCTTCCCACAGCAAACGCAGCCACAATTGCTCCATGAGACCAGCCTACACAGGGACCAGCTTACAACTGATGTAAGAGTTGCGCGCTCTTTTGAAGAGCAAATCCTTGAGCGTGCCTATGTACCATTCACAGGCAGACAGTCTTGCAGAGAGACTTAACAAAACCCTACCAGAAACGCTACAGTGCTTCATCGGATCTGACCAATCGCTTCCACCACGCTTACTGCTCCTAAGGGAGGTTCCACAGGCCCTAGGGGATTCTTCCCCTTTGGACTATGGCTGTGAGCCTCGAGGGAACACCTTTGGCACCTGGGTTTATTTGCAAGTGAAAAATCTACAGGAGGCACATCAGAGTGAACAAGGTTGTAACTGAGGGGCATGGCTGAGTACATCCGAGCGCGGAGCCTGAGTCTTGTTGCTGTTACTGTCAGCGGAGTCTAAATTAATGGCCTGTTGGCAGGATCCTTACGAGGCAGCTAGACAAGTAAGACTGCTCAGTTATGAAATTCAGTTCCCAGGAAGAAGCAGCAAGATCAGAATCTACCACGCAGGGCCGGCCTTACCATGAGGCGAACTGAGGTGGCTGCCTCAGGTGCCAGAGTATGGGGGGCGCCCCTAGGACCAGAGAATTGAGACCTTTCAAAGTTTTGGCTCAAGCGAGGGGGCATGGGGGCCTCATTTGAGCTCCCCGCCTCAGGTGCCAAAATGTTGGGGGCTGGCCCTGCTACCTCGTGAGCCTTCTTGGGCCCTGCATCACTCAGGAAGCTTTGCTAATGTCTCCTTCCCCTGAGACACCCATGTTAGCCCCTCAAATTCGTATCTGCCGGGGTGTCCCGCAGCTCCCCGCAGCTCCCGTTGGCTGGGAACGGTGAACCGCAGCCACTGGGAGCTGCGGGAGGCCATGCCTCTGGATGGTCAATGTCAGCAAAATGTCTGGTGGCCTGCCAGCAATTTACCCTGGTGGGCCGCAGGCTGCCCACCACTGCCGTGAACTCTTGGGGGGGGAAGTCATGCTTCTCAGGATAGTGCCTAACACAAAGAGGCATCAGTCATGCCTGGGGCCTCCAGCTGCTACCCCAATCCAAATACATACAGTTATATTTCTTATTGTTACCATCAGCCTCCCCACAGTGGAAAGGGAGCAAACAGGCGCTGGGCCTACGAGTGGCTGCCAGTGCAGAGCACTACACCTATTGCTTAACTTGATTCACCCCTACATCACCCGGAGCCAGCGCTCAGACTTGCTCAGGCAAGCACTGTGCTGTGCACCGCAGTTACCAGACCTCGATCGAAGCTGCATCAGCCTCCGGGCCAGACGGCATTTGTTACAGATCAGATCCCTGCGTGCTCCTCAGGGGCACAGGGAAAGCCTCGTAAGTAGCCATTCCACGACTGCTACAATTGTGCCCCCGTGCTCCGTGCTGTCAGATTAATGCTGCAGGCTTGGGGAGCCTTTCGGGACCGTCGTGGGAAGGCTGCTCTGCACTCTAGACTTAACCGCGTGAGGAAAGGTGACAGCGGAGAGCCAGCGAGTGACAATTATTTTGCTGTAAATGCTGACATACGGGGAGCCCTTAACCTGCTTGCTTTGGACATGGCTTTGCAAGTTACAATACCATTTCGCCAACGTAGTTTATAGCTCCTCAGGATTTAACTGTATGTACAATGCCAAAAACCCAGGCTGAGACATGCTCTGACTGTGCCCACACCCACATTCTTGAGGAAGGGTAATTACGTTTTTAAACCTCCCCAGGGATCTCTTTTCACACGCATAGGTACAGCCAAGAGGGGCAGCCGTTTGGTTTCAATGCTGCGCGCTGGCACACAAAAAACCTCTGCGCGTCCAAAGGGAATTTCTGCGGTCCCCTAATCTCTCCTTAAGGGCTTATGTGCGCACACATTTAATTCACAGCAAGCCGGTGGGTTTATCTACCCTACCCAGCCCTGCCACAATCTTACTGTGCCTGTGGACAGCCCTTTCCGACACACATCAACAGTTTGTTACTGTACGTCGATCTAGCTCTCTTTGGAAGGGGACTAGATCGAAGCACATTAACAAACGGCAAATGTGTGTCAGCAGGTCCACAGGACAGCAGTCAGCAGCAGCGTAGTGCTGGGCAGAGTCACACCCCAGCTTGCTGCAAACAAATTAATTGCATAGACAAATCCTGAGGCCATAATACTGTTTAGTGTTGGCGTTTTTATAGCATACATTAGACATACCATTTTCTATTATACTATAGCATACCACATATTAACTTAGTAGGAGGCAATATAGCCTAGTGGGTAGGGTCCCACACTAGGACTCATGAGACCTAGATTCAATTTCCAGCTCTTCTGCTGACCTTGGGCAGGTCATTTCTTTCCCCGTGCCTTAGTTTCCCCTTCTGTAAAACCAGGGATACAGTAAAAAGCTTTAAGAGATCTTGTGAGGGAAGGTGCTGTGTCAGATTATAACTTCTAGCATGTATTTATCAAACCTATCAAGTGAAAGACCTCAGGGTCTCTGAGGATCCTGGGAAGCCTTGAGATTGCTGAAATACCCCTGGGTATTAATAAAAATGTATTTTTTTAAGCTCACAAAATGCAGGTGTTTTTCCTGCCAGAACTGAGAGGTGCAAAATTACAAGCTGATTGCAGCCTTCAGCTCTTTGTTAACAAGAGGCCCTGGGAGTAGTTTCCTTAGGGTTATAGAGGTTTGTTCTTGAGCTGCATGAAAGGACTGGTTTGTAGTAATAAATGCCAAATTACACACTTATAAAATGCATAGCCTTTGGAAACCTTCTTATTTATTCTACAAGTTATTGCTGCAAAAAGATCACCATAATTAACAATTGTAACGGCTAATTATTGTGCTTACCCAAGAGATGTTTATACAAAGTGGAGCTAATGTACCATTACTCATTCTGTTTTTATATTTATACCCACTTTAAAACAATCTTGTTCATCTAACCAGTAGATTTTACTCCCAAATCGAAACAATTCAAATCAGCATTTCTAAGGTAAAGGCTGAATAGGTTCATGTTACGATGACATCTGAAAAATATGTCCTATTTGCTGAGAAAATCAAAACAAATGTTACATTTCTTACCTGCCCTCACCGCCCCCACCAAAGAGATGAAGAAGAAATACAGCTTCGGCATATGGAGTAAGTCAGTCAATCGCCATACAACAGCTTCATTCAAACAGAGAGAAGTGTATCGTAGGTCAGGGCTTTCACGGTTTCTTTACCTGGCGCTTGCTCTCGGTCGTATCACCGGCAAGCTGCAGACTCAGGCGGTGTCAGTAGGTGTGGTGACAAGCAGGAAGTTCATATACTAGGAATAACCCCTAAAATCTCAGATCCAGGCCTGTGCTGCTTGAAAGGGTGAGGCAGTTTCTAATCTTACAGGTTATTTTGTTTAATTTATTCTGATCTGGGGAGTGACTAAGCCAAGCCATGGGCGGTTGGGTAATGCACAATGGCGGTTGGGTTAGCTGTGTTGAAATTTGGGAGATTACTGGAGGTCTTTTTTTGCCATTCGTAAGGAATGCCAGAAAGGCGCCCAAAAGCGCAGCCATTTCTGCTGGTCCTGTATACCTCCGGGCAGGCCCAGCCTTGGCTTCACAGGATCCTAAGTGAAATAATTCAGCCCCTTATGCAGAGATCCCCATGACCCCGTGTCTCTATGTCATGGGGCAGCACTTGCCTCTTGAGTGCGCCCTCTCTGACCGAGTGTGCGAGCCGACACTCTCTCTGTGCCAGTTGCCTCTTCGGCAACTCAGCCCCCCGGCCAAGTCACGCACCGTGTGTGAACCGATCACGCACAAACCTCTTCTGGGATACACCTTTAATAGGGGCCTATCTCAGTGCCCTCTGTCATGTCCCTTTGAGTCCATTCCCCACTCTGAGAGAGCGTGGTGCTGCCAGGGCTTCTTCTCCTGGACACAGCATCTTTGCCTTGACCTCAGGGCTTTATCTCAAAGTCCCATCATAGCTCCTCAGTCTCCAATAGCTCTTCACACAGAGCTCTCTGCAGTGCTGCTGCTCTCTGTATCCACCCCCTGCCACCCATTCCCAAACAGAGGCTAGGGCCACCATCCCTGCCCAGCCTGGCTAATAGCCACTGATGGACCTAACCTCCATGAATCTAGCTAGCCCTCTTTTTAACCCAAACAATAACTCCTGTGTTTGTATTCCCTGGTTGTTTGGAGCAGGGAGGCACCTCACATTTGAAACAGAGATTGTCAGGGCTCCTCCAACCAAAATGTAGCAACCAGGGAAATTCTTTACATTACAGTGAAGAATTAAAGCATCATAATTGTTTTGCCTTTCAAATGAAGTTAGAGATCTAGAAAAAATAACTGACTCATTGGAGGCGAATTATCATGACACACTCATTTGCATGTGTGGTGGGACTGGTTAGCATTCTTCCCAGCCCTCATTAGTGTGTCTAGGAAATAAACAGAAACTTACTGAATTGAGAGCTGACCATTTTCAGTCAGTCCTGATAGGGGCCTGTTCTCTGGTCTCAACTTATAGTGTGGCTGATAGAATGTGCCAGCCAATCAGAATGCTGGGTGGCTGATTTCCTGCTAAACCATGAGTTTATTAATAAAAGGATCCGTTTTTTAAAATCTGTTATTAGAAGAAAAGCTATTTCTGGGTTTCTCCCTATGGTCCATTGCCTTGTACCTGCTTCTAAGAAGGCTTTTCTGGGAAGTGGGACCCAGTTTATGGCGTGTTACCAGCCAGCCTCACTGTCCTTCTTCCACGCCCCCCCATCCTTTCCTATGAACATTGCATTTCTTTTACAGTGCTTACAAGGGACATCCCTTTCCATGTATTGGTCTCAGAGCCAGTTGGCGCACATGGCACGGGGCTCTGGAGCGTGTCCCCCAGTGCTCCAGCAGCGATTTTAAAGGGCCCAGGGCTCTGACTACCACTGCTGCCAATCACTTGGGCCTGGGGGCAACTGCCTTCTTTACCCCCATAGGTAGCCCTGATCTTTATTATGAGTCTGAGCTCTGAACTCTACTCACATCTGTAGGCATTCTGATCTTTTAACCAACACTCTCTGGCTACGTCCAGACTGGCATGATTTTGCGCAAATGCTTTTAACGGAAAAGTTTTTCCGTTAAAAGCATTTGCGGAAAAGAGCATCTAGATTGGCACGGATGCTTTTGCGCAAAAACACTTTTTGCGAAAAGCGTCCGTGCCAATCTAGACGCGGTTTTGCTCAAGAAAGCCCCGATCGCCATTTTCGCGAATCGGGGCTTTTTTGCACAAAACAAATCTGAGCTGTCTATACTGGCCCTGTTGCGCAAAAGCTTTTGCGCAAAAGGACTTTTGCCTGAACGGGAGCGTCAAAGTATTTGCGCAAGAAGCACTGATTTCTTACATTAGAACGTCAGTGTTCTTGCGCAAATTCAAGTGGCCAGTGTAGACAGCTGGCAAGTTTTTGCGCAAAAGCGGCTGCTTTTGCGCAAAATCATGCCAGTCTAGACGCAGCTTCTCTGTCTCTATTCTTTTTTTAATAAATATTAGTTTAATTAATAAGAATTGGCTGTAAGCATGTATTTGGGTAACATCTGAAGTATTCATTAATTAGGTGGGTAATGTGTCTTATCCTTTGGCATTGGTAGAACTTCCTTCTATGATGATTAAGATTTTCATTATGCCTCATCATATCTGACTTGGGTGTCTGTGTGGAGGCCCAAGCTGTGTTGCTATAAGGGAACTGGCCCTTAGCCTCTGTGTAACCAGTAAGGTATTATAATACCTGCTTTGTGCTGGATTGGTATACCTAAGTATTGGAATATCCGCTAGCTTTGGGAGCTTGCCTGACCCATTCTTTACAGTTTGCCCTGACTGAATAACCTAAGAATGACTGCTCAGGAACCCCGATAACAACAAGGTTTGCCTTGGGAGGTATCATGTGAAAACTCACAATTTGCTGATCATTATTGTCCTGGTCAAATATATGTGGCAATGTTGTATGTAAAGTTATGAATTCCACTGTATGGTGCTATGTTCCAAGCCTGGGGAGAGGCCAAAGCAGTTCCTCAGAGATAAGAGCAACCTGACAACTGAGTCAGGTGTAAACAAGATCAACTGGGCCATAACCTGCAAAGTGGCTATTCATTGGCAGGAAAAGGGACGTGAGTGAAAAAAAATCGACATCTTAACAAGGGAACAGCATGGTATTTCCATCCTCGCAGTCTATCTATCACCACCGTCCCAGCTGGAGATGCTTCTGAAAGGAAGAAGAGGACTATAAAAAGGAGAGGCAGACCCCCCAAAGGATCCCCACTCCACTTCAGTCTTGATTTTTCACACTTGCTCTCTGGTCACTCTAGGTGAACGACATGGAGCTGCAGAAGGCACAGACGTGTGGGCTGGGGGCAAGACACAGAATTAATGAATTAGAATGTCAGGGTTTTGGGGAGAAGATGGAAGCTCCGGGCCATGGGGTAGGAGCGAGAGCCTCTGCAGGAGGCAGAGTGCCTGAGAGAGCTAGCAGCATGACAACTATCACACGCACTCAGTGGAGAGCAGGCAGCATGACACTGTTTTGGACACATGCTCAGGGGGAAATGAAGTTTGAAAAGGAAAGGACACTTAAGACCACACTTTAATCTTTGTAAATCCAGGTCTGGCTTTGAGTGTCAATGTTGTGGTTAGCGAGGGGCTCTGGCTCTAGGAGTTTGAACTTTTGGGGCCGGCTGTGCAGAGGATAGGAGCTAAGCAGAGAAAATTCAGAGCAGAGTCCTGAGCAAGGGCAAAATCTTTGTGTCCTGAGTGACTGAGCAATATCTGTTCCTGAGTTTTTACCTTATAGTTGTTTGTATTTTTTGGCCTCTTTTTAGCCCTTCAGTTTGCTGACTTTTCAGTTGGCTTGGTCAGGTTCAAAGGTCAATAGGGTCTTAACTTGACATGGCTGACTGAAAAGGCAATAATGGCACTGAGGAAATGAGATCAAAAGCCTGTCAGAGATTGTCCATATTGCCTGGCACTCTCCTCTTTCCCATGAGCAGGGGTTTGAATGCTGGAAAAGAAAGGATTAACTGAATTAAGGCTGCCTGGCTGCTGGATGGTGACCACAGCTGATTGAAAGGAAATAGAGTCTGCTGCTTTGGTGGGAGGGAGGGAAGGAAGGCTTTATAAGAGGTTCAGCTGCTTGGGAGGAGCCTTGGCCACAGGCCTCCTGCAGAAGTGAGTTTGGAAGCGGGTGCTGTGAGTAACTGCAGGGGTGGGAAGTAAGGTGGCCGAGCAGAGCAGAAGCCAGGCGTGGTGACTCAGCTGCCAAACTTTGAGGGTCTCTTGGGTGATGCTCCATGCAAACTATGTAAGGAACTGATTTGAGCAGAGCCACACATTTGTAATATCAAAAGTGTGGTAATGAAGGGCAAGCTGTAGGGCAAGCTTGCAACACCTGTGACCCTGCCAGAGTACTTCATATTACTTCCCCTTGGTAGGTATGGGAGAGGGCTTACACTATGATGGCTGGGGTCATCTACTCTTCATGGCCTCTCTGCTGTATCAGTCAAGTAGTGGGAAGTGTATGTGTGTGGGGGGGAGGGTGTGTATGCTGCAGGATCTCCCTTCATCTCTGGCTAGCAAACAGCCAGTTGAGGAGAACATTTTATAATCCCTCCTGAGCTGGGCTAGATTCAAATTGGTGTCCTACAGGGGAAAAGCTCTGTGGGTCATTAGCAGCATTTCATGAGCATTTCCTAACTTGAGTGAGTGACTGACTTTACAAACATTTGTTGGTTTTTAATTCTTTTTCTGTTACAGACTAACACAGCTACTCCTCTGTGAACCTTCCTAATGTTCTTTTAATGCAGCTTGTCAATGTAATGCCTTGGCTTTTCTTGCAGTGAAAAGGTTAAAAAAAAAAAAAAAAAAATCCATTAAATGCAACTGTAATCCCTCCACCCCCATCATGTTGGTTTGAAGCCACACCTGTTAACATGGATGGCTGTTCCTTGGGCTACCAGGCTGTGCTGGCTCAGAGCAGGAGGCTGTTCTTATGTGAGCCTGCATTAGAGGAGGATGCATAATCAGCTGTTTCAGTGTGTTATGTAAGCATGAATAGCCCCATTTTACAGACTGCACAGTTAAGGAGAAAGATATGCCCTGTGCTTTCTGAGAGGGAATTTGGGTTGGCTGTATTCATAGTCCTGGGTTCTGTTTCCAGCTTGGGTAATCTCTTTGAGGGATATGTTTAGTAACAACTGGGAAGGAGATTCACTTATCAACAGTCAGTAGAAATTAAATGGGAACACATGCCTGCCTGCCTGCCTTCCAATATGATGCACGTCCTCCTAGGCAAAGGCTGTTTTAATAGGGAAGCAACACCAGGATCATCATCCATTCTCTTATCGGGCATGTGAATTCTGTGATCCAATGAAGCGAGTCATTAGGGCAATACAGACAGGAAGATCAAGAGCGTTGAGGTATTTTAATATGGTGGCAGAGAGCTGTGATGGTAAGTTACAATCTTTAGCAGTGTAGAACTGTCACAAATCGGGATGGATATTCCTGAGGACAGAAAAATGCATCTCTCCTTGCCAGACCTCTCTGTCCTGCTGCATACCAGCTCCTGTTCACTTTTCATACAGAAAGTGTGTCAGGCGCTTACCAGATCAGGCTGAAAGATCACTCCTTAAGGCTAGTATATTCCATTGCTCAGCCACGAGCTGGAGACATGATTGTCCACATCACTGGTATGCTACCCCCTGTAGTGGAGTACTGCTAAATTAGCTGCATTATATATTGCAAAGTAGACAGATGACGCACAGGGACTCTTGGTGCACCTCTTGTCCATCATGTCAATTGTGCAGTAGAGAAGCCTTGTTACTTAAGCACTTCTAAAGGTCTCAGAAAACAGGGAAGCAACAGCCCATCCATAGTTAAATTTGCAGTGTTCAGAAAAGGTATTTTATTTTTATCTTTGGCCCGCCCCACGTCCATATAACGAAAAGAACTTGTACTTTTGGATTTTGAGAGCTATGCCTAATTGAATAGTAGAAGTTGTTTTGAAAAGGTGAACACATTTTATGTAGCTTTTGAAATGGGCTTCAAAACTAATTTTTGAAATCGTGAGTTAGTGAGGTAATCTTTTCTTGGACCAATGTTTGCTTGGGAGAGAGAGATGAGGTTAGGATCTTACACACAGCTCTTCCTCTGGTCATTTCTGAAGTGTTTTAACATTTTCGTTCTGCTTAGTCACAAAATTGAAGACTTTACTGAGTACCTTCCAGTATGGTGCCCATCAACAATTTGAGTGTAATGCTCAGGTGTGGAACCACCACGAAAAGAGCTCTGTAAATAACAAACATGGTAGGGAGGGTGAGACATGAACCCAAGCAACGGGCAGCACTCCAGCACTAGAAGGTAAAATGTTTAAGGTGAGCAGTCGCTGGAAACCAGGAATGAATCTTTGCTGTTAAAATTGATGGAGGAAAGAGCTGGTGGAAAACAGAGGGGTGTGGTTTTTTGGGGGGAGGAGAAAGTATGAGGTGGGGACAATGGTGGGAGAGGGCATTGCAGGGGAAGGAGTGGGGGTGAGGGGTGGGTGTGCTGAGAGGGAGGGATATGTTTGGGGTGGGTGTGCTCGTCAGTGGGGAGAGGGACGAGGTGGGTGTGTTGTGAGGGATGGGTGTTTGTGGTGGGGGGGGTATGCTGGTCCGTGGGGGAGGGGTTGGGGTGGGTGTGTTGAGGTAGGGGAGGGGTGTTTGTGGTTGGGGGGGTGTGCTGGTCAGTGGGGAGAGGGATGGGGTGGATGTGTTGAGGGAAGGGTGTTTGTGGTTGGGGGGGGTGTGCTGGTCAGTGGGGAGAGGGATGGGGTGGATGTGTTGAGGGAAGGGTGTTTGTGGCGGGGGGTATACTGGTCAGTGGGGGAGGGGCGTTTGTGGCAGGGGGTATAGTGGTCAGTGGGGGAGGGGTGTGCTGGTCAGTGGGGGAGGGGTGTTTGTGGCGGGGGGGTGTGCTGGTCAGTGGGGGAGGGGTGTGCTGGTCAGTGGGGGAGGGGTGTTTGTGGCGGGGGGGGTGTGCTGGTCAGTGGGGGAGGGGTGTTTGTGGCGGGGGGGTGTGCTGGTCAGTGGGGAAGGGGTGGTGCTGGTCAGTGGGGGAGGGGTGTTTGTGGCGGGGGGGTGTGCTGGTCAGTGGGGGAGGGGTGTGCTGGTCAGTGGGGGGAGGGGTGTTTGTGGCAGGGGGGTGTGCTGGTCAGTGGGGAGAGGGATGGGGTGGATGTGTTGAGGGAAGGGTGTTTGTGGCGGGGGGTATTCTGGTCAGTGGGGGAGGGGTGTTTGTGGCGGGGGGGTGTGCTGGTCAGTGGGGGAGGGGTGTGCTGGTCAGTGGGGGAGGGGTGTTTGTGGCGGGGGGGTGTGCTGGTCAGTGGGGAAGGGGTGGTGCTGGTCAGTGGGGGAGGGGTGTTTGTGGCGGGGGGTGTGCTGGTCAGTGGGGGAGGGGTGTGCTGGTCAGTGGGGGAGGGGTGTTTGTGGCAGGGGGGTGTGCTGGTCAGTGGGGAGAGGGATGGGTGGATGTGTTGAGGGAAGGGTGTGTGGGGGGGGTATTCTGGTCAGTGGGGGAGGGGTGTTTGTGGCGGGGGGGTGTGCTGGTCAGTGGGGGAGGGGGTGTGCTGGTCAGTGGGGGAGGGGTGTTTGTGGCGGGGGGGGTGTGCTGGTCAGTGGGGGAGGGGTGTGCTGGTCAGTGGGGGACGGGGTGTTTGTGGCGGGGGTGTTGTGCTGGTCAGTGGGGGAGGGGTGTTGTGGCGGACAGAGGTGGGGGTGGGGGCACTAGCGAGTGGCAGGGAGCAGGGCCGGTGACTGGCCGGGGGGCGGAGCCCGGCTCGTGCCGCCCACTGCCATGAGACGCGCGCTACCTCGCCAAAGGTGATGCACAGACGCGCGCGGCGCTCTGTTCCCGCCCCTCTCTTTTCTCCCCCAATCAGGACCGAACAAGCCTCTGGCCAATGAGGAAGGGGTTGGGCGGGTCCCCGCGCTCAGGTAGCGCCGATTCGGACCGCAGGCTGGGAGCGCGCGCGCGCGCCTGCTGGAGAGGGCTTCGTCCGTGACGTCACGCCGTCGCGCGAAATAGACGCACTTCCGCCTCCGTTGGTCGGGGCCTATGTACCAATGGCTGGTGGAGGCGCTGCGCTCCGTTTTCTTCCCCAGCGCCCCCCGGCGGGACGCGCCGCCCCCCGCCCCGCGGAAGAGACGGCACCACAGGTCAGTCCGCCCCGCCCCGCCCCGCCCCGCCCCGCGGCGTGGGGTGCTCGGCCCCCGGGGCCCTGACGCTGAGCGGCGGCGGTCCCGTGCCGGAGCCGGGCGCTGCTGGCGCGCGGGGGGGCGGTCCCGGGGCCTGTCCGCGTTCGGCCTCGGACACCGCGACGCAGCAACGTCTCCTGCTTGCGCGGGGCCTGGGCGCGCGCACTCGGCTTCTCCGGGTAGCCCAGGCGACTCAGCGGCCCCGGGGCTCCGCTCGCTCTCCGGGGCTGAGGTAAGTGGCTCGCCCCGCGCTGGATGTTTCGGGGCACGTTGTCCGACAGGCTTTCCATCCTCCTCCTGTGGCGCTAGCGCAGGGGGCCCAAGAGCGCTCCCACTCGGCTGCCCTTTGTATTCATGATGGCTCATGGTTTTGGGGGTAGAGAGAGGTGTGTCAGACTGGCTAGTCGCTCTGCAGGTGAACGCTGCTAACGGGGGGATCCCCACAGTTGGAGAATACTTTGTAAAAACAGATGTATTTCAAGAGCCCGAAGCCACCAGAGACTTGCTGTAGTTTTGTTCTGGCGCTTGTTCATGTCCGCATCAGGATTTTTGTTTTAGCGAGGGCATGTAGTTATGGGTGCTGTTTCATACAGAATACGAGCTTAATGGACCAATAGATGATGTTGAGTAGAAGTGGTAGATTAGTTGTACTGTACAAGATTCGATTTGAGTTGTTTATTTTGGAGTATTTTGTAATTAAATCTGTTAAAAGAATACTAAACTTGAAGCCTCAATAGTTTTAAACTAAGGCCAGTGTTCCCACATTTAAGAACTTGAACAGGAATTCTCTGTTGCCTCCTGTCGTTTTATACGTTATTTTGAAAAGTTTTCACTCCCTTGTTGTTTGTGTGACCCAACAAATAAAAGTAGACACTGATTGTACAGAGGAAACCATAACACTGAATTGCATACAGTGCTGTCAAACACAAATGGTGTACAATTGTGAAAGTGTGTGTGGAGGGGTGGGGTTATACATCAGTTATAATCTTAGATATTAAATGGGAAATGATCCGACATGTGAGCTTGAAATTAATGGTGTGACTGACTAGAAGTGTTAGACTCAAACTATTTACTTGAGAATTACATAATTTTTGTTCTTCCTTTTTTTTTTTCTTCTGAGAATTTTTGGTTGTAGTCTTTCACCTTGATGCTCCTTGATCATCTTTACCCTTCAGAAACATGCTTGATTAAACTATTAGTCATCTTCTTTCTACTCCCACTACTGCAGTGAACCATGAAGAAAAATCTGTACAGGAGCTTAAACACTTTGATACCATGCACATAAGGCTAACTATGTAAAAAGTGGTGGGCAGTATGAGAAACTGAATAATTGAAGTTAGAGAAGCAAAAGACTCTGAGGTTCATAGGATGCTATCTAGCACTTCATTCTGTTTGTTTTAAATATCTCACAAGAGGGGACTTCTGAAATAGCACTGTCAAAAGCTTTCTTTCTGATATTCATACTGAACTTTGTTTAATTTCATCCTATTTATTGCAGTTATATTCTCTTGTACTGCTCATTCTCCTTTTATTTTCAGCTTTCCAGTATCTGAAAGGTTTGAGCATATCTGCCTGCTTGGGTGTCCTTTGCAGTATTACTTATTTAATAGGGAAGATTAAAGTTTTTCCCCAAGCTTCCTCTAACTTACTGCTTCAATCAGTTTTGTGTATTGCTTCCTTCACTTTGTCCTTTTGGCATTACCCCAGGTTCATGGAGGTATACTTAGCTTGCCTATTTATTTTGAGATAAGGTTCCTACTAGACTTCAGAGAACCAACTGGTGCATGAACAGGAACAAACTACAACTGGGAATATTAGTTTGTGTTCACTGTTTATACTTGCTCAATAACTTGATTTTCACAGACTTTGCAGATTCTTATTTCATAGCTTGATTAGAAATGTAGGGGTATAACGGGATAATCATTTAAACAGTTAACCAATAAGCCTGGGGTTATCGGTTACTGTAAATGGTTACATGCAGACTCATGTCCCGCTCCCAGGGAGCTGGCTGCTGCTCTGCGCTGCTGCCTCTGATACACTGGGAACTTCCCTTCTTTTCTTCCTTGCCACTCTGTCAGTTCCCAGTTTAACAAATGTATTCCTCAACTCAGTTTCATTACCACTAGGTGGTTTCTTCTTCTGCCGCCTTGTCCTCATGATGTTTTTCCACGGATTACCATCCTCTTCTGGCAATTTGCCCTCCAGCTCTTTTTGTTCAGCAGATGTCTGTAGATCTTGTGGTGTTGGTACCGATTCGTCTTTCCTCTCCTGCATTATACCTAGAAATGCCTGTCTGAATTCTGTCATCCCAGTTGCGTTTCAGTTCCTTGGATATCTTCTCCCATGAGCTGTATCTGGTGACATTTCATACACATAAACAACTTCTGTCAGATATCTAATCAAGCATGATGTGCATACTGTAGCTTCTGTGTCCGACCACCTTTTTTTCCTCTCTTCTAATGCTATCTCAGTAGCCATTGTTGTCTTTTATTCTTAGACTGTATTTCTAGAAAAAATAAGGGGGGGGGGAATACCTCCCACAAACTCCAAGAAAGCTGCTAGCTGTTCGCTGTCTGTGAGACAAATATTTGCTGTGGGCTGTATTTGTTAAATGGTTTTGTTTGTGCATATATAACACTGAAACATGGGCTGCTTATGCCTATCTAGTGTCAAAGCATTTGGTTATGTGTCCTTCTCTGGTGGGGCAGTCCACATGAGTTTTCTGCTCCTGTCAGCTAATGTACTTAATCATCTAGCTAAAGTGGCAGAGGTCTGTGCTGATGGGTTTAAACCCTAAGGCTTGAAAGAGGAAGTGAGGAGTGGCTTAGTTGCAGGTAATTTATTTTTCTGGGGGTTTTTTAGTCTCACTTTTTTTAGAAACCGTGACAAGGAATCTGTTTAGGTTGCAAAGTCAAGCATTAAAAAATTAGAAAACATCATTGTTGGGGGAGGTGTTTTACCAAAAGTCTCTGTTAGGTGTTGTCCTCCCTGAATGGAGCCTCTTACAGTGTGTCTACACAGCACCCTTACCTCGAAATAAGCTATGCAATCTACGCACGTTGCAGAACGAGGGTAACAGGGATGCTGGAATAGCGCACCCATTATTTCAAAATATATTTTGAAATAATGGGTATGTTTAAAGATACTTCTGGTATCGCGAAATAGCCCTGCTGTCTAGGCGTAGCCTTAGTTCTGTAGCTTGTTTTTATTCTTAATCCGTGCTTCACTTCCTGTTTTGCCTGTTCCATGTGCACATCAGGTGAAGATTAATAGACAGTGCTGCTACAACGGAGAAGGGTCTAAAACTCCAGATTAAGCTTGGGGAAGGGAGATTAAATAAGGGTGAAAATACACTTAACCATTATTATACTGTGCCACTGGAGTGCAGTACTCATCTCTTTGCAATTAACAAATGAAAATTTGACTTCTTTTTACAGCTTTAATTATGTGCCCCAACCAACTGTCCTGCACACTGATTGGAAAAGTGTTATGAAAAGGACAGGGCCTGATCTTACGTACGTATGTGTAGAGGTTGTTCTTCTAATATAAACTCTAGCTTTTTGATGCAGTTATGTGTGTTACAGTGGTGAATGTTGATGGGCACCGTCCTGTCATAGCAGGAGGGACACTAAAGTTGGGTTACTGGGAGTACTGGCTTCTACTTCTCAATCACCTTAGTTAAAATCCTGACCCAGGCTTTGGAGTGCATTTGAAACATTACCTGATATACAGCCTTTGCTCCTCCTGCCACCAAGCCAGTGATAAAGGTTAAATTGTGACTGTGAAAGATGGGTGGTGTCTTTTTGAAGGTGCATAGGAGGTGAAAGAGTAGGCTCCGGGTTCCTGCTTTCTGATCTTTGCTCACTGGCTAGTTACTCCTTTAACTCTCAGATGCATAGAGTTCTGGAACAATCTAGCAAGGAGAGAAGTGGGAACAAAAAAAAAAAACCTAACAGATTTCAAGACTGAGCTTGATAGGTTTATGGAGGGGATGGCATGAGACTGCTGACAACAGCAGATGGCCCGGCCATCTGTAACTGCTCTTAACAAATCTCTTCCGTGGTCAGAGATGGAATGTTCATAACTCAGCCCTTCCCATTTACAGAGAATTCTTTTCAGGTATCTGGCTGGTGGGTCAGAGATTACGGGTCTGTTATCAGAATGGGTGGGTGAGGAGCTGGTGAGGTGCAGGAGGTCAGACTAGACTCATGATGGTCTTTAAAATCATTGTCTGTCCTTGAGGATTTCAGGCCTGAAGAAGTCAGGTCTACTCTACAGAGTTAAGTTGGCTTAACTACATTGCTCAGGGCTGTGAAAAATGTGATTCGGGCAACCAAAGTCCCATTGTAGATGCTGCTAGATTGGTGGAAGAATTTGTTTATTCTTTCAGAGAGGTAGCCCAGTGTTCCCTGTAAGTTTTTCCACCCATGAGCAGAGTGAGTTTTGTCAATATTGAGGTCATGTGCGGATATGTGCCACCGTGGCACCACCTCCTCTAGTTACTAACAGAAATCCTAGATATATTTTTAAATTTTATGGAAGAAGAGAGAATAGTAAAACAAGGGATAATTAACAAGGTGCATGACTTTAAATGTTTGTTTAATATGAAATCAAATAAACTAATACTGCAAAATTGTCAGTAGCCATTTGGTATCTTATTAAAAAGGTGTCTACTTTCCTGGCAAAGACAAAAAAGAGCCGATTTGAAGGTACTGGGGCCTGAGCTGTCAGGGATTGGGTTGGGCTGTTGAGAGGGATGTTTTAAATTGCTTTCAAATACTGGCTAAATATTGTTTAATGGGCTCACTTCTGAACGCTTGTTGTGCACACATTGTTCCCTATTACCCCAAAGCCAGTTTTTAAAAAAATATTTCAGTTCTCGTTACATAACTCAAATCTTCCAGACAATTTGCTTTGCCATTCATCAGAGCTGGTGTGATTCAGCTCTGGGGAAAGAGTGAGGAATGAAATCCCTCGGTATGTTTTATTCATTTATTTTTATTTCTGCACCTAAGCAGTGTCTGAATAACATGAGTGGACAGCAAGCTTCAGCCTTGTAGCACCAAGTTACTGCAATCTCATTCTCAGTTCTGAATTGCTGTCGTCTTTTATGGGTGCTCCCTGCCTTATACTCTGAACAGCTACTAGACTTACCTGGACGGAGGGGGCAGAGGCGGGGGGACAGGGAAGTGCTGCTTTTATTCAAAGCAGCCCAGCAGCTGTTAGGGCTGCCTGATAGGGGGGAATGGAGGGGACAGGGAACTTCTCCTGCTTGTATTCAAAGCATCCCAGCACATGGGGCTGCCTGGGAGGGGGAGTGGAGGAGGAGTGCTGCTTCTGTTTGCAGGCATGCTCACTGACAGCCCAGCTGCGAGGGGCTGGTGGAGAAAGGAGGAAGTGCTGCTTCTATAGGCGCAGTGATGGCAGCTCTCCCTCTGCCTCCAGACCCCAACTGACTCCCCCCACCAGCTTACCTTTTTCCCATCTACAGGGTCCGTACTCAGGAGGAGGTAGCTAGTTAGTGCAGGCACGCTGCACGGCTCTACTAACGAGGTGGGAGGGTCTTAATTTCTTCCTGCACAGCCACTCAGCTGCACACTTTACAGGGAACTATGAGGTAGACTTATTAGTGATGGAAGAGCCTCTCCTATTGCTATACTAAGTGTCAATGCTCCAACAGCACAGCTGCTATCATTTCTAGTGTAGCCAACCCTCAAAGTTCTCTCAAACTTTTGAAGAGAAAGGGACCGTTGGTTTTGCTCTGTGCACACAAATGATTAGCTGCTATTGGACAAAATCTCAAGATAACGCTCTCCCAACTGTTGAGTGCTCTGTGAAAATTAGAGGAGAATTTACTTGGAAGGACGAGCTAAGTACTTGAATCCTCCTACCCCGAGTTAATTTGCCCGCTGTGACTGTAGACCAGTGACTATAGCATAGAAAAGAATTTTTTACTTTGAGGTATGGCTATGCTTTGAGCCTAGCTGTGGCACGCAGTATGTACCTGACAGTGATAAAAGGGGGATTGTGTGGCTGTCGTAAATCCGCTCGCTCAAGAGGTGGTAGTTGGGTCTAGAGAATTCTTCTGTAGCCCTAGTGGTGCCTGTATTGATGCTTAGGTCAGCTTAAACTGTGTGCCTCAGGAGTGTGAATCTTTCACCCCCTGAGTGATGTAGCTAGGTCAGCCTTGGTTTAGGTATAGACCGGGTTTAGACTGATGCTCTGTCTTCTGGGAAATGTGCCGTCATCGTTTTTGTTCAAGGGATGGACTGTCTTGGCTCACTCACTGAAATTGAGCTGTTGATGCATACAGTTACTTTCAACATCCCTACTCCAGCTGTGTACAAGCTACCAGGCTGTGTAAAATGCACAGAACAGAATGGTACAGGAAGGGGTAGACTTTTCTGCTTTCAAATATTCAATAGCATGTATATTATGGACCAGAAATATACTACCTGCATGTTGCATTCTTGCATCAGTATTGGCCATTTGATGGCCTTCTGTACATGGGATGGCAGAGTGGTTTGGGCAGCAGCCTGGAACCTGAACACAGTTCAAGACCTTGCTGCACCATGTTTCTTGTGGTACCTGGGTTGAGTTACTTCACATTTCAGATTCCTGTGCATGTTTTAGCTTAGACAAGAGGAGACTAAGGGGGAAAAGGGGATGTGATAGAGGTCTATAAAATCATGACTGGTGTGGAGAAAATGAATAAGGAAAAGTTATTTACTTGTTCCCATAACACAAGGAAGTATTTCTTCACACAGCACGGTCAACCTGTGAAACTCCTTGCCAGAGGATGTTGTGAAGACCAGGAGTTTAACACAGTTTAAAAAAAACTAGATACATTCATTGAGGAGAGGTCCATCAATGCCGGTTAGCCAGGACGGGCAGGGTGCTGTCCCTAGCCCAGTTTGTCAGAAGCTGGGAATGGGTGATGGGATGAATCACTTGATTCCCTGTTCCGTTCATTCTTTCTGGAGCACCTGGCATTGGCCTTGTAGAGAATGCAAGGCTCCCTTGTTACCCAGCTCGGTCCTCTTCTGCCAACTTCTTCCCAACATCAGTAAATGCTGCTTCTTCCTTCATAGCAGGGCAGAGGCTAGCACAAGACTGGCCCACAGAACCCTCTGGGCCTGAAGATTAATGGAGAGGTGCAAGGTGTTAGTTGATGTTGAGCCTTTGCCAGTTTCTCCATCTGGCTAACCTCTATCCCAGCTCAAGAGGGAAATTGGGGTTCCTGACTTAAACGGGGCATTAACTGCCTGAACCACTCAGCTCCTGGAACAGGCCTGGGGCGGCTCCTTAAGGAAAGGCAGGTGAAAGGTAACCCAGAAGGTATTGGGAAGAGGGACTAGAAGGCACGTTTCAAGGAAACCCTGAATGCCAGAACAGCCTCCTGTTTGTCATGGACTTTTGTCTGCATTTATCCCGAAAGACGTATTGAACTCCGTGACCCACTTGAACCCTGGGAGAGCCAGAAAACAATGTGGAGTGTGAAACTGAATCAGGGCCTGACTGCAGTGCCACTTTCAGACCTGGTCACAGCTCACCTACTGAAGGGTTATACGGATTTACAGAGATCATTCGCCATGGGAAGAACAAGCTGCCTCCAACCACTACCAGCTTCTTTCAGAAAGTGCAGCCTTGGTGACCCCCTCCCCCTCCAGCACACTGTCAGTCACCTCTCTGCATGCCAATATCCTTCCCCATGATAGCATTGCTGTCTGTCTCACATACCCTCTAATGTGCATGGATCACCACCATTATTGTCACTGGTCCAGCAGTCACCTCTAACTCCCCAACAGATCTGTTACTGACAGAATTCTCTCTGGAGAGAGAGGTCTGTATCCCAGACTTTCTTAAAATTGCCTTCGCCAAACAGATGCTTCAACAGAGACATAGACTGCATCGTGGAAAAGGGGCCTGCAAACACCCTGGTAGGACCTGCTTTAATAGAAGGAAAGAAAATAAGCCCACTGACTGCACACCCTCGTTTTCACTCACCCCACACTTGAACCTGCACAGTCCATAGCTCACGTAGGGCATTAAATGTGGGTGAAACCAGATGATCCCTGTGCACTTGAATAAGCTCTCAGAAAAACAGAAAGCAAAAATGCCATGTTGCCTATGGGTGAGCACTTTTCAGAAGCTGCTGGCTCCATATCTTACCTCTCAGCCCTAAACCTCAAGGGAAACCTGCACAACACCCTAAAATGACAAGCCTGGAACCATAATTCTCCTAGACACTAAAAACCAGGGAATCAATAGAGAAACTGATTTTTATGGCTCGTCCCAAGAAGTTGTAACACACTTCACTGCCTGTTAAATCTTATTTTACCCCAAATTAAAGAGGTAATTTCCCATTCAGGTACTCTCACCTTCTTGAAGATTAGCCATGTCCACTCTGAGCTGATGCTCTAATATCCTCCTAATAAATTTGTTAGCCTTTAAAGTGCTTCCCGGATTCCTTGTTTTTTGCCAAGCCAGACTAATACGGCTACCTTTCTGAAACCTTTACCCAGAATGGAACTAATGAGACAGTAACTGGAAACCAGGCGCTCCCACTCCTGCTGAGAGAAGCTACGATAGCAGAAGTTACAGCTTTGCTGGACTACCATGTCACACACAGGGCGTTTTGCCATGTTGATTGCAAATCACATCCCTGATAGACCCGAGTAGCCGGCAAAAGATTGTAGTGTTGTTTACCTGAACCTTGAGGTGGACTAAAACCGGGGGAACTATGAAATCCAGCTTCTTATCAGTTTTCTACAACCAGATATATACTTTGATCTAATGGCGCATTCTTGAAGTCTCACGAAAGGTTACACTCCGATAATGAACCATTTGAAACTTCACATCTTGTGTATCCATGACGGAGTTTAGGAACCTGGTGCCTCAGCGTAGTCGCCTTCCTTGGACAAGTGCAGCTTAAATGTTTGTGTTCCAGAGTAGTGGCTTTTTCCTGCCTCTTGTCTTAGATTCTAATTAGGTTTCTTTTTGTAGCTCATTTTATATAGATTGTATAGTGATCTGGGGGTCTTAATCCTGCATACGAACATCTGTGTTTAACCCTATGTTAAGGCTAACAGAACAGAATGATTTCCTTTGTTTTGTTTTTTTGAGGGAGGAGAGGAACCTTACCCACATGTGGATTGCGCTATTCAGCTAGTAACAAACGCAGATGAACTCTGTACAATTACGTTACTGGAAATGTGAGCTTTTCCTGCTTTTGCCAGTGTCTGTTACTGGATGCAGGTGGGGCGTGTTGTCAGGGCCTTTTCTAGTATGTGCACAGACTCTCTGGGGGGTGAGTGCTGCAGTGGCTACAGCCTTACAGATTTTCATAAATCCCTGCATGGAAGTCTGTACACTCCGGAGGGGCTGATAGTGAACAGGTGCCGTTGGAGCAGGTAAACGAATTTGGATTGTATTTGGAGACTGGTGGGGGTGGGGAATCCAGAACACTTGTCTGTTACTACAAATAACTACCTGGTCTGTTCTTTCCACAGCATTCAGTCATCTCTGGAGGACCCTAACCAGAGGCAAGCAAAAAGACAAAGATTAGGTATAGCACTAGTGCTTTTCTCGTTACTTGTGGAGTGTGGGTGTATGGGTTGTGTGTGTGTGTTTGTTTTTTTTTGTGTAAGAGACTAGACCATTCTTATGTACCCATGAGAAGACCAGAGTTTTTGGTCTCCCGGCTGCTGCCCCATGCTGCTAACTGTATCAGAGGCACCTGTGTGGGGCAGCAGCTGGACTTTTAAGTCTGCTCCTGGCATATGCTAGCTCCCACCCTGCTCCCAGGGAGCTGAGTGCCATCCTGCACTGCGGGCTGTGATACAGGTGCGGGCTGGGCACCTGCATGTAACTGTTCACGGTAACCAGTGGGCCCAGGCTCTGGTCTTATCAGTTAACCATATAAACAGTTATCCCATCACATCCCTAGAAAGTGGATGACTTACTGCAGGCTGCCACTGGGGGTGGGAGAGGAGGGAGAAGTCTCTTGTGCTGCGGTATGCAGGTGTGCCTTTGGAGGCGTCTGGCTTGAGTGCACAGCTCAGGAAGTACAGGGATGAGGCTAGAGCAGGGAATGCTTGGGAGCATTTTAGATCCTTTCTGCCTCTTGTTCTTCATTTACTGGCTCTGAAACCAATAGGGTGTGTGTAAGTGGTGAGGGGTGAGAGAATCCTGAGGGGGGGTGGGGTGGGTGTGGGTGTGTGTGGTGTGTGTGTGTGTCAGGATATCAGCCTAAGGGGAATTTGGGTTCTGAGCTATGCAGAGGCTAACCAAGGAGAGCTGGGCTTTTCTTTCTGGGGTCTAGTTGCGCTGGGGTGTCCTGGAGCTGGTTGCAGGGATGGTTTGATGGGATAACATGATCTTGGCAACTAATTGACCTTTCACTATTGGTGGTAAATAGGCCAATGGAGGGATGATAGGAGTTACTATAGAGAACTTTTTCCTGGGTGTCTGGCTGGTGAGTCTTGTCCACATGCTCAGGGTTCAGCTGATTGCCATATTTGGGGTCGGGAAGGAATTTTCCTCCAGGGTAGATTGGCTGAGGCCCTGGAGGTTTTTCGCCTTCCTCTGTAGCATGGGGTACGGATCACTTGCTGGAGGATTCTCTGCATCTGGGGGTCTTTAAACCATCATTTGAGGACTTCAGTATCTGAGATATAGGTGAGAGGATTATTCCAGGAGTGGGTAGGTGAGATTCTGTGACCTGCATTGTGCAGGGGGTCAGACTAGATGATCATAATGGTCCCTTCTGACCTTAAAGTCTATGAGTAGCTGGTAGAGTTTGGGAAGGTTGTGAGCTGGGAACTAGAAAGGCTGTGTTGAGTTCCTGGGGGAAAACATTATACATTGTGGATGGGTTTGGAGAGGGGGGAGTAGTCAGATTATGAAGGGAGAGGCTGGAACTAGCAGGACGGTAGCAAAGCTACCATGGGGGATAAATGCTGTCCTTGACAAGGAAGTGTTGCACTTCTTCCTGAGAAGGAAGAGGTCACAGTCCTCTTTTGCCTTGTACTTCCCCACTAGCCTCCATTAGTTCCCGCAGAATCCTTCCCTGTGGCTCCTTGAAATACTGGCCCGTTTTTACTTAGCTTGGGGGGCTGGGGTTCAGATTATCTGCAGCTTCACCGCTTTTTAGACACCAGCTGTCACTAGCTAGCCACAGTATCAGCTGTTTTAACTCTGACAGGACATGAGATGGACCAAGCTGGCTAGCAATCTCTTGACTGAAAAGATGGAAATGTGGGCCCTGAAGTTCTGTCTGCTTAAGGCACAAGTACTGAGGAACAGTATGATCGACCAAGTTATTCTTCCTGACAAAAGACCATCCTTTTCTCTCTGAGAATATTGGCTCTTACTTAGTGGTAGCATCATCATTTAATGCACTTTGGACGGTTAGAGAAAGCCCAGGAAGAAAATGGAACTATAAAACAAAATTAAGGGATTTTTTTTTTGTACTACCCCGTCACTTTTGACTATCTCTGAGCATATACATCATGGAACTTCTCTGCTTAAATATCGTCATCCTATCTTCGGCCAAATGCTGACCTCCAGAGTATAATTTAATTTGATTTTAAAAATCCCCCTGTTCCGCTAGAGGGTATGGAGCCAAAACTTACAGCTAACCTTTAAGACTCTCTCCAGTCAGGTTGTGTGTTCTTTGTATTTTCCACATTAAACCATAGTCTTTGAAAAAACGTGTCTTCTAGAGTTTAAGGGATTACTGTTTTCATAGCCAATCAAGGATATCTGTAAATAAAGCCTGAAAATGTTGATAATATCCTGAAGTAAACTATTGTGCACTATTGTGTATACTCTAGCTGAGAGTACTTGACTTTAAATGGGGAAAATTCCTTATTTAGACCAAATGTTTTATGGCCTGGGTGTGTGGTGGTGGTGTTTTGTTTTGTTTTTTAGATTATGTTATCTCCAAATTGACAAAGACGGTGCAAGGAGTTGCCAATCTAATTAAATTGCCATCCCAGCTGACCAGTAGGTACCTCAAGACATCAGTTTGTAATGGCGCTCCCAGTGCAGAATCTACAGATGAGGTTAGTGGGGATTCTGGAAACAAGATTGTTTCTAATGTTTGAATATCTACAATGCACAATAAATGAATGGTTACCAGTCTCCTTTGTCACTGCTTAGAGCAGGGTTTGGGCCAAGGTCATTAGGGCCGGTGCTGTTCTATTACTTTTAAAATAGTAGCTATTGCCTTGTTCAAGTTTGAATCCTCCATTGGAGCACTTGTCATTGAGGCTGAACTTCTGCTGTTTAACTCCAAAACACTAATGGTGGCTGAATTTACACATTGTAAACCTAAGGGGAGGAGTGAAAGTCAATGGGATTTGTCCTCCTAACTCATTTAAGTGGGTTTTTAAGAGGGGGCCTGTGTGGACTCTTGTCTAAACTTAAAGAAGACACCTTATAGAAACGGCAGAGATCTACATTCTGCCAGGATCCAAACCAGTCAGTCTGGGGCCCTGGATGAATAGCATGGTTTAACTCTTAATCGGAGTGACTAGGGTGTGAGTTTGCTTTGTTCCGCATCCAAATTGCATTTCAATAGTTCCTTGTTGTTTTTAAGACTATTTCAAATTCTTCTGATTCTTCGACTGGCAGACTGACTGACTCTGCACCTGGAATAGAAATGCTACAACTGGGTAAGGCTGACACAAAGCCATTGCTTTTTCTTCTCTTTCCCTCTGTCTACTAAAATGTCCAGCAGGTGGTATACAGCAGCATCAATACTGTCCGCTTGTATAGTGCCTCTTGTATAAGGCTTTTCAAGTGCTTTATAGTTCTAAAATTGGTAAGGGCAACACCTCCAAAATCTAGAACACTGAAAGATGAACCCCTGCTTTCTTTCCTGCTTCCTTCCATTGCTGCTGGCAATGTCCAGATATTTTTGTTGCAGCCATCTCCGTCTTAAGTGTTATAGCCTTCTCCTATGACGTGCCTCGTTCCTGATGACTGTGCTATTTATGTCAAGTATAACTGGAAAACTTACTGAGCAGTCTTATGTAATGTATGATGAGCTTGAACTAGAAGAGCACTAGTCTAATGGAGCAACTTCTATACAGACAAGCGGCTGCTGAAAAAGCCAGACAATGCCCTAGTGTGATACCTTAAGATCTCTTATGTCCGTTTACATGTTGGCTTAATGCACCTGCACTAAAACACATTGTTTTATTGACACTTTTGTAAATACAAACTTCTAGAACTCTACCACTGCCCTCACAACTTCTAATGGCTGGTACTTCTTTCACAGATAAGAAAATACGCTGTGGCGCTAGCATTTGTGCCAGTAAAGAGACACTACCTACTTCTTGCAAGACTGTGCCTTGCCTAAGGTAAAACTCTTGTGGTTGTCTCGTCTTTCCCGTGCCACCGCACAAAAAAAATCAGCACACACGATAGTGTCTGCCCACTCTTGTTGCCTGATGCATTTTTATCCATTTATATGTAGTAGTGCTTGGCTCTCTTTCCAAATGTAAAATATTACTGGACGTTCTGCTGAACTATGGTATGGCCGAGGTGTTTCTACTTTTTCTTAGTCTCCTAGAAATGTATTAACTTGAACAGTTTGACACAAAGTAGGACAGCAAAACTAGTCCATAAGGAAAGATGCGGGTAACAAGTGCGTAAAGGAATCAGTAAAGTTGGCTTGCCCAGCAGCGTGCTCATCTTTAGGAGGAAAAATGTACATCTAAAACTTCAGGTGGGAGGGAAGCTGACACAGAAAACAGACCTTGGGAGGGTGATGCAGAGCCTGGGGCAGGCAGTGCAGAGCAGCCAGCGGAGGACCTTGTGAAGGCCAGAGGATATGTTGGAGGTGATCGGGTAGAGAAGTGGGATTGGAAGTGTGAAGAGAGGGAAGTTGTGTGTTATGTCCCTTTTTGAGGCCAAAGGAATGGGAACTTCGAAGGAACAAATCAACGGGGGTATCTGGGAACAAAAACTTGCAGGCTTTAAAGCAACAGAAATATGGGCATTTGGGGAGAAGAGTGTGGAATGTGGCAGGGGGGTGGACTATAACCTTTTTTTGAGGGAGGTTTTAATTACAAAAGCATTTGGGGGCCTTGGCTGTAAATTATCCAAAATATAATAAAGGCGGGGGTCCCTTGGCTTTGCATGATGGGTTCTAATATTCATTTTGATGACCCTACTGGAACAGAGCTGATGCAGTTTTCTCCCAGATGTTAGAGATGGCAATAATTGGAAGGAAATGGGCCAGGACTCTAATACTGCTGTTTGTATCCTGCCCCAAAATGACATTGAATTGTGTCCTTGCTGTATTCCTATATAAGATGCTAGTTCCATAGTACAGATTCCCCTGATAAACTGTAATGCCCCTAAGTTCTTATTGTGGAGGTATTGTAGGCCCCAAGCCAGTACCAAAGCCAATGATATCCGTGCTCACATAGGTTGAAAGTCTTCTGAATTGGCTCAAGATTTTGACTGATGGGGCTGTCTCAGCTAGTGGCTCTCTTGACTCTTTCTTTCAGCTGTGTGATTTGCTGCCTTGTCATGGTGTTTGTTGTTTAAGCAGCAGCAGTGCTGCTTTTTAGATAGTTTAAACCTCCTATTGTAAACTGTCAGCTGCCTTCGTGCTCCTCACATTTAAACCAAAGTGTTTCTTACACCATGGCGGGGAGCTGAATATTGGTACAAGAACCTTTTAATGGTAAAGAGGCAAATTCCTAAAAGGCAGCTGTTATGAAATGGGCTTTCCTCTGAAGAGTCAGCTATATGGCCCACTTGTAACTACACCCCTCAAAATACCTAAGTGGCCTATTGGAGCATGGCTTTGGCTAGTTGATTTTCTCCGCCATACTGCAATAGGCTTTAATGAAAGAAGTATATGAGAAATTCAAAGGAACAGGGCTATCTGGAGAAGTAGGAAGCTATTGGGGGGGGAGGAAGAGAGCGTGGCAAAGGGGGAAAACATGATTTGGCAAAGCTTATAGTTCCTAGAGCATGTGGTTTAGCCTAGAGTGTGTGCATGTAATGGCGCTTAAAATGGTATGTTGTAAACAGTCCAGTGGGTGTGCATGTCTTAGTTGTGTGTCCACAAAGTCTCTTTTACAAAGTAGTGGTTTGACTTCATCCTTCCACCTGGCTGATGCATTCAGAACGTCCATATATCCTTACGAGGTTTAAGTCTCTTCCCTCAATGCATGTATGTGCCAGCACATTCTGAGATGTAATTTGACTCGGGTAGGTTTTGGTTTTATGTTCCTTTAATAGTGTAATAGTTTCTCTTACCAGAAACCTCTGCAACACAACAATGAGTAGCAAACACCATACCAAATCCATTCCAGAAGGCTCTTTGCCATGGAGACTGTCTAGTCAGGAGAACGTGGCGGGAGCCTCCACTTCAGACGCTGGCAAGCTCGTGAGGAGACCTCACTGCACTGTGGAAGAGGTGAGTCCAGATAAAACCAGCTCAGCTCGTTTTTTGTGTCACTTCTGAGTTTAGGTAATAAGGCAGTCGTGGCCAACCAGCGGCTCATGAGCCGCATGCAGCTCTTCTCCCTACTCCCCCGAAAGTGCAGCTTGTGAAGCTGCCCCAGTGCCCCTGAAAACTGTCCCCACCTCCCTGCTCACTGGGTCAGGGGAGCCGTCTGGCAGCAGCCTGATGTGGCCAAAAAGCCTTTAACCATGTTTCTTAAAGGGGCAGTACAACTCTCCTCCTCCTCTCCCCCCCCCCCCCCCCCGGGCTCTTTGTGCTATATGCACAACTATTTTGGCTCTTTGCCTGTAACGGGTTGGCCACCCCTGTAATAGAGAGACCTGAGTATTGAGGTGGCAAGATATGGTCTAGACTGGAAACAGTGAAAATGGCTTTTGAATTAGTGACAGTCCTGAACTGAGAACATGTTTTGCTGTGAGACTTAAAGCTCAGTCTATTTGGCTTACCAAAAACATGATGGCTAGGTGATTTCAGTGCAGAAGTATCTTTACAGGGAGAATACACTAGGTACTAAAAGGCTCCTCAGTGGAGAAAAGCAGAGCACGAATGGTGGAAACATGAAGCCAGCCACATTCAAATTAAAACTAATTTCAGAAATACTTCTAGTGCGGGAGATTAACTGTTGCAACAAATTACCATGTAAAGTTGGAGATTCTCCATCTTTTAATGCCTTTCTGGTAATTGATGTAGATAAATGAGTTACTGGGCTCAGTGCAGGGGTAACAGGGTAAAACATAATGGCCTGTGACTGTAATCAGGGTCCAACTAGATGATCTAATGCTCCTTTCTGGCATTAGACTCTATGAAAAGTGTTTTTGAGGGTGGGTGAGTGGGTGCTGCTTTCTTTCAACTCTGATGAACGTGGCAGTTCCAAAGCTGGAAATGGTAATGAGGTTTATCGCTGGTTTACCTTTATTTGAACGTGAAAGCTGCTGAAAACTGAGGATGAAAATTGCACTCCTTGCTATCATGAACATGAGCCCATTTTCAACTTAGCAATTTTGGGCGTGTGGTACCTGCGTAAATAGGACTGCTGATAAACTTGATGTGCTGTAACAGTGTAGTATGCATTACATTTAATTACAAACTTGACACCACTTTTTTCCCCCCCTCTTAGGATGTACAAAGAGAAGAGAGAGAGAAGTACAAACTACTGTTGGAACTAGTAAAGGAAAAGTATCCTAGAAACTACTCCACTCCTATAGCTGCAAACCACTGCAAGTAAGTACTGTTGCTCCTAAACAGTCTAGGACGTAATCTGGGACTTCTCTTTAGGCAAAAGGGGACATCAGACTTTTCTTCTATTGGACACGCTGGAAGCTGTCATTGCAACAGGCTGTCTAATCAACAGGATCCTGGGCTATGACCCAGGACAGATGCTTTGGAACAGATTTTACACCTGTCTAAATGCATGGAGCTCTGTAAACTAGAAGTTCTCTGTGGCCTTTAAAGATTTAAACGCAAAATATTCAGTGGAAGTGTAGAAAACGTGGAGGTTCACCAACTCTTGTGAGTTTAGTGGTCCTACTGCTACCTCTTTTCTGCCTCCTGTGATGGATTGGCATTGGGAAACTTCCCCTTTTTGAGCACAAGTGCTGCTAGTGGTGTAAGTTCTACTATGAAATCCTGTATTAAGGGCTATACCACAGTGGTATTGAATTTTGGGGGAATTATTTTCCCTTCCATTGATGCTTTTTATGGCTTTTATACTGCTGATCTGGAATGGACCTAGCTCGAGCTAATTTTTTGTCTTAACACAGCTGGTTCTGAGGCTTACGTTTTGGTTTAATGAAAACCTGATCTCTTCTGGCTTCCTAAGAAATTAATTTGCAGTTTACAGTAACTTAACCAAGTTCACAGTAATGTTTCAATCTGCGGTAAGGCCAAAAGACCATAGCAATCATGCATGTAGAGCTGGAGTGTGTGCGTATGTGTCGTGTGAGAGCCTTGTAGGTTTTAAAGAAGTTTCTATTCTGAACAAATGCAGCTTTTTTTTTTCTCAGTTATTCTGGAATGCTGAGAATGTATGGAAGCAAAGGGTTTGTCTACACACAAGCTTTGCCACTTAAAGTGGTACAGCTGCTAGTCTGGACACCGTTATAAAGGTATAAATGTGCTTGGATCAGTGTCACTGCTTTCTCTTAGGGGAAGGAAAATAAGCTCTACCAGTCGAAGTACACTTAGAAGTATAGCGACATCATTTTAACTAGAATAGTAAAAAAAAAATCAAGCACTCTCTCTTTACAGGTTATGTTAATACTCTAGAACTCAGACTTCTGTAAGGTCATAGCAACAAGTCCAGACTTTCACTTCTAGCAGCAAAAGGCGATAGAGGCAGCAGCACGGGGTGACAGGCGGGAGCCGGTCTGCACGGGAAGCCAATTTTTAAACCAATTCCCTTCACGGACCAGCTCCACCTGCCACCCCATGCTGCTGCTTCTGATAGAGGCAGCAGCGCAGGGTGGCGGGGGGGGCTCCCTAGGAGTGTGGCTGGGAGCTCGAAGCACACTGGCTGCCGGATCCATCCCTGGGGGCATTTTAATAACCCTGTAAGAGCTAAAAATTGTTGCTGCTACACGATTACTAAAATAGACGCTGTATAACTAATAATATATGGGGATATACCTGTCTCCTAGAACTGGAAGAAGTCATTGAGTCCAGTCCCCTGTCCTCATGGCAAGACCAAGTACCATCCCTGACAGATTTGCCCCAGATCCCTAAATGGCTCTCTCAAGGATTGAGCTCACAACCCTGGGTTTAGCAGGCCAATGCTCAGACCACTCAGCTATCCCTCCCCCATCTAACATCCCTACTTGTAGCATTCTGTTCCACGTGTTTGTACAGGAATGGAGTGTAGTTCCTGTACAGGGCTTGCATGCAGTGGTGAGAACAGGATATGTAGGTTCTCTTTTGAAAGAGATTCTGATGCTTTTCTACCTTTTTCTAACTCCTGCTGTACCAAAGTTCTCCAGGATACCTCAAGGAGCCCGTGAAGACTGATAGCCATGTGGAAGAACGGTATCCTGCGGTCAGGGTGCCTACGTTTCTGACACGAAGGAATGGTTAGTATTTATCTGCTGCAGTAAGTGCAGATAAACGTCATCCAGTGCGGCTTGTTCTCCTCCGCGAGTCTTTCAGTGAACGCTGAGTGAAGTTGGAAAGGTTGAGACTGATGCCTTAACTGCCCTGTTCTGCATGTATTCAGTCTAATTGACGTCAGACTTGTGTGTATGCAGTACACAAGCCTTACAGGTCACTTGCGTAACTGTGAAAACATCCATGTCAAGATGTTCCATTATGCCTCCTTTCTTTGCTATCACTCCAAAAGCTGCTACTTCTCTTAAGCTGTTTCCCTGTACAACACGGCTTGTCTCGCAAGTTGAAGGAGAGAACGCCTGTCTTTTAATGATAGGCATTTGGGTGGGCCAATTAAAAATGGGGTTTGATAACAAGCTAGTTCTTCAGGTAGATGCAGATGTGTATTTCACTCAGGTGCGAGCAGTCCCAGTGGCATTGCTGCTACCCATTCAACAGGTCCTCTGAATCCGAGTTGGAGGAAATAGCTGCACCAGTATCTTCATGGAGGCACAGGAGTCTCAAACAGACAGTTGAGCAGCTATGGTTGCTATCCCTCTGGGTGTGACCCTCCAGGGGCTGCTGGTACCAATTCCCCTGGGGGCCACCATGAGGGACAGGCCTTTCTTCGGGCCTTATTGGGCCTGAGAGTTCTGCAGCAGGTGTCCGGACCCCGTCACAAGTTGCACTGCTCTTCCCGTTCTTGCCAGTTGGTTCCACCAGCATAAGAGGGGGATCTTCACAAAGCTTATCTATTAGCTCCGCAACTTCATGTTGGTGATGGGCTAATCAGAAAGTCATTTGCAGGATAATCTGCAAACTAGCAGGTCTGTGCTTGACATCTAATTGCTTGACTGGGTTTTCAGTTCTTTTTTTCTCATCCTTATTCCATGCAGGGGTCAGAGGTGCCAAATCACGGGGCTCACTCCGGTCTCGGAGAAGCGATGTGAACAGGTACAAAATCCCTTCTAATTCCAGCTCTCCATTTTCAGCTTCTAGGTTTTGGCTTCCATCTTCGGATATTTTTGTGTTAATAGCTGAGAGGGGGACTAAGTCAATTATGGACCATATCCATATAATGCCTGTCTTAGGCAGGAAGTTCCATACTATTGTATTGACAACACACAACTGCATCGTAGGGTCTTGGAGGAACGGGAATTAAAGCAGGACATTTGGATAGCAGGGTAAGGGACAGCTGAAGCTGTGGAAAGCGAGGAAAACAGCCTGGCTTTTGGCACCCAGTCGGCAGTCAAGGCCTTTAGCACTGGGGAAGGAAAATCTCCTCTCTCTCCCCCTTGCGTGAGTAGGGTTAGAGATGAATGGAAATAGCTGATAAGCAGGGAGGAAGCATGCTCACTCTGGAAACATCCATGTCAAGATGTTCCATTATGCTTCCTTTCTTTGCTATCACTCCAAAAACTGTTACTTCTTTTAAGCTGTTTCCCTGTGCAACACGGCTTGTCTCGCAAGTTGAAGGAGAGAACGCCTGTGTTTAACAATAGGCATTTGGGCGGGCCTACTCTGATCTGCAGAAACCCTTTTGCACAGTATTAGAAAGGCAAGGTGGGTGAGGTAATGTCTTCTATTGGACTAACTTCTGCTAGTGAGAAACATGCAGAGGAGTTCTTCACACTTGGGAAAGGTACTTCTTGCATTACAGTGGATTACAAGTTATTGTAATTAGCTCTACATCCAGTATTCGTTCTGTTTGTGATTTTGAGTGTTTAGCAGAATTACAAGTGTACGCTCCCATCATCTTTTGAGTCTGTGCTGGCTTCTTCTGAGGAGGACTGTAGGTCAGATGCAGACTCTGTGAAAAGTGTTCCCCCGCAAGTGATAAGATTTTTGTCTCACTGTTGTCCTGTGTGACTTCCACCACCACTTCAACATCCAGCGCTCGCCCGTTAAATTCTGGAATGATCCCACACTAATATCAACTTCTGGGACACCACTATCCTATTCAGTGGAACCTTACAGACAGTCCTATACAAGAAATGCATGGATTGCCACCTCTACCTTTGTAGATCCAGTAACCACCCCAAACACACCCAGGAATCTGTTATCTACTGCCAGGCACTCAGATACCACAAAGCATGTTCTGAGCAGAGAGTCTGAGAGAGACACCGTAACGCAATCACATCTACCTTTGCCCAACAAGTACGTTCTGGCAGAGGAGTAGATGGTTATGGAACTGGGCACCCAGTTTACTCTGAGAATGTTTGAGCACAAATATAAAATGTCCTCCAACAGCAAACCCTCCCCCAGTTATCACCTACCACCCTGCATTAGAATTAATATTGGGCATCCTCAGAACGCAGCCCAGACTCAGTGGGAACCATAGTCTGAAAGATCTTTTATGAAACTCCACTTCTGGCCTTCATACCACGCCCCAGCTTTTCTAAGCTCCTAGTCAGAAGCAAGCTCCTTGCAGACCAGGACACCTTGGCGTCAAGGTAACACGGTCCTTGACAGAAACAACAGATGCAAAACCTGCAGACGTCTTCGTGGCCACAGTGATCAACACCTCTAGCACCACACCTTAGATCCTTCATGCAGGGCTGGCCCAAGCCATTCATGTGCCCTGGGAGCATGGCACTGCCCCCGGGAGCGTGGCGTATGCATGGCCCTGCCCCCGGGCGCACGGCACCCCTGGGCCCCCGGCGCATGCGCGGCCCTGCCACGGGCGCCTGGCGCATGCGTGGCCCCGCCCCTGCCCGGTTGGCAGCCCTGCACAGGGCCCCTACAATGGGGCGCCCCAGGCGGTAGCCTGGTCAGCCCGTAGATTGGGCCGGCTCTGCCTACATGTGCCGATCATAATGTAACGTGGCATATCTCAACTAATGCACTAAAGGCCCCATAATTATGTGGAAAAAAATCCCATCACCTATGGGTGTACATGAGAATAGTCACACTGGTTCATACCAGTGGTCCATCTAGCCTTGTATCTCTGTCGTGTGACAGTTGCTGATGCCGGGTGCTTCAGAAGGAATGAATAGAATAGAATAGGCAAATGTTTGGGTGAACCACCCCCTGTCGCATCCACTCCCAGATCCTGGCAGATAAGCCTGAGGACACTCAGAGCCTGGTGTTACATGCCTGACCATCCTGGCTGATAGCCGTTGATGGACCTGTCCTCCATTATATTAGCTACTCTTTTGAACCCTGTTATAGATTTGATCTTCTCAACTTCCCATAGCATAGAGTTCCACAGGTTGACTGTGTGGTGTGTAATGAAGTACTTCCATTTGTTTTAAACCTTCTGCCTATTAATTTGACTGAGTGACCCCTAGGGTACTGTGAAGGGATAAATGTTTCCTTATTCATTTTCGTCATACCAGTCAAGATTTTAAAGACCTCCATCATATCCCCCTTAGTCATCACTTTTCCAAGTTGAAAAGTCCCAGTTTTTAATCTCTCCCTCATATGGAAGGTGTTCCATATCCCTAATAATTTTCAGAGCCCTTCTGTCTTTTCTAATTCTACTATATATCTCTTTTTTGAGATGGGACTGCTAGAGCTGCAGGCAGTATTCAAGATGTGGGTGTACCATGGATTTTTATAAAGGCATGATATTTTGTGTTAAGAGTAATACTCAGACTGAGGCTTGAGAGCCACAGATGGCTCTTTGTGTCTCCTGTGGCTCTTGGCAGGATGTGATATTAAAATACTGTGATTTAATTATTAACCAGTTTTCATTATGAACTATGGTTTTACTATGTTATTGACCATTGTAGTTGATAAAGTAGTAATATTTGGTCAGTCATTTTGCAATGAAAATAAATTAAACCGTGAAATCCCACATCTGTATAATGATGATTAATTTGGCTTCTGAACCACTGAGGTGTTCCTCAAGAATCTTATCTATCCCTTTTCTAATGTTTCCTGTCACTTTGTTAGCTTCCTTGATGGCCGCTGCCCATTGAATGGATGTATTCAGAGAACTACCCACAACTCCAAGAGCCTTTTTAAGTAGGAACAGCTAATGTAGGCCATCCTTTTTCTGTGGATAGTTGGGGTTCTGTGTGACTGACTTTGCACTTATTGCCATTGAATTTCTTCTGCCACTTCGTTGCCCAGTCACCCAGTTTTGTGGGATCCCTTTGTAACTTCTCGCAGTCCGTGTGAGGGTTTATAGAAAATTACTCAGATACTTGTTGGCAGTTTTTGCCACCTATTTAACCCTTTTTCCAGATTACTTATGAATACATGGAACAGCGCTGGTCCCAGTACAAATCCCCAGGGGTCACCGTGATTTACTTCTTTCCGTTCTCAAAACTCTTTATTCCTGCCTTTGTTTCCTATCTTTTATCCAGTTACTGATCCATAAGAGGCTCTTCCTCTTTTCCTTTGACAGCTTACTTCGCTTAAGAGTCTTTGGTGGGGCACCTTGTCAAAGTCCTCCTGAAAGTCTGAATACAGTATAGACACTGGACCACTCTCTTCCACGTGTGTTTGAGCCCCTCGAATAATTCTAATTAACCAGAGAGGCAGGATTTCCCTTTACAAAACCACGTTGACTCTTCCCCGGCACATTGTGTTAATCTGTGTCTGATCATTCTGTTCTTTACTATAGTTTCAGTGAATTTACCTGGTACTGAATTTAGTCTTGCCAGCCTGTAATTGCTGAGGGTTACCTCTGGAGCCTTTAAAAAAATTGGCATCATATTGGCTTTCCTCCAGTCACCTAGTACAGGTAATTTAAGAGCCAGGTTACCTACCACAGATAGTAGTCCTGCAGTTTCACATTTCCAGCAGCGATAGGGAGGTGTTACTGCCATTATACAAGGTATTGGTAAGACCACATCTGGAATACTGCGTATAACTTTGGTCTCCCGTGTTTAAAAAAAGTCAAATCAGACTGGCACAGGAGCAGAGAAGGGCTACTCGGATCAGAATGCAGAACTTACCTTATTAGAGGAGACGTAAGGAACTTGGCTTGTTTAACCTACTCAAAAGAAAACTGAGAGGAGATAGGATTGCTCTCTAAAATACACCAAAGGGATAAATACCAGGGGGCACGAGGAGTTATGTACGTTAAGAACCAATGCTGGGCCAGTTTATATCCATTTGTTCTTGTAGCATCAGAAGGATTAAGTTTGACATTAGACATAAGTTTCTGACCGTCAGAGGAGTGAAGTTCTGGAACAGTCTTCCAAGTGAAGTGGTGGGGGAGAGGGATGGAGAGGTGACTGGCTTCATGGCTGAGCTTGATTAGCTTATGCAGGGGATGGAGTGAGATTAGCATGTGGCCCATCTGTGACTGCAGGTAGCACAGCTCTTCAGAGGCCAGAGATGGAACATGGGATGGGAAGGGCTCTGAATTACTATAGGGGACTCTTGACTGGCTGTCTGGTTGTGGGTCTCCCGGCCGAACTGATTGCTGTATCTGGAGTCAGGAAGGATTTTCCCCCAGGTCAGATTGACAGGGGATTTTGCCGTCTTGAGTGCGGGTTCACCTGCTATCTCAGCTTGAGTAAATGGTGGCTTCTCAGTAACTTGCAGTCTTTAAATCATGATTTGAAAACTTCAGTGGGAGGCTGTGGGGACATTGCTGGAATGTGTGGGTGAGGTTCTGTGGCCTCCTACGAGCAGGAGGTCAGACTGGATCACGATGGTCCCTTCTGGCCTTTAGATCTCTGCATGTCAGTGGCTGTTTGAATAGAAGGAAGTTTTCTGTCTAGATACCTTGTGCTCTGAAAGTACAAAGCTCTGCTTCAGTAAAGCATCTGGGAAATCTAACCTGGATATCGATGATTCTGAGACACTAGATTGAATTGGTCTTCAAGCGTACAATGGGCTTAGGATCCCATCTGAGTCTCTGCTTATGCATGGCTTTCTTTTTAAGAGAGACTTGACACTTTTAAAGAAACAGAAGAACACTTTCCTTCTGGCACAGCTGTAGTGATAGAAGTAAAACCTGCCAGTGCGTAATTCCTTGCGCTGTTGCATGTTGCATTCAGATGCTGCGTAGTTTCCATGGGCAAGCCTTTCTAGTGAGGATAGCAGCTCCCCTAGCAATCCTGGAAGAGTCACCTAAACTTCTACTAGCCACGCCTTGAGGCCGTGTCTGCACTAGTGTACTGTAAATGCCTCCTGCTTTGACCGAAGAGGGTTTCCTGTCCGTGTAGGAAACTTCCCCCTTCCCCCCCCCGTGCCCCTCAAGGGACAGTGCTAGGTGGACAGAAGAATTCTTCCATCAACCTAGGTGGATCTACAGTGCGGCTAAGGTTGACCTAACTGTTCTAGGGGAGTGACATTTTTCAGATTTGTAGCTACATCTGAGTGCCTACCTTTCAGGTAAACTAGTACTTTGTTTACATGAGGAACTTTTCATTTCTATTACAAAAGACTTTTCAGTTGATTGTTGTGCATTATATCTTAACTTTAAGCTCTATCTTGTATCCTTGTTTTTAGCTATGCTTCCGCACTAGCCCCCAGTCCCCTACTTAGGGTGGGTCTTTCTAGCTTTCCTTCGCTTGTCCCTTTTTCCTCATCTGCACCCCCTCAACGTATTGGTGCTATAGAATGGGCAGGTTAAACTCTTGTTCTTCTTGCACATTAGCCAGATTCAATCCCCACAGACGGTATTTCCCAGCGCTTGCACACCGACGCTGCCTTACCCCAAAGGTAACTTACTATGTAAACATCCCTGTTGTGAAACTCTGCCCGTTTTTCTCTCTAAGATTGCAGACTTCAGCAGAAAACGCACATGAACCGACAATTGGGCAGAAAAATGAAGGGGTAAGTTTGAAAGTTCTAGCTTTTTTTCCTCTTTTTTGAAAAATGGTATTCTGCAACTAAACTGCATTCAACTCTGTGTCCTCCCTACTTAAGCATATCCCTGAATAACATGCTTTCCCCAGTGGCGTGTGGCAGTGTGGTCTTCCTAACACGTAGAGCATAGAGCACTGGTGGAAGAGCCCTTGTGATATGGGGCTCTGCTCAATATGCTGCATCTGCTCAATTTCTCTTCTTGGGAGCTCCTCAGAAGCGGATGGGGCCCCTCAAACATGTAGCATTTATTGCGTTTATCCACATCACTATAGGATACGCTTATTACATCATCAGTCCTTTCTCAACTAGAGCTTGCTGTTCATGCATTTCGTTCCTGATTCGTGTCTCCAAAATTAAGCTTAGAGCCACAGTTGAGTTCCCAGTTTGTAAACCAGGGAAACTTTTTTTTCTAGCTACTAAGATTCTTTCAGGATTGCTGCATTTTAAATTACATTTTAATTTGGATTTCCTAGACTAGAAATACACCACCATTCTGCTCTGCATCTAGTTGTTTTATGTTCACCTGTATTTTGCTTGCTGCATGGGTCAGATGTGTCTAAAATCTATTTTTTTAAATAGGCTAAAACTGTCTTTATTGTCATGTATCCAGCCCGTGTGGGATACTCAGGCTTTTTTTAAAAAACAAAAAATCAAACCCAACCAACTAACTCTTTAGGGACAGAGAACCTCCCAAAAACAATCTGCTATGGATCTCTACCTCGGTAGGCTTTTAATAGTCTCGTATGATCTTCTCAAACTGGAGAAATACAGCCTAGATAAATCTGCTAAGGGTGGTAGCACAGCTGGATAGAAAGCTGCTCGGAGTAGTAATCAGTGGTTCATTGTCAAGCTGGAAGTACATATCGACTGGAGTCTTGCAGGGATCTGTCCCTGGGTTCAGTTCTGTTCAATATTTCAATGATTTGGATAACGGCAGAGAGACTGCACTTACAAAATTTGCAAATGGTACTAAGCTGGGAGGACTTGGAAGTGCTTTGAAGGACGGGATTAGAATTCAAAATGGTCTGAAGTAAATAGGATGAAATTGAGTTAGGACAAATGCACAGTACTGGGCGCAAGATGGAAAATCGGCTGCACAAATACCAACTGGAAAAGAACTGCCTAGGAAGAAGAGGGTTCTTGATCACAAGTTAAGTCACTACATAATACTCTTGCAAGAAAACCACCCAGTCGTTCTGAGAGAGATTAGAAGGAATGTTTTAAGTAATTTTGCTGTACTCGGCACTGATAGCTCCTCAGTCGGAGTACTGTGTCCAATTCTGGCAGCATACTTTGGGAAATGGGAATGATTAAAGGCCTAGAAAGCATGACTGATGAGGAACGATTGGAAAAATTGAGAGGAGGGATAACCTCACCAGGGACATGTTTTTAGTAGGTCGAGCGGGGGTGAGAATCTGCAGACCAAAGTCCATGTGTGGCCCATCAGGGTTCTGTGTGTGGACAGCTAGGCGTTTGTTTACCATTGCCCAGGCGCGGGGTTGCCAGGTTCTGCTGGTTTCCATCTGCAAATGTTTTTCCTACCGGTATTTCTAAAGTGAACAAGGGCATGTGAAGGGAGGTGCACGCCGACCGCACACAACGCTGACTGAGAGCCGTGTGCTCCCTCTGCAGCCAATAACAGCCCTGCTACGGTACAGTCGGCACCCTCCTTGAATTCTAGGTGCACAAGCGCAGTGAGCAAAACTACCCTGACCTGGGAGACTGTCTTGCTTAATGACAATCTTGCAGCCCTCTGACATGGAGGGCCACTCATGTGGCCCACTTGCTAGCCTAGGTTGCCCGTTGCTGGCGTAGAAGAGAATTACAAAGAGGAGGGTGATAAACTGTTCTCCTTATTGATTGAGGGCAAGACAAGAAGTAATTGTCTTAAATTGCAGCAAGCAAAATGTAAGTTGGACATTAGGAAAAACTTCTGAACTTGAAGGGTTTAAGCACCAGAACAAATGTACCTAGAGATGATGGGCAGTGTCCATCAATGGAGGTTTTTAAGACTGTTATACAAATGCCTGTCAGGGATGGATACTTAGTTCTGCCTCAGTTACCTATCGAGGTCCTGTCTACATTACTGTGATGGTCATCTTGACTCTGGCAAACGTCCCGAAACACTTTCCTCTCACTTAGCATTACTAGCCCATTGCAGCTAAATCCTAACATTTGCTCCTTTCGGCCTCCCATTGGGGAGACAGTGCCAAGCTACGTGTAAGGTAAGCTGACTCCAGCGACATATTTTACGTAGCTGGAGTGGCATACCATAACCCAGCCTTCTGGGTCTAGTGTACGCCAGGCCTTCAATTGGCATCTGACGGTGGAGAGTGTTTGGGTGCTTCCACTTGGAATTTGAACAAGACTGTCCTAGGCAACAAATCACAATTTCCTGTTTCCATGCTATTGGGCTTCCGTTTGTGTAACAGAGATGGCTGGAGGCTGACCTGTCAAAAGAGGTGTCAGTTCGGTTATGCCTGGGCAGCAGGAGCTCTGCTGTAGCCAGAAGGCCAGCTGCACTAGTGGTGAAAGAGCAGACGTGCCCAGACCCACAGAAGAGCTCAGAGCGCCTTCCTGAACTCACCGAGGTACCGTGTCAGTTTTGGTGTCTGGGTTGGGAGAGGAGACCTGAATGGGATGGAATAATTGGGGCTTTTACACGTTCTTTGTGTGTGCCCATCTGCTGCCAGATAATGTACTAACCGTGGTCCAGGGGGTCGGGGCGCCTAGGTGCCCCTTCTAACGTGGAGTTTAGCTGCTTTTGCCTGCTAGTCAGACCCTCCAATCACTTGGAATCAGGCCATTCTGCTAACCACTGATTTGCAGGGAGCCAGCAGCACGACACATGAATGCTTCTGCTCAAGCCTTTCTAAACTGTCTGATTACGTTCTGTGTGTACCTTCGTAGATGCTCCAATGCCAGAGAGAAGAGCATTTCCCTTATTCGTCAGCTCAGTTCAAATCAAAAGTACTTTGTTTTTAAAGTTCACAGATCAAAATCGCTCTCCTGCTAGAGTGAGATTGAACGTTACCTAACATTACTACTGCCTTTGGATCTGTGATGGCTCTAGCAGTGTGTATGAGCAAACACAAAATGCCTCCTGACTGTTGACATGGCCGCCAGTACAGCCACTATAACAATGGGGGGCAACCTACGGCCCACTGGGGCTCTGCCTGCTGCCCCTGGACACCCCTGGCTGCTCCCCTTCCCCACGTGCCTCTCATATACTGGTGCACCGGAGCCCCACCTCTCTCCCAGCACTTTCAGAGTACTTGAATCGCTTTATTCACACTGTTGCTGTCCCTCCCTCCCCCCCAGAGCTGGAACCCCGCAATCAGCTGTGGCCCACTAAGGTGAAGGAGGGTCTCTCCTGCAGCCTACCCGCTACTTGTGGCAGCCCATCCCTAAACTGTAATATTCCCTGATACTCCCCCTCAGATAAGTCACCAAATCTGGACTCTTGTAAACGAAAGGGGAGAAACGAGTTTGAGCTGAGGGGCCCTCCTATCAGGCCAGTTCCAGTTAAACAAAGCGGTGGTGGGTTGACCTCTAACAATCACATGGCCCCCATATTGCACGAGACAGGCGGCTTTGCTGAAACGCTACCTCTTTGTTGTCTTGTTTTTCAGCTCTGCTGAGGTGCGTGTTTTGCGTTTTTCGGTTTCTGCATGATGTGTCTTTTCTGACTGATCTGCATTGAGGGACACTGAAACGCTTGCAGTACTGGTTTTAGTGTGTAAGAGGCTTGATAGAATTCAATAGACTCCCATAATTCCTTTCAGTCCTCAAGAAAATGACTAAACTTCCAAACAAGAGCCAGTATAAACATCTCCGTGGTTCTAAGCTGGTAAATCAAAATGACTGAAGCACCATTTAAAATAGCTTAAAAAAATGTAACCATCCATGTTAATAGCATGGCAGGCATCTGTGTGTAGCGCCTGCATGGACAAACTCAACAGAAGAAGCTACCACAGCTAACAGTCATCTGTTCTGAAAGGAACACTGATCTCCTGGGCCCCCCAGTGTCACTGTATGGCCAAACTATTCCTCCTTTAGCAGGCTTACGCCTCCATTGGATTTCACTTGCATACGTCTTCCACCTCTGCGCGAGCCCCCCGTTGGCATGCCCCATGTGCTCCCGAGTTCAGGACTTGCTCACTAGTCACATCGTGGAATTGCTCATTTCAGGAGATGGAGAGAGAAATCACAAATGCATTAGGCTATGGCCAGGAGGATGAGATCCTGAGCAGCGCCTTTAAATTAAAGGTCACTCGTGGGGACATCCAGACTCTCAGGAACCATCACTGGCTCAATGATGAGGTAAAATTCATCCAATAGGAATGTTTGTGTTCTATGTGCATGTGCTAAAATGCGTCCCAACGTCCTCTGACTCTTAGCTGTTGATGGGTTCTAATTTTCTGATCCACACCTCGGTTCCTATAGGAATAGCCGTAGGGTTCTGAAAGCTGGGCCTTTAAGAAGAGCAATACTCCCGAAAGTACCGCCATCCCTCTATTATGTTTCTTTCAGGAGTTAGCCACTAACTTAGGATCAGATTTACTTTGGGGCGTGAGTGAAATAAGTGTGTTTCCCAAGGACTTGGAGGAAGGAAGTTAGTTCAGGAGTCTAACTTGAGTTGAAGACGGTGTTGTCTCTTCAGATTGTAAATTCCGAAGAATTCAGCATACAAGGCTTAACTTTTAGCGGGCAGATATGAATGTCCCCTCCATTCTCTGAACTTTACTCTCTCTGTTATCTAGGTAATCAATTTCTACATGAATCTTCTGGTGGAGAGAAATAAGCAGCAGGGATTTCCAGCACTCCATGCTTTCAGTACTTTCTTCTACCCCAAATTAACTTCCGGGGGTTACCAGGCAGTAAAAAGATGGACCAAAGGTGTGGATCTCTTCAAGCAAGACCTCATCTTTGTGCCCATTCACCTGAGGGTACACTGGGGCTTAGTGGTGAGTCAGAGTGGCCCCCTCCTTGGAATGGGAAGGGAAAGAGCACCCTGAAAAAGCTTTAGTTCTTGCTCTGTAGGCAGCACGGAGTCTTTGGCTACATCTGTCACGTTCATGCCTGTCTTCCAATAACAGGTAATAGATGTCAGAAGAAAGACCATCAGATACTTTGACTCGATGGGACAGAGAGGCCACGGTATCTGTGAGATGTTGCTGTAAGTAGATGCTTAATGGGTACCTAATTGCATTTCACACCCACACAACGCATACCATACTCACTAGAAAATGTGATTTGTGTAACACGACTTTCCCCTAAGGGATGAGAATCTCGTCCCTGTCTGGTCACGGCCATTAATGTGCAAATTGTAACATCATCCAGCTGCTAATTATATTCTGTCCTCTCTGGTACATTCGAGTTTCTTACAAATGAGCCATCATTGAGGGACTTGTTAAAGCTCTTGTGCCAATAGAAAGATGATAAAGTCCATTCTTCTCTAAGCACATAACCTCCACTCTCTTCATAGGACCCAGAACCCTTCCTAAGGGATATTTCATCCTCTTACCCGAGAGACACTTACTTCTGTGTTCTAGTTCTTCCGCTGTTTTTTGCCACTCTTAAGTAACCCACCAAGCATAATCCTCTCGCAAGCTTTATTGGGACTCTGGAGTTAATTTTTGTGTAACTAGTAATCATCCTTTCAGTATGCTAGGTGAGTAGTGTTTGTTTGGCACGGACTCTTGTGTAACACCAGTACTTGCTGGTTAACAGTGTGTTTAAATAAAGTCACCCTGTACATCCCTCCACCTCTGCTGGAGATGGATTTCTGAGGCAAGAGTGAATCACTGCCAATCTCTCGTGCATCTCACTTTTCCTGGCAGTACCTCCATATGAGACCCCAGTGCACTAAAACGGGGTTCCTGTGATGTCTCTAACTTGTGATCCAAAAATCTCGAAAGTAATTTACCTAGGAACTAGTCACGTTACTTGTGGGTTTGCCTTTAACATAGTGTGATTCTATCCTGTAATTCTCCTTCCTGGTTCTTTGGGTCATTGGTGCATAATTAGCAAAGACCTTGTCATGCAGCTTTATAGACTGTTGTCCTAAAACATGCAGACCTTTGATTAGAAACGTCTGATGCCTCTTTTGTTTTGTGTTGAACAGCCAATATCTGCAAGAAGAAAGCAAAACCAAGAGGAACCTAGATATTGATCCTTTGGAGTGGACACTTTACAGCATGAAAGCACATGTATGTGAATAGTGTTTGTATCCCATCCGTGTGCTGCCGCCCAGGACCACAGATACGTTCAGGAGAACCCATTCTAAGCTTTGAAGGGGTGTTTGTGGGCTTTCTGCAATGCCCATGATGTACCACGGAAACCGTGTTCCAATGGACTCTCTCTAGCAGTGTCTTATTTGATTGGCCTTGTCCCGCCTGCTGCTTTCCTGATCCAGTGTGGCTGTGGAAAAATGCTGGCAATCTGGAGTGGACAGGAGTCCTGGGAACATCTACTTGGCTTTTTTCCTTTGGTCAATAAGCTGGTGATGTCTCATTCAGCTGGTTTTAATACATCGATTTTTGTGTGCTAAATAGCTTCTGTTACATGCTGCTTGAGACACCTCTTTCCTCCTACAAAGACTGCTTCAAATTATCGCTCTTGTCCCGGCCCAAACTAGAGTCTTCTAAAATAAATGTCTCGTCTGTTGTCTGCTGCGACCGTCCAGCCCTTGTTTTGTCACCAGCTTGGTTGGGTTTGGAGGAATTGGGGAGGGCGGGGGCGTAGCCTCTGGTAGCACACGTGTGAGCTTGCATTGCTCTGCCCCAGTTCTCCAAGCTTTCCAGGGCTTTGCGCTCATTCAGTTCAGGGCAGCACTGAGGAGACCTGTGGAGCTGTGAACTCCAGCTGCAGATGAATCGCTCCTGTTGCTTTGTTCTCGGGGTGGGAATTCATACAAGAACATAAGAATGGCAATGCTGGGTCAGACCAAAGGTCCATCTAGCCCAGTGTCCTGACTGCCCACAGTGGCCAATGCCAGGTGCCCCAGAAGGAGTGAACAGAACAGGGAATCAAGTGATCCCTCCTGTCAGCCATTCCCAACCTCTGACAAACAGAGGCTAGGGACACCATCCCTGCCCATACTGGCTAGTAGTCATTGATGGACCTAACCTCCATGAATTTATCTAGTTCTCTTCTGAACCCTGTTAAAGCTTTGGTCTTCACCACATCCTCTGGCAAGGAGTTCCACAGGTTGACTGTGCACTGAGTGAAGGCGTTGGGGAAAGCCACGACCGGGGCCTGGAAAGGGCGTGCTATAAAGACTCGACAGCTGCAGGACCAGGAATGGCACCTGGGGCAGCTGGAATTATGTGGTTGGCGTGGGGGTGGTAAAGCTGATTTCCTGGCATGGAGGACCAGCACAAGCGGCTCATAAGAATGCTGCTGCCCTGTAGGAAAGATCATGCATTGCACTGCGTATCTCACAAGGAAAGGGATTAATGTGCAACCTTCTCCCACTGCTTACTCGCAGGAAATCCCACAGCAGCTGAATGGCAGTGACTGCGGGATGTTTACCTGTAAATATGCAGACTACATCTCCAGAGACAAACCCATCACCTTCACTCAGGTGAGTGACGCTCTCAAATTGACCTGTCGGTGTGTGTTTCCCACTTGCTTGACTCCGCTAGTTACATTGTAGGCTCGTCTCGCTAGTTACACCCACTTACCCCATGGGCCCTGATCGGGGCTAGGGCCTCCAAGGGCTGCTGTAGCTCTGACAAGTGTGCCCTCCAGCCCCAGGAGTTGCATTCCCTGCCTTTGCTTATGTCCATTTACCAGGCAGAATGTCTCAGCCCTTGGGAGAAGGGAGCTGGCGCTCATAAAAATGGCCAGACTGGTCAGACGGAAGGTCCATCTAGCCCAGTATCCTGTCTTCCAACAGTGACCAATGCCAGGTGCCCCAGAGGGAATGCACAGTACAGAGAATCAAGTGATCCCTCTCATGTCACCGATTTCCAGCTTCTGATAGAGGCTAGGGACACCATTCCTGCCCATCCTGGTTCATGGCCATTAATGGGCTTAACCTCCATGAAACAATCTAGCACTTTTTTTGGAACCCTGCTTTTCACAACATCCTCTGGCAGGGAGTTCCACAGGTTGATGGGTTTGTAGTAGTCACTTGATCTTAACAATGGCATCTTCAAGGCTCCTTTCCAGATTATCAATATTTTAACCTGTGGAAAAGCTGTTTTCAGATGCACTGGGTTTCTTGTAAAGGACATACTTGTTCTCAGGCACGATATTAGTGTGTTTCCATTTTAGTCAGCATTTGCCAGAGCATTGTGTTTTCTGCCCCTCAAGGGAGGGGAAAGCTGCGGTAGAATGCCATTGCGTGGGAACTGTGGGACGCTGCCTGGTAGGGTTGTGATTGGGTCTTGCCTGCAGAATGTGGATGAATACTTAGTGATCTTTCACTCTGGCTGTGTTTAACGGAGAGCGTTTTTGCTTTTAGCACCACGTGCCTCACTTCCGCAGAAAGATGGTCTGGGAGATACTCCATCAACAGCTGCTGTGACCCCAGAGGGAGATGCTGGCCCAGTGATACTGTGAGCCACCTTCACTAATTTGTTTCAATGCCTTATGTCTAAGGCACCTGAGCTAACGGCTTCGTGTCCTCGGAGTGGGCTGTCAGTCGTTGGAGAATGACATTTGTTTGGGATATGCCAACACATCCGAACCGCTCCACAAAGCTCTCACCCTGAGCTGAGATGCCGAAGGGCTTGGAGTGGGTGGTTCAGCCCAGAGCCCTAAAGAACGGCACCGCTTCTCGCTGCTGAGGACTGGCAACTTCTCGTGCGTCACTGCTGCCAGTGGAACTGCAGCGCACTCTGGCTGGCGCATGGGAGCATCTCAGGTCCGCTTCCCAGGCCCGGGGTGTTTAGCGACTGAGGCCAGAGGGGCCTGTTCTGCTGCTGGGCTTTAGAAGCCTCCACTTGATTCCTAAACCCGGCTTTGGAGAGACCCTAGGAATGAGGCATTTACGTTTTGATTTGTAACAAATCCGTAGCGAAGCCCGTCACGGGGGCTCAGTTTGTTTCAGGAGCTGTGAAAGTATTTATTTTCTTTATTAAAATGGAAGTGTGCTGTAACGTACGCCTGGGCTCGGCTCTGGACTAGCTTGCGGGAGGAAAACCAGCGTACATGTGCACTTTGCTGGGCAGAACCATTTTCTAGAAGCTGAATTTGTTTCCAGCTCATTCGAACTGCTGCTGGCACCTTGGGTGTATCACGTGCTTTATGCCCAGGTTCCCCGTGTGTAGCGGGACACAAGCCTGCCCTTATTTCACGGGGGATAGTGAGCACAGTCACGGCTGTGACATGGTTGGTCACTGGAAGCGGATACTTGCATCTGTGTGTCCACACAGCCTGCCTTCCTCTTTGGCTGCTTTCCGGTCCCTCGGCAGCCCTCCCAGCAGCCCATGCTGCCCAATGCAGCCCGGGTGGAACCTTGGTCTTCCGACACAGTCCTGTCACTTTTCCCCCAAGCCTCTCTGCACAGGCAGCTTATGTAGGCGGCCATGACGTGCGCCGTGGAAGGTGGATGTTCCTGCAGGAGGAAAGCGCGCTCGTTGCCTGGCAGTGATCTCTATGCAGGTGGGGTTATCAGAGAAGGTGAACTCCACCCAGCCCCTGCACTAGCTTCATCCGGCTCATGGGCGTCCCAGGAATCTTCTGTCCCATTTTCAAATGGCACTACAGCCCTGTGCAGAAAGACCAGGGTCTGCTGGGAGCAGTCAGAGCTCAACACACTTCTGCTCCACAAATCACCCCCCATGCAGGCCAGGGTTAGCAAGCCCTTAATTTTGTCATCAGGACCCTGGCCCACCTAGTCACTTGCTCCTAGGTTGGTGCCAGGGTTCAAGGTAGGAGTTGCAGTAGCGCTCCCTAGAGTCTAAAATAAATGACTACAGGGCAGTAGTCTTGGTGGGATGGGGTTGGCATGTGGCTGGGTAGGAAATGAGATGACACCTGCTCTGATTTTGAAATGGTAATCATCAAACTGATTACAGCCCAGAACTAGGAGGCAGAAGAAATGCTGCCATTAACTAGCCTCAACTGGCAGCCATTTGTTTTCACCCTGGGGCCTGCTGCCTTGTGGCAGCTCTGATGTACAGTGGGAGAGGAGAAGTATTAGCAGCAAAAGGGGGGTCTTTTCCTACAGCCCTTCAGACCCTCCCAGCCTAGGTGTGAGCTGTGGGGTCCTAAATACCTGGGATGGCTCTGGCCCAACCTGACACAGCTTCTCCCACCTGTGTGAACTGCACAACACAAGTGTGACTGCCCCAAAGCCAGGGCAGGCAGGGCTACCTCTGCATCCCTAGACTCACCACCTGCTGGGAGAGAGCTACAGGCCCAACCCCCTTGCCCTGCCAGCTGGTGGAAGGTACCTCGCATGGGCTGGCGAGTAACAACCCCATCTTGCTCAGCACCACTATGGTGGCCTCAAGGCAGCTGGGACGGGCCCAGAAAGCAGGCAGCTCGCTGGCTTGAGGCCCAGGTTTAATGCCAGAGAAAGCAAACAAGCCCTGGGTGAAGAGCAGCAGCTGCAGGTGTTTAAAGCCCTAGTGCATGCACATGTGGGGGGCCTGTGTGCTCTGGGCAGCTGAGTGAAGGGTGTGTGAGAGAGATGGCATCAGAATTGGCCTGGGCTGTGGAGTAGCTGCCCATGGTTAAGTGCCAGCTTCACCCTTTAGCACAGCTGTTCCCAAATGGGGTCAGGCCTACACTGTGGATCACATCCCCATTTTAATGGGGTAACCAAGGGTTGATACTGGCCACCCAGGCACAAGGTCAAAGCTGACACTCCAGGCCCTCCCCCCAACCTGGTGGCCCGCTCCCACACATGCACCAGATTCTCCAAGGGCTGGACTTGGTGGGTGACACAGCAGTGACTGTGCAGGCTGCTGGTGATCCTGGCTTGCAACAGCACCCCAGCCCAGCTAATCAGCCCAGAGCCCATTTTACATGAGCAACTTGTTTTGCTTGCCCAGAGCAACCTGCCCACTGGGAGAAAAAGTGCTGCCCTGTGCTAACGGGCAGCTTCACCCAGCCCCCACAGGGGCCCCGGCTATGAGCCAGGCAGCCTCAGCACACTAGGGGCCTAGGGAGGGCTCAGCTGCAGAGCTGGCTTTAGGGGCCCTACCACTGCTGGGAAGTGGCCGTAAGGCCTGCAGCAAGGTAGGGGCCCGAGCGCTGCTCTGTCCTGGCAGGCTTTGCAGGGGGCTGGGGCTACAGAGCAACTGGATTGGAAGGCAGAGCGAGAAACAGCCCAAGACTGGCCACAGGGCCATTCCCGCTCCTTGCAAGCAATTTGGAGCCTCCTGGCTGGTCTAGCAACTTTGGGGCAGTGACTGCTTTCTCCCCCTCTGAGCCCACTCCTCCCCTCCCATGTTGCCACGGTCCCTCTGCCAGGGCAGGGCACAGAGGGTGCGGTGGACCTAGTGGGAGCAACTTGGCCCCTGTATCGCCCACGCAGCATCACCGCCCACTCAGGGCTGGGGCGGGAAATGAAAAGGAATACCACTGGCAGGCTCATGTTAGCTGGATATATTTCTTTTTTCACAGAACACTGTTTGCAGTAGAGGAAACTGGCGTTGCAGTCTGTTGGTACAATGGTATGTTCACATAAACCAGTCCATGGTTGTCCTTTAGCATAGAAAACTCATGGCGTGTGCCCTAGCAAAACCCCGGGGTGGTTCTTCAAGCCTTTCTGGCGCTGGGCGGGGTGTGGCAGCTTCAAGGTTTCTCCCAAGGAAAGGCCATCAGCTCTCAGCTCGCAGAACGAGAAGCGAGTCGCCCTTGCCGCGCATGCAGGCTCCCGCCCGGGCAGCTGACTTGGTCTCGATTTTTTTTCCAACTCATTTTTATTAAAAAAATAAAAAAATGCTCCAACTATCAGTTTTACAAGGCATACAAAATCTCTAAAAGGGAAACACAAGGGCAAGGTGCTGAGGTACGAAAACACCTGAGGTAGTTTTTTTTTTTGTGTTTTTTTCGCGCCCCCCCCCCCTTAAAAAAAAAATAAAATTGCCATTTTCATGCCCTGAGCCAACAACATCATGTACGGTAGGTGTGTCTCCCCTCCCCCCTTAAAAGAAAGAAAGACTCCCCACCCCCCCAGCAGTGTCATCTCCGACCCAGCTGCACAGCTGGGGGCACCGAGGCGTCTCCTGCTTCCTTCTTTCTTTGCAAAATGCTCAGACAGGTACCGTGGTGGCTGGGTTTGGTGAGAACCCAGGTGGAAGTTGTGGCTGGGTGTTCCTTGCGTTTGCGGTTGGTGGTGTGTTATATAGAGCACAGCGGATGGGCCGGTGGAGACAGACAGAGAGCGTGCGCGCACGAGGGAGGGAACAGGACAGGATGCAAAAACCAGTGTGGCATCTGAAGCACAGAGAAATGGGGAGGTGAGCTGGACAGAGCTAGAGAGAGAGATTCCTCTTCTCAGAGACGGTATCCCTTGTGTTGGCACAGACAATCCCCACGCTGCTCTTTCTAAAGCCTTTACAGAAATCGCCACTTTTACCCTCTTTCGATTGTGCTGCTGCCAGTCCCTTCGGTCTACTGTAGGTTAGGTCTCCCCAGGATTCTTCCCTTAGCAGGCTACGGGGGCCTGCTTTGTCGGAGAACCATAAGCTCCAAAAAACAAGTAAATAAAAAAAAAGTAGCCTTTTACAAAATGAAAAGTGGGTTAGTTTGGTTACGGCGCTATTCGGTCTAAAGTATAGTCAACGGTGCGAATGCCACGTCATGCACTGTAAAACAAAAAACTGCCCTCATGTACCGTGTGCCCCCAGGCACAGGGAGCGGGTGCTGCCGGGGGCCTGCCTGCCCCGTCTCCGCCTATGTTAGTCCAACTAAAGGAATCGTGTCACGCTAGTAGAGAGGGGAACGTGGAGGCTGTGGCTGGGAAGAGTCGGTCAGCAGGGCGATAGCAGCCCTCCCCTGCCGCATGGGGAGGCCTCGGCCCGGCCCAGCCCCAGGCAGAGCGTTCTTACGCAGGAAGGTCTTTGGTTGGCTCCCCGCGCTGGCGTCCTGGCAGGCGTTGGAAGGGCTACATTCGTCGGTGGCTGCGGGCTGGCACGGGAGCCTTACTTGCTGCGCGGGAGGGAAGGGGCTCCCTGAGCGTGTTTCTGCTCCTGCCGCTTCACCTGCTGTACGATTTCCCTGATCTTGCGCTGTGCAGTCTGCAGGCAAAGCAAGAGAAAGACAGTGCTGCAGGGCCGGGCCCGAGCCTGAGGCAGCCCCCCCCCGCCCCGCCTGCAGCTCCCAGAGCAGGACAGAGCCAGGCCTGGCACCATGCTGGGGCCAATGTGCAATGCTACCCAGGTGCGGGGCATCTAACCCTCGCCCCCCTGGTGCCCGGGCTCAGCTGTACGGAGCAAACACGACCGCGCTGTGACCGCCACCTGCTCCTCAGGCTGCCCACCTGCCCGCTGGGACAAAGCCTGGCACGGCCACACCCACAGCCCAGCACGTTCGCGACCCACCGGCGCCCGAGCCCGTCAGCCCAGGATTGGATCTGCCCCTGTCATAACCCCAGACTGACAGCCCTGTGGGCAGCCACCGGCTGCTGACAATCAAAAGGCACCAGCGAGGCCCCAAGGGGGCAGGCAGTTAGTCAGAAGGGGGGCCGGGCCAGAGTGACCGTCCCGAGAAGAGGCAGTGCTGGGAGAGTCGATGCAGGCTCTGGGCCCCGACACCCAAGCATTCCTGGTGCCCTCTGACTGGCCACACCAGCCGCCATTTGATGCTGAGGCAGTGAGCAGGTTGCTGCCATTAGCGGTTACTCTGGGGCCCCACCAGGAGTCACGAAGGATACAATTTCGGAGCAGTCTGAGGAAGCTTTCTTTGGGCCAGGGCCTGAGTGCCCCAGCAGCAGGGCACCGGCAGGGGCCCCTGGGGGCTGGTCCCTTGAATCCACTGCAGACTTTGGGTAAGCAGAAAGGTTTGGGATTCACAAATCCGATGGCTGCGGCGGCCTCCTAGGCTGATGCGAGGTGATTGAGGCCAATGTCACCCGACCACCAGGCCAGGGCAGGGCTTAGGTGACTGACCCCTTTGCTCACGGGTCAGGTTGGGGACCCTGAGAGCCAGAGTGGGGCCTGGTGGTCAGTGGCCAGGGGCTCCATGGGGCGCAGGATGAGAGCGGAGGTGGGCGAGGCGGCAGAGTTGCCAGTTTCCTGTTTCTGTGGCTGGCATTCGCGAGGTGCCACAGGCACCGGTGCCGGCAGATCTTTCCTCAGCAGCACCCGTAGGGGAGCCAGCTCAGGTGCCCCCGGACTGGTGCACACGCCGCACTATACAGGGCGCCTCCAGCCCCTCCGCCCTCAGCTCCTCCTTGCTGGATAACGGCAGGAGCAGGGCAGGAAGGCAAGATGCCAACTGGATGGGAACAAGGCACCTCGGAGCAGCCCAGTGCCGGAAACCAGCAAGTGTCCTTTCTTGGGGTGCTGGCTCATGCCTGTTCGGTGTAGGGGACCACTAGCTGTGTGTCTGGCTGGGGGGGGGGGGGGGGTAACCGGGCATGACTGACTCTGGCACTGTGGGGAGTTAAGATCTGAGGAGCCTCGTGCTGTCCATAGCAGGGGGGCGTGCGCCTCTGAACATCTGCGCCAAAGCCCTGGGGAACCCCACATGCTCACTCAGTGGTCCTGGGCCCCACCAGCGACAGGCCGGGCTGCAGGCTCTGCAGTTCTCCCTGCACAGAGGCGAGGCCTGAGAAGCTCCCCGGGAGTTCTGTGGAGACCGGGGCGGTGCCATGAGCGGCTTTTCCCCTGTGGCGCAATCCCTGGTCTGGGCGGTGCCAGCAGGGAGAAGCAGCCCTGGGCCGCCTGCAAGGCCTCGGGCATCGGCAGCATCCGGAGCCGGTCGACCCCACACGGAGACTGGCCCGGGAAGTGAGCATAGGGCTCATGCTCCAATGGGGCCTGAGGCGTCTGCCAGCCAAACAGGAGTGTCCACCGGTGCCGACATGCTGGGCTTCCTGAGGCCCAGTCTCCACGGGGGACCCGCACTAACCAACCACTAAGACCAGGAAACTGGCTCTCAGTAGAAACTTTTTACAGGGAAACGTCCAGCAGTGACCGCCGAGGGGCAGGTTCCACGCCCAGTCCCTGGCGGTCAGGAGGAACTGAGGGTGGCGGGGGGAGGAGTGGAGGTGCCCTATAGAATGTGGCATGGGCGTGTCCCTCCAGGGCGCCTGAGCCGGCTCCCCTACAGGTACTGCGAAGGGAAACTCTCCCGCCACCGGTGCCTGGGGTGAGCACACATGCTGGCGTTGGATGGACCGGAGCAAGCACTTGAAGAACAGTCACAAACTAACGGCTTCCGTGTCACATGAACAGAACTGGTCCCACGTCCAGGGAACCACGCGACACTCAGGAGAACAGCCGTGTACTGGGTTCTGTGCGGATGGGGAGCCAGGCCCCTCCGCTTGTACCAGCACCAGGATTTGGGGAGACAATACAGAGTGGTCCCCCCCGCAAGGGACGGGCCGATCCCCCTCCTACCCCAAAGCCCTTTGGAAGCCGAGAACTCTGCCCACCGCGTACCTGGCTGGCGAAGAAATGTCCGATGATTTTCACCACAACTTCCTCGTTCTCATCGGGCGTTTGGTCGCGGGGGACAATGACTTCTGCGCTCGTTAAGTTCTGCAGTTCGTTCACCTGCGGCAAGAGGCGTCGTGACAACAGTCCGTGGGCACGGTGAACCGCCCCCGCCCCCGAGCCATTCCCGGGTCTTCCTCAAAGCCCGGCCAGCAGCCGGACAGGCAACAGGGGGCCCCTGACTGTCCCCACCCGGCAGAGTCCAACCAGCTGCCTGGAGGAATCTCCCTCCTCTTCTCTCACATCTCTGCACCTTGCTGGGCTTCCTCTGCTCCGCTGGCCCCCTGCCCGCCGGGCCCCCCCAGCTGTGCCTGCGCCCAGCAATGCCGGTTCCCTGGCCCTACGGAACGAGGCCTCCCACAGGCGGCTAAGGGGGGGCAGCGAATGGCTCTTAGTGCCTCCAGGTGCCCAGCACATGTAGGGAAGGAGGCAGGGGGCAGTTTTGGCCCAGGCATCAGGGCCTGGTGCCAGCGGGGGCAATGCCAATCCATCCCAGCTCTGAACACAGCCCTTCCTGCCAGGCTGCAGGCCGGGTCTGCTCTAATGCAGGGTCACAGCTCGCTGGGATACTGCGTGTGTGGGGGAGATGTGGGGGTAGAGTGCATGTTGTTATGTTGGGGTGTGGTTGAGTTGGGGTGTGTGTGGTTGTGTGGAGGTGTGTGGTTGTATTGGGGTGTGAGGAGGTATGTGAGGGGTGGGGGTGTGCGCAGAGGTGTATGGTTGTGTTGAGGAGTGTGTGTGGGGGGGTTGTGTTGGGGTGTGTGTGTGTGTGGGGGGTGTGTCCTGTGCAGTTTTCGGTGTGTGATTCCAGCACACACGAGTGCCGCACTGCCCCACCCGCCGCAGGCTGCCGTACCGTTTTGCCACCTTTGCCGATCACGCGGCCGGCTGCAGAGGAAGGCACCTTGATGTGGGCTTCAAGCTTCACCTCTTCTTTGGGGCTGAAGAAGTTCTCCTCCTTCAGTTTGCCAAATATCCGGCCCTGGGCCTGGGGGGAGGAAGCGCCCGTGGTGAGCGCCCGGCAGCGCCCAGCTGTGATCTGTGCCCCGGCTCCTTTCCCAATGGCGCAGGTGCCCGTTTGTCTGCTGTGGGTCCGGGGAGAGTGGCTGACGGGCGAAGCTCCCGGCCTGGGAGGCAAGGCCAAGGCCCAGGGCTGAGGTGCAGGCAGCAGCTCCCAGTGAGCCATATTTCAGCACCCAGGACCTCCCGTTCAAGCCCTGCCCTAGGGGCTGAGCACGCTGGGACACCTGGCCCTTCGCCTGCGGGACTCCACTCCCCGCCTCCACTGGGCCCCCGCACAGCCCCTTGCGCACCGGGGCCCTGCACTCCTGAAAGCCGACATGGCCAGGTCTGTGACGGACACTGGGGTCCTGAGGCAGGACTGGGGCAGTCCCAGGTAAGTAGAGAGTGGGAGCAGAGCGATGGAGGCCGTGCCACCTCCTTTGCCCCCCCAGCTTCCTGGCCCCCTGGGGCCACAGCCCCTGTGGGTGCAAAATTCACCAGGAGGCTCCAGCTGTGCAGACAACGCGGCTGAGCCGTGCGCACCTCTCCCCGCCCCCCCGGGCCTCTCAGGGTGTTGACACTGAAGTATAATGAGGGCACAGACTTCGCAAGCACCATTAGCCTCTCAGGGCTGCCCGCTTTGGCACCCGTGCTCACTGCTCTGGCCCGGAGCCCTCCCCTAGCTCTAATCGGGTGATGCAGCCCTGCTCCTCTGCTCCCCTCTGGGTGGCTCGCTCTGTCCCCGCATGCAGCCCCCCCACCCGCTCCCCACTGACCTTAAACTGGGCTTCCGGGGGCCCGGTGATGATGACCATCCGCTCGCTGGCGTCCGGCCCCTCGGCTGGTGCGATCTGCGAGCCAGAGAGGCAAGCGGTTAGTGGCAGCACAAGCCTGGCGTTCTCCCACTGGCGCCCGGCTCTGCTCAGCCGCCGGACAGCTCCTGGACAGGCAGCAGGGCGCCCAGGCAGCGTCGTGTGGCATCTGCCCTCTCTCCAGGCAGCCTCATGTCACAGGCGAGGGCTCAGGGAACCAGGATCACCCCCAAGGCAAGTCTGGGCGGAGACCGCCTCTCTCCTTTCCATCAGCCCATTTCGGGGGTGCTGAACGGCCCATCCAGCTGGCTCCACAAACGACCGGCTTCCTGTATCAGGCAGGGAATCGCTCTTCCCAAAATCTGAACAGTGCTGCTCTGCCTTCCCGGCCAATCTGCCCGTGCCCGCCTTTCCCACGGGCAGCTTGTGCAGTAATGGCCCTTGTAGCGGTCACACAGCGGGCAGGTGTTATGGCAAAGAGAACAGGGCTTGGTCCTCAAAATATCAGCCCCTCACACGCTCCCGGCGCATCCTTATGTTGAAAATACGGTTTTGCGCCTACAAGGCCTTGGCTTCCCTCTTCTGCTCTCCCTGGCTGGGTGTCTCGGCAGACAGGTCCAGCAATGGCTCGTGGCCAGGCTGCGCAGGGTGGTGTCCCTGGCCTGTGTCAGAGGCTGGGAATGGGTGACAGGGAGGGATCGCTGGATGATTCCTGGCTCTGTTCATTGGCCGCTGGCGGCAGACAGGACACTGAGCTAGATCAGGGCTGGGCAATAATTTTTGATGGGGGTGGGGGGGTAAGTGGTCAAGGCCCTCACTCTTCTATGGAGGGGGTGCCAGGTCTGGATGCAGGGAGCTGGGTGTAGGGGCTGGGGATGTGGGTCTGAGAGGGCGTGTGGGTGAAGGAGGGGGTGGTGACCTGGGGCAGGAGTTTGGGGGGCAGGGTCCGGGAGGGGTCTGGGTGCAGGAGAGGAGTCTGGCCTGGGGTGCAGGGTCAGGGAGGGGGGTACAGAGGGTTTGGATGGTGACCTGGGGACAGGGAGTTGGGGTGTGGGAAGGGCTGGGCTCCATGCAGCGCAGAGAAGCAGCAGGCAGGGAGAACGGACAGGGTGGGCTGCATGCTGGCCCCGCCCCCAGCACAATCTCTCAGCTCCCATTGGCCGACTCCTTTCGCCGAGCGTCGGCGCGGAGGGCTGCAGGCGGGACCAGGCTTTTTGCTTACCTTGATGGAGGCACCAGCGAATCTCGCCAGCTGCTTGATGTGCTGCCCTTTCTTCCCAATGATGGCGCCCACGGCCTGTGTCGGGATGAACAAATTCACCACCTCCTGCGCTGGCAACTGCGAGGGGAGAGACGGAGACAGAGAGCTCAGAGGGACCCTGCCTGCCTGCTGCCTTGCCAGCCACTCACAGGCAGGGCAGGGGCGAGTCTCGGACACGGGCGAGCGGGATTCCCCGGTGGGGGGAAATCAACCTGCACCGCTGAGCATCTCTCGCGCCCCCCCACGCCGGGCTGCGGGGTCTCGTTATTCTGCATCGCCTGAATGTCGCACCAGGAAGGCTCTTGGATGTCGAATGGGGCTGGGAGGTTGCCGGAGCGGCGGACACAGCACGAGGGGCCTGGCCTGCGAGCAGCACAGCGCGGCAAGCGGCAGGGCAGGGCGAGAGGAGGGGAGGCAGCTGCGACGCAAAGGAAGCCGCTTCCGTGCGCTCCGACCCGAAATTCCTGGGCTGGGCCCAGCGTGGGCATCCACAGAGCACAGACCAGACACCACCTCCTGTTGGGGGGAGGGAAACCATCTTCCACGCCCGCTCCTGGGTTGCCACAGGGGCACGAACAGCTGGACCGACCGTGTGACGGAGCAGAGAGAGGCCGGTGGGGGACAGGACGAACTCCCCCTCAGGCCGCCACAGTGGGTGGGCAAGAGGCCAGGCCTGGATATGTCGCTAGGGCTCTGGGATCTAACTGCCTCAACGGGACTTAGAGACGGGGTCTCCGCTCCCAGGCAGGGCTTTGCTGGAAACCCGGGACGTGGGCAGCACCAAAGCTGGGCCCCTGCCCTTCGCCCGCACCAGGGCCTGGCTAAAGAATTGTGGGGCCTTGTGCGCTATTCCCTGGGGGCCCCTATTTCCCTGCCCGAAAGGTGGGGGGCAGGGAGCAAGCCTGCCCCACATCCCCTGCTCCGGCCGTCAGCTCTCCCCTCAGCACGCAGGCCAGCCACCGCCGCCGCCTGGCCCTGAGTGGGGCTGGGTGCGTGAGGTGGGGTTTTGGCCTATCCCGGCTCCGGTGGACAGCAGGAAGCTGGGAGAGGTGGACATGGCTCTGTCGGCGCCTCACCTAACCTGAGGAGCCTTCTCCACCTGGCAGGGTGAACGGGCTATGGGCGAGGCTGGCTCTCTGCGCGTGCGCCTGGGCCCCTAACATGACAGGCCCCCCCGGAGCACGTCGGCACACAAGCTCCCTGCTGACGCACCACCAGAGAGGGGAGAGCCCGCTCCGCTTCGAACTCCCCCTTCCCACGCAGGCCCCACAGCTACACCCAGACGCCAGCCAGCGCTCAGGTGCAAGGACAGACACAAGTCGAGGTCCTTAAAGCCGCCCGGACCTTGCAGCTCATAGCCGGGCACAAGGGGACTCCCCGGCCACGCCCAGGCGAGAACAGGGTGGTGGGCCTCGGGGAGCCACTTCCGGAAAGGCTGGCCCAAGGCGCTGCCTCGTGGCGTATTCTGCGCCTCGCTCGCAGGAACCTCTGGCGCAGCAACCCCCAGAGGCCGAGCGAGGGGCCTGGCTGGGAGGCTGAGCCGGAGGGCCCGGAGCTCACCCTGTGAGTCTCTCTGCGAAGCCCCAAGAAAGCCTGTTGCCCCAGAGCGCGGCGCAGCAGCTAGAAACCCAGCCGGTTGCCGGATACCGTCACTCCCATGCAGCCACCTGGCTCAGCAGGTTTTCCCAGCGCCCCTGTGCTGCTCTGGCTCAGAGGAGCCTTGAAGGCGCCCAGAAGGCGGGCGGGCGGAAGGGCTGGGGGGGAACAGCTGTGTTGCCAGCTCCTGGGATCTGGGCATGGTGGAGGGCGGATCTCAGCCTGGCCCAGCCGTCCCTGACTGGGGATGAACGGCTCCGATCTCCAGTGCTGGCAACGTTTCGGAAGTGCCTCATGCACGCCGACACGCCATGTTCAGCACCGAGTCTGGAGACCCCCCACAGACCTGCCCCTTCTGAACCCACCCACCCCCAGAGCCTCGAGGTCCAGCTAATACGGGGTGGGCGAGAGGTGGCTAGCGGGTTGGATCTGGCCCACAGCCGCCTCACCGGCCCCCTTACCACAGAGCCACTCACGCTGTTAAACAGCTGGCTGCTAATGGCGCTGCAAGCTGGAGAGGGACGGGAGAATTCGTGCGCTGTCCCCACCCCCAGCAAAATCCCGCAGCTCCCATTGGCCAGTTTCTGGCCAATAGAAGCTGAGAAATGTTGCTGGAGGCAGGGACAGAGCGAACATCCTGCTTCCCACCCTTCCCCTTCCCTGTGCTGGAGCAGAGCCCCGGGGAGCAGCCTGCCCAGCAGACAGGCAGGGAGACTCTCTCAGGTTCCTGCAGGGCTGCTGGCTGGGAGCCACCTAGGTAAGCGCCTCCCAGCCAGAGCCTGCCTCTGGCACCCCCACCCCACCAACTACCTGCCCCAGGCCACCCTCTGTATCCCCTCTCCCCACCTCCTCCAGGTGGCAACTCCCTCCCAGACCCTGCAGCCCTTCCTACGCCCCTCCCCCAGGCCAGAATCCTCTTGCACCCATACCACCCAGACCCTGCACTCCAAGCCCCTGCTCATCACTCACTCCCCACACCCCCTCCTGCATCCCAGTCCTCTATCCCAAGCTCCCTTTGCACCCCACCTGCCATCCCAGACCCCCCGCCCCCTCCGCAGAAGTGCAGCCCTTGACCGCTTACCAAAATCTTGAAGTGGGCCCCCCCCTCAAAAATTATTGCCCACCGCTGCTCTGGTACCACACGGTCGCCTGGGGACTGGACGTTCCCCTCTTGTGGTCTCTTCCCTTTTCCTGCCTGCTTTTCTCCCTCTGCTGCTTCGAGCGACCTTCCCGTGTGGCAAAGCCAACAACGGCGCCCCCTTAAAAGGCTCCCAACCCGACCCGGCGCTCTCACCCACTGCATTGCGCTGCTGCTAGCGCCTGCGCTGTATGCAGCTGGCTAAACCACCAGTCCTCACTAACGCCTTGTGTGGGGAAACGGGGGGGGAAAGGCGGCCCCCCATCAGGCTCACAGCACGGCTAGCGGCCATCTCGGCTGCCCTTCGGCGCAGACGCCCTGGGGAACGCAAGCAGCATGGGAGGCAGCTCCGCACGCCGCTTTGCTTCGGCGTTCGTGCTTTCGGCGGGGCCTGGCGGGGGGTCTGGATACAGCTGTCCTGGCACAGAACTGGCACACCTGCCGCCACTGGCGGGAGCCGGAGGGAAAGGGCTGGGACCGGCGGGTGGGGTGGAGTGGAGTGGGGTGCTCAGGGTGGCATATGGAGCCCCAAGCCTGTGGTTCCCGTGAGGGGAACACGCACGGCCAGAGCCAACAGCCAGGGCTCTTTCTGGGGGACCTCTCAGCTCAGGCAGACAGGGCTGCCTCCCGGGCGCTGTCCGGGGCCAACACAGGCCGTGTCTGGGGGCTGGTGAGAGAGGGGGAGCCCGGGTGCTGCAGGGCAGAGACACAGAGCCCAGGAGCCTCAGACCAAACCCCCGCTCCCCGCCAGACCCTCAGGGAGGTGCCAACCCCCTTGAGCAGTCAGCACGACAGACCCGGCTCCAGGGAGGCCAGGGAGCGGGGAAGGAGCTGCCAGGACTCCCCCCCATGAGGGAGTCTGGGCTTGCTGCCCACCCAGGCAGAGCAGTGACACAAGGGACCCTGCCTTGGCATCCCACCCTCTCCGTGGTACCCACGGGCCCCTCCCCGCACGGGAAAGGTGCCGCTGTGGGTCCCTGACCTGCCCTTTCAACGCCTCCAGCTTCAGGCCCCCCACTTTCCTCTCTGAACACATGGCGGGGGGGGGGGGGGAGCCCGACCCTGCACCGGGGCTGCGAGGGTTAACCCTGGCCACATGGCTGAGAAGGCCACGCCCCACAGACCTACTGGGCATGCTCCAGCCGGAGGCCAGCTATAAAGGCGGAGGGAGCTGACGGGGAGGGGGCCAGAGCTCCTGAAGGAGAAGCAGAGGGGCACCCAGGGGCCGGCGCCAGGCAGCAGGGACCCATGGCTGAAGACAGAGTAAAGGGACGGAGCAGACTGTGAAGGAGAGGCAGGTAGGCAGTAGCCCAGGGCAGGGAGCGCGGCGTGTCGGTGGGATCCCCGCCAAGCTAGTGGGGACCACTCCACCGCCAACAGGGGTGCGCTCAGAGCCAGTGGAGAGGGCGGGTCCCAATCCCCCTTACCCCTCCTCACCAACTCCCAGAGGGGCTCTGCTCTCCCCGTTAGTACAGACTCTGGCTGCTAGGCCACGCTGCCCTGCAGGAAGGGAGCTTTGTTACTGACTCTGGGCCATTAGGCCTGACCACCCTGCTGCGAGAGGGGGCTACGGGGATGCCAGCCATTAGGCTTCGCTGCCTTGAGGAGCAAGGACATTACTCATGACTGTGGCGTGAGGACGCAGGTGGGGTTGAGCACCGATCGAGGGGCCTCAGAGGCCCGACCCCCCGAGAGGGAAAGGGGGGGCTTGCCCCACCACAATGGGGCCCATGGGAGCAGGACAGATGGGAAACGAGAGCCCGTGGTGGCAGAGTTTGCCCCAACCCCCCCTGCCGCGTTCGGGGAGAGCGCGCTGCCAAGCCCCTGGGTGCTGCGGATGGAACAGCGTCCAGGCCCACGGAGATGCAGGAGAGGTGCCCAGGCCGCGCATGGGGGAGCCCTGCACGGGTGCCGTGGTGCGGGAAAGCACCAAAAGGACCCCGCGTTTCCCTGCCGGCGTCTGGCCTTGGCAGCCTCGTTCCCAGCGGCTGTGTCGCGGCCACCAGCTGCCCCGAGGGCACTGCCCGGGCCCACGCACTGGAGGGCAGTGCAGCCGGGAGAGGAGCGTGGCAGCCAAGCGGGGTGAGCGGGGCCAGCACAGGCAGAGCGGGCACTTACAGAGCGCGGCTGTGGGAAGGTGCCAGTGGGGGAGGCTCCGTACAGACCCGAGAGGTATGCCGAGGAGCTCTACGGCAGGAAAGAAAAGGACAGTCAGTGCGGCTTCCCAACGAGCGCGGCGGCTGGGGATCCCCCCAGCCCCTGCAGCGGGGCCCTACGCCGGCTTCCCTGCGCCCCGACGCAGCGCGCCCCCAGATGGACCAAGAACCAGGCCTGAGGAAGAACCAAAAATCCCGCCAGGGCCCCAGGAGAAACGTTGGCCCCTTCCCCCAACTAATCAAATCTCAAGGGCGGATGTAACATGCCCAGCTCTGCCGAAACTGATGGGGGCCGGGTCATGCACCAACCCCCCCCGATTCACAGCACCACGGCCTGGCCTCTGCAGCACGTTAGCTGGGCGGGGGGCTCCCCCATGACACCAGAATCGACCGCACGCAGGGAAATATGCTGGGGGCAGCCAGCACACGACAGCGCCCCCGGGGGGGCTCCCTGACAGAGTGGAGACAAGGCCCGAACAGCTGGGGGAGCCCAGAGGCTGGCGCTGCCCCAGGATCACACTCAGGACAGGGCCGGAGCAGCTGATAAGGGCCTCAGCGGAGCTGCGCCGCTCCGGCCTGGGAGGGGAAGAAAATGTCACCAGCTGGTCCAAAGGAGGCAGCTGGAGGCAGGAGGCGCCTGGGTGAATGGCCTAAGGGGGGGGGGGGGGAAGCAGGCTGTGCCCGGCAGCCAGTCGGGCAGAGAGGAGGACGCCGGGCGTGTCTGCAGCTGGGCCAGCGACACCAGGGCGACCGGGCTCCCTGCAGCAGCCCCAGGAGGGGCGGAGAAGAGTCCCGCGGGCAGCTAGGCACGGTTCCAGCTGTGGGGCAGGGGACAGGCAGCGGAATCACAGAGCACGGGCCGGGGGAAGGTGGGCGACACACCGAGGCCTGGGCCACATGACAGAGGAAGGTCAACACACACGGCTCCCGCCAACGTCAGCACCCCACGGCGTACAGCAGCAGCCGGCCACCCCTCCGGTCCATGGGGCTGTGCAACAGACGAGCAAGGCTAAGGGGGGGGTTCCCGGCTGGGGGGCTCCAGTGGGGAGCCCGGCTCCCACCTGGGCTCTCGGCTCCCCCTGGAGCTGGCCACTTGGAGCCTGGTCCAGGGTCCCTGCTCTCTGCTGGGGGTCTGGGCTCTGGGCACGGAGCTCCCCTCTGGGGATTTCTGCCTCCCCACTCGCTGCCAGGGGCCGAGCACAACTGAGCGCTGCAGCTGGATCCTGGGCAGCTGCTGGGCCCCGGCTGGGAGTCCCACGGGGAGCCGAGAGCTCCCCTACTGCTCCTGTGCCATCAACGGAAGCCCGTCTGGGGAGGACACGCACCACAGGCCCGCGGGTGGAGATGGTGATCGCTGCGGGGGCTGTCAGCCGACCTAACATGGGTCTGGCTCTGAGGGGGGCTCTCCTGCTGCTGCAGCCGGGCCGGGGGGCTGGCTGGGCTGACGGAGCGTCGGGTATGACAGCAGCAAGGTCCACACTCGCTCCTGTTCCCAGCAGCGTGGAACCAGCCGCGTCCGACAGACCTGCTCGGAGCTTGGGCAGGTTTGAGAAGCCCCGATGAACAGCCGTCGGGAGCGGCTTTCGCCTGAGAAGCAGCAAGCACTGCAGAGACAGGGTGAGAAACCGGCTTTCGCCAAAACACTGTCGCCTGCCAGAGTTACAGAGACACACACGCAAATGCACCCACAGAGAGGCGCAGACACAGACAGACAGACAGACACACACACGCAAATGCACCTGCAGAGAGGCACGGATACACAGACACACACACACACAGACACATTTTTTGCAGTTAACAGGTTGTGTCTTTTCTGCACCACCACCCAAGTCTTTTGACTCTGGCTGCTGGGACACTCCCCATCCCTCTCCGCTTGCTCGGCTGCGAGGGTTTTCAGAAAAAAATAATGAAGTACATAAGCTCGGTCCCAGCTCCTGATGACGCTCCAGCAGCTGAACTGAAATCCTGATCCAGAGCACTAGCTACTCCCTGGTCCGCTGGGGATGGTTTTGCTTTGCGCCTCCAGCACACAGAGGCTGGTCCTGGCATTGCAATCCCAGCTCTGAGGGGCCCTGCCGCCCGGGGAACGGGGCCACGCCGGCATGGCTGGTTAAAAACTAATCCCACGCGGCTGGAAACGATGGAGTGATGAACACAGCTCCCGTGAACCCATCGGAGTTGTAGGGCGGGCACGGCCGGGCGGGCCATCTCTCGGCAACCCCCTGCCAGAGAATTCAGGCTGTCTTGGAGTCGCTCCAAACAGGCTGGGAGACAGTGCAGAGTGAAGAGTGCTGAAGTCACGTGTCTGTCAGCCCCCTGCTCCCCAACTCGAGAGCACGTTACATCAGCAGAGCGCGGACAAGCCAAAGTCACCGCAGAAGCCTGCTCCTAGCAGGCCAGCCCAGGGAAAGGCCCCTCAGACGGCACTGCCTTGTGGGCGTTCTGGGGCAGTGATGGACACAGGCAGGCAGAAGCCACCAAGACCTCTCACACCATCCTTCACAGAGCCCCCGAAAGGCAGGGCTGAAAGGCCAGCCCCCTGCGCGGAGACGGACCAGTCAATCTAGGCCATCCCTGGCAGGTCGAATTGGTTCTTAGATGCCTCCAGCGATGGGGGCCCCACAGCTTCCTTTGGAAGCCTCGTCCGGAGCTCAGCTCCCCTCAGAGGTTGTCCCTAATCATAGAATCCTAGAGCTGGAAGAGGCCTCAGGAGATCATCAAGTCCAGCCCCCTGCCCAAGGCAGGACCAATCCCAACTCAATCAACCCAGCCAGGGCCCTGTCAAGCTGAGACTTAAAAACCTCTAGGGATGGAGATTCCACCCCCTCCCTAGGGAACCCATCCCAGTGCTTCACCACCCGCCAAGGGAAAGAGTTTTTCCTAATATCCAACCTAGACCTCGCCCACTGTAACTTGAGACCATTGCTCCTTGTTCTGCCACCTGTCACTACTGAGAACAGCCTCTCTCCATCCTCTTTGGAACCTCCCTTCAGGAAGTTGAAGGCTGCTATCAAATCCCCCCTCACTCTTCTTAACCCAAATCCCTGAGTCTCTCCTCATAGGTCATGTGCTCCAGCCCCCTAATCATTTTGGTCGCCCTCCACTGGACCCTCTCCAATGTGTCCACATCCTTTCTATAGTGGGGGGCCCAGAACTGGACACAACACTCAGATGTGGCCTCATCAGAGCCAAATAAAGGGGAATAATCACTTCTCTAGATCTGCTGGCAATGCTCCTCCTAATGCACCCTAATATGCCATTAGCCTTCTTGGCTACAAGGGCACACTGTTGACTCATATCCAGCTTCTCATCCACTAATCCCCAGGTCCTTTTCTGCAGAACTGCTACGTAGCCATTCGGTCCCCAGCCTGTAACAATGCTTGGGATTCTTCCGTCCCAAGTGCAGGACTCTACACTTGTCCTTGTTGAACCTCATCAGATTTCTTTTGGCTCAATCCTCTAATCTGTCTCGGTCACTCTGGACCCTATCCCTGCCCTCCAGCATATAAATCTCATCCCCTAGCTTAGTGTCATCAGCGAACTTGCTGAGGGTGCAATCCATCCCCTCATCCCGGTCATTAATAAAGATGTTGAACAAATCCGGTCCTAGAACAGATCCTTGGGGCACTCCGCTAGAAACCGACCGCCAACCTGACATCGAGCTGTTGATCGCTACCCATTGGGCCCAACAGTCTAGCCAGCTTTCTATCCATCTTTCAGTCCATTTATCCAATCCATACTCCCTTAACTTGCTGGCAAGAATATTGTGGGAGACCATATCAAAAGCTTTGCTAAAGTCAAGATATATCACATCCACTGACTTTCCCATACCCACAGAGCCAGTTACCTCATCATAGAAGCTAATCAGATTGGTCACACCTGACTTGCCCTTTGTGAATCCATGTTGACTATTCCTGATCATTTTCCTCCCTTCCAAGTACTTCAAAATGGATTCCTTGAGGATCCCCCTCCATGATTTTTCCAGGGACTGAGGTAAGGCTGACCGGTCTGTAGTTCCCTGGATTGTCCTTTTTCCCTTTTTTAAAGATGGGCACTACATTTGCCTTTTTTCCAATCATCTCGGATCTCTCCTGATCTTCACAAGTTTTCAAAGATAATGGCCAAAGGCTCAGCAATGATGTTTGCTAACTCCCTCAGTACCCTCGGATGCATTAAATCTGGGCCCATGGATTTATATATGTTTAGCTTTTCTAAATAGTTCCTAACTTGTTCCTTCCCCACCAAGCGCTGTCCACCTCCTTCCCCTACTGCGTTGTCTAGTGCATTAGTCTGGGAGCTGACCTTGTCCATGAAGACAGAGGCAAAGAAAGCATTGAGGACTTCATCTTTTCCCACATCATCTGTCACTAGGTTACCTCCCTCATCCAGTAAGGGTCCCACACCCGCTCTGATCACCCTCTTATTGCTAACATGTCTGTAGAAACCTCTCGTTACCCTTCACATCCCTTGCTACCTGCAATTCCAATTGCGCTTTCGCCTTCCTGATAACTCCCCTGCATTCTTGATGAGCTATTTATTTATGCTCCTCCCTACTCATCTGTCCAAGTTTTCACTTCTTGAAAGCTTCCTTTTTGTGTTTAAGCTCAGCAAGGATTTCCCCGGTAAGCCAATATGATCGCCTACCATATTTGCTTTTCTTGCTGCACATCGGGATGGTTTCTTCCTGTGCCTTTAATAAGGCTTCTTTAAAATACTGTTCTCTGAGGGAGTCAAAGTCCGCTCTTCTGAAGTCCAGGGTGTGTATTTTGCTACTCTCCTTTCTTCTTTTGGTCAGGATCCTGAAATCTACCATCTCATGATCACTGCTTCACAGGTTGTCACCCACCTCTACTTCCCCTAGTAGTTTCCCCCTGTTTGTGAGCAGCAGGTCAAGCTGCACATGGCCTCGTGTCGGTTCCTTCAGCACTTGTACCAAGAAGTTATCCCCAAAATTCTCCAAAAACTTCCTGGATTGTCTGTGTCCTGCTGTATTGGTTTCCCAACAGATTTCAGGATGATTAAAGTCCCCTATGAGAACCAGGGTCTGATCTGGAAGCTTCTCTCAGTTGTCTGAAGAAAGCCTCGTCTACCTCATCCACCTGATCCGGTGGTCTACGGCAGACACCGACCACAATATCACTCCTGTTGCTTCCACCTCTAAACTTAACCCATAGACTCTCAACAGGCTTTTCTCCCTCTATATACTGGAGCTCCAAGCAATCATACTGCTCTCTTACATACAATGCAACTCCTTCTCCTTTTCTCCCCCACCTGTTCTTCCTGAACAGTTTATACCCTTCCATGACAGTGCTCCAGTCATGCGAGTCATCCCACCAAGTCTCCATTATTCCAATCAAATCATAGTTCTTTGACTGGGCCAGGGCTTCTAATTCTTCCAGTTTGGTTCCCAGGCTTCTTGCATTTGTGTACAAACACCTCAGATAACCAGTTGATTGCCCTGCCTTCTTCATCCGAATCAGGGGTCCTCCCTTGTTGCTCATTTCTCCTTGTGTTTCTTCCTGGTATCCGACTTCCTCACTTACCACAGGGCTTTGGTCACCGTCCCCCAACGAACCCAGTTTAAAGCCCTCCTCACTAGGTTTGCAAGCCTGCCCGCAAAAATGCTCTTTCCTCTCTTGGTTAGGTGGATCCCATCTCTTCCTAACAATCCTTGTGCCCAGAAGAGTGTCCTATGATTGAAGAAACCAAAGCCCTCTCTCCGACACCACCTGCGCAACCACACATTTACTTCCTCAATTCGACAATCCCTACCCGGACCTTTTCCTTCAACAGGGAGGATGGATGAGAACACCACTTGCGCTTCAAATTCCTTGATCCTTCTTCCCAGTGGTACATAATCTGCTGTGACCTGCTCAAGGTCATTCTTGGCCGTATCATTAGTTCCTACATGGAGAAGCAGGAAGGGGTAGCGATCTGAAGGTTTAATCACTTTTTTGGAAGACTCTCGGTCACATCCTGAATGCGAGCTCCCGGTAAGCAGCACACTTCTCGAGATTCCAGGTCCGGATGGCAGATGGATGACTCAGTCCCTCTTAGGAGGGAGTCCCCAACCACCACCACCCACCTTCTTCTCTTGGGGGTGGTGGTTGTGGAACCCCATCCCTAGGACTACGCATACCATGCCTTCCAGTAGATAGTGTTCCCTTCTGATTTCTTCCCTGAGAGGTCCCTGTCAAAGCATTCTCCACCACAGTGCCTGTAGAGAGCCTGAAAGTGGTTACTTATCGCTACATGAATGGGGGATACCTGAATTGGCCTTCTTCTTCTAGAGGTTACATGCTGCCAGTTTTCTTCTTTGTCCTGTACAGCCCTCACTGGCTCTTCAGCCTGCTGTGCCTGCAGGATTAAACGCTGCCTTCTACTGAGGAAGTCTTCATCCTCTCTGATGGAACATAGGGTCGATACTTGGGCCTCAAGTCCTCTAATTTTTTCTTCCAAAAATGGCAACCAGCTTGCACTTAGTGCAGATGAAATCCCTTCTTTCTTCTGGGAGGAAGACAAACATGGCACATGCTGTGCAGGTAACAACAGCAGGCCTATCACCATCCATACCTGTCTTCCTTCGGAGGATTCCTCAGATGTTGTTAAATGCCTCCTTGAAGGGCAGGAGTGTAGTGAAAAGATTTTAAAGAATGGCGAGTGTCTCTCACCCCCTTCCCAACTCCCTCTCAAAACTCCCTGTTAGCAGCTCCTGTTTGCAAGCTCCCTGGTTGCTGACTCACTCCTTTATAAAGCCCTGGACTGCCTGGTAATCAGGGGAGGGGCTAAGGCTCAACCAATGAGCAGAGGCTTCTAGATTTCAAACCCTGATTAAAAGCTCACAGCTTCTACCTACCAGCCACAGCACACACTCCGTGGGGAGGAGGGAGGGGAAAAAAACCCCAAACAGCCAAACACAAGCTCAGCACACAGCAAGAAGCCCCCAAACACACACACACCCTACAGATAGCCACTTCCCTCAAGGGTCCTGTATTAGCTTCCTCCTTCACCTGGAGAACTCCCTCTCCAAACTCCCTGTTTGCAGTTGCTGTTTGCAAGCTCCCTGGTCGCTGACTCACTCCTTTATAAAACCTCTAACCCAAATCTCCCTCGCTGCAGACCGACTTGCCCTACCTCCCGTGGGCATGGGGAACGGCTCGTCGCTTTGGAACAACCCTTCCCTGGGGTGAATGCGCTCAGCTCCACTCTCCGTCTTCTGTTCCCACAAGGCGACAGCCCAGGTTTAACCTTCCTGCCCCAGGGCAGGTTTTCAAAGCCTTTCGTCACTGTTGTGCCTCTCTCTGGTCTGTCCGCATCTTTCCTGAAGGGTGGCCCCAAGACCTGGACAGGGGGCTCCAGCCAGGGCCTCCCCCGGGCCCAGAAGGGCAGGACAGTCACCTCCCATCGCTAACTTCTGACATGCCTGACCATGCATCACACGTGGACAGTAGATTCTTTGGCAGCTGCGCCACATGGGGATTTCTACCTCAGAGCCTTGACAGCAGCAGCGACAGCTCGCAAGTATCCCCTGGCAGGATAAGGACATAAGAACGGCCAGACCAGAGGTCCATCTAGCCGTATGCTGTCTGCCAACAGTAGCCAACACCAGGTGCCCCAGAGGGAGGGAACAGAACAGAGAATCATCCAGTGATCCCTCTCCTGTTATCCCTTTCCAGCTCCTGACAGAGGCTAGGAGACCGTTCCTACCCATCCTGACTAATAGCCATTGATGGACCTAATCTCCATGAATCTATCTAGCTCTTTTCTGAACCCTGTTAAAGTCCTGGTCTTCACCACATCCTCTGGCAAGGAGTTCCACAGGTTGACTGTGCGCTGCATGAAGAAAAACTTCCTTTGGTTTGTTTTAAACCTGCTACCTATTCGTTACATTTGGTGACCCCTAGTTCTTATGTCATGGGAATGAGTAAATCACTTTTCCTTATTCACTTTCTCTATACTGGTCATGATTTTATAGGCCATGATTTTATAGGCCCCCCTTAGCCTCAAAGATGAAAAGTCCCAGTCTTTTAAATCTTTCCTCATGTGGGACCTATTCCAAAACCCATCATCATTTGTGCTGCCTTTTTCTGAACCTTTTCTAACGCCAAGCTAATCTTTTTTGAGCTGAGGCGACCACCTCCGCATGCAGTATTCGAGCTGTGGGCCTCCCACGGCTTTATAGAGCGGCAATTGAATAATCTCCGTCTTATTCTCTGTCCCTGTCGCCAAATGATTCCCGGCACTGGGTTTGGGTACTGGGGGCCTGGCGTGGGCAGCAGCAGGGCCCCCATCAGGAGAGAGCGGCGGGGCGGGGCGGGACAGGGCGGAGCAGAGCTGGGCTGCTTTGGCTCCCACCATGGTGAGTGCGGGGGACGGAACCCCTTCTGCCTCTCCGCACCAGGCCCCATAATTTCCTGGCTCACGTTGCTCAGGGGAGAGGGCAAGGGGGCGGGGCAGGGGGGAGGCTTGGGAAAGGGGCGGAGCAGGGCAGAGTGGACAGTGGCAGGGCGGGGCCTGTGGCGGGGGGTGCCCAGGGCCCTGCGCCTGGGGCACTAGGGGGTGTTGACCCAGGCCCTGTGGCCCCCCCCCGGGCCAGCCCTGCTGATGTGGCAAGCTCGTTTTGAATTCTAACCCTGTCCTCCTAAGTGCTGCTGCCTCGCCCCCCCTTGGTGTTGCCCCCCCCCGGTTTCCGAAGTGCAGGCTCCACTCCATTATCCAAGTCATTAAGGAACGCGCTGGCTAGGACCCGACCCAGGACGGACCCCTGTCTGCCTCCCCAATCCCCCCTGACAGCGCCCTGGCAGCTGCGCCGAGTAGGTCTCCCAACCAGTCATGCACCCGCCACCTAGACCCCACGGCGCTCGCTTGCCTAGGGGGATGCCACGTGGCGCAGCGCCAAAGCCGGACTGACACCGAGCTCGCTGTGGCCCACGCCCTCAGCCAGCGCCCGGCGCTGCTCCTGCCCAGCTGTCTGGCATGCGCCTCCCCCAGGCTTATTCCCGTAGTGGCAGGGGGTGCGCAGAGCCCGGAAGACGCATCCACGGCACATGCTGTTTTACCTGCCTGTCCGGGGGTGCAGCTCCCAGCCCTCTCCCCGGGCCGGCTGGGCCCCCCGACGGGGGGCTACAATGCGCATGTGCAGGTCTGTGCTGTGTCAAACGTAGGCCAGCCCCCACCAGAGGACACACTGACCAGCGTCCGGCCTGGGCAGGCACCGTCCACAGGCAGGTTCAGTGCTAGGCGCGGCCTCTCCCGGCTGCGAGCCCAGCCCCACAGCTAGCGTGGGAGGCCCTAGGCGAGGAGCCTGTACGGACACCGCCTGCCAACGCCGCACCTGCAGGCTTAGCAAGAGCGTCTCCCCCCAGCCCGCTGAGCGAGGGGCCCTGCCCCGCCTGCCGGGTACTCACCGCAAAGGGGCTGTAGGTGGCGGCCGCAGCAGCCCCGCGAGCCCCCGCTGCGGAGGGCAGCATGGACAGCCCCGTTGAGAAGATCCCCAGCGCGCTGAGGTTCAGCCCCGGGATCAGGTTGGCTTGTTGCTAGAAAAGCAGAAACGCAGAGAACGTGAGACGCGGGGAGCCACATGCGCCCGAGTGCCCAGTGACCCCTACACGGCCGCCCACACAGCAGCATCCAGCAGGGTCCATTCCACAGCAGCCCCTCGGCAAACCCAACGTCGCCCCCTCCCACTGGGCCAGCTCCAGCCCCACCCGCTCAGGTCTCTCCTGGGAGGATGGGAGCAGCGGGGCGGGGGGAGGGGGAGCTTACGTTGACGGCCACAATGTCGTTCTCATAGGCCTCTCGCAGCTTCTTCATGATCTCCACCTCGGCACCAGAGCAGGCCTCGATGCTGCCCTTCACCGTGATGGTCCGCTCAGGGTTATAAATGGTTAGATCCTGTAAACTAAGCCGTTACCAGAAGGTGAAGCAGCTGCCCTCCAGGCAACAGAGAAACAAATTGCCTTTGTCCTTCTCCTCGGAGCAGGCGAGCCCAATAGCCAGGGTACCCTGGTGCCCCCCCGGCCCTGCCCAACACGGCTCGCTTTACTGGCACCCGAGGGTGGGGTGCGCCCCTTTGGAAGAGCCCCAAGCTGGCTCTGCACGTTCCCACCAGCACATGGTTTATTCTGCGCTGCTCGGGCTGGCCCCAGCGCCTCCCCCGGCGCTCGCCTCCCACAGCCCGAGAGATCCGAGCCGCGCAGCGGGTCTCTGGGCTGGAGGCAGGTCGTCCGGCGCTAAGATACCGCCACTTACGGAGAGATGGTGATCTTGGTCCCTGTGTCTTGCTCAATTTTCTTCAGGTTTCGTCCCTCTTTGCCGATCAGTCTCCCGACCAGACTGTTGTGGGCTAAGATTTTCAAGGGAACCTCTTCGGCCCTAAAGGAAACAGAAGGACTTTGATGGTTTTGTAAGTTTCTTTTCCCCTGGTCTCCTACCCCAGTATGCTCCAAACTGCAGAGGAACACACACACAAAAAGTAGGAGGAAAAACTTCCTGTGGACTCTTTTCCACTGCAAAACCTGTATGTTTTAGAGTCCTTGTCACGTAAAGAATCTGAAATGAGTCCTCTCTGCACGTACAGAAAACCCAGACAAATAGCTCCTCCTTCATTGCGGGCCAGAGGGGAATCAAAATAACCCTGATCTAGCAATCCTGATGGTAACCGGGGCGGGTCAAAAATGGCTTGGGATCTTCCCCAAGAGAAAATTCGAACTTCCCCTCCCCAGTGCATTTGGTCCCAACTACTGTAGAGGATTTCCCCCCCTCCCCAATTACAGAAGCTGAATTTCTCAGATTTGTTTCAAATCGTTGCCTGGAAAGTCTCTAAAACACAGGAAACGGCCTCCCATTCCAGCAGAGAGAAAGGGAGAGAAAAAGCAGAGCATCCGAAACACTGGCCCTCGGGCATCAGCTCCAGCTTGCGGCTTTACACATGGGATGGTTTCCCTTTCTGTTTGCCCAGGCATGTTCTTGCAACTCAAACTGTACAGTGAGTAATCATGCTGATTAAGCCTTTTAATACACAAACACATGAAAGCAAATTCCCATCCCCAACGGCCACATTTTCTCTGCTGGGCCTCTGGGGGTTTATTCTTCAAACCGGATCTTTACTTGCCCGCTGGGTCTCGCCCCAAGCGTGGCTGCGGGATGCTTCCTCCGGTGGAGAGCTGCGCGGGGCACACTTACGATTTAGTCTCGTCGGCTTCTTTCTGCATGATGTCGAGGATCATGCGGCATGCTTCGGAGCATCCTTCGGGTGTGGCGTGGATGGTGATGGGCTTCTCGGAGGCGCCGGCGTTCTCCTTCCGATGGATGTCCACCCTGCACCGAGAGAATCAGCACAGAGACGCCCCTGAGATCAGGCGGCCGTCGCAACAGGGCACCTCAAAGAAGCAACAAAGAAAGCACATCGCTTTGCGTGACACTGCCTTTACAGGGCTGTCCGCGGAGGGGAACCCTGAACCAGGAGTCCCGCTCCTGCTGCTGACTCCACCTCCGAACCGCCTCTCCTGCTGAGGCCAGAACTCAGCCAGTGGCCGTGCTGACAGTCGGGCGGAACCGTGGGAAACTCACCAGGTGCACTCACCACTCGCGACAGGTTTGTTTCAAGGCCTGTTACGCTTTTGGCAGGAATCTGGGCCTAGGGTTTGGAACACCAGGTGGCCCAGGCTTGCGTGAGCCCAGAGTGATTTCTATTCCAGTGTTTCTCAACCAGTGGTACGAGCACCCTTAGGGGTACTCAAGAGAAGTCTGGGGGGTACATCAACACAGCCGAAATTTGGAGAAAACTGAATTTTTGTTTGAAGTTTTACAGCGCTTCATTATTTGTGTACTTTTTACACCCAAAAATTTCATCACCCTCCTGGCTACAATTAAGTTGTTTAAACAAATGTGTTGCAATGGTAGAAAAAAAATGTCATGTGTTTGAAAACTGTAGCTACTGGGGGGTACTTATTTTTGTTTTTTTGAAAAAGGGGTACTTTATTAAAAAAAAAAAAAAAAAAAAAGGTTGAGAAACACTGTTCTATTCAACGCCGAGTTTCAAATAGCGGGGGCCCTAAACTGGGTTCAACTCCACTTTGGACTCTTTGGCTTTCGGATTTGGGGTTCGTTTGCGATTAGAGAATGGGGGCTGCGGGGAGGGGGCGCGGAGCCAGGCCAGATCAGAACAGAGCTCGTCCCTACGACTCAAGGGGAAGTGTCTCTGGTTCTGGCTGCTACTACACGGGTCTTCTCGTCTGCTTCTCTGGGATCCACCAGAACACGGCTGAGGTCAGGGGCTGGGCAAGCGGTCAGGGCCATAGCACTGCACAAGTGGCCTGGTAAGAAACCAGACGGGTAGCACGCGCGACAGCTGACCTGGCTGTGTGTGTATGTCTGCGCGCTGTGATAGGAAGTATCTTGTATATTACAGTGGCAACGTCACATGGGGGAGGAATTACACCAGGAGCGGGACTCGGCCTGTAGTTTCCAGTCCGTCTCGGTACTCCTGCAGACAGCTGGGCTTACACCTTTCCATGGCCGACTGCGATGTGACAGCTGCAGCCCAGAGGCCAGTTAGCCCAGCTGGCTCTCTCCAACGGCAGCCTGTCCTGGATGCTTTCGAAGAAGACCTTGTACCCCCCTACCACCCCAGCCACGTGTGCATCTCTTGTCTGCTCGGAGCTTGGCTGGAAATCCGTTCCCACCAGCAGACCGGCCGGCGGCTTCCGGACACAGCCTGCATTTTGGGGCTGAGGGAGGCATACGAGGGAGTGCAGGGGGAGCCCCTGGAAGCATCTGGGCTGCTAGCCAGGTGCATTTCTCCTGCCTCCCAACCTCACATTGGCCCCGCTGTGAGGGCCAGCATATGGACTCTGGGGTGGTCCTCATGCTGCCCACTCTGGCACGGCCGTAGTTGTTGAGAACACTAGCTAGGAGTGTTGCGATCACGGCAGAGTCCTGCTTAGGGGGCAGCCTGTGGAAAGCGCCATGCCCCCTCTCCTCCCACCCAGGGCCAAGCACAATTTGTGACAGGGCAGCTATGAGGCATTCAGTTACTCTCTGACACCCAGGATGCTAGTCTCCCTCCGAACAGGCCTGATTCTTTTTTAGAGCATGAGATCAATAATTTACTGTCACCCTGCAGCACTGAGTGCCACAGGTTAACCAGATCATTGTATATCGCATTAATGCTGAGTACCGGGCTGGCTCTGGGAGCAGCATCTTCTCTTATGCCAGCCAGGCTGAAGCTACAAAGGTTACCAGTCCTCAGCATGCTTCACCGGCTGGGGTCAAGACTCTTTTTGGGCCCCAAGTAGGTGTCTTATCGGGTTTTGCACGTTTTCCTGACCCCACTGTCAGCAGCAGGACACCTAGAGGAACTAAATGGATTGTGGATCAGTTCTGGGATGATAATTCTTGTGTCCTGCTAGGTCTTCGTGTGCGGGGTCAGGCGGCCGATGCTGGCGGATGCGCTTTGGGCTTAACACAAATAGCTTTGGGCAATAACAAACTGGAGAGAAAAACTGTGAAGAAAATCAGAAGGTTACACACATGTTCAGCCTCGGGGAGGCAGATCTGGAAAACCTCCCAAGCGGCAGGTTCCCTCCTTAAACACAAGACTGGGGGGGGGCCAGGGTTAGAGTCTGACACACCACCTGGGAGCCGCAATCAACTAGCAGCTCGCCCGTTTCCAGGGAACGTACTCCGACACACAGCTCTCCTCCAAAGCCTCCATGTCTCACACCAGGGAGTTCAGAACGTGTCGCTCCCTTGCCCTGCAAGCACCTTCGCACCACTCGGATCGGCTTCCTGATTTGCGGGTTCCTTCCCAGAGCCCTGAGCGGCGGGAGTGAAATGACCCGACGCCGGCCTCTCTAGGGCCCTTTGGGCACGGAGAGCCCCTTGCTGGTGCCGGCTGTCCCGAGAAGAGACGCCCCTTCTCGTGGGCCAGCGTGAATGGTTTGGGGCCTATGACCCCAGACAGGAGGTGATCGTGGGACCAGACGCCATGTTAGTTCAAGCCAGGGGAGGGGGGGCGGGGGGGAAGGAGAGGTAGCCGCTGGCTGCTAGGGTGGCACGCTCTGGCCAAGGTCTTATCACGGCGCCCTGGCCAGGAAAGCGACATTGTGCACCCGCTACCATCCGCTGTCCCCTCCTGCGACGCGCTGGCACGTTCCTGGCCCGCCGGCGAGCGCGCTCTATTGCCCCCGTGCTGACCGGCAGCCACAGGCCACGCATGGGGTCCTGGGGAAGGAAACACAACCGTTCGCGGTACTTACTTGGACTGGGTTTGCTTAGTGAGGTTCTTTATGGTCAAGCCCTCCTTTCCTATGATCGCACCAACAAACTGCGTGGGGACCAGGATCCGCAGTGGGAAATCGAGCTGTTTGGGCTGTGAGGAGCCCCCCGGGGAGGAGCCCTGCTCCCTGGAGGCACGCCCCCCCCGGCGGGACCGCTGAGGGGGCGGAGGGGAGCTCACCTCTTCATCCGGGATGTAGGAAATCTTGAAGGAATAGTTCTCAAACTGGTGGCCGCTGAGCTTCTCAATTGCTCTGAAAGGCAGAGGAGAAGTCGCTCGCGTGGCGCTGGCCCGGGCTAGGTGGGGAGCCTCTGAGCTGGCAGAGGGCAGGAGACTGTCCCTGTGGGCCGGGGAAGCGTCTGCCCCTGTCAGAGGCCAGCGTACGGACACCCGAGAGCAGAGACCCCACGTCGCCCTGGCCTTCGCCCCCTCCAGCGGCTGCTCAGAGACATCCAAACGTCTCAGACGGGCACAACCCGTCCAAAGGCGCGAGCGTAACCCACAGCCGCTTGGCAGGGCTCAGTGCCCTACTGGGATGCGCCTCCTGCCCCAGCTCTATGGCCCGCCCCTCAGCCCCGTACCCCCCTGGGGCGCTCCCCCCCAGACCAAGCTGCGCCCTGGCCCCTGGAACACTGCCGGGCAGATGAACCTCCCTTTAAAATGGAGCCAGTCAAAGCCCCGGGGCAAGATGCTGACCCTGCAGAATTCAGTGGGACTTCGAGCCTGGCTTTTGGAGGAGCCAGGTTTCTCTCATGGAGGATGCTGAACCTTCTGGCTGAGCCCACGCGAGGGGCGGCACCAGCGGCTGCTAGCCAGGAGACGGGGATGGACTCGGGGCTTGGCCGACAGCTTCATCAGCGACCCGCAGGCAGGAGGATACCGAGCATACGAATAACGGGAGCAGAGAACGACCCGGGGACCTGGCAAGGCAGGAGGAACCGGCACAGCCGTCGCAGCCGGAACAGAAATGGGAAAAAGGCGTCCGGCCAGCGGGGCAAAATCGTTGGGGAAGAATCCCGACGGGGGAAAAGAGGCTGAATTTCGAGGCCTGTTTTCCGGAGAGGAAGGGCAGCGCCCCCGAGGGGGAGGGCGAAAGGGGACCAGCACCACTTACACTTTTGCTTCTTCTTTTACCGCGTACGTGACGTTGACAACGGCCGTTTCTGTGTCTGTGTTGACTAAGGGGAAGACACCACACACCGGCATTAGCCCGCGGTGCCTTCTCTGGGGGCCTGTCGTGGGGCTGCCAGCTGTTGGGGGGTGGGGGGGGGGCCCATGACAGCGAAAGCGCTCACCGGGTTGCCTTTCTGCCGGTGGGTCTGGCTAACCTTGGCCCACAGGCAGCTCTATGGGGTAGCTAGGTATGGGCCCCATTCTCCCTGTTGCTGACTAGGCCCGTCCTGCCACGCAGCCGGGGCAGGTCGGGCTGTGGGAAGAGGGGAACAGACGCCCGCTGTTACTGAGATGAGACCTCCAAGCTCATCTCCTCTGGGGCCTGCTTAGCCGGTTTTAACTGCCCTCTGCAGACGCCTAACCAGCTTCACCCTCCAGCCGGGACATGCTGGTTGCTGAGGGAAACCTCTCTGCCTCCCCTACACGGGGGCAGCCTCCTGGGAGCTGCACCCTGCAATGGCTGGCGAGCCGGGAGTCCAGGCAAGTCGCTTGGACGACCCGTGCCTCAGTTTCTCCTCCTGAGCTTCCTGCTGGCCTCCCTCCCAGGACTATGGCAGGGGCTAACGGGTCAGGGGACCAGCACTAGGCCACAGCCACGCGGTGTCACCGTCACGAGGTTACAGCGCCCCCTGCTGGCCGGCGCCACAGCAACACCTGTTCAGCCAGGCTCACACCTGCGCTTGCCGGCTCAGGGAGCAGAGCCCTTGGTGCCCGCCTGCCAGCGGGACGGGGCAGGGGCGGGGCAATGTGCCGGGACACGCCAGGGTGGGTTACGCTCCCAGGCTGACTCCCACAGCTGCCCTGGGGGCCAAAAGCCACTTCACGGCCAGCCTGCCCAGCTCCCAAGCCAAAGGGCTGCAGGCCAGGGGTGTCTGCTCTGCACGGGGGGGGGGGGCCCAAGGGCCCGTGCCCCATCCCAGCCCCACCCCATGGACTAGGGCCCCCCCACTGCTCCCCAATGAGCAGGCCAAACAGGGCCCCCATCAAGAGACCGGCTGGGCTGGGATTGAGCACAGCGCTTTCCAAGGGAGGAGCAGAGTCTTACCTTGTTCCACATTCTCTACAGTCCCATATTGAGCTAACAGGCCATCTAGCACCTGGAAGAGAAAGCACCAAGCCATTCAGGGTGAGCCAGCTGGGAAGGGCTCCCAGGGTGAGACCTAGCGACCGAGACCCTCCCCTGGGTGCCTGGCTGGCCGGTGGCACTGGGCAGAGCCCCGGCTCTCTCTGCAAGACCCCTTGCTGACAGCGTCTCCTCCCCTGAGGGGCCAGCGCGCCCGGCCATGGGGCTGGACGGACCACGCCACTTTCCAGTTCCCGGCAGGATGGGCTCTCAGACCCCTCCTGGGACGTGGGCAAGGGCCGGGGAAGGAAGACGTCCTTTCCTGGGGCCCGAAGGAACCTGCCCTTTGTCCCGATGGCGTCAGAATGGCCCCTCGGCCCCCTCCAGGCCTCCTGGGTCGCCTCAGCAGGAAGGGGGGGGAAACGCCACCTCCCCCCCAGCCCACCACGTCCGCTCCAAGCTGGGCCCAGCAACGACCCCAGGCTGCTCCCCCCTGGGGGCCAAGCAGGAAGGGCAGGTGGCAGCTCCTCTCCTGGGCCTGCGGGGGTCAGAGCCACCTTCAGGAGAGGGGGGACCTTGACTGCAACCCACGCACTGGCCAGGCACCTCGGGCACAGAACCAGCATCCTCTGCAAAGGCTGCCCAGGACTCTCGCTCCAAGGGGCTACTTCCCTTTGCCCGAGAGTCCAAGCCAGCTCTCTGCTTCGGCCCCCAGCACCTCGCGCCCCCTCCCCTCGCGGGGACGGGAAGGGCAGGGGCGGACCAGGAGGGTTCACTCGCATGCAAGGCTGGGGGGCGTGGGACTCTACCTACCTCCCACTGTAAGTGAGGGGGGATGTTCCGGATCTGAATCTTCCTGCTCCTGTAAGGAAACCCGCACCGCTTAGCGCCCACACCACTGCCCAGCCAACGGGCCAGCATGCGCCGGGGGAGACGCTGCAGACGTGTCCGGGGGGGAAGGATCACCCCACGGCCCTGCTCGCCGCCCTCCGGCCACGCGGCTAGGCCCGCGCTGCCGCCTCTAGAAACAGGCCAGAACGCCCGGCAGAGCAAAGTGGCCCTAGGTCCGGGGCAGAGCCGCCCGCCTTGTTGCCAGAGCCCCAGCGACGGCAGGAGAGGCGCTGCCCTGCTCCGGCCACACGGGAGTAATGCAGGATGCCCCAGCACAGGCAGACCCTCCGCCCCCCGTAGGCCCAGGCAGCTGCATCGCCAGGCCTTGCAGCTGTAACCCCCCCACTCGGGGTCCTGCAGCCATAACCCCAACCCCTCCCCCAGGCCCTGCAGCCGTAACCCCCCCCCCCCCCAGGCAGGCTTGGGCCCTGTGGCCGTAACACCGCCCCCCCCCCCCCAGGCAGGCTTGGGCCCTGCGGCCGTAACCCCCCCCCCCTCAGGCAGGCTGGGGCCCTGCGGCCATAACACCCCCCCCCCAGACAGGCTGGGGCCCTGCGGCCGTAACCCCGCCCCCACCCTCAGGCAGGCTGGGGCCCTGCAGCCGTAACACCCCCCCCCCCCAGGCAGGCTGGGGCCCTGCGGCCGTAACCCCGCCCCCACCCTCAGGCAGGCTGGGGCCCTGCAGCCGTAACACCCCCCCCCCCCCAGGCAGGCTGGGGCCCTGCGGCCGTAACACCCCCCCCCCCCCAGGCAGGCTGGGGCCCTGCAGCCGTAACCCTGCACCATTCACCGGGACAGTCTCAGAGTGGCTCAGCCTAATGCCACAAGCAGCGCAGTGGGGGGGTCCCCGAGGCCCTGCTGACCACCCGGCAGAGCTCAGCACCACCGAGGACACAGCGGGGCTCCGGGCTTGGCACCGCTAGGCTGGGCCAGGTGCTCAGAGCCAGAGGCCGATCCCCCTCGCTAACTCTCCAGCCCAGGCCTACCCTGCCAGAGGCGCCCCCCCTGGGACTCACCTCACAACTAACATGGAGCCAAGTCCCAGCCCTGCTCCCACCCCCATGCTGGGGGGACAGCGCAAACCCCTTTGGGGAGCGGGTCACTTGTCAGAGGAGTCGATGTTTTACCAACCCTTCCCCCCAGGCCACGTGCCAGTCTCTGGCGTTGGCCCAGCTGCGCGGGCGCAGCAACGGGGAGGCGGCGGTACGGACGCCGGGGCCAGGCACACAAGGGCAGCATTTCCTGGGACACAGCTTGCAGGGAGAGCAAATCCCTGGGTGCACCCCGGCCATGGAGACAGAGGCCTCTCCCTCCCGCAGGCATGACTGGGCAACTCCACGGAGTTGGAGGGGCCAGGCCGCCGGGGAAGGAAAGGGGGCCAGCTAATGTCACGCCAGCGCAGGGCTTGACACAGTGCAGAGCTGCCCTGCACCAGCTCAGGCAGACAGACCCACGATGGTGCCGACCCAGCAGGAGGGGCTGCCCACCCTGCGAACCTGCCCAGGGAGTCACCCAGGATCCCGCACTGAGGGCGATCAGGCCAGGCTGCCGTTTTTTGCACACTAGCTCCATCGGTGCTAGGCTGGGCATGCCTGCCTGAACAGGGATTATGCCACTGGCGCCCGGGCAGCCGTACGCAGAGGGGTGGGGGAAGCAGACTGCCCCGGGGATGAAAGGGCCATGGGACAAACCGATCTACAGACGGGCAAGGAGGGGGCTTCCAGTAACCCCTGCCGGTTCACAATTCGCTGTCCATGGGATTTAACCCTCAAGCAGAGGGTGAGCTCCTGGCCAATGAGCCCTCCAATTTTTGCCATCCCTGTACAGAATAAATTTTAGGTGCACCTAGCCAGGTGCGAACGTGCACCACCAGCAGACACACAAACCTGGCGGTGAGCGTGCTGCTGATCAGCTGGGCAGCATCTGAATCTCACCCGCGCAGCCACAGAAGCACCTGGCTTCCCGGGAGCACCGCTCCTGGCTCCACGGAAGTCAGTCCACTGCGCTGGCCCTGACTTCACCCACGGGCCCCGAACCACCCAGGCATTCAGGCCATGCCCAATTGCGAGCCTGGGAGCAATCCCGTTTTCAGCAAGACTGCTCGTGCCCAGCACCCTGCCATAGCAGGCTCTGCCCTCCCCGGCCACGTCCCTGTCCCCACGGGCTTTCCGAGCGCGATGGCGAGCAGGCCGGAGCAAGCCCTCTGGGACCCCCAGCGGAGACGGGGCGGAGCGTCTGCCGGGCTGTCGCTAGGCGAGGTCGTGTCCTGACGGGCAGCGGGTACAGAATGAACCTCCCGGGGAAACCCCCCCGTGCCTGGCCTCTGCTGGGCTTTTACGGGGGCCGCTCTCCACTGAGGGAGCCGGGCCTCACAAAGGCATGGGCAGGCAGGCACCCCTGAGGCCAGAGCCAGCCACATTTCCGGCACCTCCCCTGGCCCCACCCCCGTGGCTCTCTGCCCTGGAGAGACCCCGCTGGGGTCCCAGATAGGATTTCTGCAGCAAAGAGCCAATGCCGACGGCGGATGCGCAGTGCCCCCCCATCATTCCTCATCAGCCTCCCTCTGGGAGAAAGGCCTCAGGTGCATCCAGAGGCCACGGCGCTGTCTGGAAGCGCGCGCGCGTCTGTATGCATGCATGCACCCTCTCTCCAGATGGCGCACCACACCCCCCTGGCAGTGGGAAATATTTGGTGCCAACTCTAGGGGGCCAGGTGGCAAAGGAGCCCCAGCCTTCCCGCCCATTCCCCTACCCGGCCTGCCGCTGCTGCTTTGCAGAGACGCCTCGCGTTCTCGTTACCATCGCCCCTTTCACTCAGCCTGACGCGCTGCGAGATTATCCACTCACCACGCGCAGAGCCCAGGACCGCTGCCTTCGGAGTCCTGGTGAGAGGCAGCCGGACCCACCTAGCGCCCTCTGTCCATGGGGGGCAGCAGAGGGGGCCAGATCTTTCCACAGGCCACCGGCAGTAAGGGGCATGAGGAAAGGGGGGATGCAAAAGCTAGGAAAGGCCATTTCAGAACCCTGGGCCCAAGAGGAAACCCGGCAGCTCCACACATGCTGGGGTTATTTATAAGCACTGAAACATCCTCTCCGGGCTGTTTAAAGGAACCCGAATTTCAGCTTCCCAGGCAGGGACCCCCCAGACCAGTGGTGGGCAGTTTTTGGACGTGGACATTTTTCCCCTAGCAGTGTTGCTAAAGTGGCCCGCCTGTAAATCGAGGGCCCGGCTGATTACACACAGCACTGGCCGGGAGAGCCAGGCGCGCCCTCCGCAGTCAATCCCAGTGCTGCAACGGTGCAGTCGGCACCCCCTGCAAACTCTAGGGCCGCCGGCGCAGTGAGCAAAGCTCCCTCATCCCCGGAGACCCTCTTGGTCACAACAACCTTGCAGCCACGGAGCGCTAGGTCCTGAAATGAGAGCGGCAGGCTGGTGGCTGAGGAGCTGGGGAAGGAGCAGGTCCTAAGGGCAAGGCTGTGCCCTTTCCACGGTCCCATGGGATCCTGGCACTCCCGGCCTGGGCAGCGGGGTTCCCCCCTCTGCTGAGCGTCTACCTGTTCTAACGCTGGCCTGGCGCCAGGAGAATCGAAACGCAAGTCGATCCCACGGGCCGTACTCCAAGGCAGCGCGGCCCAGGCCCTCAAAGGTGCCTGACAATCCTGGACAGTGTCGCGGTGGCAGCCATTTTGCACATCAGCCCCCTCCCTGACTCTGGGCGCCAGGCACGGGGCAGGTCGTCTGCCAGGGGAACCAGCCGGGCGCGACTGGCCAAGAGGCCCCGGCCTGCGACGGCTTTGTGCCCTTCCGCTCTCACCGGGCGGCTGCCAGCGGGGCTCAGGGAGGCTGTCGGAGCACAGCGAAGGGAGGGAGACAAGCACTCTCTCGCCCCTCAGCAGCCCAGCGACAGATGTCATGGCTGGGGCTCCAGCAACATCTGGGGACGCTGCCGTAGCAGAAACCCAAGGGCCTCCCAGTGCCCAGCAGCTGGTGACACGGCACGTGGGCATTGCCCTGGTGGGTTTTCCACCCCATCTCTCTTGGGCCAGCTGGTCACGGTGAAGCCAGTGAGTTGCTTTGGGGCAGACCCCTGTTCCCGGGGGCACGGGCAACCCCATACCCACCCGAGCCATCTGCCCATTCCACTAGCTCTGCCAGGCGAGTCTTCTGGCCTCACACTGGGCTCCCAGGCTCTCCCCTGCCCTGCTGGCCACCTTCCTCTAGGTCCCCTTGGTCCCCCATCCCTCACCCAAGGACGCTGTCATAAAAACCAGAGGGGGAGGGGATGAGGCAGCTAGAGGTACAGAGGATGTGCCAGGTACTTCAGCTGCAAGAAAGGGGCATGTTCCTTGGGAATTGAGTTACCATGGTGACAAGTTTCTGTCTAACTTTGACCACTCCTGGGGGCGTTACAGAGTGAGCAGCTGGTCTGGTCTCTGGTTCCCATGAGGCCTTTCCCAGTAGGGTTGCCAAATAGTTTAACCAAAAATACTGAACGCTGCCCCCTTTCCCTCAAAAAAAACCCCAAAAACAAAAAGACCACCGAGGAAAAAATTCTGCTGGAAAAAAAAAAAAAAAAAAAAAAAAAAAAAAAGAAGGAGGAGGAGACCAAAGTTGTTGAGAAGAAAAACAAACAAAATAAAAATAAAAAGCAGCATGGCCCCTTTAAGAAATGCCTTTGAGGCTTTTGCCAGCAGCCATCTTGTTTTCCTGCTCCGAGCCAGGAGACAGCTGCCCTGCGGAATCAGGTAAGCGGGTGCGCGGGGGTGGGGTGGGGTGGGGGCAGTTGCTGAGTGTGTCGTAGGGTTGCCAGGCGTCCGGTATTTTTGCCTCCTGGCAGGGAAAAAAAAATAAATCAGAAAATACCGGACATTTTAGGTGTCCAGTATTTTCTAAAATTTTTTTACTGGATAGGAGGCGAAAATACCGGACTATTCGGGTCAATACCGGACACCTGGCAACCCTATTTCCTGGCACCGCAGCCTTGGCAGGTCACTGAATACAGAGCCAGTGGTTTATCTGACTGATAATTACCCCAAGCCAGCTCGGCCCCATGGCAGCAACAGCCCACCAGATCTGCCTAGGTCACTCACAAGTGTCCCCAGCTCTGCCATCACACACACAGGGGGCAGGCCAGTCCCACGTGAAGCCATCTCCTCTATCCAGCACTCTTCTCAGTCCTGCTGCAAAGAGAGGTTGGGGCTGCAGGCCCAGCAGGGTGCTGGGATCCGCTGCCTGCCTGCCAGCAGCACTCTGCCAGCAGCAAAGGAGTCATCCTGAGATGCTAGAAGTAATAAATAATAAGATGGGTGAACTAGAGTGCCTCCTGTTAAAAGAGGATCTTGATATAACAGGCATCACGGAAGCTTGGTGGAATGAGGACAATCAATGGGACACAATCATACCAGGGTATGAAATATATCGGAAGGACAGAACAGGTCGTGCTGGTGGGGGAATGGCACTATACGTGAAAGAAAATGTAGAATCAAATGAAGTAAAAATCTTAAATGAGCCAAAAATGTTCCATAGACTCTCTATGGATAGTAATTCCATGCTCCTCCAGTAATAAGAATATAGCAGTAGGGATATATTATCAACTACCTGACCAGGACAGTGATAGTGACTATGAAATGCTAAGGGAGATGAGCGGCTATCAAAATAAAAAAAACTCAGTAATAGTGGGGGATTTCAACTATCCCCCATATTTATTGGGTACACATCACCTCAGGACAGGATGCAGATATCAAATTTCTTGACACCTTAAATGACTGCTTCTTGGAGCTGCTCGTTCTGGAACCCACAAGGGGAGAGGCAATTCTTGATTTAGTCCTAAATGGAGCACCGGATCTGGTCCAAGAGATAAATATAACTGGACCACTCAGAAATAGTGACCATAACGTAATATAATTTAATGTCCCTGTGGTGGGAAAAACACTTCAGCAGCCCAACACGGCAGCAAAGGGGAACTACACAAAAACGAGCAGGTTAGTTAGACATTAAAAGGTACAGTTACAAAAGTAAAATCTCTGCAAGTTGCATGGAAACTTTTCAAAGACACCATAATAGAGGCCCAACTTAAATGTATACCCCAAATTTAAACATACAGTAAGAGAACCAAAAAAGTGCCACCGTGGCTTAACAACCAAGTAAAAGAAGCAGTGACAGATACAAAGACATCTTTAAAAAGTGGAAGTCAAATCCTAGTGAGGAAAATAGAAAGGAGCATAAACTTTGTAAAATTAAGTGTAAAAATATTATAAGAAAAGCCTCTTTCAAAAAGGAGGTTGAAGAACACCTAGCCAAAAACTCAAAGGCTATGTCTATACTGCCCCGTTTCGTGCAAAAAATATGCAAATGAGGTGAAGCATGGACCACCACCATACCTCATTTGCATAATTAATTAAGCTCCTTTTTGCACAAAACCTCCCTCTCGCGCAAGAGCCATTCTTCCTGAAAAAAAAAAATGCGGAAGAACAGCTCTTGAGCAAAAGCCTCTTGCGCAAAAACGGAGCTAATTAATTATGCAAATGAGGCTCAGCGATATTCCACATTTTGCCTCATTTGCATATGTTTTTGAGCAAGAGGCTATAGTGTAGACATAGCCAAAAAAGTAATAGCACAATGTTTTCTTAAGTACATCAGAAGCAGGAAGGCAGCTAACCAACCAGTGGGGCCCTTGGACGATCGAGATGCTAAAGGAGCACTCAAAGACGATAAAGTAATTGCAGAGAAGCTAAATGAATTCTTGGCTTCAGTCTTCACAGCTGAGGATATTGGGGAGATTCCCAAAGCTGAGCCATTCTTTTTAGGTGACAAATCTGAGGAACTGTCCCAGATTGAAGTGGCGTTAAAGGAAGTTTTGGAACAAATTGATAAACTTAACAGTACCAAGTCACTGGGACCAGATGGCATTCACCCAAGAGTTCTGAAATAACTCCAATGGGAAATTGCAGAACTATTAACTGTGGTTTGTAACCTACCCTTTAAATCAGCTTCTGTATGCAGTGGCGGCCTGTCAATAAAGGCAACCTAGGCGGTCGCCTAGGGCACCGAGAAAAATGGCCGTTGAGGGCTTTGGAGGCAGGGGCACCAATCGCGCGCTTCGCCTAGGGTGCCAGTTGCCGGCAGCTCATCTAGGGCTGCTCCTGTCCGTACCTAATAACTGGAAGATAGCTAATATGATGCTAATATTTAAAAAGGGCTCTAGAGATGATCCTGGCATTTACAGACCGGTAAGTCTAATGTCAGTACTGGGCAAATTAGTTGAAACTGTAGTAAAGAATAAAATTGTCAGACACCTAGATGAACATAATTTGTTGGAGGAAAGCCAACATGGTTTCTGTAAAGGGAAATCATTCCTTACTAATCTGCTAGTGTTCTTTGAGGGGGCCAACAAACATGTGGACAAGGGGGATCCAGTGGATACAGTGTACTTAGATTTCCAAAAAGCCTTTTACAAGGTCCCTCACCAAAGGCTCTTGAGTAAAGTAAGTTGTCATGGGATAAGAGGGAAGGTCCTTTCATGGACTGGTAACTGGTTAGAAGACAGGAAACAAAGGGTAGGAATAAATGGTCAGTTTTCCGAGTGGAGAGAGGAAACTAGTGGGGTCCCCCAAGGGTCTGTCCTGGGACCCATCCTACTCAACTTATTTATGAATGATCTAAAGCAGTGGTCCCCAACGCGGCACCCGCCGGGGCATTTATGTACACCCGCCTAGTGACCAGAGCCAGCCTGAGCCATTCTTGTGTCCCGGGCCCCGGGCGCCTGGAGCATGCGCAGCCCCCACCCTCGGTGCATGGCGCATGCGCAGTGCTGCCCCCAGGCGCCCGGCAGCCCCAAAAGATTGGGGACCACTGATCTAGAGAAAGGGGTAAACAGCGAGGTGGCAAAATTTGCAGATGATACCAAACTGCTCAAGATAGTTAAGACCAAAGCAGACTGTGAAGAGCTTCAAACAGATCTCACCAAACTAGGTGATTGGACAACAAAATGGCAAATGAAATTTAATGTGGATAAATGCAAAGTAATGCACATGGGAAAAAATAATCCCACCTATACATACAATATGATGGGGACTAATTAGCTACAACTACACAAGAGAGAGGTCTTGGAGTCATTGTGGTTAGTTCTCTGAAAACATCCACTCAGTGTGCAGCAGCAAGCAAAAAAGCAAATAGAACGTTAGGAATCATTAAAAAAGGGATAGAGAATAAGACAGAGAATATCTTATTGCCTCTATATAAAGCCATGGTACGCCCACCTCTTGAATACTGCGTACAGATGTGGTCTCCTCATCTCAAAAAAGATACATTGGTATTGGAAAAGGTTCAGAAAAGGGCAGCTAAACTGATTAGCGTTTGGAACAAGTCCCATGTGAAGAGAGATTAAAAAAGATTTGGATGTTTCATCTTAGTCTCCTTCTATTTTCTAAGAGGGGATATGATAGAGGTCTATAAAATCATGACTGGTATGGCAAAAATGAATAAGGAAAAGTTATTTACTTATTCCCACAATCTAAGAACTCAGGTCACCAAATGAAATTAATAGGCAGCTGGTTTAAAACAAACAAAAGGAAGTTTTTCTTCACTCTGCACACAGTCAACCTGTGGAACTCCTTGACAGAGGATGTGGTGAAGACTAGGACTTTAACCAGGTTAAAAAAAAGCTAGATAGATTCTTGGAGGTTTGGTCCATCAATGGCTATTAGCCAGGATGGGTAGGAATGGTGTCCCTGGCCTCTGTTTGTCTGGAAATGGGTGACAGGGGAGGGATCATGCGAGGATTACCTGTCGTGTTCCCTCCCTCTGGGGTATCTGGCATTGGCCACTGCTGGCAGGCAGGATACTGGGCTGGATGGACCTTTGGTCTGACCCAGTGCGGCCGTTCTTACATGGGTTACAGCAATGAGAGCTGAGCTCTTAATGCGCTGGCATCGCCCACAGGAACCGCCCGTGCCCTTGGGGCGGCAGCACAGGGAGGGGAAAAGGAGCCAGAGTGGCACTTTGAGCTGGTGTGGAGGGATGGCAGTGCTCGGGGTCAGGCCTTCCCTCTCCTTGGGAACACGGTCACCCCTGAAAAGGCCAGGTGCCGGAGGGGTTAGCCAGGGGAGGCAGGGCAAAGAAGGGGCGACAGGCCTGGCCCAGCTGTCCTGAACCAGAACAGCAGGTCAAAGCAGAGCCTCTGTGTCTACAGCTCACGGTGCCCTGCTCTGGCTGTGGGCTCCAGCAACGTGCCAGGGGCCAGAGGGAGGAAGCTCCCCCTCGTGAGCCCAGACTTGCCTCCGGGGCTGTTGCTATCCTCGTGACAGCAGCGGGGCGGTGGGGGTCAGGCTGCAAGCGCTACGGGGCAGGGAGTCACGAAGCAGCCAGAGCAAGAGCCACGGCAGGGACGCCCCGGCTCACGCGGTTCGGATTCCGCCTCCAGGTGTGGCCAGGTAGCAGGAAGGGAGGCTGCTGTACCTGCGGTGAGGGGAGGGCCCTGCCGGCACCAGCGGGAGAGGCACCGTGTGTGTCATGGGGTGTTACTGCTGGCCAGGCTGCCCAGTGCTCCCGTCTCCCTCCGCCCCGCTCTCCGCTGCCTTGCCCAGGCCTGGTCGCTGCTCAGACAGCCGGCCCTCAGACCTGCCGGCCCCGCTCATCGCGCCCCAGCCCCAGCCGCCGGCCCGGCTTCCTCCCCCACAACGTCATCTTGCATCCTTTCAGATATGGGTTCCGGCATTTCCGCTCTGCTGAGCTCACGGTCACTTGGGGCTCCAGCGACCTCTTCCCGGCCAACCGGAGACCCCTCCTCCCACCTATGTTAACACAGCCACGCCTGCTCTCCTGCTCACCCCATAGCCTCTGCTCCGCCCTCCCCGCAGGCCTGTCTCGGCCCTCCCCTACTCTCTGCTGTCCCTTGGCCCCTGGCTCTTCCCCCTGGGACCCGCATCACCTCCTCCAACGTCAGCCACCTTCCCCACACCTATCGCGCCCCAGCTCAGCTGCCCGCGTCCACCCAACCTTGCCTCTCAGCTTGACGCACGCCATCTTCTCCTCTCAAAGGCCCGGTCCGCCTCAGAAACAGAGCGCGGCCCAAACCTCCCCGTCTTCCCTCCACTCCCATCATAGCTCAGGCCTGACCCACTGCTTTGGTGGCAACCTGGCCTCAGCCCTAGGTTACGATGGTCGGTGATCACTGGCCCGCGGCCGGCTGCCAACACCCCGTCAGCCTGCCGCCGCGGCCAAACCGGAATGGAAGCGCCCGGGGCAAAGAAAAGACACGTCGCTGGCCCCAGGGCTTGCTGCTGAATTTCAAAGACCTGCTGCAAATAATAGAGAGGGACCGATTTCTCAAAAAGCAGCCCCAGGAGCCACTTTATAAAGGCTACGTGTCCGTCCACCCGCAGGAAATGGGCCATTTTCTAAAGTCGTGAAAAAAAAAAAAAAAATCGGAGAGCAGAATCCCTTTTCCCTGGATGTGGGCTCGGCTCTGTGGGAGGACCATCCAGCGACCGCGGTTGGTGCCAAGGATTTCTGGCAGCGTGCGTCTGGTATGGGGCCATCTCCCGGCACCGCGACCAAGCTCTAGGGCAGGGGTGGCCAACCCACGGCTCGCGAGCGGCTCTTCACCCCTGAAAGCGCGACTCGCAAAGCCATCCCATGCGCCCCTACAAACGGCCCCCAGCCCCCGGCTCCCTGTGCTCACCGGGAGCAGGGGAGCCGTCCAATGCGGCAAGATGGTGGCAACCGACGGCAGCCTGATGTAGCCAAAAAGCCTAACCCACGGTTTTTAAAGGGGCAGCATCCTCCCCCTCCCCCTCGAACAATTCTGGTGCGGCTCTTCGCATTTTTTCCACTGCTGTTTCATCTCTCTTCGTGTAATGGGTTGACCACCCCTGGTCTAGGGCCTGTCACCTCAGCAGCCTGCCTCTTAGCTTGGAGCCAGGTGTTTCCATCAGCCTTTGACTGGAGCCCCCACTGCCTGGGGACCCTTGACACACCAGGCGAGGGGCTGGGGCCTCTTCCCCCAAAGCCTTTAAGACCAGAAACAGCAGCCCTCCCCGTACCTCAGCCAGCGGACAACGACCCTGAGAAAAGCCCCTTGTCCCAAGTCCTGCCTGGGAACGCGCCCCCTCCTCCAACAGATGGCCCCGCGCTGTACCCGGGAGCTCACCAAACCTGGGTATCTTGGACCATGAAGAGCCCGCACAGAGAACACCCTGCCCACTGCCCCGCCACAGGTAACCAGGGAGAGCCAGCTCGAGAGCCCTCTGCATGGCCCGGGGCAGAGGTGATCCCTGATAGAGCCCTCTGTTGCCTGGAACTAGCCTATGGGTCAGAACCAGCCCCCTGGTTAACACCCCCCCCCCCCGCCGGTTCTGTTATCCTCTGAGGGCGGAGAGTCCAACCAGACCCTGGCCGGAGAGATGCTCCAATCCCAAAGTGCAGGAGGCGATGGCCACGGAGGCAGCGCTAACCTCCCGGGACAGAAATTCACCGTCACCTTTCGGTGGAGGGCGCAGTCAGATAGAGGGAGAACAGAACCTGCCTCAATGCCAACAGCATGAGGAACGGGAGCCAGGCTGCCGCCGGAAGGGGGGGGAAGCAGCAAGGATGCCAGGTGAGAAGAATGAGGGGCAGAGAGCAAAAGGGGGTGATCCTGCCCTGCGGGGGCCAAGGGAAGCTGGACTGGGAGCAAGGAGGGAGAAAGCACAGAGCAAGCCGGCCCAGGCAGCACGCCCAGCGTGGCCTGTTTCCGCACACTGAGTGCCCCGGCAGGAATGCATCAATTCCGCCTTTTTCTAGGGAGGGAAGAGGAGCCCCGGTGCACGGGCTCCGGCAGTTGGCGTGAGGATCACCAGCATCCGGCCGTCTCCCCATCTTCCATGGTCTCAGTGCAGGGAAGGGGGCACGGGTGTGCAAACCTCCACAGGGCATGTGCATTTTCCCGGGAGCAGTCTGGGTGCGCCGGGTGCCTGTGCAGCTCGGGAGGCGGCAGAGACTTGGTCCCAGGCAAACCCACTGGGGGTACTTGAGAACCTGCTGCAAGCCCCACCCCATCCTGCCTCACGCCTGGCCACTTCCCTAGGAGCATCTCGGAGCTTCTTGGTGTATGGCAGCCCGAGAGGTGAGCTGGGAAATCAGCGAATACAGCCCCGGCCCGGTTTTAAACCGGCTGCCATTTGCACATTTCAGCGGCTGAGTAGGGAACCGTGCTCCTCCTCGGAGGGTGTATTCACAGCCCCTCGCTACGGGGCATTGCCTCCCCACACCCTCCGGCATCACCCTGCCCTCTGTGCAGCCAGCTGTGGGGCAAGCCAGCAGAGCGGTGTCTTCCCAGTGCTCCTGACGCCCGGGGGTGGGGGTGGGGGAAACAGGTTTGAACTCTTAACACTCAGGGCGAATCCGCACTTCAAACACTGCCACGGCGCCTCAGTAACGCCTTAACGAAGATGCCCTAAGCTGGCCGGAGAGCGCTTTCCGTCGGCGCGGTTAGTGCACCTCCGCGAGAGCCAGGCGCTGGGCCGGCGAGAAAAGCTCTCCTCTCGGCTCAGCCCTGTCTACATGGGAGGGAGGGTCACCGTAACTCTGGCTCCGGCTGTGGAGGTGTCACACCCTGTCGGCGACATAGTTACACCGGGACAGGTCTGTCATGTAGGCCAGACCTCACTCGGCAGGATGCACAGGCTGATGCCCACCCTCCTCGTCACAAGTGTATTTCACCTGCAGGAAATCGGCCCCAGGAAGTGTGCAACACGCCCCTCTCCCAGCACCAGGACCGTGCAAAGTGCCAGAGCTACTTGGTCAACCTGGCAAATCAGGCCCGACAACGAAATTCCACCGAAAGCAGGAGCGGAAGATGTTGGTAACGGCATGAGGCTCTGGGCTCACGTCCCCGGGGCACATCCCCTCGCTAATCACAGCTCTAAGCTCCTGGGCACGGCCACCAGTGCCCAGGACAGCAAGAAAAGCTTCCACATGAACATCCCGGTGAGAGGAGTCTGATGGGACGCATAGGTGAGTGAGTCCCTGGAAAAAAGGCCCTGGAACGGACCAGCTTCTCCTCATCCTGGCTCAGGCAGGTCCGTGCTGCCTGGGATTTCCCACTCAGCTGCGAGTTTAGCTGGGGCTGAAAGTGAAAGCACAGGGCCGGGCAATTTGAAAAAAAACCCACCAAATCCAGCAACTTCTATATTGCGAGGAAGCCAGAGAGAAAAGTGGGCAGCTGTGGCAACTGGACTTTGATTTTTTTTCCCACAACCAATTTCTCAGCCCTTCACCTGAAATTTCTCAGCCCACGATGCTTAAAAGACAAGAAATAAACAGCCGCTTAGCTCTTCCGTTGATGTATAGAATTATACCTCTTGCAGGGGCAGGATTCCTGCTGTCCCCGGCCACCCCGGCAGGATCTGCGCTGGACACGCCGCCCTAACCCAGCTTTAACCGGGATGGCAATCAATCCCGGGGAGATGCGCCCAGGGTGGCGGGGGGTTCTCCAGCCTGGACAATCGGACGTCTTGCTACAAGCTCTGCTGGAGTTCCCACAGACTTGGGCACGGCCTGAGACTCTAGGTCTCAGTGGGAAGCCAGGAAGGTCCCATGACTGCAGGGAACGGTCCACTTGGAGCCCCTCAAAGTGCAGCAGAGCCAACTCAACCACAGCCCCGCCAGGAGGGGCCGCTGCGCCCCAGCTTGTCCAAGCACAGCCACTGGGGTGAGCTCGCACCAGCCGGACGCCACCTGCGGCACCGCTCCCTCTCGGGGAAGCAATGCGGACCGGCCCCAGGCAGAGCCAGGGCAGGCCTGGAGGCAACGGCATCTCCAGCAGCATGCGCGGGGCGGAGCAAAAGAGCCCCTGGTGCTTCAGGGAGGGAAAAAGGCGTCGACGCCAGGAGGCTGGCAGCTACCACAGACAGCACCAAGGCCCGGGCTCAGCACCTAGGGCAACCCTGGGCCTGCTCGGCACCGTGCCTGACAGGAGCCTTTGCTCCGGCTGGTGGCAGGAGGGGAGCCCCCGGGGTCACCATGAGGAGCTGGGAGGTGTCAAAGGGGGGGGGCTCTCCACAAGCCCCAGCAGCCCAGCCCCTTGTCCCCTTGAGGATACCCACAGCCCGGGGCTGGTCGAGAAGAGGGGGGGCACAGGGCCCACGCGCACTGTCCCAGCCAGGCTGGGTAGGAGCACAGCAACTCGGGGGCCCGTGCCCCCAGCCACTGACAGACCCGACTCTGGTTGCAGGGGGAAGGCCCAATGTAGAGGGGCTGGGGGAGCAGGGAAACGAGACCCCCTGGTACAAAACGACTCTCCCCGCCTGCGGCCGGCCCGCGAGGGGGGAGGCCAGCTGGCGGGCGACTGTTCTGGGGCAGCAGAGCCTGGCTTCCCTCGAAGACCGGTGGAGAAGGATCCCCTCAGCTCCCCACACTGCTGGCCCTGCACCGCTTGGGGAGGGGACCTGGGCTCCGGGCAAAGGCTGCTGCTGCCGCCGGACTGAGGCCTGGCCTGGCAGCTCGGAGCAAGGGGTGGCCTCCGCTCCAGGCCTGGGGAGGGAAGTGCAGCCCAGCGGAGATGCAGCCGCACGAAGGACAGGGCAGGAAATGAGTCAACATACCCTCGGTCCCTCCCGTAGGGCAGGAAACCGTCAGGCAGAGACGCCCACAAACAAAACCAGGTCACCGAGGGGAGAGGCCAGCAGAGCCTGAGCAAATCAGTGCCCGCGGACGCTGGGCTGGGCCTCCGCAGGGCACGAGGGGACAGCCATGCCGGGGGCAGGGCCATGCATGCCAGGGCCCTCCGCAGCTGGGCTCCAACTGCCCCCAGTGGCCCTTTGCCCTGCTCCTGGCATGGCTGTCCCCTTGTGCCCTGCTGAAGTCCAGCCCCGCGTCCACGGGTGCTGATTTGCTCAGGCTCTGCTGGCCTCTCCCCGGTGACCTGGTTTTGTTTGTGGGCTGCTCCGCCCCCTCCCCCCCATGCCACCAGGGTGGGTCTCCTCCCAGCTTGCCCCAGCCGCCCCTGCGAGGAAGGCTCCGGTCCGATCAGGGCTAAGGGGAGAGGCGGGCCAGAGGCAGGCTGTGCGCAGAGGAGGGGCAGCGGCCGCAGGCCTCCGCTGGTCACTGATTGACTCGATGACCCAGCAGGTCCCACTCCAATTTTGTGCCTACTGAACTCTCGGGAGGGGTGCAGTTTGCCAGCAAACAGCCAACGCAGTCCAGCCCTGAGCGGCTGCAATCGGCCCAGCCCCAGGGGCCGGGTCCGCTCCCCTGGCACAAAGCACCCGCTGAACTGCATCTGTGCTGCCTGAACGAGGCCAGGCTGGAGAAAGCATTGGTGCCGGGACCAGCCCTTCGTGAGCCGGGTTTCAGCGCTGAGTGGCTACCAGCCCTTTCCTCTGGCTTGTCCGCAGGGCAGGATAGCACCGTGTGGCAGGGATGCCGCCGGAGCCCCACCTCTGCAGAGCAAACCGTGCTGGGTAAACAAAGCGCCAAAGCAGGTGGTAACCAGCGAATGGGGCCGGGCTTAAAGCCTGTTAGAACCCGGCTCGCGCCACAACTGAGTTAAACGCCTGCTGCGGAGAGGCCCTACGTCACCCCTGCTGCTACTGCCAGCTCGTCGCCACCGCGGGCACCCCAAAACCTGGCATGGCAAGGTGAACCTGCAGGACCCTGCTCAGTACAACAGCTGCCAATCCCATCGGGGGCTCGCCTGCATGGGCACATTCTGTCGCCAAAGCAAACAGGATCCCCGATGTTGCTGGACCAAAGAGCCCTGGTGCCCGGGAATGGGGAGCCCCACCCGAGCAGGGAGCCCCACCCCTGCAGAGCCCCGGCCCTGGGGAGCCCCGGCCAGGCAGGGCAGCACTGGGACCTGCGAGCCCCATCTCCGTAGAGCCCCGTCCCAGAGTGGCAGCAGTGGGGCAGCCGCAGAGCCTAGTGCCCGGGAAGCTCCGCGTGGGACAGAAGGGGGGCAGCTGTGGAGCCCCAGCCCGAGATGCCTCAGCTGGGTGGGGCAGACAGGGGGCTGCAGAGCTCTGTCCCCGGAGAGCCCCCACCAGCTGGCAGCAGCGTGCCGAGCCCAAGCCCTGTAGCATCAGGGCTGGAGCCCAGTGGCAGTGGGGCTGGAGTGGAACCAGCCAGAGGGGAGGGGCAGTATCCTGGGAGACTGGGGCAGGGGACCTCCTCTGATCCGGCAAATCCCCTCATTCAGGGCCAGTCAGGGTGCCGGACCAGGGAGGTCCAACTGTTGTACGGTAGCTGCAGAAACGGGCTGCGTTTCAGATGTGCCTTGACCGGCCGTGAGTTAACAACGTTGCTATTTAAGTCCCCCTGGTTCTGTTAACACCCCGGTGAGATGAATGGGACGTTTTGTAACTGCCGGGCTTGTGTCTCTAGCTGGCTGCAGACTCTGGCGCTGGTGGCACTCGGGTTCACATTTTCACAACTTCCTCATAACCATGAAGGGGAGAGGCTAATTCAAACAGCAACTAGAACAAAAGCCCAAAAGACGTTGGAGCCAAAGAGCCCTGCCTGCAGGGATGCAGGGACTCACCAAGTCACTAGGGTGCGAAAAACCCAGGGGCGAGCTCAGACCTAGAAAGCTGGAGATTTTTATGGCAACCCCTGGACACTGACCGGTCAGTGTCATTTTGCGCATCCCCCACATGCGGGGTGGTTTTAACGTGCACGCACAACACTGCAAGCCTACGGCATTACCTCTCGAGGGAGAGCGCTGCCTGCTCTGTGCCTGCGGTCCAGAAGGAGGCTTCGTGATAGATGCCACTGCAGATGCTAAATAACCACCCACGTTTTACACCTGCACATCATTTCAGGCAGAAAACTGTCAGCAAGACCAGTGGCTGTACCCTGCCCCAACTACCTGAGCGTGCTGGTTGAAAACCCAGGAAATCAAATCTATGTCATTTACGTAGGGCCTACAACGTGTCATGTGGAGGACTTAAAATACTGCTGGAAAGGGGGCAGCCCATCCCCTCCTTCCGGGTCTGTATTCCGGCCCGCAATGCTGACGCTCAGACAAAAAGTGAGCGGTTTTCCCTCCACCGGGGCAACTCTGGTTTTGGAAATCGAACGCCACCCTCCCGGCGCAGTTCACATCTTGCTGGTGGAAGAAGGGTGAGGTTAGGGTTTGCAGAGGTAAGAAATGGCACACGCACTGCCCATGTATTGGGCAGCTGGTGAACCCAGCGAATGCTCAGAACTGAGACGAGACCTTCAGATACATGGCAATCCCGAAGGGCCAGGGCCAGGCCCGTATCTGTATGCAGCCTACGGCGCCTCTCCCCACCAAAGGCAGGAGAGAACTTCCAAACCCAACGGCCAGAGAGCTCAGACATGCAGGGACCCAGAATCGGGTCTGCTCCTTTGGAGGAAAAGAACTGCTCTGGCCTGCAGCCGGGACTCGCTTTCCTCCCTGGTCAGGCAGGCCTCCCCCGTGGGCATAGCTGCTCGGCCCCTCGCACCAGCAGGGCCCAAGTTAAACAAACAAAGGAGCCTCTGTTGAGAGGGAGCCCCCGGACCCAGCTCAGCTGATGTCCGCCCCCATCCCGGTACCCAGCCCCAAGGGAGAGAGAACCCAGCACCCACTCAGACATTGCAATAACGAGTCCACAGGATGCAAACCATCAGTCAAGACCAGCCCCTCTAAGGCAGCGGGCCTTTGCCTCAGTTCCCCCAGCTTGAAGCTCAAAAGTCAGATGGGCGAATGTCCTTTCCACACCCCTCTCCTGCTCCCCGCACTGCACCCCTTGCAGCTCACTGTTCACGGGCAGCGAAGCCCGATGGCAGGGGCGTGTTCCCTTCCCACCCCTCTGGTCAAGCCTGAGCCTCTGCCCCTGCTCACCGCGGCTCCAGCACTTTGCCAGCGCTTACAAGGGCCCCGCTGTTGTATCCGCTGTGCCCGCACCCGGTCTTTGTATGGTATGTTTGGGGACTTTTGACAAACCCCCCCCCCAGACCTGTCTGTGTGTGACAGTCACAGGCTGCGTGTGTCCGTGTGTCTCCATGACACCGAGCGTCTAAGCTTCTGCCCAAAACGTGACATTCAAACCCATTAATTCGGTGTCCTGCTCCCAGCCCCATAACTAGCCCTGCACCCCCAGCTCAGTGCTGCCTCTCCAGCGGCTCTGCTCCCAGTCTCCCCACCCACTGGGCCCTGCGTCTGCCCCTGCCCACCCTGCACGAGGCGGACACTGCCAAGAGGGCTGGAACGGCCGGATCGCACTCCTGGAGGGGACGCAGCAAGCTGGCCACACTGTGCACCCCGGTGCCTCAGGCAAAGGGCCCCCCCCCATGGAGCCGCTTACATGATGGGCACATCGGAGCTGACAGCTCTGATTACAGGGCATCTTCCCAGCACGCCCAGTGCGGGGGGCTCTGGAAAGGCAGCGCCGTCCTCCCTTGGACGCAGGAAGGGGAAATGCTCTTTCATCTCGGCCCAAGGGGTTTGGATACCCAGTTCCCAGGAGACTTATGGGAATTGTGCCTCCAAACCCCCTAGGCAGGTGGGACACCTCAGCTATGAATGCTTTGCCAGGTGGACTGTTCTCTGGTGTGCGGGAACAGCCGACTGATCCTCGGTGCCCGCCTCCAAGGGTGAAAACACCCCCTGCTGCAAAGAACCACGTGCCCCCAACGACCCAGGAGAGCCAGGACTCTCCGATCCCCCGAGCTTGCCACGCTGGATGGCTGGTCTCTGCCCGTTAGCCAGGCACTTGGTACAATGGGGTTACTCCCCAAGGCCTTGCAAGGGGCATGAGGCTGAATTTACCCAGCCTGCCCAAAGCTCCGGCCTGGCTGAGGAAAGCTACGCAAGGCAGAGAATTGTAAAATCTTTCCTGGTTCCTGAATTAGCAGCCACGTGGGTATTTTCCGGCTGCCCAGCGGCTGATTCCTCTGCAGTTTCCATCACAACTTCATTGCAAGGAAAGCAGTGTCCCTCTGGCACTTTGCGACTGTAAATACAACCCTCCTCTTCCGAAAAGGGTCCCTCGCTGGCATCATCTCCGACAGCCGGGCAGTGTCCACCACAGCGTGCAAAGTCCTCCCATGGCGCCACGTGGGAAAACCCAAAAGGCAAAGCCGGGGACAGCTGGACGCCGCGAGATCTAGGCGCCAGGTCCCCTCCAGCTCCCTGGGACGTTAGCAGGAGACAGAGGCGCTCGGTGTGAAAAATCCCTCCGGTACCGACAGAGCCTGCAGAGACGACCTCCCCGTGTGGGTCACACACACGGACAGGGGCTTGTGTTGTACCTGCCGAGTTCGCTTCCCGCAGCAGGTGGTGCTGGCCCGTATTTCTTTGCAAGGGACTTTCTTTTCCTCATTTCCATCTTTTAACGGCGCAGAAGGAAACTGAGGCTAAGTCGACGCTGGTATTATGCAGCGCGCTCGCTTTCTGGCTTAGGGGCGCCAACAAGCGTGAACCCGGCTGCTGCACTGGGAGCCAGGGTGCCGGTCTGGGACTGGGGCTCGCGGGAAGGCAAGTCATCAATGTGGGTGCCCACCCTCGGAGCAGGCCCGTCAGGACCCAGTGCCGGTCGCCAGGGTTGGGGGGGGGGGGGTGCAGCGGGAGGAACGCGGCGAGTGCTGCAGGATCTCCACAGGCAGGTGGATCACACCCTGGCCCAGCGTGCTTGTGGGGCGCTACCCTGCCTGAACAAGCAAGCCACGCCGGCAGGACCCATTCCTAGGGCGAGACCAAGGAACAGGGCTCCCGCTTGTTTGTTGCGTCCGTGAGACACAAAAGCTGGCGTGCGTTAGGTGCGCCAACTGGGAGATGTCTCGCCTGACAAGTCGGTCCACACACGGGCGGTGGGTGGCAGGGGCTCAGGGCTGAGGCAGAGGGTTGGCGTGTGGGGTGATGAGGGGATGGGGCCAGGGAGGAGGTGCAGACTGCCCGGGGGAGAGAGGACAACCCCAGCCCTCTCTCACTGCAGTAGCTCCTGTCCCTGCAGCTGGGGCAGGTCAGGGCTAGACAGTAGGGGCCAGGGAAGGGCGCCTACCCCGCCGGCAGCACCTCAAAGGGTGGGCCACTGGGGCCAGGAGGAAAGCTCCCCTCAGCCCAGGAAGAGAGCAGCTCCATCATAAAACGACATGTGCACGTGGACCCACATGGCCCCCCCTGTACCCACCACAAGCAGGGCTCAGACCCCCGCCCCCAGCACAACAGCAGCATATTTCCCAGGCGCTGCCCAGGGAGACGACCGTGACTACAAACAGAGCGCACAGTCATCTGCTAATCCAAACAGATGACACCATGGAACGGAGCCCAGGACCTCCATCCCCACAGACGGAGGCCAGGGCCACAAGCTGAAGGAGACCTCTGTCCAGCTCATGGAGGCTGAGGCCTGTGCCGAGAGGGCTGGCTTGGCCCGGTCCGCAGCCTAGGGCAGCTCTGTCCCACAGAGAACAGAGCACACAAGCACACGGCCGCTGAGCCCTCATGCCCGAGCTGGGACAGCAGGAAGGCCACACACGTGACCACAGGCAGTTAGCAACACGAGGCCGGCCGGAGCAAGGTGACGCCCGCTCAGGGGACATTCTGGGGGGCACTGGAAGCTACGCAACCAGCCTGAGGCTCGGGGGCTGTATCAGGAACCGACTCAAGCCAATGCCAGCGGCCCCAGCAAGGAAGGAGGATGCGGACATGTCCCTACAGGAAACATAGGAGGAACCCCTGCTTCGCAGAGGGGCCCTTAGCCGGGATTAATCCCCAGCCTCACCCCGTAGAGACTCCAGAGAGGATCTCAGCAGGGTGGGTCCCCCTGCATGCAACATGGCCTCACGCTTGTGGCACTGTTTTGCTTCTGCTGATTAGGGCGTCTGCCTGCACAGCCGTGCTCCAAGTGTAGGCCCAGCTACGCCAGCACACACTCCGGCGCGGGTACGGCTGATGTGCTCGGGGAACTGGAATAACTCATTTACGGGTGGTAGAACATCACTTATGTCGGGAGGGTTTGCCGGTAGAAAAACATGGGCCTAGCAGTCTCAGAACGCCTCTGAAGTAAAGACGAGGCCTATCGATCTGAGCCATCCGCTGGATGAGGGAGATGAAATCGCTGAAGTAAGGAAAGCCACGTTCTCTTACTGCTTCCCCTCCCAGGGCCCATTTTAGGAGTGAGCCAATACATTTTCTGTCATTGTAAAACCACGCCGACACACGCGTGTACGCACGCACACGCACAGTTAGAGACCCGCTGCAAAGTCACGGCTTACTCATTTTTCAGGGGGTAAAAAGTTGAACCCAACAGGCCCTTTCACGCTGTATCTGATCTTGAAAGGAATCTGGCTACCAGTACAGGAGAGTCGGTAGCTCCTTTCTTGGAAAAAAAAAAATGGTGATTTTAAAAGATACATTTTTCCACTCCTAGGTCATGCCTAGCCACAAACGGCAGGGCTGGAAAAGGGAGACCTCACCCAGTTGCAAAGCGGGCAAAACAGCTGGTAGAGGAATTGTGTGGGAAAAGCCTTAATCTTCATTAGAGAGGAGGGAGGGAGCGATCTTTGGATATTGGGCAAACAAAACCACAACAAAGGGGGGAGAATCTCTATGCACCTGGTGTCTGATAGCTGACGAGATCTGCAGACAATAAAAGCAAACAAAATAACACAAGCTGGCGAGCACGCAGGCAGTTTGAGGTACTCCGGGACAAAAAGACGCCACTTCTCTGCAGAAAGATCACAGATGCTAGGAGACCATTCAGGGACTGCAAACAGGTACAAACACAGAGTCACTACACATCTGTCCTCAGCACTCCTCTGGTTCACTTCCTCCCACACGCCAGGTTGGTTGTTTTTAAAGATGCGTGCGGATTTTTAACACCGTATGAGAATAAGTCTATTTCCATACAGAACTGATAAAAATGAGGACTAGACGCTAACTTGGCATCTCTCCTGCTACACCTTCCTTTTCTTTCAGTGTGCCTATCAGGGAGAATTTAGTAACATTTCTTTCACACACCTCTATTTAGAGGTATGAATTAGGCTGCAATAGAGAAGTGGAAGTATTACACTGAGCTGGGGATAAAGATAACCCTCCGATGTGCTCGGTACCGATTTCCTTCCCGCTCTGGGGGCCCACTGCAGATTGGCCCCACAGAGATCCCACGCCATAGAGAAGCGGCTTAAATTAAGGGACAGTGACGTGCCGCACAGAAAGCACCTGGGCGTTCCACCGGAGTCTGGTTCCGAAAGGAAGGCGAAGGTTTGAGCACTCCCCAGCTACACTCCTGATGCAACACACCGATTTGCAGATTCTCAGGCCTCACGGGGCCATGGTGATCATCTGGGCTGACGGGCAGAGCACAGGATAGAGCCCTGCCCCAGAATCATTCCTAAAGCAGAGCTTTTAGAAAACCAGCCAACCTTGATTTAAAAGTGATCTGTGATGGGGAAGCCACCCACCCCTTCGGTGAGCTGTTCCAGCAGCAATCGCTCTCATGCTGAAAACGTACTTCTTATGTCCCATCTGGCTTCAGTGCCCCGCCGCCGGCTCACTTAGACCTTTCTCTGCGTGACGGAAGACCCCTTGGCCAACGTTTGTTCCCCATGTCGGTACTTACCGACTGTGAGCAAGTCCACTCCTACCAGCCCTTTGTCAAGCAAAGCAGACTCAGCTTCTGGAGACTAGCGCTGTAAGAGGTCTTGTGGCTTTTCTCTGAGCTGTCTCCAATTTTATCAACATCCTTTGCGAATTGTGGACACCAGAACTGGACACCGGATTCCAGCAGCAGCCACACCAGTACCAAATACAGAGGGAAAAGAAGCTCTCTGCTCTTAGTGAAGACTCCCCAGTTTTGGCCACAGCATCACACATGGAGCTCATAAAAGCGGCCAGACTAGGTCAGACCAAAGGTCTATCTAGCCCAGTGTCCTGTCTGCCAACAGCGGCCAGTGCCAGGTGTCCCCAGAGGGAGAGAACACAACAAGGAATCACGTGATCCATCCCGTCACCCATCTCCAGACAAACGGAGGCCAGGCACACCATTCCTACCCATCCTGGCTAACAGCCATTGATGGATCTAGCTCTTTTTTGATCCCTGTTAAATTCCTAGTCTTCACCACCTCCTCTGGCACGTTCAACGAGTTCTCTACCACAACACCAAAAACTTGCTCAGCCACAGCTTCCCAAGATAAAATCCCCCCATGTGGAATTCTGGCCTACATGCTTTGTCCCTAGAGGTACACACTGCCATTTAGCCATCTGAAAATGGGCACTGATTGCTCTGTGCCAGCGACCCGCCTTCCCCGTAAGCTGAGCACTTGGGCAGCTGCCCAAGAGATTCAAATGCCACCCAGCTGATTAACAGAGCCCCCACAGCGGGAAGCGTGAGTTTCTACTGGTGGTGCACATCCGCCCGTGCCTATGCCAAAATTTACTCTGCCCATGGATGGAAAAAATTAGTAGGCACTTTGTCTGTGACCTGCCCTTTTCATTATTTAGCACTCCCTCAACGTTTGTGTTGTCTACAAGCTATCAGCATAGGGCCAAGAACTGATCCTTGCAGAACGCCACTGGAAACACATCTGCTCAAAGCAATTCCCCGTTGACAGTTACATTTTTAGATTCATCAAGTTAGCCTGCTTTTAATCCATTTAACGTGCACTGTCAATTTGATATCTTTCTAATCAAGATGTCATGCAATACCCAGTCAAATGCACTACAGAAGTCTGACATAACACTTAACTTCGTCAACAAACTTGCAATTGAATCAAAGAGATATCAAGTTAGTTTGATGGGACCTAGTTTCCATAAACTCTCACTGACGCATTAGTTATATTCTCCTCTTAATTCTTATTTAATCAAATCCTTCATCTTGCCCAGGGTGGATGTCAAACTGACCGCCTGTAGTCCATAGGTGATCAATTTTACCTTTTTAAAACTACAGGCCCAACATTAGGTTTCTTTTAGTCCTCTGGCAGTTCCAAGGCTTATTGTAAATCAACATTAATGATCCAGCTAGCTCTTCAGCCAGCTCTTTTAAAACTCTTGAGTGCAAGATGGTTTTGAACATGCTGAAATGTCTAATTGTAACAGCTGCTGTTTAACATCCTCCAAGGAGACGAGTGGAATGGAAAGAGCATTATCACTATCATACGATGAGAAAAAACCAGACGATGCAGTCTCAAGATACAGAACAGAAATATTGCCTTTTCTGCGTTATTGTTGGAGATTCTACCCTTACTATCTAGTAACAGATCCGTACAATTATAAGGATTCTTTTTGTTCTGAATATACTTTAGAATCTTATTGTTCTTAATTCTGTTGGCCATGGATTTCTCCTTGTCTCCCTTTGCTTCCCTTATTAAATTTCTACAATTCCTAGCTTCTGATTTATACTCATCATCAATTTTCCCTTTCTTCCATTTGCATAGGTACACCCCATACAGAGTTTTGGAAACTGCCTTTACATTACCTCTACATCAGGTAATTTTTTAACCAATATGGGCTTCTTCCTGGATTGTGGCTTTTGGGACATCTAGTAAAGTGTTCTTAAAGAATTCCCACTTATTCATATTTTTCAGATTAATTTCTCTCGCCCAGCTGGTATGGCTCAATTGTTTTAAGCCTTGTGAAACTGGTCCTTTTAAAGCAACAAAAATGATTAGGGGGCTGGGGCACATGACTTACAAAGAGAGGCTAAGGAATTTGGGTTTATTTAGTCTGCAGAAGAGAAGAGTGACAGGGAATTTGATGGCAGCCTTCAACTACCTGAAGTGGGGTTCCAGAGAGGATGGAGAGAGGCTGTTCTCAGTGGGGGCAGATAGCAGAACATGGAGCAATGGTCTCAAGTTGCAGTGGGGGAGGTCTAGGTTGAATACTAGGAAGAACTATTTCCCTGAGAGGGTGGGATGGGTAACCTAGGGTGGAGATGGTGGAATCTCCATCCCTAGAGGTTTTTAAGTCCCAGCTTGACAAAGTCCTGGCTGGGATGATTTAGCTGGGGTTGGTCCTGCCTTGGGCAAGGGGCTGGACACGATGACCTCCTCTCTTAGCCCTGTAAGTCTATGAAAGCAGCAAGCATGCATGCATATAGCTATAAAAAGAACTATTTTGGACTTGGTTACTGACTTGTGACAACTCCCCTTGTTTCAAAATGTCGAGATTGCTGCCCATTGGAATAATGGTATTTCTGATTTATTAATAGCTGGTCAATGTCCATATACTAAAGCATATGCTCTGTATTCACTTAGAGGGGAAAATGCCTCTCTTACACTAGATCTAAGATTTTCAGTGGTATCAGAAAACACCGCTCTGCAACACCCCAATTATGTGGTATACTCTGATCTACTTTGATGTAAAAACACTGTCGCTGCCAGTCCCCTGGGCACGGGGCAGTCCAGAGATAGAAGCGCGGTCTCCTGCAGTAATCTACTCCACATCAACAGAAGCCTGCACTTTCCAGAAGCACATGGTGAGGGGGGCCACTCTTTGTACAGTCCCCTTGGGAAACAGGAGATGTCTCCTCTGGGTCCCTGGGAATTCAACAGTCTCTGCCCACCCGCGAAAATGTCGCGTTGAGCATTTCAGTGCGAGAACAGTTCTGGGGGCATCCAGACATCCTTGTCCCTCACACAGGATCCAGTTTCCCTTCTCAGACCATTTTCTCTTGTTTGGGGAGCAGGGGGTTAGTCTGGGAGCTGGGATTTTCTCGATCACATCCCCATCAAACCACCCCGCTGCGCCTGTTCTCCGCCTGCCTCCCTCGGGCCCTGCTCATGTCAAGCCTTGAAGGAAACAGAATTTCCAAACTCTGAACAACTCCAGCAACTCCCTCCCCAACGCAAGCTCGTTCAGTCACTGGCGCTGTCACCAGGGCACGCTTCATTCTCAAGCTGTCTCGGGCCATTCATAAAATGACACTCCCCGAACGCAGAGGTGGGAGTCCAGGGCTCCGGAACGGAGGACGGGCAAACGGAAAGGAATCCACAGACACCTTGCAGGAGTCCTCGGGCTACACGAGAAAGGGCCATTGGGCCAGAGACAACGGCCACAGACTCGCAAACAAGATGGAGGCCCCGTCCCAGGAAGGCCGAAGAGTCCTAAACGAGGCCGTGTCCCCCCTGGAATCCCTGGGGGGCAGTGTCATGGCCTCACACACTGCACAGTCTCCTCCGCTTCCAGCTGTGCTAGTCTCCCCCTGCCCTGACTTTTTGGGGGGGGGCTGAGCAAGAGAGGTGCCCTCTGCTGAGGTGAGCTCTGCGCTTGCTCAGCCCTGGCGCTGATCTCTGAGGGGGGGAGGAACGGGCTTCCTTCACCTCGCAGTCCTCCACCCCCCCCGACCTGACACGCCAGCCAGAGAGCCAGGAAAAACCAGGGAGGCCAGCGGGCGAGGGCGTATCCCCCCGGGAGCCCGCCTCGGACGATGAGGAGCACATGGGTGACGCTGGAGTCTGAGAAGTGGGCTGGGGGGGGGGGGGGGGGGAGATCCAAATGCCGGGGACTCAGCCGGTGCCACGGAGATGGCAGGGAGCTGCAGGCCCAAGGAGCCATGGTCTCTGCTAGGGACGTAACCGGCTAACCAGTGGCCCGGCACGGCTGCAGCAGCCTCCTCCCTGTGGTGCGATGCAATGGGCCTGGCTTGGCCGGAGCAGCCCCCACGCACGGTGGGCTCAGCCCGGCCTGGTCAGAACAGCCTGCGGTGCAGTGGGCCCAGCCGGGCTGGAGCAACCCCCCTGCCCTGCGGAATCTCAGTTAAATGGGATTTTACCTCCCTAGTCTCTGCTCCAATGCAGCCCCTTGGAGCGGGGACAGGAGCCCAGTGCTTCCAGCCAGCAGGGAAGTGACCCTGTCTAGGGAAACCCAGCTGGCTCACAGCTAGCACAAGGGCTCCCAAGCAGGATATCTGGGCAGGAGCCAGCCACAAGGGCCAAGGTGTAGGCGGTGGCTGTAGATGGAACGCGGGAGGCCAGAGGGCAGGAGGGAAATGGGCCGTATCTGGAGAGGGAGGTGGGGGACACAGCTTGGAGGGTTCAAGGCCCAGGAGAACATCCCAGAACAGGGAAGCAGGGTGTTTGGAAGCGAAGGGGGAAGCACAGGGAGCCGGAAGGGATCAGGTCAAGGACCCTGGGTCTGACACAAGCCTCAGTCTAAGACCCAGTCTTCACATGCCGCATGAGAGATTGATCGTCTGGCGTTCGATTTAGCGGGTCTAGTTAAGGCCCACTAAATCAAATGCTGAGAGCAGCTCTCCTCGCCGAGCTCGGCTTAAGGTAAGCAGACTCCAGCTACACGTTTTACATGGCTAGAGCTGCGTACCTTAACCCGACCTTCTGGGTCTAGTGTAAACTTAGCCTCAGGGACCAGCATGAAGGAGGAGAGGGTGAAGGGGCGGCAGCTCGTACTACGGCTGTGAAAGTGGAACTGTTCACACGGTTAATCGATGCGCCTGAGCTCATTGGTTACCGTGCAGTTACACGCAGCCCTCCCCCTCCCGCGCACAGGAGGGGTGGGGGGAACAAATGGGAGCGCCCCCCCCCCCACCCCGTGTAACCGCTGCAGTTATAGGTTTACTTTCATAAACGCATTTGAACCTCCCTAGCTGGCACCAGCTCCCATCACTTCTCTCCAGAGAGGCTGGTGAGGTGGCAGACGAGGTGCCGGGGGCGCAAGACTAGCTGGGTAATGGACCTGGGTTCCAGGGGGTGGCTGCTCTGGAGAAAGGGCAACAAGCAGACAGACAGGACCCGAGCGAGAACCCCGCCTTTTCTCCAGCATGCTCTGCCGCGGGGCGTGGGCGGGCCAGAAGCAGCAGCCATGCCAGGACCGCAGGGGGGCTAGGGAGGAGGTCCCAGTGGCCCAGGATGAGAGAGGCCGACACCCTGCCCCCCTCCGCAGCCCATAACCCAGGCCTCGGGAACATTAAACTGCTGTTGGCGTCTGCCTAGCGGGCCCGTGAGAAGCCGGGTGGAGAAACAGCAGCGCTGCCGTGCGCAGCGGGTCCCTCAACCTAGTCCGAGGCCCGGGGCCTGCTCCACACTGCGTGGCTAGTCGAGGCGATAAAGGCCGCTCTGCAGAGCCGCAGCGGGGTACCTCCAGAAGCCGGCTCGAGCGGGAACTGAGCAGTCCCTGCTCGTGCCAGTTCCGGGAGACACTCACCAGGCAGCTCTGCACGTGAAATGCAGTAAGAGCTGCCTGGGCCACTGCAAACATGGGGTGCTTGGTGGCAGCAGCCTCCCCATCCCCACCCCCCGCTGCCAGAGGTAAGAGGGGGGAGGGCAGGCAGCACCAGCTCCTGTTTTCTCCCCCCATTGCTACGTCTCCGAGGCAGCAAGGTGGGGAGCGAGTAGTTGATGCTCCAGTCGACTACTCGCTAACATCCCTACTTCGTACATGGGCATTTCTCATGTGAACAAGCCTTGCGCGTCTGCAAACTTCACTGCAGCTAGGATGCAACTGTCTAGAGCTCTCTCCAGCAAGACACCCCCCAAACATCAAACTTACAGCCACCAGGACGTGGTATTCGGACTGTCTGATAGTAGTGCCAACAACCACTGTGCTTGGAGCTGTACACACCAAACCATGAGACAGTCCCCTCCCTAAGCAGTATCAGGCTGAATAAACAGGATAGATAGGTGGGAGGGGAGAAGATTGTTAGCCTAGTGTATATCTAGGGAGACATATGAACTAGAGAGAAACAGAGATCAATCTCTATCAAATGCATTGCATCAGTGCACACTGCTAGAACATGCCAGAGAAATTCCTTTAAGGAAGGAATCAAGTTCCTCCAAAATTACAGATGCCAATTTTTACTGGCTTGGGCAAAGACGCTCTGTAATGTTAGTTTTTAACCGTGACTAAATATAGGTGCTTTATGTAGAGGGCGCGTGCCCCCAATTCCCCCCACCACCACCTATGGGGAACACGGCTACTCCAGAGCTACTGTACCACGACAACACTGCCTGCATAGACACATAGCAAGAACTAGTGCATGCCACCCATCAGGGCACCAAAGCCGGGCGCTTTGCAGAAAGGGCCTCTAAGACAATTACACTGGACTCGGTTTTGAAATCAACAAAGTGATCGATGGGAGACAGGGGCTAAGGAGGCCTGGGTGGAGCTTTCCTGGGTCTCTAGTCTGTATTTTGCCTCTAGATGAGATCAGCATACGGTTATGTATAAAATTTCCACTTTCCAGCAACTCTGGAAGTGAGTTCACGCACTCAAACCAGCTGCTCTTCTTAATTTAGGGTGGGTGTTCGCCGCAGTGTCTCAAACAAACCAACCGCTATTGACTTGAGAAAGGTAAGTGGTTTTCTGCTCATGGTCTCTGACGGCAAAGTGTCGGGGAGACGGATGGAAACACAACAAATGCTTGTACTCTCAGTTTTGCTTCAACTCTCACACCTCAACAGCAACACAAAGGGGAAAATGGGAGGGGGAGGAGAACCGGCTAATGGAGAAGTGCTGGGTGAAAAAAATGTCACCGCTACCAGATCTTTGCACCGACTTGAAGGAAAACTCTGGGCAAGTTGGGAAGCTTGTCTCTTTTCCCAGCGGAAGCTGATTCAATAAAATATATGTTCTCATCCACCGTGGCTCTGTGTTGCCACTACAGACAATTCACTTTGCTCACACATCAGAGTTTCAGCCCCGGAAACTCCAAGAAAGGCATCTGGAAAAAACTGCATGTTGCTCTTTAGGAATCGGAATACTCTCCTGTTCCAAGCAGACACCGTTCCTGATGAGGACAGGCTAACACCTCCATTCACACACGTCAGAGCCCTTTCAAGACGTAGCTGTCTACGTATTGGGGGTAGGAAGAAAGGAGGAACACATGTATACAACGGATGAACCTTCAATATGTAGAGAGACAGATTTCTGAGACACAGTGTCCAGGATGTTTACTTTTTGCTTTAAACAAGCCACGAGAGAAATCATCTTTTTGAAAACAAACGCTAGATTCAGAGATTCGGCAGGTGCATTTACAAATAGGTGCAGACGGGTTTTGCAGCAAACTGACAAAATAGAACGACTGGTATGGTTTACACAGAGGTCTACTCTCCCCTCAATAAACGTGTGTACCTGACTCTCAGAGAAGTTACACACACGGTAAAAGAAGAACAGCTGCCTCTCCACAGTGAGATGGAGGCTTGCAACTTAATTCCATTCTAGAAATTTAGACTTCTTCAGCAGCATGTAGAATGCTTATAAAAAAGGGAACATCTTGTCATCAAGAAATAAACCACAACAGACTAGAGTAAGGCACAGCTAAGCATCACCTTAAGGTGATGAAAAAAACCAACCAGCCCCTCTTCGAAAAGTAGGCTTCACTCATTAAAAATGGACTAGTCCTCCGGATGAAGTGGCATTTACTACAGGCAAGGGTCTGCAGCAAACAAACTCAAGTTATTTCCCTCCATTTGGGCTCGGCCGTCCGCTCCCCCAGCAACGACCCCCTCCCGCGGGTACAATCTGTGGAAAACCAAACTGAAGTTCCCAATCAGAAAGAAGGAAAACTAAAACCTTCAAAATAATGCTGAAAGAACATTGCAATTTGGCTGCCCAAAATAGAACCCATTCATGCCACCAAATGCAAATTATAAGTTTGCAAAAGTAACCAGTGGAATGATAAAGGAAGAGAGCTGTTTAAAAAGTGTTTTAATGACAGTGAACTTTGGGGGGGGATAAATATTTTCCATGCTGGGTCCCACGACGTGTCATTCTGTTTTGCTAAATTAATATTCAGCCCATGCAGCGATTCACATTTTGAAAACACAGTCGCATTGCCAGCTAATGCCAAGTCTCTACACTGCGGTGGGATAGGCAAGTTTTAGTTTTAAAAAGCATGCAATGTCATCACTCTTCAATAAACCAGTGACCACAGGTCTAACTGGGATTAAATCATGGCTGTTTAAGATGATCTGAAAGATACTCAGGTAGCGTGTACTGGAGACACGCTGGTTTGAGACTCAATTCACGCAGCACCTGCAAGATCATCTCCATGTCCAAGGGAAACCTTTGATTACTTTTTTGTAACAGTCTTGGTTACATTTCGTAAAACTAAATGACTTTGATCCATTCTGCTCCTTGCTAGAATTGCAGGAGCACAGCTGACATTTAAATCTTTGACTAGTATCTGAAAGAAAAAAAAAAAAAAAAAGTGGCAGAAATGAGCTTTGGAAAAAGCCAAACTTTCATAGATCAGCAGAGTCCCAGTTCTTTCCTTGCATCCCAGACAGAATGACCTGGGTGCACACGGGGAAGGAGGAGGCAAGTGGGAGAAACTAAAGATGCAAAGTGTCAGTTGTCTCTCGATCCAGGGTGAGGTTCTTAGCAAAAGCACTAACCGGATCGTTTTGCAAGAAGATCATTTCGGTCACAAATAGGCGTGTTCAGGATGGTCAAAACAATCACTGGATGGCAAGTGAATATGACCGGACTAAAACATTTAGCAAGCACTGCCATATCAAGACTCTGCCCCGCTGTCCTTTTTTAAAAGAAAATACATATTGTTTTACTTCTAACAATTGCCATCAAAATGAATCATGAAAATTACACACAAAGCTCAGACCAGAGTCTCTGACCACTTGGGGAAGTTGTGAACATTCTGCTTCAGACTGGAATGGTGAATCACACGGAAAACAAACAGTTTGAAGTTTCAAAAAAAAAATAAAAAAATAAAATAATAATAATAACAATAACAATAATAATAAAAAAATCTACCCCCTAAAAAAAGGACATTTTTCTTGGTCCAAACTGTGTGTTGATTATTTGCTTCAACAACAACAGCAAATGCTCGGGCATATGTAAACCATTTGTAGTGTCTTCCATTTCTGACTTTGTCTGCATGCTGTGTCAGCGCTCCTTTTCCTCTTAAAACGAAGAGCAAACTCTTTCCTGGAGGAGCCCAGCTCAACAGACACACACACTAGTTTTCAGCCTTGAATTTTCTACATTTGATAGTTAAAGAGGAACTAAGAATTCCTTCTGGAAATGGAGAAAGGTCTTCACCCCCCCCGCCCCCCCACATCAGATTCACAAGTCCATTTTGGCAGTTGCTCCTTGCCCCATCTCTTGAACAACTGCTCCATATCTACAGACAACACTAAAAGAGGACCAGGACACGCCATGGACAAAGGCGGCTTTTAAATGAAGACAAGTTTCATAAAAGTGGAGCAGATTTCTATATTATTAGAAACAGGGTCTTTTTTTTTTTTTAAATTGCAATGCTTTGATTCAATTGCAAAAATCTAGCTCTATCTGCGTCAGGCATTTGTATTTGTTGAAAGTAAATCAGAAAATTGATATACTACTGGAGTTTTGCCATTAAATATGAAAGTAAAATATGTATTAAATGTTCTATTAAATTAGATGAGAAGACTTCTCTAACTAGCTCACCTAGTGCAGGGTTTTAGAGGATACGAATGTTGTACAGTCTCATTTTTAAAACTAATACTGAAATAATAAAAAGAGGACTTTTCAAATGAAGAAACTGCACATTTAAAGCATTGTGAACATTAAATTGAGTTATTAAAACTAATTGGTTTTATTTCTGCCAAATACACAGTACATGAAAGTTAGCAATAACAGGTTTGTTTGGTCCATATGCTGCAATTCTAATATTTATTGCTATTAGATGTGTATTCAGAATCTGCAATTAAGAATCAATGTTTTTAATGTATAATACATCTGCAGAAAATATATAACTTCAGGACTTTTTTTAAAAAACAGTAAAGCTTCTCATTCGACAAATTCTTGAAACAATATGATTTTAAGCAAATGAAACATTCTCTGTTACCAGAGAATTTAAAGTTTACATGACAAAAAGTGGGGGTTTTTTTAGTTAGTTTGTCCTTACACAATGTAGTACATACAAACCAAAAACAACCGAGTTACTGTTTTCCTTAACATTCTTATAAGAGACAAAAATCACTTGCATTAGAGAGAACACAATTACTGATTTTTAACTCATGAAAGACAAATTCATACACTCTCCTGCACTACTTCATGCTATTTGTCACCACCCCCAGCTCTGCAATTTCCAACCCTTCTACATTACCATAGGGAGATGTATAAAAAGTAGCTAACCTACCTCTGACTAGTTTACACTATTTCTTAGCTACATAAAGACATAATGAGGAGAAGGAGGGGGAGGGTCATTTTTGTTTGTGTTTTTGAAAAGCTAATTCCTGAAAAGGTTTGCGGAAATTATTTGAACTAAATACAGCAGAGAGACTAAAAACTTACTATTTACACATCAAGAGAGATTTCGGACACATGTCAGTAACAGGAATAACATAAGTTTCCCCTTTTTGTTAAATCCAAATGCTATGCTCTGGGTCCAAACAGATCACAACATAAAAAGCAGCAAACAAACCACAACACACAAAACAAACTTGAATCAAAAGATTTTGAAATAATAAATGCAACTGACTTGGGAAAAGGCTAGCATTTAGGAGAGATTCTCTGCAGTTTTATTCAATAGTTTTACATTCACAGAGCATCAGGGCTGTAGGACAGTAACAACTTGTGTGGAACATGGAAAGTTCTCAGCTCCTACACAGCTAACTCAGACAAAACTCCCTACAAAGTTATTAACAAATTTGCCAGAACAAGGGGTGTTTGACAGGGCTCTGTGCACGCATGTTAAGGGTATCCAAATACTGGTGCCAGTGAAATCAAATGGGAGTTTTGCCTCACTGCACAAATTCTACTTTTTACAAACGTTAGCATCGTGTGTGGGTTTTCTACAAAGAAAAACTAAAAGGTAATCCTGTGTAATCCTTTATTCCACGATAAAACCCAGGACAAAAGACACTGAACATTTTGTCCTATCTAACTAATATTAGGTAAAAGACATCTTTATATTAATGGTGTATCTAAAAACAAAGGAAGAGCTTTTTCAGAAATATACAAAAAAAAAAGACACTCTCAAATCCAAACATTGGAGCTCAATCCTTTGAGGAAACTAAATCACCAACCCTCAGGGACAGCTGAACAGAGAGCAGAAAAAGGCAAAAGAAATATTAGATTCTCTCTCTCAATGTTCAATTATTTTATTTTTTTGGTAGAGAACACCAAACTTTTACTATGCCTGCAGGTAAAGAGAAATTCACCGTTCACATCTTTTTGTGCATGTAATGTACATGAGACCTGGAAGTTAATATATCCCCAGAGAACTGTCCTTCTAACTAACTGGGCTCCAGTTTGGATATTCTTTAAGAAGTCCTGAGAGTGCAAGACAATGGAGAAAAAGTTACAGCTAAGATTTGGCTGCTTTGAAATATTAGAGAGTTCTTTTTCCCCCCGCCCCTCCCCCAGGTAAAACTCTGCATGCTCATTGTATAAGAAGCCAGAACACCATCACATCATTCACCTCTGTCCACGAGCAACAACCAACAATATCAGACACGGTGCCAGAGAGCCATTTCTCACCATGCTGCCTCAGTTAATTTTTCCACGTACTGTATTTTAGAATTAATACTTGACAATCAAACACACTGAAAATACCCAGCGTGAAGCTGAAGCAGCAGCAGCAAATTAACACGTTCAAGAAGCACCTTTGCATACAATTTGTAGAGTCAGCCTGTGCCTCTATGAATTTCCACTCCATACATTTTGCAGGAGCACATGTTCAAAGCATGCTTCACTGTGGATCTCTATCACAAAGTCGAGACTTTTTTTTTTTTTTTAAGTTAAGTTACACATTCTACACACCTGGTTAAAAGATTGATTTCAAAGACCTTCCAATCAGCAACAGAAATACATCTCGTTTGAATTATTCTAAAAGAGAACACGGAAGGAGGAACTTCAGTTTGTCGGAAGCAAAAGCCTGAATTATTTTTCATTTGCCAAGAGCTCTTGACAAAGCTGGCTTGTAATGCAAGCCCCAGTTAGAATCACTGTGTTCCTCTTGAGGCAACCAAACCATTTTCAGTGTGAAGTTTGGGTTAAAGTTTTCCTTCTGCCAACTGCTGAGGAACAAGAGCAGGAACAAAACGGCCAAGTGGCACATTAAAAGATGTCCTGCCCCGTGCACTCTGAGCTTTGCAAAGTTCCCATCTTGCCGTACTTCAAATAAAATGCACCAGATAATACAGCAAATCCGCAAAAGATTCTGTGTTGACCACCAACCCGAGCAGCAGCCCTGCCTAGGGCAAACGGGAACCTCTCTAAAAACACCTTTCCCCTTAAAATAAACAGTTCAACTCTATCATCCCTGCTCCAGCCCCAGGAGGAAGGGAGGCCTTTCAGAAAAATCACTCCTGCCTCTCTAGGCCACTGAATACCCACCACGGAGTATTTTATTTCCATTTTATTTCTCAAGGTAAAAAAATGCCCGCCGCAGTGTTGGAAGTTTCGAACAAGAGGGCAGAAGATCTTGCAGGTTTATAAAAGTTAAACAGCTGCCCTAGGGAAGTGTTACAAGTTGCTCACAGGACAGTAATGATAACAAAGGAGACAGGACACTGGATTTCTCGGGGTCAAGGACGTCACACTCAGAACCAAAATGACGACCACACAAAGCTTTTAGGAGCATGCGGCACTCTGGGGGTGACAACAGGCCCTCGGGGCACAAGCAGAACCAAAACGGATCCCAGGAAAGTGTCAGCCGCAAGAGGAACCCCCCATGGCCACACACACAGGCAGACCGCTCTGCACCCATCTCAGTGACACGCCCCAGTCTCTATGCTCCCCAGAAAGTCCTCTTCATAGGGGTCCCACACCAGGACAAACATTTCCCAGAGTTGGCTCCTCAGCAGCGGCCAGGCCCCAAAAGGGGCTTTTCCTCACCTCGCCAAGCAGCTGCCAGCCCTGCGAGATACCCACCCACGTCCCCACAGGCCCCTGTGTCCCCCTCAGCAGGGGGAAGCGAAGCCAAGGCGCCCGAACTGGAGCTGGGGGCCCGGGGATGACCCAGGCAATACTGACAACTGCCTCGCCACAGGAAGCCTTCCCCCGAGCCTGCGTTACCGTCGTGCGCTTTAAGGCGGGGGGGGGGGGAGGCTTTGCGCCTGCGGTAAACAAGTGCCCAGGCTGGAGAGGGGGTCCCGCTCCCGAGCCGCGTGGGGAGGGACGCGCTGCCCAGCCCAGCCCAGCCCACTCCGCAGGCAGCGAGACAGAATGAAAGTAAAAACGCAGCGCTCGCCCGCTGCCCTCGGCCCCTCGCCCCACCGGGCTGGGGGCCGGGGCCAGCCCCGAGTTCCCACGGGCCGGGGCGCGCCGAGGGGGGTTACCTGAGCTTCTTGGGCACCGAGTAATCCACCTCCAGGACCTTGCCGTGCAGCTCCGCTTTGCCTTGAAAACACAAGCGCGGCCGAGGCTCAGCAGGGGCCGGCGGCCCCGGGCGCGTGGGGAGCCCCGGGCAGGGGGCAGGCTGCTGGGGGGGCAGGGGAACTCGCCCGCCTGGGACCCCGGGCAGCAGCACCAGCGGCCCCCGAGAGAGCGGCTGGGGCGCGGGGCCCACGGGCTGGGGCAGCCATGCCGGGCGCCTGCCGCCCACTCCGCCACCCGGAGCGAGCAGGACTTCGTGGGGCTACGCCGGCGGAGCGGCCGGGCGATCTCCCGGCAGCGCAGCCCCACAGGCCTCCCTTCCTGCTCCCCGCCGGCCTCTCCTCTTCCCCCGCCCGGCCCGGGGCGCCGGCTCGGCCGGGGCGGCCCCGCGGGCCGGCCCGCGGCTCCTCTGCGCGTGGGGCTGCGCTGGCCTGGCGCTGCCGTGTGGCTCCGACTCCCTGCTTGGGCTGCCGTTCGCTCGGAGCCCCCCGGCCGCTGCTCGGCCGCACTTTGCTCCGCGCCCCCGGCGAGTTGGGGCCGGGCACCTCGTAAAAAGGTGCCCGAGGGCGGGCGGGTGGCGGGGGGGCGGCCGGCGGGCGGGCCCGGGGCCCCGGCTCCTCGCAATAAAATCGGAGAAAAAAATCAGGGAAAAATCGCCGGGCTGGAGGGAGGCGAGGGAGCGGGGCGGGCGCGGCGCGTCCCGCAGGGCCGGGCGAGGGGGGCGCGGGGGTGGCGGGCGGGGGTCGCGGCAGGGGACCCCGAGGGGCTGGGGGAGGGCAGCGCGGGGGGGGCCGAGTGGGTCCCTGCGGCGGATGCCGAGGAGTGGCGGAGGGGGGCCGGGCCGGGCGCCCCGGAGGGGCGGGGAGTGTCCCGGGGGGTGCTCCGGGGAGGGGCGCGGGGCCGGGGCCAGCGGGGTCCCGGGGCGCGGGGCCCCGCGCTGCTGGGGGGCCGCGGGGCCGGGCTGGGACGGCCCGGGCAGGGCGCGGGGGCGCGGCGCGGGGGAGCGGGGCGCGGCGGGTCTCCTGCCCTCGGGGCGGCCCGGCGCTTACCCGAGAGGGTCTCGATGGCCCGGATGGCCCAGCTCTGGTCCGGGTAATCCACGAAGGCGTAGCCGGACTTGAGCAGCACCGGGCCGGCCAGGGGCAGCTTCCTGTCCCCGAAGAGCTGCCGGAGCTCGTCGGCGGTGGCGGCGGGGCTCAAGTTCCCGATGTAGAGCTTGTTCATCCTCCGCCGCTTCGCGGGGAGCCCGCGGCCCCCGCTGCCCGCCCGCCCGCCGCCGGCACAGACCCGGGCACCGCGCTGCGCCACCCGCCCGCCCGCCGGAGCCTGCAACAGCGCCCCGCAGCCGGGCAGCGGGCGGAGCCGAGCCGAGCCCAGCCCGCGTGTGCCGCCTCCCCCCGCCCTCCCCGGGGACACCGCGCCGGCTCCGCCCGCTGCCCGAGCCCGCCGGGACCCAGCGCCATGTGCGGGGCTCGCCGCGCCCCGGGGCGGGGGGGGAGGCGAGCGGGGCCCGGCCCTGGGGCCCCTCGGGGCGCGGCGAGCGCTGGGCACCGCCTGCGCGCCTCGGGGCCCCTGCAGAGCCGGGCGAGCCCCGGGCTCAGCGGCGGGGGCTGGGGCAGGCGGCCGCGCCCCTGGGGGACGAAGGGTCGGGCCGGTTCCCCGCCGCCCTCGGGCGCACACAGGCGCCGCTCCCGCTCTCCTCGCGGGGTGGGGGGCTGGATCCACTCGAGGCACCTGGGGTGAGCCCCGCCCCGGCCGTGCCCCGACGGGGAGCGGGGGGCGCAGACCTGGGCGCGCCCTGCCTCGGAGAAGGTCGGGGCTGGGGGCTGGCGCGGATCGTCCGCGCCTCGCTTCCCGCCTTCGCGTCTCCTTCCCCGTCGGCTGCTGAGTCCCGCGGACCCCGCCGGGCCGGGGACGGGAGTCACCCACCTTTCTTACCGGTACTGACCGAGCGCAGCCCGCCCCCCCGGGGGGCCCAGGGCAGCGGGGCGGGGATGCAACGGTACCCGCAAGGAACTCAAGTGTGAGTTGGGGTGTATGAACAGCTCAGGGCAGGGGGTTAGCGTGTGGGGGGGCAGAGTCAGAGGTGGGTTGTATGGGGGCTCAGGGCAGGGGGTTGGGGGCTCAGGGCAGGGGGATGGAGTCAGAAGTGGGTGTATGGGGGCTCAGGGCAGGGGGTTGGGGTGTATGGGGGCTCAGGGCAGGGGGGTGGAGTCAGAGGTGGGGTGTATGGGGGCTCAGGGCAGGGGTGGGGATGCAGGAGGCAGGAGGGGGGGGATGTGGGTGTAGAGTCGGGGTTGAGGTGTCTGAGGGGCTCAGGGCATTGGGGCTGTGTGGGGGGAGGTGCAGGAGCTGCGGGTGGCAGGGAGAGAGGACCAGGGGCTCTGGGGCTGGGTTAATTTGGCTGGTGCCGAGCCACTGGAGCCTGGCAGCCACAACTAGATGAGGGATTGGGGCTGCCACGGCCGATTCCGCCTCCCTTTCTACTCCTTGTTGTGGCTGGAAGGGGGCTGCAACCAGGCCACCACAACCAGCTGGGGCCACCCCCCAGCCCCTCCCATGGCCAGATGGGGGCTGGACCGGAGGGCCTGCCCCAGGGTGAGGGCTGGGTCCAGGCCACCACAGTTAGATGAGGGCCAGGGCCAGGGCCAGCTCAGGGCGGCCTTTGTCAGATGGTGGCCAGGACTGGGCCACCGCAGCCACAGCCGAACAGGGACCAGGCTATGATCGGCGCTGCCAGCTGGGGGCCAATTCCACTTCCCCTCCCCCACTGTGGCAGATGGAGGCTGCCCTTAGCCCTTCTCATGGCAGATGGGAACCAGACCATAGGTCCTGCCCAGGATCAGGGCTGGGGCTAGGCAGCTGCAGCTGGATAGGAGCTGATTCTGCCCCCTTCCACCACAGCAGGAGCAGGGTTTACATATTTTCCAGAGTAACATCGCAAGCATGCCTCATCCCAAGGCAGCGTGGCCCAATGGCCACAGTCTATACCTAGGGTTCCAGGGAGCATAGCCTAAAGGCTAGAGTCAATAACATAGCCCCAAGATGTGAGGCAGTACAGCCTAATGGCTAGAGTCACAGGGGTTTGGGAGCAGCAGCCCCAATAGGGGGCTCCAGGCCCACCCTACTCCACCAGACCCCAACCTAGGGTCCTGTTAGCGGCAGAGTAGTCTGCCACTCGCTCAGCCAGGAATCCCACCACAATACACTGAGCTCACTCAGGTGGGACATACCACTCACACACCTTCTCTGGGTCACTTCCTACCAGTTCTGGCACTGGGGTGCTCCACATAGCTTCTGGGTCATCAGGTTCCACAGCACCAGTCTCCTGTAATTCCACCAGGGCAAGAGGCTTTATATAGTCTCCAGCTCCCATCATTTGGGATTCTGGCAGGTCCTTCCCCCCTACCACATCCCAGGCAGACTGAGCTGAGCTGCTCTCTTTTATAGAGTTCCAGCCCTTGGAGCATGCCCAGTGTGGCTGGGGGACGGGACTTCCTCCCTCCACAGGGCATTAACCCCTCCTGGCCCAGTGCGGGTTATGCGCACGCTGTCACACACATGGATGGAAAAGATTAGTGGGAACATCGGTCACTAGGGTGATAATGTGTCTCAGCCATGACCTGTGCACACAAGAGGGAGTTGTCTCCTCTCTGTAGTCAGTCAGCGAGCGGGATGCAAGATTCTCTTGACCCACCCCGGAGGTGGAGATGACTGACAGTTCTCATCAGCCTAAGAACTGTCACCCCTGCCCATTCCGGTGTCTGTACAACAGCATCACACGTGCTTGTTCTGACATGTCTGCAGCCTGTGAACTGTCCGAGACATGGAGATGTAGGCCAGGAGGACCCAGGATGATCCTTCTAGGCTGGCCTGTACAACACCAGGCCCAGAACATCCCCATATAGTACCTGCAACACAGCCATGCCTTCCCGATGAGCTACAAGAGCTCTTGCAGAAAGACAAGAAAATCCACTCCCTCTCCAGGTAACGGGTTTCAATCATTCAATGCTGCACCTCGCTCCCAGCCCAAATTTGTCTGCTTGAGCTTCCAACCACCTTGCTATGCATTTATCTGCCAGACTAACAAGCCCTCTTTAAGAGCGAGGGGAGATCTGCCCTGGGTAAAAAAAAAGTCACTAATATGGAACCTGCTTTTTCTTAAAGAACAAATATTCAAGGCAGGTCAGGATTTGTATCCATTTGGTGTAGCTGCTCCTACTTTGGAATCAAAGGGAAGAGTGAATCTAAATTAGCGAGTATCACTCAAGAAAGAGCTCTTGGATTTTTTGGGGCTCGGTCTCTGAAAACATCCACTCAATGGCCAGCAGCAGTCAAAAAACCAGACAGAATGTTGGGAATCGTTAAGAAAGAAAGAAGACGACAGAAAATATCATATTGCCTCTGTCTAAACCCATGGTACGCCTGCATCATGACTACTGTGTGCAGCTGTAGTCACCTGATCTCACAAGGATCTATTGGATTGGGAAAAGGTTCACAAAAGGGCAACAAAAATGATTGGGGTAAAAGCTTCCATGTCAGGAGGGATTAATAAGACTGAGATTTTCAGCTTGGAAAAGAGATGACTAAGGGGGAATGTGATAGATGTCTACGCAATCATGACTGGTGCAGAGAAAGTGAATAAGGAAGTGTTATTTACTCATCACACAAGAAGGAAGGATCACGTACCGAAATGAATAGGCAGCAGGTTTAAACCAAAGAAAAGAAAGTTTTTCTTCACACGGGGCAGTCAATCTGTGGAACTCCTTGCCAGAGGATGTTGTGAATGAAGACCAGGACTTTAACAGGGTTAAAAAAAGAACTAGATAAATTCATGGAGGTTAGGTCCATCAATGGCTATTAGCCAGGATGGGTAAGGATGGTGTCCGTAGCCTCTGTTTGTCAGGGGCTGGAAATGAGTGACAGGGGAGGCACCAGTTGATGATTCCCTGTTTCTGTTCATTCTCTCTGGGGCACCTGGCATTGGCGACTGTGGGCAGACAGGACACTGGGCTGGATGGACCTTTGATCTGGCCCAGTGTGACCATTCTTATGTTCTTATTCCCATAGACTTTACTGAGCTTTGGGTCTGGCACTAAATTCTGAAGACGAGTTGCTTCGAGCATGGACAGAGAGAAGAACGGTCCCTTCCCAGTGTCGCTGTACACGGGGCATTCAGTGACTGGCTTTCTCAGGCAGGCGGTGGGCCCTCAGGCTGGAATCGCTTGCCTGCGCTTTCGAACTGACAGATTTTTCAGGCGTCTCGTGAGCATTCATAGGCCTATGGCAGGCCTGCACAACTCGGAAAGCGGCGAGGGCCATATTACTCCAAAGAAAACAGCTGTGGGCCGCAAGTAGGGATGCTCTCCCAAAAAATACCGAACACACGGCAAAAAAAAAACCAAACCAAACAAACAAACAAACAAAAAAAACCCCCACGCTCTTGGCCCCCTGGCATTTGTCTCTCCTGCACCCTGCCCCTTGGTGCCTTCCCCTTTCTCCTGACCTGCCCCCCTCCCCTCAGCACAAGCCCCTTCCCCTCCCCTACCTGGCTTCTGCCTTCCAGGTTGCGGGACTGCCAGAACCTTTTTTAATCTGGCAGTCGCCAGCTGTGACATCACGACACCACGTCACGCCAGCATCCTGGCGACTGCCGGCGTACCGCCCTCTGGCTCACGCCCCGCCTCCTCGCGCTGGAGCTGCTTGTAGGCAGCCTGGCAGCGAGAATCGCCGCACTTCCCCCTCCCCGGTGGCGCTCCACTCCTCTGCCCAGCCAGCAGATCAGATGGGGCCGCATAGTGAGCCCCTGTGGGCCAAATGCGGCCCTCGGGCCATATGTTGTGCAGGCCTGGCCTACGGCAATAGCTGCCCCCCCCCATCACTGGCTGTCACTCATTGATCAGAAAAACAAACAGGTTCAGCACCAGATGTGAGCAAGTCCCCTCTGCTTGGGGTTTGTTAGCCTGCTCGACCTCCCGCACAGCTGCCGGAGGGTGTGGGGGGCAGACTCGCTTGTCTCCCATCTCCTGGGCCGCATCGCTTGGGGGAGGGGGAGGGGAAGAGGCAGGGCAGGGGTGGAGCCAGGGTGGGAGAGGCGGGGGGGGTGGGTGTCACATGGCTGATGGCCCCTCTGTCCCCTTTCACCAGTGGCCCCTGGCAAGGATGCCTCCATGGCATTTGGATAAGTCGGGTACCTCCGTGCTAAGTGCAATAGCCAGGCTCTGGCCATGCTATTCAGCCGCTCTAGGGTCAGTCATTTTCGCTTGGACTGGGTGGTGGTTTGGCTTCCATTCTCCCTTCTTCTCTTCCCTCTCCTGGGCACTGGGTGCAAAGGGGGCAGGCGCCTGGGTGCGCCCCTGGAGGGGGCCGGAGAGCAGTGCCCCTCGGATGGCTGGGGGGCAATTTGGAGTCATTCGGGGGGCTCAGGTAAGGCCTGGGGGCCTGCACAGCATTTCGTGAGTGTGAGGATAAAGGCCCATGTGGCCACCTCGTGGATTCATTTGAACGGCTGGGCCTGCCTGTCCTCCACGTGTCGGCTCCCCGGAGGTGCCTCAGGCTGGCCTCACAGGAGCCTGAGCGAAGAGGCACAGCAATGCAGAGGACACCTCCCCTTGGAATGGGCTCTCACGCCCCAACGTGCTTGCGGAGCTGAGATCTGCTACCTCAGGACCCCGCTGAAGAGTCACGGCCTTCCCCCATTTCCCAGCAGCGTTCCCTGTCAGCTTTGGTGGCTGCTCAGGAGAGATTCAAATGCTGCCCTGCTGATTAGCAGAGCACCCTGTGTTTCTACCGGGCGGTGCTCTTGGTGCACAGAACAAAACTTATTCCTCACCTGGGTGAAAAAAACCAGTTAGAGGGAATGTGGCTTCCCGGGTTCCCATCCACAGTCGGAGCCAGCTAGTCTGTTTGGACGCTGCGGCAGCTGGAAGAGACTCCGTGGATCCGTGACCCTCCTTGTCAGTGTTTTCTCTTCAGCACTTAACGCAGCACAACCCGTCCGGTCTGTGGGGACATGAGCTCCCCAGCGGCCGATGCAAAGCGTCCCCTCCAGAAATACAAGATCAGCCAGTGGATTCCCCAGGTTTCCTTTCGTGGCTCCTTGAGTCACCCGGGTTTTCCGTGTGGAAGGTAACCCCAGTTACAAGCAGACCCTTCCCGTGTGACCCAGCACGTGTTATAACTGCGGGACGGTTCTGCCTTGGCTCGCTAGTACACAGCGCCCACTTACCCGTACTAGCCTCCACAGCTATTTGGCCAGTCTTTCACCCAAATCTAGCAGGAGTCCCCAAACTGGGGGGTGCGGCCCCCTTCAGGGGCACAGGGGAGCTTGGTGGCGTTTGAGCCCGCCCCAGAGAGGGACCGCCCCCCCCAGTCCTGCTCTGCCCCCACCTCCATTGTGGCTCCAGGCCATGGCCTCGCTCCCAGCTCCAGCCCCCAGCTCCACTCCTGGCCCCAGTGGCAGGGGGAGGGGAAGGTACAGAAAAATTTCATTACAGGAAAGGGGAAGGCAGGTGAGAGAAAAAGTTTGGGGACCACTGGAATATAGACTATGTCATCACCAAGCAGCTAAGTGTCTCGTCTATGCTGCTGTCTATGCACTGGAAGCATTAGTAACCAGGAGTCTGGAGGCATTTTAAAGGCTAACATGTATAAGGAGGTTATTAGAGCATCACCTTTCGTGAGCTACAACTCACTTCCTCAGATGCTGACGAGAGAAAGAGAAAGAGAAAGCAAGAAAGGAGAGCAACAACAGTGCGAATTAAATCAGAATGGATGTAGCTCACCTCCAACAGTGATGAGAAGGCGAGAGTCCCTGAATGGGAAATTACCTCTCGTAATGCGAGACCCACTCCATGTGTTTACTTAGACCTTGGTTCAGGGTGTCCAATATGTATCTGAATTCCAGCTCAGCTGTTTCTCTCTGCAGTCTGTCCTGTAGCACCTTAGGGCATGTCTACACTAGGAAATTATTTCCAAAGGACTTCTTGCGAAATAACTCCTCCTGAAATCACTATTTTGAAATAGTGCATCCCGTCCCCACTACCAGGAACCCTCAAAAAGAGTCCAAGGCAGGCTCTGTTAATGTGCACGCTCTACCTCAACGTACTGCCCCAGGAAGCACTGGCGAGTAATTACTTTGAATAACTCTGGGGAGTCATTTCAAAATAGCAACAGTGGAGCATTCCCCCCTAGCATTAATTCCTCGTGGAAAGCAGGAGTTATTATTTCAAAATAACCAGCCCATTATTTCAAAACAACAGGTTTGGTAGTGTGGACGCTCCGCTTGTTATTCTGAAATAACTCCCTTGTGTAGACCGGGGCTTAGAGACCAACCAAAATAGATAGGATCATGAGCTTTTGTAGGTAAAACCCACTTCCTCAGATGAATTGGAGTGGAAATAACAGAAACCAAGAGATATTTGACACTGTTGCCTCTAACATGCACATTTTCACATCAAATGTTATGAATGAGTACACATCCAGCCCACTTAATTAGCTTCATTAACATGGGTCCTTCAATTGACAGGTCACTGCTTTTGCTGTTATATATATTTTAAAAAATCCTGGTTTCTGTTATTTTCATTCCAATTCATCTGATGAAGTGGATTTTACCTATATAAAGCTCAGGATTCTATATATTTTGGTTAGTCTCTTAAGTGCCATAGGACCACTCATTTTAAAAATTACTGACTAATTTGGCCTATGCCTAGACTGCAATCTAAAACTGAAAAAAGATACACAATTTGCGCTATGCAAGTTGCGTATATTTTTTCGATTTAATTTCAAAAGAGGCTATTTAGAAATTTGGCATGTCTACCCAGTGCCAAATTTTGAAATAAAGTGCTCTTTCGAGCCATCCCTTCACAGGGATGGCGAAAGAGTGCGTCCGCTCTTTCAAAATTCTTTCCGAAATAACGGACGTGTTCCTTGGATGCATCGTTGCTATTTTGGGATCCTTCTGGTATCCCAAAATAGCAATTTTAGTCTAGACATACCCTTGGCTACTCCTCTGAGATGGTGTCTCTGGTTTTGAAGATTTTCTGTCTGTGAATGACAACTTGCAAGTCCGGAACTGTGTGCTCTGGAAGGTTAAATGCTCTTCCTCACATCCCCTCCTCCAGATTTGGATGTTGCCATTTGGGTCCATTTGTTCTTTTGCATAGAGATAGTCTGATTTGTCTGATGCACATGGCGGAGGGGCATTGCTGGGACAAATCTCATTAGTAGACGTGCACACGTGAATGAGCCCTTAATGGTGGGTTTTCCATGACAATAACATTCCACATTTTTTATTCATTTCCCCTAATTTTTTTTTTCCACTGCGAAGTTACCTGCCAACCCATCCGAGGCTCAGTCCTTATTTCAGTGCTGCTCACCACAGCCAATAGCAAGCTCCAGCAGGTTTACCAGAGGTCTCCTGGGTAATTAGCATCCGAGAGGTTGCATGACTAAGTTATGAATGGCACCCCAAAAATCACCGTTAACTGGGCATGTCCACCACCTGAGCATAGAAAGCGGCCTCCAGGCTCCCCACCACCTCTCCCATCCTCCGCCAGCCTGGGCTTTTAAAAATCCATCTCGCTGGAGGAAGAGAGAATTGAAGTGCTCTCTAAGGACACGCTCCCCGCTCGTGTGGCAAAGCAAGGCCCCCTTTGCAAACGAAGCCCCTTTTGTCGTGACTCCCAATATCCCAGCATACTTGCTCCTTGGAGACCAGTGTCCATCTGCATGAGCAGGCCCTGATCCGCCACTACACTGCGGTGCCTGGCTTGCGGATACTCTGGAACAGCAATCCCACCCTGCTAGTCCCTACGCAGCCCAGCAGTGCACTCCACGCCCCCATGGGAGGGCGTGCGGGCCGTGAAACTGCCGTATCACTGGGACCCCACCCAGAAGGGCAGAGCTTCCCCAGCAGGGCTAGGGCCAGCTGAGCGCCGTCTGCCAGTGGGACGGGTAGGACTGTGTCCCTTCCTGTGAAGGTCCCAGAGCCCATGATGGGTTGGGGGGGGCCGGCCCCTCGTGCAGGACCTGCTGGAGATGGGGAAAGGGCAGCTGGCTGCCCCCTGAACACAGCAGGAGGGGTACAGCAGATACCTGTAGTAAGGGGGGGCCTGGGCCATGGGTGGGAGTAGGATGGGGGAAGAGAGGGGCCATCACTTGGGTGTAGCAGGGGCCAGGCTACATGCAGAGATTGGGGGCCGCAGAGTGTGTGCAAAGAGTCCATCGAGAGATGGGATGAGAGTTCTGGGTGCCCTGGTCCCAGGAAGCACCCTGCTCGATGGTTGTAAGTGGGGCCCGGGACAGGGGGAGCTGGGGGGAGGGGAGCCGACCCAGTCAGGTCTCAGCTCAAAGAGCCAAGTGTCTCCCCCGTGCCCCAGTCTGGGAGCAGGGGGGCTGCCGCCTGCCCACGCCAGGCGACCCAGCTGTGCAGCAGCCAGTGCCCTTGTGGGGCAGGCTGCCCTTTCCTCCTGGGCAGGGGAGGCAGCTCCTACCTGCCCTTTGCTGCCCTTGGGCAGGAACTGGAGCTCTTGGGAGTGCTGGCCCTTGTGTGTGAGCCCCGGGTGGCCGTGTGGCCTGGTGCCATCGAGCGGAGCTGGGAGGTGGCTGTGCTCGGCTCGTGAGGCACGCGAGGAGCGGCGTGCACTCTAATGGGCTGCCCTGGGTCTGTATTTCTGATCCGATAGCGAGTTTGAACACAGGTGGACGTCCGTTTTGGTAGCCTGCGAGTGGCTGGGGGTCTCCCTTCAAGAGCTCGGCTGTAGGGATAAAGAGTCCAGGGGACGTTCAGGGGGCTTTGTTCTTTCGAGGTAGAACAGGACGGGCCTTCTGTTGTCTAGTGCGTGCAGGGCAATCTCTGGGGTAACATCATCAGAGGTGAACAGGTTGATTCACAGGAAACACCGAGGTTATATTCAGTCAAAACCGGGTGCGGATGTAGGGTGACTTCGTCCTTGATGAATGATGGACGCCGATGGACGGGAGCGGAGGGTCAGTCCCGAGCGCCCCATCTCTCTAACTCTTCTGCCCGAGGGCCTGGCCACCTGAAATGCCATGTCCGCCCGTGCAGCACGCGACGAAGAAGCGGCAAGCGGCGCAAAGGCAGACTGGCGAGGCCGCCTGGCGCGAGGTTGAGGTTCTGCGGAGGCATGGGCCGCCACACATCTGGGCAGACATTGACGAGACCCCTGGGGAAGTGTTTTGCGGGTGAATGTCAAGGCGCCCTTCAGTCTCGAGAGGGGGAGTGGACATGGCTGCAAGGTGGATTGCGAGCAGGGAGCTAAGATCTTTGCAAAGCTCTTTAGAGCATGGATCAGCATCACTGAGTCACGGATACAGAAGGGACCATTAGAGCCTCTAGTCCCGCATTTGGGGCCTAGCGGGTCCACGTGGAGTGAGGTCATCTCCATCCTCAGGGAGAATCCCAGCAGTAGCTTTGTTCCTTCCTGGCTGGAGGAAGTTCCTCTCGTAACTGGATAGCCTGGAAGGACTCCCTTGCGGGACTCATTCCTCCCTCAAACCCGCCTGCAAAGCCATCCGCCCTGGGGGTTTGCCAGTTTGCCAGCAAGAGAGGTTTAGGTTGGACATTGGGAAAAAGTTCCTACCTGTCAGGGTGGTTAAACGCTGGAATAAATTGCCTAGGGAGATTGTGGAATCTCCATCATTGGAGATATTTAAGAGCAGGTTAGACAGACACCTGTCCAACCTAAACCTCCCTTGCTGCAATTCAAGCCCATTGCTTCTTGGCCTGTCCTCAGAGTCCAAGGAAAACAATTTCTCTTCCTCCTCCTTATAACACCCTTTTAAATACTTGAAAACTGCTCTCATGTCCCTCTCAGTCTTCTCTTTTCCAAACGAAACAAGCCCAATTCTTTCAGTCTTCCCTCATAGTTCATGTTCTCTAGACCTTTCATCAGTCTTGTTGCTCTTCTCTGGACCCTCTCCAATTTCTCCACATCTTTCTTGAAATGTGGCACCCAGAACTGGACACAGCGCTCCAGCGGAGGCCTAACCCATGCAGAGCAGAGTGGGTAGATGACTTGGGTGGGAGGAGACATTCCGCGATTCCGGGAGAGCATCACACACAAGGAAGGTCTCTGGGTCAGTGGGAGGTGGCCATGGCCATGGCTACACACGGGCCACAAGGGCAAGCTGCTGGCTGGCCGCGAGACAGACTCTAAATTAAGGACCACCGGCTGCGAGTCAGGGGCTGCTACGCCCGTCCCCCTTGGGAGGTGGGCCTCGTAGGATTCAAGCCTGTGTACATATCAGTCCCAGTAACTCGTCTAGTCCACGCCCAAGCCACGCCTGTCTCAGGCCATATGGTCTGGGAGCCCGAATCAATAACAATGCCCTCTCCAGTCTGTAACCATGCCCCTCCTCCCACAGGGCAGTGTGGCCTAGTGGCCAGAGCCAATAGCAACAGCCTTTTCCCACAGGGCAGTGTGGCATAGTGGCTAGAGTCAATTCAATAGCTCTGGGGTGTAAAGACCCACTTGGGGTTGCTGAGAATGGGGTGGGGGGACCTGGCCCCACCCTCTCCACTGGGTCCCAATCCAGGGCCCTGGCAGCAGTTGGTTTGTCTGCCAACCGTTTGGTGGGGATCCCCCCAAAACACACCAAGCACCCAGGGGTACCGCTCCCTGCCCAGGGCTACTTCCTACCCATCTCTCTAGTGCCGGCTCTTCCCTCCAGCCCGGTTCCCTGCTGACTGGCATTGGCTCCTGCAGCACCTCCCTCCCCAAGGGCAGCCAGCCCAGACTCCACAGGCCTTTATACCTGACCCCCAGCTGGAGCATGCCCAGCAGGGCTGTGGGGCAGGGGCCTCCTCAGCGAAGTGGACAGGGTTAACCCTCGCAACCCCAGTGTGGGGTTGGTAGGCCCCCTCTCGTGCACCCTTGCCAGCAGGGTGGAGGGGGCAGCCTCAGGAGGGGGCTATTGGGAGCAGCAGTGGATGAAGGGTGGGGTTGCGGGGCATGGCCAGAAGTAGGGTCCACAGGTGGGAGCTGGGATGCATTCTCGGTGGCAGGAGGGTTAAGCCTTGTGAGCCTCGCACCAGGGCTGGAGCAGAGACCGGGTGGGGACTATGGGGCATCATCAGGGCTGGGGCTGCATGTCAGGAGTGTGGGGCTGGTCAAGAGCAGAGGGGTCCTGGCTGCAGATTGGGAGGCGGGACCAGAGGTCTCGGGCGAGGAGCATCGTCAGGTGTAGACGACTGAGGACGAGGGTTCTGGTGCATGGTTAAGATGAGGCAGGGTTGTGGGGCAGGAGCATGGGGCTGCAGGTCGGGAACGTGGGGCATCCCTAAGTGCAGGAGCTGTGGGCTGGGAGCAGGGGGCATCGTTAGATGCAGGGGGTGTCAGCTGGGAGGTTGGGGCATCGTTAGGTGTGGAAGCGGGGGGCATCCTTAGGCATGGGGGCTGTGGGTACAGAGCCTGGGGCATTGGTAAGCTCAGGGGCTGCAAGTCAGGCTGGGAGCGGGGGGGTATCGTTAGGTGTGGGCGCTGCGGGCTGGGAGCGGGGGGTATCGTTAGGTGTGGGAGCTGCGGGCTGGGAGCGGGGGGTATCGTTAGGTGTGGGCGCTGCGGGCTGGGAGCGGGGGGTATCGTTAGGTGTGGGAGCTGCGGGCTGGGAGTGGGGGGTATCGTTAGGTGTGGGAGCTGCGGGCTGGGAGCGGGGGGGTATCATTAGGCGTGGGAGCTGCGGGCTGGGAGCGGGGGGGTATCGTTAGGCGTGGGAGCTGCGGGCTGGGAGCAGGGGGCATCGTTAGATGCAGGGGGTGTCAGCTAGGAGGTTGGGGCATCGTTAGGTGTGGAAGCGGGGGGCATCCTTAGGCATGGGGGCTGTGGGTACAGAGCCTGGGGCATTGGTAAGCTCAGGGGCTGCAAGTCAGGCTGGGAGCGGGGGGGTATCGTTAGGTGTGGGCGCTGCGGGCTGGGAGCGGGGGGTATCGTTAGGTGTGGGTGCTGCGGGCTGGGAGCTGGGGGTATCGTTAGGTGTGGGTGCTGCGGGCTGGGAGCGGGGGTATCGTTAGGTGTGGGAGCTGCGGGCTGGGAGTGGGGGGTATCATTAGGTGTGGGAGCTGCGGGCTGGGAGCGGGGGGTATCATTAGGCGTGGGAGCTGCGGGCTGGGAGCGGGGGGGTATCGTTAGGCGTGGGAGCTGCGGGCTGGGAGCGGGGGGTATCGTTAGGTGTGGGCGCTGCGGGCTGGGAGCGGGGGTATCGTTAGGTGTGGGCGCTGCGGGCTAGGAGCAAGGGGTATCAGGTGTGGGAGCTGCGGGCTAGGAATCGGGGGGTATCGTTAGGTGTGGGAGCTGCGGGCTGGGAGCGGCGGGTATCGTTAGGTGTGGGCGCTGCGGGCTGGGAGCGGGGGTATCGTTAGGTGTGGGCGCTGCGGGCTAGGAGCAGGGGGTATCATTAGGTTTGGGAGCTGCGGGCTAGGAAGCGGGGGGTATCGTTAGGTGTGGGAGCTGCGGGCTAGGAATCGGGGGGTATCGTTAGGTGTGGGCGCTGCGGGCTGGGAGCGGGGGGGGTATCGTTAGGCGTGGGAGCTGCAGGCTAGGAATCGGGGGGTATCGTTAGGTGTGGGAGCTGCGGGCTGGGAGCGGGAGGTATCATTAGGTGTGGGCGCTGCGGGCTGGGAATCGGGGGGTATCATTAGGTCTGGGGCTGGGAGCAGGGGCATCGTTAGGTGTGGAAGTTGCAGGTGGGACTGGGGGGGGATCATTAGGTGTGGGAGCTGCAGGCTGAGAGTTGGGGGCATCATTAGGTGTGGGAGCTGCAGGTGGGAGCATCGTTAGGTGTGGGAGCAGTGGGGGGCTGTCCCAAGCAGGGGGCTGTGGGTGGGATAGTGGCTTGCAGTGGGGTTGCTGCAGGTGGGAAATGCGGGGTGCAGGTGAGGAGCTATGCTGGGCTGGGGCGGGGCTGCACCCGACACCACACTGCGCTACGCTATTCAGCCACTAGGTGGCAGTGCGCCCACATCCCATTCATGCCAGCCCCAGGTACCTGAGCACAGCTGCTCCTGGGCAGTTTGACTGCTGGGGGGGGCCCCCTCTGGTCAGAGCAGTGGGGCCAGGCCTGGGGGGCCTGTTCCTTGCCTGCATGACACTTGCAATTCAGGGTCAATGCCCTGTACCCTGCCCCTGCCTCGCTTTCCCTGGGGGGGGGGGGGGGAGGCTCTATGGCCAGGCTGCCTCTGGTCCAGGCTCCTGCCCTGCTGGGGGCAGCTGCAATGGCCCATGTGCCAGGGCCGGCTAAGCCCCTGGATGGAGCTGTGCGCAGGAGCAGAGCCCTGCCCGGGATGTGGCTGTGGTGTGGGGATTGGGGCGGTGGGTCAGAGGTGATAGGCCAGGCACTGGGAGGAGCAGCAGGCTGGGGGTGGGACAGCTGTGCGTGCTCAGGAGTGGGGGGGAGGGGAGGTGGAGCCGTGGGACTGCAATACATCATGGGGGGGAGGGGTTGCAGGTGGGGATTGTGCTTTACCATAGGCTCAGACTGTACGGCCAGAAGGGACCATGATGACCATCCTGTCAGACCTCCTGCCCGTCGCCAGCCAGAGCCTCCCCCAGCCCACCCCATACAGACTCCCAACCTCGGGCTGTGTCACTAATGTCCCCAAGCCACAGGCAAAAACTCTATGGTACAGAGAACTTCCTGGAAGCCCAGACCAGCAGGTGACGCAGGCCCCACGCTGCCGCCAGCCCTCCCCCACGATTTCTGCCAAACTGACTGTGGAGGGGGTGGGGGGGGGGGGAGAAGATTCCTTCCAGACCCCAAACAGAGCAGTTAGTTAGACCCTGCAGTACACGGGGGGCAAGGCCCACGCCGGAGTCCAGAGGTCTCACTAGCACCTTGTACCATGCCCTGTCCAGAGGTGAAAGTACCTTCAGTTTCTTACAGGTACTGCTGTATTGCATCCCCCAGTGCCGGGGTGAGGGAGGGGCCAGGGCTGGCGCTTGCGCTACAACAGTACCTGTAAGAAATTGCCTGAACACTGCTCGTCTCCTCCAGCTGGGGCCTGACTATAGCTACCTCTGCCCACAGCCTGGTGTGGTTTTGCAGGGAGAGTGGCTCGCCGTTCCCTCTTACAGAAAACCAGGCTGGGGGCCCATGCAGCGTGAACAGTGCTGGGACATCTCTAGGAGCAGGTGGGAGAGCTACAGGTCCTCCACTTGGAGCTGGAGCGCTCTGAGGATCTCGGGGTTCCTCGTTGCAGCGTGGAACGGGATTGTGGCTGCTCGGTAAATTGAGCTGAGGGGGTGAAAAGTAGTTACTGCCACAGGTATCGGCAGCCTACTCACTCCCTTCTGAGGCTCCTGCAGCCCTCGTTTACCTCAGAACACAAGCTGGCCACAAAGTTTGGTTCAGGACCAATGTTCCCACTAATGTTTTGTGTCCACATGCGGAATGAATTTTGTTAGGTGCACCAACATGGAGATGCTGTGACACCTCCACTCACTATTGGTGTGCACAACAGAATTCATTCTACACATGGACAATCTGTGGCAGGGGTGGAGCTGAGCGGTTTGGAGTGTGTGTGGGGTGGACGGGGGTCAGAGTTGGCAGGGGGAGATAAGGGCTCTGGCTGGGGTTGCAGGCTCTGGAATGCAGCTGGGGAATGAGACATTTGGGATAAAGGAGGAGGCTCCAGGCTGGGGCCCAGAGGTTTGGAGCACAGGAGCAGATGCAGGGCAGGAGGTTGGTGTAGCAGTAATTTGTGTCACCTGTGCTGCCTCTCCTGAGCAAGCGGCATGAACTCTGGCCAGCAAAATCATCTTGCACAAGGATGGGACGATCAGAGAGATCAAAGAACAAGCAGCACAGCGGTTAAATGCAGCTTTCCCCCTTCGGTTCTGCTATTTGGTAACTGACGAGGACACCTGCTTATCGACCTGTTGCCAAGAATCAACAAGTGAGGCTTTCCACGGGTGCAAATATATTTAATAATTAAAGAGACCCCTGACAACCCAGCTGGATTGAGTCTACTGAGGCATTGTAGTCCATACAGATCGCTTCACTGAATCGGGAGAACCAAACCTTGCAGTTGTAGACAGATTTGGACCCGATCGGATTTCGTTCTTTACTTACCGTTTGGAACAACAAACAACTGGGGCATAGGAATGCCCATCTTCTTATTTACCCTTTTTCATACGGACGTTTTATGTTTGGTACATTTCCTAACTTTCCAGCTGCCCGATCAAGCTTCCGCTATTTGGAGTGGTTAGTGCATTGCTAAAATAGAGATTTCTTAACAATTCCTAGAAAAATATGACACGTAGGGGTGTGCATGCATTTTAGCAAGCCAGTATTTTTCCTCTCCTTATCAGACCAGCAGAGATCATGTGAGCCTGATTTATAAGCAAAATAAAGGTCTTACTGATTACTGGTAATAACAATTGCCTAAAATTATACTACCCAAAAAAAAAAAAAAAAGTCAAGCTGTTTAAAACACCTCTCTGAACTATACACTGAAGGCACAGAGGCACTGGTCAAAGCCTGGAGCGGTTTGTGAATCCAGCAGCTGGGTGTGCTTAGAAGGACCAGCGGTGGCCAAGCATATGGCCTCGCCAAGCAGTTGTGACGCAGAGGAAGAAGTGAGGATGGGAGCGCTCGGATGGGCCCTGCAAGCCAGGTGTGCACAGTCTGAGCTGCGCCCAGCTGGCACAGCCCGCAAGAGGGAATATGCAGAGGCCGCTCGAAGAAACCACTGAAGTTTCAGCCACGTGTCCCAGGACTTGCAGGTTCTCAGAACGATTTACCTTGGGAGCACGCCGAGAAAAGGCATCCCAGGTGCTCCGAGCAGGGGAACGAGTCCGCCCCAGGCCAGGCTTCCTTAGCCCCCTTGTGTTCAGAGTACCACAGTGGGCAGTCCCCCCTCCGCAGGGGCTGTTCACATGGACACATGCCAGGACCTCTTACAGTCAAATCCCTGCTATTACAGGAAGAGGTCGGCAGGGACCCCGTCCCCTCCACACCACAGGGACAGTAGCAGACGCTGGGCTACGATCCATGGTGTCTGGCCTCCATTTGCTGCCCCGATGAAGCTAGGTGCAGATGACAAGGACGTCGTCAAAGAGCAACTTGATAACCATCTCGTTGTACCTACGTGGGGTCCAAGAGCTGAGGCAGGAGGGCGAGCGCTGCCTGCGGAGGAGAAAGGTCCGACTGGCCGTGCCCCTACTGGCATTGATCTCCCACACTGATGGCCCCTGCCCATTCTAAAACTGATGAGCAGCTTCCTAAGGGTAGGTGAAGACCATGCAAACTCTGGTGCCGCTTCCTCCCCCTCTCCCAGAAGCTGAGAGCAGCAGAGCCGCGCTCTCCGGCATCTACTGCGTTCCCTTTTCTCTTTGCGGTTTGAAAAGGAGATTCACTATTCCCTTCCCGAGCTGTTCTGTGCCCAACACTGGCACCCACGGCCTCGGCACCTGTCTGAACGTTCCTCCGGCCACTCAGGCTAGCCCAGCAACAGGCACAGGGAAACCAGCCTGCTGGGCGCTGGGACGATTCGGGGGTTACGCGACAGGCTGCGATGCTTGGATAGTGTATCAGGGCAGTCTGTCCCTGCAAGGGCCAGGGAGCAGAGGGCCTTGTTCTGGAAAGGAGGCCAGCAGACGCTTCATGACTGGGGCTGATCTTTCCCAGCCAGGGCTCTAACGGAGAGCCCAGCCCCATGGGACTAGGGCCAGGAAAGGGCTGGAGCTTGCTCTTCTGGGGCTGCAGTGGAAGGTAGTGAGAGGGAGGGCAGGAAAGCCCTGAAGATCGCCCTAGGCTGGGGAAGGGCTGGCACAGAGCTACCACAGGTAGAAGGCCCCACAGCCCTGGCTGTAGAATAGGCTGCATGGGCTGATGTCACTCAGTTCCTTGTCTCACCACAAATCCACCCAGATCTGCAGCAGAGGGGAAGGAGGGTGGGTCGTGGGAGATGGGCTGGGACTGCACAGCTCAGAGAACATTGTCGTAGGAAAACCTCCATTGCTGGTCCCTGCATGTATTCCATGTGGGGGTGATCGACACGCAGCACTCAGACTGGAGAAGGGTGCAAGACACGTGCAGTACCAGAGCTCCCACGGCTGCATCCACTGCAGCAACCTGGACTAGTGCACGTCTAACAAAACGGGTATGGAGCTCCCAGTGGCTGCTCTGTAGAAGTCCTGCATTCGGTCCTCCTGCAGGGAGGCTCCGGTGGCAGCCTGTGCTCTCAGGGAGTGGGACATTACGCCATCAGGAGGTGGGATGTGAGCTAGTCTGCAGCACCCGTTAATACCGCCAGAAATCATTTGAGAGGATATAGCTTGGCCAGGGGGTCTCTCCCATATTGCAATGAAGAGTTCTCTGATGGGTTTAGCTCTTCACAGGCAAAAGAAACTAGCCCACACCAGACCTCAAGGGAGGGAAGTCTCTTCTTCTGGAGAAGCATGGCTTTTGGAAACCAGGTCAATGCCTGTGCTGGTTAAGGTGAAATTCAGAAGTTATCTTGGGGAGAAGGCAAAGAAATACCCTGTCCTTCTGGAGGGAAGATCTGCTGACCTGACTGATGGGACAGCCAATAGAAACACCACCTTCACGGACAGCTCAGACCTGGAACACGCCACTAAGCTTTCAAACAAGAGATCTAGTAAGTTTTGACAGCATGAGGGTAAGATCCTGTAGTTGTGTTGCTTTAAACACTGGCCTTTCATGAATCGCGTCACAGTTGGGTGGGTAGAGAACACCTGGTTACTGTAGGAAGGCAGGAATGGCTGCAACGTAACAAGCCGATCGTGAGACCAGAGTTCTTTAGACTGGAGGAAGTCCAAAAGGAGTGGGATGCTTGAAGAGACCAAGATGGACTGTGCTGTACCCAGAAAGGGAAACACTTTCATACGGCCAAATAGCAGGTCTTCGTCAAATCTTCTCTGCTCTAGGTTAGTACAGCCTGGACAGGGGGTGTGGGCATCCATTCAAACCCCAGGCTGTCAGGTGAGTGTGCCCAGGTTGAGGTGCTTGATTCAGTTCCTGTGGTGCATCAGGAGTTCTGGGAAGGGGTGGAGTTTGATTGGAGGGTGAGCCGATATTGGCAGAACTAAAACTGTCTGGGCCAATATGGTGCTAGAAAGATGCTGGCCTTGGCACAATGTACCTGAGAACCTGTGGAAGCAAGGGGAGGGGACAGACATAGCTGAAACCAGTGGTCCAAGAGCATGACCATGGGAGTTGCAGACAATGGTAATCAGCGAGGAGAGATAGTGAAATCTGTGATGTGGTAAGAGCACCCTCGCCTAAGCAGAGTTGAGGTTGGCTCCTAAAACACTAGTGTTTGATTTGTAAGCCGTCTCAGAAATACATCGTGTGAGATCTGAGTTACCTGTGCCTCTCCAAAGGACTGCGCCCCGAGAAGGCAATCATCCAGGTTGGGAAAAAATTATGATGCCCCGAGAACGTGGGTGCCACCTCTTTCAAAAGCACCTTGGAGAACGCTCTGGGGGCCAATGCGATCAAGAAAACCAGTGCTTTGTCTCAGTTGATCTTTACTAGGGCCTGGCTGATGGGAGGGATCAGTTGGGAAGTGTACAGCTGACCCCCAACCCACCACAGGAGGATGGCATTGGAGAGAAAGTCATAAGAACATAAGAACGGCCGTACCGGGTCAGACCAAAGGTCCATCTAGCCCAGTATCCTGTCTGCCGACAGTGGCCAGCACCAGGTGCCCCAGAGGGGGTGGACCGAAGACAATGATCAAGCGCTTTGTCTCCTGCCATCCCTCTCCAGCCTCTGTCAAACAGAGGCCAAGGACACCATTTTATCCCCTGGCTAATAGCCTTTTATGGACCTAACCTCCATGAAATTATCTAGCTTCTCTTTAAACTCTGTTATAGTCCTAGCCTTCACAGCCTCCTCTGGCAAGGAGTTCCACATGCTGACTACACGCTGTGTGAAGAAGAACTTTCTTTTATTAGTTTTAAACCTGCTACCCATTAATTTCATTTGGTGTCCTCTAGTTCTTCTATTTAGGGAACTAATAAATAACTTTTCTTTATCGGCCCTCTCCATACCACTCATGATTTTATACACCTCTATCATATCCCCCCTCAGTCTCCTCTTTTCTAAACTGAAAAGTCCCAGTCGCTTTAACCTCTCCTCATATGGGACCCGTTCCAAACCCCTAATCAATTTAGTTGCCCTTTTCTGAACCCTTTCCAAGGCCGAAATATCTTTTTTGAGGTGAAGTCCTGACCCAGTCCCCACCAGGAGCAAAACTGATGGCACTTTGTTCTGCCTGGGGGCAAAGAGGGGAAAACCTCACCTCTGGAAGGTTGTCTGGGCCACCTCTGGGTGAAGAAGCCACTTGTGGGAAGAGGAGAAGTCCCTGCTTAAGTGATGGCGACATGGTAAGTTATAATGGGGAAAGTCAATTCTATACAACCCTCTGGTTGTAAGCTCCGAATGCGAAGTGCTGGTGGTTTAAGAGTGCTTGTGATCTTCAGCAGTATAAACGGGACCACTGAGCAGGCTTAGGGTTCTGGCACTACCTCTGTAGATCGCATTAGGACTAAAGCTAAGAAATCCACACCTTAGAACAATTGCTACCTCCCTCTTTTTTCATCCTTGGTTTGGCCCCCCTCCCCCACATTTTTCTTCACCTTCCTGCTGGTGTTGATCCTTTAGAAGTTCCCCAACTTCATATGCAGGGAACAGTACAGCCTGGACAGGGGGTGGGGACATGTGCTGCTGCTCTTATTTTTGTGAATGGGTGAGAAATGCACTGATGGCAAGCAGTATAGCCAACAAGAGTATTACAAAAGCTGCATTTTCAAGCAATTATTCCACTTACGAATCCAAGCAGTTCAGTTGTTCACCTTTGGTAAGTAAAAACCTCACAGATATGAACTTCTGGTTTTATGCCCCATTCGTTGTGTAAATGCTGTCTGCTCCAGTGAAATCCATTCCCTGCTCAACCCTCCCAATAAAGCACATGCTTTCATTCACAAACCTGCAGACAGAACGTGCTATGTGGAGTAGAATGTATCACCCTGAGAGCCAACTGAAAGCTCAAACATTATCATAGTTTTAATGTATTAGTAGATTTAACCGGCATTGCTCAGGCCCATAACTCAATTAAGGTTTTGAGGTTTTGTTTTTTTTTTGGGGGGGGGGGGGGAGAAGAAGAGATTAAAGGAAAATTTACTTTTTAAAAAATAGTGTTATTTTTATTAAGTTCTTTTTATTTAGATTTCTTGAGAGATTGTTAAAATCTTTTAGTACATTTTTAAAAACAGGAATTCCATCAAGTGTATTTTTTCCTTCATCCTAATAAATGCTTAGCATTCACTATATGTTTTAACTAAAGAGGGCCACAGTCACTTTGGTTTCCAGTAACATTCTCATCTCATCTGAAAACCTTAAGCATTGATTTAGCTGTAACAAAACAGCCGAATTGCTCCATTTTCCGGGCACAACTATGCCCTTAACGTTGCTTTACAATTTACAGTATAATAATGAGGAAGCTGTACATTGAATTGGGTGGTCCTAGGTCTGATTATTTAGGAGTTCTTGACAAATTCTTCAAAGTATAGAGTGTCATTCTCCAGGTAAACAACTTACACCCTCCCTCCTGCTACTGTACAGGTTACACGTAAGACTTGCTTTATCAGACATTCAAATGAGCACCTATTTACAAGTCACAAAGCAGTGATTTTGTAGAAGTAACTCACCCACCCCCCGGAAACAGGACTATAAACTTCACATTTTATTGATGGACTGTGCACGATGCATATTCTGGCAGATTGTGGAGAAGGACGATGACTCTTTTCTCGTAGTTAAAAGAGCTATTGAATTTGAGAGTTGGTGGAACACAAAGATCATAATGGCTACGTGTAATATTTGGGAAGTAAAAATCAAACTGTTTATTTTTTTACCATTTCAAAGCGGTTTACACAGGTTTTGATCTTCAGAATACCTTGGAATCAGTAGAAAAAACTTTAAATGAACAGTATTGTATAATAGAAACCTTTCAGCAGTCAAAATTTTGACTAAAAAAATTCATGCAAAACATACTCCTCAAAAACACAACTCTGAACAAAGCACCGAACTACACAGATATGCGGAATGAAACAGCATTAACTTCACCAAAAAGTAGTCTTCATAAAAGGTGTAAAAGTCACCTAGTCACTAGGCACTGCTCACTTTTTAAACAGAATAGACAATAAAAATATTGTCCACATATCTGCGATCCCAGCTCCAGGGCTGTAGCCAGAAATTCCTCTCAACTTCATGTTTCAATAGCGACCTGAAAGAAAAAGTATATATATATTCATTTGTTTTGTAACTGAGTATCAGTGAAAGCCTGTAGATCACCTTGTTCAAGTAGGTAACAAATTCAAAGGCTTGTCCACACAGGGAAATTGAGCATAAATATTGTTTGAACCTAGCATAACGAGAGCACTGAACTTCCCTGAGTAAATGCATCCTCAGATACTTGACATATCAGGAGACTGGTGTTTCACGGTATCAAGAAAGAACAGATTCTATGCAGATTATTATGTATGGCAGAAGGATGTTTCCATGTTTATTAATAACAAATGTGGGAACATTACTCACACAACCCTTAAGACTAGGGAGGGATGTAAGCGACTAGTCGACTATCCGATACGCATATGCTTATTGGGTAGTCAAGCAGTGACTTGACTAGACCCCCACCTCCCGGCTTAAAAGCCAGTTCCCTCACAGCACCATCCATGCAGGGGAGATAGAGGCAGATGTGTAGTGGGGGACCAGGCGCTTCAGCCTTTTAAACGTATTAAAAGCCTGCTTCTGCAGCTCCCTCCGGATATCAACTAATCGACTAGTCGATGGAAATTCCATCTGATTAAACACCATTTAACATCCCTACTTAAGACCGTGTAATAATTTTACTGCATTCTATTTTAAACAGAACCTACCTATATGAACATGTGCTGACACAGATACGCTAAAGTGTTTGCTGTCTACAAAGGTGCCATGTTGGTAAACTCAGTCGCAACATCTCAGCCTCTGCCAGGATTGTGTTTGATCTGGTCTACAGAGGCATAACCAAAATCTTAACCCAGGATGTGACAATACAGTGCAATTGGGTCTCCCAAGAGTTTTTAAAGGGAAAGTTATGCATCGCTAGGAGACAGATTAGGAGTAAAACTGATTAGGAGTAAAACTGCCTTGTCCTGAAAAGGTGGTCACTTGCTTGAAGAACTATTAGTTAGTGTGCATCTCCCCCCACCGGAGTTAACTAGATGAGACTATTCAAGTCCCAGTAGAGAGTCTCATGTTTATCATCTACATGCAAGTCATCATCCAATCAGTGTGACAGCCAATTCTAAAACAAGACTTACGAGGTGAATAGGATCGAGATCTGGAGCGAGATCTGTAACCTCCCCGGCTGTAGTATGGGGATGGTGATCTTCTCCTGTGGAAAGGATTAACATGATAATTAGGCATCACAGTATTTAACACTAATACACACCAGTTCAAATGATATCACCAAGTACCACGTTCCAATTTTCATTCAACACCCCTAGTGCTGGCAATTAGTGTGCATGCCATGAAAACTCGTCACCAGGAATTTAAGGCTGATCTTGTGACACACGTACTCCAGCAGCCTGTGCAACATTTATAATTAGCAGCTGATTCACTGAAACCCATGCACTGCTGAGCTGACATAGGAACAGCTGTAGAGTGTACTGACGGATGCTACCTGGAAGTCAGCAAAGGTTCTGGAACTTAATGGTCAGACCAATGATCCAACTAGCCAAGTACCCTGTCTTCCAACAGTGCTGGATACTTCAGAGGGAATGAACAAAATAAGGGCAATAATTGAGCGATCCACTCGGTCACCCAGTCCCAGGATCCGTGGTGGTTCAAAATTAGGTTCACTCCTCTACCAAGGCTTTCTACATTTGTTTCTTGCCCACTGTAACCTGTCTACTAGCACTAATCACTACAACAGGGGTGGGCAAAAGGGCCTTCATGGGCTGTATCCGGCCCGATAAGCAAGTTGATCCGGCCCACGGATGCCCTGCTGCTCCCTCCACCCTCAGGCCAATCAGGGGCTGGGGGCAGGCGAGTGTGCAAAGTCTCCTCCCACCCTACAAGAGGCTTAGCAGTTAAAGTCAACTACCAGCTACTGCTCAGCTGGTGGTTGATTCTAAGAAGCGCACTCCCTTGCAGGGCAGGGGCAGGGAACAAGAGACTTCATGTGCTCCCTCTCCCCAGGTTCTGACTGACCCAGGGGCAGCAGGAGGGAGCATGCGTAGCTAGAGGGAACTGCTGGCAGTTGTCAGGGGGGGAGGGAGGAGAGAACGGGACAACTCTGCATGCTCCCCCACCCCCAGACCAATCAGGGTCTGTGGGAGGGGAAGCATGAAAGTGTCCTGGACCCAACCCTTCCAGGGTGGCCCAGGGCCACCTGTATTTGTTCAGTGTCTACCCCATTTTATTTTAATGCACATTAGACCTCAGATGGTTGAATATGTTTAGACAGGCTGTTTCATGAACATTTCTAATACTCTCTGAATAGTAAATCCTCTCCTAGCATACCTATAGATCTGATCCCTGTCTTGGGCAGCTCTCCATCCTCCGCCGCCACCACCGCCGCCACCACCTCCTCTGTGAAAACAGAACCAAAATAATCTTTTTTACACTTTTATTTATTTTCAAAGGTATAAAACAAAGACAACAAAGCGTTAAATCTATAATATAAAAACTAATTAGATCATACAGGACCATAACTGACCCTAAGGAATTCTCTTGTAGGAGCAGTTTCAGGTAGTTGGTGAGATTCTATCAAGCCTGTATTTAATATAAGCTCTTCTATAACATCCATTGAAGGAAAGTTCTGAGAATAAACAAAGTAACATTTGGAGGGTATTTTGACCCTCCAAAAATTTCAGATTTAGAAGTAAGAAAGCACAACCAATTACTTAATGAGACAAAATAAAGTAAGGTTTGTCCTAGGAGGAGTGGCAGGAAAAAGGACAAAGGGAAATAATTGCTCAAAACAGATAGTGTGACCAAAGCAAAGGAATAAAAGAAAGCCTCAGATTTAAAATCTTACTATAAACTGCACACACTGGCCTCAGGCCTGATGACACGAAATCAGTCATACACATACACAGAAAATGAACTAGCTTAACTTTTAAATTTTGTCTGACTATGACTTGGTCCAACTTCGCTCAGGCAAGTAATCTGAGGATTCAGGTGCAACACATGGCACCCTTCATCAAGACCACCACCACAAATTGGCTCAAGTCACACATTCTGTTTCAAAGAGGTCTACAATGTATCTACCACAGCACCTGTTAGCTATGAACATTCAGCCAGAGCAAGTACAACCATGCTCCATTTGTCAGACTTAAATCCTCTGCAAAATAAAACAGCTATTACGCCTCATCAGCATTGCTACTATAGCACTTGCCCTCATCTTTCTATCTGTACCACAGAATTGAAAATTCCTAGAGCATCCTTGCAGTCTACAGAGAATTAGCTACAATTCAGTGAAATTGCTCATGTCTAAAGTTTCACTTTCTCCCTAAATTTGTTTGATCTTATTTCCTACAGTTAGTTTCTGTGAAGGTGGATTCTGAAGCAACAGGCCTTACCCACAGGAAAATCCAACTACGGGTGCCAAGGTGTTAGCTGACACATATGCCCTCTTTTGTACAAAGGGTGTGAGACATTGGACAGCTGTACAATGAATGGTTTAATTTATGACCCTGTGACATGAAGTGGGGATTGTATTCACCATTTGCTTGTCATGTTTTTTCTACTATCCTATGCTGCTGTTGTAATTGTGTGTGCCTCAGTTTCTCTGGGCACTACACCCATGCCAGGCTGAGGATGAGAGTTTTGGGTGTGACTGAGGGGAAGGCTGCCCCAGGCCACCATGCACACAATAATGCAGGCTCTCTTGTAACTTGAGCCGAGGTGGAGGGGTGCAACCAGATAATACCTTTTGCCCAGGAAAGGGACAAAGGAGAAAACAGGGCTGCCTGCAGGGGGGGGACCGGTTACTGGGTGTGAGTTAGTCTCGGCTGGCTTAGGATTCAGAGAGGGGGTCCGGGCCCAGGCTCCGTCCCTCCCCCAAGATGGATTGCATTGGCTGCTCCTGGTTCCTGAGCTGACAAATCTGTTCTACACTGCATCCGTATGAACCAATACATCTTCTGTTCCACCTGCTGGCTGAGAATCATGTCTGGCTGCAGATGTGAGGGCAGGGCCCAGCGACTCCCCACTCATCTCTGACACCCTGTTTACAATGAAACTTTCTTATATTTCACATAACTTTAAGCATTGTGTTAATGGCTATTTTTATCAACATGTTCACTAAGTTTCCCCAGAGCATGGCTAAACTTCCTGATGGGAAAATGCAAGTGGCAGAGGTCTAGACCAGTTCTTCCATCACTTCTGCCTCTGGGTGTTTTTTATTTTTGGGGGGGGGCGGGGAGGGGAGGAGAGAAGGGAAGGAGAGGCAGGCAAGACTGGGTGGGATGTGTAAGGACAATGTACAGAAGATATGTACATACTTAAAGCTGAAATAGTCACAGCAGACACACGATTAAGCTACTACATATATATTCGCATAATAAATTTTAGTATTATGGACTATTTATGTTGAAATTAGAGTTCTCATTCACACTAACATCCTGATTTTTGGTGTACAGCCAGATGCCAGTCAACGATTATTTGTGGTAAGGACCAAAGGTTACAAACCAGAGCTTGGTTGTAGAACAAACAGTGACTTCAAATGAGTTTCAAAGGTAGTTATAACATGCGATGAAGTCAAAAGAAATACAAATAATTTGCTTCCAAAAGCAGGAGTTTCGAGATGAAATTCTAGCCCATGGCAATCTGCACATATTTTGGTATTTGTCAATACTAGCTCACCTGTAAGATCTGCTGTAATAGTCACGGTCATCATACCCTCGGTCATAGCCTCTGTCATAATAATCTCTTCGCCGGGAGCTGCCACTGCATGAGTGAAACAAGGTACCACAATTCAGAATACCTCATACAGGCAATCTTAGCTGAGCTTACAGTGTTGTAGGAATCTTTAAATAAACTGGATTTAATTTAACCTGAACAGTAAATTTAACAATTACAGGAGGAATTCTTTTCTAAGCTAACCTTCACCTATTCCTAACTTTCAGAAAACTGTCAGAAGAGTTTTTCTTAATAAGCCAGTAATGATTTAAACTGTATGAACACAGTTTCAATTACAAAGCTACTAAGCAGACTTCTCTCTCACGATCCTTTGATGGTATAAAACCAAAGTTTTTAATGCAAGCTTTTTAGCTAATAAGCTCAGATTTAGAGCTACACATTAACATTTCTGGGTATGGCCTCTTCTACAGAGGGCTTCCAACTACCTGTTGGTTTTTTTGGTACCATTTCCCAAGGAAAACAATGATGCTGATAGATCTGCCAGAGTCATATCTGCCAATCAGAAGCAAGCTAAGAGCTTAATACATTAAGGAAAAGTAGATACAAAGTAATGAAATCGATGCATTTTTTGTGCCTTGGATTTTTTAAAAGCGTTCATGTGTTGTAGGATCAGAAAGTGAAAAATTTAATGTACTTTTATTTCTGTTTATAGTTTATATAAAACAGAAAATTAGAAGTCACTAAAATATTATTGTGCACAAATGCATCTCTACTTGTAAGCATCTGAGAAAGCATAGAATCAAGGGCTATCCACACGAAGAACTTGTAAAAAGTTATGGAATTTGCTTCCTCAGCCATAACTAGATGTGTAATTTTCTTAAACTCCGAGCGACAGTTATCTTGCTAGTTGTAAGTGCCACCATTTGACATTTTAATGGTTGCTTTATCTGAAAGTGTTTAGATCAACTGCATTTTCCCCCTCCCCTCCAGAGGATGTTGCTTGATATATATTCCCAATGTCCACAGGCACAATTTTATTAACATTTAGGTACATGTACACAAATCAAGGTGGAGTATTATTTTATGCCAAGAACTGCATGTATACCTTTGAAAGTCAGGGACTTTTCATTAAAAGTACAAAAAAGTCAGCAGATTTTGTGTGGATGCAGAATTCTCAACAGAAGGCAGAAGAGCACAGATTTAACAAAAAACCAGACTTTACTTGGTAAACTAAATGTGCATTTTTATGCCACTTGTGCTATTAAATTTCTGAAATAACTTACTAAGTTGGTCTCCCCATGTAGATTCCAGGTGTAGGGGTGTGAGGCCTCTTTGTTATGGAGAAATCTACCCGGATTCTTCTCCCATCAAGTTCCATTCCATTGGCACGCTCTTTAGCCTATTTGGAGCGAAGCAACCATGATTTAGAGAATTTTAACTGCAAACAGATTCACTTTACCCTAATAATGTACAGCTAATGCAAGTTTTTCAACTACTTCTCCTTTCCCAGATTGCTGCAGTTGGATCAGTCTTCCAAGCTTGCCAGTCCATCACTTGCTCCATAGCCTCTTATCCTCCCTTTAGTCTATCCACCGTGTTTACTTGGCTGTTCTTTACCTGCAAACTCTAGTTTCAGAGGTCCCCCAACAGCATTCCTTTCATCCATCCTTGTGCATGCCAATACCATCTCTTATGTGATCTGGGCCATCTACTTGTGGGTTTTCTAATTTTTCTATATCATTAACAGGCACTACAGCTTACTAGTTCCCTATTGCAGGCATCAATTGCCTGCACCAAAGCTTCCTCACCACTGGCCATTAGTGCAATGTAATTTGCATAGATCAACTTCATACCCCTTTCCATTTGCATTTACTTTCCCATTAAGTCTACCACAATCATCACCTTGAAACCATTCTTAAGACACTAAATGGCAACTGGCACTTCTGTCATGGAACAAATCCAACACTGTGTGGACAAGGTGCTCTCGTACAGGGATCTCAAACTCACAGACCTTGGGCCAACTACAGGGCAAGCATTTTCACAGTCTGGCCCAAGAGTCTCTGCGGCTTGGAACACGTGCGCCCGTATTCACTGCACCCTTGCCCTCCAGGGTTGCAGCCTCGGGGATTATCTGGCGAGGGGCCTGGTGGGAGGCAGCAGCACTCACCGCAGTGGCTCTGTTTTCCCAAGACTCCTACTACACTGGCTCAAAGGTTTAATAGCCACATTTTACAGGGCCACATATTAGTTATACAGGAGTAAGTTTTCAAAAATTGGGAATAGCAAATTTTCCAAATGTTATACAATCCAGCTCACCTCCTTAGCATCGTCAACATTTTCAAAATACACAAATGCAAATCCTCTCGAACGCCGCGACTGCTGGTCATACACAATGGAAACATCAGCAATTGGGCCATACTTGGAGAACACTTCTCTCAGGTCCCTTTCTGTGGTGTACAGACTCAGCCCAAACACACCGAGACAACAGTTTGGGTCAGGATTTGCCTAGAAGAATAAAAAAAATTATGCTTACTTTTAAACTTTTAGCAAAGCAACGTATTGTACTGTACAAGCATGAGTTGATTGGCCTGACTTCAAGGCAGATAAAAAGTTAGTTTTACTTGCAACACATCTATATTAGGAACTAATCCTCAGACTTAGCCTTCACAAAAAGACGTCTTGCATTTCTCATCATAAAAGGAGCACACAATTCCCATGCTCGCTCTATAATGGAATGACAACTTTCACACACTACCCACTTCTGTAAATAAAGTGCCCAATATTAATAGTATTGATGCAGAGCTGCAGGGGGACCCATGCTGAGCTGTAACTGAGCCTGCCTGTACGCTGCCTCCTCAGTTCCCTAATAATGCAGGGCTGCAGTGGATGCTGGTGCTGGGACTTGGCATGAGCTGAGACTGAGCCAGCCTGCTGGCTCATGAAGGGCTTCTAACGTAGAGCCAAGTGGGGGCAGTTGCTGGGACCCGGCACAAGCTGGACCCAAGAGCTTGCAGTGCTAATCCTAATCAACTGATAGCGTAGTCAACAAAATTTTGGTCAACTAACAAATTATACACTTAAATCCCTAATTGTAAGCACTCTGAAATTTTACTTGTTTACTTTCAAATTTACAAGCCCAAATGTGATCAAATAAAGACCATCTGAAGATCCAAAATACTAGTGTAATGAAGTATGAGTTACCCACTCACAGTAAACAAAATCACACAACGCAAAACCTACACACCTAAGATCAAAAAACTTTCTTCTACAAATTATTCAAAGAATCTACTGTAACATTTTAAATGCAGCAATTATGATTTTAGTACACCCACGAAGGTATTTCCAAGTCAGAGAAGATAGATGCAGATTACTATTATAAACCCCTTAGTTCAAGGGAGCTGGTAAACAGATCGAAAGTCTCAATAAACCAATGAAAAGTCTCAGTAAACCAATGAAGAGTTAAATTAACAATCTCAATGTGTTGGAGGTAGGAGTCTTACCCTGTTTCCAACATGACGTCTGCGAGTAGACATAGGGGAATGGCTGTGACTGTGTCGCCGCCGATAATCCCGACTGTAAGACCTGCTCCGGGACCGCCTATGGGAGCGGGAACGAGAGCGTGATCTCGTATAGTGTCTACGAGAACTCCTCCTTGATCTAGATCTGTGGAGAAAAGGAACTAAGTTACTTCTGCAGGGTCCCCATGCTGCAACTATGCATTAACATGAGGAATTAATATCCATTTTCTATTTATAGGTAGCTTATAGGGATGGGGTCCCCAGCCTCTGTTTGTCAGAAGCTGGAAATGGGCAACAGGGGGTGGATTACTTCATGATTACTTGTTCTGTTCATTCCCTCTGGGGCACCTGGCATTGGCCACTGCTGGAAGACAAGATACTGGGCTAGATGGACCTCTGGTCTGACCCAATATATAGCTGTTCTTATGTAACTTTCATCACCAGTTCTTAAGATTTTAAGTTGCTCAACTCAATCTTTCCAGTTAGATTACTTTAGAGAATTTATCATTAAAGCAGGCCCCCATATAATTTCCATTGCAGAAATAGAATTCTAACGTCAGTTTCAACTCCAAACATTTCCCAATTTTCTCAAATGTATTGTGATTTGAAAAAGTCCATGCATAAGCCAATTGCTAAAGGTGTACAAATGTTTCTGCAAAAAAAAGGAGGGTGAAAATGGCACCTTCTTAGACATAACAAATAAAAGGACCAGAGGAGACAAAATATGATTGCAAGCAGAGAAAAGTTTTTTTAAATGAGAGACTGAGATGACCACTGTTTATTTCAAGGGACATGACAGAGGTTTTATACAAATATTGAAAGAAGATAAACTAAGCCGCTCTCTGCCAAAAGGCATTAAGATGAAGAGCTAAGTGGGATTTGAAAAGGGATTACACGTATATATTGAGTATGAGAACATCCAGTTACTCTGGCTATTAAAACTCACCGCTAACTAGTCAAATGTTCCCTTTGCAGTCATACTTGAGGGAGGCACTCTCAAATGTAGGAGAGCTTCTGAAACCTTTCTAAAAAAGATCTGAGATAGTAAAAAGCCGTGCAATCCCCATCTACTTTAATTCACTCCATTAAACCCTCTAGGTTCTTACTAAAAGGGGAAGATGAGTAGATGAAACAAGGTAACACCAACTGAGCTGGTCTTATGTTAGAACTTAATGAAGCAGCTGAATTAGCTTAATACAGTGCTGACCACAATATGCCTGCGTCTTCGCAGACTTCAACACGGCAGTCAACATCATATTACCATCCTGACCCTCAACAGCAACGTCTAAATAAATTTGGAGTTCAGAAAATCCCCTGAAGAATACAAATTGATAGTCGACTTCTCGTTAAAGAAGTCTCTGCATTTTCCCTTTTGTGACTCAAACAAGATCCAACTCATAAGAAGGGACTAAGAAATGCAAACTGGGTGTAGATTACTGGACAACCTGTCAAATCTTAAACCACGTGGATGTTGAAGAAAACGAGCCAAACTTGACCTATGTTTAAGTGACTATCTACTCTTCCACTGCAGACTTCTGGGGAAGTAAAGACAGATTAAAGGTATTCCTTCTAGAATCTAAAGGGACAATGGTGGGAGTAGCTGACTTTGTTAGATCTAGTCCTCTCTTTTTCAGTTTCATTTCTATACAAAGCTTGCCACTAAGATGATTTCCTACTTTGTCTTGAGACTTAGCCAACAAGCAAGAGAACTTGTTTTCAGGTCAGCTGACAACAATGCCTGAAGTTGCAGTTCTTGCCTTATCTGATGGTATGCAGAAAGCACAGAGGCATGCCTTGGAACAGAGTGACCCATCAGTTAGTCTTGATGGGCACTTGGAAGATCCTCACCTAGAAGTCAATTTTTCTGGTCAGAAATCCTTCAGCCCCTAGCATTACTATTGTGCTGCAATTTCTTGTTCAGAGATGTGAAAAAACACCTCTGAGCGCAGTGACCTACAGCTCTGTAAAGAGCCAATGTAAATGGGCTCCCAGTGCCTAAACCCCTCATTTAGGCAGTTTACGTGGAGTACTGGGAGAATGTCGTGGCCATTTTCTCTTTCAAGGGCTATCACAGCAGCACTTTGAGGTTCAAAGTCTAAAGCAAAACTCAAGCTGTCATTGTCAAGCAGAGCTATCTTTCAATGCAACAAGAAAAGATGGAGTCTTCTCTTGCACTGTGGTGAATTCCAGTTCTGATACCTCCACCATCAACAAGTCTCAACATTGTCTACAATTATTAGACGGACAAAGATGTAGACTTGATTGTACAATCTGAAGATGCAGGTGACCCTCTGCACCTTGAAGATGAAACTGAAATTACTGCTGTTTCCTCTCCATTTGAATATAGTAGATGATCATGTCCATTAGGGTAGAGATTGCATTTTGATGCATTTTTACCTCTCCCAGAATGAGCAGAAAAGTAAATTCTTATGAGCCTCTGGCCTTCAGAAAGTTGAAAAGATCGCCTTCAAAATGAGGACAGGAAAAGAGCATCTAGACCAGGGGCTCGCAACCTATGGCTCTTAGCCAAATAAAATTGTCTCGTGGCTCAAGCTCAGCCCCCCCGGACTCTGCAATGGGGAGCCCACTCTGGTGATCCAGCCTCTTCCCCCCCCTGCAAGACTGGAGCTAGTGCTGGATTCCAGGGGAGGGGAAGGGTTGTGGAGAAAGCCCCAAGGCTTGCTGCGCAATCAGGGAAGAAAATGGAACTACAAACAGCTCTGGTGAGTGCATGCTCATTCCCCTTACTCTTTGTCCTTCCCCACCTGGAGGAAAAAAGCAGCGCACAGGCATGCAGCTTACAGGCTCTTTCCCACTGCTCCACTGGCCAGAATCTGGCCAATGGAGCAGCAAGAAGCCATGCCTGGGGCAGAAAGCCTGAGAGCAGTGCCATCTCACCCATGAAGGACCTGCTGCTGCCATAGCTGTGTCCCCACTGCTCTGCCCCCGCCTGCACCTTGCATTCACACCCGCCGGAGAGCCCTGTGGGGCCTCTGGAGTCTGTCATCAGCCTGAGCACCTTGTTCCTGGCGCTGGCAGGCTGGATCCTGACCAGCCTGGAGAGCAACAAGTGCAACCGCCGGCCAGACTGCCTGTGCTCCTGGCGAGGCATAGCCTCCATTTCACACTTGGCCCTTGGGTCGCTAATTTCTTCCGTGACCCATGTGGAGCAGCAGCTGGCTGCCACATGGGAGTGACTTGCATCTGTTTAATAAACCCTGTTACAGACACTTGGGGCCCCTGACCCCAAAGGTTCCCCACCCTTCCCATAAATAAAGACAATGTTGAAACACTGTATTGGACATAATATTTCACTTGATTTAAAAATGAAGTATGGCCAACAAGCCCCCAGTTGGGGCCCAGCCCACATCTGGCCACAGCGTCTAACACTCCTGCACCACCCCAGAACCTAGCCCTGGGCCCGTCATATACCTGGGACCCCCTGCTCTGATCCCCTCATGCCTCCACAGCCCCAGCCCCTGCCATAATTCTCCTGCACCCCTCCACCCCGAGACCATCGTACATCCCAACCAGACTCCTGCACCCCCACATCCCCAGCCCCTGCCATAAGATTGACAGAAAACATCCTAAATGTGTGTATGAAGCTGTAATTGACCAGTTATGATGTAAACTTCAAAAAAAATGTGCGAAAAGATGCAGCAGCAGAAGTCCCATTAAATAAAGTCTATGAGTGAGTACATGGTTTCATTTATGCTATTCGTCATGTCAATTATCAATAATATGAAGTTGTATATTTTTAGACACGCAAATGGCCATTTTTATATAGCTCTTTGTTGACCACTCGTTCTGAATTTTGATGTAGTTAAGCTCTTTAATTTGAAAAGGGTGCTGATCCCGATCTACACTGATGTTTCTCCAACAAGCCTGTGTAGCTGTGAAGAAGGTCCAACTGGAGCCTAATCAAGAAAGTGACCCCCCAACGCCCCAAAAACCAAAGCTGAAATGAGCCAGAAGAAGCCTCCATTATCCATACTGAGAGACCCCTTGTCTGACCAAGTGCCCTCTGGAACCATGATTAATAATCAGGAGATTGGTAAATTCTGCAGATGCAAAGGAAAAATCCCTAAGAATGTCCACATAGAGCAATAGGCACTGTGCCAACTGAAGAGGGGGTATCGATATCAGGGGATCAGCACTGTGAAAGAGCCAGAACAAACAAGGATCAGAATTCACTGGAAGAGCTAGATAGGTCTTTGAAATAGGTCTCACAAGATGCCCACTCCTGGAGTGTTGTAGATTTGATACCCAAGTTGCATGACGCAAAGGCCCTCAACTTCACTTCTTGCTTCTGCGCTTGATGGAAATTAGGAGTAGCAACAAGGAACCCACAGTGTCAGCAGAAGGCTCCTACTTGGGTGGAGACACCCTTGAAGTTGCTGGCACCAGACTGTCTCCTCTATTGCTGATCTGACAAAAAAAATGTGCCTTACGTGCATTGGCTCCAGTGTCTTAAGTTAAGTAAAGGTGCCTTTTCTTAGAGCCACAGCTTCTCCACTTCAGGGAGCTTCAACTACACTTTATTCTGTTCCTCAGAGGAATAAGGCCAAGTACAAGACAGATCAGAACTTTATAAGGAAGACCTGGAACCAGATGTGTCTGTTTACATGCCCAAAGTATGAAGACCTGGCACACCAAAAGCCAGCTCAGCAGTGGTGTGCATCTGACACTAAAGACATAACATGGGCCACTTCATGTGGGATGTTCTCTGCATCTCTTGTGGCAACATTCAAGTTGCAGCATTAACCATTAAAAACCTCAGCGAGTCCCCAAAGTTATATCCTTTCAACATTCGGTTACTTGTTATTAATGTACAACAAATACAGACTGATTGATATTCTTATCCATGTGAACATCCAAGCCTTTTTTTAATCCTCCAGTTGCCCCTCAGTTATCTCCTGGCAAAGAGTTTCATAGATGCTTCTTCATGCAGTGTATAATCCATTTTCATTTTTGTATTTCAACGTTGTGATCCCCCCTTGTTTTCATATTACAGAAAAGTGTAAACAAGGGTGCAGGATTTACCATTCTAAGCCGTTCATTGTTTTGTATGCTTTTATCATGTTCCCTTATTCACTGCTTCTCTGAGGAATCCAAATAACTTCTCCACACCCCTAAGCATTTTGTTGCTCCTCTCTGAACTCCTTTCATTTGTTTGTGTGTGTCAGGGTGACCAAACAGAACAATATTCCAGGCAATACATAACAGCAGGTTTTCAGTATTTTTCTATGAATTCTTATATAGCCGAACACTGTTTTTATACAGTCAAAAAAGTTACACTGAACAGCTCAATGAAAGCCACCTCTGGCTCAGTGACAGGCATGTCTTTCCCCTGAGTGTTTACAATTAAACGTAGGACCCAGCAATGTGTCTAAGTTCAAATTAATTCTTTCAATTAGAAACATGGAATACTTATTTAAACACAAAAGTCTTATTTGTAAGTTTTGCGGGTTTACTGTTCAGCCCTTTCTAAATAAATTTATGAAGTGCTAGTTTCCCCATACAGCCCTTTCTGGTACTCCACTGTGACACGAAAAGTTTCCAGTTTATTCCTACCATTTACTATGCTAGTTTTTAACCCGCAAGAGTACTTCTCTCATACCACAACTAGTTACCTTGAGAGGAAGCTGGTAGTTCATGCTGTTTTGTAGTGAGACACATCCCAAACAATCTTAATGTGGCACTAAATTACATCTTAAAATAGCAGCAATATATATAGTAGGTTTGAAAAGGTTGCCAGCCCCTAAGAGCCAAACTACATCAAAATTCAGAACAAGTGGTCAACAAAGAGCCATACAAGAATGCCCATGTGCATGCCTGAAAATTTAATCATGTCACTTATCAATAATTATAAATAGCATAAACAAAACAGTGTACTCAGACTTTATTTAACAGGACACTTCTGCTGTTGCATCTTTTTGCACATTTCTTTGAAGTTTACATCATAACTGGTCAAATCCAGCTTTGTGCATGCATTCAGGCTGTCTTCTGTCAATCTTATGGTAAGGGGCTGGGGATGTAGGGGTGCGGGAGTCAGGGCTGGTGGTGCATGAGGGGCTCAGGGCTGGAGGCTGGGATGTGTGGGAGGTGCAGGAGGCAGGCCAGGGTGCTGCAGTTGGGAAAGAGAGTATGGGGGGGGCCCTGAGGGTGGCTTACCTTACCTGGCTAGGCCTGGGCTGCTGCACCCGGGCAGCAGCGGCTAGACCAGGATCGTCACAGCTGGATCATGGCCTCTCCTCCTACCCGTGCCGCAGAAAAAGGGGGAGGGGTGCTGCCACCAGACCTTCCTGCCACCAGATGGGGGCTGGACCACGGGGACTACCTCAGGATCAGGGCAGGGGACAGAATGCTGTGGCCAGATGGGGGTCTCGTTGTCCAGGCTACTGCAGGAGTAGCTACCCCACAGCCTTGGCCCCAGCTCCAGGAGCAGCCAGGCAGTCATCATGCAGCCCACCCTGGCTGCAGCTCCAGCCCTAGAGAAGAGCTGAAGGTGGGGCCAGGGCTAGGTGGTGGCTGCCTGGCTGCTCCCAGGGCCTTGGTGCAGTTGCTCCTGGAACTGCATTGTGACCCCATCCCCAGGAAAAGCCACAGCACAGCTTGGCTCCAGGTCTGGCCCAGGAAGCAGCCAAATATGCCAAAAGAGACATATTTGGCTCCCAAGCCATAGGTTGCCTACTGCTGAAACATAGGCTGTTCCCCGCCCCCTCTCTGCCCCCCCCCCCCCCCACACAATGTAGAAGGCTTACAAAGTTCTTTGGGAATTAAATACTTATGATCAAACTGTATTAAGAAATACTCATCTTGATCTCAGATTCATTATTAGTAAGAGCAACTCATGCGATCCACCTTTTTTGAATGGGAACGTACAAGCAGATCCTCTGAAAAGGATATTACTAAAAACTTACCTTATGTAAAAGGGAACTATAGAACACTGTACAATAAGCCACCTTTATGAGACTCTTGGTGTACATTAAACATGACATGAAGATAAAGAAATTGGAAATTCTGCTTTTAAAAATGTATTAAGACAGTCTGAAAGGTGTTGCTTCCTACACCCACCTCCTCCACCAGGCTCTATTTTTGCTTTTTAATTTACATTTTTTAGAATTCAGGTCAGTAACACACTTCTCCCCTAAACGAAGATGTGAACCCCCCTCTGGAAAGGCTGCAGACCTTTAATTAAAAAAAAAAACCAACCACCTAGGGAACAACTAACTTCTCATTTCTGAGGTAAAAAGAAAAGGCAAGGGTCATCACATCTTTCAGCCCCATTTTGCGTGTCTCAGCAAATAAAATGACAACGCTGTTTTTATTCAAAATCTTGTTTAACCCTTTAGTAGCAGATTCAGGCTTAACCTGATTAGGTTCCACCCCACCACTCTCAAAACAATCTAGACAGAGACTTGTGTGTTGAGAGTAAACTCACCTAGATTCAGACCTGGATCTAGATTTTGACCTGGATCGCCTTGAGTCCTCCTTGGATCGAGATCTTGCAGGAGTGTGCCTTGCAGACTTGCCAGACCCATGAGCACTTCCGCTTCTGGAAGCAGAACGGGATTCCTGCATGCAGATATTGAAAGTCTAATTTGTACACAATTTTCTGGGTGATCTAAATTCTGTAAACAAGCTCCAGTGAAAAAAAAAATGGTAAAATTTGCATCTCAACTATGTGTCCGGGCAGTTGAAATTAGAACTGCCTAGATTTTAAGATATTTTTCCCTGGTAGGCACTTCTTTACCCTGCATGTGCTTTCTCTATTAAACAGATAATGCATGCATGTTTAGCAAAATATACAGGGACACATAAACAGACTAGTAATTACTTAGCGTAGTGCTTTCAGATTCCAGATTACTTCTTATCTTAACTTCATTTTTATTCCTTTTCTTCATTCTTCCGTTTCAAATTCTGACTTCTTTCATCTTCCCCACTTCACACAAATTGCTCAATATTCTATAAGTGGGACTTCTGGTCTGATAATTAGCATGCATTCATTCACTTTCTTTTTTTTCAAATTTCAGCTTCACTTATTCCTGAGCTTCAAATAATTCTCATTTATAAAACTTGTCAAATGACGACTTCCGCATTTTCCTTCTTCAACATTAACCTTAATAGAAAAAGAACAGGATGAAGAATATTTTAAAACTCCAGGATAAAATCTAGTGCCAAAACTGAAACTAGAAAAAAAGGCTATGTTTTTGAACTATGTTTTTGGACACGAATTGGATCTACCAAGTTTTCTATTACTTTTTACATGGATGTCAAATCAATCTTTGTATTGGCTAACTGTGCATTCTCTATTTATGCCTAATTTAAAATGAAGTGTGCAACTGATGAAGATTTACTGGTGATTTTGACATATTTCATGCTTCGTCAGCCACATATGTAGATCTTAACAAGAAAATGCTTAAATGTCAAAAGGTCACCAATGCACACACATCTAGTTAAACAGAACAAACTGATAATCTTTTTTAATTTAAAAATTCAGATATTAAGTTACTCAACATGATAATGCTCCTTTATGTCAGTAATACACATAATAATTTGATGGCCTGATTTTAAAAAAGTTAAGTATGGGCATATTTAATTTGCCTGCAAACTGACTGCATCTATAAGTTTTGTATTTCATATGCAACCATGGTAATTCTGCACACTAACTGAAGATGCAATTGTGCGTATCAATATTAATTCTGGCTCAAAATATAATGTATTATTTATACCATTGCTTATTACTTACATTTTTCTCAGTATGGATAATTAATATAGCCTAGTTACTTACATTTTATGGTTTTAAATTTCTAGCCAGTGCCATTTTCAAGTTTCATACACAATTACAAGACTGCAACACTTGGGTTACAAACACTGGAAAACAGTATTTATTTTGAAAAATGTGTTGGGGAATTTTTTGTTTTTAAAACTTTCCTATTGATTTCCAGTTTAGGAAAAAAACCTGCTATTTTATTAAAAATAATCTTTGAATCTATCAGCAGCCCATTAATTATAACATTTTGGGGCCAAATATTACTCCACTTGTCAATTCTAAGGATTTTTGTTTTCTTTTTAACTTCATATTCCTAGAGTTTACAAATTCCTATGAAAAGATGTTTTGGTCCTGGATAGTTAGTGATTAGCTGAACTAAATTAGTTTTAATTTTAGCTGAAACCACTTCCATACAACCTAGAGAAAAACTTGCTTTGCTGTCTCACTAATTGTTTATCTTGCCTACTGTAAATGTTTTAAGTAGTATTATGAAGTGCTAAATGAGAATTTACTTCAAACCTACAGCAAGAGCAGCTAAGCTAGAAGTCATACATTCCTCTAGGGATATAAACGAGTTGTCGAGCAGGCTTATCGGTTAATCTTCGACAACATGCATTCTCCCCCTTCACTGCTTCTGTATCAGACGTAGCAAAGGGGGGGAAGCCAGCTTAAAAGCTGATTCCCCCTAGCAGGGACACTGCAGTGTTGCCTAACCCCTACCCCTACCAAAGGCAGCAGTGTGTATATGGGAGAGACCAGGAGAGGCTAACATGAAACAGCCTCTGCCTGCGGTGGGCCCAGGTTCATGGCAGCCACATACCTCCTGGACAACATTCTCTATTCATGGGTAGCTCAGACAGCCCCCCCCCCCCACCATGGACAGGGGCTGTTGTCACCCCACATCGCTGCCTGTTTCAGAGGCAGCAGCACAGGGCATCAGACAGCTGGTCTGCATGGGGAGCTGGTTTTTAAACTGGCCTCCCTTACCACCCCATGCTGCTGCCTCTGATAGAGGCAGCAACATGGGGTGGCAGAGGGCTCCTTGGGAGTGGAGCCAGAGCGCAATGGCTGCTGGCCCCACCCCCAGGGACTAGAGAATAGTCTAGTAACTGCTAAGAATTCATGCGGTTACTTGGCTATTCAATTAGGGTATGTCTACACAGTACTGTTATTTCGGAATAACTGACATTATTCCAAAACAACACAGTATGTGTCTACACTACTTTATTTCGAAGCTTTATTTCGAAATAATGTCAAGCTGGAGGACTTCTTACTCTGACTCCTGTAACGCTCATTTCATGAGGAGTAAGGGAATTCGAAGGAAGAGTGTTCTTCCTTCGACTTCCTGCTGTGTAAACAGCGCCAAAAGCCAAGGTAAGCTATTTCAATTTCAGCTATGCAACTGATGTTGTGTAGCTTAATTTGACTTTTGGCCTGCTGTGTAGACCGATCCTTAACTCACTAATATCTCTATATTCTCTTATATTTGGAAAAATGTAATCAAATATACTACCCAGCCATGAAGAAATAAAAGCAGACATTAAGAAGAATCTAGCATGAGTAGTATTTTAGAGATTCATGCAATGAGAACTAATAGAATTTTTCTAATTACTAAAATTAGTTGTGAACACATTTAATCTGGAGTCACATCCATATTTAAAGAAAAAAAACTTAATCCATCCCAGAATTCGTCCTCATTTTAAGTTTCGATAAACCAATTCAGCTAGTCAAAATGTTAATTTTTTTCCAGAACTTAGTTTTGTCATTTCAAATCTACTTTCATTTACTATACGTATATATGAACACAACTTCCTTCTAAAAAGTACTTTATGCACAATAGTGATAAAACGGAAAACATTTTGGAGATCAAGCTTCCTAAAACTAGTTCAACTTACTCAGGGTTTTCCAAATATACTTTTTAGGCCTGGGAGTAGAAACATATGGAGCACTGACAATTCCCATTGCTTTCTCTAGTGACATTTCTGTCCAAAAGCCACTGCTTAACACAAAACATTGTCTTCTACAATACAACTCCTACGGACTTTGCTATGTTCTCCATAAACTAAGCACTCACTTTTAAACAAACTTCTTGTTCTTCATAGGTCTCAGACCTTGCAGACAAAGAGCAATACTATGGTACAAACACCCGACATTCATTTTAACTGCATAATTTCAAATATTACATTTTATCCAAGAACCTCATATCTTAAAAGGTTGGGTCACTTTACCTATATCACCAAGAGTAACATCACCTGAAGTGGAACAAGTTAAACCCTTTAACAGTGCCAGATAATTATAAAGGTTGGCAACGCAGTGGTTCATACAAATGCAGAGGTAAACACAACTAAGCGGTATTCCCTTTAAAAAAATAATTGCAGAAGGAAACCTAAAAAGAGAAAAAAGATAATTGCTTAATATCAACACCTTAAATTAAGCAATTGGCTTCTCTCTCATGCATTTTAGATTTTATTTTCTCTCTCCTGTAATTCTATCTACCCACATCATGATTCTATGATATTTCTTTGCCCAACCCCTAGTTTTAGTCTACCTTTCTGCAGAATCTCCCCAGATTGCTTTGTCAGTCTTTGAAGAACCTATTTCTTCTTCAACTCTAAAGGGCACATATTACTGCAATAAGCCTTAGAAGATTGAGGAAAGCGGGATACAACTCCAGTAGAGCTTATCAACACTTCCCAAGACTGGCTGCTCAGTACTCCCTTCGCAGTAGAGTACACTGCCTCAAATACCAGAAGCCAGGGAGCAGAGAATTTGATTTTTCCCTAATATATCTTCCTCAATCTTGGTGAGAATTTCTCTCTGTTGATTCTTTACATTTTTGAGCTTCTAGTTAGCTTAGTTTTGGCTCTTCCCAGCCTGAGTTTTCCTCACTTCCTAGTTGTATTGCTTTTGTGTTCCCCCTGTATGAAGATTTCTTCTGACAGCCTGCTACACACAGGAGCAGAAAAGGCAGGGCAAGTTCCAGGTTGTACTGTGGATAGGGGAAGAGTGGCAATAGAAAAGTTGATTTCTCCCGCCTCTTCCTCCTCCCCACTCTAACCAATAGTCTGGATCTGTTAAAAAAAATTCCTAATTGGAATTTTTTTCCAATGTTTTACTCCTAAAAAGTTTTCTAAATCTGAATTTCAGAATTACAGCGGGGTCTTACAATCCTAAAATAACTCCCCTACCCATTGCTTGCACCTGCTACTACATAAAGTCACATTCCCACCCTCACCCCCTTCAAGCTATATTGGATTTTGAGAATGCATGTGAGTCAAGTAGTTCAGGCTGTCATTCCTGTAGTATTAATGCCACATTTTTGGCATACACATGAAAAAACACAGAAAACCCACACTTAAAAAGGGACAACAGAAGACCAAGAACTCTATGCCTTTTGTGTTTGCATTCCATTAACAATTATAGTTAGAGCCCTGTATGGATCCAAAATTGGTATCCGTACCTACAAAAAACAAGCTGTGGATATTCACAGATTTGCAGGGCTCTAATGGCAATTGACTCAAATGAAAGGCAGAGAATATTCAGCACGATTATAATTATCTTTCTTGTAAAACACCCAAACACCTTTTTCCATGCAAAGACAAGGCTAGCGAATTCCAATCGAAGGTTTAGCACCCTCAGCTCTTCTGTGGTCAGTCAAAAGGAACAGGATCAGTATTTGCAGGTCCCAAACATTCCCAAATAGAAGTACAAACATCCCAAGGTAACCATCCACTTCCAAAAAGATTACCAGGCCTGCACAGCTTAATTCAGGAGTGACCAGGACATCAATGAAACAACATTTGGTAAAGTGACTTCAAATAAGAGTGTGAACTGTTATCTCGATGAATTGTGAAAAATGCTCCCAATTTATTCCAAATCCTAGATTCTGCAAAATTTACAGAATCTCACTTCATCTTGGGCAGTCTGTCAGTGAATACACTTCAGAAGCCTGATAGTACTGGAAGATAAGCAAATGCTATTTGCACCAAAATAAATCTCATCTTAACTGGCTTGCTAGACCAACAGCTTTGTACTACGAATAAAGTGGGGATCCCCAATTTCCAGCTTGAAACAGTCGAAAGCCACTTTTGTTTAACTCTGCAAAAAAGCATTCATAACTACTAGGAAAAATACAACAAAAATGGGCTTTTGTGACAAGTCAGTCTCAAGATATTAGAGACAATGTAAGTGAGGTAATATCTTTTATTGGCCTACTTTCTGTTGGGGAGAGAGAAGCTTTCAACCTTTCACAGAGCTGCTTATCTGGAGAACTTGGCGTAAGCGCAAAAACTTGTCACTCACCAACTAGGGATGTTAAAGACTAGTCGACTATCAGATAAGCATTTGCTTATCAGATAGTAATGTTGACTAGTCAATCCCCCCCCCCCATGAAACAGAGGCAGCAAGGCGGGAAGGAGGGGTACTTCAAAGTGATCCTGGGATCAGCTATGTGGTGGGCTGCCCCTTTAAAAGGCCAGGCAGAGATTCAAAGGGGCAGCCCTGGAACCCTGGATCAGTTGGAGGGTCCCCAGCTGACCCCAGGTTCCCCTCCTACCTCTGAATCCCGTGGAGGGGGCAGTTTCAAAGGGGCAGCCGCTGCCCCCCACTGACTCGGACCTCCATGGCTTTGAAATGCACAAGAGCCCCTGCTGGGGACTCTTGCGCATTTCAAAGCAGGCACCCATGTGCAGCCCGAAGTCAGCGGGACTTTGGTGGAGTTCCACATTCCTCCTTTGAAATGTACAAGAGCCCCAGCAGGAGGAATGCGGAAGTGCCTACTGACTAGTCCATGGAAATTCTAATGAATAGTCAACTAACCACATTTTAACACCCTTATCACCAAGAAAATAGTCCTATAAAAGATACTTACTTACCACCTTGCCTCAGGTAACCCATTAGTCTAAAAGAGCAAATCTGTTACAATCTAGATGAAAACAGATAATTTGTTGTAGCTAGTTGGCTATGATCTCTATTAAAAAAAATCCCAAGTTAGCCATTCAGGAGTAATATCATTACATATTAGTGGGGGAATCTGATTTTAGGTCTTATTCACGGGTGGGCAATAGTTTTTGATGAGGTGCCACTCAAAGAATTTGGTAAGTGGTCAAGGGCAACACTCTTCCATGATATTAATGGAGGTGGTGCAGGGTCTGAGATGGAGGTTTGGTACAGCTTGGGGTAAGGGTCTGGGAGGCAGGAGGGGCCTGGGAGAATGTTGTAGGTGGGGATTGTATCCTGAGGCAGGAGTGCAGCGATTTGGGTTGTGATCGAGGACAGAGGAGTGGAGTGCAAGATCTGGGAGGGGGTTCTGACCTGAAGAAGGGGGTGTAGGGTCTAGGAGAAGCAGCAAGAGTGCAGAGGGTTGGGGGACGGAGGGACTGTGATGCGAGATAGGTCTGACTGGGAGGTGCTTACCTGGGCAGCCGCCAGCCAGCAACCCTGCCCAGCAGGTTCCTCACCCAGGTGGGGGCCATATATGCTGCAAGTCCAAGGAGAGGGGTACATGACATGCTGCCTGTCCTGCAAATAGGCAGCTCCCATTGGCCAGAAACCAGCCAATGGGAGCTACTCTGAGCAGTGTGCAGGGGCAGGTCAGACAAGGAGTCCGACTGAAGCTCTGCTGTACCCACAATCTGGATCTGAGGGCTTGGTGGGCCAGATCTGGCTGCGGGCCGTATTTTGGCCACCCCGGTCTTGTTCATGTTTATGACAGGGTGTTGCTTACATGTATAGCGATCTGAAAACCCCCAAGACCAGGGTGACAGTTTAAATTTCATACATTTTCTATAACTTTCATAATTTTAGGTCCACTTCACACCAAGTGTTTTCATAAAGTTTTAATACAGTTTCCAGAGATATAAAGTCAGTATGTTAGCAAACTGTACACAAACCCTGCTAGTATTTTCTCAGCGAAGTAGTGTTTCTGCCTGCACACTCACATACAGATACCAGACCGTGGCAGTCCATCATGACGAGGAAATATATTACATGGTATATAAATGGTAAGTATGTTTTTTTCTTTCAGAAACATGCTTGGTCTAAGTACAAGATGTAGACATGAAAAGACTGGAAAAACACTAACCTAAAATGTCTTTCAGAAAAACATCTGATAATGTCTAGCATCTTCAAAGTACCATGCCACTTAAAAGGGAACAAAGCCCTCAACTGTTGATCATTTAGGCCAGGGGTGGGGAACCTTTTTTGGGATGGGGGCCACTGACCCACAGAAAAGTCAGTCAGGGGCTGCACACAAGTGAGAAGCAAAGTGAGAAGCCCCTGACTAAGAAGAAAGACACTCCCCACATTCCTCCTGCACACCACAGCCTAGTGGGAGGCTGGAGCACCTGCGTGGGTTCCCCAAGGCTGAGACTCAGGGGCTGGATCCAGGCAAGCTGGGGGCCACATCAGGCCCCTGGGCCTGAGGCTCCCCACCCCTGATTTAGGCTATATCTACACTGCAATGTAAGTCTTTCTTTGGGCCTGGGGTCAAAGGTAAGGATGTTAAATCATGCTTAATCAGCTAATTGAGTAGTCAGATTTCCATTGACTGCTTGATTAGTCAATAAGGAGGGAAATTGCAGAGCTGCAGAGGGGTTAGCTCCTCCCAGCACTGGCTTCTGCTCCCCCACTGGGTGCCTTTAATAGAGGCAGCAAGGAGGAGGAGAGTGACTAGTTGAGTAGTGACTTGACTAGTCACTTACCCTTGACTAGGGATGTAACTGCCTTGGGTCTATACTGCAACTGTGTTCACCCAGAACCAGGTGCATGCAGGGCTGGAGGGTCCCAACACAAGTCAAGCCCAGGGATAGGTTGGAAGTTTGCCACAACTTCCTTAACGCTCTTACCTGCAAGAATCTGTAGCTAAAGTCCAGTACTACTGTCCAATACTGGTAAATCTGCACAAACTATGACATTCTATACCTGCTACTGAAAAGATGAGTATATAGACGCAATTTATGATTTCATACTAACATCCTACATATTGATTTCCATTGAAAGCTTAATTTTGCAGTAAAATAAAAGGAAATGCAAAATCTCCGGAACAGGTTACCAACTAGGGCTATTAAACAGTTAACCAGGAACATAAGGCTTACTGGTAAACTGGCCCTTGCAGGTGAAGTCCAGCAATGGCCAGCCAGTGGGCCAGAGCAGCTCTGGTGGGCCGCAGTTAAACGATTAACTAGTTTATCACTAGTATTTTACCAGTTAACCATTTTAACATCCCTCTGACCAACCAATATGTAGAAATATAAACAGCTACATCAGTCTCAGGCATTCAAATTTTGCATGGTTTGAATTACTAGTTTATCTATGTGGATTGCATTGATGAGTCTATTTTTTTGGCAGCTATCTAAATAATTCACCTCTCCATTTCTGATTACCTTCCATTTGTTGAATTTCATTCTGCTTAAGATAACATTTTTGCAGTAAATGCTGCTTGTTTCTGAAGATGCTTTTTACTGTATCATAACTGCAATACTACTACTTGGCTTTCACAGCTAACTGTGCATCCCTCCTGAGCATGAAGGATAATACTGCCCCAATAATCACAGTGCGCATAACCCAATTTCAGGTCAGATAGTACTGTCCAGATACACTTTTAAAGTTACTGTGAAACATGGCTCAAGAGGCCAGTCTCTGTGTGAAGACTAAAATTGTAGCTGTTTCAAGGGACAAATTTAAGATTTTTTTTAAGACAAATTATAAGTAATTAAGAATCAAAGTTAAAAGTATGAAGATTTAACTCACCCAAGCAATTACAATTTTTGGTAATTAATTACACATTCAGAGGTGGATTACTTGCGCAAAGTAATCATGAACACTATTATCAAAGGAAACAAGTATCAGAAGTTTTGCAGCAGGACCAGAAAGAAACTGTTATGGTCACTGCAGAGATTTTCCTCTTGCTTTTGATCAACCACCGATCAAATGGCTATAGCTGTACAATGCACAAGTCTACAGGATTCTTGTCTGAACAACTGTGCTCTCCCAGCTTTAAGGAGACATACCACAATCGAAACACAACCATCCTAGACAACCCAGTAAACTGCTTACAATTTGTTTTTTTTGGGGGGGGGGGGGGGGGGGAGAATCAAGGCGAGCAATCCTTGCGGCCCTGCGGCCGGCCCAGACACCGTGAAAACTTCCGCACCAAGTCGGAGTCCGCGCTCCCGTTAACACGTGTCACTGAGCCAGCGCTGAGGTGCAGGTGCGTCCTGGCAGCTCCTCGACTCTGTGACGCGCCAGCACCGCCGGTGAGGCCGCTTGGCCCTCCCCACACGCCGCCCCTCTCCCCACGGGCTCAGGCACCGCCAAGAGCCCCAGGCTGGGCTGGCTCTGCGGAGCCTCCAGCGCTGAGCGCGGGGAGGCGGGAGCCGCAAGCCCAGCCCCAGGGGCCTGCGGGGCGGCCGCTCCCACGTTACTCAAGCTGCTCCGCCGCCCCCACCTCCCGCAGGGCGAAGCCCCCGCCACCCCAAGTGCGGGAGGCGGGGCGGGGCGGGGCGGGCCGGCCAGGCCTGAGAAGGCCGGATCGTGGCCGCGCTTCCCGGGAGGGGGGGGGGGGGAAGGGCAGAACACGCGCGCCCGGCCTCTCGGCCATTTTGTCCCTTTGGCGGGTCCCCAGCCCAAGATGGCGCCGGGAGGACTCACCATGGAGCAGGCAGCCGAGCAGCTAGAGCGTCCCCGCCTCCTCCCCCCCATTAGCGGCCCGGCGCCATTTTCCCGCGCCAACCCCCGCCAGTTCGATCGCCCTGGCCCCCCGCGCGCTGCTCGCGGAGGCTCCGCCGCGCTCCGCGCCGGCCCTGCCCGCAAGCCCAGGCCCGCCCCTGCCCCGGTGGGCGCAGGCCAGGCCCGCCTCGGCCGGGCCGCGCTGCCGCTGTGCGGGCCCGGCCGGCTGCGCACGCAGGCTCCGTGTATTACCCGCTCGCCGTAGTTCTGCTCCCCGCTGTCGCTCATTGTCCCGCGCAACCCGCCAGCAACCGTCGCGCCAACCGCCACTGCCGTCCGGCGCCTGTGCTCTCTGCCAGGAACGGAAGTGACGCGCGCCCCTGGCCAGCCCCACCCCTGTGGGAGCCGGCCGTGAGCGACGCATCCGGTGAGCTGGAACGCCCTCGGTGATTGGATGAGCCTAGCCCCTCCCCCGCCCGCCCCCTGCCTCAGGGATGAGTCTGGCCCCGCCCCCACCTGTCCCCTTACCCAGGGACTAAGGGGGAGTCCAGCCCTTAGGGTTCCCATGTGTCCAGTTCCCCAGCGGCAATGCGGGGGGGCTGCTGGGTGTGCCCAGGGAGGGGCATTTGGGGGCACTGGGAGGGGTAGTTGGGAGGTGCCTGTAGTGGGAGGGGTGTATGGGAGATCCTGGCTGGGATATATGGGTGGGCCTGGTGGGGGGCAGTGCCATGTGTCCCTGTTAGGCTGGCACAGCACACGCCCCCCCCCCCCCCGCCCTTTCTCTCTCTCCAGAGTGGGGAGCTGGGACCTGGCCCTGTGACCCCTCCTGGCTGGGCTCTGAGGCCCTGCCGTGAGGCAGGCGGCCTGGCTGAGAGGTGTTTGGCAGCTCTGTTTACCTGATGGGCCAGGCCAGGCGCGATCCGGGAGCTGTGGATGCAAAGATGCAGGGTGTAATCCAGGCAGGATGGGTGGGGCAGCTACCCAGGGCCCAAAGCCAGAGAGGCAAAATAATGATGACCCAAGGGCAAAGGGAGGTAGTAGGCCTGCTCGTCTTGGGCACTGACGAGCCTAAATGGCTCTGTGGGGTGACTTTTTCTGATCTGCAAAAAACAAAAGAAAAATCCTGGACATTTTTTCACATTTCAAAATTATGCATGGCTGGAGATCAGAGGACAAGAAACAAGTTCTTGTTGGTATGGTAATTTAATCTCTTCTACCCTCTCACATGGATTGAGGTGTCAGTCTAATCCGCCCCCTTCCCCAAGATTATCTCACCAACAGAAGTTGGTCCAATAAAAAACATTGACTCAGTTTCAACGTGGGTGCCGGTAGCAAGAGCTTAATGAAGTATATAGCATGGACTGATGTATTGGTGCAGATTCTTAGTGTACCTGACAATTTCACAAAGGATGCTGCTTAAAAAAACTGGCATTTTAAATGCTGTCACCAGAAAAGTATTGCTTGTCCTAGTCATATTCTCATGTTACATACAGCGAATACCTGCTTTAATCAGTCAGGAAAGGGAAAATCAGCCATAATTTTGTCAAAGATCAAAATAGTGTTCACTGAGACCCGATTTACACTATAAAGTTTTGTCAGTATAGCTATTTTGGTCAGGGGTGTGAAATAACACACTCCCTAGCTGACAAAGCCGTACCCTCAGAGCTCCCTGATGTAGCTGCAACTTAAAGCAGCAAAAGGCATTTTCTATTGGCGTAGCAGAATGTCTCCTCGAAACATACTAGCAATGCTGGCAGAAAAGTTCTGCATCTCACCTTTTGCTATTCGGTTAGTCAGGAGGGGGTTAAACTAATATAAAAGGAGTAGGTAAAAAGAGGGAAGATATGAGCACTCAGCACAAAATTGAGATGTTGAGAATTAAATTAATCAAAGAAACAAAGGTCATGAAGAGAAGAAATTCTTGTATTGCCTATATGGTAATACAGCAGCCTGGATTCCAAACAGGAGAAACTAGAATTGCATTTTTAGGAACCCAAACTGGATGTAGTTGCACAGCTGTAATGTTAGACTCAATGGTTATAACTGATTTAGGAAGGGTCAAATGGGCAAACAGAGATGGGCAATGGCATTCTGTCACAAGAGGCAGTACCTGTTTCCAAGTCACTAAAAACGTGGAGGAAGATGATCACAGAATCATAGAATCATAGCACACTAGAACGGGAAGGGACCTCGAAAGGTCATCAAGTCCAGTCCCCTGCCCTCATGGCAGGACCAAGCACTGTCTAGATCATCCCTGGTAGATGTCTGTCTAACCTGCTCTTAAATGTCTCCAGTGATGGAGATTCCACAACCTCCCTAGGCATGCTTATGGATAAAAGTCCCAACAGACTAAGCACAAGCTGGCGCCTGCTATAGCTGGAGTACTCAACTGTATTTTTTTCTGCCCCTCCAACCGTCCCCCCCAAATTTGCGATGAAAAGTCCATGGCCCACTTGTGCTGCAACAACTGGTTTTCTCCATATAAAAACCAGGGCTGGCATTACAGGACAGCAAGCAAGGCAGTTGCCTGTGGCCTGATACAATAGAGGACACCATGAAGCTAAGTTGCTCAGGCTTTGGCTTCAGCCATAGGTGGCAGGGCTCCAGGCTTCAGCCCCATGTATTGGGACTTTGGCTTTCTGCCCTGATCCTCAGTGCATAACACTGACCCTACTTGAAAGACTGCCTAAAACCTGCTTGAGGCCCCCAGGTCCTGGTTGAGAACCACTGTGCTACACACAACCCTGTCTGTAATATGAAGGCAATGCTTTATATTTATGGTGAACTTCAGTCTGAGTGACATATGTGGGAGGTTTCACGCTGCCAGTACTAAAACATCCTTGGAATGTCTACACATTATAAATGACAATTTTCTAATTAAAATCGTATTGCAAATAACATGGGGGAATTTTTGGGTCGTGTCCTAACAGATACAAAGGGACTGATTGCAGAACTTTGAGTTCTTTGAGGGGGTCAACAAACATGTGGACAAGGGGGATCCAGTGGATATAGTGTACTTAGATTTCTAAAAAGCCTTTGACAAGGTCCCTCACCAAAGGTTCTTAAGTAAAGTAAGTTGCCATGGGATAAGAGGGAAGGTCCTCTCATAGATTGGTAACTGGTAAAAAGACAGGAAACAAAGGGTAGGAATAAATGGTAAGTTTTCAGAGTGGAAAGAGGTAACTAGTGGGGTCCCCCAAGGCTCTGACCTGGGACCAGTCCTATTCAACTTATTTATAAATGATCTAGAGAAAGGGGTAAACCGTGAGGTGGAAAAATTTGCAGATGATACCAAACTGCTCAAGATAGTTAAGACCAAAGCATACTGTGAAGAGCTTCACAAAGATCTCACCAAACTAAGTGGTTGGGCAACTATGGCAAATGAAATATGAAGTAATGCACATTAGAAAAAATAATCCCAACTATACATACAATATGATGGGGACTAATTTAGCTACAACTACTCATGAGAGGTCTTGGAGTCATTGTGGATAGTTCTCTGAAAACATTCACTCAGTGTGCAGCAGCAGCAGTAAAAAAAGCAAATAGAATGTTAGGAATCATTAAAAAAGGGATAGAGAATAAGACAGAGAATATCTTATTGCCTCTATATAAAGCCATGGTACGCCCGCCTCTTGAATACTGCGTGCAGATGTGGTTGCTTCATCTCAAAAAAGATATATTGGCATTGGAAAAGATTCAGAGATGGGCAACAAAAATGATTAGGGGTTTAGAACTGGTCCCATATGAAGAGAGATTAAAAAGACTTGGACTTTTCAGTTTAGAAAAGAGGAGACTAAGGGGGGGATATGATAGAGGTATATAAAATCAGGACTGATATGCAAAAAGTGAATAAGGAAAAGTTATTCACGTATTCCCACAATATAAGAACTAGGGCTCACCAAATGAAATTAATAGGCAGCAGGTTTAAAACAAACAAAAGGAAGTTTTTCTTCACACAGTGCACAGTCGACCTGTGGAACTCCTTGCCAGAGGATGTGGTGAAGACTAGGACTTTAACAGGGTCAAAAAAATAGCTAGATAGATTCATGGAGGTTTGGCCCATCGATGGCTATTAGCCAGGAGGGTAGGAATGGTGTCCCTAGCCTCTGTTTGTCTGGAAATAGGTGACAGGAGGGGGATCACGTGAAGATTACCTGTTGTGTTCCCTCCCTCTGGGGCATCTGGCATTGGCCACTGTCAGCAGACAGGATACTGGGCTAGATGGACCTTTGGTCTGACCCAGTATGGCTGTTCTTATGTTCTTATGTTAACTAAAAGTTCATGATAGCTTAGGTACAGGTGATCATGAATGCATCCTAGAATACTCAAGGAGCTGATAGAGGAGGTATCTGAACCATTACCTATTGTCTTTGAAAAGTCATGCTGAGAACCAGCAGACTGATTTTTCCGCCGTCCAGCTGGGGAAGGGTCAGTGTCTTCAAAATGACATCGCCTCTCTGGTGGGCAATGAGGTGATTCAATAGTGCAGTGAGGGAAAGGTCTCTAAAGCACCTAGACAGGAGAGCTGCCAACCTCCCCGTGGTGTTTGGTGCAGGTGAGTGACGCTGAACCAGGGGTGGGGAACCTAAGACCCAGGGGCCGGGTGTGGGCCCTGGCTTGCCTGGATCCAGCATTGGGGAGGCTGTGCGTGCACTCCAGCCCTCCTACTGTCCTCCTGTGGGGCTGGGGCATACAAAATCTACTAGCCTGGACCCCCCCCAGGCTCTGTATGTGAGGGGGCCATGGGGAGTGTCTTTCTCCTCACGTAAGTGAGGGTTTGGTTTGGGCTCTTTTGCTTCTCACTTGTGTGCAGCCCCCGACCCAAAAAAGGTCCCGGTCCCCCCGGCCCTAAAGAGAGCTGGGGAAATGACAGTGTTAAGCCAGGAGCTGCTGCTGGAAAGAAGGGAAACAAAATGGCCACAAGGTGGTGCTCTGCTCCCAAAAGGAGAGTGGGCCACGGCGCTAGCCAGAGGCCCAGCCTGGCCAAGCAGGTCATGTGCCCCTGGGTCCCTCCAGAGCCAACCCAGAGAGCTGGGTCAGTGTTAATGCAACAGACCCCATCCGGACGGCCTGCCGGCTCCTCAGGGTGTTGAGCTCTGGCCGGATTTCCCAGCGGGGCACGCGGCTACCCGCCCTCTCCCTCGGTGTTTTCTCCGGTGGCTGTGCGACACGGCTGTTCCTCTCCCCTGCCCGCGGGCCGAGGCGTCTTCCCGAGGAGATGGGGCCTGGACTCCATGCCTCCTGAGGTCTCTCCCTGCCCTAGGAGTCCATGATTCTAGGGTTAAACCAGCCAAGGGCCCCCCAGAACTTTGACCCTCAAACCCAAGCCGAGCCTTCCCTCCCCGCAATCTATTCCTGGTGGGAAAAACGCCGAAGCCCAAACCCTCAGGCCTTCTTTGCCCCCTCGCAAGATGAGGAATAAAAACGGGGGCACAAGCCCTTCCCTTTGCACCCCACCTTTGCTGGCCAGATGCCCAGCGACCCTGCTGGGGGTGGTGGGGTGTGTGTGTGTGCCTGTGTGTGTGTGCATGTGTGCAGGCCCACCCATGGGGGGGGGGAGGCAAAAGGAGCCAGTTGCCCTGGGGCCCAGCTGCTGCCATTTGAAATCACTGCTGGAACACAGCTCCGCAAGGCTCTGCGGGGGGGTGTGTGTGTGTGGGGGGGGCATCGCCCCGGTCCAGGCAGCATTGAGGCTGCTCCTGGCCCTGCCCCTTCTTCCTGAGGCCCCACCCCCACACCTGGCCCGGGGGCCCACAGAAGCTGTCGGCCCCCTTATGTGCGTGCACTGCCTGCTTGGGCCAGCGTCGGCTCCATGCACGACCCGGCTTGCAGAGTCGGGCGGCATGGGACGGCGTGGGTTTGTCTCGCAACGGTGGCAGTACGCTGGGGCATGAACCTCCACGCTGCGGGGCGCGGGTGGGATTTAGGGCAGCTCCTGCCTTAGCCCAGGGCTCAGGCATGGCATTTCCATGTGTCTCTCTCTGAGGGTGTAACCAGCACATGTGAACACCAGGGGGCACCAGCAGCCCTCACATGTCCCTCTCCAGCAAGCCAAGCCCTGGGTTACCCTGGGGCACAGGGCGCCCGCAGCCTGCGAGCTGGCACCTGGTTTTGGCGGCGAGATGCTCTGAGCTCTGCTGGGATCAGAACAAGCCAGGCCTAAGTTCAAGGACAGGTCTCTGATCGGGGCTTGCCAGGAGCCAGGCAGCACTTGGTGTCTTGAGAATCTCCCTTGTCACTTACAAAGAAAGTCCACTTGCTAGGTCCCCCCCCCCACCCCAAACAGGGCCTGAATGCCCCCAAAAGGCTAGAGCCCCGCAGGCCCAGCGGCTAGTGCTGTTGTGCTAATTTAATCTCCCCACATCTGAGATTATTTCTCGTAATCCCAGGCTGCGTGGGATGGCGACCCTCCTGACAATCTCCTCCGCCGTGTGCCCTGAAACCGACATGCCCTGAAACCGTGTCTCTTCCTGGTCCGGCAGGCACCCGGGGTTGGCTGACTGCATCTGTGCTGGGGTGGACTGGACCATGACCGGGCCCAGCCCCCAGGAACCGGGCCTGAGTCATGGGGGAATGAACTGGGGTGCAGAGAACAGAAATCCCAGCCCCAGTCGGGTGGTGCCTGTACAGTGACCCGGCCCTGGGCAGGCCCCGAGCCAAGAGGCCTGCTTTTGAAGTCTCCATCCGTGACCTGCCGCAGCAGCGGGACGCCCCAGGAGTCCTGCTTTGCTCCAAGCACCAGTACCCTTTCCCCACGTTCGTGCTGCGCTCTGGAAGCAGTGAAGCCACCTTGGCTCCAGCCCAGACACTAACAGGCTCTTCAAAGAGCTTCCCCTGCAATTACTCCAACCACCGGAACTAGCCCGGCCCATCAGGGGGGTTCCCATGGCAATGGCTGAGGTCATCTCTGGCCGGTGGGGTTGTGCATGCCCTGAGGCAGAAACTTAGGGGCAGGGAACCTCGGCCCTGAAAATGCAGGTGCCACATGAGGTTAGGCTCCCACTGGGTTCAACAGAAGTTCTGAGAAATGCAGGGGAGCCAAAAAGTGAGACATGGGCCGCTTAACCCAGAGGGCACCTCCATCTGGACTCTTGGTGCCTAAATACCTTGGTGAATCCAGGCCTAGGTGCCCATCTGGACCCTTCAGCATCTAAATCCCTTTGCCATTCCAGCCCATGGGCTCTGGGGTGGCCTCCTTGAGGAGCACATAGGGTTGCCAGATGGTCTCCCCAAGAATACCGAACACACGGGCTAAAAATTTGTTGAGCAAAAAAAAACCACCCACACCGAACACACATCCTGTGTGGCTACTACCAAGAGCCACCAAGCTGGGAACAAAGTGGGAGGCAGCAGAGTGTGCTCTGCAAAGCAGCCGCCTGCTACCCAAAGCAGAGAGAGGCAGACCCCGGGGCAACACAATGGCAGGGCAAGGGGTGGGGGCGACCATGGGTAGGAAGGTGACTCCCCCATAACCAGGTCTTTGGGTGTCCCAGTGGGAAGAAGCAGAAATTCCACCCCAGTTAGTTTTGGCTGAGAGCCCATGCAAGGCGCCTAAACGCAACCAAAAAGCACCTACGGGCTTCTCTCCTGGACTACGGCGCCAGAACGCGCTTGAACAGCGCTCAGGAGCAGGGACGAGGCTTCTCTTCCTCCCCAGGGCATCACTCCTCCTCTGACGCAATCAGCTGAGGGCTCCCAGCACCGATTGCGCCCCGCCTCCCAGCCACTCCCGCCGACCCCGCCCGGCTTCTGCACGTAACCAGAGGCTCCCATCTGGGAGGCGGGGCCGCGATTGGCGCTGGGAGCCTGTGGTTGCATGCAGAAGCCGGGCGGGGGGAGTGGCTGGGACTCCCAGCCACTCCCCCCACCCCCGCCAGGTTTCCGTCCGGCGCCCAGCTGGAAAAACAGAAAATACCGGACATTGCACATGTCCGGTATATTCTGAATTTTTTTACCGCGCAGAGGGCACAAAAACCGGACTGTCCAGTAGAATACCGGACACCTGGCAACCCTAGGAGCACACACTGTTACAGCCGTCATGCTGGCAGGAAAGGCCTTGTTCCCCTGATCCTGCTTCAGGCAGGGTCCGCAGCTGCCTTCCCTGTGCCCCGCACTGCTGCCAGCTTCTCTTTCCCCCCGGCTCTCGAAGGAATCATCAGGCCAAACCCACCCCAGGGAGAGCGGATGGGCCCAACTGGGTGCTCTGAAGTGTCCCCAGCCTCTGTGGGCCACCAGCTGGGAGTGGGCGACGGGGGCGGGATCACTGGATGGTTCCTTGTTCTGTTCCCTCCCTCTGGGGCGCCTGGCAGTGGCCACTGTGGGCCGACAGGACGCGGGGCTGGATGGGCCTTTGTCTGACCCAGCGTGGCCGTGCGGCTGTTCTCTTACACAGGGCAGGCGGGGAGGAGGCGGCGTGCGGACACGCTGGTGCTTTGCTTTGTACTACGGGTGCCCAGGGGGCCCATGCTCCAGCCAGCAGGTCCCTGGGCAGTTGAGGTAGGGCCGGGTGGAGAGCCTTTTAGCTCTTAGCGAATAATACTCTAGTCAGGTGCTGCTTTCTCGCCTAATCCACTTACCACTCTAAAACGCTTATTGCTTCCCAAAGAACACAGCCCAGCGGGGCTTAGTGCTAAAGACATTTGGAAGCTTAGCGTTCGCGAGAGCTTAGAACGTGGACGTACGCAAGCAAGAAAATGTGTGTCCTCCTCAGCCACCTCCGCCTGCCCCAGGTGACAAGCCGGGCACAGAGGGCTGAGGTGAAGGAAGGAAACTGCGCACTGGTCTTTGAATAACCAACTCAGATGGCAAAGACAAAGCTTCCATGCCCATTGGAGGGCAGAGAGGCTTCATGCCGGGGAAGGAAATCCCACAACAGAAGGCCCCACTCAGATGTCTGTTCAGCATGCCATTTTCCCCTGCAGGTTCTGGGGTCAGGAGCTTGGCTCTGATTCCCTTTGCAGTATGTCCCACCAGGGGGCGTGGCCCAGGGGGTCCATTTTGACCATAAACCCATAATTTCCCCTTTTGTCTGAAATCACTTTGCAAACATGAATGACTCTTCCTGACACCCCTCTGAGGTCTGCTGGATTAGGCCCACCTGGGCAGAAGGTGAAGTGGTGATTCGTCAACCTGTGGAACTCCTTGCCAGAGGATGTTATGAAGACCAGGACTTTAACAGGGTTTAAAAAAGAACTAGATAAATTCATGGAGGATAGGTACATCAATGGCTATTAGCCAGGATGGGAAGGAATGGTGTCCCTAGCCTCTGTTTGTCAGAAGCTGGAAATGGATGACAGGAGTTGATGATTACCTGTTTCTGTTCACTCCCTCTGGGGCATCTGGCACTGGCCAGTGTTTGAAGACAGGATACAGGGCTACATGGACCTTTGGTCAGACTCAGTATGGACACTCTTACGTTCTTATGTCACGTAGTGAATAAATCCCTAGATATCACATTGCCCCAGTATTGTGTGTGTAACCCCCTCTTTCCTCCGTGGGTTACTCAGGAGCAGGCCACACTCACCTGTGTACCTGGTGTATTTAGTATTAAAGGAGATCCTGAGGATCCCAGTGGTGGTGATGTTTAGTTGGGGATTCCCTATCCACCCCTTTTGCTGCAGCCCCTTGCTTCTAAAGGAGAATTGATTTGATTAGCTCTAGATCCTGAGGATCCCAGTGGTGGTGATGTTTAGTTGGGGATTCCCTATCCACCCCTTTTGCTGCAGCCCCTTGCTTCTAAAGGAATATACAATGGAGGTTCCTCCACCTGGCTGGCCCTGTATACACTTACTGGTGTGCCTTAGGAGCCTCCAGGAATCAACTTATTCCAGTAATAATCTGGATCTAATTCCAAAACAACAATTGTAAACGGTATACCTCTAGAAGTAACACACCTTTACATAACCACTTAAAGAACCAGGGTTTAACAGACTAAAATTGAATAAAATCAATTAACAAAGGGCACAGAAATAAAGGAAACTTACCTAACTGGCATTTATCCTGCCACCATGTATCCCACCCCAGAGTGTGCACCCCTCTGGATCTCAGAGCCCCCGACACTGGCTTGTGGGGGCAGGTTTGAAGGTCTGCAGCTGGAGCGGAGGCAGTGCAATGCAGGTTGTGTGTGTGTGTCACTCTAGGCAGCAACACCTGCACAATCCCTTTGCCATGTGAGCGGGCCCCACCAAATGCCAGCAGCTCTGGTTCCCTGGGCGGATCATGCTGCCTCTCTTCGGACCCAGAGTCGGCCTGACTTCTGTGCTCTGCCCCAGGCAGCACTTTCCCAAACAACCACAGCTACTTACAGTCCTTTCTAGGCAGAGTTCTGCAGGCCCTTCTCAGCCACAGGCACAGCCAAAGTCTCTCCCCTCCAGGCACAATCACCCCCAGCCCCTTGAGCAGCCTGCTAGATCCAAGCCCCAGCAAGCTCTCAGCAGCAGGTTCTATCTTCCAGCAGCTGCATCTCCTGGACTGGAAAAGGCTCCACACCAGCAATCTGGCGCCTCTCTGCAAATTGGAGCCCCCCAACTCTCTCCCTGCACTGCCTGGAAGACAGCAACAGTGTCCCTCCTTTTTCCCAAGGCATTCTGGGAGTTGTAGTCTCTAGGGCTGGATTGCAGCATGAAGGATCCTCCCAGTAAAAGTCAGAGGCTCCTATAGTAAAGGGGGGCTACATACGTGAATTTCACTACCCATTACACAGAGGCTACGTCTAGACCGCAATGTTAAACTGGAAAAAGATTTTCCAATTTGCATTATTTGCGTAATTTTTTTCCAATTTACTTCAGAAAGAGGCTTTTTCGAAATTTGGTGCGTTTACACAGCACCAGATTTTGGAAAAAAGTGCTCTTTTGAGCCATCCCTTAAGCCTTGTAGAACGAGGTTTACAGGGATGGCAAAAGAGCACGTCAGTTCTTTCAAAAAATGTTTCGAAAAAAGGGACACTTTCCTTGGATGAGGCATTGCTTTTTCGGGATACCTCTGGTATCCCAAAAAAGCAATGCAGTCTAGACATAGCCAGAGTTGTGTTGGATCCGCAGTGTGTTATGTGGGGCATTCCACCATTTCAAAATTTGTTTTCAAGGCCAACAGAAATTTTGAAAGTGTTTTGTTTCAGGTCAGTCAGAACATTGGTTTTCAATCAAATCAAGTCATTTTGTTCCAATTGCAGCCATTTAAAAGTTGTATTTCACGTTCTGGTCTATAAGAACATAACATAAGAACATAAGAACGGCCGTACTGGGTCAGACCAAAGGTCCATCTAGCCCAGTATCCTGTCTGCCGACAGTGGCCAGCACCAGGTGCCCCAGAGAGGGTGGACCGAAGACAATGATCAAGCGATTTGTCTCCTGCCATCCCTCTCCAGCCTCTGACAAACAGAGGCCAAGGACACCATTTTATCCCCTGGCTAATAGCCTTTTATGGACCTAACCTCCATGAAATTATCTAGCCTCTCTTTAAACTCTATTATAGTCCTAGCCTTCACAGCCTCCTCTGGCAAGGAGTTCCACAGGCTGACTACACGCTGTGTGAAGAAGAACTTTCTTTTATTAGTTTTAAACCTGCTACCCATTAATTTCATTTGGTGTCCTCTAGTTCTTCTATTTAGGGAACTAATAAATAACTTCTCCTTATTGGCCCTCTCCATACCACTCATGATTTTATATACCTCTATCATATCCCCCCTCAGTCTCCTCTTTTCTAAACTGAAAAGTCCCAGTCGCTTTAACCTCTCCTCATATGGGACCCGTTCCAAACCCCTAATCATTTTAGTTGCCCTTTTCTGAACCCTTTCCAAGGCCAAAATATCTTTTTTGAGGTGAGAAGACCACATCTGTACACAGTATTCGAGATGTGGGCGTACCATAGTTTTATACAGGGGCAGTAAGATATTCTGGGTCTTATTTTCTATCCCTTTCTTAATAATTCCTAGCATCCTATTTGCCTTTTTGACCGCCGTTGCACACTGTGTGGAAGTTTTCAGAGAACTGTCCACGATAACTCCAAGATCTCTTTCCTGATTTGTCGTAGCCAAATTAGCCCCCATCATACTGTACGTACAGTTGGGGTTATTTTTCCCAATGTGCATTACTTTACACTTATCCACATTAAATTTCATTTGCCATTTTGTTGCCCAATCACTCAGTTTGGTGAGATCTTCTTGGAGTCCCTCACAGTCTGCTTCTGTCTTGACTATCCTAAACAGTTTGGTATCATCCGCAAACTTTACCACCTCACTGCTTACCCCTTTCTCCAGATCATTTATGAATAAGTTGAACAGCATTGGTCCTAGGACTGACCCTTGGGGGACACCACTAGTTACCCCTCTCCATTCTGAAAATTTACCATTTATTCCTACCCTTTGTTTCCTGTCTTTTAACCAGTTCTCAATCCAAGAAAGGACCTTCCCTCTTATCCCATGGCCGTGTAATTTACACAAGAGCCTTTGGTGAGGGACCTTGTCAAAGGCTTTCTGAAAATTGAAGTATACTATATCTACTGGATCCCCCTTGTCCGCATGTTTGTTAACCCCTTCAAAGAACTCTAATAGATTAGTAAGACAGGATTTCCCTTTACAGAAACCATGTTGACTTTTGTCCAACAAATTATGTTCTTCTACATGCTTCACAATTTTATTCTTTACTATTGTTTCAACTAATTTGCCCGGTACTGAAGTTAGACTTACCGGTCTGTAATTGCCCAGATCGCCTCTGGAGCCCTTTTTAAATATTGGTGTCACGTTAGCTACCTTCCAGTCATTAGGTACAGAAGCCGATTTAAGGGATAGGTTACAAACCACAGATAATAGTTCAGCAATTTCCCATTTGAGTTCTTTTAGAACCCTTGGATGAATGCCATCCGGTCCCGGAGATTTGTTAACATTAAGTTTTTCTATTTGTTCCAAAACCTCCTCTAATGACACTTCAATCCAGGACAGTTCCTCAGATTCATCACCCACAAAGGACGGTGCAGATTTGGGAATCTCCCCAACGTCCTCAGCCGTGAAGACTGAAGCAAAGAAATCATTTAGTTTCTCCGCAATGGCTTTATCGTCCTTGATTGCGCCTTTTATAGTTCGATCGTCTAGGGGACCCACAGGTTTTTAGCAGGCTTCCTACTTCTAATGTACTTAAAAAACATTTTGTTATTTCTTTTTGAGTTTTTGGCTAGCTGTTCCTCAAAATCTTTTTTTGCTTTTCTTATGACATTTTTACACTTGATTTGACAGTGTTTATGTTCCTTTCTATTTATCTCACTGGGATTGGACTTCCACTTCTTAAAAGATGCCTTTTTGTCCCTCACTGCTTCTTTTACATGGTGGTTAAGCCACGGTGACACTTTTTTAGGTCTCTTGCTATGTTTTTTAATTTAGGCTATACATTTAAGTTGGGCCTCTATTATGGTGTCTTTAAAAAGTTTCCATGCAGCTTGCAGGGATTTGGCTCTAGTCACTGTGCCTTTTAATTTCTGTTTAACTAGCCTCCTCATTTTTGTGTAATTCCCCTTTTTGAAATTAAATGCCAGGGTGCTGGACTGCTGAGGTGTTCTACCCACCACAGGAATGTTGAATGTTATTATATTATGGTCACTATTCCCAAGCGGTCCTGTAACGGTTATTTCCTGGACCTGATCCTGCACTCCACTCAGGACTAAATCGAGAATTGCCTCTCCCCTTGTGGGTTCCTGCACCAGCTGCTCCAAGAAGCAGTCATTTAGGCCATTGAGAAATTTTATCTCTGCTTCTCTTCCTGAGGTGACATGTACCCAGTCAATATGGGGATAATTAAAATCCCCCATTATTATAGAGTTCTTTATTTGGTAGCCTCTCTAATCTCCCTCAGCATTTCAATGTCAGTATCACTGTCCTGGTCAGGTGGTCGGTAATATATCCCTACTGCTAATTTCTTATTATTGGAGCATGTAATTACTATCCATAGCGATTCTATTGAGCATGTTGATTCACTTAATATTTTTATTTCATTTGATTCTACATTATCTTTCACATACAGTGCCACTCCACCACCCACCCGGCCTGCTCTATCCTTTCGATATATTTTATATCCCGGTATGATTGTGTCCCACAGATTTTCCTCATTCCACCAGGTTTCAGTGATGCCTATTATGTCAATCTCCTCATTTAATACTAGGTACTCTAGTTCACCCATCTTATTAGTCAGACTCCTAGCATTTGTGTAGAAGCACTTTAAAAATTTGCCACTGCTTATTTGTCTGCCCTTCCCTGGTGCATTGGATTCCTTTGTATGCAGTTGTTTGTCTGCTCTGGCCCATGGTTTGTCCTCTCCCCTCCTCTCTTTCTGACTACAGCTTAGAGACTCTCTATCAATGGATTCTCCTCTAAGAGAAGTCTCCCTCCGATTTACGTGCATCTCCGCACCAATCGGCTTCCCCCCATCTCTTAGTTTAAAAACTGCTCTACAGCCTTTTTAATGTTTAGTGCCAGCAGTCTGGTTCCACCCTGGTTTAGGTGGAGCCCACCCTTCCTGTATAGGCTCCCCCTCTCCCAAAAGTGTCCCCGGTTCCTAATAAATCCAAACCCCTCTTCCCTACACCATCGTCTCATCCACGCATTGAGACTCTGAAGCTCTGCCTGCCTACCCGGCCCTGCGCGTGGAACCGGAAGCATTTCCGAGAATGCCACCATAGAGGTCCTGGATTTCAGTCTCTTTCCTAGCAGCCTAAATTTGGCCTCCAGGACATCTCTCCTACCCTTCCCTACGTCATTGGTACCTACATGTACCACGACCACCGGCTCCTCCCCAGCACTACGCATAAGTCTATCTAGATGCCTTGAGAGATCCGCAACCTTCGCACCAGGCAGGCAAGTGACCATACGGTTCTCCCGGTCATCACAAACCCAACTATCTATGTTTCTAACAATCGAATCACCCACTACTAACACCTGCCTCTTCCTAACTGGCATTCCCTCCCCCTCAGAGGTATCCTCAGTGCGAGAGGATACCGCAACATCCTCTGGGAGGAGGGTCCCAACTACGGGATGGTTTCCCTCTGCTCCCATTGAATGCTCTGTTTCCTTGAGACTTTCATCCTCCTTAAGAGCACTGAGGCTCTCAGACTGGAGGTGGGACAGTACTACAATGTCCCGGAAAGTCTCATCAACATATCTCTCTACCTCCCTTAGCTCCTCCAGTTCAGCCACCCTGGCCTCCAAAGCCCGAACCCGGTCTCTGAGGGTCAGGAGCTCCTTGCAACGGGTGCACACATACGCCACCCGCCCACAGGGCAGGTAATCATACACGTTACACTCGACACAATAAACAGGATAGCCCCCACTCTGCTGCTGGGCTTCTGTCTCCATTTTTCTAATGAATAAGTTTAAGCAGAAACTGGGATTCTTTTTAAACCTCTGGAATATAGATTATTATAAGAGTTGTTTTTAAGAAGGTCAGAAGTCCCTCGTGCCCTCTAACCTCCCCCTCTAAACTCCCTCTCAAAACTCCCTGTTAGCTGCTCCTGTTCACAAGCTCCCTGGTCGCTGAGTCACAGGCTTATATAGCTCTGGTAGCCCCTCCCCCTGACTGAGGCTCAGCCAATTAACAGAAGCTTCTAGATTTCAAACCTTTTAGAAGCTCCTTCAAACAAACCAACCAACCAACAAACCAAACACACAAACACAAGCTCAGCACACAGCAAATAACTCCCCCACACACAAACACACACTCCAGTCAGCCACTTACCACAAGGGTCCCGTTTTTACTCCTCTTTTACCTGGAGAACTCCCTCTCAAAACTCCCTGTTAGCTGCTCCTGTTCGCAAGCTCCTGCTCCTGTTTGCAAGCAAGAATACAAAAATAATATAGATTTTGCAACAGAAGGACATTTGGAAACAAAGAATCAAAGCATTCCACTCTGTTCTGATAAGGTCAAATTGGAAAGTTTCAACCTTGTTGAAGTGCTTTGGCCCAATGCTTTGGGATTTTTTTTGTTTACTGAAACAAGCACGTTCGCTTTCGGAGACCCCAGTGTTTTGATTTGGATGAAATGGTGTTTCCCACCGAGAAAGCATTTTGTCAGATACTTGTTGATCGGTTCTCTCCCTGATGTTCTCCAGAAGCATTTACAGAAAGTATAAAAACGCGTACAAAAAGATAGCTCAGCAAACAATAACGTCAAGGACTCGCCACACCCCTCAAGAGATAAATAACTTCCTCGCTTCCCCGCCCCCAGCCCCGGGAAGAGCTGTGTTAGGAAATAGGCTTTGCCCAGTGACTTGAAGGACAGCAAATTCTGGCTCTGTCGGACCAAACACTGGTTACTTGCTAGGCCAGGTGCAATCCTGAACGAGACTCAGCCTGTGCTCCTCCTAGAGGGAAACTGGGAATAAAGTCCGTGGCTGTCCTTTGCCCTCCCTGTTCCCTTGCTTTCTACACCCCGTCCTTTCCCTGGGCCTCTGTAGTGGCAAGGGCCTATTGCACACTTCTGTAGCAGCCTTTCCCTCGCCTCAGATGGGACTTAGCTCAGGTCCCAGGAGAAGATGGCCATCTGAGGGGTGTAGCTTGGTGCTCAGAGGCCATGCTGTGCAGGACACAATGTGGGTGTCTGTGAGCCCATGTCTACCTGCTCCTGGCCTTGCACTTGTAAGCAGGGGCTGAACTACTGCTTGCAATCAGCCAGCTAAAAGAAGCGAGCAGTGGATATGCTCACTCAAATTGTTTAGCCCTGCAAGATAATTAACTGTTGATATGTAAATACAGCTCATGCCGGGATGGGGAAGGAATCCGGGGTGTGGTTATGTAACTCCAATTCAGCCAGGGCTGATGGAGTATCGGTTGTTAGAATGGAATGTGATGTATTGTAACTAATTTGGCTGTTGTGGGGTCACAAACCATACTACCGCTAAAAGTAGGAACTGTAAAATATGACACCAATGCTTGCAGGAGAAACACCATCATTGTAAGGGGTCTCAGATAAACAAGCCTTCCCCTTCCAGAGCTGAATAAACTGAGTTGGGGGAAAGGGCTTGAGCCAGCCTGCTTCATACCTGCCAGATGTGAGCTGTAAGACTGGTTCAACCTGCCTTGTGTGCCCTGAGAAGATGGGATGTGCCATGGACAGGCTCAGGGCTAGAAGCAATAGATGGGGACGACTCCCCAGCCCTGCGAACCTTTGTTAGTGGAGGAAGGGCACTTGGCAGCTCCTTGGAAGACAGCTGATGTGGGGGGCAGGGGACAAAATGGCAGCAGGGCACCCCCAGGAGCTCCTGGGTAACGTGAGCTGGCCAGTTGGGACTCTGCTGCCAGCCTTGGAGGAGTGAGCAGAGCCCCCTTGCCCTGCCCCCAAACCAAGTGGCTCTGCCAAGCTGTGCGCAGCCATGATGCCCAGAGTGGGGAGCCAAGGGGCAGGAGCTTCACTGCTGCAGGGGGAAGGGGCCTCTTCCCGGGCTCCGCCATTTTCTCCTGCTCGTGTTCTTCTCCAAGCCAGCCAGCTCACCAGACTCCCTGCCAACACGATCGGGCCAGCAAACTCCCTCCTATTCTGACTGCCTGCTGCTCTCTGTGGTCTAAATGACCAAGGTGCTGGCACCCAAGGGGGAACAGCCCCCTACAGAGCCGGCCCTAAGAAATGTCACATCAGGGCCACCGCACTGGACCCTGTGCTCCAGAGTTGGAACAGCCACTGGCAGCCCTCCTACTAGACCCTACCCTGCCCCCAAGGCCTCCTGCCTGCCAGCAGGCCCCACTGATTGGCACCTCCCTCTCAGCCTGCCTCGGAACAGCTGTTTCCTACTGTCAGAGGGACTGGAGGGGAGAGGTGCAAGGGAACTTGGAGGAGGGAGTGGGAAAGAGGTGGGGCAGTGATGGAGTGGGTGCAGGAAGAAGCAGGTTGAGGTGGGGCCTTGGGGGAAGGGGTGGAGAGGAGGCAGGGCCTGGGCAGAGCTGGGTGGGGGAGCACCCCTGGCAGAAGAAAGCGACTCTGTCCAGACCCCTGCACCCCACTGGGGATGGCTCTGGACCCCATCACACGATCTCAGAGTTAATGTAGTCAGTTTAGTGCAGTAGAGTTTCTATGCTTGCTGTACAACTGTTTCCTTGAAGCACGACATTGGGGGTCTGGGCTGAGACCGCAGAAAAAGGAGTTCCCTGCATGCTGTTTGTGACCACGCTGTTCCAGGACTGCTGTGTCCAGCATAACGTAAACAGGCACCATGAAGAAAACACCTGGACTCCCCAGCACTGAGGGGGACAGGAAACAGGTCGGCAAAGCCCCGAGAGACGCACTCACTCGGCAGAGGGGTAAGCCGAGGAATATTCTCCGATATTCACTTTTTAAGACATCACCATTTCAGGAACATTCCTGCCAGTAAGGAAGTTTTATGAGCAGGGTGAACAGAATGCAAGAGAATTTGTTTAGATGTTTGACTCACTATGTGTGGGCTATTTTTTTTGCATCACTATATCAGATCTCATCAGAGCAGACACGGAGGCCTATAATGTGTGGACACACCAATGAAGGGAAGGCGAGTGGCTGTTAGTGGAGATCTGAATTTTTTCTGAGTCTCTCTAGCCCCAAACATCAGCAAAAAGCAGCAACTCATGCTGTGTCCGCTCCCAACTGGCTTTTTATTCCTTATAAATCAGATCAGTCCTGAGGACCAGATTCAGAAAACTTGAATCCCCCTGGGCAATGAACCTTTAACCCCCCGGTGTCTGCGTGGTTCACTCCCTAGAAGACACGGTTTATTTTAGTCCAGCTTGGTTTTGTTCGACAGGCCGGCTTTGTCAATATTGGGAGAAGGGCGAGACTCGGGCAGTAATCCACTCCTGGCATTTAGTGGGGAGCTCTGGAACCACACAGCTGTGATACTGGCGCTGCCCTCTGCTAGAGTCAGAAAAGTCTAGCAGGGCCCGTCTGCCCCTCCCCCTCTTTGGATCTCACTGGCTTGGCTTCCGGCTCTGGCATTCCAGCTACCCATCACCGCTACAAGATTATTCTGTTTAGCTCCATTTTAGTACATTCCACTTTCCGGGACATGTGACTTCTGCAGCTGCTCTTCCCAGCGTTGTCATTTCTTGTTCTGCTGTCCCGCTGTAAGGGTGAGAGCCACCCCCACATTTGGGCACCTACCTGCCACTTTAGAGGCCCAAGCCGAAAAGTTAGACTCTAAAAATCCCTGTGCAGCTGCCGCCTAACTTTGTAGGTGCCGAGATTACTACTGAGGAAATCCCCTGAAAGTCTGTCTGGGGGTGTGCCCATAGCCACCTGGCTCACACCTTGAAGCTGTTCCACTTTGTGTAAGTAGTCACTAGGCCAGAAAGTGTGCGGAATGACTCACTAGCCCCGTGGTTAGGGGCCGCGCAGGAGACCAACCTTCAAGTTTCTTCTCTAATGAGGTAACATAACACCAACAGGTGGAACCAAACCTGGGACCTTTGGAGGTTAATGCATGAGCTAAAAGCCAGCTGGCTCTCAGTTAAGGCTGCAGAGCAAATCCATTCTAAGTGGTCCAAGAGCCACTAGGTGGGACAGTGAACCACACCCAGAAAGTATGTGGGTTACACTAATTCCTAACCCTCTTTGAAAGGCCCTAGGTGTCCAACAAACATGTACACTATTGTAAGATAGTGTGTCCTAAAATGTGGGCATTCGTGATTAGGGGGTGCAAGATATGGACAGACCTCTCAATTGTCTCTACATGCAGAAATGTCCACTCCTCTCCTTTCTTTCAAGTAAGCCTCCAGCTGCTGTGGTTGCATCAAACCAAACCAAAGCAAGGCCCCTTCAAAACATGAAGCTAGTGTAACTGATGCACAGCTGCCTGGCTGAGTTTGCAGAGAGTCTGAAACAACTGCGGTGAGACATTTGTGCTGTCCCATGCATCTCAACAGGTGCTAATTCAGAGGCCAATTAAAAGATCACCTGGGTCAGCTCTCTCACAGCTGAATCCAACATGTACAAGAGGGGAGAAGTGTCATACGGCAAAGAGCTGTACTGGTATTTCTTTGTGTGTGTCAGCACAAAGGACGGACTGTGGAGGAGAGGGAATGTCCTAATAATTTAGGACAAGTGGCTTTTAGCAGCACCATGGAAGGATTATGGTTGGCTTCATTTTCCTGAGGTGAGGCTCAGCTTTCAAAAAATGTTGGGAAATCATCTGAACAGAAATTGGTAGGGAGCCTGACCTAATGGTTAGAGCCTCACTCTCTCCTGGGTACAATGGCAATAATTAAGAATAGCATCACAGGGGTGTTTGTAAAGGTGCATCTACACTGCAACCTTAGCTTGAAATAAGATATGCAATTTGCGTAGTGCAAATTGCGTTTCTTATTTCGATTCTTTTTCGAAATACGCCAAATTTCAAAATAGCCTATTTCGAGACATCCCTTATTCCTCATGGAATGAGGTTTACAGGGATGCCAAAATAGCACGTCCGCTATATTTCCAAATAGCGGATGCGTTCAAAAGATGCGGGATAGCTATTTCAGGGTACCTCTGGTATCCCAAAATAGCATTGTAGTGTAGACATACCCTAAGACTTTTCATTGATTGTAAATGACTGAACCCCTCCTCTGGAAAGGGCCAGTTTTGTTTTATTCTCCTGTCCTCTAGGCAATATCTCCAGCCTGAAGCCATATTGACTCTGGATACATTTACTGCTGTGAGGTCTTCCACACCCTTTGAAGGAGAGGGAATAAGGAGGGATTCCCCAGTCACCTTTCCCTGCCAGGTCTCCTGTAGCCAAAGCAGCCTCCTTCTCCAAGGGTTCCTAGGTTTAGTGATCTCTTTTGTCCCATTGAGATCGGTATGGAACGCCCTGCCATGTGCTTCAGCACCTTCCTTGTCCCTGTTCCTCAGAGGTGAGGTGACTCCTTGCCTCCCAGCAGCATGTGAGCAGGTTGCAGGACCAAGGCCAGGTGGGCAGGTGAGCCTGCTGCTGCCCACCGACTGGAAGAGGAGTCCGTCAATGTTATTCTTAAAGGTTCATTGTTCCACACGTGCCCGTTCAAAATGGGCCAGGAATCCTTGAGAAAAATAAGAAATCCATATAGGCAATTTCTGAGGCCACATCTTCACTCCGGGGAAGATAGATGCTGCTCTGATTGATCTTCTGGCGTTCGATTTAGTGGGTCTAGTAAGGCCATGTCTTCACTTGGGGGAAAATCGATGCTGTCGTGATTGATATTCTGGAGTTTGATTTAGCAGGTCTAGTTAAGACCTGCTGAATCAAACTCAGAGGGTGCCCCCCTCAGCAGCCAGTATTGCTCCTGTGAGGAGTAAGGGAAGCTGACAGGAGCGTTTGCTCCCATTGGCCTCCCACTGTGGGGACAGCGGGGAAACTCAAATCAAAGTACGTCGACTCTAGCTACGTAATTAACATAGCTGTAGTTGCATATCTTAATTCGAACTTCCCCATTAGTGCAGACCTGGCCTCATAGGCTACAGCAAGATTAGGTCAACAGTGCAAGATATAGGACTGGGCACTAGTCTGCTGCCAGAAAATTCAGTGCATGGTCGAAGGATTCTGCGGCTAACACCAATTCCTACCCCTGGTAAACCCCACAAGAATGCCTGTGGAGTGAAAACTCTTACGGGTCAATGGAGCTTTAGGTGACTTTCCTGGGGCAGGGAGTTGACATGACCAATTAGGGGGAAAAGTCTTGGTTTGCTGTATTTTGACAGGGTTTTTTCCACCGCCCAATTATTTCTTTGACAAGGGTTGGGGCATTAGTGCCATTAGAAATAGAGGGTTTCCTTAGGTCGGGTGGGGAACCTTTTTTGGGTTGGAGGCTGCAGAAAAGTCAGTCGGGGGCCGCACACAAGTGAGAAGCAAAAAAACAAAAACAAACCCTCACTGACGTGGCCCCTGACTGAGGAGAAAGACCCTCCCGCCATTCCCCTCACACACCAGAGCCTGGGGGGGAGGGCAGCCTAATAGATTTTGTGTGCTCCAGCCTCACAGTGAGGTAGCGGAGCTGGCCTTAATTACCCCAGACAGCCCCACAGCTCTAAGGCAAAGAAGGGGTCCTGGACCCCTAACATACAGTCACCTCGCTTTGGGGGGGGTTCCAGAGAAGCACTCCAGGGTCGGACACATCAACGTGCACCCTTCAGGTTCCTGTCAGCCATGTTCTGCTACAGAATGTTCTAGAAGGTTTGCTTTGAGAAGCAAATGCCGGTTACAAAGCCAAGAACTCCGCAGGAGAGCCTCTTTCCTCACCGCAATGTGGGAGCTTTGCTGACTTGCAAAAAGCGCACATAACTCATGCAAAGGCCGTAAGTTGGAGCTATTTGACTGGACTCGCCAAATGCCGGCTCCAGGAGACATTTGCCAAAGCTAACACCCACTGAAATCCTACATGGAAGGCGCCCAGTTCCTCCTGTGGTGAGCGCCAGACATTTCCCAGGGCTTACACAGTCTGCAGGGGCCCTTCTGTAGCCCTGTTTGCAGGGTCTGAGGCAAGAGCGGTCTCCAGGCCTTCTCCAGCTGCAGTTCCTAAGGGACAGTGCGGACACAGGGTACACCACTCACCACTGGACTGGTGCATCCTCCTGGTCACTCTGGGAGTTAGCTCGAGGCTGACACCCCCTGTCCGTGGCTCCTATACTGTTATTCTGTCCGTGCATCTGCCTGCAGCCTCAGGTACCGTGGCGCCCTCTCCACGACTCAGCCCTCTGGCCGTCCAGAGCTTAGTGCTTCAGTCTAGCAATCATGCCACTTCCCCAACAGAGAGGGGGGCCTAGGTCTGACCCTACTATCCCAGGGACCCTGCTGCCTCTTGAGCCTCACACCGCTGCTACAATCCCCTGAGCCACAACGCCAGCATCTTCTTCACCCTCAGCTGCTCATCCTTGCAGCCATCCAGCCAGAAGCTCCCTCCTGTTCCCCTAGTAGTCCCTGCCAGTAACTGACCTGTCCATGGTGCTGGCTTTCTTTCAGCCTGCAAGGGACACAGTCCTCCCTCCTTGGGCTCCTGGCCCTGACTGACCCATCTCTCCCCTGCAGCTCCTCTTAGGTCAGCCTGCTGGGCCTGATTGGCTGCACCTCACCCAGCGTCTCTGGGCTGCTTGGTGGACTGAGCTCCGCTGCTCCCTCCTGAGGTTAACCCTTTCTAGACCTGTGAAGGGCAAGCATCCCATCACAGTGGCCCATACCAACATACCATCTGAGCCTTTTGGATGGAGAAGCATCAACCATGCAGCTCTCTGACACCCCAGGCAGAGGGAGAATCCAGCCCCCGAGGGAGGCCAAGGAGGGAGGCCACTGGGAACCCTCTGAAGACAAATGAAAGTTGGGTGGTTGCCTCCAGTAACGTAGCAATTGTGTGCCCCCTGGCAGAACGAAGGCTCCTGGTAAGTAGCCTAAATATAAAATACATGAGAGATTCCTTAGCATCTAACTGGCTTGGGTTTAACAGAAGTCATCTTGCATAGTGCAACATGCACTAACAATGGATTGTTCCATTAGGAGCACGCATGGAGGGGGAGTCTCATTCTTCCTTTGGCCGATGGCTGTGGACTGCGTGGAAATGGAGTTGCTTTCTCCCCTGCCACACCGGGCAAAGGTGCAGCTCCTAAACAAAGCCTCCGGCCAGCTGATGAAAGGTTGCAAAGGGTGCTATGTTTGGGCCAGGCTAGCTACATTTCCGGATTGCACGGCCAACACAGGGGCAAACAGCTGCTTGGCTCACAGATTCAGCTGGTTTCATAGCATGGCGGAGGAAGGACTCGTTCATTTCCACAGCGGCCGCATTCTGGCTTTGCAAGGGAAAGCTGGCCGGCTGGAGGCTGAGCGGTGGTAAATGAGCCATTGAGCTTGGCTAGGTGTCCTAGCCCGGAGCACTGGATACGCTTCTCTCTGGGCCTCAGCTTCTTCACCTCCAATGAGGGGCTGGTAATACGGCCCTGTCTGTGAAGAGAAGGTCCACCGGAGTGTGAAGATAGCACGGGGGGCTCCCCCGGCTCCCAGGAGAGGGCGGGATGAGCTGCAGGAGACCGTGTTCATACCAGTTTGTGCTACCTCCTGAACATTTGACCTTAGACCACAGGCAGGTCTGATCGCTTTGTTTAGTCCTGCAAAGATCAGCTGGCTTCCCAATGGTCCCCGCCTGCTGGCAGACAAGTCCTGTGGTGGCCAATTAGGACATGTAAACACTGGACTGGAGAGGAAGAAAACAGGACAGTCATTAAATCCAACCTTTAGCATTTGCTGCCTAACTTGCAGGGTCAGACGCTGAGCTGCCCGGGTCAGACGCAAAGCAGTGGGGGATGGGGGGGGGAGACACTTTCTGGCTGCCTTTGCTGTTCTTGGGGACATTCTGCTGCCAGCTGCCTGGTTTGGGACAGCGCCTGCCTCCGAAGCAGCAGCCATGTTCATCGCTATGGCAACCAGGCCTGGCAATGCAGCCGCACAGAAGCCAGGCTCCGCTCCTGGGGTGTCCCACGGCACGAACCGGGGAGCGTAGGAGGCAGAGTGACCTCAGCGGAGAGGCCGAGTTCAGCTCGGCCTGCCCCCCAGCCCCCACCTGTTGGCTTTGAAGAGGCATGTTCCCCTTTTGCGCCCGCGCGGGAGCGCGAACCAAGTGCTACAGGACTGGCTGAGAGGCTTCAAATCACCAGCACTTGGCCTTGTCACAGCGGCTGCCCCCCAAACCGGCTGCTTGCCAGCTCAGCATCGGCCACTGGGTGAACGAGGAGTAGCCATCTGCCCGGGCGTCTGGGCTGTGACAAACTGAGAGCTCCCCCCTCGGCACGGCGGATGTTTGGCTCCGGCCACGTTGCCACGCGAAAGGCGTACTCTGCCCCACGCCAGCAGAGGAGAGGCCTGCGTGCTGCACCGAGGCCTGGACCGTCACACTGAAGGGGCCCTCCTGGGTCTCTGGGGCAAACCAGTTGGGTTCTGTGCCCCACGGCTCCTACAGAGAGGCTGTTGCAGAACCGCCATCCTCAGAGGGCTGGAAACAATCTTCTCATTCCAGCCTCAGTTTATCCCCGCTTGTACTTTGGCCTAGATTTTCCATTAGCTCCTCACCTTCCCTGAGCTCACTGCACATACACCAGGGGAAAGCCCAGCTGGCTCAGCCTTCATTTTGCTTCTCCACAAGCCACACTCTTGCAGGCTCCTTTCACAAGATGAGCCGGCCATTCCTTGATTATCTGAGCAGCTCTTCTCTGCACCTGCTCCCCTGTAAACTCATCTTAATATGTAAGAACATAAGAACAGCCATACTGGGTCAGACCCAAGGTCCATCTAGCCCAGTGTCCTGTCTGCCGACAGTCTGCCAGATGCCCCAGAGGGAATGAACAGAACAGGGAATCATCAAGTGATCCCTTCCTGTCATCCACTTCCAGCCCTTGACAAACAGAGGCTAGGGACACTGTTTCTACCCATCCTGGCTAATAGCCATTGATGGACCTACCCTCCATGAATCTATCTAGCTCTTTTTAACAAACCCTGTTAAAGTCCTAGTCTTCACAACATCCTCCAGCAAGGAGTTCCACAGGTTGACTGTGCATTGAGTGAAGAAATACTGTCTTTTGTTTGTTTAAAACCTGCTACCTATTAATTTCATTTGGTGACCCCCTAGTTCTTATGTTATGGGAACAATAACTTTTCCTTATTCACTTTCTCCACACCAGTCATGATTTTATAGCCCTCTATCATATCCCCTTCCTCAGTCTCCTCTTTTCTAAGCTGAAAAGCCCCAGTCTTTAATCTCTCTTAATAGGGCAGCTCCCAGAGATTCCTCTGCTCTGTCTCCTGCCTCTCGCAACCAGGTTCAGCTCACTGGCTCAGCCGCTTCACTGGGAGGGGGTCCGGCCACATCATGTGACCAAGCAGTCTGGGAGGGCATGTGACCCCCACCTGCCTGCTCTGCGTGAGTGACCAGAACCAGCACAGGACTCCGAGTGCGCTCACACCGCCTGGCACGGCAGCATTGCTAGATCTCTGCTGCCGCTGGCAATGCCTTGCCAGGAGCCCAGCTGCCTTTTCCCCAGTCACAGCATATTGGTGGTGCACAGGCCTCCTGCCCTTGGCTCACACGGGCAGCTCTTGCCCCCCAGCCGGTAGAGGAAATTCTTATGATTAACCCCTAAGTGCCTTGCGCTATGTGCTACTGGAGTCCAGGGCTCTGCAAAGCTTGGACTAGCAGCAGCCACCTGCCCTGAGGGCACGCTCCCAAGCAGCCCAGGCACACGCGAGTCACCTCTCCCCCCAGTTGCGAGGCACTTTCAAACCCTGTTCCCAGCTCCTGCAGAGGGGAATTTAACCTGGGTCTGCCACACCCCAGGCCAGGCCTCTAAGCCCTGGGATCAGTCAGAGCAGCACCCACCATCCCTCCTCTGGCAGGGGAGCTGGTAGGCAGCCTCTGAGCACACCCCCCAGATCAGGCCCCGGGGGGAGGGAGGGCTGCTTGGGCTGGCATGTGGAGCTATCTGGGGGTAGGTGCCTAAAGGGAAGCAGCAGCATACGCACTCAGAGGCAGGACCTGAGCCCTGCAGGGAACTTTTACAGTGAGGATTCAGGTACCAGAAAAATCTAGGTGCCCCTAGGGTTCTAGCTGGCATCAGAACTCAGCACAGACTCTGAGCAGAGCCCAGGACAAGGCCCGGGGGGTTCACACCCGCTTCTGCCCCTCTGTTCAGCTCCTCTGCCTCTCAACCCAAGGCAAAATCCTGCAAGGGGAGGGCGAGTGTTTCACGGTCAGTTTCCTTCTGCAACATTGAGCAGGAAAAAGAAGCCAGTGCTAACCCTAGCAAAGAGGCTTGGGCTGTGGGGAACCCTGAATACTGCCCCAGGGGTGGGGTGGGGTGGGGGGGGGGTGTTAAAAAGCTCTCAGGAGCAGGGCAGCATGAAAGGTCTACCCATGACTATAGAAATTCACAACCAGGCCCCTCCCTGAGTGTCTCCGTGCATTGCCCCGCGATGAGGCATTGCACTAGCCAGGCAGGGCGGCCAGCCGGAGAGCTGCCGAAGCCCCTTCGGGGTCTCTCTATTGTGTTTGTAAGTCGAAGTAGGACAGCTCAGAAAGTGCAGCCATGGCCAAAGCTGGGCCACTCGTTCCCAGGTCAGATCCGCCAGGAGCATCTCCTGCCGCACATGAGCTAGAAGAGCATTCGGAGTGTTGCTATTTCATGATCCCATTGGCCTCATTGTGGCCCCGCCCCACCGTGGAGCCAAATGCCACCTCACCCTCCACGGAAGGATTTTCAGAGGCCGTGTGAGCAAAGAGAAACGACTTTCCCAGGCAGGGATCATCAGCATCGATGGGACCCCCGCACAGTGATCTGGAGGCTAGTCAGAAACACCTTCTCCAAGCCTTGTTTTCAGGACACAGAGGGCACCCAGGAGACGAAAGCGAAAGGAGCAGCCGGGAAGGAACAGAAAGCAAAACCCTTTATTGTACACAGTACAGAATGTAACGCAGCTTTGCAGGGGGCGCCCGGCCCTGCTCACGGAAAGCTCAGTCGTCAAATTAACCCTTTCTGCACTGTCGACTTTCCACCCTGAATAAAAGCCAGCGTCCACCTCTCGGTGCAGGAGCGATGCCTGCCCCCCACATTTCAGGACTGTACAGGCCACTTTATACATCACGGGGAGAGAAATGTAAGCTACAAAGAGTTAATCGTCATACTTCCAAAAAAAAGTAACGACTCAGTCAACAAACCCAAACCAAGTTAACTAAGAAGGAAAAAAAACCCCTATACAGCATTTACAACAAAAACGTATAGATAGTCGGGGGGAAAAGATGCATATAGGTATCGTATATGGGAGTGACGCGGGTTAGTTAGGAAGCGGCAACTGCATGAGGGTGTGGGATTTAGGTGAACCAGAGTAAGTTTTGTTTATGGTGAGTCAGCCCTGACCTCCTCCCCCATCCAGGTATTACAGCCTAATTCTTTTTTAAAAAAGCCTGCTCCTATAAAATATGCAGCTCAGCCTAACCACACGGAAGAAGGAACCGTGACATGGAACTCACGCGGAGGGTTCTGTTATTCGTTTGTTTCACACACAGTCTCAAGCCCGAGGAGTGTGGTGGAGGGTTAAAATTGGAGCAGTGAAACAGAGGGGAATAGGTGGTTGGGGAGTACCATGGTAGCTGGGCCACCGGCTGGTACGCCTCGGAGAGTTAACCCAAGGGGATATGCATGGATTATATACACAATTCCCAGAGAGTGGGAGCTGCACACACAGGACCCAAACAGTGGCGCCCGGCTGCCTGGCAGAAGCACGCTCTGAAACACACAGCGCGCCGGCATTCTGTTCGGTACCCAATGCAAAGAGTGCAAAGCAGGCGCGAACGGGCGTGGCTGGTGGCGAAGGCGCCAGGCAGGACACCATGTCCTCAGAGCACTGGCGCTGCCACGGAGAACAGAAGCCCCGGGCTCGCAAACAGCAGCTTTGCCTTAAAATACAAAAAGACTACAAAATTGGTTTATAAACTTTCCCCCAACATGTGGGGGAAAACCCCCTGCCACAACCCCCTCTTCCCCTGCAATGAAAGCCCTCTCCCGAGCATCCAACAGGGAGGAGGTGACAGACTCCACAGATCAGGAGCCAGTTTGGGAGTTATGGGAGCTGTGTGGTGGGGTTTGTTTTTGCTGCGAGAGAAAATGGAGGTTTCCTTGGCTCCAGCTGGAGTGCCATGCATTTGAAACCACCCAGAACGGCGTCCCACTGCCAGGATGCCATGCACCACGCTTTAAGCCTAAACCAGACTAGCTCAGATTGCCCCCTCGCCCTGCAAATCCATTGTCTGTGCAAAACAAAGCCCTTTCCAACACACAAGGCAGCTACGAGTATTGTGATTGATACAAAGCAGATTGTCAGGACGATGTGCTGTACACTCGCTGTCGAGCCACGTTCCGGGGGGGGGGGGAGGGGGCACAATGGCCACGCCTCCCACGTATGACCACAGCAACGTGGCCTGGAACAAAGACTTCACCTTAGCTCCCTCCCTGGAAGTCTCTCCGTGGCTGCAGCCTTTGGCAGACCTACCCCTAGTCCTTAAGCTACCGGATTCTGTCTTCAGCGGGGCCACTGGATGTACATTTGAGAGGCTCCACCAGCATGCTCACAGAGTCCAGTTTGATGAAGAGCAAACATTCGTTACAAAGCCACTGCCCGTTTGCCCTGATGTGGCCATGCAGCGCTAGCGGTCAGCCAGTCAGTAAGCAAAGCCCTCCGCATAGGGCAGGCCGCTGCAGTGATCCATCTCCAGGAGGTAAGCCGGGTTGTCTTCGAAATGCGTCAGAGGCAAGGTGTCATCTTCAGTCACCGGGCAGTCGGGCTCGGTTTTCAAGAAGGGGCGCTGATTGTCCGGATAGGCCATGGAGAAGAGGGCGTCAGGGTCACAGACGAATTTGTAGACGTACCGCTCGCCGGCCACCTGGAAGCGGAGACACCGCTGCGTTAGGGTGGGAGAACGGGGAGGCTACAACGTGCTCCCAGACATTCGGCTCCTTCTACTTGGAAAGGCTGTTGGCACTGCATTTCCCAAACCCTGCCCCAGCAGGGGGAACAATGCAGAGCCAGGAGCTGAAAACCCAAAACAAACTGATGGGTCATCTCTGCAGGCTGTCAAACACCCATATAGATCAGGGTCAATGTTGCCGCTAATCTTTCCTAACCCTGTGTGTATTTTTTCCCCCATCGGTGTGCAGAATAAATTTTGCTATGTGCACCACCAGGAGAAACCCAAACTTAGCAGGGTGCCTACAGCTAATCAGCTGGGCGGCATTTGAATCTCTCCTGAGCAGCTGCACAAGTGCACAGCTTACAGGGAACACTGATACAGGTTCACCAGATAGAAAGGGATTGTGGAAGGGGAGTTGTGTATGTGTTGGCAGAGATTCTCCAAGAGACATCTAGGGAGTCTGGACATGTATTGGCCATTACGTTTGAATGGAAGATGTGCTTCGATCCCTTCGAGAAGGCTTTCAGAGGGTGAACAGCAGTGGTCCTTAAGGGATCTTTAGTGGAGCAGTGCTGTTCAACATATTCGTAAGGGATCTGAGACAGGGGGTAAACAGCGAGGTGGCAAAATGTGCTGACGATACCACATCATTCACAATGGTCCAGTGCAAAGCAGCCCGCAAGGAATTACAAAGGGATCTCACAAAAACAGGGGACTGGGCAAGAAAACGGCTGACGAAATTCAATGTTGATAAATGCAAAGTAACGCGCACTGGAAAACGTAATCCCAACTCTACATGCAAAATGAGAGCTTAAAAAGACTTTGTGTCTTGGAAAGAGGGGACTAAGGTGGGATAGGAGTGAGGTCTGTAAAATCATGAATGACATGGAGGAAAAAAAATGGGTTATATACTCTGTCACATACCACGAGAACCAGGGGTCAACCCAATGTAATTAACAGGCAGCAGGTTTACACAAAAGGAAGGATTTCTTCACACAAAAAAGTCAACCTGTGACACTCGGTTCCAGGGGATGTGCTAAAGGCCCCAAATAGAATTGGGTTAAAAAAGGAGTTGGATAAATCGATGGAGGACGGGTCCATCAATGGCTATTGCCCAAGATGGCCAGGGATGCAACTCTGTGCTCTGGGCGTCCCTAAACATCTGACTGCCAGAAGCTGGAGGTGGGTGACAGGGGAGGGACCATTTGATGACTCCCTGTTGTGTTCACTCCCTGGGGTACCTGTCACTGGGCTAGATGGACCCAGTGGGGCCGTCATGTTCTTAGAATCTCAGCTGCTCGGGATCCATGGATGTGGCTTGAAAGGGATGGGTCAGTTCTGCCACTAGCGCAGAATACTGAAGGAAGAAACCCTCGACTGAGCACTCGTGCGTCCAGGACCAGAAGTTAAGCAGTACAATTTGCATAAGGGCCAGAGGGTTCATTCACCAGACCCCGGGCGCCAGGACAGGCTCCCGTTCACAGCACCGCCATTTGGACGGGAGTACTGATTGCCACTCCACCCAGCGTCCGGCTGCGGCAGCCCGCCCCCCTCTCCTCAGAGAGACACTGACCCCACCGCCCTCGCAGCCGACCCACTCACCTTCTGCATGATGCCCTTTTCATAGTAGTAGCGCAGTGAACGACTGAGCTTGTCGTAGTTCATGGCCGGTCGGTTCTTCTGGATTCCCCACCGTCGAGCCACCTGAAGAGAGAGAAGGGACAGGCATGAAGGCCCAGGGGCAGCTCTGAGGGGTTTGCCCTGGGCTAGGCTGACAGAGGGGTCACCAAGAGCCTCGGTGATCAGAGTCCTCCAACAGGCACAGAGCCAAGTACAGGACCCGCGTGTACCTGCTGCGCTCCCCCAGGGGGTACAGGAGAGCCGCCAAAGCTGGCTCTCACGTCACAGAGCAGCCAAGCGACGGCTGCTGGCGTCAACCCCCAGGGCCGCGTCCCATTACCAGCTCCCGGAGCCGCCCACAGCCTCAGAATCCAGCAGGCTGCCCAAGCAATCACAGCGCCCCGACCCTGGGGTATCGACCAAGAGCCATTAGCATGCGCCAGCTAAGCGCTGTGGTTTCCATTGCAGTCGATAAGGCATTACTGCAGCAGTCCCCTCTGAAACCCGAGAGCAAGGCAGCCGCAGGCAGGAGCTGCTAATGGGCTGCAAGCGAGCCCGGTTGTTTCTAAGCAGATTCCAGAATAGCCTGAAGAGGTTTACTCATTTCCGTTCCCTCGGGGAGCAGGCTGATGACATGAGGCTGCTGCCAGCCAACCCCCGCTCCCCGGGGATTCCTGGAACGGACAATAAGCCCATGGCACCATTAGCCACTTGGAGACAGTGTCAGGAAACTCCATTCATCTAAGTGCACTAAGCAAGCCCCATGCACCTGGGGTGGCGTAACAGAGGGGAAAGGCACGCTGGGGCCAGACACGCTGGGGCCCGAGACGGCAACCTGTGCAGGGCCCAGAGCAGTTCACAGGGCAGCTAAATCCCCTAGTTCCTGTTGGGGGTCCCCTTCCTACTCATAGGGATGAGAACTTGCCTGAGGACTTGGGGCTGCAGCAGCCAAATGGCTCCCGGGTGGCTCCGAGGGGCGCGTGGGCTTAGCCGCCAAAGCTGAGCGGGGGCACGCAGCCCCTCCCGGGCTCTGCGCCAGCCCAAGAGGAAACTCTTCCCACAGGGTCGGTGTGTTAGTCTCTGGCCATGGCTCAGGGGAGGGCTGGACTCAGAGCACGGAGCAGCACAGCAAGGGCTTAGCGCTGGCTCGAAAGCAAAGCGGCGACACCCGGAGGGCAAAGGAAACCCGGCTCTCCCCCCCGCCCCCTCCCGGCCTTTCCTTATGGAGGGGAGGCTGTGCGCTGCTCCACAACTGCCGGCAGGGCCGCGGGCCCCCACCCGGCACTCAGGGCGTCTCTGCTGGGAGCGCGCCTGGAGCACACAGCTCATTCGGGTCCAGCCTCTTCCTGCCACCACTTCCATGCGCAACAAGACAGCTTTGTGCACACATGGCTCCCAAGCAGCCCCGTCGCCATGGTTACCTCATCTCCCCACACCAGGACCCCCTCGCTGGAGGGGGCCGCGGAAGGGCCCCACCCGCCCGACCCCGCAGGCCGGAGCCCTCCGCCCGCCCCCCAGCCGCACGACCCCGCGGGCCGGAGCCCTCCGCCCGCCCCCCAGCCGCACGACCCCGCGGGCCGGAGCCCTCCGCCCGCCCCCCAGCCGCACGACCCCGCGGGCCGGAGCCCTCCGCCCGCCCCCCAGCCGCACAACCCCGCGGGCCGGAGCCCTCCGCCCGCCCCCCAGCCGCACAACCCCGCGGACCGGAGAGCCCCGCAAGGTCTACTCCTGGCTAGCGAGGCTCCAGGAGCACCCAGGCCAGTTTGCCCTTCACCAGAGGAGGGCCTGGCTTCCCGACCTCGCTTGCTCTTGGCCCGGGAGAGGGCCAGCTTCCTGTCAGCTCTGCTCCACAAGGAGAGGCTGCAACATCCCAGGGACCACGGCTCCCTGCTCTGTGGTTTTTGCCACATGCTCCACCCTGGCCACACGCCCCCACCCCCATCCAGCCCTCCACGGCACTGACGGCAGACTCATGGCGAAAGCATCTGCAGGCTGGAGAGCTGCCTGTCAGCGTTCAGAGGGTGCTAGACTGGAAGACAATCAAAGCCCCTTGATTAGGGAGCCTGCCAAAAAAGCCGTTTGAAAACCACAATTTCCATGCCGGGCGCAATAGAGATTATGGATCATTACCCACAATGCACCGCTCAGCGATGCAGCTGGTTTCAATTACTTAAACGGCTGCTTCCTCTGTGTCACCCTGCAGACATGCCCCGATGCTCCTCGCACAGAGTTTGTTAAGCAGCAAAGCGGCTTCCTTGGCCTCGCCCAGGCGGAGCCAAGCGCTCCAGGGGGAACCTTGCAGATCCGACAGCTGTGCAATGCACCCGGAGAGCAGCAGGGCCCTACCCGGGTTCCCCACAGAGGTCACAAAGCAATGGGCTCCCGGCACAGGGGCTGTGGAGGAGGCCGACTGGCTTGCATGGGAGGGAATGCTCTTCCAAAGGCAGCCCGGACAGAGCTCCGCCCCAGATGGTGGGAATATGGGCCCATGAGGAGAGCAGGGGTCGTGAGTGCGGCTCACACCGCACCCACAGGCCCTCAGGCAGCTAAGAGGCGGGAACTGTTCCCCCTCTCCTCACTGTGCCACTTGTTAACTCTGAAACCTAGTGATGACGAGCAACATTAACCGTTTCCACTATAATGATTATGGAACCCTAAATCTACCTCCATATTCCTGCCCCATCTCCAGCACTCACCCTGCCTGCGCCCTCTGCATTTCCAGCACGAGGCAGACCCAATGGCCAGCTCAGTGCTGATTCCACAGATAGCTCAGCCCCCCGCCATCCTAGGTGAGCCAGAGTCTCGAACCTCCTCCAGCGCTGGGCAAAAGCCAGACTATGTCCTGTAGGGCTGGGGTGCCTAGGGGAGCTAGCCATGGCCTCAGAATCCTAGCCACGGCCCGACTGTATACCACGGAGGCTTCGTTCGCTCTCTCCCATCATCCCAAGGGCTCCGTCGGCCTTGCCCAGCCTCCCTCAAGAGGCTGCAAAGCTGCTACATACAGCCCCTGCTCACGGAGCCCACAGGACCACGGTCTCCCCTCCGGAGACCCAGAGGCTCTGGCACACCCAGCCCCCACCAGAGATGTAGCCTTCCCACGGCGTGACCATAAGGGGGGAGCAGGAAGGAGAGAGCCCTGAGCAGGCAGCAGCTCCAGGCCAGTCATTTGCTTCTGATAGAGTAACGTGCCCCCTCCCCCGCCATTGTTCACCCCACCCTGCAGCACAGCAACGCCCAGAACACCAAAGGGGCAGCGGGCTGGGAACCGAGCCCAGTTTCCCGGCTGGATCGAAGGCAGCTGCCGCCGGCTCCATACCTCTTCGGGCTCAATCAGCTTGAACTCCATGCCCCGGCCTGTCCAGGCAATGAAGTGGGCGTTGGCCGGGTCGTCCAGGAGCGTCACCAGGAACTGCCAAAGCTGCAGCGAGCCCCGTCTCTGGTACGGCGGCCCCTCCCGATACAGGGTGGGCTCTTGCTTCACTTTCCCTGCATGCGAGGAGACATGTTAGCTCACCTCGCTGCCCACCCATTGCCAGCCCTAGAGCCAGGCTGTCCGAGGAGGCCACCGTGCCGTCATGATGCATGGCACGAGTCCAGCGCTGGTGTCTTCTTGATGCTGACTTGGGGGGGGGGGGGGGGGCGGGTTTACCCTGCTTTTGTAGGAGCAGCCAGATCTGTTCCACCCACCCACCGAGCCGCACTGGAGCCAGCGTCTTACCTTCCAGCCTCTCTGGCACGACGCATGTGTCGTCGAAGTACAGCCGGGCCTCTTTGTCATAGGAAAAGCCTGGGAAGAAAGCATCCCGTTAGCGCTGCGGCCCGGAGCAGAGTGGTGACTTCTGCTGAAGCGTGCGCCGCACGGGTACAGGGGCGTGAGTAGCTGATGGGGCTAACCCGGCCCAGATCAGAAGTCACCCAGGCACCCAGCAGCTCCCACCTTTGCTGAGGGAGCACACGGCTTTCCGCAAGGCTCAGCGCCTTCGAAAGCTGAGCTCTGTCATCTCGCATGACTGCAGCGCACCCTGGCCATAGCAGAAGGGTTCCCCGCACCCTACCAGGACAGGCACGAATTAACACCGTCTAGCCAGCTCGGCACGGTCACAAGGCTTTCGAGTGCCCCTGGACAACGTGTAGAAGTCCCCGCTGCCACAGTCCCAACCACGGCGTCCGCTGGACACCAGGCAGGCCCCTTGTGCCAGGGTCAGCAGCTGCAGAGTCAGACCCTGTGAAAACCACTACGATGGACAAACTCATCCCACTTGCCTTTGGATGAGCTGATCCAAAGCTCAGCTTCAACCCCTACTGGCCTGTGGGCAGGCTTGGACCTGGAGCGGTTCCCCCCCTTTACCTCGAGGCCAGGCCCGGAGCTAACAGCGGGAGAGAGTCAGCGTGGTTCATGGAGAGGAACTCCGAGCACAGACCCATGTCTAGGCGGGATGGGGCATCGCTCCGGTAACTGAAAACCCTCTGACTGTCTATGTGGGGCAGGTTATGCCGGCTCAGAGGCACGGCGCTGGGGGGGAGGGGGTGTGTGGTTTCCCCTTGCTCTCGCTCACAGCTGGGATGCTCAGGTGAGGTGGCAGTTGACAGGGAGACGCGCTATTATTAGCAGCTGCACCAGGCACAGCCACCAGTACCAGCGTCTAATACACCCGAGCGCGGGGCAGGAAGGAAGAACCCATGCTGCGGTACGCAGGAGCCTCAACAGTCGCCCGGAAGGATACCGAGAGCCTGCTGGGGGGCAGATGGGATCTCGAATGAATGCGGAGGGCCCGCTGCAGCTGTGCCCTGCTTCCCAGGGAGTGGCTCTGCCTGACAGCCGGGGGGGGGTGGGGGTGCGTGTGTGTGAGGGGGGAACTCTTTCCAAGGACACCTAGCGCCGTGGGTGGACAGCGCTGCTGGACGGGAGCCGGGATGCCAGGCGACAAGATCGGAGGCACGCTGAGCTCCTCGCCCAGGCACCCAGAAGCGCTGAGCGCGCTACTGGCTTCCACCTGCCCCCCACGCGCTGCGGGACCAGACGGGAAAGTGCCTGTCCGAAGAAAGCACCCAGCCGGCTGAGCGACGGGGAGGGGGTGGGACCTTGTGCCTCTGCTGAGCACGGACAGGGCCCGAGCGGCTCCAGCGGGCCTGGGGGAAATGCCACTGGGGTGGGCCCTGGAGCCGGGGAAAGTCACACTGACGTTGGCCTGCTTCCCAGGCCTCTCCCTCTTCTAAAGCAATGGCGGCTTGGTCACTGGAGCAGCCCCATCAAGGGGCCCTTGTCAGGGCCCTGTGTCAGCAGCCGCCACCCCCCCCTACCCCCGTCAGCGGCACCCCAGCCGGCCCCTCCGCCTCGTGCAGGCTTACCTTCCTGGCCCGCGGGGAAGTAGCCCCCTCCTCCCATGTACGCCGACTGGCAGGTAGGCACTTCTGCAAGTGAGAAACAGCCGAGTGAGCCTGCACTGGCCCTGGTACATGCTGGCTACAGGGCCCCGCAGAAGCAGTGCGCTGGGACCGCCCCGCCCAGCTCCCCTCCGGAAGGCAGCAGTGCGCATGGCCAGCACGCACGACGGCTCAGCTCCTCTGGGCGGGAGCGGCGTCCTAGAAAGGCCTCACTGGAGCAGCCAGTGCCCGGCTGAGAGCAGAGGGTGGGGGCGTCTCTGGCCCCAGGAGTTCAAGGGGCAGCCAGCCAGGGAGAGGCCCTTGGACAGGCGGCTTCACTGGACGTTGGCTTCTCCGGAAAGGTTCATGTGCACTGCGGGACCCGGCTGGCGGCTCTGGGTGCCGGGAGCCGGACAAGGGCCGCAGTACCGCCCGGGGCAGCAGGGGGCGCTCAAGAGGCGGCCCGAATTTGTGGCCATTCATGGGCTCTTATAACCGCTCCTCTCCCCTTCCCACAGGGCACAGCCCCCTCGGCTCCCACCCCCAGCTCTGCGCTGCGTGGCCGCAACATGAACAGGGGGAGGTTACCCGCACCGAGTCCCGGCTCCTTCCTGGTTTGGAATAGGGATGTAAGCAACTAGTCCCCCCCAAATAGCAAATAGTTGCCCCCCCCCTTGACAGAGGCAGCAAGGGTGGGGGGGAGCAGGAGCCAGTTCCTCCCAGCACTGTCTCCGCGGGGGGGCAGGGGGTAGGAGAGCTAACCCCACTGAGGCTCCCCGGCTTATCGACTCGCCGATGGAAAATCCATCGACTAGTCGATGAGCAGATGAAACTCAATGTAACATCCCTAGCTGGGAAAAGGCGATCCAAAGCGGACTTGCACAGGCGATTTGGAGGCATTCAGCAGGGAAAGGTCTGTTTCTTCTAACCTGTGTTAGGAGATGGTCTTAAGAGACCAAGCTCAATATTTTTTCTTCTCCCAAACAGCTCAGGCAACACGAGAAGGGAGGGAAGTTGGAAATAAACAAGAGTCCCTTAAAAACTTTCAATCCCCCCCCCCCCCACACATCTGCTCCATTTTGTTGCTGACGCCTGCACTCAATCCTGCCTTTGAGAGGTCACTGTATTTTTAGGCCTAAGGCGATTAGAGGATTTTCCGTTGGGCAGCGAGGCCCGTGGTGTCCGCAGCCCACAGAAATCGCACTGTGGGTCACCGCAGCCAGTCCCCCGGGGCCCAGGGGAAAGCTTCGCCCCAGCCCACCTCACTCGGCCGTGCGCTCGGGGAACCTTCGCCCCTGTGCGCTCGGGGGAGGGGGGCCATCGGTCTGCACGCGGGTCTGCAGCGGGCACTGGCCCAGGCAGGACTGCTGTGCGGATTATGGGAGCTTAGATCCAGCAACATCTGTTGAGGGCCCGAGGCTTGTTCTTTAGAGACACGAAAGGGCCGGCCGATGCGCACCCTCGGGCAAGAGCAGTGTGCGGGACGTGGCTTCCCTGCGCCCGCGGCGGGCAGCTCCAACGTCACACCGCGCTCGTGCGCCGTTAGCAAGGCGCCTGGGAGGTGGGGAGGTACCCCAGCACAGCTGATACCCCAGCTGTTCGGGGAAGGCCTCCTAGCAACTGGGCCCAGGCTGGCTGCGTGGCTCTTTCTGGGCAGGAGACGCTGCCTTCCACAGGGCCTCAGCAAAGCCTGGGCAGTCCCCAACTGCCAGCAGGGCCCTGGCGAACAGGCTCAGAGGTCTGGCTCCCGTACAAACCTGAGTCAATGCAGTAATCCCTGGGTTCCTGCTTAATGCCCATCGGCGACTGGTAGCCGTGCCGCGGGGGGCCGGGCAGGCCCGGGGCCCCGTGCTCGTAGAGAGGGTCGGGGTACTCCTGTTTGAATCCCTGAGACGGGTGGGGAGCGGCCGGGACTATCGGCTCAGACATCTGCCTGTGGTAGACGGGGCGACTGTCCCCAGCAAGGCCCGGCGGAGGAGGGAAAGGGTGGCAGGGCTCCGACAGCTGTCTCTGAAACCTGGAGGGGAGAGAGAGAGAAACGGGGGGGGGGGGGTGTCACTGTATGGTGAAACCACCCATCCCCTGCTCTGCTGAGCAGGCAGCCCTGCGGACACCCACACTATAGGGGGAGCCTGCCCCTTTCTTTATCCCACCACGTTCCTCACCCCCAGCCCCCGTTTGCAAGGCCCCAGGGACCCTCCAGGAGACGTTCATTAACCGGAGGCTCCAGGCGTCACATGCACCCAGGAGGAGACAAAACCAGCTGCCGGGAGGGCCTGGGGGACTTTGGCCCGTGGCAGACCCAGGCAGGAGTAGACGGCATCCACACCAAGTCAAGAGAGACTCGGGGGGGGCTGACCCCTCCAACATCCAGCCCAGCCCCCTGTGCCAGTGCAGCTTGGCCCCTGCCCACACCTGGCTGCTTGGGGAGCCACTGCCACAGGGCTGGGGACCCCCCCCCCTGCAATTCCCACTGATGTGGCTTTGGCACCCATGGCCCCAGCAAAGGCCCACGTGGCCATGACCTGGCATTTGAGCAGGCGAGTGAGACCGGGAGTCCCAGGGGCCCCAGCCCTACCCCTTGCGGAGTTAGAGACCCCCCGCAAACAGGGGAGAGACGCACCCCCCCCCGGATCCTCTCCCCACATGCGGGCTAAGAAGCCACTGAAAGGTGCCGGGTGGGCGACGGCGGGGAGCCCGAGTTACCACTGGCTGGACCTGGGTAGGGGGTACGCCAGGCAGGGGAGGAGACTGGGAGGCGAAAAGCATCTTTCCTCAACTGTGATGCTCCAGAAGCCGAGCGCTGGGACTTGGGAAAGATGCAGACAGCAGCCCAGCCTGGCCCCCTCCCCATATATTGCCACTCCACTCCTCAGCACCTTGAAAGGCCACGGCGACCGATCAGTGCCTTTCCCAAGCACCGAGGTCCCGTAACCGGAGCCCTTGCAGCTGCTGGGCCTGGATTACTCCACTTCCGACGGGCACCCCCCTAACCTTTCAGCCTGAAACCCTAGCCCTGCGCTGGTATGGCTTCTGCAGGAAGAGGCACTTCCGGATGGGCGCGAGCCAAGAGCCCCGGCATAGCTGGCCGGTCGTCTGGAGCACACCGCCCTGCAGGCAGCAAGCCAATCTCAGAGGCTAGCGCCGTTCATGAGGACTTTGGGGAGGGGGGGAGCAGAGGAGAGAGATGGGAGCAGAGCACTCCAGGGCGGTGGGCTCCGCGCGTGAAGCCCCGTGTTGACGGGCGTTCCTATGGTTTCCACTGGGGCAGATTAGCCAAGCATTTCGCAGCTCCTCCTGCTCAGAATAAAACCCGGTGCCCTGACCTTCGTTTGGCGACTGCCCCTGCCCACCCGGCCTGCTCCACCCTGGGACCACGCAGCCGGGGCAGCCAGCCGAGCGCCTGGCTACGGAGGTAGCTGCCCCCCTCGCTTTCCCCTCCCCCATCACATGCGTGGGGGGCAGCTACCTCAGGCAAAGGCACACGGGGGGATGCAGACTTCCTGCCCCGAGTGAAGCACAAGGCCCAGCTAGGCCTTTAAAGCCATCTCCTGCCTGAGACGGGAGCAGCTCCCGCGTGAGGGAAGGGACACGAGCAAAGAGCAAACTGCTAGAACCAGGCAGAACCGAGAGGATTTTGTGGCAGCCCATCTGACTGCAGATATATTCCACATCGCTCTCCCCGGGGAACCGGGGGTGGGGGGCTCCACAGAGAAGGCTCAGACACACAGCAAGGGGAAGGCTTCCAAGCAGCCAGGAGGTGGTCGGAGGCCAAGGAGGGACAAACATCAAGTGACTTCCACTCAGGAGGGAACGATCACATTTCCACAGACATGAGCAGGTGGTACGGCCAAGGGGGCCTCCCACGGCAGCCTGGGGTGCTGGAAAACTGGGTGAAGGGGAGACCAAGAAAGCGTGGGGGGGAAGGTTGCCTTGTTCTGCAGAACAGACAGGCGCTCCTAGCAAGTCATCCACACACACAAGCCTTGGCTCATGAAGGGAGGCGTCACACGGTCAGCATGCCAGGTAGTTATCTGGCTTGAGTTAGGCAGCAGACCCTTCAGAGAATGGGGCATAGTCCGTCAAGATATAGGATGGGCAAGGGGGACACAAGCAGCGTTCCCTGTAAGCTAAGCACTTGGGCAGCCACCCAGCTGATTAGCACAGTGCCCAGAGCTGGCAGCATGCGTTTCTATTGGTGGTGCACATCCAACATGATTCGGTGTGCATAATACCATTTATTCCACACAATGATGGAAAAAACTTGGGGGGAAACATTGGTCACGATGCCGAAAGCTTATCTATAGATATGCAAGGCACGTTCTAAAGAGGAGAATCATCTAAAGCCATTAGTAAGTGAAGACAGACGCAACGTGGGAACGGCCGGCCGACCGTTTGAGAAAATCCATTCCATTCCAACCCAGGTTCTTTGTGATCCAAAGACCTGGCTGCTCCACTTCCTAAGTCAAAGTAGCTGAGGGGTTCCAGCTCGAGGACCAGCTGGCTAAGTTCTGCCACAACACTCACAGCAGGCCCCGATCCGCTCATTTATTGTAGCATCCGTCTACAGAGCAAACTGGGCCGACGCACCAAACCAACAGCTCCCCCCTAGAGGAAGTCTCTCGACAGGGTGGGAAGGGCAGCGCTACCAAGGCCAATGCCCTCTCTCTCTGGGGCACGGCCCAGCCAGTCTCCAAGGCAGCCGACCGGTGTCTTTTCAGAGTGAAAAAGCCGCGGGGAGCCCCAGTCATTGGAGGGAGCTGCGGCAAAGGAAGCTTTCAATATTAATGCTGATCATTTTGGCAACAGAGCAAAGTGCCAGGAGAAGAGCCCTCCAGCCAGGGATCCAAGACAGAGGGGGAGAGGGTTCTGGAGAGCAACTCCCCATAGAAAACTATTCCTCCCCTAAGTCCTCCAAACACGCCGTGCAGGGCCCGAGCCGTACTGGTCCTCTCTGCTAGGGGCTTCAGCAGCGCTGCTGAGCATGCTCAGTACGAGCCAAGCAGCAAACCCAACCCCACCCCGTCACATGAGCAAAGCTAACGAGGAAAGAGCGCTCAGGCCTCTCGCCGAGTGGGCGTCACGGACACAGCAAACCCGGCCTGTTACCTGTGCTCCGGTGGATACTGGTTTTCAGGCATCATCTTTGGCACGTGCATGGGCTGATGCGGTGGCCGGGGCATGACGAAGGTTTGCTGCCGAGGCTCCTGCAGAGCGTGCGGGGCAGACGGAGGAGCCCCCCTCAGCGGGCCTGCGGGGGCCACATGGGCCGAGGCCTGCGCTGCTGCTGGGGGAGGGAGGGAGGAACCCGGCTGGGCAGGAGACACGGGGGTGGCCGGTGGGGTTAATGGCTTGAACCCAGCTGGGGGCTTCCTGTCGTAGGCACTGCGAGGAGAAGATGGAGAGGCAGTGAGCGCAGTCTGACCACGGCTGCTTGGAACCCCCCCGGCCTGTCTGCATTTCTGGGGTGCTCAGCAGGCACAGTGTGAACGCCGCTTGATCACTGGCAGCCCTGCCGGGGGGGGCCCTTTGGGCTTGCTGCGAGCCATCAGCTGGACCAACCTCGGCCCCGTTGAGCCGACAGTTAACACACAGCTGAGCATCGGCAGTGCCCATGAGCAGTCCGACGGCGCTTGGAGGTAGCCGTGCTGTGTTCGTTTCCTGCCCCTACAAGCAGCGCTAGCCAGGATCCTTGCAGCCCTCCAGATGGCCTAACGTCAACATACACGGGCCCTCCAAAACCAACTTCTCCCACAACCAAACCCTCACGCGCGGGAGTATTCAGGGCCGTTTTCCCAGCCTCCACTGGCCGCGGTGATAGAAACACCCAGAAGTTGGCTGTTCTGTGCAGCCAGGCATTGCTCACCCTTCCCTGGCTCCGGAGCGCAATCAGTAAGACGCTAGCTCTTCAAGCGAGCGCGCTTTCCCATCTCCCCGCCGGCAAGGGGTTTTCATGAACTCGGGGCAGGAGGTAACTTCTGTACCAAATGGACTGCCCACGCCTCCCGGGCCCCACAACACCCCCCGCCCCGCCCCGCCACTGTCTGCACCCCCGGGGGGCGAGCCCAGGTCTACCTACCAATAGGTGTAGAGGCACTTGTCTCCGTAGGTAGCACACAGAGCCTGTTCGCGGCTGCAGGACAGCGGCTCGGAGGAAGGGCTGTGGAGCTCCCGCTTGATCTTTGTCGGAGGCGAGGCGTGGAGGACCACTGAAATCAGAAGCGGGAAGGAAGTGATTAACACGCACCGCAGCTTCGCGTGCGCTCTACTTGGGCCGGCGTGGATTTCAGCGCGTGCCGAGCCGGGCGGGAGAAGGAAGTGGACGGATACTGTCAGTACTTAGCTGCGCGCGTTAGTTCCCGCGCAACACAATACTTCCCCGTCAGGGAGTCCTAGCTCATCGCATTCCAACAGAGGCACCTTTATGTTTCAAACCGGACATTTCAGGCCCTATTCTGGGACAGGGAGGTGCGATCACCGGGTCCCGCTGGGGAGGCCAGGCATATGGCAGGGCAGCCGGACGACAGGGCAGCCGGCCAAGTGGGAACTGCATGGGCCCAATGGAGTTTTGAGCAGGCCTGTCTGATTGTCCCAGCACATCCTTGGAAGCCAGGAGCTTCCGGCTGGAGGACAGCCGCCCAGGAGGGCCAAGAATCAGCGCTCCGTTTCCTGCACAGAAGCATTCCCAGTGATGCGGGTGGGATAGCAGGGGATTCTGGGAATGGCAGCACCTTCTTGCTCAGCGCGAAGCAGCCAGCTGCAAAGTGCGATCTGGTTGTGCATTGGGGCTAGAGGAGATAGGCCACGTTTATTCCCTAGCAGAGAGCCAGTATCTCCGCCTGTGCGTGGGGGGTGGCAGATCCTTAATAAGAGACCAGCCGAATTCCCCCAGCTCTTCGCGATAATCCTGCAAAAGCTGGCGGAGCCCAGCGTCTCCCCACGCCGTGACTTTTCCCTCTCTGCACCACTGAGACGTCACCTGTGGAACAAGAGTGGGGCCTGACCCCTCAGCAGCCCCGGGCGGCATGCGCTGGATGGCCACCAGCCCGGGAGGGAAACCAGCCGGAGGCTCAGGATGGACAGGCCGGGCCGAGGCCCTCCGGCCGGCGTTAGGCAGGAGCTTGGGCCTGGTTTCCACGGAGCCCTTCCGGCCTCGGCAGCTATGCCAAGCCTGCTGAGATGTTCCCTGGGCTTTAACAGGAAGTGGGCCGCTCCCTGGGTGCCAGCCAGCCTGAGCCCCGGCACACAACAAACGTGGAGACTGAGGCCAGTCGGGGCTAAACGGTTACATCGACCCAGCCGCATTGCTCAGGAGTGACAAATGCACCCAAGCTACCCCGGGTGCGGGCAGGGCCAGGGTGACCGAATCCATCTCCCTGGGGGTGCTGGTCTAACGACAGCCCCGGGGAAAGCCCCCCGGTGCCGGAGCGAGTGGCTACCTGGAAGCACTGCAGCAGCGCCACTGTTGCCATGGAAGTGTCGCCAGCCCCGGGCCAGTGTTGGGCACAGCCTGGGGCAGCGGGGAAGAGCTGGAACCCAAGGATTACAGCCCAGCAAGCCCCGACTGCACGGGGAGAGGCGGCCGCCAGCCGGGGACACTGGCCAGGGAGGTCCAAGCAGAGCCACCCCTCCCCCAGCTGGCTTAGTCGGCCGGTGCTTAGCCGAATGCCTGGTCCCCCTGGGCAAAGGCAGGGCCGTTTGCGACCGCTGCTGGGGGGGGGGGGCCGCGCACAGAGGAAGGGAAGGCGGGGCAGAGGGGACGTCTACGCACAAATCACGCCAACGTGGATCGGCAAGAGCTCAGGGCTAGGACCCTGCTGGGGCGGGTCACAGCTCGAGTCCCGCCGCGATTCGGGCCCACGCCCGGGCTGCCTGCAGCGTGGACGCAGACCCGCGCCAGGTCTGGGCAGCACGGCACGGACACGCGAGTGTGGCTCAGACACCCAGGGCCACCAGCTGCAACCCGGGCCCGCAGCGGGAATGTTCGGCCACAGGCTGGGCCGTGCCGAGGCCCCACGCCGGGGCCTGCTCGTTTCTCCAGCCCTGGTCAGCTTTCCCAGGGCCAGGTCAAGCCCGGTTCCCCTGCCAGGTGCCGTAACCCAGCCCCTTCCTAGAGCATGCCGGGCTGAGGAGCGGGGCCATGCCGCTGTGGGGTGTGCACCCGTAGAGCGTTCACTCGACCCTACAGGCCTCCCTTGTGCGCCGGGGGGCAGTGTCGGGGCAGCCAGGCACTGGCTTTGACGAGTTGCTCACGGCAATGCCAGTTAGATCTGCTCTAGGAAGAAGTAACTTTGCCACGAATCCCCCTCTCGCTGGCTCCCAGCCACTAGGCCGTACTGCCCCAGTGGGAGTCCAGGCAGAACCTCTCTAGTGCGGGGCTCTCTGGTCGGGCAGCATCTGAAGTCCTGCATCGTCGGGGACCCCACGGCTGCTCCAGCGTGGGAGCATTGACAAGGAGACATTGCTGGACCGGTGGTGGGAGCAGAGCCCCCGGATGGGGCACCAGCGGCCGAGGTCAGAGCCTGGGGGCCGGGAGCAGAGTTGATTTCATGAGGGGGTGGCAAAGGATGCTGAAGGTTAGCTGGGTAACCAGTAAGCATGTCCCTAACCGGCATGCGCCCGCCTAACCCAACCCTCCCCCACCCCAGCATGCCGCCGCCCGCAAATCATGGATCTGGTTAATGATCCTAGGCGGTTCGTACATCCCTCACGACAGTCCCGAGGACGCCAGGCTGAGATCCAGGCTGCGGCATTGGGCAATATTTGTATAAGTGGATATTTGTCACCACACCCTAATTTGGTTTCAAAGTTTAATCAGGAGCCCTCGGAGCAACGCGGAAAGATGCCCAGCTGCTCCGGAGCAAGGACAGGAAGACAGCCCTGAACTGAGGCCGAGAATACGGGCAACACCTTTTACCAGGCAGCTTTGTCTCGCAGACAACCCCCCACTCAAACGCCTCCTCCCCAGAGCCAGCTGCAAACCAAGCCGCAGAGCCCAACGTCAAGCGGATTTTACAGCAAGGAAGCGTTCCCTCCACAAGCAAGCAGTGCACCGACCCCCAGACGCCTTGTCCCAGGAACACCCTGGCAGAAGAACCATGGAGGACACTCAGAAGCGGTGGAGCTAAGCAAGCCGGAAGGGCCCACCTGTTGGCCAAGGACAGGCCTGCTCAAAACTTGGGGCTACCAAGTTCTGAAGCAGCCCAGATGGGCGGCTCCGGTCTGATCTCCCCGGGGTTCGAAAGGTGGGCGCAGCTAATGGGCGAGCAGGCTGGCAAGACCTGCCCCAGGGGTCGGGCCGCTGAGCTGCCCCCTAGATTACACCTGGCTTGTTTCAGCTATAAAACCCACGTGTGGCCCTTTGGCACCTGGGAGACTAACAAAATATACGCAGTAGCATGAGCTTTCGTGGGCAGCAGCCACGTGGGTCAGGCTTCCGGTTGCGGTGGCTGTGACAGTCCAGCGAGGGAGACCCAGCCATGGGCAGGCATCTCCCGGCTCTCTGGCACGGGGTGACCTTGGGTCCTGTTCAGTTATCTGATGCCGACGGCTCCTTTGGGACGGCTTTAGGTGACATCTGAGCAGGGGGCAGTCGGGGAGCCAAACAGGGGCGGGAACACGCCCAGCTTGGGCTCCGATAGCTCGGGGGAGAGCTCCAAGCCCATCTGAGTGCTGTTTTCCCCACAGCAGTTACATTTGCTGCTAGGTATCTTGCCTCTCTAGGAGAGCCAGAAGCAGCCGCATCGGCTGGCGTCTTCACGCCTGCACCAGCTCTGGCGGCCGGAGGCATCGCACAAGACGCTGGAGCGAAGCCAGTTCCTTTCACAGGACTTTCCTCCCCGCTGTGCTTGGTCAGCCGCTATCGGTCCTGTTTTGGCCAGGGTCCGGTCTGCTGGGGAGGGCTGGGCAACTCCACTCTGATCTGACTTCAAAGGCCCCGAGCCAGGATGCTGTATCCCCCCTCTCCCAGCTGAAATAACTCCAGCTCGTGCTTGCAATTCGAGACACCGGCAGGCACCTAACCAGGCTCCCCTATGTTCAAGGAGCTGTCCCCAAAAACAGTGACCAGCAAAAGTTCCACCCCGGCTGCCCTCAATCGTCCTGTTCCGGCCTCAGACCTGCCTCCTCTCATGCCCGGGCTGGGCTTTGCCTCCCTCCCTCCCAATGACAGGATCCCCCAGCAGACTGGGAGGGCTGGGTCCCAGGCCGGATTGCCTAGCATTCTCATCCCAAAAGCAGCCTAGCAGCATGGATGGGCTGTCGGAGAGCAAGGTGCAGGAACTCTCCAGTCCACGCAGAACCTCTCCAGTATGGCAACATCTGTGGTTTAGCAACATCCGTGGCCTGGCGCGGTTTGAGTTAGCCCAATGTCCGCTTTTCACGGGGTGGACATCCCGCCATCCCAGAAAGTTGGTTTCAGCCCCCAGGCCTGGCTCTCAGAGTTCTGTGCTGTTGGTTAGCGCCAGTTTACCCCGGGATGTCCTCCAAGAGCCCAGCAAGCTGTGGCAGTGCTGGCAATGCTGCGAGACACTCCTGACCTCCCGTGGTCTGGCAAATTCTCCGGTTCGGCACTGGGCAGGTCCCAGGAATGCCGGACTAGAGAGGTTCAACCTGCAGTGGATGGCATAGCACAGCCAGGCCTTGGCGCCCAGGGAAGAACCGAGAGGCCTCCCCTCTACCTTCTCTCTGAGTGCCCCCCCAGCAGCCAGGAGTCGGGGGGCAGGCAGCAGGCAAGTGCTGGAGGCCATGCAACTGCGTGGGTGGAGAACTAGGAGTCCCATTTTTCTAGTAGGCTACAGGCACAGCAACCCCCCCCCCCCGCTTGCACAGCAGTTGTGACAAATTCAACCCCCCCCCCCCCACCCCCGGCCGATCACTGTCTGTCTGAACAGGCACTTGGCTTTGGGGGAACACTGGCAGCAAAGGGAGACAGCTCACGATGGGGGGAGAAAACCCCCACGCCTCGAGTCATTCAAAGGACAGTGCCCCTTGAAAACCCCAGCCAGATCCTGCTGCCCCCGGCCGGCTCACAGAGCCTGGCCACTATATATAATTTTTTAAACCAACTAATAAATACTTAGCCTATTTAATTTCTAAAAGCAGCCGCGCTAGGCAAGCGCGGACGTCAGAGGGCTTTACCCAGCAATGGCTGAACAATACAGCCGGGCTTAAACAGCGGCAGAGCATTAACTCCAGGCCGTCCGACACATCCCACGGGCACCAGAACCAGCCCTCCTGCAGTGCATCATGAGCCAGTGCCCCCATCACGGAACCCCCTGGGCTCAGCTGGTACCAGCGAGGCTTCGCAGAGCAGCTCTCCAGTTCGCCCTCCAGCTGGGAGAGATGGAGGCAGCTCCAGGCTCAGCTAATTAAGTTGGTCTTTTAAAAAAAAACAAAAACAAAACAAAAAAACATTGCCTGAGATCTGTGGGGTTTGCTTGGGCAGCCCCCTGCTTTAGTGCAGGCTGAATGCCAGGCAGGGTAGATTTACGGAGCCCCATTTCTCTCACCACACATGCCAAGTACATTGGGGCTGTCCTCTGGCATATCTAGAGTTAATCCCCTCCCTCGGCACGAGGGCCCATCACCCCAAGAGGCCTGGCCTTGCTGAGCCGCCGGGAAAGCCAAAGGAAACGAATTTTGGAGGCACTCCAGCTGCCCATCACGGGCCTGTTTCTCTCCAGCAGCCTCCGTGTTCTCGGGAGTGGGCTGTTTTTCCACCAGCAGCACAAAGGGGCCTGGTTATTCATTGAAAAAGTCTGCAAGCGGGCACCGCCCTCCATTCACAACCAATTTGGAACGCTCCATTCATTCAGAGACCCAAAAAAAAGCCCAAAACACCACCCTGATCTCTCCCGCTCGGCGCTACCATTCAAGAAAAGGGAAATGACACTTAAGATCATAACAGAGACCAGCTGTGCCCACAGAGGAGCCTGCGCGCCGCACAAGGTTTACATAAGGAAGCCAAGCACCCGGCCTGGCCTGCGCCGGGCGGGGGCCCTCAGTGTTTCTCTCCAACCCGGCTGGATTGCGCAACGAGGGCCGGAAACGGCGGTCGGCTACAGGGGACGGCGAGAAAGTTAAACGCAGGCTGCCGAGTCCCACGCAGAGCTGCTGGGTGACAACGCCTGGGCGAGATCTCCCTGGCTGGCCTGGGGGCTCGCCCTCCCCTTTCTCCTCCCTGCCTCCGGCCACACCTCTGCAGCCTTGCTTTGGGGAGCAAATCGGAGCAATGGGGACCCCCCGATCACCCCAGCATGTCGGGGGGAGCCAGCCCGACAGGGCGGCTTGGCCGGAGCGGATGGGAGAAGCTCTGAGCAGGGAAGGAGCGCGGAGGTCTCAAAAGCAGCAAGAGAACGTCCGTGCAGGCGTGCAACCTTGCCAGTCTCCAGCTCACCTCTAGAATTAGAAGTGAATCGTCCAACTCCAGCATCTCGCCCCGGCGCTGTGGGGAGGCAGTCCTGAGACGAGCGCACGTCTCACCTGGCCCCTTCCACGTTCTGCTGCAACTGGGAGCAGCAACCGGTGAAAGGAACCCACCTGCCTACCCAGCCAGGGGTTCATGACGGCAGTTTCTTACCACCTGACGGTGCGTTTCACGATTCACACCTGAGGCCCCCTCCCCCGTTCCACTGAACCCATGTTGCCGGCCGGCCCGGGGACCCAGCACTAGAGACGTCACCTCCGCTTCTTTAAAAGAACCTAAACTTTGCACCCATCCTGCCCCCGTTCCCTAGCTCACCACAGCCTCCTGGTACCCTCACACGGGTGGGGATGTGAGTTGCTGTCGGAAAGGGAAAGAAATGGAGGTCGCCAACTATGTCCCGGACTGGTCTTTGCAGGGGGGCCAACTAAACCAGGGGCTCTTAACCTTTCCCACACTGCAGGGGGAAGGAATTGGGCCTTAAAGACAGGGTGAATGGAGCAACCCCCAAGTTACAAACCCCCGAGGCCCTAAAATAAATCCTATAAATGAGTCAGGGCAAGAATCCCAACCCAGCCCCAAGAGCTGATCCCATCTTGTCCCTTGGAGGAGGAGAATGAACGACACTTTTCAAGCTCTAATTGAAGCCTTCAGTATTGCCCACATTTCTCATCAGCCTAGGGCTTTGATTTTCTCACTTGTAGAAGCCGGATCTGGCCCAGTGGGGGGGGGGGGGGGAAGGAGGAGGAGGAGGAGCAGAGTTAGGGTGAGCCATTCACAAGCAAGTTCAAGGATACAGTCTTAGTCTAATCCTTCTCCCCTCCCCTGCAGAATAACACCCCCCAACGCCTGTCTCCACTGCACTGACTTGGAAGGGATGCTTGTGACCCCAGTTTCTGCCCAGATCTAGATTTGGCAGAATGAAGCTCCGAGAAGGGCCACTGAACAAGCGGACGTTCCTGGCTGGTTTTGCAGCTACTCCACGAAGGCAGTGAGCACCGGTTAATAGGACTGGTCCGCTCCACTGGTTTCAGCGGTCCTGGCGGAGAGCAACGCAAGCCAACAGCCCAAGCCCTGGGCGTCCGGCACCACGGCGCTCACTTGGTTTGTTTGCACGTTTCACGGCTGTGGCTGAAACTGGCAGGGCGCCGACATGCAGTGCCAGGGCCCCTGGAGGCCACACAGCACACCGCAGAACACCAGCTTTCGAGGTTTTAACCACAAACCCCTCTCTCCTCTGAAGCGAAAGCAATGTGACTTCATGCGCGTTCATGGCGGAAAGGGCTCCTGGGGCCGGAGGGGAAAGTTTGCACACGACAATCACCGATGCTTGACAGAGCACCACCAACGTAACAGCCTGTTAGACGGGGTAGAGCCTGCATGGCAAATCCCCGTGAACATCAATGAAAGCAACGCCACAGGGAACAGCCCTCAGGAGCAGGGCCTTCAAATACTAGCCACCCATCAAACGGGCCTGAACGGCCAGCGGTCACAGAGCCTGGAGTCCCACCTCTCTGTCCTGGGCTCTGTGCGCATCCACCTCCGGCCATTGCTGTGAGACCAACGTGGCACCTACAACTGGGAAAGGAGCTCGGGGAAGAGACCATTTGGCCTTTGATACCCAAGAGGAACCTTAGACCCAGCCCCCCCGATCCCCAGCAGAGCGAAGGAGAATTTCTCCTGTCCCCTAGATTAGGACACAGCTCGGCCTGGCAGACTTCCATTAGAAATACTGCAATTTCCACAGTGTTCATTGTAAAGCTTTTTTCCAATAGAATGATTTAAACGTTGTCAAGTGGGCAAAATTAGGGTTTTTAGTTTCACAGGGGCGGGAAGTGATTTGGGGGTGAGAATATTTAAAGACAGCAAACACCAATTCCAACTGGGGTGTTTTACAGCCAAATGCAAACTTGTCCCATCTCAAAACATACAAAAAAAAAATACCCTTAAAAACAAAAAAAACTCAAGGTCTCAAGCAGCATTTTCCCCCCATTGCCTCTCCACAAATGTTGATCCTCACCAATGGAAATAATGGGCAGCGGGTGAGTTCGGGGAAAAAAAAAAAAAAAAAAAAAAAGAATCAAGGTGTACCCACAGCAGCCAGTTCGAAACCGAAGCCATTCCGCGCCTTGATACAACCCACAGTGCCGTGGCCCTGCCTCCCATCAAGCTAGAGAACTCCAGTTTGTGGCAGAAGGTGAGCTCACCGAAAAGCGGTGAAACTAACTGCAAAAACGGGTAGCGGCTTCTCTCCCCGGAACCGCCTCCGCAGAGGCAGGCGAGGGGCAGCCGAGAGAGCGAGCGAAGGCGTAACCCAGCCATGGAAGGGCACACGCTGCCACGGAAGGGTCACTATAAGCACGTTCTGTCCCCCAGAGAGGCAGCTGTGCAACCGGAGAAGACCCCTGGCATTCCGGTGGTGGCGGCGGCGGGGCGGCTCCTCCCCCAGCGGATAGCGAGAGGATTATCTCACGCCAGCGCATACGAGCGGGATGAAGCCAAACCGACTACACCCAAAGCCCTGCCAGATCAGGACAGCAAGCCCCTCCCCCCAAGTTAATGCCCCCGCCCATCTCCGCAAGAGCAAATAAGGACACACACGTCCTGTGTGTGGACGCCACGTAGCAACAGGCCTAGGAACCCCGGCGTTCCCCCACCAGTCTCTATCTACGGGTGTGACGAGGCACCGCGGCCCGTGTGCTCTCCGTGCGCCCCTTTGTGCCTCTAGGCCGTTCGGCTGGTGAAAGGGAAGCTGCTGGGGGCAAGACCACCCTCCAGCCCCAAGGATGCTGCAGGCGGGGGTAGTCCAGGCCCCACCACGATCCGGAGCGCCACGTAATTCATGCATCCCTCTTTACAGGCCTGCGAAGATTAAAAGCAGCTACCTAGCTTTAGCCCCCCCCAGCCGCCTTTTGTCGCAAGTCCTGGAAGTTCCTCTAGCCGCTTTCTAACCAAGGACACGGCCCCCATATGCCTCACTCCCCGCCAACACAATTAGGAGAGGGCTGAGTTTCCTCCCTCCCTCTAGCAGGTGGGGGAGAGGGGGGAAGGCTGCCAAGAAGCCAACACTGGCTACTACCAGCCTTGCCAGACGGCCCCCCGCCCCCCTCCCGTCTCACTCCTCCCTGGGTGGGTTTTGTAGCCCCTGCCCCATCAGGCCTGGAAGCACCCCAGGGCAGGCTCCCGAATGCTGCTTGGACTCCCCCCGCGCTTACCTAACTCCTCCAGACCTCTCCCTTCAACTCACACTTCAGCTCCACAGCAGCCAGCTGCTCGGTGCAGGCCCCGGGTTTCCCCTGGCAAGACGGCGGTGGCACCGCGACCACACACAGCCCCCCCGCCTTCCTCCTCCCCCCTCTGCCTCAGGCGCTCTCGGTCCCCAGGGCGGGAGGAGGAAGTGCCTTAGCCTGAAGAAAAATTCAGCAGAGCCAGTGGGCACCGCTACGCCATAAAACCGAGATGTGGATTTGCCTGCACGAAGCTCATTTCAAGATGGAAACCCCCCTTTACTCCATCCTCCGGCCTCTTCTGCAGGGGCAGGATGCATTTTAACGACCCAAGCCTCTCGACCCATAAGCGCACGTCCCTCGGCTCACGCCAGCAGCCCTTTGGGCTCTCGCTATACTCCTCCGGCTCCAAGGCACAAGGCTGCCGAGAGGCCCCGACGGAGCCTCTGCCCAAGAGAGTCCCCCTCCCACACCCACGCGGCAGTTTGAACTGCCCTGGGGCAAGAACCGGGCTGGAATGTCAACTGCGACCTGTGCGCCTGACTCCCGGCTGCCTTTCATCTCGAGGCAGCCGAACCCTTGGCCGTCGGGAGCCGCGGCGTGGCAAGCTGCCCGCTCGCTCCCAAGCAATCACAGAGCGGTAATTAACGTGCATTTGCGCCAGCCTGCGATCCCGGGCGGCGTGCTGTGACAAAGTCAAAGCAAAGAATCTGTTCCACCTCAGGCTACACTCAGTTGGGTAGCAGGATGACTTAGCACAAAGGCCTATTAATAAAACACCCCGGCGGTATTTATGTTTGCAGCTAACAATCCAGGAACATCCTGCTTTGATTTGGCCTCTGATGCCAGCCCGGCTGGTCCAAAACGCACCCCGAGAGGTTATACAGACCAGCCGTTTGCTGCACAGAAAAGGGGGAAAAAATATAGGTGCTCTAACGGGCTCAGGTGTTTTCTATCAGGCGCTGTGAGTAAGGAACAATTCCCGCTCTGATGTAATTCACCAGGGACTGCATTTTCATCAATCTTCTCTTCAACATGTCTGCTTGCCAGTGACTAATGCACCCTGATGTTGCTCCGCACTGCTTGAGTTTCACCAGTCAGCTTTGCCCTTGACCGTCTCCCTAAGCTACAACTCGGGAAGCGCGGTGTCTGTCAAGGCCACCCCAGAGACGCTAGCGAGCCAAGCGCTGCACCTGCATTCCTCCCGGAGTGAGCCTCAAAGCTATTGTGTGACAGGCAGCGAGTGGGTGTTCAAGAGAACCCCAGAGATCTGAGGTCACAGTGCTACAATATCTTCACACAGCTGCGTAGTCAGGACAGGGGGCTTAGAAACACAGCCCCACCCTGGCTCCAATGCGACTTTCCTCAAAAGCCTGGTCCATGACAAGCGCGCGCAGAAAAACAGTGGCACTTGTGGCGCGGCGATACGGGAGGGAACAGCGGCGTGGCATTTTGCAGAACATTCACTTCCATCAGCGAATCAACGCATTTCCTGGAAAACCCCACAGAGTTACTCACAGTTATCGGATGGAAAATCCGGGACAAATTGTTCATCGTCAGGAACTTGGGCTGGAAAAGAAAGACGCGGCTGTCAGAGCGGCGAGTTGCTCCAAAGACACACCCAGTAGAACAGGGGCGGGGAGCCTTGTTTGAGTCGTGGGCCGGTGACCCACAGAAATCAGCCAGGGGCCACACACGTGAGAACTGGGGAAAAAACCCTCGCTGTGGTCCCCAACTGAGGAGAAAGGCCCTCCCCACATTTCCCTCACACACCAGAGCCTGGGGGGCCCAGCCTATTTGATTCTGTGTGCTCCGGCCCTATGGGCGGAGAGTGGGGGGACTGGAGTGTCAACACAGGCTCCCCAATGTTGGGGGGCACTCTGAGCCTCGGGGGCCAGATCCAGACAGGCTGAGGGCCACCTCTGGCCCCCGGGCCTGAGCTTCCCCACCCCTGCATTAGAAAGTGGTATATGGAACGAGGGCCGAGATGAAGACTTGCCTTCAGCTAACCATGCCTCCTGAAGCTGGCTGAGATCTTGGAACAGCTCTGAAACAGAATAAAAGGGTTGTGTAGGACAGCTCCAAAAAGATTCCACTTGTATGAAGCAAAGAGGCAGTAGCCACAACTTCAACTGAACCTCAGTGAAGAGGAGGACACACCACTAACCTTCTGAATCATGCGCCAGATCCGTGTCCAAAAACTTCCTTTTTCTGTCCGTCACTAGCCGGCCTCGACACTCCTCCGGGCAGGGGTGCTGAAAGAGAGAGAGCGTGTATTTCCATGAAGAACACGGCCAGCTTATGGGAGACAGCCCCTAATAGACAAAAGGCAGGGAAACCTCACGGCAGGAGAGATGAAACACAACAAGGACGCAAGAGGCAAACGGGACTTACCCCTGGGACCATGAAAGGGACTTGCTGATCATAGAAGCCGTCCATGGTGCTTCCGATCTCTTTAGTATCCCCTTGAATGTTTTCAGCATGGAAGCCAAGTCCAGAGAAGGAGGCGTTTCTTCAAGTTGCTGCTCTGGCGGATCGAACACTGAGGAACAAAAAAGATGCAAAGCATCAAGATCCGCCTTTAAGCCTGCCCAGACTTCCCCGTCTCTAATGGCATGGAATGAACCCTGCCTGTGAGCTTTAAAGATTAACTGTTGGGCTCAATTAACACACACACAAACACGCTATGTTTAAAGACTAATCCATTTACTCTCTGATATTTTCTCCCCTTGCCAATTAACTTGCTATGATTGATCATCTTCAGCCACAAGTTTCTCCTCTATAACTTCACTTCTAGCTGGAACAAAGAGGTCATAACCTGTGCTTTGTGATGTCACAGAGTTACTATGGAAACCGCTGTGACATCACTAATGATTGATTGCAACTGCTTAAAAGCAAGCATATGGGCCAAGGCGTGGATTACAAGCAAGCGATCAGATTGCCCAGAGTACAAATATTTTCTCTCTACATGGCTAAAAGATAGCTATAAATAGCAACACGTCCATGGAAAGTAAGTCCCAGTTTACTTAACGATATGAAAGAGCTAATCTATCAAAAGACAACAGAAAACAAAGTTTAACTCTTCTGGGTACTTCCAGGGAAAGACAATCCTTTTCTAGGAAGCATCTTAATAGAATAAAAATTATTGTTTCAAGAAAAGCACTTGCGTCTTCCTGAGCCCCTCACGGGCTATTCGAGAAGATAAACCTGCAGTAACAAAAAGCAACTGTTTTCTACGTGTTCAGTGACACCGAAGCCAACCCGAAGTGGAAAATCACTACTCCCTCATGCTGTTGATGCAATTCTTGCCGCACCAGAAGCTGGGCTCTTGTAAATTAATCAAAGAGCAACTTTCGCTGAATTGCTTTTTGAAAACCCTGGGTAGTTGCAGTTGGAAATGGAGAGCAAAATTGTCGGGCCTCTACATTTGCAGCAGATTTTTTTTTTTTTTTTTAAAAGAATATGCCTTCCACTTCCCCTCTCCATAAACAGAAATAAGGAATTTAGTCGTTAAATATTCAGCACGCAGCGAAAAAATGTACACCACAAGTTTCATAACACCTAGGAGGGGAGGGAGTTTTCCAGCTTCTACATCCAAAGAGCATTCATCGTGTCTTACAGCCCGAAGCCCGCTCTTAAAATGTCAGAGTCCTGCTCCAACACACAGCCGTGCAGGAAAGAAGGCAAAAAAGATGCCTCGAATCCAAAACTCCTTCCCAACTAGGCTTGGGCCCAGTTATTTCATAACAGCAGCATTTTTAGACCTCGTGTATTTAGCTCAGCCCCTTCCTTGCCTGTTCCCTTCTCTGTGCCCCCAGGAAAGTTTTAACACAGCCAAACAATACAATTAGCATCCCCTCCCCCACAACACAAATCTGGCCTTAGCTTTATGAATGGAAGAGGGAGCAGCAGCAGGTAGAGTGTAACTGGATCCCCAGCGCAGGGCCCCATTCACAAAACAAGGCACACACTTCCCAGCTTTCCCCATTCATGAAACGCCTTCAGATGTGCCCCCCGCCCCCACAGCCCTAGGAGAGACACTCAGCCCCCACCCCCGCGGTTTGAGGGGAAGCTCAATGCTTCATTCACACAAAACCCAGCTTCATTCACAAATCGCCCACATTCGCAGAGCAAGGAGCAGCCGCGGCCAAGCTTAGCTATTTCGCCAGGCAGCCTCCAGCTACAGCGGGCGGCCGCGCGCCCCTACACGCCAGCCCCATCCACCGGCGCCCGCCCCCACATGCTGTGCACCCCAAAACCTGCCACCCCGCAAACCTCACAGCCACCACCTGCACACCCGCGAACCCTCGTGTACTGCAAACACGCATACCCCAGGCTCCCCCAAATCTACCTCTAGTGCCCCATCCTACCCCCAGCTCCAGCCTCCTGCGCCCCCGCCTGCACCCCCCAAACCTTGCGCGCCTTTTCTAGCACTCCCAAACCTCGCGACCCCTGCATTCCCACCCTCCGCATCCCCATCCCTGCGCGGCCCCCGCCTACACCCCAACCCCGTGCACCTTCTTCGGCACTAGCACCACCCCCCCGGACCCCTCTCTGAACTCCCATCCCCCCCCTTCTGCCTTTTCTGGCACCAGTACTCCCCCAGACTCCCCTCTGCACCCCATGCCCCCTTCTGCACCCCAACCCCCGTGCGCCTTTTCCGGCACCAGCACCCCTCACACCCCCTCTGCAGCTCCATCCCCTCTTCTGCACCCCAACCCCCGTGCGCCTCTTCCGGCACCAGCACCCCCCCACCCCTTCTGCACCCCAATCCCCGTGCACCTTCTCCGGCACCAGTACCCCCCGCACCCGCATCCCCCAGCGCCCCCTTCTGCACCCCAACCCCCGTGCGCCTTCTCCGGCACCCCCGCACCCCCATTCCTGCGCGCCCCCCGCCTGTACCCCCAATCCCCATGCGCCTTCTCCGGCACCTGCCGCGCCGCGCCGCGCCGCGCCTGCACCCCCTCCCCCGGGAATGGTTGCGGCCTCGCCCCGGCCCGCGCTCACCGAGTCCCGCAGCCCCTCGCCGCCGCCGCGGAGTCGCTCGCAGCCAGAGTCTTTGGGCTGCCAGAACCCGAGCGGCCTCCTGAGCCCGCCCCTCCCGTTCCTATTGGCCCACAGACCCTCCAGCAGCCGTCAATCACTGCTTGTTTACCCTTTCAGCCGCCCAATAGCGCGCGCCGCTGCAATGCCTCCCGTGCTGATTGGTCCCAGCGGCCCAGCGGCGTGTTCTGCGCCCGCCTCCCCTCGGTACTAATATCCATAATGTGGTCTTCGGGGAGCGCCAGCCAATCGGCGCGACCTGATTTGCATAATCACGGAGAGAACGTTTTTCATTCATAAAAAAAACGCGTCCTGAGGGGGAGGCCGAGCGAAGGAAGGATTTAAAGGGACAGCGCCCCGCCGAGACACCACCAGATGGTCGTTAGGCTTCAGAGTGAACGCAAGGCCTCTCCGGGCCCTTTTACCGCCCCGGCAGGCTACAGGCCCTGGATGGTGCCGGGGAAGTGCCCTGAACCCTCAGCACCAGCACTCCCAGCGCTCAAACCCTGCAGCCACTGAGGGCTGGTAGGGGGGCACCAGCCCCATCTCCCTTGGAACGGCTCACAGGCTGGCGGGGCCAGCACAGTGCCTGGCCAGGAGTCAGGGTAAGAGTCTTGCCTGGGTATTTTCCATGCTGGAAACAGCTTCCCTCAAGCAGCTTAGGGCCTGGCCATCTGAGGGGCCAGTAAAATCCACTGACCCCCCACTCTGAATTTTATCAAACTGGGTTGATAAATAAAGGAGAGAAGAGACGATTCCCCCCAGGTACAGGCAGTTTGGGTCAACCCTTGTCTCAGCCTTCCCCTTCGCTAACTGGAAAAACTGAAACAACAACGAAAAGTCCTGCAGCACCTTAGAGACGAACAAAACCTGTCGGCAGGATCATGAGCTTTTGTGGGCACGGCCATGATACCATCTACACCAGGGGTCTCCAGCCTTTGTAAGCACAAGGTCACATTTTGAATTGAAGTGCAATCCAGGATCTACCTCAAACCCAAATACCCCGCCCCGCCTCCTTGGTGCCCCTTCTCTGAGGCCCCGTCCCTGCTCACTCCGTCCTCCCTCCCCCATCCTCCCTCCCTTTCACCAGGCTGGGGCAGAGGTTTGGGGTGCAGGCTCTGGTCTTGGGCTATGGGATTTGGAGTGTGAGGGGGCTCTGAGCTGAGCCTGGGGCAGGGAGTTGAGGTACAGGAGGGGGTTCAGGGTACAGGCTCTGGGAGAGAGTTTGGGTCCAGGGGGATCAGGGCTGGGGGGTGCAGGTGGGGTTCATGACTGGGGCGGGGGTTTGGAGCTAGCTCCAGCTGGGCCCTGTTTACCTCAGGTGGCGCCTGGGTGGTGGTGCAGTGGGGCTAAGGCAGGCTCACCCCTGCCCTGGCCCTGGCCCACTCCCAAAAGCAACCAGCAAACTTCATTGCAAGTCCTGTTGTGGCCCCCCCCCCCTGTTCTGTGGAGATAGAATACAGAGTGGGAGGGGGGGCACCCTGACATCAACACCCTTCCTCTCCCTTCCCTACTCTGCACAGCCAGCAGGAGGCTGGCGGGAGCGGGGGGACACCTCCAAGGCAAAGGGCAGGAGATGAGCAGCAGCGGGGGGAGGGACAGCCGAATACCAGCACTTGAGAGCCTCTTGGCCAAACCAGTGAGGATCACCTGTCAGAGGCGCCAAGCTCTACCAGTAGATCCCCATCTCCTGGTTGGTGACCACTGCCCTACATGTTTTGTCAGTCTCTAAAGCTGCTGCAGGACTATTTGTTGCTTTTTCAGTTTTCCCAGTTACAGACTAACACAGCTCCCCTCTGAAACCCTTCGCTAACTGTTCCCAGTTGACAGGCGGGAGGCCAGGGCTGAGAAAAAAAACAGGTGATTGCCCTTGTAAAATGAGTAGTGCTCTGAGTAAATCTGCGATCCATTTCCTAAGGCAGCATTTTGTTGGCCAGCTGCTATGGTACGCTTCTGAGGGTGCCTTCATCGCTCATTTAAATAAACAAATACACGAATAATCTCACGGATGATAAAACTGGGGGGAAAGGGGAGTTGGAGATGGCGGTGGTGAGACACAACCCTGCCAAGCTCACACTTGTATGGGTGAGGGCACATAGAGCGACCCCCTTGGCTGGTAATAGCTAGAAGGCCACCATCTTTTGTTTACGGTCCAGCTCGCTCCATCCCATTGCGCCTTTGCTCCGGATTTTCTGAAATGCCAGTGCTTAAGTTCCTTCTGCTTGTGCTCCGTCCATACCTACAAGTGTGTTGTTTACGGAGCTCGTCACTTTCTGCTTCCTGCGCTAGCCATGCTTCACCTGACGGAGTTTGCAATTGATGGTCCTTTGGACATGGGTCACGTGTATAGTAGGCGGATAGATTTGTGTTGGCTTCTCGCTGTGAGTTTTGGGAACCCTCACTGTATTTTTATAGCGTGGCAAAAGAGAAACTCCAATCATCCATTGTTTTGGAGTCAAAATTAGAACGGATCTAGAGTTTTCGTATTGGCTGATTAAGGAATCATTGATGAATGGATGTTACTTTGAAACAATGCTGCCGATGTGGGTTAGTTAGAGAATTAGTCTATTTTTACAACTGCGCCTCTTATGCACTTCTAAAGTGTTTGTGTTTCTATATTCAGTGTCCTTTCTGTGAAAATGGGTTTTACGGGATGGGGCCTTTTGAATTGCCATAGCGCAGGGCCTCCGGGTATCATAATCCAGCCCTGTGTATTCTTAGTAAAAGTCAGGGCCAAGTCATGGGCATTAAACAAAGAGTCAGGAACCCCAACCCTGTCCCTGACTTTCACTAAGAATACACTGCTGGGGGGCTGGGGTGGGGGGAGGCAAACAGAGCACTGGGCTTGCAGGTCTCCAGCCAGTGAGCACGCACATACACTGACATACACACACACTGACGCACACACACACACTGACACACACACACACACACATATACACCCTGACACACTGACATACACACACACATGCATACACACATGCACATACGCTGACACATGCATGCAAACACACACACTGACACGCACACACACTGAAACACACTGACATACCCATGCACACACTAACACACACACACTGACATGCACACACTGACACACGGATGCACACACACTAACACACACACACACTGACACACACTGATACACAGACGCACACACTAACGCACACGCGCACACACTGACACACACATGCATACACATACGCACATACGCTGACACACTCATGCAAACACACACACTGACACACACACACTGAAACACACATGCACACACTAACACACACACACTGACACACACACTGACTCATGTGCACACACTGATGCACACCCTGACATGCACTGACACACACACACACACACACTGACACAGTCACACTGACACACACTGAAACACGGACACACACATGCACACACTAACACACTAACTGACACACACTGACATGTGCGCACACACTGATGCACACACACACACACACTGACAGTCACACTGACACACACACACACTGACACGTGCACACACTGATGTACACACCCACCCACCCACACACACACACACACCCCTGCACCCGCAATACCCACACATTGCCTACTTTGCCAGGGAATTGCCCCCTTCGGCGGATGAGCTCACAGCTCACAGCCCAGCACGTGCACCCATGCACAGGGGCAGTCACAAGCCCAGCACAGAGGCCTCATTGTGAGGGGTAAGTGCGACAACAGAGGCCGGAGGAGACAGAGCCACCCAGAGAGCACCCAGGGCCTAGCCGAGCAGAGGCCCCTGGCACAGCCCTGGGCACACGCTCGCTGTCGTGTCTCTCTTGCCGGGCGTACCACCCCACCGCTCATTCAGCCGCCAGCAGCAAGGGGCAGGCCCCAGGGCTCCAGGCCCCCCCGTCGTGGTCAGTCCAAGCAGCCCAGCCGGCACGGACTCCCCCAGCATCGCGCCTGGCAGCATGTGCCACTTCTGGGCTCGCTGGCTTTGCTCCACGAGACCCTTCTCCACCCATGCCAGCGTCCGCGGCAGAGCGGGCAGCACAGCTCTGACTGCAACCCACAAGGTGTAAACCCACAGGGACAGGGCCCAACAGGGTGGTGGATTCATTTCAAGACAGAGTCGCTTAGGAATCGTTGCTTTTATTAACCTCACTACGTCTCTACTGTTACAGGCTTAATACTGCCAGAGGGTTGCACGGCTCCTGCAAAGCAATACGCTAATAAGCACAGGCAGAGCAATGCACACGAGAGTAACAGGCACTTGGAAATGCTTACGCCCCTTCCGTCTGCGGGGAGTCCCGTCCTGGTCACCTCGCACCCAGCCGCAGTGGACATGGCTCCAGCTCGGGGGAACCAGGGCACCCTTCGAGGTCTCGGTCCCTGGTGAGACTCACAGAGGGGCAGAACTCCAAGTGTTCTTATAGTTTAGCTGTTTACTGAGTGTGCGCGAGCTGGCCCGATGCCACTCTCAGCGTTCCCACGGGGCTGAGAGCCGAGGTCAGGTTATTTATCCCATACTCGGCTCTCAGCTAGCCAGCACAGGGAGTTGCTGGTGAAGGCCGTCTGATAAAGAACACCTGGTATTTTCACCAGCAGGGCTCATGGCTGGCCTAGAGGAATACAAGTTTAACCCCTGCAGGCCTACATATGGCTTTTATGTGACACAAGGGAAGCTACTAGGGCACTGAGCACCTCAGCAGAGTCCAAGCTAGCTCTGCTAATTAGCCCGGCACAACCTCCTCTTGCCCATTGCTAGAGAGAAAACAAGTGTTTAGATCCACCAGCTGGCAGGTGGCCCCCTCTCGCTCCTAGCTGGAAAGGATGATACTTCTAGACACAAGGAGTCCTGGGTTCACAATGGGCATTCTTCATCAGCCCTTATCCGTAAATAAATTAATGGGAAGTAGATAGCAACTGGTATAAATTAGAAGCTATGAAGAGTAGGAAAATGATAAAGGAAGCTAAAGACATGAGGAAACTCTATGGCTGGCTAGGCTAAGGACAATAAGAAGGAGTTTTTACAGTATATTAGAAACAAAAGAATGGCTAGCAATGGTATAGGATCATAGAATCATAGAATACTAGGACTGGAAGGGACCTCGAGAGGTCATCGAGTCCAGTCCCCTACCCTCATGGCAAGACCAAATACTGTCTAGACCATGCCTGATAGACATTTATCTAACCTACTCTTAAATATCTCCAGAGATGGAGATTCCACAACCTCCCTGGGCAATTTATTCCAGTGTTTAACCACCCTGACAGTTAGGAACTTTTTCCTAATGTCCAACCTAAACCTCCCTTGTTGCAGTTTAAGCCCATTGCTTCTTGTTCTATCCTCAGAGGCCAAGATGAACAAGTTTTCTCCCTCCTCCTTATGACACCCTTTTAGATACCTGAAAAATAGGTCCATTACTAGATGAAGTGGCAAAATTATTAATGAGGCCGATGTTCAATAAATATTTGTTCTCTGTTTGGAACATAGCAGGATAGTGTATTTAAAATTTCAGTCCCTTAGTAACTAAGGAGGAAATTAACTTCTACGAGGGATAAATATTTTTAAATCATCAGGCTCAGAAAATTTGCACCCAAGAGTCCTAAAAGAGTTGGTTTAGGAGTTGGTTTCCATGTAGGTTAATTTGTAATAAGTCTTGGGATTACTGGAGACGGCCCCAAAGATAGCAAGGGTGCGAATGCTGTGCCAATATTCAAACAGGGAATGTGGGCAGACTAGTGTAACAATAGGCCAGGTAGCCTGACATCAGTCCCAGAAAACATAACGGAAAAGCTGAGACAAGATTCAATTAATAAAGAATTCAAGCGTAAGGCTATAATTAACGCTAATGTGGTTTTATGGAAAATAAGTCTTGTCAAACCTGATTTCTCTTGCTCCAGCTGCTAACTGGTCAAAAAGGAAGCAGTGAGGTGACTTGATACAAGTGTGTCGGTGTCGTCAGAGGGAGAAACTGCCCATATTAAAGGTCTTCAGTTGCAGAGAAAGGCAGAACCACCACCCTGGGCTGGAAACTGCAGTCGGCCAAAGCAAGAAGTGGGACCAATATTTCCCTGGGATGAGTCACCATTGGAAGACCCGGTGCCTTTTCCTCCAGCCAGGAGGCCTTTCTCCAAACTCAGGTGATGGGGTGGTGGGTGAGTTTCAAAGGCCTAGTTCCAGCCTTGGCTTCTATGAACCTCCTGCAGCCAGATCCCAATTCTTGCATGAGCAGGCCCCCCGGCTCTGCAGTAGGGGGGGGTGTGTGGCACACACAGGCACATGCACACAGGCTCTCTCTCACGTATACAGGCAGGCGTTCTCGCACGTACACAGGCAGGCGTTCTCGCACGCACACACAGCCAGGTATTCTTGCGCGTGCACAGACAGGCATTCTTGCACACACACACACAGGCGTTCTTGCACGCACACGACAGGCAGGTGGTCTCGCACGCACACATAGGCAGACTCTTTTGCACACACACACACACACACACACACACACACACACACACACACACACACACACAGGCGTTCTCGTATGCATGCACAGGCAGGCATTCTTGCACACACAGCATCTGGGGGAAACCCCAGGCTGCTAATGAGATCTGTTCTTCTGTCCCTCTGAGCATGGACTGTTTTCTGAAAGCCCTCACCAAATACCCAGTGCTGGGCTGCCAGGGGGGACCCCACAGGGCAGTGCGCATGGCTGGGACCCCACAGGGCAGTGCACGTGGCTGGGACGCCACGGGGCACTGTGCGTGGCTGGGACCCCACAGGGCAGTGCGCGTGGCTGGGACCCCACAGGGCAGTGCGTGTGGCTGGGACGCCACGGGGCACTGCGTGTGGCTGGGCTGTTGAAGGGGACCCCACAGGGCAGAGTGCAGGGCTGGAACCCCACAGGGCAGAGTGTGTGGCTGGGACCCCACAGGGAGCGTGGCTGGGACCCCACGGGGCAGAGCGCGCGGCTGTGGTGAGACCCCCGCCCTCCTTGACTGTTGATGCGCTCGGTCCTTGCTCCCCACCTGGCCCTGCTCCGCTCGCCCCGTTCCCTGGGCCTGAGCTGGGTTCCTCTTGCTCATAGTGCACTGGAGCTCCGAGGAGCCGTGGGGGCCCTGGGCTGCCGTCCGATCCAAACTGGCGCCGCTGTGGTCCAGCCTGCTTAGCCCTGGCTGCCCCCTGCCCACGTGGAGCCCCACCCTGCCCGGGGAAAGACTTGGACCCTTCCTCCCAGTGCCAGGCGGGGGGACGGGCCTTCCCCAGATGCTGTGTGCAGGGCGCTGCGGGCGCGGGTCCGTGGCTGGGCGGCCAAAGCAGGGCTTCTGCTCCCTGGCCATTGGCCCCAAGGGGCCGTAGCTCTCAGAACCACGGGGCAAGGGAATCTGCCCCAATCCTGGGCCCACGGAGGCAGGGCCAGGAGCCCACGCCCAGTGCCACGGGAGCTGGGCTGCCCCTGGCCTCGGCCTCTCTTCCACAGGGCAGGGGCTGGGGGTCTACCTGCCCAGCCCTGCCCCAGGCGTGTCCCTAAGCAGGAGACGCTGGATCCTCCCCGGTGCCTTTGTGGGAACGGAAATCTGCCAGGCCTGCCTGGCGGGGGAGGGGAGAACTATTGGAGCTCAATTTAGAGGCCCCTCCAAAGAATCAATGGGCCTAAATTTAGCCCCATACGCCTCCCCCGGAGAGCGCAGCTTGGTGCTGGCAGCGCACAACCTCCCCCCCGCCCCTGCTGCGGCGGGCGGCTGTTCCCTGGAAACAAGCCACCGATCAGCTGCAAACGGGAGGCCAGGACCGGCGCGGGTCAGGCCCCGCAAGGCAGGTCTGTCCGAGGCCTGGCCCCGAAACGTACAACGGCCTGGTCCTCGGAGAGCCGCCCGGCTCCACCTTGTGCCTGGCAGCGAGGGGCCGGTGTTCTGCCATGCTCCAGCCTCCTGCTGGGGGCCCGGTGAGCCCGGCTGCGCGGGGGGCTTTGTGGGGCCCCGTGGCCCAGCCTCCCCGCTGTCCCCCTGCTGGTGTAGGGACAGGTGGGATACCCCAGAGCTCACTGGGGCTCCTCCCAGCCCCAAGCAGCTGCTTACGGCCCCTTCCCGGCCAGCTCAACCTCCCCCGCCGCTCGTGCCTCGGCTGCCTGGGAGAGGAGCATGTGTGATGTGATGAAACCCTTTTCTGCCGGGCAGCGTGGGGCCCAGGGTTGGACCCTGTGACTTCACGGGGCGTCCGAGCCCCCGGCCTGCTTGGGGAGGCCCTCACCCCATGGGGGCTGGTGGCCTAGGGGAGGCAGCTTCCGCTCCCCAGGGGGTGTGGGGTGTGGAGGGGCAGGGCTCGTTTTGGCCCCATGGAGACTCCTGGCTGGGAGATGGCTGAGCGGCCCCTTCCAGCAGTGGGCACCTTGCAGAGAGGGGAGTTTTCCCTCCTGGGCCTGGGCCAGCGCTCTGAGCATGTGGCCCGAGGCAGCCCCCAGGGCGGGGGCCGAAATGGATGAACAGAGGGGCACAGGAGCCGACACGGTGGGTGCTCCAGAGCTCACGCACCACCGGAAAACAATGCTCAGCGCCCACCAGCACCAGCTGTTTGAGGGCTGGCGCGGGTGCTTGGGGAGGGAGGAGACCCGAGAACGGTGTGCAGGAAGGATCCTCGGGGGAGAGGTTGGAGCTGGGGCAGGAAGAGGCAGAGTGAGGGTGGGGCTTCGGGGAAGGGGCGGGGCTTGGGGAAGGGAGGGCGGGGCCTTGAGGGAAGGGGCAGGGCCTCGGGAAGGGGGCGGGGCCTCAGGGAAGGGGGCGGAGCCTCAGGGGGCACAGGAGGTGGAAAAATAAAAGCTAGCACCTGTGCTTGGGGCTTAAAGGGCCAACCCACCGCGTCTAGCTGCGCGCTCTTCCTTGGCACCGTTCCACGAGCTGTTCTGAGCCGCTGGCGTAAGAGCTGCTGGAGAGGGGCCTGGCCGCCCCCCCTCCCAGCCTCGCCGCGGCCATTTCAGCCTCCAGTGCGTGCGAAGGGGCAGTTGGTCCGGAGGCCACATGGAAACGCACTCTGACATACTCCAGCCCAGCCTCGGCTTCCTTAGCCTTTTATTTGCTGTAAAACCACAGGACTCAGGGGCCACATGTAGACAGGAGGGACGTCACAAATCCACACACATCCATGCAGGGGGCCGCATGTGGCCGGGGGCGGAGGACGAGGGGGTGCACGGCAGCCCGGGAACCGGGGCTGTGCGGGAGCCGCGCTGCGCTTCCGGGGGGCCGTGCGTTCGGTTTGCCCGCCCTGTGGCAGCAGCGGGAGGACACGACGCCTGTTCCCCACAGGCGCCCGCGGTACCCCGGTGCCTCGCTCAGCGCAGTGCCCTGCAGAGGATGGTTGTGCCGTGCCGTGCTGCGCCACAGTGCTGGGGCAGGGAGCCCAGCCCACAGCAACGTGCCCTCCCCGGCCAGGACACAGGAGGCAAGAAATGGCGATTTCCCAGCTCCCCTCTGTTTCCTGGGGGGGCTTCCTCCCATCTGGGCATCCCCGCTGGATGGGAGAGGAGGCGGGACGCAGAGGGGCGAGCAGTGGGCGGGGAAGCAGAGCCTAGGGGGCAGTGGGGGGCTAGCGAGAGGAGGAGAAGAGCAGGGGGCTGCCTGCAGAGAGGCTGTTGGGGGGGTGCACGGTGCTGTACGCTGCCCCACTTGGCTCTGGGGAACTGGCCAGGGCGTGCAGACCCCCGGGAGTCTCCTGGCGGCTGCAGAGACGCCTGGCTCTCAGGATGGGCTGAGAGGCAAGGGCCATGTGGGAGCAGGGCTCAGTCCGGCTCCATTTCTGGGCCGGGCGCTCTCTCAGGCCTGCTTTATGGACACAGTGAATGTGGGTGTCCCCACTGGTCCCCCCCGCCAAACTTCCCTCCCAGCTGCCCCGCTGGGCTCAGCGGAGAAGCCTCCATTTCCAGCACCGACACTGCAGCTGCTTGTCCCGGCTGCAAGTTCGCCCTCGCGGCACCCACACACCCGGCGGAGAAGCCCAGGCGCTAAGGGAGAGAGGCCCTGGCCCCTAAAGGGCCCTCCAAGCGGGGGGCGGGGGGGATTCCTGCTCACGACTGAACGTCGCCGGGTCTTTCTGCCGCAGGCCCTCGGGCACAGCCTGGGGTCTGAGCGAGCGAGTGATGGTTCATCGCTACCCAGCAAATTCGGCAGCTGGCACCTGCATGGTCGCCGCACGAGCGAATAAAGTTTCTTCCAGCTTGCCCCCCCCCAGAGCAGCGTTGGGAAAACGGGGGTGGGAGGGAGGGGGGCTTCCCTTTTTTCCAGGCGCGTGAGCCGACAGAACTCGGAATGGGTCCGGGCAGGAGGTGTGTCAGATAAGAAGGGGCTATTTTCATACGGGCACGTTTCTGACCAGTTCCGCTGTCCACCCATCCTTTGTGGGCCCGGGTGCCAAATCTGCTGGCGTGAATCCCAACGACCGCAGGAGGTTTACACCCTCCGGGCCAAACAGAGAAGGGCTCTTCTCCTGCCAACAGCCTGTCCAGTTACAGAGCGAGCGTCCTCTTCTCCAGCGCTTCCGGGAGCACATCTTTCACGCTAGGGGCCCGGCAAAGTCTCCCCCCTGGGAGCGGGTGTAGAGAACACACACTGCTCGTGTTTCACGGCAATGAGCGTTTGCGCCTTGGCCCCTGGGCCACGTCCTTTCACCTGCTGCTGACTCCCACATACCCCTGTTCGAATCTAAGGGACACGGACGGACACGCTGCCTCGTCCGGCGCCGATGCCACAGGACCAAGAGGGATCAAGCAGCGCTCTCGGGCGCAGCCTTTCCTGGATACCTCAGCCACGCTCTCCAGCCTCCTCTTCTTGACTATTTACTGTGCCGAGCTCTCCCCAAACACCAGGCCGAGCGACAGACGAGCTGACTCAGCATGAGGCGCACGACCCGCCTGGTGGACAAGCTGCCGAACTTCCTCCCTTCCCTCTCGGAGAGAAATGAGGTCCACCTGCGCTCGGACCCACCGCCCCACCCTGCCCTGGCTGGCGGTTTGGTTCTGAGAACAGCACGGCCTAGACGGCAGTGGGTTGGGACCGAGGGGACCCTCTGAAATCCTGTCACCCACTGTAGGTGTAGCTAATTCCCATTGACTTCGCCTCTTGACGTTAAGCGTGTGTTCAAGTGTGTTGCGGCTTGGCCAGCGTCTACACTGCAATAATCACCTGGGCCCATGGCAGCTGACTTGAGCTTGGCAATACAACTGCAGGGTAGATGTTTAGTCTCAGAGTCCCGGGCCAGCGGTGGCTTTGCCGGGGCTCTTTTACGGCGGCAGAGCTGTCCCCCGAAGGACCATTTCCCTGGCAGGAAAAGCACCCATGTATGGACTTTGCCTTGATTCTATTTCGAGTTGGCCAGGAATTTTTGGCCAACAAAGTTTTTCCGTTGAAAAATGTGGGTTCATTGTCCCTGGAACAGTTCACGAGCCAGGCGCCAATTCGATGGGTCTCCTGACCCAGAAGAAACTGTTGTGGGGAGGAGGGGAAGTTCTGACGCTGTCCAATGGAAACGTTTCTCCCCTTTCTGAATGGAACCAGTCCAGTTTGAGGTTTGAAGGGGGTTGGGTGCGAAGGCTGTGCTAGCTCGCCCCAGAGGGTTAGTTAAAGGAAGCAGTGGAAAGGTCAGGCCTGAGCTGTCAATTCGCCGGTTCAGAAATAGATTCAAGATTTTGACTCTTCACCCTGATTCGAGAGGGGAGCGGCGGAATAAAAAGTCAAACTCTCAGCTATTTTCCGGCGGGAGAGCAGTTTCCTACCCTGCTCGGGTTACATCCCAAACGCTCTCTGCACCACGGGTCGGACTTGCTTCTGATTCTAATTGGCACCGCCCTGGGGCACCTGGCAGGCTGGTCCCAGGCCCAGACCAGTCCCAAAGGCTGCTCTGGGGCGGGTGGGCCGAACCCAGCCCTCCCGCAGCCTGTGCTCACTGCGCTGACGATGCTACTTCCCGTGCATTTCCAGAACATTTCTGTAGGCTCGCTCATTGCATTCCTTGCCTGCAGTTCCAACCACCTAGGTGCTGTGGGCTCATTTCTCCGGCCTCTCCGGGGCTCGCAACCCCCCTTGCTGCAGCAAACCTAAGCAGCTGACCCGCAGGAAGTCTCCCCCAGCCTCCCTCCGCGTCCGGGACCACGTGCTGCTGTTTGGAGTCCAGTTCCAAGCCCCCTGCTTGGATCCCACCCAATCAGAATGGACGTTTCAGATTCCCGTCCTGCTTCCCAACGTAGCATGTAGTGCCCACGGGCTTGCTTGGCGCTCGCCTCCTCCCCACAGCTCAGCCCCCTGCGAGGCCACATCCTCCTCCGCGGTCTGGAGGGCTTTGTGCTACAGCCCGTGCACTGAGCCGCGCCCTGAGCGGGCGGAGGAGGCCGGAGGGATGCGCCAAGCCCCGTGCTAAGAGAGGTCGACAGGGCCGCCCTGCAAGGGGAAGGGGCAGCCAGGCCCTGTGCTCAGGAAGTCACCGCTTGGCACTGACAATCTAGTTCACTCTTGCCCAGGGTCCGGTCTTCCCTTTGGGTCAAAATGCCGGAGATGCCTACAGAGCGAGGCCCACGCACGTGTGCGCCGCCGGGTCTCTGTGGCTCGTGATGGGCGAGAGTGGAACAGACGGAGCTAGCTCCAGGGATTGACAATCCCCTCCTGGGGTCGACGGAGATCAGGTCAGCTGGGCTGGCGCCGTTAGATCCATTTCTAGCTGTCGGCCTTGAGCAGGGCCAGACTAGCTCTTCTGGGGGCTTAGATTTTGTGGGGACCCTAGGCTCTGGGGTGCGGCCAAACACAAGGGGCTTGGGATGCAGGAGGAGGCTGTGAGGTGAGGCAGGAGGGTGAGTGTGGGAGGGGGTGAGGTATTTGGGGTGCAGGAAGAGGCTCCAGGCTGGGTCCAAGGGCTTTGGAGTGCGGGAGGCCCAGGGCAGAAGGTTGGGTGTGGAGGGGGGAGTCAGGAGTTAGGCATTATGGGTGCAGGAGGGGGTTCAGGGCTGAAGCAGGGCGGGTGTCTGAGCATGGGCTGTGCTGTCTGACTCTCGCCTACAGATACCACCTGTCCTGCCCACTTCTCTCGCAGCTCCCAATGGCCGGGAATCCCAGCCATTGGGAGCTGCGGGGGCGGTGCTTGCAGGCAAGGGCAGAGCAGGGGCGTGGCTCCAGTCCAGCAGGGGGATAGCAGTGGGTGGAACCACCTCTCTGGCTAGGATGGCCGGATACTGTGCAGGGGCTGCCGTCCAGGGCCCCAGGCTAACGGGGCCTCGCAAAAAGATCTGTACTTTTGGGGGGCCAGAGATCTTTTTGTGCCCCCCCCAGCCTGTGGCCCTGGTCTGCAACCCCCAAACCCCCTTCTTAATCTGGCCCTGAGGCGATGTTGGCATGCCTGCAGGGGTTGCTCTCGTCAGGAGATGCTCCGTCCCCAAGAGCACTTCCCTAAGGGGCAGCTGTGCTGGGCGCCTTCTGGGGGTGCAAAAAGTCACCCCGCAGGGATTTAACACTCATCTGCAACCCTCCGGGAGCTGCAGTCAGCTGACACCACTCTGATGGGCCCCAGAGGGATTCGGAGCTGCCTGGGTTGGCTCACCGTGGAGACCACGTCCAGAGCCCACAGCTTGGCACTCCGAGCGCACATAATCCAAAGGGCCACGAGCCCTCTCGGCTGCAGGCGTGGCGGGCTCGGTGAGAGAGGTGGAGGAACTCAGATGATTGGATGTTACCGGGCGTTCGGAAGGAGCCCCACTGAAGTCATTCTGAGCCGAGTGTGATTTTGATCATCGTACCAGCAGCCCATGTATCCCCACAGGCGAACGGAGAGGCTGAGAGAATGGTACAAACATCCAGGGAAATCCCAGGGCGGAGGATCCATTCCTTACTCTTCTGAGATCAACAGATCAACACCCCCTGCAGCCACGGGACGTGGTCTGCACAACTCGGATTCTTTTCCAACCATCGCTCTGCCTCCCAAGTGGCCAGACGTCCATGGAGCAGCCCGATCAGATTAAACAAAAGTCTTGAGGAGCGTAGGAATTGCTCAGGGTGTCACTCAGGAAACCCGTGGGCCTAGCTCATGGGGACTGCATTCCTGTCAAACTGGATGATGACACGAGACAGACAAGTGCAGCCGTCCAGGGAAAAATTCAGTGCCCAGATCAACCACCGTCAAGACCAACCACGGCGAGCCCAGCAGAAGCTGGTGGCAGCTACCCTGGGTTCCTCAGAAAGAAGAACTCAAAGAGCAAACCGCAGAGAGGGCGGGTCACGAGAAGACGACACCGCCAGCATGCCCAGCCGACCACTGGGCGACCGAGGCATTCTGCGTTTGGGTGATGTCGTTAGAAGACCAGTACGACTTAGGCACCCAACAGACTGGTCCGTACTGAAGCTAGAACCAGCTGCATGCGTATGGTAGGAATATTGGGGGCGGGAGAGGGGCTGCAAATGTGTATTACTCTGTTCCACCACCAGTGGTGCGGGGTTCGTCCTACTGGTATCTAAACGAACCGCAGCCTGGAGGAGCCTCTGAAGAACACATCTCAGGGCACAGGCAAGTTCTGGGAGCAGCCCCCAGCTGGCAGAGGAGCAGGACCCCATGGTGGTGGTAGGGAGATGCAGAGCAGAGATTCCACGGGGCCGCGGCTGAGACTATCGCTCGGGCGACCGAGCCCCGTCTGAATGTGGGCCTCCACAGCAGGAAAGCGCGGGAGTCGGCCACAAGCCTATCCCCATCCCGCTTTGGGCTTCCCTCGCTGACGGCTCTCCCCCGCCCTCTCCCGGCACAGCCGTGCTGTAGAAAACAGACGCCTCTCTGCCGTGTGAGCTCGGGGTTTACTCGGATTGCATCCCCGGACCACCGCCCCTTCCAAGGCCGCTCACAAGCCTGCCCCTGCACAGCACAAGTCCGCACGACGAGGCGCGATGGTCTCTGGTGGCAGTGGGGAGGCCTAGGTTGGAAAACCATTTCCCTAGGCAGGTGGTGAAGCGCTAGGCTGGGTCCCTAGGGAGAGGGTGGAATCTCCATCCCTAGAGGTGTCTGAGTCCCGGCTTGACAAAGCCCTGGCTGGGCTGATTGAGTTGGGATTGGCCCTGCCTTGGGCAGGGGGCTAGACTTGCTGACTCCTGAGGGCTCCCCCAGCCCTAGGATTCTCGGATTCCTTTGCCCCCGGTGAAAGCTGCCATATCACATCTGAAATTCAACTCAGGCCGTCTGCCAGCGGGCTAAGGAACCCTGTCGAGGGAAATACTCTCCCCTTTAGGAGAGTCTGGGGCTCTCTCTCTGTGCCAGGGAAGTTTCACTGCTGCCGAGCGTTTCCTTCTTAAAGGAAAAGACTCTGTTCAATAAATATACAAATGCGAAAAGGCGGGTGGGTGTGAAATCGGAGACGCTGGAGGCTGGCAGCCTGGTAAGGCCCATGTTTGACCAGCGGCATGTTCAAAGGGTGGTCTCCTCTGGTTTACCCTGAGTTCGTTTCTGGCCTCCAAGGAACGGGCTCTCTGTCAGTGGCCTCCCCCGTCCCTTCTGGCTCCCTCTCTCCAGATCTCACTTGCACCCACACGGGTTTGACACGGAATGACGAACGCGCTTCTGATTAGCCCAAAAAGCGAGGGGTGGGATTTGAAAGGATGGAAGTAGGGCAGTGTGAGAAAAGGCCCCCCCGCCCTCCCCCCTCCTCGGTGTTCTCGCAGCGAGGACAATAAATACCCCTTACAACACGGAGGATTTGGTGATCACCGGCACAGTGCAGGGACACATCCGGTGTCCTCAGACAGCATTAAACAATAAATAAATGACACTCGGCTTCCTGCCCGGTTGCCGTTGCACCGGCAACTTCGGAGGACAGGTGGAGAGTTAGTGGTTTAAGTAAAAAGAAAGAAACCAACTCTTGGTTGCAGCGTGGGGCCAGGTATTGTACACCAGCCACGCCAGGCCTCGGGGGGCGGGTCTCTTTCCAGAGACTAGCACGTCTTCGCAGGAGAGTCTCAGGCGCCTGCAGGGAGAAAGTCCCCCCCCGGCATTGCGGCTTTGTTTTCTGGGCTTGCGATGCTCTGGGAAACGTCTCCTGGTTTTCAAAGCTGCCCGTAAGGTGTGCGTGTGCCTGTGTGTGCGTGTACAACCCCTCGGGGACCCGCCGGCTGCTCCTCCCCACTTCACGCCAGTGCCCCGGCTTTGCTGTTCCCAAAGCGGCGCCGGAAGTCAGGAACTCTGAGGAGAGGAAGGGTCCTTCTCCACACGCTTCCCTTGCCGCAGCGGCCGGCAGCGTTGCCGCCTCTGGACCTGGCTTCTCTGCGCGCTTAGTCCCGAGTTCGGTTTCTTCTCTTCAGGAAGAAGAAGCTGGTCTTCTGGGGAGGGCCCAGCAGCATCGGCACTTGGCTCTTGTGGGTAATTTTGATCTGAAAGTCAAGAGAGCAAACAGATGGATCAGTAAGGCCCCTCAGAGAGAGACTCTCCCTTCCTGCTCTTCCCTGGCCTGGGTCACTCTGCCTGGCCTAGTCTCCTCAGCAACGGCTGCCAGCCATGACCACCGGCCCTGCGCTTTAGAAGGCAACGATGATTCTAGGACGGGTCCCCCAGCCCCTTCCCCGGATGGGCCACGCCATGCGAGAAGCCAGAGCTCTAGGGGGGCCTGTACCCCACACGGCAGCACCTCGCTTGGCCCCCACGCTCCCACGCAGCTGGCTCCTCTCGAGAACAGGCCACACTTTGCTCCTCCGCCACGTGCCGGGTTTCCAGGGCCATGGAGGGGGTGCCGTGGGGGGCTGCTCCCACGCCAGCTGCAGCCAGGCGTCTCTAGGGCGCAGCAGCGTCAGCGACCAAACCCAGGCACCTGCGAGAGTAAAGCCCCCCCCCCCCCCCCGTCATGTGGTGCTCGAAGGGGGAGCCCGTGGGTTCTGACAGGCTTCTGAGGGAAGCTGCGGTGGAGCTGCTGCCACAGGGCCCACACATGCCAGACCCGCCTGGACAAATACACTGTCGTCCCCCCCCCGGATGGGCTGCCCGGCGGGGTGAACGGCTCACAGGATTTTACTGTCCGGCAGCGTTTCCACGGCAGGGCCCAGTCAACAGCTTGCAAGACACGAGGGTGAAGTAGCTTCATGCGGGGAGGGGGGGGGGGAGCCTTCTGAACGGCGCCCAAGAGATTTGAGACCCCAAGTCCCATTCTCAGGCATCGAGGCCCGGATCCCCTGTGTTATTTTGATCACCGGCGCCAAGGGGAGTTAGGCACCGCAGTGCCGTGGCGGGTCTGAGATCCCGTTGACAGTCGGGAGGAATTCGACTCCTCTGTCTGCTTTGGGAAATCTCCCCCTGCAGCAGGGGACTTGCCGGATTAAGGGCTTCCTAGCTTGGCCCAGGCACACGGCAGAGCCGGGCTGGGGCCGCGTCCCTGGGAGCCGCCAGCCGGCCCCAATGCCATGGAGCAAAGGGGCTGGTCCTACGGGGGTCCTGGGCCGGGACACTCACTCTCCCGGAGCTCCTGTCCCCGGCGGGCACTGCACCCGGCTGTGCAGTCCCTGCCGCAAGCCGAGCGTGCCTCACGGACAGAAATAGCAGGTTGCCAGGGCTCCGGTGCCACCCACCCGGAAGCTCCCAAACACTTTCCGTGCGTTCTCACGCCAGGGATGGGGGGAGGACTGGCGCCATCCTCATGCTTCGCTTGTGTTCACCGGGGGGGTCGCCTCCTGGCCTGGCACGGGCAGGGGCCAGCGTCCTGGGACGAGCCGCCACAAGGTGAGGTGCAGCCACGGCAGCTGGAAGCCCTAGGATCTCCGCCAGTGAGCTCGGGGGGGGGGGCACTCGGGCAGCGCCCCCCTCCCCTCGCTCCGTGCCCTGCGCTCTGGACGCCTTGAAGATACTGAGGCAGGGCCGGTCGTGGGCCTTAAAATCCCCCCATGGAAAAGGAGCCCCAATGCCAAATGGCCGGAGTTTTGTGCTGCTATCTAAGAGCCCCCCGGCTTCCCAGGCCCGGCCTCCCCACTCAGTGCCATGCCGGCAGCCCAGGGCAATGCCGGAGGTGCCTGTTACCGCCCCTGGCACCCGTAGAGAGGAGCGCCGGCGGCCCCATGCGCACGGGGCCAGCCCCCCAGCCCTGCTGCCCTGAGGCCAATGTGTCTAGCGACAGGTGTCCATCAGAAAGGGGGGGGGGTCTTGGCAGGCCCTTCGGAGGGGCTGGTGAAGCACAGGGCGGCGACCCAGCAGGGAGTCACGTCTGCTCATTCTGCGCTCCCCAACAGCAGGGAGTCAGGAACTGAAAAGAGCCCCCCCGCCGGGCCCCCATTTGTTTGTTAGCCTCGGCCTCTCCAAGCCCGGTGCCAGGGCCACGCGCCGCGTGTGAGGCCCCCCGTGGGCTGGCCCCGTGCCCTCCCTGGAGGTTAACCTCCTCAGGCGGGGCCCCTGTGGCCAGCCCCCCGCCCGCGTCACACGCAGTCCAAGGGCGAAGGGCCCCTCCGGGTAACCCAGTCCACCCGGGGCTGGTCTGCGGCCCCGTCGCTAGCCCTGGGTACGTTCTGGCCCCTTCTTGGGCTTCTAGCGCCGAGTCTCACCCCTCCTTGGGGCTTAGGCCACTCCTCGTGGGGCCGGGACCCGGCGCCCGCTGCGCCGGGTCCCAGCCACGTGCTGCCTCCTTCAGTCGGTGCTGCTGCTATTGTAACCGCCACTGTGTGGATTTGAACCTGGGACCCCTGTCGGCTTCCCCTTCCCCATCACTCCGGGCTCTGCACTCCCTGCCCGAGCCGGGTCCCTCCCCACTCGCCGCCTTCCTCCTCCTGCTGGCACCCGCCAGCGACAGAGCGGCCTACGCCCTGCCTCTCCTTTTAGCTGAGCCTCCTGCACTCTGATTGGCTGCTTCTGTGCAGCCCTTCTAGGCTGGGCTGGAGGACCCGCCTTCGCTGCTCCTTTTGCTGGGGCGGCGGGTGGCAGGACAACCGAGGCCTCCAAGGGCCCGGTGTGGCCCGTCACACTGTCTAACAGCTCCGACCAGGCCCCAGCCCCCTTCCCCTCTCTGCACGTGCGCCGGGAGCCGGGACTCGGGCTTTTCAGCCTCTTTCTGAGGCGGCAGGGCCGGGGGCACATTGCTTGGGCTTCTGGGCCTCTCTGGAGGGGGGAGAGCGGCCAGGAGACAGTGACTTGGGGGGGGGGGGCCGTGGGGTGATGAGATCCCCTCCCGTCCCAGTGGGGGGGACAAGGGACAGCCGCAGTCAAGTAGTGTAAGTAGGAAAATCTTGGGGAGTTTCTCTGCATTGCTTATGCCGTCACTGAGGCAGGCCCCCGCCACCAGCAGCTGCTCTTGCTGGGGGTCCCCGGCTGCCCCCCCCGGTGCCCGCTGCAGACTCACTGTGCAGGGAGGCTGCATCCAGGGCTCTCCGTCCACCTGCATGGGGAGCAGCTTCGCTGTCCTGGAACCGCAAACACACAGGACACAGGGTGAGGCCCCGGGAGGGCTGCTCGCAGGCCTGCCCGGCTCGGGGGGAGGAGACACGGACGGGAGCAGCCTGGGGATGTGGGATGGACGCAGGAGGCTGCTGCAAGAGTCCGAGGCCAGAGGGACCCCAGAGAGCCTCCTGTCCGACCCCCGTCTAGCGCGGGCCCCCAAGACCATCCAGGCAACAAGCCCGGCCGGGGCAGAGCGAGGCAGGGCAGCTCCCAGGGACAGAGCAGGCTGTGCCAGAGGCAGAGGACGGGTGGGACCGAGCTGCGCTGGCCCGCGAGGCCCATTCGGCCTGGGGCCGCGATGACGCGAGTGAGAGCCAGCTAGCCCTGACAAGTGCCTGCCCCTGCACGCTGCAGGGGAAGGAGAACCCCCCCCACTGCTGGTCTGGGGGGAATTTCCTCCCCTCTCCGCCTCTCCAGCGATCAGTCAGCCCAGAGCACCTGAGCAAGCCCCAGCCCGCCAAGCCCTCGCGACGAAGCTCGGCTCCCCCTCAGCCGCCCGGCCTGCATCCCACCCGCAGCCAGGCCATTCCTGCATCCGAGGGAGGAGGCCCTGTGTCAAGGAGAAATGCGAGGGCAGGGGCCCCCAAACTGGGTAAGGGGGTCAGTTTGGGGGGCGGGGTGAGGGGCAGTGAGCAAGCACCACCCAGTCCCACTCTGCCCCCAGCTCCGCTCTGGTCTCGCCCCCCAGCCTCAGGGCTGGCCCTGGCCTCGGCCACCAGCCCCCAGCTCTGCTCCCGGGCACGGCCCCGGCTGTGGTACCATCTGCGGCCCCAGCCAGGCTCACTGAACGAGTGGGCGGCGGTCCAGGGAGCTAGCCCACCCGCGTGCCCCCCGAAGGCTCCCTGCGCACAAGGCAGGGCCCAGGGCACTTGTGGACTCCATAGGAGAGGTGCCTGACCCTCGGTAGCCTACCCGCCCTGGTAAAACAAGGGAGCACACGGAAACTCGGAGGCCCGCAGGCTCCGGAGCAAACAGCACCAGAGGCGAGTCCGATGCCCACGGCCTGGGAGCCCCACTCGGGGGGAGTGCCCAGCCACGCACGGGGCTGCCCAAACCCACGCCCAGCTCAGGAGAGAGGCAGGGCGGGGGAGTGGTGGCTTGTTGCGGGGCAGCGTCCATGGGAGGAAGGGCCATGCTTGCCAGCTTGACCTTGTCACCCACGCAAGGCAGGCGGGACGGGACTGGCTCTTGGGCAGGCGTCGGGGGCAGGGACCGGGTTAGGCTGCTCTCAGCCAGCCACGGCCGCTTGTCGCCTCCCAGCGGGCGCGGGCGGGATGGTACCTGATGGTGACGGAGGAGCACTGGGCCAGTCTCTTCCCAGCACTCTTCAGGCCGGTGTAGATCTGCCCCATCTCCATCGCCCCCTCCAGCCCCACCACTTCCAGGAGCTGGTCGCTGAGGTCTGGGAGGAGAGACAGACAAATGCGGCATGGAGGGACCGGACGGGCCCCATGTCCCCACACAGCCCCTCCTCCTGCCACGGGGCTAGCGCGAATTACCCTGCTCCTTCCTACTCCTGCTTACGGACAGGAGCCAGGCCTCCGAGACCGACATTTCCACAGCAACTGCGCTCGTCATCCCCACGAGGCAGCCCCCTGAGGAGCAGAACTCAGCAGCCGCTGGGAACACAGCAGCCACGCGGCCTAGTGGTCAGTGCCAGGGCGCCACTACCTCACCCAAACGCAAGGTGAGGGGGCGTTGGCTGAACAGACGGTAGCTCGCTGCCTCAGAAATCAGCCTGGGCACTGGGGGGTAAGAGCCGCTCCCTTGCAGGAAGCGCCGCGAACCCCTAACTGGCCACCCACGCCTCGCCAACCTCTGGCGCTGGGATGTGTCCTGTGGTCTCAAACCAAGCCCAGGCCCCCGCGACACCACACTGAACGCACATTGCTAGAATGGGGAGAGCCCTCGGGAATGGGCAGGAGTCCCCGGGGGACGACAGGAATCTGGCCTCGCCCCCAGAGATCCTAGACCACAGGCAAATAGAGCAGCTGCAGACAGGCCCATGTGGTGTTTAGAGAGGTTCTGCTCCCCTGAGAGATTCCTGGCCAAGTGTCTCAGGTTTAAAAGGAAGTATTTCTTCACGCAGCGCACTGCCAACCTGTGGAACTCCTTGCCAGAGGATGTTGTGAAGGCCAGGACTTTAACAGGGTTCAAAAAAGAGCTCGATAGATTCATGGAGGTTAGGTCCCTTGATCGCTATTAGCCAGGACGGGCAGGGATGTGTCCCTAGCCTCAGTTTATCAGAGGCTGGGAATGGGCGACAGGGGAGGGATTACCTGATGATTCCCTGTTCTGTTCACTCCCTCTGGGGCACCTGGCATTGGCCACTGTGGGCAGACAGGACACTGGGCTGGATGGACCTTTGGCCTGACCCAGTGTAGCCGTTCTGACATTCTTACATGGAGCCATCTGCATGTCAGGTGTCCAGAAAGGTTCCTCGGGCAGCGTGTGGGGGTTCGGCCTGCCCCAGGCCGGGCCAGGTTCCCACACAGCATATAGCAGAAAACAGGCCACAGCAATGGGGCAATCAGCTGCCCCCGGCTGGCTCTGTGGGCTGGTGCAGAGGGCCCTCGGGCTCACGGCCCTGCTCCCAAGAGCACTGCTGGGAGCAGTACCGGACATGGTGCAGAAGGTGGGATGGGAAGGCTGGCCGGTGCTTCTGCTTGCGTCTGGCGTCCCTGGCCCCCACTGCCTTGCGGGCCCACTCGGCCCCTGGGCTGGGTGCACGCGACAAAGAAAGAGCTGCATCGGCCTGCCGGGATTGCCTTGCAGGCGCTGAGACCTGGGGGACCTTCCAGGAGGACTTCAAAGGCAGAGGCCCACAAAGCAGCCGCCCGCGAGGCTTGGAGAAGACTGGTTCAGAGGGGCTGGTGGCAGAGGGAGAGGCCCCGAGAATGAGGAAGGTGCAAAGAGAGGGAAGAGGGAGGCAGAGAAGAGAAACAGCCAGAGGAGAGGGCCCCCTGGCCTCAGCCTGCAGGCATGCTGTGTGCTCAGCTGGGGAAGGAGGGTCGCACACCAGCTCACCCCTCTCTCGGAAGGCCCCAAGTATGGCTCGGAGCCGCGGCAGGACGCATTCTCATGGCGGGAGGCGTTCTCATGGCTTGGAGCCGCGGCGGGAGGCGTTCTCACGGCTCGGAGCTGCGGCGGAGGCGTTCTCACGGCTCGGAGCCATGGTGGGAGGCGTTCTCACGGCTCGGAGCCATGGTGGGATGCGTTCTCACGGTTTGGAGCCATGGTGGGAGGCATTCTCACGGCTTGGAGCCGCAGCGGGAGGTGTTCTTGTGGCTCGGAGCCATGGCGGGAGACGTTCTCACGGCTTGGAGCCGCAGCGGGAGGTGTTCTTGTGGCTCGGAGCCATGGCGGGAGACGTTCTCACGGCTTGGAGCCGCAGCGGGAGGTGTTCTTGTGGCTCGGAGCCATGGTGGGAGGCATTCTCACGGCTTGGAGCCGCAGCGGGAGGCGTTCTCCTGGCTCGGAGCCACGGCGGGAGGCGTTCTCATGGCTTGGAGCTGCGGCGGAGGCGTTCTCACGGCTCGGAGCCATGGTGGGAGGCGTTCTCACGGCTCGGAGCCATGGTGGGATGCGTTCTCACGGTTTGGAGCCATGGTGGGAGGCATTCTCACGGCTTGGAGCCGCAGCGGGAGGTGTTCTTGTGGCTCGGAGCCGCAGCGGGAGGCGTTCTCATGGCTTGGAGCCGCGGCGGGAGGCGTTCTCACGGCTCGGAGCTGCGGCGGAGGCGTTCTCACGGCTCGGAGCCATGGTGGGAGGCGTTCTCACGGCTCGGAGCCATGGTGGGATGCGTTCTCACGGTTTGGAGCCATGGTGGGAGGCATTCTCACGGCTTGGAGCCGCAGCGGGAGGTGTTCTTGTGGCTCGGAGCCATGGCGGGAGACGTTCTCACGGCTTGGAGCCGCAGCGGGAGGTGTTCTTGTGGCTCGGAGCCATGGCGGGAGACGTTCTCACGGCTTGGAGCCGCAGCGGGAGGTGTTCTTGTGGCTCGGAGCCATGGTGGGAGGCATTCTCACGGCTTGGAGCCGCAGCGGGAGGCGTTCTCCTGGCTCGGAGCCACGGCGGGAGGCGTTCTCATGGCTTGGAGCTGCGGCGGAGGCATTCTCACGGCTCGGAGCCATGGTGGGAGGCGTTCTCACGGCTCGGAGCCATGGTGGGATGCGTTCTCACGGTTTGGAGCCATGGTGGGAGGCATTCTCACGGCTTGGAGCCGCAGCGGGAGGTGTTCTTGTGGCTCGGAGCCGCAGCGGGAGGCGTTCTCATGGCTTGGAGCCGCGGCGGGAGGCGTTCTCACGGCTCGGAGCTGCGGCGGAGGCGTTCTCACGGCTCGGAGCCATGGTGGGAGGCGTTCTCACGGCTCGGAGCCATGGTGGGATGCGTTCTCACGGTTTGGAGCCATGGTGGGAGGCATTCTCACGGCTTGGAGCCGCAGCGGGAGGTGTTCTTGTGGCTCGGAGCCATGGCGGGAGTCGTTCTCACGGCTTGGAGCCGCAGCGGGAGGTGTTCTTGTGGCTCGGAGCCATGGCGGGAGACGTTCTACCATTGGACCAGGAGCGGGAGGTGTTCTTGTGGCTCCCTGCCCATGGTGGAGGCATTCTCACGGCTTGGAGCCGCAGCGGGATGCCGTTTCCTCCTGGCTCGGAGCCACGGCGGGGGCGTTCTCCTGGCTTGGCCCTGCGGCAGACGGATTCACTGGGCTCGGAGCCTTGGTGGGAGGCGTTCTCACGGCTCGTAGCCATGGAGGCATCTGTTCTGCGGTTGTAGCCATGGTGGGAGGCATTCTCACGGCTTGGAGCCGCAGCGGGAGGTGTCTTGTGGCTCGGAGCCGCAGCGGGCCAGGTTCCTCATGGCTTGGAGCCGCAAGGGAGGATTCTCACGGCTCGGAGGCTGCGGCGGAGGCGTGCCTCGGCTCGGAGCCATGGTGGGGCTTCACTGCTGGGAGCCATACCGGGATGCGTTCACGGTTGGGAGCCATGGTGGGAGGCATTCTCACGGCTTGGAGCCGCAGCTGGCGGTGTCTTGCGTTCGGGCCCATGGCCCCGGGCGGTTCTCGCGACTTGGAGCCGCAGCTGCAGGCCTTCTTGTGGCTCGGAGCCTTGGCGGGAGACGTTCTCGGGGACCTTGGAGCCGCAAAGGCAGGTGTTCTTGTGCTCGGAGCCATGGTGGGAGGCATTCTCACGGCTTGGTTCAGCAGGGGCTGGCGTTCTCCTGGGTCGGAGCCACGACGGGAGGGTTCTCATGGCTTGGAGGGCGGCGGAGGCGTTCTACAGCTCGGAGCCAGGGCCCCCTGGCCTTCTGCCGGCTCGGAGCCATGGTGGATGCGTTCTCACGAGGGTCGCAGCCATGCTGGGAGGCCTTCTCAATGGCTGTAGCCGGAGCGGGAGGATGCTCATGGCTCAGAGCCGCTGCGGGAGACGTTCTCACGGCTTGGAGCCGCAGCGGGAGGTGTTCTTGTGGCTCGGAGCCGCTGCGGGAGACGTTCTCACGGCTTGGAGCAGCGGTGAGAGGTGTTCTTGTGGCTCGGAGCCGCGGCGGGAGGTGTTCTCACGGCTCGGAGCCATGGTGGGAGGCGTTCTCGCAGCTCGGAGCAGCCGGGGCTCAGGGCTCAGGATGCTGGCCCGACTCTGGCTCTTCCCCACCAGCTCATGGGAAACCGTCCCCAAGGGAGCTGAGCAGCCGACCGCTCTCTGTCCCCCGGGCCCACCCCGGCCAGTCCTGCCCACCCTCCACTGCACGTGCCCCACCACGCAGACAAGAGGAAGAAATAACCCAGGTGGTGTCTGGGAGGGGGGTCTCTGGCAGCTTCCCCCAACACAGTGCAACCAGCCTCCTCACCTCAGCCAGAGCCCTGACACGGACACCAGCCCTGAGCCTCACGCCGACCTCCCCGAGGTCTGCATCCACCACCCCCCGCCATCCGCCGGCCTACTGCTAGCCAGTCCCCAGCCGGCTGCTCCTCCCACCCCGCGGGCTGGACTGCAGGCTCTGGCTGGCCGCCCTCCCCGCTCCTCCGCCACGCCCGGGCACGCTACTCACCACCCCAGGGTGGGGGAGAAACCTCACTCCCTGCCGCCCCGTGCCCACGGCTCACCTTGGACGCAGAACTTGAGTTCCTTGGCATCGGTGACCACCGTGGAGTGCAGCTTTTCGGGCACTTTCTTGCTCATCCGGTTGTAGCTGCGCTGCCGCTTGGTCTCGCCCCAGAGGTTGGAGCCTCCATACATGCTTGGGATGTTGAGCACTGCGATGCCCTCCAGTGAGGTGCTGCTTAGGTCCAGCAGCGTGCCATCGCACTGCAGACAGACAGACACACTGCCATCACACTGCAGACAGACAGACACACTGCTGTCGCACTGCAGACAGACACACTACCGTGGCATTGCAGACAGACAGACTGTAGACACGCTGCCATGGCACTGCAGACAGACAGACTGTAGACACACTGCCGTCACATTGCAGACAGACACACTGCCGTCACACTGCAGACATACATACTGTAGACACACTGCTGTCGCACTGCAGTCAGACAGAAAACCTGCTGTCACACTGCAGACAGACACACTGCCATCACACTGCAGACAGACACACTGTAGACACACTGCTGTTGCACTGCAGACAGACACACTGCTGCCACACTACAGACAGACAGACACACTGTAGGCACACTGCTGTCACACTACGGACAGACAGACACACTGTTGCCGCACTGCAGACAGACACACTGCTGTCACACTGCTGTCACACTGCAGACAGACACTGCTACCGCACTGCAGACAGACACACTGTAGACACACTGCTGTCGCACTGCAGACAGACACACTGCAGACACACTGTAGGCACACTGCTGTTGCACTGCAGACAGACAGACACACTATCATGGCACTGCAGACAGACAAACACACTGCCTTCGCACTGCAAACAGACACGCTGTAGACACACCGCTGTTGTACTGCAGGAAGACAGACACACTGCTGTGGCACTGCAGATAGGCAGACATGCTGCGGTGGCACTGCCACGGCACTGCAGACAGACAGACATGCTGCCGTGGCACTGCAGACAGACACACTGCCGTGGCACTGCAGACAGGCAGCCATGCTGCCGTGGCACTGCAGACAGACCAGCAGATGGGGTCAGTGAAGGGCAACTAGGCTTGTGAGTGGGCTGTGTGAGTGGCCTCCTTCATCTCAGTGGGCTGGAGGGTTGAAATTGGCCACGTGCACTACTGTGGCCCCATAAATAAGATTAAACACATTTAATACACGCGGACTATGTCATAACCAGTCACAGAAATGCTTAATCATTCGTATATTCATAGAATTGTCATGAACTTCAAATAGTTAAAAAAAAATTACCTTACATCATCCCCAAATTAAGTTACCAGCCAAAATAACAACCTCCCAGGCCCACTGGTGTCGTACCCAGGATGCTTTCCTAGGACAAGGGTACCTAGCTAACTGCGCTTGGGTACCTAGAATTTGCAGGGGCCTCCCCCTCGCCCCTTGTCTCACGCTCTTTTGTGAGCATTTGTTTCTAATATTGTATTGGGGGTGTGGGGAGTGGAGGGTGCACATCAGAAGTCTCTAATGGTGCGTCTACACAGCACCCTTCGCTCCAAATAGGCTACACAAATTGCAGCACTTATTTCGATGGTCTTTCGAAATAGCTGATTTTCGCATTTGGTGTGGTCTGCACCATGCCAAATTTCAAAATAACTCGCTATTCCGAAATGCCCCTTGAGCCTCGTGGAATGAGGGCGACCGGGACATCGGACTAAGCCCCCCGTTATTTCAAACTCTATTTCAAAATAACGGGCTGCTTCAATAGATGCAGCATAGCTATTTCAGGATACTTCCGGTATCCCGAAATAGCTCCGCAGTGTAGACATGACCTAACAGAATTCCAGAGCTCACATAATCTTTGACTGTCTGGTTCTCTCTTTTGGCTACAAGATTTTTTATTATATGTTTTAAATGAGCATTTAAAAAACGCAGAGAAGTCAGATTAGCTTTTTTTTCAAGTAATTTCAAGTGGAACTGATGTCACTAAATGGACAAAAAATCACCGCTCAGAGTTCACCATGTTTTATCTACATCCGCTTAGAAAACTCCCATCGCTCAGCCGCCTTTCTTTGTGGCTTCTTCTCTTATTACTTGACGTGACTTTAGAGAATCAAATATTTTGGCTTAGAAAGCAATAAAGGATTCACTATTTGGGGTCTTTATCAAAGCTTCTCAGTGTTATACAGAAAAATTGCAGACTGAAAATGCCATTAAAAGGTGTGTGCGGCTTTCAAAAGGACTAGAGGAGAGGACAAGTAAATAGAGCTGTGAACTTTAACTGTATAAATGACTTTAATTGTATAAACGACTTTAACTCCTCTGCCAGCACTCAGGCATGGAGAGTATTTTATAAGCACACAGTACTTGGACTGGCATTATCGTCTGATTGGGAAGGCTGATAACTGATAACTGGCAAAATTAAGGGTGGTTTCTCCAAGGAGGCAGAGTAAATTCCTTCCTTGATATTGCAAAAAACGCCATTCATGTATGCAGGGGAACATATCCCCCCCTTTTTTTTTGAATTCCAAATGTATTTTCTAGGCTGTAAAGCATCTGTTCTTTTGCCTGCTAAGTTATAGCTGAGCAAGGATAGAATTTTTTGTTTCCTCTTGGATTTTGATGGTGCTGGAGAATTTCCATCCTCCAGGTTTGTCAAAGAAGACGGTGTGTTGGGTAACAAAGAACTCTTCCAAGTCCTTGTTGCTAGAATTTTGACTCTTTTTCTTGCTGAGTGAAGGCCTTAGTCTTATTTTTCACAGAATGATATAAATGTTGGGCTGGAAGAGACTTCAAGAGGTCCCCTCGTCCAGCTGTCCACGCTGAGGCAGAACCAGAAAAACTAAGACCAACCCTGGCAACTGTTTGTCTCACCTGTTCTTAACTCTCTCCAGTGGTGGGCACTCCACAGTCCCCTTTACAGAATTACAGAAATCCAGGAGTGGGAAGGCATTTGTAAAACAATTCACGCTCAAGTTAGGACATTTTAAATTGTCATGCTCCAAAAATTAGGGAATTGTAAATATCACTGCATGAGAATGTGTGTGATTCTGCCTGCAAATGAATATACCAATACACACACACACACACAATGCTTGGAAGTCATTTTTAGCTCACCCTTGCTTGTGAAAAGCCAGAAATGGGGGAGGAGGGGTTTTACACACACACACACGCTTGGAAGTCATTTTAGCTCACCCTTGCTTGTGCAAATCCAGAAATGGGGGAGGAGGGGTTTTATACACACACACACACACACACATGCTTGGAAGTCATTTTAGCTCACCCTTGCTTGTGAAGAGCCAGAAATGGGGGAGGAGGGGTTACACATTTTAAGCCAAGCTGAGAATCTTGGGTGGTTTGTTTCAGATCCTCATTTTGATTCTGCTTAACTCACTGGCCTTTCTCTGTTGGTCTTTAACAGGGTAGTTTCTGGGCGTTTCCAGATGTTGCGCTTCCATCCGGCAGGACTGGGCCGGTGAAAAGAGGAAGCGCCCAAGACCAGCCGATGCAATAGGGCCAGGCTCACCAAGGTGACGTAATGAATCCCAGGTGACGTAACGTGGAAGTCACAGAGCTCATCCCCCATGGAGCGAGGGGAGCTGGTCCTCCCCTCCTGTTTGAGCAGCGCAGGGGAGGGGCAAGACACAGCAGTGTGCGCCGGGACATACAGGCCTGGGTCGAGAACCCTGGAATGCCCCGATGTGCTGAGACTGGACGGAGCTGCCCCGTTGGGTGGCGTGAACGCCCCGGGGGGAGTGCAGGGCCCCTTGCTGCTAACTCGTGCCCATGCGCATGCAGTTAGCTGCATCGGGCCAGATTTACAAGGCAGCTTGCTGCTAAGGATGCAGGCAGGCGCCCCAGGGGAATAAGCTACCCCAGAAGAAGTGCACTGGTGCGGGGGGGTCCCGTGTCCATGCCAGGGGCAGGGCGCATCGCTTGGACAACTCTGGTAGAAACGGCAGTTGCACTGCAGATAGACACACTGTAGACACACTGCAGTCACACTGCAGACAGACAGACACACTGCCATCGCACTGCAGACACACTGCCGACAGACACGCTGCCACCACACTGTAGACACACTGCCATCACACTGCAGACAGACAGATTGCTGTTGCACTGCAGACAGACACACTGCCATTGCACTGCTGTCACACTGCAGACAGACAGACAGACACTGCAGGTGCACTGCAGACACACTGCCGTTGCACTGCAGACAGACACACTGCCATTGCACTGCAGGCAGATGCACTGTAGATGCACTTCCGTCAGACTGCAGACACACACACTGCCGTCACACTGCAGGCAGACAGACACACTGCTGTCGCACTGCAGACAGACAGACAGACACACACCGCAGTTGCACTGCAGACACACTGCCGTTGCACTGCAGACAGACACACTGCCACTGCACTGCAGGCAGATGCAATGTAGATGCACTTCCGTCACACTGCAGACAGATACACTGCCGTCACACTGCAGGCAGACAGACACACTGCTGTCGCACTGCAGACAGACAGACTGTAGACACACTGCTGTCGCACTGCGTGCGCGCGCGCACACACACACACACACTGCCATTGCACTGCAGACAGACACACTGTAGACAGACTGCCATCAGACTGCCGACAGACAGACACATTGCCGTCAGCAGCTTTCTAGTGGAGACAGGGCTGTAGGCCCCATAGCTAGCACAGACCACACAGGAGATCGACAGCGAGGAACAGGCCGCTCTGCCAACAACACTCTGGATAGAGCAGCCACTGACCAGGTGAACCGAAAGAAGGAACAGACCCAGGCCTACAGCTAAGGTGGAAACGGGATCCAGTTAAACCGTCTGTAGGCCACTACTGCTCTGAACAGGGAAGGGATGGAGGCGGTGACTTGGTCCAATAGGGACGCCACCCGCTAAATCTTACGCACACTGGTGCCATTACAGGGTTGGGAAGGCGGGCGTATTAGAACGGGCCCCCAGCCACTTCTGGGCTCAGCAGAACTTGGGTGGGTTTGTAGAGGGAGAAACACTGTTCTCCTTGGCCTCTGAGGACAGGACAAGGAGCAATGGGCTTAAACTGCAGCAAGGGAGGTTTAGGTTGGACAGTAGAAAAAACTTCCTGCCTGTCAGGGTGGATAAACGCTGGAATAAATTGCCTAGGGGGGTTGTGGAATCTCCATCGCTGGAGATATTTAAGAGCAGGTTAGACAGACATCTGTCAAGGATGGTCTAGACAGTGCTGGGTCCTGCCGAGAGGGCAGGGGACTGGACTCGATGACCTCTCGAGGTCCCTTCCAGTTCTAGGATTCTGTGATTAACATGTAGCATCGCCCCCCCCCCCCGACACGGAGGAACATCCAAGGAGCAGGGAATGTGTTCCCCGAGTGCCAGCGTGGTACAATGGGTTCTTTGAGAGGGGGCAGCTGGCAGGGAGGCTGGCTGGAGAAATGTGCAGCTGGGGGAAACCCAGATTTGTTTCCAGGAGCCATCCCGTAGCGGGTGCCAATTTCCAAAACAAAACCGCCATTTCTCTGCCCGCATGGCAGTTGCCTCAGAGCCGGAGGGAGGACGGGCTGGGAATTTCAACCAAAACCCCTGCTGGGTTAACGCTTTGCTGCCTGGCGTGGCGCTGTCTGTGATACACGCTCGTCGTGGCGATGGAGCACCGGAGACACTGCCCTCGCTCCGGATGTGGAGTGCTGGCGAATTGCTGCGTGGTGTGGCTCCCACGCCCGGCTCAGAGACACGGGGATTTTAACAACCACTCCACCTTTTCCCTCATCCCATGGTGCAGCCGGGTGGGGGTCACTCTGTCCAGAACAAGCCAGAATTGTTGCCAGGCCGTGGACGGACCAGTTCAGGGAGGCCAGCCAGCTACATAGCTGGAAACCGGTGCTAGGGACAGAGAAGCCACCTCGGGGATCAGGCCAGAAACGTGGCTGCTTGGCAGGTCAGGCCCCTCCAGTGCCTGCACTAGCAATGCTGCCGTTCCGTTAGTCATTCCTCTGGACTACTTCGACCAACCTGTGGAACTCCTTGCCAGAGGATGTGGTAAAGGCTAGGACTTGAACAGGGTTCAGAAAAGAGCTAGATAGATTCATGGAGGTTAGGTCCATCAATGGCTATTGGCCAGGATGGGTAGGGATGGTGTCCCTAGCCTCTGTTTGTCAGATGATAGGGGAGGGATAACGTGAGGCTTCCCTGTTGAGTTCCCTCCCTCTGGGGCATCTGGCATGGGCCACTGTTGGCGGACAGGACACTGGGTTGGATAGACCGTTGGTCTGACCCAGCCTGGCTGTTCTTAAGTTCTTCTGTTCAAATCCCAGTTACCGGGGTTGGTGGGGGGAGACGCAGGAGGTCACTTGACAACCTGGTGGCCCTTGTGGCCTTAAAAGCTGAGACTCTCTGCTCCCCTGCCCATGTGCCTGATATCTCACCGAACCACATCCTCCCTTAACGGGGAACCACTGCGCACCCTTTGGCCCTGCCAGCTGGTGTGGCTGGAGGGTTCCCTCCCGGGGGGGCCACAGCCGTGTCCCTGTCTGCTCCGGACAGTGCATTTAGCCTCTCCTGCACTCCCATTAGTATTTACTGTGCACATTGCAGTCACTGCTAGGCATCTCCCCCCTGACAAGCCCCCTTGGGGCAGGGCCTGGCCCCGGGACTTCACAGGCTGCAGTGGGCGAGGCTACAATGTGGGGTCCACAGCTCGCCGGGTGAGCAGAGGAGGGGCTCCGCGGAGAGGGGTGTCCAAGGCCAGGAGAGGAGCTTGGGTTGGCTGGGGAGCGGAGAGGGGCCGGCAGAGGCCCCTGGAGTGGGGGAGGTGAGGTGGCCCTCGCAGAGGTGACCCGATCAGCTGTGCTTTGTGGGCTCTTTGACCCCAGCTTTGGAGCACATGCCGTTCTCCCTGGTGGTTACTCGCTGGCTTTGTGGCATCTCTCCTGCTCCTGGCTGCTGTGAGCCCACGTGGGCTGCCCGAGGTGACACAGGGACGCGCCGTTTCTGCCCCGGCAGCCCAAGAGTCTCTTTCACGGGAGGGTGGGCACCCAGCCACGAGGCCACAATGGAGGGGCTGAAAGGGGCGGGACCTGCTGCCAAGTCTTTGGCACCTAACTGGTCCTTCTTTGCTTGACTGACACTCGAGGACAGGACTCTTTCCCCTTGCCCATGCTGGGGAGTGACGCGCCAGGAAAGCAGCCCCCACCTCCTGGCCAGGCACCTGGCATTACAATGGATCTGAACTGTGGGGCAGGCCCCAGTCCCGTGGCTCTACCTGGCCACGGGTGCATGGTGCTGCCCGGAAACTGGCTTTCAGAGCGCTCCTCCGCTTCGGCTCCGCTGCCACGCATGTGCCAGCTGGCCTCGGAATTCCGCCTGATCCATGCCCAGCATGACCCGAGAGTCGGTGCTGAGGGGGTCTGGATGCTTTGCCAAGGAGCAGAGAGGGCAGAGGGGGGTTTCCACCACCTCTCTCCAGCTCAGAGCAGATTGGTTCCTTTTCTGCCTTGCACCCCGGGATCCCTTCTCCACTAGCTCAGCACAGGTACCTCGGCCTGGACAGCGGGCACTCCCGGAGCTGGCGTTCTAGGCTCGCTGCCTGGGCCGAGCTGGGGGAAGGGTTCCCTCCTGCCCGAGGGAGGAAAACGCCACTGCTGGCAGTAAAATCCACGTGCGTGTCTCCATCTGTGGCTGGGCTGAAAGCACAGCGCCGTCTGACTCACACAGGCCCCTCCATCCTATGCCATTGCGCCCTTCTCCTTGGTTCCACCTCCCACCCTCGTTGAAAGGGCTGGGTTTCACATGCAGCACCCTGCCCCCTTCCAGCCCTTCCTACCCAGGCTGTAATTAAGGTAAGAGATACACTAGGGGAGATTAGGGGTTTCTTTGCTGGACATGAATTAAACTGCAAGTGGCCTTTCTCTTTTCTAGCCCTCATGAATAAGCAATGAAAGGTTCATTTATTCAGCGATAAGGGAAGTGAGGAGTTTACAGAAAAACCCACCGCACCCCCCCCCTGCGCACTGTGAAACGGCCGCGCGCTTAGCAACCACTGGCAAGCAGCTCCCTCCTCTAATTAAAGGCTGTTTCCATGTCGCCCAAAGACGGCTGTGCGCAGGCAAGGCGTTCACAGAGAGCGCCTGTTCCCGGCCCGCCCTCCGTCCAGCTGCGAGGCGCGCCCAGGAGAATTCTGATCTCCCGCCACGGGCAGGAGCGAGGGCAGGCGCCTGGCTCCGAGCGCTCTGGTGCGTGTTTAGAGAGAAGTCCCCTTGCAAATACACAAACGTGACCCGAATATTTCCCCGAGCCTCCTGCCCGTTTCCTTTCCCCGGGCCCTGGGTGTCGGCAGACGCTCGCTCCTTTCCCCTGGCTTCCTGCCTGCGCCCAGTGGCGCTGGGGACATCTCGCTCCGGGAGGGATGGAGCGAATCAGGCAGGGCTACGGAGTGCCTGTGTTTACATGCCAACTGCTCAGGGCTCTCCCATGAAGAGCAAGAGGCCGGCTTGATGGGAACACGCTAGAACGTCTGCAATGCACAGTGACGTCGGTCTGTTTCAGGTCGGGGCTGGGCTTGCTTGCACAGCCCTACGGACCCCATTCTGCCAGGCGCTGGGCAGCTGCAGAGGGTGAAGCTCTGCCTGCCCCAAAGAGCGTGCCATCTGCTTGCCGAATGCAGCGGCGCGGCCTTGCTGGAGATCAGCTCTTGGCCTTTGCTCAGAAATGATATTTGAGGGCCACAAAACTGGAGCGGGGCCTGTATGGTCGGATCCCTGCAGCGACGAGCAACATTTTCCAAATCACCTGCAGGGCAGAGGCGCCTACGAGTAAAATGAGCAAAAGCACCTAAGTGATTTAGGAGCCTAGGGCTCACTTCCAAAAGTGGCAGGCACTTACGGTCACAATTTCAAAGGTATTTAGACACCCGAAGACAGACACGTGTCTGGGGGGGCCTTCGAAAGCATCTAAGTAGGTTCAGTGTCTCACCAATCCAATGGGAGATAGGCACGAAGGTGCTTTTGAACCTAGCTGCATCTTTATGCACCTAAATACCTTTGACAATCCGGCCGTAAGCGCTGAAGCCACCTTTGAAAGGGGATTTGGGTTCCTAAGAGGTTATCCTCTGGCAATAAATATTCCGATGCCAGCTGGCGACCCTCCACGATCCACTGCCATCCCGGATGTCCCTGAGGGGGCAGATGGCCGGAGCCCCCCTTTCCTTCCCAGGAGCACAGCCTCCTGGAGGAGTCGCTTGCGGGCCCCCCATCCGTGCCACGCGGGGGCCAACAGGGCTCACCTCCACCTCCAGGTACTCGTGGAGCTTCTTGCAGGTGGCAGCAAAGGTTTCCGTCGTGCCAAATTCAAAGTACCACAGCTTGTTCTTCATCCTGGCCCATGGGACAGAGTTGGGACAGGCATGAGTGTGTCAGCCGGGAGACCTGGCTCCCTCCCCACACCCCCACTGGTAGGGGGACTGAGCTGGCCAGGGGCTGAGGTCCTGCCCACAGGCCTGTCTCCCACGACCGGCAGGCTGGCAAGGGAAGGCATTTCGCCGGCCAGCCGACGTGACACCCGCGCTCAGCCTGGAGTCCAACGGAATATGGGCCGTTGGGGGGTGGGGGGGCTGGTGAGGCCCGAGCAGGGCAGTTTCTGAGCTGCCTTCCCACCCAGCTGGGCAGTCGGGCGGCCATCCAGAGCGCAGGAATTCCTGCTTTCGGCCAGGCCCGGCGTCACCCAGGAGCCGCCCATGTGCTGGCTCCACCCCCTCCCTGGCAAACCCAGCAGACCACTGCGGGGTGCCCAGGGCACCGGTCTGCAGAAACCCCAGTCACAACGGGGCTCCCCTCGAGCGGAGGTGGGCTGGCGCAGCGGCTCCTCTCCAACCCCGGCTCTCCTCTCGGGGGGCAGGCACTGCAACAGGGGATGGGGGACGGTTACAGACTCTCTGCTCCACCCCCGTCCGCACTGCCCGGGCCAGGAACCCTACCAGCCCCTGGGCCGTCCCGCTGTTGGGAGGGGAGGACTGAGCTGGCCCCAGAGTGGCGTGGGGGGGTGCATCTCTGGGCACACGGAGAAGAGGCAGCTGGGGATCGCTTTGCCCAGGGGATGCAGCGAGGGGCCAGCGAGAGCACGGAGGCACAGCTAGCTTGGTTAACCAGCCACTGAACAGAGCCGGGCCAGGCCGGACGGGGGGACCTCACGGGGCTGGGGGCTCAGCGACAGCAAGAAGGTCAGTGGTAGCCTCCTCAGCCTAGTGTGCCTCACATCTTATGCTCCCAGGGGTGTGAATCGAAGAGGGAATTCACACCCCACCAGCCCAACGGGGGGTTCCACCTCACGCCTCCCAAGGCTCCCCCCAGCTCGGGACAACGCAGAGAGCTTTCCGAGAGGGACGTTCTCGGACCGAGCGTTCGGCCGTGGAAGCCAGCGCCTTGTGTGCAGATCTCAGTCGCGCGGTGACCGCCCCCCTGCCTAGCTCCTGGGCCGCCCACTGGTCCCAGGGCCACGGCTCCATGCCCCCTTGTGGGTCGGGAGGAAGCCATAGTTTGCGATATCGGAACCCCCTGAGATGTGGACGCCTGGGGCCTGTAGCCAGAGCCCCGAGGAGCGGAAATGGGAGGAAAGAAGAACGACGCTGAACCTTGGAGGGCCAACGTGCCCCGTGGCCATGGCCATGCTGGCACCACAGGCCTAGGCCGCTGGGTTGTGTGCACCCTGACACACAAGCCCCCGCAGCGAGATGGGCCCGGTGCAGCACTGCCTCTTCCCCCACCGCTCGGGTGCCTCTCGGCGCATTAGCAGCAGGGCCCAGGGCCCAGTCCACAGCCCGTGCCACGCCGGAGCGGCCAGGGGTTACCTGCTGTTGAACTTCTCCGGGTGCTTCTCTCTCATCAGGTGGAAGCGATGCGCGATGGAGGCGTCCTGCGGGGAGAGGGGCCAAGGGACACGTCAGCTGCTTTGGGAAAGGCCGGCTGACAACAGGGGCCTTGCCCGAAAAATCCCAGCGAAGTAACATGGATGGACGCCGAGATCCAGCCAAGTAGGCGCCACCTCTTTAGCCGGGAGCAGAGCATTACGTGGGGCTGTGACCTGGCCCCACCGCCCCCCCCCGTCCTCACCCCGCTCCACCCCCCTGGCCCCATCCCGCTCCCCCCCATCCTCACCCTGCTCCACCCCGTCCCCACCCCGCTCGACCCCCCTGTCCCCATCCCGCTCCCCTCCATCCTCACCCTGCTCCACCCCCCGTCCCCACCCCGCTCCACCCCCCGTCCCCACCCCGCTCCACCCCCCGTCCCCATCCCGCTCCCCCCCATCCTCACCCCGCTCCACCCCCCGTCCCCACCCCGCTCCACCCCCCGTCCCCATCCCGCTCCCCCCCATCCTCACCCCGCTCCACCCCCCGTCCCCACCCCGCTCCCCCCCATCCTCACCCCGCTCCACCCCCCGTCCCCACCCCGCTCCACCCCATCCTCACCCTGCTCCACCCCCCGTCCCCACCCTGCTCCACCCCCCTGGCCCCATCCCGCTCCCCCCCATCCTCACCCCGCTCCACCCCCCATCCCCAACCTGCTCCCCCATCCTCACCCTGCTCCACCCCCTGTCCCCATCCCGCTCCCCCCCGTCCTCACCCCGCTCCATCCCCCCTGTCCCCATCCCGCTCCCCCCCATCCTCACCCCGCTCCACCCACGTCCCCACCCCACTCCCCCATCCTCACCCTGCTCCACCCCCCTGTCCCCATCCCGCTCCCCCCCATCCTCACCCCGCTCCACCCACGTCCCCACCCCACTCCCCCATCCTCACCCTGCTCCACCCCCCTGTCCCCATCCCGCTCCCCCCCCATCCTCACCCCGCTCCACCACCCGTCCCCACCCCGCTCCCCCATCCTCACCCTGCTCCACCCCCCGTCCCCACCCTGCTCCACCCCCCTGGCCCCATCCCGCTCCCCCCCATCCTCACCCTGCTCCACCCCCTGTCCCCCCCCCGCTCCACCCCGCTGGCCCCATCCCACTCCCCCCCATCCCCACCCCGCTCCCCCATCCTCACCCTGCTCCACCCCCCTGTCCCCATCCCACTCCCCCCATCCTCACCCTGCTCCACCTCGTCCCCACCCCGCTCGACCCCCCTGTCCCCATCCCGCTCCCCCCCACCCTCACCCTGCTCCACCCCCCGTCCCCACCCTGCTCCACCCCCCTGGCCCCATCCCGCTCCCCCCCATCCTCACCCCGCTCCACCCCCCATCCCCACCCCGCTCCCCCATCCTCACCCTGCTCCACCCCCCTGTCCCCATCCCGCTCCCCCCCCATCCTCACCCCGCTCCACCACCCGTCCCCACCCCGCTCCCCCATCCTCACCCTGCTCCACCCCCCGTCCCCACCCCGCTCCACCCCCCTGGCCCCATCCCGCTCCCCCCCATCCTCACCCCGCTCCACCCCCCATCCCCACCCCGCTCCCCCATCCTCACCCTGCTCCACCCCCCTGTCCCCATCCCGCTCCCCCCCATCCTCACCCCGCTCCACCCACGTCCCCACTCCGCTCCCCCATCCTCACCCTGCTCCACCCCCCTGTCCCCATCCCGCTCCCCCCCATCCTCACCCCGCTCCACCCACGTCCCCACCCCGCTCCCCCATCCTCACCCCGCTCCACCCCGCTGGCCCCATCCCGCTCCCCCCCATCCCCACCCCGCTCCCCCATCCTCACCCTGCTCCACCCCCCTGTCCCCATCCCACTCCCCCCATCCTCACCCTGCTCCACCCCGTCCCCACCCCGCTCGACTCCCCTGTCCCCATCCCGCTCCCCCCCATCCTCACCCTGCTCCACCCCCCGTCCCCACCCCGCTCCACCCCGCTGGCCCCATCCCGCTCCCCCCCATCCCCACCCCGCTCCCCCATCCTCACCCTGCTCCACCCCCCTGTCCCCATCCCACTCCCCCCATCCTCACCCTGCTCCACCCCGTCCCCACCCCGCTCGACCCCCCTGTCCCCATCCCGCTCCCCCCCATCCTCACCCTGCTCCACCCCCCGTCCCCACCCTGCTCCACCCCCCTGGCCCCATCCCGCTCCCCCCCATCCTCACCCCGCTCCACCCCCATCCCCACCCCGCTCCCCCATCCTCACCCTGCTCCACCCCCCTGTCCCCATCCCGCTCCCCCCCATCCTCACCCTGCTCCACCCCCCGTCCCCCCCCCGCTCCACCCCGCTGGCCCCATCCCGCTCCCCCCCATCCCCACCCCGCTCCCCCATCCTCACCCTGCTCCACCCCCCTGTCCCCATCCCACTCCCCCCATCCTCACCCTGCTCCACCCCGTCCCCACCCCGCTCGACCCCCCTGTTCCCCATCCCGCTCCCCCCCATCCTCACCCTGCTCCACCCCCCCGTCCCCATCCCGCTCCACCCCCATGGCCCCATCCCTGCTCCCCCCCATCCCACCCCTGCTCCACCCCCCTGGCCCCATCCCGCTCCCCCCATCCTCACCCCGCTCCACCCCCCTGATCCCCACCCCGCTCCCCCCCATCCTCACCCTGCTCCACCCCCCTGTCCCCATCCCGCTCCCCCCCATCCCCACCCCGCTCCCCCCCATCCTCACCCTGCTCCACCCCCCTGTCCCCATCCCGCTCCCCCCCATCCTCACCCTGCTCCACCCCCCTCCCCCCCCGCTCCACCCCCCTGGCCCCATCCCGCTCCCCCCCATCCCCACCCCGCTCCCCCATCCTCACCCTGCTCCACCCCCCTGTCCCCATCCCGCTCCCCCCCATCCTCACCCTGCTCCACCCCCCGTCCCCCCCCCGCTCCACCCCCCTTGCTCCATCCCGCTCCCCCCCATCCTCACCCCTGCTCCACCCCCCTGTCCCCATCCCTGCTCCACCCCCATCCTCACCCATGCTCCACCCCCCCCCACCCTGCTCCACCCCCTCCCCACCCCGCTCACCCCTCCCACCCGCTCCCCCTCACCCTGCTCCACCCCCCTGTCCCCATCCCGCTCCCCCCCATCCTCACCCTGCTCCACCCCCCATCCCCACCCCGCTCCCCCCCCTGCCCCATCCCGCTCCACCCCCCTGTCCCCATCCCGCTCCCCCCCCATCCCCACCCCGCTCCCCCCATCCTCACCCTGCTCCACCCCCCTGTCCCCATCCCGCTCCCCCCCATCCCCACCCCCCGCTCCCCCATCCTCACCCTGCTCCACCCCCCTGTCCCCATCCCACTCCCCCCATCCTCACCCTGCTCCACCCCCCGTCCCCACCCTGCTCCACCCCCCTGTCCCCATCCCGCTCCCCCCCATCCTCACCCTGCTCCACCCCCCGTCCCCTCCCGCTCCACCCCGCTCCCACCCGTCCACCCCCCATCCCCATCCCGCTCCCCCCATCCTCACCCTGCTCCACCCCCCTGTCCCCATCCCCTCCCCCCATCCTCACCCTGCTCCACCCCCCGTCCCCACCCCTGCTCCACCCCCCTGGTCCCCATCCCGCTCCCCCCCATCCTCACCCCGCTCCACCCCCCAGTCCCCACCCCGCTCCCCCATCCTCACCCGCTCCACCCCCCTCCCCACCCGCTCCCCCATCCTCACCCGCTCCACCCCCCTGTCCCCATCCCGCTCCCCCCATCCTCACCCTGCTCCACCCCCCCTGTCCCCATCCCCGCTCCCCCCATCCTCACCCTGCTCCACCCCCCTGTCCCCATCCCGCTCCCCCCCATCCTCACCCTGCTCCACCCGTCCCCACCCCGCTCCACCCCCCGCCCCATCCCGCTCCCCCCCATCCTCACCCTGCTCCACCCCCCTGTCCCCATCCCGCTCCCCCCCATCCTCACCCTGCTCCACCCCCCGTCCCCACCCCGCTCCACCCCCCCCCCTCCCGCTCCCCCCCATCCTCACCCTGCTCCACCCCCCTGTCCCCATCCCCGCTCCCCCCCACCTCACCCTGCTCCCACCCCGTCCCCCACCTCCACCCCGCTCCACCCCCCCGTCCCCATCCCGCTCCCCCCCATCCTCACCCTGCTCCACCCCCCTGTCCCCATCCCGCTCCCCCCCCATCCTCACCCTGCTCCACCCCCGTCCCCACCCCGCTCCACCCCCCTGCCCCATCCCGCTCCCCCCCATCCTCACCCTGCTCCACCCCCCTGTCCCCATCCCGCTCCCCCCCATCCTCACCCTGCTCCACCCCCCGTCCCCCACCCTGCTCCACCCCGCCTGGCCCCATCCCGCTCCCCCCCCATCCTCACCCCCGCTCCACCCCACCGTCCCCATCCGCTCCACCCCCCTGTCCCCATCCACTCCCCCCATCCCCACCCGCTCCCCCCCATCCTCACCCCGCTCCACCCCCCTGTCTCCATCCCGCTCCCCCCCATCCTCACCCTGCTCCACCCCCCTGTCCCCATCCCGCTCCCCCCCATCCTCACCCTGCTCCACCCCCTGTCCCCACCCTGCTCCACCCCCGGCCCCTCATCCCGCTCCCCCCCCACCTCACCTGTCCCACCCCGCTCCACCCCCCTGCCCCACCCGCTCCCCCCCATCCCCACCCTGCTCCACCCCCCTGTCCCCATCCCGCTCCACCCCCCCCATCCCCCTGCCCAGCCCGCCCACCTCCGCCCCCCACCCCTGCTCCACCCCCCATCCTCACCCACTCCACGCTCCCCCCCCCGTCCCACCCCGCTCCCCCACCGTCCCACCCTCCGCTCCACCCCCCTGTCCCCATCCCACTCCCCCCCCTCCCATCCTGCCCCACCCCCGCTCCACCGCCCCATCGTCCCCACCTGCTCCACCCCCCTCCCCATCCCGCTCCCCCCCATCCTCACCCTGCTCCACCCCCCGTCCCCATCCCGCTCCACCCCCCGGCCCCATCCCGCTCCATCCCCCATCCCCACCCCCGCTCCACCCGCCATCCTCACCCGCTCCACCCCCCTCCCCACCCTCCCCCCATCCTCACCCTGCTCCACCCCCCTGTCCCCATCCCGCTCCCCCCCATCCTCACCCCGCTCCACCCCCCTGTCCCCACCCCGCTCCCCCCCATCCTCACCCCGCTCCACCCCCCGCTCCCCACCCCGCTCCCCCCCATCCTCACCCCGCTCCACCCCCCGTCCCCATCCCGCTCCCCCCCATCCTCACCCCCGCTCCACCCCCTGTCCCCATCCCGCTCCCCCCCCATCCTCACCCTGCTCCACCCCCCGTCCCCACCCGCTCCACCCCCCTGGCCCCATCCCGCTCCCCCCCATCCTCACCCCTGCTCCACCCCCCTGTCCCCATCCCCTCCCCCCCATCCTCACCCTGCTCCACCCCCCGTCCCCACCCTGCTCCACCCCCCTGGCCCCATCCCGCTCCCCCCCATCCTCACCCCGCTCCACCCCCCGTCCCCTCCCGCTCCCCCATCCTCACCCCGCTCCACCCCCCGTCCCCACCCCCGCTCCCCCATCCTCACCCCTGCTCCACCCCCTGTCCCCATCCCATCCCCCCATCCTCACCCGCTCCACCCTCCCCACCCCGCTCCACCCCCCGATCCCCATCCCCGCTCCCCCCCATCCTCACCCTGCTCCACCCCCCTGTCCCCATCCCGCTCCCCCCCATCCTCACCCTGCTCCACCCCCTCCCCACCCGCTCCACCCCCCGGCCCCATCCCGCTCCCCCCCATCCTCACCCCTGCTCCACCCCCCCAGTCCCCACCCCGCTCCCCCCCCATCCTCACCCCTCCACCCCGTCCCACCCGCTCCACCCCCCTGTCCCCATCCCGCTCCCCCCCAGTCCCCACCCTGCTCCACCCCCCTGTCCCCACTCCCGCTCCCCCCCATCCTCACCCCTGCTCCACCCCCCGTCCCCACCCCGCTCCCCCCCCCCCCACCTCCCCCACTCACCCGTCCACCCCCTCCCCCACCTCACCCGCTCCACCCCCTGTCCCCATCCCGCTCCCCCCCCATCCTCACCCCGCTCCACCCCCCCCTCCCCCATCCCCCTCCCCCCCATCCTCACCCTGCTCCACCCCCCTGTCCCCATCCCGCTCCCCCCCATCCTCACCCCGCTCCACCCCCCGTCCCCACCCCCTCCCCCATCCTCACCCGCTCCACCCCCTGTCCCCATCCCGCTCCCCCCCATCCCCCCATCCCGCTCCACCCCCCTCCCCACCCCGCTCCCCCCCATCCTCACCCCGCTCCACCCACGTCCCCACCCCACTCCCCCCATCCTCACCCTGCTCCACCCCCGTCCCCACCCCGCTCCCCCCCACCCACCCGCTCCACCCCCCTGTCCCCACCCGCTCCCCCCCATCCTCACCCCGCTCCACCCCCCGTCCCCACCCCACTCCCCCCATCCTCACCCTGCTCCACCCCCCGTCCCCACCCTGCTCCACCCCCCTGGCCCCATCCCGCTCCCCCCCATCCTCACCCCGCTCCACCCCCCATCCCCACCCCGCTCCCACCCCCATCCTCACCCTGCTCACCCCCCTGTCCCCATCCCGCTCCCCCCCATCCTCACCCCTGCTCCACCCCCCTGTCCCCATCCCCCTCCCCCCCATCCTCACCCTGCTCCACCCCCCGTCCCCACCCCGCTCCACCCCCCTGCCCCATCCCGCTCCCCCCCATCCTCCACCCCCTCCCACCCCCCGTCCCCACCCCGCTCCCCCATCCTCACCCTGCTCCACCCCCCGTCCCCACCCTGCTCCACCCCCCTGGCCCCATCCCGCTCCCCCCCATCCTCACCCCGCTCCACCCCCCATCCCCACCCCGCTCCCCCCATCCTCACCCTGCTCCACCCCCCTGTCCCCATCCCGCTCCCCCCCATCCTCACCCTGCTCCACCCCCCTGTCCCCATCCCGCTCCCCCCCATCCTCACCCTGCTCCACCCCCCGTCCCCACCCTGCTCCACCCCCCTGGCCCCATCCCCCTCCCCCCACCTCCCCCGCTCCACCCCCATCCCCACCCCGCTCCCCCATCCTCACCCTGCTCCACCCCCCTGTCCCCATCCCACCTCCCCCCCATCCTCACCCTGCTCCACCCCCCGTCCCCACCCGCTCCACCCCCCTGCCCCATCCCCGCTCCCCCCCCATCCTCACCCCTGCTCCACCCCCCTCCCCTCCCCGCTCCACCCCCCTGTCCCCATCCCGCTCCCCCCCATCCTCACCCTGCTCCACCCCCCGTCCCCACCCCGCTCCACCCCCCGTCCCCCATCCCCCCACTCCCCCCATCCTCACCCTGCTCCACCCCGTCCCCCCCTCCCCACCCCCGCTCGACCCCCCTGTCCCCATCCCGCTCCCCCCCCCACTCCTCACCCCGCTCCACCCCCCGTCCCCACCCCCGCTCCCCCCCCCCATCCTCACCCTGCTCCACCCCCCGTCCCCACCCTGCTCCACCCCCCTGGCCCCATCCGCTCCCCCCCATCCTCACCCCGCTCCACCCCCCATCCCCACCCCGCTCCCCCCCCACTTCTCTCACCCTGCTCCTACCCCCTGTCCCCATCCCCCTCCCCCCCGTCCCACCCCGCTCCACCCCCCTGTCCCCACCCCGCTCCCCCCCCATCCCTCACCCCTGCTCCACCCCCCGTCCCCACCCCTGCTCCACCCCTCGCCCCCCCATCCTCACCCCGCTCCACCCCCCTCCCCCCCGTCCCCCCACCCTGCTCACTCCCCCATCCTCACCCTGCTCCACCCCCCTGTCCCCATCCCGCTCCCCCCCCCATCCTCACCCCGCTCCACCCCCCGTCCCCACCCCGCTCCCCCATCCTCACCCTGCTCCACCCCCCTGTCCCCATCCCGCTCCCCCCATCCTCACCCCGCTCCACCCCCTGTCCCCACCCCGCTCCCCCCATCCTCACCCTGCTCCACCCCCCCCCCCTGCCCCCCCTGCCCCATCCCGCTCCCCCCCATCCTCACCCCGCTCCACCCCCGTCCCCACCCCGCTCCCCCCCATCCTCACCCTGCATCCACCCCCACGTCCCCACTCCCACTCCCCCCATCCTCACCCTGCTCCACCCCCGTCCCCACCCCGCTCGACCCCCCTGTCCCCATCCCGCTCCCCCCCCATCCTCATCCCTGCTCCACCCCCCGTCCCCACCCCGCTCGACCCCCCTGTCCCCATCCCGCTCCCCCCCATCCTCACCCTGCTCCACCCCCCGTCCCCACCCCGCTCGACCCCCCTGTCCCCATCCCGCTCCCCATCCCACCCCGCTCCACCCCGTCTCCACCCCGCTCGACCCCCCTGTCCCCATCCCGCTTGACACCCCATCCCACCCCGCTCGATCCGCTGCCCCCAGCCCGCTCCACCACCCCTGTCCGCTCCACCCCCCTCCCCGGTCCTCACCCTGCTCCACCCCCCTGTCCCCACATGGCTCCACCCCCAGCACCCATCCTGCTCCACTCCCCGCCCCCACCCCTCTCCACCCCCCGTCCCACCTTGCTCTGCCCCAGCCCCCAGCCTGTTCTACCCCCACTCGCTTTATCCACTGTCCCACCCCCTCCACCGCCCTGTCCCACCCCGCTCAGCCCCCGGCCTGTTCCACCCCGTCCCCCCATCCCCCTCCACCCCTGCTCACTTTAGCCCCTGCCCCACCTGCTCCACCTCTGCCCCCACCCCTCTCCACCCCCCCTGTCCCCACCTGCTCCATCCCCAGCCTGCTGCTCTCACTGTCCCCAGCCCACTCCCCCCTCATCCTCACCCCGCTCCACCCCCCTGTCCCCATCCCGCCCCCCCATCCTCATCCCGCTCCACCCCCCTGTCCCCATCCTGCTCCCCCCATCCTCATCCCTCCACCCCCTGTCCCCATCCCGCTCCCCCCCATCCTCACCCCGCTCCACCCCCCTGTCCCCATCCCGCTCCCCCCATCCTCACCCCGCTCCACCCCCCTGTCCCCATCCGCCCCCCCATCCTCCCCGCTCCACCCCCCTGTCCCCATCCCGCTCCCCCCCCATCCTCACCCCGCTCCACCCCCCTGCCCCACCCGCTCCCCCCATCCTCATCCCGCTCCACCCCCCTGTCCCCATCCCGCTCCCCCCTCCTCACCCCTCCACCCCCCTGTCCCCACCGCTCCCCCCACCACCCCGCTCCCCCCCCTCCTCCATCCCGCTCCACCCCCTCCCACCCCGCTCCACCCCCCTGCCCCATCCCGCTCCCCCCCATCCTCACCCCGCTCCACCCCCCCCCCCCCATCCCCACCCCCGCTCCCCATCCTCACCCGCTCCACCCCCTGCCCCACTGCGCCCACCCCCACCCCACTCCCTCTTCACCCCGTCCCCACCCGCTCCATCCCCTGTCCCCACCCCGCTCCCCCCCCATCCTCACCCCAGCGCTCCACCCCCAGCCCCACCCCCTCCCCCCTGTCCTCCATCCCCTCCACCCCCACTCGCTTCCCCTGCCCCACCCCCCCTCCCCCCACCCCTCTCCACCCCCCTGTCCCACACTCCCGCCCCCGCCCCTCCTCACCCCCTCCACCCCCGTCCCACCCCGCTCCGCCCCAGCCCCCAGCCTGTTCCTACCCCCTCCCACCACCGCTCCCGCCCCCCCACCCCTCCCCCCCCCGTCCTCCACCCCCCTCCCCCGTCCTCCCAGCCCCCCTGTCCACCCCCCTGTCCCCCAGCCCGCTCCCCCCCGCCCCAGCCGCTCCATCTCCTGCCCCCACCCCTCTCCACCCCCCGTCCCCACCCTCTCTCGCCCCAGCCCCCAGCCTGTTCCACCCCGCGCCCCAGCTCGCTTATCCACTGCCCCCACCCCCTCCACCCCCGTCCCCACCCCTCCGCCCAGCCCCCAGCCTGTTCCACACCCCCGTCCCCCCTCCGCTCCACCCCTCACTTCCCCTGCCCGCAGCCTGCCCCCCGCCCCCACCCGCTCCATGCCTCGTCCCCCAGCCAGACTCCCCCCAGCCGCGCTCTCACCCGCCCACCCCCAGCCGCTCCCTCCACTTGCTCGGGCAGGGACCCCCCTGGGTCCCCTTCCCAGCTCCCCCGATGGGCAGGGGAGCTCACCCTGCTCCAGGCGGCCCCCGTACCCATGCCAGCTCCCCCCGACTCCCTAGGCGGGAGTCCCTTCCACCCCTGTCCCAGCACGGCCTAGGAGCTCTGCCCCCTGGCATCCTCAGCCCCGCTCCACGACCCGCCGCTCCCAGAGGCCGCTCCCCCCATCCCACCCTGGACTCACCCCCCTGTTCATCTGGCGGGTCACCTCCCTCCTGCGCGGGATGCGTCACCCCCTCCCATCCCCGCTTCTCCCATCCTTCACCTCGCAGCCCCCCTCTACCGCGGGGCGGGAGGGGTCCCACCCGGGGCTCCCGGGCCCCCAGTCCCCACCCGCTGCGCGGACCTGCCCCCTGGCCTCCAGCGCCGGCTGCACCGCCTCCTGCATACGGCCCTCCACCCCCTCATGCCCCACCCGCTCCCCCCATCCTCACCCTGCTCCACCCCCCTGTCCCCATCCCGCTCCCCCCCGTCCTCACCCTGCTCCACCCCCCTGTCCCCATCCCGCTCCCCCCCATCCTCACCCTGCTCCACCCCCCGCTCCCCCACCCTGCTCCACCCCCCTGGCCCCATCCCGCTCCCCCCCACTCCTCACCCCGCTCCACCCCCATCCCCCACCCCGCTCCCCCATCCTCACCCTGCTCCACCCCCCTGTCCCCATCCCCACTCCCCCCCATCCCTCACCCCCTGCTCCACCCCGTCCCCCACCCCGCTCGACCCCCCTGTCCCCATCCCGCTCCCCCCCCATCCTCACCCTGCTCCACCCCCCCGTCCCCACCCCGCTCGACCCCCCTGTCCCCATCCCGCTCCCCCCCATCCTCACCCTGCTCCACCCCCCGTTCCCCACCCCGCCTCGACTCCCCTGTCCCCATCCCGCTCCCCCCCCATCCTCACCCCGCTCCACCCCGTCTCCACCCCGCTCGACCCCCCTGTCCCCATCCCGCTTGACACCCCATCCCCACCCCGCTCGATCCCGCCCCTGCCCCCAGCCCGCTCCACCACCCCCTGCTCCGCTCCACCCCCCCCTCCCCGGCTCCTCACCCCCCCTGCTCCACCGCCCCTGTCCCCACCCATGGCTCCACCCCCAGCACCCATCCTGCTCCACTCCCCGCCCCCACCCCTCTCCACCCCCCCGTCCCACCTTGCTCTGCCCCAGCCCCCAGCCTGTTCTACCCCCACTCGCTTTATCCACTGTCCCACCCCTCTCCATCATCCTGCCCCCACCCCTCTCCACCGCCCCATCCCACCCTGCTCCATCCCCAGCCCCCAGCCTGTTCCACACCCCCGTCCCCAGCCCGCTCCTCCCCGCGCCCCAGCCCGCTCCATCTCTGCCCCCACCCCTCTCCACCCCCCGTCCCCACCCCTCTCCGCCCCAGCCCCCAGCCTGTTCCACACCCCCGCGCCCCAGCCCGCTCCATCTCTGCCCCCACCCCTCTCCACCCCCCGTCCCCACCCCTCTCCGCCCCAGCCCCCAGCCTGTTCCACACCCCCGTCCCCAGCCTGCTCCACCCCTCACCCCCAGCCCGCTCCTCCCCCCGCCCCAGCCCGCTCCATGCCTCGCCCCCAGCCAACTCTGCCCCCAGCCCGCTCCACCCCCCACCCCCAGCCGGCTCCCATCCACATTGCTCGGGGCAGTGGGGTGAGATGGGGCTGGGTTGCTCCGCTTCCCACCACCCCGATGAGTGCAGGGGTAGGCTGACCCTGCTGCCAGTGCCAGGCCCCCAGTAACCTCTGGGCAGCTCCCCCCGAACTACCCTACGGCGGGACGGCTCCGCTTCTAGCCACCAGCCCAGCACGGCCTAGGAGCTCTGCCCCCTGGCGTCCGTAGCCCAGCCCACGACTCCGCCGCTCGCCAAGGAAGGGCCGGCCCCGCCCACTCACCACGCCGATGGAGAAGTAGTTGTTGATGATGCTGTATGGGACGGGGTCACCGTTCTCCTCCTGGTCGGCGGGGATGACGTCAATGCGCCACCGGTCCAGCATGACCTCCGTGCTGTGCTCCACATCCTTCAGCACCTTCAGCAGGCTGCCCCCTTCGTAACCTGGCGGGGGCAGGGGAGGGGGTCACCCTGACCCAGGGGCCTCGCCGGGGCACAGCCCAGCCCACACAGAGCTGGCAGGCAGGGAGCCTTGGCCGCACCTGGCCACGTGTTGCACAGAGACTGGCCGGGGTGGGAGAAGCCAGGGCTGGTGCTGCTGGCAATGAACAGGGCCCCGCACTGGCTGCAGTGGCAGACCGGGCAGCCAGGGCCTGACCATGGCCGGTGGGGAGGGCCTCTGTGGGGCTGGGGGCAAGGCAAGAGGGGAAGCATGTGGGGGAGCCAGGCGTGGGCAGACACAGGAGGTGGGGGGGGCACCAGCACCTCACCAAGGGTCAAACCCAGGCCTCAGTGGGGAAGGCACCAAACTCTGTCACCAGCTCATCAGGGAGACACCCCGCGCGTCTCAGCAGTGACTGGCGTCAGGGTGAGGTCTGGGGTCCCCTGGGCAGAGCCGGGTCGGGGGCTGAGGGTCCCCAGGGCAGAGCCGGGTCGGGGGCTGGGGGTCCCCGGGGCAGAGCCGGGTCGGGGGCTGAGGGTCCCCAGGGCAGAGCCGGGTCGGGGGCTGGGGGTCCCCGGGGCAGAGCCGGGTCGGGGGCTGGGGGTCCCCGGGGCAGAGCCCAGCCTGACTCCCAGGGCTCTGGGCTTGGCTTCTCTGGCTCTCGCCCTCAGGCCTTGTCCGTATCCCCTGCCCAGCTTCAGAGCCAGCTCTGAGTCACGGCCAGGCTGGCAGCCCCGGGTGGCCACCGCACCCTCCCCCTACCGAGGCTCTTCTCCAGGGCCCATCGCCAGGCGGGGCACCTCCCTTGGCGAGCGCGTGTGCCCGGCCCCTCCTCTCCCCTGCTGGCAGCTCATCCCAGGGCCGCCAGGGATGCTGACGGCCAGGCTGGCGTCCCAGCAACCCAGCACCGAGTCACTGGAGCCTGCTCTTGGCTCCGGGTAAAGAGACCCGGAAGGGCAGGCTCCGTCAACAGCAGGCACCGCTGGGGGGCTCGTCAGGCCGCTCCTGCCAGGCTCTCTGCTGTCTTGCCCGGCTTCAGCCCCTATCACAGCGTCTCTGCCACGTGCCAGGCCAGCTGGGTGATGAGCTAGCATCAGCATCGGGGTCCGTCTCCCTGCAGGGGCTGCACGCACATGGACACGAAGGGCGACCCATCGCACGGAGCCCCAAGAGGCACGTGGTGGCCACGGCGGTGACGGTGACCGCCTCTCAGCTCCGGGCCTGACCCACAAGGGCCTCCCTGGGCAGCGCTCACCGGCTGAGCCCGGGGGCATACCCTGGCCGGGGTCAGTGGCTTCGAATGCTGCAGGAATGCTGCGAACGACCCTTTGGAAGAGACCTCCCAGCTCCGTCACGCACCACGACCAGGAGAGGCTGGTGGCCACAGGGTTCCCCAGCCAGACGCGCGCACGTGGGAACCCGAGAGACCAAGGAGCAGATGAAACCCCAGCTTCTGCACTGGGAGATGGCCTGGCCAGGAAGACGTGGCCAGGCCTGGCTCAACGGCAGGCAGAGAGAAGTTTGCAGCCAAAGAGAGCAGAGCGCAAACGCCCAGCTGGACCCAGCCAGGCTGCTCCTGGAGAGACCGGGGACACCTCACTTTGGTGAGGGCCGAACCCAAACTGGGCCATCCAGCGCATCGCACGCTCCATGCACGCTTGCATTGCTCCATGTTCACACTGCACGCTCCAAACTGGGCCATCCAGCGCATTGCATGCTCCATGCACACTCCACGCATGTTTGCGTTGCTCCATGTTCACATTGCACGCTCCAAACTGGGCCATCCAGCACATTGCACACTCCACGCACACTCCACGCACATTTGCGTTGCTCCATGTTCGCACTGCATGCTCCAAACTGGGCCATCCAGTGCATCGCACGCTCCATGTACGCTCCATGCACGTTTGCCTTGCTCCATGTTCACACTACGCGCTCCAAACTTGGCCATTCAGTGCATCGCATGCTGCATGCACACTCCACGCACGCTTGCGTTGCTCCACGTGTACGCTCCACGCACGTTTGCCTTGCTCCATGTTCACACTACGCGCTCCAAACTTGGCCATTCAGTGCATCGCACGCTGCATGCACACTCCACGCATGCTTGCGTTGCTCCACGTGTGCATGGAGTTTGCCCTTTCACTCGCAGGACCAGCAAGCGTGTGGCTAAGTCCCGGTGCCTCTGGCCAGCAAGCCCGGCGGTGGCCGTGGCCGCGTGGCAGGGTGCCCGGTTTGCCCCCCGCTTGTACCGCACACGGGACTGAGAGGGGGAGTCCAGTAGCCTCACCTCCGCCCCAGCGCAGGCACCTGGCCAGGTCGTTGCCTGTTCCCAGCGGCAGGACGGCCACGGGCGGGTGCTTCGGCATGTTGGCCTTGTCTGCAGCACAAAGGGAGAGGGCCGTTAGCACTGACCCCAGCTGGGCACCGCACGGCTGGCCCCCCCCCCCCAACCGCCCCACCGCAAGGACTGAAAAGTGGACGCTGCGCGGCACTGCAGGGCGGGAGCAGACCTGGGAGCGTGCAGTGTTCTCCGCCCCGGGCCATTCCTCCCACAAGGGGCAGGAGCTCCAGGCCCTCCCTGACCCGGGGCAGCAGGAGCTGAGCAGGGGGCGTCTTTGGGCGAGCGCTGAGCCGCACACCGGGAGAAGCCAGGTGACCCCACGTACAGGGGTGTGGCGAGGGGTGCGACTCGGAGAGCTGGGGAGGCTGCAGAACACGACGGGGCCTGGACAAAGCCCAGGGGCTGGCAGCGAACGGGGCTGCCGCAGAAGCTAGACCAGGGAGGGCGATCAGGTCCCTGCTCTGCTCCGGGGAGGCTTTGGCTGGCAGGGAAGCAGGGCCAACAGGCAGGAGAGCAGTGAGCGAGGGTGGGATGGGAACCGGCAGCCTGTCTGCTCCTCCCCAGAGAGCCGGCTCCCATCCCAGTGTCTCTGCTGGGGTCCAGGCATGCCCGCGCCATGGTGCTACCGAGCTCCAGCCCCCTGCTCCCTAATCACCTATGCAGTCCAAGATCCAGCCGACCGTCCCGTCCCCACCGCAGGCCAGGACCCGGAAGTGGGGCGTGTCGCGGAAGAAGTTCAACCTGGAAAGTGGCAGCACAAGGCGGGGGAGTCAGGGGCTGGCTTGTTGCTGGCGGGGTGGGTGAGGCAGGGAGGGGGAGGGGCGGGCGCGGGGACGCGGCATACCCCGGCATCGGGCCCCCTCGGTCCAGGTTGTACACTTGGCGGGGGTTGAGCAGGTAGTGGAACTTCCGAAGGACTCTGCAGAGAAAGCAGGCGAGTGAGGCGGGAGCCGCCGGGAACGGCCCCTGGCGACGAGGGAGAAATGGGCCGTCTGGCCTGGGGGAGGGCGGCCAGGGACCCACCCGCAGGGCATGGCTGGTCCCCGGGGATCCGGCTGCAGAAACCCGGTGGGGCTGCCGTGGCTCCTTGCGGGGGCTCCGAGCAAGGTGCGGCGAGAGGCAGAACAGGCAGCAGCAACGGGTTAGGGCCACGCTGGGCAGCGACTCTCCCCGGGCATCCCTGGCGGGGCAGGCGAAGAACAGCCCCATCTAGTCCCATGGAAGGGGCATGGCTAGTATCCAGTCTGCCCCAGGGCCACCTGCCCCCCCGCTGCCCAGATCCGGGGGCCTGCCTGGGGAGGCAAAGGCTCAGGCGGCAGCTCCGGGGAGCAGAGGACATACCTTTCTCCTTGTCTCCCTCCACTCTTCGGGTTCACGAACACCAACAGGGGGTGGGTCCCAGGCCGGGGGGTGATCTGCAACACAGACCGCAGAACACGGGCCCGTGGGACAGGGCTGAAAGGGGGGGAGGGCGCCTCAGAGAGCTGGAGGGCCCTGCCGCAGAGGAAGTGACGCAGGATGGGCCGGCCCACGCTCTAGTGAGGGGGGAGAGAACCCTGCGGGGAGGAAAGCCCCAGCGAGGGACACGGTACCAGCAGGTGGCGGGGGACACGACAATGTGCGTCGGGGTGTGGGTGCCAGGCCTGTTGCGCCAGGCGCTGTACAAACACAGATCGAGGGGCCAGTCCTGGCTACCGTCGGGATAAGACGAGAGGCGACAGGTGGATGCTGGAGGCCAAGGGGGGAGTACAAGGAAGCACGGAGACGATGCTAGTGCCATAAAAGTACCATGCCTTGGAGTTTGGGAAGCATCATCTCATAACCAAGAGACTACGAAAGGGCCAAGTAAAGGCTAATGCGGGGCCAGGGTCACAGGGTCACTGAGCGTGACCCCAGCTGGCCAGGAGAGTGTGAATCACAGAACACTAGGACTGGCAGGGACCTCGGGAGATCATCAAGTCCAGTCCCCAGCCCTCATGGCAGGACCAAGCACCATCTAGACCATCCCTGACAGGTGTCTGTCCAACCTGCTCGTAAATATCCCCAGTGATGGAGATTCCACAACCTCCCCAGGCAATTTATTCCAGTGTTTAACCACCCTGACAGGAAGCTTTTCCTGATGTCCAACCTAAATCTCCCTTGCTGCAATTTAAGCCCATTGCTTCTTGTCCTGTCCTCAGAGGCCAAGGAGAACAATTTTTCTCCCTCCTCCTTGTAACACCCTTTTAGATACTTGAAAACTGCTCTCATGTCCCCTCTCAGTCTTCTCCTTTCCAAACTAAACAAGCCCAATTCTTTCAGCCTTCCCTCATAGCTCATGTTCTTTAGACCTTTCCTCATTCTTGTTGCTCTTCTCTGGACCTTCTCCTATTTCTCCACATCTTGCTTGAAAAGTGGTGCCCAGAACGGGACACAACACTCCAATTGAGGCCTAATCAGCGCAGAGTAGAGCGGAAGAATGACTTCTCGTGTCTTGCTCACAACACACCTGTTCATGCCGCCCAGAATCATGTTTGCTTTTTTTGCCATATTGTCCCACTGTTGACTCCTATTTAGCTTGTGGTCCACTCTGACCCCTAGATCCCTTTCTGCAGGACTCCTTCCTAGACAGTCGCTTCCCGTTCTGTATGTGTGACACAGATTGTTCCTTCCTAAGGGGAGCACTTTGCATTTATCTTTATTGAACTTCATTCTGTTTACCTCAGACCATTTCTCCAGTTTGTCTGGGTCATTTTGAACTTTAATCCTTCCTAGTTCCCCCTAAGCAGTGGCCACCCCTCCCAGCTGGGGTCATCTGCAGACTTTGTAAGCACCTTCTCTGTGCCATCCTCTAAATTGTTGATGAAGATATAGAACAGAACCGGTCCCAAATTTGATCCCTGCGGAACCCCACTTGTTTTGCCCTTCCAGCATGACTGTGAACCATTGATAACTACTCTCTGGGAACGGTTATCCAGCCTCTTACGCACCCACCTTATAGTAGCCCCGTCTAGGTTGTATTTCCCTAGCTTATTGCTAAGAAGGTCCGGTGAGAACAGTCTAGCCCCCGTCAGACCCTCGTCCCCTGCTGGCCTAGGCCTGAGACATCAGCGCCCCAGCCCTGGGCTTCTTGCTCCCAGCCCAGCGTCTGAGCCGCCCGGAGACGGAAGCAGCTCGGAGCCACCTGCCTGCAGGCCGTGCCCGTCCAGCGTGGTGGTGTTGAATTTGAAGGTCTGGGTGGTGTCGTCTGGGCAGGTGCTGGCCGGGGACTCGCTGTCGGATCTCCTGGGGTGGGACTGCCGGTCCTTCGGGAAGCACAAGGATGCACAGGGTGTAAGACGTGAAGGAAGAGTGGCGCGGAGAAGGGGCTACGCCAGCTGCCGGGGCCGGTGTGGCAGACAGAGGGCCCCACGAGGGGCTGGCAGCCCTGCCGTTTCCATGGCTGTGGCCACAGTGTAGGCCCAGCTCCCTCCGCACAGACCCGAACACACTGACTGAGGGTCGGTCTCATCCCTCAAGGGCCTGGAAATGGACAGCCGCTCCCGCGGCACCCCCCGGCCTCCCTCCAGTGGGCACTGCTGGATGGGCGCAGCTGCCGCAAGGCCTGGCCGGGGCTGTGATCGGCTGCTCTGCCCCCCCGTCACACAGCGGGCTGCAGCTGGGCCCGTGGCAGACGTCTGGGGGTGCCTGGGCAGCAGGGAGAACCAGCCGGGGGAGGCTGCCACCGGGCACCTGGGCCAAGGCAGCCGCTGCTCTCCCCTCCCGGCTGGGAGCGGGCTTGCGCTGGAAACTTTGGCTTATTGATTACGAGACATGCAGGGACCCGGGGGGCAGAAAAGGTGGACGTGAGGCAGAGTGGAGGCAGGGCCTGGGCTGGAACGGGGCCTGGGGCAGAGCGGAAGTGGGGCCTGGGACAGGGCAGGGGTGGGGTCTGGAGCAGGGCGGGGACAGGGCGGGGCCTGGGGCAGAGCGGAAGTGGGGCTTGGGGCAGGGAGGAGGCGGGGCCTGGGACAGGGCAGGGACAGGGTAGAGGCAGGGCCTGGGGCAGGGTGGGGCTGGGGCCTGGGCTGGAGCAGGGAGGAGGTGGGGCCTGGGGCAGAGCAGGGGCGGGGCCTGGGCTGGAGCAGAGCGGGGGCGGGGCCTGGGGCAGGGCAGGGGCGGGGCCTGGAGCAGAGCAGGGGCAGGGCCTGGGGCAGGGCAGGGGCGGGGCCTGGGCTGGAGCAGAAGCGGGTTTGGGGCAGAGCAAGGGCAGGGCCTGGGGCAGGGCAGGGGTGGGGCCTGGGCTGGAGCAGAAGCGGGTTTGGGGCAGAGCAGGGGCAGGGCCTGGGGCAGGGCAGGGGTGGGGCCTGGGCTGGAGCAGAAGCGGGTTTGGGGCAGAGCAGGGGCGGGGCCTGGAGCAGAGCGGGGGCAGGGCCTGGGGCAGGGCAGGGGTGGGGCCTGGGCTGGAGCAGAAGCGGGTTTGGGGCAGAGCAGGGGCAGGGCCTGGGGCAGGGCAGGGGTGGGGCCTGGGCTGGAGCAGAAGTGGGTTTGGGGCAGAGCAGGGGTGGGGCGTGGGTGGTGGTGCGGGTGGAAGAGGCAGGCCAGGGAGCTGCCCTGGCGGAGGGGAAGCATCGCCCCTGCCCACGCGGGTGTGGTCTGCTGGGCCGAGTGCTCTGCGAAGCGGAGCCGATCGCCGAACCCCCGGGGCGAGTGGGCAGAGGGGTTTCCGTGGAAGGCCGGGGATGCTGTGGCCGGGAGGCGCTGGGTGCGCCTTACCCCTCCAGCCCGTGGCAGGGCAGCGCTCTCAGGCCGTCTGCCCTTGCAGCCTTATGCTGTGAAGGGGCCTTACACTGTGTCTGTGGTGAGAGCCGTGAGCGTGCCGCAGGGCCAGGCTGCCTTCAGGGGCTGCCGGTCCAGGGACGGCTGCCTGGGCTGAGGTCACCTTGCTCCCCCGGGCCGGCAGGGTGGCGCCGTGCCCTGGAGCGGGCTGGCTGGGGGGTCGGTGAGCGCCCGTGTAGGCACGACCTACCAGAACCACCGGGCAGATGTCGGAGGGCAGCAAGATGTGGTCCTTGAGCTGCCCCCCGTCACACTCCGGCTTCACGTGGGAGGCACATTTGTTGTGAAGCTGGAGGGAGAGAGAGGAAGGAGGGTGAGCGTGGCACCGGCCTTCCCCCTGGCCCCGGAGAGCCCGGTGCTGTCCTAGGGGCTGAGGCAGGGGGCAGAGTCAGCCGCTCTGCGGGTATGCCTGCTTGTCGGGGAGGGGCAGGCCAGAGGCCAGGCTCCCTCAGCCCACAGCTCACCCACCGTCCATGGCGATGCCAGAGCTGCTCAGTCCTCTGCCCTGGGCTAGGGCCTGCCCCGTGACTGTCCCTCCCTGGGCTACCTCACACCCCATGGAAGGGAGGGCTAACGTGGGCTGGGAACCCCCCTGAGGCGTCTCCAGGCCTGCGACTGGCGAGGCCCTGCCTGTGTGCGTCGGGCCGGCCCGTCGGGCCCGGGGAATTGCCAGCCCCTGCGTGGCCGCTGGAGCAGCAGCGGAGCTTGGAGAAGGGGAGCCGTCCCCGTTCTCCTCCCCCCTCGCAGAGCCTGCGCACTGGGCCACCTGCTTCGGCCGCAGCGCGAGCCCAGCGCCGCCGGCACGGCCTAAGGAGATCCAGCTTCCCGGCCCAGGGTCACACATGGGTCATTCATTTCCCTTGAGCCGGACGCCCAGCCCTCGGGGACAGCAGTTCACAGGGGGGCTCACGAGGACTGGGACTGGCTAGTTTCACACAGCCTGGCAGCTCACCTCCAGCTTGCCTGGCCGCAATGGGCCTTTGGACCCTCTTGGCTGGGAACCTAGCAGCTAGTGGCTTTGTGTGCCCCCCTCTGCCCCCAGGTCCTTCCATCTCCCCACACATCACCCCCCGTGTGTACTCACTGAGGTCTGGCACCATGCACAGTGTAGCCCGGTGATGCCCTGGTAGCACTTGATGCTTTTGTGGCACCGGTCGCACTTGACTGGGGAGTTCCCCTCGATCCAGGTGTGTGGCGTGACCTGAAAGAGCAGGTGAGACGTGACCCAGAGCCAACCAGCCATGGGGATCGGGCGCAGAGGGAAGCCGCTGAGTCTGTCCCTCAGGGGGCCCTGGGAAAACGGGGCGTGGACTCGGGATGCTGTAGTGGCAGGCCCAGCCAAAGAGTTTGCAGGGCCCAAAGCAGCACACGGTGTCTGGCTGAGCCGCATGGTTCCCAGTCAGGGCAGCGAGTGAGCAGCCGGGTGGGCAGGGCCAGGAGCTGGGCAGCGCAGGGCCCTGAAAGAGTGGGGCCCAAGGTAACCGCCTCGCTCGCCTTACCCAAAGGCTGGGCCTGTGTAGTGTAGTTGATTAACCGATTAAACGATAAGCAAAAGCGTATAGGTTAATGCTATGGACTATCCGCATTTTCCTCCCCCCTCCTTGGCAGTACATTTTTTAGCAGGCTGGCGAGCAGCCTGGCTCAGTCCTGGCTTGCTATGGGTCCGGGACCTACCCCTGCTGCGGCTCTGCATTTCGAGTGTATGAGGAGCTGGGTGGGTAGGCAGCCTGGTTCAGTTCCAGCTCATGCCAGGTCTGGGAGCTCAGACATCCCCTAGACAGAGACTGCTGCCTCTTTATCAGAGGCAGCAGCACAGAGTGACAGGCGGCCGGTCCGCGAGGAGAACTGTTTTTTATTGGCTTCCCTCACAGACCAGCTCCCACCTGGCGTCCTGTACTGCTGTCTCGGATACAGAGGCAGCAGCGCGGCGTGGGTGGGGGCTCCTCAGGAGTGGGGCCAGAGCGCACCGGCTGCCGGCCCCGCCCCAGGGACTACAGAATAGTCGAGTAACCGAGAAGAATTCATGAGGTTAATCGACTATTCAGTGAACCGATATTGAACATCCCGGCTGTGGACCCTGGCAGCGCAGGACTCTCAAAGCGACACTCCTCGCCCAGGGCGAGGCCGGGGTGGGCAGCCGAGCTGCCCGCTGCTCTGGCAGGGCAATCCCCGGGCTCTCGGCAGAGCCGGCGGCAAAAGGGGCCAGCGGGTGTGTGCACACGGGCGACTCACACTGGCGTTCCTCTTGGATTTCACGTAGGTGCTGATGCACGAGGCAATCTCCTTGGACACGCACCTCTCGTGGACGGTGTATTTGCAGACTGCAGCGGAGAGGGGGGAAGGAATCAGTGGTGGGACCTCGCCTCACGTATGGCCTGTGAGCTTCAGAGCCGCCCCGGGCCACGGAGCCAGGCCACGGAGCCGGCCAGAGCTCCCACGCATCCGTGTGAGGTGCCGCGCCAGTCCGAGCAGAGAGGGGAACGGGACAGCTACCCACCCCCTGGCCTGCGGGGAGAGGCGGGGGGAGCTGGCCACTCCCTGCCTCCAGGCCCCACTGAATTAACAGGGGAGCAGGCAGCCGGAGGGCGATGCCGCGGGGCGTGGGGGCAAGCAGCACCCCCTGCTGGCAGAGGTGAGTGATGGCGCAGTGTCACTGCAGGGACCTGGGCACTGAGCCGGGCCAAGCTTGCGGGGCTCTGAGGCGCGCAGCAGCCGTGAGGAGAAAAGGCCCCGGCCTAGCGGGCACTGGGGTGCACGGCAGCTGGCGGGGCCCTGGCCCTTGGGCCTGGCGCGAGGCCAGGGGCTGCCTGGCTGAATGCTACGTGGACACTGCACCCTCTGACGCCCCGCTGGGCCTGGGGTTGCCCTGGAGTGACGGGCTCGGGCCAGGGCTGTGCTACAGAGCAAGGGCAGGGCTGACTGCCGGGGAGGGGGCCGGGCATGGGGCACACGACTCACAGGAGCAGCACAAGCCCTGTTTCCGCACCCCCAGCAGCATGGTGCGGCAGAAGTTGCAGTAGGCGGGTTTCTTGAAGTGCTTCAGTCTCCAGGCGTGCTGCCCGTCGTCCTTCACGGTCTGCAGGCAAAGCACAGCGGGAGTGAGGGAGGGGCCCAGCGGGCGCCCGGGGGGTGGGAGGGGCGGACGGGGCAGCAGCTGGCTGGCCCCAGGGACTGTCCGAGGTCCATTCTGGAAGAAGCAGCTGACCTGCTTGGGCACCCATGTGCTTTCCCACTGTGTGTGCTGAAAGACGATGGTGCATCCCATGGGTGGCTTCGCCCATTTCTCTCCATTGCTCATACCCCCCCCAAACCGTTAGAGTCACCCAGTGACAAAGCCCCCTGCCCCCGACTTCTTCCCACCAGCAAACTGCAGGGCCATGTCTCGTGGGGTCTGTCCTGCACCCAGTGCAGTCCACCAAGCTGGGAGGGGTTGCCAGCGCTTCCGAGACAGGATGCGAATTCCCAAGGGCCTCGCCCGATTAGCGCCGTGATCTGAATTCAGCCCAGCGGGATTCAGCGCAGACCAGGGCAAAGCGCGCCGCTCGGGAAGGAGAAATCCAACGCCCGCGTGTGACGGGGGGACCAGCAGGGGGTAGCACGGCTGGAAAGGCTCAGGGACGCGAGGGGGTCGCCAGTTGAACGCGATAGCAATGCGATGCCGTGGTAAGAAAGGGCAGTAACGTTGTGGGGTGTATTAACAGCAGGGCCCTAGGCCACAGCTGGTGAGCCGTGGCCCATTCTGGGTGTCTCGCACTAGGGGAGTGGAGGCCAAACTGGAGACATCCAGAGGGGAGCAACACAAACGATAAAAGCGTTAGAAGACTTGGCCAGTGAGCGGAGGCAAAACCCCCTGAGCGTGGTTAGTCTTGAGCCAAGAAGACAGAGAGGGTGGGACCCACACGCCTCCAGGGGGACAGAATATCACACATCTGGTGGCACCTGGACCACGGACAGATGGATACATCGTGGGGGGCTTTGAGAAGGAAGATGGTGATCAACCGGTCTCCATTTTCTCCGCCGGGAGGACCAGATACAGGGAGAAGAAGCCTCAGCAGAAGAGACTGGGGCTGGAGATTAGGAAGAGCTTTCTGCCACTCAGCGTGGGTCACTCCGAGGTCCATGGCTTTGGGAATTTCCTGGGAGGAATTGCCTAGGGAGGTCCCAAGGAAGCGGGGGGAATTGCCTGTGTGCTGGGGAACCTGAAAATCCCTGCACTAGGACTGTCCGTGTGGGTATGTCTACACCAGGCTGGCGGTATCATTCCCCGCTCCAGGAGACACCCCGCTCTAGCTCTGACCCATGCTAAAGACAGAAGCGTCCCTGCAGCGTGGTGAAGGCTGGAAGAGGCCAACCCCCCAAGTATTGGCCCTGGGTTTCAGACAGGGGCATACTTGAAGTGGGGAGGGGATGGCTAACTCATGCAGCTGCTCACTTCTATTTTCAACCAGCCGGAAATCACACCTCCCGGGTAGACACACCCGCCATGTGCCAAGCGGAGAGGTGTACGGGAGCTACTACACAGGGTAAGCTGTGCTCTAGCGTTCTGCTCTGCAGGAATATATGGCCGAGGGGGCCACATTCCTTAGCAGAGATGGGTGAGGAAAAACCACACGGCAAAGAAATGCAGAACTATCTGGCACGATTCAACTGCCTTCCAATATTAGACCGATAAGAAGACTCAGAACCAACAACTGTGTGCTCTGGGCTGCCCTCTCTCATTTCCTCTGGGGCCACGGCGACAGCTTTCAAGTGCCTAAAAGGGGGTCACAAGGAGAAGGGAGAAAAAATTGTTCTCCTTGGCCTCTGAGGATTGGGCAAGAAGCAACTGAGGTTTAAGTCGGACATTAGGAAAAACGTCCTGTCAAAGCACTGGAATAAATTGCCAAGGGGGGTTGTGGAATCTCCAACTCTGGAGATATTTAAGAGCAGTTGGACAGGCATCTATCAGGGATGGTCTAGATGGTGCATGGTCCTGCCGTGAGGGCAGAGGAGTGACCCTGATGACCTCTCGAGGTCCCTGCCAGTCCATGATTTGCTGGGTTGTAAAGGCCTTTCTGTACGGACGAACGGGAGGTTGTTTCTAAGCGAGCAGCGGGGGCTCGGGTCGTCGGGCGATCTAAAGAGGAATTTCCCAGGTAGACTTCCCCTCTCCCCCCCTTGAGTTTCACAAATAATTCCTTTTACTCGCTCTGTTTGCCAGACGCCCACAAGTGGCTTCCAGCTGAGTCTAACGTGTTTGCTGGGCAAAGCCGTTCGCTGGCAGATGAAAGCAAAGCCTGCCCGGGCCCGGTTTGCTCAGCCTGCGAGCGGCGCTGACGCAGGGCCTGCACACGATAAGTTTGTGTGCCCCGGCTGGGCACAAGCACTTGCCAATAGTCACTTCAAACTCCTTATTTCCTTCCACATGCCTGCCAATCAGCTTGCGCCCTGGCTCAGTGGGGGAAGCCAAACGCAAACACAGCTGCAGGGCAGGGGTCGGACATTTCAAAAGCCTATGGGCAGCACATTTTGCTGGGAGGACTCCAGGCTAGTATGCACCTTAAATATAAGGAGCTTTGTTAGAACGAATGATTCACCTCGGGGAGTCGAGACATTTTGACTAAAGACCTTAACTCTGCCCCTTGTGCTTCATCACACAGTGAATCAGTCCCATAATTGATCATTGTAGAACTGGCAGGGACCTTGAGAGGTCATCGAGTCCAGTCCCCTGCCCTCACGGCAGGACCAAGCACTGTCTAGATCATCCCTGACAAGTGCCTGTCTGACCCACTCCTAAATATCTCCAGTGATGGGGATTCCACAACCCCCCAGGCAATTTATTCCAGTGTTTAACCACCCTGACAGGTAGGAAGTTTTCCCTAATGTCCAACCTAAACCTCCCTTGCTGCAATTTAAGCCCATTGCTTCTTGTCCTATCATCGGAGATTTGGCCACGACTGAGTATTTTACCCGCAATTCATAGTTTTGAAATGATCAATAATTTTATACAGTGTTCTTAAAAAGCAGCAAGCCCCGTGCGTCTGAAATCCCAAATCGCTGCGACAAGAGACTGAAACCTTAGGTAGGAACCACGGGCGCTGGAACAGAGGGGATGGGCCATGGCAGTGGGGGGAAGAGACGAACGGGAGGGGGTGGGCCCTTAGCAGGAAGGGGTTGCACGAGGGGTGGGGCTTCGGGGGGAGGAGCCACGCAGGGCGGTGGGGCCATGGTTTCAGGCACCTGCTGGGAACAGCTTTTACCCCTCCGCTGCAAGATCTAAATCTCTTGTCCTCATCAGTGTTCCCCTTAGGCTGGGTGCTTGTGCGGCTGCTCAGGAGAGATTTAAATGCCGCCCGGCTGATTAGCAGAGCACCCACAGCCTGTGTTTAATTTCTACTGGTGGTGCACATGGCCCGGTGCACACGAAAAAAAATATTCTGCACGTGGAGGAAAAAAAGCCACACATGGATGGAAAAGATTAGAGGGACCATGGGTCCGCATGTGCCTCTCCTTAGAACGGCGGAAGCCCGTGGCAGCTGAAGCCGCATGGCCCATAGACTATAGCTCAGGATACAGAGAAATCTCAGAGCCAGAACCCAGGCCTGGGCGAGCAGGTGACCAGAGACCTCGGGCCAGGCTCCTCCCGAGGGTAACTCTGGCCCCGGGACTTGATAGCATCTCCGAGCTGCTGGCTGTCACGGTGAGCGGGCACGGGTGTTTGCAGGAGAGTGGGCTGCCGACCTAGCCTGTCCCGCCTGCGCTTGGGGGACCGTCTCCAGGGCAGCGGGTCGCTCGGGAAGGCCCCGTGCACGCTCTGTCTTGGCACCCAGCAGCCTGGCTATGCAGGGGTGCGGCGCGTGGGGCTGGTGAAGGAAGGCGGGTGAGAAGCCATGACTGGGAGCGCTGGGTTTGTGAGGCTCTGGTGCCCCCCGGAGCCTGAACTTGCTCAGTGGATGCTCCCCGAGCTGCCCACCGCCCAACCCTGCTCCCCCGCTGAGCGTCCAGGGGGCTGGTTCGCGCTCTGCTCGTGTGGAGCTGGGGGCTTCGGGCAGAACAACGGCCCCAGGGTGTCAGGCAGGTGGAGCTCTCCCCGGGCCCATGCAGCCATCTCGGAGGGGGGCTGGCGTGGGGGCTGCTGAGTTACATCTGAGCCCAGGGCTGGGCATCCCCTGGAGATCAGCCCAGCCGGGCGCAGCCGCTCTCCGCCCAGCCCCGGCGACTCACAGTCTCCATCCCCAGCAAGACCAGCAAGGGGATGGTGGTCATGCCGCCGCGGATCCACTCTTCCAGCGTCACTGTCCCATCATGGTCGTAATCGATTTCCTCCATCATCTCCTTCAAAATCTAGAGGAAACAAGAGTCCAGGGGAGTCACCATGTGCTTGAAGGTAGTGATCCTGCACCTTGCATGCACCTTGCACGATGGCCAGCAATCCTGCACCTTGCACGCACCTTGCACGATGGCCAGTGATCCTGCACCTTGCATGCATCTTGCACGATGGCCAGTGATCCTGCTTATTGCACACACTTTGCACAATGGCCAGTGATCCCGCTCATTGCACACACCTTGAACAATGGCCAGTGATCCTGCACCTTGAACGTATCTTGCACAATGGCCAGTAATCTTGCTCATTGCATGCACCTTGCACGTTGGCTAGTGATCCTGCTCATTGAACACACCTTGCACGATGGCCAGTGATCCTGCTTATTGCACACACTTTGCACAATGGCCAGTGATCCCACTCATTGCACACACCTTGAACAATGGCCAGTGATCCTGCACCTTGAACGTACCTTGCATGATGGCCAGTGATCTTGCTCATTGCATGCACCTTGCACGATGGCTAGTGATCCTGCACCTTGCATGCACCTTGCACGATGGCCAGTGATCCTGCTCATTGCACACACCTTGCACAATGGGTAGTGATTTCACTCATCACACACACCTTTCCCAATGGCTGGTGATCCAGCACATTGCACACTCCTTGCACTATTGTCAGCGATCCCGTATGTTGCATGCACCTTGCACAATGGCTCGTGATCCTGCTCCTCACACACACCTTGCAGGAGGGGTCCGTGCATTCCACCTGATCAGTGACCCAAGGCAGAGGCCTGCACAATCCCAGGAGGCCAGCACAACCCACAAGCCCCAGAACATTTACACTAGCCCTGTTTAGTCCTCCCACCGCAGCCCTCTCCAGGCTCTCTGCCCCCCCAACCAGTCCATCAGGCCTCGCCTCGTCTCTGGATCATTAAGGGCAGATGCACGAAGACAGGGTCTCTGTCCCGTAGGACCCACTGTAGTCCTGCCTCGCCGGGGGTCCCAGCCCCAGACATCTCTACAATCTCCAGCTAAGATCAGGAGCAGGCAGGGGGCTCCCGGACAGCACAGACCCTGTTTAGAAGCAGTGGAGCGGGGAGCCAGCCGTGGGGCAGCGGCTCAGAGAGGTGGAATTCACCTCAGCCTGGCCCGCTCGGTCGCTCCCACCACGGCCCCAGCCCGGCTGCGGCGAGGCCCCATGGTCACTTACTGGCTTGAGCTCCGTGGAGTCCCACTCCAAGTATTCTGCCACGTGCACCATCTGGTTGATGATCCGATCCAGCTCCTGAGCGCAGACGAGAAAGGAGCCAGAGAGAGACAATCGGCGCCGGCCCGGGGCCCGCAGCACATCATGGCGCAAGCGCCCGGCTCAGAGCCCCGGCACGCTGGACAGCCCTCGTCCCCCAGGGCCCTGCCTTCTGCCCCAGCCAGTCCCCTTAACTTCAGGGGGACATTTCCAGACACCTTTCCCCTCAGGAAACAGGGGTCAGTTGAAACTGGGATTCCTGCCATCTCCCAAGCAGCCCGCCCAGGGACAGCTGCATGGCGCTGGTAAACCCCCGGGCATTAACCCAGTGTGGACACACCCCTGGCTCGGGGCATCCCGCGGGCCCTGGGACGCCCAGTCCCCGAGATGCCCGGCTGTCAGGGAGACACATCGGGAAAGGGCCAGGCGCCAGGGTTCCCGTGCCAGAGGAAAGGCAGATTTCACTCGCCACTCGGTCGCAGCCCCACGGTTTGGTTTTCACCAGGGTGTTCCCCGGCCGTGGGAATCCCAGCTTCCCGCTCCCCACGCAGCCCGGTGACTGAGTGTGTCAGACTCTCCCCCCGTGGGCAGAGAAATGGCGGGAGGAAGAAAAGCAGGAGGGGGCCCCCGAGAGGGGCTAAAATGCATGTAGGGCCAGAGAGCGCAAAGCCCGGAATTAAAGGGGGGGGTGCCCCTCTCTGCCCTGAATGGGGGCCTGGCACTGACGGGCTCTGGCTTTGTGGGGGGCACTGACCCTGAGGAGATCAGGCCCTTCTCTTCTCCCGAGAAACAAGCCGGCCGAGCGGCGGGCGATTGTCTGCGGGAGACACTCCGACTGCCCGGGCGTCTGGGGCGCTCTGTACAGTGACTGCTGAGAAGGGGCCGCCCGCTGTCCCCGAGCCAAATGGCCAGCGGAGACCTGAGGCCGCGGGGCACCCACCCCCTCCCGGGGGCTGTCGGGCCGCCCGCTGAGCGAGCGCTCTCTCTGGGGACAGGACAACTCTCCCGGGCCAGGGAAGGTGGTTTGGCTGGCGAGGGGCCTGGCCTGCTGTCAGCGAACAGAGGAACGGCATGCCGAGGGCGCAGACAGCCCGTGCGGACATGGTCCATGCCAGGGAGGATGGGGCTGGTTTCTTCTAGCCTCCCTCCAAGGGACTCCAAGGGGCCTGCGGCAGCCTGGCCTGCCCAAGTGCCCCCCATCCACATCAGCCAGCGTGGGTGGCTACGCGCAGGCCTCGCTGGGCGTGAGGAGAGCGGTGCAGCCGCGGGGCGTCGGCGCGGCCGGGCCAGGGCGTACCGAGCTGTCCAGGACGCCGTTGCCATCGGTGTCGTAGAGACGGAACATAACTGCAAGAGACACAAAGACGGGGGCGTTACGGGACAGCGAGGGGCAGTGAGAGCGCCCCAGGGAGCCTCTGTCAGCTGGCGCTTGGCCTGGGGCGGAACGCAGCCCCTGACGCCGCAGCCTCCCGCCCGGACCGTCTCAGGCGAGCAGGGACAGAACACACACCCGCCACTTGCCATGCCGGCAGCTTCCCTGGGACCCCAGCAATGCTCTGCCCCCGCCCCCCGCTTCCAGCAGCCTGCGCTGTCCCATGGGCTCCATGGGGCAGGAGCAATCAAATAGCACCATCAAACCAACGGGCGGGCAACAAACCTGACTCCAGAGGAACAAGCCATGTGCTATACAGACAGTGCAGCCGAGTGCACAAAGCCCCAGGCGAGGGCTCAGGCAACCTTGGGCCAGTTACGTCCCAGTTGTGTGCCTCAGTTTCCCCATCTCTGAAATGAGCTCCTTTGTAAAGAGTCTCCGGCTCTACCGACAGAAAGTGCCAGGAAACAGCTGGGGAGCAGGAGAAGTGAGAACACGGGCAACAGGCATCTTCAGCACTTTGACCAGCACGGCCATGTCTGCCTGAGTCTGCAGGCAGCCTGGGCCAACCGCTCTGCAATGTCTCACCTGCCCCCGGCGTTTAAAGAGCCGTTGACTCTGGAGGCTAACGACAACCGCGTAAATCGCAACATTGTTCACTGCTGCTCAGAGTCCGGAAGACAGGAAAGGATGGCCACATGATGAAGAGAGGTGCTATGCGGCGTGAGTGAGCATTTCAGGGGGTGTCACGCCCAGTGAGTGGGAGGCAATCCCTGCTCAGATTTGCTGTGGCCAGCACCTAGCTAGTCAGCTGCTGGTCTCCAGCGCTTTTGGCTACATTTCCTCTTTTTTCCAGCATTAGAGCAATGTGCACACCCCGACTGTGAGCAATGAAGGTGACAGAAGTGGAATTGGTCCAATACACGCACTTTAGGGCCAGCATCCATAGTCCTCAGTTTATGTAGGGCCATTAGAAATCCTGGCACAATCACACAGATTTTAAGATGCTTTTAAGGTGGTTTCATAAACTGCCCCACCAAAAGTCTTCCCCATTCAACCCCCAAACACTGGAGCAGGGGTACGGAACATAAGAACGGCCAGACTGGGTCAGACTAAAGGTCTATCTGCCGACAGTGGCCAATGCCAGATGCCCCAGAGAGAGTGAACACAACAGGGAATCCTCATGTGATCCCTCCCCTGTCACCTACCTCCAGACAAACAGAGACTAGGGACACCATCCCTACCCATCCTGGCTAATAGCCATTGATGCACCTAACCTCCATGAATCTATCTAGCTCTTTTTGGAATGCTATTAAAGTCCTGGTCTTCACAACATCATGTGGCAAGGAGTTCCACAGGTTGTCTGTGCACTGCGTGAAGTAAAACTTCCTTTCGTTTGTTTTAAACCTGCTGCCTGTTCATTTCATTAGGTGACCCCTAGTTCTTATTTTGTGGGAATAAGTAAATAACTTTTTTAAAATTCACTTTCTCCACACCTGTCATGATTTTATAGACCTCTAGCATATTCCCCCTTAGCCTTGGAACCTCAGGCCTGGGAGCCAGATGCGGTGCCTGGCTTGCCTGGATCCAACCCCCCCCCCACGCTCAGGGCTCCTCCCTGGCATTGGGGAGCGCACACTGGCACTCCAGCCCCCCCGCTGCCCAACGGTGGGGCTGGAACTCACAAAATCTACTAGCCTGGGCCCCTCTCGGCTCTGGTGTGCGAGGGGAATGTGGGGAATGTCTTTCTGCTTCTCAGTCAAGGGCCATGCCATTGAGTGTTGGGGTTTTTTTTTTTTGTTTCTCACTTTTGTGTGGCCCCCCACTGATTTCTCTGTGGGTCAGCACCCCCCCTCCCCGCCCACCTCATTAAAACTATCACAGCGTCCTTGGGGACAGCGACTAAAAGCAAAAGGCAAGGCAGGCCACAGACACTAGGGGGCAGCCTTGTGCCACCAGGGCCGCGGCCGCACGGGCTAGGACCGTAACACGACTGCTCGTGCACCAGCACCGCTGGCCCTGCCAAGCGAGCACCCACCGTGGGCCACTGCGTGGCCCGGGGCCCCTTCCCCTTGCAGTGGCTGGGAGCGGACGGCCTGCTGAGAGCCGTCGCACACGGGCACATCTCCCCACTCTGCGCCCTCGGGCCGGGCTGGGCTAGAGACACGCTCGCAATTCCCCTGGGGCTTGCTCCGCCGTCCCCAGCCGCGCTAGGAGCCCTGCTGCAGACAGGCCGCCAGCTGCTGGGGGAGTGGGCACGAGGTCTTTTCCGCCTGCTCCGGGCCAGGTTCTGGAGAGGGGGTTAGAAATGGGGCCCTGCTAATCGAGGGCTCCCCGCGGGGCTGACTCAGTATCAGCCAAGGCTGGACGGTAAAGTGATTTAGGCATCGCTGCGCTCGGCATTGCCCCACCTGGCTCATCTGGAAAAGGGATTTAGGCACCAGCATTCCAGGGACAGGCCACGGGACCGAGGCTCCTATGGGGATAGAATCGTAGAATCCCAGGGCTGGGGGAGACCTCAGGAGGTCATCAGGTCCAGCCCCCTGCCCAAACAGGACCAACCCCAAATACCTAGGAACTGGGCCCCCCCTGCGGGGTGAGGCGTGTCTCCCTCCTCCCTCTCCCCCACCCCAATTTGCTACTTGGCTTGTACGGAGCATGCTCTCACAGACCGAGCCTACTCAGTAACGTGGCTGAAGCCAGCTGCCCTCACCCTGGCCCCCACCAGGCCTCTTTTACAGGGGGCAGTGCTGGGTTTTGCTACTCTGTGCTCTCTTGCCAGGAAATAGGACGCCGTTATGGCCTCGCTTTTGCTCTTGACACCAGAGGTGAAAGTAACCAGGCATGCCCGGGTAAGAACCCAGCTGGCTGGGGCACTCGGCTACAGCTGCTCCCAGCTGGGCTGGGCTCTGGGGGCTCTCCTGCAGGCTGCCTTGCTAAGCAACAGGTAGCCAGGCAGGTGTACAGAGCTGGCTGGGGGTGTGCCCCCCATCTGGGCCTGTCCTGGCCCTTAGCCCCCCCCTTGCCCTTTTGGGAGGGCAGGGGGCAGCAGTCGTGCATAGCGGGTCTTCTTCCTCGTCCCCCAACTCTCAGGGAGCAAGGGGAAAGTGCCCAGATTGCGCCTTTCTCTCGCTCCCGGCCGCTGAGGGGTGGGCAGAGGAGGATGCAGCCGGCTGCGAACTTCCCCCTCGCTCCCCGAGTCAGAAGAACAGCAGCGACCTGGTATGTGCAGCTGCAGTGCCCCCCTTCCCAAAATGGTGTCCTTGCCTCCCTGCACTCACCCTCTGCCTCCAGCCCTGACTCCTGCACCCCCCACATCGCCCTGCCCACTAAATGCAGCTGTCCTCTAGTCTTGAGGTACCCCGGTGGCAGGGCCGGCCCACAACATTTTGGCACTGAGGTGGGGAGCTCAAATGATGCCCCCATGCCCCCTCGCGGGGGCCAAAACTTTGAAAGGTCTCAATTCTGCTTTCTTCCTCCAGCACAGCACTCCCCCATCTCTGTGCATCCAGAGCAGAGAGAATACGTCTGCACCAGCAGCAGACACAATTTCTACACTCTGCGTCCTAGTGGCACCCCCACCCCCCCCAGTCTGGCACCTGAGGTGGCCACCTCAGTTTGCCTCATGGTAAGGCCGGCCCTGCTTGGTGGCCACCCTAGCCCCCAAACATAGGCAGACGCGGCTTGTCTCTGGCCATGCAGACTTCCCGGCTCGGGCTGGGGCCTGAGTTCTAGGATCCTGTGTGTTGGGGGGGGTCCTAGAGCCTGGTTTCTAGCCTGAGCTTGTGAATCTGGGGGAGACACCCCCCCCCCAGTGTGAATCCCATGAGCCCCAGTTGGCCGGCGGGGGTTTTTCGTCACTGGTAGACACACTCTCAGTGCCTAAATTCTTTTGGGAAATGAGACGTCGGCTCCTAAATCCGCTGGGTGTTGGAGGCGAAGCACAGTCCTGCTGGAATCCCTTGCGACGCCGCTCCCCGAATCCCTAGCGCCGAGAGCCGCCAGTGTTCAGCACTGGCTCGGAGTCGTGCCGGAGTCATGCCAAGGGACACTGTGAACTGGCTCTTTCTACCAGACAAGGACGTGGCTGTGGGCAGTGGAGGGCTGAGGGTGGCCTTGCCTGCCAGGGCTGGGCTTCAGGAGAGATGCAGGAGGCCGGCGCGTAGCCATCTCCGCTGGGCGTTCAGCTGAACCGTGCGGGGCTTGGAATTCCATGGGACGCCCCAGGCCTGTGGTCACACGGGAGGGACACACAAGCGAGAAGACACAATTTCTCCTCTCTGCCCTGCCCGGCGCTCCTCGGACAAGTCTCCAAGAGCCAGAACTGCGCCCGGGGGTGACCCAATGCAGTGGGAGCCAGGGTGGGTACTACAGTCTGGCCCACACCCTGGGGGTCCCTATGAACATGCAGGTGACCACAGCGTTAAGTCCACGGCGGCCTGTGAAGCGTTTCCAGAGGCTCTCACAGAAGCGGGCGAGGCGGTAACAAAACGGCAAACGAATTTCAATGCGGATAAAGGCAGTGGGATGCCCATTGGGAAACACAGTCCCAGCCGCACCTAGAAAACAACGGGGTCTACACTAGCTGTTACCACGTGCGAGAGAGACCTTGGAGGTATTGGGGCTAGTTCTCAGAGAACATCCACTCAGTGCGCAGCAGCCCTCAAAAAATAGAACCGCATGTGGGAATCGTTAAGAGAGGGCTGGAAAGTCAAACAGAAAATAGCGTAGTGCCGCTGTATAAGCCCACTACGTAGATGTACCTGGCATTGCTCAGGTCCTTAACTATTTTTTGGGGGGTGCAGGAGTCAGGGCAGGGGGTGGGGCGCCCAGGGCAGAGGGTTTGGGGGGTAGGAATCAGGCCCGGGAGCTGGAGAGTTGAGGAGGGGTTCAGGGCAGGGGGCAGGGCTCAGGGAAGGAGATGGGAGGCTCAGGGCAGAGGGTTTGGGGGGTAGGAATCAGGCCCGGGAGCTGGAGAGTTGAGGAGGGGTTCAGGGCAGGGGGCAGGGCTCAGGGAAGGAGATGGGAGGCTCAGGGCAGAGGGTTTGGGGGGTAGGAATCAGGCCCGGGAGCTGGAGAGTTGAGGAGGGGTTCAGGGCAGGGGGCAGGGCTCAGGGAAGGAGATGGGAGGCTCAGGGCAGAGGGTTTGGGGGGTAGGAATCAGGCCCGGGAGCTGGAGAGTTGAGGAGGGGTTCAGGGCAGGGGGCAGGGCTCAGGGAAGGAGATGGGAGGCTCAGGGCAGAGGGTTTGGGGGGTAGGAATCAGGCCCGGGAGCTGGAGAGTTGAGGAGGGGTTCAGGGCAGGGGGCAGGGCTCAGGGAAGGAGATGGGAGGCTCAGGGCAGAGGGTTTGGGGGGTAGGAATCAGGCCCGGGAGCTGGAGAGTTGAGGAGGGGTTCAGGGCAGGGGGCAGGGCTCAGGGAAGGAGATGGGAGGCTCAGGGCAGAGGGTTTGGGGGGTAGGAATCAGGCCCGGGAGCTGGAGAGTTGAGGAGGGGTTCAGGGCAGGGGGCAGGGCTCAGGGAAGGAGATGGGAGGCTCAGGGCAGAGGGTTTGGGGGGTAGGAATCAGGCCCGGGAGCTGGAGAGTTGAGGAGGGGTTCAGGGCAGGGGGCAGGGCTCAGGGAAGGAGATGGGAGGCTCAGGGCAGAGGGTTTGGGGGGTAGGAATCAGGCCCGGGAGCTGGAGAGTTGAGGAGGGGTTCAGGGCAGGGGGCAGGGCTCAGGGAAGGAGATGGGAGGCTCAGGGCAGAGGGTTTGGGGGGTAGGAATCAGGCCCGGGAGCTGGAGAGTTGAGGAGGGGTTCAGGGCAGGGGGCAGGGCTCAGGGAAGGAGATGGGAGGCTCAGGGCAGAGGGTTTGGGGGGTAGGAATCAGGCCCGGGAGCTGGAGAGTTGAGGAGGGGTTCAGGGCAGGGGGCAGGGCTCAGGGAAGGAGATGGGAGGCTCAGGGCAGAGGGCTAGGAGGTCGGGGGAGGGGGGCTCACCAGGGCCACCTGTGGCAGCGAGGGGGCACTGCTCCAGTGGTGGCTCCTCCCAAGTGGCTGGGGCTGCGCTGCCTGGCTGGCAGTGCTCCCTGGGGGAGGGGGGAGTGGGACAGCGGTGGGGGTTGCGCTGCCCAGTTCTGGTTGGTGGCTGCTGCTGGGGGGGGGTGCTGGCATGGGGGCGCTGTGGCCGAGGATTGGGGGGGGTGGTTTGGCTTGAGGCTTTGGGGCAGAGGGGCCATTTACCCTTTGCTGGTGGCCTGCAACGTGCAAAGCCCTGTCCCCAGCTGGCCACTGTCTTACTGGTGCGGCCACCTCCCTGTGGTCCCTCCTAGCAGCGCCCTCCCTCCCCGTGACTGATGTGGAGAAAGTGATTAAAGAAGAATCATTTATTCCTTCCTAGAACACAAGAACTGGGCGTCCCCAAATGCAATGAATAGGCAGCCGGTTTAAAACAAACCAAAGGATGTTTTTCTTCATGCAGCGCACAGCCAACCCGTGGAACTCCTTGCCAGAGGATGTTGTGAAGACCAAGGCTTAAACAGGATTCAGAAAAGAACTAGATACATTCATGGAGGACAGCTCCAGCAATGGCTGTTAGCCGGGATGGGTAGGAATGCTGTCCCTAGCCCTGTGTCTCTTGGGAAGGAGGCTTAAGCTGAGCCAAATGAATGCAGATTCCTACTGGAACAGGAGCGTCCCCATGTATAACCGGTAAAACTTTCCTGTGTAGACAAGACCCGATTTCGCCAGGAGCCCATGACAGTCCCTCAATCCTGCTTCCATCCAGCAGAGGGCAGTGGTGTGCCACCATTAACAAGTTCATCCCACTAGAGCACTTCTATAGGGACGGAGTCTCCCTAGACTCCCAAGCTTGTTTGTCTCATTAACTGGCGTCAGCCCCAGACCTGACCTCCCCCAGCCTCATCTCTCCAGTACCCCGGCACTGACGTGGCTACAGTGACACTGCAGGCACCGCTGGCAGCAGTAGACGTACGAGGGACAAGACTCATTTAAAAAGGGATAGAGAATGAGACAGAGAATATCTTATTGCCTCTATATAAAGCCACGGGACGCCCACATCTTGAATACTGCGTGCGGAGGTGGTCGCCTCATCTCAAAAGAGATACATTGGCATTGGAAAAGGTTCAGAAAAAGGCAACAAAAATGATGAGGGGTTTGGCACGGGTCGCGTATAAAGAGAGATTAAAAAGACGGGGACTTTTCAGCTTAGAAAAGAGGAGACTAATGGGGGATATGATAGTGGTCTATAAAATCATGACTGGTGTGGAGAAAGTGAATAAGGAAAAGTTATTTATTTGTTCCCATAATATAAAAACTAGGGGTCACCAAATGAAATGAGTAGGTAGCAGCTGAAAAATAAACAGAAGGAAGTTTTTCTTCACTCTGCACATAGTCAACCTGTGGAACTCCTTGCCAGAGGATGTGGTGAAGACCAGGACTTTAACAGAGTTCACAAAAGAGATAGATAGATTCATGGAGGGTAGGTCCATCAATATTTATTAGCCAGGATGGGCAGGGATGGTGTCCCTAGCCTCTGTTTGTCAGAGGCTGGAAATGGATGGCAGGGGAGGGTCCACTTTGTGATTCCCTGCTCTGTTCACTCCCTCTGGGGTATCTGGCATTGGCCACTGTCAGAAGACAGGATACTGGGCTAAATGGACCTTTGGTCTGACCCAGTCTGGCTGTTCTTAGGTTCTAATGATGGAAAACACTGAGGCAATGTTTGCACTATGGAGTTTTTGTGGAAAAACGGCCATTTTTCTGAAAAAACGCGTGGAGCATCCACACTTCAAGCGCGTTTTTGCGCAAGTAAATCAAAAGATCAGAGGGGGTTTTCCAGCATAGGTATTCCTCATTCTACGAGGAAGAACACCTTTTTGTGCAAGAGCTCTTGCGCAAAAAGGCATGTGTGGACGGCGAAGAGGGGTTTTTTTTGCGCAAGAAGAGAAAAAAGAAAAAGCACAGGTGCCCTGGCGGCCATTCTGTGAATGGCCATCAGAGCTTTCTTGCGAGAGAGCGCCCATGCAGTCTGGACGCTCTTTTGCGCAAAAGTGCATCGCTTTTTCGATGCGCTTTTGCAGTGCGGACGCTGTCTTGCGCAAGAAGATTTTGTGGAAGATCTCTTCCGACAAAAGCTTCTTGCGCAAAAAGCCTTCAGGGTAGACAGAACCTGAGGTCTCAGCTGATTTCTCTTTGCTCCAGCAACGCTCCTCTCAGATGTGTTTTGCTTTAGCCCAGGTATGTGGCGAGGCTCAGGGGGAGCATAGGAGCCAGCTGGGAACACAGGACTCTCCCCGCTGCCACACTCATTTCTCTCCTCTCCTCCCAGCCCGCCCTACCCAGCACCACCGTTGGACATGTCACCTGGAGCCACGCATGGTCTCCGTGGCCGTCAGCACTTACACTCCAGCTTGTCCTCAGCCCGGCCCCGTTCCAGCAGCGACAGGTAGCAGACGATGTCCTTCAGGTAGGCCACCTGGGACGCCAGGGCCGGCGGGTGCGCATTGGCCATTTTCAGGGAGTTGTGGTTCTTGCGCAGGCCAAATGGTAACCTCTTCTCTAAGCTCCGGGAGCCTGTGGGAGGAGAGGAGAAAATTCAAAGCAACCCCACAAATGCCAGCTCCGTCCTCCCGGGTCTTTCCTGCGTGAGCGGACCCCTGGCCACGGCGTTTTGTGCTCTATTCCCTGGGCGGGGCTGAGGGGACATGAATGGAACGTGTGAGAACATCCCACCGACTCTTTTCACAGAGGCCACCAGACAGCAGCTGGCCAGCATGACTCTCAGCCACTATAGGGTCACTGACCCATGGATGGAAGCCAGGCCAGGCTGTGTAGGGCAAGCCAGTCCCTGAACCACATGCTTTTCTCTGCACCCCACACCAGAGCTGATGGAGGTAATTACAGTGAAAGGGAGAGGGAGGCCATTAGCTTGCGAGGGGCCCAACCGGACACGGCCTACACGCCACACAAAGCCCACCCCCCTGTCTCTGGGACCACTGTGGCTGTGTCATTCAGACAGCGAGGGACTGAATTACAAGGGATTTATGTCTCCAGTCACAAGCCAAGGTGCTTAGCTGCTCTGGCCCCACTGCGGTCGAAGTCCTGTTGGATGGGACATGGATTGAAACGGAGCCATCCTTCTGCAAGAACACTTCAGAACGGGATTACCCAGGGCAACAGCTGAACTGCAGCTTGTTGCATAAAAAAGCCTCCGCCTGAGCTTACTTGATTTTACACATGCATTTTCTGAAAATACACTAAGGGGCTGCGCCTAGACTGGCATGATTTTGCGCAAAAGCGGCTGCTTTTGCGCAAAAACTTGCCAGCTGTCTACACTGGCCGCTTGATTTTGCGCAAAAGCACTGACGTTCTAATGTAAGAAATCAGTGCTTCTTGCGCAAATACTTTGATGCTCCCATTCGGGCAAAAGGGCCAGTGTAGACAGCTCAGATTTGTTTTGTGCAAAAAAGCCCCGATGGCTAAAATGGCGATCGGGGCTTTCTTGTGCAAAACCGCATCTAGATTGGCACAGACACTTTTCCGCAAAAAGTGCTTTTGCGGAAGAGCGTCTGTGCTAATCTAGACGCTCTTTTCCGCAAATGCTTTTAACGGAAAAACTTTTCCGTTAAAAGCATTTGCGGAAACTCATGCCAGTCTAGATGTAGCCTAACTGTAAGGTCTAAGGTTTTAAACTGCAACTCATTGTCATCTTTGTCAAACCTTGCAACTTGCTGTCATCTTTGTCAAACTTTGTAATCTTTGTAACTCTCCGAAACTTACTGTAAACTGCAACTTTGTAACCTTTGTAACTCTCAGCCACTTTGTTTGTAACTTGCTCTAAACTGCATTCTCCCCTGAGTAACAGAGAGAGAGAGAGAGAGAGAGTGTGAGTGTGTTTTGTGTTTGAAACTGCAAGGCTAAGGCTGGAGCACATGGTGATGAGTCATCGCAGACTGCTGCTTTGCTGGATAAAGGGAAGTCTGGGCATGCTCCCTGGTGACGAGGTGGATGAGTCACAAGGGCCATACAGACACAATATAAAGAGAGGGAGCACATGTGAGACTCTCTCTTTCTTCCCCTGCTCTTGAGAAGCACCTCTGTCTACAGCCAAGTGTCTTTCCTGACTAGCTCCCCAGCCACGATGAGCAGACAGACCCTCCAGGACGTACATGCCTTGGCTCCTTCTGCAACCCATATGTCTGTGCAAGAGTGTGAGTGCCTGAGGGCAGGAATGAATGTGTGTGAATGAATGGAGGGGTGTTCGTGCTTGTTTGTGTGTGACAGAGAGAAATAGCTGGTTCCCTCTTTAGTTTAAACCTTTGGTGGCAGCTCTATTTTTGTAGTGCATACAGTGGATTGCTAATTCCTCAAACAATAAATCCATACTAGTGTAACCGTGAGTGGTCTCCAGTGGGAATTTTTTGGGGTAACACAGTTCATTTGCAGATTCAATACAATCCAATTAGGCCTGAATACAGATCTGAACTGGTTAACGCACTACACAGGCAATTTCCCCTGCTCTTGATATTCACATCTTCCCATCCGCTGGGGTGAATGAGCCACATCCCCCCTGACTAGATGAGCTTCATTAACACTTGATAAGTAACTTCTGCTTTCGCTGGACTTTCATAGCTATAGCCCTGCCTCTGTCGTTGTGGCCGGCGCCAAAGCTCACCTGGGGACTGCGGGCTGAGCACAGACCCGGCAGAGATCTTGGAGGACCCCGAGGAGTTGTGAGCGGAGGGCATGCCGGCGGTAGATTTCTGAGAGGAGGTCCTGGACCAGTTGGGAGAGGCGTTCCCCAGGGCGCCGGGGTGGGATGGAGGCGCGGGGGCCAGAGAAGAGGCTGGCTGCTCTGCGAGGCTAGAGGGGGAGCTCCTGGCCTCCGGAGTGTGTCTGCCCATGGCACTTAAGAGCGTTTTCCCATTCATCCCTGAGAGGTGGACACGGTACCATGAAGAGCACGACACCGACATGCCGAGCCCAGCAAATGGCACCTCAGGCTAAGCCGAAGGAGCAGGCCCCAGCCAGCAGCCAGGAGTCCTGCTGGGGCCTGGCCAGCCCGGCGTGGAGAACCCGCCTGGGGAAGCAGTTCCGAGGCCATGCACCTGGGCTGTGTAGCACGTGCCCTGGCCCTGCCCTCTGGGGTCAGGAGCCAGCCCCGGGCCACGTGAAATGACAAACAGGGCGGTGTGGCCCCTCCTCTGGGACTTCCAGAGGACAGCAGCACCAGGACTCTTCACTCCCTCCATCTGTGAGGGATCTGGGCTCTGCCCCCTCCCCGTCGCCCCTGGGGCCACCCCGCTTGGCCGAGGGACACAGCTCGAGGGGCTCCGTGTGCTCTGAGAACCCCCCCTTTGGCATCTCCCCTCCCCCGCTCCCCATTGCTCTGGCCTTCGCGCCGCGGCTGCCTCCCCACGGGGCCTGTCTCCCATCCCCCAAGGCTGGTCTGCCTGCCCTCCCTCTCTCCACTTCCCCGAAGGATCTGTGGGGAGGGTCCCACGGGGCTCTGTGCTGCTGGGGAGCAGAGAACCGGCACTATGGGGGGGGACAGTGCGCGGAGAACCTGAGGAGAAGCCGGGCTGGTGAGGAAAGGCCACCATGGAAAAGTCCTACCGGCTGTAACAGGAACGCCATCCCCTGAGCTATTCCATAACCCCCCTATAACCCCCGCCATGGGACACTTAACCCTGCAGACAGCTGGAACCGAGGCAGGGAGATCAATACCTCGGTATCACTGCCTCAGGCACATTCAGCCTGGCCTTGCCAATGGACCCTGACTGATACGCCAGAGGGCCCACACTCCGCCATTTTCCCTGGCCTCTGAGCTGGGTTCTCTCCGGCGTGCTGTTAATTGGCCAGAAGGAGTCACTGGGGTGAGGAAATTCCATCTCCTCTGTAAACCAGCTTCTCACGTTAATCCCTGCATAGGCCAGAGAATTCTGTAGATCTGGGCTTTCTTCTGCACTCAACCGACTTGAGTAATACATTTCCCTGCGCTGCAACACCAGACATACAAAGCTGTACCCTACCAGGCCAGTGATGGGGGGCACGGGGGTGTTGTGGCAGTCTTTGGTAAACAGGGGAGACAAAGCTGGAACACAGGCTGTGTGGAAGCCCATTGATTCGTGTCTGTCAGTTGATTGCTTTCCCTCCCGTTTTAGTTGGCCTGCTAGTCCACATATCATGCCATGAGTCACAAACACTGTGGGTACCTGTGACAGGGGCGCAGACCACTTCAGTCTGGATGGAAATGCCCGCATCAATAGATTTCGGCTCTGAGCACATAAGAAAAGGAAAAGAATAAATACACGAATGTAACCACCGTCGTTGGAGCATTATGAGAAATCGTGCACCAGTCCCCTCCCCATCTTTTATCCAAGCTCCCCTTCCTGGAAACGAAAGCCAAGGAAGCGAAGCCTTTAGGAGCGAGATACGTCCAAGAACATCTACCAAAGTTCAGTGGCTGGCCGTGGCCACCTCAGCACAGACGCCAGAGCCACATGGGCCCACTGGCATTCAGTGGAGGAGCCGCAATTCGTTGTGGTGCCACAGACACAGAAAAGGCCTACTCATTTGGCACTGCCGGAGGCGCCGTGATAGGAACGTGCCTTCCCTCTGCTTGCCTTCCCCTCAAGAGCCCGGGGGTGCGCAACTCACCTCTGGGAGCAAAGCGTCCCCTTCCCGCCTGGTGACTCTCACGTTGCACTAGCCCATCCCACGGGGCCGCCACGGATACGTGGCACCTCCGGGAGCGCTCAGGGAGCACCTGTGGCACACACGGGCGCATGCCGCACGCCCACCCCAGTCCTGAGAGGAACGCACGGCACTAAGCTGTGCCCAGGGGACAGGTGGCAGGGCCCAGGGCATGTGCAGTCCCCATCACTGTCCCTGAGGCGGAACGGGGAGGCAATGGCACAACTCCAGCTGATGTGCCTCGGCCTGGCCTCCCTGTTGGGCAGGCCGCTCGGAGCATGTCAATCCAGCGCTCTGATCCTTCACTCCGCTCCCACTGCCTGGCCCTCACCCTCAACGCTGGTCACAGATCGGGGCCAGCCGGGGGTGCCGGAATGGGGGGGGAGTGCAGGGGCCATGTCTCCCCCACACTTTTAAGAGCGGGAGGGGCTATGCCGCTCACGCTTTATCGGCCGTAACAGTGACTGGCGGGGGAGAGGGGCGAAGAGGAGCGAGTATTGGGGGGAAGAGGTGGCATGGGAGCAGGGCCTTGAGGGAAGGGGTGGTGTGAGGGCAGGACTCAGGGAGAAAGGGAAGGTGCAGGGGTGGAAATTCAGGAGGAAGGCACAGCACGGGGTGGGGCCTCAGGGGAAGGGGTGTGGCTTCTGGGAAGGGGAGGGTCCTCTGGGAAGGGGCGGGGCCTCAGGGGAAAGGCGGGGCTGGGGACCACAGTAGCGGCAGTGGTGGCCGGGAGCTTTTTGTATCTCCACACCCCGAGGCAGCTGCCCCCTTCCCTCCCCTTCGGCAGGCCTGGCCACGCCTGATGCCAGCTACAGCAAATGCCACGTGTTCCCGTGCAGTTTTCGACTAGAACACCTGGTGGAAAAGAGACCCTGGCCGCTCTGGCCAGCGCCATAGACCGGGCCATTAAGCGTTGGGTTGGCGCAGGGCGGGCAGGCTCCCCACCCACGTGGCTCCCGGAAAACGGTGACTCATCCCTCCAGACCCTAGGTGTAGGGGCGGCTACAGGGGCCCCACACCCTGCCCCTGCCCCGAGCACGAGTCCGCGGCGCGGTGCCACTGCTCTGCCCAGGGCGGGAGGTCATTAGATGCGCCATTTCCGCAGGTGCCAACAATTTACAGTGAGATGGAGACCCGAGCAACTGACGGGTCCCTCCCTGACCTGGGAGCAGACCTCTGCCGGACGGGTCCACAGAAGGGCGCTCGTTTGTGCGTGCGCCTGGGACACCAAAGAACAACCGACCTGATACCACCAAGACATGGGCTCCCCAGGGCGCAAGGACACGGGCTTCCATCGCTAAGCCAGCGTGGTGGCCCCCCACACAGCGTCACCCTGTGTCGGCTGCCGGCGCCTGGAGCAGGCGGGAGGGCGGGAGCGGGCCGGCGGCGCTTACCCAGGCTGTTGAGCTGTGAGATGCTGGCCCCTGGGCGCGGCGCCTCTGGGGAGCGCTGGCAGATCTTGTGCTTGAAGGACATGAAGAGGTGCTGGCAGAGCTCCTCCGGAATATCCACCTCCAGGTACGTCTTCATGAAGAGCCGGAACCCCTCGTAGTCAATGGGCTGTGGAGGGGACCCATGGGAGGCTGTTACAAAGGCCCACAGAGCTGCTCCAAACCGGCTGACACGCTCTGACATGCTCATGGACCAGGCCTGCAGGGTTTCTCAGCCACTGCCAGCCCCTGCGCCTGAGGGGTATAAAACTGGGGAAGCCACTGCCCCCCCCCACCCCCGCGCTGCTGGAACGTGCGCCATCTTGTCTGGAAGATCTCCACAGGACTGCGAGCGGCGGCGCATGGGGCCACCGCTTGGCATTTCCCCCGGCCCCACCCAGAATTTAACCGGCTGCCCCGAAAGCTCTGCCCAAGCTCCCACCGCTGCCCATGCAGACGTCTCCCGGTGCCCCCGGCCAGGATGGGCACAGGGCGAGGCTCCCCGGCCCCCACTGGCCCCGAGAGGAGGAGCTGCCTAGCTCCATGGCCACCGCTGGAAGGAGGTCGCTGGGCCCCGGAGCCTCCCTGTTCCTGGAAGGGATGCTGGGAAGCCACCCCCTTGCCTCTTCTCGCCGCTGGAGGCTGGCAGGCTGGAGTGCGCCAGGCCCAGGCCGGACGGAACCCACGCCCGGCCCCCCGCACAGCTGGATCTGGCTGCCACCGGCGCAGTCGGTGCACGGATGGGGCCAAGAGGAGCCGCGCCCTGCTCTAGCTGGCTCTCCTGCCGGGAGCAGGGCCTCCACGCAGCCCAGGCGGCCGCCGCTCAGGCGCTGGGGCACAGAGCCAGGTGCTTCGCCTGGGCCGGGGTCCATTCTGCTACCCGCTGACCGCTCCCAGCTCCCAGGCTAGCTCAGCCCACGGGCGGTGGTCACCCCTCGGCGGCAGGCCAGGCCGCTCCCTGAGCAAGCAGCCCCTCCAGCATCCTCTTCGGGCACGTCTCAGCCCCAGCAACACTCTCCCCGAGCTGCCTGCATTTACTCACACAGGGATTCGTGACTGACACAGGGTTAGCAGGTCAGGGCCCTGTGCCGAGGGCCTCGAGGCAGGGACGTCTCGGCTAACACAGTGGCCTGCCCCAAAGCTCCTGCCGCAGCCAAGCCGTTTCAATGGCTCGTTTGTGGGTGGTTATGGGGCATGCCCAATAGCCAGTGATTTCCGCACTCCCGCGAGCTATCCCTGACCCTGCGGCGTATGGGCTACTGTTGTGTTTTCAGAACACTATGCATGGTACTGGCGGGAGGGGTTCCCTGGCTGGCCAAGGGGTCTGTACCCATGCTGGTGGCGTGGAGGGCTGCCGGGCTGTCTCTGGCCTGGCAGGGGCATACCAAACCCCTTTGCGCTGGGAAAGGCTGCAGAGGGGAGAGCTGGCTGCCCGGCTGTTTGCTTCCAGGCTTGTGCGAAGCAGCCGTGGGCTCTGTACCTTTCTCCTGGTGCTGACTGGTCATGGCCAACCCTGTGGAGACCTTTCTATGGAGCCCCAGCGGGCTACCCTGCCTGGACTTCTAGCTGAGTGGCTAGATGCCAGCATGCAAAGCAGACGCGACCAACCTGACCACCCCCAGCCCCCAAAACTCAAGTGGGGAGAAGCAGGCAGGTCTCTTACTTGGTTGAGGGTGTCTTGCTTCTGTAGCAGACAAGAACAGAGGAAAGAGAGAGGAGAGATTAGTGAGCAGGTGGCAGGCGGGAGTCCCGGCGGGGCGAGCCGATGCTCAGAGACACGCTGTGCAGGGACTGTGCTGCCCCCTTACCGCGCAAGCACCCGGCTCCGCGTGGCTCGCCTGAAAGCCCCGCCTGCTTTCAGAAGAGACGGCGGGGGTCTCAGCGTTCACGGGTAAGCAAGGGAAGTCTAGTCTTCACGGCTGCCAAGAAAAGCTTGGAAACGTGAGCCCGGCAGGTTCCAAAGCTGGGAGGAAAATAAAAAGAACCCGACATCTATTTAAAAACCACCTGTTTCTCCATTTGGGGGGCTGGCCCACACTTTGTGAGTGTTTGGGGCTGGTCATGCTGGGGGAAGAGAAGCCCTTGTAGAGTTCAACTAGAATAATGAAGTAGCCAGTATCCTAAGGAACACCCCCAAACCCCGCCAAGCTCTGTGAGGTGGCCTGGCCCAGCAGGCAGGAGCTCCCAGCCCAGCTTTGGCGGTGGCCTCACTCCTGCAGAACTCGGGAGCAGTCTTGGTAGGAGGCGTGCAAGCTGGGGTGCAGCTCGATCTGCCCCCCCACCCGGGGGCGGAGGAGGCTGCCAGGCCGAGCACACTGCAGTGAGGCCACTGTGGGTGGCAGGATGGCGGAAGAACCTCAGAAGGCAAAAGGGAGGTGGGGGGGGGGGAAGACGGGGAGGCAGGAAGGAACAGCCACGGAAGCGGGGAGGTGGAGGGAGGGGAGGACGGGGAGGTGGGAAGGAACAGCCACGGAAGCGGGGAGGTGGAGGGAGGGGAGGAAGGGGAGGTGGGAAGGAACAGCCACGGAAGCGGGGAGGTGGAGGGAGGGGAGGACGGGGAGGTGGGAAGGAACAGCCACGGAAGCGGGGAGGTGGAGGGAGGGGAGGAAGGGGAGGTGGGAAGGAACAGCCACGGAAGCGGGGAAGTGGAGGGAGGGGAGGAAGGGGAGGTGGGAAGGAACAGCCACGGAAGCGGGGAGGTGGAGGGAGGGGAGGAAAGGGAGGTGGGAAGGAACAGCCACGTGAGGCGGGGGAGGGGAGGAAGGGGAGGCGGGAAGGAACAGCCACGTGAGGCACGGGGAGGGGAGGAAGGAGAGGCGGGAAGGAACAGCCACGGAAGCGGGGAGGTGGAGGGAGGGGAGGAAAGGGAGGTGGGAAGGAACAGCCACGTGAGGCGGGGGGAGGGGAGGAAGGGGAGGTGGGAATGAACAGCCACGGAAGCAGGGAGGTGGAGGGAGGAGAGGAAGGGGAGGTGGGAAGGAACAGCCACGTGAGGCGGGGGAGGGGAGGAAGGGGAGGCGGGAAGGAACAGCCACGTGAGACGGGGGAGGAGAGGAAGGGGAGGCGGGAAGGAACAGCCACGGAAGCGGGGAGGTGGGGGTCACGAGAAGAGCAGCGAGCCAGGAGCCGAAGTCAGATGACGACTCTGGAGCAGGCAGATGAGGAACCAGGCAGCCAGCTGGGCGGGGGCATAAGCCATCGCAGAGGTAACAGCTTGGGAGACAGAGGGAAAGTGAAAACATCGGCCAGATGGCCACAAGGGTCCAGAAAGCAGATGACCACAGAGCTAGACACCGCCATTCTTGATCCACCATGGCCTTGAGCCAGGAGTCTCAGCTGGGGCCTTATGGCCTCTGTCGGGGGCAAGCCCCACCTTTCTTTCCGTCAGGGCTAGATGTGGGGCGGTGGTCCTGGAGTGGGGGCTTTTCCGGAGTTCCAGCAGCAAACCAACCCCCCTCCCTGTGCTCAGGAAGAGGACCCGCTGGCAGGCCCTTCCACCCTGGCCTGGCTGGGATGATTGAGTTGGGGCTGGTCCTGCTTTGGGCAGGGGATTGGACTCGGTGACTCCTTAGCTCTCCTCCCTCCCTGGGATTCTGTGGCCTCTCCGACTCGGCCCGTGGGGATGTATTTCGCACTGGCTGACGCCACGGTTGGCACAACCAGAGCTCTTGCCTGCCTTGCTGGAATCGGAGGGCAGCTAAGACCTGGAGCGTGTTGCTAAATGATCCTGAAGTCGTGACCACGAAGGGAGCTTTATGTCCTTCTCCCCATGTGGCCACTGCAGCTGACCGGCGCCCAGCAATCTGCTCTCCTGGGCGCCTCTGTGGCTGTCGCTTGACAGAGCTGCACCACGGCCGCGGAACTGGCCCTCGGCGGGAGAGTTTCCCGCTTTGCAACGAAGTTTCCTCTCCCTAACTGCAATGAACCATGAGTCAGCGCGTGCCCTGATGGGCAGCGTGGGTGGGCGGAGCCCCTTGGGTGTGTTTTATCCCATCCCCGGTGGCTCGCTTTTATCACCCAGAAGCCCCCATGCGGTTTCCTTCTGTTGCTCAAACAACCTTTGGCAGCCGCACACACAGAAACAAGGCCGGGAGACGTTGTTGTAAAGGCCTCCGCACACAAAGCAGGCGTCACCAGAGAGCCCAGTGCACAAGTCACCTGGCTCTTTGTCTCCCTAACCCTGTTGTCCACGCCTTGCTAGGTAAGGTCTGAGCCAGCTTTGCGGGCGGGAGAGTGGCAGAGAGTTAAACCTTGGCAGAGATCAAGAACCGACTGGAAAAATCACTAGCCCGCAGAGGGTCATTGCTAGTGGGCAGGGGAGGTTGGTGGGGGGGTCACTGGTCCAAAACCGAAGCGGGTTTGCTAAGCCATGATCCGACATGACTTGATCCAAGGCCCTTAGTTCCCTGGGTTGCAGGGAAAGGACACAGGCTGTACAGAAGCCTCAGCCCAGAGAACACCAAGCTGGGGTTACTGGCCTGCCTTGGAGCAGGGCACAGAGACTTTCTGGATTCCCTCCGGGGACCCACGTAGGGCCTCAAGAAGGAGGCATGACAATGAGCCGGAGACAGGGGGCTTTAGCCGCATGCTGACAGCATCCATAGTCACTCCGGTCTCAATTAACGCCCCGGGAGGCGGGAGGACCAGACGGACACTGGCGCATTCAATGGAGTTCAGAGAAGGGCAACAAAGCCCTCAGGGGGCTGGCAGGACTCATTCCGTAAGAAAGATTCGAGAGCTGACTCCGTGGATGGCGTGGCCAAGGGACAGAGGGTGGCAGGCCCCGGACGGGTGCAAATAGCACGAGTGGAGAAGAAATGAACTGGAGAGGGTCTAACCATCCAGTGAAGGATTCTTCCCCACTGCACCCTTGCCAGAGTCTAACTTCCTACGGGAAGTAACAGGAATCCCATTGCCTGAGTGTGTTACAAGCGGGCTGAACTGAACATGAGGGAGCGTTCTCGAGAACGCAACCCTGCATTTGCTCAGGAGTGGACTAGATGGTCCCCTGGGCCGCCATCTCGAACGCCCGGTCCATATGTCCCTGTCTTTGCCGGGCCGCAAACTTCACACACACGCTTATTTTTACGCAGCCAGAGAAGTGGGACCACTGAGAGGAGTGGGGGGAGCAATTCTGCCAGGACGTTTTTGAAGATGTTCGGGGAGCAAACCCACTAAGCTTTCCCCTGGTGGTGCCAGCATAGGCGGGAGGAAGGGGGCCGCAGAGCGTCTCCCTCATGAATGTCCGGGAATAAGCGCGGGCGGCAGCCCTTGGTCTGCTAAACTACTAAGAGACGCTGAGGAAATTTTTCACTTGGGTCAACTTGCCCTCTCCCGCAGCCGACCAGCATTTCAAGGCCATTTGACATGGAATTAGTCGTTACCGTAACTTCCCCCGAAGGCTTCCCACCTCCGCGGTCCGCCCTGAATCCGCGGGACACGCTCGCGGCGAGAGGCGCGTCCTAGGCGGGGGACAGCCAGAGGCAAGCTTGGCAGGAGGCAGTTGAGACTCGCTGAAGTCCACCTACCTGCGTCATTTGTACCAGGGCCTGTGTCCTCCTAAATACCCGTCCTCTCTCTCCAACATGCTCTCGCTCACCGCGCCTCGCGAGGCCTTTCGTTGCTCTGTCCCGTGCGGTAATTACCTTCAGGGACAGAAACTTCCCCCGAGCCCCCCGGGCCATCTCCTTGTCTAAAGTCCATCCGTGTTCTCTGGCTCTGGGGCTTGCGGTGTTCCTGCTTAGCTCTGCCCCTTCCACTGCCTCTCCGAGCCGACGGCATCCAACGATTCGAACCCACCCCACCCAAGCTCTTGGGCACGCCAGTGCCCGCTCCCGGCCCTTTCCTCCCGGCCCGCCGCCTCCATCCACAACGCCCAGCCCTCCGAGGAGACGGGTGAGAAGGGGCAGGCGCTTCCTGGACCGAGTCGGACTGGTGGGGGAGCCTGGCCACGTAGGGAGAAATCGGGGCGAGGGGACTGTCGTCCGCAAGGAGTGACGCTGCAGGCAGGACTTTGTGAAACCTCGCCCGTGGCTCTGTCCGTCCACAAGGCCGAGTGGCTTCCAGCCTAGCTCTGCTGTCAATGCCCCACGCTGTAGCTATTCAGGGCCTTGGGCCCCTTCCCCCCGCTTGCGGATGCTGGGTAGCTGCCCCTTTCTCAGGGTGTCAGCAAACACCAGCCCTCGCCCTGGACAATAGCAGGTCTCCAGCTGGGAGCAGTGACGGCAGAGGCGATGCGTGGGGGGAGCATACAGGGCCATGTGTCCCCCAAATGCCGTGGGGGGGAAGGGGCCAGCAGAGCCATCTTGTCCAGGGGAAATCGCTGTGGGCCCTGGGGGCCCCGTGGGGCCCACAGTGGCTCGGGCACTAGCAGGGGGGCTGGCACTGGCAGTGGGGGTGGGCCCAGCCCCACACTTACCGGCAGCAGGAAGCAGAGTGGAACTGCCACCAGAGTCACCGTGGCTCGGAGCCGGGGCAGCGGAGCGGGCTGGGTCTGTATCGCTCCACTTCCCGCTGCCAGGGCCATGGTGTGGGGCCAGAGACGGAGGCCACGCCCCCGCTCATCCACCACGCCACTCGGGGGAAGAGGCGGGGAAGGGACAGAGCCGGGGGGGCCGTTCCTCTGAACACGCCACAGAGGAGAGGGGGCAAAGATCAGACACTTGTGTACGTGGTGGCAACTCCGCCAACCCGTGGAGTCCGGATATCCCTGGCGGAAGGGACGGGACGGCAGTGAACTCGCCGCGCTGTGACAGGCATTGCGATGCACAGCCCAGCTACGAAGAGCGAGTCCCTCTCTGATACCGGGGCCATGGCCCGGCCCCCAATGCTTGCATTAAAAAGGGGCCAGCAGGAGTCAGCCGTCCTCCCAAGAGTCCTGGGGCTATCCCACTGTGACCCCCAAGCCTCCCCGTCCTGCCTGAAGAACGTCTCCTCCAACCCACCGCTCCGCCTCCATCTCCAAAGGGTGGCAGGGCCAGTCCTGAGTGGCGCTGCGGCCCACCGCAGGCCCGTGGAATGCTGGGAAGTCCGAGCGACCAGCTCCAGGAGCTGGCCCTGGTTAAAAAGCTACTTGCTTTCGGTCCAGGGCGTGGGTGGCTGGGGCTGCCTGGGGAGCCGTCTGTGAACCCTGCTGTGAACCCACGTGACTGTCTGAAGAAGCGCAGGGCTCCCCCAGCTCCAGGGACCAGCGAACCACAGGGAGCGGCAGGCGTGGCCACACGCCGGCGATTGTCGTTCAGATCTGTTTTCTCTGAAATGTGCTAGTGCTAAAGGAATGTCGGCTTCCGCTGTCATCGTCCTGGGAGACCGGACCCCCACTGGCTCCACACACATCAGGCCTGCTGAGGGGAAGGAGAGCCCCACAGCTCCATCCTTAGGGAAGCGATGGCACAAGACAGTGAGCGCTTGGAAAGACTGGCGGGCTGGGGGGAAGGGGAGGGTCGTAGCTGTGTCACACTCCTCAGCCCTCCTGGCCTGTTGGAAGGGGAGGAGTTCGCAAGACCCGATGTTCGGACACTCCCCTGTAACCCTCCTTACCTGCTCTGGGTTGTATTTGGAGAGGACTCCGTCCCCTTGGAACTCTTCCAGGACATCCTTCAGCTTCTTAGTGGAATCTAGGAGGACACAATCTCATATTAATCCCCGCCATGCGGACACAGGGAGCCGGCTCTTCAGCTGACCGGGAGAACCCTTAGCGGCCAACCAAGCTGTGATATCACAAGCTCGCCCAGTGATAGGAAACCACCCATTTGGCAACAGGACAGCGAGAGGCCTAGCGTGCTAGGAACAGTACCACCTGCTTCTCCACCCGCCATCCCCTTCTCCGCAGCCCCCCCAGGCACCCGGAGTTACGCCTCCTCCTCCTCTTCCAAACGCCTCGCTATTTATTTCGAACCTCCTGCTCTAGCGTCACACCAGCAGGGGGGTGGCGCTGCCAGGCACTGGGCCCAAGCGGAGAAGAGGGGCTGTCGGACTGGTGAACGCGAGGGGGTTAGCCCACCCCAGGCAGGGCATGTTGATGAAAGCATCAGCAGGCGAAGGAGATACAAAACGTGGAAATAAAGCCAGATCCCAGGCGGAGGGAGTCCCCCGATCTCTCTGCGGGCATGCTCCCCAAGGGAGCAAGGACCGACTGAGATATTCCAACTGGAGCATCATGCAAAACTGGGTAATTCCCAGGGTGGCATTACTGCTGGGACGTGGCCAGCAGCCAAGCCAGTCTCCACAGGCGGGAGAGAAACTCCCAACTGCACCAAGGGGGAAACCACCTCTGCCTGGAGGGTGGTTTGGGTTTGTTGGTTGTTTGCTTTTCTTCCTTCCCCCGCAGGGAAGAGGTTTTAAAGGAGAGAGTCTGCAGAACCCCCACCCCACAACGACAACGCATCTGTTTTGAGGTAGGGATGCAATAGTATCGTCGATTAACCCATTATCCAACCAGCAAAAGCTTAGAGGTTAATGCTATAGACGACATGCATTTCCCTCCCCCCACCCTGGCCAGTAAATTTTTTGCAGGCTGGCCATAGGGTTACCAGGTGGTCTCAAAAAAAATACCAGACACACTTGATCGGGGGGGAGACCAGCCAGGAGGGGAGCGGGGCTGGCCTGGAGGAAGGGGGGGACTGGCAGGAAGGGGGGGGACGGGAAGCAGAGCTGGTGGGGAGGGGTCGGGGGCAGCGGGGCTGATCAGGACAGGGGTGGCCAGCAGGAAGCGGAGCTGGTGGGGGGGGTGGCCGGGGGCAGCAGAGCTGGCTGGGGGAGGGGTGGCCAGCTGGAAGCAGAGCCGGCCGGAGGGGTCGGGGGCAGCCGGGCCGGCTGGGGGAGAACGGGGGAGGGGAGGCCGGCAGGAAGCAGAGCTGGCGGGGGGGGGTGGCCGGGGGCAGCAGGGCTGGCTGGGGGAGGGGTGGCCAGCTGGAAGCAGAGCTGGCCAGAGAGGTCGGGGGCAGCGGGGCCGGCTGGGGGAAAACAGGGGAGGGGAGGCTGGTAGGAAGCAGAGCTGGCCGGGGCGGTGGGGGGAGTGAATCGGCCGGTGGGGAGCGGGACTGACCCAGGCACATGCTGATTCCAGGGTGCTGCCCATTCCGCACATGGTCCCGGCGAAGCAAGTCCGGCTGTGGCTCCACCGTGCGCTTGACCAGCGCTCAGGAGCAGGGACTGGGCTCCCCATCTCCTCTCACGCAACCAGAGGCTCCCAGCGCCGATCGCGCCCCGCCTCCCAGCCACTCCCCCCGCCCCCGCCAGGCTTCCGTCTGGCGCCCTGCTGGAAAAGCAGCAAATACCGGACATGGCACGTGTCCGGTATTTTCTAAATTTTTTTACTGGACAGAGGCCCCAAAAAACTGGACTGTCTGGTAGAATACCGGACACCTGGCAACCCTAGCTGGCCAGCAGCCCAGCTCAGTTCTGGCTCGCAGCGGCTGCCTCTGATACAGCGGCTGCCGCCCCCGTCCCCGCCCCCGGGAACTATAGAATAGTCGACTAACCGCTAAGAATTCATGAAGTTACTCGACTATTCAATTCACTGTTATTTAACACCCCTAGTTTGAGGTGATGGCTGCAGACCGGGTACCACGCCGCAATGTCACTTGATGTTCTACGCAGGAAACAAGCAGCCCTCACAGGACAGGGGATTTTTAATGGACAACATGCCTCACGACCCCCTGAATCTACCTCTCTGACAAGAGTGCACACGGGGGCCAGGCCAGGAGGTTCAAGGAGGCAGGAAACATAGGACGGCCGCGCCACCTTAGCTGGGCCCGCTTCACTGCCAGGTTCTCCTTAGACACCAGTTTCCTGCAGACTCTTGCCCTCAGAAGCCCTTGTCCTGGCAGGGGGCACTGAGGAGAGGGAGGCAAAGCAGCACAAGACTAGAAAAATCGCCTGCCTGGAATCAGAGGCCGGCAAGGCCCAGCGGAATCTCCTGCCACTGAAAGTCGAGGGGAAGCCCTGGGGAGCCAGCAAGGCCCCACCTGCCGTCGCTACAAGGTGGGCAAAGCCAGGTGGAGCCTCCGTGCGTGGAAACACCAGCTGGGAGATCGGTGCCTGCGTGCAGGATCTGCACAGAGAGCCCCCGAGGCAGTATTGAGGGGGTGATGTTGCTGTTGGGGCGTCGCGGCTGCGGGGAGCCCGGCGTGCGATGGCGATGGGCGTAGAGGAGGGCACAGCACAGACTGGGGAGCAACCATCTCCCCAGCCGGACGGTAAGGAAGCACCTTGGCAGGACAGGGACCCGGACCCGGTGCCCGTCTCTGAGCGCCTGGAATGGGGCCCGCTGGACTGCGATCCCCACCGTGCATGCGCCTGCCCACTCGCCGCTGGCCTGAGACCACGGCCACGTCACATGTGGGCCGCTTGTGAGCGACTGGTCTGGGCAGCGTCTCAGCGAGCGGCCCAGCGGGGGGCGCCCCATGTCCAGGCTGTGGCAATGTTGGCTCCTGGAGGCTGTGGGGCTACGCTCTGCGCGCGGGGCACACTTGGGAAGCCAACTTGCCCACAGACAGACAGCTGGCCAAGGAGCGGCCCCCCCGGAGGGGCGGGGAGGGGGGAACCAGGAGCCTGTGATTCACTGCCAGCATGCAGCCTGGTGCCAGGTTCCTCCAAGCCTTCCCCTCGTATCCCTGCCCCCTTCTCCCTGCTGCTGAACCCCCGGCTCACCTCACCCCTCCATGTCCCCCCAGCACTGCGCCCCCCACATCCTGCAGCACATCTTCCCTGCCTGCTGCTCCGGGAGAGGGGGACTCCGACCTGGCGGAAGGGGGGGGCGGGGCACGACAGCCGTTCTGTCCCTGGCTTTCTGCTGCCCTTCCTCGCCTGCGCAATAGCCGGCTACAGCAGGGGACGTGGCAGCTGCCTCTGTTTCCCTCCGCGCAGCTGACAGGTGGGAGAGGAAGCCACGTTCCACCTGCATGGGAGGGACCCCAAGTTGCCCCTGCTAGGGACTCACACGAGCAGAGGGCAGGACAGAGTGAGCGGACTCCAGACCAAGGGGGCGTGGGATTCCCCAGCCTAGACAAAGGGGGCTCGGGTGGGAAGGATGCCCAGGTCAGGCGAGGCGGGAGGCCAGCAGGCAGACCAGGCAAAGCAGTGGTGGACCCAGAGGAGCAGGACGGCCCGTGGGACGGGAAGGGAGGAATCTGGGGCCCGGGCAGGGTGAGGCCCAGGTGTGGCATCGAGGTGCCGCCAAAGAGCAGAGCCGGAGGCTGCTGCAGAGCGGGAGAGAGCTGGGCCAGTACAAGAGTCCCAGAAGCACTAGAGAAAATAGACCCAGGATGAAACTCGGGAGGACCAAGGGCTTCCCAGAGACATGGGACTCTTGGGGGTGGGAGGGGCCGAAGTCGGTCACTCGGCCGTGGAGGCAGCGCACAACACCACACCCCATGGTGGACCAGCGGGGAAGTTCGCAGCTGGCCTGGAACCAGGCGAGCCGGGCTGAGCGCCTGAGCACTGTGGGAGCGCTGGGCCGGAGGTGCCGGGTTTGGCCGTCCAAGGGCTCACAGGAACACGATGCTAAGGACGAATGGGGCTCCAACCCATTCGTGCGGGCGTGGCTCGGACGCCGGCTCTGAGTGCCAGAGAGAGCCCTCGTGAGAGAACTCCCGGCCTCCGGCAGTTGGCCGGCAGCGCCTCTGCTCTCGCCTCCAGGCCGGCCCCGGGAAGCGACACCTCTGCGGGACGCTGCCCACGAGCCCAGCACTGCTTGTGTGGCTCTCCGGTCTCCTCTCCCGCTGGTCCCCAGCAGCCAGGCGCCTGCGGGCGGCGGCACCAGTCCCCACCCTCCAGCTGTAGGACAGGGGAAAGACTCCAGAGGGGTCTCCCTTCCCTGCCTCTGTGCCCAACTGGAGCTCGAGGCTTCCTCGTTACTCAAACGACTTGACAGCGTAACAACAACCCGTCCCTCCCAACCCCCACCTCTGACCCGCCGTTGTGTTCCCCTCCAGCCCTTCACTGCGTCTCTCGCGGAGACGGACTGTCTGCCAGAGGGGAATTATTTGTACCAGCGGGAGTGTAAGGGAGCCCATTTGTCTCCCCCGAGAGCTTTAGATTAGCAGAGTTCACTGCGATTGCAGAGGGACCCAGGAACCCAAAGAGCAGGCATTTCTGCGGCCCCTTCGCACCCTGCCTGGCTGTCCCGGCTTCAGAAGCAGTTAGATTGGCAGACTAGACATCCCAGTTTAGTCCCATGCCATTACTGGCTTCTAGTGATGTTTTTGCTGCCCTAAAATCCTATAACCAGGCTGCTTGGAATCAAAACGATCTGTTTCAGATAACAGTGAAATGTAGATCAGCGCCCCACAGATTAAAACAGAGTGAGGCTGGTCAAATTAAGGCCATGCACGATTTAAATACGAGTCCCTGTAAATGAGACGTTAGGATAAACGTGTGTTTTACATATAGTTCTCTGAATTCACTTGTACAACTGGTCTTTCGGGGCATGTCCTTTTCGGCCTCCGATTGTAACCCACCTTTCTCTTACTATATGGAAGGATGTTGTACATTCATAAACCCGTTAGCAGTCAAATCTCTGCATTTGGTGCTGGGGAACATGGGACAAGACAGAGTGGGGTCTGGAAATCAGCAGATTACTCACAGTTTTGTAACATAAGTTTCCCTTGATAGTGCTATGGTAATTCTAATATAGATAAGGTTAGTCATTTTCTCCATCAAACTAAGCTCTTGAGCTTCCAGACACAGCATTTCTTGCCAACCCTCAGTTAAAATGAAGACATTGCGCATCTTTTTTGGACTAAGCAATATCATGGTTATTTTATGGTCCATGCTTAAATAAAACAGAACCCTCTAGCTGAAGCAGCAGAACTTGAGTCAGATGCGGAAAATTCCACAGACATCACTGCTTCCCAAACACTAGCTGTACTTTACAATGTTTTGTTTGTTTGTTTCTTCTTAATGCCTTTCTTGGCTCTTTGTTTCCTGAATGGCCACGAAGGTGCAAATCTCATTTTTGATAAATGTTCTCGACCGAATGTTTTGCTCCTTTCTGACTGGTCTCTGGGGTGTTCCCTTTGGTAGACTTTCCGAAGCGTTCCCTTTCTGGGGTGTTCCCTTTGGTAGATTTCCCTCTTTAGAGGACACTTTCTATATGAATTATTACTAGACCCCTGCACTTTCTCCCTGGAAAGGGGTGTATGTGGAGCTGCTGCAAAGAATGAATAGAAACAAACTTTAAAAGCAGCTGTATTTTCAGCTCTTTAAAAATACAGGCACACCACCGGTCTGCTTTTCTCTGTTTATGGGATTGACAAATGGGTGAGCTGGAGAAACTTTGTATTAACAAACCCACAGGACACTTTATACATTGGTCAGTTTTATTGAGGAGTGAGCTACTTTGCACTTGCAGCTAATTGGGTGGCATGCAGGGGGGCTGACAGACTTGCTGGGCCCCTAGGCAAGGTGTGAGGAGTCTGGAAGGGGCGGAGCCTCGGGTAGAAGGGGCGGGGCCTCGGGTGGAAGGGACGGGGCCTTGGGTGGAAGGGACGGGGCCTTGGGTGGAATGGGTGGGGCCTCGGGTGGAAGGGGCGGGGCCGGGACCAGACAGCCCTCAGTGCCCCCCCAGAGTGCACCGCTATGCTCCCTCCAGCCTTTAGAGCCACATGGAGCATGCGCTGTGGTCACTGAAAAAGCTCAGGGCTCCAGCGGCCACCACTCCTGCAGTAGCGGCGGCCAGGAATCCTGGGCCCTTTTGAATCACTGAGCCGTGGGGCAACTGCCCCCTTTGCTCCCCCCGTGTTGGCAGGCCTGGTGGCGTGTACTCTGGCGATCGCAGGGCGAGCTGGTCCTTTAGGGGCCTTTGGGCCCAGTTCCACCTGTGTCTGGCTTTCCCCTGAATCGCGGGGTATCCGGAGGTGGACACAGGCCGCTCCAGAAGGAGCTCCCCTTCTCTCGGCCCGGGAATGGGGCGCAGATTTGGGGAGGGGTGGCCAAGAGGACGGATGAGCACAGAGCAGGGCTATCAACCAGCCCCTGAGACAAGAGCAGCCTCTGCACTGAGCCGCCAAGGCGCCACAGAGGGCAGCGTGAGCGTGGAGAGGCCCGGAAAGACACCGCCGTGGGCCGGAGCGAGGGTGGCCGGAGAGGGCAGTGAGCGTATGGAGATGCTCTGAGGGCTGGAAGGGGAAGGATGACGACGGAGCTGGAGGCCCAAGACACCTCCGGGCCCCGCAGGAGTGGAAATGCTCCTGGCGGGAGAAGCTGAGAGAGCAGTGCATGCTGGGAAGGGGTCCAGTATCGCTCTGTGGCTTGTCATAGCCCTGCCCCACTCAGCCCCCTCTCGTGCATTATAACGGCTTCCCCCTTCTCCGGCCAGATTCTCAGCGTGGCTACGCCGAGGCCAGACTGTCCCCTTCCACGGGCAGAGGCCGACAAGCCTTTCCTCCTGCCGATTCTCGGCAGCGTGCCAGTGCTCGCAGGGCCTGGCCGGCCGTCACACGGAGCTGGACCCAAGGCAGCAGTGGAGGGGAGAACGGGGCAGGATACAATGTGTGAGGGATGGGTGGGGCGTTGATTCAAAGAACGGGCATGACAACGTTAGCTCCCCCAGAGACTCCGGAGCGGCTGAAGTGAACCGTCACCTCGGGCGGCTGCCGAAGCTGAAGGTGGGAGGGATTTCTGCCAGGCAGCCCGAACGGCGAGCCTCCAGCTAGTGATCAAAGCAGGCCTTGTTCTTCCTCCGGCCCTGAGGGATGGAAAATCGCTGGCCCCAACGCACCCCCTGCAAAGGAGGCCGAGTGGCTTTCAGACCAGCACCATCCCTTCCTCTGCGCTGCTGCTATAAATACCGGAGAAGAGTTTCTTCCCAGACTGCTCGAAGGGGGGCCAGTTTCTGCTCTGATCTCAGGCCCCCGCAGGTGCAGCGTTGCGGTGGGCTCAGCTGACCGTGGTTGGACACACGGGAGGGAAACGGCGCTGAATTCCACAGCAAAATGCTGCCATTGCCTGCAAGCGGGAATAGACTTTAAAGGTCTAATCCTCCACTGTAGAAATAAGCCCCCTCAACCTCCTCTCTGTTTGTGGAGACAGCGTTGCCTAATCAGTGACCCAGCTGCCGAAAAATGAAGTTCGGCTAATCTCTGAAAGATTAAATCACGGTTTTAAGGTCAATGGGAGAAAAACAGACTTGGCTGACGCTTCCCCACGGTGGCTCAGCCAGGGCTGGAGTTATCCAAACCCTACGCATGATGGGCAGGGCTGGCAGTAACATTTTTTGAGGAGTAACGTTAGTTCGAACCAAGGGGTTAGGTTTGAACTAACACGTCCCGGCACACAGTTTCACTTTTGAAACAGCTGTTGAGCGGAGTAACGCACCGGCGAGCTCATGCTAATGAAGCGCGGGATATTTAAATCCCCGCTTCATTAGCAATTTCGGTCACCTACATTTGCATCCCTAGTTTGAACTAGGAAGCAAGCGTAGACGTACCCAAACAGGACTGGTACTGGAACAGGGAGTACCCGGCACAAAAATGATGGACAGCCGAGTTCGGCTGAGTCCGGCTGGCGGAAGAACAAGGATTCTCTTCTGTGAGGGTATGTCTACACTACAAAGTTAATTCGAACTAACAGCCGTTAGTTCGAATTAACTTTCATAGCGTCTATACATACAAATCGCTAGTTCGAACTTAATTCGAACTAGCGGAGCGCTTAATTCGAACTAGGTAAACCTCATTCTATGAGGACTAACGCCTAGTTTGAATTAAGTAGTTCGAATTAAGGGCTGTGTAGCCACTTAATTTGAACTAGCTGGAGGCTAGCCCTTCCCAGGTTGCCCTGGTGGCCACTCTGGGCCAAACCAGGGAAACTTTTCTGCCCCCCTCCTGGCCCCGGAGCCCTTAAAGGGCCACGGTCTGGCTACAGTGCTCGTGCCAGTTGCAAGCCTGCCAGCACCCAGCCAGCAGACCCTGCACCTGGCACGGCACAAACCAGCCACCAGCTGCCACCCAGCCCTCCGCCTCTTCCCAGGACCAGGCTGGCGGCTCCCAGGAGCCTGCCCGGGGCCGCAAGAGGAGGGCGCCCGCCTAGTCTAGTGCGGAGATCGTGGACCTCATCGAGGTTTGGGAGGAGGCCTCCAACGTCCACGACCTCTGCACTAGGCACAGGAATGCGGCCGTCTAGGGCAGGATAGCTGCCAGCCTGGCCACCAAAGGCCACATGCGAACCCAGGAGCAGGTTTGCATGAAAATCAAGTTGGTCCAGTGAGACCCCCGACCCTGAGCCCTAAGCTTAGAACGTAAGAACATAAGAACGGCCGTACTGGGTCAGACCAAAGGTCCATCTAGCCCAGTAGCCTGTCTGCCGACAGTGGCCAGCACCAGGTACCCCGGAGGGGACGGACCGAAGACAATGACCAAGCCATTTGTCTCGTGCCATCCATCTCCAGCCTTCCACAAACAGAAGCCAGGGACACCGTTCCTACACCCTGGCTAATAGCACTCCATGGACCCAACCTCCATGAATTTATCTACCTTCTCTTTAAACTCTGTTATAGTTCTAGCCTTCACAGCCTCCTGTGGCAAGGAGTTCCACAGGTTGACTTTGTGCTGTGTGAAGAAGAACTTTCGCTTATTAGTTTTAAACCTGCTGTCCATTCATTTCATTTGGTGTCCTCTAGTCCTTCTATTATGGGAACTAATGAAGAACTTTTCGTTATTCACCCTCTCTACACCACTCGTGCTTTTATAGACCTTTATCATATCCCCCCTCAGTCTCCTCTTTTCTAAACTGAAAAGTCCCAGTCTCTTTAGTCTCTCTTCATATGGGACCTGTTCCAAACCCCTAATCATTGTAGTTGCCCTTTTCTGAACCCTTTCCAAGGCCAAAATATCTTTTTTGAGGTGAGGAGACCACATCTGTACACAGTACTGAAGATATGGCGAACCATAGTTTTATACTTCCCCTCCTCCTTCTTCCCCTGGCTTCCCCCTTCCAGCTCCCTCCTCCCAGGTTTCCACCTCCCCTCTCCCACCCTCTCTCTTCCCCTCTCCCACCTCCTTTTCCCAGTCTCCCCAGAGGTTAATTCCCCCCCCCCCCCAGTTTTGTTAAATAAAGAGAGTTTCTATTTTTGAACACGAGTCCTTTATTTTTTACATCAGGAAGGGGGGCTGGGGAGGGGTAAGTGGAAGGAGGTGAGGGAGGAATGGGGCACGAGCCCCCGATGGGGAGGACTGGGGTGGCTCTGCGGGCTCCTCGGGGTGGAAGCTCTCCTGCAGGGTCTCCTGGATCCTGACAGCCCCCCCGATTGACCCCCGCGGATGGCAGCCTGCGGCAAGTGCAACCGGGCTGATGGCCGAGTGCTGTGATGTGCCGAGCGTGGGCACTCAGGGTACTCCAAGACAGGACTGCTTTGCTGTCCCTCATCGAGGTAGACAAGGAAGCGGGGAACCCTGAGAATTGTCTGTCCGGGGTGGGGGTCGGGTCCCTTTAAGCACAGCCCTCGGCTAGCCTGAGGCAGCAGCCCCACGCTCTAAGTCCTAACCTGATGCCCTGCTGGCACTGGTTCCGGCCAGCCTTAACTTTGGTTCAGGGTCCACTTAATGTGGACATGCTAGTTCGAATTAGCAAAACGCTAATTCGAATTAGTTTTTAGGTCTAGATGCGCTAATTCAAATTAGCTTAGTTCAAATTAACTAATTCGAACTAAGTTAGTTTGAATTAGTGCTGTAGTGTAGACGTACCCTGAAAGACTTCATGCAGAAAGCAAGCAAATGTCAGCAGCTTGGGGATGAAAAGGAGCCATCTTGAATTTTTGGGGGAAGAACAAGAGAGACTTTTCCCCCGCTCAGCCCAAAGCCACATGCAGATGAGATGTGGAAGACCCACATTTAAGTCCCTGCTCTGCCTAATTCCATAGGGGCATTTATACCCCAAGTAAATGCCCCCTCTGCCTGCCTGTGAACATAAGAATGGCCGTACTGGGTCAGACCAAAGGTCCATCTAGCCCAGTATCCTGTCTGCCGACAGTGGCCAGCACCAGGTATGGTTTGGCTTGGCAAGTCTCCCTTGAGGCCATCCGGCACCTGGGAAACCTTTCCAACCAATGTTTTGTCAAAACCGACAGGCAGCCCCGTACAGTTCAGTGTCACCCAACTCATTGTCCAGCAGAAGAAATGTCGCTGAAAAATTCCCAGCCAGCTGCACGGCTAAGTCAGTGTGTCTGCCCCACTAGGTGAAACACATCGCGCTGGGTTCCGTGACAAACCGAGAAACGAGACCGTGTTCCCTCCCACAATGGGGTGCAAGGCCTGGGAGAACACACATGACTGGTAGCTGCTTCAGGATCTAGAAAGTTCTCTGCGGGTCCTTACTGCTCAGCTCTTTAGTCCGCGTATTTCCCAGGCCTCGGGGAGCAGGCCCGGTGCCGCACCATGGAAAAGGAGAATTGTACCATATTTGTCTCGTACCAACATTTCCGGGGGTGCCTTGGGCTGTCGTCGTGGCTGCTCATTCTCCCTCCACCCACCGCCCCCCCCCGGCATGACCCGGCGCCAGCCACACGACAGCAGAGCCGGGGGAGAACTGCTGTACTCACAGTCCGAGTATTGCTGGAGCTGTGCAAATTCCGTCGGGCTGAGGGAGATCCACGTGCCATCACTCATCTTCCAGCGGTGCCAGGCCACGTTTCCACGGCGAGGGGGGAACGAGGATCCACACCGATGCGCTTCCTTCGGCGCTAGTTGCTGCTCAGGTTCATTGCCACTGTGCAGCACCCGTCCAGTCCCAGGGGCACGGTTCAGATCAGCATCCGGGCAAGCGCAGAGGCCTCACGTTTCACAGCCACCGCCAGGACCGTGGCCGGGAGGGATTCCAGAAGCAGGCACCTCACACAGCACGTGGCAGCTGCATCGGGGTCTTCACTCCTAGAACGGGAAGAAATGCAGGCACAAGGATCACTTACACGGACCACCTGCTTGCTTCTCAGGAGCTCGGAGGACCGAGGGCAGCTTCAAAGCCCTAACCAAAGCGTATCCAGGACTGTTTGGGAGACTCGGGTAGAGAATCGGTCAGAGGGAGAGGCCTTTTCTGTAACCAAAACTACACCTCTGTATCAAACGGGGTGACGTTTAAACTGGCGCAAAACCCTGCGGCCAGTCTTTAATCCAAATTGAATGTGGTTACTCTGATTTAAATGATACCCCCACAGTTTAATCAGCTCCAGACCGGTGCCACTTTGAACACAGGTGACGCCAAAGATGGCTACTTTCCGGTCTATGGGAGAGGCCTGGTGGGATCCCTGTTCTCATGCACAAAGGTGTGGGCTGGGGGACATGGTGTTAGTTGTTCTGAAGTAAAACCAACAAACGTGACGCCTGTCCCAGGTCCCTCACGCACACTCACACCATGATTTAAATCTTAGCAGCGTACACAAATCGATTCAGCAGGAGCTCAGACAACTGCCTGTGAGGATTTTTCTCCACCCTTTCGCCACTGCGGGAAGGCCACTTCCGAACTGTGAGGTAGTGGGGGTACCTTGCTGGTTGCTATGCTGGGCAGTGGGTTGTCAGTGATCTCCGCTGGCTGCTGTCTGCAGCACGGCCCAGCAGGGCAGGGGATGAGTCATTATGCAAGGGGGCTTCGAAACTCGTCAGACAGGTATCTCCCATGGAGCGGAACAATGGAAAGGAAGGGGGCGAGGCCAGACCTGGCTGGGGGCAGGGCTGGAAGGGAGTGGGTTTTAGTTGGGCTGTCTGGGATCATGGAGGAGACAGCCTAGGGCCCAGAGGGGCTGGAATTTAGGGGCCCAGCATCCCCCATCTCAAGGGGGGGCTGAGGCATCCTAGGCCCGGTTCCTGTAACCAGATGACATCTGTGCTGTGCTGTATCTGGAGAAGCAATAAACTCCCTCTATTCTACTGGCTGGTGGAGTCTGTCCGTGCCATTACAGGGGTGCAGGAGCCGGGGGACCCCGATGTGCCGCCACACCCACCCCCTCCATAAACCCTATTCCGCATGCGTGGAAGTCATCAAATTCTGGCTATTTTGGACCAGAGAGGACCAAGTCCCAGAGCCTGGAGCATGGGTTCCCAAACTGGAGGGCATGCCCCCCTGGGGGGGGCATGAAGAAATTCCAGGGGGGACACGAGGTGACCCATCCCCTACCCCATCAATCTTCCCCCCTAAGTTTCGCTGCTATTTTTGTTTTTCGGCCCGGTCAGTTCCTTTTTTTTTTTTCTCTCAACAAGTTTTGCTGCTATTGAGAGGCATGAGGGCTTCTCAAAAATCAAAAAGGGGGCGTGATGCTGAAAAGTTTGGGAACCACTGGCCTGGAGCCTGCACAGAGAACACCCTGCCAGCTGCCCCCCTCTTTGATATCAGAGGGGAGCCATCTTGAATGCCCCTGTGGACCACAGCTGGGACAGCGGGGGACGGGGACGGAGGTGATCCCTGAGGTAGGCCAGCCCCAGGCCAGTCAGGGATTTACAGGTCAGCATGGACACTTTAAACTCTACCCGGTGACCAGCGGGCAGCCAGCGCCAACCCCCGAGCGCCGGGAGCGTGTGTTCTCAGTGAGCCGCCCTCGTCCTGCACCAGCACCAGTCTCGGGATGGCCCCATCTGCAGCACGCCACCGCAGCCCCACCCTGAGGTGACAAAGACCGGGAGGGCAGCGGCCAGACCCGCGTCCCAAAGGAGAAGCCGCCGCCTGCTCGCCGGACCCTGCTGGTACAAAGCCGGCTGGCTCTAATACGACAGCTGCAGGGGGCCTGGAATCAGCCCTGAATACCAAACCCTGGTGACGAATGGCGGACACGCTCCCTCAGACTGGTATGACTCCTGCCACCTGCCGCCAAGTGCCAGAGGCTGGGAGAGGAGAGCCAGGCCTGGATGACTCGATAATTGCCCTGTTCTGCTCGTTCCCACTGAAGCACCTGGCATTGGCCGCCATCAAAAGACAGGACACAGGGCTGCGTGGAACACGGGTCCCACCCGATATGGCCGTGCTTATGCTATCACCCCCGTCTGCTTTCTCCACCCACCATCCCCTCTCTTGTCTGGGCTGGCCCCCAGCCAGTTTGCACCCGTGCCTGCCGCACCCCATTCCCCAGCACCAGAGCTGCCCCAGGAAAGGTGCAAAAGAAGCACTGGCACCATGGGAAGCGACTGAGACTCTATAAAAAGCATCACGGACCATTTATTTTAATTCAGATTTCTCCTGGAAGGCGGTTGGGACCGTTTCGGAGGGGTATCCCAGGCAAATGAACAGAAAGGCACGGGGCTATTTCATTTATCACAGAGGTGGCTGGTTACCGCTGTTAAAAAGATCGGAAAAAATATTCTGGACAGAGCAGAGATGCCGTGTGAATTCCTGGACCCGTGGCTTCTTGGGACGGAGCTTCGGCGCTTCAGGCAAGCTTACAAGTAGACGAGGTAGAACATGGTCGTAGCTGGAAGTTGGACATGACAGTTGAGTTAACATCAGGCTCTTGTGCTGAATCCTTCAAGATCTCAGCCATACACAGTGACTGCCCTAAAAATTCTTCCCCTTGGAGAGATTCTCCCTGCCTGAGGGATTCCCGTTAGCTACAGAAATAGGAAATACCAGTAGAATCTGTAACCTCTCACTTGGTGTATTTACTGCTCACGTTTCCCAGAGAAAATTCAATTTGATAGGAGCAGAAAGAATGGCACTATTCATTAGCGACGGGAGAAGATAGGAGGCCGGAAGGCCAGAAGATTTAAACAAGTGGAAACTCTCACATCAGTCCTTCATCTATGAGAATTGCTCCTAACTCTCTGCAATTTAGATTCAGACAAAACGTATCATTCTATGGTTTTCACCCTGCGGTCCGTGATCGGCAGTCTGTGTCTGAGATTTCCAAAGAACTCCGCACCGCCATGTGACTTTTTTTAGGGGCCCACAAATGGAGAAAGGCAGAACACCACTGGTTTATATTACCAGCCGGCTCGGAGGGATCACAGAGGAATAACTCCTACATGTGGCTCCCCCCACATCTCAGCCATTGAGGAAATGTCAGAGCGCTTGCGGGAGGCCTCCTGGAAGGGGCAGCCCCCCACAATCCATCTGCAGCCCTTATGAATCTGTGTGTTCCTCTCTGGAGCGAACTGCTTGCGGTGACATTTGGAAAGGTCGGCTTTTCCGGGAATTCCATGCAGAACATCGCGGCGCTAAAGGACAGATGAGAGCCGTCCCTGCTTGGCCTCTGCCCGCTGAATGCTGATTCTCGATTTTAATCTGACTCTCATTCTACTAGATGTTCTACCGAGCGACCCGGTGGGGCTCGGGAAAAGCCAGCCAGCTTTAGCAACACCAGACAAGGGCCCTCGTCCATCAGGTCCCGCCGCCCAACAGTCACTCTTGCGATAGATGAGAAAGGAGAATGAGCGTATTTCTTTAGAATGAGCACAAGGAACGTCTGAAGGCAAATGCCAGGTTCTTAATTCCCCCATCTGTGCTGGAGCGGCGGGTGCCTGACACACTGAGCATACAGGTATTCATAAAACCTCTCTCTTTTCCTCGGTAGCTTTACCAAGGAGATCAGGAGCACAGCGCCGACCTTACTGAGGTGGAAGTGAAGCCACAGAGCAATCAAGTGCCCAAGGTCATGCCGCAGCAGAGCCAGGAGACTTAGATTCTGTTCCTAAGTCGCAGTCCTGTGCCCTTTTCCCTAGGGCACACTGCCTCCCGAACCTATCCAGCACGTGTCAAGGCGCGCTGGGGGGGATGGAGGCCAGACGGTCACTTCCACAGTGTGTGCGATATACTCAGAGCCGTCCCATCCATAGGGCGAATCAAGGCAGCTGCCCCAGGTCCTGCACTTTTGGGGGCCCTGTGGTGGCCGCCCCGCCTGTCCTATGGATGGGAGGGACTGAGGAGATCATGGGAGCCTGGCGTGGGTCACCCTCCTCCCACACAGGTGGCAGGAACCGGAACATCCCAGCAGGCTGCTCTGCCTCGCGGTGGCGCCCTCCTGGCCTGCTGCGTTTGGCTTCTCCATGGCGGCGGGAAGCAGGGAGCCCGGCCCCAGGGCGCACCACTTCCCGACGTCACAGAGAAGCGGGCGCAGCGGGCCGGGAGAGAGCAGCACGGTGGGGCAGAGTTGGCTGCTGGGATGTTCTGGCTCCCAACGCCCACGTGGTGAGTGGGGGGGGGTGACCCCTTCTGCCGCCCTGCGCCAGACCCCAGGAATCCCCCAGGCTGGGTTGCTTGGGTTAGGGGGCAAGCGGGCAGAGTGGGGTTAGAGCAGGGGAGGGGTTTGGGGAAGGGGTGGGGGTGGGGCCTGCGGTGAGGGGGTTGCCCTGACCCTACATCTGGGACAAGGCGGGGGGGTTGCCCCAGACCCCCACCCCCATGGGGACAGCCCTGGATGTACTCCCCCATATCTCCCCCACACACTCACCAAGCATGCTCGCCACACTCTGACCTACAGCTACTGGGCAAGGCCAGAGCCCGCCCTGCATGACCTGGGCCCCACTGTTCTTCTGCTGGCTTTGGGACTTCGGTCAATGCTGTCCAAAGTGGTCAGGGCCCGTGTCAATGCAGCAGCCCAAGTTCCTGGGTTCTCTGGCCCATCTCTCCAACCCACTGACTCTATGGTGCAGTGGCGCAATTGGGGGCAGAAAGGGCCTTCTGCTTCTAGGGCCAAAATAACCAAAAGCAACAGGTGGTTTTGGATACCCCACTTGAGAGACCTCAAAGGGGCCCAATCTGCAGAGCGTTCTGTGTACGTTTGCAAATCAGACTCTTATGGCGTTGGTTGGGCACCCCAAGTCACTAGTCACTTTGGAAGAGAAAACAAAAGGAAAAACTATGTAACTCTTTAAAGACTAACAAGATGGTTGAATAGGTGATGAGCTTTCGTGGGCCAGACCCACTTCCTCAGATCATATTCTGGAAGAGAATTGGCACGACCACATATACCAAAGGAATACAAGGAAGAGAAAGTCACTCCGCCTGTTCTTATCCATGCCATTGGTACACCTACCTCTGAATTTCTCTGTCACGCACCAAGGTACCAGTGTCTCTACATGCTGCATAACTAGGCCAGGCCCGAAACACAACCATCGTCTGCAAGATTGACAGGCTGCATTGCCTGTCAAGGCTGGTAGGAAGAGATTGCTTGGCAGTATTCGTCAGTATTCTCAGTCCCTTGGCGCACAAACTCAACTTTTAAAACCAAAACAGAAGGGCTGCCGCAGAACGCCTCTCGCTGCAGGTGTTCCATTAGCTCCCGTCTTCTCTGCTCATCACAGCTTTGTGAATGATCAGCAGGTTCAGAGAGTACTGTGGGTTCTACATCCCCTGATTTTGGGGGACAAACGGTCTGACTGTCCTGGTTTTTGTTGCATTTTCCCTGTTCCCTTTTTTCAGAGAAGCACAGAACACTAGAACTGGACCTTGCGAGGTCATCGAGTCCAGTCCCCTGCCCTCAACAAAACCAAGCACTATCTGATCATCCCTGATAGATGTCTGTCCAACCTGCTCTGAAATATCTCCAGCGATGGAGATTCCACAACCCCCGTAGGCAATTTATTCCAGTGTTTCACCCCCCTGACAGGCAGGAAGTATTTCCGAAAGTCCAGCCTAAAGCTCCCTTGCTACGAAAAGGGAGAAAACCTTCATAACTTAAAGGGGGTGAAACAATCGACTACACAGGAGAAACTGCACATTTCATAGCACTTGATATAGTCAGGTTAATCAGACAAAATGAACGACAGCTATTGAATCTCTTCTGGGTCTAGTCATGTTAGTCATTTCTCATGACTCTGGTAGGCATACTGCCATATCAAATGGAGGCCTTGATTCTGCAAATATTTCCACAATGAGTAGCCTCTTTGAGTTCTTACACTTCCATTTTGGTAAGGACAGGCTCCTAAAAAACTTCAGGCACGCAGAAACTGACAGCAGGAAAAGGCGAACGTTCAGGGGAGTATTGAGCAGCCAAATGTCACAGCTTCGTGCTACCAGTTGCCGATGGTAAAACTGACAGGTCTAGTGCTTTGGCCTGACCGACGGTATATGACGTGAAAAGGAAACTGGATTGAATCAAACTGGAAGTCCAGCTCCTTCTGCCTGCAACTGGTGATAGATTGAGGGTCAGATTTTCAAAAAGCCATCAGAACATTGGATGCACAATATGGGATGAGCACTTTGGGCCCTAATGGATGTGGTGAGGCGGAAATGGCTTTCTTGGGAAAAATATGGCCTCACATGTCCAAGCAGAGACTTAGAAACGTCCTGACCTTGGCTCCGACACTAAAGATCGCAGGAACCAATATCCCTATTAGACCAACCTGCTTTTTTTCAACAGCCAAACAACTAAAGTCTTCAGAGTGGGAATTGTGTCCAGCAGCCACAGAATTATTAATGTGCCTCCCCCTCTACAAGGAGGAGCACTGAAAGGAAATGACTTTCTAGCATTCTCTGCGCGGGATCCCATCTGCTTGCTACTCTTCGGCACAATCTTTGACTGCCGCCCATTTCGACTGAACGAGGCGGCTGCAGCTAGAACTAGCCAAAGGAAAGTGGAAAATTGCCTGCCAATTGCCAAGACATGCGAACGTTAATTGGATAACTTCTTCACAGATCATTCATCCGGCATCAGCACTCAGCCCCAGGTACTTGCGCAATTTCATCCCATTTAAGGCGATGGGCTTAAAATAAAACTCCTAATTTGCTCTCCCGTGCCGGCCTGCCTCTCCCGCACACATTTATTCTGGGTGACTGAGGAACTGCTACAGCGTATCAGAAATCCCTGGGCCCGTTTTATGTCCACGTCTTTCCCCCTGGTTCTTCCTTCATACCCACATCCAGGAAAAAGAACTTGGGGCCCCGCTGTATATTCCATGCTGCCCCCCACCTCCTGTTTGCTGGGATGGCATTCTTCCTGGCAGGGCCTGACCTTTTGGGAGACGTCACCAGCATCACCACACACAGAACGGCAGCCTCAGTGGTAGAAGCCACGGCCGCAGCCTGATCACGTGTGCTCGCTCTGTGCTTTGGCCGGAGTGGGGTGCAGAGATCAAAGTCTCTGTTGCTCCTGGCTCATTTCTGCCGGGATGCGCGGGGGTCGTAGCGGGTCCCTGTTACTGGGGGCAGCTGGGCTGGGCTCCCATTCCCCCTGCCCCTACATGCCCCTCTTTAATAACACCAGCATTCTGACCACCCCTCTAGCTGGGCTCAGCGGTCAGCCACAAAGCTGCTGTTTGTCACGCCCCCCACACTCGCTCTAGCGCCACACGACATCACCTGCCCCCACAGGCAGCGTCCTCTCCGTCTGAGATCCAGACACAAAAGATAGCATCTCCCGGTGTCCTGCCAGGGAACTGGTCCTCCCTGGCTTTTCTCTGGCCCCTGCCTGGCCCTAATGTCCAGAAACTCACCTCTGGGATCATCTGGGCCTTTTCATGCCCGACTGCCATGCCACACCCAATGCAGCTCCAAGAGACCGGCCCCCTGTACAATGCTGCATCCCCCAGGAGCCCTTCCAGAAGTCAGGGACTGGCTGGAGATTCACACCCCTTTTACCTAGACAGGTGCCTGCCCCAATCCCCACACCAGCGTTGCCCTCAGTGAGCAGCCTGCTATTACACAAGTAGCCCCATTTAAACTAGGGGACTTACCAAATAAGGTACCACTTGGGCAGTGTGTGAAAAAGGAGGAACCTGGGACCCTAGGACAATGCCCAGTTGGATTGTGGGTGACAGACACAGCCGGACCCCACCTCCACTTTCTCGCCAGCTCCTGCCTGTTGAAAGGCTTGGCTGGGAATAGGGGTTCCTCAGCCCAGACCCACGTCTGCTGTCCAGGGACGGCGCATGTACAGGGCAGTATTTCTTGGGGACAAACTCACCGGTCTCGGCAAAGTTTAACCGCAGCAGACACTATTAGACAGGCTGGGAATGGACGACGGGAGAGGGATCACTGCCTGATTCCCAGTTGTGTTCCCTCCCTCTGGGGCACCTGGTGTTGGCCGCTGTGGGCAGACAGGACCCTGGGCTGGATGGACTGTTGGTCTGACCCGGTCTGGCCGTTCTTCTGTTCTGCAACCACCTTCCCTACGTCGCCCCGTGAAACCAAGAGCAGCCGTTGTCTTGTGGAAGCCGGATGAGCAAAGCCACGAAGCCATGCCTTCCAGCTGGTAACCGGTGGGCCTCCGAGTGGACCCTGCACCCACACCGCTGGGTAAAGCCAGCCCCGCATTGGCGTACGGTGGGAGGAAAAGGGAAAAGTGGATGGAGGGGAGCAGCTGCCAGGGTGCGAGGGGCCCCAGCTAAGTAGCTGAGTTGCACCATCTCAGTAAACTTTTGGAAGGTGAGTCATGTCTAAGCCTGGAGCGCCGGGGGTGACCGCACAGGCGAGCGGAACAGCCAAACCTCGTGGGCAGGGAGTGAGCGCGCCTAACCGGCACCGCCTCTTGCTGCTGGCCACGCTACTTGGCTACCGTGCTTGTTTTACTGTCTGTGTCCATGAGGCCAGACGTAGCCATGGGGAGTGGCTAGGGTTGCCAGATGATCTCCCAAAAAATACTGGACATGCGGTATTTTTTGGTCGAGCAAAAAAAAAGGAACGTGGGATAATAAGCCCCCCAATTCTGGGGTGCCCAGCAGCAATCACAACCCTGCCTCCCAGCCGCTCCCCCCACCCACGCCAGGCTTCCATCTGGTGCGCAGGCGGAAAAATCAGAGAATACCAGACATTGCACCTGTCCGGTATTCTCTCGGACAAAGAGCGCAAATACCAGACTGTCCGGTAGAATACTGGACGCCCGGCAGCCCTAGGAGAGGCCCTGAGAGCGGGTACTGGCCTGCGCACAAGGAACCAGCTCATTGGCAGTTCTGGAAAAGCAAAACAAAATTGTTTGGGATCAAATGAAATCGGTGGGTTGGTCCAGACTGGAAGGTTTGGTTCAGATGTCGAGGGCTTTAGATATTTCGCCTCTTTTTTAAAATAAAGTGAAAGGAAATTTCAAAAAGAAAAGTCCTTTTGAATCCAAACATCGAAATGCTTCATGTTTGTTCTGATGTTTTCTCTCCTGTCAAGGGACACGGTGTGGCGAATCAGCTGTGACTTTGCAACACGTTTCAGGCAGCCTGAACCTGGGATTTCCCCTCCCGAAAAAGCTTTACTCCACGTATTTTGCTCGGCTTTCGAGTGCAAGCGGAACTCCCCCCCGCCCACACGTCTGAACTCCAGTTTCTGGGGCTCTCACCCTTGGATCTCAAACCACTAACTTCTAATCCACACCCTACCCTCGCCGAGGAGCTGCGGGCAGCCCGGGGTTCAGCTGGAATTTCAGCTTGGACTTTGCAGTTCCTGGCCGGGAGGAGGGGGATTAAAATACCCTGAAGTGTTTGGAAAATGTCTGTTAATTCCTTCCCCCTGAGTTAGTATCCAGCTCTCTTGAGGAAAATAGCTGCTGAAGGGGAAACACAGCAATCATGTTTGCTCAGCACCCCCATTAGACTCATCGACAGTGTCGCATCAGTGCGGGGCATATGACACGCAGCAATGCCTGATGCTTATTATTGTTAGTCTCTACTGCCCTAACCACTGCATTAGCCCTGTGGTAACCTGGGGGCTGCAGCGAGAGCCTCTGAGGAGCGTTAAATATCCCCTCTCCACCACTCCCTTTGTCTCCGGCCCCCACTCCCAGCTTTGTACTCGCCTTCCCGCTGCTTTGGATGCCTGGCGCAGCCTGCTCGCTAATGTGAAGTGGACTCCCTCCGTGAGGGGGAGAGCGAAATCACTCACTGCCTTTTAGCACTGACAGGCCTGAGAAGGGGAAGGCTCTGGGGGTGCTGTGAAGCGGCAGGGAAAATGCAAATGGGGACATCCCATGGGGCTTTCCACAGCAATTTTTGGAAGAAGCCAGGCCGTTTCCTGCGGGGTCGAGTTCGATTTTCAGCGGGGGAGGAAACCCAGCTGCCGCTCATCTGGCATCATGGACGTCAGCAGCAGCAAATTACGGCCTATTAAATCACCGTGGCGGCCTAAAAATAGCTCCCCGGCCAGCGGTACAAATAACATCTGATTGCTCTAGCTGGAAGCGAGGGGAGGGAAACAAGCCCTCTGCTCCCCAGAACTGCTCTGGGCATAGGGAACAGATCTGGGCAGACCCCACCCAACCCCATGGGCCTGGGTCTCTCTCAGAGCTGGCTGAGGGACCGGGGCGGTGGGGAGCAGGCCGGGGGAGAGGTCAGTCCCGGGGACGTGACTCGCTTTGCGAACTGGACTAGGTCTGACGTTGGCCGTGCCCGTCTGCACGCTTGGAGCCCTGCAGCCCGCACCTGTGTTTCCCGCCACATGCCGAAACCAGGGGGCCCGGCCCCGGCCGCGGTGGGGCCGGGGGGAGGAAAGGAAGCAGGTACTCCCGTTTCCTCAGACCCCGCCAGGCCTCCCTGCCCCCGCCCTGTCATCCAGCCCCACACATCCATGGGGTTTGTATAATTTCCTCGCGCCCGTCCCCCCGCTCTCCCCGTTTGGACCACTCTGGGAGCACCTCGCACACCCTGTGTCTGCCCCCGCCCCCCAACTCTCAGGGCAACAGCGCTCTGCACCAGGCACCAGGGGGCAACATGCCCCTGTGCTGCGGCCACACGGGGGTGCAACGTGGGCACACGGGGGGCCCTCGTGCATTCCCTGAGGAGCCAGCCCCACCTCTGGCCACAGTTCTTCTAGATCAGGCTTGGGTCAGGTGGGAAGGCCACGCTGCAGCTGCCCTGCAGACAACGCGAGGGCCTCAGGAACAAAAAAACAAATAGGATGCTAGGAATTATTAAAAAAGGGATAGAAAATAATCACAGAGTCATAGAGCTGGAAGAGACCTGAGAAGGTCATCAAGTCCAGCCCCCTGCTCTAGGCAGGACCAATCCCAACTAAAATAAGACCCAGAATATCTTACTGCCCCTGTATAAAACTATGGTACGCCCACATCTTGAATACTGTGTACAGATGTGGCCTCCTCACCTCAAAAAAGATATTTTGGCCTTGGAAAGGGTTCAGAAAAGAGCAACTAAAATGATGAGGGGTTTGGAACGGGTCCCACATGAGGAGAGGCTAAAGAGACTGGGACTTTTCAGTTTAGAAAAGAGGAGACTGAGGGGGGATATGATAGAGGTCTATAAAATCATGAGTGGTGTGGAAAGGGTGAATAAAGAAAAGTTATTTACTTGTTCCCATAATAGAAGAACTAGAGGACACCAAATGAAATTAATGGGTAGCAGGTTTAAAACTAATAAAAGAAAGTTCTTTACACAGCGCACAGTCAACCTGTGGAACTCCTTGCCAAAGGAGGTTGTGAAGGCTTGGACTATAACAGAGTTTTAAAAAGAGCTAGATACATTCATGGAGGTTAGGTCCATAAAAGGCTATTATCCATGGGGTATGAATGGTGCCCCTGGCCTCTGTTTGTCAGAGGCTGGAGAGGGATGGCAGGAGACAAATTGCTTGATTGTTGTCTTTGGTCCACCCCCTCTGGGGCAGCCGGCACTGGCTACTGTCGGCAGACAGCATACTGGGCTAGATGGACCTTTGGTCTGACCCAGTACGGCCATTCTTATGTTCTTATCAGCAGAGCCTCTGAAAGTCCCCTCCTGCAAAACAGGCCCCCTGGTCTCCGTCTGGGACACGCGGGAGGGATCCCTCTCCCTCTGACCCTTCACATGTCTCCGCTTCCTTTTTCCTGGTCCCGGGAGGAGCGGCGAGCATGGAACGAAGCCTGAGGCAGGCTTTGGGGCTCAGATGGGGGCTGGACAGCAAGGATTTCCCCTCTGCAGCCCACCAGCATGGTGCTGCCGTCAAGCCGGCTCCCCTCGGAGTTTGTGCTCTTCCTAGCCTGGTTCAGCACCGAGGGCTGAGGGATTAGATCAGAGCCAGACTGGGCCTCCCCATGAGGGCAGCCAGGCCCCTCCGATCTTGGGGGGTGTGCATGTCCCCTGCTTTCTGCCTCTGCTTTGATCCCTGCCTGCTAGCACCGTGGCGCGCAGCTGGAGTTGTGGTGGCCCTAGCTGCACTATGGCAGGGAGCGTTCATGGCTTTTTGTCCCTTCGGCGTCTGCAAGCAGCAACCAGCCCCCACCCCACGGACTGGCGCGTCTCCGAGCCGCACGCTGGCGGCCGGCCCATCCCTGTCCAGCGCGTCCCCCCGTGACAACCCCACTCCTGCTCCATCATCTGTGAGAAGAGTGAGGGGCAGCACGTCTCACCCCAGGGCTGGGACGGGCAAGGGCAGCCGCACGGATGCCAGGCACCTGGAGGAGCTCTGTTTGAGCACCGCTGGGCAGGCAGAGGGGCAGGCCTGGGGGAACCCGCTCCCAAGCCGTTTAGGGCTCGCAACGCTCCAGTCAACAACTGAAACGTCATCCAGAGGCTGGCGAGCCACGAGGGCTGGTCACAGAGTACAGGCAGCCCTGCCCTCCACTTGGACTGGCTCTACACTAGCCCCCGCATGTGCACAGTGTGGTCGCGGGCGCCCACGGCACGGGGGAGACAGGGAGAGCTGTGGGCAAGAGAAATGGGCCCTTGATCTACCTGGGGACAGAGGGAGAAAGTGCTTTCGGCCACAGCTGGGGCTGGAACACCTGGGAGCAGTGCCAGGATCCCTTTTTTCTTGGCGCTTCCCCTTTAAGAATGCAACCGCAAAAAAAAAAAAAAACCCAAAAACAAAGCTGAAAACAAACCCTGGTCACAGGAGTTGAGGAGGACTCTGTGGCCTGGCCTATGGAATGACTCTGATGGGAGGCGGGGAGGTGTTCTGCAGAACACCAATCTTCCAATTCTTAACTGAAACCTTTTGGTGGATTTCCTGATTTCCCGAAGAATTAGCTTCACAACAAGCCAGGGGAATCTACTGTGCCTCTTGGTTGGAAAGGGCAGAGTTAAGGTGAAGTAGGGTGGCCAAACGACCAGCATCTCCAGAAATCTTTCAAAACGCACAAATGTGCCACGAGACCAATGATAAGCCTGAGATACAGCGAAGCTATTTTCCTCCTCTGGACAGATGATCTCAGTTCCCTTGTGGATTCCCACCGCAATTTCAGCAGCCACCCGCCGGCCACTCGACCCTCTCTGGAACACACCCACACCAGCATCAGCTTCCTCCACACCGCGATCCGCTTCAACGGTGGAGCCCTACAGACAACTACCCAGATCAGCACACTGTGTCCCACAGACCCAGTCCCCATCCCAAGCGCACTGAGAAATCTGCAGCCAGGCCCTCAGATACCACAGAACATGCCCTGAGGAGAACTCCCAGGGTACATCCACCCTGGCACCCCTAAAACGACCTTCCCCAGACAAGTCCCTCAGAGGAGGAGACTGCATCATGGAACGGTCCCCCCCAGATACCCTGAGGAACAACCACCAGCACTGGCTGCACGGCCTTAGCCACCACCTCCCACCCTGCAGCCCCTACAAGGTACCATCCAACAGTTACAACCCATTCTTGATGAGGATCCCATCCTGAAAAATCTTTCTTGAACCCCCCCTTCTGGCCTTCAAACAACCCCCCACCGCTCCACCAAGCTCATCATCAGACACAAGCTCCGGCTCACAGGGGTCCCAGACCCTGCCCGATGGGCAGATGCAAAATCAGCAGACCTGCAATGACCAATATTGCCTCCAACACCCCTGTCGGGATCCATGGGTCCCACCCCGGCCTGTCTCAACAAGGGCCCGACCTCATCCAGGGCACTCGGTGCCCCAGGAACATCAGCTCTGGGTGTAACCAAGCACTCCGCTCGCAAAGGGACTCGCGCAGGAAAACAATGAACGACAAAGACGCCCAAAGAGATTTCTCCCTAGCGGCCCTCCCCACCTCATTCTCAAAGGAAACCCGCGCAGCACCGCCAAAGAGGGGCCTGCGAGTGCATGTTCATCATTTTGCGAGACACGGAAAATTGTGGACTGCGCAGAGGCACTGGATTTACGGCTGATTACAACCCTCTGTAGCCCCCCGGCCCCCTTTTCGGTCCGGTGACTGGAGTGGTGAATGGGCCACTTTAACCCTTACCCGGCCCTGTCAACGTGGGCGCTCCCAGTCCCATCGTCTTGCATTAGTTGTGATGCTCTGGGGCCCGTTCCTGGACCCGAAGCAGAGCTCTGTGTAGCCCGAAAGCGTTTCTCTCCCCAACGGACCATAGTTCCCTCATCCACGTTGTCTCACTCTCAAAATGGTCGCCGTTCCCCTGCTACAAGAAGCAGGCAAGAACTGGGCTTCCTCGTGCACCCGAGGCCTAATGAACCCTCGGGGGAGTGACACCGGTGGAGGCAGTGAACACCGAATGTTTTTTTTTTAACTCCTAGGGTACGTCTAGACCACAGGCTTTTGTCGACAGAAATTTTGTCGACAGATACTGTTGACAAAGCTTCTGTCGACAAAGAGCGTCCAGGCTACATCCAGTTCTGTCGACAAAGCAAGCCGCTTTGTCGACATGACAGTGTAGATGCATAGGACAGTGTAGATGCAATAACGCCTTCTGTCAACAGAACTCTGTCGACAAAAGGCGTTATTCCTCGTAGAATGAGGTTTACCGCCGTCGACAAAACTGCTGAGTTCTGTCGACGGTATGTCGACAGAACTCAGCAGCAGTGTAGACGCAGGTATAGTTTTGTCAACAAAAGTCCACTTTTGTCGACAAAACCCTGTAGTCTAGACACACCCTTAATGTTGGAATGGCGGGGTGGCTGGCAAAGCTTAGGTTGTGCTGGTGGGTTTTACAACCCCCCTGTGGAAATCCTACACTGCAAAGGGGTGAATCGGCACCTAAACCCTTGGAGTGGTTTTCAAGTCTTTAAACATTGCAGCATCTGGGGCCCGGACCCACGCCCAAGCCCTGTCGTCTGGGGATTTCCAAGTCAGCGCACCTGCCAGGGAGGGGAAACCTCACTCCTCTAGCTGTGGGGAGGGTTGCCAGAGGGTTTCAACAAAAATCCCGGCCACACTTGACATTACCTCACAATCTACATGACATCTTATCTAGAAAATACCCAACAGCTCTATTTTCGCAATTTGTTTCCCGAACAGAAAGCCCAAATACTGGACTGTCCAGTTCAAAACCGGACACCTGGCAACCCTAGCTGTGGGGTTTTGCGCCCCACTTCTCAGGAAAAGGCAGAAAACTTCACTCCACACACGGAGGAGGAAGCTTCCGCTGCCGTGTCTGGTGTAGATCTGTTGTGGGCCGACCCCCCTGCAGGTAACTTGTCCCATAGGGAACCACTAACAATCTCCCATTCGCATGCAGAAACACACCAGCTCCCCTCAAGAACGGCAGTTTCCAGCCAGGCTGGCCGGCCTTTCATGCAATCCACCTCTTTTCACGACTCTGGAGAGGCCCGTGGGGCAGGGGGTGGAGTATAAACCTCGCCTGGGCTCTCCCCTCTTTGCGGCAACAAGCAAAGCCCAGTCAAGTCACGCTCCGAGTATGTGGTGCAATTACACGAGGGCTGATTGGGACGCCCGTCCAGCTGGCCATGGATCAACGAGGATGCAGAGGGAGAAAAGCTGCTTCCTTTGCACTTTTCCCTTCGCCGTGGCTTAGGATCCATTCCTGGTGCTTTTCACTTCCCACACCTCTGCCTGCCTTTCCGACGAGTTCACGCAGCCCCTGAGAAAGCTGTCAGGCTCTGCAGAGAACAGAGGGGGGATCCCAAGCACGGCTCTACCCCCCAGGAGCCGCCCAGCCTGAGGAGAATCAAATGCCGCCACACGTGGCCGGTGCTGGAGAGGAGGCGGAAGCTGGAGGGTCTGATAAATAGGTTCAGCATCTCTCAGGCTGTATCTGTCCTGCAGATGAAGGTGTGATTGTGGCAGAGCCAGGTTAGCTTTCCTCTTTCCAGCAGAGGACAGGTGGCGGCACAGAATTCGGCCCAGGCGAGCAACCGGAGTTTGCATCCAGGGTGGAGTGCCTGCCCTACGTAGTGATCTGCACATGGCAAAACTCGCCCCGAAACAGCGTTACCAACGGCTGGCCTGCTAGCCGAGGCCTCAGGTCAGCACCCTTGCTCCAGTGGGTGCTAGCAGGGGCGGCGGGTATGCGAGGCAGGGGAAGGCATTGCCTGGCTCCGCCTACTGCCAGCCTGGCTCCGCCCACACTTCGCCCCCTGTAGGTGTACTGGGGTGAAGTGTTGCTGTCCCCGAGCGCCTGCCCTCCCCCGTGCTCCGGGGCGGCTTGTGCCCACCCTTCCCATGGTCTGACCTGGGGAGGCTGGGGCCGCATGCCTGCCCTTCTTCCCCATAGTGGAGGGGGGCGGGGAGGAAGCTGGGCTCCCATGGGGGTGGGGCCTCAGCAGAAGGGGTGGGTCTGGGAGCTTGCCTCCCCCCAGCCCTACCTTCACCCACCACCCATGGGTGTTAGGCATCTCAGCGTACTAGACTACCGATCTTGCCTGTCCTCCTGCGTCCCCGTGACACACCCCACGTGCGCCCATTTTCTGTTTGCTCCGGAGCTCGCTCCGGGCCCCGGTATGGGATCCCCACTGCCCGTGCACACTCCCCTCTCCACCCGTCCTAGCCCTGGCTCCCTTTCAGGCACAGAGGTGACTCCCCTGGCATCGCAGGGGTCCTGGAGCTGGCAGAGCCCTTCCCACCCCAGCCTGGCTCCCGCTCAGGGAGACCTCTGCAGGCCGCTGATCAGGGCTGGGAGGAGGCCTGGTGGGCGCCGTGCTGAGCCAATGTAACGCCAACAGGTGATGGAGTCCTGGCCCCTGGGAAGCCATCCTGGCACCAGCCCCTGTGCGAGGGGAGCGCCGGCACGCTGCCAGGCGGACGCAGGCGCTGGCTCTGCAGAGCGGCCCCGTGGTGCAGAGGAGGCAGGCCCGGGCACCTCGGTGAGTCACAGCCACACACTGCGCGGCAGGCGGCTGCCGTGACACCCGGAGACGCTGCGCTCCCCAGCGGAGCTGGCTGCCGACGGAGCCAGGCCTGCCGGGGCAGGGAGCTCTGTGGTCCATGGGCCAAATTACCAAGCGGTCCCTGCTGGGAGTCGGGGGGAGACCCGCCAGCCCAGCACGTCTCAACCCACTGACCACTCTAGGCCACATGTGGGCCGCATCCTGCCTGGATGGCCCTCAGGCTGCCACACGGGCCACCGCCGGGTGCTGACTGGGCCACAAATGGCCCGTGGGCTAAGCACCGTTGTCCTAAACCCGGGGTAGGGAACCTAAGGCCTGGGGCCGGATGGAGCACCTGGGTCTCTGAGGCTCGGGCTCCCCCCCAGCATTGGGGAGACCACGCTGGTGCTCCAGCCCCTCCCCCCCTGTACCATCTCGCTGTGGGGCTGGAGCATGCAAAATCTACTAGCCTGGGACCCCTCGTCTCTGGCGGGTGAGGAGAATGTGGGGTGGTCTCTCTGCTTCTCGGGGGGTTGGTATGGGGTTTTTGGGGGGTTTTTTTGCTTCTCATTTTTGTGCGGCCCCTGCCTGATTTTTCTGGAGGTCAGCAGCCCCTGACCCACCAAAGGCTCCCCCGCAACCGTGGGGGCTGGTGGACGGTGTTTCTGAAGAGCACGCAACCCTCGGCCGGTAGCTCAGTGTGACCCATAGCGGCAGAGAGACTGCGAGGCAGGAGTACCCAGCCCTGGGGCGGTGAGGGCGCATCGTGCCAGCCTGAGATGCCCGGGTAGGCTCCATCCTCCAATTGCAAACACCGAGAGTGGGCGTCCCCATCTCCAGCCTTGCGCCGGATACTGGGAAGGGCCAATGTGTAGACAGCTCCCTTCGCCTGGCTCCCACTCGGCAATAAACTGACCCGTGCGGCGTATCCGCTGAATGATGCCGTTTCCAAAGGCACGATAAGACCACCTGAAACCAGTAGGTGTGTGCTCACCAGTAGGTGTGTGCTCACCATGGTGCAGCTAGGCCTCCCCCGCTGCTAACAAACCACGTTTCCTGACAATGCTCCAAGCCACTGCACAGCCCAGTTAGCCCCTGAGGTCTAGGGGGGTTCTGCCTGCTCATGCATCACACCTCAATACTTATCCATTTAGCGTGGACACCGTTCCACCTGGAATTCTCTGCCCCCAGGGCAGGCGCGGCCAGGCGGAATGGCGCACCTTCTGCCTCAGCGTGCAAGCGGTTACAAGCAAAGCCCGAGTGCCTTGTCTGTCACATGGGATCTGGGACGGACTAGCACAGCAAAGGGAAGCTGGCACCACGCTGGCTCCTAGATGGACTGGCACAAGAACTAGGGGCCACCAGATGAAATGAATAGGCAGCAGCTTTAAAACAAACCAAAGGAAGTTTTTCTTCACGCAGCACACAGCCAACCCGTGGAACTCCTTGTTGGAGGATGTAGTGAAATCCAGGACTATACCAGGGTTCAAAAAAGAACTAGATACATTCATGGAGGGTAGGTCCATCAATGACTATTAGCCAGGGTGGGCAGGGAAGGTGTCTGTAGCCTCTGTTAGTCAGAAGCTGGGAATGGGAGACGGGGGAGGGATCACTTGATGGTTCCCTGTTCTGTTCACTCCCTCCGGAGCACCTGGCATTGGCCACTGCCGGCAGGCAGGACACTGGGCTGGATGGGCCTTTGGTCTGACCCAGGCTGGCCGTGTTTATGGTCTTAAGTTCTCATGCCTGCCCTCCGTTCTCCCAGCCCACTGGAAGCGAGGTAGACTCACTGAAAGGTGGGCAGGCTCTCTGGAGCGCTGAGCTGTGTTACTCCTTTCCCGGATGTGTTCATCAAGCCAGGTCCAAGACACAGGACTCAACCCGAACTGGAGCGGGGGCTGCATTTACCAGCCTGGCTGATGTACCAGCCCATCCGCCGAGGGGAATTTCACAGGGCTGGGGATTCAGAAACAGGCATTTTTGACTTGAACAGAGCAGGCGAGATACCAGCAAGACACAACAAACACAGCCCTGCCCTGTACAAGTACCTGTACGTCCTCCCCCGCCCCACCGCCCCACCAGCAGCACGGGAGGGCCAACTCTGTTCTGACTAGAAGTCCAAGGTTCCCCGGGGAACACCCACTCGCTTGGGGCTAATGAACCCGAGGGCTGGGACTGCCAACGGCAGGGACCAAGGAGGGCCGGTGTGGCTGAAATCACAGCGCACACACAGCACTACCGTGCTTCGCGAGCATCTTGCTTTTCTTCTGGCACAGAGCAGTTTTGTCAGGTGAACACAGGAACAGGCTGGACGACACCAGGTGTCCTGTAGACCAGTCTCCACTCTCTGGTCCTGGGTGCTTCTCAGGACCCTGCTGTAGTCAGTTAAAGGATAGCCCCAGGGAAGTTCTCCTAAATCCTCATTAATCTGAGGTTGGCTCAGGCTCAGAATCAAAAAAAGCTTACAACCCTCCAGAGCTTTAAAAATACCCAACCCTACATGGTAACGCAAACTTCCAGTGTCATCCATAGCACACGGCTGATCCTTTTTAAAATCCTGATACACTCTTGGTCCCAGTATTATCCTGTGGCAATGAGTTCCACAGGGTAACTGTGCCTTGTACAACTTGGTGTTCCTCTTTATTCCTTTTGAGTTCATTACCTTTCCATTTCTTAATGGGACCAGATGACGATACATTCCTACTCAGTCTCCTCCAACGCATTCATTATTTTAAATAGTGTCATGTCCCATCTCCTGCTTCTCCTGTAAGGTGAACTGCCCCAATATTTTTCACTCGAGTAGAAGGAAACCAGAGAGATTACCTGAAATCACGGAACAGCTGGTGGCTGTGCCTTCACTAGGGAAAAAAGGGTGCGTGCTTTTTAGCTGGCTTCCCGCTGGCACCATCTCCTGCTCCCCTCCCTTTGCTGCCTCTGATATAGAGGCAGCAAGCCGGGGGGAAATGCGAGTAGTAGACTATTCGACTACTCTTTTACATCCCTAGTGCTTGTGTGGCTGCCCAGGAGAGAGTCTAATGCTTCCCAGATGATTAGCAGATCACTCCCAGCTAGGTTTGGGTTTCTCCTGGTGGTGCACAAACACATGCTTTGGTGCACAGAAAAAAATTATTCTGCACATGGATGGAAAACATTAGAGGGAACGCTGTTCCCCATCCCCTGGTGAAAACAAGGCCTCAGTCCCATTCCCTCTGAGTCCCCACAGCTCGGCGCTAACCAACAAACCCCAGAACTTCCTTAGTTTGCTCCCAAAGCACGTAATTGCAAGCACAGATTGGGAGAAGAACATTTGGCAAAGGCCTTGATGGGAGTTTGCACCCCCATTTATGGCATGTTTGCCTCTTGCTCCCCTTCAAGTGGGCACATCTCACAAGGCAAGATAGGCTCCTTCTACCTGCTAGCCCCGTGCCTTCAGCCCAGGAGCTGGGAGTCAAGCTGGTCTCTTTGCACCTTGCAAAGCACGGCCAGGAGGAAAGGTTCTGCCAGATACACTGGGCCCTCAGGGATCCCCGAGTCACCCCCCGCCTGTCTCCAGATGTGGGTTCCGGTGACAGCTCCTCGCCCCGTTGCCTGCAGTCGGCAGGACAGACCAGGGCTGGTACCCAGGATGGACTGCAAGGCTCAGCTCTCCCAGCACCAACTGGAGCACAGGGGACGGAAAACTTCCCTCCCTAACATGAGCAACGGCAACGACCACCCTTGGGAGGGAGGCTGCTTTGGTGGAACAAGCTGCTCCGATGCTTGCACAGTCCTGGTGTCAAGAGGAGAACTGCGCTGCGAGGAACCCCTGAACATCTCCCCCTTCCACAGAAAAGCCTCCCGTAAAGAGGTCCATTCTGGGTGAGATGCAGGACTCCGTGGGGGGGGGGGCATTCCTCCTTTCCCCTCGCTGCCCCACACCACAGCCCACACTCAGGCTGGCCCCCTGGATTCCCCTTCTTCCCAGGGGAGCTTCCCAGGCAGGGCACCCGGAGACAGACACCGTTCAAATGTGACCGAACCCCCCAGCGGCAGCAGTCGGGGTCCCATGTTTTCGCCTCCAGTTCTGCTGCACCCTTCTCCCACGCAAGCATGAAATAAAAGCAGGCAGCAGCCCGGGACCCAGGCCAGCCGGAAAGGCCGGGGCACCGTCATCCCCAGGGTCGGCCTTACCTCTCCGCATCACCCCGGCTTTTCCTTCTGCTAGTGCATCCCCTGGGCTGGGAGGCCCGAAAAGCAAACCGTCCTGCTCCCTGCGCGCTCGGCCCTGGGTATCCAGAAGGGTTAGCCGCGGCTGGTGGCTCGGGGCAGGAGATTGGGGGCGGTGTCTGTTTTCTCCTCCTGATGTTGCACTGGGATGGAGCTTGGCTTCAGTGCAGCCGCTGTCTCTGCTTCTCTGAGTGCTTCCCCGCTCAGCCTGACAGCTCCAGCTACCCCCGTTAAGGTGGATCTCCCTCCATCAGCGGCTGCAGGGCTGTTTTCCTGCCCAGAGCAATGTCAGTCCCGCTCAGCTCCCCTACCCCGCACAACACACTTGTTCCGCCTGCTCCCTGTGAATGGAGCAGAGACTCCAGGAGAAAGAGGAGGAGCTGGGGAGAGCAGCCATGCATCTGTTTAACTCTGTCCTGCCGCTGGGGTTCCTCAGACTAAGCAAGAATCATCGCCAGGCAGCGCGCCAGAGGTCGCCTAGCAATGCCCTTGCGGGTTTTGTTCTGCCCAAAACTCTGGTGCTCCCTTAAATTGACAGGCCACGTTAAAAAACCCAACACAATCACTTCCCCCTTCCCAGTTCATTTGCTTTCATCGCTTGGGTTAGATTTTCCCAATCCTCCACGCGCTTCAAATGAATCTACAGGCCATCAGTCCTGGGAATGCAGAGTGTTGGACACACATGCCCTTCACATCCACGCTGTCTGGGGCGGGGTTACTGTGGCCTGCCCTTTGTTTCCCTCTTTGTTTGGATTTCTGAGCTGCTGTCGCAGCCGGGGAAAGATCCCCCCTGCCCCCCCATCTCCGCGGAGAGGCATTTATAAAAGGCGCGTCTCCCCACGCTGGGATGGGCGCTCTCCCACACTGTTCTGACGGCAAACTTCCTGCTCTGTTTCAGTCCACTGGTCAGTGTCCTTTTTTTTGGACAGCATCAGCACATTGCCATCCCCGGCAAAGGTCGCCCTTTCCTCTGGACCGGAGCAAATCTCCCAAACGGCCAAGAGAGAGAAAAAGCCCTTTTCTCCCCGCTTTCCATGACGTTCGAGCTGGAATGCTCCGGGGCGAGGCTATTTCAGGCACATCGTATTATTTATGTTTCACTGTATTTATATCTATTAAAGAAGTCCTGCCTGCACAGAGCTCTCCGACTTCAAAAGGCAGGAAAAGGGCCGTGACCGCTTCAACTGAACTTTCTGGAGAGAAATAGCCTGGGAAGAAGGGGCGACCTACATACTTGTAGAGGACAGCATGCCTACTTTGTTATACCATTCCCATCTCAAGCGCCTAGCCCCTCTGCCCAGCCCCATCCTACCCTGGGCCTTCCTACCGGAGAACCCAAGAGAGGCCAGCTGCATGCACAGCTGCGAGGCAGAGGACCACAGTGGCAAAGCTGTGACTGCCCAGAGAGGCTACCCGACGAGGGTCACACGGGAATGCGTACCGTGTGCCCGGGTGGCTAAATCAGCCCTTTAAAGGAAATGTTGCCTGGGAGAAGGAACGGGCACCTCCACCCCACCTTTCCGACTAGCTGAGCACACCTGACAGAGGTAGGCCTTGCAGCGTTGGGCAGCAACGGAAGCTGGTGGATTTGGCTTGAGGGACTCTCCCCATATGCTCCAGAGGGGATGGGAGGGAATGCCGAGATCCCCGAGGAGTCCTCAAGTCCCGGTTTCCCAAACCCTTCGGCGAGGTTCCCAGGTTAGCGCATCCGTAATCCAGAGGGGACAGGCAGGAAGCATCGGGTGCTGACAAGTTCTGTCCCCCCATATGGAGTCTGCCCAGGTACGACACTCATGTTTCTCCAGGAGACCTGGAACGCCACTGGCCGGCCCAGATTTTACACCAAGGTGCCAGCAGCACCATGTCTTCGGGATCGGGAGCGCCTCTCTCCAGGGCACCCACCTCCAGGGCTGCCGCTAGCACTCAGAAGGGCAGAAACATGGAGGCTTGTCTCCTTTTCCCGCTGCTCCTCTGCCAACACCCAGCAGAGTTCACTCTGGCCGAACGCACACGGACGGGGAAGAACCGCGAAGAGAAAACACCATTTTGAAACCCTTTGTGACTGTCTGATTCAGCTCAGCACGACGGGCCCATCTCAGCCAGGGCAGCAAGAGCAACTCAGCTGTTTGCTGCCGCTCCTGCGCCGAGGATTCGTTCATCCTTGCGTGCCCCCCCCCAGGTCCACGGGGCCACGCTGTGCAGATGTACACGGCTCTCCAGATGCCTCTCCTCACTCCTGGCACTGTTCTGCGGGGGTCTGAGCATTCGTGCCCCCGGTGCTGGGCACAAACACACCTGCGCACAAGCACCCGCACGGCCCAGGAGTCCCATTCACACCCCCAGCGCTGGGCGCAAACACACCTACGCACAAGCACCCGCACGCCCCAGGAGTCCCATTCACACGCCCGGCGCTGGGCGCAAACACACCTACGGACATGCACCCGCACGCCCCAGGAGTCCCATTCACACCCCTGGCGCTGGGCGCAAACACACCTGCGCACATGCACCCGCACGCCCCAGGAGTCCCATTCACACCCCCGGCGCTGGGCGCAAACACACCTGCGCACAAGCGCCCGCACGCCTCAGGAGTCCCATTCACACCCCTGGCGCTGGGCGCAAACACACCTGCGCACATGCACCCGCATGCCCCAGGAGTCCCATTCACACCCCCGGCGCTGGGTGCAAACACACCTGCGCACATGCGCCCGCACGGCCCAGGAGTCCCATTCACACACCCGGCGCTGGGCACAAACACACCTGTGCGCAAACGCGCCTGCATGCCCAGGAATCCCATTCACACCCCCAGCGCTGGGCACAAACACACCTGTGCACAAGTGCCTGCACGCCCCAGGAGTCCGGAACAGCGCTAAATATTGGAACAAGACACGAGAGGGAGCCGCTGTGTCCCCTGAGAGACTCATTCGCCACCCACGTGGCTCTGCCCTTTGGGGCGTGTCCAGGCACTAGTTAAAGTGATGAAATCACAGAATGGAAAAGCGAAAATGCCACAATAATCGTTTGTGGGCCCACTGTCCAGACCCTGGCCGCTCCTGCTCTGCCCGTGCTCCACTCTCAGGCCCCGCCTCCCCATTCTGAGGCTCCTCCCACACTCTGCCCTGAGGCCCCTGTGATGGACCGGGCCGGGTCTGGGCACAGCTGAGGGCATCCGCTCAGGGCGAATTGCTCAAATTTGGGGCTCCTTACAGCCCCCAGGCTGGAGACCTTCCCAAACAGGCCACAAACCCGTCGCACAGAGCGCTTCGGCTGCCTGCCTGAAGCCTCACGAGCAAAACCCTTCCGACACCCCAGCAATATCCGTGCCCCAGATGGCCCCGGGCCTCATACACAGGTGAGGGGTTTTAGAGCCCAATCTCACCTTCCCTGAACAAGTTCTGTCCGGTTCCAAGAAACCAGCCACAGATCCCAGGTCAATTTACACTCTGGATCTTACCCACAAATCACGCTGAGCCAATCCTTTAGAATCTAAACTCTAAAGGTTTATTACTAAGAGAAAGGAAAGCATGAGAGTAAGGTTGCTAAAGTATCATACGTTACATGCATCGAATCTCCCAGTTCTCGATGCAGGCTCGCAGCAGAGATGTTATAACTGCTGGCTTAAAAGTCCTTGGTGTACATCCTATGTTCGGATGGGTCCACAGTTCTTCCCGGCTCGTGATTCCCTGTGAGGCTGCATCTGGGGTCAGGAGCAGACTGAAGACCAAGATGGAGTCGGCCATATGGCCTATTTATCCCCCCTCCTGGCTTCTTCCAAGCTGGAGAGAGTCACATGATCTCTGACCAGGCACCTAGATTCCTTCATAGGTGGGTCTCTGGTACTTAAGAGACCTATTGTCCCTGGAGCCTTGCTAATTAGCATGTCCATAGGCTGAGCCCATTGTTCAACCACATACAGAGAAACTTCCAGTCTCCATACAGAGTATATATTCATAACTCCACACACGGACATTATACTGATATATGAAGAGCATATACAGAATCAGTAGAAAGTAAGCTTTTGTTTGACACCTCACATGCCCCCCTTCATACCAACTTTTGGGGCAAACACTCCCCCATGGGCGCAGCAGTGACCTGGCTGCTTCCCTTAAACTCCGGTACCGTGACAGCCCCTCCCACACTCTGAGGCCCCACCCCTGCTTGGCCTCTTCCCTCCCCCCTCCCCGCGAGGCTCCACAACTGCTTGCATGAGCGGGAGGCGGGGGACGGATGAGGAAAAGACGCACTCACAGGCAAAACCAAAAGTGAGGGCCTGCGGCTTCCACCGTGAATCTCTGCTCAGAACCAGGCTGTGTCCTGCCCATTCGCTTCTGCTCCCCCAGTCCGCCCTCCTGCACATCGCAGGTACCTGCATCCCCCCACTGGCCCCTGCGCTGAGCCCAGAGCCCTGTGCATGGGTGGCACATAATGGAGGTGGGGGGGGGGGCTGCCTGAGGGTCCCGCTGGGCTGCTGGCCGGGAGCTGATTAGGTAAGTACCTCCCAGCCAGAGCCTGCCTGTGGCACCCCAGCCCCTCCCACATCCCAACCCTCTGCTTCCCCTCCTGCCCCAGATCACAAGCCCCTCCCTCACCCAAACTCCCTCCGTGCCCCCTCCTGCATCCCACCCCCTTACCCCACGCTCCCTTCTGCACCCCGCCTCCGTCCAACACCCGGCACCCCCTCCAGGAATGTCAGGGATGAGTGCGCCCCTCCACCACGTTCCAAATTCTTGGAGTAGCCCCACCCCATGAAAAACTATTACCCACCTCTGCACAAGACACGGCTCACCGCCCAGCCGCTTGGAACCTGCATCTCCTGAATCCTCCCTCTCAGAATCAATTCGGGTCCTAACTTAATGAATTAGGTCCTAAAATCTAAATTGACGAGGGCTAGTGCATCCTGCCCCGAGCCTGTCCGGGAAAGAATCCAATTTGTCTGGGGAAAGATACTTGCTGCCAGCCTGAGCAGGTGATGCGTTGGGGATGTGGGGCCTACGGGGGGGGCACATCTTTTTCTCTCTCATTTTGAGGAAGATTGGTAACGAGCTCCCACCGCTAATGCTCCCGGCGTCATTGTCTGAGCAGGGAAGCCACGCAGGGGTAATGACGGCAGCTACTCCCACGGCACCGGCAGGTGAACAGCTGGGCGGCTAAACGATGCCGAACGAGAACAGAGACGCCAACAGCCAGCCCCACCCCCGCCCTTTCGCTCAGCGGCCCCCCCCCCCCGCTGAAGGCAGAGGCGTCCCCCCGGCCGGGCTGCCACTCTGCCCTCCCTCCCCTTTTGTCTGGGGAGAGCAGTGATTTCGGGGAGAGCGGGGGAGGCCGCAGAATCTCTGCTTGCCGCTCAGAGGGACCCGAGAGTGCTTTGTGCCCAAGAGCAGCTGGGTGCCGGGATCCCGCCGGCCCCCGCCCAACCTTGGCCACGATCCACTCCAAGCGCAGACCCCCCCTCCCCGACTGGAAGGGGAACGATTGGGATCGACGGCCACCCCATAGGCTCTGGGGTGGGGGAGGGAGTTAACACTCCTGCCCATCTCAGGCTGGGGAGAGGGGGTTACCTCAGAGCTGCCTTCTGAAAGCCACCGGGTGTCTGTGGGGACAGTTATGCCGCTTTCATGCCAGTTCAAACCACCGCCGCGGGCAGGCCCGGGATATAATTAAACCAGGAAAAAACTGACGTTTGAGTCTCCCCTGAAGAAGGAAATAGCCCCTGGCACCCGGAGCCCCAGGAATTCGGCTCACAGCTCCTCGTGAATTCAGACGTGGAGGCTTAACTGCGCTAAAAGCCCGGGCCAACCCCCTCGCGACGGCTGGGGAGCTGCGGCAGCCTGTAGGCCCTCGTTCCTGCCTCGCCTCTCCTGCGCAGAACGCGCCAGGTGTCAGAGCTCAGCCAGGCGGGGAAGGAAAGGAAACGAGTATCCGAGGCAGCAGCATGGGGCAACAGGCAGCTAGTCTGGGAGGGGAGCTGGGTTTTAAACTGACTCCCCCCGCAGACCGGCCACGCTGCTGCCTCTGATACAGCGGCAGCAGCACGGAGGGCAGGGGGTTCCTCAGTGAGTGGGGCTGGAACGCACTCGTCCCCACCCTCGGGGACGACAGACTAGTCGAGGAACCGCTAGGAATTCATGAGGCTAATCGACAATTCAATTCACCGATATTTAACACCCCTAGTCACTGGCTGGGGGCGGCTTAACACACGCGATTGCGTGGGCCGGCAAGCTCCCTTGGGGAATGTAAGCATTCAGGGTCCGCTTGGCCCCAGGGATCAGAGTTTGCCCACACTCCCACCCGCAGCAGAGGGGCGCTCAGCCCTCGCGGAAGGGCAGGAGTTGAGTGGCTTGCCGAGGCCCCACAGAAGCCAGGAGACGCAGTGATTCAGTGCAGAGCCCCCGTGAGGAGCGGTGCTGGGCAGAGCAGGGATGTGGAAGGTTTGCCCACTGGCCTCCAGCCAGCCAGCCTTTCTGCTGCCAGGCCCGCTCGCCACAGACAGGCCCTGCTGCCTGAGTGACTCATCCGGTAGCTGTAAAAAGGGGCTTCCGACTGGGCTTGGTTTGGGAGCCCTCCCGGAGACCCAGCAGGGCAGTGACGTTTGGATGCAACTGTTGAGGCTGCTCTGGGGTTCTACATCAGAATCTGCGTTCTCGCGGGCGGAGATGCCCCGGGCCAGTGGGCTCAGCAGGCGTTGCAGTGAATTGGGGAGAGGGCGGGCGATGTGGCACCGCTGCTTGGAGCACAGGCGGCGGGGCCCGGAAGCCGTGGTGGTGGCAGCCGTGGGTGAAGGAAGGGCTCCCTTGCCTGTGCTCAGTCAGGCATGAGCTGCCTTCCCGGCACCTTCTCCAAGGCTCCCTCCCTCCCTTTTTCACCAGGGTGGTCATCAGAAAGTCAGCATTTGCTGGCAGTTACCAAACCTCAGCACCTCAGAGCCCACTGCTTTGACCTCCCCCGGCGCAGGCAGTAACGGCGCCGCTGCTGGTAATGCCGGGTGTTATGGTGACTCTTCTCACGGTGGAGAACGCTGGCCTACTTCACGAGATCCATGGCTGCTCCATGCTCCCAGAATCAAACCGTGCATTTAGGGACCTCAGAACCCTGATCTCAGGGACCTCATAACCCTGAACCCTGCTTGAGCCTGGGGTCTACAATCCCCACCCCAATCTCTCCCTGCAGAACAGAGATGCAGAGCCCCAGTGGTTTCTCCGCAGGTTTGCAAATTCGGTTTGGACCAACTCGGGCTGTTGCCCTCTCCAAGGAGGATGGTTGCCTCCATTCCTGGCTACGTGTCCATCGTGGTTCTCTTTTGCCACCGAGAAGAGGACAGGAGGCAACAAGGTCAAATGACAGCACAGCAGATGTAGATGAAGTCCCAGGAAAAGCATCCTAACTGTACGGACAGTCGGACGCCCCGGGGGGTCCTGAAAGTTCCTTCGCTGGCGGTTTTCAAAAGGAGGCCAGAGAGCCATGTGTCTGGGAAGGTTGGACCCCGCATCGTGGCAGGGGTTAGACTGGATCTCTTCTAGCCCTCTGCTTCTGTGACGATATCTACTCTTACTTACTGGCTGGAGTTCTGCTAGGGTCTGGCTGGCTTGATGCCATTTGGGTCACCGAACTGTTGAGTATTCGTTAGGGGTGGGCACGTCTGACGATACTTCGCCTGGGATCTCTGTGCCTGCCGGGGGATGATTAGGAGAGACAAGCTAGGCGTGGAGGCCAAAGTTTCTCGGTAGGGGCCATTTGCTCCTGCATTCATCGCAATGTGCTGACGGGACTGGCCCAAGAAAGCCACTTGCAAGCAGACACTGTTTTGCGACGTCTCCAGTGCGTACGTGCGACTCTAAAGTCAGTGTTAGTGTTCCTTCTCTCTGCCGCTCCAGTAGGCCACTCCACACCTGCATCAATCCATCCTCCATCCAAACCTCCCACGCAATTGGCCTTTTTACCCAGTTGTCTGCTCAGGCCACACGGAGAGCGAATATCCAACTCTCCAAAATGACCCAAACAGGTTGAAAAACCAAACTTGGGCTCTCCCCACGATGGGCGCTAGAAAAAACGAAACATCCAGAGCAACAAAAGTAGAAAAAAAAATGCAACGGTCAATGAACAGCCCCCTTGTGCAAAAAATAAAAAAAGAGGAGGGCTCACATGACATCAGCACTGAGTAGATGGTTCAAGGAGACAATCCACTTGAAGTCTGGTCCGGTTTAACAAAGGGGTTCCGAGGTCTGCGTTGAAGTCCCTCTAGCCGTTCTGGGGCTACGTCTAGACTGCATCCCTCTATCGACAGAGGGATGCAAATCAAGCACGTCGAAATTGCTAATGAAGCCGGGATTTAAATATTCCGCACCTCATTAGCATAAACATGGCCACCGCTTTTTTTCGAAACAGAGTTTTTTCGAAAAAAACCCGGCAGTCTAGATGTGGATCTGTCAAGAATGAAGCCTTTTTCGACAGATCCTGTATTCCCCAAAAAATGAGGTTTACAGGATCCATCGAAAAAGGCTTTATTTTCGACAGATCCGCGTCTAGACTGCCATTTTTTTCAAAGAAAAAGCAGCGGCCATGTTTATGCTAATGAGGTGCGGGATATTTAAATCCCGGCTTCATTAGCAATTTCGACGTGCTTGATTTGCATCCCTCTGTCGACAGAGAGGTGTAGTCTAGACACACACCCCGGTTCTAAACCACATTTTTCCCTATTTGTATTTCTTTCTAAAACTCTGCTCTATCACTGTGTGAAAAACACACGCAGGCCACAGGGGAACGGAGTAAGGATCTTCACAGCCTGCTCTCGCCAGTGGAAAGACCGTGGTTGGACGTGGATCAAAACAGGCTGCATCCCAGGGCGGTCACATCCCCACATACACTGAAGAACTAGGAGAAAATCCACCTCGCCCCTTTGACCTGTTACGATGATCACAGCCACACACTGACACAAACAAGCAACAATCCAGATCGTTCGCTATCGAAGCTGAGGCTGTCTCTTGTCTCCTACCGCTTTGCCATAAGTCGTGCGGCACGGGGGAAGTCCCAGAAGAAAGCTAATGCTGTGACAATTTTGAAAAAGGGCAGACGGGATGACTGGGTACTTACAATCCTGCCAGGCTGACGCCGACCCCGGGCAAGATAACGGAGCGGTTGATGCAGGAGGGTAATATAATGAATGCAAACACACACAGGATTATGGAAGAATGGACCCTGTCAAGCTAATGTGGTAGCTGGTTTGGATGAGATCACAAGTTTGGCTGATCAAGGTGATACGGTTCATGTAACAGACGTCTATAAGGCATTGTGACGCTGGTGCCGGCTCCTCCCGAGGCTGTACGCACCAGCGGAGCATGGACAAACTCATTGTGGGAGACCAGCCCAGCCCACCTGCAGGCCAGTATTACTCAAGATAGGCTGCAGGGTCGTAAAGATGTGTTTGGTGGTGAGACTCCATCAATGCTTGTAAATTGCCATTTGCGTTCATTTAATGTAATGTCTGGAACCCTATGTTCTATGGCAGTGTTTCTTAAACAGTCGGAGGTGTGCCGGGAAGAACAATAGAGTTCAAAATGGCCACCCTTTTTTTTTTGCTCAATAACTTTCCCCCTGACCCTTTTTTTTGGCTCAACAAAAAATCCTTGGTTTTCCTCATAAAAAAAATTATTGTTTGGTGTTCCTCGGTCTTAAAAAGTTAAAGAGACACTATTTTATGGGAATGGTGAGTTTTGCTTTGTAACAAAAACTGCTGGCTTGGAACCTGTGAATGCAGACTGGAGAAATGGTTTCCCCACCCAGCAGGAAGAGTTATCACACCAAGGGGGCAGCACAAAAGAAAAACAGCCCTAAAAGCCCTGACTGATTAGGACACCTCTGTCACCTTTTGTAACCATCGCCTGTAACTCATTTGCAAGTGTGTTTTCCTCCTTGCACTTATAAACAACTCGCATTTCTTTCCTCTAGTTAACAACCCCGTAGTTAGCTCACAAGGGGTACGTCTACACAGCTGCATTATTTCGGAATAACTGACGTTATTTCTAAATAACAGAGTGCGCGTCTATACTACAAACCTTTATTTCGAAATAATGTCAAGCTGGAGGACTTCTTACCCCGACTCCCGTAACCTTCATTTCACAATGAGTAAGGATTAGTGACAAGGCTTGTCTTTGGTGTGAGGTCTGAGGTACTAATTGACCTGGGTTAATTACTGGTCAGTAAGTGACTAGTTTCTTGTGACTTGGAGGTAGCCAGTTCAAAACAAGCAAAGGGAAGTTTTTCTTCACACAGGAAACCTGTGGATCTCCTTGCCAGAGGATGTTGTGAAGTCCAGGACTGTATCAGGGTCCAAAAAAGAACTAGATAAATTCATGGAGGATCGGCCCATCAATGCTTATTAGTCAGGATGGGCAGGAATGGTGTTTCTAGCCTTTGTCAGAGACTGGGAATAGATGACAGGGGAGGAATCACTCGATGATTCCCTGCTCTGTTCACTCCCTCTGGGGCACCTGGCATTGGCCACTGTTGGAAGACAGGCTAGTGGACCTTTGATCTGACCCAGTCTGGCCGTGCTGATGTTTTATGTTCTTTTGGTAAGCCTGGGATAGTATTTCCGGAGTTCCCATTTGCTCCGGGGTTGGTGAAATCTAATTATAGCCCATAGTGCCAGCCTGGGGGCTCTGCCCTGCTTTTAGGCAGTCTGCCCAAGGCTGGCTCTCTCGTCGCAAAGCACTGCAGACAGCATGACAGACGCTTTGACTAACAACCAAGAAAACTAGAGAGGAACCTGGCGCACACTGAATAGATTAAACTGACTTGCAGATAGCCTCAAACAAGCAGCTGTAAACAGGGAATTGTCACTGAGTGGGGCTCTTTCCAGGGGGTCCCCCAGTGATCTTGGCCCTACGCTATTAAACATTTTTCTCACGGGCGTGGAAGCGAATGTAAGATCGTCACTGCTGACGCTTGCAGACGACACAACAATGGGGGGGGGGGTAAATAGGTTGCTTACACCAGGGGTCTCAAACTCCCAGCCCATGGGCCATCCCCGGCCATAGCAATTGTGCAATCTGGCTTGGGACTTCTGGCCCCCATTCCATTACTGGCCCCCAAGTCTCTCCCCTTCCCACCATTGCCCCGCCCTCTCCCTCCTGCGGCAGCCCGTCCCCCAAGAACACAGCTTTGGAGATCATTGGGGGCCTGATATGGTGGCAGTGGTCACGCCCCTTTCCCGCACCCATGGCTTCCCTCACTCAGAGTGGGGGGGGGGTGACCACTGTCACGCCCCCCCCATGATCCCCGAAAACCATTCTGAGGATATGAGGTGCCAGGGGAGGGAGAAGATGCAGTGACAGCAGGGAGGGATGGGGTTTGGGAGCGTACCGATCTGCCAGGAGCCCGGGCCGGATTGTGCAATCGCTCCAACTGGGGATGGCCCACAGGCCGGGAGTTTGAGACCACTGCTTAAACAGAGGAACTTCAGGTAGGAACAGAGAGATTCTTCTACCTCCAGATCTGGCCCTGGGGTGATGGGTGTGGGAATCCGGTGCCCAGTCCTGGTGCCCACAATTTAAGGAGGATGCTGATACACTGGAGAAGGCTCGGAGAAGAGCTACGAGAATAACAAAGGGTGAGGAAACCTTGCGATAGACTCAAACAGACGGGGAGCCTCGAGCTGTAAGCCTGTAAGTATCTCCATGGGAAATAACTAATAACAGGCCTTCAGCCTCGCAGAGAAAGGTCAAAGCCCATCCCAGGGCTGGAAGCGGATGTTAAATAAAGTCAGACTGGAAATAAGATGCAGGATGTTGAAGATGAAAGCAATGCCCCTTGTGAGAATTTACAAAGGGGCACAGTGGAATCCATCAACCCATCTTGCAACTGTTTAACTCAGTTGGGGGGGGGTGGAATTATCTGCACAAATACGAGTCAAATCAGGGAAATGTTTGGGTTCAGACCAGGCCGCGGTCTCTGCCTCGTCAGATCTGCAGATTCCGGCTAATTCCCACTCAGGGCTGAGGTCCTGGGTGGGTTTCCATAGGCTCTTATGGCTCCCAGTTTCGAGCTTTCCAGCCATGTTTGCTTTTGCCAAGTGCCCCAAAGATCAGTGGCTATTTTGCAGCCCGGCAGACAGATTTGACATTGAACTCGCTCTGCGCATATCGATTAACCAGCAGTCTGTCCCTCTCACCTGCAGCGAGACCAACCAGCAGCTAGTGACTTACAGGTTTCGCTCCAAGAATATTAGAAACAGAATAGCAAGACTTCATTTTAACTAACTGCTGTGGGTCCGTATCCTGGCCAGAAAAGCACTAGATTGTGGGATTTCCATTTCTCATACTATAAGGAGTCCGAAACACCACCACACTGATGACAGCTGGAATTGGGTGTCTCTATGGATGGCAAATTCAGCAGAGAACGGGTTCAGGAGATTTCCCCTGGACGCACTGTTATGAGAAGTCTCTGCTGAGCTTGAATTAGCTCATTACAGTGTTAATTGCATTCTCTTGGCATCTTCCTGGGCTGCTTCCTGTTACGCAGACCCACACGGAATCCCCTTGCCCTCGTAACTGGATTATTTTACTGCCCGTGTAATTGAAAACGGGACTTGCAAACTGCGTTGACATCTGAGCGATGGGCAAAGTGGTGGAAAGAAAACTAGAACACATGCAAAGCCCCCGTCACCCCAGCCCCAAAGAGAACGTGGGGTTACGGGAGTGACTCTTCAAATGCGGAGAGGGGGACTGTCAGGAAATACATTTTCCTGACTTCCCACTATCTAGTGTTAGGCCAAAACCCCATTTGAGAGGCCGTTCTTGGATTTATGGCCAACTGGCTCAGCTGTAGGAAAATGACCCAGGAAAAGCTGCTCCTGAGACATATCCAGCCTGAATTTTTACTGCTTTTGGTCAGCCCCTTTTCCTTCTAGGGAAGGGCAATGAAAGGGAAATGTTTTCAGGTTTCTGCTTGCTGCATTGTATCGACTTTACATGGGCATAGCAAGAGAGCCTAACCATGTCCCGGTTAGCCCCCCCCGCACCCCATCCCTGCACCTTCTGCACGAGGCACCACCCCAGCTGCTGACCGAAGTATCTACCGAAGCTTGGCTATACACACACACACACACACACACACACACACACACTATTCTCATACCAGAACGACTGACCGAATGTTTTATCAACTACAATTGGTTCTCGACATAGCAAGAGAACAATATCTTTGCCAGCAAGTTAAGGGAACATGGATTGGATACATGGACTGAAAGATGGCTAGAAAGCTGGCTAGACTGTCGGGCCCAATGGGTAGTGATCAACAGCTCGATGTCAGGTTGGCGGTCGGTTTCTAGCGGAGTGCCCCAAGGATCAGTTCTAGGACCGGTTTTGTTCAACATCTTTATGAATGACCTGGATGAGGGCATGGATTGCACCCTCAGCAAGTTCGCTGATGACACTAAGCTAGGGGGAGAGGTATATATGCTGGAGGGCAGGGATAAGGTCCAGAGTGACCTAGACAGATTAGAGTGACCTGGACAGAAATCTGATGAGGTTCAACAAGGACAAGTGCAGAGTCCTGCCCTTGGGACGGAAGAATCCCAAGTATTGTTACAGGCTGGGAACCGAATGGCTAAGTATCAGTTCTGCAGAAAAGGACCTGGGGATTACAGTGGATGAGAAGCTGGATATGAGTCAACAGGGTGCCCTTGTAGGCAAGAAGGCTAATGGCATATTAGAGTGCATTAGGAGGAACATTGCCAGCAGATCCAGAGAAGTGATTATTCCTCTTTATTTGGCTCTGGTGAGGCCACATCTGGAGTATTGTGTCTAGTTCTGGGCCCCCCACTACAAAAAGGATGTGGATGCATCGGAGAGGGTTCAGCGGAGGACAACCAAAATGATTAGGGGGCTGGAGCATATGACCTACGAGGAGAGGCTGAGGGATTTGGGTCTTTTTAGTCTGCAGAAGAGAAGAGTGAGGGGGGATTTGATAGCAGCCTTCAACTTCCTGAAGGGAGGTTCCAAAGAGGATGGAGAGAGGCTGTTCTCAGTGGTGGCAGATGGCAGAACAAGGAGCAATGGTCTCAAGTTGCAGTGGGGGAGGTCTAGGTTGGATATTAGGAAAAACTATTTCACTAGGAGGGTGGTGAAGCACTGGGATGGGTTCCCTAGGGAAGGGGGGGAATCTCCATCCCTGGAGGTTTTTAAGTCTCAGCTTGACAGGGCCCTGGCTGGGGTGATTGAGTTGGACTGGTCCTGCCTTGGGCAGGGGGCTGGACTTGATGACCTCCTGAGGTCTCTTCCAGCTCGCGGATTCTATGATTCTAAGAGCATCCCGATGGGTGAATGATTCAATCCTACAGAATGTTATTATCGCGTGCTGCAAAGAGCCGCAGAAGACCCACTAAAAGAGCCCCTTGCATCTCGCAAACCACAGTCCATGAGTCACAGCTCTTGACCCCCCCCCCCCAGTGGGGGTTTGTCCCAGCTGTGCGTAGAACCCCGCAGTGACAGAGGAGCCGGAAGGCCCATCACCGCAGTAGTAGGGCCCCGACTAAAACTCAACAGCGCCACAAATCAAATCAGAACATTTGCTCTCTTGAGAGTTCCTGATCCACAAGAGCCAGACCAGCTTTACTGCACCATTCCCACATTCAGATGCCCACTGAGACTCACACACCCACGTCAACACACTGCCAGACCCATTGGGGCCATAAGAAGAACATGGATCCCACCTCAGCTCCTCCATCAGCCTTGCCCAGATTTAGGAAACCATCCCTGGGTGTCAGGTTTCAAAAACGTGCTAGATACATTCATGGAGGTTAGGTCCATCAATGGCTACTAGCCAGGATGGGCAGGTGTGGTGTCCCTAGCCTCTGTTTGTCAGAAGCTGGGAATGGGCGACAAGTAAGACCATAAGAACAGCCAGACTGGGTCAGACCAAAGGTCCATCCAGCCCAGTGTCCTGTCTGCCCACAGTGGCCAATGCCAGGTGCCCCAGAGGGAGTGAACAAAACAGGGAATCATTAAGTGATCCCTCCCCTGTCACCCATTCCCAGCCTCTGACAAGCAGAGACTAGGGACATCATTCCCACCCACTGGCTAATAAGTATCGATGGACCTAACCTCCATGAATGTATCTAGTTCTTTTTTGAACCCTGTTAAAGTCCTGGTCTTCACATCCTCCTCTGGCAAGGAGTTCCACAGGTTGACTGTGTGCTGCATGCAGGGCCGGCCCACAGCATTTTGGCACCTGAGGCGGGGAGCTCAAATGACACTCCCATGCCCCCTCACTTGGGCCAAAACTTTTAAAGGTCTCAATTCTGCCTTCTTCCTGTTCTGCTCCTCTCATGGTACTGCTCTGCTACCTACCCCAATAAAGGAGAACTAACTAGCAGCAGACACACTTCTCTACACTCTGGGTCCTAGTGGCGCCCCCCCCACCAGTCTGGCACCTGAGGTGGCCGCCTCAGTTTGCCTCATGGTAAGGCTGGCCCTGGCTGCATGAAGAAAAACTTCCTTTGGTTTGTTTTAAACCTGCTACCTATTCATTTCATTCAGTGACCACTTGATAACTCCCTGTTCTGTTTACTCCCTCTGGGGCATCTAGTATTGGCCACTGTGGGCAGACAGGACACTGGGCTGGATGGACTTTGGTCTGACCCAGTGTAGCTGCTCTTATGAAAGCACTTAAGCACATGCCTGAATATCATTGAAACCAATATCACTATAGCATGTAACTACGCGTGTGCTTTGGGAGTCACGGCCCCCAAGCGCAGACCCAGCTATTCAGAACATCCTGTCCACAAGCAAAGGTTGATCAGATGCCTCTGGTTTCCCACTGACGCCCATGGGAACCCTCCAGGATCCAGGCCCCGATGAGTTACGCCCAGGCCAGGTGGGGGATAGACGGGCCTGCCGATCACAGACGTGCTGTAAGTTTTGCTTGAAGACACAAGGCTCATAATATCCTCGCTCTGAGCAGCACTTAAGCGAAAGAAGCCCCAGAGAGCAGCAGCAGCTTGCGGTGTGCGCTGGGTCATGTCAAACGCACTATTGATTAACTTGCCTGCCTCAGCTGGGCGGGATTCAATCCAAGGAGAAACCCTGAGCCTGGCATTAAAGTGCTCAGAGTAAATGGCTCCAGCACCTCCTGTCCCAAAGCTGCCATTGTCTCAAAAGCTGCCTCGGGGAAAGAGAAGGGCGTCTAGGAGCTGGCAGGTGCCGTTAGCAGCTTGACGTCTCTTAATAAGGCCTCTCTGCCTGGGATGCTCTAGAGCTGGCAGGAGTCCCTCCGGCCAGATGGCCAACGCCTCGGCCAGGGTTTTATCATCAGTGCTAATAAACACAGTCGGGTGGTAGCTGGCGCAACAAACTGCTGGCAGCCCAGGCGGGAGAGTCCTTGAAGGGAAGTAACGTGAGAGTTCCTTCAAAAGTGCCCTGGCGGAGAGGCAGCCAGCGCCGTAAATCTGAGGTAATTGTGCATTCTCGGGGCTGTCGCTCCTGTCCAGAGAGGAGAGAACCGAAATCTCTGCTCTCTCTCTGAGTTCTAAGGGAAATATTTAACCTCCAAGTGCACTGCTCGGCCTCCATGCAGCTCCAGTGCTGCAAATCCAATGTGTACTGAAGGCAAACGTCTACTTGCCCGCTTAACTGTACACGTGCAAAGCAAAGCTGCAGAGAGGACAGGCCAGGTTTTTATAGGTAGTTAGGCACTTAAAGGTGCAGACAAATCCCAGCTGGACTCTGTCCTTACCCGTCGTTGCCTAAATCCATTTGACACGGTAGCCTGATGGGGTTTTTTCTCAAGTGTGAAGGCAAATGTTTTGTAAACACCTTTTGCGGTTGAAAAGCTGTTTCTGTACACCCCGTGGCTATCCAGTAACAAAGGCTGGACCCGTATTTCTGCACTAAGTCTGCGCACTAGGAAGAATACTCTTCACATATTTACTTTATTAAATCCTTGCAACTAATGAATTAAAAGGAGGAAGCCGGAGTGACATTTTTCCAACTCTGTTTCGGGTTATATATCATCACTAATTTCAGGATTTTAAAAATATTTGGAAAGGCTGTATAAATAGCTATTTTATCACCCGGCTTCGCTCTGCCCACACTCTCCCCAGCTTTTACCCAAGTAGCAGAGTAAAGAGAAATATGCGCGCCGCTTTGCAACCTTCGCTCTCATTCCCAGTAGGTCTACAAATGTCACCGTGCTTGACAATGGCCCCAAATCTGCCAGCACCCACCTGCGAAGCCTGACCCCACTGGAGCACCCTTTGTGGAATTACATGTTCAGCCGCAATATGGCTCAGTCCCGCGGTTCATGATAAATGTCTCATTGACTTTGGCAGGAGCGTGATCGTGTCCGAATGCATATGCATGTAAAAGGAGCTGAGTTAGGGCCCGAGCTACAATGGCCGTCTTTGCGTGGCTATCCACGCATGGTAGGCATGGCCCATTGAGACCAGCGGGGTTGACTGGTTGACCCAGTAACGAATGTACCGTCACTTCCGTGTGACCTTGACTTCACGGTCCTTTTCTTGCAGATGTTTCACGTCGACCTGCAACGACAGGCTTTTGAAAACGACAATACTAGCAACAGTTAACAAAGCTTACAGAATTTGGTGGCCTCATTTCCTGGAGTTTTGTGTCTGCCTGGGAGCAATCGGCCAGTGCAGGAAAAAACTGGGGAGTGCAGTGAATACAGAGTGATCCGGAGAGGAACTGAGATCAGTCCGTAGAATCTGAAGATACATCCCTAGAGAAAGAGTTAGGGATTTATTATGTGGCAAAAAAATGATCTTCTCTTCATGACTGAGGGAGGCGCTTCCGGCTTCAGAGCTGCTATGCTCCAGAGGTGTAACACTTATCTTCTGCCACGCTCCCAAGCATCGCCAAGATCTGATGCGGTGTCTGACCTTCATCATCCTGCTCTCTAGTTCCTCAGTGTATACTCATCTGGGAAGAACTCACAAAATAACCAAGTTCTCCTCTCCACAATGTTCTGAGGACCCTGGGCAACGAAGAAGTGAGCCACCAACGCCGGGGTAGCCTCAGTAGATTCCAAGAAGAGTTAGACGTGGCTGATGATTTTCACTGTCAATCAACACATCAGAAAAGTTACCGACAGAGACAGAAAGCTTGGTAAAAACAGCAGGCCAGGAAGGGCTCAGGTTCTGCAGCCTCAAACCATGCAGCCTGGAAACCCACATGCCAAGCAGCAGCATCACGTTACACACTGAAAACGAAAAGGGAGTAGAACAGTTCACCTACGTGGGCAGCAGCAGAACGGCCCATGGAGAGCCTGGGAAGGAAGTGACATCACTGAATCCAAAGCATATGAAAACCCAAAGAGCTACAGCTCCGGAGCAAAACTCCAGCTCCAACACAATCTCGGAGCTATCCCAAGCCGCAAGTGCTGGAGAACGACCGGAACGTCGGACAGAAAGCGAGAGGCCTGCAAAGACTCAGGGCAGTGGAGGGGATGGCTTCCTCGCCAGCCCAGAGTCCAAGAAATCACCACCCAGCAGCTGGTGTGGTCCCACCCCACCTCCGGACAGACTCGGGCGCCATGAGCCAACAAGAGACGCCCACGTGAACCTTCACGCGGAAACCAACTGGAAATGAGGTTCACCGCGAGAAACCTGGCGAGGAGCCCATAGGCAGGAAGGGCAGAACCATCGATCTCAACTCCACCGAACACATGGGAGCGGCAGCCAATGACGGAGAGCAACGGAAGACGCTAGTTTTCGCCTTGCGTGCCGACATTGGCTTGGGAAAGATGGAATAACCCTCCGACTCGCACTCACCCTCACCCTCCAGCTCCATGGCTCTGTGTTGGAGCCGAGGGGGGTGGATTTCGTCTGGCAGCGAGACGCTTCTGGAAGCGTTCAGGTCCCGTGACAGGTTGGGGAGGGGCGGGAACCGCAGGCTGTTCATGCTGCTTTAGCTGGCGGCTGCTTTGACAGCCCGCATGCTGGGAAAATTGGGTGTTTGGTGTGAAGGGATTTCCCTGTTTTTAAAACAAACTGTGGAGTGTCTTTCCCCACACGAGGGCCTGCTCTCCAGCCATTCCCCCCCTGTGCCCACCTGGACTCCCAGCATGCCACCCCTCTTGGTACCTTCCCAATGCTCTGCCACCCCCCCCCACGTGGCCTGGAAACCCTGGTCTGCTGACCCCCTTCTCTGTGGCCCACTCCTCTGACGTCCCCCTTCTGCCTCTTCCACCTGGGGATGGGGGCGCTTTGAAGCAGCAGACGTGTACTGGAGCAGGGCCAAAGGGGCTAGGGAGGGGGATGCCACAGGGGTGAGGAGACAGCATGGGGCCCTGATCCCGGAGACATGCACCTCTTGGCTCCCCGACTGCCCTGTCCCACGCTCTGCACCTCCCCTGCTGCCCTACTGAGCAGGGGACCCGGGTTGCATGGCTGTTCCCCAGACTCCAGTTATCCCTCTTCCCGCTGCTATCCTGGGGAGCCAGCCCTCTGCTCCGTGTTCCCTTTGGGAGCCCCCAGAATAGCCAGGCAGAGCAGCGAGTGGGCGTTGCTGGGCCCGGCCTGGTTGTGCGGCTGGCCAGCACAGTTACCGGAGGCCAAACCACACCGAGGTGAGATCACCAGGCAAAGGGCAAAAGACGGGACTCCCTGCCCCGAGACTGCCAGCCCCAGGGGAGTCACCAGCGAGAGCCTCAGACCTGCTGAGCTTACAAGAGGGGACGCCTCGCAGGCAAAAACCTAGAGGTGTGTCTGGCAGAAAAACCCCCTGGCCTCCAGCTGCACGCGTCAGCCACGCTTCCCTGGGTGGCTCCCACGTCCCAGCAAAGCCACGTGGCTGCCAGCCCAGCTGGCGCTCTGCAGCGGGACCCCAGTCCCTCCGAGCCATGCTCTGCCCGAGTGCCACCCCTCTGCAATGGCCCCTTGCAGGGCTGCAGGCTGGAGCTCCTGCTGGCGGCCCTGGTCATCCCCCTCCCACGCTGGGGAGCCTGGGTGGGGAAACGGGGCACTGCAGGGGAAGGGGAGAATCCTACGGCGAAGGGCCGGGGGCCGGATTCTGCCGCCCTGCCATGGCGCGGCAGCGGCACCTTGTGTTGCAAGCAGCCCCAGTGCATTCAAAGGGACCACTCGGTGTGGAAGGGACCCCACACAAGTAGGGCTGTCAGGTATCCGGTATTGGCTTGGACAGTCCGTTATTTGAGGCCTCTGTCTGCTAAAAAAATCTCTTTTTGTTGGATGGATGGCCGCTTGGGACAATCTTCCCCTGCTGCTTCTGGCGGGGGCAGGGAGCGTGGGTATTTAAAGGCACAGCACTTTTTTTTTTAAATGCGGTTCTTTTTTTTTTCTCAACAAGTTTGGTCTCCCCCTTTTTTTTGCTCAACCAATTTTTTTCCTGCCATGTTCGGTATTTTTTGTGAAAGTATCTGGCAGCCCTACACACAAGGAGCCTGCATTCAGCACAGCCAGTGCAGCCCCTGGCTCAGCCGTACATCTCTGGGGGATAGGAGTCCGGGCGTGGGGTGCAGAGCGGGGAGGCAGGTCAAGGGTACGTATCACCTGCTCTCTCTCTGCACCTTGCAAGAGCGCCATGGTCAGAGGGGGGCCCTTTCGCTGTGTAATTGCAACTCGTTGGAACTGGCTCATCGGAGGCGCGGTGGCGATGCAGGCGTGTGCCTGGCTTGCAGGCTGTGGGGCACATTAACACGGGATGACACCCCTCCAGGGATGTTTCCAGGCCCTGCCCGCAGGCCAGCGGGATCTCTGGGGGACCATGGGGTCTGGGCCTAGCCACAACCGGGCTGCAGGGCACCAGCCAAAAGTGGGCGGGCGTGGGTGCTGCCCCTCTGTCTGCGGGAGCAGCCTGCTTTGCCCCACTCTGCCTTGGGGCTCATGGGGGTTAGATTAGGAATTCCAGGAAATAAACCACAGCGCATTGCGAGTTTGGGGCCAGAGCACGGCAGCGTTTTAGCCACCCTCCCCAAGTGTGCGCCATTCGCGGGGCGGGTTTCAGCCGCTGCGGGCGACTCGTTAGCAACAGGGAAGCACAGGGTCGTCAGGCGGCCAGTTTTCTCTACCCGCTAGTGCTGGTTGGATCCCTGGGAATACCACTGTCCTCTGACCAGGCAAAGCCGGGGCCTCCGGGCTTCCCTACCTGTCGGCCGCTGCCCACACACCCACTCATCCATCGGGGAGCGGATGCAAGGAGGTTCTGGGGGATCCTTCGCTGGGGAGCAAACCCCCCCCCAGCTTCGCGATCAGGCTGGAGACATGTATGGAGGGGAGGGGAGGATGGGGCTGGAGCCCACGGGCCACTGTCAGTAGCAAAACTCACCCCCAGCCAGAGAAGGGACTTGGGCTGCGGAGAGCTCAGAGTTACTAGAGCACCTTGCCAGGTGGAGTCTCTGTAATGGGAAATCTTGACCTCACGTGTGAGGCCTCCGGCCACGCGGCCCGGGGTGTGCGGCAGGAGCGGCTGGGGGGGGCGGGTTCTGTGGCCTGCGATGGGGGGGGAATCAGCTGCGGGGATCAAGAGGGTCCCTTTGGGCCTTCTGGGCTGCGAGCGAGACTGCCCGAGGAAGGAGCCCCAGGTCCCTCAGGGAGGGCAGGACCTTCCCGCCTGGGCACGCGGTCCCTGACAGGCCCCTGCCGAAGGAGGACGGCCCCCGGGGGAAGAGGCTCGTTCTGGAGTTACCGGGCCGGGGCCTGCCAGCGACCGACAGGGCCAGGCCATTACCACACTCAAAGGAAGGGAGAGCGCTGGGCTTATGGAAGGCTTCAGCGTAACCCCCCCCGTGTGCCCCGGCCACGGGCTGCTCAGGCGAGCGCTGTCGCCGCGGCGCCTCGTAAGACAGCCAGGGACGAGAACCGCTGGCCATGTGCTGCAGGGTGACTTCGGCACAAGGGAGCCTTTGGCTGCCCACCAAGGATCAGGCTTTCCAAACAGAGTCTGACTCCCGGATGGAGAGGTTCTGGCTAAATATAGCCACCGCTCCGAGTCCGCCGAAAATAGCCTGGTGGCCCATTCCTGCCCTGTGAACGAGGGGGGAGGGGCGAGGGGCCCGCACAAACCTGGCGGGGGGAGAACAGCTCCTGCGAAATGCGGGGAATGTGGCTTAAAGACGGGGTGGGGGGGATTTATCCCTGCAGGAGCCCTCTGACAGGTCTCCTGCTCAGCTGGGGAGGGGGTAAGAAATATGGAATTACTCAGTGCAAGGGGAGCTCGGTTCACATGTGCAGACATGTGCCCCCATCCTTGCTTCCAGTCTGGGCAGGCGCTGAAATACGCCCACCTCTCTCTGTCCGCAGCAAAGCCTCCTTCCTTCTCTCAGCGCAGAGAGTGCCGACACCTCTGGGTGCTCCCTCTAAGCTGTGCACCCGAGCGGCCACCCAGGAGAGATTCAAATGCCCAGCTGATTAGCAGAGCGTCCCCAGCTGGCGGCAGCCGGCCGCATGTGTTTCTGCTGGTGGTGTACATGCCTCAGTGCGCATAACAACATTTATTCTGCACATGGAAAAATTAGAGGGAGCCGGGCAAAGCTGTGCGATTCCCTGCTTGGAGGTTTACTGGCCCATTCAAAGGCCCTTTTCACAACCCTCCTTCCCCTCCCACGACCCAGCCGCCTGCTCCCACCAGAGGCTGGAGAGACAGTGGGAAGGCGTGTCCCACTTTGCTTCACCCCGTGACTTTCTCCTTCCAGTCTGGCCCATCATCTTCACCGCGGCCCTACCTGCTGCGCATGGGCAGCGGGTAATGCAGGCAAGGGCAGGCGTTGCCTTCCCAAAATTGCCTGCACTGCCCAGCCGCCCTCAGCTGGGGGGGGGCGGGGGCAAGGTTGCAAAGGGGCATGGCCTCAGGGAAGGGGTGTGGCTTTGGGCAGAAGGGGCGGGGCTTCGGCTGCCTTCCCCAGCTGAGTCCTCGCCCGCTATACATGACGCCCGCTCTCCGCTCACCAGCTCTCATGTACGGCCAGAAAGACGTCGCCCTGCAAGGATCCCAGAGGAGGCGCACAAGTGCGTCCACACTCCCTTTCCTACTGCTCCGGTGTCCTCCTCCTGGAGTCATGCCAGCACCGCCCCAGCTGTCCGGCCTGCCCAGGGAACCGGCAAGTCCCTCTCGTCCCCTGCTCAGGATGTTCCCTGATGGGCCAACGCCAGCCCAAGCGGCCCACAAAAAGACAGTGGCTGTGACTGGCTCCAGGAGGGTAAAACAAGCAGCCCACGGATGGGAAGACTGGAGCAGATGCTGAGCCGTCCATGCTGGGGGAAGCGAGAGGAGCTGGCAAGGGAGCAGGCGAGAGCCCCTCGGAGCAGGAGAAGGAGGCAGAAGGTTTGACAGACTTACCCCCCGTGAGGCTGCACAAGACACAGGAGAAGGACTGGCCCCGCCCCGGGAGTTTCCAGAGGAAGCCCCAGAAATAAGCAGAACCCTCCTTCCCCTGCTGCTCCCTGATACTGGGAAGCCCAGCAGGTAGAAACCAAGTACTGTGTCCCTCTCAGAGTGAGGGGAAAAGAGAGCAGAGACCCCTCTGTTTTTCCTGGTTCTTTTTGCCACCTGTAAGCTTCTGCAACAACTAGTAATGCCCTGAAGAAGGCTTGTGTTCAAAGGGCTTTGCTTACCTTTACAATCAGACCCTCACACCAGCCTGGCGAGGGAGGATGGGGGAAACTGAGGCAGGGACCATCAAAGCCAGAATCTCAAGAGGGCTCTGCATCCGCATTGATAACCCCAGGCTTTCAAGCACATTCAGCCCCCAGCAGCTCCCATTGTTCTAATGCGGAACCACCGCTAAGTGACGTGCCCAAGGCCTCAGTGGCAGAGGCAGGATTCAGACTCCGGGCTCCTGGCTACTAGTCTCATACCCGCATCATTAGACCTGCCTGCCTGGAATGCAAAACCTCCCGGAGGCATAACTGGACGACAAACATGGGTCCACACTGGGTTAACAGTGTAAAGTGTTAGATACTAGTCTGCCAGTCACATTTCAGAGTCCCCAGGGCGAGGGAGTGGTGTGCCAGCGCACCGAATTCTGTCCAGAAACATGCAGGTGTTTTGAGGGGGACCAGATAGCAAGAGAGAAAAATCAGGATGGGGAGTAATGGAACACACATAAGAAAAAGCCCTAAATAGCAGGACTGTCCCTTAAAATGGGTGCAACCAGCCCCCCCCCTTTCACCTTACAGGAAGGACAGAGGAGGAGGAAGGAGACCTCAGAACGTAATGTTTTCCGTGGCAGAGGCAAGGCCTGGCCTCTCTGGGCAGTGTTTCTAACCCCTTGCAATGCGGCGGTACGCACTGTGGGCATGGCGAGTCATACCAAATCGCCCACGGGTTGTGTCCCTCGCATAGATACACAGACTGCCGGGGAAGGCTCTGAAACCGCAGGGGAAGCTTTTGTTTAATGTCTAGGGCTCGAGCTATTTGGAGCCTGCAGACCCTGAGGATTTTTGCCGGGGCTGCTGCAAAAGCAAACAGCTGGGGATGGGTGGAGGGGGGGGGGGTTAATTTTTTTGTGACAGGCAGGGTCTGGCGCTTCCTGCTGCCTCGTGAGCCACTTCCCGAGGGGAAGAAGAGAACACAGCAGAGACACAGAGGGAAGATGCTGAAGTCACTGAGTGCTTACCTGACCACTTCCCTTCTCTGGGTAAGGGACCTTCCCTTCACCTCCAGTGTCAATCACTGGCTAGGAGGGGCGTGGCCCACATGCTGAATTCCCAGCCAATCAGAGAGACCGAAATGGCATGGCCTGCATGGCCCATGGATCCTTTCCACAGGCCTCCAGCCGGGCAAGTATGGGATGAAATCCTCAGCAGTTCTGAACCCAGCCAGAAGCCGCCCGGGGGCTCAGCCAGCCTGCCCTTGATGGGCTGCATCTGGGGCCGTATTCCTCCGAGAAAGGCCCTGCTGGGGCGAGCACAGCTGTTGTTGCCTGCTCCCAAGAGCCCCAGGGCAGTGGATTTTAATAGCATCATGGAGCCAGAGGGGGGAAATCTCTGGAGCACGTCGCCCACAGGCAATGGCTCCGAAGGGCTGGACATTCAGCCTGGAACGCTCTGAGGATGAATGAACCAGTGGCTGTCTCATAGTGGGGCACTTGCTTTACCTACCCTAGCCCGGGTGTGCCGTGATGGGGGCTGTAATCCCCCTGGGCACAACTTAGTGGAGAGGCTGTGCATAGACCCCTCTGTCAAGGGCATCAGGGACTGGGGAGGGGGGGGGGCATCGGAATTAGGGCCAGGGCTGCGGAGGGAGAAAGGAGACGCACTCGGCCCTTTGAGAATGCGCCTGCCGTCCGGGAGAAACCCGCCTGCATCTCAGAGCAGATAAAGAAAGCATCTGCCCCGCCCAGCGAGTCAGCAGGGCCTGGGCTGGCAGGCACGCCATGCGCGCACCCGGCTCCGTGCTAAAGGCTGGAGGGGAAAGAGGCTTTGCTTCGGATGTTAGCCCAGGGGTAGCAGACTCCCCTTAAAGGCGGAGACGTTCCGTTTACCTTTGCCCATGTGTGGGATTGCCAGATTCTGCTGATGCCACCGAGTTCTTTTCCTACCAGTTTTACCCACACCCAAAGCAAGGGCTCATGGAGCGAGGTGGGCGCTGATTGCACACAGCATTGGCCGGGAGAGTGTTAGATCTTTCTCTGCTCCATCGAACAGCCCAGTAGCAAATATTTGTTCCTCGTGTAACTTTTACGGACTTTAAGCAAGTCGTTCTGTAACCATCTGTCTGTTCAGCTAACTGGATGCAAGGAGCTCCCTCTAAGGCAAGTTTTCTCGTCCTTAGTCATTCTCACGCACTTTTCTGACCCCTCCCCAACGTACCACCTTCCTGCCTGAGCCCCCGGAACTGGACTCAGGATTCCAGCAGCATTTTACCAGTTCTGAAGCAGCGACCTGCCCTCTTCCGTATTTGTCATTCTCCCAATTTTTGTGTCATCTGCAAACTTTATCGGTGGTGATTTTATATTTTCTTCCAAGGCATTGTCACATAGTGGAGGGAGGATCCGGCCTATTGTTTAATTTCATCTGGCCCACGGCAGATCGGTGGGAAGTCTCACCCTGGATCTGTGTCATTAGCTCTGCTGGCCATCGATTTCTCTTTGTGTCCCTTGGCTTCCCTTATGAATTTTCTACACTTCCTAACTTCTGATGAATATTCATTACTTCCCATTTCCCCTTTCTTTCTTTTACTGTGTATTATTTTCATACCTCCCTTCCCTTTCCCTCTATACCAGAGGGGTTTTAACCAGCATAGCCTTCTTTCTCATTTGTGAGATTATGGTCCATTGTGTATCTGCTAAGGGGTTCTTAAATTATTCCCAGTTATTATTTACATTTTTGTGATTAAATTCTTTCTCCCAGCTGATTTGACTCCTAATTATTTGTAGCTTTAGGAAACTGGCCCTGGTAAAGCACCAAGAATATATATATATTGCTAGTCTGGACTGTATGCTGCTTTGCACAGTATAAATCGAGTCATGATCGCTTGTACCTGAGTTGCCATTAGCCTTTTGTTCCATGAACAGTTCCTTTCTATCAGGGAGCTCATGGTCTAATATTGAATTCCCTGGTGTTGGCTGCAACACTTCTTGATAAAGGAAATTGTCATCCATCCTGTTTATGCATCCCAAGGGCCACATGAAAGCTCCAGCAAACGTTGTTTAGATTGAAGTTCTCTGTGATTTTTCCCCTACACGTTATAGATAGATGTATAAGGAGCTGGTCGTCCTGTTCCCTAGTGTGATTTGCTCTGTAACAGGCAGCAGCTCACACCCCTGCTTGTGTTCTCTCTGCTAGGTCTTGATTTGTGACCATTCAAGATTTTCTTCCAAGTTGTCAATGACTCGGAAACAGAAACGGCTGCCGGTGGCAGAGAGTGCCTCTCCCCGTCCTATCTGCCCACTTGATCCTTCCTCCACAGGTTCTGACACTGATTCTGACATTCCCATTGTCTGGACATCCCACGGTGTCAGCGATACCAGCCAGCTTCAATGTATGCCTCTAAATCAGCAATGCTAGTTCCTCGCGGTGTTTGCTCCTAGCACTGGCAGACAGGCAGTTCAAGGAGTTCTTCTCTGCGTGTCCTTCACTTCCTTGATTCCTTTTCTTTCCAACATCTTGATTTTGCAGGTTCAAGTCATCTGTTCTGCACAGTCCTACACTTGGGACAGAAGAATCCCAAGCATTGTTACAGGCTGGGGACCAACCGGCTAAGTAGTAGTTCTGCAGAAAAAAAGGACCTGGGGGTTACAGTGGATGAGAAGCTGGATATGAGTCAACAGGGCGCCCTTGTAGCCAAGAAGGCTAATGGCATATTAGGGGGCATTAGGAGGAGCATGGCCAGCAGATCCAGAGATGTGATTATTCCCCTTTATTCGGCTCTGGTGAGGCCACATCTGGAGTATTGTGTCCAGTTCAGGGCTCCCCACTACAGAAAGGATGTGGGCGCATTGGAGAGGGTCCAGCGGAGGGCAGCTAAAGTGATTAGGGGGCTGGAGCACATGACCTACAAGGAGAGGCTGAGGGATTTGGGTTTGTTTAGTCTGCAGAAGAGAAGAGTGAGGGGGGATTTGATAGCAGCCTTCAACTTCCTGAAGGGAGGTTCCAAAGAGGATGGAGAGAGGCTGTTCTCAGTAGTGACAGATGGCAGAACAAGGAGCAATGGTGTCAAGTTGTGGTGGGAGAGGTCCAGGTTAGATATTAGGAAGAACTATTTCCCTAGGAGGGTGGTGAAGCACTGGAATGGGTTACCAAGGAAAGTAGTGGAGTCTCCATCCCTAGAGGTGTTTAAGTCTCTGCTTGACAAAGCCCTGGCTGGGTTGATTTAGTTGGGATTGGTCCTGCCTAGAGCAGGGGGCTGGACTTGATGACTCCTGAGGTCTCTTCCAGCTCTATGGTTCTATAATTGTATGATCCCTCCTTTTACCTTTCCCTTTTGCTATTCGTTTTACCCCCTCCTGACTCCTCTAGCTGGCCTGTCCTCAAGGAGATCAGTCCCCCTTCTACAGAGGTGAAAGCCATCCAAAATATATAGGTCCCTCTCCCCACAGAAGATGGACCAATGTTCTACAAAACCAAAACCTTCTACCTTACATTGCTTACTTCGCCAGGGGTACATGGCCAGAATCTTCTGCCTTCTGTCTTCTTTTGGTCATGAGGCAGGAAGACTCCCAGAGAAGATGGCTTGGACAGTCTCTTTCTTCAGTGTGCTTCTGAGTGCCTTAAAGTCCTTTTCTGTCTGTTCGGTGTCTTTAGCGCCGATATGAACCAACACCATCGGATCCTTGTTGGGAGACTCCAGTCTCAGAGTGATGTCTCGTGTCTTAGCGCTGGGAAGGCAGCACGCTATTCTGGTGTCCACCAGTCCCTGGAAAGAATGTTCTTTCGATTCTTCTGATTAACGAATCCCCATCAAGGATTGTTTGCCGGGATGATCCTGGGACGGTTGAAGAATCCTTTGCAGACATGCGTGATTATTTGTGTAGGTTAGGCTGCGCTGCTATCCACCCGTGTCCTTATGTCAATGTATAGCTCTCCATCCTCTTGGACCTGCTGGATCTTGAGAAGTATCATCCAGAGTTTCCATGCTGAGGGCCTGGTATCAATCTGAAACTTCTGGCTGTGTAGAATTCCTCCAGCCTCTCCTCTCTCTGATGGCCGCAGCCTGCCCTTCCTCTTCTGTGTCTAGCCATGTAGAACGACACCGTCATCTCTTGCCTCCAGTGGTTATTTATATACCCTGGTTGGCCATGGATTGAAAATTCTGCCAATGCCACGGACGTTACATCCCTGTTCTGATCTAGGCTTTGTCCAACAGCATTCCAGAGGGCAGGAGATCGTCGACATCTGCACAGACTGTCCCTTGCACATGATTTCCAGTTGGCAAATCTCAGCACAACTCCCATTTTCTTTCTGGCAAATTCTACCCATGCTAGAAACACAGGTCACAGCAGCTTAACCAGTAGCAGATTTCCACTGTAAAACTTAGCATAAATACAAGGCATTCTGGGAATGGATGTGATTTGCTACCAGGACGATGCTCCTCCCTTTTTCCTGTCCACTGTCATATCAGCGTGGGCCGCAAGCTCTCCAAGGCAGGGACAGCCTCTCGCTGGGGCTGTCTGGTGCCCAGCCCAGTGGGTATCAGAGGCACTTTAAACCATTTTACTCTTGGAGCTTTCTCTTGGCTTTCCAAATCCACGTAAACTCTTTGGTGTCTGGCAGGGAGTTCTCTGGTATCAGGCCCCAGCGGTTGTAGGCCCCAGCTCTAAGGTGCTCGTAGCCAGCACTGTCGCGAACAATATGCACAACGCAGCACGTAGCTATCGGAGTGACCGCAACAAGGTCCAGGGTGGAGGAGGAGAAAATTCCTCCAACTTAATTAGCTGAGCCCCGATCCTCAGCTCTGCTTTGTTGCTGTGCAGCGATAGAGCCCTGTTTTCCAGGCCGCCTGCGTGCTGCAGCCATTTAGACAGCACAGCCGGCCCCCCAGAAGGCAAGGGGGGAGCCAGAGAAATGCCAACTCCCAATGCATCTGGCTGTGTTTGGTGGCAGTTTTATGTGTCAGGAAACCCTGCCTGTCCTCTGCCTCTTGGGTGAAAGTGAAAGAAGCCATCTGCTCTGGGCAGAGGCGAGAATGTTTCCATTGCTCAGGCTAGCTGGACTTCATTAAACCTGCCCCGCCCCCCTCTGCCCGGGTTATTGAGCAGATCTTGGCTCCGGGCTCTTGGCCTTCTTTGGTCGAGATGATTGAATGCAGCACGGAGCTCCTGGAAAATGCTTTGTTTAGAAAAACCAGCCCTGTGCGAGGCTGGGAACTCCCTTGGCAGCCTGGAAATTCCCCCTTCCCGGGCTGGCTGACCGGAGACAGCGCAGTGAAATGACAGGCACCACGTTAAGTGCTGGAGGAGAGGGGCAGTCCCAGCATCTAGCTCCCCTTCTACTGCCTCCCGGCTCAGAGCTCATGCTGGGGCCAGAAAAGGGAGGCAAAGCCAGCCCCGGGACTGGACTCGCTCTGAGGTGCCGCAGAGGCCACGAGACACCTGGCTGTCTGGGTCCTTCCTAGCGCTCCTGTTTTCCTGAGACAGCCGTCCAACCTCTCCCTGCAGCTGTGTGATGAGCGAGACCCGTCTCTCTCTGGTTTGGCACATCCCCAAGCCACGTGCCTTGCCGCGTCCTGCCCAAACACCGAACTCCTCAACCAAGGCTTGGTCCCCCCTTTTCCGAACCATTACGGGCTATGCTGGCCAGATGAGAAAGGGTGAGAGCAGCAGCCGCACCTGTCATGGTGCTAGAATTGCCAGGTGTCCGGTTTTCGCACGGACCGTCCAGTATTCAGGTCCCCCATCCAGTAAAAAAACCCAGAAAATACTGGAATGTGAAATGTCCAGTATTTGGCAGGGGCGGGGCAGTGAGGAGCACCGGGCTATTTAAAGGCGCAGCGACCTTTTTTTCTTTTCTTTTTTTGTTGCTCAACCAAGTTTGCCATGTTCGGGATTTTTGTTGAAAGCATCTGTCAAGCCTACATGGTGCGCACAGCCGAACTTGGCTCCCAGAGGGTATAGTCACGTGGCCGAGGTGTCGGAGCCTGGGGGAGGGGATCAGCACATCTGGAGAAGGTGCTACAGACTGCAGAACCCGAGGGCTGGAAGAGACCTCAGGAAGCCACCGAGTCCAGCCCCCGGCCCAAAGCAGGACCAAGATTTTGGTGGAGTCTCTAACAACCGATTCGCCGTTAATCCAAACATGCATGTGTGGAACCAGCAGGTTCCTTTACAGTGTACCCCCGGCATGAGGTTTGGTTGTGATAGCGCCTCTTCCGGAAATGAGCAGGATGAAGCTCAGAATCTCCTCACCAGCTGCTCCCCCAAGCTGTGTCGTCCTTTGCCGTAGGCCCTGCCAGCCCTGGCTGTGTTTGGGAGCAATGGGAGCAGAATCTCCTTGCGCGGCGCCTGCCCGTGAGATGCCTGCGTTTGGCTGCTGTGACCCAAACCCCGCCACCCCTCCCTCTCTCTGCACCTGCATGCCAGCACAGCCAGCCCGGTTCCCAGAGAGCACGTTTTGGGGCTGCTGGCAGCGTTTGTTTAACCCTGACGTGAAGCGGATGGGGTGACTAACCACACTTCAGCTACAGCATGGCTATTTGACGAAGGCCAGGCCCTGGCTTAGCAACTGGGCGGCTCAAACAGCCAGGAAGGGATCTTGAGCGCGCCAAGGACTCCTTGTTTGCAACACGCCCCAGAGCAACCCCCAGAACCGGCTGTTTGTTTGACAACAAGTTGCAGAGCGGGGGTGGCAACTCGTGAAAGGAGCTAACTGTGTGTCAGTTACTCCTGGCGCGTTCCTCCAGCCCGCTCTCTTGCCCCTCTTCTGTAGCCTGCCGGCCAGCCAGCAACAGCCCGCCAAAGAGCTGCTTCCTCGTGACCCCTCCCTGGTTATAACCACAGGGCCGGGGGGTAAGGGGGGGGGTGTCACAGACCCAGCAACAAAATGCGTTTGAAACTGAGCTGGGTGCACTTTAAACATTGTGCTGCTAGCGCTGCTGCCCCCAGATTGTGGTGAATCTGCCCTCACAGTTTTCAGGACTGCGTCAGTCGCCACGAAATTGGGGGCACCAAATTTTGTGGTGCTCTAGGCAGCTGAGTATACAGCGGCTGGCCTGACCCCATTCCGCCCCTCCCCTGAGTGATGCGGTCCGGGGAACTGGCAGAAGGGCCTGGTGCTGGCAGCAGAGGTCGGGCCCACCTGTACACGCATGGGCGGTGGAGGGGAAGTGGAGCAACCCGGCCCTAGCCTGCTCCACTCCGCCAGCTTCCAGCCACATTGCTCCACTTCCCGCTGCCGGTGAGTGCAAGGGGCAGTCCCACTCCCACACAGGACTGGCACCTGCCGGTTTCCTTGGTGTTTTGGCTCATGTGTCTGGTACCATCTGGCAAGCCCTGATCCTGAGTTTTATTAAAATTGTATTAAAACTAGGGGTCACCGGATGAAATGAATGGGTAGCAGGTTTCAAACAAACAAAAGGAAGTTTTTCTTCATGCAGTGCTCAGTCAACCTGTGGAACTCCCTGCCAGAGGAAATTGTAAAGACCAGGACTTTAACAGGGGTCAGAAAAGAGTTAGATAAATTCATGGAGGTTAGGTCCAGCAATGGCTATTATCCAGGAAGGGTAGGGATGGTGTCCCTAGCCTCTGTTTGTCCAAGGCCGAAAAGGGATGACAGGAGAGGGATCACTTGATGATTCCCTGTTCTGTTCTCTCCCTCTGGGGCACCTGGTGTTGGCTATTGTTGGCAGACAGGACACTCGGCTGGATGGACCTCTGGTCTGACCCAGTCTGGCCATTCTTATGTTCTAAATTGGGGGGAAGGATCGGAGAAGGGGCAGGGCCTGGGGAAGGAGCAATGAAGGGGGCAGAGATCCAGGGGAAGAGGAGGAGCAGGGGGCAAGAGTCCATTACCAGTCATTAGAAATGTGTCAACCCCATCCCACCGTGCACTTGAGAGGCGAATGGCCGCCAGGACGTAGCCAGCTGCCAGCTCCCATCCCTCTGTTGTTCTCAGGCTGTTGCTGATACGTTGTACCTGCACTAACGGGGGCATGTGCCCATGGGGAGCCAGCCCTGGCTGCAGTTCTCATGCCCTGTACTCGTGCTCTGGACCGCAGCGCTGGTTGTGCAGGTAGCTTTTGGTGCTGGTGGCTGTGCTTACACCCTAGGGCCGGCGGCCGTGCAGCCGCTTGCGGCGGTGGCTGCGGGTCTCTGCAGGCCACTTGCTGATCTCTCTGAGTGGTGTCTGCACGTGCGCTGTCATACAGCACGGTGGAGGACGCGCGACGGGAAAAGCCCTTACTGCTAAGGCCTGGCTTTGTTCTACCAAGGAAAGCTCCCAGCTCGGATTGGCATAGCCGCAGGGGGTTCTCCCCCACCCCGCCAGCCACAACATTGAGGCTGGGAAGGAGGCGAGGAAGGGTCAGTCACAGCCCGGCGCTTTCTCTGCCCCCCTCAGCCCCATATCCCCCCCCCCATCTCCTCTATCCCCCATATATTCCCTCCTGCTTACCCGCTGTACTCCCCCAGGCCCCCACCTCACTTACATGGGACGGTACAGGCAGCTAAGTAGCAGGACCACACCTGCAAGCCCTGCTTTGGGTGGGCAGCCCTCCTTTGTCTTGTGTGCAGCTGCCTGGGGACCTATCCATGGACCGCCTGCCTAGCGCTCATGGACCACCAGTGGGCCACAGCCCACCGTGTGAGGCACTCTGGCTTCCGGCCATGCCTGAGCTCACGCCCCCCGAGCTGTGCCGTCACATCCGTGGGGCTGCTACCTGTGCGGGGAGCCAGCCCGTGTGTCGCCTGCTCTCCGCAGGAGCGGGGTCCTAGCCCCTGAACCTCCATGTCCTGTTGGCAGAGCACTGCCTTCCCCCGGCCGTGGCTAAGGTGCCTCATGGGCGCGGACGTGGTTTCGATCAGGGACCCTCTCGTATGCCGCATGTGCACAACGAGGCGTCTCGGCGCATGGCTCCAATGCGCAGCACAATAAAAATGCCTTAGCGGGGGGCCAGGACACCACCAGGGGGCTCGTGCCAATAAAGAAGGCCCCATGGCCCGTGCCTTGCCTCGTTGAAGCAGGTTTGTCAGGAACAGAGCCAAGCGTGGCTCAGCCAATGGTTTTCCTGCTCAGGCAGCAGGAGCAGGTGGGAAGCCGAAAACGTCTCCCGTCCTGGCCCGGGAGTCCCTCCCAGCAGCTGGAGCCTTTTCCCAGAGACTGACCACCCCCAGTGCGCCCGATTTCACTGCCTCGCGGGGGGCCCACGACAGCAGGTGTGAAATGCCGTAGCCAGCTCCCCGAGTCTGCCTGTCAGTGACCGCCCGGCTTGGGCCTTGCTGCAGCAGCACTCGGGACTGCCACGACCCAAACCGCAGGAGCGCATGAGCCTGGCGTCGGGGTTGGTTTATACACGCCAGGGGGAGATGTCTCCAGCCTCAAACGAAGGATGAAAATCTCAGGTTTGGAAGCGGAGGACAGAGCGTAAATAGTGTCACATGGGAGTGACTGGAGATTGAAACGCCCTGGCCGGTTTCTACCACCCGCCTCCCGCCCCGTCACCATCTAGCCGAGCTCACTCCCTCCTTGTCTGCCAGAGCTGGCACCAGTCCGTTCAGGGCATGTGCACAGCCTCAGTTTCCCCAAGTTTCTGAGCATGGGCTGGCTTAGGGAGGGGAAAGCGAGGGGGCAGCTGTTACTCCCCACAGCTGCCAAAGCAGGACTCCTGGCATTCTGCGCCAGATCAACTTTTCCTCCCCTTTGGTGCTGTGTGTGTGTCACACGAGGGCAGCGGTTGGGCTCGGAAAAGACAGAATGCTCTTGATAATCTGACACAGCCATTCGGGAGGGAGGGGACCCAGTCCCCCCCCCCCCCACACACACACAACGCCTGCTCCGGCGCCTTCCTTTCAAACCTGCATGGCTTTACTGAGCTGGCCTCATCAGCAACCAAAGTCACAGCATGGCAAACACAGCAGGGCTCCGCCATTTCTGCCACCGTCGCCCCTGTTCCAGACACAACCCTTCATACCTCTGCCCCACACGGCTGTACCTCTGTGCCCTCGGCCCCAAATCACCAAACACCAGCAACGCAACCAGGCATCTCAGCATGCCTGTTAGATGCTCCACAGGGCAATGGGGGCTCTTTGCCCCACTTCCCACAGGATGCACCCCTCACTGCGCCCCCCAAGCCTGCAAAGCTGCATGGTCAATGCCGACGTCACCCTCCCCCCGCCCCAGACTTCATCGCCAACCGTACCAAAGCAGCAGCCACCCTTAGGAAGACTCTGGCCCGGGATCCAAGTTGGCTTGTGTAAGGGTGTGTCCACACTGCACCCGTAGTTCAGAATAAGCTACGCAATTTGAGCGACGCAAATCGTGTTTCAAAATAGCTTCAGTCGAAATTTGGCGCTGTCTCAGCAGTGCCACATTTCAAAATAACCCGCTATGCTGAAACGCCCCTTACTCCTCGCGGAACAAGGCTTACAGGGACGTCAGAATAGCGAGCCCGTTGTTTCGAAAGCTGTTTCGAAATAACGGGCTTGTTTAAAAGACGCAGAACGGCTATTTCCAGATACCGGGAGTGTTGCAAAACAGCGCCACAGTGTAGACGCACCCTGACTCTGCACTGCGACCAGGCTGAGGTCGAGATGACCAGGTACAGCCCGGAGGACAAAGCAAAGCGGCCCAACGGTGTGCGGCAGCATCCAGGGCTGTCCCGGGGAGAGCCATGGACCGTTGGCGCTGCCATGCCCTCGTGGAACTGGTGGAGATGCTGAGCACTTGGGCGGCTAGGGCAGGGCATGACAGGCTCCCTTCCAGCTAGGGGCTAAACTCTTCATTCAGGCGCCGGCCCAGAGAGGGCAAAGGCGCCAGCTTGAACCACCGGCTGCTGCCCGCAAGGCTGGCAGGCCCGGGCTGCATGGGACGGGGCGCCTTTGGTCGGCGAGGGAAGCCCTGAAAAGACAAGAAAAAGCGTCAGCATCTTACCTTGCAACTTCCCCCCCGTCGGAGCAGCTCTGTTCTGGTGGGACTTCCCGGGCCAAAACAAGCCCTGGGTTGTGTGTGACAACCCCGGGGCTTCCAGGCAGAGTGTGCACGCTGAGTTAATTTTATCCACCTCCCCCCGGCCCCCCCATCTCCTGGAGATCCTCCGGCGGCAGCCAATCGGCAGGCGCAAAGAGCACGTTGCCCACTCATCTCCAGTCTCCTTCTTCCAGGGAAATATTTATATTATGCCACAGAGAGGGTTTCCATGGCAGTGACGACTTTAACACGGTTGCCTTGGTAACCACGGGAGGCCATCTTGAACGGTTTGAAAATGCCCTTCATAGACAAATAAGGAGAGCTTGGGAGGAGTACCAGCCAGCCCGGGATGAGGCGTCTCTCTCGCTCCCTCCCGCCCGGCCTTGCCCCTCTGCCTCCGCTTGCATGTTGTCCCCTTTCCCCACCTCGCTGGGCTCCCCCCGAGGCCGAACTGCCTGGCTGGCCCTGCCCGCCCCCCATCCCTAGAGCCCCCCATTCAGCACGGCTCCCCACATCTCCTGGGGCTGCCAGGCCTTCAGCCCCGCCGAGGCTGGGGCCGTGCCGCCAGCCGTCCCAGGGCCAGGGGGCTGGCCACCACGTGCCGCCCGCCCGCTGGGGCTTGGGGGGCCACCCCTGCTCCTGGGGAAGGCTGGGGCCGTGCTCCTCCCACTGGGGGTTGGTGGCCTGCAGCTGCTGTGGGGGGCGCTTGCCTCCCCCAGGCCTAGGTTCACCCACTGCCCACGGTTCTCCCCTCGTTTAACTCTCCTCTCCCCCGCCCCGGGAGGTAGTTGCCCGGCTGGTGCAGCCTGGTTCTGGCGAGAGCGGCTCTCCGTGCCATTCCTGTAGCGGCCGGGGCGTGCGTTCTCCTTCCCGGCGCGTCTCCCTCACGCGCGCGTTTTGTTCCGCTCTTCCCTCCGCCCTCTGCTGTCGCCACGTCGCTCGCAGAAAGGACCCTGAGTGATTTAGAGGGTGAGAGGCGCGTGAGCCAAGGCGCCAGAGAAAATAGTCTGGCGGATAAATCCACGGCCTGGGCTTTTATAGTCATGCTGCAGCTTTAGTAGATCGCTGGGGACTTGTGCAGAGGGGAGAACACGCCGAAAACACGGCGCAGGCAAGGACCGGAGTCAAGAAGAGGGCATCTTCACTGGGGCCCAGACCTGCCACGTATCCAGCCCCATGGAATCCGAGGGCTGGCAGAGACCTCAGGAGTCACCGAGTCCAGCTCCATGCCCAAAGCAGGACCAACCCCAACTAAATCAGCCCAGCCAGGGCTTTTGTCAAACTGGGACGTAAAAACCTCTAGGGACGGGGATTCCACCCCCTCCCAAGGGAACCCATCCCAGTGCTTCACCACCCGCCTAGGGAAATAGTTTGTCCTAATATCCAACCTAGGCCTCCCTCACTGCATCTTGAGACCATTGCTCCTAGCTCTGCTCTCAGCTCGCAGGGAACGGTGGTGTGATTGCTTGTGAGCAGGGCTCTACCCACCTCCAAAGCATAAAAGGCCCACATCTCTCCCTGCTACCTCCATGCATCTCCAGATCCCTCCCCGGAGACATCAGCGAGAAACACAGCAGTGTTTGTTGATATTCATGAATGAAATCGAGAGGGCAAATTTTATATCAAGAGAACCAGCCAGTAAAATGTGCTTCCTGCCGAAAAGCCAGATGATTGTCCAGTGATGCTTGCTGTAGTTCGCTTTGGTTTAACCTTTGCAATTATTTTAAGAGACTACCCTACCTTGGCATTCAAGCCTCCATTTGGTCCAGATGCTAGCATGGACCTTCTTGAGAAGTGGTAGGGACCCCAGCGATAAAATGGAGGATCTTTTCTTTAGTGTGCAGGTGGGGCAGAGAGCTTTGGTGTGACTCCGTGTCTAGCCTGTCGCTCAGAGGGCAGGTCTTGTCTGGGGAAACCAGGATCGCCCTCTTTTCTGCGGTGAGCAATCACACAACCTCGGACTGGGCGCGGCACAGGCAGTGGCTGCAGCGCTGCGCCATTCCTTCCCGAGCCGGGGCTGGAGCCAGAAGGAGGTGTGGGGGGAGCAGGGCAGAAGCTGTGGAGAATGACCCCGCAGAGGATGCTAGCAGCGCCTATCCCACAGAGGTGCCAGGCCGCTGTGTAGCCCCTGCCCATGAAATTCACTCTGGGGGGCAGAACCGCGCTCCTATGATTCTGTTTTAAAAGCTACCGGGGCAGGCTCTCAGTCGGTGCCCCCCACCCAGCTCCCTGAAATATCAGAGCCGGCGTGCCATGGTCAGCACTTTCCCAGAACTCACGGGGTGAGGACAGCACTAAAAACACAAACCAAATGCCACCTGAGCCAGTCCTATCTACCTGAGTCTGCTGCCAGCCTGGAGCCACTGCTCTGAGGGGTGCGAACGCTCCTCCCTTCATCCCTAGGGGCTGCCGAGCCTGAAACCAAAAGGCGGCCATTCAAACTGCCGACCGTTTTAGCACAACCAGTTAGTGCACTTATCCCATAATCCCTGGCTACTTCCCATCAGAGGCGTAGTGAGGGTGTCATGCACCCGGGGGCAAAGGAAAAATTTGCGCCCCCCTCCCCCCTCACCGCCATGTGGCACGGCCCCGAACCTGGTGCACAGCTGAGGGGAACTTGTACTGCATCTTCCCCCACCCAGAGTTTGGGGGCGGGCTCCCACATGCACTAACCCACCAGTGGAGATGGAGGAGGGTCGGGCTTGGAGCAGGGTCGGGCTTGGAGCAGCGAGGCAGGGCGGAGATGCCAGCTGCCGGTGGCAGGCGGAGTAGGAGCATGTGAGCTGAAGGGATAACAGGGGGAGCAGAATGGGATTAAATTGGCGCCTCCCTAGCATGGTGCCCAGGGGCAACTGACCCATCTGGCCCCCTCGCTACGCCACTGCCCCCCCCCGCAGATCTATCATCTTATGCATGTGCAAGTTCTGTGAGAGCCGTCCCATGAATCTGCAGTTAGTGTCTGTGGCGCCGGCTTCTGGGGAGTGTCTCAATGCTGCCACATTCACCTCCAAAGAGGGGGCTTCCCAAAGCAGGCCCTTGCTGCAGACCCCCAAGGCATCCACAGGTCCAGTCTCCTTTCAATGGGCCCACTTCCCAGGGCCCATTGATCTTGGATCTGGCTTCCATCCCCTCTCCAACCTTTGCAACTGCCCAGAGGTGTCACCTTCCGCCTTATCCATTCCCACCTCATTCACCCCACAGGGACAGTCTCTGCCTCACTTGTCCTAGGGACTATTCTGCCAAGACGTAATACAAAGTTTCCATGTAAAAGGACTCAATACAAAGATAAAAACTTCAATGAGAGAATGATTAATGCAGAGACGTGTCTACATCTGCTGCAGGAAGACACCTCTGCCTGCCTCCACCCCTCTCCCCCCAGAGTCTACAGCCCCATTGCAAAGCGGGGGAGGGGAAGAAAAGAGGCTGAGGCCCATCCAATGGGACTGAAGCAGTCATGAGCAAGCCATGCCCGGAAGCCATTCTCCTGTCCATTGCTGGTGCTGTGTTGCTTCAGGCACGCTGAAATGCAGTCACCTCTAGGGTGGGCTGGACAGCTGTTTAACACCTGCACAAGGTTTCAGGCAGGGGGCAGTGCGGGCTGCCTTCCTGCAGAGCCCCCATCAGAACTACTGTGCCCTCCTGGCTTAGGAAAAGAATAAACAGGAGGATTGGAAATTAACCCGCCCAGTCTCATGTCCTGTAGGCAGGGAATGAGCCATCTACATTAGGTCCCAGCTGCAATATCATGTTCAGTTCTGGGTGCCACATTCATGAAACGTGGAGAAACTGGAGAAAGTCCAGAGAAGATCAACACCAATGATGAAAGTTCTAGAGAACATGAGATATGAGGCAAGACTGAAGGAATTGGCCTTGTTTACCTTGGAAAAGAGAAGACCGAAAAGAGACATGAGAGCAGCTTTCAAGTATCTAAGGGTATGTCTACACTAGCCCCCTAATTCAAACTAGGGTGGCTAATGTAGGCATTCGAACTTGCAAATGAAGCCCGGGATTTAAATATCCCGGGCTTCATTTGCATGTTCCCGGGCGGGCGCCATTTTTAAATCCCCTTAGTTCGAACTGACTGCCCGCGGCTGCACGCGACAGTTAGAAGTTAATCCGAACTAAGTCCTTAGTTCGGATTAACTGTTACACCTCATTGCAGGAGGAGTAACAGTTAATCCGAACTAAGGACTTAGTTCGGATTAACCTCTGACTGCCGCGTGTAGCCGCGGGCAGTCAGTTCGAGCTAAGGGGATTTAAAAATGGCGCCCGCCCGAGAACATGCAAATGAAGCCCGGGATATTTAAATCCTGGGCTTCATTTGCAAGTTCGATGCCTACATTAGCCACCCTAGTTCGAACTAGGGGGCTAGTGTAGACATACCCTCAAAGAGTATCATAAGGAGGAGGAAGAAAAATTGTTCTGCTTGGCCTCTGAAGTTAGGATGAGAAGCAATGGGCTTAAATTGCAGCAAGGGAGGTTTAGGTTGGACATTAGGAAAAACTTCCTGCCTGTCAGGGTGGTTAAACACTGGAATAAATTGCCTAGGGAGATTGTGGAATCTCTATCACTGGAGATATTTAAGACCAGGTTAGACAGACACCTGTCAGGGATGAGTTAGGGCAACTCAACTTTGGAAGCCCCAGAGGCCACACTGATACTTACAGAACATGCTGAGGGCCTCAACTTAAGTGTGGTTGTATATGCAAGCAAATATATACAAATAGCTTCTCTCACGCTGACAGGCATGAATACAAAGATTAAGGCAAGACTACACAACACACAGACCCCATTTAAGTCAGCTCTGCTGATATTAATAAAATGCAATATTTCCCCGATTTCTACCCACGTGACAACACTTTTCATGAGCAATGACAGTCCAAGAATTTAACTACTAAAACGCATATCAACAGAAGATCATTACACTGACTACTTTTTTGTTTTGGCTCCCACTCACCGGCCACTTGTTGATCCCCACATAAACCCAAACTGCACCGCGGGGCACAAACAAACTGGCTGTGGGCAGCATACCAAGTTATTAATAAATATTTTTAAACCTTTACCTTTTCTCTCTGCTGCCATGTCTCCTCTCCTTGTTCCATCAGCTCCCTTGGTGCCTGCTGCCCCCCAACTCCTCACCCTCCTCTGCTGTCCTGACTCCTGCCCTTCTCACTGCCCTCAGCCCTCCTGCGACCTGCCCCCCTCCACCAGCCCTTCTCTCCCTCCTGTGCCCCTTCCTCCAGTAGCCGCACTCTGATCAGGTGAGCTACCCCTCCTCATCCCCTCTCCTAACACCTCCCTCTACACACCTGCCCTGCCTCTCTCCTCTGGTGCTGGTCCCTCCCCTGCAGGTGTCTGCCCTTCTGCTTCACCCCCAGAATCCCCTGGCACCTGCACCCTCCCTTAGCCCTGCACCCTCCTGGTGCCTCCCCCTTCCCTCACTGCCCCTGCCCCCTTTGCCCTCTTTTTCCCTGATGCCCACCCCCTCACCACTCTCTGCCCCCGTTCCCCTTATGCCCCTCTGTGCCCTCACACATGACTTGCTCCATCCCCGCCTTCCTCACGCCCACCCCTCCTTTCAAGCTTTCTCCCAGCACCTCCCCCTCCCCCTCTAGACCCTAATGCCCTTCCCCTCTCCTCTCCTCTCCCAGCATCAGCCTGTCCCCCCTCCCACTGACACCTCCCCTCCTGCCCTTTCCCTCATTGTCTGCACTTGGCCCCCTGGCATTTGTATCTTCACTCTCCCCTCCACCTCTGCACAAGCTCCTCCCCTCCACACAAGCCCCTTCCTCTCCCACCCCTTCCCCCTAGTTTTCCCCCTGCCCTGCCCTGCCCTGCCGTACCTTCTGCCTTCCACTTTGCAGGGCCGGAGTCTGCGCTCGGGCCCCAAAAGTCCCCGGACTCTGAACCGGAAGCTAGGACGGCACCACGCGGCACCGAACACTTTAAAAGTCCTGGGCCGTGATGTCACATCACGCCCGGGCGTCTGCCCGGTCACCTGGAAATGCTGCGCAGCGTGCGTAGGCAAGGGGGAGCTGACTGAACGCTGGCATGGGCGGCGAGTTCTATGACCATCCCCCCGCCCCGGCCCCGGACTGTCCCTGCCGTGCGCAGCGTGCGCAGGCAAGGGGGAGCCAACTGAACGCTACGCATGGCAGGGACGGTCTGGGACCGGGGGGGGACAGCCATATAACTCGCCGCCCATGCCAGGTGAGCTTGCACAGCATGCGCTTGCTCTCACCCCGGCCTGGCGCCCCCCTAGCGTGGTGCCCGGGGGCAATTGTCCCCCCACACTCCCTTTGCTACGCCTCTGCTTCCCATCCCTCCCTTAGTGCCAAAAGCCCCACGTTCCCCCTATCTAGCATCCAATCTCCTCGTCCCTCCACCCCCGAAAGCTTCTGCACCGTGGTTAGGCACTGTCAGCACAAAATACGTGAATTCGGGATCAAGCACGTTGGCTGAGCAGGGGCGGCCCGTCCATAGAGGCGAACTAGGCGGTCGCCTAGGGCGCCAAGTTAAATGGGGCACCAAGTGGTGGCGCAATATCATTGCGGGGTTTGGAGGTGGGGGCACCGATTGCATGGTTTGCCTAGGATGCCAGTTGCTGGCAGCTAGTCTAGGGCCGCCCCTGGCGCTGCGTGATCTTCAGGGCTGATTACTGAGGAGGTTCCCTGCTTTCACGTAGCCACGGCTGCGGCAGCATTTCCACCGGGGCTGCAGAACCTACATGGGTGCTAACGTGCCAATGAGCGCACAGGGCCCCGGGCAGCGAGGACACTGCCATGTCCCCAGACAGACCTTCTAACCAGGCCAGCAATGTTAGAGGAGGAGGCTCCGAACAGCGCGGCCGCCTGCACTGGCCAGTCACCTTACCGTGCTGGCTAAGTGAGCCCGTGGAGTGGCCATCACTGTGTCAGGGCCCTGTCCCCACCCGTTCAGGCGGGAGGTGTGCAGGGAAGGACGGGCTCTGAGGCTCTGCCGGGCTGCACCGTGTGCTGTCGGTTGCCCGCGTGCGGCGCGCTGTGGTGACCATTGTGACGGGGCAGCATTCTGCATTGGGGAAGAGCCGGGGCTCTAGAAAACCTGGCCTGCGGGCTCCGGAAATGCCGCTGCAGCCACCAGAGCATGCCCAGGGAGCGGGTTTCAACGTTTTTTCTCACGACCCAGTTGAAGAAAATGGCTGGTGCCTGTGACCCAACATAATGGGACTAGAGTGGGGGCTCCAGGGCGGGGCTGAGGATGGGAGCTTTGCGGTGCAGGAAGAGGCTCCAGTTTTGGAGGAGACCAGGGCTGGGGCAGGAGGGGCTGACCTTGAGCTGCTCCTGGTCAGCGGTGCAGTGGGGCGGCTAAGGCAGCTTCCTGCCTCTCCTGGCCCTGCAGACCAGGCTGCCCCCAGAAGCAGCCAGCAGCAGGTTCCCAGCCAATGGGCATGCAGAGCTAGAGCTCAGGGCAGGGGCAGTGTGGGGAGCCCTGTGCGTTCTTCCCCCCGCCCCCCCCACTCACCCCTAGGAGCCAAACCTGCTGCTGCCTGCTTCCGGGGCACAGCGCAGTCTGCGGTGCCAGGACAGGCAGGTAGCCTGCCTTAGCCCCCTCACTGGTCACCTGACCCCCCTGCAGTAAGGAGCCCCAGTGCCTGACATTCCACAACCCAGTCCTGGGTTGTGACCCCTAGTTTGAAAACCACTGGCCTAGGGAGTGGACTGACCCTCACCAGGAGATCTTGAAGCACTTTACAATGGAGGAGAGGGAAGTGAGCATAAAACCGGAAACCACACAGAGATAGATGAAGTGACTTGCCCAAGGTCATCCAACCGGTCAGTGGCAGAGCTGGGAATGGAAACCAGGTTCCCAGCCCAGTGCTGTAGCCACTAAGCAGCCTGGGTTTGTTCCCAGTGCAGGTGCTGCCAAGGACAGTGAGTAGCAGCTAACAAATGGCAGACAGCCTGGCCGCTTGCCCTGAATGGGCAGCATATGGGAAGCCACACAGCAAATGAGCAGTGACCAGACCGTCTTGCTTCCTGGGTCAGTTGCCAGATGGCGCGGGAAGCCAGCCCACACGTCAGTCGGTGCTCACAGTTGTTCCGTTTCCACCATGGCAGGCCGCGAAAGTAGCCCAGCTTGTGCACGGCAGGCCATTTCCTCTAGCCCGGGAGGAGAGACTCATTAAAAAGTGGTCCTGCTGTCTGATCGCCGCAGTGCAACATTCAATCTGCATCACTCAGCCAGATCACGCTGGGTTCTTGCCATGGGCGGCCCTCTACAGTGGGGGAGAAGTGGAGCAAACCTTTTGCTGACGTTGGCACCGTTGTTTTAAGAGTCCCTGTAAACCCAGGTGACTCTGGAGCCGCACCAAGCATCAGGTGTGTCAGGCAGGAAAGCCCAGCACTTGGTGTCAGCCACAGGAGGGCTCCATTCAGGTACCTGGAAGAACCCATCACAGCCAAGTCCGGGGCAGCCAGATCTCAAGCCAGAGTCCGTGGTCGCAAGACAGGAATCGAGAGTCAGCTGGGTTGGACACCAATAAGGGATACCTTACAAGGCAAACATGTGTATCACAATAGTGTGTAGGGTGTAAATACACCCCTACTCCCTTGCAAGGCTGTAGTAGGGTTAGCCACTGGCTTACCTAGAGGGTCAGGCCTTCTTTCCTGGACAGGGCATCTGTTTTCTTTTCCCTCTGTATGCACAGTCTCCATATCAGATTCTTGTTGTATACGGCTCCAATGCAGACACTTGGCATTTGAGCCTTCAGCTTTGCTTACCCAGATCTCTGGACTCGTAGGACCCATTAATACCTGGAACTTTCGGTTAAAAGTTAGAGCATTAAGAGCTTGGCTGCCCATGCAGTGGCACACCATTCTTTCTCCAACAGACTGACTCTGCTCCGAGGGTGTCAGTTTCTTGCGTATGAAAGCAACGGGGTGCTCCCTGGTGTTCTCGCCTGTTGGTCCCAGTGCAGCCCCTCCGTCAGGGTCTGATGCCTGTACACATCAATGTCTGCATGGGTCGAATGGGGTTTTCAGGCAAGATTTGCTTTGCCTGAGTGAAACATCCTTGACTTGTTTCGATCAGGCAGGCTATTCTTCTTTGATGGGCGCGGTCTTTTTACGCAGCTCTGTGATTGTACCTGCAATCTCACTGACCCCACATGTGATCGGTGACCTGACTGAGGAAAGATTGGACTGGTTTTTCTGGACTGGGATACGGGCCAGTTTACAACAGCTTTAAAGGGTCATGGAATATTTGACGTCCCCTAAGCCAGTGTCCCAGATAAGGAACTCTGGCTGCTCCAATTGGACACTTGGAGGCTTTTATAGATAGGCCTGCTCTTTGAGCCTTGACAGCACACTCTTCAATTTAATTTTTTGGTGATCAGCCCTAGTGTTGCTAAACACCATGATGTCATCCACCCCAGGCCCTTGCAAAGCTCTGCAAACCATTTCACGCTTGGTTGGCCAGCCTCTGAAAGGTGGCTCCTGCCTTAATTAACCCCAAAGGTAACATTGTGAGCTCAGAATCCCATGCGGATGAAAGCAGCTTTCTGCCGTGCATCCTCATGAAAAAGAACCTGCCAATAAACTCTATACAATTCAAAGCACTAAGACATTTAGCTCTGCTTGAGATATCCAGCATATCAACTATTCTAGGCATAGGTTAAGCATCCGGGATTGCGACAGCACTGAGTTTTCTATAATCAACACAAAACCTTCCCCTGTTGTCTGTCTTAGGGTGTGTCTAGACTACATGGCTCCGTCGACGGAGCCATGTAAAGTAGTTTACCCGACACAGTCAATGAAGTGGAGATTTAAATAATCCCTGCTTCATTAAAATAAAAATGGCCACCACGCTGTGCCGACAATCAGTTGATCCGGCCCAGTGCGGCAGTCTAGACGTGATCAGTTGACAAGGGAAGCCTTTGTCGACCACTCCCTTATGCCTCGTGAAACGAGGTTTACAGGAGTGGTCGACAAAGGCTTCCCTTGTCGACCGATCCGCGTCTAGACTGCCGCGCTGTGCCGGATCAGCTGATTGTCGGCACAGCGCGGGGTGGCCATTTTTATTTTAATGAAGCAGGGATTATTTAAATCCCCACTTCATTGACTGTGTCGGGTAAACTACTTTACATGGCTCTGTCGACAGAGCCAGGTAGTCTAGACACACCCTTAGGGACTAAGTCCACAGTGGCAACAGCAGTGGCCAGAGCCCCAAGCCCTTTAAATTGCCACCAAAGCCAGAGGTAGCACGCACCAGGGGGTGCTGAAGGGGTGGCTGATTGGCTAGCCCCAGCCCCACCTCTTCCACCTGGAGCCCAGGAGACTGCCTTTGGGAACCCATGGGGGGAGATGGGGATGGCGAGGAGGAGACAGATCTGATGAGGCCATGCTGCATGTTCTGAGCAAAGCGACTCAGACAAGGTGACAGGTGGCAGGGGATGTGGGAGGGAGACTGAATAATGTGCTATGAGCTCCAATATAGGACTGGTGTGAATGGTGCTATTCAGCCCTTATAGATTCAGAGATGTGAAGGCCAGAAGAGGTCTTTATGATCATATAGTCCAGTGGTTCTCAAGCATTCATTCTCGTGACACCCTTTTGTGCAGCAAGCCTCTGAGTGCAACCCCCGCCCTTACAACCTGAAAACACTTTTTATATATTTAACACCATTAGAAATGCTGGAGGCAAAGCAGGTGTGGGCTGGAGGCTGACCACTCAGGATTCTCCATGTAGTAACCACCCACCCTCCGAGGGGTCCCAAACCCCAGTCTGAGACCACCCAAACTAGTCTGACCTCCTGCTTCACACAGGCTAGAATATCTCACCCAGATGACTTCTATCTGGGCAATAGCAGTGGTTTTCCACTGCTGAGCCACCGACCTCTGGGCTCTGCATGGTGCATCTAAGGGGTCTCCAAAAGGTGACTGAAAAGAACGTTTCCGATCCCAGAAAAGACATTCCGTTTTTCTGGTCAATCAAAAGTATGAGAATAACCGCGCCTACAGGTCAAAACCCAGAAGTGCTGTCGTTCCCATCGAAGCCCACAGCTGCCCTTTCTCACACTTCAGTTTTGTTCTGTCATTTTCCAGTTTAAGATTTCCGTGTGTGTGTGTTGTCATTTTCCAGTTTAAGATTTCCGTGTGTGTGTGTGTGTGTGTGTGTGTGTGTTCTGTCATTTTCCAGTTTAAGATTTCCGTGTGTGTGTGTGTGTGTGTGTGTGTGTGTTCTGTCATTTTCCAGTTTAAGATTTCCGTGTGTGTGTGTGTGTGTGTGTGTTGTCATTTTCCAGTTTAAGATTTCCGTGTGTGTGTGTTGTCATTTTCCAGTTTAAGATTTCCGTGTGTGTGTGTGTGTGTGTTCTGTCATTTTCCAGTTTAAGATTTCCGTGTGTGTGTGTGTGTGTGTGTTCTGTCATTTTCCAGTTTAAGATTTCCGTGTGTGTGTGTGTGTGTGTGTGTGTGTGTTCTGTCATTTTCCAGTTTAAGATTTCCGTGTGTGTGTGTGTGTGTGTGTTCTGTCATTTTCCAGTTTAAGATTTCCGTGTGTGTGTGTGTGTGTGTGTGTGTGTGTTCTGTCCTTTTTCAGTTTAAGATTTCCGTGTGTGTGTGTGTGTGTGTGTGTGTTCTGTCATTTTCCAGTTTAAGATTTCCGTGTGTGTGTGTGTGTGTGTGTGTGTGTTCTGTCCTTTTTCAGTTTAAGATTTCCGTGTGTGTGCGTGCGTGTGTGTGTGTGTGTGTTCTGTCATTTTCCAGTTTAAGATTTCCGTGTGTGTGTGTGTGTGTGTGTGTGTGTTCTGTCCTTTTTCAGTTTAAGATTTCCGTGTGTGTGTGTGTGTGTGTGTGTGTGTGTGTTCTGTCATTTTCCAGTTTAAGATTTCCGTGTGTGTGCGTGCGTGAATTTATCTGGCTTCAGCTTCCGCTCCCTGGCTCTTGCTCGCTCTGTTAGCAAACAGCTCTTTATGAGACCTCTCTCCCCCAGCTACCTACCCATTCGGACAGGGCCTGTCCACATCCTACTGTCCCACGGGCTTGCCGCCACCTTCAACACCCAGATCACAGGTGGCGAAAAGAAGAGCCGTGGTGCCTCCTGCAGACCAGAATCACTGGTGCCGCCTTCAGCCAGCGCAACCCACCTGAGCCCAGATCGCGTGTGTTTTGCTCTGGCACGCCAGGCTCTCGCGCCCAGCCTCGCTTTGTAGCAACTGCACAAAGGGGCAGCTCGTGGATTCCCGCAGCGCTTAATCGCGGCTCCCTCACAGCTGATCCACAAGGCGGGGGGGGGGGTCAGAGTCTCCCCGCCTGCCGAGCCCTAGCTGCCGGCCGGGGCCGGGGGAGGAGGTGCTGCCCCAGACCCCGGAACGCCAGACCCCGTCGGCAGAGCTGGCCCGGCGCAGGAGAACGGCTCCCGGGTGAGTGAGCTGGGGGCCGGGCCTGGCCCCCGCCCTGCAGCCCGCCCGGCTCAGCCCCGCTCCCGGGCCGCAGAGGCAGGACGGGGGCGGGGCCGGCTCGGGCCCCGTGGGGGGATTCGGGGCAGCGGGGCGCGCAGCGCCCGAGACGGGGGGGCGGGGCTGAGGCGGGGCGCGCGGGCTCCGTTGCCCGGCGGGGGGGGGGGCGGGGCTGAGGCGGGGCGCGCGGGCTCCGTTGCCCGGCGGGGGGGGCGGGGCTGAGGCGGGGCGCGCGGGCTCCGTTGCCCGGCGGGGGGGGGGGGCGGGGCTGAGGCGGGGCGCGCGGGCTCCGTTGCCCGGCGGGGGGGGCGGGGCTGAGGCGGGGCGCGCGGGCTCCGTTGCCCGGCGGGGGGGGGGGGCGGGGCTGAGGCGGGGCGCGCGGGCTCCGTTGCCCGGCGGGGGGGGGGCGGGGCTGAGGCGGGGCGCGCGGGCTCCGTTGCCCGGCGGGGGGGGGGCGGGGCTGAGGCGGGGCGCGCGGGCTCCGTTGCCCGGCAGAGGGCGGCCGAGGCCGGGAGCCGCCGCGCGCGCCCCCGCGAGCACATAGCGACGGGCTGGCGGCGGGGCTCGGCCGGTGGGTGCGCGATGGCTCCGGGCGGCGGGATCCTGCTCTGCGCCCCCCTGGCGCTGCTGCTGCTGCTGCCGGACAGCGCCGCCCCGGCCGGTAAGAACCCCCCCCCCCGGCCCCAGTCACCCCCCCCCGCCTCTGGTGTCACTCCCGGCTCCGACCGCCGCCCCCGCTTCCCGTGTCTGGTGTCGCCCCCGCGGCTGCTGCGCCCGGCCCGCGCCCTCGTGGGAGCCCCGCGAGCTCCCCGGCACCCCGGTTCCAAGGCAGGGCCTGCGGGCTCCGGGCTCCTCTCCCCCGCCCGCGCCGCTGCCTTCCCTGCTCGGTACGGAGCGAGGTGCCGGCCCCGAACCCCCCCCGCGCTGGGGCAGCGCCGCTCTGCGATGGGCCCGCCGGGCCCCCTGCTGCAGGCTACGCCCCGGCTCCCCAGGGGCAGGGCTGGGGACCCGGCTGCAGCGCCTGTAGCGAAGCCACCTCCTGGGGAGGCTTGGCTGCGGGCTCTGCACTGTAAAGCTTATTTAAGGGCTTTATACTGCAGAGCCCCCCCCTCCCCCCCCCCGTGTGTGTAACTGCTGGGATTCACTTTAAAATGACTTTTTACATCCCCACTGGAAACTAAGGGCGCTCATGTGTTTAACTGTGTAACCGCTGAAAATGTCCTACATGCGGGGGTGGCAGTCAGCTCCCTGGGAGCCCCCTCCAAAAAATTCAGTCTTTATCCACCTTGTAGCCTAGTCAGAGAGAGGCTGCAGGAGTTAGGGCGCTTCAACTCATGTTGGCTACCTCAATTGTTTTTAAAGGACCTGTTGCCTAATCTAGACAGACTATAGGGCAAGGTCTTTGTCTTGTATTAGGGCTCTGCCCTTACTGTGGATTTGTGAGTTTCTGACCACTAAATTGTAGGAATGTCATAGTGTAGTTGGTAATAGATTAGCTGATAAGCAATGCTACCCTCTACATGCTTCCCTGATTAACAAATTACATGCTTCTTAACACCCCTACTAAAATGTGGAGTCGTGTGTATACACCTAGCTTGTCTATGTTCACAGAATGCTGACTCACATCAAGGGCTGTACCCTGAGGATATAACCTAAAAGAAACCACAACTGTGGTCATGTGATTAGGGAGCAATCTTGGCTGTAAATGAAAAAACAAAACTGTTCTGCATTGTACCTAATGGAAAATCATTTCTACAATAACACCCTTCTCTCTTCTGGTTTACAAAAGAGATGGTAGAGGGTCTTTTTCGTGTGTAGTGGATCATCTTCCACAGACCGCGGATGGAATGTTCAGTTTCACTAAAATCTTATCGAGAAAGGCACTCCCCCAAATAGGGCATGACTCCTATTTTAAAATTTGGACAGGACAACCTTCTCAGCTACTCCTCAAACGCTCTTTAAGTTTATTTCCTTTTCAAATGTTAATCTTCCTGAAGTTTTTGAGGTGGCAGAGGCAGGTAAGGTGGTAGGCAGCATTGTAGGGAAGTGGAGAGCTCTTGTGTCCTGTACTTCTAACAATCCATTTTGGTTGAAGGGAGAAATCTTTGTGGAGCAAAAGCACGCTAAGGTAACCGAGAGACTATAGAATGTGGATGGGAAGACAGGCCAGAGATGTCTTTTCTGATCTGAGTCCACCCTTGTCATCGCAATCCTCTTGTTTTCGTATCTCTCCTTGGGGTGGGTGGGAGGCAAGTCTGTAAAGCCAGATGAAGACAGACATTGTTTACTTCCCCAGATTTATATAGAATTTTCCAAAGGCAGGAAAACTTGTGGAAAGTACAAAATTCAAGATGAATTCCAGCATCAGGTGACTTGGTCACATGTCTTTGTGGCACCACAAAGTCCATGAGTTAGTAGCAGTGTAGCGAGAGGACTCTACCCTAGCCAAGGATCTCTCTCTAATGGGTCATTAGCTCTGTGTCTGGCTTCTTCATTGTTGTTCCTGCAGGGTTGGTAATAGGTTTTCTCAACATGAACAGATTGATAAATCTACAGTCAATAGTCATCAAAAGTCATTGCCAACAGGTGGCTGAGCAAAACTGGTGTTCTTTTTAAAGCTTTTATGTAATGGCAGATCTGATCATTGGGCCCTGGCATAACCTGCTTTCCCAACAATTAATAAACAATTAAATGAAAACACTAGACTAAAATCATGTTTTCAAAGTTAAATGTTAGAACGTCCCACAATGAGCCTGCATGGAAAAGAGGTTGTCGTAATACTATTTAGTCTCTGAAGTACGTTGTGGAACCTGCGGAAGCCCTCGAGATCCTGGCATGAAGGTCCCCTGTTGACACACACGGTGCTAGGCCACAAGTGTTGCACTTACGGCAAGAATATGGACATAGAGTGGAAATATACTGTTCCAGTTTTCTGAGACAAAGCACGAGTGAACAGTGAATAGGGAGGAAGCTGTTGCACTTTACACTATAGTAATTAGACAAGCAAAAATATTAAAGGTTTTTTGGGTTCTTTTGGAATCTGTAGTGCTGCCTGGCTGCAAAGATATGGCACAGTCAAATGTGCATGTAGTGTTTATTTTCAAAATAAATAATTGCACAGTTGAGCTTGTATGGCTCAACTTTTTTAATCTCAACAGCACTGAGAGCTGTTGAGCACTGTTAGCTCTGGACAATCTTATGTGGTGGTGTCTCTTTGATTTGGGAGAGATTGTGACATTTCAAGAGCAGATCTAGAGGCTTATGTGCATAGTTTGGGACAATAGTTCTGTCAGCTCTCTCACTATTCACTTTTTAAACTGGCTTATTGGGGATCTCAGCTTGCCAGGTAGGGCCGTAAAGTCCAGTTAACTTTTTAAAACGGGTTAAATGTTTAAATTTAACTGGGATCTGATAGGCGGAGGGTCACTCCGTCCTGGCTGGGTTGCTGGTTAACCTCTTATGCAGTAAGCATCACCTGGTAAGAGTGATGATTACTGGGTAACTGGTTCACCATTAAACCCTTTATATCCCTATTTCCAGGAGGGCCCCCCCTTAATAAAAAGTGGGGGTGAGAGTTTAAAATTGTTACTTTTTAAAATCTTAACAAACTTACTCGGAAGCAAAATACTGATATGGTTTTCTTTTTTTTCCTTTCCACAGCTTGTCACCAGTACACAAACAAAACTTGTGAAGAGTGCCTGAAAAATGTCACGGTAAGTAGTAGATTTGTGTGAGTGAACTTGCGGTGTCAACATGCCAGAGGCTTGGTGGTTTTGAAGCATTGAGCATAGGCATAGCTTGGATTCTGTTTGGAGGGGCTGGTGGGATTTGGGCCAACTCCTCATGGCAGGGTTGAGGAAGGCAGTGTCACCTCCCTGCCTGGCGGGGTTGCAGGTGGTGGGGTTCAGCGCAAAAAGTTTGGAAACTGCTCAAGGTGCAGGCAGAGGGTAGTTTAGGCGTAGGGAGAGGGCAGATGGGGCTCCCCTGTGGTCACTGCTCCCCAGGCGGCTCTTACCAGCTGCATGAGCTGAGGAGCAGCCACAACCCCGGGCACCAGCAGCAGGAGACAGGATGTTGTGGCTGCCGGCTTCGTGCACTGGCCAGAGCAGCAGCTGCTTGCACTGTCAGACTCTGGCCCCCTGCCTCGGGGTGGAGAGAGGAGGGAGTGTGTGTGGGGAGTGGCACTGCTCTTGAGATTACTCTGCTCTGGCCCTGTGGGGAGGGGAGGTTACCGGTGCTCAGGGCTTCAGAGTCTGGGCTCGGTCTCTTGCTTCCAGCAGCGGGGTCCCTGAAAGGGCTCAAGGCCTCCGGGGGCTGTGGAGAACTGCTGGTTCACACAATCTTCCGGGTGCGTTTGATCCAATAAACCAACCTGCCCTGCTTCACAACCTGAGAATACCAATAGAAACGTGGCTCTGCTCAGCCCTCCAGAATGAGTTCCGCGTTCCAGCTCCTCCGCTGTTCCTTTCTTCTGCGATCCAGCCTTAGCCTAGAACTTGTGGCATCAGTGGGAACAGCTTCTCTGTGTGGCTGTGGTTCCCTTTCTGTGGGGTTCTGGCTATTGAGTTCGGTCAAGCCAGACCTCTGTTGAGACTGCAGCAGTCGTGTCCTTAGCCTGTCAAGTCCCTCCACCCTCTTGAAAGCTTGTCACATCTCTCTTGAGCCTGTGTTGTGCACAACACATTGCATATCTTCCTCAGGGCTCACATTTTAATCCTCGTATGGTAACTTGTTGGAAAGCCAGAGAGGAAAATCTCTCTCTCTCACACGCGCACTCTCACACACGCACATGTAACCGAGGAACGATGGGATGAAACTCGGTTCTGTTTCTGAGCCCCAGTTGCCTGGTGTGTGGATACCAGGATACACTTAACTATCTGAGAAATTCCTTCTGCTGTCACATCCCAGCCCTGATCAACTTGTGGTGGGGCAAGAAAGCGGCATTTTATTTGGAGTTTGTGAGAGGTCTCTAATCTGTATTGCGGTGCCTGGGTATTTCCTGATATTACCAATCAAATCTTTGATAAGCTCGTGATGCACTTCTTGTAGCAGCCTCTAATCAGATGATAGTCTTGTGAGTGCTCAAGTCTAGCTGTATTGCCCATTGTTCTAGGACCACAGGACTGCGCGTGACCACATAATGATTAACTGTCTTGTACAGTTTCCTCTACAAGGTGGGATTTGTACCAATGGCTAGCTCCTGTATGCGGAGATAGTAAATTCTGGGCATTAGTTACTAACTGGGTATCTTGGAACAATGGCTGGGTTAGATTTGATAGGTAGGCGGCAGGACAGGCTTGATTCCCATGGCTTTGGTTCCCCCATCAAACAGTATAAATAGGGCTAGGTCTTGGTTGGAGGTGGCGGAGGTACTGGGGTGAGTGGGATCTGGGGAAAGTTATCAAACGTTGGTCTTAATGTCAGCAGACTTTGTTCAGATTCCAGTGAGGCTAAATTTTACCTTCAGTTCAGTTAACCCTTTAATTTATTCTAAAAGGGTTCTCGGACAAGGCTCTGGCTATGCTGCAGCTCCAGACCACTTTGAAACTGTCGTCGTAGGCCCTGTCTACACTGGAAAAAACACCGAAGTCCATGATGCGGCTTCAAGTCACTCTTTAGAGCAGTGCCTCGCACTGGGGCCGTGGGGAAAAGAGGGCGGTTGTACACCTTCCCCCCCCAAAAAAGCATGTGGAACACCTGTTAAACACTGTGCACTCACATGCATCCTGTTTTACAGGTGTTTAAACTGCCAGCATAACCACATGGACTTGGATCGAGTCCTACATGCCAGACGCGTAGAAGGCATAGCTGCACTGGCACCTTCGGTTTATCTCGCACTCAAAATGTTAAGTATCAGAGGGGTAGCCGTGTTAGTCTGAATCTGCAAAAGCAGCGAGGAGTCCTGTGGCACCTTACAGACTAACCGAAGTGTTGGAGCATAAGCTTTCGTGGGCAAAGACCCGCTTCGTGCATCTGATGAAGTGGGTCTTTGCCCACGAAAGCTTATGCTTCAACACTTTGGTTAGTCTATAAGGTGCCACAGGACTCCTTGCCGCTTTCAGAGTGTTAAGAATCCCACACACTTAGGTCCTTGCCTCAGCAAACAAAAAAGGCATGTTCCTTTGCCAAAGAGCTCCTCTAAATACAAAGCAAGATGCAGCTATTGTTGGTGAAGGATGCGGGGGGCACTAGGGTGTATGTCACACTAAGATCACAGGTGGGTAAGATGTGCACACAGCTAAACTAACAGTGGGCTTGCAAAACTAAGTCCTGGCTTAGGGTGTCGTTTCCATTTGTTTATAGAGTTTTCTTGCTTTATTTATTCAATGCCTTCATCTAGGAAGTGCATTTGGGCCTTTTGTCTTGCAAAAATTGGCTGTAACTATTATAAATCCATAGCTGCGTAGAAAGCTTCTTTCCGGACAGCCTTAGCTGAGGCATACTTTCATACCAGCGAAAAGCAGCAACGTTTTCTGGAGAAATACTTTCTAGCAAAATTCAAGGCACTGACAATACTGCACTTTTTTGAAAAAGTTTGGAAGTCAAGAAAGATACTGAGCTTTCACAATGCCTCAGGAGTCTGCTGTTCTTTATCCCCACAGCACCATGTAACTTAGCACTTAGCCACGGTAGGTATCCACAACACAAGATGCTAATTATCTTACCCATTACAAAGATAGCTTCCCCAATTATCACCTCTAGTATCATTAGCTCTCAGACATTAACCTCCCCCCCTCATATCCCCTCTGTTCTGAAATTTGATTTGTCCTTTTTATATGTGTTCACTTTTTTTGATTGTATCCCTTTGGTATATATGGTTGTGCCAATTTTCTTCCATAATTTGATCTGAGGAAGTGAATCTGGCCCACGAAAGCTCATCACCTAATAAACCATCTTGTTAGTCTTTAAAGTGCTGCATAGTCCTGTCTTTTGTTTCAACACTTTAACTGTCTGTCATCAAATACAGGTCACTCGCATCAGCCCTGTGCACTTGTCCTACATCTTAGTTTGCAAGCTTGCCTGGCTTGCTTTCCAGTGAAGAGCATTGCATCACTTGTGCTACCTAGTATTATCATGGCATCCAAATCCTCTTCGCTTCCAGCTCACTTGCTTTGCTTCTCTTTCAGTGTCTATGGTGCAGCAGCAGCAAGAAGTGCATGGATTACCCGGTTAAAAGCCTTCTCCCGCCTCGCTCTCTCTGTGAGCTGAGTTCTGCACGCTGGGGAATCTGTTGGGGTAAGTGGATTTTACTTCAGTGACCTTTGGAAAACATAGTCACTTCAGATGGCTGGCACCATATTAGTTCAGCAGCCTCTGTTGCTTGTTACATCTGTTGTAAGAGAAGGAACTTCCAAGTGTCACTAGTGCGATGCCATGCTGTGTTAACCTTCATGCGGAGTCTTCTGGACCATCTCCTTTTCTGCTGACAATAGAATAACTCTGGTGACTACAGTTCTATGGATAAGTAGGATTTGGAACTCCTTGAACGCAAGGTAGCTTCTGTATGTCGTTAGGGGCTGAGTGAAACGAACCAGGTGTCGGAGGGACATCAGCAAATGCATCATACACCACTGGTGTCTGCAGCCTAGCCTCTGGGAATTGGAGTCCATGTTGTCCTCTTCTGCAGTGAAGAGCAGATGAGTTCTGTACACCTAATGTTGCAAGTCGAACTGCAACATGCCAGCTATACTTCCCTGGGTGTGCCTCTTTGGTGGCCTTTTTTTAAAACTAGAAAAGACCTGTATTCCTGTCTGATTTGATGTCCTATATAGCACTGGTCATAGAACTTTTCTGGGCTAAATGGGCAATCATCAAGGGTACGTCTACACTGCACGTTTATTTTGAAATAATCTATTTCAGAATAATTATTCCAAAATAGCACGTCTACACTGCAGGGAAGCCTCAAAATTAGTCCAAGGCAGGTTTCCCTAATGTTGATGTGCTACCTCGATTTAAAGCCGCAGGAGGCACTGGGGAGGAATAACTTACAATGGCCCTGGTGAGGGGCTATTTCAAAATAGCAGAACTGGCCTTATTTCGAAATAGGCATTATTCCTTGTAGTATGAGGCTTACAGATTCCAGAATACGCCATCCGTTGTTTCGAAATAACCAAACGGCTGTGAAGACGCTTGCATTGTTGTTTTGAAATAACGCTAGGTATCTCCAAATAACGGTGCAGTGTAGATGCACCCCAAGGGACTTGGGGCTGAAGCATATTCTTAAATATCCAGTCATGAGTTGAAGCCCCCAAGCGATGGGGCACTTGCCATATCTTCAATCCATTCCAGTGGCTAATTGTCCCCTTAAAAATCTGCATCTCGGTTCCAGATTTACATGACTGAGTTTGCGGTCAGTGTCATCTTAGCAAGCCTGTATATGGAGAATCCCTGCACATGTAGTGTCATTGTAGTCCATGAAGAACAGCTCTGTGAGGGTCTAGCGTGTCTCTCACCACCAGATGTTGGTCCAATAAAATACATTACCTGACCCAGTATTCGTGCCTGATGTGGGATCCACGGTATTTCAGCCTCCCATTCCTTTAGGTGCAGGCGCCTCTTCCTGCCCTTGGTGCACTGGGTAGGCCTGCAAAGGGAATGATGTGGCACATCTGCAGGTATCTTGGAGCTGTACAAGCTTTAATAATGGCTTCTCCTCCCTTTTGAGTCACTGCACACATAGAATCCTAGAGCTGGAAGAGGCCTCAGGAGATCATCAAGTCCAGCCCCCTGCCCAAGGCAGGACCAATCCCAATCAATCAACCAACCCAGCCAGGGCTTTGTCAAGCCGGGATTTAAAAACCTCTAAGGATGGAGATTCCACCACCTCCCTAGGTAACCCATCCCAGTGCTTCCCCACCCTCCTAGAGAAATAGTTTTTCCTAATATCCAACCTAGACCTCCCCCACACAGTAGTGATCCCTTCATTAAAGATCCTGGCAGAATCCCTTCTTTAAAAAGATCTAGAAGATGCTCTAGACATGGAGTTAGAAGGCAGAATTATGGGGTGAAATTCTCTGGCCTGTGTTACGCAGGTCAGATTAGATTGTCATCATAGACCCTTCTGGCCTCGAGTCTATGAATGAAGTTCCACGCATGCAGCAGGCTTGAGGGCAGACACAAAAATGCACTGTTGTCCGTTGGCCGGTGATCCCGAACATGGCTGGCCTAGTTCTCCTTGGGGCAGCTTGGCTTGCAAAGCTTTGGCTTTGTAAATGTTTCAGTAGAAGTCGCGTAAAGCGAGTCATTGAGTTGGATTTTCGTGAAGGAACTGAAGTGCCTTGTCCGACATCTCTTGCGCCTTTAGAGCAAAGTGCACGTTTGTTGTGTGATGGCTTCTGTTGTCCCCAGCCTTGGGGGAGGGGCCAGTCAGGGATCTGACTAATATACTAAGCGTATGAGGAATCCTAGTAAGGGGAGGGGGGGGGGACACAAAATATTCCTAAATTCTAAATGAGCGTCCTGCAAAGGACTGGTTCCTGCCTTCTAATTGCTTGAGGGAACAAAATGTATCCGCTGCTGAGCTGGATTTGTACAGCAACGTGCTCTTTGGCAGTTCAGTAACAGGTGTGGTACACCCAGTTTCGTTTGTTGCTGATGGATGGGGATCGTTACCCAGGAAAACTTCACAGCATGGAGTGGAAAATCGACTCTCTTGCCTGATCCGGGGGTGGAACCAGGGCCGTAGCGTCCTGAGTACTGGCTTACAGAGTCCGCTGCTGCCGTGAGGCAGCAGTTGCAGCCTTTGAGGGTATATAAAACGGTGAGGAGGGCAGAGCCTAGCCAGCAGTGACCGAAATTAACTTCGGCTACGTTCTGAGCTGGGCTGGATTTAATGCAGATGTTTCAATTTCAGCTAGATCCAAAGGCTCTGTTGTTCAAGTCTCTCCTGCAATTTTTAGGTAATAGACTTAATGTGGGGGGGGGGGGGGGTGGGGGGTGGAGGGGAAGGAGGATGGACTTCCAAACTGGACTTGCACTTAATGCCCACTTGTGGTATGCTGTCTCCTTGGCCCACCTCTGAGTGGCATCGTCCAGAGAGAGGCAGCGGAACGGGGAGGCAGCCTGTGCACAACACATTGCATATCTTCCTCAGGGCTCACATTTTAATCCTCGTATGGTAACTTGTTGGAAAGCCAGAGAAGAAAATCTCAGTCTCTCTCTCACACGCGCACTCTCACACACGCACATGTAACCGAGGAACGATGGGATGAAACTCGGTTCTGTTTCTGAGTCCCAGTTGCCTGGTGTGTGGATACCAGGATACACTTAACTATCTGAGAAATTCCTTCTGCTGTCACATCCCAGCCCTGATCAACTTGTGGTGGGGCAAGAAAGCGGCATTTTATTTGCTTAAATAATTTTACTGCTTAAAAACAGCTTTATAATTTAGCTACATGTTCTAACATCAGTTGGTGCTGTTGCATTTTTTTCAAGTTGGTTACTGCAAAATAAAAATAAAAAGTTGTTTATATGTGACTGTATTTAAATTGCCCCGTCCTGCAAGCATACAACCAGGTGGTACGTGTCTTCACGGACATTTTCTGACTCCTCAGAACACATTGGTATCTTCTCAAGTTCTTGATAGCTGTTGTAATAGCTATAACTTGGTGTACAGTTATGCTAGGGTTGCCAGTTTGGCTTGGATACATTCCTAGAGGTGTGGTTGTATTACAATCTTTAATTTAAAGATTTGATCTTTTAATTCCTGTAGACAATCTTGGACGACTGACAAGCCTAAGTTATGCATCAGTTAATTGTAGAACACCTGTATGCTCTGGTAACCTTCCTGCTTGGGATGATTATAGTCGTCCGATATCTGCTCTGTTTTCTAAACAAAACAAATGGGTCAAGCTAATATAAATTTTTTAAAGCTAAACCAATGGCTTCTGTGTCATAACTCAATGTCCTCAAGATTGTAATTCTCACTTAACATCTTCCAGTTTTGTGTTTACCAATGTTTTCTCCTGTCCAGTGAACTTTGAAGCCTTGATCATCACAATGTCCGTGGTAGGAGGCGTGATCCTTGTCTCTCTCTGCATCTGCTGCTACTGCTGCTGCAGGAAGAAGAAGAAGAGCAAAAAGCAAGTATCTGAAAGGCTGATCCCTACTGTAGCTCTCTAAAAGTGCTGTACAAAGCTTAAGTAGATGCCAAAACGCTGGTGCGTGCCAAACACACTGACTGCCTGTTGTTTCTGTCAGGCCAGATAAAGAGGATGAAAAGGCTGCCAGGGAGAGGGAACAGAGGCGAGTACGTCAAGAAGAGAGGTGAGTACCCCATGGGAGGAAACTGGGCAAAGCAGAAGGGATCATCTTCTACCTAAAATAACTTTCCCTGAACAGCTCGGCACACCTGTTTCCGTGCTGGAGACATGGGACGGCATAGTCTTGCCCAAGCGGTAAAATACCCATCATCTGTGCGTATACCAGTCTCCCCACAGCACGGGGCAGCGGTTGGTAATTTAAATGTATCGTTGTGTACGCAGTCCTTGGTGCCTGCCGCTTCTGGCTAAGGATAATATCACATTCACCTTAAGCAAGCATCTCTGGAGGCTGTTGCCATGGGTGACCAGTTGAGATTATAATGCAGCTTGGCAACATCCTTTTAAATTAACAGTTAAACTTGAGAAGATTTGGAAGCATTGGCATACTAACTTATTAGAACTTGAAACTGTTTCTGACCCTCTTAAAGGCAAGGTGGGTGAGGGACTATCTTCTACTGGACCAACTTCTGTCGGGGTGAGAGACAAGCTTTTGCGCCTCTACACAGATGCTGAAGAGCAGTGAAACTCAAAAGCTTGCGTGTCTCAACAGAAGTTGGTCCAGTAAAAGACTCTGTCGTCCACCTTGTCTCTCTAGTTATAACTCTGGGAGCAATGGCTACAACACTGCATCCTTAGTTCCTTCCATTTATTTATCATTGTCTGACCTGGATCTCTTTCTGCTAGGCTTGTTCTCATGTCCTTGGTTGCTGCATTTGATGTTCTTCCTCCAGGCCTTTTGGGGGCAGGGAAACAATCTGTATGCAGACTGGTAACTGTCTAACCCGATAGATACTGGCTCCAGACAGGGGTACTTGGGAGGGAAAAGGTCAGGAGGAGACAACTTCATTAGTTTATACTTCTCTCTCTTATGGCTTTTTTTTGTAGGAGAGCAGAGATGAAATCTCGCCATGATGAAATCCGGAAAAAATACGGTAAACCTCCTGATTTTCAAGTGATTCTTCAAATCTTTGTATTTCACTAAAGTTCTTGTAATCCCTTGCTATAAACAAAACACTGGCTGGCGGGCAGGCACCCAAATGACCAGTTGCACTTTAGCTATGATAGCAATTGCTGTGTTCCTCCCTAGTATGTGTTTGGGAAGGTACCCAGTACCACCTGTTAGTGAGAAGGAGGGGAACAGAAACTGCATAATTATAAAGCTGTGAAGTCACCTGTTCATTACATTAAACCAAATTGCTTTTCATGAGACTTCAGTTACACTCCACAAAGGCAGACGGACGCCACAGCACTGTTACAGTGAATGCTTCAGATGCAGCCCTTCCGCAGCTTGTTCTGTGGTTTTCTCTGCTTTCCTGGGGTTGAATTGAAATCAGCTTCCTCTTCCTCTTTGTTTCAGCACTGACGTTCCGGGCGGGGTGCAGTAAGACTGATTTTCATGTGATTATAAATAGTCCTGGCCTCTAAGGAAGGCAAAGGACCTAACCCAGGGGTGGGCAATAATTTTTGGCCAGGGGCCACGTCACAATTTTTTGAAATGGCCTTGGGCCGGGCTGGAAGGGGCGGGGCCTAATCCAGAAGGGGCGGGGCCAGAATGCTTCTGGGCTTCCCCATCCCCAGACTATAATTGGTCTGGGGGTGGGAGAGCCCCTTTGCCCCTCCTTCCCATTAGGCACCCATGCCTAATTGACCTGGGGGCAGGGGGGAGCGCACGAAGCCTCCTCTCACCCTACCCCCACCCTGCAAGGAGGCACATGGCACTTCAAAGTGCCACTTCAAAGTGCCACGTGCTGCTTGCAGGGTGGGAGGAGACGTCACGTTCTCCCCCGCCCCCAAGCCCTGATTGGCCTGGGGGCGGGGGAGCTGTGGGAAGCTTCCCTTGGCCTGCTCCCACCCTGCACGAGTGTACAGCACTTTGAAGTAACGTGGCTCCTTGCAGGGCGGGGGGGAGAGCAGAGGAAACCTCGCACGCTCCTCCTGCCCCCAGGCCAATCAGGGCTCGGGGGCAGGGGAGCGTGTGACATCTCCTCCCGCCTTGCAAGCAGCGTGCAGTGCTTCAAAGCGTTGCATGCTGCTCACAGGGTGGGAGGAAGCTTTGCGTGCTCCCCCGCCCCCAAGTCCTAATTGGCCTGGGGATGGGGGAGCGGCAGGGCCTCTGCGGGCTGGATCAATCCACTTGGCGGGCCGGATCCGGCTTGTGGAGGCCCTTTTGCCCACCCTGCCCTAACCTGTCCAGCCAATGGGCCAGATGCTTTTCCTTCAAGAAGTGGCCCCTTGCTCCACAGTTCTGTAGAGTCAGGTTTCCAGGTCATGTGCAGTGAGGTGGCGAGCTGGCTGCATGGGAGGAGATGTATTCAGAAGCCACTGAACTGTGCAGTGGCTTTAACAGACTGGAGATGGCTGCTGATTGACTCCAGGCAGAGTGCTCCTGAGCACACCGGTGCATCAGTGTGAGCAAGTGACCTCAGGCCCTCATTCCTTTCATCCTCTTATGCCATGCTGTGTCTCTCTACACCCTTCCTCCCCTTGAGGGTGGAGAGCCTGGGGTGGGTGAGAGGTGGGGAAGGGCCAGAATGAGGGTGGAGAGCCTGGGGTGGGTGAGAGGTGGGGAAGGGCCAGAATGAGGGTGGAGAGCCTGGGGTGGGTGAGAGGTGGGGAAGGGCCAGAATCCGAGAGGGAAGTTGGGAGTTGAGGGAGTCATACAAGCGCTTGCCTAAGTGACCAAAAGCTGAGTTGGTACGGAGTGAAGAAACGCTTGATTTACTTCTAAGATCAGAGTGCACTCAATTTATCTCTTCCTCCTTCCATCCCCACCTCCCTTCCAATCCTGGAATAAATATATTAGTCTGACTGGAGCTTTTTTTCTTTTCAGGCTTGTTTAAGGAAGAAAACCCTTACGCCAAATTTGAAAACAACTAGCCAGCCTCTTAGAACTGACAAGCAACACCAAAGCTCCTCTGCCTTAGCCAACTGGAGCTTTACATCAGAGACTTAGAGACTTTGCATTCCAATCACCAAAAAACCAATCCTATTGCTGAGATGCCATGATAGCCAGTTGCCAGAAACAGTCATGTGCTTCAGTAGAAAGCTGTGGGCCAATTTGGGACAGGACCTCCTGTAGATGCAATGAGCTATTACAATCGGTGAGACTGAACCAGAAAACTTTCTCTTTGGCAAGTCAGATCTTGCAAGATCTGTTTGGCAAGTCAGATGCCTTTGTGGCAGTAGTTCTGTCTCTCGGACTGTAAGTAGCGCATCAAAATTATTCCACCGTTCATTTTTACCAAAAAACCTGGTTTGCTCATTTACGCCAAACCAGTGGAATACAATGACTGCAAAGAGCAGCTCACTGAACCAGTCTTGCCCTACTCCTTACTCGTCACCAAATAAAGCTTTAAATCTCAGAGCAGGGCACAATTAGGGTGTGTTGGTCCTATGTAAGGTAGAGCAGCAACCCAGAATATCAGGGTAGATGCATAAAAGAAGACTTCTTAGATCATCGAGGCCTTAACTGTGTCACTTAAAGTGCCTGGACAGTTGTGTGTGTTTTACTCAGCACCTCTTTCAACTTGTGTAAGTTTTCTCTTTTTAATTATTCTGAGAAGGGGAAGGGAGTTAGTTTTATTGGCACGTCTCATTGATTAGATGCTCATTCTCCTTTCAGAATTCCCTTTGTCTAGATGGCTTTTACTTATGTCTATCCTACCTCTGCTCTGTGCCTTTCTATAACGTCTCCTGTAATAGTAATTCAAGACTGATATTTTGTAATACAAGACTTAGATGTAACACTAGTATTTTGATCCTTTAGCTAATATTATATAGACTGAAGAACCTCAGCAATACTGACCTGATTACTCTTAAACCTGATTGTGCTGAAGCAAAGTAAATCCAAGTCTAATTTGCCTTCAGTAATGTGTTGGAAAATCCGTACTGTAGCCAGCGCAGCGTGTAATCTCGAGAAGAATGTTCTAATAACCAAATAACCAGGTGCATGAAATGGTGTTTGTCCAAAAGGCGCAACCGTTCAGCCTTTGGGTTGAGTGGAGGTGTGGTCCATGTTCTCCATTTGATATTATAATCTGCACATGTAAGAGCCGTAGCCAGTTTTTCGGGTAATTCTGCATTGTCCTAGGTAGCAGCGCCTGGAATGTTGCCTGGTGCCTTAGGGCTGGAACCAAGTAGCGAGCGAGAATTACTAGCCCATATATTGAAAGTGCCACAGAGAAGCGGACAGATAGGCTGAACCGTGAGAACAGCCATAGTGGATGGGTTTTAGTCCTCTATCGAACGCTGTATCAAAGAACTGACCCCACCGAGCAGGTGCCCTGGGGGTTTTGAGGGTTTGGGAGTTTTTTTGGTTTGGACACTTCTGAAGAGGTGAGGCAGCGTGGGGTTTTGTGTTTGCGTGTGGTTTTTTTGAAAGTGGGTGGGCACATGAAGAAAACCAAATGGTAATAACCTTGTGTCGCCTTCCAGACCATCCGCTTGGAGAACTCTTTCCAAGTCGAGGGCAAATGTCAGTGTACGAAAGAGCCATACCTATTTTGATTGAAAATACCAATTTTGTACTCACAGGAAATGATTTTTGTATAATACTGTGCAAAGTCTTTTGAGTAAAACATGCCTGCCTTGAAGAGACTGGCTCGTGACTTGGGCTCCCTCTCCCTGTGACTTCTAAAAATGAAGCTGGCAGTGAGATTTCAGTGCAGCAGCTGGGCTCCTGTAGCGGGTTCGGTGCCCAGCAATATTGTGTCATAACATCACACTGTTCCAGCTCTTGGGTCTCCTGGAATGGAGCAAATGCCACACCCTGGGGCTGCCCTTTGAACAGACTTCAAAACACATTCATTGTGGGTGAAGACATTACCAGTGTTGCTGGGTAGTGGGTGAGGGTAGGGCTGGACGAAGCAAACACTGCCTCTTCTGCCAAGGACCCCTGTGGCCAGCCTCCCCCACAACATAGGGACAGGCTCCCCGCCCAGCGCACTCCCCAGCATGTGGCAGAGGAGCATGGGGAGAGTGGGCTGCCCCAGCTGGCACAACTAAGGCCCGGGCAGCCCTGGAAGACTGGACTGGAGGAGACTCAGCAGCTGTGCTGAAAGGGAGACTGGGGGCCGAGTGTGCGAGGGGCCAGCCTGGCAGTTTGGACAGGCATTGCCTTCCCCTGCCTCTGATTCCTACCACCCCTGCTCAAAGGTAAAGTAGCACTGAGCTGGGCAAAGCTCTTCAGATGTTTCCCTTCCCATGCACACTAGAGCTACAGTGGCCTAGAGGTGGTAGTACTCTACCTTTTCCTCCTGCTGTCAATTTCAGCCAAGCAAGCTCTAGCTAAATGCATTGCCTGGCAAATGCTAAACCCATTAAGTGTGGGCAGCGTGCAATGTGTGTTCCCTCTCGGACAAACTGCTGCTTTGGCATTGTCCTCTCTGGCATGGTGTGTTAAAGAAAAGGGGGTGCTGTTCTCTCACTTCAGAGTCCTATCTAGTGCCAAAGGGGCACCCCCCGGGCTAGTCTAAAATGTACACCCCTAACTTAGCTCTTCCCTAGCAAGAGCAGGGTTAGGCTAATTGCTAGGTGAGGCAGGGCCAGGTGTGATAACTTGACAAGAGAGTTGTAAGCTGCTGCCCTCCGCAGAGCTTCTCCGAAACTCTAGCACTTGCTGCTAGGAAAAGCTGTCGAATGTTTCCGCTGTCTTGTGCTGGTTTCTGTCCACGGAGCTTTTTCCTGCCGGTGGTATTAAAGTGACAGACGTGAAGCCAGGGTGTGTGCAGACAAGTGCGTGCTGGTTGCACACAGCACTGTGAGTGGGGCACTCCCTCGGCAGCCAGTCCCAGCGCTCCTACGCTGTTCGGGCACCCCGCAAATTCTAGGGGGACAAACGCAGTGAGCAAAACTACCCTGTCCCAGGAAACCCGCTTGGTTACGACAGTCTTGTGGCCCACTCAGGCGGCCTATTCACAAATTGAGGTTGCCCATCACTGTCTTAATGAGTTCATGTCTGTCTTGTTTGGGGGGCAGGACTCCCAACCTGGGGCTAGGAAGAGCAGGATGGGTACAAGTCCTGCTTAATTTTCTTTAAAAAAACCACGTAAGCATTGCTCTTCACTGAATGGTGACAGGACCATTCACTGGATTCACTTTGGCCGTTTGCTTTTTGCTGCCATGCAAGGAAAATAAAATTTTGGGGGGCGGGGGAGCAGAGGGGGCTTGCTAGTGCCCTAATCTGGAAGCCTGCTCATTTACTTCAGAATACAAAGTGTGTCCTAAAACGAGTTCACACTAAAACAGTAAGCTGGAGAGTGGGGGAAGGGTCGAGTGGCAGCTGTCTACCTCCTAGCCTCTATGGGTGTGTGACTCTCGCCTGATATCTGGGCAGGTGTGCCTAGTGCATGTGAGGAGACACAGGGCAAGTGGATGTAACACTTTTTCAAGGAATGTAAACTGGCCCAGGAGCTGAGGATTTCTGGTCTTCCAGGGAGCCTGGGAAATGACTTTTGTGTGTGCCTTTTGCAGCTCTCATGGCATCTCCCTAGTCCAGGAGCCTGGTGCATCTTACGAATAAGATGCCCTTTGCCCAGCCTCAGTTACTTCTGTCACAACTGCCATTAGAACCCTGCTCTCTACCTCAGGACGCTGGGGTGTTAACCCTGCGCTGGGGCTGAAAAGGTTAAAGAGGTGCTCTGGGCATGGCTGGCTCCACGTGTCGGGGGGGGGGGGGGGGAAGATGGTCTTAGAAGCAGAAGGTTGCAGACAGTAGTGGGTGTAGGGGAATAATCCCCTTTCAAATGCAGTGGGATTATTTAATTTGATTAAATGTCACCAAGCCCCCTGCTGAGGCAAACAGGGCCACTTTCAGCATCCTGACAACAATCTGTGGCACCAGCCACGTAGCTTTGCAGCCAGCATGTTCTGGTACGGGCTTGGCTGTCCTGCCTGGAAACCCTCACCCACGTTCTGCTGGATGGCCCGGCCCGGGGATCTCCCCCATTCCATGGCTGCCTCCGAAAATGTTGTAAAGCCCCTGGGAAAGGCTGGCTTGAGCCCTCCCCCCACCCCCAGGGGCTGGTTGGCAGAGGATAACTGTGCATTGGAGTGACTGGAAGCCAGCTGGGCTGTGGCTCTGAGGGGCCCGTGCGCAAACCTTGCTGGCCACCCGTGTGGGGAGGCGTATGCGATCAGAATGCACGTGCAGCTGGTCGGCTGCCTGGGGGAACCCTTTTTTTGGCACGTCCCACCTGTAAAAGGTTGGACTTTACAACTTTCAAACAAATGGTGGTTTGTTCTTTTAACTGAGCCCTTTCCAGTAACGGGAGGGCCCTGGAATCACTGCCGCTCGTGCATGAAGCTCCGCCTGTCCTTGTCTTTAGAGGTGAAAGGGGCTGGTGTGTGGACACTGGCTTGAACAGGGTGGTGTGCTCGCTGGCAGGGGCCAGAGCCGGGGGGTTGTGGCCAGAGAAGGAGACTGCCCGGTGTGCTCCAACAAGGGAAGAACTTGGCAGGAGAAGCTAGAAAGCAAGTGGCATTCTTGAGGGCGTCATGGGAGCAGGAGCTGCTACTCAGCATGTTGCCCCAAAGCCCTTCTCCTATCACCAGGGGAAGGCAGCCCAACTCACCAGGGACTAGCAGCTGTGTGTTGGCCTAGTCACAGCTCCTCTGTCTGCATGACTTGGCAGACCCGCCTGACGGGACTGGGGTACCACGGCTCCGCCAGGGGCTACGTTCCCTAGATGCAGGCTGGCAGGGCAGTGGGGTGGGTGAGGATTCCTTCTGCTGATAAACAGAGTCCTTTTATCAGGGTGTAGTTCAGACTCTCCAGGCTGGCAGCTTGATTCTGCCTCCAGAATCTGAACCGTGGCCCCAGCTGAAGACAAGGTAGGGCCATAGGCCTCCTTTTAAATGTCCTGAAAAGGCCACGGGGGGGAGTTCCTTCATCCAGGAGGAGACAGACACATCTAGGAAGGAGCTCTGACCCCTACCCACCCACCCACTCTTTGATTTGACCCAGTCAAGCTGGCCCCTCCACTTTTCCAAGGATAGGCTAAGTGTCTTTTTGGGAGGGCCCCCCCCACCCCCCTCCATGCTAGGCCCATGCCTTTCACCAGCACTAAATCCAACCCCTTGGCAAAGGGCAAAGCTCTGTTAACACGGCTACATCGCTATTACTACTCTGTTGCATGCAAATTAGCTTGCTCGTGCAGCATGACACTACAGGGAATGGCCGCAAACCTGGCCCCCGTGGCTACGTGCAGCTGAGATCTGTTTGCTCTCCCTGGCTCTCCTCAGTGGGGCCGTTGCTCTCGCTGCTGGCGGTGTCGGTACCCTGGGCCGTTGCTCTCACTGCCAGCGGTGTCGGTACCCCAGGATGGTCCCGAAAGGGGAAAGAACCTGCTGGCAGGCGGGGTGTGAACTGGAAGTCACAAGCTGGTACCCACCTGACCAAACCCATCGTGCCAGCCCTGCAGCCCCTGGGATCGCTGCCCTGTGCTTTTATCATTGCTCACTTCTGCCCCCGCCTGCTTTCTCCCTGCCCATTGACTCATGCTCACTTGGACTGCACTGTCCACGCTACCAGCTTTTCACCCTCTAGTCTTCTCTGCTCCTTCCTTTTTAACTTCCATCTCCTTGAACAGCCCTCCACCTAGCCACCCTCCTCCGCTCCTGGTCTGTGATTCTGTATTTACTGCCAGATCACTCTCAAAAGCTACTGAATGGCACCTGGCCTAGCTCTGATTCCTCCGGCAGCTTCCTTAGACATCCAGGCGAGGATCAATCTGACCGCTGCTTTGAGAGCTGGCAGCCACTTCTTAACCCTTGAAAAGTGCACGAATAGCAGCGGCAGCTTATTTTTAAACCCGCGTGCTGGGCACTAGTAAGTCAAAGTTCTTAGACTTTTGTAAGCCTATTACAGCTACAGCATTACCATTAGCAACCCCAGCTGTAATTTGACCAAGAAAGTCATGAGAACTTTTTTTAAAAGGTTGGTTTTTATTGAAGCATGTGCACAAGCTAGTAGGTGGCTGGCTCTGGTATCTGAGAGGGTTTGTGTGTCTGTCTGGTCAAGAACCCTCCTAAACAGTATGAGTTAAGAGTACCACATTCGGTCGGCAGCTTCCTCTGATAACTTAAAGCAAGGTCAGGGTTTGGTTGTGCTGGGACAATGGGCTGGGCCTGGAATGGGATTGGGTGTCTCAAAACCATATGGCAGAGACAGAATCACAGGCCAGTGCAAGGGGCTGGCTGCAGGTGTGCCCCTCTTCCCCCCTGTCCAGAACTGCCCCACTCCTGAGCCTCCTACTCCCCAAATGCCCTTTAGGGAGGGGGGGGGGCTGCAGCTCCTCCCCCCAGTTTGTATGGGAACACTGCTGGCTGTTCCCCTTTGTCAAGAGCAAGGGGAAAGTGCCCAGTTTGCTACATTCCTCACTCTGGCGGGGAAAGCACAAGGGGCAGACCAACCTGGACCTGCCCCAGCCGAGGGACATGCACCCTTCCCCCGGATGTGCCCGCTGGAGTTGCAGCAGCCATAGAGAGGTGCTTCTCATATGGCCCCAATCTGCTGTGATGAGAGGGGGCTGGGTTGCCCTCTCTGCTGGGGGCAGCCTGCACCTCGAACCTCTCTTCCCCCGCCCTGGCCCAGAGCAATGATTTAAATGAAGAAAAGCAAAAATGGAGTTAACCCAAGTGCTGCTGGGTACATCTTCTAGTCTTTTATATGAGCAATAAGAACAGACACACCAGGATCTAACCAGGAGGGGTAAAATAACTTAAGACAAGAGGACTAAAAATACAGTATGTGGGAAAAAGAGAGTCATATCCCAAGATCTGATGCAAAATGTGAGTAGTTAAGATGCCCAGGTCCAGGAAAAAGAGACATCCCCTCTCTACAACATGGGCTGTGGTGTTAAATTCATTTGCCGAAATTAAAACCAATTCATCTTAATCCCCCACCTGCAGCAGGAATGCCCCGGATTTCAAAACAAACCACTGGAATCTTTTTTCAAGGACACATTAATTGAATTACTCAGACAAGAAAATAAGTCTGCCTTTTCTTATCAGCACTGAGCCCTCCAACGTAGGCAGCAAGCTAGTTTGTTAGTTTGTGCACTGCAAAAGCAGGAGAGCTACATGTTGTCCAACTGAGTTTACTAGCTGTTCGGCATGGGATGTCAGTAACGGTGAGAAAAGGCAAAACTTGTTAACCCTCATTCCTCTGTCAAGGGCCGTGGCTTCTCACAGAACACAAGGCCTGTTGGGCAGTGCCAGAGAACAGCTTGTGCCTATATAGGGTTGCCAGATGGTTTAACCAAAAATACTGAAACCCCTTCCCCCCCCCCAAAAAAAAAAACAGGGGGAAAGGGGGAGACCAAAGTTGAGGGAAAAAAAAAAAGCATTGTTAAGAGTGCATGCAGATCAGAATAGGGATAGGAACAGCGGAGCGGTTGAGCACTAAGACCCAGGGAAGGCATTGCTTCCCCTTGGTCTTTAGGCTTTTTGCCAGTGGCCATTTTGTTTTCTTGATCAAGCCAGAATGCAGCTTCCCTGCAGAATCAGGTAAGCAGGAGGTCTGGGTCCGGGGGGGAGCCAGGGGCTGGGCCCAGTTGCCGAGTGTGTCGTAGGGTTGCCAGGTGTCTGGTATTTTTGCCTCCTGGCTGGGGGGGAAATCAGAAAATACCGGACATTTTAAGTGTCTGGTATTTTCTGATTTTTTTTTTAACCAGACAGGAGGTGGAAATACTGGACTGTCCGGGTCAATACCAGACACCTGGCAACCCTATGCCTAGAAGATGTTGGTGGTTCTCTCTCCTGCAGTTAGTGGAGTTGACAGGCCTGCAAAACATGGACAGGTATGTGAGCCATCGCTGCAGTAGACCAGTCACAGCTGGGCTCCTGTTTTGGGCTCTTCCCCTATTGGTAGTGCTGCAGGCTGTGCTCCCAAAGCCCTGAGCAAGGTTGCTGTCCTGAGGTGCAGAGGCTAGGCCGGCGTACGTACAGGTGGCACTCAGGCAATGACTAGCAGGCACAGCGGATGGATGGCTTGTGTTGGCACCGCCGCTCCATGGGCTGAGTGGGTTGGCCCTGTCGTTTGCTGGGGAGCAGCAGTAGCGCACAGTTGCTTGGGTGAGGGGCTCCCTCCCTGACCTGGCTCTGCTGGGGTCACAGGAGGGTCTCTGGCGAATTGTCCCACAAGGCCCAGGCATTCCCAGCCCTGCAGGCCGTACGGTGGGAGGAGCGCTCTTCCCAGCCTCCTTCAGGAGCGCTAGGATTCCTTGGGCCCTGTCAGCCCCCCTGCCGTTGCTGTGGGAAGGCCCCACAATGCCTGTGGCACTCTCTGCCCCTCACAAAGGCGGCCGAGCAGAAGCCAGGTTCAGTCTTTGGGGTCTGCCTTCAAAGGGTGGGGAGAATCATGTTTTGGGTCTATCTAAACTCTCAGCTTGTCCAGCAGGGGTGCTAGACAGAGGTGCAGCAGGGTCTGCCCAAAGAGCCGCCACAGCTCGTGACGTTTTAAGCCCCAGCAAGGCGAAGGCCTTTGGGGAAACCTACCATCAGACTCCTGGTACCCTGCTTCCATAAGGAGCACGGGAAGTCGGAGGGAGAATGCTCTTCCTTCGACTTCCTGCTGTGCGGACAGCGCCAAAAGCCGAGGTAAGGGACTTCGACTTCAGCGACGCAACTCATGTAGCTGAATTCGACCTTATCCCGTAGTGTAGACGTACCCTAGGGCATAGGCTCCAGGTAGCAGATGGCCTAGTCGGTCACACCAAAATACACTGGTATCCCCTTGTGCTTTTCTCCACGGGCCCTGCTGTATTAGTTCCTACCCGCTACAAGAGCGTAGTCAGCAGGGGTGAAGGGACATGGGATGTCAACCCCCTTCCTTTGGGTGTTACTGCAGGTACTAAGGGCAGGACACTTGAAGCTGCCTACCTCTGTGGATACCTGGCCAGTAGTTAAACCAGGGTTTTGTCCCTGCCTATGTGCCCAAGTGAGCCATTGGTAGGACTTGCCTCAGAGCCAGTTGGCACCAAAAAATGCTGCCAGACCTCCCCCATTCACCAGGGCCATTCCACCCTGTAGAACAAGTCATCCTGTGACTCAGAGGGGAGGAGCTGACAGGCCTGGGCCTCTGAGGTGACAGTCCCATTGACTAGCACTTCCTGAACAAAAGGCTCCAGGGGCCTGTTGTCTGCACACCCGGGCACAGGTGCTTGTCAACTGTGCCCTGCCATGACCAGACGGAGAAGCAGCTATGGGGTGGTGGCTACTTCTGGGCGTCTCAGTTTCAGCCTCCTTCCCAGATAGGGTTGCCAGATGGTTGAAACAAAAATACCGAACATCCGCCCTCCCTCCCTCCCCCCCCCCCAAAAAAAAAAACCACACTGGGAAAAAATTCTGTTGAAGAAAAAAAAAAGGGGGGGGGGGGAAGAGACCAAAGTTGTTGAGCCAAAAAAAACAACTCCAAGACTTTAAAAAAAAAAAAATTAAAATAAAACAGCATGTCCCCTTTAAGAGCGAGTGCAGGGATAGGAACAGGGGAGCGGTTGAGCACTAAGATCCAGGGGAGTCATTGCTTCCCCTTGGTCTTTTTGCTGGCAGCCATTTTGTGCTGGCAGCCTTGCAGAACCAGGTAAGCATGGGGTCAGGAGGTGTTGGGGGGGGCTCGGGAGGTCGGGCGCTGAGTGTTTATAGGGTTGCCAGGTGCCCAGCATTTTTACCTCCTGGCTGGGGGGAAAAAAAAATCAGAAAAAATACTGGACAGCTTAGGTGTCCGGTATTTTCTGAATATTTTTACTGGACAGGAGGTGAAAATACCGGACTGTCCAGGTGAATACTGGACACCTGGCAACCCTATTCCCAGGACCTGCTCCAGACTGGCTTCCCGTCACGGCTTCCAGCGTTTCCTAGGTCCAGAGAGGCCCCCCCAAGGGAGGTGAGTCAGCAGCCAGAGGAGATCATCCCATTGCGTGGGCACAACCTTGGTGTGGGGTGGAGGGTCTGAGGGGAGGATCAGTCCCTGGTGAGAGGACTTTCCAGGGCAGGCAATTCACCGCACCACCCTGGTCCTCCCCCATTTGGTTCCTTGTGCTCAGCAGTGCCTGAGCAGAGGGACAGGAAAGAATGTCTCTGTGGATGTGGCTCTCACTCCTCAAGCTGCCGTACGTTGGGGTCCACAGACAGATGGCAGCCCCTTGTGGCCTGGACGACCCTGCGTGAGGCAAACCCGCAGCCAAACCAGGGCTGCTCACCCTGCTACTTGAAGGGATCAAGAAGACAGAAAATACCCAAATGCTACTACATAAATCCATGGTACACCCACAGCTTGGCTACCGAGTGCAGGTCTGATTGCCCCATCTCCTAAAGAGGTAAGAATCGGAAAAGGCTCAGAGTAACAAGAGATTATGGGTATGGAACGGCTTCCATGTGAGGAGAGAGAAAACAAGACTAGGCCTTTCCATCTGGGAAGAGTGACAGTTGAGGGGGGATATGACTGAGGTCTAGAAAACACAAATGTTGTGGAGAAAGTGATTAAGGAAGCCTCACTTACCCCTACACCCCACAAGAACCAGAGGTCACCTAATGAAGTTAAAAGGCAGCGGGGTTAAGACACAGCGGATGGGCAGCCTGTGGGACTATGAGGCTTACTCACCTCTCATGAGCGCCTGCCGTAGCTTGAGCACGTCTGTATATGCGCTCGCTCTACCTGCAGCAGAGCTGTAGAGATGTAGCCCTCTGGGCTAAGGATGTTAAGGACTGGTCAACTATCTGATAAGCAAAAGCTTATCGGATAGTCAGTCGACTAGTCGATTCAACCTCCCCCCCCCCCCCGCTGCCTCTATCAGAGGCAGCAAAGGGTTGGGGGGGGGGGAGGAATGGGTACTTCAAAGGGGCAGCGCTGCACAGCTGAGCCTGGCTCAGCTGTGCAGGGCTGCCCCTTGGAAGTGCAGAGGCGGTGTTCAAAGGGCAGTGCCGCACAATTGATTCCTGACTCAGCTGTGCAGCACTGCCCCTTTGGAGCCCGGGAGCAGCTGGAGACTCCCCAGCTGACCCTGTCTGTGGGGCATTTCAAATCCACAGCGCAGCATGGAGCCCAGGGTCAGCAGGCATCTCAGAGTACTCAGTCAATGTACTCAGAGTGCCCCGCTGACCCCGGGCTTCACGCTGTGCTGTGGATTTGAAATACACAAGAGCCCTCAGTGGGGACTCTTGTACATTTCAGAGCTGGCACCTGCATGCAGCCTGGAGTCAGCTGGACTTCCCGCTGGCCCTGGGCTGCACTTGGTGTTCTGAAATATACAAGAACCCCAGTGGGGGCTCTTAGGCACTTTTGCATTCCTCCTTTGAAATGTACATTGACTAGTAGAGTAGTAGGTGGAAATTCCGTCAAGTAATCGATTACCGATATTTAACATCCTTACTCTGGACAAGTCTCAGAGCCTATAGGTGGACAGATGACCCCCTAGGGGGTGAATGATCCAAAAGAAGCCTAGCACAGTACACCTCGGTTGAGCTCTCTTCCTGTAGGCCTCCCTGGGCTCAGGTCTTTGGTCCAACAGGGGCCTCCCTCAGTTCTCCTTGGCCGGAATGTCTCAGACCTCCCAGGGCTCAGGTCAGTCTCTCCAATAGAGCCTGTCTCAGTACCCTGGTTTGTTCCCTGTAGCCCTCCACTGGGCTCAGTCTTTAACCAGTCCCACAGTCTTCCCCCAGTCCCAACTCTGGTGTGGGGTCATGCCTCCGTGCCCTCTCCCTACAATGGTTTTATCCTTTCTGGCACCAGCTCTTGAGTGGAGTCAGGCAGGTCACTCAGTCCCCTTTGGAGGGTCTCTCAGTTCCATAATTATTGATCCTCTTCAGGGTCTTACTCCCTTCTCCTGGGCCTATGTAAATTCCCCTTCTTCAGGGCTTATGTCACTTTACTAATGGCTGGTGGGTGGGAGTGGGGCAGACTCACTATTCTGGGTTCTAGTCCATAAATAGCCAGCACCAGCTGCATTCCTTTTCTGTGTGCTACAGCTTCCTTGCTGCCTCCAATACCTTCTTTTAGCCTTTGTTCAGGGTCAGTCTTCTACTCGGTTCCAGCAGCTCCTTCTCACTCCTAGACCCCAACTTCTCCATCCATGCTCATGCAGGTCCTTCAGCCAACCAAGAAGCACCATCCTCATGCCTTTGACACCAGGAACCAACTAACTCTGTCTGCTCCTGCAGTTCCTTTTGTAGGAGCCTGCAACCCTCTGATTGGCTTCTCTCTGTAGCCTCCCCCCGATTGGCTGCCTCCCACACAGCCTCTCTCAACCACTTGGAGGACTCTCCTCTACTGCGCTTTTTCTGGGAAGGGATGTGGTAGGACCTCAAGGCCCCCAGCAGAACATTCCTGGAGCTTAGTTCCATCAATGACTAGTAGCCAATGCGGTCAGGAAACAACTCCATGTTTTCTGTGTCCCTGGCCTCTGTCTACCAGATGTTGGGCCTGGAGGACAGGGGATGGATCACTTGAGAATTGCCTTGTTCTGTTCGTTCCCTCTGCAGCATCTGGCACTGGTCACTGTGGGACGACTGGATACTGGGCTAGAGGGAACATGTATGTGACCCAGTGTGGCCGTTCTTATGTTTCTTACTATGCCCCAGCAGCTGTATGTAATCTGTTGAGAAAACAGAGCTGATTAAGGCTCAGAACAGAGAATGGGAAGAAGTCCTGATGCCTGGCCTGGCTGAGTGACAGTAGCCTCCTCCCGTCAGCCCCCAGAAATCTTAAAGAGGGGTTGGATTTGGGAATAGAGCTGGGCAGGAAACAGGTTTTGTCCACCTGGCAATAAAATTCCCATTCTGTAGCAGGATGAAGCCAAGACCTTAGCTGAAAAATGAAAGTGAAAGTAAGAGAATAGCCTAGTGGTTAGGGCTCTCATCTAGGAGACCCAGATTCGAGTCCTTGCTGCAAATAAGGCAGAGCAAGGTTCTGAAACTGAGTCTCCCAGATAAGTTCTCCTAGCCACTGGGATGGTGTCTATTCTGAGTTCTTGTGTTTTCACTCTGGTTTGGAACAGAGATTCTCTTTCTCAAGCTTTCTCTTTCTCAAGCATGGCTACAACTACACTGCAGCCAACATACGTGTACAGCACTGTCCTCTAGTGGAGAAAATCAGAACGGATTCACAAAGTTATCAGACATTTTCTGCTCAGTTTAATGATCTCAAGTTGTAGGGGCCTATGCTTTTTGAGCAGCTGCTCTAGTATGACTCCAGAAAGTTCCAAGAAGCCAGGTTGTGCAGCAGAGTGACAACAGTGAAGTACCTGGAAGACCACAGATTTATTATACCACTGATTACAAATATTATACTGGTTAGGGTTCCGTTTTGTCTGCCCCAGCTGTCTTCATTGATAAAATAACTCACCTGTTTGCAGGTGCTCTGTCATCCCACAGGAGCTGCTGTACCAGTTCAAGGACGTGCTCTTTAAGGCTAAGTGCTGTAAACCATATGGCACACATGTAGTAATTCCTAATAGAAAGTAGGTAGAAAAACTATTTCCGGTAGGATCCTGGATGGTAGGCAATGACTATGGCTATTATACAAAAATCATGGGGACCAGCAATCAGTTTCTTTCTCACGTACCAAAACACAGCAATTTATGGTGTAAGCAAGCCAGGAACTGCTATCCCTGTTCCTTATGTGTATTGTGTAACTCATATTGCTTCTACAAGGGATGTATGTCACACTGATGTATGTGAATTATTGCTTGTGTATGCACATACATATACTTCTTTGCAAATGTATGCTCACAACTCCTTCCACATACATACATGTATTTATATGTATACATTTATGTGGTTTTGTATGCAAGTCTTTTAATAGAATCTACGGCTAGAAGGAATGTGTATGATCTAGTCTGACCTTTTGTATAACATATCTTGTATATGTATTAACACAACATGCCAGGACCCATAGGAGGCAAATACATTCCCCAATGTATGTATACATAAGTGCACTTTTTTGTGCATTGGTCTGAATTGAGTGCATTTATTTGTATACATGTATGTTACTGTTGTATATGCATGAGTTGTGCATGCATATATGTTAGTTGTGGGGTTTGTGCATCTATGCATGCTTTGTGAGGGAAATAGCATCTAGGCATACTTTGTGCATGTTTTGTACATGTGGGCATGCATGTTGGCATGTGGATATACTATATAAACAGCTCAGGATGCATGTTTATGCATGTTTCATGTACAAAAACATGTGCCTGTTTTCCTTTGTGCGTAAACATGTGCTCATACATGTTTATGCAGGCACATTCATCAGTGCATATCGGTTCATGTTCATTTCTATGTGTATATGTGTTGGCCATTAGTTACACATAGGGGTATAGCTATATCTGTCCATTAGTGTACACGGGGGTGTATTATGTATGTGTACTCAGGGGAGTCATGAGCAGACACACAGGGGAACACAAGTACAGGCGGTCCCCGACTTGTGATGTGATCGGTTGCTGGGGAAGCGCTGCAAGTCGGGGTGTCGTAACTCGAACGTGCATTTACAATGGGCGCCGTGCGCTGTTGTAATTACAGGCCAAGGATGTAAGTCGGGGGTTTCCAGCCCCTTCCACACTTACGACCGTTTTTGTAAGTGGGGAGGGGGGGTCGCAACTCGGGCCCGTCGTAAGGGGAGGGGTTCCTGTAGTTGTACGCCTCTATACAGCCTCAGTTGCCCCATCTTTAAAATGGGGATAAGAGTACCTCTCTCACGCTGGGGGTGCATAGTGGCGCTCGGACACAGACATTCTGTGTGTCTGGCCGGGGGGTGTCGCAGACAGGGAAGGGGCCGCCCCCGCCCCCCGCCCCCCGCTCGGTGCTCCTGGAGGGCAGATGTAATTGTGGCAGCACCAGGACCTTGGGGAAGCTGCCCCCACCCATCCCCCATGCTCTGAGAGGCGCTGACCGAGGGGGCGCCGTGCTGCCCCTCCCCCAAGCTCTGTGGGGCGCTCCCTTGGCCCCTCCATTTTGGCGACCCGCACCAGTTCCGGTTCCCCGATGACGCACTTCCGAGCGCCCCCGCCCTGCCTCCGCCCCTAAAGCGCGCCCCCGACAAGCATCGCTCGCGAGCGCGCCTCGTGAGCGCGCGTCGGCACGTGGCCCCCGCCGGAGCCAATCAGGGGCCGGGGATTCGGGGGGCGAAGCGCGCTCTCGCGGGCAGTTGCGGCCGTTGCGAGGCGGGAGCCCGGAGCGTGACTGTGCCCGCGCCAGGCCGGACCCGTCCGACGCCGCCATGTCCGAGGAGAAGCCCAAGGTAACGGCCGGCGCCGCCGCGAGACGGGCTCCCCCTGCGTCCCCTCCCCCCCCCGCCCGCCAGGGATGCCGGGAGCGCGGCCTGGCTGCGGGCTGGGGCCCGGGAGCGGCAGCGCGGGGCCGTCCGGGGAGCGCCCGCCCCAAGCGCTGGCTGAGGCCTGGTGTGGGGGGAGGGGTGTTTGGGTAGGGCCTGTGGAAATTCCCTGGGCCCTGTGCTCGCCCCTGGGCCGGGCCCCGCCCCCCAGAGACCCCCCCCCCCCCCCGGGGCACCGGCCTGCCCCTGGACCGAGCTGGCCGCGCCGGCGGGAGCATCGTCGCGTTCCCTGCCGGCGGCCGACGGAGACGTGGCCGCGGACGAGGCCTCGCGCTCGTCTAGCTGAGACGCCGCCCAGCTTGGCCCGTTGGCCCCTGCCCTGGATGCGTGCGGCTGCCACGGACGGGCCCGGCCGTTGGGGGTCTGCGACGGTCTGCGTTCGAGACGCCCAGCCAGTTTTACAGGTCGTTACCAGGCGCGTTCAAACATAGAATACGAGCCGTTGGAAAGTGGAACTTGGATGTCATCTGGAAAGCCATGCCACAGCTGTATTGCCGTTCCGAGGCTTGCCACCGAAGAGGAAGAGATTTTTGCCAAAAGGTGGAAAGCTAAGCAGAGGGAAAGCTAATCAGTTGATTAGCCAATGTCTCTTTCAGGTTGTCCCTGTATATACTCTAAGGGATGGCGTTGCAGCAGTGCACAGAAAACGTCCTTGGTGCAGGCTGACACTGGGCCTCATTAATGGAGGCAGTGCTACGTGGTGGGTTCTTGCTTCTTTGATTCTGAAACTTGTGGACGCTTCTGACTTTCTTCTTCAGGGTTAAAAACAATTGTCGGTCATCAGCAGGGCTCGACAAATCATTGAATCTACTCGCCCATGGCGAGAAGATTTCTGCCGGTCGCCCCGTTCATCGGCGGTGCGTGCATGCGCAGTGCGGGGCTAGCGAGCGGATTTTGCCGCCGTTTGTCAAGCCCTGGTCATCAGGATCTTGAGAAACTGAAGAACTTCTTGTCAGCTGGAACTAGAACACGCATTCTTAAGTTGATGATAATTGAGAAACTGTTAGGTAACAATTGTTACTTAGTGGGATGAGGAGGCCAGAAATTAAGTGTTTGGGAATTACTGAGAAGACCTGTGTGAATAATCTTCAGAGCCCATGTGTCAGGAGGTATGGTTCAGGAGGAGAAAGTTCTTCAGTCTTCCTGTTGAGTTGTTGGGCTCCTTGGCTGGCAAGATTTTGCTGTATAGAAAAGACACTTCCACCTGTTGCCTGGTGGAAGAAAAGAGATGAAAGATTTTGCAACCCTGGATTTGTTGGAAGTTGTGGTGACTGAAATTTTCCCTTGAATCCCTGAAAGAGCATTGGTTGGGCAAGAGCTCATTTAAGTCTCAAAAATTCTTTGGTGTCTTTTTGAGGGATCCCATGAAAAGTATAATTTCACCAAAAGGAGTTTCAATCACAGAGGAGATACTGATGGTCACAGGAAAGTATCTTGAAGAGCCTGCGGTCATGGCACTGTTTACGTTGATTGAGAGAGATACCCACAATTGGTCAGTTCAGTCAGTAGTCAGGAGTACTTTTGGATTCCTCACTAACATTGATTGAGCTCTCACTTGTCAGCATCTGCAAGCAGTGCTTACTTCTGTGTCTGCTTAGCTAGGGAAACTCTGTCCCATCTAGATGGACAAAGAACTAGCTTAGTCACTCGGGCTTTTGGCATCTCTCAACTGGACTACACCAATGCCGTATACCTGGGCATGAACTTAAGAAACCTTCGGAACTTAAGACACTTCTGTTAGTGCAGAAGGCTACAGCACGTCAGCAGCAACACAGACATATCACATCTGTCCTCTGTCCTCTATGCTGGCTTTCCATAGAACAGCAAATCAAGCTCAAGGTTTCAGTTGTTACCTTAAAGTGCTCCTTGGCCTGAGCCAAGTACCTAAAGGATTGTCTGAAACTCAGAGGTGAAGAGCACGGTTAACAACTCTGCCCCTGTAGCACTGTAGAAATCTCAACAATAAGAGTAAAGCTTGTCTGTCCAGGAGACAGATTTCTCCAGAGGTTGTCTGAGACCCTGGAATGAGCTACCCCAGGGATGAGGTACCACCACAAACCTCAACATTTTCTGCTTCAAGGGCAAGACCCATCTCTTTCATCTAGCCTTCTCCACTACTTAACAACAGATATTTATATCAAAAAAGCCATAGGGGTGGAAGCAGACACTACTGAACAATCATACTTCCCTGAACACGTTTCTCCCTCTAGGGAGAGGATGAGAGCAAATAACGTACGACAGTAGTCATGTCACACAGCATGCTATTGGAAGGTGTTCAGATGCTATTGAGATCAGTGCATTGTAAAAGCATATAAAATGAGATTGCCCTAGTAGGTCTATGTCCAAAATGCTAAGCCAAGCTAGAATGTTTCAGAAAGAGTCCTGCTGGAAAACCTAGCAATGATGTAGATTGTTATATAGGAAACAGAATGCTAACTGGTAAATCTTTAGCTTTTTCTTGACTTTTGTGGGCAGTCTTAGATTTAGGATGATGCATGGAGTGTATAATAAAAATGTGAGCAAAAACAGGAGATTTAAAATTGTTTTGTAGGACAGTGGGCAAATATTCAAAGCCCCTTCCCAGTGAGCTTTTAAACGTTTGGTCCACAGAATCCTTAATGGTTCTTTTCCTTCCACTGAGATTAGAAAGTTCCTGTGCTGGAAGCAGCCTTAAGCTGAAAGAAGGGAGGCTCAATCTAAGGGCCAAGGAGGACTGGACTTGCCTAGCTGTACTTGGTGTAGCTTTTCTGTAGCTCTGCTCTTAGATATTTTTCCTTCTCTGGATTAGGGATGTGAAAGGTTATCCGGTTAACTGGCAAGCATCACCCTAAACGGCTAATGCTTATTAGGTCTGGTTAACCAGTAGGGCGCTGGAGCAGTAAAGCCTCCTGCCCAGGAGCCGCTCTTACATGCAGAGCTTACCCATTTGTGTTGATAACTTGTGTAAATGTTTCTGATATGGATGTCAATTAGTTGATTAAATGCAATTTAACTAGTTGATGGAATTTCCATCAACTAGTCAATTATTTGATAAGGGGGGGGATTGCAGAGCCGCAGCCGGGTTAGCTCCCAGCCACCGGAACCAACCCCACTGCGTCTCTGACTTTTAAATGTATTAAGAGCCTGGCAGTTCTTAATGCATTTAAAAAGCAGAGGCGCAGCATCCAGTCTCCTGCTACACCTCTGCTTCCCCTCCCCCCTGTGGAGATGGTGCTGGGGGGAACCGGCTTTTAAGCCAGCTCCCCCCAGCACTGGCTCCTGCTCATCTCACTTGCTGCCTCTCGTAGAGGCGGTGGGGGGAAGAGACTAGTCAAGTCACTACTCAACTATCTGATAAGCTTATGCTTATTGGGTAGTTGACTAGTCGTTTACATCCCTAGTTTCTGATAGTTGTATGATTCTTAAGATGAAGAGCATGGCTAGGACTTTGCATTCTCAGTCATTGCTAGTTAAAAATCTAAACAGAGCATATCTAGTGCTTTGGGATGTAAGGCATCTGGTAGTTGAACTAGGGGTGTTGTTTCATGGAAACAGCTGTGCTTGCTTTGGGTAGATACCAGAATTTCGTCTTAACTGTCAGAAGTTATCTTGTTTCCTCTTGATTCTCGTAGCAGTTGTGTTTGGCTCAAATGTTTAACACCAACAAAAGATGGGAAGTAAAAAGATGATTGTTTCAGGCTTCCAACAATATTAGAAAATTATTATAGTACCCAAAAGTGTGCTAGGATATTTTTGTCTTGTGGTAGCATCTAGATGTCAATTGCAAGAGAGCCCCATTTTTCTAGTAATATACAAACATAGTGATAATCTCTGTCCCAAAGAGTTTATAATCTAAATAGACACAGGGTAGGGCACAGGGATGTAAAATACAAACAGTGAGAACCCAATGATGGTTTGAAAATATTAGTGCCTTGGGATTTGGGGGGACAGGGAAATTGTGATTAGACAGGTTGAAGTTAACAGAGGAAGGGAGGAGGGAAGTGAAGAAGGAGGAGTGGGGAATGTAGATGGAGTGAGATTTAATTGACGAGACCATAAGGGTGGGGTAGAGCAAATGGCTAATCAGCAAAGTTGAGAACGTTCAGAGGCAAAACTAGAAAACAGGTTATGTCTACACTACATACCTTGTGGTATATAGGGTAGGCTGTGTGAAGCTGCACTGCAGTGTCCATGTGTCAGTGAAGGCTCTGGCAGGGGGAGCAGAAGTGAAAAGCTTGGCTGTGCTACCTCCCCACTGCCAGAATATTTCTTTGCCATAGAGAAGGACCCCCAGCTGCAGGACAGGTGGTGCTTGGGCACGCAGAGAGCCATGTTGGGTCCACAAGTGTGTACATACCCGCAGAGTTCAGGTAGATCGTTACCTAAGCAGTGCCTCTCTGTCTTCAGTGCTAGGGATGCATGTTGTCTGTGTACTCTATGCATACCAAAAGGAGGGTGTAGTGTTGACGTACCCTTTAGATGACAACATGTCTAATATGTGCATCAGTGTCTAATAGTGCCAGGTGCAACTGCTTCTCTGTTTGTTGCCAGCTGAATCTTTAGCTGGTTCATGCAGCTTCCCCAGAGCCACATGGTTGGGGAAGGGATAGTGCTAGTGATTCTGATCTCTCAACTCACTGAGTGTGCACGCCTGCTGCCACAGAGCAGCTCTCCTCTGTTTTTGTGAAGGTGGAGGACAGTGTTTGGCTGACTTGATCTGTACCGTTGGCCTGCAGTGCTACTGCTGACAAGATGGTGGTTTGGGTCTTTTCTGGGAGGTGGTGAGCACTGTAGTCTAGTGCCCTGACGCAGTCTCCCATGTCTACCTAAGGAATTGGGGGTGGAATGGGAGGGAGTGCTTGAGAGGAAGCTTATGGAAGAAAGAATGCCATGAATAAGAAAATATTTGGAAATGCTTTGAAAAATACACAGTTAAAGATAGCATTTAGTGAGAAACACGTCAAAGTATATAAGCATTATAAAATGGGTTCTACAGTGGAGTTGAAATAATGCTTAAGATGTAAGCATTTAGGGTGGGAATTTTGAAAGCATTTAGCATCAGTGTAATTCTAATGAAACTTCCATTTAACTTTGAATAAGTCATAATTAGGTTCCACTACAAATTCGAATATTATTTCTATGCTAGTCCTTTAAAAAATGCTGACACTTTTAATGGAAAATTAGTGAATGTTGTATAACTTGCAGATCTTTGCAGTGGTCTTATAAATAGGATCCAGCTAGTTATGGTAGCAAGGCAGGGCCACCATAGTTATGATTGCATCAAGACTTCTGATTCAAGGTCGACCTTTTGAAGTCTTCTAAAATCATGTTTAGAGTCAGATTACTTGGAAATTTGGTGTGCTTCAGAAGGATGTAGAATAGGGTTAGTGACCCACATTTGGGGGCATTTGAGAGAAATTCTGGAGATTATATGCTCTGGGAAAAAATAGCCATTTTCCAAAAAGTTCTTTTTTTGTTTGACTTGTGTTTTTTGCATTGGTCTGGAGATTAAACTATGACACCATTTGCACCCATACCACATCCAATCTCTCAGGTTTTACTTATAAGGTAGCACACGACACCCACTGTAGAATGGTATTTAAGAAAATGCACATTTTCTGTACTGGTGCATGGATGCTGTGAACATTGACTAGAGGTTTTCCATTCCCACTAGTTATTGTTAACTTTAAAATCAGTTTTCTCTCAAGCTCTAAAATTCATATTCTTTATCAGATTGCCTTACAAGTCTGTGTAAGTGATGGGGCATAGAGTATGGTTAGCGATCTACATCTGGGGGCCATTTAATTGAGATACAGACTGTGGGGGCAAATACTTTTCTTACAGTTGACACATCCTGGCAATGCTTCTGTGTTTACAGATAGAGCTCCAGCCAGGTCTCAGATCATTGAGTGTCCGAGAGCCTGGTGTAATGGTTACCCCAAGAGAGTGCATGGCACTCACAGGCCTTTGTCAGAAATCACATTAAAACATTATTTCAAAAGGAGTTTGCTTTTCCAGTTAGGCGCATTAAGGCTCATAAGCCTATTCACACACCTAATGCATTATGCTGAGTATGCGGAAACAGAGGAGTTAATAGGCTTGTTAGCCTTCAAAGTTTCCTAGCGGGTGGATAGCTCAAGATGACAAAGTCGTTCTTTGAACTTGAACTACCTGGAGATTATGTGGGCGTGTAACTTACCCGTGTATTTCCTGGTTTTCTGAAATTTTGGTTTTGTGGCACTCAGTGTTTTAGAGGGACAAAAGATGTCACCAGGCAACTTTGTCTGTTTGAACTATGTGTTTTGCCATTCAAGGTGCTTTAAAGCTCCACTCTTGTAAGGGCTCTAATATCAGGTGATGTGGATTGTTTGGAAATTTGATGTGCCCTGTGAGGCTATGGGCAGATCCCTACAAGCAAATAGTGCAGAGAATGATCCAAATGTGGAGTCGTTTGACTGAGGAGTTACCAAGGTACAAGCCTCCCTTCCAAAACTGCAAACACATCAGTGATTTGTGTCCAGGAACTGTGATTAAAGTGTTCTTTAATTTGGCTAAGCATCTGAATAATTGCTGTAGTGACAACATGAAAGCTTCAGGGGGTAGCCGAGTTACTCTGTAAGAGGAAAAACTTAAAAAACAACAAATAGTCTGGTAGCACTTTAAAGACTAACAAAACATGTAGATGGTATCATGAGCTTTCGTGGGCACAGCCCACTTTTTCAGATGACCGGAGTGTTGGAAGTCCAGAACCAAGAATACATAAGGTCGGGGTGGGGGTGGGGGGGAAGATGGGGAAAAAATTGGAGCGGGGGTGGGGGGAGAGGACATTGGGTAGATAAGTTTCAAAGGGGTAGCCGAGCCAGTCTGTAACAGGAAAAACTTAGAAAACAACAAATTAGTCTTTAAGGTGCTAATAGACTAATAGTTAAAAGAGGCTGATAAGAACCATTAGTTTGCACTAGGAAAGGAAGAGTACTAACACCAGATTCTACACAGACATCAAGAACCATTGGCACCTTCATTGTTTGGTTGGTTGATAATGTGCAAGCCATCCGATATCGCGATTTAGACCATTTGCATGAGAGTTAAACTTGATGATGAAGTGGCGTTCCAATCCTTCCCTGTGTATTTGGCTTGTGGAATTGGTCTGAAACAAAACAGCAACTTGTAGGTCCCTTAATGAGTGTCCCGGGAGGTTTAAGTGTTCCCCAACAGGTTTTTGTGTGTTGCCTTTTTGGATATCTGATTTGTGTCCATTAATTCTTTCCCATAGAGACTGTCCAGTTTGTCCAATATATATTGCAGTGGGGCATTGTTGGCATTTGATGGCATAGATCACGTTACTGGATGTGCAGTTAAATGAGCCTCTGATTTGATGGCTGATATAGTTGGATCCACTGATGAAATTGCTTGTATAGATGTGTGGGCAGAGTTGGCACTGGGGTTGATTGCAGAGGTTGGTTCCTGGATGCTTATGATGTAGCTGTGTAGCGTGGTTACTGGAAAGGATTTGTTTCAGGTTAGGCGGTTGTCTGTAGGCGAGAATAGGCCCTTCCCCAAGGCCTCTTGAGAGTGAGGGGTCATTTTCCAAGATAGGTTGTAGATTGTAGATAATGCATTGGAGGGGGTTAAGTTGTGGACTGTAGGTAATGACAAGTGGAATTCTGATGTTTTCTCTTTTGGGTCTGTCTTGAAGTAGTTCATGTCTGGGTACTTTTTTGGCTCTGTCAATCTGTTTTTTCACTTTACCAGGTGAGTATTTCAGTTTTATGAATGCTCTATATAGATCGTGTAGGTGTTTGTCTCTGTCTGTGGGATTGGAGTAAATCTGGTTGTATCTTAGGGCTTGGCTATATATGGTAGATTGAGAAATGTGTCTGGGATGGAAGCTAGAGGCTTATTTGTTCTTGGTTCTGGACTTACAACACTCCGGTCATCTGAAGAAGTGGGCTGTGCCCACGAAAGCTCATGATACCATCTATATGTTTTGTTAGTTTTTAAAGTGCTACCATTTATTTCACTGAAATTCCTGTCCTAGTGGAATGTGACCCCTACCTCACACATCTGAAATAGCTGTGAACCATAGCACAGGCTGGGCGGATCACCTTATATAGACACTGATTTACTGAGAAGTTCCTCCATTGCCCCTGTTCATGGAAAAGGTGCGGCAGGACCAAGGAGCAGCGCCCTGACCTCACAACACATCTTTGCTCCTGAACTTAAAAGAGGAGGGTTTTGAATGGCTGGGGATTCTGTGCAGGCTAGGCAGCATTCATTTGTCTTTCTGGGGCCACGTTGTATTATTTAGGCTAGCAGGATTCCATTGAAATGGCTAGTTCTCAGTGAAAGTTGATTTTTGCCTGACATGCTGAAATTGATGATGAAAACCCTGTTGGCCTCTCTGCACTATTTGCAAAGGATCTGCATCACTGTTCCCGTGGCTGCACAGGGAGCCCGCTGCAACCTTGTTGTCACAGCCCCGCTTGCTCACTGGTTGGGGGCCTACCAGGCAGGAAGTTCTACAGCAGGGTGGCTTCCTCTATGGCTGGGAACTTGTTGTCCTTGTAGCCCTGGCTGCGGGTTACTGTTGTGCCCTGCGAGGACAACAGCGCTTCCTGCACAGTGCTGCTGCTGGGATCCCGTGCTGCCCAACAGTGCAGTACGGCTCTTGCAGCGCCACCATGATTAACATTGATCATTTCTACCAAACCTTGCCCCAAATTGTGCCAAGCCTGGTGCTGTTGCAGGGGAAAGGTCTTTACATGATGTTTATGTTCGAGCTATCCCTTGGTCTAGACTGGGACATGCAGGCTCCCATGACACATTGTCCTATTGTTAAGCATGGTGTCTATCTGAACTTTGGGGGATGCAAGTTGTGAACAGTGTTTAAGCGCATGCTCACTTCTTGGCTTGCATGCAATTGCAAAGTGGTGGGAGCGCAGTGTGTGCACCAATAAAGAACAAAACCAAGGGGGGCTTTGTGCAACTACTCATGCTTGCCTTGGTAGGTTGAGAGAACGTGCCGGTGCCATCACCTCGGGTGAGCACCCCACTGCTCCCATTTCTAGGCTGCCCCTTTGTGCACCCATGCAATAAACATTCAATAACTCCTGTTGCTTGCTAGAAGCTGTCTGTGTTATAACATGTTTATCACAGCTGGATAGTCAGAAGCCAGTCTAACCAAACATTCTTTGTATCAGGTGGGGGAAAGCCAAGGACTGGGACATTTTTTTTTTTTTTTGGTCCTTTCACTGTAGTTGGAATCCTGTGGGTGAGAGTAAATGGGTTGTAAAAGGAGGCAAAGACCTCGTGCACTTCAGCAACTCTGGGGTTTGCAGAGTAAAGGTAGGTTGTTAATGGGGCATTACTGAAAGAGAGCAGAGTTAAGATTGCCCATGCAACCGTAACTGTGTATTTCTTGGTTTTCTCAACTCAGTGTCCTGCGTAGCATGCCATCAAGCATCCTTTAACTGTGTGTGAACTTCGCTTTTTGCCATTGAGGATAAATAATCTACTAACTTCTGCTCGGGATGGGCTGAGTTTGCAGATGGAAATGTTGGAATTTGTTGAGTTTTTAATAATTTGTTTGAAAGTTTCTTGCTTTTACAAAAACTCTTCCTCTGGGAGCCTCAGAGGCAAACACAAAACTTAGGAGGTTTTCTCTTTGTGCTGTGGAGAACATCCAAACTTTATAAGTAGGAAGGAATGCTTCTGTTTTGCAAGAGTTTGCTACTTTATTATTAGTGTTTTACAGATGCTTAGGGTAACTTGTATTCGTAGGTAATGATGTCCATCTTTGCATTTTGTTTTGCAGGAAGGAGTAAAAACAGAGAATGACCATATCAATCTTAAAGTAGCTGGCCAGGATGGATCAGTGGTGCAGTTCAAAATAAAAAGGCATACACCCCTAAGCAAACTAATGAAGGCTTATTGTGAGAGACAGGTATGTATGTTTAACATACCTTTATATGTTGTGGTCAGTTCATCACAGTGCCTGGGAGTCAGTAGGATGACTTATCTTACGAAAGACGTTGGCATTATTGAAATTTTTCTTCTTTTCATAAAATGTGTTTAAATACCAATGCACCAGAGAATGAATAAACCCCATTATATGTAAATTTGGTAAAATATGGATTTTGGGGCCTAACTTTCTCTCAGGTTCAAAAATTTGGTTTCATTTATAATTCAATCAAAATGATTTTCTCCTCATCCAGAACTTCTGGTTCTCTAAATTTGGTACTCGGGGCCAAGAACTCCTGAACTCTAATCCCAGCTCTGATGCTAATTCCCTCTGTTGCTTTAGAGCTCTTAACCTCAGTTATAACATATACAAAATCCTTTACCATCTGAAGGTGTGGGGTGAGGTTTAAGCCGTTTGCAGAGTGTTTTCAAGATGAAAAGTTGCTGTCGGTCTTTTCAGTTTTGTTCTTTTTCCTCTTGATGTTTTTTCTGTCTCTTCATGGCCCTGCATTGCTCTCCCTTCCCCCCACTCAACAGAAAGCTGCATCCTGCCAGGTACAAGGGGCATACCTTGGTGCCATCCAAGGCTAAGCAGAAGATGGCCTCGGTCCTGAGCCTGCACCATGTACATAGGAGATGCTCCCATAGCCAGCTGTGTTACAGGCCACAGTGGGAGAAGGGAGGGAACGTGAATGGCTTTCCGGAAGCAGTATGCAGCTTTACCTACTGACAAAGCAACATATTTGCTGGGGGACTATCTAGGGTCCTTCTGCTTTTATTCATCGACACAGATCCTCTCCTCTGCCCCATATCACATCCCCTAACTGCTGAGGTTGGAAAACACAGGGCTAAATGTATAATGAGCATGTTCTCTTGGAATCACATGGGACAGTTTGTATCTTGCTGTGGTTGTTCAGAAGTGTCTGTATAAACCAAGAGCTCCAACAGATTTTAGAGGGCAGGATAATTTTTAAAGATCTGCAAACTGAATGAAACAGAGGTCATGGGGAAAAATAGCATGTGATAAGATAACTAAAGGCATAGGCCTAGTAGGGCAGAAATAAGTTAGAATGGGCAAACATACTTTTGGCATTGTGTAACTTTTAAGTACTTGTCTTTGCAACCTTAAAATTTTTTATGTAGTTTTTTTGCGTGGAAGTCTGTAGAAAGCCTTCCTGAAAGGCTTTGTCAAAGTAACTACTGCTTGATGTTTCCCTGGTTTTTGAGAGCTAGGGTACTGGAGTTGGTGCCTGGGTTGAAGTAGAATCTGATGTCTTTTCAGTGAGTACCCAAGACTTCATATATGATTTGACAGAAAATTTGCTGCTTCAGTTTTTGGGCAGTGGCTGAAGTTGTCTTGTCCACCTCAGCACTTGGCATCTCTTTGCTCAGGTTTATTTTTAACCCCTACTTTTGGTATTCTCCCCTGGCTTCCCTCCTTGTATTTAGGGATGTAATAGTGTAGTTGATTAACCAATAAGCAAAAGCTTATAGGTACATGCTATATACTACATGCATTTTCCCCACCCCCACCCCCACCCAGTATATTTTTTAGCAGGCTGACCAGCAGCCCTGGCTCAGTTCTGGCTCGCGCCAGGTCCGGGACCCACCCCCGCTGCCGCTCTGCATTTAAAGTGTATTAGGAGCTAGGCAGGCAGGCAGCCTGGCTCAGTTCTGCCTCATGCTGGATCCAGGAGCTCAGTCCCCTCCCTCCCCGGACAGGGCTGCTGCCACCCCACGCTGCTGCCTGTCTATCAGTATTTTACTGTATTTGTTGGGGGAGGTTAGGTGGTGCTGTTTTTTTCCCCTTTACTGCTGCCAGATTGTGTACTTCCAGTTCCAAATGAGGTGGGTGGTTGACTGATTGGTTTGTAATGCTGAGATTCTTCTGTGGATGTCCTGCTCAGATAGCCCAATATCCCACGGCAGGCACTAAATTAGAATTTTGACATCTGGGTCAATGTGTACACTGTGATTGTGACATATATGTCAAAATCTCCTGTCATTAAAAAAAAAATCCAGATTCAGAAGATTTGAAAACATGTTATCGCAAATACTTACTCCTAATCAGTAAATTTATTTGGACTCCGTATCTCATGTTAACCACTTTAACTTCCAGGGTTTGTCAATGAGACAGATTAGATTCAGATTTGATGGACAACCAATTAATGAAACTGACACGCCCGCACAGGTACGAAAATATGTTGTAATAACTGTAGCAGAACTATATTTTTAGATACCTGCACTTAAGAGACAACTCTTACAGGGGGCATTTTGATAGCAAACTCTCTCTCACAGGCCTGGGAGTTCCCAAAATGAGCAGTAAGATTCCTTTTTCTTTTCAAATTTCTCAGAGTTGCTAGCACTTATAGAGCTTGACCCAGTTAGCGAGAGAGAGTCCTAGTGTAGACATGGCTCTGTCCAAATATCTGCCAGAGTTTTAAGGATTGTTTTCCTAATCCATGCTCACAGAAGGCCGAGACCAGTGCTTCTCAAACTTTAGCAACCCAAGGACCCTCATTTTGATTTAAAATTCTTCAGGACCCCCCCGCCCCCAAGTTCTCTGCTCAGCCCCAGGTCCAGCCCCCATTCCACCCCTTCCCCGCAAACCCCCACACTCTATTCTCGCCCCTCCACTTCTCTCCCCGACCACACCCTGTGCCCAGTTCTCCCCCACCCTCCCAGTGCAGGTGTGCAAAAGGCCCTGGAAGGGAGAGAAGGGATTGATCAGTGGGGCTGGCGGACTCCCTGGAGTACTCTTGTTTGCAGACCCTAGTTTGAGAATCACTGGTCTAGACACTACCATGATTAAAATGCAGATGGCTGCTGGTGCCTTGTGTACACTAGTGCCACCACCATTTCTGCCTCTGCTTAAACCCAGTCAGTAATGGGAATTGGGGATGTAATCGACTAGTTGACTATCTGATAAGCAAAAGTTTATTGACAGTTGACACACTAGTCGACTAGTCACTTCCCCGCCTTGCTGCCTGTGTCACAAAGGGGCAGAAGGGGGGGGGGAGAAAAAGGGGTGCTGGGGGGAGCTGGCTTAAAAGCCGGTTCCCCCAGCTTCAGCTCCGTAGGAGGGGGCAGGGGCGCAGCGGTGGCATTCCAATTTTGAAATGTACAACAGTCCCTGCTGGGGCTCTTTGAAATGTAAAAGGCAGAACAGCTAGTCCTTATCAACTAATTGAATAGTCGATGGAATCCTATCGACTATTTGATTAGTTAATCGAAATTTAACATCCCTATTGGGAATATTGATAAGTTTCAGGGAGGAAAATTCCTGGTGTGGACAAGGCCTGTGGTGGGGAATACCAGAAGCAAAGCCCAGATGTATTCTGGATGGTGTGGATTGGACTAATGAGGCCTCCTGTGGGGTTGAGAGAGAACAACAAATCATTGACCAAACTGCTTTGTTCTGACTGGGCATGCCCTGTACAGCTATTTTGTAATTGGACGTGAAAACTGTAAGAGAAATGATATGATCTGGGCTGAAAAGGAACACCCTGACTGCAGCTGATTGGAGTACACTTCAGAATGGCTTCCTGAAAAGACCAACTTTTTCTGTGCCCACAGGGCAATCCCATGGAACTAATTGAACTACTCTAGTGAATAACTGTTCACAGTGGTGAGCAGTTACTCACATAAGTAAAAGCATTCACCATCTGGCCTTTTGAGTTGAGTTCCAGGTCCTCGCTGTTCAGAGAATAAATTGAACTGCACAGTAATTCAAAGTGCACTGCTGCAGAAGTTGGCTGGGAGTGGATGAAGAGTTTCATTTGCAAGTTTCGGGAGATCTGTAGATTAAATCAACAGAAACCACACATTTAGCAGTGAGAGAGGAAGATGTTCTTATATAAACAGGTAGCAGGTTTAAAACAAAAGGAAATACTAGTTCAGCAATGCACAATCAACCTGTGGAACTCCTTGCCAGAGGATGTTGTGACTATTACAGAGTTCAAAAAAGAGCTAGATAAATTCATGGATGTTAGGTCCATCATTGGTGATTGGCTAGGATGGATAGGAATGGTGTCCCTGGCCTCTGTTTGCCAGAAGCTGGGAATGGGCAACAGGGGATGGTTCATTTGATGATTCCCTGTTCTCTTCATTCCCCTTGAGGCACCTGGCACTGGTCACTGTTGGAAGACAGGACACTGGGCTAGATAGGCCTTTAGTCTGACCCAGTCTGGCCATTTTTATGCTGCAGAGCAGAGAATCTTGTCCCACAATTCTTGGAAGTATACTAGGTATGCTTACACTACAGTGGCATAGCTATGGTGCTTCAGCTTGCTTCTAACACTGTAGATGCTCCCGATGTTGACAGAAGGGGTTTCTCTGTTGATGGAGGTGATTCATCTCTGAGCGGCAGTCCACTAGATTGCTGGAATTATCCTTCTATTGACCTAGTTGTGTCTACCCCAGGGCTCATTTTGACCTAGCTATGGTTCTCAGGACCTGAAATTTCCACTTCCCTGAGAAACACAAATTAGACCAACCTAACTTTAAGTGTAGACAAGGCCTGAAACTGTGGGGAACAGGGGGATGAATGGAGGACCAGAGTTGTACCGTGTCAAGCAAGAACAATCTGATGATGGTTGAGACTAAAGGAAAAGCATAGAGTGACACAAAGCGTTTAGTACCTTGGATCTTAGACCCCACTTTATTGTCTGTTCTCCAACACCCAGCGCCAGTCAGCCTGGCAGGCCTTAGCTGAAGGGAAACCAAGACAACCTATGACCGGTGCTGGGAAGACACTGTGGGGAGAGGGTGATCTTGCTTTCTAATTGGGTGAAGAGGGGAATCTTCAAAGCATTAAAGTTTTAAATGTATATATTGTTTCTTAAGGAGTAGCACTCTTAACAGTGCGAGAACTAACTGTCCTCTTAAAATGTACGACTGTCTGTCTATTAAAACATTTGTGTATTAATCCAACAGCTGGAGATGGAAGACGAAGATACTATTGATGTGTTCCAACAGCAGACAGGTGGAGTATGTTAAACATGCTGTCCTTTTGGGAAGAGAAATTAAGACCCTTGTCAACACCTCACTTTCTCATCTGTCCTTGGATTTGCTATTAAATAGTAATGAATGAACATGCCAATCACACGGGATTCTTCTAAAACTTTAGAGGACATTTACCAAAATTGTTCTGCTGTCCCTCTGACATACTGCGTGTGCAAGTCAAAACTGTATCGGCAGGGATTAACCTACATCTTAAATTGGGCCCAAAGGAATTAACTTTTCAGTTTAAGCAAAAGATGGGTTGTCTGTCTGCCGTTACCTTGTTTATGTAAACATGTGGCCTAAGTATCTCCCTGTATTCTGGAACACAGGCTCTTGTTCATGCTTGGCTCTTGTTATAGTATTGCCCCACTGCATAATTCTAATCATGTAAATATATTCTCACTGAAGCAGTGAGTTTAAAATCTCCTCCTCCGACAAGGCAAGTGAAGGGAAGAAAAGGTTGATTTAAAAGTTTTTACTATGTTGTAAACAGTTATTACTGTAAAACTTAAAACCTATGATACAAGGACTGTACATGCAGATATGAGGTGTAGGATAGAGTAAATGCTTAAAATATTGCAAATGTACATGTGCTTTGTTATAATCGGATAGATTGAAATTTAAATTTTTTAAAAAGTGAAATAATTGTCCACAATTAATGTCAGCAATTGAGTTATTACCTGAGTACTGGTCCCAACCTACTGATGTTCATGACTGAACACTGGTGTATCATGTTCCATAAGATTAAAAAGAAAAGGCCATTGCCACAGCTCACTGTCAATTTACGAGATAGAACAAAAAATTGCGTACACATCCCTCTCGTCCCTTTTAATACAGACATCAACGTTGTATCATTATTACTCATTTGGTACTAGGAAATGCGTGGCCTCTGGTTTCTTTCAATACATGTCTCTTATGGATAATTGTGGTCTTACGTAAAACAAACCAAACCCCCTAAGCTTGTGGCCAAGGGGCGTAAGCACAAAAACCTTGAACAGGTAACTTAGGGTTCTTCTGAGAAATTCCTGCTCTGCTGCTTCTCATGTATTGAATTTTAAATGCATTTGTGTGGTGACTTTCAGTTCTGTATGACTTTTTTTGGGCTATACTCCAAATGAAACTTAAAAGGTCATCCTATTGTCCTTCAGTAGGTTGTCCAGTGCTGCTTGATTAGGTCATTATCTGCCTTTTATATTTACCTGACCAATCAGACAACATTAGATCATCTCTGCTTGAAATCTTGCTGGGAAAAGTCCTTATTTTCTTTTTCATGTTATTGTATATGGGCTAGGGTGGGGTGTTCTGTTAGAGCTCATAGTTTATTCACCAATTTGTACATTATTTGTCGTCCTTTACTACTGTATACAGTAAATATAGTTTGGTACTCTGTCTCATGGTTTGTTTGCTGCTGCATTTCAGATGGCTTTACTGGACATAAGATCATGGAAGTCCATTGCATTATTTGTTGCCATAGCTTGCATTGAACTCCTCACCTCAAGTAGTTCTGATCAGTTACACTGAAGCAGTTCAGGCTACTTATAAACAACTAGGATTACAGTAAGGCCCACTCACCTGATAATCCAAACTCTGCTGTTAACTGGTGCAGAATATCTAATGAACTATTTATTAAAGAAAATTACCTGAACCAAAGAGTACGCGGGCAGGAGGGTGGGAAGATTGGCTTCTGCATTAACAGCAGGTGGGCTGAGTTGTTCCAGAGGCCTGCTCACTGTAGGTGAGAAACTGGGAACTGAACCACAGCTGCCTGGCTGACAGCAATATGTTTTCGTATTTGCTGCTAGGCACAAATACAGTTGGTGTATCCAGAGGGCACACAAAGATAAGTGATTCCATCTCACATTGCTTTTGTGCCAGGCAGCTTTCACTGAGTTCCTGAAGAAACAGTTTGCAGTAGCTAGTCGTCCTTTCTAAGATGAGGCTTCTAGAGGACAATTGCATGCAGCTTTTCCCTTTCGATGAATTAGAGTATTTCCCACAGTGCCAAACACTGACACGAGACATGTTCCCCTTCCTCAGGGAAAGTTGTAGAGTGAAATTCAGCACCAGTGTTTCTCAGCATAGAGTCTGCTTTGACATTTTACACTTAACATACTGTCATTTGTCTTCAGAAACCATTCTTGTAGCCCTAAGCAGGGGAGCTGGAACTTACCTGCCCTGCGAGGGACTAGATCTTTCAAAAATGGGGGAAAGGAAACCACTTGAAGCACTCAAAACAGGTCCTTTGTGCTCTGAGCAGACAGTACGATCTGTGACGTATCCTGTTGACTCTCATAGGGCTCCCCTTTTCCAAGGTCCCCTCCTTCACACCTGAAGAGGGACCGAACCATTCCGTGCACTGGAGCATGGAGTCCACCCTGTAACTTAGGCCTCTGAGAGCAGTTAGAGGGGAGTGGAAAGTGGATCAGGAGAAGGGGGACCCATCTGCCTCTGTTTCCTCAGACTACTCTTTACTGTAGGGTGGTCAGATTCCAGCTCTCTGAATGGGTTCTGCAGGCTTATGAAGAACCAGCTAAGGCCCACATGCCTGATCAGCAAGACAGCCTGCAGCTCACAAGCTCTGCAGGAACCAAAAACTAGGGGCCAGTTTGAATTTCCCATCTGTCAGTGAGCTGCTGCATTTTACATGGCAAACTCCATTTCACATCTAAAGGGAGCCCCTAGTCGGAAGCCCCAGGCTGTTCAGAATGCAGGTATATGCCATACTACCCAAAGGGGGGAGGGATTCTCCATCTTTGAGAAATGCTCTACTTCACCTGTGATGCAAGAATCTGCATGAAAATGTGTGAGCTGTGTTACGCAAGGAGTCAAAAGGGTGTTGGGTGTACCCTGTTCTTCACAGCTTCCCGTTTAGGTCTTTGAAATGAAACTGTCCAAGATCTCGGTTGTGTCCCTTCCCCCTGAACTGGAGTCTTTTGGGAGACACCCACCAACTCCACACTGGATTGCATCCTGCAGGCCCTCCGCCTGGGAGTCAAGATGAGCATCTCTCCTTGGCCAGCTCTGTAAGTTTGTCCTTGGAAAATCCTCCCTCATCCCCAAAAGCTGCGTGGAAGGTTCCTTCCTCATATTCCAGTCTCTCCTCCAGGAGCTGATCTCCCCACAGCTTTCCAGCATGACGACTTGCTAGTTTTTGCAGGTGCCAAGCAATCTTCAAGTTGTCACCTAACCAGTGTTCCTTCTAATCTTTTCTGTCCAGGTGTGGATTTTTTCCATCCAGGTACATAAAATGTATGTGCAGCAAGGCCTGTGCGAATGTGAACCACCAGAAAAAACAAATAATCCTAGCTGTGAGAGCTCTGCGAACCAGCTAGGTGGCACCTGAATCTCTCCTGAGCGGCTGCACAAGCACACAGCTTACAGGGAACACTGCTTCCAACCCCTACTCTCAACCAACTGAGCAAAAGCTGATTTAGTTATTAAAGGGCCAGCCCCCCTCTAACAGGTCACTTCTGGCCTTGATGCCTATCACTATTCATAATCTTAAAATGGTGTACACAGACCCGGTTTGAACTTGGAACATCTGGTGCAACTAATGGAATTACACAGGGATCGTCAGGCTAATGCATTCGGTAAGAGGCTAAATTAGAAAGGCAGTCTCCTGTTTGTGTGTATATTTAGCCATTCTTTTCTGATGCTAAATCCTCCCCACTATAATTACAGGCTTGGGCGTGAAAGGTGCTTGCGCAGTGAGAGTAATTACAAAAGGCCCTGGCCATTTTCTCTCAACTCCCAGAAAGCTGAGTCAGCACAGGAAGAACGAACAAGCCGTGCTCGTGAAGCAATCAAACGGGCTGCGGCGCATTCCAAGGAACCGCAAGAGCCAGCCCTGGAATCGCAGCCACCAAGTAAACAGACTGATTTGCAGTTTCGCTGCACGTGTAACACAATGCTTAGCTGCAGACTGCTGACCTTGGCTGGCCCAGAATGTGCCAGGTGTCGCAGCTTCTTAAAGCAAAATGCCCCGCCTGTGGAAAAGCCATTCACAGCTGCCCCCCCTGCCTATTGCTCAATCCCTGTGTCTGCTCCTGATGCCAGGTCATCAGAGCCTATGGACCGTCTCTTGGTTTGTTTTTGCTTTTCAGCGTGGCCCCCAACTGCTCTTCCTGTGGGTCAGCGGCCCTGACCCAAACAAGGTTCCCCACCAACATCTCCCCTTCATGCTGGCCTATTCTAAAAAGGCCAGTACTTAATCTTTTTTATAAAGTTACCCCTTTTTTAAAAAAAAAAAAAAATTAAGTACCCCCAATACCTACAGTTTTCAGACAACATTTTCTTCTACCATTGCAACACATTTGTTTAAACAACTTAATTGTAGCCAGCTGGGCCATGCAATTTTTGGGCGTAAAAAGTACAAAAATAATAAAGTGCTGCAAAACTTCAAACCAAAATTCAGTTCTCTCCAAATTTCAGTTGTTGATGTACCCCCCAGAGTTCTCTGGAGTACCCCTGAGGGTACTTGTACCACTGGTTGAGAAATACTGGGATATACAACACAACCAAAGGCCCCTAGATGAAGCCACTGGGCCGCTTGCACAGCATCACTGGCAGGGCTCAGGTGGTGTGCTGACCCTTGGGGCCGGGCACATTTCCCCACCATGCTTTGTGTGCGAACACCCCAGGCCTGTCTCCTGTCCCTCACCTCTGCACATCACATGCTGCCACCCTTCCTGCCACCAGCAATACTCAAGATTGCAGCAGACCAAAGCAATAGTCAGGCTTGGCCAGGTTCCCTTGTCATCAAGATGCATCTGTAGATGTTAATTTCAGTGGTGTAGCTAGCAAAAAGGATCGGGGTCACAGTGCACCCCCCCTCCCCCGGGAGCTCTCTAACCCTTCTCCATGGGAGTGGCTGAGCTGCAGAGGGCTCCCTACTGGCACAATGTGCCAGGGAAGGCTGCAATCCTGGGTCCTGGCAGGGCAGAGAAGAGCCCTGGCCAGGACAGCAAAGAGGACGGGGGAGTTCTCAGGTGTAGGGGAGGCTGCACGGCTCCTGGGGCAGAGCAGGCAGCCCTCTGCCCTGCAGCCTTACTGTCACAGCCCTTACTCCAGCGATGGGCAACCAAGGGTGGCAAGTGGGCTGCAGGAGTGGCCTCCGTCTCAGTCCTAACCAAGACGTTCTCCCGGAACAGGGCAGTTTTGCTCACTGCGCTTGCGCCCTTAGACTCTGCGGGGTGTGCCCATGGCAGCATCGCAGCGCTGGGATTGGCTGCAGAGGGAGCGCCCCGCTCACAGTCAGTGCTGTGTGCAATCAGCCCGCCCGCATCAGAAGTAATACTGGTAGGAAACCAACAGAATGTGGCAACCCACAAAGAACCCTGATGTGCTGCGTGCAGCCCGCCAGTTGCCCATTGCTGCCTTACTCTGTCACCCCAGCTGGGAGTGCCAGGAGGCTCTGTTCTGCCCCACAGGACTGCAGCCTTCCCGGCACTTTGCATCTGCAGGAATCTAGTATCACTGGCTCTGTAGCCACTGCCTGGCTCACTCAAACTCCCCAGCCTGGGTGCAGGCGCCTCTCCCGGCAGGAATTGTTCAGCAGATTCCTTCGAGTCCTGGTTGGGGGGGGGCTCTGCTTTGCTGGCCCGTGCCCCAACCCACACAGGGAACCCCTGGCAGCCCTGCCGGGAGCACTTCTGTCACCTCCCTCCTCCCACTGTCCAAACAGAACACCTCTTTAAAACCAAACCTCAGTGAAATCATTGACATTGGTAAGAAATCGAGTTGAATTCTGTCAAGGAGGAGGTAACCGTGCTCTCCTTGGCACTGGGGAGGCCCCAACAGGCCTACTCCATCCCTTTCTCAGTCCCCCAGGATGGGGGCAAATTGGAGGACCCAGAGGAGCACAGCAAAAACCCATCAAAGGTTTAGGGTGTGTCTACACTACATGGCTCCGTCGACGGAGCCATGCAGATGAGCTCTGTAGACATAGCAAAATGAAGCGGCGATTTAAATAATTGCCACTTCATTTACATCAAAATGGCTGCCGCGCTGTGCCGATCAGCTGTTTGTCAGCACAGCGCGGTAGTCTGGACGCTCGGCGGTCGACATCAAAAGCCTTTGTCGACCGCCCCGGTAAACCTCATCCCACGAGGCATAATGGGATGGTCGACAAAGGCTTTTGATGTCGACCGCCGAGCGTCCAGACTACCGCGCTATGCCGACAAACAGCTGATCGGCACAGCGCGGCAGCCATTTTGATGTAAATTAAGCGGCAGTTATTTAAATCGCCGCTTCATTTTGCTATGTCTACAAAGCTCATCTACATGGCTCCATCGACGGAGCCATGTAGTGTAGACATACCCTGAGAGCCCTGACCTGCAAGGAAAGGTTAAAATACTGGGCAAGGTTTCTCAAGAGTAAAAGGCGGAGGGGAAACGATAATCTACAAAGAGGATATTGTAAAGAGGACGGTGATCAACTGATCTGTGTCCACTGGAGGAAGAAGAAGTAGTAATGAGCCTAATTTGCAGTAAGGGGGATTTATGTTAAATAGTGAAACCTTTCTAATCCTAAGGGTAGGAAGCTCTGGAATAGGCTTCTGAAGAAGATTGTGGAATCCCTGTCCGTGGACACTTTTAAAAACAAGTTGGAGAAACACCTGCGAGGGATGTTCTCATTTTACTTGGTCCTGCCTCAGCTCAGAGGCCTGGCCTTGATGACCTCTCAAGGTTCTTTCCAGCCATTTCTATAGTTCAGACCCACTTTCTGTTTAAAGTTCAACTCTTCTAAGTGCTTTGTGAGCCAACAGTTACTTGGATCGCCTGGAAATCTGGTGTGCCTGATGCAGGTGCAGGCTTCTGCTAGCGATCCAAATGGGGAAGGGGGGGAGGGCCATTTGATCAAGGGGTTTTGAGATATAGCCCCTCAGGGGAAAACAAGTATCAGAGGGGTAGCCATGTTAGTCTGTATCCACAAAAACAACAAAACGGATTAAAGGAGAAAATTCATTGCAATTGACATACTACACAGACTTTGGTGGGTGCAGGCATCTGACAAAGTGGAGTTCGCCCATGAAATCAGATGCCCAAATAAATCTGTTAGTCTTTAAGGTACCACAGGACTCCTCTTTTTTGGGGCAGAACCCTCTCCCCCCCCCCGCCCCGGCAGCTTTTCTTAAAGCTGACAAAGCCCATTCTACTACACTAGGGAGCTTACAGCGGTACAGCTGTACCCATGCTGCTGTAAGATATCTTGAGTAGCTACCCGTTGGCACAGAGTGAGGGCTCTCTCATTGACTTAATTAAGCCACCCCCAAGCAGCGGCTCCTGTGGGCAGGAGATGCTCTCCCCCACCTCCCAGGGCAACACTGTCCAGACCTGTGCTTCTGCTAGTGCAACGTACGTCGCTCAGAGGTGTGGGTTTTCACACACTCCTGAACACCACAAGTTTTGCTGACATGAGTGGCAGTGTGGATGTCTGGGTCTGGCAATGTATTTCTGCTTACAGCTAGTGATCAAGGCAGGGAACAGAGCATTGTACCACCATCTCAGACACTCAGGGGTTACCCCCAACAAAATGCACAGCCTCCACCAGCCTGTTGCAGGTCAGGCAGGAGCAAGAAGCTCAAGAACCCAGCGGGCATTCAAGGGGTTACACGGAGCATGAGCAGGAAGAGGCGTTGCCGGGATTGTTACCTGTGAGTGTTCCTCCCCAGCTGGCGAGTTCACGGGGCGAAACAGTCATCCTGTGAGCCTGACTCAGCCAAAGGCTGTTCCAGCCCCACCTTGGGCAGCCATCTGGAAAAGTTTGGCAGGGGTGGTACTGAACTCTGTCAGGGTTTTGTTTTAATTGTTGGGGAATGTAACCAACGTTAAAAAAAATTAGCTACGCAAGCAGTTGATGACATGGGAGGGGCATTTTAGGAGGTGTAAGACTGCACAGGAGTGAGAGGGCTTTGGAGCCCATCAAGGGGATGTTGCCCATCAACTGTTCAGATAAGGGCAACTAAAATGATGAGGGGTTTGGAACGGATCCCATATGAGGAGAGATTAAAGAGACTGGGACTTTTCAGCTTGGAAAAGAGGAGACTAAGGGGGGGAATATGATAGAGGTATATAAAATCATGAGTGGTGTGGAGAAAGTGAATAAGGAAGAGTTATTTACTTGTTCCCATAATATATGAACTAGGGGCCACCAAATGAAACTAACGGGCAGCAGGTTTAAAACAAATAAAAGGAAGTTCTTCTTCACACAGCGCATAGTCAATCTGTGGAACTCCTTGCCTGAGGAGGTTGTGAAGGCTAGGACTATAATAGGGTTTAAAAGAGAACTAGATAAGTTCATGGAGGTTAAGTCCATTAATGGCTATTAGCCAGTCTGGATAAGGAATGGTGTCCCTAGCCTCTGTTTGTCAGAGGGTGGAGATGGATGGCAGGAGAGAGATCGCTTGATCATTACCTGTTCGATTAACTCCTTCTGGGACACCTGGCATTGGCCACTGTCGGCAGACAGGACACTCGGCTGGATGGACCTTTGGTCTGACCCAGTATGGCCGCTCATGTTCTTATGGGCAAAATGGAGGTGGGTGGTCCAGGAGCTGAGAGGGTTTTGGAGTCAGGTGATGAGCAGGGCGAGGGACATACGGGTATGCGTAGCAAGGAAGCAAGGGAAGAAGAGGGGCAGGGGCACCTGTCATTCCCACATTCTCATCCTGTATGTGGGTTAAGATCTGAGGGAGGGTCTGAGCCTCTGCTCCTCCATATGAGGTGGGATATGGGGAGGGGGGGAATGCCTGACTTCTACTCCCTGCCCTTCTGTGTGTCGGGATCGAAGGAGCCTCCAGATCTCTGGGGGGTCTGAACCCCTCTTCCTGCCCTTGTGCACTGGGATGTGGGAGGCTTTGCCTCTCTGGAGGTGTCTAAGCCCCACTCCCATGTCCCTGTGTGCCAGGACCTGGGGGACCCCTGCCCATTGGTGGAGATCCAACCCCTTTCGCTGTACCCCTTCATGGGGGCCAGGTTCTAAGTGGGGGGCTTACCTGATAAAGGAGTAGAGCTCAGCTCCTCCCCCTATCCCCATGTGAGCCTTGATCTGGGGAAGCCAGGCCCCTGTGGCTGGGGAGCTTAGCACAGATGTGCTCAGAGTGCACACTAGGACACAGCCTTGGACCTCGGTGTGCTTGGCCAGTGCCCGTGAGCAGACTGCTGCACACACCTCAGAGCTACTGCCCCAGGCTGGATCTGCCCCACAGGGAGTATGCCCACGTGGGATCCCACTCAGGGGGCTGCATCTCACTGCTCTCCCTGCCCCCTCTCCTGCAGCGGGAGGTAGGGGGGGCTGCCAGCGCTGTTAGCAAGCTGTGAGGGGACTTACACTGACCCCTGGGCACTGGAGGGGGGAGAGGAAGGGAGACCGGGGCAGAGTCTCGGATGGCGCGTGCCCCACTGCCCAGCCCCACCCCTTGCACCAGCCGCGTCCCCTTAACTCGGCCCTTCTGCGCGCCAGGCCCCGCCCCCTGCGCTCAGACGCGGGGCTGCGCGCGACCCTCCCTGGGCTGGGCTCGGCCCCGCCCACAGAGCCGGGCTCACGCCGCGGGCCTGCGCGTGGAGACCGTGGGGCCCGCGGGGCGGAGCCTCGCTGACCCCGCCCCTAGCGGACCCCGCCGCGCCAACGAGAGGCAGCGGCGCGCAAGGCGGGAGCGGCCCTTCTAGGCGGGCCGCGGCTCTCTATGGTGCGCGGCTGGCGAGGGGGCCCGGCTGGGCATGGCGGGCACGGCGCTCAAGCGGCTCATGGCCGAGTACAAGCGTGAGTCCGTGCGGCCCGGCCGCGTAGCCCCCCCCCCGGGGCCCCCCCGCGACTGGGAACCCCCCCGGGGCCCCCCCGCGACTGGGAACCCCCCCGCGACTGGGGACCCCCCCGACGCCCCCCCCCGGGGGCAGCCGCGACTGGGAACCCCCCCGGAACCCCCCCGCGACTGGGGACCCTCCCGACGCCCCCCCCGGGGGCAGCCGCGACTGGGAACCCCCCCGGAACCCCCCCGCGACTGGGAACCCCCCCGACGCCCCCCCCCGGGGGCAGCCGCGACTGGGAACCCCCCCGACGCCCCCCCCGGGACCTCCCCCGCGACTGGGAACCCCCCCGGAACCCCCCCGCGACTGGGGACCCCCCCGACGCCCCCCCCGGGGCAGCCGCGACTGGGAACCCCCCCGGAACCCCCCCGCGACTGGGAACCCCCCCGACGCCCCCCCGGGGGCAGCCGCGACTGGGAACCCCCCCGACGCCCCCCCCGCGAGTGGGAATCCCCCCGATGGCCCCCCTCCCTGGGGCAGCCGCGACTGGGAACCCCCCTGGGACCCCCCCGCGACTGGGAACCCCCCCGATGCCCCCTCCCCGGGGCAGCCGCGACTGGGAACCCCCCTGGGACCCCCCCGACGCCCCCCCCGGGGGCAGCCGCGAGTGGGAACCCCCCCCCCGACGCGGCCCCCCCCCCTCCTTCCCCGCCGGGATCCCAGGCCCTTTAAATCGCCGCTGGAGCGCGCTGGGGGGGGGGAGCTGAGGGGCTGGCTGTTCCTAGCCCTGCCCCTTCCACCTGAGGGGCCCCCCCTTTCCTGGATCATAGGGGCAGCCTCCCCCCCCCCCCCCGCCTTGCCCTGGGGCTTGTAAGTCTGTTCGTGTCAACGTGTACGTGCTGACAGTGACAGCAGGGAGGCGTTTCCATGGGGGCAGGGGAGGGGGGCGGTGTGTGGCTGCCAGTAGCTGTTAGGACGAACCTGGGCTCGTGGGTGAGCTGGGTCCATGTTCACCTCCCTAGGCTGCACTACAAGTTGTCAGAATCGCTTACCTAGCGTGGGACATGACTACCCCCCCCCTCCCCCATGATACAAATTACACAGCTCTAAGTGCTGGTGTGGACAGTGCTGGGTTAGTGAAAGAAGCTCTCCCTGCACTGTACCTAGGGCCTGTTGCAGAGGCCAGAGCTCTTAAGGCACCAGGAAATCTCTCTCCTGTTCGTTTGGAGCAGCTTAGGTGATTGATCTAAATTTAACATCCCAAGTGCATGAAAATGTGAGCTCCTTAGCATTGCAAAGGGTTGGTGTAAGGAGGTCAGGACTCACCACCACGGCACCTCCTGCTGGTTGTTTGGGAACTTGCTCGGTGCAGGTCCTGTGTATGTTCTTCAGGTAAAGTCTCACCTGCTGTCCGTTCCGCTGTCTCCACCTTGTTCAGTATCTTAGACACACCCACACTATGGTATCCTAGTCAGGGCACGATCCTCTGGCTGTGCCCCAACTCCATTCTCCCCTCTCGCTTCAAGTCCTCCCTCCTCGCACTCACCTCATCCATCAGCTGCAGCCCGAAGCCTAGCCCTTCGCCTCAGAGGCGAGCTGCAGTCTGGGTTGGACATGCTCCTCAGAGGCAAGTGTGGTGCAAGGAGTGGGGGGACGGCCTCAATCCACCCTACTCCATGTCTTAACCCAGGGACGCTCTAGGCAGCAGCCACACACTGTGACTCCTGCAATCCGCTCTGTTTCCCTGGGCCACTTCCCTGGCCCTTGTATGGGGGCCCCAGTCATGCTGGAGCGCCCCAGACACTGTTCTAAACAGCCAGTCCTCCTCCTTTATCCTCCAGCCAGAGACTGAGCTCCCCTTTGCCCTGCAGCCCTTCTTATAGGGCCCAGCCTGGCCCTGATTGGCTGTTTCTAAGCCTTCACCTGACTGGCTTCCAATCAGTCTTTTCCCCCTTGACTGGGCTCCAGGTAGTCTCTCTGAGGCAGCTGCGGAGGTTGATCCTGGCGAAACCACCAGGGTCGGAGACCTCCTGGACTACGATGGGGGAACTGGGTGGATCCCCAAGTGCTCGCTCCACACATGGGGTTCTTCACTCTCTGACACTCCCCCCGCCCCTGTACGTACTCCAGGAGGTGAAGGTGGCTTTGTCGCAGCCCGCTCTCAATTCCCCCCCCTGCCCCCGCAAGTCCTCTGCCCCTTTTTCTTGGGCCCCTGTTCCTCAGGATCCCTGGCCTCCCCATCCCTGGACCCCCAACGGGCTGGAAGATCTGCAGCCAGTCTGTTTCCAAACCGCAGCCAGGGACAAACGGTACACGCTCGTGTTCCACACTCTATTCCTCACCCTTGTGTCCTGTCCTAATACCATGTGGCAGGACTACCTAACCCCGGTGGGCCAGTGTGTACTCCACCCTGATTCCACGACCCATCGGGGACATCAGTTGGTGGCTCCTCCATGGAGCCGTGAGCACGGGCATGTACCTGGCACGGTTCACCCCCATCCCCGACGCCTGCCCCTTCTGCAGCAGGAGGGAAAACTACAGCCAGGCTGCAGCCCCTTTTCTAGCTCCTCCAGAACCTCCTGCTGAGGTTCTGGCTACACTTTTCCCCACAGCTTTTCCTTTACCATTATGTGCACCCCATCTGTGGCCCCACAAAGCTGTGAGACTGCCTCATCAACCTCCTCCTGGCCCTAGCGAAAGCCACCATATAAAACACCAGGAGAGGGATGCTGGACGAGGGGGGTGCTCTGCGACTGTGGGCCCTATTTCCGCTCCTCCCTAGTGTCACGCATCCAGGCAGAGTTCCTCTGGGTGGCATCCACTGGCTCACTGGATAGCCTGGAGGAGCAGTGGGTGCTGTCTGAGGTTCTCTGCTTGGTGTCCCCATTCAGTTCCCTCATTTTAAACCTATGACCCGCACCCCTGACTCTGTTTTTCATCATTTGTCCCACAAAATCAGTTGAATTCTGGGTTCAGTGGTCCCTCCTGCAAAGTGGGAGGAGGGTCCTTTAGAAGTGGGGCCACCTCCCGTAATTCAAATAGACTCTGAAGCAGCTTTAGTCCCTTCTTGCCAGTGTGGGGCAGTCACCCTATTACAGTTGGGCATATAGGGGCAGGCATTTGTGACTAGGAACCCAGGGGAGCCATGCTGAGATTGCTCAATTAGGGCAAACTGCAAAGAATGGGTCAGGCAATCCCCCAAACTGATGTTTGTTTCAATACTTAGCGCCACCAAGCTAGCAACAAAGCAGTTTCTGCAAAACCGTACTGGTTACCGAGAAGCCAAAACACAGTTTCCTTAAAGCAACCCAGCCTTGGGTTTTCACCTGGACAGCCAAGTTAAATATGATGAGGATTACGGAAAATCTTGTTTTTCATATAAAAAGTTCTGCCAATTCTAAAGGATTGGACACATTACCCGCCCTATTAATGAGTATTTCAGACCTTACAGCCAGTCCTTTGGTATTTAATATCTAAAGGCTTATTTATAAAAAGAGAAAGAGGCGAGAGTTAAACTGGGTTAAAGGAATTAAATAATACAGTCATTGCAAAGTTCTTGGATTAGACTTACATCAGTGATGACATAAACTGCTGACTGGTTAAGTCTCTGGTTGCTCTCAAGTAATTGGAAGGCTCTCTGTCTCTTGGTTCGAGTGCTCTCATTCGTGTAAGTCCATAGTCCAGAGATCAGAGCAGGAAAGAGGCAGAATGGAGATGTTTCCAGTAGGAATGTGAATGTTTAACCAGTTACTGGAGGGGGCTGGCGCAGCCCCTACCTAAGGCAGAGGAAGAGGGGCCATTCCAACTGGGCAGCAGCTGGCATGTGTTGAAGAGTTAGGGCAGCTATTAGCTGTACCATTGCTAAAAGTCCATTAGGTGGGGATAGGCTTCTTCTGTGGCCCATTGGGTTCGTTGAGGGGCCATCATTTGAATACTCTCTTCACAATGTGCTGGCTAGGCTCCATGTGAACTGCCTTGTGAGTGTTAATACAGCGCAAGCATTTAACATACAGGAACATAGTCATATAATATTCATAACTTCGGATACAGAAATGATAAAAAAAACAAGGAGTCCTGCAGCACCTTAAAGACCAACAGATTTATTTGGGCATAAGCTTTTGTGGGTAAAAACCACTCTGTTAGATGCAGGGATCACTGCATGGATGCACTCCATGTATCTGATGGAGTGGTTTTTACCCATGAAAGCTTATGCCCTAATAAATCTGTTAGACCTTAAGGTGCCACAGGACTCATTTTTTTTTTTTGCAGAGATAGGCTGCCCCCTCTGAAAAATGATACGTGCATTCAAATAGGATAATCGTTCAGCAAATCTTAAGTTTTCCATAAGTACCTTATGTGACATACTTTGTATAAGATTTGTTACGAGTCTATAACAGTGACATACAGGGTGCTGTATTCATCATATAGCATTACAGCATTGGATGTGTACTGTTTGCACAGATCTGCCAGTACAGTTTAGCCATGACCTCCAATATATGCTATTCAGTTCTGCATCTCCCTTGAGAAGAGACATCCAAACTGTAATGGAATGTAGTCTTGTGAACAATTAATGTCATCTGCAGTGGTTGATTTACTGTGCAATGATTTCACCTAAGGAGACTTAAAAAACTGACACATTTGGAAAATTAGGGAAGCTGAGGTGCACAAAACTCTTTCTATGGGAAAATAACCATAAGTCTGACATGTTTTCTGTCTGAGGCATGTAGTTGTCAGTTCTTGTAGGCCATGATTTCATCTATCTTCTAACATTTGAACAAACAATGCAGTAAAACTGCTTATGCAAACAATAACTTTCCTAGCTAGCCTCTTCTTTGTTAAGCTTTTGTTACAAAAAGCAGAGGTAAATCTAGAGCACTAATCCTCATCACGCCTTTTACTGATGTTTTGTGCTACCAATGTACAAGTGAACACACAATTATAGTTGTCGTGTAGTATTCTTTTTTTTTTTTTTTTTAGCCCAAAGTAGTTTTCAAAAGTAAAAATATGAAAGCTTTGTTCATATTCTTAAAAGTTAGACCCTCTTATTTTGCTTTTCGTCTTTTATTGTGTATGGATTATTAGGTAACTTGTGTATAAACTGAAAATGAGAGTCCTGTGCTTCTGGGGAAAGCTTTTTATAAATATGTATTTTTCTCACTTCCTCTTTTTTTCTGATTTCTCCCCTTCTCCCAATATTTTTTTTCTCCAATGTGACAAATACCTGTTTGGCATTTGACTTTTTTTTTTTCTAGTGTACTGTCTCTGTAATTCTTTGATGATTTTTTATTTTGCTTTAGTCTCTAGACTTTTTTTATTGTGGTCTAGAGAGGTTGGTCATGTTACTGCCTCTTTGTGGAATAAAAATTAAAACCCTCATTCTTCCAACACCAGCATTCTTATCTTCACTACTGCAAGTCGTCCCGTTCATGTCATAGGGTAATGAAATGGGTGCTGAAGTGCTTGTAGAATCTTGGCCTTAATCGGATTTTTGTAAGGTAGCAACATCCCTGTCAGCATCTCTGGTCTTGTAAAGGAGTTGAATCATTCTTTTTTCAGTTGAGTCAGTTGTCTGCTAGAATTGTGTAGTTATGTTCTAGCTGGTGCTTTATTTACATCTGTACTGAAGGTTGCATGAATATTACAATGCTTTGTTTTCAGTTTTTCATAGTATTCAGGGATTTTCATATCTTGGGCCTTTGCTGGGGAGACCAGAGCTTCTGGCTCAGCAGGATAGGGTGGTGGGCCCCCCAGAGGGCAGGTAGGCAGGTTCAGTGGTATGATCAGCGCATTGGGTGACAGCCTCAAGGAGATCTGTCATGCAACCCGTCACAGGCACTAGAGTCAGAAATATCAAAGTTAAGACTGCATGTAGACACAAGGGGAATTTGGGGATCTCAGGTGTTACTGCTGCTCTTACAATAACTTAATACTCTGATTAAATGGCAGGTCGCTGGGAAGAGCTTTTTCCAGGAGGTGCTTGATGCTTCGACACCTCATAATCTGCCAAAGACCAAATGTGTTGCTTTTCAGGCATATTTTTTCCCTCCGACTTCTTGGGGAGGGAGGGAAGGTGGTTGAAGGGTATGGTTGTAGGAGGGCATTTTTTCTTTTCTTTTTTTTTCTGGCAATTTGCATTTGGATTGATAATCCCCGAGCCCTTCTATTCCGTCCTGTTGGGGATGTAAAATCCCCTTTAATTAGTTAACTAGTTAAACATTATGTTTAACTGGTTAAATGATTAAACAGGGGCAGGTGGAGGCTGCTCCATCATTGACAGGGTGGGGAGAGCTCTTGGGGGAAGAGGCAGGGCGGTTGCAGAGCCCCACGGCTGAGGGCCCCGGCCACCAGGCTACGCTCCTGGCCCTCAGCCATGGGGCTGCGTAGCCACCCTCCCCCACCCTGCCACTGCCCCATCCCTGCTCCTCCCCATCCCTCCCTGAGCGTGAGTGCTGCAAATGAGCTATTTGCGACCCTCCCAAAGCTCTGAGACCGCAGGGGAAAGTTGCTGAGGGCAGGGCCCGGCCTTTCCCCATGAGTGCTCTGACCGCGGAGCACCCCCGGGGATGTTGCTGGATGACGGAAGTCTGGAGTACAGAGGACGGACCTGTGGTGGCACAGCTGGACCGCTGTCGCGCTTCAGCGAAGATACTACTGTGCTGATGGCAGGGCATCTCCTGTCGGCGCGGTTAATCCACCTCAACAAGAGGCGGTATCTGTAGCGACGGGAGAAGCCCTCCCGTCAACCTAATGCTGGCTACGCCAGGGCTCGGGTGGATTGTTCACATCCCTGAGCAATGTATTTATGCCAGTGTCAGTTTATAGCAAGGATGGCCAACCCGTGGCTTGTGAGCCCCATGCGTCTCGTCAAAGGCAGAATTGCAGCTCCTGCACCCGCGGCTGTTCTGCGTTCCCCTGCTCTGACCTTTTTTCGTTGTCTGGTCAGGGTGCCACTTGGGGCAGCGAAATCTGACCCTGCGGCCAACGGAAGCCTGCGTGGGCCACACGTGAACACGCAGCTCTTAAAGGGACAGCGTTTTTTGGGGGTTGGCTTTTTTCCCCCTCAACAACTTCCCTCGGCTCTTTGCACTGTATCCACCACTATTTTGGCTCTTTGTCTGTAACAGGTTGGCCACTCCTGGTTTATAGTGTAGACCTGAGACCTGGTCTACATTTCCTGGATTTTGTGCCATGTTAAATCTGAAATAGATTGAATGTAGTTTTTGAGGAAACATTTTTTGTTTTGATTCGTTTTTTGCTTGAAGCATGTGTTTGTGAGAGTTAGTCGATTGGAATCCTCCTGCCAAATCTGGTCTACGCTACAAAGTAAGGTCGGCTTAATTACATTACTGATACTGCTGCATGCAGCGTAATTAAGACCGCCTAAGCCCTCGTGAAGAGACGGCTTGGAATTCTTCTGTCCATCTAGCTACTTGCTCTTGGAGAGATGGGTTTACAGCCACGGAGGAACCTCTTCTGTCCCTGTAATGTCTACACTACAGTATTTCTAGTGTAGACATGCCTGCAGCTTTGGCAGTAACATGCAGTCTGATCTTGGGCTGTTCTTTACTCGCCTGTGTCTGAATTTCCACCTCTGTACAATGGAGATTCTTTCATATAATTAGAGCTGTAGAACTGCAAAAGAGTCGTGTTTAATTACACATTATATAAGAAAGTATTTCCTTTTTAAAAAAAGAGATATTTAATCTGTGGAATTTATTGCCATGAGATACAACTGAGGCCAAGAGCCTAGTAGGATTAAGTAAAAATTAGACACTTATATGGCAGAAAACATCTACAATTACATCAGACATGATTTTAAAAAAAACAATTAGAAGAGATATAATGGTTTATGCTTCAGGATATAAGCCACAACCTCATTTCAGCCTGCACACTCTGACATGAAAATTGGAAAGATTCCATCAGAAGCAAAAAGAGAAAAATCCAGCATAGCAGTTGGACAGGTTGTGATTAGCAGCTGCTCTCATGAAATAAAAATAGATAATTATTTAGGCAAGGCTTCTGCAGCTGGTTAACATAATTAATCTTGAAACCACTGCTTTGAAAATGCCCTTCCTTTCCTAAATGAAATATTTGGGGCTTTTCCCTAGTTGGCTATTAAGCACAATTCTAGGAGGTTGGAATGTTCAAAAATCTAGGAAATGGCATCGTAAAAATATTGACGCTTCCCCAGATAGTGATAATGGATTCACTTAACACAAGGGGGAACCAATAAATATGATGGGTGACTTCAGGACAGAGAATGTTTCTATTGTCTCTAACGGAAGCTGTAACAGTGAATAATATTTGCTATATAACAGCTAAGTATCTTCATAGGTTTCTGTACTTGGCAAAGGAAAGTGTCATTGTTCCCCACAACTGACAGCTGTAGGGAGTGACTTGCCCAAAGTCATACAATAGGGCTACAACAATGCTGCATACAACAATAGGGGAATGGCAGAGCAGGGAATAGAATTGGTTTTCCTGAATCTCCGGTCAGAGTCCTATCATTTGTCTGCACTAAAGGAAGAAGGTGCATTTCCCAGGTCGTCTGTGTTTAATCGTTTGCATACCCTCAGATTAATTAATAAAATGTGTAACAAAGTTTTCAGAAGGTGTAATGTTCCGCAGATAATTTAAGAACATAATCAGGCTCGATTAAAATGCAGAGTCTTGATATGTTTATACGATTGCTCTACTTAGATCAACGTTTACTTGGACCATAACTGTTTTATACTTTATAACAAACTAAACCTTTTCTAAAAATGTGGGCATCCAGAGCCTGCGTTAGTGGTCATTATGTGCACCAGACATGCTCAGTGGAGACTTGCGGATGAATAGATCTCATTCTGGCTTTAAAATGAATTAGAGAAGCTTAACGTCTAATTCCTTAAGAGTGCGTAGATAGCACCAGGTATTAATAATGAGAAAGGAGCCTTCCTCTTCTAGCTGAGCAGTTAAAATCTGGCTGCATTATGGGCTTATTTTTTTTTTTTTTTTTTTAGCAAAACCTGCATTTGGAATTTAGTTCGACCTGTGTCCTTTTAAAATCACATAATTTTGATTCTCATCTTGATTTTTAGTCCTCTTAAGTTCTGATGTAATTTTAGCATCTAATGTTTCACAAGCTAACATCAAGACGGCCATAGTGGGTCAGACCAAAAGTCCATCTTTCTAGCTAGTCCATCCAGTCCTATCCCTTACTGGCTTTCCTTGTATTGTTTTGTATGTGACTGGCTGGCAGGCTAAGGAGTAAATGTCTCTTCCAAGTGTTCTGCAGGGCTAAAATCATTCCAAATCACTGCGTTTCAATCTATTGGGATCGGTTGCTACAAAGTTTTTATTCTGTTCAGAAATTAGTTAAATTGCCCTCACATCCTCTAGATATTGGGGACTTTCTAAGGATGTGTCTACACAGCAGCGTTATTTTGGAATAACTGACGTTATTCTGAAATAACAAAGACCGCGTCTACACAGCAAGCCTTTTATTTTGAAATAATGGCGAGCTGGAGGACTTCTCATTCCAACTCCTGTAAGCCTCCTTTCACAAGGAGTAAGGGAAGTTGAAGGAAGCCTGTGTGTTCTTCCTTAGACTTCCTGCTGTGTAGACCATGCCAAGAGCCGAATTAAGCTATTTCGACTTCAGCTACATAGCTTAATTTGACTTTTGTCCTGCTGTGTAGACATGCCCTAAGTGATTGCTTCAGTAAGGACATAGAATTCTTGCCTTGAGATACTCTCCTTATTGGATGATCTGAAATAAAGGGCTGATGATTTTAAGTCTACTGTAGCTTGGTGAATTGGGAATTGTCAGCTGTCTAGGAAGCTGCAGATGAACTGTGCTGTGATGAGATAAAAGCTTGCTTTCATCGGGCTGTGGCTGTCCAACGTTGGAAAGCCTTCTTGACTAGCCAGCCAGTTGTTCAAAACCGTTCTGTGGTTACCTTGCCTCACATTTCTTAAACCGTACAGAGAGGATGTAGTCCTCAGCAGCTGCCGTACAGATGCCTGAAGCCAGTTATTCCCATCAAATCTTTCTGCTTCCGTTCCTCCTCCTGGCTGTATTCTGGCTGTGTCTGGGGTAAAGTTGCCAGTAGTTCTGAATTAATGCCATGAAGCTGTGGCAGTAAAGTCTTTCCCTGTCCATTGGACCTTGAGAGCTAGGTGTGCTAGTTGAGAATATCCCACTCTGAAAAAGGGGGCATGTTTTCTGTGCTTGGCTGGAAGGGTGGTTTTTCCCCTTAAGTTCAAATTGTTGGGTATGAAGCTTTCAGGGAAAGTTTTAAAGCCAGGTTGCCTAGAAAGTTGGTTATTAGTTCATGAAATGACTTCATTCTGTCAGCTGAATGTCAGTCAATTTCTTCTCTGGAGCACTCAACTAATGAGGAGAGTAGAAACCCGGTAGGAGGAATCAGAACATTCCCAGTTTTTTCCTCATTGCTTCTTACTGCTTGGCAGGAATTAGCACACTGAGCTATGCCGATCCTGCTAATAGGTTGAATGTCCTGTTCTTTGAATTTTCAGGAATGTTAAGATACTACTGTATCAATAACAATATTCTTTTATTTCTGAATTTTAGAGCTAACCCTGAATCCACCAGAAGGCATAATAGCAGGTAAGGAGCTATACAAAACTAAGGTGATGTAAGTGTGTCCTGGACTGTTGTTTGTAAAGCAATGATGTGTATTTTTTTTTAAATAGGGCCTGTGAATGAAGAAAATTTCTTTGAATGGGAAGCCCTGATCATGTGAGTTGATATTCCTTTGGAGCTAAACTTCATCTTACATTTAAGTTTTGGACTAGCAGAATATAGAAAATCTTAATTTAGTCTTGTGTATGCTTGTGTAAAAGAGAATTCCAGGCATTCTGCTTGGTTTGTATCCAGAGGGGGAAGCTGGGAACCTCACTGCCATCAAACAACGATCTGGATTTGAAAGTAGAGCACACTTGCATTTTGGTTGTCTTGTGCTGATGGTCGTATTGTTGAAGGAATAATAAAAGTTTGTGATGGTGGCCGAGTGAAGTAAGGTCCTGGGTGTAGCAGCATACCCAGGGATCAATGCTGGGACCATAGCTATATAGTGGATAGAAGAATAGCTTAGAAAACCGAGTCAGTTGCCTGATTTGCAGACTGAATTAATAGATGTCTGCAGGTTGGATCTTTAGATAAGGGGTGATTGATTCACACAACATAGTGATAAATCATTCCAAAATGTCAAAGGATTTAATCCAAATACTGGGTGATACCTTAACTCTGTGTGGGGTCCAAAATTTTGTTGTTCAAATTCATTAACTTCAAAAGCTTATCCTTGTGTAAAAGAAACTGCCAAGCCCACCAAAATCGTACAGAAACACTCGTTGTTAAGAACTTGGTTAGCCTAATGATTGCTTTCTAACATGTAAACAGTACATATTTAAGCCAATTTTTCAAAGATCTGTCTTGAAAAATACTTAAATCTGTGTTTAGATCTCAGGACTTTTATTTGGAAAAGGGCTTTTTTTTAGCATGGATGTCCCCTTTGTCAGGATCTGATGAGATTGTGGTTTTTGGTGATTTTTCCAGCTTTCACAAATACAGGCAAATCCATTTACCAATGTACATAAATCAGTGATTATAGTAGCATTAACTGCCCTCTCATTAGTTTGTTTCACCTTGCTACTTTGGCAGACACCTTGATGATGATTTTCACTCCATAGTTTTGTTCCTTCAACACTAAACTAGGGATGTTATCGACTAATGGACTAAACATTTGCTTATCGGATAGTCAGTTGACTAGTTGATTTCCCTGCCCCCCTTGCTGCCTCCATCAGATAGAGGTAGCAAAGGGGAGGGAAAGGAGGGTACTTGAAAGCGGCAGCGTGGCATTTCAGTGGAACCCGGGATCGACCCCGGGTTCTGGAGAAATGCTGCGCGGAACCCGCGGTCAGCTCCCGGGCTCTGCGCGGCATTTCAAAGTGGCAGCGCAGCATGGAGCCTGGGGTCTAAGGGGGACTCGAAGCCCCCGCTGACTCCAGGCTCCATGCTGCACTGCCGCTTTGAAATGCACAAGAGCCCTTGCTGGGGACTTCTGTGCGTTTCAGAGCTGGCACCCGCGTGCAGCCCGGAGTCAGCGGGACTTCCTGCTGGTCCCGGGCTGCACGCAGTGTTCCGCATTCCTCCTTTGAAATGTACAAGAGTCCCCAGTGGGGGCCCTTGTACATTTCAAAGGAGGAAGTACCTGTCAACTAGTCGAGTAGTCGATGGAAATTCCATCGACTACTCGACTAGTGATTTAACCGCTAGTTAACGTCCTTACCATAAACAGCATTTTAATGATGCACATTGAACAATGCAGTGAGCCCAGGCCTGCCCCTACAAAGTCTATCCCCTTGTCTCAGGGGCAGGCTGCCATCTGGGTGGACTATTGGAGAGAATTCTGGATTACGGTTGTGGGGCTTTAGCTGTGCATGTGTGCACAGGACTTCTACCCCCCCCTCCCCCGAGGGCCATCTGCGTTGAGAGAGACTGGTGGGATTCTGAACAGGAAACTGAGGCAGGCACACCTGTCACGCCACTGCCCGTCAAAGCAGGCTCACCCTATGACACTGCACTTGGTTAGTTTATGAACTAGGGGCATGTGGCACTTCCACAAGAGCTCTGACGCATGCAGTCGCACGCAGCAATACGCATGGCTTGGGTGTGTCACAGAGCAAGCATCTGAAAGCTGAGGTGTGTGGGGACCCCATTTACAGCAGTCATGCTTCCTGAAGTGGTGTGTTAAAATTCTGAGGTAGTGTTTTGTCTCAAGCAGTAATAAGTCCTGACATGTGGCTGTAGCTGCTACCGACGGTTCAACGCTGCATAGGTCAATTAGATCAGTCCCCACCTAATCCCTGTCTTATAAAATGCTTTTGGTGCTGCTGGATTTGACATCCCTGTCTGTGCAGCACAACTGTATCTTCAAAGGAGCAAAACCTCCGCACCTGCCAGCTATTTCCCTTGACGTGCAGACACCCAAATCCTGGAACATGCCTTGGAGACAGATTGCTTAATTAGCAGGGTGTGTGGATGTAATTGAAGAGAGTTGTGACCTCCCTAGTAATTTAACATGCAAGCTTTGATATCCCCTCCATCCCAGCGCCCTGCTTGGTTCCCAGTTTCTGGGGAGTGGGAGACCAGCAGGTTAACTGTTTGTGCTCTTCAGAGGAGCTCAGGAAAGAGGTGCTGGAAAGCTGAGCTCTCTTACTAGAGGAGGGTTTGGGTGCCCTAGCGCAAGGCCCTAAGTGGAAGAGAGGTCGGTGGATGCATGGTTATTGACTCCTGCATGCCCCAGCTGTGCTGCCTGGGGGCTGGGTGAGGCATGGGCGGGCAAAGAGTGTGATGCTCCGGACGGCTTGTGTTGGTAAACCCTGGAGTCCTGGATCTTGTTTCCATCTGCTTCGACCAGGCTGCTGCTGCATTGTGCGAGCAGCTCTTCCACTCCTCCGACTGGACCTGCCAGCCATGGCCAACAGACGAGCACAGGGAGGCCGGCCAGCCTGGCACTGCCCGTAGGAGGGGAGTGCCCCTGGGGGAGGGAAGAAGGAAGCTGCCCAGCCTTTGTCTAGCTCTAGTGACATCAGAGATCTGGAGGTTTTGCCACGTTGTCCCATTCGGTGCGTACTGGGCAGTTTGTACGTAGACTCAGGCTGAGCAGGCAAAAGGCTGATAACTCTGTGGCTCCCTGGCCTTTTCCTCCGTGCTGCTCCAGGCCTCCGGCTGCCCAGCTTGCTGCTGTGCTGTGCTCTCTGTGCACCTCGGGGGCTGCATGTGTGTGCTCCCTTTTCAAGGGAGGGAACGAGGCTCGTAGGGCTAATTACTGCTGATGGGGTGGCCGGTGCCCTCACTGCTCCGCTTATGGCAAATGTTTGGGGCTGTGTACCACTTGCAGTAGGTGTTTGGTTCTTTCCCTTACCTGCAGGCCTCCTCTGGGGGGAGGAAGGGGAGACTGCAGATAGCGAGGTGGTCTGAAGGGCCCAGGGTTGGCTGGATGTTAGTGTGGGATAGTACCGGTTAGTCTTTGGACTGCCATTTTGAAGTGAAGCCGAATTCATCTGCCGCTGTCTGGGCTGCATAATGGAAAGTGCAGAACTTTGCCCTCCCTCTTTTCAATCTGTCTGCCTTCTCCCTGGCATTCCTGACAGGCCCACGTTGCCCTGAAAACAAGGTCTCTGGTTTTGGGTTTCTTAGAGTAATCCAATGCCAGCAGGCTTCCTCTCGTAACAATCCCACAACAGCACAGCCTTGGCAGTGCCCCACAGACAGAGGCTCAGACTTCAACTCCCAGATTCCACTTGGCTGTCAAAAGCTGTGTGAAGAGCACTTGAAACCGAAGGAGAAACAACTTAGCTGTGCCATTTCAATCCTTTTTCCTGTGCTCGTAATGAGACAGTGGTCATATGGGGCAAACCAGGCTGTGTGCATCATGACGGTGACAAAGGGTCCTGTCCTGGATCCAGCCCTGCATCTTTGCCATGGGAACGTTGCAGGGCTGCGTTTCATGCGTCAAGGAGACAAACCCGGAACAGCCATGACCGATGCGTTGCTGTAGCTCCACCCTTCTCCTGGAAACCAAATATCAGACTTTTTAAGAACAAGTTTAAACGAGAACTTTGCCATTAGCCACAATTTTAAATGGGGGTTATTGGTGGTAACGCTAGCCACACCTGGGCAGGAGAAATCTGTTGCTTAAATAGACATGAGCATATATAGCACAAGAAGTGTCCTGCACGTTCTAAATAAGAACTTGCTGCTACTGATGTTCCATCTTCTCAGATGTTTGTAATGCAGTAACAGGCGGTGGCCCCGTTCAGGTTCTGTGCGCGGTGTTATGAATGTACAATAAGAGACAGTCCCTGCCCCAAACTGCTGTCAGTCGTTTACAGATAATCCTTTTGTTGTGCTCAACTGCTGGAATCTTTTTCTTTTGGTCCCTGCCATAACCGTAGTATTGGAATTTTAGTGGCGTGCCAGGGGTGTGCGTAACATTTGTCTTCACAGTTTGACTTTGACCGCAGGAGTACTGATAGGGTGGCATACTTTTCTTTGGGATTTTTCTTCAGTGTTCATAACACCCAGCTTCAGTTGTATCTCCAAAGAACTGCCGAGAGAGGCATTTACACTGCCGTCAGGTACTTCATTTGTTCCATTTGTTTCTAGGGGCCCAGAGGACACCTGTTTTGAGTATGGTGTTTTCCCTGCTATCCTGAGCTTCCCTCTTGATTATCCTCTAAGTCCTCCGAAGATGAGGTTCACGTGTGAGATGTTTCATCCAAACAGTAAGTGTGATTCAACAATTTAAAAAAAAAAAGACTTTTTAGTACATAATTTTTAAAAGGGGCAACCGTTGTAGCAGGACACCAGGTGTTCTCCCAAAGGCTATTTTCTCTCATTATCCCCAGCTCTGGAGTGTGTGGTAGGAGTTCTCCTAGTTACTGGAGGGTTTCATGTCTTTCTGGGACTGCCTTTTCTTCTGAACTAACTCCTTATATGCTTTCCTGGTCCATGGTACCATAAGGGTCACTTGAAAGTGACTCTGCCTTGGGTGGAGGGTTCCAGGATTTCTTGCAGGTTTTCCACAACTGAATCGTCTCATGGCATCTGCCTTGTGGTGCATGGTTAGAAAAACAATCAGAAGCTGAGGGAGACTCTTCCGTGCGGTTCTGTAACTTAAAGTGAGGAATATTCTTGTAACGATAAAGCCAGGAATATTTTTAAGACAAGAAAAAGTGGCATCTGCTGCTTGGATGGGTTTAATGAGAGTCCCCATGTGACCTTCCTGTGAGGCTCGGATTCTTGGATGTGGCTCGAGCGGAGTTTTTTTAGTCTCTTAACTGTTCACTGTAATGCCAAGAGATTTGAAGCGTCACAACCACAGTGTTTTCACTGGACTCCTCTCTGCGGGGAAGGGTTTAAAACCTTCTTCCTGACCATTCTAAAAAGCTCACCTATAAAGTTCATCTGTTTTAAACACCCGCATTGAAATGCTGCTCCAGGACTCAGATCTCATGACTGAACGGGCTGGTGGCGTTCCGCACAGAGCGGCCGGTTACTGATTTAATGAGTTATTAAAGCAACACCGAAAACGTGTGCGAACCTTTTATTATGACGCAAATTATGTGCCCGGGCCCATCCTCTGATTCATTGAAGTCTGACAACACTAGAGGGGAAACTGTGGTCGCACCTGCCCTGCGTGCTCCCCGCCCCTCGTACACAAGCTCTGGAATGTCAACCATTGCAAGTTCTGGCTGCGATTTCAGTGCCTGTTTCTGCCATTTTTCATATCCAGCCAGGGAATTTGTGTGGCTCCTGGCCTGCTGTGCCCTTCCTGCACACTAGGGGGTAGTATTCCATCAGCAGGGGGGTCCTTTGATTCCCCCAGCTCCCGGTACCCTCATCTCTGCCTGATTATCACGGTTCTAATGCCCTGCCTGCCCCATAGATCCTGGCCTCCCAGTCCAATCCTGTGTAGACCCACCCGGCTTAGCTTTGCATCATCCATTCACCTGAGGGGGCTACAATTGTCTGTGCCGCATTGAAAATCCAGCAAGTCAAGATAGCTGTGACCAGCCAAGGGTGACGTTCTTGGGGTGTCAGAGGCTCTTGGGTCCAGTTGCAGGGGAGGAAGCGGGACTAGCAGGATATGGTGGGGTGGGGGTGAGTTCCACTGTCTCCATCTCTGGTCAGGAAGGGGCATGCTCATGCCTCCTGCGGGTGAGAGTAATTTGGAATGGGTGTGAGGACAGGGCAAAAGGCTGTAGGGAGGCTAGAAACACTGGCAGATATTAACGAAGTGCAGCTTGCTTTGGAACTGCACGGGGTACCCGTTCCTTGGAGGCACAGTAACCCATATTGCAGAGTCATAGGGAGAAACGCTTGGGTAGGAACAACACTGGAAAAGATTTGGCTCCAATTTCCTGCCTGCTTTTCACTGGGCGGTTCTCCCTGGGCACGAGAGCTAATCTTTACAGCTGCCTCTGTGACCCGAGCCACAGTGATGGAAAGATTAGAGCCTCCCTTCCTATTTTAGGGGATCTAACAAAACACCCACAACTCGTCCAGAAAGGAAAGTGTCCCCTTGGGCGCAGGAGCAGCCGTGTAGAGGCAAGGACTGTGCGAATCTGGTCACCTCTGCATGTAAATCTTTGCTGGGCTGACGAGCCCAAAGGGCCAAGTGCATCATTCATCTCCTCTGCTTCCTCTTCAGTTTACCCTGATGGGAGAGTTTGCATCTCCATTCTGCATGCTCCAGGGGATGACCCCATGGGGTACGAGAGCAGTGCTGAGCGGTGGAGCCCGGTGCAGAGCGTGGAGAAGATCCTCTTGTCCGTGGTTAGCATGCTAGCAGGTAAGGGCGAGGCCGCCTCGGGAGTGGCTGAGCGAGGGTGGCACTTCCGAAGCATGGTTCATGTCTCTACTTGGTCTCTGTTGGGCTGGCAGAGGGCTCGGACCTTGTTCTGCAGCTGCTGGTGCCAGAACAGCCTCCCACTGCTTCAGTCATGTCCCAGTATCCTACAAAGAGCTAAAAATACCCAGACTGGACCAGGAGCTTGGTGGCTTCAGGTTTGCATGTAGCCTCCCACCACTCCTCCCCGGGCCCGTGGAGCCGCCATGGCGGCCTGCGAGACCCCGCTAGTGCTCTCTGCTGTCATGTGTGAAATCAGGGCCCAGCTTTTGGTCCTCACTCTGGTAAGTCACCAAGAGGCCCGTGTTTCTGGGACCTCCCTGTAGCTAAGGGAGTAACACCTAACACAGGCGCCTGGCCTAGAGATGGGTTGCAAACCCTTGGCCATCTAGTAAGTGGAGAAGATAGAAACGTGCGCTGAACGATAAAAGCAGAATTTCGGTGCCACGATGCTGCTGGGCTGAGGGTGGACTCAGGCCCCAGAGAGGAATTCTAGCTGTATACGCTCAGGGAAGGAGCACTGCAGCAGACCGTAAGCCCAGCATGTCTGTCCGGATGGAAACCCCAAAGCTTTCAGATGAACAAGAAGCAGTGCACTCTACTTGTGTTATGCTTAACAAAGCACGTGAGATCTTTTAGAGGGGAAAAGGCAGTACACCATGTTTATTGAGAATATAGCAGTAGCACATGCTTTTCAGTCACTCACACACACAGATGCCATACACACAGTCCCGCCAGACGATGTTATACTTGCCAGTCCAGAGTCTGGGTCAATCTAGTGGCCAGCCAGATCGATCAGAGGAAAAGCAGGGCCTTTGTCGGTCGCGATCCAATGCTCTCCTGGAGTTGGTGGCAAGACGAACCCAAAGTTCCATGGCAAAGCATCCTGCTTTTATAATCCTTTTCTCTGTTGAAGTCTATGGATTCTGCTGTGTCAGCCTGTGTCTGGTGTGTTATCTTTTGATGTCAGTTGTTCCCAAAACATCTCCAAGAGGCTCATCCTGTAATCAGTTGGCTTTTGGGGGTGCTCGCTTCTCTTGAGTCGTCAATCTGTCAATTCCTGACTATGGATACGCACGGATGGTTCCTGTGACGCCGACAAGTCTGTTTTCACCCACTCTTCGCCCCTCCTTTCTTGGCCATCTGGCTCTGAGGATAACCTTCGCACCTTTATCTCGACACATACATACCACTTTCACACACACACAATCTCTACAACATGGGTTCCCAAACTGGGGGGCATGAAGAAATTCCAGGGGGGGCATGAGGCAACCCAGCCCTCCCCATCAATCCCCCCCCCCCCGTCAAGAAAGAGCTGCCTGAACACATGCAGCTTGGGCTGGCTGGGGCAGATTTCAAAATGGCCACTTTAAAAGGGCAATGCCTGCTCTGTTCTTAAAAGGGCAGGGCAAATTTTTTTTTTCTCAACAAGTTTTGCTGCTGTTTTTTTGGGGGGCGGGGGGAGTGAGGGTTTCTCAAAAATCAAAAAGGAGGGCGTGATGCCGAAAAGTTTGGGAACCACTGCTCTACAAGGACTTTCAAAGAAAAGCATAATGTTGGGCAAAGCAAAAGACATTGTAAATCATAAAACTCCAGCCTTCAGCATTCCTCTTATCTCATTAACATAGACACAATACCAAAAACTCTGTCTCTTTACTTACTAAACTCACTAAGCTTTGAAACAAAGAAATATATGTCTTACTAAAGGGCTTCGTTGAATAAAATATAAAATGTGATGATGTATTACCTTACATTGCTACATTATTAAACCTAAAATACAAATATAAAAAGATATAAAAACTTGACTCCAACACTTGTTCCCAATTCTAACATCAAGGCTGTCCCCAAATCCGTTCCGTTCCCAGCAAAACATGAAACATCCTAAGCTCAATGTGTGGACCTCGGAAGAGCTGGGTTGTGCCACCATCTTCCCCTGGCTTTCTAGGGTTGCAGTAGCTACCTGGCCTCTTCTGTCCTTGGGACTTGGTTTCCCTTTTCCCCCTACCTAAGACACACCTTGGACTACCCTTTGCATAGCAGAGATTCTGGAAGCCTCTTTCTTGGGTCCTGGCTGCTGGCAGAGTCCAGCTCCATGCTCTGGAATTGTGCCTGCCAAAGACTTGGAGCTGAAGGCAGCTGGGGCTTGGTGCAGAAGTTCCCAGGGGTACAGCTCCTACGTGGTGATCCTCCAAGGGTGTGAGAGGTCTGGTGCAGTGATGGGCACCTAGGCTTGCGAGTGGGCCGCAGGATTGTCGTGACCAAGACGGTCTCCTAGGACAGGGTAGCTTAGGATGTGGGGGGGAGGGGGTGCCGATTGCCCTGTTGCAGCGCTATGATTGGCTGCAGCGGGCATGCACAGCTCTCCCAATCAATGTGTGCAATCCACATGCACCTCCCTGCACGTATAGTAGTGATAGGAAACTCGGGGGATGGAAACCAGCAGAATCCAGCAACCTTGCGTGTGGGCAACAGTAAACCCAGTGTCTGGTGGGCCACACAGAGCCCTAGCGGGCTGCATGCAGCTCTCACACCGCAGGTTGCCCACCGCTGATCTGGAGGGGCACAGGCTTGGAAGAAGCAGGGTTCGGAGATTGGCGGTTGCTCAGTGCTCTGAGCTGCTCAAATCCTCCCTAGTCGGGTTAATATGCATCTAAGGTTTGGGTAACTCGCAAGAGAATTCATGAGGGCTGCTCCCAGCTTGTCATGGAATGGCCCCAATTCCTTGCCATCAAGCCAGGAAAGAGAACTGAGCTGGGGCAGGGAGCCAGGACTCCTGGGCTCTGTTCTCAGTGTGGGCCTTAGGAAGTACGTACGCTCCCCCGTTCACCCCGGTTACTTGCTGAGCTTGCGGTAGGTAAACTGAGGCACAGAGACTGATTGTAAAACACCTGCCTCCCAGGGCCTTCAATCCTGAGAGCAGAGTTGGGAGACTCTTGGAAGAGAACAGGTGTGTGTGTGTGTGTGTGTGTGTGTGTGTGTGTGTGTGTGTACACCACTCTTCCCCCAGGTGCATGAGATGACCTGCAGCGGGGTGGGGGGGGCTGGAGAGAAGTCTGGTTTTCATGAAACTCCAGAGCCAGAAACATCCTGCAGTGTTAGAAACCTCCACTAATTTTCTGCCTGCCCCCGTAGGGACAAAATACTGTCTCTCTAAATAAGTGCTGAGCTTCAGCTATAGGTGGGCCCTCCCTGGGCCGGCACGCTCGGGACCTTCCTGGTCTCGAACGAGGGGATTTTCTGGGCCTCCCGGCCCACCAACCCTCCCTGCTACTGGCTCTTTGTGGCCTGTGCGTGGCCCCACTGTCCCTGTGCTTGGGCTCCATCCCACCCCCGTTGCTGCTGGGTTCCAGCCCTAACCTTCCTGCCGCCATCCTGGCTGGAGCTCCTTGGCTGCCACCAGGACCAGACCTCCCAAGCATGCCACCCAGCCCCCTTGCCATGGGGCTTCCCGGCCGAGTTGCTGGCCCCCCTGCAGCACACTCAGCCCTGCCGCCAGACCTCCCTGTGCCTGGGCTCTGTGGTCCAGGAACACCTGTGGGCCTGCCAGACCAGAGAGTCCCGGTTTGGGGACTGCATGTGTAGTGGGACCTCCTCTGTCGGAGCCTCCCCGCATCCCCCCGTGCGGAGGGCATCTCAGGCACCCGGGAAGGTGGACATACCAAGGCACTGCATGAAGAACTGAGGTCCTTGGTGTGTCACCCACATACCTCTTGTGTCTCTTGTTTCAGAACCAAACGACGAAAGTGGAGCCAATGTCGATGCCTCCAAAATGTGGCGGGAGGACAGAGACCAGTTCAGCAGAATTGCCAAGCAGCTTGTGCAGAAGTCCCTTGGGCTTTAAAAAGAAACGAAGAAAGAGCCAGGCTGCCGTGGTTTGTGCTCCTCTCCAGGGGACAGAGCCGTGCTGGTACCAAAAAGGCAGACTGGCCTGTTTTTTCCCTTGCTATTTTTTTGTTACTCCCCCCCCCCCCTCCCCTTAAAAAGCCTCTGGCTCCTGAACGCAAATGTGTGGGAAGGGGACATGTTGTTAGAACTAAAAATGGACTCCACCCCACTGCAAAGGCTCTGGAGTGCTACCTCATTCTGTTGCATTGCAGTCATGACAACTCTACAAAGCATGACTTTTTTGCCATTTGTTGCAACCGCTCCCCCCCCTCCCCCCCCCCCCCCCCGATCTCCCCAGGAGAGTGCACAAGTGATTGTGCATTGTGGAGCAGTGGGCTTGGTCTTCTGCCCCCCAAAGTCAGTGATTCAGAGTAAAGGCTAGCTACCTAAGTATTCATCAGCCTCACCCCATTGGCAGGTATTCCCATTTTGGCCAGTCTGCCGTCTGAACCTGTTCCGGAGAGAAGGCGCTTTAGGTAACCTGCTTCAGCAATCAGCGTTCCGTTTCTGTGTAACATCAGACCCGAAAATGTGTCAAAAGCGAGCTGCTTTGAATGTCGCAGTGCCATTCGGAATTTGGAAAGGCCAGATTTTGCAGAAAGACGTCCCAGCGAAAGACGAGAACACATGCACTTGGTTTTCATGTAGGGAGCGATTTCAAGTGTTTTAGCTAAGGTGACCCAAATTCTAGATGGCCGGCTCCATGAATGGCTGGTACCTCGGACCCAGCTGTCTAGAATAGCCCAATACTTGTGTCTCATGCTGTCCGTCTAAATCTAGCCTTTGGCTCTGCTTTTGCAAAGAAGCGAGCCAGCGGCTGCTCCAATTGCCCCTTAAAATATTTATCACTTCCGGTTGCAGTCAGAGGTAGGACTAGCAAGCCAGTCCTTTCCCAAACCTCTTGGTCAGCTGGCTTGTTAGGGTCCTGCATGCCGAAATGCTAGCGAGGTCATCTGTGCTCGGAAAATTGGGGGCGAATGGGCTCAGCCAAGTCTGCTGGGGAAGGAAAACTTTTCCACGGTGGTGTGGGCTGCTCTGACCCTTTTCTGCCGATGCTTGAGCGAGCAGAGCCCTGACTCGAACACTTGTCGTGACCCCCCCCCCCCCCGGTTGCCCGGGTTACAGTGTAACCCGTGTGCAGGCAGGAATTGCTATTCCTGGATGCTAGCGGCTCTTGCATACTTGAGTCATTGCTAGGGGAGATGCTTCTCACCATGCCATCCTCTAGTGCCTGCTGACCCTGGACGCCGGGTAGCAGGGCTTTGACCCCTTCAGACACTACTCACTACAGTGCCGAGCCATGGGGCACCTCATGTCACAACGGAGCCTCCCGTCTAGGCCTCAGTGTTCTGTAGACATTCCCAGCAACTGCTTACGTGGCAAGCAACAACACACACCTCTGTTGTGTGTGGAATCAGATATCTCCGACAGGCTGAGTTGGGAGAGCAGTTTCTCTTTTTGAATGAAAAGAACCAAGCAATCAATCGATAGGAATAATTCTATTCGTGGGAGAGCTTTGCTGTACGTGGCTCTCATTTCAGTATCCGGGGGCTTGCAGTTCCTATTGAATATGCAGGTGGGCTGCATGTTGCCTTTCTCCATCACTGCACAGACTGGGCTAGGCTAACTGAGTGGATTTGCTTCCACCGCCGGGGGCAATGCCTCTAGGTCTGGCGGAAGTGTAGCGCGGGGGGCAGTAAGATGATGCAGTAGTATTGTACCCAGCGAGTGTCTGCAATTGTGCATGAAGATGCAGTGCTTGTACGTGGCGGGAAGGCGTTTTATGTGCTAGGTAGGTGACGGGTGTCGCTTGTGGAGTCCCTTAGTCCCATTCGCAAAGGACTCCCTAAAGGAGGGGCAGCGTGCCTAACTCCAGGCAGCATGATCAATCAAGAAAGGGACGTGGCAGAATTAATCTTGTTGTAGAAGCAAAATATTTTTATTCATGTGTATTCAAAGATTCATTATCCTTATTTTATGGTGGAACTTGATCTGTATATTGACAATAAAGTGGTATTTTCTCCTTTCCCAACCGACTGCATTTCTCCTCGCTTGTTTCTCTCGGTAGGTGAAACGGTAGATGGCCAGGAGAGTCCAGCTGTGACTTGGCCGCTGCGGGAGGGAATAGAGTCCACCTTCGTTAACCCACAGCTGAGCTCTTCAGAGACCCAAAGGGGCATAAGTCAGGTGGGATCAGACCCAAGGTCCATTCCACCCAGGAGCCTGTCTGACAGTGGGCAGCGCAAGTGGCTTGAGAAGAAGGTGCATGAATCCTGCATGGGGCATGGAGGTCTCTGGGTCTTGATAGTGGCAGCTGAGCTTAGACGTGGTCACGTCCATTCCAGGATTTGCCTTGGCACCAGCTCTGGAAACGAGCAATTCGAGCCCATCCCACATAGACTTTCAGTGGGAATTGGGATCCAGCTCCCAAGTGTCTTTGGAAAATGGCCACATCTCCTTAACTCTCTGCCCTCAGAGCAAATCCAGTATTTTTAGTGAGTGTCGCGGGGTGGTAGAGTCACTACCCCCTTTGGGGGAATAGTCGAGTCCCTAAGGTTCTTGAAATCAAGTCCCCAGCCCTGCGTGTTCAGCTCTTCCTCTCCTGTCCTAAACACATGGCCCTCTTGGGGTAGTGCGGCCTAGCAGCTGGAGTCAATAATAAACACCCCTTTCTCTAGGGCAGAGCGGCCTACCGGCCAAAGTCAGCAATAAGTGGATGCAGGCCCCATGGGTTGAGGACTGGGGAGCGGTAGGGGGCAGTGTTGTCTTCAAGTCGTCATTGTCAAGTCCAAGTTGAGTCTCAAGTCGCTACAGTTCAAATCTCAAGTCGAGTCTCAAGTCTTAATTTTAAAAATGTCTTGTTACTTTTGTACAAGCCATCAATATCGGCATTTTCGGACAATTTTTTTCACCAAGTCGATTTAACAAAATTAGCACGTCTCAAGTCAAGTCACCTAGGCGACTTAAGTCGGACTCGAGTTCAAGTCGTGGGACTCGAGTCAACAACTCTGGTAGGGGGACCCGGGACCTCCCTACTCCACTGGGATCCCAGCTCAGGGCTTTATTATCAGTGGCGCGGTCCACTGCTCACTTGGGGGAATCCCGCTGCAACATGCTGAACTTCACGGGATACAATCTGCTGCACAGCTGCGGCTTCCTCCAGAAAGATCAGGGGATTTCACAGCCCTGAGGGACGCAAAGGGTCGTTTGCCCGTTGCCGAAATGCCCCACCTGTGATGTCGCAGCAATGCGGTACCGGCGACCCTGCACCTGGCTGATTCCTTGCAGCTTAGAACAGCTGGCAGAGTTCTGGCTGATAAGGCTGCGGTGGTGATATCGGATGGTCCTCACTGAGATTCAAGTTCCCACGTTCTGTAATACGAGCCCCTAGGAGCCCTTCTCGCCAGTTTGCCTTTCTCAGTATCTGAAGTTCATCTTGAACCTGTTTCCTGAGGAGTGTTCGAACTACAGGTGCCAGGCAGTGCTATACACAGACCAGTAACTTCTTAATCTCCAGTAACTTTGCCTCTCTCTCTCCCGTGGATTGTTTGCTTTAGGCGTTATTCGGTTGAAAGGGGACTCGCAGCACCCTTTTTAAGGTGTTTTCCCTCCTCTTTGGTGCCTGTATCAGAACACACATGGTGGGAAATGAGGGGTTCTTTGAACATACTCTTGGACTAAACGTGTTGAAACCACATGAAGCCGACTCCGCTGGAGGGCAGTGTGTGGGGCGGGGAGGGGAATCTCAGCAGCTGCTTCAGTTTGGACCAGCCCTGGCATAATGGCAGAGTCGCGAATTGAAGGCAGCTGCTTTTAAAACGAAACAAAGGTGCTGGCTGGAGCCGATTCCCAGTGCGAGCGCTGCACCCGGGCTTTCTGGGTCCCTTGCCACAGAGCCCTCGCTCAGGAAGGCTCGGGGGGGGGGGGGAGCTGCATTGCCCAGGTGTTGCTCACAGAGGTACCCGAGTGGGGTGGTTTGGCCAGGGGGAGCTGCTGGTCCCTATTAGAGCAGAAAAGCAGAGATTTTAGGTGCCAAACTGTGTCCTGCTCAGAGGGTGTTCCCCACTTCATCCCGCCTCCCCCATGGCCCAGCACCGCTCCCATTGGCCTCCCGGCTCGGTCAGTCGGTCCCCCACCCTCACCTGCCTCCCATACCCCCTCTCTGCCAGGATGAACCTCTCTGCCCCCTAGCCTGACAGTGGTGGGTTGGGTTCCAGATGCAGTGCTGGCTCTCCCCCCCCCCCCCCCCCAGGCACCTGATGCCTTCTGCCCAATCCCCTTCTGCCAGCCTGTCCTCCACACCCCTTTTGGTGCTCTGCTCCGCCCCACATTGCACCCCTGGACAGTTGCCCAGTCCCCCTCTGCCAGCCCCCCCATGCCCCTCTGATGCTCTGCCCAGCACTCCCCTTCTCTTCCCCCCCCCCCATGGGTACTATTACTGTGTCCTTCCCCAACTCTTCACAACCAGCCCTGTCCCCCGACGCACCTTCCCTCGCGCAGGCAGCATGGCAGGCCCCCCGCCCTGCCCATGCCCTGCCCCTCCCCTCTGAGGCCAGCAGCAACAGGGCATGAGGAGAATCTCACATGCCCTCATCCCCAGCTGCCCCCAATCAACCGCTGTACGCCCAGTGCACTATGTGCAGTACTAGTGCACACACCTGTTAGCGTGCAACTGCCTCGTGCGTTGTACGATTCCAGCCAGCTTTGCTGCACGCTACCAGGCCACCTCCATGAGCTCTCAGCAAACCGGCTCCAGTCCTGGCTCGCCCACTGGCATCAAGCAAGGCTCCGCCTCAGTTTCCCCATCTGCACGAGGGGGAGAATGATTCCCCCCCTTTCTCAAGCACTTTGAACTCCATCGGTGAAAGGTGCCCCAGAAGAGCCAGTTGTCCTGTTACTGGCACAGCTTGGCCCCTGGCCACTCCTCCGCCAGCATTCTCCCTGTGGGCTAACCCTGCCTCTGAACTATTCACAAACAGGGCTCAGAAACGTCTGTCTGCCGAAGGCAACGTTACCACCGTGCCGGTTTCAGTGCCCCCCTCCCCATGCTGTATGGAATTGACTTATGAACACCAAGAGGCATCGCTCAAAGATGCTTTGGAACAAATACCTCATGAGACCTGTCCATCTTAATGTCACAGGCTGCGGGATCTGTCTCTCTGACTTTGGGGTATGGCTCCCTCTTGGATGTAAAGTTAGGAACGTGGCGTATGGAACCGTTTGTGGGTTTCAATGTGTGAAGGAAAGCCAGCGGGGTGTTTCCCTCCATGTCGGGGTGATCGCCTGTAATCAGCCTCCTTTGTCCTGGAAGTCTGAGTGGTGGCTGGTCTTAGAACAACATGAGACACCCCTGTCCCCGCAGCTGGTTGGGTCTAAGCAGGTGATTTTCCAGGGAGGGGTGGAATGCATTGACAAAGAATTCCCGCCTGCAAGGGAGGCTATTTAGGGTGCAAAGTTTCAGGCCCTTGGTTTTTGGCTATTGGGACAGGGCAGTGAGGAACCCCAGAGAGCGGGAAGGTGAGTCTGTGACTTTATCACCCCCCCAGGGGTCTTCTGTGACTACCCGCGTCACAGTAGCCAAAGACCAAGGGCCTGACCACTACCCAGCCTTCCTTTTGGGTGGGAATTCTCGCAAGAGCCAGCAGTTATATTAAAACCACTTAGTAATATATTTAATGCCGTTATAAATGCAGGAGGCAATGTGGGGTGTGGGCTGACAACTCACAACCCCCCCCGTAATAATCTCGCAGCCCCCCATGGATCCTGCCCCAGTCTGAGAACCCCAGTGCTAGCTGCTTTGCTCTTTGCCCCATGTGGCCCAGCCGCTGGCCGCGACCCGCAGCTTCACCCTGTACCTCAGAGCGGCCCTGGGACTGGCCTGCCAGGCTGAGAAGAGGCTGATCTGGGGGAGGCGGGAACGCTTTGCTGGCCAGCCTCCCGAAAGGAGACTGAGGCGGCGACCCGGACGGGTGCCCTCTGGCCCGGGAGGTGAGTTCAAGGTTCCAGCACTGACCGCGCCCACAGCTCTCTGCAGCACAGATGGGGCACCACGCCCTCACATCAGAAGCCAGGCAGAGAAAGGAGGAGCCCTGTCCACGTCCCCCCCGGCCTGCACTCGGAGGCCCCTTAAAACCGAGCCGAGTGGCTCTCCAAGCAGCACTCTGGCATCCCAGCTCAGGGATGCCCGCGGAGGCCCACGGAGCCCTGTGTGCAGCTCTGGGCTGAGCCCTGGACCCTGACAGTACGTTCAGCGTGGGCGCTGCTACAGCACGCCACACCCTCAGCGCAGTGACCACGGCAGGGGCAGACGGCTGGCTTCCCGGATTCCTCCCAGCGGGTGCTGGAGTGCGCAGCAAGGACGGTCCCTTTCCGATGGTGCCAAAGGGAGCCAAGAGCTCCGCGAGGGCTCCGAGCAAAGAGGCGGCTGACGGGATGTTTTTCCTGGCCCCCAAATGCCTTGCTCTACATGGCACGTTCCCACCATGCCCAGCAATTGAAGTGGGATGCTTACCCATAATGCTTTGCTCTTTCTCTTGCCGGGAGCTAACGATGTGGCCAGGAGAGGGCGGCAGTGTATGTAGACGGTATTTCATCGCCAACACTTCCCAGTGTAGAGAGACCCTGACTCTGAAAAGGACATAACATAAGGACCAGACTTGGTCTGACCCAAGGTCCATCCAGCCCAGTGTCCTGTCTGCCCACAGTGGCCAATGCCAGGTGCCCCAGAGGGAGTGAACAGAAACAGGTAATCTCAAGTGAACGCTCCCTTGTCACGCATTCCCAGCTTCTGACAAAGAGGCTAGGGACGCCATTTCTACCCACCCTAGCTCATAAACATTGATGGAGCTAACCTCCATGAATGTATCAGGCTCTTTTTTTGAACCCTGGTCTTCACCACATCCTCCGGCAAGGAGTTCCACAGGTTGACTGTGCGCTGTGTGAAGAAAAACTTCCTTTTGTTTGCTTTAAACCTGCTGCCTATTCATTTCATTTGGTGACCTCTCGTTCTTGTGTTACGGGAACAAGTCAATCACTTTCACTTTCTCCACACTGGTTATGATTTTATAGCCCTCTATCACATCCCTCCTTAGTCTCATGTTTTCTAAGCTGAAAAGCCCCGTCTTATTCACCTCTCCTCCTATGACTGCCGTTCCAAACCCCTCATCATTTTTGCTGCCTTTTTCAGAACTTTTTCCAACTCCAAGCTATCTTTTTTGAGATGAGGCGACCACACCTGCCCATAAGATTCTAGGTGTGGGCATCCCATGGATTTAAACAGAGGTGGTGAGATATTCTCTGTCTTATTCGCTATCCCCTTTTTTATGAACTGCTTCTTGACTGTGTTTAATCCTTAATGAGGGCAGCTCTCAGGCCCACCAGCCTGAATGTGGTTTCCTCCCACATCGATCCCAACTGCCGATGGAAAACTGGTCAAGGTGGTTTTTTTGAGTTGCAACCAGGATTCCCTTATAACCCTGCATGCGGGGGAAATGCTTGTGTGGTTCCTTTCAAGGAATTCCAGTGCAGTGCTCTAGCACTGTGTGGCTGCTTTCAGGCCTTGAGGAATATCTCTGCAATTAAGGTGAAAATTGGGTTTTTAAAAAGAATTCAGGTGTCATTGCTTCAGAATTCCCCCCCTCTTTTTTTGCTTTTCTTTTTGTAATCAGCCTGACTCTTGGCTTGACTGTGGCTGTTTTGCAAAGCCGGGAGAGATGGAGGGTAAGGAAGACAGCTGTGGGGGTGGAGCTGGGGCAGGCAGCTGGGGCTGGGGTGGTTGTAGAATGCTCGAGTTCTATGGGGCAAGAGAAGCCAAAGTTCCCTGATGTAAACAAGACTTATCGCGCTGATCAGAGACAAGTCAATTAGGCTGATCTATGGCTCGGCGCCTCCAGGGGGTGATTACAGACAGGAGCAGCTATTTGGCTGCGGCACGGCTGCATCTGTCTAGTGGCTAATTTGTTTTCTTAGCGCCTGAAAGGCTTTTGCGGCTGTGCTCAGGGCCGGGCGCTTTCCTTCCCTGCTGCCGCCCTGGTCTCACTTTGTTTGCCAGTTCAGCCCAGAGATCCATCACTCTCTAGGAGCCATTGGCCAAACTGGCCTGAGCAGCCGGGAGGGACGTAAGTGAGACCCCAGGGAAATCCTGCTTTACGGGAGAGGCCTGTTTTGTTTTGTCCTGGACAAGCCGAAGGCCAGAGGGCACTGGAGATGCGAAAAGATGCGGCAGCGGCATGCTGCCGTTCTACCTATCCCTGCCGAGCGGTGGAGTGGTGCTGGCCTGGCTGCTCTGCGGCGGGCGGGGGCCCGGCATGATACTGGGAGCTACCGCTGCTCTGGCGAGACCCGGACCAGCATGAGGGGGCGCGTGGCAAGTTGAGAGGCGAACTCTTGCCCTCATTGGTGCCAAGGGGATTTTTGCCACCCACATCAGCAGCTTTGGGGGTTCCACTGCTGCCAACGTTGGAGGCTTCCTCCAGCCTTAAGTAAGGTTTCCTATTGGTAGCCAGTTACCACTCCAGGAGAGGGCCCTCCCTCTTTTCCTGTGATGGTTCACTTTGCTGAAGAGCCTTTGGTGAGGGACCTTGTCAAAGGCTTTCTGGAAATCTAAGTACACGACATCCACTGGATCCCCCTTGTCCACATGCTTGTTGATCCCCTCGATGAACTCTAGTAGATTGGTGAGGCCGGATTTCCCTGTACAGAATCCATGTTGACTCTTCTCCAACAAATTCTGTTCATTGATGTGCCTGACCATTCCGTTCTCTACTAGAGTTTCAACCAGTTTGCCTGGTACTGACGTTGGACTTACCAGTCCGTAATTGCCAGGATCACCTCTGGAGCTTTTTTTTAAAATGGGCATCACGTTAGCTGGGGACAGCGGTATGGAAGCTGATTTAAGGGCTAAATTACAAACCACCATTAGCAACTCTGCAGTTTCACATTTGAGTGCCTTCAGAACTCTTGGGGGAATTCCATCTGGTCCCGGTGACTTAACACTGTTTCATTTATCAGTTTGCTCCCAAACCTCCTCGAATGTCACCTCAATCTGGGACAGTTCCTCAGAATTGTCCCCTAAAAAGTGTGGCTCAGGTTTGGGAATCTCCCTCACATCCTCAGCCGTGAAGACCAATACAAGAATTCATTTTGTTTCTCCGCAATGACCTTATCGTCCTCGACTTCTCCATTAGCATCTTGATCTGCCCAGTGGCCCTACTGGTCAGTTAGCAGGATTTCTGTTTCTGATGTACTTGAAATCTAAAAGTAAAAGAAGTTTTGAGTCTTTGGCTAGCTGTTCAAGTTCTTTTTTTGGCCTTCTGAATGATATTTTTACACTTCATTTTATGAAGTGCAGTTTCTATTTTCCTCTCTCAAGTCCTTCCTTCTCACCACCGCACACGTTCCTCCCCACCTCCTCTGCCGCACTGTTTTGGCAAAAGTGGGAACTTGATCCATTGGCAAGAGCAGCGGGGGGATGTGCCCTGTTTTGCCAAGAAAAGTTGGGATAGGTCAGGACCGGGCTTACCAAGGGAGCTGTCCCGGCCCAAATGGGACGTATGGGCACCCCAGGGTTGCTCCTTCTGTTGTGCTTAAAAGAAGCACCCGGGATCTTTTTCAGGGGGATAAGGCAACATGCCACGTTTATTGAACATACATAGATCAATCAATACTTTATCATATGCATATGATACATTGCACTCATGCACTCACTCACTCTCTCTCTCTCTCTCTCTCTCTCTCTCCCCCCGTCTTCTTGTTACCAATAGTTGCTCCCCCTAACTGCACTGGCCAGGTGAGTTAGATGGGGGAGGGGCGGAGCCGGGCTTCTGCCGATCCGGATCGATTGCTCCCATGTTGACAAGACAAAAACCCGGGGTCCCTCTGCAAGATGCCTCCTATTTATCCCTCTCATGCAGCCCGTTAGTCATCACCTTGCCTTTTTCTAATGCTGCTTCAAAGAGAGTCCTTCCAAGGGCAGGCACTTGCTGCTCCACTCCCAAGGCGTCTGTATGTCCCGTCTTCTTTTCAATGAGCTCACTTCACAGGTATTGTCTTGGGTCTGGCTCCCAGCCCCTCTCCACCCTTGCAACTGCTGCTGGAGGTGCTCACCTTTCAGTCTCCATTCACACCTCATTCATTTCAAGAGGGCAATCAAGGAAAGGGGAGAGATCTGTTCTACTCCTAGCAAAAAGACATTTTTCTTTACCTTAACTATTCCTAAGGCCTAGAACATAAAGAGCTTGATACAAAGTTTCTATGGAAAAGACCAGATACAAGGTTTCTCTTAATACAAGGGATTCTATAAGAAGGCTTAACATAAAGATAGATCTAAAAGGATAAAAGGACTTACAAAGTTTCTCTTCATACAAAATGATATGAGAATGATACATGGTTAGATGGAAATGTTACAGAGATTTATCCACACTTCCTCCAGTCTCCTGGGTCGAGCAGAGCATGTGTTGGTGTAATGCAACCTCCTCCTCCTCCCCCCACCTGCCCGCGCTCATGTGGTCCTTAACAATCTGCCTTTGCGAAACAGAAACCTCTTAGAAGAAGGAAAATGAGAGGCAGAAAAGGCAGCAAGGCGCAGCCTTCTGGAGGACTGCCGCGAGGCATTCCAGAGGGAGGTACAGTATTTAGCGGTGAGCTTGTAAAGGACACGCACCGACGGACAACAGCCGGAGGTTTCATGAGGCTGTACGGGGCCATTTCCTCTCGGGCGGGACACTCCCCTGACTTCAGCGACATGGTTTGTCCTGTGGCAGCGGGAAACGGACCGCGCCAATGAGCCCAGGCATGGTGAGGGAAGAGCTCGCTGCGGGGCGGGCAGGCAGGTAGTTAACGCTCCAGGGGTGGAGCCGTGCGATGCTCCGGGGCTGGTGAGATTAGCACACGTTCATGGCAGCCCAGGCGTGGGTCTGCTGGGGACCGGCCGTGTCATATACAGCACTGCTCACTCAGAGGCGCTCTCGGAACCGCCTGACTGCAAAGGCCCCCAAAGGGGGACAGAGGCTTCCCTTGGCTGCACGGCTGCAGCAGAGAGGAAGGGTTATCATTAGAGCCAGGCTCCGGGGGAGGTCCAGGGGTTACTCATCGTCCTCGCTCACAGCCTGTTTATCTCTGGCTCTGCGAGGCCAGGCCTCTATTTACTGGCCTGCGGCTCCGGGAGAAACAAGGGTGAATTCAACGCCGTCTGTAAACGGAGGGGAATGCAGGTTCCCCTGGGATAACCTCTTCTTGTCTTCTCCTGCCTGTGCTAGTGGGCCGCCCTGGCTCATCCCCTCTGCTGCCAGGCTCAGGCTGCGCCAGCCGCAGAGAGAAAGGAGAAAGCCGCGTTGGCACAAACCCCACAGCACCGTTAAGGCAATGAATTATCAAGGAACATCCCACAGAAACGGGGGCCATTCTGGCTTGCTGGCAGCGGGGAAGCTCACGGCACTCCCCTCGTAACTGCAGGGACTTTGGCCAGGTGGGGATGGGCCCTGGATGTGCCTAGCAGCCAGACAAATGGAACGGTCACGCCCAGAAGTCACGCAGACCAGAGGATGCTCCACCATCACGCACTCCCGCCTGGTGTGACCCGGCATTTCCCGAGCGGTGCCCTCTGAGCAATAGAAAATTAGCCTATTCCAGGGCAAAGGTCTCTGCAGTCTGGCCAAGCCCTGGGGAGAGTTGTCCCTCTTCGCTCCGGTGCCAGAGGCAGTAGGAAAAGGGGGTGTCTTCTCCCAGCTCTTCTCCCTGGTCTAACTTGAACAACAAATTTCCCAGAGGCTACATGCACGGTAGACACCAGCCCTGTGGGATTTTATTTCATGATGTGGGTAGGGTTTAACTGCAGCATATTTCTGCAAGGGAGGGGAGTCTGGTGAGTCAGGAAACCTGAGCTGTGTTCCCAGCACCACCACAGAGTTCTGGGACCTTTGGCAAATCATTTCTGTTCCCCCGGCCTCAGTTTCCCCCACCACCGGTTCGCTGCTCGATTGACTCTGATGGTCACAGTAGCGATTCTCCACTGTGCCTAGATGCTTTGCAAAGGCACCCCAACCATCACTGGGGATACCACTGGTTTCTGAAATATAAATCCACCCTTTTGACTGGCCCCTGGGGGCTGGCTGAGCTGTGTCCTCACCTGGTTTGGCGTGTCTCCCTCTCTTACTTCACCTCAGGCAAAACAGAGCAATGCAGGTAGCCTGTCCCCACCTCAGGATGTGGTGTTAATATTTAATAACACCCCCTTGATCTGTTCTGCTGCAAGAGCCCCCCTGGGGCCAGCAGCAGCTGCCACAGTCAAGTACTATTACATGGAGATACACTGATCTCATAGAGCTGGAGGGGACCTTGAGAGATCATGGAGTCCAGTCCCCTGCTCTCACAGCAGGACCAAGTACCATCCCTGACAGATTTGCCCCAGATCCCTAAGTGGCTCCCTCAAGGATTGAACTCACAATCCTGGGCTTAATAGGCTAATGCTCAAACCACTGAGCTATTCCTCCCCCAAACAGTCCTTCAGCCCTCTGATTAGATTTCCATACAGGGCACCCTGAGGTTGGCGTATTAATTCCAGCTGGAGCTCCTGTGAGAGGGAAGGGTCGCACCGCTGTGAGTCCTCCTTGCCTCTCCACACCGATGGCACCACGTTCTTTGTGCACCCACGGCGAAGGAAGGCTGGTTGATAAATCAGCAGCGAGTCGGTGTGCAAAGCCTGGCTTGGAAGTAGCAGTGCCAGGGCCTGGGCCGCCCAGTCTGGTCCCCTCCGGAGCAGTCCAGGAGGGGCTACACAAAGAGGTTACTGCCGCTGGCTCGCCTGTATGGGACATGCCCAGTGGCTCCGAGCCCAAGCCTGCTGGCAAATGGGAGGTTTGTTGGTGCCCCTGCTCAGCGGAGGGGATTGGTGATGTACAGTTACTGCTTTGCTTACAGTGCAGACGGGAGGTGCCCAGAGGCCGTGGCGACAGGTGTTGGAAAAGACCTGAGAAAGCCAGGAGCTAGATACATGAGCAAAGAAGATGTCAGGAATTTCCCTCATATCAAAAGTGTCGTTTTCCACGTCCTGTCTGTCGTGCCACTGCTGGCCAATAGGACACTGACAGCTGACGGAGAACCGGGGGGAGATCTGACTCCATCCAGCGACAAGTGAAAGTTTTCCTGCTTGGGACTCTGGTGGAAATATGGGCAGAGTGAAGGGTTTTACCTGCTCTGGTAGGAAGTCTCTTCCCTCCCCACCCCTGAGCTGGACACTATTCCGATACTCTTGTCCATACTTTTCCCTTACAGCAATGACCCCTGCAAACAGAGCTGGTTAAAATGTCCGGTTTTGCCCATGTGTTTGTTGGTGCAAAATTTTCCCAGCCAGGGTCTGCTTGTAACTGTGCCCCGGCTTTGCTCTATGTCACGGGTCTCCATCCTGTGTAAGCATGAGATCACGTTTTGAATTTAAGTGCAATCCAAGATCTACCTCATACCCTGCCCCGCCTCCTTGGTGCCCCTTCTCTGAGGCCCCGCCCCCTGCTCACTCCATCCTCCCTCCCTTTCACCAGGCTGGGGCAGAGGGTTGGGGTGCAGGCTCTGGTCTTGTCTTACGGGGTTTGGAGTGTGAGGGGCTCTGAGCTGCGCTTGGGGCAGGCCGTTGGGGTGCACGAGAGGGTCCTAGGTGCAGGCTCTGGGAGGGCGTTTGGATGCAGGGGTGCTTGGGGCTAGGGCAGAGGCTTGGGGTGCAGGAGGGGTTCGTGACTGGGGTAGGGTTTCAGGATGTGGGCCCTGTTTACCTCAGGTGGCTCCTGGGAGGTGGGGCAATGGGGCTAAGGCAGGTTCACCCCTGTCCTGGCCCTGCACCACTCCCCAAAGCAGCCAGCAAACTCCCTCCCGAGTCCTGTTGTGCCCCCCGCCCTGCTCTGTGGAGAAAGGATACAGGATGGGAGGGGGCATCCTGACATCAGCGTCGTCCTCTCCCTCCCCTGCCCAGCAAGCTCCTGAGAGGCAGCTCCGAGGCGAAGGCAGGAGATGCACCGCAGTGGGGGGAGGGGCAGCTAAAGCGCTGGCACGTGGCAGCCCCTTGGCCAAACCCGTCAGGACCCCCTGTCAGAGGCACCGAGATCCACCAGTAGATCCCGCTCGACAGGTTGGTGACCACTGCCCTACGTCATTGGGTGGCATTTTGCCTTCTGGTGGGTGAGTCCCTTAGTTTGGCTTGTTTCGTGGGAGTCATTAATTCATGACCGTGGTCTAGGGCAGATCTTGGCCCGGTGGCCTGGGATCTATCACCCCCCCCTTGAACCAACAGCCAGACTCACTAGCCGGCTTCGGTGTTTGCCTCTTCTCCCCAGCTCCTGCGGCGCAACACCTGATGGAGACCCGTGTGAGCCGAGAGTCGGGCCCGGGCGAGTATTTCAACGCAGCGGACGGGAGCTGTCTGACCACCGGCTCTAGAGCTTGTCCTGAGTTTCGCAGGCGTGGCATCCCATGCGGGGTGAGGGAAGTCAAGTCCCTGTGAGCAAAGCCGTCTCACACCGGGGGAGCGGTGCAGGGATAAGCGGCGCGTTTCTAACTCAATGAAAGGGACGTAGGCCCCGATGCTCATGTTCACTCCTGCCCCTTTGCCCCACGCTGGCTGGAATTGGAATCCACCCCCCTTCTGGCCTGGAGCAGAGCTGGAGCGATCCGGAGGGGACTCCCGGTGCCCGGGAATCCGGTTCCCCGAATTTGCTTCTCTAAAATTGTCTGAAGTGGGAAGCGCCTGTTATTCATCATCGTCCCTCTTTGGCTTTGCCTCCTTATCTTCTAAGGGTCTTTGTTCCAGGCCCTCCCTGCAGCCATGCTGGCAGCTCCAGGGGATGGTTCAGAGCCTTTCTGGTGTGATTTATACAGCGGATGAAAACGTGCCGTGCTCTGTCAAGCCGGCTTGCTCCACCTGCGGTTTCCCAGCTGGCGCGGAAACTGCTCTGCGTTTGCTTTGAAATTGACACCTGTTCAGCTGTTTCTCCCTCCTCCCCCTAGTGTCAAGCAGCCGGGAACAGCTCGTGCAGTCGTGCAAGGGCCATTTACAGCTGGTTTGGCCTTCCCAGCTGCGTCCAGCTCCGGCAGGCTGAGCGATTGCTCACAGCTTTCCCTGCGGCCTTCCCCCTGCAGTGTGAGGGGCATGGTCTCTTGGCGTGGGCAGAGGGGTTGCAAAGGCCCGTCCGTGCAGACCGCATTGGCTACCCCTCTGCGTGGCTCCATCCCAGGCCTCCTAGAGGAGCCACGCTGCTGTGGGCGATGGAGGAAATCCCCGGTGGAGTTAATACAGATCAGAACTCCATGGCACCGTCAGGCCACCCTGGAACATGGCCACGGATGCTGGGGATGACGCACCATGGGAGAAGTCCTGCCCCACCTCTAACGCTCAGTAGGGTCCGTCTGTGGGTTGCCCCTGGGGCGGGAGCAGGCAGCACCCCCTGTCCGGGGAGTCTCTCGCGGAGAGTTCTGCTGACCTGGCTTTGTCCCTGCCAGCCCGGCGTGTCGGCCCTTTGGGGCGGCGAAGGCTCAGGCAGCCGAGGGAGAACACACCTGGGCTCTCCTTGTTCCTGGGCTTCCCTGGCCACTCGGAGCTGTTCTGAGAACATGGAGCAGACATGGCCACCATGCAGCCCCCCAGAGTGGGGCAGCCCCGGTGCATGGCCAGGTCCACTAGCTCTGCAGCAGGGGACGTCCTTGGGAGGCAGATTTCCAGACCAGTCCAGTGTGGGCCTCAGGAGATACATAAGAACATAAACATAAGAACATAAGAACGGCCGTACTGGGTCAGACCAAAGGTCCATCTAGCCCAGTATCCTGTCTGCCGACAGTGGCCAGCGCCAGGTGCCCCAGAGGGGGTGGACCGAAGACAATGATCAGCGATTTGTCTCCTGCCATCCCTCTCCAGCCTCTGACAAACAGAGGCCAGGGACACCATTTCTATCGCCTGGCTAATAGCCTTTTATGGACCTAACTTCCATGAAATTATCTAGCTTCTCTTTAAACTCTGTTATAGTCCTAGCCTTCACAGCCTCCTCTGGCAAGGAGTTCCACAGGTTGACTAAACACTGTGTGAAGAAGAACTTTCTTTTATTAGTTTTAAACCTGCTACCCATCAACTTCATTTGGTGTCCTCTAGTTCTTCTATTATGGGAACTAATAAATAACTTTTCTTTATTCGCCCTCTCCACACCACTCATGATTTTATAGACCTCTATCATATCCCCCCTCAGTCTCCTCTTTTCTAAACTGAAAAGTCCCAGTCGTTTTAACCTCTCCTCATATGGGACCCATTCCAAACCCCTCATCATTTTAGTTGCCCTTTTCTGAACCCTTTCCAAGGCCAAAATATTTTTTTTGAGGTGAGGAGACCACATCTGCACACAGTATTCAAGAGAGCTGGCTTCTATTCCCAGCTGGGCTCCTGGCCTGCCGTGGGACCGTGGGCCAGTTGCCGACCCTCTCTGGGGTTCGGTTCCCTGCTGCTTTGGCGGCGGGAGGAGTTAGGATGCCTCAGACTCCGTCCCGACCGTCGGCGGGAGAAACGCAGCGGCCGGAGGGAAGATGCCAGGAGGCCACTGCCCAAGGCCTCCCCTAGACGTGTGTTGTAAGTTGTGCCTCATAGCGCCAACGTCCTGCGAAAACATGGATCCCAGTGTCTCAGCAAGCCCCCGGTGTAGTTCCCCAGCCGTGTGAACAATGCCCCGGTGACTCATGCTGGCCCAGCGGCCGGGGGGGGCTAGACACGAGGGGAGCCGGGTGGTGTCGGCGGGCAACCATGCTCCTGCAGGATAACTGTCGAATCCAAAGACCCAACGCTGCCGTCTTACACCCACCTTTGTGTGTGTTAGTGACCATGCCCCTCCCACTGCAGGGGGAAGGCCGTTGGGAAAGCTGCAAGCAATCGCTCAGCCTGCCGGAGCTGGACACGCCTGGGAAGGCCAAACCAGCTGTAAACGGCCCTTGCACGACTGCACGAGCTGTTCTGGGCTGCCCTGAGCCGCCCTGGGCTCTCTCTGACCAGGAGTCATGAATTAATGGCAGATGCAGCTTGGATCTTTTTCTTGATGGGCCCTTTGCCCCTCTTGCTGTTGGCGGGGTTCTTTGGCAGGACTCGCCCGTGCTGGTTTTCGGCCAGTGGCCTTGCCAGGCTTGTCTGGGGCCCGGGCGCGGTTTGGTCCCGTAGAGCTGGCTGTGGCACATTGGGAGACCTGCAGGCCTGGCGCACTGCGTTCCCAGAGAACCGCAAGCCGGAGAGCAACGACGCGTGGGGGGGGCTGAATTTCCTCGGCCGGGGGTGGCCCTCGGCCTTACGTACAAATAAGGAAGCAGCCGCCCAAGCCTGTCTGAGACCCTGAAAGCAGGAGGCCCCCCCAGTGTTAGAAGAGAACAGGTGACCCAGCTGGGTGGAGTAAACAGGCCTCTTTATTGCAGATATTCTTCCGCCTCCTCCAGACCCCCTGGTCTGAGAGAGCCACAAACTACCTGTAGTCCCCCTGTAAATACACTTATCCGCCCGTTACCCCTAACTCGGTCCTGTGATCACCCCTCTAGTGCATCAGCATGACCAGGGGATGACTACAATTAGACTCGCCCTGGTTACAGCTTTTGAGGTGATGTCAGCAGTTCTCAGATCACAAAACTCAGGAACTCAGCACCTCGCCGGGGGAAGGAGCTGTGACCCTGACTGCAGGCATCAGAGCAAATGGGAGCAGGGGCGGGGAAGGAAGGGAGCATGGATAACCCAGAGAGCATTCCTTCAACGTTACATCTTGGGTCCAGCTGCATGCGGAGCTACCCTGAACAAGCAGGGCAGGCGGAATCAAAGCTAGGCGATAAATCAATAGATGCAATTTCTGCCTGGGCCATGCCCCATTACAAGGGTCACAACTACCCAGACCCTTTTTTTAACCCAACATCCAGTTAGTGTAAGTTGGGTCCGTCTGACAGTTACACGTGGCAGAACTTCCCCTATCTCCTCAGACCTTTGCAGAGGTGGCTGGGTAGAGGGGCACTCGCTCTGACTGGCTGGAAGAGCGAAGGAAATACCACCCCCCACTGCACACATAGCCTGCGGAACTCCTTGCCACAAGATTTGAAGCGCAAAGCGGGACTCAAGAGAAAGGCCCGTCTGTGTATATGGATGAGGGGACGTCCTTCGTTACATGAGACCGGTTTAAAAAACCCATGAGGACAGGCTGCGCCAAGCTCTAACAGAGAAGAGGAGAAGGAACTGGTCATTCCATTATTGCTTCATGCGGTGCTGGGGGGGGTTGTCCCGTCTTCTGAAGCAGCCGGTGCTAGTCACGGTCTGAAACCAAAGGCCAATTCTGACACAGCCTCTGAGAATTGGCTTTCCCCTGTCTGGCCTTTGGACCAAGGGGGATGTTGTCTCTGTTATTTGCTGGTGCTTGCATGTGAATGCGGGTGTTAAGCGGCCCAGTCTGGGAAATCATCAGCGACAGCCCAAAGCAGCCCTGGGCTTACTGAGAGATGCTACTTGCTGACACACCTGGAAATCCTGCCATGAAGGGCTGCCTCAGGATGAAGGCCCCGATCCTGCAAATGCTTTCCACATGCTCCATTCCCCGCAGAGGCGTAACCGCATGGACCTCCCTGGGCCAGGTTTTCATTCATCCTACGGCAGTAGGAAAGGGCCTTCCAGTGCGGGTACGTCACATTTACACCGCTGGGCAGCTTAGTGGACTAGGAACAAGGCTGAATGCAAAGGCTGAGTGTGTGTTTGCAGCAGCTAACTTTAGACACCTGCCTTTGGTGCCGTTGGCTTGAGGCAGTATGGTCTAGTGGATACAGCCCTGGGTGGGCGCCGCTGCGTGACCTTGGGCAGGTCACGTCGCCTTCTGTGCCTCGGTTTCCCCCTCTGTGAAATGAAGCTAACGCTGCCGACCTTGTTTGTGAAGCACTTTGAGACTGCTGCTGCCAAGCGCTATACCAGAGCCAGGGGGCTTTATTTAATCTTCTATGTTCAGGTATTTTAAAAAAATGGGACTTGAATGACCCGAAGAACTTTACATGGCTGGGGCCAAGCAGGAGGAGGTGTCAGGGGGGTTGCATTCAGTGCATTCAAAGCACCCGCAAGGCCTGACTCTGCCTGACTGTGCCATGGGGGGGTCCATGCAGGGCGATCGTCAAATTTGGCCCCCCAAAGCCATCGGTCAGTTGTCATCTTGAGTTCTTTGAAAAACAAACCCAAGTGTGGACAGCACCTTCCCACTCTCACTTGCCGGCGGGGGCGGGGGGCGGGAGGATGCTAGCCGCCTTGTTCAAAGGACAGGGGTCCTTTTTGGCTGGCTCTAGACACCCAAGGGAGCTTGCTGCGCCCAGGCAGAGTTTCCCTGCTCGGCCTGTTTGAATAGTTTTCCCTCCCGGGTTCCCACCGCCTCGCTCTTGAGCAGTTTTCTCCAAGCGCCCCCCCGGGAGCCGGGCCGGGAGTCTGGCGTTTGGGCAGGCAGTGATTTCCTTGAGCTCTAATCCTGTTCGAAGGGGGTTCCCGCAGCAGCTGTGCGGCGCTGCCCGGCCCGGAGCCGTTCGCACCCAACCTCTCCGCACAACAGAGGGGTGTAATTAAACAGACGCCCCCCGCCCGCCCCCCATGTCTCTGCGCTAAACTCCTGCCGCAGGTGCCGAAAGCCGCGTCTCCGCCTCGCTCCCCTTTGATTGCCTCTCCGATTTCTCGGGAAACGCCTCTCCCCGGGCGCTCTCCTCCTGCCTCCCCGGCGCAGAGCAGCCCCAAGAGGGCTGGGCCGAAGGGGGGGTGCGGCTCCTCCTCTCGCTGAGTCCTTTAAACGCCTGCGGAGGCAGGCTCCGGCTCCGGCGGCTGGGGCTGCGGGAGGACAGTCTCCTCCTGCGGGCCGGGCGCTGGCCTCTCCGGAGCGCGGCGGCCGCGCCGGCCACTCGAAGCAGCGCAGCGGTTCGTGCGCCGCTGCCCCTTGCGCTTCCCTTCGGAGGCATTTCCTTCGCCCTGATGCCGGCCCGGGGGCCAGGCGGGGGTCTGGGGGCCAGGGGGAGAACTCCCGAGAGGGGCCAAGTGGACGGGCAGGCTGCCTGCCTCCCCCAGTGAGCGCCTCGGGGAAGGGGAGGTCTCCAGGAGCGCTGGCCCCGGCAGCAGGCGATGACATCGGAGCGGAGCCGGAGGAGCGTCCCCGATGTCTGCGTGGCGGCTCCTCTGGGCGGTGCTCCTGCACTCGGGGATCCCCGGCGACCCGGCTGGCGGGGGCGCGGCGTGGCGGCCTTGCACAGGTAGGAGCTGCTGGGCTTGGGGGGAAGTTCACGTCCAGAGACTCATAGAATGGCAGGGTCCCAGAACGGGCAGGGACCTCGAGAGGCCTCCCGGCAGGACCGTCTAGCCCAGAGCGGGGCAAAAGGGCTTCTGAGGGCCGGATCCGGCCCCCCAAGCGGGTTGATCCACCCGCGAAGGCCCTGCCGCTCCCCTGGCCAATCAGGGCTTGGGGGTGGGGGAGCGGACAAAGTTTCCTCCACCCCGCAAGGAGCACGCGGTGCTTAGAAGCCCCACATGCTCCGGGCAGGGCAGGAGGAGACTTCACGTGCTCCCCTGCCCCCAAAGCCTGATTGGCCTGGGGGCAGAAAGGGGAGCACACAAAGTCTCCTCCCACCCCAGAGGACTCTCTGGGGAGGGGGCAAAGACTTCATGCACTCCCCCACCCCCAGACCAATCATGGTCTGTGGGTGGGGAAGCAGGGATGTATCCTGACCCCATCCCTTCTGCTTTAGGTCCCGCCCCTTCTGGTGCGGCCTGGGACCACTTCAAAAATTTCTGAAGTGGCCCCCAGCAAAAAATTATTGCCCACCCTGATCTAGCCCATCCCTGACAGGTGTCTGTCTAACCTGCTCTTACATATCTCCAGTGATGGAGATCCCACAATAATGTCCAGCCAAAATCTCCCTTGCTGCAGTGTAAGCCCATTGCTCCTTGTCCTATCCTTAGAGGTCAAGGAGAGCAATTCCTCCCCTCTTCCTGGTGATGGATGCAATGAGCAGCCATCTCGGGGAGACAGGCTGCGGAGGGCCTCCAACCGCTGCACTCAGCATGGCCCTTCCAAATCCGGGAGATAATCACAACCGTGTCAAACATCCCTCCTCTGGGGGGCCCGGGGACGGGGAGGTGGGACTAAACCCAGCGTGGGGCAGCTGTTGAAAATGCCCTCTGCCCCTCCGTTTGTCTAATCAGAGGCCGGCAGAGCGGAGCTGAGTGAGCGGCTGGGCCTGCTCACGGGCTGTGGGCTCTGCCACTTGCTCATGATGACTCGATCCCCCTGCAAAGGGGCTGGCTTGGGCACCGGGCCGCGCACTGTAAGGACTAGTGCATGCCCGGCCGTTCCTCCAACAGGCTCCGCTGGGAGCCAGGCAGGTTGGGCCTGGAGTGTTCCTGGGCTGCAGACGAGGTGGCCAGTGGTTGCAGGGATTGAATCTGTCCTTAGAGCCGTGTGCGAGGGCCGGAAGCATGGGACAGAGGAACCTGCCAGCCTCCTGGATTGCTGGCGTGAGAGGGGCTTCATGGGGGCCAGCCAGAGCCCTTTGACACCCCCCCCCAACGTACTCCATCCAGAACGGTCGTCACAGGTTAGGGGAGCGAAGCCCGGGGGGCACTCGCTCTTTGGATGGGCAGAGCCCCACAAGGCGCTGCTGGCTGAAAGGGCGAGTGGCCGCCCCCCATGTGCAGGCCAGAGTGGATCTGGGGGCACCAGGCATTGGGAAGGGCCTGTATGAGGGAGGGGTCTGAGCTCTGTGCCCACGGCAGGCTGTGCCATTGAACCTGTCTCCACGGGTTCACCCCCAGCCTCTGGGAAGAGGGTTGACTCCCTTTCTGGATGGGCTGCCCCGTTCCTTTGCCACAGCCCTGCCGGAGTCAGTCCTCCCTGCCCACAAGCCCGAGCCTGCTGCATGTAATCACAGTGCGGAGCGTTACCCTCCTTAAGTGCTTCACAGGCACCCAACCCCCCTCCCAACAGCCCAGGAGGTATCTAAGGAGGTGCTGTTACCCTCATGCCACAGCAGGGGGAAACTGAGGCAGGGATTGTTTTGCCTGAGGTCACAGGGAAGCCGGTGTCAGAGCCAGGCTCCCTTCCTGCCTCTCCGGGCTGGGCATGTGGCACAGGGACGTGCTGCTCCTGAGGCTTTTCCCCGCCGCTCCCACGGCGGCTGAGGGTGGTGCCTGGGAGCAGGGTGCCCCCAGGAGCGGGGTGCCGGTTACGCACCCCACCTCATCCCCCTCCCACCCAGAGCCCGCAGCACCCTGCCTTGCCCGGAAAGTTCGTAATCCGGCGTTCCCTGGGCGGTCGGGTTAAAGACGGTCACGTGTAGTTCTGCTGTTAGAGAAGGGTCTGACGCGTTTGCAACACACCAGTCCACAAGGAGAATCCAAAATATTGAACGGCTGCTCGCAAAGGGGGCATCCTCCAGCGTGTGCACTGCATGGGGCAGGGCGCCTGTGGGGAAAAAACCACCATGCGCTCGTGTCTTGAAAGACCATACCATAGTGCGCCCACACGAGGGGGGGCACGTCCAGGTGGCACAGCCAACACGAATCCCGGCATTTCTGAACGTTTGAGTCCGTGACTTTGCAACCGGACTAGTCTGCTTTGCATGCAGATGTGTAAGAGTCTAACAACGAACCCTTCTAACGAGGTCGTTTGACGCTCGCCCAATCCCAGTTTCTGTTCTGGGCAAGATTTTTCCAAAGTGCAACTTTGCCTCCTGATTTGGACCGGAAGCTGAATTAGCAAGTTCTGAATTTCCCTGGATGGAGATTGTGGTTTCTGGGCAGCTCTGACATTTCCATGGTGGGCTCTTTAAGGTAGGGACCATCCCTGTGGTGTGTTTGTGCAGGTGTGTGCACGTGGCGGGGGGGCCCAGAGCCAGGACGGAGACCACTAGGGGTCACTGTAATACAGATAAGGTAGCTTCTTGCAGGGCTGCGTATTTCTAGCCTAGTTACAAAAATGTCCATGGGGACTGGTTGTGTGTGGGGTCAAGGCAGCCGTGGTTGGTCCCAGGGTTTTAGTGACACAAGGAGGAGGTGTGAGGCCATTTATTTTATTGGACCCAACTTCTGCTGGTGAGAGAGACAAAAAATGCCAGTAAAAGACATTCCCTCCCCCTTCTTGTCTCTCAGAAATAACCAGGCTGTTTGAGTGCAGGCAATATTGGTTGTCTGCGCTGGCAGCCATGGCTACACATAAAATAGCACATTTAGCCAATCCCTGATGCACTGAGATACACCAGTTTTCTCGGAGAGGTGTCTGTGTTAGTCTCTATCTTCAAAAACAACAAGGAGTCCTGCGGCACCTTAGAGACCAACAGATTCATTAGGGCATCAGCTTTCCTGGGCAAAACCCACTTCATCAGATGAATTGGCGTGAAAGTTACAGAGGGAGGGGGATACATAAGGACAACAAAAGAAAGAAGTTACTTGTGTTAACAAAGCTAATTGAGTCTGGGTGGAAGTGGCTCATTCACAGTGACTGAGATGGAAATGTGAATATCAAGAGAGGGGAAATTTGCCTTTGTAGTGCGTTAACTAGTTAATAAGAATCTTAATTGGTTAATGCACTACAAAGGCAGTTTCTCTTCTCTTGATTTTCACATCCCCACATTAACTGCTGTGAATGAGCCACTTCCACCCAGACTCGATTAGTTTCATTAACACACGTAACTTCTTTCTTTTGTTGTCCTTATCTATCCCCCTGCCTCTGTAACTTCCACTCCATGCACCCGATGAAGTGGCTTTTGACCTATGAATGCTGATGCCCTAATAAATCTGTGAGTCTCTAAGGTGCCAGAAGGCTACCTATTTCCTGGTAAGGCTATTCAGACGTATGGGCGCACTGCTCGCACCGCAGAGAGAATAGCACTATTCTCTTTAGCTGCAGGTCGGTGGTTGCTCCCCCGATTCCAAGATTTCTAGATCTTCACACTGGTCAAATGGCTCAAAACTGCTCCAGGTGCTGCTGTAATGTTAATGAGGTTTTGGGTAATTACCAGCTGGGCTTTAATCATTAACAGGGCCTGCAAGGCAGGAGCTGAACCAAACCACAAATCCCATCTTTAGGTTTCATTGAAGATCGAGGTGGCGGGAGGGTAGTTCTGATCCCTCCCACCACGGGACTCACAGCCTCGGACACGCATGCAAAGTCGGCACCTGCATTCAGCTGGCTTCTTCAGCAGCTCCCAGTACTGGCCTGGCTGCTGGCTCTGTCCTGTTGAGGTCCTGGGGTGTTTTACTCTTGGCTTTGAGAGAAGTTATTAGGTCACTGCGGAGCCCACTCTACCGCTAGGTCCGACTGGGCCCGCTGGCTGGTTTTAATTCATTATGTAACTGAATAGATTTTCTGGCCAGAAAAAGCATTTTTCAGTGATCCAAAACCATTTGTGCACTGGGGTCAAATTCAGCAGATGGGTTTTGGCCAAAGAGAAAAAAATGAACTTAAAAAAAAAAAGTCGATAGCTTTCCCGTTAACCATTTGAAAACACCTTGTTTGGCCTTCTCATTGTGAATTGGGGGTTTTGAATTTAAATGTGGTCAATTAAAACACCCAGAAAAAGGTGTTTTAAAACAACCAATTTGCAATGAAAACCTCAATTGATTCAACTCAAGTGATTCAAAACACGTTTTGATTTGACAAAAAAGTTTTTAAAAAATTGTTTTTGAATTGAACCCGATTTTTTAAAATGTCTGGTTGGGTTCCCAAATGGGAAAATCCATTTATCTGCTGAGCTGTAGTGATCTTCATGCCACCGACAAGGGTCATGGGCAACCTGAGTGACGTGGCTCTGGGATTCCTTTGCCACAGACTTGCGCCCCCTGGATATTCTCTCGGAGGTGGTTCCGGCTAATGGTGTCAGCAGTGGGATCCGAATGCTCCAAGTGCAGGGGGCCCGTGGGTTTCTGTTCTCTGCATCGGCACACCAGGCCCTGAGCTTCCCAGCTTCCCAGATTTTCCTCTACTGTGACCTTTTCCCAGAGGAGTTCTCCATCATCATCACCCTGAGAGTCCTCAGCACCCCATCAAAGGTAAACACCTGCCACGCCCTGGAGAAGGGCCTGCGCCAGAGCCCTGGGTGTGGATGCCCCCCTCCATTTGGTGAATGGTTGGAACCCGGATTGTACTCGAGTGTGTCAGCTACAAGCTCCTCCATCCTGCATGTGAGCTCGCAGCTCCACAGTGAAATCAGTGATCAAAGAGGTTTGCACGTATGGTCCTCCCTGGGCAGCCTCCACGCCCCCCGTGCTGACCTCGGTACTAGCCCTTTCCCCACTCTTTCAGAAAATCGAGTACATCTTTACCGTGGTGAGGGAGGAGAGCCACACGGAGCTGGTTGGGCTCAGCTACTCGCGGAACAAACTGCACTTCCTCTTTTGGAGCAGAGAGCTCTCTGGCGGCCAGCAGACCCGGGTCACCTTCCGCGGCGTCTCCTTCTCCGACAGCCAGTGGCACACGCTCGTCTTGGCCGTGTCCGGGCAATTCTTCTCCCTGACCGTGGACTGCAGTGTCCCCATTGACGTGTACGTACCAGGCATGCGATTCAGGGGGGCCTCCTAGCTGGCAGCGGGTGGAGGGGAGGTGCAAGCTCTTGAGATATGGGCGCTCTGCAGGCTCTGCTGTTGCTCTGCCTGCTCCTGCGAGCTCACCCCCGCACCCGTAACAAAGCAGGGTCTGTCCTGTCCGTGCGCTCGGGGAGGGAGCCCTGGAAAACAGCATCCTACTCCGGCTGTCACCAGCCTGGTGTCTGCCCAGGGTGCCCAGCAACATCGGCCATTTTTCTGAGGACTTTGCCCCATGTTGGGAGCCAGGCCCCTTGCTCCTGGGGGGGCGACCTGCCTTCCCTGAGAGCAGCTCCATAAAGCCGCCTCCAGGATGGAGAACGCCTCAGGTTCACAGTCTCCCGTTTCCACGGCTTTCTGCCATGCGGGCTAGAAAGAACCGAGCTGGCTGGAGTCCCCTCGTGCTGAGGCCGTGGCTGTCAGTTGCCCTGGAGAGGTGCTGTGGGGTGGGGCAGGATGGGGCGGCATTGGCAGGGGATGCTGGGTAGGGATGGGGAAGACATTTTGGAAGTGGGGAGGTGGGGAATAGAGAAAAGAAGGCGTCTCCTTGTCTTCATCTCCCCCCCGCCCCCCCACTGGCTCCGCATCCCCATTGTCTTGTCCCTTCCGTCTGTATTTCAGTCCCAGGATCTGGTGCGCTGAGCGGCGTCAGGACTGGTTGGGGAAATGGCACCAAAAGCCCCTCAAACATGAGGTTGCGTTGGACAAGGACTCTATTTCCGCCCCGAAATGCCTGTGTTCAAGCCGTTCTTTGGAAAAATCCCCAACGTTTCGTTGGGAAAGAGCGGGGGGGGGGGACATCCCTCCTGCTCTTAGTGCCCCCCCAAAGGGAAAAGAGAGGGTGCGGAAAAGTGTGTGAGAATGGGGCGGCGGGATCCTTCCCAATCGGGAACACGTTTGGCATCAAAAACAATTCTTAACAAAATTCTGCTTTCATTTTGCAACTTGTCCTCGAAAAGTGGAAACCCAGAGCCGAGCGGCATGGGGGACAAAACCAAACCTGTTTGTGTTCTTTCCAACCGTTTTGCAAGCCCCACAAAATGTGCATGGCCCGGCTCTGGGATTAACCCGTACCAAGGTGGGGCTGCTGGGAGAGGGACCTTTGGGTGCTCCTGTGGTGTAAACGCTACAGAATAATCACCAAATCACACTGCCTGCAGGCTGTTTGGCTCCACTGTCTGGGGGCTTTAGGGTGAGACAGGTCCACCCTCAGCTCCCCCTTTGTGGAGGGCAGTTATGGGACTCAGGAGGGAGGTACTGACCCAGTAGAAGATCTGGGGGAGCTGGTACCCTCCCGGGAAGGAAGAGGATAATCTGGGACACCCAGTGTTACAAATGGGGAGAGAGGCGTTGAGGAGCAGATGTGAGGGGGAGAAGAGACACTCAGCTAATGTGAACTTGCTAAAGTCCTGCATAAGGGGCTTGTCATTGGAAAAGCCCCCGGATGTTCTGTCCAGATCAAAGTGAGACCCTGTTCTCCCCTGAAACCCAAAGGCGGCATCTTTGTAACCAAGAAGAGAAAATCCTTTCATGCCCCTCCCAGGATAACCCTGTGGAACTCACTGCCACATGAAAGCATCACAGAGGCAAAAGTCTCTTAGTAGGAATCCAAGTATGAATAACCATCCTGGCCACTGCATGAGGCAGGATACAGGGTAGGTGAGCACTGATCTGTGTTCCTGTCATCTCCCTACCAGCTGGGAGCTGTAATTGCACAAATCTCGGCTCTCTCATCGCCAGGGGGTGCCATGAAGTTAGCTGCTCTGTGCTCATGCGTCTCTTGCTGTAACTGCTGCAGGGTGGTGGACAGGCCATTCCCCGCGTCCTTGGCCATGGAGGGATCCCGTTTCTACGTTGGCAGCAGGCGGAGGAGGAAAGGGCTGTTCACGGTAAGTGTCTCTCAGGGCGTGGGGTTGTCTCGGTGCGCTGGGAACTCGGATCTCAGAGTCAGGTTGGCTCGGGCTCATGTGGGCCCGGAGAGAGAATTCAGCAGAGGCCGTGTGGGGCTGCCCCCATCTCTGGGTCCGACGCATCCTGGGTTGGAGGCACACCCCGTCTCAGCGAGGCTGCCTGGTGCTGTTGTTGGGGGAGATGGCTGAACACCTGAGCGCATTTCTCTGCTGGTTTAAAGCCCCATCGTCCGAAAAGGGCTTCGGGGAGCCGTAGCTTGCTGGCCTCTCTCCTCCAACAGGATCGAATGGCCCAGGCAACACCTGATCTACAGGGGGTTTATTCCAGCTCTTCATTCACCATCCCAGGCATCCGTCCAGCTAGGCACAGCCCCGGCCTGCCCCGGCCACACAACAGAGATCCCAGGATCCCCGCAGAGCAGATTTTTAATGGCCCCCCTCAGTGCTGCGCGGGGTTCTCCCCTGCGGGCGCAAGGCCTTGCCCCCAATCTCTGGGTGGCTCTGCTAACGTCAGCCGGCCCCGGGGGATTGGCACAGGCAGACGGTGCTGATCGGAACAGTTGTGGCTTCTCCACTCGCCCTGGTGGCAGCTATAGAATTTGGACAGAGGCTCCCCCAGCTGCTTCTATTCCCCGCGAACGCCGGTCTGTGCCGAGACCGTGGGCTTCTTCCCACGCAGTCCTGGCCCCCGCTGCAGAACCCCACTGGGAGGCAGCTCTGACCAATGCCGCGGAACAAGCCAGGAGACTCTGAGGTCACTTCTTAGCAGGGTAGATCCCCGTCCTGCAACTGGCAGCCTGCGGGCGGGGCTGCTGTGGGCGTGGCGTGTCAGTGGTACTGTTCTGAGCATTGGGCGCATGGGTTTACCCAGGTGGTTCTGTCTGCCCGACCGGAACCTGACTCCTGTTCACTAGTTCTGGATGTTGCGCTCAGCCCCCCTTACAGACAATGGCAGGAACCCGGCCACCCTTCTTTTTGGCACCGCACGGACAACAAAAATGCAAGGGTTATTCAGTTGTGACTTGGTTTCCCAGCCGGTTCTTCTGGCTGAATGAAAACACAGCACCTGTTGCACCAGTTTGCAGACACAAGCGCTTGAGATCAATGAAATGACTAGGCAGGGGAATCGGGACTGTGATTGGAAGCTCTTTGGGGCAGGAATTTACTGTTTTCTTCTGTGTTTATCCAGCACCCAGTTCTGCGGCGCTCCGAGGCATGTTTATTACATATAAGCTTTTCACCAAGAAGCCCAGATAGGAATGAGGTCTTTGTGTGTTACCAAATCTCTATCAATAATACCAGGAATTATAATAATAAACCTTCTACTGCCCACTCAATCAACAACCGCATTCTTCTTACAGAATCAGACCAGTTTCATCACATGAGAGCAGCTTTCACACTGACCAGTGGTTTGGTAGATATTATTGGTTTCGTTGTCTCTATTTTGGCCTGTAAATAATTTTCATTCAAGAGGGGCTAGCAGATAGGGAAATGTCCATTAAATGCGTTTATTAATGGCCACCGAATCTTGTTTTGTCAAAGTGTTTCTCATTTCTTGAGGGTCGTGTTTCCTATGTAGTTTAACAGGCGAAGGGTGTAGCTGTATTGATTTGTAGTGAAATCCCCGATGCACAGAATCTGACATCACAGCCTGATCCAAGTGTGGGAGGTGGCTTCTGTTTTTGCCCAGGCGGGTTTTGTCTTTTAGGTCCGCGGGAAGGTTGTTGCGTAGTAATGAAATAGACAAATCAGGGATCGTGGGCCAAGCTCCCAGCTGGTGTCAATCAGCAAAGCTCCATCGATGTGAATGGGGCCATTCAGGTTCACCCCAGTTGGCCTGGCATGTGGGTTTGGTCAGTGTGAGTGGCGGAGTCAGTCCCCAGCCTGTCAGAGCCCCGGTTGGTAAATGCCGATGGGAGGGGTAAGTGTGCTCTTGCTTTCCAGTGACCGTTTCCTTGCTCGGATGAGTAGCAAGGCCAGAGGAGGGAAATCTCCAGCCATAGAACTGGTAGCACTGTCCCAGCCCGGTGGGGGGCGGTGTTGGGCCCAGCTGCCGCTGTGCTCAAACGATGCACTTCGGGGGACGATGTTCAGAGGCGGGTCACCGACTAATCGTGTCGTTGATCCAGTTGATGACACAATTAGTTGATTAGGGAAGGCGCTCGGTCCCGGCTCATGCTACCCCTGCTGCGGCTCTGCAGCTTAGATGTAGTAGGAGCCGGGCGCGCTGATAGAGGCAGCAGCACGGAGCGGGCAGGCGGCACTGTGGAGACGGTGCTGGGGGGAGCCGGCTTTTAAGCACCAGCTCCTGTTCCTTGTCCCCCCTTGCTGCCTCTGATGCAGAGGCAGCAAGCGGGAGGAAGCGAGTAGTTGACTCGGCTTAGGCTGATCGGGTAGTTGACTACTCGCTGCCATCCCTCGTTCAGGGGACTCCAGTGGCCGCTCCCTGGCGTGGGGATGGAGGTTGTGCCCAGCCTGATGACCACAGAGAAGGGCTCTGGGCCTCAGGGGAACTCCCTCCCCCCCCCATTCCAGGCCACCAGCTGCGGCTTTGACCAGGCGATCCCTGGGCCCATGAACATCCCCAGCTGCCTGCGAGCCTCTGAGCAAAGTGCTCCCCCCCAGAGCTGGGGAAATGCGGCACCTGCACAGTGCCGTCCCCCTGGCTGGGGGCGTTAGACGTTGGACCTCTGATGTGGGCATGGAAAGGTGGCTGCGCTCGCCGTCCGAGCCCGCAACGCTTTTGGAAAGTCCGGCCTCAGGGCAGCGCCCGTTGAGTGCAGCGGGTTTGCCCCTGGCCCTGCGCATGAGGAATGTGGCGGCACGGTCCCCAGAAATCCCAGCTCAGGCGGTCAGCCCCGGCTACCACATGGAGACAGCGGGCCAGCCGGGAGTGCAGTGCCACACGTGACCCACAGGAGGGCGGCTAGCCATGCGCACCAGACGGGAACCCAGCGCTTCCTGTCGTTTTCCCCGCCTTGCATGCAGGGCCCGTCCTAACCAATTGGCGGTCCCAGGCCAGATGGCGTCCAAAAAAATACCGGACAATTTGTCAAGCAAAAAAAAAAAGCCGGGGAGTAAGCAGGGAAACCTGGGAGGAGGATATGGGAGGTCGCGCCGAAATGCGGTCACGGCCCGCCCCTAAGACTGGCCCTGCTTGCACGACACTGCAAAAGTCACTCAGGCCGCTTGTTAAAAGCTCACCAGTGCGACCTAGTCCCCCCCCTCTCTTTTCAGGGCTTGCTAAGACAGCTCGTCCTGTTGCCAGGCTCCGATGCGACCTCCCGGGTGTGCGCTAGCGTGAACTTGCAGCTCGCCGTGCTCTCCATCCCTCCTGCGCTGCAGGAGCGCCCCGCGACGCCAGCGAGCTCCGAGGTGCTGGAATACCCCTACGGTCAGTGACACGCGGCCGGCCGCTCACAACGTGCTTCCCCCACGGGCGCTGGCAGAATTTAGAGCCGATCTCGCTGCTTTGCACCCGCCTGGCGCCTATGGCCGAGCGCTTGGTTAACAGCGAGAAGCAAGCGAATGTCATTCGACGGCCGGTCGGCACAGTGGTGGAAGAACCTTGTCTCAAAGCTGTAGCATGTTTAGAAGCAGGAGAAGCCCGGATGACTTCAGGGCGTGAGTCTTTCGGGGCCGCGTGTGGCCTGTTGGTCAGAGAGACGAGGGTTACAAATGAAGGGTTTCTCCCCTTCTGAAGGCAGGTTTGCACCTTGTTGCCAGGATCTGATGCCACCTTGGGCAGGGCAGCATGCGGGGGCACTGTTTTTAATGGCCCCCTTTTGTCTTTCTCTGTCCCGGGGACGGCGACGGGACACGCTTGCTTTTGTGTTGTGTTCAGGGGCCGATGTGCAGGTGACGCTGGGAGCCCGCCTGCCCTGCACGGAGATGGAAAAGGCCCGGCTGTGGTTTAGCGCTTCGCAGAAAGGCCTCTACCTCTGTGACGGGCGTGCCTGGGTCACCATGCTGGAAGGTAAGGGCCATGACGGCCGGGCCGTCCTGCCGCGATAGACCACGGTCGCTCCGAGGGGTGAGACGGCAGCTCCGTGGAGCTGGGACTTGGTTGTCTCCTCTGGGGAGCGGAGGAGGGGGCAGGCCTGACGCTTTCCGGGGCACCTCTTCTGGAATTACGCTCAACGTTGTTGAACTGAATTCGGTACCTTGGTCTGTTGCCTCTGAGGCAACAAAACCGCTGGGTGGGGCGGGGCCCTCCAAGGGTGGGAGGAGCTTCATCGCCCCTCTACCCCTGAGAAAATGGCGGCTGGGACTTTGCTCCCCCTTTCTACACCTGCAAAGGCCGTGGGAGTGAGCCGAGCGCGCGAGGGGGCAGCGGAAGCTGGTTTGCGTCCGTGAGCGGAGTGGCCTTTTCCGCAGCATCTTCCGCTCACAGCATGGGGTCACAGGTCTCCCTCGATGAACAAATGAGTCACACACACACAACTGTACAGGGAGAGGCTCTCTGAAGACGCGCCTAGAACGTGACAAAGCTGCCGGGGAGCTTTGTGATGTGGCCCTTTTCCTGTTTGTCACGGCGTGTCGGGGAGTCCCCCACCCTGGACCCCCATTCACAGCCAGGCGTGACGCTCAGCCAGCCAGTAGAACAGATGGTTTATTGGTTCAAAGCGACACAGTGCAGCGTACGATCGATGGTAACACAGGGACCAAGAGCAGGCAGTGTTATTCCTCTCGGGGAGAAGGGGGTCCCGGGAACTTCTCCCCCCATTTTTACTCCAAGAGCCTTCTCTCATCTTAGCCCAGACGAGACTGGCTCTTCTCCCTACCCCGCAGCCTGGTGTCAGCCCTGGCAGGAGTTGTTATCTCCTGCGTCTGGCCCTCAGGTGTCTGGGCCCAATACACATCTGCAGTGAGTCACGCCCAGCCTCTCCCTCCTCATGCAGAGAGTGCTGCAGGGGCTGGGGGAAACTGAGGCACACGCATCCACACAGCACAGTACAGTAAGGAGTGCATGTAACAGCAAAGCGAACACATGACTACAAAAGTGGGCAACGCCCGCACTTCGTCACACTGTTCCATGCTGTTCACTGTCTGTGGCCATCACTTGTCATGTCCCCACGCCTGGGGCTAGACCGTGCTGGTAGAAACCACCAGTAAATTCCCTTGCCCGTGGATTGTTAACCCCGCGGGCACAGGGTGTTTTATTGGGCGACGCAGGGCCATCAAAACTATACCCTCCCATTGTACTTTGGAAGACCGTTGAATTCAGGACGCATCGATTAGTCATTTCCCTCCTCTTTTGATCATTTCTAGCTGGAGAGAGGCTGGACTACGTGGAAGAATACCAGAACTTGATGACCAACTCAGAAACGTTGGGCGTTGAGATCTTCGTCATTCCAAAGGTGGGGCTTTTTGTGGCCACAGCCAATCGGCACTCGCCCCCGGGGTCAGCTGTCTACAAATGGACGAATGGGAAATTCCTGTCTTACCAAAACATCCCCACCTCCCAAGCTCAATCCTGGTGCTATTTCACCATCGGCAACAAGGTAATTCCGCGTCGGGGGTTCTTTGGGGGGGCTGTGTCAGATCGCAAGCACTAGACGGCAGCTTCTGAGATGGGCTGGCCCAAACTTGAGTCTTGTCAGGGGAACGGCTCAGAGCCGTCGCTGGGGTAATCTGGTGTAGCTCCGTTGACTTCAACAGAGTTGTGCTCGTATAATGGGGTTGTCCCCACGCCTGCGGCTAAGCTGCCATGGTGCACAGATCATTGCAAAGGGAATGTTGCGTTTTTGGGGCTTTGCTATTGTACGAGGCGACAAAAATCCCAGTGGAGGTGATATGCAGCTACTCACGCTCCATAGGAAATAGATCCTCGCTGGTCTCTCCCCAGCGTTCAAAGCTCATCCTTCTGTCCTTGAACTGCTGTTCTCCACAGCCCGCCGGCAACGTATACGAAGTCTCCAGGCCCACGACTTTCTTCTCAGTGTCTCTAAAACCATTTGTTGACGCTGATTTCTAGTGGACTCTGTCTGCTTTCTGCTCAGTTGTTGATGGGTTTCGCTCACGCTTCCATCTACATGTTTTGGTCTGGTAGCACTTTATAGACTAACAAAACATGTAGATGGTATCGTGAGCTTTCGTGGGCACAGCCCACTTCTTCATCTGCACTTCATCAGCCCACTCTGGTCATCTGAAGAAGTGGGCTGTGCCCACGGAAGCTCATGATACCGTCTATGCTTTGTTAGTCTATAAAGTGCTACCAGACCATTTGTTGTGTTTTTCTGTAACAGACTAACTCGGCTACCCCCTGAAGCATCTACATGTTTTGTTCGTCTTTAAAGTGCTACCAGACCATCTGTTGTTTTTTAAGTTTATTAAAACCGTGTTTGTGGCTGTCACAAAGTCCTGTTCCCAACGGGGAGACGGATCTTTCCTAAGCTCTGTGCTGTGATGTGTGCCCCCTTCGATTCCAAAAGCCAACGTCAAGCCCCCCCGTCCAGAAAAGTAAAATCGATTTCCAACCCTTGGCAGGACCCCCAATCCACGAGTCAAGCTCCCCCCTCCCCCACAAAGAGAGTAGAAAACACAAGGCATGAGCCACTGGCAAATAACGGGAAGAGAATACCTTTTTGATTGCTTAGCTAGCAATGCTAGCAGGGAGACGGCGTACAGTTGGGCTACCCCCATGGGTAGCTGTCAGATCAGGGAGGCGCCTGGGGGTGTCCCCCCACATAGCTGGCTTGTTCATACGAACAAACATTCGCACCGTGGGGCTAACCAGGTGGGGCCCCGTTGTGCGAAGTGTTGCAGCAGGACCAGTCCTGCCCCGACTCCCTTAGCGCCGGTCGAGTGGCGCAGGACTGTGTGGAAAGCTGCCGTCCTAGCCGGGTTGGGGTGCCGGTAGCTGCACCCAGCGTTTGTTCCACGGTATTGTGAAGCCAGCCCTCGGCGGCTTGGTGCCGGCTAACCGTTGAGGGGAGCACCACAAGGAACGGCTGCTTGTTTGAGCTCACGCCCGAAGCCTGAGGCCAGATGGGGAGACCTAGAAGCTGCAGATTCAGAGGCAGGGGACAATCGGTTAACGCTGCTTTTCAGAAGCGTAGGGGACCAAAGCTTGACTGGGAGGGGGCCAAGCGGCAGGGGCTTGTTGGCTACCCGGTGGCGCTCTGCGGAGCAGCCTCACCTCGCGAGGAATTTGGGGCACCCGTCAGAGCTGGGGGGTAGCTGTTAACCAGGAGAGCTCACTTCCCTGCTCCCTGTGGGCCCGGTGGACATCAACGACAAGATTGACAAGGGCCGGTCTGAGCCCTGGGCTGCCTCAGGCTGCTTTGTGCCCGGCGGGGCCCTGTGGCACCCGTGGGAAGGAAAAGGCAAGGCAGGCAGACGGAGGCCAGGTTGACTCCGGACACCTCCCGCGGGTGCCACAGGGCCCCGCCGGGCACAAAGCAGCCTGAGTCAAGGCTTTACAAGGGCCCAAACGCTTGCCTGCTCCAGCTCTCTGAATGCCCCATCCACTCTGCTCCCTCCGTGGCTCTCCTCGCTTCCCTCCCTCCGTCTCCCGGATGGGCGGGGAGGAGAGAGCTGCCCGGCGTGGCCAGCAGGGGGTGCAGTTTAGCCCTACCGCTGGGCCCTGCTGTGACCCCCTGGGCAGTGCTCATCCCCCATCCCGAAACATGCCCCATCCCGCCCCCACCCTGCGTGGGGCCCTTCCCTGGAGGGGCAGAAACTCAGCTATCCTGGCTTGGGATTTTTCAGATCTTCCTCGCAGTGGCTAATTTTGAGCAGAACGAAAGGGGCCAGGAGTTCTCCGTCATTTACAAGTGGAGCCGCCGGACGGAGACGTTCCTCCCGTACCAGCAGATCGCCACGCACGGTGCTAGGGCTTGGGAGGCCTTCGACCTGGAGGGCGAGGCCTTCCTCGCAGTTGCCAACCACAGAGAAGGTACCCAGCCCTTATTCTTCCTTGGTCAGCTGATGGGCCAGCCGGGGGGGGGGGGGAGATCATTCTGGGGCACCCCGTTGGTCCTCCTCAACCGCCTCCCAGTGGGGCTCATCCCCGTTATACGCGTTCACCACCGCATGGGCTGGGATCCTGGCCCCAGCTCTGGAGTCAGCAGAAGGGTTTTAAAGAGACAGGGCAAGCACACTTGCTTTCCTAATGGGTTAAAATCCTCTCTGCAAATAGCTTTCCTCTATACGTCTGCATCTCCGGTAGGAGCTCACTAGGCCTTCCACAGCACCCTCCAGCAGCAGCGCTCAACGTGCTTGAAGTCGGTATTGTTCTCCCCATTTTACGGGTGGGGAAACTGAGGCACGGAGCGGTGCTGCCACTTGCCTGGTCTTGACAGGGCCGGGAATGGAAGCCGGGCTTCTGAGCACAGTAGCCACTAGGCCACACTTCGATGCCCTACGTCTGGCCACCAGGCACAGCCTGCAGGACCCCTAAGTGGCGGCGGGTAGGTGAGAGAGAGCCCCGGGCTGGAGGGGGCAAGACAGCAGTTGCCTGCGGAGAACCTCGAGCTGGCAGCAGGGGAGGGGGCGCCGGAGCGACCAATCCTGGGCCTGTGATGGGTCCCAAATTTGTAAATGAAGTTAAGTTCCAACACTTCCCGGTGTATTTGGCTTGTACGTTTGGGACCCATCACAAAGATACGAATAAAGACATGACCTGGCTAGCACACGACCTTCCTCATCCTAATGACTTAACCAACCAACTAATGGGCGCTTGAGAACCGTTTGCACCTTCTCTGTCAGCTTCATGTAACATGAAACTCTAATTCACTTTTTCCTCTCCCTCCCCCTTCCCATATTTATTTTGGAACTGGACTTTTAATACTCCAGTCATCTGAAGAAGCGGGCTGTGGCCACGAAAGCTCATGACACCATCTCCGTGTTTTGTTTGTTGTATTTTCATGATATTGAGATATATATACACACGCCTGCCTCTGTAATTTCCGCTCCTCTTCATCTGATGACGTGGGTTTTACCCACAAAAGCTTATGCCCTAATAAATCTGCTAGGCTACGTCTGTGCTACATGCTTCTTGCGCAAGAAGCCTTTTGTGCCAGCGTTTTTGCGCCAAAACTTCTTGCGCAAGAGCACGTCCACACCTCAAAGCACATGGCAAAAGCAATGTGCTTTTGTGCAAGAGAGCGTCCACACGGCATGGACGCTCTTGCGCAAGAAAGCTCTGTTGGCCATTCACAGAATAGCCATCAGAGCACCTGTGCTTTTTCCCATAGGGGTTTCTTGCACAAGAAACCCCTCTGGAGCGTCCACACTTGCCTTTTTGTGCAACGGCTGTACCACTAAAAGGAGTTATGCCTCATAAAAGGAGGTTTACCTACGTGGGAAAAAGCCCTCCCTTCTGCCGTTTTACTCTTGATTTCCTTGCAGAAAAGTGCATTTGAGGTGTGAACGCTCCAAGGATTTTTGCACAAAAACCTGGCAGTGTAGACGTAGCCCTAGTCTCTTAAATTTGCACTCTTTCCACACACTGAGGCTAGCAATGAAGTTGCAGTGTACTGCCACCCAGAGGGGAATGTTAATATAAAACCACAATGTGTCCAAATAATGGAGCCCCAAAGGACGGCAAGCAAGACTCAGAGCTTTGGCAAAGGTTTTGCAGGTAAAGCTAAATGAGTGACTTGCCCTTGGTTTCATCGGTTTCATGAAACCAGTGGAGTCTGTCTGAGAAGCATATTGTTAGCAGCACAGCCACAGAGGAAAGAGCAGGGCTTGTTAACGGAGTCGGGGGCCGGGGGGGGGAAATAGTTAATACAGTCACAGATTGTAAGGCCAAAGGAAACTGCTATGGCCATGCAGTCTGACTTCCTGAATGCCACAGCCCAGAGACTTGCACTGTGTGATTCGACACCCAGCCCATACCTTGTGGCTGAGCTAGAGTATCTATTGGAAAGGCATCCAGGCTCGATTTTAAATCTGATTTCCCGTGGTCAAGCTTGAGATATGGCCGTGTCCATATTTGAAACCCCCTGGACTATTTCTGTGTATGTCACCCCCTTTCTTTATGCTTCTGTTGTAAATAACCAGAATAGCCAATGTTTTTACTGCTCCTCAGTTACAAAATGAGGGATTTTAAATTCCATAAAAATAGAGGTGTACACTGAGGTGTGAATCACGGCGCCGCTGCAAATAGGAAGTGGAAAGATTTATTTCTGTCTCCTCTCTATAAATCAAGCAAAAGATTTGGAAATTGGCTAGTGCTCCCAGAAGAAGGGACAGTCTGTGCTGATGTCCCAGCCCAGAGGAGGGGCAAGTCCTTGTATGACATCCACGGAGAACAGAGATTCCATTTCATGGAGAGGGTTGAGAATTCAGAATTTGGCTTCAGTCCGAGTCACAAGAAACTCCTCCCCATGTCAGAGTTCTCCATGAAAGAAAATGTGGGGAAGCAAGGCGGGTCGAATGAAAGTCTGGGTTCGCTGAAATCAAAGGGATCAACTTCCATTTTGCCTACGAATTGATCAGATAATAGAACATACAAATGTGCCACAAAAAGGCATTTCCAATGGAAAAGGTGAAAATGCCAAGATGGGACCCTGGGATTACGGGAACTATTTCTGTCTCTTTCCCTTGGTGAAATCGACATGATTTTGCAATGGGTGACATAATTGTGAGGGACTTGCATGTGGGGATGGTTGTGATTTTCCAGAGCAGTTGTAGTGCTTGTGCCTGCACCAGTACCCGTCAAACTGGGTCCTCGCGGCAGGCTGGAATGACTCCCACGTTTGGGCAGCTCTGTGGCCAAGGAGACGGCGGGGGTGGGAGCTGAAGCAGAGGAGAGGTGAGAGGGAGGCCCAGAAATCAGGCCCAGGAGGTGGGGCGATGGACGGGAGAGGAGCGGGGGTTAGGGAGCTGTCTCCTTACCTGTGTGATGTGGAAAGGGGAAGCCAGCGCAGCCGGAGCCAGCGTTTGGCCAGATCCGTTTCTCCGCTGGCCCGGTCGCGGCGCTGGCACCGCTCCCTGGTGCGCCTGCCCGGTGGAGTTTGGAACCGGGTTTGGTGTGTGGGAGTGAAGGTCTCTTGCTTTCGTACGGGGCTAGTGCCGTGGCTGGCGCCCAGCGCAGCGGGGTCCACAGGTCACTTCAAGCACACTTGGCACGAGGACGGGGCTAGTCCGGCCCCTGGCGTGGCTCACAGCAGCCTCCGGGCTGCTCTGTGTTGTGTGGCTGCCCTGTGCCCACGGGAGCTATTCCGGCAGCCGGGGAGCACGTGGCGCAGGAATACTCCTGGCTGCCCTGGCTGGGGTGAGGCTGCCACTGGCCGAGAGAGGGACTGAACTGGCAGTAAGTGTCTGGTTGGTTCCTGGGCAGATCCCCAGGGGCAGTTTAGCTGCTCCCCACATGCCCCCCATTCAGGTATTTCATCTGCTCCTGCCCCAATCGCTGTCCTGCCGCTTCCCCCGGCCGCAGTCTGTCTGTCACGCCTCCTCCTCTCCTGTCGCCCCCAGGGGACAATCACAACATCAACAGCGTCATCTACCGGTGGAACCCCAGGCGCAGGCTTTTCGAGGCCAACCAGACCATCCCTACCTCCGGAGCCTATGACTGGGAGTTTTTCACCGCCGGCCCCTACGCGTTCCTGGTGGTGGCCAACACGTTCAACGGCACCTCTACCCAGATCGACTCCCACATCTACCTCTGGCTCGGGGGCTCCTTCCAGCTCTTTCAGTCCATCCTGGTAAGCGGCGGCGGCTGTCGCCTTTCCTTTCCCTTTCCCATGGAGCCGTTCCGGGGACTGGGATGGGACACCCCCATGGAGCAAGGCCCTAGGCGGGGACACATGGCGCGTCGCCCGGGGACGGAGCATGAGCCTCTCTCGTTGTGCAGGGTCTGGAGAAAGCGGCCGAGAATGTTCCCTTTGCCTAAGGCCCCAGCCAACAAAAATTGGTCCAGGAAACGGATGAAGCCTCTTGCTTCTCACCAGACTTACGCAGCTCTTCCCCCGGCTCAGGCCCCTTTTCTTCCGCTGCTTGACCGGGGCAGCCTGCAGTCTGTCTCCTGCCTTGCCGCAGTGTGCGACGGCGCTCGGTAATCAGCCGGGCGACGTGCGCGCCAGTCCCGTGGGGCACGGCTGCCATTTTCTGCCCTGCGGACCTGCCCAGTTCAGGTCCTGTTCTGCGCAGCAACAGTGCCCCTTGGCAAAGGGCCGAGCTGATCTGGGGCAGCGGGGGAGAGGAGCAGGAGGAGGAGGAGGGTGAAGGGCCGAGCTGATCTGGAGCAGCGGGGGAGAGGAGCAGGAGGGCGAAGGGCTGAGCTGATCTGGAGCAGCGGGGGAGAGGAGCAGGAGGGCGAAGGGCTGAGCTGATCTGGAGCAGCGGGGGAGAGGAGCAGGAGGGCGAAGGGCCGAGCTGATCTGCGGCAGCGGGGGAGAGGAGCAGGAGGAGGAGGAGGGTGAAGGGCCGAGCTGATCTGGGGCAGCGGGGGAGAGGAGCAGGAGGAGGAGGAGGAGGAGGGCGAAGGGCCGAGCTGATCTGGGGCAGCGGGGGAGAGGAGCAGGAGGAGGAGGAGGACGAAGGGCCGAGCTGATCTGGGGCAGCGGGGGAGAGGAGCAGGAGGAGGAGGAGGAGGGCGAAGGGCTGAGCTGATCTGGGGCAGCGGGGGAGAGGAGCAGGAGGGCGAAGGGCTGAGCTGATCTGGAGCAGCGGGGGAGAGGAGCAGGAGGGCGAAGGGCCGAGCTGATCTGGGGCAGCGGGGGAGAGGAGCAGGAGGAGGAGGAGGGTGAAGGGCCGAGCTGATCTGGGGCAGCGGGGGAGAGGAGCAGGAGGAGGAGGAGGAGGAGGGTGAAGGGCCGAGCTGATCTGGGGCAGCGGGGGAGAGGAGCAGGAGGAGGAGGAGGGTGAAGGGCCGAGCTGATCTGGGGCAGCGGGGGAGAGGAGCAGGAGGAGGAGGAGGAGGAGGGTGAAGGGCCGAGCTGATCTGGGGCAGCGGGGGAGAGGAGCAGGAGGAGGAGGAGGAGGAGGGTGAAGGGCCGAGCTGATCTGGGGCAGCGGGGGAGAGGAGCAGGAGGAGGAGGAGGGTGAAGGGCCGAGCTGATCTGGGGCAGCGGGGGAGAGGAGCAGGAGGAGGAGGAGGAGGAGGGTGAAGGGCCGAGCTGATCTGGGGCAGCGGGGGAGAGGAGCAGGAGGAGGAGGAGGAGGAGGGCGAAGGGCCGAGCTGATCTGGGGCAGCGGGGGAGAGGAGCAGGAGGAGGAGGAGGGCGAAGGGCCGAGCTGATCTGGGGCAGCGGGGGAGAGGAGCAGGAGGAGGAGGAGGGCGAAGGGCCGAGCTGATCTGGGGCAGCGGGGGAGAGGAGCAGGAGGGCGAAGGGCCGAGCTGATCTGGGGCAGCGGGGGAGAGGAGCAGGAGGGCGAAGGGCTGAGCTGATCTGGGGCAGCGGGGGAGAGGAGCAGGAGGAGGAGGAGGGCGAAGGGCCGAGCTGATCTGGAGCAGCGGGGGAGAGGAGCAGGAGGGCGAAGGGCCGAGCTGATCTGGGGCAGCGGGGGAGAGGAGCAGGAGGAGGAGGAGGGTGAAGGGCCGAGCTGATCTGGGGCAGCGGGGGAGAGGAGCAGGAGGAGGAGGAGGAGGAGGGCGAAGGGCCGAGCTGATCTGGGGCAGCGGGGGAGAGGAGCAGGAGGAGGAGGAGGACGAAGGGCCGAGCTGATCTGGGGCAGCGGGGGAGAGGAGCAGGAGGAGGAGGAGGAGGAGGGTGAAGGGCCGAGCTGATCTGGGGCAGCGGGGGAGAGGAGCAGGAGGAGGAGGAGGAGGGCGAAGGGCTGAGCTGATCTGGGGCAGCGGGGGAGAGGAGCAGGAGGGCGAAGGGCTGAGCTGATCTGGAGCAGCGGGGGAGAGGAGCAGGAGGGCGAAGGGCCGAGCTGATCTGGGGCAGCGGGGGAGAGGAGCAGGAGGAGGAGGAGGGCGAAGGGCCGAGCTGATCTGGGGCAGCGGGGGAGAGGAGCAGGAGGAGGAGGAGGAGGAGGGTGAAGGGCCGAGCTGATCTGGGGCAGCGGGGGAGAGGAGCAGGAGGAGGAGGAGGGTGAAGGGCCGAGCTGATCTGGGGCAGCGGGGGAGAGGAGCAGGAGGAGGAGGAGGAGGAGGGTGAAGGGCCGAGCTGATCTGGGGCAGCGGGGGAGAGGAGCAGGAGGAGGAGGAGGAGGAGGGCGAAGGGCTGAGCTGATCTGGGGCAGCGGGGGAGAGGAGCAGGAGGGCGAAGGGCTGAGCTGATCTGGAGCAGCGGGGGAGAGGAGCAGGAGGGCGAAGGGCCGAGCTGATCTGGGGCAGCGGGGGAGAGGAGCAGGAGGAGGAGGAGGAGGGCGAAGGGCTGAGCTGATCTGGGGCAGCGGGGGAGAGGAGCAGGAGGGCGAAGGGCTGAGCTGATCTGGAGCAGCGGGGGAGAGGAGCAGGAGGGCGAAGGGCCGAGCTGATCTGGGGCAGCGGGGGAGAGGAGCAGGAGGAGGAGGAGGGTGAAGGGCCGAGCTGATCTGGGGCAGCGGGGGAGAGGAGCAGGAGGAGGAGGAGGAGGAGGGTGAAGGGCCGAGCTGATCTGGGGCAGCGGGGGAGAGGAGCAGGAGGAGGAGGAGGAGGAGGGCGAAGGGCCGAGCTGATCTGGGGCAGCGGGGGAGAGGAGCAGGAGGAGGAGGAGGAGGAGGGCGAAGGGCCGAGCTGATCTGGGGCAGCGGGGGAGAGGAGCAGGAGGAGGAGGAGGAGGAGGGTGAAGGGCCGAGCTGATCTGGGGCAGCGGGGGAGAGGAGCAGGAGGAGGAGGAGGAGGAGGGTGAAGGGCCGAGCTGATCTGGGGCAGCGGGGGAGAGGAGCAGGAGGAGGAGGAGGAGGAGGGCGAAGGGCCGAGCTGATCTGGGGCAGCGGGGGAGAGGAGCAGGAGGAGGAGGAGGGCGAAGGGCCGAGCTGATCTGGGGCAGCGGGGGAGAGGAGCAGGAGCAGGAGGAGGAGGAGGGCGAAGGGCTGAGCTGATCTGGGGCAGCGGGGGAGAGGAGCAGGAGGAGGAGGAGGGCGAAGGGCCGAGCTGATCTGGGGCAGCGGGGGAGAGGAGCAGGAGCAGGAGGAGGAGGAGGGCGAAGGGCTGAGCTGATCTGGGGCAGCGGGGGAGAGGAGCAGGAGGAGGAGGAGGACGAAGGGCCGAGCTGATCTGGGGCAGCGGGGGAGAGGAGCAGGAGCAGGAGGGGGAGGGCGAAGGGCCGAGCTGATCTGGGGCAGCGGGGGAGAGGAGCAGGAGGGCGAAGGGCTGAGCTGATCTGGAGCAGCGGGGGAGAGGAGCAGGAGGAGGAGGAGGAGGAGGGTGAAGGGCCGAGCTGATCTGGGGCAGCGGGGGAGAGGAGCAGGAGGAGGAGGGGACGAAGGGCCGAGCTGATCTGGGGCAGCGGGGGAGAGGAGCAGGAGCAGGAGGGGGAGGGCGAAGGGCCGAGCTGATCTGGGGCAGCGGGGGAGAGGAGCAGGAGGGCGAAGGGCTGAGCTGATCTGGAGCAGCGGGGGAGAGGAGCAGGAGGAGGAGGAGGAGGAGGGTGAAGGGCCGAGCTGATCTGGGGCAGCGGGGGAGAGGAGCAGGAGGAGGAGGAGGAGGAGGGTGAAGGGCCGAGCTGATCTGGGGCAGCGGGGGAGAGGAGCAGGAGGAGGAGGAGGAGGAGGGCGAAGGGCCGAGCTGATCTGGGGCAGTGGGGGAGAGGAGCAGGAGGAGGAGGAGGGCGAAGGGCCGAGCTGATCTGGAGCAGCGGGGGAGAGGAGCAGGAGGAGGAGGAGGGCGAAGGGCCGAGCTGCCCGACCCTGGATTCTTCCCAGCTGGAGTGCCACGGGAAGGCAGAGTCCATGCCCCGGTGAGCTCCCAGGCTGTGAAGCGCTGGGGGTGGCTGCTTGAATGCTGCCCACCTGGCCTCACAGCTCCTCCTGTCACGGCTCGCAGGTCGTGCCCACGCTTGGCCCGTCTGTCCCCGGGTGGGACCCCCCCCCCTCCAGTGCGGCAGCCCTTTCTCGGGGAGTCCACTCCAGTGCGGCGACCCTCTCTCGGGGGGCCCACTCTCACTTGGGGGGTCTGCCCCTCCGCCTCCGGGACGGTGCCTCTCAAGGCCTTCAGCCGCCTGCCTCTGCCATGAGCCCCCTCGGGGGGTCCCCTCCCTCTGGACCCCCGGGGCCTCCAGCCCCAGAGGGACAGTGCCACCCCGTTCTCCAGCCCAGAGCGACTCTCAGCCAGCACCAAACAGGAGGGTTTATTGAGCTTTGAACACAGCAAGAGATCTCTCAGGCCAGTCAGCCTGGGCCCTCAGCCCACATGTCAGTCTCCCCTGCAGCCAGGTGGGTCCTGCCTGCTCTGCTCTCTGCCCCGAACAGCCCCAAAGTCTCCCCACAGAGCCTCCAATCTCCCCAGCAGCAGCCCCCTTCCCCCCCCCACCAGTGTCTCTCTCCAGGTAAGAGGGTCGCCTGGCTCCCCTCCCCTCCCCATTCAATGTTCTCCCCTCGCTGGGGTCAGCTGGGCCGGTCGCCAGGGTCCCTCTCTGCAGCCCCTTGTCTGTCCGTCTGGCTGGAACCGGCCGTGTCCCTGAGCAGGGCCGGGGTCACCAGGGCACCAGACACCACGGCTCCAGTTCTGGGCTGTTCTCTGAAACAACAAACTCCCCCCTTTGTCACATTGAACCAGTAACTTCCGGGCACTGAGTGCGCAACACCCCCCGTTTGAGCTCCCCAAACTCCCCACTTCCTCACACCTCCGTCCTGCCGGGGGCGGACTCGGGCTGCAGCAGGCGCCCTGTGAACAGCCCACCAGCCCAGCCTCGCCTCGGCTGTTCCACTCCTGCTGCATCTAGAACCGGTGACTTCTGCGGCCTCGGCAGTGGCGCCTTGCTGGGGGAGCTCAGCTGGGCAGGCCGGGCTCTCCCCAGCCCCTTCTCAGGCCAGGCGTGGATCCACAGAGCTGCAGCGGGGGGCTCTGTCCCTCCCTACAAAACCGCTAGGCTCCATCTCGCCGCCCGTCAGGCTGCCTGCTCCCCAGCCCAGCCGGCCGCCACGCTGCAGGGAAACTGGCCGACGCAAGCCAACGGCAGCTGTGCCGCTGACTTAATTGGCACCCTCCTCCCAGTGCCTGGAGCAGCCGCAGCCCAGTTCTGGGAGTTTTTCTACCCCCACCCCACTCCCAGGCGTTGTCTGTGCAGGAAGAGCAGGAACGCAGGGCAGGTCCACCCAGGTCCCGAGCGCGCCCCTGCCAGACTCTTCTCATTTGAAAGGCAAGTCTGTAGTTCCCTGCCCAGCCCTTTGAACCTGCGGCCGGCGCCCCCCGAGGGGCTGTGACGGCGCGTCAGGGCGCCCCCCGACCCTGCACCCTGGTCTGTAGCCAAATGTGACTCTCCACCAGCCAGTAGAGTAAAAATGGGTTTATTGCTTCTCCCAGATACAGCCCAGCGTAGGTTTGATGTAGGCCTAGGATAGGCCAACAACCCTAGTTCCCTTGGGGGGAGGGGTTCACAGCCCCTGAACCCCCTGTACTGGTTTTTAGTCTCCTTCCTCCATCTTCCCCTCACTCCGACTGCCCAGCTCTCAGGCCCTGCCCCCCAGCCAGGTGGCCGTCTCCGCCCCCCTTCCTTTGTCTCTCCCCCTGGGAAGAGCCTTGTTCACTGCTCAGGCTGGGCCTAGGTGTCTGGGCCAATCCACATGTGGGGTGAGTCAGTGGGAATCACCCCTCACAGCGCAGGGGAACCCCCGGTTACAGAGCAGACAGCCCCCCCACTACGTCACAGGGGATCTCCGGCAGAGCAGCTACTGGGTGCTCTTGCTGGAGCCAGTGAAAGTTCTGCCTGCCGAATAACGGCCTGCGTTTCTATGAGACAGGGCCAGGGCCCAGGGAAGAAAGGGAACCGCCAGCGTCATTACTTATGCAATTTTGCCTTCCCCTGTTTCTGAGTGGTTTTTCAATCCGTGACAACGGGGCTGCATTTTCAGTCCCCTGGGGGCCCGGAGAAGGCCCTGTTCTGTGAGGAATTCCAGAGTCGGCAGGACACGGATCCAGAGAAGAGCCGCGGAAGGATTCGGGGAGCACTGCTCTCTGCCTCGGGCTGTCGCAGCCAGTGCCTGGGCGGATGTTGTTTTGCACAGGGCATGATTGCCCTCTCGGGGGTGGTTCAGTCGTTCAGAGAGGAGGACTTAACGAGTGCCCATTGCAGCCAGTGAAATGCGGCAGCAAGGGTCTCATGAGGCGGAGACGCGTTTCAGTCCCGGCCCGGCGGCTGCTCTGGAGAGCTTGGTTTCTTTTTAACGGGCAATGGCAAACTCCCAGTCGGGATTTTTAATTTACCCTGCAGAGCTGTGGGAATCCCTCCCCTCCCTCCTGCAGCAGGAGGTACTCTCAGAACCCGGAGAGCTAAGCTACATACGGTCTCAGAATCAATTTGCCGGGACGTTGATCTTCCTGGGCACCTGGAACGGGACAGTATCCACCCAAGGCTTCACCGGTGCCCAGTAGCTCGGGACAGTGACTTCCTGTGTCCTGCCAACGACAGTTCTGCTAACACACCCCACGGGGATCTGAGCCTCTCTTGCGACCGCACCCATCGCTGACTCATATTCAATGTGTGATCCAGCCTCGTCCTGGCCTTTTCCAGCTGTGCGACCAGCTGGGCAGTTATTCCCCAGTTTGCAGTTGTGCCTTTGATGGGTCCTTCCCAAGCGAAGTACTTTGCACTTGTCTTTGCAGAAGCCCAGCTTGTTGATTTCAGACCCAGGGCTGGCCCACAACATTTTGGCACCTGAGGCGGGGAGCTCAAATGACGCCCCCATATCCCCTCACTGCACCAGCAGCAGACACAATTTTCTACACTCTGGGTCCTAGGGCCCGCCCCCCCAGTCTGGCACCTGAGGCGGCCGCCTCAGTTCACCTCACGGTAAGGCCAGCCCTGGGCAGACCGATTCTCCAGTTTGGCATGGCCATTTTGAATGTGAACCCCATCTGCCAGAGCGCTTGCAACCCCTCCCAGCTCGGGTCACCTGCAGATTTCAGAAACCCGCTTGCCCCTCCCTCATCCAAGTCATTCATGAAAACATGGACTAGCGCTGGATGCAGGACACCGCTAGACACGCCCTCCCCGGGTGACAGCAATTGATAACTACACCTGGAGTACGGCTGTAATTTCGCCTGGCCCCCGTTTGCCTGGTTGGGTTGGGAGAACGCCATGTGGGATGGGGTAAAAAGCCTGGCTACAATCAAGAGAGTGGTCCCCCATCTTCAGCCTTTCATTTCACCCTAGACTTTCGGTGCTGCCGACTGGGAGGTCTTTCGCATTGGAGACAGACTCTTCCTGGCTGTGGCCAACAGTCACCGTTACGACAGTGGAGCCGAAGTGCCGAACAACTCCTATGCCATCAACTCCTCCATCTATGAGCTGCACATCACAGCGCAGATGTTTGTCAAGTTTCAGGATCTCCTCACCTACAGGTACCAACTCGCTTTTCGGGGGACAAACGTCCGTACGCAGTCCCAGAGTTCCCAACACGAGGGCTTTTCCAGTGATCCCAGAGTCGGCCACTCAGAGCTTCCCACACCAGAAGGGACCATGATTCCTGCATCGCAGAGGGCAGATAATTTAACCCCGGGAGTCACATAATACAGGTTGAACCTCTCTAGTCCGGCAACGCCCATAATCTGGCATGATGTGAGTTAGCCACATCATGGGTGGATGTCCACTTATCATGGGTGTGGCCAAGTTTCCTGCGGTCCCATAAAGTTTGTTACAGCCCCCAGGCCTGGCTCTCAGGGTTCTGGGCTGTTATTTAGCTCCAGTTTACCCCTCAAGGTCTTCTAAGAGCCCAGTCTATGTGCTTGCTCCATACCCCAGCGCCCTGGACTGGGAGTTCTTCTCCGTGGGAGAAGATTATTATCTGGTGGTGGCAAACTCCTTTGATGGATTCACCTTCTCCGTGGACAGTGTTATATACAGGTACTGGCCCCGTGGCCTTCCCTTACTGCCATAGGCTCATGGAGAGGCTTTGTCAGTCCGTCTGCAGCCACAGCCCAGACAACAGGGACGGCTCAGTCGGCTGTAATGGGTCACTGCCTCCCTTCAGCCTGCTCCGCCTCCCCAGGAACTCGGCTGCTCTGCATGGGGGCGGGGGGCCCAGAAGCAGGCCAAGCAGGAAATGTACAAGGGAGGTTATCCCACCCCTTCCCCCTGCTCTCGTTACCCGCCTGCAGAGCCATACCTCTGAATGGGCCCTCTGGGGTGGGCCTGATCCTGTCCACTAGGGCCTGGACTGAGGCCACCAAATCCTTTTCCCACAGGCCACCCCTCAGGTCACTGCTGGGTGACTCTTCAGCCACCAGCTAGAGATAAAAGGTCGGTAGCCCATGACCTGGTCTGTAGGGTGGCAGAGCAGCGAGGTGTCTGCGTCTAGCCCCAAGCCTGATGCGGAAGGTCTCCTCTCCTCCCGCTCCTTCCCCACAGCCCATCCAGAGCAGGAAGCCTGCAAAGGGGGCTAGGAGGGGCACTGCTGAATTGAGCCAGTGGGTCTCTGGGGGGCCCCGTTTCCATCCCTTGGCACAAGCCAGGGTCTGCGGTCAGTGGTGGGACGCACCCAAGCGCGTGTTGATCTAGCGTGTTTAGCTGTCTGGGGTCCCTCTGCTGTTGCACCTCCGGTGGCGGCGCGGGCAGACCCTGGCGCGGAGGGGCCCCATCGGCAAGGCCAGACCCTGCCAGGAATAGTAACGCGGGTCCTCTGTGCGGCAGGTGGCAAGGCTATGAAGGCTTCGTGGCAGTTCATCGCCTTCCCACGTTGGGCTGTCGGGACTGGGAAGCGTTTCGCACCCCCCAGGGGTCCTTCCTCTTCTACTCCAGCGCCAGGCAGCCGCTCTCCAGGGTGCTGAAGCTGAAAACTGTCTGACCGGCCCTTCGGTGATGCCGAGAGCGGGGCAAAGCTGGGCAAAGCAGGGGCTTGTTGGCTCTGCCTCGGTGAGGTTACCCCCCACTGGGAAAGTCAAAAGCCAACACAAGAACCACCCCAGGGTTCTTCAGCCCTTCAACTGCTCTACCTTGAGCCAGCTTGGACGGTCCCCAAGGGACTGCTCCCCTGCTCATCCGCATGCATCTTATTCCGTCTTCACCGCCTCGCCCTGTGCCCTGCCCCCAAAAGGCGGAGCAGCGTGTGGCACTGGACCTGCTGCTGTGTCCCGGGAGAGCCTGGCTGCCTGCTCGCCGGCCCTGTGGGGGGCAGACCCTGCGCCGCAGCCAGTGGAAGAGGTGTGTGGAGAAGCCCACGCCCTGCTGTGGCCACCGAGGCCGTGTGACTTGGGATATTCCTGCTGACGCAGGCTCGTGATTCCGTCTCTCCCCGCCCGCGAGGAGAGAGGCACTGTCCTGGAACGGCCTGCCCCTGGAACAGCCTGGCAAGCTGGTGGCAGGCGGTCCCAGGCAGCAGGAGCCCCATGGGTGTGGGGACCCTGGGACCAGCCAGAGCATGCCCTGGGCGCTGTGGCTCACCCCAGGCAAGGGGGAGTGCTTTGGAAAGTGGGTTTTGGCTGGAGGGGCCCAGTGTTTGAAGGGGGGTCTGAGGAGAGGGGGCCATCATGCAAGCCCAGCTACGGAGGAGCCAGAAGGCAGCAACCACCCTGGTGCTGTTCTGTGAGCCCCTGTTGGGGAAATCTCGCTCCCCTGGGGTACAGAGTCCCCAGAAGGGGCCGAGGCTGGAGGTCAAAGCAGTGAGGCAGGAGAGAAATCTAGAAGGAAAACTTTATTCTGCATGCATGCAGGCTGACAGCTACCGGAGTGAGAGCAGCAGCAGGTCTGAGACACAATTTTAGGGATCCTTTATACAGTATGTTCAGACAGTTTAGTTGTTGATTGTTTTCTTTAACATATCAAAGTCTCAGCAGAAGTACTCTGAGACGTTTCTGTTCACACCAGAAGTGCTAGAAGTAAGTTTTACAGTACAAAGGCACATGAGAACCTGAGTGAGGAGTTTACATGGCAACCTGTGACAAAGGTAAGAGCTTACATGACAATTTGTGACAGACTAGGAGTCTCCATGAACTTGAGATAGGAGGCATTGTAAGGGTCTTGATTAGAGTTAAGATGATTTCTCTGTTACAGAGAGAGAGAGAGGCCTGGAAAACTTTTAACCCTTGCAGCAGTTTTCTTTTAGAGAGTTTTGATTTCCTGCACAGTCCCCCCTTAGACACAATTGGAGTTATTTGATTTTTCTCCCACACCCCATGGGCAATGTGAAGCAGGGAGAAGGTTCAAGTCAACCAAGGCAGCCAGGTCTCTGCCCTGTCCCCAGCGGGTGAGGACACAGGCCCTGAGCCGAGTCCAGCCTTGGTCGCGCAAGCCCTGCGTGGTAAAGCTGCTGGTGCCCTGCAGGGCGGATCGAGTCTTGTGTCTGTGTGATGTCTGTCTCGCCGCCTCCCGTGACTGCGGCCATTGCTGTCGGTCCCACGCTCCTGCTGCGGGAATCCATAGCGACCGGCGCTGCCCCACCCTGTGGGGCAGACGGGGGTGGAGTCGTTTCTCCCCTTGCCGGAGGAGGGATCACGGGCCGTAGAGCAGCAGGGCAGAGCCTGGGTGAGGCAATCACCATCCCCGCAGCGGCCTCTCGCCCCTAGCCTGGCAACGCCCCCCTGCTGTGGAGGGGAGAGGTTCGCTCCCCCTCGCGGGGGCCATTGCAGGATGCGCCGCTGGCAGTTCTGTCCTGCTGTCCTCGCCCTTCGCTGAGCCCCCGGAGTGCGATCAGACCGCAGGCTCGGAGACAGCCCCCCTTGAAGGCGGTGGGGCAGGCACAGAGCTGCCCCTGCTGTTCATCAGCCTGTGAGACACCAGACCTGCCCGGCCCCTTGGCCTGCCCACAGCGAACGAGTGTGGGGCCAGGCGGTGGCTGGTTTGCCTGGCCCTGCTTCAGGGGCTCTGGAGAGCCAGCCGGGCCCGTCAAGGGGCACTTTTGGTGGTGACATGAGGGGCCGCCAGAGACGGAGGCTGGGGTTGGGGGGGCCCAGAGTCTACACCGAGGCCTGGCCACCCAAGTGCTGTAGGGCCTGCTCACAGCTGTTCTTGGTGGCGCAATCTCTGAGCGGAGGCTCTGGCCCGTCTCGGGCTGCCTGTGGCCCTGCTGCCTCGCTGTGCAAGGGAGCAAACCGCAGCACCTCCGGGCGAGGGGGGCAGAGCCACTGCGCTCCCCCGCCAGAGCCCCAAGCAAACAACCCTTCCCCACTCCTCCATGGCCCCCCATCGCCCCCGTGCACCGAGCAGCAGGGCCGTGAGGCTGAGCATGGGGAGAGGGGCGGGTGGGTGGCAGGGCCGTGAGGTGGGAGCAGGGGCAGACACTCGGGGGGTGAGCTGGAGAGAAAGGGTCAGCGCTCCGACGAGCCACCCCGTCATTGTCTCGCTGGGGGCTGCCCGGACCCACATGGGATGGTGTGGGGAGAAGCCCAGTACACACATCAGCCCAATGGGGAATGCTTCAGAGGCAGCCCTGGCCATGCTCCGCGGGGGGGTTCCCTGGAGAGACGTGTGCGCCAGGAACTAGAGTCTGATGAAGGAGCCCTGATGAGATGGCAAATTCTCTAGGAAAAAACGGACCAGAACAAAAATAGGAAGGGGCTTCTGGGCCCCCATTGTGTGGGGGGAAGGGGCTGGGCCGGGCCTGGCCCCGCAGTGCATGGATAGAAGGCGCTGGGCCAGGCCCAGCTCTGCAGTACGTGGATAAAGGGGCTGTGCTGGTCCTGGGCCACCATGGTTGTGCCCCTGTAGTGTAGCCAGGGCCTTAGGGCCAACCTGCCTCTTCCCGGGGGTCCGACGCCCACCGACCCAGCCCCCCCCAGTCTGCTGCTTTGTGGGCAGCTGTGCCTGGAAACACCCCGTCTCCTCCCGGCTCCCAGGAGCGGAGAGGGACTTTGGGCCAGGCCATGTCACCGAGCGGCCACGCCCGGCTTTCTGGAGCAGCTGTGCCTTGTGTGGAGCCCGGCTCTCCAGCCAGCCGCCGCAGCGAACAGCCCAGATGCTCTGGCTGAGAGGACTGGCCTAAAAGTGAGCTGCCCGCGGTCCCCCCGCCCCACCCGCTGCTCCACACACATCCTTCCCCGGCACCACGCTCCGCTGGGAAGCCATCCGCACGGCCTGTTCAGCTGGCGCCAAAGCGCACTGCCTGGCCTTACCCGTGGCACGTGGGCAGGCTGTGTTACGGTCCGACCAGGAGGCTGCAGCGGTTCAATTAGCAGCCGCAGAGCAAACCCCAGGGAGCAGGTCGGGTTCCAGCCCCATAAAGCCCTGAGGTTCGGGCTGGGCCCAGCCAGTACAAAGGAGCAGCCGTGTCAGTGCCTGGTTTTCCATGATTTCCTCAGTGCCTGGGTCGGAGCGCCACATGGGGCTATCGCGCTACCGCACCAACCGCGGCTCGGCTGCAACCAGCATTTGGGCCGCCTCCCGGCTGCAGCCACAGCAATGTGGGGCCTGAAGGCGCCTGCCCTGAACGTGCGCCGGCTGCATCACTCCAGAAACCGGGGTGCAATGGGGGGGGGGAGAGAGGCCCCCAGGGCCCCTGGCTGGAGGTGACATTTGGCCTGCCCCTTCCCTGTCCTGAGGGGGACCACCCCCGTGGTCAGTCTGGCATCTATGTGAACTCCTAGGCCCTGGGGCAAAGACAAGCAGGGGGCACCAGCAACCCCCAGCCCCTGAGAGGGTTCGGTCCAGCCCTAGACCTAATAGCACTGCCCGGCGAGGAGTGTCTTCGCCCCCCCCCCAACTTTTTAAAACGTGGGAAGGTTTTGGCGTGTACGGCGTGTTTCGCCCACAGCAGCCCGTTGAGGCTCGATGGACGGCGGGCGTTCCCCGGCACGGTAAATCGACCGATCCCCCGCTGCCAGACGGGGCCCTGCCCCCCGAGAGCCCCACGTGGGCAGGGCTGGCACTGGCCTGGGAGGCTGAGGGCATGGGTGGTGCTCACGGGCCAGAAGGGTCCGCGCGGGGTGATGACGGTGCAGAACAATCTAGAGGGCTGCTGACAAACGAATACCTGAGTCATGTCACAGCCTGTTTGCCATGTGTGGTGCTAGCTGCCCCCCGAGCCTGGGCCCCCCTCCATGCCAGGCCCCCCTGGCTGCTTGGACTCTGTCATGGGGGGGGGAGCCCAGACCTAGTTGCACCCGGCGGGGCCAGGCTTAGCTCCTTCCCAACTCTCCAGGGGACCAGTCCTCAGGACACCCAATGACTCCAGCCCCCTGTCCCAGGGCCCGGGGCTGTCTCAGCCCCCCCCCCCCAACTCTGGCCCCCTGGCCCAGCCCCCTGGGCTGGCTCTCCCAAGCAGAGTCCCAGGGAAGCCTCCGGAGGCCGCCCGCCCTTCGCCTGCATCCAGCACCACGTTGCCTCCTGCTGCCGGGAGGGGGGGGCAGGTGCTTGCCGAACTGTGCTTGGCAAAGCAGTGTCCCCATCACCCCGCTGACAGAGGGCACCCCCCTGCCGTCCCCATTGGGGCCCGCTCCCTCCCCCCCCCCCGGCGCTCTCTGCAGGAGCAGGGGGCGGGCTGGCTGCCTTGCCCGTTCCCCGGCGAGCACCGTGCGCGTCTGTCCCCGAGCGCGGCGGCCTCCTGCGGGCAGGCGGCAGCTGTTCCTTGCCACGAGCCCTTGAGCCGGGCCGTGCCCAGCAGGGAGGCCGCTCAGACACAGGGCGGCCATAGACGGCAGCGAATGCTGGAGGGGAGCCAAGGTGACCCCTGGCCCACGCCAGAGCCCTTGAGCCGGGCTGTGCCCAGCAGGGAGGCCGCTCAGACACAGGGCGGCCATAGACGGCAGCGAATGCTGGAGGGGAGCCAAGGTGACCCCTGGCCCGCGCCAGAGCCCTTGAGCCGGGCTGTGCCCAGCGGGGGGGCCGCTCAGACACAGGGCGGCCATAGACGGCAGCAAATGCTGGAGGGGAGCCAAGGTGACCCCTGGCCCGAGCCAGAGCCCTTGAGCCGGGCTGTGCCCAGCGGGGGGGCCGCTCAGACACAGGGCGGCCATAGACGGCAGCAAATGCTGGAGGGGAGCCAAGGTGACCCCTGGCCCGCGCCAGAGCCCTTGAGCCGGGCTGTGCCCAGCGGGGGGGCCGCTCAGACACAGGGCGGCCATAGACGGCAGCGAATGCTGGAGGGGAGCCAAGGTGACCCCTGGCCCGCGCCAGAGCCCTTGAGCCGGGCTGTGCCCAGCGGGGGGGGGCCGCTCAGACACAGGGCGGCCATAGACGGCAGCGAATGCTGGAGGGGAGCCAAGGTGACCCCTGGCCCGCGCCAGAAGAGGGAGGAGAGGCTGGCGAGTTGCCTAGCAACCCCCGGCTGGCACAGAACCAGGCCGATTGTGGGGCCGGGGCCTGGCTGCCATGTGGGGCCGGGGGTGGTGGTGGGGAGGAAACGGCCGTTGCCAGGCGGGCGCCGATGGGGATGAGGAACAGGCACATGCCTGGCCCTACAACACCATGCCCAGGCCTGGCCACAGGGGGGCCCCGGGCCTGGCCGGGGGAGGGTGAATCCTCGGCAGCGCGGGGTCCAAGGCGTTTGCCTTGCTCGCCTCGCCCTAGGGCCAGGCCCGGCCCAGACCCGCTGGAGGAGCCAGGAACGCCTCCCCCCCCGTGCCCAGCCACGCCTGCCTAGGCAGGGCCCAGGGGGCTCAGGCAGGCCTGGCCCAATGCTGCCATGGCTGGAGCCGTGCACTGCCCAGGCACCAACCTCCGGCTCCGGCAGGCAGCGCAGACAGTGCCAGGGCCCAGTCGGGGTTCCCCCACCTCTCCTAGTGGCCCACGGGCACGGGGCCCCACGGGCGCTGCTGGCTGCTCCCTGCCTGACGACTGCCGCAGCCGGGAGCAGCAATGACGGGGAAAGGCCTCCGGGCCCCGGCTATTCCTCAGTGGGGCGGCTGCTGGCAGCGTGGGCAGCCCTGCGAGAGGCCAGCGCAGGGCCAAGCACAGCGAGCCAGGCTGGACTGTGGGCTGAGGTTTCCCCCAGACACGCAGCGCGAGGCAGACGGGCGGCCGGGAAATGCCAGGCCTCGCCCCTGGAGCTTGGCAGCGTGTGAGGAACGGAGACCGGAGCACACCCCAGGGAGCGGCCGGCGCCCTCAGCAATTGGCACCACTTCCACAGAGCCGTTTGTCCTGCGGCCGTAACCCGCCAGGGCCAGGATCCGGGCAGCGCCAGCCCCGCCTGATTTCTAGCGCCAGATCCAAAGCCCACCGAGGTTAGCGGGACGACTCCCGGGAGCAGCCCCGGAAGGAGGGGGTCGGCAGTCTCCGGCAAGCCTGTCAGCACGCTGTGCGGCTGGGCTGCGGCGGATCTGCCAGTGTGTTCTGGTGCTGCTATTCCCGCACCGCAGCGGCCTGGAACCGTTCTCAGCCCAATTAACTGCCAGCGGGGGAGGGAAGGGAGCCTGCAGGGTGAGGCAGCTGTCCCTAGCTTGGTGCATTTCTTTGCTCGTGTAGGCAGGAAGCACTGGGGCCCGGAGTGTCTCTTCTATGTGTTTGTACAGCGCCTGGCGCAACGGGGCCCTGACCCTGGTGAGGGGCGCTAGGTCTCCTGCAGTAATATTGACAAACAAGCAAGGGGTATGCTGGCCGTGCGAACAAACTAGCCAGGTTCTACTGCGTTGGGCGGCTAATCCCCATGATTAAACCGGGCGTTTTCCTTCCCTTGCGTTCCTTCCAACCCTTTTCTTCTTCTCATGTCCTCTTTCTTTTCTCCCTCCCAGCTCTTCTTTCCTCTCTCTTAGCCATGTGGACTTGCTGGCAGCGTTGGCTTTGCCTGCCTGTCTGGGCCACCTTGGTTGAGGCGAGAGACCGTCTCTCTTCACGGCCCCACAAAACGGAACAAATCTCCTTGCCATTCATACTTCAAACCTGGCCCCCAAATGCCGGTGGCCTGACTCCGAAAGGTCTCTGTGCACACAGCCCTGCGGTACCCATTGGGGCAACCAGCCCTTGCCTCAATCACAAATGCACAGTGTGCTGCAGAACAAACTCCTTTTGGGATTCCCTTCCCACGGGTTGGCCCCACACAGCACCAGCGGTTCTGCTTTTACTGAGCCAGCTGCCCTCAATCCCCAACCCACATGCAACACTGGGTGAGTTGTAATTCAAGTGCCCTTCCTGGTTCCACAAGGTTGTCATGTTGGCACATTTGCCCTCCTGTTGGTTGCATGCGAGGTGTGGTACGTACACATCTTGTGCAGCAATCCACAGAGGCTGCAGTCTAGGATTAACAACTAGCAAAAGGAGGGTTATCAGCCGCCATTGTACGGATGGGGAACCGTGGCAGAGGCCCAGCTCCTCAAAGGCACGTAGGTCCCTACCTTGATTGACAGGGTCGGCACCCGGCTCTCATGAGCACGTCCCCCCCCGACCAATGGTACCTACAAACCCAGCTCTTTCCATGGGGCACCACCCTCCTCTCGAGGACAGCCCCCTGTTCTCGGTTGGGTCTTCAGCAGCTTTCCCTGGGCTTTCGTCCTGCCGTCAGTGCACTCCTCACAGTACGGCTGCTTTCCCGGCCTGCCAGTCACCCAGCCTTCACGCCTCGAGCTCCACGCAGCAACTGACCTCTCTGCTCTGCTGCTTGTCTCATGCAGGGCCTTTCTGAGTGGTCTTGCTGGCAGCCCTTCTGAATGGTGGCTCCTCTGCAGCCACTCTGGGCTTCCTAGAGGACTTCTTGCTGCTCTGAGCTGGGGCAGGGTGAAGCAGGCAAGGCCTCTAGGAGGGGGCCACTGCACAGAGTCCACCCTGCCACACTCCCATGGAGGTTATTGGGAGTTAGATGCCTCCAGATGACTTCAGTAGCAATACTGGGCCATGGCTCGGCAGGCTGGCGTGGAGGGGCCAGGCCCGGCTGAGGCCTGATGGGCAGACGGGGCATTCCGTTGCTCTGGGATTCTCTCTTTGGATCCTCTGTCCAGTGGCACAAACGGGGTGGAGCTGCCCAAGCTGTGGGCAGCTGGTTCATTAGGGCTGGTCTGCTTCTGCCGGCCGAAGCCCTCTGCTCTTAGCAGCCAATGAGAGGACGTTTGCATAGGCTCCCCCACACAGCCCATCCCTGTGCTTGGCCTAACGTTGAGCCCTGTGCCCTCAACCTTCCCCCCACGGCCACACAGCGTCCCTCAGACGTGGCCACGCTCGGGCAGACGTGCGAGCCCCCGAGAGACATGGCGAGACCCGAGCCACTTGGCAACCCAGCACAACTTTATTGAGAAAGGCAAGGTTAGAAAAGCGACAGCAGTGTGGTGCCAGCCTGAGTGCCGTACCCAGTGGAGAGGAGGCACTTGGGTGGGAATGTAGGAGACCGTCGCCCTTTTGGTGCAGTGGTCACTAGCCAGGCCTGTCCAGCCACCAAGGCGAGGGAATGGTCGTGCCTGAGTCCGGCAGCCCTGACGCCCCTTGTTGGTGCACCGGGGAGGGAGCCGAGAAGCTAGCAGAGCTATAGGCAGGCATTTGTAGAGCCCTGCCCCCTCTCATCAGCCCCAGCTGCCCCGGGGAGCGTCTGTCTCCCAGAGCCACTCCTGGGACAGAGCCCGGGAGGGGAGGAGCTGGCCTGCTGTGGGGGAGGGGACCAGGCACGTGGAAAGGAGTTGAGACCCTCCACCCCCTGGCTCCTCCATGAGTCCCACCTGCCCAAAAGGGACTAGAACGGGGGTGCCCATTGCTGGGCAGGGCCGAGACAAGACACCCAAAGGGGCCTGGGTCATCTAGAGGGGGTGCTCGGCCCGTTCAGGCTGTTCACAGCTTGTCCCGTGGCCCCCTGGCGCGTCACTGCCAGGAGCGTAGGCCAGGCACCTCACTGGCCCCCCACAGGGCAGCCTGGCATAGCCACAGCTCCCCTGCTCCTGGGCTCACGCTCCCCCCAGCAGCAGGGCAGTGAGGGGTGGGTGTGGAAGGAGGGGTCTGGACCCAGGCAGGGGGCTCCTGGCAGGCTCCAGCCTGGGGCTCTGCAGGGACACTCCCCACCCCACGGCTGGGCCACCCCTGCCCATCGCTGAGCACAACACCCAGCAAGGCACAGGGCCAGCAAGGCACAGGGCCAGCGCCAGGAGCCTTCCCGAGACGCCAGGTCCCCCACAGCTGGGGGGAGTGTCTTGCTCCCTGGAGCCAAGGTGCCGCTTTACAGCGAGGCTGGGCCGTTCAGCAGGAGGGCGACAGTAGGCTCCAGCAGGCCTGAGCTGGGCGGGTCCCTCCCCTGTGGGCCCCCGGACAGCCCCAAGTGGTGCTCTGCCAGGGACCGGCCTGCTTTCCCAACAGGCTGCGTGGAAAGCGCTGGCGCCGTCAGCATGCGCAATCTCAGCCCGGGGGGGCCCGGAACTAGTCCTGTCACTGGGAACTGGCATCACACGGCCCAGTCCCCATCTCGGTCAGTCCCCAGCCCCCCTGCAAGAAACCCCCCAGGAGGGAGATGTGGGGTGAGCCACCCCCACCTCTCACATGAGGTCTCCTCCCAGCCCTGTGTGCACACAGGAATACGCACGCCCAGAGCGAAACCAGACAACAACATCGGTCCCCTATTGCACCTTACATCCAGAGAGCCTAACTAGCTAACCCGCCCCCAGACAGACAGTAACTAGCTGGCCTGCCCCCCAGACAGTAACTAGCTAACCTGCCCCCCAGACAGACAGTAACTAGCCTAACTAGCTAACCCGCCCCCAGACAGACAGACAGAACCTAGCTAACTGCCTCCAAAGAGACAGTAACTAGCTAACCCATCTCCCAGACAGACAGGCTACATCTATACTACATGCTTCTTGCGCAAGAGCATGTCCACACCTCAAAGCTCATCACAAAAGCAATGTGCTTTTGCACAAGAGAACGTCTACACAGCATGGACGCTCTTGTGCAAGAAAGCTCTGATGGCCATGCACAGAATAGCCATCAGAGCACCTGTGCTTTTTCCCTCTGGAGCGTCCACACTTGCCTTTTTGTGCAAGAACTCTTGCACAAAAGGGAGTTATGCCTCGTAGAAGGAGGTTTACTTATGGGGGGAAAAGCCCTCTGTTCTGCCATTTTTCTCTTGATTTCCTTGTGCAAAAGCGCATTTGAGGTGTGAACGCTCCATGGGTTTTTGCACAAAAACAGCTGGTTTTGTTCAAAAACCTTGCAGTGTAGACATAGCCACAGTAATTAGCTAATCACCCCCAGAGAGACAGTAACTAGCTAACCTGCCCCCTGACAGTAACTAGCTAACCCACGCCCCAGAGAGACAATAACTTGCTAACCACCTCCAGAGAGACAGTAACTAGCTAACCTGCTCCTGACAGACAGTAGTAACTACCTAAGCCATGCAGACAGAACTGAGCTAATACACCCAGAGAGAAAATAGCTAATCCACCCAGAGACAGTTCCTAGCTAACAAACACAAACAATCATTAACTAACTCCTCACCCCCAGCAGCCAGACAGACAGACTCCGCCATCCCCAGCCAGACAATAACTAGCTAAGCTGCCTAGACAGACACAGATAGTAACCTGCTAATCCCCAGACAGAACTAGTTTGCACTCCCAGACACAGTAACTAGTTAATCCTCTCAGCCATCCTGTAACTAGCTAACCTGCTGAGACAGACAGACAAACTAGCTATTCTCCCCAGACAGACAAATCAGTAACTCAATAACCTGCCCAGTGAGACCGTCAGCAACTAGCTATCCCACAGACAGTAACTAGCTATCTCTGCAGATGAATGGATGGCCACAGAACACAGAAATTTAGAGCTGGAAGAGACCTCAGGAGCCATCGAGTCCAGCCCCCTGCCCAAAGCAGGACCAACCCAACTCAATCATCCCAACCAGGGCTCGGTCCAGCCGTGACTTAAAAAGCTCTAGGGATGGAGATTCCACCCCCCTCCCTAGGGAACCCATCCCAGTGCTTCCCCACCCGCCTAGGGAAATAGTTTTTCCTAATCTCCTAGACCTTCCCCATTGTAACTTGAGACCATTGCTCCTAGTTCTGCCATCAGCCCCCACTGAGAGAACAGCCTCTCTACTAGCTATCCAGAGACAGATGGTCAGTTACTAGTTATGCCTGCAGACAGACAGACAGTCACTAGCTCCGACCTACAGCTCTGTGCACCGTGAGGCAGAGCAGGCGGCTGACTCCTTCCCCCCACCCCCCCAAGAACTATGCCTCAAGGGGGAGAAGGATGCTCACAAGCTCCTCCCACTGCCCAAAAGGGGCAGGGCTTTCCTCCTGACAGGCCCCGCCCCCCCCGGTCAGCAGGTCCCTGGGACGGGCGCTGCCGCAGAGCCGCTGCATCGGGCCCGGCCCCTCTCCTGGCAGCGCCCGCTGGCTGCAGCCGCCCCCAAGGCCTGAGAGGCGTGGGCAGGAGGGGGAGCAGTGCTGAGAGCCCCTGCCCCTCCCCTGCACACCCCCCGCACCCGCAGGGGAGCAGATGGGGGGGGGTCAGCTCTGATGGGCGGGGTGGGGCGTGTAGTGAGTTGTTGGGGGTAGGACAGACTCAACGGGCTGGGAAGCGCCGCGCCAAGGTCAGCAACCAGACCCTCTGCAGGGGGCACAAACCCCGCCTCCCTGCGCAGGAGAGAGCTGGCAACTCGGCAACTCACACACACACACACACACACACACACACACGGTAGCAGCATGGACACTGACATGCACACTGGGGAGAGCTGACAGCAGCAGCATCTCTCTCACACACACACACACACACACACACACACACACACACACACACACACACACGAGAGCTGACAGCATCATCTCACACACCCCCCACCCAGGAAAAGGTGGCAGCATGGTAACCCCCCCCGGGAGAGCGGTGGCAGCGCTGACTGTCACAGGTTTTTCCAAGCTCCCAGAATAGCACCGCCCAGCCCGGCGTCTGCACCCCCTCGGCCGATGCCACGGTGGCTGCTCTGACTCACGCCGGCTGGGAAGTGCGGGGAGGGGCCTGGGCTCCTTTTTCTCCGCTCCTCCTCGGGGAATGGGGCCCGGGGCCCAGCAGTGGGCGGGATCGAGCCAGTTGCCCCGGCGCCAGTGACCCCACTGAACGGTGACCCCGGTAGGAGGCCCCAGGGCTGCGGGGGTAGGGGGGTGTCTCTCTAGCTTGGCCCAAGCAGACGGCAGCTCACTGATTCCCCACTTGCGGGGCACTCTCTGCCTTGTGCCCCCCCATCTGGCCACCTGAGTGCGGACGCGCCCAGGGCAGGGCCTCCAGCCCTTCTGTGCACCCCATCGGCGCTGAGCCCGAGCAGGCGGGTCTCCCGCCTGGCCCCTAAGATGTTCTCGCCCGTGTGGGGTGGAGGGGGGCTGCAGTGATGGCTGATCTGTCTGCGCAGAGGAGGGCTCCCCTAGAGAGCTTGAGATCACTGTCTCCCCAGGGGGAAGGTCCAGATGGAGATGGGGCACGGCCATTCCCCTGCGCAGTGGGTAACAAAATAAATGTCCCTGTTTCTGTCACATGCCATGTAAAAAACCCGCCTCGAAAAGCTTGTGCAAGCCGGTCCGCCGCAGATCCCCTCCCCTGGTGGCGGTGCGTGGCCGGCCTCACAGGACCGTGCTGATGGTCTCCTTGGGGACCTGGGTGCTGGGCAGCGATTTAAGGTACTCCAGGTGCTTCCTGGCATCTTCCTGGTTGTGGCGGACGTAATACACCACGTAGGTGATGACCATGGCGAACCAGCCAAACATGGTGATGAACATGGCCACGTCCGTGGTCTTCTGGTGGATGCTACAGAAATTGACCCCGGAGTCCAGGACCTGGATCAAAGGTTTCCCGACGTACTCCTCCCGCACCGAGGTCTGGCAGGTGATCTCGCTCACCGACTCGGGGTCCAGCTGGACTTCCCAGAGCACCTCCTGCAGCGCGCACTCGCAGTGCCAGGGGTTATTGGACAGGCGGATCTTGGCGTTCAGTTTGACCAGGGCTTCCTTGGGGATGCGCTGGATCAAGTTATTGGAGAGATCCAGCGTCCGCAGCCCGTCGGCCACCCCTCTGAATGCGGCCAGGTCGATCTTCTCAATGGCGTTCCTGGACAGGTCCAGCTCCTCCAAGTGGTTCAGATGCTTGAACGCGTTGTTGGGGACCTGGGTGATTTTATTCGCATCCAGCTTCACAAAGACGGCGTCCTTGGGGATGTCCTTGGGGATTTCGTCCAGGTGCTTGGCGCTGCACAGCACGGCCATGGCTCCCGAGTGCCCGGTGCAGTGGCAGGGGTGGGGGCAGGAGGCGTGCGCAGGAGGGAGGGGCAGGAGGAGGCAGAAGAAAAGCCACCTGGAGAACCGCTGTGGCAGTGAGGACGCTGGGTGTGGCAGGGACATTCTGATCAGTGGCTCCGCGGGGTCATGGCTGCTGGGGAAATGTTTGTCTTGGCCAATCCAACGCTCTCCAGGAGCACTGAGGGGCTAGCTGGGGGCAAGCCACGTCCTCGCTGTTCTCTTCGGTTTCTGACAGCAAAAAGCGGGAGGGGAAACGGAGGTTAGCGTTCCTGGCTCTATGAAACGTGTTGCTCTCTCGTGGAGCGTGGACCACATGGGCATATGATCCGCTAACTCCGTGCCCCACCCCCCTCCCAACGGCATCCGCCACCATCTCAGATGGCGCCACTTGGATCAAAGTCACGTCTCGGCCTTTTCCAGGTTTTTAAGGGAAAGGTGAACGACTGGGAACCGGGGAGTGACCCAGGAAGCAACGCTCCACGTTAGGCGTTGCTGCGGACGGGGCCAGGTGCAAGGGTGCAGCAGGGGAGTTGTGACCGGGTTGAGTGGAGCCCAGACACAGCACTGACATCGCACAAGGGATATTAGAATCTGTTACGGAGAGACGGGCGGAAGCAAGTGACAGTCTTGCCAACTTCCAGGGTTTAAAAAAGTCACGAACCAGCCCCCCAACAATTGTGCGACTGGCTTACGAACCCGGAGATAGTCCCAAATAAGCCAGGCCGGGTTGTTTTCCTTTGTCCGCCCGGGCCTGAGGCTTCCGGGGTCCCGATTTCACGCGTTTCCTCTGCCACCAGGACTAGAAAGTTACTTTAAAACAATGGAAGCTGAGATTGGGGTGGAATAACAGGACTCCAGGGGCGGGGGCTTGAAGAAAAAGCCCCCAAATATCACCAGGCTCCCAACAGGGTGGGGAGAGCCGGCCACGCTGAAATTCACGCAGAGAGCGCTCAAGGCAGGATGGGAAATGGGTCGGTACCATGTAGAGCTGCCTCCTCCTTCTCTCTCGCTGGGAGCGCTCTCAGTGCCGCCCCCTGGCTGTGACCCCCCCACACCCACACCCACACCCACACCCACGGCGGGGGTTACGGCCGCCCAGGGGGAGGGCAGCGCAGAATGTGCCCGGGTCAGCGGCGCCGCTGAGCCGAAAGTTGGATTCTCCAGCGGCGCCGGGGCCGGGTGGGGGCCGGGCTGCGCCTCCCCGCGCTCGCCTCCGCTGCCTGGCGAGGTCCGGCCAGAGCGCTCGCCAGGGACAGACCCCGCCCGTGCGCCCCTCGGCTGGGGAGGGGGCTTGGGGGCTACGGGCGAGGGCGGATTTCTCCACCGGCCCCGCCCTGCCGCTGCGTGCGGGCCCCTCCGGCCGGCTCCCGGCGCCGCCGCCCGCCAGGGGAAGGCGATTTACCTGCGCGCAGCTAGCGCCGCTCGGCTGCGCTCCCCCGGCCGCTGCCCGGCGTGCGGCCCCCGCAGCCCGGCGGCCCGGAGCCTGGGCGGGATCCCGCGGGAGCGAGCCCCCAGCCCCCACGTGGCGCGGCCTGGGCCGCCCTCATGGCTCCATCGCTGGGGCTGCCCGGGGCCCCCGGCGCGTCCCCGGAGCCGGCCCCCGCGCCGCGGGGCTGCCATTGGCCAGCGCCCGCCCGTCGCCGGCAGCCTCCCCGCGCATCCCCGCTCGTTTAAAGGCGCAGCCCAGGAGCACGGCGCGCTCTGCCGAGCCGCACGCCCCGCCTCGTGGCGCGCTGGGGGGGCCGGGGACCTGGGGGGGTCCATCCCCGGGGGAAGGGGGCGGCCGCAGCTCGCGCTCCGGGGCTTTCAGATTCCCTCCAGCTGCAGCGCAGCGTCTCCTCCGACGGGAGGGCTTTCAAGGGCCCCCAGGCGGCTCTTACAGCCCCTGGGGGGGACGGGCGCTCCCCTTGCCTCCCTGCGTCTGGCTCTGCCCTGGCCTTGGCGAGGCCGGCCCCAGGCAGTGGCGCAGGGGCCTGGCAGGCACCCCGCGGATCTGCGGCCTAGACTCAGCTCCGCCTCCTGGGGTGAGCTGGGGGGTTCTCACTGCCTGGGGCAAGGCCGGGCTCTCGCCCACAGCACCCTGGCAGCTCGCCTGCCTGGCTCCCTGAGGGGGCCACTGTGGCTGCCCCGCCCTGGAGCTGTCCCACAACTGCCCAGGCACCGTGGGGAAGCCGATGGGCCCGGCCCGGGTCCCGCTGGCCAATGCCCGGCCCTGCCTCACTAGCCCAGCTTGTTCTGAAGCCTCAGCCCCCAGCACCTGCCCTGGCGGAGGGGAGGCCTGGTCGCGGGGACGCGCAGCAGGACCAGCCGTGGCAAGCCAGGGCCCCAGCCTGCCTGCGGCTTTCCCAGGGGAGGGAGCCGGCCATACGTGCCCCAGCGGCTCCTCGCAAGGGGACGAAGCTCCGGGGCGGCACTGGTCACTCCTGGACGCCAGCACGTGCCTCCCCTTCGCGGCACAGGCGAGCGTGCGTGTGGTTCGCAGCTCCCAGGCCAGTACGCCAGGCACCTCATCTCCAGCCCGTTCCCTTGGGCTCTTCCACTTGCCCCAGCACCCCCGCCCCGGGAGTAGCTGCCGACGGGGAAGGGCACCTCTGGGCTGCAGGGGTCTCGCTCCAGGGGGCTGCCCGGGGAGCGGGGAGAGTTCCCACCTGGGAGCTGCGGTTCCAGGCTCTCGGCAGACTCAGGCAGGCTGCTCTGCAGCGCTTTGTGCCTGAGCCACGTTCTGTGTTTCTTCCCCAAGCTCCAGGGCTAGAAACGGCCTTGCAGAGTCTGCTCCAGCCAGGCAGTCTTGGGGGGCCCTTGGAATGCTGGCTGGGCTGGTGCCAGGCACCCCCGCGCTGGGCTCGGACCCACGCTTCGGGCTCCATAGCCGGTCTGGGCCTGATTCATTCCAGCGATGCCCCACGCAGGCGGAGGATGAGACCCCACTTCCCAGGGGGATGCTGTACATGGCCATGGGATAAGAGGGAAGGTCCTTTCTTGGATTGGGAACTGGTTAAAAGACAGGAAACAAAGGGTAGGAATAAATGGTAAATTTTTGGAATGGAGAGGGGTAACTAGTGGTGTCCCCCAAGGGTCAGTCCTAGGACCAGTCCTGTTCAACTTATTCATAAATGATCTGGAGAAAGGGGTAAGCAGTGAGGTGGTAAAGTTTGCAGATGATACCAAACTGTTTCGGATAGTCAAGACAGAAGCAGACTGTGAGGGACTCCAAGAAGATCTCACCAAACTAAGTGATTGGGCAACAAAATGGCAAATGAAATGTAATGTGGATAAGTGTAAAGTAATGCACGTCGGGAAAAATAACCCCAACTATACGTACAGTATGGTGGGGGCTAATTTGGCTACGACAAATCAGGAAAGAGATCTTGGAGTTATCGTGGACAGTTCTCTGAAAACTTCTATGCAGTGTGCAGCGGCGGTCAAAAAGGCAAATAGGATGCTAGGAATTATTAAGAAAGGGATAGAAAATAAGACCCAGAATATCTTACTGCCCCTGTATAAAACTATGGTACGCCCACATCTCGAATACTGTGTACAGATGTGGTCTCCTCACCTCAAAAAAGATATTTTGGCCTTGGAAAGGGTTCAGAAAAGGGCAATTAAAATGATTAGGGGTTTGGAACGGGTCCCATATGAGGAGAGGTTAAAGCGACTGGGACTTTTCAGTTTAGAAAAGAGGAGACTGAGGGGGGATATGATAGAGGTATATAAAATCATGAGTGGTGTGGAGAGGGCCGATAAAGAGAAGTTATTTATTAGTTCCTAAATAGAAGAACTAGAGGACACCAAATGAAATTAATGGGTAGCAGGTTTAAAACTAATAAAAGAAAGTTCTTCACACAGCGTGTAGTCAGCCTGTGGAACTCCTTGCCAGAGGAGGCTGTGAAGGCTAGGACTATAATAGAGTTTAAAGAGAAGCTAGATAATTTCATGGAGGTTAGGTCCATAAAAGGCTATTAGCCAGGGGATAAAATGGTGTCCTTGGCCTCTGTTTGTCAGAGGCTGGAGAGGGATGGCAGGAGACAAATCGCTTGATCATTGTCTTCGGTCCACCCTCTCTGGGGCACCTGGTGCTGGCCACCGTCGGCAGACAGGATACTGGGCTAGATGGACCTTTGGTCTGACCCAGTACGGCCGTTCTTATGTTCCTTGCGGCTTCGGTCCAGACACCGGGCGGGGGAGCCTGGCCCGTGTTTCCAAGCCTGGATTCCTGCCAGGGAGGCGGTGAGTTCCCGCTCAGTTATAGGATGTGTTGGGATTGGCCCTGCCTTGGGCAGGGGGCTGGACTTGCTGACTCCTGAGGCCTCTGCCAGCTCTCGGATTCTATGTCAATCAGGAGTGGCTCCAGGAGAGCCATGGAATTACACCCGTGCAAACCCTGTGTAGACGCCAGCTGGCTCTGTCCCATGATGCACGCATGGCCCATAACGGGCCGCCCCCTGGGCTGGCAGAGTGACCCTGGCGATGCCCATCTCTACCGGCTGAGGCTCGTGTTGCAGGGGTAATGCCCTCCCTGGCGCAGGACGTGGGCTGGTGGGCTCAGGTCTGCCCCAAATGTGGACCAGCCATGGCCCAGGCCAATGCTTTGGGTGTGGTGTTTGTGTGTGGCTTAGCGTGGGAAGCCTGCTCCTAGCACTGCGATGCCTTCCCATGGCAGATCTCCTCCTTCATCGGGGGAGGAGGCATGTGAACAGGGGGAGCAGGTCTCCCATGGCCCAGTGAGCCCCCAAATCATGGCCCGGATTCTGCCCCCGGCACGACTCACAGGGGCAAACGCTATCTCCTCCCAGCCCTCGCGGGGTACAGGGGTGCTCACCGTGCTGGAGGCAGCCGGGCACAAGGCAGAGACTTTAGGGCCGAACCGGGGAACACTGGATTCAGAGGGAATTTTGTGGGGCCCACAACCAGGATTTAGGCTCCTAAATCCCTCTGTGAGCGGTGGCCGCAATGGTGTGCGCTGCCCCACAGCTCGCTAAGGGCCCGCGAGGGCCGGGCAGATGTTGTGTAGTTTCTCTGAACTGGTTTGACTCCGGAGCGTCTGGCATACTGGCCTGGGAGCTGGCCGGCACCGGGGACTGCCATGAGGCAAGCGCAGGGTTTGTTTCTCGCATCCAGAGGTTCCCTCGGGCACGGAGCCTGCGGGCAGCTGCACTGAAGGCAGGAGACCCAGACGCAGGGCTGCTGCGCTCACCCCCGCGGCCTGGCGCCTGCTATGGATATGGGCCCATGTACGACACTGCCCCTGCAACCGCGGGGATTGGAACCCGGATGCGCAGCCGCACCCCCTGGCTTCCCCGGCCAGCCACCAGGCCCTCGGCCCCAGCCTCGGTTTACGGCACGTGTCTCTGGCTGGGAGCCGGTGGCAGGCTAGCGCCGGATCCAGGAGCGAGCCGGGACGCACTCCAGCTCCCGGCACGTGCAGGAGGGCGCCGGGCCATCCACAGCGCCAGGACCCAGCCCTGGAACCAAGCGAGCAAAAAAACAGCAGCAAACACCTCGCTGGGCAAATCCCTTTATAGCGGCGCATCCGTCACCCCCGGGAGTCCACACTCCCGGGCCAAAGGCAGCGAGGCGGCACCGAAGCCGAGCGGGCAGAGGCCACCGAGCAGCTCGCCTGCACCCGCGAGACACGTCCAGCCCTCTGCTCCCAAAGCACTTTGAGGCCCAGCAGCGGGTGCTGTGAGCGGGGGCAGGGGAGAGGCCTGGCACCCACGCTGGCCGAGGCGGAGAAACGACGGGAGCTCCGGGAGCCTCCGGCACATCGTCTAGACACACGCCAGCTAGCACACCGGCGCCCAGGGCTCGCAGGAGACACACCGGCTGGCGGAACGGAGGCATCTCCCTGCTGTTCTCCGGCCACGGCTGAGACACGCAGGGGCAGCCACGGTGGGGAGTCGGCAGCCAGAGGAACCCGGCAGTGCCTGGTGGGCGGGGAGGGGGCGTGGAAAGGCCCCGAATGGCCTGGCCGAGGAGCGAGGCGTTAGCAGCACGGCACGGCCGGGGAGCCGAGGCCTGGAGAAACTCGGGCCAGGGGTGATGCTGGGGTCGTGGCGCCACCACCCTGGGGCCCACCAAGCCACGTGTGGTGCCCAGGCTCCCCGCACCAGGCCCGGGGAGGCAAGCGCCGGGGAATGCACCCCACAGGGCCACCCTCCAGCCAGTCAATGGGAGGTGCCCGTGCACAAGCGAGTGGCTCCTCTGCCCATGGGATTTAGGTGCCTCAGAGTGTCTGTGAGTCCCAAGCTTGGGGAGTCCGTGGCAGAGCCAGGAGCAGGCGGCAGGGTTCCTGGCCCCGGTAGGAGGCCTGTCTCCGCCCAGCCCGTTTCTCACTCCCACGGCAGTTCTGCTGCTAACTCGGCCAGCGCCTCAGGCCCGCCAGGCCCAGAGCCCCGGGAGAGGGGCAGGCCGAGCAGGCTGGGCATTGGCCGTGCTGTGTGGGGCAGACCCCGCCCAGGGGGGCGGCCCACGCATGCCCCCGTCAGCGTCTCTGCAGAGAGCGAAGCCAAGAGATGCCCTGTGCCCCCGCCCAGGGCACCAGGCAGGCGGCACCGGGGCGGTAGCGTCAGTAGTAGGCCCCCAGCAGGGCGGCTACGCTCCGCAGCAGCTCCTTGTGGTTCCCGTAGAGTGGAATCCTCCTGTCCATCAGCTGCCACCGAATGCACGTCTCTGGCTCGCCGGCCTGCAGCCCCTGGGAGGGGAGATCCGCGGGGCCCCGTCACCCTGGCACCGAGGGCTCTCGGCACTGCTCCCCCGTCTCTCTCCTCCGGCGGCCGCGCCGGTCCTGGCCCTGCGGGCTCTCCCTCCCCCGCCTCGCCCGTTTCTCCGTCCCCTTTACCCCCCCTCTCCTGGGCTGCTTCTCCGCCCTGTCCAGGCTGGGGCCCCCGGCGTGGGACCACAAAGCGGCGGGCAGGGCTCCTGGGCACCGCGCCATGCTGCCGAGATCCGGGCCAGCCCTGCGCTCTGCGCTCCGCGCTCCATCCCACCCCTGCCGGCGCCGGCACGAGGCTCTTCCGTGCGGGTCCTGCCTGCTCCACCCTGGCCGGGGCGTGGCCGTTCCGCACAGGGGCGAGAGCTCGGGGGGGAGGGAGGCAGGGGGCACGAGGCCTTTACCAAGTTCAGCCGCTTCAGCCGCGCGTCGTTCTTGTCGTCAAAGTGCAGGCTGACGGCCACCGACTCCACCCAGGCGTTGTCCGTGTTCCTGGGGTCGTCCATGTAGCCTCTGTGCACCTGCGGGCGGGAGCGTCCCCTGGGGTCTGGGTGTGTTAGCAGGAGGCCGGGGGTGTGGCAATGAGGGGCCGGGGCTGCGGTGCCCCCCTTTTAGCCAGCTGTCAGGGCGAGCGGGCGGGGGAGGGTGGAGAGACGCGAGCACACTGCAGGGGCGTGGGGGGAAGTTCCGGGTGACAGGGTGGGGGCTGTGGGAACGTCCCACATCCACAGACAACATCCCAGCCCTGGGCCGGTCCTGCAGCCGGGGCTGCCCCAAGGGAGCTCTGCTTAGCCCCCGCAAGGCCCACGCCCCGGCTGTGCCCGGTGGGACAAGCAGGGCTTGGTCCCTCCCTCCAGCCTCACTTCCCTGCCTCTGCCCGGGCCCACGCTGTGGGGGGGGGGGGTGCGACGTGTTCTGCTCCCCAGGCCCGCCTTACCTCAGTGCCATGGGCCAGCAGGGTCTGGACCTGCGGCCACAGCTCCCTCCTCAGCACCCACCTCAGCTCCCCCGGCAGTGACTCGCCTGGCTCCAGGCACCCCTGCACAGAGCCCAGCGTCAGCCGCAGCAGCCTGGCTACCACGCCCGGGGAGGGGCAGCAGAGCCCCCCAGCCTGGGAAAGGGCTCGACCCCCCCCCCCCCGCCCCAGCCCCGCCTCTCCCTGCCCTCGTTAGCCGCTCCCCACCCCTGCCCCGGCCTTGCTCCGTCCCACCCAACGCACCAGGAGAGCAGGTGAGCTGGGCCCATGTCACTTTGCTTCCCCCGCCACTGCCCATGAGTGCGGGGAACCGGACCCTGCTGCAGGCACCAGGCCCCCCCCGCTATTTCCCTGGGCCACCCAGGGGCTCGGCTGCTGGCTGGTCCCTTGCCCCTCCTGCTCACAGCGTTTAGGGGGCATGTGCCCACGCTGCATGTCGCCCCTGCGCAAGCAGGAATCCCCTACTATGCCCTGGCCCAGACTGAGGGACATGCAGGGCGTGAGGGGACACAGAAATGTCGGGTACGTGGGGACAGGGTGTTGCACAGAGCTTAGTTCACCTCTGGAACTCACTGCCACAGGAGGTTCGGGGGCAAGGGTTCAACTAGGGTTCAGCTCTCCTAAGAGCTGGCTGTGACACAAGCAAGGAGGTGAAGTCTATTGACCGCCCGCTGGGCCGAGGCAATGCCACTCGGAGTATCACATAGCTTCACAAGGTGCCAAGGCCTGATGGAGAACAGGGGCTGTTCTGGCAGGATTACAAGGCCCCCAGGCGCGGGGCAGAAGACGCACTGACTCCCGGCTGGGGGCAGATTTGAGCTCCCTCCTGCAGGGACCCACGGGCCCGTCTGTTTCACATTTCGGCAGCGTGTTGCCGGTAACACCTCTCTGCCTTGAACGAGCTGCAGAGGCTTCCTGAGTGTGTCCAAGCAAGGCCCGGCCCCCGGCCTCTGACCACTCACCCCTGGCAGAGCCCAGTGATCCGACGAGGGAAACTTGACCACCAAGACTTCCAGCGTTTTCTTTAGGCTCTTCCTATAAATGGAGCCATCCATATTCCTTCTCCAGCTACAAAAGAGAAAGGCGTCACGCTGCCCTCAGAGCAAAAGATGGACTTTGCTTAAGGCCCCGGGCTTTCCCACAGGAGACCACACGCTCCCAGCCTTTACAGGCCGCTTTCCCAGGCTGCCCCCGCCGTTTGCAGGGTCACACGGGGAAAGGGCGGCCCCTGAGTCTGACCACAGGCCCCACGGACGCGGCTCCCCCTTGCTCTGCCCCACACGGCCTTGGGCTACTGGAGGGAGACCAAAGACCGGGAATCGGTTCAGCAGTAGATGTCCTTCCGTCGGACAGGAAGTAGCATCCCTGGCTCTGCCAGTAGGGGGCGCGGCTGTAGTCTAGCACCTGCCCCCTGCTGGTAGAGCTGTGCCCCGCCTGGCTGCACTCACCGGGTCACAACAGGGTGCAGCGCGTGGTTCGGCCCAAAGCAGCGCAGGCGCCCTCGGCCTCGTAAGCCCGTCCGGCCCATGGGGTTCCTAGCACAGAGCGCCAGCGGTTACCAGAGTGGGGAACTCAACGGCCAGCCTCATGTGGGGCTGGGGGGTTGCTGCACCTGCTGGAAGCTGCAGGCCAGCCACAGTCCCAGCCCGCTAGCACTTCCAGGAGCTCTGGGAGGCTCCCAGAGCTGAGGGGTAATTGCAGCAGGAATGCCTGCGCCAGGCCAGCAAAGGTCTGAGCCCGGGGGGGGTCGGGGGGAATGCGGCCACCAGAGAACAGGCTGGGCCTCTTGCTTCCTGGTCACCCTCATCTGGTTCCCAGGAGCCACTGGCAGCCAGTCCGGGGGCCCAAGTGCCCGGCGTTGGGTGGCTTTGGGGCGAGCGGCGCTATGGTCCACGGGGCCAACCACTCTCGCGCACACGGCCCGGCCCCAGACGGACGTTCGCAGGGCCACCACGGGACCCGCTCGGACGCGTTCCGGTCCCTGCCCTTCCCCCCTTGCCAGCGAGGGGCACAGGCCTGCAGAGCCCGCTTCCCGAACGTCAGCGCCCACACACGGCATGGCCCTGCCGCTCCCCCAATGTAGCAACGTCCCCAGGCGGCTGGCAAGCCACCCACGGAGGGTGAGCAGGTGGAGGAGCTCCAGCCAGCCTCCCCTCACATCGACAGGGCCAGGCCAGCTGGGCAGAGCGTGGAGGGTCTGAGGGAGCCAGCGCCTGCCGCGTCTCCGTCGGGGCTGCAGCTCTCGCGCTGTGCCTGGGGCTCCCAGACCCGCCCCTGTCACTGAGCTCCGGTGGGGTCCTGCCAACGCCAGCCCAGCCTGCACAGAAAGCTCCGGGCGCCCAGAGCCCGGCTGGCCGAGGAGGGTGCACGGGGCACTGCGCACCCCAGGAAAGGGGGGGGCCCATTTCCCGCGGAGACACCCTCCCAGGGAGGAGCTCTGAACCCCCCTCTTCCCTCACACTGCTGGACAGGTGGGAAAGTGTGTGTGGGGAGGGGGGGGAGTCAGGCAGGGCAGCTGCAGTGTCTCCGGCTGTGTCAGGAGCCCCAAGCCCAGGGAGTGGCGGGGCGGGGATCCCCCGATCTCTCTTGCGCTTGCTGAGCCCTGCTCAGGGTGGATGGAGACTGGGGCTCCCGGGGCACGGCCAGGCCTGGCACTGGCCGGTAACGCAGCCGGCGCCCGGGCAGCCGAGCCAGCTGGTGCCAGAGGCCCCGCCCGGTGCACTCACAGCGGCAGCTGGTTCTGGACGGCGTAGGGGCCATGGAAGCTCTGCCGGTCGATCAGCCCATCCACGGCATTGTAGTTGATCTTGGAAAGCGCCTCCAGGGAGCTGGAAGAGAGAGCAGAGCCCCCCCTTTAGCACACAGGGCGCTGGGCAGCCACACGCACAGGGCCGGGCGCAGGCAGGGCCAGAGGGGAGGCCAACACAGGGGCTGGGAGGGAGGGGAGGGCTGGACACAGGGCGCAAGCGGCCGGCAGGGACAGCGGGGAGGAGGCGAACACAGGGGCTGGGAGGGAGGCGAGGGCCGGGCACAGGGGATGAGCGGCCGGCGGGGAGGAGGCGAACACAGGGGCTGGGAGGGAGGCGAGGGCCGGGCACAGGGGGCGAGCGGCCGGCAGGGACAGCGGGGAGGAGGTGAACACGGGCTGGGAGGGAGCTGAGGGCTGAGGCAACAGGGCAGGGCCCGGGCCCCACTCACTCTCCAAGGGGGTCACACGCAGCCGCCTCCATCCCGTGGGCCGTGTAGAAGGGGGGGTCGTAGATCTGGAACTCCACCTGCAGGGCACACGCACAGCCTCACTCTCCGCCCGCCGCCGGGCATGGCCTCTGCCCTGCCGCCCCGGGCAGCCCGGTGTGAGCCTCGGCAGGGTGCACAGACTGGCCGCCTGCAGGGCCCAGCCCCGGGGTGAGCAGGCGCAGGGGACAGACGCGAGGCTGGGCCCTCAGGGGAGAGGTTTCATCGAGGACCTGCTCCCAGCGGCAGAACTGCTGGATCGCTGCCACCCGCTCTCCTCCTGCCTCCCTGCCCCTCCCAGGGCAGCTGGGCGCTAGCCATCAGCACAGCTGGGCCAGAGCCCCGAGTGTCAGCCTTCCGCGGGGGCAGCCCTGGCGCAGCAGCACTAAGGCCCTGCCAGCCCACCGCCCTCCAGGGAACGGCCCCAAAGCAGCCCTGTCTCCACGAGGGATGCCGGCACCAGTGTGTGGGGGGGGGGCTTCCGACTCCCTGCTGGAGGTACCCTCCCCTGTTCCAGCTGGAAGCCCCCTCCCCTCCCCTGCCCGCCCCGGCAGCAGCCTGCACGATCCCCCCAGGACAGGCAGAGGCCCACCGAGGGGCCTGGCATCCGCAGCGGCAGGTGCCCAGAGCGCAGCGAGCGGCTGAGCCCCAGCTCGGAATCCCTCCAGGCTAAACCTGCCACTGACATCCTGGGCCTAGGCTCACCGAGTGAGCTCTGCCCACTGGGCCTGCCTGCCCCCAGCGGCACCGGCCCCTCTTCTCCGCGGGGCTCTCCTACCTCCCAGGGCACCTTCTCGTCTGGCACCGGGAAGCGGCGGACGGAGGAGCTGGGATAGAGGAGGTTGCGGGCGCTCACGTGGTACCGGGCTGGCTCCCCCTCGGGCTTCTCCTCCAAGCCGAGCTCCTTCGGCTCCCGGGCTGGGCTGGGGGCTAGGAGACAAACACGAGGAGCCAGGCCCCCCGAGCACAGAGGAGCTGGGGTGACAGCAGCAGGATTCCTGCTTGGGGGCCACTGTTGGGGCCCGCAGGCCTGGAGAGGGACCCCAGCCCAGGAGGGACTTATGGGGCAGGTGGGGGCGAGAGGGACCATCGGCAATATGGTGCCGGGGGGAGGGGAGAGCGGAGCCTCCCGCACGGCACAGCGATCAGGTGCGTGCTCAGCCCGCGCTGGGTACGGGGAAGCTGGCATGGGTACCGCTCCCCCGCCGACCCTTTGGGAACAACCCCTCCTCCCCCAGCCAAGGACACGCAGAGGCCCTGTGCGCCTGCCACTAGCGGGCCCCGGGCCCTGTCCGGCCCTCGGCTGGCGCCCCGCAGCGAGGCTGGCGGGAACCCGGCGCAGCGAGGGGAGAATCGGGCCCCAGCAGCCGGAGGCTGGTCGCTCCCCACCCCCGCCGGCACCGCTCTTACCCACGCTGGGCACATCCTCCTCTGAGCCGAGCCCGCTCCCCCGCATGGCGCGCACGATCCAGGCCAGCGTCCGGGTGGCCTGGGACATCTGTGCAGAGCAGCACAGACCCTCAGGGAGCAGCTCGGCTCGGGCACCGGGGGAGAGGAAGGGGTGCCCGGCGCCAGCAGGCGCGCCCCCCCCAGCCTTCCCCTGGCGAAGGGGCAGAGGAGCCGGGGCACGGGGTGGGAGGGACTGGCTGTCCCCCCGAGGGGTAGCAGAGGAGCTCGGACGAGAGGTTTTGGCTGCTCGACCCTGCGACCGGCTCCCCGACCTCTGACCCACTCCGTCCTGCCCCCCCCAGATCCTGACTGAGCTGCTGCCCGGGCCCCAGCCAGTCCCCCCTCCCAATCCACAGCACCCGACGCAGCCCCCAGGGTCCCCCACATGCTGCAGGAGCCCCTCCGTGCCCCCCCGGGCGCGCCCTCCGCTTCACCTGCTCTTCCAGGCCAGCCAGCCGCTGCTCCACCAGCCCCGTCCGCTCCCCCCGGTCCAAATCCAGCAGCTCCGCCACCGCCTCCACCCTGCGAGCGGGCCAGAGGGGAGAGGGCCCGTGGGGAGCCAGGCACGGAGCCGGCCTGGCTAGCCGCAGCGCTGCCCACCGACAGCCTGTGCCTCGCCCTGCCTGCCAGTTCCCCCGCCGGCCCTCGGGCCTCTCCCGCCGGGCTGAGCCCCCGGCTTTCCCAGAAAGGGCCCCGAAGGAAGGCAGGACGCAGGCGGTCTGCCCCCAGGCGCATGCCCGTCGTGACGCGTGTTCGGACAGGGCCAGGGCTTGGGCGCCCCGCAGCGCCCGGCTGGGCAAACGGCCCTTCAGGCTGGCCCTGGGGGCTCTGTGGGACGATGGGGGGACGTGCGGGGTCCAGGCGAGCCGCTGCTCCAACCTAGCCACCTGGTGGGAGGCGGCTGATCCAGGTCCCGGGGGAGGACTTGGGAGAAGATGGGGAACTGGCAGGCGAGCCAGGCCGGGGCGCAAGGGCCGAGGGCCGGGGCTCCCGCTGCAAGGGGCCGGTCTGGCTCAGGGAGGTCACTGGGGAAGTTCCTGAGGGACCCGTCCTGGGACCAACCTTCTTCACCATGTTTATTACTGGCCCTGGCCTGCAGGGGGGGGACCTCTGGCACTGCCCCCCCCGGTCCTTCCCAGGGGAACCGGGGGCCAGAGGCCGGTACCTGTGAGCAACGTCTCGGACCTTCTGCTCCATGCTGTGCTTCTCCTGGCACTGCCAGTGCTGCAGGTAGCCCTCCTTCATGCACAGCTCCCAGGACAGCAGGGCCGCCTCCTCGTTCTTCTCCAGCTTCTCCTCTGCCGGGAGAGGGACGAGCCGGGCATGGGCGGAGAGACCCCCCCCCGTCTCTGGGGCCCGGCCCTGCCCCTCCCGCCCGGGGGCCGAGGCCCTGCGGCTCCCCCAGGCTGGCCTGGGGACCGTCGTTGCCCCCCCGCCATCCCGCAGACGCCGGGAGGAGCTCACTGAGCTGCTTGTGCCGCTTGGCCGGCTGCCGGAACAGGACCCTCCTGAGCAAGAGCTGCAGGTGGCTGAGGAGGATGAAGGGCGGGGGAGCGGCAGGCCGGCCGTGGTACTCCTCAATCAGGTCGTGCCGCTGGAACTTCCAGATCTGGTCGGTGTGCTCCTGCACCTGCTGGAAGGTGTAGCTGGGGAGGGCAGGGGGCGAGGGCTGAGCGAGGGCGCCAGGCAAGGTTGCTGCCCCCCAGTGCTGGGCCAGACATCCCGGCGATGGCGTCTGGAGCAGCAGCCGGCCGGCTCGCCAGCACCCCTTCCTCACGCTCTTCAGGCCCCCCGCGAGAGCAGCGCACCGGGTGTCTGAACCAACATGCCCGGGAGCTAGCCTGCCTGCCAGCTGGAGCAGCAGGGCCCCCCAGACCAGCTCCCTGGGACCCCCCAAACCACATCCCCAGCAGGTTGGGGCACCCGGAGCCCCTCAGTCCACCCCTGGGCATGCCAGAGCAGCTGGGAACCCCCACAGTTCCAGCACCAGGCAGCCCCCATTTACACTAGCATCCTGCCCCCTCCTAGCCCGATCCCCCCTGCCCCCACAGTTCCAGCACCAGGCAGCCCCCATTTACACTAGCATCCTGCCCCCTCCTAGCCCGCTCCCCCAGCCCCCACAGTTCCAGCACCAGGCAGCCCCCATTTACACTAGCATCCTGCCCCCTCCTAGCCCGATCCCCCCTGCCCCCACAGTTCCAGCTCCGGGCAGCCCCCATTTACACTAGCATCCTGCCCCCTCCTAGCCCGATCCCCCCTGCCCCCACAGTTCCAGCACCAGGCAGCCCCCATTTACACTAGCATCCTGCCCCCTCCTAGCCCGCTCCCCCAGCCCCCACAGTTCCAGCTCCGGGCAGCCCCCATTTACACTAGCATCCTGCCCCCTCCTAGCCCGATCCCCCCTACCCCCACAGTTCCAGTTCTGGGTAGCCCCCATTTACACTAGCATCCTGCCCCCTCCTAGCCCGCTCCCCCAGCCCCCACAGTTCCAGCTCCGGGCAGCCCCCATTTACACTAGCATCCTGCCCCCTCCTAGCCCGCTCCCCCTACCCCCACAGTTCCAGCACCAGGCAGCCCCCATTTACACTAGCATCCTGCCCCCTCCTAGCCCGATCCCCCCGCCCCCACAGTTCCAGCACCAGGCAGCCCCCATTTACACTAGCATCCTGCCCCCTCCTAGCCCGATCCCCCCTGCCCCCACAGTTCCAGCACCAGGCAGCCCCCATTTACACTAGCATCCTGCCCCCTCCTAGCCCGCTCCCCCAGCCCCCAGTGTGGGCGGCGCGGGGCCTGACTCACTTGAACATGGCAATGAGGAGGTTGAGCAGTAGGATGTTGGTGAAGAGCAGGTAGAGACAGAGCAAGATGACTGTCAGCCACTCGGGGAAGGCGGGCCGCTTGTCCTGGCTGCTCTCCGGGCACTTGGGCTTGTAGGGGTCGGTGCCGTTCGGGCTGCACTGCTCCAGGTTGAAGTTCACCCCTGCTAGAGGAGAGAGCCGAGTTCTGCCGTGGCGCCGTTACGTGTCGCTGTCCGGCCGGCTCCGCGTGGACGCAGCAGCCCAGCCCAGCCTGCCTAGAGGCCGAAGGCCTTCCCCCCGCACTCCTGACCCCGTGCTGCGTTTGCCTGGATGTGGGGAGCCAGCCTCCGAACGGATTCCCCCCCCGCGTCAGGCTCGCCGTCGTTTCCCCGCGTCCCAGGCCGTGGCGTTGCGTCTGCCGTCTGGCTGGGCGAGGGTTAATCCCTCAGAGTGCTTCGCGGGCAGGATTATTGCCATGGAAACCAGAGATGCTCATGTGACTGGGGATTACTCAATGGCGTTTCCCCCCAGCAGGACCGCGGGGTACCAGGCTTACGGGTGTGACGCTCCACCGGCGCCAGCGAGCCCAGCCCGACTGACACCCGCGGGGGCCTGGCCTGCTGACGCGGCTGGGGTCGCTTTGCATCGGGCAGGTGGCCGGGAGGGGATGTCCTGGCCCGCTGTGCTTCACGTCTGCACTGTCCTCCACGCGGCAAGAAAGCCAGGAAGGGGCCCCGGCCTTCGGTGGCCCTGGTCTGAGCCAGGGCGCGTGCGGTAAAGCAGGAAGGTGGGTGGCAAACCAGGGCTTGGACCCCACCCCCCCAGTCACTGCTCCGTCCTTGCTCGCTCTGTCTCTCATGTGGCGTTTGGGTTGCATCCTTTCACCCCAGGAGCTGAGCTGTGTGGCAGCGCCAGACCAGCCAGCAGCGTGAGCCCAGCGTGGGGCTGTGTCTGCGCCATAACCGGCAGCCAGCGGTGGCAACCTCACACCCGCGAGAAACCCTGGACGCCGTACCGTCGATGTAGGAAGGGATCTGCCCAAAAATGGTCAGGTAGGAGTGGTAGACGACGCCCCGGAAGAGCCAGTCCACCCGCTCCTCGTTATGGATCAGGATGGCTTGCTTGGCTACGCCGAAGGACACAACCCAGACGGCCAAGAGGAAGAGGAAGAAGAAGACGTCCTTCATCTGCAAAGCCACGGGACAGAGGAGCAGTGAAAAGATTCCACTCCTCCTCTGGGTTATTGCCTCTCCCAGAATGCACACGCGTGCAGATCCTGTCCCCGGATCGCACGGGGAACACGCTGACTGCCAGGGGGAGCCCGGTCACTCTTACCATTCTCTTCACTATGATGATCTTGGGCCCCAGCGTTTTACTGACTGTGAAAATGTGCATCAGCCGCAAGCAGAAGATAATGAACGCCAGCGACAGTACGATCCGTCCCGGATACAAAGTGGATGGGATCCATCTGACACAGACGGGGAAAGCAGACACACCAGAGCATTTTAGCCCATCTTACTGCTTTTTTTAAAAATAGAAAAATTCACAACCTACTTTCCTGGGGAACGAATGAATCTACGCCTCGAGGCCTGCCTGAGCGAGGGAGGCAGCACAAAACCCAACCCACGGAATGACAAAGAACAGAACTGCTCACAACAGTCCACGTTTCGATGGAAAGTTTCATCCAAATTTTGAATGTAGAGATTACACGCAAAAAAATCCAAACACCTTTTTTTTCTTTGCAAATTTCTCTCTGGTTTTCCAGCAAGGAGGAGACTAAGGGGTGATAGGACAGAGGTCTATAAAATCATGACTGGTGTGGAGAAAGTGAATAAGGAAAAGTTATTTACTTATTCCCACAATATAAGAATGAGGGGTGACCCAATGAAATGAATAGGCAGCAGATTTCAAACAAACAAAAGGAAGTTTTCTTCACTCAGCGCACAGTTGACCTGTGGAACTCCTTGCCAGAGGATGTGGTGAGGGCTAGGACTTGAACAGGGTTCAAAAAAGAGCTAGATAGATTCATGGAGGTTTGGCCCATCGATGGCCATTAGCCAGGTTGGGTAGGAATGGTGTCCCTAGCCTGTTTGTCTGGAGGTGGGTGACAGGGGAGGGATCACGTGAGGATTCCCTGTTGTGTCCCCTCCCCCTGGGGTACCTGGCATTGGCCACTGTCAGCAGACAGGATACTGGGCCGTTCTTATGTTCTAAGAGTCATTTGAGCCTGTCCCTCTGAATCCCTCAGACTCACCGGCAGACCAGCCCGGCTATAAAGATCAAGATGGCGCACACGTCCAGCTTGTTCCAGAAATCACTGAAGTACAAGGAAGCCATTTTCAGCAGCCCAAGGCCATCGGGGTCATAGAACAGCTGTAGGGAAAAGAGGTGGTCGGGGTTATGCCAATGAACGGAACGCAGGCGGCTCCTGTGCACTGCGGCACGGGGTCCCTGCAGGGTGAGTGGGGTGGGACGGGCGGGAGGAAACAGAAGAGCAGGCTTCCGTTGCTAACGCATTTCCCTGTCCTGGTGATCTCAGCACAAGGGATTCTGGTGCTGCCACTCTCCCCCAGCCCCCAATCTTCATTTACACCGAGGTGTTCGGGATTCAGCCGTTCTACGCCCTGGCCAAACCTCAGGCAGGTGGCAGAGCGGAAGGATCAGCGGCACCGTCCTGGCCTCAGACGCCTGGGGAAAGCATCTGCGCGTGCGTTCCAGAAGCTCGCCTAGGTCTCCTCTTTTGCACAAGGCGTGAGGCAGGGCGTCGGGGTGTGGTTGTTTCCAAAGGGAGCAGCAGGGTCCTTGCTCCCCACCCTGGCTGATTCCTGCCCATTGGTTTCCTTTCAGACAATCCCAGAGGCTCAGTGAGCTGAGTAACGGAGGGGCAATGAAGCTCCAGCACCACATCTCGGAGCTCCCTGGAGCGCCTCACCCAGCTACTCACACGGCTGGACCACTCAGCTGGGAGAAGTGGGGCAGATTCTCAGCGGGTGCGGCTTGGCCCAGCGTGACTGACGTCACATAGAACCACTTCCCTAGCAGTCCAGGGCGCTGTGCTCACCACACCTGCTACGGACCTGCCCTGCTCCAGTGCAGTCAGCCACTCTGGGCGCCAACGGCAAGAGACTCTTGCCCTCCCACGGGGTTGTAGAACAGACCCCGGGGTTGTGGCAACGCTTGGACAAACAAGGCCAGCTCTTCGCCCTGGCTTCTCATCCAGGCTACCGCTTCTGCGGAGTGCTGCTGGGGCGCCATCCACGCGCAGACAATCCCCTCCATCCCCCTGAGCAGGTCTCTGGGAACCTGGTTTGGCAGGGGGCCCAGAGCATGCTGGGACAGGCCATGGGTCCATGCAGCTGCCTGTTCCTCGCTGCACTACGGGGCCTGGGGGCCTTCATTCAGGAATAGCCTGGGCTGTGGGGGAGGGGAAAGCGTTCTCGTGCTTTCCCCTGCCCATTCAGCCCCCTATCCCCAGTCAGAATCTATCAACGCTGCCAACTTTCCCCATGGGTACCAGGACCCTCCAGCTCAGCCAGCCCAGAGCAGCAACGGCTCTGTCAGCGCAAGGACCCCGGCTAGTCCCTCGTGCCAGGCCGTGGGTTCGGAAGGGCACAGTATCATAGAATCCTAGAGCTGGAAGAGGCCTCGGGAGGCCATCAAGTCCAGCCCCCTGCCCAAGGCAGGACCAATCCCAACAGTAGGCTGGACAGGCGGCGGCAACTACGAAACGCTGGAGATCCCGCAGCGTTCTCCCTGCCGTGGGTTCAGGCTGCGCCCGAAGTGCAGGCGGGAAATGGGGGTGGGGAAAGGCAGAACAAGGACCTGGCTGGAAGTGGAAGCCAGGCTGATTCGGACGTACAGGCCCATGTTTGGGACAGCGAGGGTGATCCCAGCCACCCTCGGCCGGGTTAGCTGGGTGCGAGCTCCCAGCAGGAATGCCAGCCCTGCGACTTCTCCCCAGCCCCTGGAGGCTTCTCCTGGCCTAGGGCTGCCATGACTCTCCCTGCACGATGCTCTAAGGCCTCTCCCCTTTGCCCGCTGCAGCTGGCCAGGACATCTAAGAGCAGGCCCGACCTCCAATGGCGCGACTCTGTTGCCTTCTCCGGCGGTTTAGGCCAGCCCACCAAACAGGAAGGTGGGTGGCTGGGGCAGAATGACTTGGCTCCATCCAGGTGTGGCTGGTAGGGCTGCCAGATACTCTCCAGGGCAGAGGGAGCCACAAATAGTGGACCGTCCGGGAGAAAACCAGACACCTGTGTGACGTAGTGGGGGGGCTGTCTGCTCTGTGACCTGGTGCCCCCCTGCGCTGGGATGTGTGATTCCCACTGACTCTCCCACATGTGTATTGGCCCAGACACCTAGGCCCAGCCTGGGCAGGTAGCAAAGCTCTTCCCAGGGGCAGAGACAAAGGGAGGGAGGCGCAGACGAACACCAGGTCTCGGGGGAAGGGTCAGTTGCTGGCTGGAAACCATGAAGGGAACAACCGCAGCAGAGGACTGAAGGTGGGGGGGGGGGCGATGGACCCCTAACCTCAGGGGTGTGAGGCATCCTGGCCCTGGCTCCTGTACCCACATCACGTCTGTGCTGGGCTGTATCCCGGAGAAGCAATAAACCCTCTCTATTCTACTGGCTGGCGGAGTCTGTTCTTGCTGCTACGGGGGTGCAGGGTTGGGGGAACCCCAACTTGCCATCACAACCTGGCAACCCTACTGGCTAGGGGGAAATCTCTCGCGTGTGATGTCCAGGCTGAGACAGGCCCTGGTGCTGTGAAGCCCACATGCAGGGCACGGGAGAGTGCGGGACTGGCCGGCGGGCGCGGCGTCATCGCTTCGCTGGCATAGGCAGTGGCGTGGGTGTGGGCTGACATGCAGCAGGGCCGAACCCGCAACAGCTGCGGCCTGTCGGTGCTGCCAGCCACCCTCGCACAGCTGCCACTGCTGCCTGGAAGATACGCCCCACCGAGTCTGCCTTACACCACCGCCACTGCCTCCCGGCTGGCCAGCCCCCAACAGAGCACCCCCTGTACCTGGCGGATCTCCTCGCACACCAGGGAGAAGAGCCAGAAGTAGATGATGTACTCCCGCCAGGATGGTGTGGCCTGGAAGTCGGTCATCAGGACGTAGGCGAAGAGCCAGAGAAAGCTGAAGTAGGAGAGGATGTTCAGGTGGAAGATGACCACGGGGGCCGTGAAGAAGGCCCGGGTGCGGGCCAGGCAGCTCATGGGCCGCAGCCTCTTCTCCCTGCGCGGGGGAAGGAAGCAGGAAAGAGCGGGCGACTCGGCTGTCTGAAGGGAGAGGGGTGCAGCCGGGCAGGGCCCGCGGGCGATGCTCTGGGCGGAGACGGCATGGCGAGGGAACCCTGCCCAGGTTTGACTGGCTGGGCTGCTCTCACCAGACCAGGGCCTTTGCCCACCCAGCTGCCCAGGGAAACGTGTGGCTGGCGAAGGACAGAGCCCGGCTCTGGCTGAGTGTCCTAGCTGCCCTGGGGCTCGCTGGCACCCACAGGCCTGTGCTGGCCCGCTGGGGGCTGGCATCCGGGACCCTGGCTGCAGGACAGGGATGCCGCAGCGCTCCGAGCAACATGGGCCGGGCCAATTCTCCCAGGGCGGGTGGCCGTAACTCAGCCAGGCTGCCCGGGGGCGCGGCCGTTCAGATTGGGCTGGGGGCAGCTTTCCCCAGGATCCCAAGGGCTCTTCAGGCACTTGAGAACTCTAGTGTTCTGGCCGGTAACTGAGCAGAGAGCCGGCAGGAGCCCTGCATCTCTTCCCGTGGAAAAGACTCGGCTCTAACACGATCACGTTCTGACATCCCGTGGCAAGTCACTTCCGGGACACAGTGAGATTTAACCATTGGATGTGTACGCTTGGTTACTAACTCAATGGAGAGAGAGCCCCCGTCAGATCTCCCGGGCTCCAGCTCACCTCTGGGAGGGGAGTGGGGCAGATACACCCGGGTGCAGTGTAAGAACATCAGAACGGCCACACGGGGTCAAACCAAAGGTCCATCCAGGCCAGTGTCCTGTCCTGCCAATGCCAGGTGCCCCAGGGGGAATGCACGGAACAGACAATCTCAGAAGCTACGTCTACACTACAAGCCTCTTCTGCGAGAAGAAATGCAAATGGCGTGCTCATTTGCATATGTTGTGCTCTCATTTGCATTTCCTCCTCGGCTCCCTTTTGCGCAAGAGATTTTTCCACAAGAAAGCGCTGTGTAGATGGCTCCTTTTTGCGCAAAAAGCCCCTTTTGCGCAAGAGCCATTCTTCCTCAAAAAGTATTGGCTCTCTGCCCCCGGGGAATAATAGCTATTCCCTGTGAATGTCTCAAGTTCTTTATTGAATCCTGTTGTAGTCTTGATCCTCGCGACATCCTGTGGCAAGGAGTTCCACAGGTTGATTGTGAGGAAATATTTTCATTAATTTCAAATTTGCTGCCCATTACTTTCATTGAGTGATTCCTGGTTCTTGTGCTATTGGAGGGAATAAATAACACTTTTTCATGCAACTTTTCCACACCAGTCATGACTTCATAGACCTCTGTCATCTTTCCCCCTTAATCATCTCTTTTCCAAACTGAACAGTCCCAGGCTTGTTAATCCCTCCTCAGACGGAATGGAATGGGGTCATCGCTCCGAATCAGAAACTTTGCCACTCCCCGGTGCTGCGGGCGCTCGGGTGGCCCAGTGCCTATGGAGCGGGGCACAGAGGAGGGAGGGGGAAGGGCAGGCCGGGGCAGCTCATGGGCCCCCAGGGCAGAGCTATTCACACCACAGGCGCCATTTCCCTCTGACTGGCCCACGCGGGGGGCGCAGGGGAGAGGCAGAGAGGGAAGCAAAGACTCGCCCCTCGGAAGGCAGATGCTGCAGGCCGGCTCCTGGCAGCCCCGCGCTAGCCCTGGCGGTACCTGAAGGTGAGGAAGCCGGTGCAGACGAGGGGGAAGAACGCCACGCACAGGATCACCCTCCAGAGCCCGTTGTCCACACACAGCTTCCCCCACCACACTCTGGTCAGAAAGGCCTGGGCATGGGAGAGTCAGGGTGGGAATCAAGCTGAGACAGAGCTGTGTGGGGAATGGGCACAGGGCGCCCCCAGCCTGACAGGGCTAAGCCTGAGCCGCCGGACGTGCCCCCCTGTGCCCAGCAGCGGGCCCACTCCTTGAAGCAGTCTGGGCCCCGCACCTGGCCGGGCGCCTCTGCCCAGCCCGGAAACGCACCTGGACGCCTCCGTGGGACACAAAGTGCATGTTCTTGGCCTCCAGCGCCAGCTGCAAGCAGGTGCTCTTGCCCCAGGCCTCGGAGACGCGGACCAGCAGCTTCTGGGCTCGCTCCTCGTCCTTGCGGTAGCACTCCGTGAAGACGCCTGGCAGGGCGGAGAGCAGAGCCCCGCGTGGGCCCGCGGCCAGAGGGAGGGAGGCTGGCACCCAGAGAGACAGGCCGCTTCGGGGGATGGAGCCAGGGCAGCGCCATTCGCTTCGGGCGCAGAGCCGTCTCTGGGGGCCGGGCCTGCCAGTGCCTGTCCCGCCGGCCTCCGAGCCCAGCACGCTCCTGAGGCCCAGCCGCTCTGCTGCACTGCGGCCTCCGCTCCCCAGCACCAAACGCTCCCCGGCCGGGCTGAGACAACCGGCCTGAGCCCCACACGTGAGCCCAGCCCCCTGCCCCGCGGCCCCGGGCCAGCCCGCCACGTGTAGCAGTGTCGCGCACGCGCCCGGCCGAAAACCAACCGCCTGGCCTGGGGGATCCGGCCTGGCCCGTGGCACCCCAGAGCAGGCGGAGAGGGACCAGGACGCACTCAGGATGCAGAGCCGAGCTCCAGCCAGGAGGGCCCCAGAGCAGGTGGATGCCGCGGGTGAGTGGCAGGAACAGAGACTGGCCCTCGCATGGGCAGCAGTATCAAAGGTACAGGAAGGCTGTGGCCCTGCCCCCAGAGCCCTTCCTAGTTCCTGGGCTATGCTGGGGGGGGGGGGCTCTTCTCCCCATAGCCAGGGCCCCAGGCTGGGACTGAGCTTGGGACGAATGGGGCTGGCCTGCCCTCCGTGGCGGGGGAGGCGGCTCCGTGGCTGGAGATGGCGCACCATCCATCCATCCACCCAGGCACTCTGGGGGCCATGCCTCCTTTCACCTTCAGTGCGATGGTGCTGGGAGGTGGGGGCTGCATCCCTCGCTCCCCTCCTAGTGCTCTGGGGTTGGGGGACAGGGGCTGGCTTCCAGCGGGATGGGCGGGGCCTTGGGGAGAAAGGCTAGCCTCCCCAGACTGGGGGGTTCACTGGTCACCCCTGGACCCTCGGCTCTGTGGATCTAGACACACGAGAGGGGAGCGCCTGAGCTAAAGGGCCCCTCTCGGCCAAGGCTGCGGCTTGCTCAGCCCCCCAGTGCGGATTGGGCCCGGCCCATGGTAACGACGCTGGGCGCTCACCAATGGCTCGGTGCTCGTACTCCTCTGCCAGGCTCAGCATCTCCTCCATGCTGTCCGTGTCGTCCTCCTCCTTGGACAGCTCCTTGAGGAGCTTGCTGCAGGCCAGAGCAGCGGCGATGCAGTCCTGGCTCTGGGGGAGCAGGGCGACGGTTAGCCGGAGCAGGGAGCTCCGCAGGGACAGGAGCCGGGGCCTCCCAGGCCGAGCGCCATGGAGAGAGGCCGGTGGCGACGGCCATGGGGCTCCAGGCGAGGCAGCCCATTCCAGCCCCGCCAGGTTGCAGTGTCCCCCAGGCTGGAGCCAGGCACTGCCCGGGGCCTCGGGCCATGGTTGTGGCGGTTTGGGGGTCAAAGGCCTGCTGGGAAGGGGTCGCGCCCTGAGGCCTCCAGCTCTGGGCTGCTGCGGGCGTGGGCCGTTCTCCAGCAGCACCGCCCCGGCTGTCCCCTCCTCGTGCTGCTCCGAGCCAGGGGCTCGCCCCTCAGGGCCTCCCCTGCCGCGGGGCCACGAGTGGAGCCATACGAGCGGGTCGCCGCGCGAGGGGACACGGGCCCGGTGCGCGCCCCACGCTGCCCTCCCTCCCTGCGTCCGCACTGATGCTGGCCCCGCTGGCGAGGGTGGAGCCTGCGGGCCCCAACACCCCAGCTGCTGCCTGCGCTCTGCTCCCCTTCGGGGCAGGCTGGGGCAGCCGGGCGGGGCCCGGGGACTGGGCTGCAATCGGGCTGGGCCCAGGGCACTCCTGGCCTGGCCACACTCAGGCTGGGGAGCCGTAAGCACCCCGTGCCAGACGGTTCAGGCCCCCCCGTCCCACCAGGGACCGGCAGCTGCCTGGTTCCCGGAGGCAGCGTGACTCGGGCGGACCTCTGGCAAAGGTGCAGCGGGTGGCGGGGATGCGCTACGAGCAGGAGGGAAAGGGCCGGCCCCAAGCAGAGGTGGAGGCAGGGGCCCAGCTGCTGCTGCCTTCCTGGACAGACTGGCCCCGTCTCCTCCGGGCCACAAGCCGGGGCGGGGAGGCAAGGTGGGCTGGGCCAGGAACGTGGCCTGGCTGGAGCTGGGAGTCCATGGGCGGGGGTGGGTCACCCTTGAAGGGCCAGAGCCTAGCCCTGCTGTTACCAGTGCCTGGGAAGGGCCCTCGTACCTGGGCCCAGATGATTTCTGCCAGCTCCTCGCGACTCTGCACCACAGCCCAAATGAGGAGGTCCCTGACCGGGTCCATGGTGAAGGCGATGCGGCCGGCTGAGCGCTTGTGGAAGGAGCGGAGACTCACCCCCTGCACCTGGGGAGGGCAGCAGTGGTTGGCACAGCGAACTGGAGCCGCGGGCAGGGGCCGGGAAGGCTGCAGGTCATGGCGCAAGGAGGGGAGCAGCGACAGGGCTGCTCCATGTTTCCCCTGCAGCTGCCAGGCCCCCCTCACCCACGCCTGTGTACTGGTCCTGGGAGCCCCTAGAGCACCCCCAGTGCCTGGAGCCAGGCGCACCCGGGTTCTCCCCTGCCCCGATGGCCGAGGGAGAGCAGTGCCACGTGGGTGGGGACGCGACTGCCCCAGAAGGGTGTGTCATGACTGCCCACTGCCCCGTCCCACTGGCAGGCGATTTCGGGGGGACCCAGAGGCACCTGCCTGAGCTGAGCAGGGGCTGGGCTCATCGGGGACTTTACCCCCGTGCTCTCTAGCTGGAGAGGCTGCTGGATGAAACAGACCCAAGGGCTTGTCTGGGGGGAGTTTAGCCCCGTGGAGCTACACTGATATGGCCAGCTGCTGGGCTCCACCTGGCCCCAGGATAGTTACAGCGGCCAGTCCGGTCATGGATTGGAGAGCTCGGTCATGCCAGCGCAGCACGGGTATCAGCCCTGCTCCACTTCGACCAGTGCACCTTCTGTGGGGTGGGATGTCCCATCTGCTGGCCAGTGCGGGGGCCGCACGCTGCCCTCCCTCCCTGCGTCTGCACTGATGCTGCCCGGGTCCAATCCCGGCCTCCCCAGCGGGCGTCCTCTCCCAGCAAGCCCACGGTTGCCCCCTCCCCGCCCCATGGGGCGCCCCGTACGTTCAGCTTGATGTGCGGGACGGCGAGGGAGAGCCGGTGCCGCTCAGCGTGCTTGGGCTTCGGGTACAGCGGCTGCGTGGCGTCGCCCAGCAGCTCCCGCAGCACCTGGGAGACATGGTGCAGCTGGACCTGGGGCACCTGGGCGCAGGCCACGCGCTCCTTCTCCTCCAGCAGCACCTTCTGCAGCTTGCCGTGGAAGAGGCTGGTGGGCGCCAGGTTCTCGTAGAGGTAGATCAAGGTGGCCCAGGTGCCGAACTCCTTCAGGCGCACGCCCTGCTCCAGGAAGAGCTTCACGAAGTCCGGCTTGTTCCCGATCAGGGCGGCGGCCATGACGGGGTGCAGGTCTGTGGGCTGGCAAGCCGGACAGCGCGGTCACGGCCCGGCTGATCCATCCCGGCAGCGGGCCAGGGCACGGAGCAAGCAGCGGGGGGGCGCTGGAGCAGGGGAAGCAGCCAGAGGAGGGGGCGTGGACACACTGATGCCAGCCGCATACAGTTCCGGCTCCACTCCCCGCAGGAAAGCAATGCAGCTGTTCTGCCCCTCGGGCACAGCTCCGCTCCTCCACTGCCCATGGGCCACCTGCCTCCTGCCCCCCGTGGCTCGGGGGCTGCTCCGACAGCAGCTAGGCAGCTCCATCATCTCCTTCCTTACCCAGAATCCCTGAAAGGCTCCCCTCAGCCTTCCCCTCCCTCCAGGAGAGGAGCCCTTTCTGTCTCTCCCGGCCTGGGGCCCTGGCAGGACCAGTCAGCAGTGACCAGACCCTGCTGCACCGCGAGGTGGGGCATTACAGCTAGCCAGGTGTCCCCCCTCCTCAGGGCCAGATTCTTCCAGCCGTACTCGTGCTAAGCCACGCCCCTCCCTTATGCACATGCATGCATGGGGTGGCAGGCGGTGGTCCTTTGCGTGGGGCGTGGGACCCCCTAGTTATAGGGGCTCTGCTGTGGCCACTGGTGTCAGGACATTCTGCCTACAAGTGGCCGTGCGCCTGTCGCCAGGTTTGGCGCTCTGGAGCGCTGCTTTCCCGGCTTTGGGTGCTTCACGGCTGAGATGGGAGGCCCTGTAATTCCCACACCTCTCGCCATGCCACCTGGGACGTTTCCGTGGTCCCAAACTCATGCCATCCACCAGCTCTGGTTGCCCGTGTGAGCGCGCGTGTCCTTGGCCACAGCCCAGCCCGTGGGGGCTGGCATGCACGCCCACAGCCGGTCAGGTATTTTCAGTGTGAGGGGTTTCTCCCCAGGAAATGCCAAAGCATCAGCATCGGAATTGGTTGCAGAACCCGAGGGGGGTTTCTCATGGCTGGGGGGGATTTCTGGTCCAGCCCAGAGAGCGAGAGCCCCGCTCTGCAATAGACTGGAGAACGGGGCTCTCCCAGGGGATGTAGGAGACCCAAATTTAAGTTTCTTCTCTGCCTAATTCCGAGCAGGGACTGGAACCTGGGTCTCCCCTATCCCTGCTGTGGCACTCGGTCGCTCTGTCCCTCGTTTTATCGTGAAACTATGGCAAAGCTCTCGGGTTTCTTCCCACGGAGAAAGCAAACGCATTTCAAAGCCTCCGCGTTTCTGCAGAAGGGAATTCTGCATTCTTGGCCAGCCCTGCTCCCTTCTCTTGAGGTCCCCCCGGGCAGCCGATGCCTTCCCACAAAATGTTTGCCTCCGTGATGCAGGCACTGAACGGTGGGTGCTCCAGGGCTGGAACCCCCATTGGAAAAAGGGAAGGGACGAGGCAGGGTGGGGGTAACAGGTGAAATGGGATGAGACCAGGGGGGTCAAGCCACCGCCCCCCGGCTCAAGGGGAAGTTGGCACCTACATATGACCAGTGGAGTCAGGAAAATTAAAGGGAAGATGCGATTTTGCCCACCTCTAGCTTCTGCCAAGCAGATCACACAACAGGTGTGTGAGAGAGGAGCTGGCTTTGCTTCCCCCCAACCCCCGCTCTCTCCACAGGGACACCGTGCCATCGCCGAGCCTGTCGGGGCCGGGGGAGAAAGCACCCCACGTTGGCTGCCAAGCTGACTGGCACGCACTTAATCCCTGAGTGTGCCACTAGAGGACAGCATCTGCCGTGGGTGTCTGGGTGGTGGCCTGGCACAGCTAGGCAGACTAGCGGCCACTCCCGGGCCAGTCGGCAGGTAAAGGCCAGTCACGTTTTCGGCCTGAGCAGGTCGCTACGGGATCTGTGGAGAAACATGGCATCACCAAGCCCTGGGGCCTCGGCTCCCCGCCGGTCGTGCAGGCTCATGGCTGCACAGCGTGACGAGAGCAACCGTGTCCAGAAACAGATGATGGCCTGGGAGTGGGTGTAAATGGCCCCTGAGAACGCTGCTGGGCCTGCCTCCCGAGCTACAGAGTAGCCCTATTGCTGACCCCCAGCAAAGGGGGTGGGCTGGACCCAGGCTGGCATTGCACTAGGGCTAGTCTCTGCTCCCCAGGGCAATAAGGAGCTCGGGAAAGCCAGGCCCTGGCAGGCCCCCACTTAGCTCCCCCCTCCATCCCCGCCCCAGGTACTGGGCAGAGACCTGGGGGGGCTTTTCACCTCCCTCTGCAGCCTGGGGCCGGGGTCACTCGCGGGTTTGAACAAGTGTCAATGGCAGTCTCTGTGAGTGGGAGTCTTTCAATCAAGGTTTGAGGACATCAGTGACTCGGGCAGAGGTTCTGGGCCTGCTACAGAGTGGCTGGGGGCAGTTCTTGGCCTGCGATGGGCAGGAGGTCCGACTACATGGCCGTGATGGCCCCTTCTGACCACAGGAGAATACCTGAAAGCCAGGGGCCCCCCCTCCCCACCTGCTGCTGCGGGACGGGCCTGGCCAAGCACCTCTCACCTTCCATTCGTGGTCATCGGTGAAGATTTCACTCCGGGCAATGTCCACTCTGTTCCAGGCCACTGCCAGCTTCAGCTGCTGGTCCCAGTTCTCGTGGCCAAAGTGGTCCCGGCTGCGGGAGGCTGCAGCCCGAGGCACAAATCAGCGAGGGAGCTCTCCACGCCACGTGGCCCCCACCACCCACCGGAAAACAACATCCATGAGCGGCCTGCCCGTGGCACCCCCATGAGTCTAGAGGACCGTGGGCCAAGGAGGCCAAAGAGTCCAGGGAGAAAGACACTGGAGAACACCCCGCACGGAACCTGTGTGAATGTATCAGCCCATCTCATGCCGTAGCCCTCTGCCCCATGTAGCCGGCAGGCGTGGCATTCCAACCCACGGCTAGAACCAGCACCATGGCTTTGCTGTGAGACACGGGGACTGGCGTGGGCTATGGACGGTGACTACGTGCCAGGAGCTGCTGGCCTAAGAAACGCAGAGACCAAGTGGAAGAGTAGGATGGGAACTGGCCTGGAAATGGGCCTCTTGGATCCCCACAGATACTGGAGCAGGGCGCCCCACTTAGGGAAGTAACCATGGACCATGAGCCAAAAGGGGGAGGGCAGGTTGACTCTGCCCTCACGTGGGATACATGGCGGGAGGGGGGTGGCTGGTTCTTCTGGCCAGCAGAATAGCATGAACTAGAGTCAATTGTCTAATTAGACAGGCGGGGTTATTCTAACAGCAATTCCCCTCAAAAGCAGGGCCACACGCTCCTCTGGGCCTGAATGAGGCAGGCAAATGGCTTCCATTTAGACAGTGCCAATGCAGCTCAAAGCACCCCCATTTCACCAGCGGACGGCTGTGGACCGGCTCTGGGGTGGATGCTCTTTGGTCATGCCCAGGGAAGTCGCTTGACAACCTCCCTGCTCCGTCCCGTCGTCGGAAGAAAGCCCGAGACAGGAGACCCTGTGTCAGAGGCCTGGAAGGAGGCCTGGGGGTTTGTCATAATCAGGTGTGCTGACCAGCACCCGGTGACTAAGGGGTTAACTCATGTACCTAGCCAAGGTGTTGGGCAGTCAGCCAATAACAATACAGGTAGGAATTTCAAACTGGAAAAGAGGGGGTTTTCTCTCTTTCTTCTTTGTTTTAAGATCAGAGCAGTTTCTCCCAGGGACTGAGGGAGAGGGGAGATGCTTCTTTCTCCAAGAATGGACTTCTTACAATGTGTAAGTAGGGAAAAGTTTAGATAGTCCGTCAGGGTTTATTGTTTTCCTTGTTTGGGGATTTGGAAATCATGTCTGAGCTGGCTAATTGTTTTTTGTTTCTCTTTTGTAACTAAGCATTATAGCCCAGGGGCTTTCCCCGAGTATCTATATCAAATGGTGATTCTTTCCATCTAGCCAATTGACTATGCTTGCAACTGTCATTTTGTTTTGATAATAAAAGATTGGGTTTTTTTTTCTAATTAACCAGTATTGGTTGATCGTTGTGTCCTTAGGACTCAGTGCCTAGTTCCAAGGGCAGAGTCCATTGTTGTCTGTGGAGTCCCTCTGTTTTTCCCCAACTCCAAGCAAAAGACAGGTTGGGGCAGGGGTAAAGCTTTACCTTTAGGGAGGGGATTTCCCAAGTGATCTCTTCCCTGATTTTCTTGGGATTACTTGGGGGATGGCAGCGGAGCCCCCGAAATCCAGGTATTGGGATATTGTGGGGGGAAGTTTTTGTACCAGAGCCTGTTTTGGAGTGCGCTTGCGGGCCCCCCACTTCTGCATTCGTCGTGCCAGCGTGGGGACCAGCCTCGACAGGGACTGTGGTCAGCGCCTCCCCCGTGGCTCACCTTTGAGCAGTGCCTGAAGAATGGCCACGTCCACATCCTGCTGGCCATCTTTGCCCTCCCGGAAAATGGTCAGGAGCTGCCTGCTCCATACTATGTCTTGGATCTGCAAGGAACGGCGGAGGATCAGATGTCCGGCAGCTCATGTGGGGCTAATGCCCTGCCCGGAGATCCTGGATGGGCCGCCCCATTGCTGCTGCCTCGGTATCTGCGGGCCCTTAGATCCACTGAATGTGAAATCTCTGTCCACAGCCTGCCACCTCCTTGGAGCGCACAGGGAGCCTGCAGGTGAAATCACGCCCTCCCCGAGACGCTGGCAAAGCTCCCCCCAGCTGCAGTGGGGCCAGATTTCACCCCATGTCTGTCCCCAGCAATGCCCTGCCCCCATTGAGCACACTCACCATTACAAGCTCAGGGCCGTTGCACAGTGCACACACAGCTTGCACGCTCACACGATGGGGGTTTGTGGGTGTATCCGGGGTGAGTGGTGGGTGTGGAACACAGGCTGCCTCCCTCCCCATTGCGGAGGCACAGGTAAGGCCTAGAGCACTTCCCCAGCCTCTCAAGCGGGGTACCCCCCCGTGGCCTGCGTGGGGCCGCGATCCCCAGAGGGGTGACGCGTTGCCCAGCCCTGTTAGCTGAATGCTCTGGGGACAGGGCGCGAGCCGCTCACCTTTTTGGTCCACTCCACCAGCCTGCCCTCAGTGAAGAGCTCGTCGGTGTCCCGGAAGAGGGTGTTGAGCTTCTGCCGCACCAGGGCGATGGTGATCTCCGGGACAGGCCGATGGGCCACCTGCGCGATGACGTCGGCCACACGCCCGGAGCCCTCCACGACCACGCAGGGGGTGCCCTTGGTGATGGCACCGTGGACTGTCTGCAGCCCGCAGCGGCAGGGAGAGAAGCCAGACCCGCTCGGCTCAGTGGGAGCCTTTCCATTCGCTCCAGCTTAGATGCAGCCCCCCCAGCGGCTACGCGGCAGCCTCCCCCGGCAGCTCTGGTTCCTGCCTGGGCTGCGCTCCGTCCCCTCTCCCCTGTATACTCACCTCAAGGGTCCCGGGCCCTCCCTCCAGCACTACACAGACGATGGGGATCTGGATGGCGACTCCTGCAAGGAAGCCGGGACTTGAGTCAGCTCCTTCGGGAGGCAGCCCTCTCCCAGCTCAGCCGCCCTGCTCAGAGCGGCCAGGCTGGCTCTGCCCCCGAGAGCTGAGCCGAGGGATTTCCAGCCCCCCGAGAGCCGCTCGTGGGAGGCGCTGGCCAGGGGGAAGGGCAGGTTTGGTGTGTCTGTCGGCCTCGTGCCTTTCCCGCCCGCCCCGCTGCCCCGTGCCACCATTACCTCCTTTCACCTTAGTCTGCTCAGAAATGAACCTCTCCAGCCGGGTCCGCAGGGGGATCTCCACGCCGTACCGGCCGTGCGTCCCGTCGTCCACCAGGAGGAAGTGGGAGTGGTTGCTGTCCAGGCAGGACAAGCTCCCCTGGCTCTCCTCATCCAGCACGTACTCGGCCGGGAAGCCCCCCTGCAAGTGGCCAGAGGAGAGACACAGACCGACCGGGGGATCTCGCTGGGCCCTTCTCGCTCGGGCAGCTCCATTCGCTCCATCCACTGCCTGACTGGAGCAGGAGCAGCCCCAGAGCAGTTCAGAGTATAAGGCGCTGCCCGGCAGGGGTGGTTATAGACCCAGCGTGCCAGGGGAAATCTCCACGGGGAGGCTAGTGCTGACGGACGATGGGCCAGGCGGGTCGTGACAGAAAGCAGACAGGCAGGATCAGGGCTGGGCAGGAGTCTGAGACACAGATCCCGTCCGCTCCCAAGCAGTTTCTCGTCGCGCCGGCTCCCCAGTCCCTCAGCCCCTCTGCTGGGCGGCACGCTCCACCCCGGCTCCCCAGGAGAGAAAGGAGGGATTTGAAACGGCCGCCAGCGCAATTCGCTCCGGGATTCGGCGAGGGACACAGCCCTGAGGCCCAGCGGCTCAGCCGGGGCTGCTGGGAGGGTGGCGCCCCAGGCCAGAGTTAGGTACCCCAAGAAGCGATCTGATTTCCAAACGGGGCCCGTTCCCAGCAACGCTGCCTGAAATCAGCAGGGGCTGGGGGTGCCCTGCCCCTCCGACAGGCAGGCTGTTCCCTGAGGCACCTCACATGGGCGTAGGAGTCTAACCTGGCCATTTCTGAGACTCTTGGCCAGAGAATCCGGCTCCTGATAATCTTCAGTCACAGGGCCCCACCAAATTCCGTGCCATAAAAAGTGCCCTCTGGAGCACCCCATCTGACCTTCCCATGAGGGGCACCTCCCCTGCGCAGGGCTCTAGCTGCGAATCCCCATCAGGGAGGGGAGTGGGGTGAGATTTCCTCTTGCTGTGCAAATTGCTGCTTCCAAGGAAGGTCAGAACCATCCCTGGCGGCAGGAAGCTCCAGGGCTCCAGCTGTCACACACTCCCATCCCCCCCATGCAGAGAGGCTGGGGCTCCCCCACCACACACACTGGGGTAGGAGACGGTTAGCAAAACTGGACCGGCAGTAGCCCATCCCCACGGCCTGCAACCCTCACTTTTGGCTTTAGAGCTGGGGGCTCGGCCAGCAGCCTTCCTCTCTGGCTGCCCAGCTCAGAGGGCAGCCCCCCTGCCAGCAGCAGGGCAGACGCTCGGGTGGCACCCCCACAACTACCCCAGTCACTGAGGTGGCTCTCTGCCCCCTCTCAGACCTGGGTGCCCCCCTCCTGCCCCCCAAGGCTGGCGACTCACCGTGGGGCAGATGAGGCTGCTGCGGTTGTGCACGGTCCCCCAGGTGGCGATGCCGATGGTGACGATTTCGCCCTCCTTGCAGCTGCTGCTCATGCTGAAGTCTCTGACGGCTTCTCCCACCTGCTTCATCACGCCGGCGTGGGACCCCCCTGTTATGATCCAGGCGCCTGGCGGACACACACAGGGGCTGATATCCTGCAGAAGCCCCCTTCCAGCCAGGTTTTGGAGACTCCCTCCGAGGTCTGTGGGGTGCCCATCCGGCATGCCACCCCATCAGCGCCTCTGTGTGGTGTCTGCCCCATGACACAAAACGCTGGGGCCTCTCTGGGCTCCCAGGCCTCTCTGGGCTGTCCCACGGCCCTAGGCCAGGAGGTAGCCATGGCGAGGAGTGGTGCGTGCACTCACAGGGCAGACAGGCGCAGGATCGTTTTGTGGGTCAGGCCCGGGATGCAGAAGAGCTAGATTCGGTTCCCTGCTCTCCCACTGACTTCCTCTGTGGCCTGGGGGACCGGGGCACCTTTGCAACAAGGGGATAATCTCCCTCCTTGCCCACCCCAGGGCTGCCCAGACTGCGAACACTTCAGGGCAGGGCCTGTCTCTGCCCAGGGGCTCATGGCCATGTCTCCACTGCCTGGAGCTGTGTTTCCAGTGGGATAACTAGCATACGCCAACCCCCTCTCCGTAAAACCCTAGTGGAAACCCGGATCCGTAGCTTTGCTGAAGCCAGGGGAAGTTCACAGTAGCGGTGGGGGGTGGGCAGCACGAGCTCTCTGAACCACGCCAACCGATGGGCTGTCGTCTCCTTTCGCTGGAGCTTCCAGAAATGGTTCTATGGATGGCGGCTGCGGCAGCGTCTATTTCTCACGTCCTGCGGGGGAAGCCCAGCCCAGATCCCGCGGTCCCCGGCAGCCGTCGCTGGTTGGGCTAGCCTTTTCCCCCCAGGCTCACAGAGAATGAGCTACCCCCCTGCAAGGACCGGCTTGGACCCCAACACAGCACGGTGTCCCATGAGGGCCCCTTGGGTAACCCTCCCAGCAGATCTGTAAGGGTGGAATTTGGCTCAGGGTATTTCAGTTCACGGTTTGGAGAAGCTTATGAGGGGATTTGATCTGTTAGTACCTGGAGAGCAGACTTCTGATGGCACATGGGTTTACAGTCTAGAACAAGAGATGGCACAAGGATTTACAATCTAGAACAAGAGTTGGCACAAGGGTTTATAATCTAGAACAAGAGATGGCACAGGGGTTCACAATCTAGAACAAGAGATGACACAAGGGTTTCTAATCTAGAATGAGAGATGGCACAAGGGCTTCTAATCTAGAACAACAGATGACACAAGGGTTTCTAAACTAGAACAAGAGATGGCACAAGGGTCTCTAATCTAGAACAAGAGATGACACAAGGGTTTCTAATATAGAATGAAAGATGGCACAAGGGTTTCTAATCTAGAACAACAGATGACACAAGGGTCTCTAATCTAGAACAAGAGATGGCACAAGGGTCTCTAATCTAGAACGAGAGATGACACAAGGGTTTCTCATCTAGAACGAGAGATGACACAAGGGTTCGTAATCTAGACTGTAATCTAGAACAAAATCCACTGGCTGGAAGCTGAAGCTAGATACATCCAGGCTGGAAGCAGGGCGCCCATTAGACCAGCTTACCAGGCAAGCTGGTGGATTCGTCGCCTGTTGCTGTCAGTACCTGAGGGCCAGACGTCTCTGCAAATGACGCCCTGTTGCTCAAAGAGCCGGGACGGGCTCCCTGCAGGTGGCATGCTGGTCTGTGTGAGAGGGTTGCCCTGGCTCCCTCTGGCCTTGGGGCTGGACTCTGTGGATTCCTGGAACTGTGATCCTTGTGTGCCCGAGGCGACTCCACGGGTGTGCAACTGGCACCATGTTCCCAAGATGCCGAGCGGGTCAGAGACTCAGGCGGGGCGTCAGCACTGCCGAAAGAGGACGGCGAGTGACGGGCAGCGGCTCCGCAAGGACAGCGCTTGCTGGGAAAGTGCCCCAGTGAGATGGGACAATGCCGGGGGGCGTGGGGCTGGAATGCAGGACAGGGTTAGTGCCTGGGCGGTGGGCAGGAGGCCAGTGTGCAGGTGGTGGACGGGGGGGCTGGAAGCAGGGAGTAAGGATCGCAGGGCTGCAGTGAGCCAAGAGGATGCTGCCAGAGGCTCCCCGGCCTGAAAGCAACGTTTCAGCACCGCAGCCCCACCCCGAGAGGGGCATTCTGGGACCCTGCACCCCAGCCCGACCTCTACTAGACCCACAGACACGCTAAAGGCCGCTCCCCCCGGCATGCGCGACAGGCAAAGGCAGGTGGGCACACGTGGAGAGGAGCATCCTGGGAATCCAAGGACTCACGGAGGGCCGCTTGCCGAAGCAGGGACTGGCTCTGCAGAGCTCCGGTCGCCGCCTGGACCCGCCTGTCTCCAGCAGCCCTGCAGAGGCCGGGCTAGCGGAAAGCTGCGGTTTGTAGCCAGCGTCTCTGCCCCTCGTTCGGGCCCTGAAGAGCCAACAGGCCAGGGATGCTGCCCCACAAGGAATAGAAGCAGCCAGCATGTTCTAGACGGTTCCGAGCGCCGCCCTCAGCGCCGGGTTAGCCGCAAGCCCGCCAGCGGTTTGCTGCTCCGTCCCCCATGGGAAACCCTTCGCGCCTCCCCGGATGGGGCTGCAAACAGGGCCCCCCTCCAGCGCGCCCCCAGGGACTCCGCACCGCTGGCACCCGATACCTGTTGTCTGGGCCACCTTGACCAGCCCCCGTCGGAAGATATTCTTCAGCCTGGGCATCATGTTGAAGTTCTTCGCGCCCCCCGTCACCGAGATGAGCAGGTTGGGCGCGTCGAGGCCCCAGTGCTGTGTCATCAGCCGGTAGATGAGGCATGGAGGGGTGTCCACCGAGACGCGCACATACTGGGGGGGACATGGAAGGGAGGGAGTCAAACCCACCACGCCGCTCCAGAGAGCGAAGCCAGCCCGGCACTCTTCCGAGCCCTCCCAGCACAGCTCAGTCGTCCCCGGAGGGCGGCCCCACCCCAGTCCCACACCTCCCTAAAGGCTCAGGGCTGCATGGCGAGGAACTCCTCCCTCCCTCCCTCCCCCTTGCACTGCCGCAGGGCCAGGCCGGCATCACTGCACGCACCCCCAAGGAGAGGGCAGTGTGCCGTGTGGGGCTGCTGGCCTGGGGCCATGCTGTCCCTGTCCCCACCCGCCTCCCTGCCAGTCACACCCCCAGGAGTGGGAGGCAGCAGGAGAGCAGGCTGCCCACTGCATCCTGGCCAGCAAACGGCTCCAGGGGAGGTCTCAGATTTACTTCTCCTGGCCCTGGGCCTCCTCCCCATCTCACCCCAGCGCTGCTCTGGCTGTGGGCAGGGCGAAGGAGGTGACACCTGCCCCCTCCCTTTCTCCGCTGGGGCCAGCGCTGCCTTCGGGGCCTCTCCCCGTTTCCCCTCAAAGGCCAGAGAGTCGGCCCGTTCCGTGAGCTGCAAGTGCCGAGCAGCAGGATTTCAACGTGGGATCCCTGTCCCCGAAGCCCTAGGGACTGACCCACCTTTCCCACCTTCGGACCCAGGCCCGCAAAGCTGATATCACCAAACGCATCCGTTGGCATTTCTTGGATGTGCCTCTTGGGGTCCCATTCCTTCTCCAGGAAAACAGACGGCGTTGTGGCCTCCTCCAGGTGCTGCTCCTTGGGGTAACCGCACTTACACATCACCCTCCTGCGAGAAACCAATAGCACGGCCAGGCTGGGTCAGACCAACGGTCCATCTAGCTCAGTGTCCTGTCTGCTGACAGTGGCCAACGCCAGGTGCCCCGGAGGGAGGGAACACAACAGGGAATCCTTGCATGATCCCTCCCCTGTCACCCATCTCCAGACAAACAGAGGCTAGGGACACCATTCCTATCCACCCTGGCCTAACCTCCATGAATCTATCTAGCTCTTTTCTGAATCCTGTTAAAGTCCTAGTCTTCACCACATCCTCTGGCAAGGAGTTCCACAGGTTGGCTGTGCACTGCATGAAGAAAAACTTCCTTTTGTTTGTTTTAAACCTGCTGCCTATTCATTTCATTTGGGAACCCCTGATTCTTACGTTATGGCTGCATTTGCGAATCAAAATATATCCGTTTTCAAATATCCACCAAAAAAATCTACATTTTCTGTGGCTAATTTAGACAAAAGCTATTTTTTTTTTGTTTCCATCAGAGTTTTCCACAGCAATAAGAAGAATGATGCGTTTCAGCCAGCTGTGCTTAGAGTTGTGGAATCAGCTGATGACACACAATCTCTCATCTCCAGGAAATCTTTCTGTGTGTTCTCGTTGTGCTGCCCCAGACCAGCACCGCTCCTCTCTTTGTAGTAAAAATGGGCTTAGTGCTGAAGCCGGACTTTACTTTCCTGCCATGTGGGTGGAAAGCGAGAAGCAGATGGAAGCAGGGAAACATCCCTGCCTTTGACTTACCCAGTATCCGACATCTGGGAGCTTTCAACAAAGTACACGCACTCCTTCTTCCTGATGTTTTCAGGAATCCACGAGCTGAGATTCTCCTGTGGCGTGGAAGGAATAAGGAGACCAGCCGGCTTAAATGGTTTCAGGCACAAACCAGATTACACAGGTTCCCACAACTGATCCACAGGAAAACTGGACACATCACAAATTTAGCATGCAAGGGCTCCCAGCCAGTACATAGAGAAACAAAAGTCACAACAGCAAGGATCCCAAGGGGAACCTGAGACTTGCAGTTAGGACAAGTAGCAGAGCGAGGAGTCTGCCAGCACCGGACAGAGAGGCCTGTGCTCCAAGCTGGCGAGGCATGAAGGAGCAGCGAGAGTCTAACATTCAGAATCTGTTGTGGGTTAACTTGAGTTATTTCACGTTAAAGCGGTGGGCACTTTGCTGCCCAGGCTGTTGAAGTAGAGCAGGTAATGAGTCTAGCTGTTGTCTCCTCCAGGTGATACTCTATTCCTGGATTGAGAGTCCTTTTCTACCTAGTCCCACAACCTGCTCCAGGACTTGGAGCACCTCCTGGCTATGCTCTTTACTCCTACACATGGTCAGGCCTCCCCCTAACCCCGACCCACTCTAAACTTACCTTATCATTATTGTCGGTGGCACAATGGGCCTTCTTCTTGCTCTTACAGAAGCCACTATTGTTGCGTCTGAGGTTGGGGACCATTTCGAGGTCGCAGCTCTTGGGATGCACCACGTAGCTGTCTTCCTCCTCAGGGCAGACCCCATTCAGCTCCGGGGGCAGCATTCTGGTTTGCCTGCCACTCCCAGCTCCGGGCAGGTCTCTTGTCAGCCTCAGTGCAGCCTCTCGAGCATGTTACACCGAGAAGTCCTGAAATGCGATGAAACAGAGAGCTCTAAACACACACCAGAAACTTGAGCTGATGCTTGGTGCTGGAACAGTGTATGGCACACCTCACCATGGGTCATAAGAACATAAGAATGGCCATACTGGCTCAGACCAAAGGTCCATCTAGCCCAGTACTCTGTCTGCCGACAGTGGCCAATGCCAGGTGCCCCAGAGGGAGTGAATCGAACAGGCAATGATCAAGCGATCTCTCTCCTGCCATCCATCTCCAGCCTCTGACAAACAGAGGCTAGGGACACCATTCCTTATCCAGACCGGCTAATAGCCATCTATGGACTTAACCTCCATGAATGTATCTCGTTCTCTTTTAAACCCTATTATAGTCCTGGCCTTCACAGCCTCCTCAGGCAAGGAGTTCCACAGATTGACTATGCGCTGTGTGAAGAAGAACTTCCTTTTATTTGTTTTAAACCTGCTACCTATTCATTTCATTTGGTGGCCCCTAGTTCTTATATTATGGGAACAAGTAAATATCTTTTCTTTATTCACCCTCTCCACACCACTCATGATTTTATAGACCTCTATCCTATCCCCCCTTAGTCTCCTCTTTTCCAAGCTGAAAAGTCCTAGTCTCTTTAATCTCTTGGGGAACACCACTAGTTACCCCTCTCCATTCTGAAAATTTACCATTTATTCCTACCCTTTGTTTTCTGTCTTTTAACCAGTTTTCAGTCCGTGAAAGGACCTTCCCTCTTATCCCATGACAACTTAATTTACGTAAGAGCCTTTGGTGGTCCCCTCCCTCCAATGCCAGCATGCTTTGGGACTTGTTTCAGATGTGGGCTAGACCTACTAGGCATATGGCACAGCGCAGACTTCTAAATTCATCTGTTGTTTTCCGGCAACAGGCCCCGAATAAGCGATCACAGAATGTAGAGCCAGATGCAACCACGAGCGGCCATCCTGCATGGAGGTTGGGTAAACCTACCCAACCCCGGAGGCGCACTCCTCCATCTGTTCGTGAAAACCTCCCATGCGGGGGATTCCCCAACCTCTCTCACTAACCTGGTCCCGTGTTTTACTACCCCGATAGATGGAAAGATCCTTGCTGCAAACAAAGCCAATTAAGTGATGGGGGAAGATTACAAAACAAAACACAAAACTAATCACAAAACAAAGTGAAACAGTCGGTGAGGCCTAGTTGTGGGCTCACACCTAGATCAACCTGGAAGGACTTGTGAAGTTTTCTCTCTCTTGCCCAGTGCACACGACCCAGACTGTGTCTAGACTACACCTCTCAGTCAACAGAGAGATGTAGATTAGGCACGACAAAATTGCTAATGAAGTGGGGATTTAAATATCCCGCGCTTCATTAGCATAAACATGGCCACTGCTTTTTTTTCGAAACGGAGCTTTTTTTAAAAAAAAAACAAAAACGGCAGTCTAGACGCAGATCTTTCAAAAAATAAACCTTTTTTCAAAAGATCCTGTAAACCTCACTTTTTGAGGAATACAGGATCTTTCGAAAAAGGGTTGTATTTTCGAAAGATCCGCATCTAGACTGCCATTTTTTTTTTGAAAAAGCTCTGTTTCGAAAAAAAGCGGAGGCCATTTTTATGCTAATGAAGTGCGGGATATTTAAATCCCCGCTTCATTAGCAATTTCAATGTGCCTAATCTACATCTCTCTGCCGACAGAGAGGTGTAGTCTAGACGTACCCCCAGAGACACAACCACAGACTATTCTCCAAGTCAGCCAGCCATCGTCAGCCACAGACATGGCCATCTTCTTTGTTGCCTTGCGCACACAACGCAGAGATTCCTCACTCAGCTCAGCACATCGCACCTCCCAGGAACCCTGCCTCGCCCGCCCATAGGCCAGCTCAGCACCAAAGGGGAAACACCCCATCTATCCCATCCCCCCTCTAGAGCAGGAGTCTCAAACTCCCGGCCCGCGGGCCAGAGCCATTGCACTGTCCACTCCGGGAGTCCTGCTGGGCCGGGGAGGGGCTGTCCATTACAGGCCCCCAAGCCCCACCTCTTCCCGCCATGGCCCCCATGGCACCTCGTCCCAGAGAACACGGCTTCAGGATCTCTTCAACGGGTGGGGGAGGAGGAGCAGGGAGAGCAATGACAGGAAGGGGCGGGGCTTGGGAGACCGCGATGGACACCCGCCCGGAACTCCCAGGCTACATTGCACCGTTGCGTCCCCTTGGGCCGGGAGTTTGAGACCCCCGCTCCAGAGATTAGAAATCCCATGTCTTTCCTATTCACCCTGCTGTGGTGGGTCGAGGCCCTTCCGGCTACACACCGGCTACCACCTCCGTCTGTCTTGCTCTGCCCACACAGCCCCTACCCTCTGCTGCCCGCTGCCCACACCCCGCTTGGATGTTACTTGTGTCTTCAGACTGTTGGGGAGCCAGACCGCCTGCTCCCTCCTGCCAAAGGGTGCCACCACCTCGGAGCTCACCCCGGGGGGAGATGTAGCACCCAGCCGAGGGGAGCTCCCCTCGGCTGACACGCTCTCCGCGTCGCTGTGGTTTGAAGCCACAATTGCACCCACAGTGTGGGGACGATGTTTTATTCATGCCCCGCGCAGAATGACTCAGCGCTCAGCACGTCCCCGTCTGCCTGGGGCAGGAGGGAACAAGCCAGCGTTCCGGCAAAGGGGCAGGGGCAAATGTTGGGGGCTTGGTGTCCAGTGCTTTTTCTGCAACTGCTTGGTTTTTTTGCCTCCCCCCTCAAGGTCCCTGAGATGCTGCTAATTCAGTAGGTGGCCCGGGCTGGGACCCACGGCTCTGTATGGTGCTAGCTGGTCCTACGGTGCTGTGAACAGGCCTGCTGATGGGGAGGAAGGGCACAACTGCCCCAGGAGCGTGGAGCCTTCCTCCCCATGTTGCCCGGGGCCCATGGAGGCTGCTGGCTCCGCTGGCTGTGAATGCCATGTTCCAAATGAAATATTTTTGTGAAAGGAAGCACCTGTCCTCATGGGCAGCGGATGGAAGCCCAGCGCGGAAAGGCAGCCGAAGCCCCGCCCCTAGCACCCAAAGCCACACCCCTTCCCCGAGACCATGCCCCTTCGCACCCTTTCCCCTCCCCGCCAAGCCCCACCCAACTCTGGGGCTGCCGCATAGCGCAACCCCAGCTGGGGAGCGTAGGCAATTTTGGGATGGCCATGCCTTCCCTTGCCTGCATCACCCACCACCCCTGCCTGTCCTCTCTTGCGCACTTCCTAGGGCACCTCCCATAGATCCCAGAGCACACTGCAACCATCTAGTCAGCCCTCCTGTGCCCTGCAAGCCAGAGGACTGCCCAGGATTCATTTCCCTTTGAACCAGAGCCCATCTTTCGGCAAAACAAACCAGCGTCCGATCTTGACTCTAAAACTGGCCCACGATGGCGACTCCACCACAGCTGGGGGTGAGCTGCCCTCCCGGTTAATTACTTTCCTTGTGACACGCTTGCCCCTTGTTTCTCGCCCAGCTTCCATTCCCAGCCCTCAGATCTTGCGATACCTTGGTCAGCTAAACTCAAGCGCTCCCGATTATCCGACGTCTGGCCCTCCCAGGTACCTGCAGATGGCAAGCAAGCCACTCCTCAGCCTTCTCTCGGCTGAGCCAAACACACGGAGCCCCTGAGCTAGCCCAGCAAACGGACCCCCTGTAACCAGCTTCAGCGCCACCACCCACACCCAGCTGTGGGCACAGCCCTTGGAAAGTCCCACCTCCAGACTCAGATTGGCTCCCTGCCATATATAACACCCCACCCCACCCCAGGGTATTCTTGGAAGTCTTCAGGCAACACTGTGGCTCTCCGGTAGCTGTCATGGCCATTCCGACTCCTGGCTCTGACACTGGCTTGATTTAGGCCTGGCCTTCGGACACAGACCTTGAAACTTGACTCGGATCTGTGGTATCAACCCTGGCTGCAAACCTGACTACAGACCCTCCGCCTCAGGTTTGACCCAGCTCTGTCCTTTGGTCCTGACCACCCTTGTGAGGACCCTGGCAGCCTGTCACTCTAAGGCAGGTCTTTTAGCCCTTTAATTCTTCTCATGTCTTTCTCCGGCACCTCTCCAACATACCAGCATCCTCTTGGAACCGTGGCTGACAAAACTGGACGTGGCAGGGCTGCCCTGTGTGTGTCTCCCCCCGCAAGTGGCCCTAGATGTGTGGCTTTATCGTTACGCCAGGGGATCGGAGGGCAGAGTCCACCAGGACTAGGGACGACCTGTCTGCTCTCCAGGCAGGTTTGTCTACTACAGCCAGACCGATTCCCTGCAGACGCTGCACGATCTGAATTCGTTTCTAAAGCCATTTTGCATCTCTCCCCCCAACTCCCGCCCAGCCCTCCTGCACCTGCACCCTAGCTCTACAGACCTGCACGCCCTGGGCCAATGCGAGATCCAGGCGTCCCTCTGCCTGGTCCACTGGCTTTGTTACGGGTGGTGCGGGGACTGGGATGGTGAGGCAAGCCGAATGGCTTGCAGACCGGAGCCCGGGGCAGGGACCGCAAGGAAGATTCTGCTCAACTAGGACACGCTCCGTGCGGCTGGGCTGGCTGGTTACTGTGCGCCCCCCGCCTGTCCCTGATCTCCCCGAGGAGCCCTCCGTTGGCTGTTCCTGCCACGTGCCCGTTGGCCCGGGGACCCTTCTCAGTCACCCACCCACAGGGAAGGATCCCCATCGTGTGAACGCTACCCAGGCAGGTGCTGATGTGGGCTGGGCCAGGCGCTGGCCTGTGGCCATGCGGCTCTCCGACCCGTGGCCCTTTCCCCCTGCTCCACTGTGGCTTAGCAGCAGCAACGGCCCGTGCAGGTAGGTACGGCCCTTTTACATCAAGCCATTTCCCAGCATGCTTAGGACACACCAGCTGGTGGTGGACTCCTGTGCCGTCTATGGAATTGCCAGCACCTGTACTGCAAGCTCCCAGCTCACCCTGCTGCTCCCTCTGTTTTCAGTGCCCCCCCCCCCATATCACCCTCCTAGCTGGCTCCAGGCAACAGCGCTCTCTGCCTTCAGGGTATCCCCAGGCCTCACTCTGCCCCCGCACCCAGCCTGCTCTGGGCACTCCATAACCCACACTGCCTCCCCCTGCCCCCGCCCTGCCCTGCCCTGCGGTACAGTTCTGACCCTCGGCACTCTCGGAGACGCTGCCTCTTGCCCCATTGGCCCCAGCACCGCTCCCCCTGCTGCGGTTCCCATAGGCTCCCTTGTGTGGGGTGCCAGCCGCATGGTGCCAGCACAGGGGCCTTGTGTCCTGAGGTGCCCTAGGAGCAGGCCAGAGCAGCCCCAGGAAGGGCCGTGGTATGGGTGCATCGTGCCCAGGTTGTGATAAGAAATCTGTGTGTGGGGCAGGCTTACGGAAGCCCTAGGGAACGGGGTGGGGTGTGTGTGTGTCCGTCCCATGGACCTCAAGGGCCAGAGTTCTCCCGCCCTGCTTTCCTTTCGTGCTGGCCATTGGTTGTGGGCATGCTGGCTGGGATGACTGGGTCGGGGCTGGTCCTGCTTTGGGCAGGGGTTGGACCCGATGCCTCTGGAGGTCTCCTCCAACCCAAGGAGGCTATGACCAGGTACCCTTTACAGCCCTGGCTGCCTGTACTCTGAGAGGCAAATGGGGCCACCAAACGTGGCCTCATCGGTTGCTCCGACAAAACTGTGGTTTGAACAGAAAGGCCTGGGGGAAAGCCAGGCAGCAGAGACACAGGAACCGCCACAGAGCCACGCTGGCCCCCACGGAAGCACACGCACGTTCTGACCAAGTGGATCTCACGGGGCGCACATGAACTCTCTCGTCGCACACATCACATGCATACAACTTGGGGGGGACCCCAGAGGCATCTGCAGTGGTTCTGAAGGACCCTACAGAACAGCAGACGGCAGCAGGACGCCTGAGCAAGTCTGCACTGTGCCAGGGGCCCTTCTGCCAGGCCTGCCCTGCTGCAGGGACAGCAATTCCCAGGCTTTGCAGCTCCCAGGCCCCAGCAGATGTTCCTGGAAATCTGCTTCCCCCCAACACCGCTGCCAAACCCGGTACCTGCCTGCCTCCTCCTGCTCTGATGCTCCAGACATGGGGAACGTCCTTGCGGCTCCCACACCAGGCAGGTCATGGCACCAGCTGGGATCCAGGTGATGGGAGAAGTGTCTGCAGAGGCATCTCTGGACTGACTGCAGTTAGGAGGAGGAGACGGGGCTGCAGCTGGCAGCCTTCCAGCAAATCAGACTGCAGAAGCTGTGCCTGGACCTGCCGGGGAGCCGGAGGCAGAAGGACAAATCCAGAGCTGGCTGGCAGGGGGGGAGTTGCGCACCCCTTGTCCACGGCAGAGGAGGCCTTTCCATTCCACAGCCTGGGGGGGCATGTTCTCCAGAGAGCCCCCGCTCCGCGGTGCAAACGACGCTCCAGCATCTGACCCATGCTTCCAAGCAGCTGCTTTGTCCCGGACAGGCCCCTGGGGGCAAAACGACTTGATGGAAAGAACAGCGTGCCCGCTGCCATGGGAGACCTGCACCCCTTTGTTCCCAACGCGGACTGGTGCCCGGCACGCAGGACCAATCTCGCTACACCTAGCGTGACCTGCAGTACACAGTCTGAAATCACCCGCCCCAGGCATTCCCTTTCCACACACCGCCGCCCTTCCGTGGCGCACTCCATGAGGGTCCGCGCCACTGGGTTCTGCGCCAGGGGGAATCATTCGGGCTCTCTCCCGCGTTCACAGCTCCCTCTCGTTCCCCCCCGGGAATGGCCAGACTAAAAAGCCAAGTGGCACCAGCAAATGGCAGAGCCTCGCAGCCAGCCAGGCCTGCGGCCTACGAAAGAGGCAGGCAATAGCGCGCCCCTCTGGGAGCTCCCTGTAGTCCCACCTCAGCGCCGGGTGCCGTATTTTCACCAGGGGCGGGTGGGGGCTTTGGCTGGAGATTGTGCAGGGGGCAAAGGCGGAGGGTGAGAGATCCCGGCAGGGAAGAGCTGGGATGAGTGGCGTCTCTAGCTCCAGAGCATCCTGCTCTCTCAAACCCGCTCCCTGCCCCGGCTCCGGCAGGCAAAGCATAGAGAGAACGATCCAGGGATGGGTGTTGGCCTAGGCCTCAGGCGCTGTTGGGTCTAGCCCCAGGTCGTATGGCCCCCCTGGGTGACCTGAGCAGGCCCCTTGTTCTCCCTGGGACGGGTCCCCTCGTTCACAGGGGTGTCAACGGCAGTGTCCTGAGCTGGCAGAGCATTGCTCTCGCTTGGCCCCCATGATGGAGTCAGTGGAGCTGTGCTGATTTCCAGTGGCGGAGGCGCCAGCCCGCCAGGGCCAGGCAGCGGGGCATCAGGCCCTCTGTGCCGTGGGTCCAACAACACTTCCCACCCACGTGGGGCCGGGGGGGGGGGGAGCAAACACATTAACAGGTGGGCAGTGGTAGATGCTGGGGCTGGGCAGGGAGTGGGGGGGAGGGATTGGAGCCCCCAGGAGGTGAAAAGCCCCACAGCTCAGAGCCTGCTGCCCCCCTACTCCCCACCCTCCCGGCCTGCTCACTTTCGCCCCTCCCGAAAAGCCAGCACCCCACGTGACACTGACAGCCAGCTCTCAGCTGAGCACTGACAAACTCATTGCTGGAAACCAGACCTGCTCAGCTGCGCGGTATGACCAAGACCGGGGTCGGTTCCTAACACTGGGCCTAGCAGCCTTTCGGAAATGCTCCTGCGTTGCTGCCTGCATCAGCCTCTGCCAGTCTCTGTCACCTGCCTGAAGAGTGAAGGTTTTGCTTTGTGACTGTAAAGAAGGTTTGCGCTGTGTCTCCTGCTCATTAAGAAGGTCAATCAAAACAAAAGGGCCCATTGTGGGACATCACCGCACCATGACTTTGTTAACTGCCCCTTCAGAGGCTGCGTGCAAAAGGACTGGCCCCAGTAGCTCGAATTCTGAAAGAGATGCCAATAGCGGGGGAGGAATGCTTCCTCTCTTTCTCTCTTTCGTTGTTCAGACTCTCCCAGGGCAGGAGCCAGGAACAGAAGCAGAGATCCCCAGGGCCAAGCTGGGTTCGCCCTAGAAGACACTGGGCACTGATTACATCTGTCACTTCTGGGCCCTGCACACTTGGATTCCCTTCCTGCCGGGCAGTGAGGCTGCACACATAGAATCATAGAGCTGGAAGAGACCTCAGGAGGTCATCAAGTCCAGCCCCTGCCCAACTAAATCAACCCAGCCAGGGCTTTGTCAAGCCGGGACTTAAAAATCTCTAGGGATGGAGATTCCACCCCCTCCCTAGGGAACCCATCCCAGTGCTTCCCCACCCTCCTAGGGAAATAGTTTTTCCTAATATCCAACCTAGACCTCCCCCACTCTAACTTGAGACCATTGCTCCTTGTTCTGCCACCTGTCCCTATTGTGAACAGCTTCTCTCCATCCTCTTTGGAACCTCCCTTCAGGAAGTTGAAGGCTGCCATTAAATCCCCCCTCACTCGTCTCTTCTGCAGACTAAATAAACCCAAATCCCTCAGCCTCTCCTCATGGGTCATGTGCTCCAGCCCCCTAATTATTTTGGTTGCCCTCCACTGGACCCTCTCCAATGCATCCACATCCTTTCTGTAGTGGAGGGCCCAGAACGGGACACAATACTCCAGATGTGGCCTGACCAGTGCTGAATAAAGGGGAATAATCACTTCTGTGGATCTGCTGGCAATGTTCCTCCTAATGCACCCTAGTCTGCCGTTAGCCTTCTTGGGTACAAGGGCGCCCTGTTGACTCATATCAGCTTCTCATCCACTGTAATCCCCAGGTCCTTTTCTGCTGAACTGCTACTTAGCCAGTCAGTCCCCAGCCTGTAGCAGTGCTTGGGATTCTTCCGTCCCAAGTGCAGGACTAGTCCTTGTTGAACCTCATCACTTGTCCTTGTTGAACCTCATCAGATTTCTTTTGGACTGAGTTTGAAAGTGTTGAGCCCTCCCCCAAAATTTGATAGTCTCGCTCTTTGTCCATCAGCCCAGGCAAGTGAAACCCTGACATGTGTCTGTGGAAGTATCTAGCATAAAATAGGAACAACTAGGAACTTGTGTTTGTGTTATCAACACAATCCTCAATCTGTCCAGGTCACTCTGGACCCTATCCCTGCCCTGCAGTGTATCTACCTCTCCCCCTAGCTTAGTGTCATCTGCAACATGGGTGTGGGGCAGAAGTCGGGTGGGCTGTGCTAGCCCAATCGTGTATTGCAAAGCGTCCATGCAGGTGTGGGGGGAGCCAACTGCATCCAACATGGTCAGCCCGGCCTGCAATTGGCAGGAGTTCTGTCACCAGCAGGGGAGGCAGAGCTGCTCAGAAGTGGCTCCAAATCTTCCTAGCAGAAGGCATTTGGAAGCAGGTGCTGTCCCGCCCTGGTGCCTTGGGGGGTGGGGGGGAGGAGGATCCTGCAGAGATCTATGCCCTCACCCACCCTGTTTCCTGTTTCAACCCAGTGAAATTCAACAATGTTAAGTGCAAAGTAATATACATTGAAAAAAATAATACATACAAAATGGTGGGCTTTACATTAGCTGTTACCACTCAAGAGAAATCTGGCAGTCACCATGGCTAGTTCTCTGCAAACTTCCGCTGTATGCACAGAGGCAATCAAAACACGAATGGGATGTTCGGAGCCATTAGGAAAGGGACAGAAACACCAGAAAAATCATAATGCCACTGTATACATCCAGGGTATGCCCCCATCTAGAATACTGGGTACGGGTCTAGCTGCCCCATCTCAAATAGGATACAGGGGAACTGGAAAATGTTCCAAGAAGGATGATGAATATGATCAAGGGTATGGAACATACAAGGCAAGACTACAAAGTTTAGGGCTGCTGAGGTTAGACAAGAGAGGGTTAAGAGGGATATGATAGAGAGCTGTAAAATAATTTCCCCGCAGCTATGGTTGCTCCTATACCTGCTTCATTCCTGTCCTACTCACTTACTTGTTTCCTGACCCAGCTCTGATTCTTGCCTTGACTCCTGGTTCCTGACTCTGACTTCCAACTGCCCCAACCACTAGGCCTGACTGCCCACGCCTTGATTCCTGACAGTAGGAGTCTTGTATCAGAGAGAGAGAACAGACCCTCCCCACTGGCCTCCTGTAGATTCTGTCAGACTTTCCTACAGGACAGAAAACCGTCCATTCTTTCCTGTGTTTTTCCACTCTTCTCTGTGGCTGAGAAGTACAATTAAGATGTAATTTCTTGAAAAGGTTTCAGTACACTGAGAATGGGCTTTGTCCCGCACAACGCTCCCTCGCGCTCTTTTGTTTCCCTGGCACCGCGCCATTCCATGTGGTCACCGACAGTAGGGGAGTCATCTCTGAATTAAGTTCTGGTACATTGCATCATGTAAATATTTTATAAGATTAACAGTAACAGAAGAACAATGCAATTAACAGCCCCATACAGGCCCTAAGGGCACTCATTAAAGCCATCAGACCTAATCTAAAGGGAAAGAATGAGTTTGAAAGTGTTGAGCCCTCCCCCAAAATCGGATAGTCTGTCCATCAGCCCAGGCAAGTGAAACCCTGACATGTGTCTGTGCAAGTACCTAGCATAAAATAGGAACAACTAGGAACTTGTCTGTTTGTGTTATCAACACGCTCCCCAAATGTAGAAAATAGCAACCAAACAACAGAAATGCCACAGACCTGATCTCACTGATCCCAGCGGGAGTTTTTCCACTGAAGTCATTACAGCTCAGGGAAAGGAAAATCTAACCTACTTTAGAAAAAATGGAAAGTGCATTATTCCTAGACACCCTCACACAACCCCAAAGTCAAAGCGATCAATCGTCTGACTCTGTTGGCTGTTATGACACACACCAGAACTGAACAGGGTGTTATCCAGGGTTCTAATGAAAAGAATCAAAGTGAAGAGTTTTGTATAAGAACATAAGACTGACCATACTGGGTCAGACCAAAGGTCCATCTAGCCCAGTATCCTGTCTGCCAACAGTGGCCAATGCCAGGTGCCCCGGAGGGGGTGGACTGAAGACAATGATCAAGCAATTTGTCTCCTGCCATCCCTCTCCAGCCTTTGACAAACAGAGGCCAGGGGCACCATTCCTTACCCCCTGGCTAATAGTCTTTTATGGACCTAACCTCCATGAATTTATCTAGATCTTTTTAAAACTCTGTTATAGTCCTAACCTTCACAGCCTCCTTTGGCAAGGAGTTCCATGGGTTGACTGTGCGCTATGTGAAGAAGAACTTTCTTTTATTAGTTTTAAACCTGCTACCCATTAATTTCATTTGGTGTCCTCTAGTTCTTATATTATAGGAACAAGTAAATAACTTTTCTTTATTCACTCTCTCCACACCACTTATGATTTTATATACCTCTATCATATCCCCCCTCAGTCTCCTCTTTTCTAAACTGAAAAGTCCCAGTCTCTTTAGCCTCTCCTCATATGGGACCCGTTCCAAACCCCTCATCATTTTAGTTGCTCTTTTCTGAACCCTTTCCAAGGCCAAAATATCTTTTTTGAGGTGAGGAGACCACATCTGTACGCAGTATTCAAGATGTTGGTGTACTATAGTTTTATACAGGGGCAGTAAGATATTCTTCGTCTTATTTTCTATCCCTTTTTTATAATTCCTAGCATTCTATTTGCTTTTTTGACTGCCGCTGCACACTGTGTGGACGTCTTCAGAGAACTGTCCACAATAACTCCAAGATCTCTTTCCTGATTAGTTGTAGCTAAATTAGCCCCCATCATACTGTACGTACAGTTGGGGTTATTTTTCCCGATGTGCATTACTTTACACTTATCCACATTAAATTTCATTTGCCATTTTGTTGCCCAATCACTCAGTTTGGTGAGATCTGTTTGAAATTCTTCACAGGCTGCTTTGGTCGTGACTATCTTGAACAGTTTAGTATCGTCCCAAACTTTGCCACCTCACTGCTTACCCCTTTCTCTAGATTGTTTATAAATAGGTTGAGTAGGATTGGTCCTTGGACTGACCCCTGGGGGACACCACCAGTTACCCCTCTCCATTCTGAAAATTTACCATTTATTCCTACCCTTTGTTTCCTGTCTTTTAACCAGTTCTCAATCCATGAAAGGACCTTCCCTCTTATCCCATGACAACCTAATTTACACAAGAGCCGTTGGTGAGGGGCCTTGTCAAAGGCTTTCTGGAAATCTAAGTATACTATATCTACTGGATCCCCCTTGTCCGCATGTTTGTTAACCCCTTCAAAGAACTCTAATAGATTAGTAAGACAGGATTTCCCTTTACAGAAACCATGTTGACTTTTGCCCAGGCACAGTCCTCAGCTCAGCCAGACTCCATAGAGAACATCTGGAAAATGACCGCTTTGGCAAATCTTATTTCTGCCTGAGTCGTCTGTTAATTACAGGTGAATCTCTCTAGCCTGGCACCCTCAGGACCTGACCGGTGCCGGAGCAGAGCATTTGCCGAACCACTGGATGTCAGTAGTGTCTAGTACAGGGGGCTGGCAAGGGGTGGGCTGGGACTCTCAGCCCCTCCCAACCGTACTGGGAGTGCCTTGTGCACCCCCATTTTCAGCAGCTGACAACACCTCCCTCCCATAATGGGGGCACCCCACGTAACCCTGCCCCTGCACCAGACAGCCCCTCCCCCATAGCAGGGGGGCACCCCATGTAACCCCGCCCCTGCACCAGACAGCCCCTCCCCCATAGCAGGGGCACCCCATGTAACCCCGCCCCTGCACCAGACAGCCCCTCCCCCACAGCAGGGGCACCCCATGTAACCCCACCCCCTCAACAGACAGCCCCTCCCCCACAGCAGGGGCACCCCATGTAACCCCGCCCCTGCACCAGACAGCCCCTCCCCCATAGCAGGGGGGCACCCCATGTAACCCCGCCCCTGCACCAGACAGCCCCTCCCCCATAGCAGGGGCACCACATGTAACCCCGCCCCCTCACCAGACAGCCCCTCCCCCATAGCAGGGGCACCCTATGGAACCCCGCCCCTGCACCAGACAGCCCCTCCCCCATAGCAGGGGGGCACCCCATGTAACCCCGCCCCTGCACCAGACAGCCCCTCCCCCATAGCAGGGGGGCACCCCATGTAACCCCACCCCTGCACCAGACAGCCCCTCCCCCACAGCAGGGGCACCCCATGTAACCCCACCCCCTCACCAGACAGCCCCTCCCCCACAGCAGGGGCACCCCATGTAACCCCGCCCCTGCACCAGACAGCCCCTCCCCCACAGCAGGGGCACCCCGTGTAACCCCACCCCCTCACCAGACAGCCCCTCCCCCACAGCAGGGGCACCCCGTGTAACCCCACCCCCTCACCAGACAGCCCCTCCCCCCCAGCAGGGGCACCCCGTGTAACCCCACCCCCTCACCAGACAGCCCCTCCCCCATAGCAGGGGCACCCCATGTAACCCCGCCCCCTCACCAGACAGCCCCTCCCCCATAGCAGGGGCACCCTATGGAACCCCGCCCCTGCACCAGACAGCTCCTCCCCCATAGCAGGGGGGCACCCCATGTAACCCCGCCCCTGCACCAGACAGCCCCTCCCCCACAGCAGGGGCACCCCATGTAACCCCGCCCCTGCACCAGACAGCCCCTCCCCCACAGCAGGGGGGCACCCCGTGTAACCCCACCCCCTCACCAGACAGCCCCTCCCCCACTGAGGGGGCACCCCGTGTAACCCCGCCTCCTACCAGCCCCTCCCACCGCTCGAGGCGGCCGTGGCCCCGCCCCTAGAGATGAGCCGCGTTGGCCCCGCCCCTGGAGACGCCTGTTCCGGCCCGCGCTCCGCCTGGCCCTCCGCGGCCGCCGTCGGGGGGCGGGCGGAGCTGCAGGGCGCGCAGCCGGAAGCGGGCGAGGCGCGGGGATGGCGGCCGCGCCCGGCCCCGCCCCCGGAGACGCGGCCGGCGCGTCGCCCCCGCCCCTGGCGACGGGGCGCGGCCGGGCCGGGGCCATGAAGCTGACGCGCAGGGCGGTGCTGGCGCGCGCCCGGGCGGCCGAGCTGGGCAGCGTCCGCAAGCTCAACTGCTGGTGGGCGGCGCGCGCGGGTGACGCGGGGGCTCGGGCGGGGGGCGCGCGCGCTTCCCAACGTTCCCCGATGCCGCTCCCATGGTGCCGTCGCGGGGCGGAATCAGTTTTGTCGCGTGCGCCGCGGCCGGGGCGGATGTGCACCACCCGGACACGTGGTGCCGCCCCCGCCCCGCCCCGCCCCGCCCCGCCGGGCCCCCGGCTAAGCCGTGAGCGTCGCCCCGTGAGGGTGGTGCTGGGCGTCCCTGCTGGTGCTGTGCCGGGGCTGTGTGCACGTGGACACCACGTCAGCGGCGCGCCTGGGCTCGTCCCTCCCCGTTGTGGCCCGCAGGGATTGGCAGCGGGGGTCCCGCACGCGGTTGGAGCCCCCACTGGACGCCAGAGAGGGGACGATCAGGTTTCCCAGCGGGGATGTGTTTTTCATGGCCCTGAAGTTGGTGGAGTCCTAGTTGCAGGGTGTTGGCTGGCCCTGTGGCCAGCAGGCTGCATTAGCGGGGTGCTCCGGCTGGTCATTCTGGGATGTTGCCCCACCACCAGTCCTAGCCAGCCATGCTCTGCCCTGCGAGGGTGGAGCTCGTTCAATGCCTTGACCAAAGGGGGGGGAGGTCTTTAATCTTCCGTCGTTCTGAACTAGGGATGTTAAAATGCGGGTACTTGTGTAACCGCTGAAAATTGTAGTGGTTACGTGCACCTGTAGCGTGGGGTGGCAACCAGCTCCCCACCTGCCACCCTGCTCTCTGGGAACCCTGCGTAACCATTTGACCAGCTACAATCTTATAGCCCAGTTCTGAACCCACAGTTGCCAGGACTGTCAAACCCTTCCGATGGACCAGCTCCACCCTCCCCAGCGTTACCTTGTGCCCAAGAGGATAACATTTACCTAGTAACGCCTGGAAAACAGTGATGCTAAACATCTGTAATACAGTCACTCTTATGGGAATTATTACACTTGCTTGGCTGTCCTCCAGGACTTACTGACCCCAATTTGGCAATTATTTCCTCACTACGCCCAGTGATCGTAGGCCTAGGAGGATACACACACAATCTGTTTTTTCAGTGTTTCTTTGGAGTATGTAATTGCCTAAAAGTAAAATAATGGTGGTCTAGGAATTTGGGGTGGGGGGAAAGAGTTCTGTGGCCTGTGTTATACAGGAGGTCAGAGTAGATCAGTGGTGGGCAACCTGCAGCCCCAGGGCCACATGCAGCTCAATGGGGTTCTGTATGTGGCCCACAAGGCATTCTGTTTACCTTTGCTCATGCTGAGGGTTGCCTGATTCCACTGGTTTCCATCTGCATCATTTTGTTCCTACCAGTTTTACTTACATAACACACAGGTAAAGCAAGGGCGTGAGGTGCGAGCTGACCACACACGCCCACTGTGGTGGGAGTGCGGGGAGCTCCAGAGGGATGCACTATTGCTTGCCTCTTGTATTCACAGGCCTGCCTGGCTGTGAGGCTGCGACACTCTGCCGTTTGCTGGCACCGCTTTGCTTTTTAGCACAGCCATTCCAGAGAGGAAACTCGATGGAGTTGTGAATTCGGGAGAGAGCCCTCTCCCGTCTTGGCTACTGTAATCTTGAGGACCACTCATGCGGGCTGCTCGCTAGCCTAAGTTGCCCACTACTGGATCACAAAGATCACTTCCAGCCTTGGAATTAGGAAGCTATACATTAAAAAAAATTGCGTGTCAATGTTGGCCATGCTCCCGTAGCTGTCTGAAGACACACACCATCGGCAGACAAGCCTCATTTGTCAGACACTCAGCTCAGAGCCAGGTTTTCCTTGGACAAATTGCCTCTGAAGTTTTTAAATGTTCTTACGTTCCCAGCATAACAGCACAATGAGTCATCAGGAGAAGCTACAGTTTGGCTCAGAATGTGGCTGAGTCAAGGTTGCTGAGAGAACTGAACCTTAACTGTAAACGTTCCTGGGTTGGGGATTTCATACAATGTGAAGGTTCAGAGGCGACCCCGATGTTTTGCTTTTCCAATGTGTGGGTTTCAGGAGAGTGGAAGCCATAAAACTGTCACGCCCCATTTGGACAGTTGCAGAATCAGTAATTAGGGCTTTATGGAAGAAAGCCCCATTTGAGCTTATTTCCTATATACCGTTGGGGGGGGGGGTGTGACGGTGCGTTGGGAACCCCTGACCCTGCACCCCCATCGGCAGCAAGATGTGACTCCACCAGCCAGTAGAATAGAGAGTGTTTATTGCCTCTCAGAGATACAGCCCAGCCCGGGTTCGATGTGGACATAGGAGTCAGGGGCAGGCAGCCTTGGACCCTTTGGGGCAGGGGCGCACAGGCCCCTGAACCCTCAGTACTCAGCTTAGTCTGTTCTCTTTGCCCAGCCAAGACTGCCCCTCTCTCAGCCATGGGTCACACCCCTTCCTTTGTTTAAACTCCTTCCCCTGGCCAGGTGAGAAGTTGCGAGCCATGGCCTATGTGCCTGCCCTGAGGGACCACCTCCCTCCCGCACTGGGCAGTGCTTACAAACACCGGCCAGTAGGGGTCACCCCCAGCACAACACAGCACCCAGCGAATGCCCAAGCAGAGTGGATGCAGGGCCACAAGAGTGTACAGCACACGCCAGCGTGTACAGCCCCCCACTACTTTACAGGGGGCAACGGTTCCTGAAAGGTGAGAGCCGGGGGGAGGGATAAGAAATGCTCCGCTATCTGGCACCCTTTGGTGCTAATGAAAAGACGCCCCCGAGAAGCTAGTTTTATAAGAACGTACATTTAAAAAAACAAACCCTTGCACGCGGCCGCGGCTTTCCCCACACGTCGCATCTTTTCACTTGGGGTCAAGCCTCCTTGTAAAATAGTTCTAGTTCCATCTCTGCTTTGCCACCGCTCCCAGTGGTTTCTTTTTCTCTTGCAGGGGCAGCTGCCTCACAGATGTAAGTATTCCTTTTGCCCTTCTTAAAACCAACCTTTTCCAGGGCCCCCACTCCAAACAAATCTCTTCCATTTCCCCAAAGCCAGGTAAGCTTAAGGCACATTCCTAGAGTGCCAGCCCCCTGGGGTGGTGGTTAGTCCTGCTGGCAGTGCACTGAGCATTGGTGTGCCGCAGGGTGGGCTCTGCTGCCTCCCTTGGGCATGGCAGGAGCCAAGTATCCCGTTTGGGGTGCTGTGAGTAAGAAAGCAGGACTGGGACCCTCAAACTCCCTGCTCTAGGATCCTTTTCTTAAAGGGGAGGTTATGAAATTGTACTCTGTTGTAGCCCTGTCCAGCTGTAATCACCCCTGTCTCCAACCCTTGTCCAATACAAACTCCCCTGCCGGATACGCAGAACGCACCCTAGCCCCGTACCCTGTTGCTCATTCCGAACAATGGGCCCTGTCTCCTGCCTTTCTGAACGTCAGTGAAATCAGATGGAAGAGTCCAGGAGCTTTGCAGCCTCTGGTCCCTAGAAGTGAAGGAGCATTAACCTAGAACGGCTGAAAGGTCACTCGGAGGTCTTCAGAATACTGTCTGGTGGCCGTTTGTGATTTCCGAAGCTCCTCTCTGCCTTTCGGAGTGCTTGGGGACTAACTTAGCGTACATCCACACCGCAGCTGGGAGCGTGCTTCCTAGCCTAGGTAGACACACGTGCTAGCTCGCTAGAAGTGCCTAGCAACCCGAGTACTAACCTTCCCAACATGCTGAGAGTACAGATCCCCTTCGCAGGTGGGACGGGGATGTGGAAAGAGCTGAGCCCTTCATGTGAGTATTGGTGGGGGATCTTACAGCGTCCCGGTACTGGGCATGGTGGGAGGAGATGGAAGAGATACTCGCTGCACAGTGCCGGCGGACTGAGAAAGAAGTAGCTGGATGCAGGAAACTTTCCCCGTGTAAGCCTTAGACTGACGCTTGATACGCTAAGGGGTTTGTCACTCACCTACCCCATGCAAGGGGCTCTATGAAGGAGCTCATGATGACAGACAAACGTCTTTAGAAAGAGGCTGGTTGTTCACTGCATCTTTCTCTGTCCAGATTTCGATATGCCGGGAGCTGCCAAACATCGAAGTGATCACGTTCAGGTGGGTGTCAGGCTGCCGGCTGCAAGCGGCGGCTGTTCCGCAGCTGAATCTAGTGCTAGGCCCTTGGTACTTCACTCCTCGCTGGCCTGGTGACTGGGCCTGAGTGGTCCCCAAGTACAGAGGCTCAGAGCGTTTATTTCACGGCTATCTGAGTCTTTCCCTGAATTACATAAACCTGCCTTCTGTATTGGGGGGGGAAACGTGTTGGGAAAAATAATTCTGAGGTGCAGGGCAAAGCTTTGTATTCTCCCTAAATCCTATTCCATGTTCCTGGCTGGGATCTGTAGGTTCACTAGCCCACAGGGCCATGAAACTTATACCAGGTTGAAGACTCTGAGCTTCTAATGCAGGGGCGGGCAATGATTTTTGACCGGGGGCCACTTCAGAGATTTTTTAAGTGGCCTTGGGCTGCCCCAGAAGGGGCGGGGCCTCATGCAAAAGGGGTGGGGCCAGCACACTTCCTGCTTGCCTGCCCATGGACCCTGACCAGTCTGGAGGTGGGTGAGCATGTGAAGTCTTTGCCCCCCCTCCCCCCCCACACACAGAGAGAACCACCAGCTGTTCTAAATAGCTGGCAGTTCCCTCTGATGCCCATGGCCCTGACGGTGGGAGACTTTTCACACTCCCTCGCCCTCCCCAGTCAGTCAGAGCCTGGGGGCAGGGGAAGCACACAAAATCTCCTCCCGCCCTGCCCTGTTCCTGCAAGGAGCATGTGGCACTTCTAAGCATCGTGCACTCCCCGCAGGCATGCTCCCTGGTCCTTAGGCCCTGATTGGCTTGGGGGCAGAGGAGCAGCAGAGCCTCCACGGGCCAGATCAACCCGCTTGGCAGGCCGGATCCGGCCCCTGGAAACCCTTTTGCCCACCCCTGTTCTAATGCCACCCTGGCCCAGAGATCTTGAAGCTACACTGGAAAATCTGTGACGCCTCTAAAATCTTAACCTTAAAGCCCTTTGGTTCCTGGAGCAGGCAAGATCCACTCGAGTAGCTTCTGCAGCAAGGGGATGGGACAGCCAATGACTGGCTGTAGTGAGCAAGAGCAGCTGGCAGAATTAAGCATGCAGCCAGGAACCTGCTCATCTCTGCAAGCACATGCCCCTCTCTGGTTGAATTCAAGTGCCCCATTAACATTAGCCCCTGCCCCGCTGCCATACCTGCCTTCTTCTCTGGACCCTGCCTTTGGGGCTCACCCTACCGCGGAGTGTCTGCATAGCTCCATAGCCCCCCGTCGGAGCTCCCGGTGCTGAAGCTGTGCACGGTGGCTGCCTGTTGCCATGGCTCGCGAGAATCTGTACAGAGAGACAAGTGTCAGATGAACAGGATTCCTTCTTGGGAACTGCTCTTCTTTCCCACGGGCCTGTCCCTCGGCACCACGAGCCCCCAGGGTCGGATCACAAGGCCCGAGTGACAGCGCTAGCCTTTTACAAACACGCTGGAGGGCGAGGCCTTGCACGGCAGCGAGAGAGAGCCACAAGGGCAGGGCGAGCTGGCAATGCTGGGAACCCCTTTCCGCCGGCTGGCTGCGGGGTGGTATTTTTCAGGGCCCGAAAAGCAGCACAGCGGGCCTCTCCGCGGTCAGCTGTGTTGCAAATGCAGCTGGGTACCCAGAATGCCCTGCACCAGCTGGGAGGAGGCCTTCAGGCCCCGGCTGTGGGGATGGTGCACAACCGGGGCTTGGAGAGCGGCGGTGCCCTGCTTCTGCTGGAGGCTGGGGCTGGTCGTGCGTCCGGCCGGCCCCCAAGTCTGGTTTCTGCTCTCCAGTGTGAATGGCATCTCCAGCCTGGAGCCCATCAGCCAGTGCCAGCACCTGACCGAGCTCTACCTGCGCAAGAACAGCATCCCGAGCCTGGGTGAGCTCTTCCACCTCAAAGGCCTGCCCCGGTTGAGGGTCCTGTGGCTGGCTGAGAACCCCTGCTGCGGCCCGGACCCCCACCGCTACCGGATGACTGTGCTGCGTAACCTCCCCAACCTCCAGAAGCTGGACAACCAAGGTGGGTGTCTCTGGAGGGACTCGGGGCAGAAGGCCTGGGGAGAGCTTTGCTGGGGCGTGTTGCAGTCCGTGTGCACGCCCTGGGGCGGCTGCGTCCTCGGTAAGAAAGCGCTGTTGGCCCATGTGCGGGATAAGGGAGCACAGCGGTAACCCACTCGGCAGCACTGCCCAGCCCTCCGGTACCAGGCCACCCCCTCGGTGGTTACGGGACTCCGCTCTGCTCTCGCAACACACGCATGCTGTAAGTGGATCTGCTCCCGCTGTCTGGGAAGTAGGACACGTCGTCGTTCGGTTTGGTGAAGGGATTCTCTGCAGGCAGAGCAAGAGCTTCTCTGTCCCCCAGCCTCTCTGCAGCCCCTGACGCTGGGGAGACAGGGCAGGGTCAGAGACCTCTCCTTCAGTAGCCATCTTTCTTTGGTGCCGGCAGGGCTGCCAAGGCCAGGGGGAAGGGAGGACAGCGGAGGGTTATGGCAGGCCTGCACAACATACGGGCTGAGGGCCGCATGTGGCCCACAGGGGCTCACTGTGCGGCCCGTGATGACTGGGCGGCGCAGCCCCATCCAATCCGCCGGTTGGGTGGAGGAGTGGAGCGCTCCCGGGGAGGGGGAAGTGTGGCGATTCTCGCTGCCGGGCTGCCTGCGTGCAGCTCCGGTGCGAGGAGGCAGGGCGTGAGCCAGAGGGCGGGACACCGGCAGACACCAGGACGCTGGTGTGACGTGGCGTCATGACGTCACGGCCGGCGACCACCAGATTCAAAAAGGCTCTGGCAGCCCCACAACCTGGAAGGCAGAAGCCAGGTAGGGGAGGGGAAGGGGCTTGTGTGAGGGGAGGGGGGCAGGTCAGGAGAAAGGGGAAGGCACCAAGGGGCAGGGTGCAGGAGAGACAAATGCCAGGGGGCCAAGCAGAGACATGTGGGGGTTTTTTTCTTCCTCCCCCGCCCCGACAAAAATTTTTAGCCTGCATGTTCAGTATTTTTTGGGAGAGCAACCCTACGTGCGGCCCGCAGCTGTTTTCTTTGGAGTAATATGGCCCTCGCCGCTTTCCGAGTTGTGCAGGCCTGCTTATGGGTAGCTCTCGGACACGCGGACTGGCCACGCCGTCCCGATGTCGCGCATGTGGCAAGCACACGTTCCCAAGCAGAATGAGGGTCGTCTGCCATGCTGCTCAAATTCCCTGGAGCATCAGGCTAGGCTTCTAACTAGGGCTGTCAAGCAATTAAAACAATTAATTAATTGCCGCCACGGTGTTTCCACGGGGCAGCGCTGCATGGAGCCTGGAATCATCTGGAGTCCCCAGCTGACGCCAGGCTCCATGCAGCGCTGCCCCTTGGAAGCACTACAGCAGCGATTCCCAGGGCCAGCGTATTAGGAGCCTGGGATCAGATGGGCACTCCAGCTGACCCCAGGCTCCATGCAGCGCTGCCCCGTGGAAACGCTGGAGCGGCACTTCCGAGAGACAGCTCAGCATTAACGCCTGCGACTAGCGCGTGAAAAAAAGGAACCTGTTAATCCTGTCCTGCGTTAATTGCCGGCGCTCACACAGGGCAGTTGACAGACCCGCTTTTAACGGGGGCGGTTTGGCTTTGGCAGCTGTGACGGAGGAAGAGTTGTCACAGGCCCTGGTGGACGGGGAGGAGATCGCTGCCCCCCCAGCTCAACGCAGTCTGGAGAACGGCTGCCCAGAAGCCACGGAGCTAAGTGCCACGGAGTGCCCCACGGAGCGCCCCACCGAGTACGCCACAGAGCCAGAGAGTGAACAGCTGAATTTCAGCCTGGGGGACACAAAGTGAGAGCTCCGTTATTAATCGTTGGGATTCCTATGCTCAATTTGCATATCACGGGGGGGGTGGAGGGGGGAGCCAACCTAAACCATGGACAGCCAACCCCAAATACCCCGGGCCACGTGCACAGCCACTCACATCCACGCAGCACCTGTGAAAACAACGGAGCTCTGCTCTGCTCCCTGGCTTTGTGCATACTGAATAGCTCCTTCCGTAGACTCCCTCCTGCTGGGCAGTACTGCCGCCACGTGTGCCTGGAAGGGGAGGGGCCTTATGTCGAGTTGTGGGCCACTTTCCCTTTTGAAACGTGCCAAAGATGCGCTCTAAGCTGCGGGCTGAGGTCCCACTGAGGAGCCGCCCTGTGTTTCCAGCCCTGGGAATCGGATTGCCTTTCTGGGCGGTGCTGGGGACAGGCTCCTCCTGGCCTGGGCTCACCCGTATTTTATGTGTTGCCTTGTTCCCTCCCACCAGCAAGGTCCAAGAGCAGCTTGGCGTGAAGCCTGGCCCCGGGCATGAATTTTCCTCCTTTTCCCCCCGGGAGACGGACGGCAGCAGGAAGAAGAGGGTGAGTGTCCTCCGGGGCGAACGTGAAACTGCCCAGCTTTGGACTTCCAGACTTGGACCCAAAGCTGCATGTGTCCCTGCGGAGACCTCTCCGGCCGGGCTGGTCACAGGCCTTTGGGATGAGCGTTTTGCAGGCTGTTGGTGCGGCGCTGAATGGCTGGCTAGCTCCAGAGATCCAGCCTTAGGCATGGGGGAGCGTGCCCGGGGTGGGGGAGGCCGGCGAATCCGACACGGTCGTGCCTTCAATATGAAATCACTAGCTCCCTCTGGATAAGCACCAGCTCGCCGCACTGTGAACGGAGTAGCGTCTCCGAGAAAGCGCAGCCCAGCCTCCTGGCCAGCGGGTGGCAGCGATGCTCCATGGGGTTATGCTGCACATCTGGCCTGGAGCAGCTGGGCGCGGGGCTTGGGCTCCCTGCCATCACCCCAGTGATTGAGGGAAGGTCTGAATGAGCCCTAGGCCTGTCTTGGTCTGTTTTGTGCCCCCCCCCACCCTGCAGCCAGCTGCGGTGCCTGGCCACGGGGATGCTCCCCAGGCACCCCTGGAAAGGGCCCAGATTTTAGAAGGGCGCCAAACGCAACCTCTTCAAGTTAGCCCTTGGCCGGCCCCCCAGTTGGCTGGCTCGGCGTCTGACGGCCGCCGCAGAAACCGTGTCTGCCCTGTCTTGACAGAACAACATCCTCAGTGCGATCCTGCTGCTCGTGAGAGAGCTGGACCCGGAGGGCCTGGAAATCATCCACCAGATGGTGGGGGGGAGACTCCATGCCTTGAAGAAGGAGCTCCAGGAAGAGCGGTAGTGCCTGGGGCAGAACTCTGCAAAGCTGCCGCTGCGTGGGCCCGCCGAACGGGGACCGGAGAAGCGGCCCCGGTCCTGGCCACACGCACGCCAGGCTACGGTACCATCCTCGCTGGTGCCAGCTGCCCTTTCCCTGGGTGCTGCCTGTAGGGCAGAACCAACTCCTGGAACACGACCTCCCCCGGGCCGTGCATGCCTCCTGGGCCGGGAGCTCCCGAGCCCGCCTTGCTCCACGCCTTCATCCCACGCAGCAGGTGCAGCGGCGTGGCCGATCCGCGCCGTCAGACTCCGTGCTCCCCGGGGGCCAGGAATCCGGCGAGCTGGCGGAACGCAGCCCTGGGCAGGAGGAGAAATACAGCTGTGCCTTGTGCCGGCGCAAGGGCGGGCAGGCCAGACCCGCCCAGCAGCTGCGGAGCCCGTTGCTCTTCAGCTCGTTCCAGGAGCGGCCGTGTCAGCGTCATGCTCCCCTGGTGCAGGGTGGAATCACGGCCCGGCCTGCCTCCCCCGGGAGGAGGCTGAGCGCAGCTCCTGCCAAGAAGGATGCGATTGTGCGAAGTAATCACGGTCTCTTAAATTGGGGTCAAGTCTTGACGCTCCGTGTCATGTGGCTGAGTTTTTGTTTTCCATTTCCTGCCCTCCCCTAGTCCGTGCTGTGCGTGCAGAGTTGCCCTGCCAAAGGGGTAACTCCAAGGGTTATCTGAGCTTGAATGCGGGGTGGTAAGCGCCTCTGTCCTGCCTGCTGGATGGGCACCGGTTTCCCTCACCGCTGCCTTGTTCAGGCTTCCGCTAAGAGAAACTTCCATCCAGCGCAGGGGAAAATAGCTCCAGGGTGCTGAGCATGGCAGCAACGGAGAGCAAGCCATGCTGGGCGGGAGGGTCGCTGGGTACCTGCCGACACAAGAGGGTGGAATTGCTCGACTGAAGAGGCCGAATTGGAAGGGGGCAGAACTGTGCTGCCCTAGGAGAGGGGGTCTGTCCAGCCAGGTGGGTGCTAGCTTGGAACAGGGTTGAGCAGAGGGACTGCTAAACATCCCACGTAATCCCGTCACCCTGCCCCTCCAAAGGGGACAGATCCCAGCAGCCTTGGCTCTGCCCCACGCGCCCGTGTTGACAGCTCCCCCTGCTGCTGCGAATAGCACGCGCACCGTTACCTGTATAGGGCTGGCCTGCTGTGATCACGAGTAGTGGTCCAGGCCGCGGAGGAACGCAAGTGACTTCAGCCAAGGTGGTGCCCTCTGGGATGCTGAGCGGCTTACGGGCTAGCTCCGCAGCGCCCCACCCACAGCCCCCGGGCAGGTTGGGTCAGGGTCTCAGTACCGCCCTGCTCCAGTGGCCGGCTCTCTGCACAGGCCACAGAGTGCTCCCTGGCACACGGCCCATTAGCTTGGCCTTGGGATAGGGGAACAGGTTGACCTTGCTAAACTAGGGGGCTTATTCTCACTGGGTTCAGGGGGAGACCGGCCCCTACACCCATTCAAAGATCTAGGCCTCAAACGCTCTGCTCTCTCAGGCGCCAATCGCCTGCTGCCATCTTTCCTGCACAGCGTTTCTCAGTCTCGACTGTCCCGCATCCTGTGCAGCGGAGATCCGTTCTGTGGGGTCTCCCGGGAGCCGGAGTAAGGGTCAAGGGATGCCATTGTTGTCGTTAGCCTCCCAAAAGCTTCAGTTCCCCTTTTCAAGTACTGCTGTTCCCAGCCGCCTGCCAGCCCAGCCCGGTGGTCACGGTGCCTGTCAGGAAACCAAAGCCCACAGCTCTGCAATGACATTTCCAGCCAACCCCCCTTCCAGCTAGCCGCTCTGCACTGCACGGCTGCTTTGGCACAGCACGCTGCTGGCCGGGGGGCGGTGCTGCCAGCCCAGAAGGGCCTGATTTGCAGAGTGCTCTGCGGGAATGGGACTGACCAGGGCTCTGTGGCACATGACAGTGCCTGGCTGTGCGCTGCGTCCAAAAGGCAGCAGCATTTTCCCTCCATTCAGGAACGGGTTGTGCCGGGAGAGCTCCTCTCCAGGGTGTGCCTGGAGGCTGACTGGTGTATGGGGATTAATGCACTGGCCTCTCTGTCCTACCTGGCTCAGCCAGCAGGTGACACGATGCTCCAGCTTTGCTTTGCTCCCCCTTTTCCTCCTCCCTGGCAGCACGTAGCGGGTACGGAGGGCAAGTCTGCAGGCCTGGCCTCTTACTGGCTCCGCTATGTGGCCTCAGAGGCTCAGAGCAGCCAAGTGATGTGCCCGGTTTGCCCCTCCCAGACTGTGCCTGGTCAGGCCCTGATAACTTGCGTGTGAGTTTTAGAAAGAGCTCAACGAGAGCGTCCAGTTCTGGTGCCCACAGCTCAGAGCGAGCGTTGGTAACGCGGGGAAGCTCACAGCAGAGCCCTGAGAACGCAGAAGGGTTAGAAACCTGCCTTATGGTGTCGGACTCCAGGAGCTCAAGCTGCATAGTGTCACCGGGGCGGCTATCGGGGGACTTGCTCACAATCTGTAAGTAGCTACACAAGGAGCAAACACTCATTCATGGACTCTTCAGTGGAGCAGAGAATGGTCTTAACCCCCTGAAGGCTGGAAGCAGAGGCCAAAGTGCACCTTATTTCTCAGCTGCATTTAACAGGCGTCATTAACGACTGGAGTGATTGACTAAGGGCCACGGTGGATACGGTCATCGACCGTGTTACAAATCCAGACGATGGTTTTGTCAAAGCTCTGCTCTAGTTCAAATGGGAATTCATTCAGGGCAGCCCTAGGGCCTGCATTACACAGCAGGGTTGATAGTTGGCCTTGGATTTTAATAGTGATAGAGATGCAGCCATGTTAGTCTGGTCTAGCTGAAACAAAAGACAGGACTATGTAGCACTTTAAAGACTAACAAGATGGTTTATTAGGTGATGAGCTTTCGTGGGCCAGACCCACTTCCTCAGATCAATATGTGGAAGAAAATTGGCATGACCATATATACCAAAGTGATACAATAACTTTGTTCTCACCCACAATTATTTCCAATTTGGGGACAACTTATACCTCCAGATCAGCGACACAGCCATGGGTACCCGCATGGCCCCACAGTACGCTAACATCTTTATGGCTGACTTAGAACAACGTTTCCTCAGATCCCATCCCCTTTTACCCCTTCTCTACTTACGCTACATCGATGACATCTTTATGATCTGGACCCATGGCCAAGAAACACTGGATGCATGCCACAGAGTCTTTAACAACCTACATACACCCCACCATCAATCCCAGTCTGGACCATTCTACATGAGTGATCCATTTCCTGGACATCACAGTACAAATCACCAATGGTAAATTAGACACCACTCTCTATAGAAAACCCACTGACTCCTCCAGTTACCTACATGCCTCCAGCTCCCATCCAGGACACACCATACGATCCATCGTCTATAGCCAAGCCCTTAGATACAATCGCATCTGCTCTAATCCCACTGACAGAGACCAGAAACTTCGGGATCTCTACCAAGCATTTATAAACCTCAATTACCCACCTGGAGAAATAAAAAAACAAATTGAAAGAGCCAGACGAATACCCAGAAACCATCTACTTCAAGACAGACCCAGGAAAACCAACACTAGAACACCACTTGTCATCACCTATAGCCCCCAACTTAAACCCGTCCAACGCATTATCAATAAACTACAACCTATACTGGAACAGGATACTACCCTCCGAGAGGCTCTGGGGGACAGACCCATAGTCTCCTATAGACAACCACCTAACCTCAGGATGATTCTTACCTACAACTACAGGACACACCACACTAATACCAACCCTGGAACTTTCCCTTGCAACAAACCCCGGTGCCAGCTTTGTCCACATATTTACTCTGCTGACACCATTATTGGACCTAACCATGCCTATTACAGGATCAAGAACACATATTCCTGTTCATCCAGAAATATAATTTATGCCATCATGTGCCTAAAGTGTCCGTCTGCTATGTACATTGGACAAACTTCTCAGACACTTCGCCAAAGAATCAATGCACACAAAACAGACATCAGACTCTCTCACAGAGAGACAGCTGTTGCTTGCCATTTCAGCCAGACTGACCATTCTCTCAATGGCCTGAAAACATGCATATTGCTTCAGAGCGATTTTAACTCCAGACTTCAAAGAGAAGCTTCAGAATTGTCATTCATGCTTAAATTTGACACTTTACTTTGACACATCTCAACAAAGATGCTAATTATCTCACCCATTACAAAGATAGCTTCCCCAATTATCACCCCAATGTCATTACCTCACAGACACTAACCTTCCCCCCCCACCCCTCCTTTGTTCTTAAACCTGATTCGTCATTTTTATGTGTTCACTTTTTTTGATTGTATCACTTTGGTATATATGGTTGTGCCAATTTTCTTCCACAAATTGATCTGAGGAAGTGGGTCTGGCCCACGAAAGCTCATCACCGAATAAACCATCTTGTTAGTCTTTAAAGTGCTGCATAGTCCTGTCTTTTGTTTGGATTTTAATAAGCTGTGTTGATGCTAAACGTTTGGGGAAGGGATTCTCTACCCGTGGGCTGTCTAGGAGCTACAGTATTAATGGGATTGTACTGATCTGAGTGCTCCCAGGACAAATGCCGGGGTGATGTGTGAGGGGCTGACAGGAGGTGAAGGGCAGCCCTACCCAACACGGATCTCTCCAGTCCGGCCCCTGCCCTGGGGCACAGATTGGCAGGCCTGCTCATGTTTTATGGCCACAAAACAACCTGGCTCTGGGACCATCTGAATTGTGCCCCCCGCTGTGACATGGCTGGGGATGCCGATGGGTTCCTGTCCCTTGGGTGCACGAGCAGGCCCGGGGCAGTGACTCCGAGGAAAGCCGGCATACAGGCGACTCTGCAGAATGGGCTCCTTGCCTCTGGGCTGTCATCCTCTAGGTGCCAGCCCCTGCCACAGCCGCCCCCAGGGGCTTGGGCTGTGCAGGGCTTGTGACAGCAGCAGGAGAGGCCAGTGCATGCCCTGGCTGCCGGCATTAGCTAAGAACGGCCAGCCTCATGGCGTGGGAACAGACCAGGCCCCTGCATGCTGGTTTTGCTAGGAGAGGCATTGGTGGCTGGGTACAGCTGGCGTTGGGACTCTGGGGTGCGCCTGTGTGCTGCTGCTGCATGCGTCAATCGCAGCGCTGACGCATTTGCTGGGCCTGTGTCCGCCGTCGGGAGAGAGACACCCACGCGTGAAACCCCAGTGTGCTCACAAGCACTCCCTGCTGCCCAGAGACGCCCCCCAGGCCCTTGAAACACCGAAGGGCAAAAGCCTTTGTGGATTCTTCTCTCCACCCGCCCAGTGAAACCTGCCCCATCACCTTGCACTCGGGGAAGGGAATGCAGAGAAGAAACCATCGTTTCGGCTGTTTGAGCGCTACATGGCCAGAGATCCCGAGACACACTGAGTTGACTGGTCGCTGCAGCTGCCCCTCGGGTTAGCTGGTAACTCACGGGGGTGCCATTTGCTTTCTTTAAGCTGTAAATAGCTCACCTTGCTCTTCCCGAGTCAGTAAGCCTTTCGCTCACGTTACAGGTTGGCGAGAGGCCTGGTCTTTGGTGGAGGAGCTAGGGAACCAACCGATCTGGGGTAAGACTAGGAACAGCCAGAACACGGATGATTTTTCGTGGCAGTGACCCTTTGGCACCTCGCCCGCTCGCCTGGGTGGGGGGTTAGCCTGGCGGGCCGCAGGGGCCAGTCTGGGATGGCGTGGGGATCCCAGGGTATGCAATGGTTGGGGAGAGCTAGTTCCAGAACACACTGCCTGTGGTCAGCGTTCAGGGCTGCGAGCCAGGCCGGGAGCCACGCAGTGTGAGCCAGGCACTGGGGGCAGGTGCCAGGGCACCCCTTCATGGCCTGGCATGGCCCCTACCCACACCTTGCTGGATGTTATGCCTGGGGGACGTTATGCCTGGGGGACTCAAAGGGAAACTGAGGCAAAGTGTCTGAAGTCATAGTGCCCCTCCCTTGGGATCAAGTCCATCCCATGGCACCTCTCCCACCCCCACTTACACTCAGGGTTTCCCAGCCCTCCTTCCAGGGGCTACAGCTGTAAGTTCTGGTGTCCCCTGCCTGCAACACACCCCTCAGATCCAGGGTCTTGCTGCCCTCTGGCCAGGGGCTGGTGGGTTCATGCAGCCCAGCAACTCCCCCTGCCTGGCTCAGGAGCCTCCTGTTGTCACCCACTGAACCACGCCCTTGGGCTTCCACAGGTGGGTCGAATAACCCAGCCCCCAGGCAGCAGCAGTTTTGCCCCCCTCCCACCCTACAAGACACCTAGTCCGGCCCTTAAAGGGGCAGTGACCTGCAATAGCCCCACATCTGCCTCTCCTGGGCCCCCTCTTCCCAGCTCCAGTGCCTGCTCCAGCCCTTCCTGCCCCCTGGAACTGGGGAGCTGGGCTTGCACCCTCCCTTAAAGGGCCAGCTCCCTACATGACACAGCCCACGGGCTTGGGGGGACAACAGTGGTTGGGGCAGCCCCGGCATCCAGCCCCCTGCTTCAATGGTTCGTTACTGATTCTCCTGTGGCTGGCCCTGGAGCAGGGCCCGGTGAGGAAGGGGCGCTCCGAGCAGCCGCGCAGGGGCTACGTGGATTTGGGCACCAAAGGCCCTATGCAGAGCTGGGCCAAATCGCTCCGGAGCCATTCTGCAGCCAGCTTGGAGCTCCCTCTGCCGCCCCACACGGGGCTCAGCCCCACGGGCCCAGCGCAGCAGCTCGCCCTGCCCCCCCTCTTCGGGCTGATGCGCCCAGAGCTGAGGGAGGCCGCTGCCGAACCTGCGATGGGTTTCCTGGGCACAGTGAGTGGCAGAGCTTCCTGCTGCCGGGCGAGCCCCGGGGGACTGTCCGTGGCTCTGTGTGGGGGGGGGGGGGGGTCCTGGCGAGCCCCAGGGGACTGTCCGTGGCTCTGTGGGGGGGGGTCCTGGCGAGCCTCAGGGGACTGTCCGTAGCTCTGTGGGGGGGGGGTCCTGGCAAGCCCCAGGGGACTGTCCGTGGCTCTGTGGGGGGGTCCTGGCAAGCCCCAGGGGACTGTCTGTGGCTCTGTGGGGGGGGGTCCTGGCGAGCCCCAGGGGACTGCCCGTGGCACTGTGGGGAGCGGGGGGTCCTGGTGAGCCCCAGGGGACTGTCCGTGGCTCTGTGGGGGGGGTCCTGGTGAGCCCCAGGGGACTGTCCGTGGCTCTGTGGGGGGGGGTCCTGGCGAGCCCCAGGGGACTGTCCGTGGCTCTGTGGGGGGGTCCTGGCGAGCCCCAGGGGACTGCCCGTGGCACTGTGGGGAGCGGGGGGTCCTGGTGAGCCCCAGGGGACTGTCCGTGGCTCTGTGGGGGGGGTCCTGGTGAGCCCCAGGGGACTGTCCGTGGCTCTGTGGGGGGGTCCTGGTGAGCCCCAGGGGACTGTCCGTAGCTCTGTGGGGGGGTCCTGGTGAGCCCTGGGGGACTGTCCGTGGCTCTGTGGGGGGGGGGTCCTGGTGAGCCCTGGGGGACTGTCCGTGGCTCTGTGGGGGGGGGTGTCCTGGTGAGCCCTGGGGGACTGCCCGTGGCACTGTGGGGAGCGGGGGGTCCTGGTGAGCCCCAGGGGACTGTCCGTGGCTCTGTGGGGGGGGGGTCCTGGTGAGCCCTGGGGGACTGTCCGTGGCTCTGTGGGGGGGGGGGTGTCCTGGTGAGCCCTGGGGGACTGCCCGTGGCACTGTGGGGAGCGGGGGGTCCTGGTGAGCCCCAGGGGACTGTCCGTGGCTCTGTGGGGGGGGGGTCCTGGTGAGCCCTGGGGGACTGTCCATGGCTCTGGGGGGGGAGGGGGGGTTCCTGGCAAGCCCCAGGCAAGTCCGTGGCTCTGTGGGGGGGGGGTCCTGGTGAGCCCTGGGGGACTGTCCGTGGCTCTGTGGGGAGAGGGGTGCAGGGACCAGCTCACCTTGGTTACGGATGTGGTAGGTGGAGGTACAGAAGAGCCCTCGCTTGGGGAGTTGCCCTGAGGCCGGCCCTCAGCCTCATGCCCCACTCGGTGCCAGCCGTGACCCCCAGCCCACCGCCAGGAGCCTGGCCCATGGAGGTTACTTCGGCAGAGCTATGGCTAATTCCAGCCCATTTTCAGAGCGGCCTGCACTGCCAGTGCTCAGCAGGGGAGGCCACGTGGGTGTTGCTGTTCAGTGGGGCTAGAGCCCTCCGCCCAGAGCAGGGCCCAGGGGCAGCGGGGCTGGCTGGAAGAACCAGTCCCTGCCCCCATGATCCTACGGTCTAACCCCACCCAGGCCGGAGCAGCAGCCACGCTGGACGCCTCCTTCACCTGGTGCTGCGGGAGCTCAGGTCTCCCCCACAGCTGCCCCAAGCCCCGCGCCTGAGTGTGGGGCCCCCCGGACCCTGCCAAGGACCCGCAGTAACTCGCTGGTAGAACAAACGGGGGCCTGTGGCTCCAGCTGGGCGAGCTGCCACGCCCTTGGCCACGGCACTTGTGGGTGGGGCAGCTCCATGCGGGTGGCCTAGTCCCACCCGCTGGGGCAGGAAGGCCGGACCAGAGCCTGCTCATTCCTGCCCACTGATGCCCCCTCCCAGCCGTCACTTGTCCAGGGTCAGAGCAGGTCAGGGGTCTCCCGGATCTCGTGTCCCAGGGGCCCTAGGCCTCCGGCTCCTGCCCTTCCCCAGGGGGCTGGGGCCGGGGTCCTGCCAGCTCCTTTCACAGGAGCCTTCCCCTTCTCAAGCAGCCCTGGCGGAGCCTGGCGCCCAGGCCGTGTGAACAGGGGCGGGCTGGGGCCCAGGGCCAGCCCCGCTCAGGCCAGGTTTCCCACTGAGCCTGCTTCCATTCCCAGCAAAGGCAGCCGCCCTCACTAATTGTGTTCCCTCCTGGCAGCTAGGCCAGCCCAGGCCTTGGGAGGGTGCCCGTTCGACACACAGCTACGCCCTCCATTGCTGGCCTATTTCACTTGGCCCTGGCTCCGGCCCCTCAGCCACGCTCCCCTGGGGCACGCGGTCCCGTACTCCACCCACGCAGCCCGGGGCTGTCCTCTCCCCCTCAGCCGATCTCATGCCTCCGCCACCGGCGCTGCAGCAGGGCCTGGCCCAGTGCTCCTGGCCAGCGGCACAGAGCGCCCCGCGCGGACGGCTCGTGCTGAGAGAAGGCCCAAGACAGGGAGCGGGGATGCTGGCGCCGTGCTGCGTGGGCAGATGCAGGCAGCCGACCCAGGGCCTGGCCCGGGACGTCCTGTGGCATCCAGCGAGCCCCCGCCCTGCCGAGGCCACGCTGGGTGGGGTTCCGCGGCTGGGAGGCCAGACAGACGAGAACACCCCCGCACAGAGAGTAAACCAGTGATGGGCCAGGGGTCCACACCCAAACTAGCTGGCCCCCTCCACAAGCTACAGCCTCTCCTCTCCCGCCTTCGGCGCCACAGGACTCCACCGAACCCCCTGGTGAGCCACGGGCCGGTGCTCCACCCCGCCGGCAGGGGCACACACCACGGTCCAGACACAGTTTGGGTTCAGCGGGTTTATCGGGGGACACAAGCAGACCTCACGAGGATTGCACAGAGCGCTGGGACGCGGCCCAGCCAGCACAGGGTTGGCTACACGTGGTGACTACCCCACCCCGGTCACGCTGCTCGAGCAGGGGCCAGGGTGGGTCATGGGAAACAGCAGCAAGGGCCGGGAAGGGAGCGTAGCACCTTGCGCTAGAGCCAGCTCCGGAGAGCAAGAGGCCAAGCACTCATGGGGAACGGTCCCGGGCGCCCGCCGCACACCGGAGCTGGCTGGTGCTCGAGGAAGACTCCGGCTGCCAGGAGGAAGTGCAATTTGGCACGTGCGGCCGGGGGAACAGGCCGGTGAGATGGCTGCCAGGCCGGCCGGACAGGAGCTGTTCTTGGGTGCCTGTGTGCTGGCCGGAGCACAGCCCTGGGAAGCACCCGCAGGGACCCGGCGCGCACCCCACTCCCAGGCTCTCGGGGGCGACACGAAGAGCCGCACCCTGGGCCACGTGTGAACCGCGGAATCGTTCGCTGGAGCCACAAAATACTGGGAGCAAAATGTGCGTGGGAGCCCGAAGATCGGCCCTGCCGGGAGCCTCGCACGGCCCACCCCCCACTGAAACCAGGGGAGTTAGGCACCTGCAGACCTCCGAGGGTCTGGCCTCAGAGCTGGCTGAGAACCAGGCCCTGGAAGGGGGGTCTAGCCAAGCACCAATCTGGAGGCCCCAGAGCCCAGCCCCGGGGAGGGAGGTTGGAGGGGGAGGAGTGTGAACCGCTCCGGCGCCGATTGTCGTTCCCAGAAGGTGGGAGATCCTGGCAGGCTGCCTCCGGGCCCGGGGCTCGGCTGCCTCTGCGCAGGGCGGGCGGGCGGGGCTAGAAGCCCTTCTCGATGCTCAGGGTGCGCCGGGTGACATGCTCCATCTTGCCGGCCACGTACTCCGTCAGGCTGATCTGGTAGTTGGCCAGCATCTTCAGCATGAGACGCAGGTTCAGCCACCACTGCTCCTGCGGCAGCCTGTGCCTGGGGGGGGAAGTGGGGGAGATCAGGCCGCGCCCGCCGGCCGGCAGCTACACCCCCACACGCACCGGCTACACCCAGCAGACAGACCCCCACACACACCCGGCAGACAGAATCACCCCCCCACACACACCCAGCAGACAGAATCACCCCCCACACACACACAGCAGACAGAACACCCCCCACTACATCTGGCAGACAGAAACACCCTTCCCACACACACACACACACACCTGGTAGACAGAAACACCCCCGCCACACACACACCTGGCAGACACCCCGGCCCCTCACACAGCCAGCAGACAGACCCCTACCCACACACACACATACCTGACAGACCCCCCCCCCACCGGCAACACATACCCGGCAGACAGACACCCCACGCAAACTCGGCAGACAGACCGCCCCCCACACACACACCCAGCAGACAGACACCCCCACACACACACCCGACAGACAGACCCCCCCCCCCACAGCCAGCAGACAGACCACCCTCCCCCCCCCCCCACACACAGCGTTTCCAGCCCACGGGACGCGCGTTGCGGAGGGAAACACCAAACCCTGCCAGGCTAGGAAGTGCGCGGCCGGTGGCAAGCAGGCGTGTAGGGAGCCAGAGGGGAGCGGCAGCAGGCGGGAAGGGGACAGGGAGCCTTGCACCAGCTCCGGCCAAACCGCCCTCGCCCCAGGCCAGCCCTGGCCCTGATGCCAGCGTGAGGGGCCCCGCCCGGCTCCCGAGCAGGCAGGTGCCCTGCGAGCCGGGCCCTCCCCGCGTGGGACTTACTCGAAGTCGGTGACTTTCTTGAGCTCGGTCACGGGGCTGAAGGCCACCGCCTTCTTGCGGAGCCCGATGATGCAGGCCGAGTCGGCCGAGTTGGCGAAGACGCGCCCTGTGGGCACAGGCAGGCGTGAGCAGCACCCGGACACAGCCACGCGGGGGCGCCCCGGGATAGCCCAGCTGCCCCCACTTGGCGAGGGCAGGGAGCGGGCTCACAGGCTCCGTGCCGCCCCGGGGCAGTATCGCTGGCCGTGGCCCTGCCCCGGAGACCCGGCAGCAGCAGGGCAGAGCGGGGGCGTCCCTGGGACAGCCAGGGAGGCAAAGCCCCAGAGGAGGGGAGCATGGCGCCTCCCGGGCTCTGTGGCGGCAGGAGCTCTCAGCACGCTCCCCTCGCGGCCCATGCAGGTGGGGCAGGACCTGCACCTCCCCTGCGCAGGCCGGTCCAGAGCTGGCACCGTCTGAGCTGGCCCAGTGCCGAGCCCAGGTCCTCCCAGGCAGACGGGCACCTCAGGCCACGACTGGCTCAGCTGGGGGGCCTCTGCTCCCCTTTCAGCTCCAGGCAGGCTGGCAAAGCACCCAGATGTTTGGGGGGGGGGGGGGTACCAGCTGCCCAGGGCTGTGTGTCTCGGTGCGCCGGGCGCCCCAAGCCCAGGGCACATGCTGCCTCCGCGCCCCCCAGTCCGCGCCCCTACCCTTGCGATACGCCTGCTGCAGCTTCTCCGACAACCACAGCACGGCCTTGACGCCCAGCTTGGTGCCGTAGTTCCGGTCGAAGGGGGTCGGGGCGCCGCCCTGCAGGGGGAGAGGGCGGCCCAGGGGCAGGCGATGAAGGCAGGAAGAAGGGGGCCGGTGGCAGTTCCCGGGCAGGCGTCCATCCGTCCCTGCGCCCCACCCCGCGGGCCCTACGGCGCCCCCAGCCGCGGCCGCAGCACGGCTCGGCGCCGGCAGGCGAGGCGGGGGGGGGCAGGGGAACGGAGGGGGCCCGGCCCGGCCCAGGCGCGGTGGCGGCCTACCTGCTGCAGGTGCCCCAGCACGTTGATGCGGCAGTCGAAGACGCCGCGCCCCTCGGAGGAGTACAGGTTGTAGAGGAACTCGGTGGTGTAGTGCTCGTGGCATTTCTCGTTGCTGGGGGCAAGGGGGCACCTTAGCCTTTCGGCGCCCCCGCCCGGCCTGGTCACCGGCCCCTGCACCGTCCGCGGGTACCAAGCCCGGCAGGGCCGCCCGGCGCAGGGCCCCCCGCCCCCCGTGTTAGCGACGGAAGAGGCCTCCCTCCCCGTGGGGCACTGGCCCTGCCGCGCCTTAGGCAGCTGTTCGCGGGGCCCAGCTGCACACGGCCCACGGGCCGGTGCCCCCCACCGCCCACCGCACTCCCGTCGGCAGAATTCGCATCAGGCTTCCGCCCGCCCGGCGCCGGCACGTTGCTGCTGAGCTACGCAACATGGCGGCTGCTCCCTGCGGTGCCTCTGCCGGGCCGGAGAGAGTCACCGCTCTGACCCTGCCCCACCAGGGTGCCACGCCCACCACTGGCCCCGCCCCACGGCAGAGCCACAACTCACCACTGGCCCTGCCCCACGAGGGAGCCACGCCCACCACTGGCCCCGCCCCACAACAGAGCCACGACTCACCACTGGCCCCGCCCCACGAGGGAGCCACGCCCACCACTGGCCCCGCCCCACAACAGAGCCACGACTCACCACTGGCCCCGCCCCACGAGGGAGCCACGCCCACCACTGGCCCCACCCCACAACAGAGCCACGACTCACCACTGGCCCCGCCCCACGAGGGAGCCACACCCACCACTGGCCCTGCCCCACGGCGGAGCCACGACTCACCAGTGGCCCCGCCCCTCGAGGGAGCCACGCCCACCACTGGCCCCGCGCCCCTCACCCGTTTGCTCTCCCCGCTCCCACGCCTTCCCCCACACCGGGCCCTGGTTCACCCCAGCACCCCCCGCCCACATCCCTCCCACTCGGTACCCGCCTCAGCAGGGAAAACGCAGAACTCCTCGCCCCCCCGCGCTGCGCTGGCTCTCCGGCCCAGCGCCCCGGGCGTGCTGAGGGGGCCAGCGGGCGGCCGTGTGGAGGCCACTGAGGGAGGAGCCCCAGGCTGACTCACCGGAGCACCAGGCCCCTCTGAATGTCAGTCTTCATCTTCTCCGTCAAGTGCTCGACGTTGGCCTGCAAGACAGACACGGGGCGGGTAGTCCAGCCCCCGCCCTGGCCGCCCTCTCCCCTCCATCGCCCACAGCCCACCGCCCTCCCTGCTCTCCTCCGGCAGCCTGCCCTCAGGCCGGGGGAGGAGGCTGATCCCATGGGGCATCTCCTGAGCCCAGTGTTAGAGCCGCCCCAAGTGAGCGAGCCTCGGCCGGCCCTGGGGATCCCGTAGGGGTTGGCAGGCACCAGGGATCAGTCCACTCGCTCCCTGGCTGAGCTGCATCGGCAGGGCCCATGGGGATCGTTTCCTCGCCTCCTTGGAGGCCTCCACGCCTTTCACCCTCTGCCACAGAGGGACCGGGGAGCCTGCGCTCGCAGCAGCATCAGAGCGGCCAGACTGGGTCAGACCAAAGATCCATCCAGCCCAGTGTCCTGTCTGCCCACAGGGGCCCATGCCAGGTGCCCCAGAGGGAGGGAACAGAACAGGGAACCATCCAATGATCCCTCCCCTGTCACCCACTCCCAGCTTCTGATAGAAGCCAGGGACACCAACCCTGCCCAGCCTGGCTAATACATATTGATGGACCCAACCTCCCTGAATCCATCTAGTTCTTTTTTGACCCGTTAAAGTCCTAGCCTTCACAACATCCTGTGGCAAGGAGTTCCACAGGTTGACTGTGCGCTGTGTGAAGAAAAACTTCTTTTTGTTTGTTTTAAGCCTGCTGTCCATTCATTTAACTGGGTCACCCCTAGTTCTTGTGTTCTACGAAGGAATAATGACTCTTCTTTATTCACTTTCTCCACACCGGTCATGATCTTTATAGACCGCAATCATATCCTCCCTCGGTCTCCTCTTTTCTAAGCTGAAAAGTCCCTGTCTTTTTAATTTCTCTTCACATGGGACCCGTTCCAAACCCCTCAGCATTTCTGTCGCCCTTTTCTGAACCTCTTCCAACGCCAAGCTCTCTGTCTCGAGATGCGGCGACCACACCTGGATTTAGACAGTGGCGATACGAGAGTCTCTTATTCGCTACCCCTTTCTGAAAGCTTCCCAACCGCGTTTGCTGGTTGGACGGCTGCAGCACATGGTGGGGATGATTCCGGGAACTCTGCAATGACCCCAAGCCAGCGGCCCTGTCCTCCGGGCGGCAGGTTCCCAGCCTCTGCCACTGGCCTTCTGGGAATCCAGCCCTCGCATTTGGCTCTGAGGAGGCCCTGCAGGAGCTGTTCCCCTTCCTCCGTGACCTCGTGCTCCTGGGGCCCAGGGATCCCTGTCAGAGCGCCCGGCCCATGTCGCGCCCTTGCTGCCCCTCTCATCCACAGCAGACGCCCTGCCCCAAGACGCTGGCAGCCCCGCGCTTCGCTCTCCTTGGCCAGAGAGTGAGGCGGGGGTGGCAGCTTGCTCTCCCCCGGTACCACCCCTACTCTCTCCTCCTTTTAATGATGCTGCTGCCAATTAACGACTGGCGCTGTGGTGGCCCCAAACGCCTGAAGGGAAGGCCAGGGTGAAACCGCCTGCCACAGGCTCCCCCGCTGCTGTATGTACCCCGTGGCCTCATCAGCTCCCCCAGGGGGCCCCGCTCCGCACAGAGCTGGGCGCATCCCCGCGGGGGCCAGGGCGTGCGCTCACCTTCAGGTCGTGAATGGTGAAAGGATCCTCGTAGACGTAGGCAGCGTCGGCGCCCACGGCAATGCCGGTCACGGTCGACAGGTACCCGCAGTAGCCCCCCATGGTCTCCACGATGAAGACGCGGCGCTTGGTGCCGGAGGCCGACTGCTTGATGCGGTCACAGCTCTGCGCCGGGGGGAGGAGGGGGCTCGGGAGTGCCGGCGGCACCTGAGCATACCTGACGGGAGCCAGCCCCCCTCGCCCGCGGCCCCTGCGTCACAGGAGCACTCGGCCGCTGAGCGCCTGTTTGGAGCCAGGGCGGCTCCGTGTGGGGGGCCCTGCTGTCTGGCCGGGGGGGGGCACTGGGCAAGGCCCCGGCTGGGCAGGCTGAGGAAGGCCTGGGCCTGTCTGGGGTGGCACCTTCGGGGCAGGGGGATGAGCGGCGACCGCCCAGCCAGGGCGGGAAGAGGGGGCGAGCGACGGGGAAGGAAAGGGCTGCAGACGCTGGCCCTGGCAGGAGCAGCACTCCACAGGTGGCTGAGCGGGGGGCTCCCCAGCCAGGGGGGCCGTGGGGTGACCCATGCTGGAAACGCAGCCGGAAAGCGGCTCCTTCCCCGGGCCAAAGGGCTGCAGGAGCTGTGCCCACGGCCACCGCTGGGCTGGGCCATTCGCTGGGGACGGGACAGTGACCGGAGCAGGGGCCTGAGGGCTGGGACTCCCCTGGCGCCGGTGACAGCCACTCTGGCCCCAGGGCGCTGGCTGCCTCGGCCCGGTGGCTCGCCAGCAAGCCCGGCGTGGGGCCGCGGAGCCCAGCCTCACAGCGCCCGGGCCCGCCCCGCCTCACCCACCTCCATGGCAGCATTGACGGCCGTGTCGCAGCCCAGGCTGAAGTCGGTGCCGGGCACGTTGTTGCTGATGGTGGCCGGGATGACGCACATGACGATGCAGAGCTCCTCGTACTGCCCGCGGGCCTCAACCAGCTGCAGCACCCCCTCGTAGGCCTGCAGGGGGCAGCACAAGCCGCAGCGTCACGCCCCGGCAGAGGCTGCCCCCGGACGGGGCCGGTGCTCGAGGAAGGGACGTGTTTCTGCAGTGCTGGGCGCTGGCAGCCTCGGCTTGTCTCTCTGCCCCCCCGCAGCCAGGCGCCCACAGCAGCCCCTGAACAGCCTGTCAGCGCTCCGGCTGGCTCTTTGCTCTGTGCGTGCAGCCCCAAGCGCGGCGGGGTGGTGGGATCCTAGGCACTCCCGTAATAGCAGCAGCGGCTCATCCGAGCCACTGGCTTTCCCTGCGGGGCCTGCCAACCGCGAATCCCACCGCTGACACCAGCACTTCGGAAAGCTCACGTGTCTGTACCATGCGGCTGTGGCTTGGGGAATCGGTCAGCGCAGAACCGATTTACCAACTCCCCCTCCGTGCGCACCGATTTACCTGGGGGCTGTCCCATTCCCCCCCGCCCTCGCTGTGACAGGACCCTCTGCTCGGGGGAAGCCCCCTAGCACAGAGAGAGGCCGGCAGCCGAGGAGACACCTGTTCCCCAGCTGGCTGCAGGGGGTGGGGCGGAAGCAGGAAGGAACGAAGACAAAAGATCCCCGAGAGGGGACCCCAGAAGGCCAAGAGCTGCTCCGAGCCGGGGGGACTCTCCGGGCAGGAATGAAGTGCAGGGGCAGCTTTGCCCAGGGCTCTGTGCCTCAGGCCAGGGTGACGGGCTTAGGAATTCCCCGGCAAAGTCTCTAGGCTACTTGCTCCATGTGTCTGGCAAGGGTTTAGCTAGACACCGAGGGTCCGTGGGGGGGGGGAGCTCCAGGGACGGTGTCCTGGAGGGAATGGGCTGTCTTGGGGGGCCAGGAAGCTGCTCCAACAGCCCCATGCTTTAGACGTGGCACCAGCAGGCGGTGGGGGAGCCTGCCAAGAGGGGGGCTGCAGCCAGCTGACTGGAGCGCCCGGCAGCCCCCCCGGCCCACGTCTCACCTGGTGCAGGGCCCGTGTGAAGTCATTCGGCCTTTCAGATCTGGGCGGGGCTCTCCCCTGGAACACACGTCACGCAAAATAATCCCCCCACCGCCAGGGCGGGCCACCTCGCCCACCTCAAAGCCGCCCACGACAAGCAGGCCGTGGATGTTGAATTTCCGCACGTTCTCCACGATCTTCTCCAGGCAGGTCTTGGGAAGAGTCCTGTGAAGCCAGGCAAGGGGCGGCTGAGCGCAGCACGGCCCCCACGCTGGCCGGCCACGCCTGGACAGGGGCTGCCGCCGGCCGTGCGCCGGAAGGACCCGCCCTCGGAACCCGCCTTTCCCCAGGGACAGGCACCGGAAGTGCCACCCGGATGGGCCAGGGAGAGAAGTCCTGCCCTGCCCCAGTCACTAGCGGCGCTCGGCCGGCGCGGGCAGGGGGGTGGCCCGAGCCTCGGCCTGCAGGAGCGGGCGACGGGGGCGGGATCACTGGATGGTTCCCTGCTCTGGTTACTCCCTCTGGGGCACCTGGCCTTGGCTGCTGTGGGCCGACAGGACACTGGGCCGGACGGACCCTTGGCCTGGCCGTTCTGCTCTAGCTCAGCCAGGAGACATGGGCTGGCGCAGGTCCCACCGGGTGACATTCCCTGGCCTGCACGACGCTGGGGGCCACGCTACACACTCCTAGCGGTCCCGCTGGCCTCCACGTGTCTGCCGCACGGGGCTGCACAGGACGGGGTAGCCGGCGATTGGGCTGGGGTGCCCTCACAGAGACTCTCTCCCACCAGCACGTGAGTGAACACAAGCCACCGGGCACCCCCCTTGGCCAATCCCCGGCACACGAAGGGACCAGCCCCGGGGACCCACAAGCCCTGGCGTGCTCCCGTGGGTGCCAGCAGCCGCACTCAGCTCGGGGTGGGCCGTGAGGCACCCCACACGCCGGGGGGAAGCCAACCTGCCAGCCCACCAAAGGCTGTTTGGCCAGGCCCAGCCTCCAGGCAAGAGAGCTGGGCAGGTGCCGGGTGGCGCCCGGGCAGGGCTGGAAGAGCACTTGCCGCAGGCCAGGCGGGTTTCAGCCCTGGGAGAGGACCAGGCAGCCCAGCCCCGGGAGAAGTTCCCCAGGGGAGCTCTGCAGCGCTGCGGTGCTCCAGGCCAGACACAGCCCCTCCAGGACTCCGGCAGGCTCCCCGGCGCTCTCCCTGGCAGCCCCAACATCCTGGGCGGAGACGGGAGGGACAAGAGAAGCTGGGCGGCCTGGCTAGGTCCCAGGATCTCAGGCCACTGCCCCTGGACAGCTGGGCCCGGAGCCCCGGACCTGGCGAGCACTCTGGGCAGAGGGGAAGGACACGGGCGGCCTGAGCTGCTCCCGGTCCCCCCGGCGCCGGCAGCCACCACCTCAGCCCTACGAACTCAGGGCCGGGCTGAAGGGACGCCCGCTGTGGGGTGACCTGTTCCTTGGGGAAGGTTCCTTCTCCCCTCCACAGCCATGAGAGAGGCGGGCTCCCTGGGGCGCGCTCACGGCTCCGGGGGCGATCCCAGGCTACGGCCCCGCCGGGACGCGCAGCCGGCAGCCACTTCCAGGGGGGATTGGACCAGGCAGCTCCTTGCTTGGCCCCCGGCTCTCTGCTCCTGCCCCGCTGCTTCTCCCCTCCCAGCCCTGCCCTCTGGTCGCCCGCCGCCCGGGCACTTACCGCTTGGTGCCCAGCATGGACCCGCCGCGCCCCAGCCAGCCGGCGACGTCGTGCCAGCCCACCTCGTGGATCTGCAGGGAGCAACGTCGTGACCACAGGCCGGCCCCTCCCCTTCGCTCCCAGCCAGCCTGCCGGGCGGCCTGCCACCCCCGTCAGCCAATCCCCGGCTCCGAGCAGCGAGAAGGGGGCGGGTGGGATTTGGCTGCTTATGCTCCCATTGGCCGGGGCCCGCTGACCCGGCCTACACCCGCCAGGGCTGTTCCCACGAGGCCGTGGCCTGCGATGAGGGTTAGGGGCAGCCTCCCTGGAACCCCATGCCCCCGTCACACAGAGAGGTCTACCTGGCCTCTGGCCAAGCCTTCAAAGCCATCGTTCGCCACGTAGACCGTGTGGCCCTGGGAGATGCCGATGCGCACGGCCGAGCGCACGGCCGCGTTCATGCCGGCCGCCGGCGCGCCCACATTCAGGATGGCCAGGCCGAACGGCGTCTGTGGGGAGGGAGGCAAACTGCACCAGTCGGCACACGGCGCTGCCCGCCATGCACCAGCCACGTGCCAGCGGAGCGCCATGCAGCGGCCCGGCCCCGTCACCCCAGCACCAGCAGCCGCCCGGCCCCGTCACCCCAGCACCACGCAGCCGCCCGGCCCCATCACCCCGGCCACGTCAGCGGAGCCGCACGCAGCTGCCCGGCCCCATCACCCCAGCCACGTCAGCGGAGCCGCACGCAGCCGCCCGGCCCCGGGATGCACAGACGTGTGGCTCCAGGGATCGTTGTGAGCACGAGTTCTCTGGACCGGAGGGGGCGCTGGCCCCCAACAGCCCCAGGAGCAGTGCGGCCGTGAGCTGTCCCTTCACCAGCTCCCCACTGGCCACCTGCCACACGGGCAGGTGAGGAAAGGGGCCCCGTGGAAAGCAGGGTTGGATGCTGACTCTCTGCTGAGCCTGGGGAACGCCCGGCACACGTGGCTCCCCTCGCCCACCCAGCCCCTCCAAGGACCACATGCTGCTAGCGACTGCCCCCCGCCCCCGCCCCTGCCCCCCGAGAGATCTCCATCGCTCTCATCAGGAGGGCTCCCCCACTGCAAAGCAACCTGCCTCCTGGTGCTTTGGGGGGATCTGGGGGTGAGAGAGATCAGGTCGGCGGGCCTATCCACAGGTGGGTGCGTGCACACAGCTGGGTGTGTGTACACACGAGTGGCGGTGTCTGTGCAGACACATTGGTGCACACGGGTGAGTGCACTGGTGTGTGCATGTAGCTGTGTGTGTGTGTGTGTGTGTGTGTGTGCACACATGCGCAGGAGTGGCTGTGCCACTGCAGACGTTCTCGTGCACACGGATGAGTGCACTAGTGTGTGCACGCAGCCGGGTGCATGTATGTACACCAGTGGCTGTGTCCATGCAGACATATTGGTGCACACAAGCGAGTGTACCAGTGGGAGCATGCAGCTGGGTGTTTGTGTGTGCACGAGCGGCTGTGTTGGTGTAGATGTATTGGTGCACACGGGTGAATGCACTAGTGTGTGCACACAGCTGGGGATGTGTGCACGAGTGGCTGTGTTGGTGCAGACGTATTGGTGCACACGGGTGGGTGCACTGGTGCGTGCGATACGTTTGGGCACACAGTGGGTGCGTGCAGGTGGCTGGGCAGACACGCACATGTCCGGGTGCACAAGGGGGGTACCTCTCTTTCCTAACCTTGCAGGCTCTGCCCGACGCGCCCCAGCGCCCTCTGCACCGTCTCCCCCCTTACCCTTCGCTGGGTCATCTTCTGGTGCGCCAGGAGCTTGTAAATGTTCCAGTTGTTTTCAAAGCTCCTGGAGGGAGAACGCGGGATGAGCCGATCACCCCGCACCCCGAGAGGGTCCAACCCGCCCACGGGACCCACCCGGCGAGGCAGAGGGACTTCCCTGGGGCATATTGGGAAAGGGGGACAGGAATGGGGGTGAGAAAGCCTCTCCCACCACTCCCGATGCACAGCTCCGATCCCCCCTTCCCCACCCGTCCTCCTGCTCACTCCCCCAGCCCCGGGAGAAGGCCAGGAGCAGCTGGAGGCAGGGGCGAGCGGGAGAGGGGCTATTGGCCCTGCTGAGCCCACCCCGCCTCCCGCCAGCCTGTGGCTCTGACAGCGCTCAGTCCCCTTGAAACGAGGGAGCGACGCTCAACCCTAGGAACTGCTGCTCCGCCCATCCGGGGCCTCACCTCCCCCGGAGCTGGATGGCCTCTTCGAACCGCTTCTCATCCATCGCCTTCTGCACGTCCTTCGTCTGTGGGATGGAGAGGGAGGGAGGGAGGGAGACGTCAGAGAGGAGGCCGCGCGTGGCAGCGGGAGGCAGCCGGAATCGAAAGGCCACATGGCGGATTCCCTCTGGGGAACCCTGAGCCCGGCTAGGGACAAACAGGCCTGCTCATGCCAGCACAAGGCCACGGATTCACACAGACCCTGGCTCCGGACAGCAGCCGAAGGGAGGTTCAGGTTGGACCTCCCACGTCCGGCCCCCTCGGGGCCTGACCAGCCGGAGCGTGCCGGACCAAGGAGGTCAGTTCCGGTCCCCCCGTCTGGCTCCGCTCCCTGGCCGCTGGTCCTCCTGCCGCGCCCGACGCCCAACCACCGGGGCTCTCTGGCCCAGGAACATCGGAGGTCCCGTCGGGCCATGGACACTACTGGACCCGAGTCCCAGTTTTCAGAGGTTCATCCTGTACTGGGACCTGAAATTGCCAGATCCTGGGGCTCAACGTGTCCGAGCTAATGGCACCCCACAGCAGGCCCATGTGGAGACACCCAGATCCCTGGGGCCACCCTCTGTTTGGGCCAGACTCCTGCACTGAGTGTCTCTGTCCTGTGCCACAGCAGAGCATGGCGGCCAAAGGCAGCTGCCCACCCGGAGCCGCCCCGCGTACTCACCACCTGGACGCACTCCATGAGAGGCAGGCGGACAGACTGGTTCCCAGAGAGGCTCACCACGCAGGCGGGTGTGTCCGGCGTGGCCTCCAGCAGCGCCATCACGGCTTCCATTCCCATCTTACTGCTCTGCGGGGGCACGGGGACCCGGTGAGAGGCCATGCCCCCGGTCTGCCACGCCCCACGGCTCACGCCCGCCGGTCAGAGACAGCCGTGCTAGCGGGGTGCCTGGCATGGACCCGCCAGCGTCGTGAGGGCATGGCCACACCGGGCTGCCACGGACACCCCGCCAAGATGCTCCCGGTGAGCGTGCCCCGGCCCCAACACACCAGGGACAGGCACTGCTGGGCGCCGGGTGGGCTCGGCGGGCTGCTTCCCTCATTTTGGCGACTGGGGCCCAGAGGGTCACTCAGTTATTTAAGATTAGGGCAGTTAGCGGTTTGGGGGGAGGAAACTCCCTGGGGGCAGGGAACGCCCCAGCCTGGCTTCAGTGCCCCGTGATCAAGAACCAACCGACGCCGCGCTGGGCGGCCGACGCTGCGCCCGGGTCAGCAATCCCCCCTTCCCTCCTGTCGAGCCGGCATTTCCCTCCCCGGCTGAGGCCCCAGCCCCCGCGCCGCCGAAACGCTGGCACCCACCAGCACGCGATCGAAGGCCGAGGGGGTCCCGCCACGCTGCACGTGCCCCAGAACCGTCACCCGGGTGTCGAAGCCGAGGCGCTGCACGACCAGCTGTTTGCAGAGACAAGCGAGCGGGTGGGTTCCAGGCCCAGGCCCAGGCCCCCCCGCGCCCTGCCAGCGCCCGCCCGGCCTGCGCCCCCAGCACCTCCCAGCGCCTGCCCGGCCCGCGCCCCCCTGCACCTCCCAGCGCCCATGTGGCCCACGCCCGCCTGGCCCGCGCCCCCAGCATCTCCCCGCGCCCCCTAGCATCTCCCAGCGCCCATGTGGCCCGCGCCCCCCAGCCCCTCCCAGCGCCCCCCCGGCCCGCGCCCCCAGCACCTCCCAGCGCCCGCCCGGCCCGCGTCCCCTGAACCTCCCAGCGCCCACCCGGCCCGCGCCCCCCTGCACCTCCCAGCGCCCGCCCGGCCCGCGCCCCCCTGCACCTCCCAGCGCCCATGTGGCCCACACCTGCTTGGCCCGCGCCCCCAGCATCTCCCCGCGCCCCCTAGCATCTCCCAGCGCCCATGTGGCCCGCGCCCCCCAGCCCCTCCCAGCGCCCCCCCGGCCCGCGCCCCCAGCACTTCACAGCGCCCGCCCAGCCCGTGCCCCCCAGGCCCGTGCCCCCAGCACCTCACAGCGCCCGCCCGGCCCACGCCCCCCAGCCCCTCCCAGCGCCCCCCCAGCCCGTGCCCCCCAGCACCTCCCAGCGCCCCCTAGCATCTCCCAGCGCCCCCCAGCACCTCCCAGCGCCCGCCTGGCCCGCGCCCCCAGCACCTCCCAGCGCCCATGTGGCCTGCGCCCCCCAGCGCCTCCCCGCGCCCCCCAGGCCCGCGTCCCCAGCACCTCCCAGCGCCCACCCGGCCCGCACCCCCAGCATCTCCCAGCGCCCATGTGGCCCGCGCCCCCCAGCCCCTCCCAGCGCCCCCCCCAGCCTGCGCCCCCCAGCACCTCCCAGCGCCCCCTAGCATCTCCCAGCGCCTCCCAGTGCCCGCCTGGCCCGTGCCCCCAGCATCTCCCAGCGCCCCCTAGCATCTCCCAGCACCTCCCAGTGCCCGCCCGGCCCGCGCCCCCAGCATCTCCCAGCGCCTATGTGGCCCGCGCCCGTGTGGCCCGCGCCCCCCAGCGCCTCCCCGCGCCCCCCAGGCCCGCACCCCCAGCACCTCCCAGCGCCCCCCCGGCCCGCGCCCCCAGCATCTCCCCGTGCCCCCTAGCAACTCCCTGCGCCCGCCTGGCCCGCGTCCCCAGCACCTCCCAGCGCCCACCCGGCCCGCGCCCCCAGCATCTCCCCGCACCCATGTGGACCGCGCCCCCCCAGCCCACGCCCCCCAGCACCTCCCCGCGCCCGCCTGGCCCGCGCCCCCAGCATCTCCCAGCACCCATGTGGCCCTCGCCCCCCAGCCCGCACCCTCCAGCACCTCCCCGTGCCCGCCTGGCCCGCGCCCCCCAGCACCTCCCAGCGCCCCCCCGGCCCGCGCCCCCCAGCACCTCCCAGTGCCCATGTGGCCCGCGCTCCCCAGCCCGCACCCCCCAGCACCTCCCAGCGCCCCCCCCGGCCCGTGCCCCCCAGCACCTCCCCATGCCCGCCTGGCCCGCGCCCCCAGCATCTCCCAGCGCCCATGTGGCCCGCGCCCCCCAGGCCCGCACCCCCAGCACCTCCCAGTGCCTGCCTGGCCCGCGCCCCCAGCACCTCCCCGTGCCCCCCAGGCCCGCACCCCCAGCATCTCCCAGCGCCCCGCCTGGCCCGTGCCACCAGCACCTCCCAGCGCCCCCCCAGCCCGCACCCCCAGCACCTCCTAGCGCCCCGCCAGGCCCGTGCCCCCAGCATCTCCCAGTGCCTGCCTGGCCCGCGCCCCCAGCACCTCCCCGTGCCCCCCAGGCCCGCACCCCCAGCATCTCCCAGCGCCCCGCCTGGCCCGTGCCACCAGCACCTCCCAGCGCCCCCCCAGCCCGCACCCCCAGCACCTCCTAGCGCCCCGCCAGGCCCGTGCCCCCAGCATCTCCCAGGGCCCGCCTGGCCCGCGCCCCCAGCACCTCCCCGTGCCCCCCAGGCCCGCACCCCTAGCACCTCCCCGCGCCCGCCTGGCCCGTGCCCCCCAGGCCCGCACCCCCAGCACCTCCCAGCGCCCACCTGGCCCGCGCCCCCAGCACCTCCCCGTGCCCCCACCCCCAGCACCTCCCAGCGCCCACCTGGCCCGCGCCCCCAGCGCCTCCCAGCGCCCGCCTGGCCTGTGCCCCCAGCACCTCCCAGCGCCCCCCAGGCCCGCACCCCCAGCACCCCGCCGGCCCGCGCCCCCAGCGCCCGCCTGGCCCGCACCCCCAGCACCTCCCCGTGCCCGCCTGGCCCGTGCCCCCCAGGCCCGCACCCCCAGCACCTCCCAGCGCCCGCCTGGCCCGCACCCCCAGCACCTCCCCGTGCCCGCCTGGCCCGTGCCCCCCAGGCCCGCACCCCCAGCACCTCCCAGCGCCCGCCTGGCCCGCGCCCCCAGCGCCTCCCAGCGCCCGCCTGGCCCGTGCCCCCAGCGCCTCCCAGCGCCCGCCTGGCCCGCGCCCCCAGCACCTCCCAGCGCCCGCCCCACTTACGTCCTTCACGTAGCTGGAGGTGATGGGCTTGCCGTGCCTGTCGATGGCGCCTTCGGCGATGATGATGATGTTGAGCCGGGAGCCTCTGCTGCGTGTCTGCCGCCGAGAAAGACAAAGCCAAGCTTAACCGGCGCCGGCTGGAGCAGGCAGACTCGGGGGGGGGGGTGTCCCCTCCGTGCTCAGCACTCATCATCGGCTCCTTGCTCCTGGGGGTCTCTGCACCCTCTGCGGAGAGGCTGGGCGGCTCCGTGGCAGTCCCGTCACCCTGGGACTGTCGCACCCACCACGATGACCGAGGCTGCTCGTCAAGGAAACAGCCCCCGGTGCAAGCTAATGAGAACGCCCCGGGTTGTGCACATGCGCGTCGGGGCCCTTGTGGCAGCCGGCCCCGGCACGGTTCCCAGCACAAAGGAACCGACGGCCCAGCCCGGGAGAGCACCGACGAAGACAAACCACGACGCGCGCCAGGCGGGTTCTTCCCAAGCCCCTGCGCCGTCACCTGCTCCCCCGGGCGTGGAACCGAAACGGCCAGGCGTGTGGCTGCCCTGACGGCTAACGTCGACAGGCTCCGGCTCCGCAACGGGGGCGTCTCCTCGGAAAGGTCGGACCGAGCGAAACAAGGGCGGATCCAAACTCTGCCCTTTCCGGGAAGGAGAGCGCTAGGAGGCGGGAGAGGAACAGAAGCTGCTCCTGTGGAGATGAAGCAGGAGGGCCGGCGATGGCCACACTCACCTCCCCCAGCCTCTCGCACATGAAATCCTCCCAGCCGTCCTCGGGCGGGGCCTCGGGGATGAAGAGCCAGTCGGCGCCTGAGGCCAAGGCGGACACCAGCGCCAGGTACCTGGAGGGCAGACTCTGGTCAGCAGCGCGGCCGCCAGGCCCACAGCCGCAGGGCTGGAGGGAAAAGCCACGGCTTGGGATGGAAACGCGTCCCGGCCTGTCTGTGCGGTGGCACCTGACCGAGCTGGGGCAGCGTTAGCCTTGGGCCGGCCTGCGCCCACTGCTAGTCGCCACAGAGCGGGCAGCACCTCCCTTCCGCCAGAGTGAGTCACCGCCTGGCTGCCCTTGGCCACGGCCTTCGCTCCACCGGCCCCAGGGCGCGCCACTCCTCCAATGAACCGGCTCAATGTACAGTAAACTTCCGATAATCCGGCACCTTTGGGACCCAGGGAGTGCCGGATTATCGGATATGCCGGAGTGTCAGGAGGTACTCTGAAGGGGGGCTGTGAGGGGTCTGGGGGGGGTTGGCGGAGAACGGTGTGGCGTGGGGCGAACCCTCCGCCATTTTGCAGGGAGGCGGGGGAAGCCCCGCGCAGCCACCGGTGACAGGCCAGCTGGGGCTGCAAGCGGCAGCGGCGACTTGGGGAAGCGGCAGGGCAGAGCAGCTGGGGTGCAGCCGGGTTGGTCCCGCAGCGCCGCCCCTCACCTGAGCGGCGCTGTGGGACCAACCCGGCAGCCCCCCAGCTGCTCTGAGCCATAGCTTCCCCAATTCCGCTGCTCATAAGTTTCAGCAGCGGCGCGGAGCAGAGGAGCTGGGGTGCTGCCGGGCGCGGAGCAGGGGGGAGAGGGGCGGCGCTGTGGGACCAACCAGGCAGCACCCCAGCTGCTCTGCTCCGCGCCGCTTTCCCAAGTCCGCCACTGGTCAGTTTCAGCAGCGGCAGCAGCGGACTCGGGGAAGCGGCGTGGAGCAGCTCCAATTGTCCGGCTGGCCAGAGCACTTCTGGGTTCCAGTTGGCGCCGGACTATCGGGAGTGCCGGACAACTGGAGTTTTACTGTACCCGCCGGTGGCAGCAAGGCCGGCTGTCAGGACCCAGGAGGGGGCGGAGCCCACGGTGAGGGGCGGGACCCTTCCCTGCCTACCGGCGCATCCCCTACAACGTTTAACTGTGTGACTGACGGCATGTTCCACTGGCTCCACGGTCACTCTTGGCCCATACAGCCCAGACCTCCCACTGCCCTCAGCAGCACTTCCTCCACTCCTACCTGCCACCCATCCCATCCCCGCCCCCAGCACCCCCAGCAATCGCCCCCTCTCGTCCCCAGTCCTTCCTCGATCCCAGACAGCCACCCTCGCCCCCAAGGGCCCCTCCTGCCGCAGATGTGTGGGGGCGTCTCCTTACCCGCAGTGCCTGCCCATCACCTCCAGCACGAAGGTCCGCTGGTGGCTGCAAAGAGCGGGGAGGAAGGTCAGAGTTTGGGGTGCAGTCGTGCTGCTAGGGCGAGTGTCTCAGTTCAGTCACCAGAAGCCCCCCAGGGCGTGGGCGCAAGGGGAGGGCCGCGCCGTGTCCCCGTGCAGGGCGGCACGTCCTGCGACAGGGAGCCACCCCCGAGGGATGCCCGCTCACCTCTGGGCCGTGGTGGTGATGGCGTCGATCACCTCCATGATGCGGTGCAGCGCGGAGTCCGTGCCGATGGTCATGTCCGTGCCGCAGAAGTCGTTGTCGATGGAGCCCACCAGGCCGACGATGTTCAGGTGGCAGTACTTCTTAGCCACGCCCTCCGTGATCTTCCCTGTGGGAACCCGAGAGGTCCGATCGGTTCCACATTACGTTAACTGCTCCAGCCCGGCCGGCCCGCTGGCGAGCTGCAACCGGTTAGCCAGTCCCATCCCTAGCAGTGACCCGCTCCCTGGTCTCCCCGCAGAGCAAGACACGGCCCCAGCTCCGGGGGAAAGCGGGCTCTGCTAGATGGAGCTCTCCCCGCTCTGCTGGAACAATGTCAACGGCACCGGCCGCTGTCCTGAGTCTTGCAAGCAGACTGCTGCAGAAAGCAGGAAGCCGTTGTCCAGCCCTGAACCGGAGCGGGAGAACAGCGGAGCTGACAGGTGGCAGTAAGGAGAGTGACTCAAAAACCCGCCTAGACTGGGGGTAATTCCACAGTGATTGGCCCCGTAAGCCTGTCGAGCCATCAAACCACCGCCACGAGCTCGCCCGCCCCCGTCCTGGATCAGAGGGAGGCGTGTTCCCGGCTATCCCCTTTCCGACGGGCGTTCGGACGCCAGGCCCACCGCACCCCTGCGCCTGCGTGGGACTTCGAGCAGAGCATGGCCCCAGAGCTCGGAGCTGAAGCCAGACAAATCCAAGTGGGGAAGCAGGCCCGATTTTGTAACAGTGAGGGCGACTGGCTTTGGAACCGAACGCCAAGGGGGTTTGCCAGCCAGCCAGGACGACTTTCTGGGGATGTTTTCGTGGCTGGGCCGCGTACACTGGGTAAAACAAGGCCTGGGGGGGGGCCAGGCTGGACCATCTGGCCATCCCCGCGAGCTGGGCAGTGGGCGCACCTGAGGGGGGCTCATGCTACAGAAACCCCCTTTTGCGGGCACGGCTGCCTGGGGCCTCCCCCCGCGGCCCTGGTGACTGGCAGGGGGCTCACGTACCGCTTTTCACCAGCTCCTCCAGCAGGCCGCCCCACTCCGTGCGGAAGATGTCGGCCCCCGTGAGGCTGCCGTCGCCGCCGATGACGCACAGGTTGGTGATGCCATGCTGCACCAGGTTGTGGGCCGCCAGCAGGCGCCCCTCCCGCGTGGTGAAGGCTTTGCAGCGGGCGCTGCCGATGATGGTGCCGCCCTGCAAACGGCAGAAGGAGGCGAGAGAGGAAACGAGCAGCCGGGGCAGCAGGGCAGGGGGGCCAGGGGCCCAGTGGGTGAGAACCATATTCCAGCCCGTGGCCCCGTCGGCCACGGGCTCCCCCGCCTCTCGCTGTGGGGAGCTCCGTGCTGGCGAGGCTGCGGCTTCCCGGCTAGCAGCCCCTCCGCTGTACGCTGTGGGGCCCATGAGCGACGCTGCTCTGTTTCTACCCGCCCTCCTGCGCTGTGCTGGCAAGCTGCCACCTCTGCCCCTGCGGCTGCCCGCCGGGTCCGTCTCCTCTGCCCCAGGGCAGAACGCGCCAGGGCCGCATTAACGGTTCTGCTTAACGACCTCGCTGCCCGCCCCGTCCATTCCCTGGCATCCCCGCTCTCCGTCTCCCGAGCAAGGCTGCTCTGTGGGTCTGGGCCTCAGGCATTTCCTCGGGCGCTGGTGGCAAGCCAAGCCCAAAGGCCTGGTCCTGCCAGCTGCCCCGAAGGGAGCTAACCTGCCGCCCACCCCTTTCCACAGCCCCTCTGCAGGCCCGTCTCCCGGCTGGCCCTCCATTTGGAAGCCCTCCCCAGCGTGGGCAGCCATGGGAACTAACACTCCGCCGGGCACTTGGCCACCTGGCCCGCAGAGAGACTGCCCTGCTTTGTAATGGGTGCCAGCCCGGCACACACGTTGCTCCTGCTGCATTCGGGGGCATGTCCCGGCTCGGAGCCTGCCTGCTCCCGGCTGGCATTTCCCACGGGGGTTTGCTCCAGCACAACAGAGGGATGCTAGCCCTGCGCGGCCAAGCGACTGCTTTTCCCCCCGCCAGCCCGGCCGCGTGGCTCCAGGCCCCGAGCAAGGGAAGAGTTAGGAGCCGGCAGCCTCCCACTCTTGACCCACACTCCTGGCGGCATGGACAGCAGCTCCCAGGTCAGCCGAGCCCCGTAGCGGCAAAACCCCTGGCCGTGCAAGAGGGGGGTCGGAGCAGGGAAGAGAAGAGAGGCAGAAAGAGACCATTTCCGGAGCTCGCCCTCATGGCTGCGTTATGGCTCTTGGAGAGTTTGGCGTGAAGGGGCGGCGGGGGCAGAGGCGCCGGGTCCCGCAGGCAGACGCCCACACTATCTCCCTGCCCCCCTTCTCCGGAGCCGGGCTGCAGGGTCAGGCCCCGTGGCGGGCGGCCCTGCCAAGCGAAGCCAGGCGAGGCATGCTGAGTGCCGGGGCGGGGCGGCACACAGACGAGGGGCATGCAGCACCAGCGATTACCTGTGGGCAGGGAGACACTGCTCAACCCAGGGAAGCGGCTAGAGGCAGAGAGGAGAAAACACAAGAGAAGGGAATGAAAGAGCTCGGGGGCCCGAGGGACGCTCCCGGGGGCCGGCACAAGCTCGCTGGTCTTGGCCTGGCTACACCACAAGTACAGCCTCCTTGGGCGCCCGGCAGATCCCCGCTGGGGGCCAGCAGGGGCAGAGCAAGACAGTGTTTCCAAGGCAGAGTCCGTCCCACCGAAGACCTTGCCCCTTACATACAGGCTAAGCCTGCTTCAGGACCGCCCCACCCCCAAACACCCCTTGCACCGGGCCACGGCAGAACCAGGCTGTTCCCGTGCGACAGCTGAGCCATGCTTCCACGTGCTACGCAAAGAGCCATGCTGCTGGGCAGCACTGATCGGACGTGGGTTTCCACGCCGCACGGCTGTGATTAACCCTGGCTGGCTGGCTGGGGTAGGCGGGGCAGACAAGGGCACCTCGCAGCGAGCAGCGATTGGGCTCTAAGGAGAGAAACCGCCAACTGACTGACTGACTGACTGACTACTTCCTTGTTCCTGTCACCGACGGTCCAGTCCCTCTTGCCCGTCTTTCTAGCCGGGCTGCGACGCCGGTCTCAGCTCCCTCGGCTGGCCCCCCGGCCGGTGAACATTAGCACCACCCGCTGACGCCGGGGCAGCCTGCCTGCCTGCTTTCAGGAGAGCCACGCTGATTTGGGCCGGCGACGGATCGGGGCTGGGGCCTGGTAAAGGCCGTGGAACTCCAATGCCTCAGAAACTGGTGGGAGGCAAGACGGAGTTAGGTGCCTGGAAGATTTCACAGCCCCTTGCTCCCGGGCGGGCTGAGCCAGCCTTGCTCCGCAGGTGAGACCTCTGGCGAAACCAGGGAGCATGCAGACACGGCAGCCCACGAACTTCACGGCAAAACACGGAGCCAGTGCACAACTCCAAGCCCCGGCCGTCACACCAGAAAGCAGCAAGACGGGGACGGAGACAGCAGGGCCTAAACCCAGCACCTTCCCCACCGGCTGGGAGCCCATCTACAGTACAAGCTCTGTGGCAGGGCCTTAGCAGTTCCCACTTGGGGGGTAGCTGGGCCCTAACCTTGTGCTCACCATGAGAAGGAGAGGGGCGAATGGTGAACCGGTAAGCATCACCCTTACCGAATGATGCTCACCGGTTACCCAGCCAGCCCACCACGTGACGGTTTGGGGGGTCACTCCAGCCTGGCCCCCGGCTCCGCCCATTTAAGCGGTGAGCCGGTTAAATGTGACGTTTAACCAGTTAACTGCTGACACGGGATTTTACATGGGCCGGGCCTGTCCAAGCCTGCAGCCCCGTTCAGCAACCCCGTTACCCACACGGCGGCAGGCACAACAGTATTGCTGACACTGGAGTCCGATCGAACCCAAGGCCGGGTTCTGTCCCAAGAGGGACAGAGAAAGGCTCCTTGCCTCAGGGACCTCAGGAAAGGGGTATGCACAGACACGGACCCCGCAGGCAGGCCGCTAGCCAGCCAGCTTCATGGAGTGTCACCTCAGAGATGGCCCCCCCCCTCGGTCGCCAGAGGGCACGGGCCCAGCTAATCACTGTTTCTCCAGCTTTGCGCTGCCACATGGTTTACACCGACCTCCCCTCCCCGCCCCTCAAAACCCTTTCCCCACACTGCCCCTGCTAGCCACGAACAGAGCACACACAGCGACGTCTCCACAGCCTCCTCCCAACACAGCCAGCGACACCAAGTCGTAAAGCCGAGCTCGGCAACCTCGGCGTGAGCACCGCGAAGACGGGAGCGGGAGGCCGTGTCTCACCTGGATTCGACAGGGGATTCCTGCACCATTTCAGAAACCTGTCTCCAGCTTTGCCCTGCCCCGAGCAGAGGACATGGCCATACAGGGCGGACGCATCAGAGACGCACAGAAGCTGCACGGTTAAACGTGAGGGCGCGAGGGGCCTTTAGACTCACAACCGGCGACCGCGAAAGAGCCGCCATGAACCTCTTACCAGCTGGATGATGTTCGAGACGCTCAGCCAGTTTGCTTGCTTGATGTTCTCGCCTCCTTCCACCAGCCCCTCGTAGCCCTGCAGACGGGGAGGCAAAGAGGCAGAAGTGAGAGGACCGCCCCACGGAATGCCCCGTGGCTCCTGCATGGCCGAGCCCGTTCCCGGGGCTCTGGGCCTGGGCGAGGGACTGGTGAGGAGGGAGCTCAGGGAGATTGTGGAACAGCTGCTTGGCAGGGCCGCGGGGAACCCACGTGGGATCTGGGCAGTTGGAAAGCCCTCACTCAGCCAGCGAGTGCCTCCCTGTGGGCAGAAACACGGCGGGAGGGACATGGTTTTTAGCCAGCTTCCCCTCTCCCTGCCCAACCCCCGTTCCCTGACTTTCTCCTCAGGGGCGAACGGGGCAGGGAAACCCGCACATCTCACCATGCACGTGGGGGACAGACGCCAGCGTCATACTATTTCAAAACCAGGCACCCCAAGAGGAGAGTCAGAACCTCCTCTGCCCTGCCCCAGTCCCCCTCTGCCCACGTCCTCCCCCAAGCGCCCCCCCATTGCTCCCCTTCCCCCATGGCTCACTGCTTTTCGCCTCTCCCGCTCTGAGACTCGCCTGGGGACTGCAGCCACACAGGAAGTGGGCCCAGCTGAGATGGGGCTGGCACGGGGATAACCCAGCACCTTCCCCACCCGCAGTAACCAGACTTTTGGTGTCCAGACACCGCCAGGGCCCCTTTGCGACCGACGCTCCGGTTGCAAACCGGGCACCTGGTCACCGTAGCGGGGAGAAGAGGAGATGAGAGTTCAATCATTTATCATAAAGCGCGAGAGGCCAGCCCCTCAGCCTGTGTAAAGCCAATGGAGCCAAGCCCACGGCACTGTGCCACTGTCCCGCAGGGAAGGGCCTGGCCCCACACGTGTCCGTGGCCCTGTGGCAGGAAGCCCCCTCACAAGTGCCAGGAGAGCCAACGGTTGGCCGCACAGAACGCTCCCGAGCCACAGGCCGGCGGGGAGAGGCCTGGGCGGCTCCCCTCAGCACGCCCGCATCAAAGGAACAGAACAACACCCGGGACACACCCCACAGCCCCCCGTCGGCCCGGCCCCCCGGCCGTGAGCCCTCCAAGCAGCTAGCACGTGTAACCCAGCTCCCCCGGGCAGGCGTGGGGGGCTGAAAGAAGCCAAAGGGGGAGTTTTAAACGGCTCCTCTCCGCACAATGGCTGGCTCAGCCACTCATCTGCTAGTGGGGAAGTGCAACAGCCCAGAGCTGACTTTGTTTGGCGCGAGTGGAGAAAGGGCCCGTAGAGCCCAGGGGAGCAGAAAAACAAGCACGTTCCAGGTAGCAGAGAACAAGAAAGCATTTCCTTGTTCTTGTCGTGGCACTATAGGGACTACTTTTCATGGTGGAAGGATTCAGGAGAGAAAACCCTCCAACGTGGCTTGTTTTAAGCGGGAATTGCTTTGTTTAAAATGTAACGAGCCTTTACCTCCCAGCAACAGCTCTGCGGGCTGTAGCTGAGGACGCTATCGGGGGGAAAGCGCCACTGGCCAAGGTCCAAGGCCAAACAACCCGCCTGAGGCAGCGCGGAGGAGCTGAAAGCTATGGAGTCCGACCCACTGGCACCAATGCAAAGACCTCCGCTGACTTCCAGGGGCTTGGAGCCGGCCTGCAGGGAAGCCCCCAGCTCTGGCATTCGAGTGTCACAGTCCCTGAGGGGGAAGGGGCCTGCTTTCAAAGCCCCAGGCGCCTCCCCCCATCCGCGCCCACTGGGCCCCGGCGCCTCTTGGCGCTAAAATGGAGTCACTACTAGACAGTGGGAGTGGAGGGGGCGCTGGAGAGACACGTGCAGGCTCGTGGGGATTGTGATACTCAGGAGCCACGAGAAAGGGCGTCTCCTGCCCAGCAGCTCTGCCTGTGGACCTGTCCTGAGCTGTCGCTAACCCGTCCGTCCCAGCCTGGGGGCTCCCCAGGCACAAGTTGCCAATCAGGCCAGCCCGACAGCGACACACTGGAGATGAGGGGTCGTGGTGCCTGAGCTCAGCCTCGGGGAAGCCCCTTCACTTTGTCCGCCGCCGTGTAATTGCTTGCAAAGCTGGGGGCGAGCGCCCTGCCCTGTCATAGGCAGGCCCTGAGCAGAGGTCGCCAGAGGAGAAAGGCTGCTGCGCGGTCACTGATCATCAAGCCCCAGTTTATTTCCCCTGCCAAGTTTCATAGCCACTGCGCCCCAAAGCTGTACCATCTGGAGCCCTGGAGAACGACCGATTCGAATATAGACTCGAACCTCATAGATCAGGAACACTTTTGCTCCGACGTATATTCCCATGCGAGTCACAGCACGGACGGCAGCATTCATACCTGCAAAGGGAGGAGAAAATTACCCACAGCCCTTGAACACGTCAAAGCTGGGCACTGGGGGATCGAGCCACAAAACAGGGGACCGGTCCTCACAGGTCCATACGGTTCAAGTTGCTTTAGATCATCGTTCCCCAATTTAGAATCGCGATTTGGCAATCACAAAGTTGGGGAAAATTTTAACAAACAACAAACAGTCTAGCAGCACCTTAGACACGATCAAAAAATGTAGATGATACCATCCACGTTTTTTTAGTCCTTAAAGTGCTGCTAGACTATTGGTTAAGTTTTTCCAGTTACAGACCAACACGGCTACCCCTCTGAACACTTTTGGGGGAGTAAGAGTATAGATGTATTACAATTTCTCACCATCAAAATGATGGGCTAAGGGAATTTACCAACTGATACCTAGCCCAGGAGTCGGAAAGTTACCTATACTTAATACAGGTAAGTAGCTTCACGTATAGGAAAGTAACACATTGTAAGTAGCCGCTTCCTCAAGTCTAGCTAAACCGGACAGACCAAACAGAATAAACGGCCTCACACGTCTCCGTCCCCCACGGCCTCCCCTCGCAGTGGGATTACACAGATTCCCAGGGGTCACCTTATGGTCACCTCACCTTTGGGAGGAATTATCAGCCTGGCCCTGCGAACATCCTGTGCTGTGGACAGCAGGTGTCAGCTCTTGTATTCCCCAGCGTGTGGCTAAACCTCTTAACTCCAGGGCTAAGCAGGGAACCCCAGATGGCTTGTGGGAGCGGGGGGGAGAGAAGAGGGAGAGCCTGAAATTAATTGGGGGGGGGGGAAGGCAGGTGGAAATGACAGACAGAGAATAAACAAGAGGGGATGGGGAAGCAACATGTGAAATCTAAGGTGCGGAAGGAGGGAAAGACACGAAAGCAGGACCAAGGAAATGAGAAGGTGATTTTAGGAATAAGGGATTTGGGAATAGCTAGGGGTGGGCTGTTTGCTTGGGTTTTGTTTCTGTTTCTTTTAGCCACTGCTATTAGATGATCAGCCATAGAAAATTTCACCACAAAGCTTCTTGCCCAAAGTTTTGCAATTCCTCTCTGTATTCGAAAAGATGATGGGAGGGGGGAGGGGGGAAGAGTGCAGCAGACAGAAACAATCAAAACCTACTGGTTACAAGCAACAATTAAAGAGGCAATCTGTGAAAATGCTGGATTAGAAGGAGGATGGATTAAAATTGATGGATTTTTTTAAAATTAAATTGGATTTTTTTTATTTTTAAATAAGCTTTTATTTTACAACCTGTTATTTTTAAAGAGGAAAATATATGATAATTTAAAACAAAATAAAAAATCTGATTTACATAAAAAAATAGTTAATCCCTGTTTAAGAAATCATTTCATTGTAAATATGAAACATGTTTCAATACATGTATGTATCTAAAACATGTAAGGTTATTTTAATAAAAATAAATTGTATATGTTGTTGTGCATGTTTTAATTAAATTAGTTACATTCCTAATGCAGCTTGATACAAATCAAGAACAAAAAGTTAATTACTGTAAAACAAATTGGTAAATCAGCAATGTATGTCACCATTTTCCAACATACTACAAATATACAGTGTACAAGAAAAATTAAGTTATATGGTTGCTTAAATATATATATAGTTATAGTATGTCCTCCTAGATAGGAAAAAGATGTACCAAATATAGCATCATGGCTCTCTTTAGATGTAAATTAACGTGTTAATGCTGATAGCAACCAATGGGTGTGTGCCTTTCTGTAGGAACAACTGAAGGGTAGCTGATTAAAATAGATTTAAATTGAGGCTTTCCATTGGGTGATTTCAATCGCTTTGATTTAAATCAATCGAGCCTGCCTAGAACCAGATACAGTGCAGGCCAGCAGGTCTCTACGGGGCTAGTAACTCTGAAGTCATGTCCACACTTGCACTTGACTGACAAAACTTTCATCTTTCACGGGTGCTTATCACCAGCCTCCTGAATGGCAAAGTTTTGCTGCGGCAAGGGCAAACGTGAAGGCTACCACACGACACCCCTCATGGGGGTGGAAGTGTTCTGTCAGCAAAAGCGCCACCAAACAGCATTTTCACGTGCTGACTTTTAGCACCAGGGTGGTGTCGACAGAGCCGTGTTGCTAAAAGCTGCGTAGCGCAGACAAACTGCCTTACTATTCCGGGCTCAGACAACTCCAGGTCAGAGACAGCCCAAGGGAGCGGTGCTTGGGAAGGACTAGTCACAACATGAGGAGGTGCCCTACAATCATATGACTGTTGGCCTAATTCAGATGGACTGCAACAGCCTAGAGAGGACTGGCTGTTGACTGACTGTGAGACACTCCTCTCCGTGGCTGGTCCCACACTACAAAAGGTCACTCCTTGGGCGTGACCAGGTTCTCCTTAATGCTCTTCCTTCGGGTCTGGAACAATTCAGTTCAGCGCCTCCCTTTCTCTGTGCGCACTAGGGATGCGAATAGTTAAGCCGTTAACCGGCAAGCCACATCACCTATTACAGTTAACCGGAGGGGCTGCTGCCCTCCTTGTTGAATCGGTGCACTGGTTAAACGTAATCTTTAACCAGTTAACTAATCAAGTGGGATTTTACACTCCTAGTGCACACCCCTTTTATTCCAAGTCAATTTCATGCCCTTGGAAGATACTGCAGGAATTCTCAGTTCTTTTACCCCGATTGGGCAATTCCCATGCCCAGATCCCTCAGCAACTGCTCACATCATGCAGTCCTGAGTTTGGCATGGCCACTTCACACAGCGTTAATGCCAGCCCATGGGGCCAGAGTTGTGCCAGTGGGGGCAGAAGGCTAGCAGTTATGTGAACGCCGGACAAATTTCCGTGGATCGATGCTTCCTGGGAAGATTCAGGCGGCATTAACTTTGGCTCAGATCGCCCCGCACAACAAAGCAGCCTTTCATTCGTGCTCATTACGGGCCAACTCCAGCAACACTGCCAGAGATTCATCTGATCCAACCAATGTGTGTCCCACAAACCATGTTAAAACCCACTTTTCTTTGTTAGAAAGAAATGAAGCCACACGGTCAAAGCAGCAACAGAGCTGGCTAGGTAAATCCTTGCCCAGACACAGAACCAGGCTTTGTCAGAGGGCAGGCTCTGAAAATGTACCTGCCATGCGCCTGGGAGCTTAGGCTGACAGGCTGGGCCCCGTTCAGGAAGAGGGTTGTTGCATTTAACTGTGACATGCCGTCAATTTTCTTTTTCATAGTTTTAACCGCAATTTGCTGTGACTTTCCTCTCCTGCCTTCACTCCGGTCTTGGGGTTCCTCTGCAGACTCACTGTTTGCATTCACACACTGTTCCCGTTTCAGTGCAGTCAGACAGGCTGGAAACTTTGGGGTTGGAAAGTGGCAGCTCTGATTCTACACAACCCCCGATGCCACTTCTTGAGGAGTTTCCTGTTTGCTACAGGAAATTGAACAAGAGGATTTCTCAAGTGTCTGCCAAGAGGTATCCTTCTATCCTTGGTTTGCTTAGCATTGACGCGCAAAATGCTGCTCAAAGTCACAAGCCTGCCTGCCAGGCTCCAAGAGAAAGAAAAATGGAGACGGTGGTTTGAGAAGAGAAGTGGGTCAAACAAGCTCAGAGATTTACCACTGCCCTGCAATCTAGAGATGCAAGTGCAGCCCTCCTGGGGTCCCCCAGTACACTGTGCCAGCTACCCTCAGCAAAGGCAGATGGAAAAAAAGGGGTAGAAAGGGAACAGTTTGTTCATGCTTTAATTAGCTGCTCTTTATGCCGTTATTGACTCTGGCAACGAAACTAGGACATAAGCAGCTGACTACGGGAGAAGAGAGTGTGTCACATGAATATTAACAGTGCACTAGTACGCATCATCCCAGGCAGGGCACAGTACAGGCGTGACAGCCCATCGCCCTAAGAGTTGACAATCTAGGTGAATGAGACAGACGGACTAATCTAATGGATTAGAAAGAGGGGGAGAGAGGGGTCCATCAGGAGCAGCAATCACAACTCCTAGCTGCTTTCAAGCCTGGTTAAAAGGGGAATCTTAGTGTAGTGAGTTTTTTCATTTCCAGACCCCTAAAAACATTCAAATGGAGGCACAACCCCCTTTGGAAGTCTGAGACACAGTCTGCGGATCCAGGGATCTGTGGAGCACAGGTTAAAACCCACCACCCTAGTTACACTGGGCCAGATCTCACAAACACCGTGTCCTTTCCTATGATCTATTAACTTCCCCAGGGCTATTCATGGGAGCTGTGAGACACACCTGCTTAGTGTGTGCAGCACTGGATCCACAGGAACTACAGCTATGTACTGTACTTACTGCCCCTTCGGAAATTTACAAAAGGCTGTTGGAGCCTGTAAACAGATACAATATGATCCTGCCTGTAGTTCATCCTTAAAGTGGCCTAATTGTAAGAAACGCTCCACCCCCTCCCAGCTTCTGATTCTGAAATCAGAGCAGGTCCTGTCCTCATGACTAGGCCCTTTGCCCTGCCAGATAAGCATCAATGAAGCAGGAGAGAAGTTGCAAGAAGAGATTGTGCAAGCCCATGTCTGCAGGCCAGAGGCACCTTAGAAATGTCTCCCCGAGGGCAAAGGCACTCCCAGAATCTAATGCCAGCATTCGCTAATCCTTGGACTGCGGCATGTAAAACAAACTAATCTACAAACCGTCTATACGTTTATCCTATGGCCGAGAATGAAACTGCAGAGAGGAAAAATACCATCATCCCAGCCGGGTGGATCTGCACGGGGAAATGCATTGGGCAGGAGGGGACCCGTAAAAGCTGGGTGGATGGGCCACGATTCAGGAAAGCAGTGCTCATAGGCCTAACGTTAAGCATGTGCGTATGTGCTTTCCTGAATCGGTATTTGGAAAAATCGGGTATTTTTTATCAGGCAGGCAGGCTGCTCCAACCCTGGTTTCATGAGTCACTCTAAAACAAAGCTTAGTGGGGTTAACTGAAGTGCCACCAGACTTCAGGTTTCCAACTGATTGCTGCCACTGCCAGTAGAGAAGAGAAATGTCAAAAAGGGCTGTGATACCTAGAAGAGCAGAGGGTGCGTTATCCGGGCAATAAACAAACAGAGCCACGTCGGCAGGTCGTGTAAATCAGTATCACTCCACTGAAATTAAGGCATCTAAGCTGACCTACGCAGTTTCGAGCATTTGGCCCACGGCACTCAATACGTTCATGCAGCACGGGAAGAAAGGGTACCACCACAATAAGGTCCAGAAACTGAGGCACGCAGAAGCCAAGACACGCGGAATTAAGGCCAGAAGAGATCGAAGTGCACAGAATTTTGCCACAGGGGAACGTGACCGCCACAGGCATTCAAAGGATGTAAGCAACAGGGAAGAGGAATGGTTTGGGGATTTTTCAAAGGGCACATAGCTAGGAGTATTACAAGAGCTTACAGACACTGCTGGAGCAGATGGCATTTTACACAAGTGGACAAAGGCTCTGCCGTAAGGTTTGACCATCTATATTAGACAGATTACTCGATAAGGAACGACAACAGACTATGGAAGGAGGACTCCACTGAAAACAAGAGGAAAAGGTCCAAAAGCATTTGCATAATAACTCCTTGTTTTCGGCTGCAGCCAGTTTCCCAAAATGTTCACTTTGCAGGCCCAGGTTTTCCAGAACTGCTTTCTGTGCCAAGGTGAAATGTCTGGCGTGCCTGGCCACAGCTGCTTCCACCCTTTTGGAGGGTGAGGGGGAAAATACGTCACTGTCGCCAGTCTAAAACCTGTTCTAGACATTTATTTTAAGCCACATCAGTGCTCCCGTGGCTGAGACTGTGAAAATGGAATCGGCACAATATTCCTGTTCTTTTTGACATAGCGGGTGTACAGCAGCTGCCGCTATGCCAGAGTGTAAGGGGGGGATGCAGATACCAAAGTTCATTCTGCATTTTGGAAGGGGGAGGTTGGACCGGAGAGGTCAGACGAGACAGTAGCAGGCTGCAGGTTCCACCAGCCCCTTGCTGCTGCTAAGCAATGCTTAAATCAGGGGTGGGGACCCTTTTTCGGGTTAGGAGTCACTGACCCACAGAAAAATCAGAAGGGGGCAGAACAAAAGTGAGAAGACAACCCCCCCACACACACCTCATTGACGTAGCCCCTAACTAAGGAGAAAGACACTCCCCACATGCCTGGGGGGGCCAGGCTAGTAGATTTTGTGCCCCGTCAGGCTCTGGGGTGGGGCCAAAAATGAAGGGTTCAGTGTGTGGGAGGGGGCTGCCAGGAAGCAGGCTTGGGGTACGGGGTCTGAGCAGGATGAGCACAGCAGTGGGCTGGGAGGGGAGCCCTGAAACTCGGGGGCCGGATCCAGACAAGCCAGGGACTGCATCCGGCCTCCAGGCCTTAGGTTCCCCACCCCTGGTTTAAATCAATAGAGCTCACGCCTTAAGAGCTGCTCCCTGTGCTCATCTCATTACAGACTCTCATAGGCACAGAGATTAGATACACCTTACCACTGCCCTTTGAGTGCTTATTCGTAATCACCATGGTGGGAACGGGTGGGGTTAGACGTTCAAATAAAAAAAAGAACAAGTTAAAAATTACTTAGAAAAGATAGATGTCTGCAAGCTTTCTTTGATAGGATAACAAGTCTTGTGGATAAGGGAGAAGCAGTGGATGTGGTATCCCTAGACTTTAGCAAGGCATTTGACATGGTCTCGCATGACCTTCTTATCAATAAACTAAGCAAATACAACCTAGACGGGGCCACCATAAGGTGGATGCGTAACTGGCTGGATAATCGTTCTTAAAGAGTAGTTATTAACGATTCACAGTCATGCTGGAAGGGCATAACAAGTGGGGTTCCGCAGGGGTCTGTTTTGGGACCAGTTCTGTTCCATATCTTCATCTATGATTTAGATGATGGCACAGAGAGTACGATTATTAAGTTTGCAGATGATATCAAGCCAGGAGGGATTGCAACTGCTTTGGGGGATAGGGTCATAATTCAAAATGATCAGGACAAACTGGAGAAATGGTCTGAGGTAAATAGGATGAAATTTAATAAGGACAAATATAAAGTGCTCCACTTAGGAAGGAACAATCCGTTTTACACGGACAGAATGGGAAGCGACTGCCTAGGAAGGAGTACTGCAGAAAAGGATGTAGGGATCATAGTGGACCACAAGCTAAATATGAGTCAACAGTGTGATGCTGTTGCAAAAAAAGCAAACACGACTCTGTGAGGCATTCACAGGAGGGTTGTGAGCAAGACACGAGAAGTCATTCTTCCGCTCTACTCTGCTGATTAGACCTCAGTTGGAGTGTTGTGTCCAGTTCTGGGCACCACACTTCAGGAAAGATGTGGAGAAATTGGAGAAGGTCCAGAGAGGAGCAACAAAAATGATGAAAGATCTAGAAAACATGAGCTATGAGGCAAGGCTGAAAGAACTGGACTTGTTTAGTTTACAGAAGAGTTGACTGAGAGGGGACATGAGAGCAGTTTTCAAGTATCTAAAAGGGTGTTACAAGGAGGAGGGAGAAAAATTGTTTTCCTTGGCCTCTGAGGACAGGACAAGAAGCAATGGGCTTAAATTGCAACAGGGGAGGTTTAGGTTGGACATTAAGAAAAACTTCCTACCTGTCAGGGTGGTTAAACACTGCAATAAATCGCCTTGGGAGGTTGTGGAATCTCCATCACTGGAGATATTTAAGAGCAGGTTAGACAGGACATCTATCAGGGATGGTCTAATGGTGCCTGGTCCTGCCCTGAGGGCAGGGGACTGGACTTGATCTCTCGAGGTCCCTTCCAAGTCTAGGATTCTGTGATTCTATGGTTATTATAGTGGCCCATGGGCTATCCAAGACCAGGGCCCCATTGTGCCAGGCCCTGTACAAATGGAGTAACAGTCCCTGCCCTGTCCATGCACCAGACAGACACAGGAAAGGTGTCGCTCACACAAGCAGGGTGGACAACGTGAGAGCAGCAAAACGCATCTTCGTGCCCTGATTTTGTTCTACCTACATTCCAGGTGAATGTATGTTCAAGAAGAAGTGGCGGGCTCTGTGGCCGGGCGCGCTGGGGGGCTGCACCCAAAGGCGATGCCGGAGAGTAACCCGCGTCCCTGCGTCCTGACCCTCACTGCGCATACCCCAAAACGCCGCTCGCCGCATGTCAACGCCTCTGTCACAGCCCCTGACCCCCCCACGCCTGTCACACTCCCCCACACCGCTATGCCTGTCACACACCCCCCCTCCCCCCCACGCCTGTCACACCCCCCCACGCCCCTATGCCTGTCACACACACCCCCCTCCCCCCCACGCCTGTCACACCCCCCCACGCCCCTATGCCTGTCACACACCCCCCTCCCCCCCACGCCTGTCACACCCCCCCACACCCCTATGCCTGTCACCACCCCCCCTCCCCCCCACGCCTGTCACACCCCCCACCCCCTATGCCTGTCACCCCCCCCACCCCCCCTCCCCCCCACGCCTGCGTGTCACCCCCCCCCCCCGCCAGGCGGGGGCGAGCGGCGCTCTCAGCCCGGCTCAGCGGCCCGGACCCGCCTGGGCTCACACCCTGGCTCTGCAGGAGGCGCAGGGCCCGTGTCCCCGCTGGGGCCGCCCCAGGCCGAGTGGGGGGGGGCCGACACCCCCGGCCAGGAGGAAATGGGGGGGGCGCGGGGGCCTGGGCAGCAGCCCGGGATGCGCTCGGGGACCGACTGGCGATGCCTGGCGCCGCACGGGCCCGGGGGGGGGGCGGGGATCCATTGCTCGGGCCTGTCGCCATGACGAGCGGCACGTTCCACGACCGCGCCCACGTGACTCCGCTTGCGGCACGTGCGACACGCGGACCCCCCCCCCCCTCCGCGGGGGGGGCCCCAGGAGCAGCCCCCCCGCCAGGGACGAGTGTGGCCGGGGGGGGGGCGGTCTGACCTTGCGCGTCCCCCCCGCTGGTGAGCACCGCCAGGGCCAGGCCGGCCCCCGCCATCCGCAGCTTCTCCAGCTCCAGCGCCGCAGCCATCGCGCCCGGGCCCCGCTCAGCAGCGCCGGCCCCGCCCCCCGCTGGCCCCGCCCCCACATGGCACGAGACCCGCCCCCGCGGGCTCACCCAAGGCAGCCCCCCCCGCTGCTGTCACCGACCCCCCCCCCCGCTGCTGACCCCCCCCCGCCTGACCCCCCGCCCCCCCCGCCTGCTGCTGTCACCGCCCCCCCGCCTGCTGTCACCGCCCCCCCCGCCTGCTGCTGTCACCGCCCCCCCCCGCCTGCTGACCCCCCCCCGCTGCTGTCACCGACCCCCCCGCCTGCTGACCCCCCTACTGCTGTCACCGCCCCCCCCGCCTGCTGACACCCCCTACTGCTGTCACCGACCCCCCTCCGCCTGCTGACACCCCCCTGCTGCTGTCACCCGCCCCTCCTCCGCCTGCTGACACCCCCCCTGCTGCTGTCACCCGCCCCCCTCCGCCTGCTGACACCCCCCCTGCTGCTGTCACCGACCCCCCCTCCGCCTGCTGACACCCCCCCTGCTGCTGTCACCGACCCCCCCTCCGCCTGCTGACACCCCCCTCCCCTCCGCCTGCTGACACCCCCCCTGCTGCTGTCACCTGACCCCCCCCAGAGATCTGCTGGCCCAGCCCGCATCCCCTGCCTGCCAGGAGCACCTCAGCTCTGCCCACTGCAGAGCCGCCCTGCCCCAGCACCCCGCCTGCTGCCAATACCCCAGTCCCTGTTCCTCGTCCGACTGCTGATTCCCAGCCCCACTCAGTACCCCAGGGCCTGCGGCACCTTGGCCTGAGCAGCTGCCCAAAGCTAGTTCTGAACCCTCAGCCGCCGAGAGTCCCCCCGCACCTTCACAAGAGCAGCCAGCTCCGAACCTGACCTCCACTGCACCCTCCCAGCGGCCCCCGCCCATCGCTCCCCACCGGTGCCTTTGCCCAGGCCGTTGGCTTCCCTGCTTTCTACCCCGCTGACTGCTCCCAGCGTGCCGCCTGGCTCCTCACCAGACACAACCCGAGCATGCTGGATGCTCTATAGGGCGCAGCACTCCAGCCCCCACCCGTCACCCTTTCCCAGCCAGGACTCAAGGCCTCCTCCAGTCCATCCACAAATGTACTTCAGCCTGGTCAGACTCTCCATTCCCCTAGACTCCTTACAAGGCTTCGCACCCAGAGGAGCCTTTGGCAGTTCTTGGGGTACGCTGGACTGAGAGTCACATTACCCCCCTCTCTCTAGTGCAGGAGCGGGCAAAATATGGCCTATGGGCCGCATCCAGACCACCATGATTCTCTGGGCTGCTAATCTCGCTTGGCCCAGTCGGACCCATGGGCAGACTCTCTGGCTGCCCCAGCCCCACATACCACTCAACCAAAGGTGCAAAGTACCCCACTTTACCAGTGTTACCTTAAACCACCATTCCTCACACAGCACTTGTGAGCACTTACCATAAATCAAGAGAAGGTTTAGGTAAGAGAGAATGGAGATTCAGCTAGAAACAACAGACACTGATGGAAACAACTAGTACTGTAATTAGGGCTGACAATTAACTGCAATTAACTCACATGATTAACTCAAAAATGAATTGTCATTAATCGCCATTTTCACTGCACTTTAAACAACAATACCAATTGAAATAAATATTTTGGATATTTTTCTGCATGGTCAAATATACTGGTTTCATTTACAAAACAGAATACAAAGTGTACAGCGCTCACTTTATATTATAGTTAATACAAATAATTGCTCTGTTAAAATGAGAAAAGAAACCGTATTTTTCAATTTACCTCATAGAAGTACTATAGGGCAATCTGTTTGTCATGGAAGTGCAATTTACAAATGTAGGGGTTTTTTGTTACACAACTGCTCTCAGAATCAAAGAACACTGTAAAACTTTAGTGCCTACAAGTCCACTCAGTCCTACTTTTGGATCAGCCAGCCGCTAAGACAAAAAAGTTTGTGGGAGATAATGCCTCCCACTTCTTGTTTACCATGTCATCTAAAAGCAAGGTATTTACATGCCGGATATGCTAAACATTTATATGCCCCTTCGTGCTTCGGCCACCATTCCAAATGACAGGATTTCATGCTGATGACGTTCATTAAAAAAATCCGTGAGTTAAATTTGTGAGTGGCCTCCTTCTTGGGGAGAGACTTGTATGTCTCCTGTTCTGTTTTACCCACATGTTGCTATATATTTCATGTTATAGCAGTCTTGGATGGTGACCTGTTCATTTTAAGAATACTTTAACTGTCAATTTGACAAAATGCAAAGGTACTGATATGAGATTTCTAGAGATAGCTACTGCACTTGACCAAGGTTTAAGAATCTGAAATGCCTTTCAAAATGCAAGTAGGAGGAGCTGTGGCGTATGCTGTCAGAAGTCTTAAAAAACCAACATGCCGGTAGGGAAACTACAGAATCCCAATCACCCCTCCCCCCCAAACATCACCCTTTTGTAGGTGGCATCTGATCTTAATCGAGCAGAACCTATCAAGCAGCCTGGACACGTCCTCTGCCATGGTGGTTGAAGCCTAAATGAGCATATTTACAGGTGACACTGGAACCAAGAAGTGGACGGGGTTTTTTTGCACATAATCCCACACTTATATGTTCCGCTGTCATGCTAACGAGACTGCAGTACAGTACTTGCATGAGATGAATGGAAAAATACTTTTATTTTTTATAGTGCAAATATTTTTAATAAAAAAAAATATAAAGTGAGTACTGTACAGTCGGTGTTGTAATTGAAATCTGTGTATTTGAAAATGTCAAAAATATCCAAACATATTTCCATTAATGGCATTCTATTGTTTAGCAGCATCATTCATCTCACAATTCATTTTGCGATTAATTTTTAAATGATGTGATTGTGATTCTTTTAATTGCATGATGAAGGGTGATTTTAATTGTTTGACAGTCCTAGTTTTAATATAAAACAGCATCATAGGGCAAGCACGAGGGCCCACATTTATGAGCAGTTCCCTTTTCTAGCTAGTGCAGTAGGGTCCCCCCCACACTCCTATGCCCCCCAAAAGTTCAGCTTGTTGCAAAGGTGACTGGCGTCCTATGAACCCAAGTAAACAGCTCAGAATGCCTTGCTCAGGCTTAGAAACCCTTGCTCCTCAGAATTCAAGCAGCGCAGGAATAAAATTTCTTCTGCTCAGTCTTTTTTATCCCTTGGCCCAGAGTTCAGATGGACAGAAGAAGGGCCAGAGCCCGCCTCCTCTTCATGCGAGAGGGACAGGCAATTGACAGTCTTTCTTCTTCCACGCTGCACAATGGCTTGTTTGATGTCAATGAACTCTCTTGTCTGCAGGCCCAGCACTCTGCACTAATTAATGCTGCTTTGCTGTTGGGGGGGGGGGGAGAGTTACGCACTTCCAGAGTGAACCTTCGCTATTGCTCCACATGGGGTACAGATCGGTGAGACTACTACACGCAGCGTCCCAAAAAAGCTATTCTTAAGGTCTACCTGCTAATCATGTCCTTATGAGCTCAGCCTCTAGTTTTACAACGTGAACACGTTGGTTTCCGGCTAGCAAATTCGTGGTGATCAAGGGGGGTCCTGGATGACTGGGAAAAGGCAAATGTGGTGCCCCTCTTTAGAAAAGGGAAGAAGGAGAATCCAGGGAACTACAGACCAATGAGCCTCACCTCGGTCCCTGGAAAAATCGTGGAGCAGGCCCTCAAGGAATCCCCTCTGAAACACTTGGAGGAGAGGAAGGTGATCAGGAAACAGTCAACATGGATTCACCAAGGGCAAGTCCTGCCTGACCAACCTGATTGCCTTCTATGACGGGGTAACTGGCCTTGTGACTATTGGGAAAGCGGTGGGTGTGATATACCTTGACTTTAGCAAAGCTTTTGATCTGGTCTCCCGCAGTATTGTTGCCAGCAAGTTAGAGAAGTGTGGCTTGGATGAATGGACTGCAAGGTGGATAGACAGCTGGCTAGATCGCGGGGCTCAACCAGTTGTGATCAACGGCTCGATGTCTAGTTGACAGCAGGAATCAAGTGGATTGCCCCAGGGGTTGGTCCTGGGACTGGTTTTGTTCAACACCTTTATGAATGACCTGGATGAAGGGATGGATTGCACCCTCAGCAAGTTTGCAGATGACACTAAGCTAGGGGGAGAGGTAAATACGCTGGAGGGCAGGGATAGGGTCCAGAGTGACCTAGACACATTGGAGGATTGGGCCACAAGAAATCTGATGAGATTCAACAAGGACAAGTGCAGAGTCCTGCCCTTGGGACGGAAGAATCCCAAGTATTGTTACAGGCTGGGGACTGACTGGCTGAGCAGCCGTTCTGCAGAAAAAGACCTGGGGATTGCAGTGGATGAGAAGCTGGAGATGAGCCAACAGGGCGCCCTTGTAGCCAAGAAGGCTAATGGCATATTGGGCTACGTGAGCAGGAGCATTGCCAGCAGATCGAGGGAAGTGATTTATTCCCCTTTATTCGGCTCTAGTGAGGCCACATCTGGAGTGTTGCGTCCAGTTCTGGGCCCCCCACTACAGAAGGGATGTGGACGCATTGGAGAGGGTCCAGCAGAGGGCAACGAAAACAATGAGGGGGCTGGAGCACAGGACCTACGAGGAGAGACTGAGGGATTTGGGTTTGTTTAGTCCACAGAAGAGAAGAGTGGGGGGGGGGATTTGATAGCGGCCTTCAACCACCCAAAAGGGCAGAACGAGGAGCAATGGTCTCAAATTGCAGCAGGGGGGGCCTAGGTTGGATATTAGGAAAAACTATTTCCCTAGGCGGGTGGGGAAGCACTGGGCTGGGTTCCCTAGGGAGCTGGTGGAATCTCCATCCCTGGAGGTTTTAAACTCCCGGCTTGACAATGCCCTGGCTGGGATGATTTGCGTTGGGGTTGGCCCTGCCTTGGGCAGGGGGTTGAATTCAGCGGTCTCCTGAGGTCTCTTCAAACCCTCTGATGACTCATTTGTCAGTGCTCCGGGAGGCCTAGGAGCCTGGGCATGAACTGGCCTGGCCTGCCAGCACATTCTGGCCGCAGTGCTGGATTCAAAATCTTAATCACTTGCCAAATTAATTGGAGCAACTCATCTGTGTTCCAGGGCACCAGCTGTCTGCGCGGTGGATTGTCCATGCTGAGTGTCACAGCTCACCCCTCCGCCCCTTCCTGCCCCCAGGTGTCTGCCTCTGTGGCCTACCTGTCCGAGAGTGGAATTGGGCAGGTCTCCCATTGGCTGCCTGGGACCCCAGTGCATCGCCTCTGCAGGAGGGTTGACTTGCCACCGATGTGGCTGCGTGTGGCAGAGCAGCTCTCTCTTCTGTACCGGCCCCTGCTGGCTGCTCCCGTGCTATGTTGGCCCACCTCTTCTCACGACTCAGCCCTCCAGCCAAGTCACGGTTTAGTGCCTCCCCTTCTAGAGAGTCCAACAAACAGCGGGTCTTCAGCCCCAGCTCTGGGTCCTGTGTCTTTGCACCCTCTTGGGGCAGGGCTTTCAACTATCTAGACCCCTTATATCAGGGGGCTTCACTCCACCTTCCCAGTGGCTGGGAGGGGAACCCAGGCCCGCCCCCCCACCCCAGGGTCCAGGCCAGGGACCCGAGGACAAGCAGCCAAGGTCTACTCCATCAGCCGCCTTGCCGCTGCTTTCCTGGGCTCCTTCCTATCATTGGCCTTTCCTCAGGCCTCTCCCCTGCCTCTTTCTGGGCTTGTGGTGATGCAGAACATCTGCCGGGTTCCTCCCCAGACTAGGTCTGCTTCCTGGGCACGGCTCAGGGGCAGCCGCAGCAGTGTGCTCCAATCCTGTGAGGTGCAGGGATCTTCCCTCCTCCCCCAGGCAAGGGTTGCCAACTGTCCGATCCCAGAAACCCAAACACCCTTGCCCAGCCCAGCGCCTTCCCCAAGATCCCACCTTCTCTGAGGCCAGATGCTCCCTCCCTCCATCCCCCTTCCTCCATCGCCAGCTCTCCCCCACCCTCAGTCACCCCTCCCACTGGACTGGGGCATGGGAGGGGGTACTGGCTCTGGGCTGGAGGTGTGGGCTCTGAGGTGGGGCTGGAAATGAGGAATTCAGGGAGCGGGAGGGGGCTGTGGGTTGGGGGTTGGGGCATGGGAGGGGGTGAGGACTGCAGAGTCCAACTTACCTCAGGCGGCTCCCAGGAAACACCGACGTGTCCCTCTGGCTCTGCTCCTAGGCAGCTCCCAGCTAATGGAAGTTGCAGACCCGGCGCTTGGAGGGGGAGCGCGTGGAGACCCCCTGGCAGCCTAGAAGCTGGAGGAACATGCTGGCCACTTCCTGGGAGCCATGTAGAGCTGGGCAGGGAGTCCGACAGCCCCACCACTTGGACTTTTAATGGCCCTGTCAACGGTGCTGACCAAGGCTCCCAGGGTCTTAGGTGTTCTGGTCGAAAACCGGATGCCTGGCAACCCTACCCCAGGCTTCCTGCTCCCCAGGCAGGAGACTTCCTGCTCCCTACCCAGCCGTCCACTCCCTATGACCGGGAGAGTGGCATACAGTCACCTCCTCTCTCCCCGCAGCCTCAGCATCTTCTTGGGTCTGAGGCACAGTCAGTGTCCTGCGTCTACGGCTGCCTGGACTCCCTAGACAGGCGATGACTTACAGCCCTTCACCTTTTCCGGTCTTTTTAAAGAGCTGAAGAATAGCTTTTGAAATTGGGTCCATTTGCCTTGTACAGTAAAACCTGCCGTGGCAACCACCTCTGAAGGCAGACCCACCTGTCAGGAGGAACTTACCCGCAGAGGTCATGGAATTTTCCTCCTAACATTTGACTCTGAAGAGCAACCCCCTCTCATCTGTGACCCAGGACCATATTTTCTTACTCTCTTTGGAGCTGTGTGCCCGGCCAGCAGCTGATGATCTCTGCTCTGCCTTCCGAGCTGGGGGGGCTGGAAAGCAGCGGCTGCTGGCTGGGTGCCCAGCTCTAAAGACAGCCACCCTTACGTTTCCACTGCTGTTGGCTGCGGCACTGCCTTCAGAAATGGGCACCTAGGCAGCCGCTGCTGCTCTCTGGCCATCCTGCTCTGAAGGCAGCAAACCTTTGAAGAGAGACCCTCTCTTACAAGCAGCCACTTTTGTTAACGCCGACGAGTGGCAGGTTTTAATGTATTCTGGACAGGTGCTTCAAAGAACATTGCATTAACGGCTTCTGCATTTGCCATATAACTATCTCCTTTCACTGGGACAGGCTTTATAATTCCCTATGATATGATCTGTTATTTCCTCGACCGTCCATATTTTGAAAGCCGATCTTTACCTTGGTTTATTAGCACTAGATTATTATTAAATTCACAATGACCTGTTAACAGAGTCGCTTCCCTCTTCCTCTCCGGGCCTTGGATGATGTTCACATTTTCCACCCTTGGGCGTACTTCACAGAGCGTTTCCCCCTTCACCTCACATGCCCACATTCTTGCCATATCTTCCTTCGCTCGTTTTTGATTAAGGCTTTCGATTCCAGTTTGCTTGTGGGGATCGCTAGGTCAGCTTGTGCGTGAGTAATGGCATTTTTGTGCCTCTCCGCCTGCCCATTTGTTGCCAGCTATCTCTCTGTGCTCTGAGATCCAGGATATTACTCAGGTTACATGCCAGCCAGCGGCACTAATTCACCTGTTAGCCATAATATTTCATTCCATGTATCATTCCTGCTGTTACACTCATCCTTGCTCGGTGCCTGCCGCCCTGATAAGGAATCGGGCAGGACGGCCAAAGCCGCTGGCTGCATCCCAGTTAGTGCCAGCAAAATCCCTGTAAATTCAGCTGTACAGACGGGAGATGAAATTAGTTAGTGTCTGATTGTGGGAACACAGAAAGCTGCCCCCTTCCTACCTCTTCCTTCGTCTTTGGAGTCAGGGGCACTGGGCCAGGGGGCCATGGTCCCACCACTTTTAAAAGTGGAGGGATTGTGCCTGCCGATTTTTACAGACTGTAAGGGCAAATGATGGGGAAGAGTGGGAGGGAGCCTCAGGAGGAAGGGATAGTGCAAGGAGGATCCTTAAGGGAAGGAGCAGAGTGAAGTCAGGGGCTTGGGGAGAAGGGGCGAGGCAGGAACTCAGGGAGAAGGGGAAAGGCAGGAGTGAGGCAGGAGCTCAGGGAGAAGGGATGAGGCAGGGGTTCGGGGAGAAGGCGAGGCAGGGATGGGGGGAGAAGGGGCAGGCAGGAACTCCAGGAGAAGGGGTGAGGCAGGGGCTAGAGGTGAAGGGGCGAGGCAGGGGCTGGGGAGAAGGGCTGAGGCGGGCGCTAGGGAGTAGGGGCAAGGCAGGGGCTGGGGAGAAGGGCTGAGGCAGGGGCTGGAGGAAAAGGGGTGAGGCAGGGGTGGGGAGAGAAGGGCTGAGGCAGGGGCTTGGGGAGAAGGGGCGAGGCAGGGGTGGGGGGAGAAGGGATGAGGGAGGGGCTCAGGGAGAAGGGGTGAGGCAGGAACTGAGGGAGAAGGGGTGAGGCAGGGGTGAAGGGGTGAGGCAAGGGCAGGGGAGAAGGGGTGAGGCAGGGGTTCGGGGAGAAGGGGTGAGGCAGAGGCAGGGGAGAAGGGGTAAGGGAGGGGCTCGGGGTGAAGGGACGAGGCAGGGGCGGGGGGAGAAGGGTGAGGCAGGGGTGGGGGGAGAAGGGGCGAGGCGGGGTGGGGGAGAAGGGGCGAGGCAGGGGCGGGGGGAGAAGGGGTGAGGCAGGGGATCGGGGAGAAGGGGCGAGGCAGGGACTGGGGGAGAAGGGGTGAGGCAGGGTGGGGGAGAAGGGGCAAGGCAGGGGCGGGGGGAGAAGGGACGAGGCAGGGGCTTGGGGAGAAGGGGTGAGGCTGGGGTAGGGGGAGAAGGGGCGGTGGCTTGGGGGAAGGGGTGGCAGGGTGGCAGGAATGGGGCAGCATGCGGGGGGGGGTCATGGTTCAGGTGCCCATGTCCCCCCCTTTAGGAAGCTTTCACCACTCTGTCTCCAGCACACATTTGGCAGGAGCACCCCCACTTATCGCTGCGGCGTTCATTTTTTAACACCCATCATTCTTTGCTGCCACTGTCCCTTGGCTCTCTCTGGGGGCAGGGCACGGGGGTTCCAGCTACAATATTTTCCTGCTGCTCTAGATTTTGGCTTCTTTTCATTGAGATTTGCCTGCTCCTTCCCCCTCCTCACCTGAGGAACGTGGCGTTTTTGTCCTGCCCGTCGCTGCTGAAGTCCTGTCCATGGGTGTGCCCTACCTCCAGGCCCTCGTCCTGCTCCTTGGACCGCAGGCCAGCAACAGTGCCCCTGGCAGCTTCGTCCGGAGAGGGACGGCGCCTCCAGCACTCACGGGGGCATCGCGACGGCGGCCGGACGCAACGCCCAGGCTCCCGGGCACTCCAGTTTGCTCAGAGTTGTTTCCCTTGCCCACCTAACGCCCGGCAGCCATACCCAATGAGAGCTCTAAGTGTGCCATGCAGCATTGGCCACCTTCTCTTATCGGCTCCCCAGGCCTTCCTCGGGTTGCTAACCATCTAATCATGCAAACCCAAATACCTCTTCCCTGAGGCCCTCCGCTTGCCCCACCACTCCCCAAGGCCCTGCTCTGCTCACTCTAACCCCCTGCCTCTCTTACTTGCTCTGCCCCCACCCTCACTCACTTTCACCCACCCTGCAGTGTGGCAGGGGGCACTGGGCAGAGCCTGGGGGATGGGGTTGGGGTACATCAGAGGGTGCAGGGTGCAGGCTCTGGGATGGGGGGGCTCAGGGCTGGAGTTGGGGTGTGGGAGGGGTTGTGGGGTGCAGGCACTGGAAGGGAGTTTAGGTGTGGGAGGGGGCTCAGGGCGGGGGCAGATGATTGGTTGAGGTGTGCAGGCCCCAGCCGGGTGGCTGTCAGCTGCTGGTGCAGTGGGGCTAAGGCAAGCTGCCTGCCTGCCCTGGCCCTGTGCTTCTTCTGGAAGCAGCTGGCACGTCCCTAAGGCCGTGAGGGAAGGGGGGTACACGGCTCCGTCCACTGCCCCTGCAGCTCCCAATGGCCACAGTCTCCTGCAAGTCAGCACTCACTTCAGGGGCGGCACGTGGAGACCCTCCCCCCATCTCCCTCAGGGGACACAGGGACGTGCCAGCCGCTTCGAAAGCCTGCTGTGCTACCAGACTTTTCGTGGCCAAAAGTCTCCAGGAGGAAGACCCCCACTCTGGGAGACTCCCGGTGGGGCCAGGACAGTTGGCAGCCCTAGTGGTTCCAGGGATACTTTGCTGTAAGTTGCGTCTCTGCACTTATCTATCGTATCAGTACGGTCCCCTCAGGCGAGCTCACCTAAGAATTGGTCCCTTTTTGCTGTCCTCAACAGCTGGGCATATACGTGTGTATGAGAGAGAGAGAGGGAGGGAGAGAGGGAGAGAATTTCCCCTCTTTTGAGTCACGCGAGTGGTGAAGATCATTCCCTCCGTTTGTCACTGGAGAACGTGAAGCTCTACCCGTTCCCCCGCACTGTACTCTGACCTACGTCCCTGCCGCACGTGTCCCTCTGACACCCTCATCAGCCAATCACGCAATGCCTGACCCTGCTCGTGTCTCCTTCGTGAGGTTGTTTACCACAATGCTAAAAGGGTGGGGCCAGCCATACCCCCCTGTAAATTCCATTGGTCCCAGAGCGGCAGGTGGAAAAGACTTTCCCTGCCTGACTGTGTACAACTCTCTTGCCTCCGCAGTCCCTTAGCCACCTGCACATTCTTTGTACAAAGCCCACGTGTTGGAACTATTATTATACATGCAGAGTGTTGTCACGGCGCCCATGTAACCACCGATCCCTCTATTAAATACAAAGGCCAAACGGCCTTTATACAATGCTCTAAACAGGCCCCCAACACTGAACCAATAAGCAATTTGCCACATCCAAAGAGGCACAAAACATCAGTTAGCATTTAATCGGATACGTACAAACGGGCTGAGCCCAGGGTGCCTTACGTCTCAGGAAGGGCTTCACAGTGAGCCCTTCAGAGTTTAGTTTGTGGACCCTTTACCAAACAACAGGGGCCACAGAAAGGGGGGGGGGTTATAACTTTTAAATGAAGAAGGGGTTTGCCTTCCTACTTTTTGCCTGCCAAAAAGGCGAGCGACTGGGTGGAGAGGAGTGGGTGGGGGCAGGTTCTCCGCGGGGAGCTATGGCGCAGGGGCTGGGGCCTTGGGGAAAAGGAGCACCCAGAGGGCAGGAACTGGGGGAAGGGCAGTGGGAGGGTGGGGCCTGGAAGGGAGGGCCATGGTTTGGGTGTGGGTTGCTCCTCGGCTTTTTAGGGAGCTTCCGCTGCTCCTGTCAAATAAGTGATGTCACTGACTTCAGCTAAAAACCAGCTTGTGACAATTCACCTTTGCTGCCAGGCTGAATCCTGAGCAGATTCACAGCCCTCTTCCTGCCCACGGCTCTTCCTCCCTAGCTCCTCCCCTCCCTCCTGCTGCCCCACAGCTTTGCCTTTGCCCCTGGGGTCAGACAGGCCCTGATTTTGGCGCCGGCGCAGGTGTGGGGCGGGAAGGGCCCCCTGGGTCTTTTCAAGACAGAGTCCCTTTGTCTTATTTAAAGCCATCTGCAGCCACCCCCCTCACTCAGATGCCTTTTTAGAAACCTTCCCTTATTTCATTCGTTATCCTATGAACCAAACGTCTTCCCTGCTTCCTTCCCTTTGGCTTAGAAATCGTTATTTTCTAGGCCTCCCTTCCACTTGCTCGCCAGGGGCCTGCCTTACCACACAGCTATTTCCTTAACCCCACGCAAGCCGCCTCGAAATCTTTCATTTCCGCTTTCTCCTACCCCAGGGATGCCACAAAGCACGCGGTCCTTTCCAGCACGCCCTTTGGCGGCTTTCGCAGTGGCCAGAAGGGTTTTGCTCTGGGATTCTTCACTTCCCTGGCAGTTGGAGCGCCTGTCACGCTCAATCGCTGCGGAACCCACTTTGCTCCAGCGGTTTCTCGTCACGCCTGCTGCTAATCTCGCCGGCGTCAGTTTCATTTACCGAAACCTGCTGTGAGGGCAGTTGGCTGGGTGCCTGAGGTCTCGGGCGCGCCTGGCCGCAGGAGTCCTGGGGAGTGAATTACTGGCCTCCCCAGCAGTTTCAGCTGGAGCGGTGCAGCGCTTCCGGGATTGCCTCCGGAGCCAGGTGAAAGTCAGCTAGCGCCCATTCCGAACACCAGGCTGGCTTTGTGCAGCGCCGTGCCATGGGCCCAAAGTGACGGCATGTGGGTCTGGGATCGCAGAGCTTGGCTGCCTAAGGTCTAGGGCGCCTCATCGCCCCCTGTTGGGGGCCCACTCACATGGGGAAGATCCTGATTTTCCTGGCCACGCACGCCGGGTGGTGCCAGGACACAGCAAAAAGGGCCAGCTGGCGGCATGCTGGTTTGACTGGTCATCCCTGAGTGTGGATAGCCCAGGGCGGGGCCTGCCCCTTGGGAACAGAACCACAGCTGTGTGCCCTGCCCGGCCAGAGAGGGACAGTCTATGGGGAGCTGAGCAACTGGGCTGTAGGCCGGTCATTGCCTGACTCAGGCAGGGTGGGCCTGGGCTGCTCCGGAGGGTGAGTCCGGAGCCAGAGAGTGGAGCAGGCTTCTCCGTCCTAGCTGGAGGAGGCCATGTAGGGATCACTGTGCAGATCAGAGCCCCCTTGCAGGGGCCACAGCTCTTCCACAAAGGGGGAAACTGAGGCACTGAGGTGCACGACTTGCCCAGAATTACACAAGGAGTCAGCAGCAGAGAGCCCCCTGCTTTAACACTCCTGCCTCTGTCCATCCCCCCAACCTGCCCCCGGCAGAACCCAGAGCCCTGGCTGGCCCACCCAGACAAAACCCCCCAGGCGAGCCTGGCTCCCCGCCCTCGGTTCAGCCCCTGTGCGCACGGCTGGCAGCTGGGGTCAACCAACACCCCCTTTGTGGAGGGAAGGCACTGGTGGGGGCCCGCCTCGGCTCTCCCACTTGGTACAGATGCTCGGGGCCCCCAGAATTTGGGGCTCTGGAATACTCCCCCCGTCGGCCCAGCCGGGGGATAAGGCCCAGCCCCACGTCTGCTGGGGGAGCAGAGGGGAGCCAGGCCTGGGCTGGCAGAGAAGGGTGTGAGCACCTGCGGAAATGGGAATGGAACAGAGCTGCAATAACAGAGCTGGAATAACACTCCCACCCTCTTCCTCCCTGCCAGCCCTGACTCCCTCCCACAGCCCCGGCTGCCCCGTGGCATTGCCCCTGCACTCACCTCCCTGGCAGTCATGGGTAGTGTGAATGGTTGGCACGAGTGAATTAACAGCAAGTGAGCTGAAGAGAGGCCATACTACGGTTCGAGCCAGCGCCCCGGAGGGTTATAGACTTGTTTACAACTTTGAGAGCAAGGACTGTGTGTGCGGAGGAGGCAAAATGGTACAGGAGGAGGCAACGTTCCCAGATAAGGAGTAACGGGAGGAACCTAATCAAGGACACGCGACTGTTTATCACTTGTGGTGAGGCCAGCAGAATTGGGTGGTGCAAACGGGGTGCTTCAAGATCAGTTGTGGTCACACCAGCAAGGAGGAGGGTACGACGTCACCCCACCCAGGCTGTGTGCAACCAGTGGAGAACACCCCACCCGACTGGCCCAGGCCGAGGGCATACAGACCACACCATTTTGCCACGCGACTTGGAGTCCATCCAGTCGGCACGTTGGGGTGATGTGCACGTGGGCCTTCCGTCTCCACCAAATTACTCCACATTCCCGGGGGTCTGGCCAGCCCCAGAGGGTGAGTGGGGTGTGTGAGTATGTTTGGGAGAGTGTGTTACAACTGGATTCAGAATTAGGCTGCTAAAATTAGACTTCGACTGTTAACGATTCAATTTAAACGTTGCTTTTAACCTGCCTTTTAATGGCTAATGCCTAGATATATATATTGCTTTTAAAACGGCTCCTGAATTGCTTGCAATAAAACTTCTTAAAGGTATAGTTGGGCTATTGTGGATCTATTGGTCTGTGACGCAGATCAAAGGCCATACCACAGCCTCTGTCCATCCCCCCAACCTGCCCCCGGCAGAACCCAGAGCCCTGGCTGGCCCACCCAGACAAACCCCCCCAGGTGAGCCTGGCTCCCCACCCTCGGTTCAGCCCCTGCGCGCACGGCTGGCAGCTGGGGTCAATCAACACCCCCTTTGCGGGGGGAAGGCACTGGTGGGGGCCCGCTTCGGCTCTCCCACTTGGTACAGATGCTCGGGGCCCCCCAGGGTTTGGGGCTCTGGAATACTCCCCCCGTCGGCCCAGCCGGGGGATAAGGCCCAGCCCCGTGTCTGCTGGGGGAGCAGAGGGGAGCCAGGCCTGGGCTGGCAGAGAAAGGGTGCCGGCAGCTGCGGAAATGGGAATGGAACAGAGCTGCAATAACAGAGCTGGAATAACACTCCCACCCTCTTCCTCCCTGCCAGCCCTGACTCCCTCCCACAGCCCCGGCTGCCCCGCAGCCCTGCCCCTGCACTTGCCTCCCCGGCACTGCTTGGCTCAGGGGATCGAAGCCCCTGCCATGGCTGCACCAGGCTCCGGGACGCCCTGCGGTGCCACGCTGGGCACCAGGCTGGAACCCAGCAGCGGACACCCCCCCAGCCTGCCTGCGGGAATGCTGCTCCTGCTGCTCCTCCTCGGCCCGCTCGGCTGCCGGGGAGACGGGGCAGGTAAGCAGGGCCCCCGGCACCTCCTGCAGACACCCGGCCCCTGCGGCTCCCTCGGATTCCCTGCGGTGCGGCCCAGGGCCGGGGGCTCAGGCCAGCGCTCCCCCGCAGACGCCATCACAGCCCCTGAGACGCGGGGAAGCCGCAGGTCCCTGGCCGGCTTGCAGGCTTTTCCTGCACTGGGAGCCCACAGGACAGGCCGGTGCCGGCAGGTCTGAGTGGGCTCCTGCCGGGAGAAACCAGCTGCGCTGGCATGGCCAGGCCTGGGGGGCAGCAGCCCCCGAAAGGGGAGGTGGGCAGGGGGACCCCGGGATGAGCGGCCAGGCAAGGAAACCCCAGCCTCCGCTGAGCCCTCCCACAGGCAATGCCTGCCGGCACGGGCACCCAGAACAGGCGGGGGCTGGCGGGAGGCTTGCCCCCGGCCCCGCGAGCGAGGGCATTGGGTGGCAGCCGGGCGGGTGTGTGGGGGGGTTACGGGGCCCAGCGCCCTCTGACTCTGGGTGCCTGTCCTCCCAGCCCAGTCCACCTTCACCATGCTGCAGCTTGCCCGCTTCCTGAACAGCAGCAGCGCTGTGGAGTTCTGGGGGAACGCCTCCCTGGACGGGGTGCCCACCCACAGCCTGCAGGGCTTCAACGCCAGCCAGCTGCAACCGCTGGAGCCGCCGGCCCGCTGGCAGGAGATGGCCGACAGCCTGCGGAGTTACTTAGAGGCCTTCCACGGCTTCGTGCGGGTCATCACCGGGGAGCGGGACGTGCATTGTGAGTCCTGGAGGAGGGCTGCCAGCTGGCATGGCATGAGGGAGGGCAGCACCCCACCACCCGGTGGGGACTCAGATCTTGGGGTGGCCCAGAGTCAGATCTGAGGCGAGCAAAGGCAGTTAGGGAGAGAGAGCTGGGGCGGGGAGGCAAGCCAGGGGCCAGGAGGGAGGGAAGAGGAGGGAACAGCCCCCCATGCCGGGAGCCCCTGGCCAGCTGCTCCCTGGGGAGCAGACAGCAATGGGGAGGGTGCTGCTGGTTGCCCCCATCCGCCCCAGAGCAGGATTCGGGATACTCCCCTCGCCCATGCCAGCCTGACCCCTCGGGCTCTGCCCCCCAGACCCTCTGCACCTGCGCTGCCTGCTGGGCTGCCAGCTCGCCCCGGATGGCACGGCCCGCAGCTTCTACGAGGTGGCCCTCAACGGAGACGACCTGCTGAGCTTCCGGGCAGCCAATGCCAGCTGGGCACTGGCCCGGCACAAGGAGGGGGACGCGCTGGCCACATTTGTCCAGGCCCAGGTGAACAAGTACCCAGAGACCACCTCCGGGCTGAAGGCCTTCCTGGAGACCACCTGCGTGGAGTTCCTGAGGCGGCACAGCAAGATGGAGGGAGCCAGGCCTGGTACGTGAGGGGGGGTTCCAGGAGCGGGCAAAGGGGCCAGGCCTGCAGCCCAGGAGGGGCAACCGGTGCCCAGCAATCCCTGCGCCAGCCCTCGCTGGCCCCACAGTACGACCCTCCCCGGCCGTGGCTCCTTCCAGCCCCTGGCTGAGGGGAAGTGGAGGGGCCGCGGGATGGAGCCCGGCCCCCACCGCACGCAGCCCCGTTGAGCCTGCTCTTTGTGTCTTGCAGAAGGACAGCATGGGCGCTCGCACGCCCCTCTGGTGCTGGGCCTCACCTTCGGGGCCTTCGCCCTGGCAGCCTTGGCCGTGGGAGTCTTCCTTTGCACAGGACGGTGGAGATAGCGGCGGCCGGCGCAGCGTGTGCGTGGGGTGGGGGACACCTCTGCTGTTGCTGCTTCCCGGTGAGGGAGGGGAACGCTGCTCGCTCCCCCCCCATTGATCTGGTGTGGATCGCAGTCCAGCCTTGGGGTGGGGTGCGGGGCTGGAGCCGCAGCTGGGACCTTTGCAGGATCTGCGGTGAGGGCTGGTACATTGATGCGGGTTTCTGGAGTGTTTGCAGGGGGAGGGGAGGGGGGATGCAGCTGGAACTCCAGCCAGCCCCTCCCTTTTGGCGGTGTGTGTGTGTGTGTGGGGGGGGGGAGCCCTGCCTGACTCCTTGGCAAGGCCTCACAGCTGCTCCCAGCATGTGGCCACTGGCTGGCGAGGGCATGGTGCCAGGTGGGGGCTGGGGGGTCCTGAACCTTGGCACTCAGCTGGGCAAGGATGGTTGAGTCTGTTCTCTATTCGCCTGAACCTGGGGAGGCACAGCCCGAGGAGAGCCCGCCTGCCCCGGCCACCCAGCAAGTGGCTCGGCCAGAGGGGTTGGGCGTTTGTAGGAAGCGCCGTGAGGCCTGGCCAGACACACCCCTGCAGATCACCTCCCGAGGGTCCAGAGCCTTTGGCCCCCAAAGCACAAGCCGGCTTAGTGCCAACGGGCTCTACTGCACTAATAAATGCTGCCTGTTTGACTTGCCTTCTCCTCTCTCCAAGGGGTGCACCCGGGGTCATGGCCACCCATGGGGCCCTGCAACCCAGCGCTCAAATGCAAACTGGGCTTTCCCACAAGCCCGATTCACGGCGTGAAGGGGAGCGGGAGGAGAAACACCAGGCCTTGTGAGCACGCAATGAAATCAGGAGTCTCCGCCCCCCGGGGGCCGTGGGCGTCCTACCCCACAGCTAGTGTGATTCTGAAGGAGCGAGAAGTGACTCCTTTAGGGCAGTGGTCCCCAACCTTTTGGGGCTGCCGGGCACCCGGGGGCAGGGCTACTTACACGCTGGGCACCCGGGGGCGGGGCCGTGCACATGCCTGGGGGCAGGGCCACCCATACAGCAGAGGCCCGGTGCTGGTGCCACCCATGCACCGCACTCCCGGGGCCGGTGCCGGCACCGCACACCCAGGGGTGGGGCTGCCCATACGCCGTGCGCCAGGGCCGGAACAGCCCATGCACCGCACTCCCGGGGGCGGGGCCGCCACCGCCCATGTGCTGCATGCCTGGGGCCGGCGCCGCCCCTGTGCCGTGCGCCCGGGGGCGGGGCCCGCCCCATTCACTCGGCGGGCACACAGAAATGGCCCGGCGGGTGCCATGGCGCCCACGGGCACCGCATTGGGGACCACTGCTTTAGGGAATGTAAATGTGCTGGACAAGATTTAAAACACAAGGGGGCCTCAAAGGCTGGCTCCTAGACTCAGATTGAACCAACAGGGCTGGTTGTCCAAGACAGAACTGCACCTGGAAAGCGGGATCCGTGGAGGAGAGTGAAAACCTATCTCAGGCCAAAATGGGGCTCTCACCCTACCCCTGAGCAAAACGTACCCGTTCTCCTTCCTGCCCGGAAGTGTATTGTCTGAACACGCCTCCCCACCCCCAGGAAAAGGGGCAGCTTTCTGGCACAATGAGGTTTGCCATGTTGTCCGCCCCCACCTGGTGCCAGGCCAGAGGCAGGGGGCACCCAGACAGATGAGACAGGGACGTACATTTGTGGGAAGATTTAACTGGGATGGCTTGGAGCGCCCCTCGGGCAGATGTGGAATTCTTAGCAGGGTCCAGGCGGCTTGGGGCTGGGTTTTAGTCACTCCTCTTTGGTTGTGGCGCAGCTGTTGGGGGGCAGTTCAGGACACCACCCACCAACTGGGCTGGCTCCCAAAATGCTCAGCACGGAGGTTGGAAAGGGAGCACGATGGAGAGAGCCCTGCGGCGGGGGTTCTGCCTGCCCCACCTTGCCAGGAAACACCCAGCCTTTCACCTTCAGAACAGGAAACAGCCAGCCAAGGAGCTGTGGCTTCCTGCTTCCAGGACATCTGCTCTTCCTGCTGCGTTTCTGCGCACCAGCTTCGGGCTACGGGCACTGGTGCCGCGGCGCGGGGGTGGCAGGGCAGCATCCCACAGCTAGGCCAGGCGCAGGAGGAAAAGCAGCGCACACCACAGAGAACGTGCCTGCTGGGAAGCACGGAGGCCTAGCGGCACAGCCAGCGGAGGGATCTCTGCCTTGCCCCGTCTGCCGTCACTACGTTGTGCGCTAGACTGCAGCAAAGCCCGAGGAAGCACCGCTGTGCTTGGGAGCTGGGGAGGAGCCTAGCTGCAGCCGATGGCAGCGAGCATCCACCTTGAGAGCCGCACGGGGCAGAGGCATCGAGCTCTTCCCAAGGGCACGAGGTTTGCACCACGCAGGATCTACCAAAAACTGAGCTTGAACCCTTCCACCCCCGCTCTTGTGCCTCTAGCACCAAGCCCCCCAACGCCCCTCCCCGCAGGGCTACAGTGCGTAGGGGGCCGGGGGCGTTCGTGTCTCCGGGCAGAGGAAAGCAGCACTCATGCCCACGCTGCAGGAGCGCGTGTACGGGCGGCTCTGCTGCTCTGCTCCCACGAGCCCAGAGCCGAGCAGGGGAAAGGAAGGAATAGCTGGCTGTCCCTCCTGACCTGCTGCCTGCCTGGAGCGAGGTGCCCCGCAGCCGGCTTCTCCGTCTGCATGCGCTCCAAGGCTTTGTCTGCGACCGCGTCCAATGGCATGCCGCCCCGGCCAGCCCCTAGGTCCCTCCCAGGGCCACCAGCAAAGGCCTGTGACCCACTCCCAGCCCAACAGCACGGCGCTCCTCCCCAGTTCAGATGCTGCACAGCTTGCAGGACACATCCATTGGCATTAGGACAGAGCCTCCTTCAGAGACCGAGTGCTTGGGGCTCCCAGAGCCAGTCGAGTGCCATTAAACACCAGGTAGGTTTATTCAGTGCTCACAGGGACAGCGGTTCTCTTGGGGGTCAATGGCTGGGGATACCGATCCAACCAAGCTGTGGTGTGCGGGGAGACGGGGTGGGACGAATCCCTCAGCGAGCACTCGCGTGGGCCCAGGAGGGAAGGGGCTGGGTTTTTAGAGCCCTCCAACGTGCAGAAAGGGCCAGGGGACAGCTGAGATTTTCAGACAAGACACGGGCCTGACTGGAAGCCTGAATTTTGCAGGTAAAAGACTGGTTTGGGCATCAAGGGAGTCAGGGAGGACCTGGCCACCCCTGAACTCCAGCCGACAGGTTTACAGCCACTCCCAGCACCTCCCTCACTTCGCTCCCAACGGAAAGGGATGTGAGAGGAGTTGGGAGCTGAAAGAATGCGGCGCAGGCGCTAGGGGAGAGGAGGTGGCGGAGTGTCAGAGAGAAAACCTCAGGGGAGATCACAGTGACACACACAAAGAAAGGAGCAATATGCATTGAGAGGGTCCAGAAAAGTAACATCAAAATATATTTAAAAACCAGACATTCCAATTTGCACTGAGTTGAACACCCCCATTCGTTTGCTCAGCAGCTTTGCTCCCTGCACCAGTCCCAGGAACTCTATAGGCAGCACCTGCTACGCCCTGCAACAGGAAACCACGTGAACACCTTCACCCGTCGCAAACACGCTTGGACCGTCCATCGCTCCACCCTCCCGCCTCCTCATTCCCCAAGGGGCGGAAGAGGAGCCTGCCGAGAGATACTTCTGGGTTCAGGTTTCCTTTGCGAGCCAGTCCAGGCGGGAGGGGGAGGGGTTAGTAGCCCTGCAGTCCATTGTACACCTTCTGCACAGAGCCTTGCTTCAGCAGCTGCCTCAGACCTGGGCGAGAAAAGGACAGTCACCACTTGCAGGACCACAGGCACCTCGGAGCCGTGCAGTATGAAGAGCCGGCAGGCCAGCCAATTCACAGGGCAATAGCCTAGCTCCATCTCAGCTATCCCTATGCTCCCACAAGGAGAGCTGGAGCTAGGGAGAATGTGGTTAGAGCAAAGCCTTCTTACGTGTCCTCCCCCCATTGGGTAGGCTGAAACACAGCAGGGCCCGGACCTCCTCAGCCAGTCACCTCTGCTAATGGGGGTGGGGGAGAGGGAGAGGGAGAGGGCAGCGAGAGGAGAGACTTAAGATTCTCCCGCATATACTACCCAGTACACTGCTCCAAGATCCTATGGGCCCGGGAGAAAAGCTGAACCCTGGATACGTTCTCTGGCCTCCTGCATTGCTAGAAGTGAAGTGCCAGACTGTTTCTTCACATGCCGCCAGGGGCACCAGGCTTAGCCAAGCCACGTTTCAGTCTGTTTCGATGGACTGATCTGACGTCCTGTGGGTACGACACTGAGGGCTGGAATCTAACTGGCTGGCATGGGGTGACAGAGGCACTGGGCAGTCTCACAACACAGTCTCCCACCTAGTGGGCCCCTGCACTAAAGGAGGGACTGAGAGACTGGGCACCTCTCCGCCGAATGCTGCAAGACACGGGTGGGAGCAGGAGAGGCCAGAAAGAGCATGTGCTACAAACAGCAGCAACGCCTGGGCCAGGGCCACCAACGAGAAACGGAATTTTGTCCTTATTAGACCAACACAGGAGAACAGGACTATTCCGGCCAAACACAGATCCACCCTGCGGTGGGAGGGAAGCATCCTCTAGCCCAGCTAAGGAGCCTGAAAAGAGAGGAAGGCGGGAGGGGCCATTAGGGCTCCATCAAGACCCCTGGATCCCCTCTCCAGTGTCGGTGCACCAGACGCAGGGGGAGGGATGGGGGGGCTCAGTGACTTTCACAGCTGTAGCTGATTTTCCTTAATGTTCCCAAGCATCTCCGCGCAGCCTGGGCCACATGTTCCAGGGACGGAGAGCCGGGGAGAAAGCAGCTATTCCCTGACACAGCAAAGCTGCTTCTACCCTTGCCCCAGAGCAAAACCCAGCTCCAAAGAGAAGTGGGTGCAGATGCCGGGAAACTCTGGGAAGTCTGAGATACCATTCTAGCAACGGAGAAGCCAGAGCAGGACTAGGTCCAGTGTTAACCCATCTCCAGCAACGGCGCAGTCTGTCCCTCGGACATAGCAGCAGCTCCACAAATATCGGACCAGTGAGCCATCCAATCTCACCTGGAAGCCTTCCAAGTACAGCAACTGAGACCAGATGCGTCCGAGGAAACAAGGCACGGCCCACCATGCACCTAGCCAGTTGTATTATGCTGTACACGGGTGGGGGAGAGAATCCCTCCCTAATCCCTGCGGGGGGTATCTTAAATTGCATGGCTAAGCTCTATCAGTGGTCAGAAAGTTGAGAGATGGGGGTAGGTTTCTAAAGCACAAACCTTCCCGCTGTTTGTCGGTCAGCTGCTCTTTGGGGAAGTCCACATCGAAAGTAATGATTAGTGAGCCTTTGATGTTGTTGTTGTCGAAGTTTGGAAGACCTTCTCCTTTTTTCCACAGTTTGGCCCCAGGTTTTGTGATTTTATCTCGGGCAACGTGGACCTACAAAGAAGGGAAATTTGAGAACAGCGTTCGTTTCCTGTTATCCTAAATCTCCTTTCTGGCTATGCTCGGGGTATGCTCAGTCCTCCACAAAACCAGGAGATTTGGCTCCTGGGACACGGAAGGGCATTAACACAGAGCTTAGGATAACCTATACCAGCACATCTGCTCTAGTCTGGAAGCTAATCATGGATTGTGCCCTCACTGGTAGCTTCTGGAGCAGATTCCAGAAGGTCAAAATGGGGCTTTTAAAATCTCTAGCTGAGACAACACTGGCCATGGCTAACAGCTGCAACCAGCAGAGTCCCTGGACCTAGGGAATTCGTAACAGAAATAGTTTTGCTTGTAAAGAACATGAAAGTAAACTCTTGACTCACCTTGTGCCCATCTAAATGGGTAATATCCATTTCAAAGCCTACCAGAGCCTCGACCAGCGAGATAGTGACGTTTGTATACAAATCATCCCCTCTCCTTTCAAAGACCGGGTGCCTGTGAACAGAGCGTAGGGACTTGAACCTTTGACCTCTCTCCCCACCACCTGTGCAAGAGTCAGGGCGAGGGCCGAGCAAAACTGGTTTGGCACACTGGAAATCACATAAACGTGCACTTTCATGGCACCGAACAGGCTGATTTTGACCAACTGTTTTGGCCGAAAAAGAACCAAGATTAAGCATTTCGAAGACCGTGTTTTACTTGGACACTCCAAATGTTTCGTTTCAATCAGAACAAAGCGCTTCCATTGTACGTGTTGGGGAGAAAAAGGAAAAACTCAGAACCACTCCAAAGGAACGGATTTTAAAAAAAATTATTTCCATTTGGCCACAGGATGGAAAAGTCAAGTATTCAGTGAGTCAAGACCTCTAGGTTATGTGCCTCCCTCCCTTTAGGAAGGGGCTTGGGCAGGTCACACAGATCCCAGAGGAATGGAGAAGATGTTTATAAGTCTGATTCAGTTTCCTTTTCCTGTGGCTGCGCGTTACTAAGAATCTTACCTTGGGCGTTGAAGAGAGTGGAGAGGTGACACGCTTGCCGGGCATACCCAAGCCGTGAGACACCTCACTACTGCCTGCTCTTAGCTGGACAGAGTTGGTGTGTGCCTGCCGGGGCCAGCCCCCTGACTCTGCCAGCCACAGCACGAGCACTCCCCACCGAGTCCTCGCATGCCCCACCCTCCTGCAGGCTAGTGATAGGCCCCCGAGTCCTCCAAGTGCCCCCCGTGGCAGCCAGTCCCGTATCCAGTGCGCACACACAGAATACCAGCCTGCTGGTCCCGAAGGCACAGCTCATCATCACTTACTACTTACACCTTGGAACAGGGGTTCTCCACCAACGGTCCCTCTCATTTTTTCCATCCGTGTGCAGAATAAATGTTGATCTGTGCACCGAAGCATGTGCAGATGTGCACTGCCAGTAGAAACACACGCTGCTGGTTCGGGGGGCTCTGCTAATCAGCTGGGCAGCATCTGAATCTCTCCTGGGTGGCCGCCCAAGCACTAGGCTTACAGGGAGCGCTGTTCTCAGGCTCTCTTTCCGAGGCCTCCCCAAAATGCTATAAAAACTCCACGGCCCACCTGCCATAACAACTAGTGTTCTGCACGTAAAAGCCAGGTTTGGCATTAGCTAGGAGCAAGCAAGGCAAAAACCTGGGGCCGCACGCCACAGGGGCCCCTGCAAAGCTACAGTGCTTGGATTCAGCCCCAGGTGGCAGGACTCGGAGCTCTGGCTTTCTGCCCTGGGCTAGCAAGTCTAACACTGACCCGGCTTGGTGGCCCCATCTCCGGTCACTGCCTTAGACACAGCCCACTGTAGCACAACAAAGCAAGCAACGGTAAACCACGCCTGGTGGAAGCCAGCCTGGGGCTGGAGACAGGCTGCTGCCCCAGGACCGCCTAGCCTGTAGGAACGCTGGGTGCGACTTGCACGCGGGCAGCTGTTTGTGAGCACCCCAGGCAAAGCTCCGCAAGGCGGCCAGGGCTGCAGGGCTCATGGCAATACAACCCCTCACTGGTCTGGGTTGCACCCCATCCTGTAACACACATTCCTAACGTCTCTCAGGTTCCTACCTTCCTCCCACAAGGGTACGTCTAGACTACATGCCTCTGCTGGCAGAGGCATGTAAATTAGACTGCCCAACATAGTAGTCGTATCCCTTATGCCTCCTGAAACAAGGTTTCCAGACTCGGTTGGCAAAGGCTTTCCTTGCCAACCGATCCACGTCTTGACTGCCACGTTGTGCCGACGATCAGCTGAGCTGACACAACGTGGCGGCCATTTTTATTTTAATGAAGCGGGGGATATTTAAATCCCCACCTCATTGACTATGTCAGTATGTCTAATTTACATGCCTCTGCTGGCAGAGACATGTAGTCTAGACATACCCACAGTGATTAGAATGACGAGCGTGATGTGGGCAGACATTAGAGAACTCCCACAACATGCTCCGATGGACAGGTGTGTCGATCACAAAGGAGGGGATCCCTCTACACACATCTGTGCCCTTTGACAGGCACCAAGAGGTATCTAGGTCACACCGTCCCATGTGACTCACCCAGCAGCTCTTTTTTCCCCATGAGGGATGTGCATTGCTAAGGGCCTTTCTGCTCTGGAGAGCAGTGTCAAAGTACGCGGCATTCATCCAGTGGCTACCGTTCAAACATAGGTTTTGGGCCAAACAAAGCAAAAAGGGAGCATCCTCTGACCGTCAGCCACAATCTCAGGGTATCCCAAGACCCTTCCCATAGGGCATTCTTCACAGAGCCCTGACTCCAGCCCTCCGCCATAGCCTGGCCTCGCGGATGCTGTGGATGGGTAACTAACAAAGGTGCCAGGTGAGCGGGCAAAACTGACACCCAAACCACTAGTCAGTTTCATTCCTAGGAGCCAGGAGAGAAGCTGGTTACTTACTTGAGAACTTTTATTCGGAAGCGTAAGTCACCTGGCTCCCCGTCCACATGGGGCTCACCTGGGGAAGGAAGTCAGCAATGGCGTGTTACACAGAGTTGATGCTTCATCAGCAAGCAGACAGCTGGTCTGACATCAGGGAAACTCAGCTCACTGGGGGGCATGGTCTTGTGCTCTTCTACCCCCAAAAATCCACACCCTTCTTTCGAAGGGCTCTCTGCCTACATGCAACTGCTTAGTCCGAGGCACCAAGGGTTTGGGAGCACGCAATTAGCGCGGAGACTGAGACACAGATACGGCAACGTCTTGCCACATCCTCGGAAGGGATGTTAAAATGCATTTATTTAAGTAAATGTGTAACTGCTGAAAATGTCACATTTACACATGGTGGGGCATGGCTCCCCAAGAGACAGTGCACACAGGGAGCCAGCTTAAAAGCTTAAAAGCTGGCTCCCTGCATCTGCCAGCTTCTGTGGAGCCACCTGCACTCCACCCCCTGCCGTGCTGCTGCCTCTGATACAGAGAAGGACACCTAGAAACCTGGGAGAGCTGCTATGAACTGTGCCAATATGGATTTGTGCTGTTATCCAAACTCCACACAGCGATCCTTAAGAAACTGTGAGCATTACAGCTCACAGGGATGGGTAAAGCCAACCAATGACTTATTGCGACAGGACATCATGATACTGCTCTAAAACGTCAGCGTTACGAACACAAGAGTGATGAACTGAACAGCCAATTGCACGCCTCATTTGGAACTGGACGTGCACAATCAGCCGCAGAGACTTAACCCCTGCCCCCAAGACAGTCCAGTATGGTGTTAAAAGTAAACTACTAAGAAAAACAAAGGAAGAGTTCAAACCAGCTTGACAAGGCCAGGGACCTGTTTTGGCGCTTGTTTTATTTAAATGGTTCAATCCAGCATTTTTATTCTGCACGGTTACGTTTCAAGCTCAAAAAGCTGTAAACTTGGGCCAGAGGACTTGCACACAAACTTCAGACATGCCGCAGGCCCACCTTCTGATTAAGGACGTTAAAATGAAGTTAATTGGCTAGTCGATAGAATTTCCATCGACTAGTCGATAGGCACTTCCACATTCCTCATACAGGCCAGGCCAGCGGGAGGTCCCGCTGACTCCGGGCTGTATGCGGGTGCCTGCTTTGAAATGCACAATAGTCTCTAGCAGGGGCTCTTGTGCATTTCAAAGCCATGGAGAGCCCGGGGTCAGCAGGGGACTTATAGTCCCCCACTGACCCTGGGCTCCATGATATGCTGCATGCCGCTAGGAGTCCGGGGTCAGCTGGGCACTGTGCAGCACTTCCCCCTGGGGCTCCATGTCAGCTGCCCCTTTGAAGTACCCTTCCCCCCCCAAGAGAGGCAGCAAGGGGCAGGATATCGACTAGTCAAAAGACTATCTGATAAGCAAACGCTTATCAGATAGTTGACTAGTCTTTAACATCCCTCCTGCTGATAGGAATGCTTTCCCCACTTGTTGCCAGATGTCTAATCCAAAAGCAAGGGGAAGCAGGGCATTGCTAAGGGTGACTGGAGGGTGCAGTCTCTAGACAGAGAATGCACAAGACAAACCAACTGCTTAATAGGGACAAGCACAAAGCAATACCCCACTGCCAACATCCCGGCTCCGTAATGCCGCCTTCATCTCCCCATGTTCCCAGGCCATTCAGTAGGGCGGGCGAGTTGCCTACCTTCCCCGATGAAGGGGTACTCCATGCCATCCCTCACGCCCGGCTCGATCTCTACCTCCAGTGTTCGCTCCTCATTCACCAGCCTGGGGAGAGACAGAGAAACCAAGTAGAAGGCCGGGTGCTCTGCTCAGCAAGCGGGAAGGCGTCGCTCATTTGATTGGACTAGTCTGAGTGCTGCTTCTCTCCTGCCGCTTGTACCATTTGTTGTGCACGGCCCGGGGGGGGGAGAGGAGAAAAGGTGTCCACTGGCCAACCAGGACAGGCAGCAAAGAGCTAAGCTACAGAGCCCACCCCAGGAGCCCGTGCGCACCAGTCCTGCAGCCTATCCCGGGGGGACCTGCACTCCTGTCCAACTTTAGCTGCACGCACAGCCATGCAGGATGATTGCTCTGGATGGGCGGAAGTTCGAGAGTGGGTCTGAAAGAGGAGGTTCAAACCCCCTTTCGCCTGAGACAAATCAAACAAGCTGCTCTTTCCCAGGAAGTCTGCCTACTGGGTAGGTCACGCGGGTAACGCACCGTGAGCCGTGCTGAGCCAGCAATCTCGCGGTGCAAGGCAGAAACGGCACACTCACTTGACATTGGGACACTCATCACAGACAACTTCCTGTGTCATCTGGAACCGCCCGGGGCCTAGCTGTGTGGTCCTCATCTCTTGCCGGCAGTTGCATTTCCGTTTGCCAGGAGCCTGTCTGGCCACCGGCTTGTTCCTAACAACCTGCAAGAAACACACACGACAGTTTCACATCAACCAATCACACTGGGTTGTCATCTCAAGGCTTTACAAGTAGTAGGGTTTCTTTAAGCAACATTCTAGACAACAAGCCCTTTTAAAATCACGACACGTGTGCGGCACCTGAAACAAGAACTGACTTTGATCTTGGAAATGCCCTTCTGTACACCAGGGTGGGGAATCTTTTTTCTATCAGAGGCTACTGACTTACAACAAAAATCAGTCTAGGGGCCACACACAGCCCCATGGGGTGTATGTGGAGGCTCCGAGCTCCCCATGGCTCCAGAGGCTGGAAATGAGAGGTTCAAGGTGTAAAAGGCGGCTCCGGACTGGGGCCAAGGGATTTGGAGTGCTGGAGAGGGCTCACTGCTGGGGGAGGAGGGGGTTCTGACCTTGGGCAGAGAGGTGATGGGTCTGGGAGGGAATTAGGGCACTGGAGGGGTTCTCACCTTGGATAGGGTTTCGGGGTGGATGGTGCCCAGAGCTGGGGCCAGAGGGTTGGGGTGTGGGAGTGGAGTGCTGGCTCCAGTCAGGCACTGCTTACCATGGGGGCTCATGGGCAGCAGTGCAGCGGGGCTAAGGCAGACTCCCTGCCTGCCCTGGCCCTGCACTGCTCCTGGGAGCTGCCATGATGTCGTCAGGCAGTTCTCTGCAGTGCATACTGCCAATGCCCAAAGGCGCCAACCCCGCAGCTCCCATTGGCCATGGTTCTCAGCCAATGGGAGTTGCCGGGGCAGGTGCACATGGACTCAGAGCTTCCGTAGTTGCCTGTCCCTGCAGGTAGGGGCCGTGGGTACAGCTGACCAGCCTGCCTGGCGCTGGAGCTTCCTCCCAGAGCCAGAGCTCATGGTTCCAGCCATACTAAGTGCTAAAGCAGCGCAGAAGCCACTGGGCTGCTATTACAGCCATTTTCCTTTGCTGTAACAGCCTGCTGTCCAAGTGTGTACACCCCTCTCCAAAGAGGTAGCATTAGGCTGAAACAGCGGTTGCCTTTGATGAATTACTTTGGGAAACTGACCAAATCCCATTCATCTCGATGATAAGGGGAGAGTTCTTCTCTGCAGATATTTGTTTCATATTCACCTCTCTATGAACAAGCTTATCTGAACGCTTTAAATCTGGCCGAGGCGCTCGTCACTGGAGACAACGCTTGACGACTGCAAGCTGTGCACATGCAGTATGTGGTCACATGCCGCAGGACGCAATTCCTGGCCTCACTTCAAAATGTGGTTTTCTACTTGGTTTTTACTGGGTTCAGCATCTAACAGGATTCCCATGTCTCCTGACATGCATGCGTGTCTATTGACATATTATTTGGATGGGAAAATCCAATCTCTTTACAGAGAAGAACTCAAGGAAAGTAATGCAGTGTTAACGTTCAGGAAGTTCAAGTGACAGTTCCTAAATCTGCTACAATTTGGCCATATTTCATATGGTCATGTACACTGTTTGTACATACACTGCTGTTCACACCCCCAGGCCTATATACACCTCAGCTGAGAGATGTGACTGCAGCTCTAGTAATCTGGGTCGATCAAAGGTAGCTCCAATCACATGAGCAGCGAAGATAGCCATTCCCGCCCAGGGCATATTTCAAGGGCACCATTCAACCTAGCTTTGATCTAGCATCACAGTGAGCTTGGGTACGTCTCCATGTGCTCCAATCACACCTGACTGCAGTGTAGACACATGTACCCCAGAAGTTAAGGGTTAATTGCTTTAGGAAGCATAAGTTTGAGGCGAGAGGTTAACAGGCTCATTGGTTAACCATCATGGTTACACGCACCACTCCCTGCTGCCTCTGATACAGAGGCAGCGGGGTGTGTGAGGGAGGTGGGAGCCAGTGCACACGTGCGTGTGTGTGGAGCCGCCTGGCCCCCCGGCACTGCTACCTCTATGGCTTCCCACATGTGACAGCTCCCATGGAGCCGCCTGACCCCGCTCTTTCCCCCATGCCAAAGGCTAAATGAGCTCATTTAATGCTTTCTCTCTTTGCTGCAGCTTTCCATTGTGTTTCTAAGTGACACAGTGGGGAACAGCCCTCTTCCATAGTGCTGCTGGTTCCAAGAACACCACTGGGTATCTGGCAGCAACAGGAGGACGCAGAGCATAAATATAATCCCAGCAGCCCCTCTCAGCCATGTCTCTCTCACACCTCCTCACACACTCGGCTAGAAGTGACCCATTTCCATTTCTTTCTAAGAATGCACCATTCCCACCAAGAGTCAGGCCAGCCATCCCCAGCAAGTGCCAGGCTTCCACGAGGAAGCTCCTAGAAATAGACTATAGCACTTACTTCCACAAAGTTTCCCGAATACACTTCCTCCAGCGTCACTTCCAGGTCCACAATGATGTCACTTCCTCGTGGAATATTCCTGTCTTGCTGACGGGGACTTCCTCCAAACATGAAACCAAAATCCCCAAAGAAGCTACAGAATAATGGACAGTCATTAATTCAGGAAGAAGTCTAAATTCAAGACTTATGCTGCCATGTGGCAGCATAAACAAGATCTTGTTCCAACACAGAGATTGAACGCGGCTCCCTTGAAGCCTCTTCTCACCACCATATAATATGCTCTATACTAGGGATGTAACTGAGTAGTCTAGCATCTGATAAGGATATTCTTATCAGACAATCGACTAGACTAGTCGCTCCCCTCCCCCTGCTGCCTCTCTCTGATAAATGCAGCAGAGGGGGGGGGGGGGGGAAGCAGGAGCCGGTGCTGGGGGAGCTGGCTTAAAAACAGGTTCCCCCCAGCACTGTCGCCATGGAGGGGGAAGGGGTGGAAGCAGGGGTGCAGCGGGGAACTGACATCGCTTCCTCCTTGGGGCTCTTGCTATATTTCAAAAGCAGAAGCGCCACAGGAGCATGGGTGAGCAGCAAGCAGTCCCCCACTGGCCCCGTGCTCCCTGCTTTTGAAATGTTCCCAGGGCTCTTGTACATTTCAAAAGCAGGGAGCATGGGGCAAGCAGAGGACTGCTTGAGTCCCCTACTGGCCCCGTGCTCCACCTCGGCTCTTCCGCCTTTGAAATGCCCTTATCAACTAATCAAACAGTTGATGCAAATTGCATTGATTATTTGAGTAGCTGCTTAATCTAAATGTAACATCCTTACTCTGTACAGCAAATTGCACACTGTCAAACCAAACGCCTGTCCTTGGCTGATATTTCTCCCAACACAAATCCTGTGCTTTCAGAAACTGACAGAAATCCATTATTTTAGGAGAGATTTCCTTATTTAAAGTCATCACAAGTGTGAATACATTTCTGGCACCACATGTAAGGTACTTCTATGGCCCTGATGACCGTAGTATCTAAGTGCTTCCCTGTCTAACATTTATGCCCTGTGATGCAGAAAGTGCTATTCACCTCATTTACAGATGGGGACTGAAGCACTGAGAGGCAAATGACTCGCATCCTCACAAAGTAGGAAATGGAACCTGCATCTCCCAAGCCCAAGGGCAGAGCCCAAACTGCTGGGACACCCTTCTGTGCGGTACCAATGTTCAGACAAGGACAATATCTCAGGGTGGATGCTTCAGTGGAATCCAGCCAAGATAATCTCTCTCTCTCTCAGAACTGAATAATCCACAGGTTTACCTCGAAGCAAGAGGCGCTGTTTGAAGTGCTATTGAATGAAGAGGTCAGATTTTGCTATATTTAAATTTATAGTGGGGGGGGGGGAGGGCAGAAAAACACATGGTGCTGTGTACACCCCCCCACCCCCCGTGCCAGTGTAATAAACACCAGACACATCACAAAGGACACAAGAAAATCCGCATATTTAATGTAATTAAAATCTATCATCCACCACTCATACTAGCAAACCTGCCAAGTACTCAATGCCGGTTCGTGGGGGAGAGAGAACAAACATGGACTTTGTGCGCATTACCGCATGTGTGTGAAAGCAGCAATTAGGAAGCATGTGTTGAACACACCGGTCAGATCACCCCTGTCACTCAATGACGATTCATTTGTTTTTTGGCCAGGGCAAAGGCAGCGACAGGGCACAATAGCAACAAAGCATCTGTCTGATGCTGAAGTCTGAAGGAATAGCGGTGTCCTTAATTAGTCTTCCCTGCCTGCAGAGCAGTTTGCAGGGGTGACAGCTTACTGTGAGAAGATGTCTCCATGGGAACCCTGGTGACCATCCTTCAATCCCTCCTCACCATAGGTGTCATACTGCTTTCTCTTCTCCTCGTCTGAGAGCACCTGGGAGGGCAGAGTGAGTCAGGTTATTTAAACAAGCCTTTGAGAGGAACCTGGCCTTTACCCCAAATGAGGAATAAGAGGCAATGGAGAGATCCAGACAACTTTTACTGTGGTGGTGCTGGTCACCACTCCATAATTAGCACCAAGTCCAAGGTTGTCAGTTTAACAAGAATCTTTATTTTGCAGAAATTGGCTCTTTGGAAGTCTTTTGTCACCATATAACATGCATCTCATTGAAACAGCAACACACCTAGATGCAATATCATTCAACGCTGTTTCAATTATTCTTGGTGGGCTAATGGAAAATGGATTAGTAGCAGAGTAAGAGCTCAAAAACACAGTCCTTTTGGCAGTCTGTCACACAAGTGTGTCACTCTTCTTTGTGAATCACATGGCTACTCCCCCTAGGGATGTAAAATCCCATTTAATTAGTTAACCGGTTAAACATTAAGTTCAACCAGTTAACTGATTAAATGGGGGCAGGCGGGAGGGCAGGGGGGGCAGGGGCAACTCTAGCCTGGCTGCTTCCGGCCCCACGTGGGGCTGGAGCCACCCTCCCTGAAAGCATGGTGCTGCCCCCGGGGTACCGGTTAACCATTACCCAGTAAGCAGCACCCTACTCCTTACCCCAATCTCAGTGATACAGGAGGAGCATTTGTCTAGAGAGCCTTTTATAACCTTTCATCCATCATCTCAAGTTTGAGCACAAAAGAGGAGCCACCAAAGATGATGATCAATCTGCCATGGTGCAAACATTGGTGCTCACTTCTGGGAAAGAGAGAGCTGGAGAGCCAGGGCCTTGGCCATATGTAGGCAGAATAGCGTCCCAAATGCATGCAAGGTGTGACAATTAGATGTACTGATCTGCTGAGCCAAGAGCATGTGAGATGGCTGTTGAAGTTCTGCACCAGTGTGAGAATTTGAGGAAGCAGGAAGTGCAAGAACTAATCACCCAACAGCAATGTCTAATCTGCTGCATTGTACACACAATAGTTTCTAATGTTAGTGCAATAAAAATCTTGAAGAACACAAGGGATCTCTCACAGTCAATGTTGGTAACTGAACCTGAACTTTTTTATGTTTCCTGACTGGGATTTAGTTGGGCCACGATGGTGCATTAAAGAGATTTGGTCAGCTTGAAGTCAAATTAATTTCAAAAAAGAAACTCGTAGTCTTGGAAACATTAAACTCACATGTGCCCGAGTCTCCCTGCTGATTTGGTGATTTTCCAGTCGCACCTTCCCATTTTTTAAAAGCAGTTGTTATGCCAAAGACCCACTACGCAAGGAGGGAAACATGATTACACAAAGAAAACAGTGACATTAACTGTACAAGGTGGTGTCAAAAGTGTCACGACTAGGGACGTAAAATTCTGTTTAGTCAGTTAACTTCTTAAATAGGGGCTGTTTCAGCTGGAATGGAGTGCCCCTTGCCTGCAGCAGTCCCCGCCAGGCTGGAGCACCCCCCTGTCCACGTTGGGTCGGGGGGCTGCTCCAGCCCCACCATTCACATCCCTAGTGCCTGTGCAACAGTGCTTCTACAGCGAGGAAAGCAGCAGGTGTGAACTAGCTAGCTGTAGACCTTACTCAGCTGCACAGCATTTCAGCCACCATGATACCACGACAGAGGCATAAGCGTGATCTGTATCTGTTCTCTGGCATCAATGCTACTCCAGAAGTTTCTCAGACACACACAACCCACATTAATAGATTCCCACACCTAAGTAACATGCCACCTCTGGGCAGCTGCTCGCTCCTCTACTACTTGAAAATTACAGTTAGTTCCTCCTCAGTGACACCTCTCTGCCTCCTGGAAGCTTGAATGAAGAGGGATAGAGAAGCAGCCCCAAGCCCACAGGAGGAAGAGGAAGAGCAGCTGCTGGAGAGGCCTTGAAGCACAGGGCAGCACCAGGACACCCCTCAGGTAGCAGCTTGTGGAGTGTCCCATATTAAACACAGGGGTTAGTGCGAATGTGAAGGCTGCATAAAGTGCAGTTGGGATGGCAGGACCCAATTCTCCTTCCCCAGCATTCCACAAATAGCCCAAGCGGCAATTCTCTCACTAAGCTCCTCAGTGGCCCGGCAGGGACCCTGCAGGTCAAGCGGCCCAGAGGAGGACTATCCGTGTTGTGCACCAGACGGGGCAGGCCATGGTTTTTAAGATGTTCTCTCAGGGCAGGAATTAAATACAAAACGCAAAATGGGTTTAATAGATCCAAGGCCAGAAGGGACCATTACAATCATATAGTCCAGTGATGGGCAACCTGTGGCTCACGAACCCTCTGGCTGCCTCCCTCCCCCACGCGCCTCCGGTACTGGTGCACGGGAACCCTGCACTTACCTCCTTCTCCCCCTCCCTCCCAGCACTTTCAGAGGAGCGGCAAATCGCCTGATTCACACTCCATCTCCCCCCTCCCAGAGCTGAAACACCACAGATCAGCTGTTTGTAGCCTTCCAGCTCTGGGAGGGAGGCGGAGCAGCAGCTAAGTGTGGGGCTCCAGTGCCAAGGTGCGTGAGAGGCGCATGAAGGAGGGAGGGCAGCCAGGGGGACCAGGGGGTCGCAGGTGGAACCCCCACCCTGCAGCCCACTGCGATGAAGGAGGGCCACTCATGCAGCCCACCCACTATTTGTAGTTTCCCATCCCTGATCTAGTCTGGCCTTCGTAGCACAGGTCACAGAATTTCAGCCAGTTATGAAGCCCGAGTCAAGCCTATATGTTGTGGTTGAAGTGGAACAGTCAATCTAAAGGCTTGAAGAGATCGAGAAAGCACCATATTTAAACCACTGAAACATCTTACCCGCACTATACATTTGCTGATATGACTAAACCTGAGCTAATCTGATTTCAGTTGGGGATTTTGTTAACACCTCTGTCTCCCAGATTAGAGAAACAGAGAGTCACCCCAAGTAGCTACTTATATGCCACAATCAATTAATTTATGTTCTCTTGAAACATCCAAAATCAATTAACACTTAAACTGGTTTAAGGGGTTAGTCTCACTGTGTAAGACTGAACACACAAATTGTGCCATAAGCATCAGATAACAGAAGCCAGGTCCAGGTTCAAATGCTTTGGTCCAGGTCTCCCTGCTCCAGCAACATCCATGACCCAGGAGAACCATGGATGCTGCTAGACCAGAGAGCACTGGTGGCTGGGAGTGGCCTCTGCCTGGGAGTCTGGTGGCAGATAGTGATGTCACCACTTTCAGGGTGATGCTTATTGACTACTCAGCAGCCCAGCCGGGCCTACTGTGCCACAGGCTGGGAGCGCTCCAGACTGGCCAGCCCTGCCATGCGACACTGCAGGCAGGCGCCATTTAAGCAGTTAACCATAATGTTTAATCAGTTAATTGATCAAACAGGATTTTACATATTTAGTGGTAGTGTGGCCAGTGGCCAGGAGCTTAGCCAGGGTCAGAGCCGGAAGCGCAGCTTCCGGGGGTCCAGCTGGGGCTGGGAGTGCAGCTGGGCCGGTGGCAGGGATCTGGAGGCGGGGAGTGGAGCAGGGCCAGCAGCTGGGGGTCCAGCTGAGTCTGGGAGTGCAGCCAGGCACTGGGTGGGCATCTGGGAACACAGCTGGGCAGAGATTGGAGCCAGTCTGATGGCAGGGAGCAGAGAAGGGCCAGTGGCTGGGATGGCAGCCCAGGGGAAGGGAGCTGAGGGCAGCACAGGGGTCAATAGTCAGGCGGGGAGCTGGCTTGGAGGCTGGTGGCACCCCAGGAGACCCCAGAGACTTGCAGCAGACGGGCCATAATGGACCTCCCTTGTCCGGAAAACTCCCTCGTTCGGGACCCGACTGGTCTTGAAGGTGCTAGACTGAGGCGGGCCAATCTGTCACGTTCTGACAATTTCCCTTACACACGCACTTTTAAGTCTTCAAACCTGCCACCTCCAGCTCCACACTTAAGGACAACCAGGAATCAACTTCAGATCTGTATTCTATTAGCCTAGGGACAAATCCGCAGGGTTGGAAGATGGCAGAGTAATATACATAATATTATATTATCTATTTCAGGTTAAGGATTAAGTGACTAGTCAACTGTCCGATGAACATAAGCTTATCCGATAGTCAAGTAGTGACTTGACTAATCGCTTCCCAGCCTTGCTGGTGGAGCAGGAGCTGGCTTAAAAGCCAGTGCCCCCCAGCACTGTCTCCACGGGGGCAGGGGGAGGGGGGAGAGAGGCAGGGGGGTAGTGATGACCAGGCACTGTACAGGAGAAGCACAGTGAGGGGAACCAGGTGTGAGCCAGGAATCAGCTGTCCCAGCTCACACTTGGTCCCCCACACTGCGCTTCAGCCTTTTAAATGTTTTAAGAGCCTGACAGCTCTTATTACTTTTTAAAGGCAGAGCCGCAGTGGCGTTAGCTGCCGGGACCAGGAGCTGGCTCCGCAGTTTCCCCCACTTATCGACTAATTGATTAAACACAATTTAACACCCCGATTTCAGGTACAGCTTTGAAACCCCAGAATAGCCTATCCTGTCTAAAAAGTGCAAAAAGAATGGATTGAGATGTCCACACTGGTTTCACTTCATCAGTGAGAGAATTAACTTCACATCCAAATTTTGGTGCTCTGAAAGAATAAGCTATTGTTTTCCAGAGAAAAAAAATGTACTAGGACAGAGGTGGCTACATCTTGAGCATCCACAGTAATCAAACTGCCTTTGGCCCCAACTACTGCAATAGCTAACACAAATCAAAACTAGGCATCTTCAAACTCCATTAAAAGAAAGCATTCCACTCCCCTGCAACAGGCAAGGGAGGATAACCTAACTCCAAAAATGAGATAATTGGAATCTACAAGCTGGCCTGGGGCCTCTACTAGAAACCTTAAATAGAGTGACAGCAGTCAGGTTAACACAGACCAGGCTCTTCACGATTTTTCACTATCACTCCTCTGCCATTTCCAGTCAATAAACCTGTCCGACTTTTCACTTTTGTTGCAGCAATTCATTACCAACACTGAAATGTAATCATTGCTGACTCTCCCTGATTAATAACAGCTCCAAGGCCGTCACTGGAAAAGAAAACCAGTTGCAGCCTCCCACAAATGAGGAGATGGAGGCAGAGACTCCACCCAGACAGGAAAACCATGTTTGTGTTAGAACTTAGAGCAGATACCCTATTAACTCACTGACCTCATAGGCAGCTCCCAGATCCTGGAACTTTTCTTGCGCTCGTGGATCGTCAGGGTTGCGGTCCGGATGAAGCTGCAAAGCCAGTTTCCGATAGGCCTTTTTAATGTCTTTTACTGATGCACTGCGGGACACCCCCAGAATCTTATAGAAATCCCTCCTGAGAAATAGAGAGCAAAGCAAGCATCTAGTCATGGCCTCTGCCACAAATGCCACACGTGCACCACATCTATCGAGACAATCATAGAACACCACCATTGCTACAGCATCTGAACAACTCAATAGGGTGAAGGCACCCTCCTGGAACACCTACGAGATTCAATCAGTGCCATGACGACCATTTTAGTGGAGAAGTTGAAGCACAGACGTATTCAGTGACTGACCCAAAACAATGTAGAGGGTGACCGTGTGTGTGTGGGCATGTCTACACTTGCACCCTCTTTCGAGAGAGGGATGCAAATGAAGACATTCGAAATTGCAAATGAAGCTGGGATTTAACTATCCCGCGCTTCACTTGCATATTTGCGTTACGGCACTATTTCGAAATAGCGCTATTTCAAAATAACAGACGCTGTTAAAACCCTTCTCTCGAAATAACTGGTAAACCTCATTGTATGAGGAATAAGGGTTCTCTCAAGAGAAGGGTTTTCTCTTGAAAGAACTGCATCTTAAGAGCGTCCATTATTTCAAAATGGCACTATTTCAAAATAGTGCCATAACGCAAACATGCAAATGAAGCACGGGATATTTAAATCCCAGCTTCATTTGCAATTTCGAGTGTCTTCATTTGCATCCCTCTCTCGAAAGAGGGTGCAAGTGTAGACATACCCTGTGTATGGAAAAAGATAGTTGAGGGCTGTAGGGGGGATTGGAAGGATGGTTGGGGCACTAGGACTGCCAAGAGCTGCGTTTGGAGCAGGGCAGGTGGCTGTGATAGGTGGAGCCTGGGTGTAGGAACAGGGAGCTGGGATAGTCAGGGGGTGTGAGGTCAAAGATGGGAGGCAGGTGTGGGAGATGAGGGCAGGGATAGTTGGAGGCCAGGTGTCGGGTATACGGAGGCCAGGGCAGTCAGAGGCTGAGAGAGTTGGGGTTGTATGGATGCTGAGTGGCAGAACTAGTCAGGGGCTAAGTGTGTGAGAGGGCAGGGATAGCTGGAAGTGAGGCTGTGTTGGAGGGGATGGATGGGGAACACGGGATAGTCAGAGGCTGGGTTAGGGTTGGGGAGCACGAGAAGGGACAGATGAAGCCTGGGTTGGGGAGACCAGCAGGGGCAAGAAAAGGGCAGGTGGAACAAGTCAGGGAAGGTGTTAGGTTGGCGAGAGGAGGGGCAGAGGAGTGTTGGGTGGGCAGGGGCAGGGAGAGAACAGTCAGGGGGGTGGAATTACAGGATGGTCAAGGGAGGGACGGGGGGATTAGGTGGGAAAGGGCAGGGGGAGGGGATGGTCAGGGGGAGGGGCAAGGGGTGTTGGGTGGGCAGGGCCAGGAGGGGGGAAAGGGGAAGGAGAAGGTCGGGAGGGGTGGGGCTTGGGGACAGAGCTCTGCTAGGAGGGCTGTGGAGGCCCAGTGGGGGGATGGATAGAGAGTGGGGCTCTGCTAGGAGGGCTGTGGGGGCCTGGTGGTGGGATGGGCAGAGGGTGGGGCTCTGCTAAGGAGGATGGGCTGGGGATCTACTAGGAGCTAGCGGGGGACTGGTGGGGGAATGGGGTGGGGCTCTGCTAGGGGATAATGGGGGGCCGGTGGTGTTATGGGCAGGGAGTGGGGAATGGGGCTCTGCAGGGGCCCGGGGGGAGGATGGGGAGGGGCTCTGCTGGGGGCCTGTGGGGGCGGGGCTCTGCTGAGGGCCTGTGGGGGCCCGGTGGGGGCGGGGCTCTGCTGAGGGCCTGTGGGGGCCCGGTGGGGGCGGGGCTCTGCTGGGGGCCGGTGGAGGCCCGGTGGGGGCGGGGCTCTGCGGGGGGCCGGTGGGGGCCCGGTGGGGGCGGGGCTCTGCGGGGGGCCTGTGGGCGCCCGGTGGGGGCGGGGCTCTGCGGGGGGCCTGTGGGCGCCCGGTGGGGGCGGGGCTCTGCGGGGGGCCGGTGGGGGCCCGGTGGGGGCGGGGCTCTGCTGGGGGCCGGTGGGGGCCCGGTGGGGGCGGGGCTCTGCTGGGGGCCGGTGGGGGCCCGGTGGGGGAGGGGCAGGGCCGGAGAAGGGCCCGGCGGCCCCGCCCGCACTCACCCGGCGCTGGCCTCGCCCAGCAGGTACAGCAGCAGCAGGCAGAGCCGGCCGAGGGAGCGGGGGGCCATGGCCGCGCTCACTCCGCCTGCGCGCGCGGGGGTCTCGGGCCGGCTCCCGCAGCGGCGGAGCCCGGCGCGCCGGTAACCATAGATATGAAACGGAGCCCGGCGAAGAGAGCGGGCCAATGGGCGCGCGGCACAGCACGCGGCCCCGGTCACACCTCGCCAATCACAGCCGCACACTTCACCAACCGCCCGGCCGGGCGGGCCAATCACAGCTCACTACATCAGCAGTGCGCCTCCTGACCAATCGCTGATACTTACGTCACCAACGCCAGGGGCCAATCACAACCCCAGGAAGGACATCCTCTCCCAAGAACCTCTCACCCAGAGAGTGCCCGGCTGGGGGCTAGCCAATCCCCGGCCGCGCGCGCCCCTCCCGGCCAATCACAGCGGGGGCGGGGGAGCGCTGTACCACTGCGGCAGTGGCTTGCCCACGCGGAAGAATAGGCGCGTGGTGACCCCTGTCTCCGTGGTGAGGGAGCGCCGGGGCGGGGCGGGGCAGGGCAGGTCTAGCCAACATCTCGCTGATCGGAGCAACAGTGCGCACGCGCGCTTGCTAGGCGTGGCTGAGGAGGGAGCGGGGATTGAAACGCGGCGAGGCGAGGAGCCGGTGAGCGGGGCCGCGGGGCTCTCGCTTGGGGGGGCGGGGCGCTGCCTCAGTGCAAGGGGCGGGGCTCTCTCTGGGGGGGCGGGGCGCTGCCTCAGTGCAGGGGGCGGGGCTCTCTCTGGGGGGGCGGGGCGCTGCCTCAGTGCAGGGGGCGGTGCGGGGCGCTGCCTCAGTGCAGGGGGCGGGGCTCTCGCTGGGGGGGGCGGGGCGCTGCCTCAGTGCAGGGGGCGGGGCTCTCGCTGGGGGGGCGGGGCGCTGCCTCAGTGCAGGGGGCGGGGCTCTCGCTGGGGGGGCGGGGCGCTGCCTCAGTGCAAGGGGCGGGGCTCTCTCTGGGGGGGCGGGGCGCTGCCTCAGTGCAGGGGGCGGGGCTCTCTCTGGGGGGGCGGGGCGCTGCCTCAGTGCAGGGGGCGGGGCTCTCGCTTGGGGGGGGCGGGGCGCTGCCTCAGTGCAGGGGGCGCGGCTCTCGCTTGGGGGGGGCGGGGCGCTGCCTCAGTGCAGGGGGCGCGGCTCTCGCTTGGGGGGGGCGGGGCGCTGCCTCAGTGCAGGGGGCGGGGCTCTCGCTGGGGGGGCGGGGCGCTGCCTCAGTGCAGGGGGCGGGGCTCTCGCTTGGGGGGGGCGGGGCGCTGCCTCAGTGCAGGGGGCGGGGCTCTCGCTGGGGGGGCGGGGCGCTGCCTCAGTGCAGGGGGCGGGGCTCTCGCTTGGGGGGGGGCGGGGCGCTGCCTCAGTGCAGGGGGCGGGGCTCTCGCTTGGGGGTGGGGGGTCCTTCACACTGAGTGTTAGTGCTCCGCAGGTTGTCATGGAGCGCGTTGCCATGGAGCCGGCCGCGGTGCAGCTCTGGGTGAGAACGGAGCCCTTCCTGGTGGGGGCGCTGCAGCTCCCGCCCCCAGCCAAGCTGGGCCCGCATTACCTCCGCAAGATGGCTGCCTACGCCCGGGCGCGGGCTGCTGAGGGCGGCTACCCACGCCTCGCCTGGCCCATGTGGCGCCACATCGCCTGTGGGAAGCTGCAGCTGGCCAGGGACTTGGCCTGGCTCTACTTCGAGGTCTTCGACAGCCTGGCGGAGCGGACGGCGGAGCAGCGCCTGGAGCGGGCCGAGGTGCTGTCCGGCTGCGCCTCCGACGAGGAGCTGGAGCAGCAGCGGAGCAAGGCACGAGAGAGAACCCTGTGACCCTTCTCGGGGGCCCGCACTTGTGGGCCATGGCATGGGGCTGTAGGGTTAGCGCCTTCGGCCGCCTTTGCCCAGCCATTGGTCCAAAATGTTGCATAGTCCCATCGCCAGCAGCCTTTTTCTCGCGCTCCTCGGGGCAGCGATTGTTTTGCTGTCTGTGTACGCAGGTCACGCTACCATTCATGTGGTTAGTTTTCTGCTTGATGGGTTAATACCAGCCCTGCCCTTCAGAGCTGCAATTCTACCTTTCCTTTTCAAGTGGAGAACAAATGCTGTTCAGCAGAATTGCGTACGGTTGGTATAACCAACTAAGACACCTTTCTAGAGTAAAACATTTGACGTACTCCCTTTCTCCCAGGATCTTGTTTAAATCCTCGGTGATGAATCTGGTCACAGAAATCCACTTGAGCCTGTCACTTGATGTGCTGAAATACCACTGAGCCTGTCCCGTGGGGTTCCCCACCACCCTGTCTTACTGTGCCAGGCCCTCTGGTCTCTGGGGCAGTGGCACAGAGTTAGGGTCACAGTTCAAAACAGAGCCACACAGACACTTAGCTCACCTCTGGGAGGGGACAGCACCAAGGTGCACAGCCCCAGTGGGACTAGAAACCCAGGTAAATGAGTATTGCTTTGTATAAAGTTGTATACAGAGTAAGTTCTTAAATTTTTAACCCTCTTTATCAATGAAAGAGAAAGATGCTCTCTTCCCCCTCCCCCCCCCAGCAGCAGAAATGTTTAATGTATATAGTTAATTTGCACAGTAACACGCACCCACCCCTGGAGGGGAGATGGCTTAAAAGCTGGCTCCCATAGAGCTGCCGGCCCCTTCATGCTGCTGCTGCCTGCCCCCCTTGTGTGTAAATGTGTAACCATTGAAAATTTCAGGGGTTACATGTTTACAAAAATAAACATATTTTAACATCCCTACCCCTCAGTAACAATTATTTACACCAGGTAATTAATAAATGATTTTATTAAGTATAAAAAGGAAGATTTAAGTGGTTGCAAGTAATAGCAGACAGATCAAACTAAGTTACAAAGCAAAATAAAACACACCAGCTAAGTGTGGTCTAATACTCAAAGAAAGTGGTTACTTGCCGTTCTTACCCTAACAGTAGTTCTAATCATCTTTTCTCACAAGATGGGTAGCTTCAACTTGGGTTTGAGCCTTCTTAATGTCCAGTTCCAAGTGGTTGCAGCAAACCTCTTAGATGATAAACAGGGGTGTCGAGTCTTGCGGCTGCCTCTGTTGTTTGGTTTCCTACCTATATCTCGATTTTGTCAAGGCAGGAATCCCTTGTGTTCTGTTCAGCCCTTTTCATTTTCTATGAAAAAGTACAGCATGCAAAATGAGTTCCTGTAACAGATGACCTGACCACTTGTCTTGGCTGGATCAACCATAGTCCCAGCAAACAGGAAAACCCAGATTATTTAGAGATCAGTGCCCTGAGTACCAGGCCATTAAATTCCTTGTGTACGTCAAATGATCTTCGCCTAGCATGTCTAGAGTAGAAAACAGGTATACATGTTAAATGTTAACTTCAAATACAGGAATGATACATGCACACACATAGAATAAACACAGTCTGCAGATTACAAGCTTTCCAATGATACCTTGCAAGAATTATTTTGTAAAAAGCATATTCTATATTTCTATAAAGAATATGAAATATAGTCACACCCTCAAAAGCAGAGAAATCCCAGGTCTGATTTGTTCCTAATACACTATTGTTTTTTCACACAACATGGGCAGGTGAGCACAAAGGAGACTCCTGTAAAGGTGACCTGCAGACAAATTAAATTAGCCTAGCCCTTTTTTCCTGCTGTATGATGTGTAAAACAGATGTGAACATCTACATTTTTTCTTTTTCACTTTATCAGGATTGTCAACTATTTTCCCCCTGGCTTTTTTGGCTGACTTGTAGGGAGAAGGGGTGGGTGGGAAGAGAGGTCTCAAAATTTGTTTCTCCACAAAGGGTGGGGCCACTCAGCAGAATCATTCTTTATCATGTTAGTTAGTTTGTCTTACCAGAAAGGAGTTTTAAACAGTCTGATTAAAAACCCACTCCTCTTTTTCTTGCCTCTTGCAATGTCATTTTCTAGTCATTCTAAGACTAGGCAAGATCTGAATTTGTAATGGGCCATGGGGGAAAGCAGAGGAAGGCTCTTGTCCTCCTTTGAACACAGTTTGGACTGCATTTTTTTGTGGAGAAATTACCCACCTCCACCCAAAAGGACAAGTCCAATATTTATCCTTGGCATGTCATTGTTAAAGAACTTTTTCTATGCTTTTTGATAAACTAAACACTTTCAGTATTTGTTGACATGGCCCTCATGGAAGGCTCTAGAGCAGCGGTTCCCAACCTTTTCCAGATGGGGACCCATTTTGACAATTCAGGAAGACTTGGTGACCCACGGCAATTTAAAAACGGGGGGAGTAGAGGGGGCAGAGCCACCTGAGGAGACACTTGGCGACCCTTTTGAAATGTAATGGCGACCCATAGGTTGGGAGACCCTGGTCTAGAGGAAAGCTTATTTTTATGGGAGGAACCCAATTTTACTTTTCTCTGTGCTGGAACAGCCAGAGGTCTTCAGAAATTACAATGCTTTCGTATGGCAAACCCATGTGGTATAAAGAGACATGCTAAAGAGTGCACATATTAAAAAAAATGACAGTCCTGAAATCAAATGAGCTTAAACAGCAAGCTCCGTAGCCCAGAGGTAAATATCAGTTAGTCATTTGCACCGGCTCTTTGGGTCTTGTGCTCCTCCACAAAGCCCAGATGCTATTGAATAGCAGGCCTTTGGTAACTCTTGCAATAGTCAAGACTGAAAAACAGATTTGTGCAAAAAGAGGGCTATACTGTTTAGAGATGTAAAAATGCATCTATTTAAGTAAATGTGTAACTGCTGAAAATTTTAGCGGTTACGTGTCTACCAGCACATGTGGGGAGCCAGCTCCCACGGAGCCGCCTGCCCCCTCTTGTTGCTGCTTCTGATACAGAGGCAGCAGCATGGGCCGAGGGGGGAGGGCAGAGGCAGGGTCCGATACACATGCCTGCTCCCCCTCCCTTGTGCTGTTGCGTCTGTATCAGAGGCGGCGGGGGGGGGGGGTGTTGGTGCCAGCCAGTGCTCATGGGGAGCTGGCTTTTAAGCCCCTGCCTGCCCTGGTGCCTTGATACAGAAGCGGCCAGGGGGGTTCCTGCATGTAACCATGAAGGTTTTCATTGGTTAACTGTGTACATGTTTACTCTTTCACATCCCTAATACTGTTCTGTGAAATGCCCTTTAGGGGGCATGATTTGAACACAGGTCAGCCATTTAAGCTAGAGGGTGAAAAGCTACCGTTATAGCACCCTTATTAAAGACTTCACTTATCTGACACTTGATTATTGGGGGGCCTAGTGCTATTGTTTGATGGGGTCCCAAACTGAGCATATTGAGCTCAAGGAAAAGCGGTTTTAAGAAATTATGGCAAGTGGAAAAAGGATGTGAAAATGAGCGTCTTCCCAAAGTTACCAATGGCCTGTGCCGTGGCAAAAATTGAGATGCAGACAGTGAGAGAGACTGAGCTTTTTGCATGGTGTAATGTGACTACCACTGAGGCTTGTAAAGGAGGGGTGGAGAGTTAAAAACTAAGAAACGGAAACCCTGTAGAAACCAAGCAAGCACCTGTCAACCCTACCAACCTAATTTCAAAGTGGATGTATGTAAGCTAGCAATTGTTTTAATAGCGGATACCACAGACCTATATGTGCTGGGGAGCCATAATCAGTTGTACTGTAGTAGATGCCCTGTTGTGTGCATTCTAAAAGAGTAGGCTCTTTGGTTGAATTGCATGCACTGCTCATATTCTGATATGTTAATTTTGTGTTCCCCTCTTGGCTAGCTGTCGGTAGACACTCTGCAGTTCCTGCTGTTCTTGTACATTCAGCAGCTAAACAAGATTTCCTTGCGGACATCTCTGATTGGAGAAGAGTGGCCAAGTCCCAGGGCCAAATCTCAGTCTGCCAACCTGACTGGAAAATCCACCTGTGAAAACAAGGTATGGTTTGTAGTCCTGTCCCATCAGAGGTTACAAAACCTTCACCGTAAAGTGGGGGTGGGGAGAAGATCTGTTTGTGGGGGAGTGATCTGCCCAGGGCTTCGGTATGCACCTATGGGTGCACTTAGTCAATTGGGCTAAATAATGAATGAGATTGAGGTCATTCTGTGCTGGTCATTAACATTAATTTTCAAAACTCTAACTTGCCCCTAAAAATTTGCTGCAGACTGAGCTTTCACATGTGGTCTCAATCTGTGATATATATTGTTTAACCCCTCCCCCAAAATCTTTGCCCTTTAAACTACAAGAATGTAACACAGCAGAAAATGTTAATTGATTTCAGAGGCTGTTCTTCCATAATTATATGTTCAGGCTTATAGGGTAGCTATTCTTAGAGCAATGTCTGAGTAAGTTACACAAAGCTGTGATTCAGAGAAAGAGATCAGCTAGTCAAATATAACTAGCTGTAGGTGGTTATGTCTGGTATCTGTAGTTAGCCAGGTATGCCAGTCTAGCTGCATTACCATATTTGACAGTGAATTATAAATGGACAGCAACACAATAGAGACATTTACCTGACCCACACCTTGAAAAAAGGCCAGCTGCCAGTGTCAGCAGGATTCTGTTATGGGTGTGACATCAGTGCTGTTGTGTCATGTGGAACAAAAAGTGCTGAACTGCAACTCAGGAGCCTGTGACACTAAAAATAGGCTTAGAATGGAAAAGCAGGGGAAAATGCTTATCCAGAGCTTTGTGCTGAATGGTCCTTTATATGTACAGTTCAAGGCATTCAGCATCATTCTATAGCGGGTGGTTTTTGTGAACTGCCGTTCAAGTTCAAAACTAGATGTCCCATACTGCAGAGCCTCATGAGTAGATAATGGATCTGCCAGATCGATTTCAGAAGTGTCAGTCTCCCCCAAAGTGGGGTGCTATCATTGGGGTTATCCTTTTGTGAACTATTAAGGAAATGTCCCGGCTTGCCACTAACTTTATTGATACCTGACCTGGGCACTCCAGGTGACTACCTCTTTGGTGCAGTTCAGTGAGGCCTGTCCAGCATAAGCTGAGTTTACATTACTGGCTGTCATGTATTTGGTCTTCCCTTGCTGTGGAGATCTTCAGCCCTTGGATTATACATTTCCTTTCAGATGAATGGTGAGTGGGATTTTTCCTCATAAGGGACTGTCTGAAATTTCCCCCCAGTTCCTCCTTAGTCAGTACTTGAACCTGTACGCTTAGATTAGATGCAATCAGTAGGAATCACAATTGCCTTCATGGAGGCTTAGACTATGAAGTGTTCATTTCCACCTTCATTTCCCAGCACCCACGTACCAAACTTGTTTTGAGGAGTGGTGTGGGAATCCATTTCCTTCTCCCATTCCAACTAATGCAGGGAGAGCTGGGTCATGGCTACAGCAAGTAGAACTACTGAAGCTCTTCCTCTCTGAAGATGGCTCCAGTGTCCTCTGTTTGCTGAGGGAGTCTGTTGTGGGTAAGGGCAGGCACACAGAATTAATGGGATGGTAGAAGGAACCCATGCTCTGCTACTGTTTTCTCCATTTAGCTGTGGTGGGTGGGAACTGAGCAGGATGCAACAGCAATTGCATTGGGAAAGTATATCAGTCTGGTAAGAGCACCTCTGTTTTTGTTTTGATTTCTAAGAACTGGGATGATTACACCCACCAAGCGTTTGTGCAGAACCACCTGTTGGATCTGCTGGAACTGCTACTGGATCCGGACCAGCTCACGGCCTCTTCCCATTCCACTCACAGTAGTCTGGTTTCCCTGGAAGCTGTTCGAGCTCTCAGCTTTCTTATTGAAGGGACTGTCAACAAAACCAGGACTGTTCATCCTCTCCATGAGCTTGCTCTCTGGCAGCCCTTGCATGCGAAGAACGGCTATTCAAAGATTACCAGAACCTTCTCGTTCCCCAAGCTAGAGGCCTGGCTTAGGGCCTGCCTGACTGGGAGCCCGTTTGGGACATCTGCCTGCCTCAAGTCTGGGAAGAAACTTGCATGGGCACAGCAAGGTATTGGGAGACCTTGGCTTTGCTCTTTGGTTTTAGGATCAGCTTTCCATTCTCCTCTGTTCCTGTTCATTGGGAGTTAGGGCTGGGCACTGCTGCACTCCAGCCTGGTGCTATCCTCACAGGAGAGAAGGCAGAGTGCACAGCTGAAGGAGTTGGTCATGCAAAGTGCCTTCACTTTCTGTTTCCAAACTCTCTTGTTTAGCACTCACCACTCCCTCTCTGGTCTCTCGCTTGCAGGTGTCCCTCTCCCCCTTTCGAGTTGTTGTCTAAATATTGGTTGTTGCTAGGAGCCATTCTTATTCTTAAAGGTATTTATTTGGAGGGTGAATTCTGCTAGACAGTACATGGGAATGCCCAGGAAAGCTAAGCAAAGGATTGGTTGCACAGGCCCCACCTTAGGAGGAATTGCTGTGTAAGCTGCTCCATATAGCTCTGTCAGTGTAATTCAGCCCCGACTAGTGTTACACCTCTTGTGTTTCTAAGTGGGGGGTAATAGATGAATGGGATGGCACTCTAGCTGTTCAGAGACTTTCGTGACCTCAGTCATTGTTGTATGAGTGCCTTACAGACCTTAATTTATCATCAAACACGCCTATGAGGTAGATCAGTATTATTACCCCCAATTGAAATTGAGGCATGATGTAGATTAATTGACTTGCCCAATGCCACAGAGGGCAGTCTGTGGAAGTATCCACGTTGCAGCTGGGAGCTGTGACCACAGCATGTATTGACATATCTAGGCTATCTCTGATCTCAGGATCAAAGCTAACTTGGGTAACAAAAGCATGAAACTGTACCTAGTATGCATCCTGGGCAAGCAGAGTTAGCCTTTGCTGCTGCCAAGGCTTCACTGTTACTGTTACTTGAGCTTGCTCGAGCAAAGAGAGCATGGGTATGTCTGCCCCTGCTGCCGCTCACCGTTCCTGTTTGCTGTGTAGACAGCAGAGAACTGAACCAGACTTCCCGGGATTGAAGCCAGTGCTGTAACTGCTGGGATTTTCTTTGTGATGGTGCCAAACATCTGGGGGCCTCAGAATGAAGACACTGATCTCATTTAACATGCAATTAGAGGTTTGCAGAGGGAGCGAAGTCTTAATCCTTTGTGTTCCTCAGACTGCATGGCAGTAAGAATGGAAGAATGGAGTTCTGTGAGGGCCCAGTAGCTACGGGGTACATACCACTGGGTAAGAATAGGTTGGAACACATGTGCTCCTATTGCTTCAATGCAGTGGTGAAAATCTGTAATTCTCAGCTTGGCAGAAAGAGCTGTTGTGTTCGTGAGGAATCATAAGGCGAGAGCTGAGCTCTAGGTAATCCCAAGTGTCAGGGTGGCTGTTTTTCTGTTGGGCTGTTTATTCTGTGGCTGCCTGGCAAAATGTGGTGAGCGATATGACATTGGGCTGCACTGGCTCTGGAAGTAAGTTCAGACTTCCTTTGTGTGCTTTTTTTTTTTTTTGGCTAATGTGTGTAACTTTGGCCTTGCAGTTGAAGGAACAACCAAGAGAGCAAAGATTGCCTGCAATGCTCATATGGTCCCGGAGGTTCACCGCATGGTGGTGATGAGCCAGGTCTACAAGCAGACGCTGGCCAAGAGCTCAGATACCCTGGTGGGTGCTCATGTGAAGATCCATCGCTGCAATGAGTCCTTCATATATCTGCTGTCCCCTTTACGGTGAGTTTACGTTCTCTTACGATGCAGCATTTGAGTGGGTTGTGCCGGTATTTCCTGGTTCCTGTTAGACAGTCCTACTGAACCGTGTGTGGCCACGTCCTATCCATGGGCATCCTGCCTTACTGTGATCTTTCTCCCTTTCAGCTCTGTGACCATTGAGAAGTGCAGGAATAGCACTTTTGTCCTGGGTCCTGTGCAGACAGCCATTCACCTCCACAGCTGTGATAATGTCCAAGTCATTGGCATCTGCCACCGCCTATCTCTCTCTTCTACAACAGGCTGCACCTTCAACATTCTCACGCCTACGCACCCTCTGATTCTCTTGGGTAACCAAGCAGTAACGTTTGCCCCTTACCACACCCATTACCCAATGCTTGAGGACCACATGGCCCGGACAGGCCTGGCCACGGTGCCTAACTACTGGGACAGTCCAATGCTGGTGTGCAAAGAGAACAGCGATGCAAGTGTCTTCCGACTTTTACCACCCACAGAGTTTTACACCTTTGTTATTCCTTTCGAGATGGAAGGAGACACAACAGAAACACCCGGAGGGCTGCCGCTTGCATACCAGAAGGCACTGAGCCAACGAGAACAGAAGATACAGGTCTGGCAGAAAACTGTGAAGGAGGCAGGGCTGTCTAAGTGAGTAATTGGCTTCCTGCAGGAACGGAGGAATGTATTTAATGCCCTGAAGCTCAGCTTGTCCATACATGTACAAATCTCTTTGGTTTGACATAACTGAACAACAGTGCCCTTTCGTGAGGTCTGTTTGTTTAAACGGTGGTTTATGCATGAGTGCACTGAGGGTGTGAGGAGTGGCAGGGTCTGGTAGGCTGCTTTTGTATTGAAAACTCCTGCCACATTACTCTGTTTGAAGGAAATCTGTTGTGGGGGTGGATTTTTTCCAGGCTTGCAAAATACAGGAAAAACTGTAAAGATTTTACAACATGAGTAAAACCCATAATATGTGTCTTCTTTCTGCATATATTGACTTCAGACACAAAATCAGACGTTTGTAGTTCTGTAAGCAAAATAGATTAACACAATTGAGTCTCCAGCCTTCTAGCTAGGCCTTACTCTGCTTTTGTAGCTGAGCTGGCATACTAATCTACACTCGTATCATCGTATGGCCTTCTCAGCATCTAGAAAACAAAACATGTTCTTTGGATGCTGAACTGGCTGAACTGGAGTGCAGGATTCTAGATATTGATGGGTTTGAATTTAGCTGGTTTGGTCTCGAGGATTTTCTTTGTGATATCATTTTGATGCAGACAAAACTGCAACCTTCACAAACCCTCAATGCAGGTCGTAGAACTCTGGATCATCAATTATGCAGGCTAGAAGAGAAAGAAACAACGCTGGGTTATGTTTCAGCTAGCTGTGTCAGATTGTTTCCTCTGGAGATGGATATTTAAATTTCACATGGTTACAAATGACAGGCGTGCGTAGACTTGGGTTCTATGGAATGTAGGCATTTTTGGTAAAAGTAACAGCGCAGGGCTGAAGCCACAGAGGCCGTGTAAAATCACAGGATCTGTGAGCTCTGTGACACTCAGAAGTCCTACAGGGCAGAGGTACAGTAAGCAATCTGGGGATGTCTGCCTGGCTTACGTCCCCCCCAGCAGTCTCCCTCTTTCAGGGACATTCTAAATAATAGTTTGTATTAGCTGAATTCAATCTTCTCCATGTGGGAACCAAGCCCATTGGCTTTGCTAGCCACGGTAACTCTAGAGCTGTTGCTTATTTTCACTGCGACGGGAGAGGCCGCTTCTTTGGGTAGCCAAGGAGAGATGGTTGGAAGCGTGGTGTGAGTGCTGACAAGACTCTTTCTCTTCCTGCATTGTTGATATTCTGGTGGTTTTCAGGGATCAGAGGAAGCAGTTCCAGGTGCTGGTGGAGAACAAATTCTATGAATGGCTAATTCACACAGGCCATCGGCAGCAGCTGGACAGCCTTGTGCCTCCTGTAGCTGGTGCCAAGCAAGCAGCAGGATAGGATGCGCTCCTTTAACTGAAGGAAAGGAAGGGTGAGTGATTCCTGCTATGGGATAGAGAAATTGTCATGCTCCTTCACGTACCTCTGTGTGCATGTGGTACGCAGATGGGAACAATGAGTGTAAAAGTCTGTCAACGGGTCTCCTCCCAACAGCTTCAGATCTGGCTTTGGTTTTCCACTTGGAGCCAAAATCTCCTCTGAGCTTCTGTCTGCCCCCTTGTGCACTCCTCCACTTCTTCCTTCCATCCCCCGGGTACTTCTGGCTGAAGAGCCCTGTATGGACCTCTTCTGGTTTCTCAAGGAATCCTTTGAAATGAGGTTGAAGCACTCTGCTTACATCTCTGGGCTGCGTATTGTCTGTCTCTGACAAACCAGCCTGCATGTATCTTCATAGACAAGGCGTGTGCTTCAGGTGTAGTCTGAAACCAAATCAGTTAGAACAGCCTAGTTCTGATGCACCTTCACCTGGTAGCTAGGAGCTTGTCGACGTGGGGGCTCAATCTGTAGTAGCTTGAGAGAGGCTGGTGTGCAAATGCCCGTGTGCTCGCAATCCATTAGAGCGCAAGTAATACTGCAAACCCTGAAAGCCACTTTCCCAGGGTGTTGTGTTGGATGTAAATTGCGTTAGTGCAGTTGGCTGTGTGCAGGCGGTGCTGCCATGCGCGCCTTCGCCCATCCTCCAGCCGCTCTCCCGCACTGCCAGACTCAGGCATGGCTGCCTCTCGAGCAGCGACCGGAACAGCCAGGCTAGCCTTCCTCGGGCGCGTGCTGCTTTCTGGGTCCAGCAAGACGGGACGAATCGGGATTGGGGGGGAATGAGAGAGACCTGATCAAAATGCTGCCCATGCCTTCTGGAATGGCACCGGCAACTGCTTGGCTGGTCTTTTTCCTACTTCCTCAGTAGCAGCACCTGCAGTGACCAGGCCTTCAAGGCTTTATCAGCGGCTTATGGGGAAAGAACAGACAACATGGGATGAAATATCCAGCCTTCCTTATAGGCTTCCCCCCCCAATAAAAAGAAACCAGTGAAGAGCGGTGGTTGTTTTTGAGGTCCGGGAGGGAAGAAGACAGGGAGCTGTTGAACAAGAGAGTTGAAGTGGCTAGAGAGTATCTCAGAGGCTAGGGACAGCGTTGCCATGGCAAAAGGCACTGGGGAGGAAGAAAAAGAAATGCGGAGGCAACTTGGAGTTTGTACAGGCTCAGAATGCTCTGCCGCAGCGCATGCTGCAAGTGGGCACGCAGCCAACCCAGGGCCCCACACATGGGCAATACATGTGATCTCCGCGGCCACGCTCCCAGAGGCCAGCCCTCCAGCCCAAGTGTAGGGCAATACGAAAATTGCACCTGGGAACCCAGCTCTTCTGAGCCCTGCAGTGTCCCTGACAAGTTCGAGTCCTGCCATTCAACACCAGATGCCCCAAGAGCAAGAGGCAAAGAGGAGGCTTGTGCTTACCCCTTGTCGCAGTCTGCTGCCCGCTGCATGTCACTTTAGAGCTTTGCTTCATTGTTTAATTAAAGCTTTATTCCTGCTGGTTTAAAAACCCATTCAAAAGAGTCAGCGCTGCACTTTGTACAGACAGCCCGTTCATTTTGACTAAGTCAGTGGTGGGCAACTTGCGGGCTGCATGCAGCTCATCGGGGTTCTGTGTGGTCCACAAAACGTTTTCTTTACCGTTGCCCATGTGCAGGGTTACCGGATCCTGCTGGCTTCCATCTGTGTAGTTTGTTCCCCTTCAGTATTACTAACGTGACACACACAAAGCAAGGCCACAAGCAGGAGCGGCCTGAGGCGGGCTGCAGCAGCTGGCGCCCGAGGCAGAACGCGCGATCGGCGCCCCCACCTGCACGGCTGTCAGTGGAGTGATGTCATCATCGGGCGCCCCGTTGAAGGCGGCGCCCTAGGCGATGGCTGAGTCAGCCTACAGTCACGGGCCGCCCCTGGGCACAAATAGTGAGTTGGCTGCTGGTTGCACACACCACTGAGTGGGAGAGCCGGGTGCTCCCTCTGCATCCCATCACGGCGCTGCTATGGTTCAGTCGGCACCCCCACAGATTCTGGGTATCAAGTGCAGTTAGCAAAACAGCCATATCCCGGGAGACTGTCTTGGTTACGACACCCTTGCAGCCACTGAGACGGAGGGCCACTCGTGTGACCCGCTCGCTAGACTAGCTGTCAGTGGAATAAGTCACATGGTTTTTCAACAGGGTAATAATGGCATGGACAAGATAAAATAAGGATTGCCACTTCTACCACCTGTTAAAGAGACTGCTCAGCGCCCAAGCCATTCCCCCGTGGGATAACAGAGGGATGGCTGGCTGCATATTTTCAGGCCCGAAGCTCCCAGAACAGTAGGCGTCCCTGATAATACTGCACTGGCTGTTTCCATGGGACATTTTTGCCAGCTGCTCAAGCCCCCGGGCAAACTTTTGCACCTCAGTCTCCTATTCATTGTGAAGGCTTTCACTCACTAGCTCCTATATTGTGCAAAATATAACATGCTATTTTCTCCTGCTTCCTTCCTGTGCCGCAAACAGCGCCACCTTCCCTGCAGGTGGCCAGATGCGCACACTGCTGTCATTCTACGGCTGCCGAGGTGATAGGCTTGTGAACCAGAGCAGCAGAAGCCAAGTCTCCCACATTAACCGGAGCAATCCCCACACCGTTAATGCTCAGAATGATGCCAAGGGCAAACTCTCTCCTTTATTCGCTCAGATGACTAGAGCTGAAAGAGCCCAGCTTTGTGGGCCTTTCCAAACCAGTGGACCTGCCTGCTGGTCAACCAGCCCTTGGGACACAAATATGGAGAAATATTCCTCTGGTTGTACGCTGAGCCATGGTGCAGGGGGACGAGCAGTTGGCACAGTTGCCTCAATTCTGTTAGGGAACCCCATGCATGCAAAGCCATCAACTTTCTCCGGAATACTACATATTGGCTGGCTATGGGACCAGTAGCTTGGGGGGGGGGAGGCAGCATCCACATGGCAGTAGTGACCAACATCTCTCTGGGCATGGGCACTGCAGCTCCAAGGCTAGCTCAGCACAGATCTCAAGAGTCCTCTCCATCCTGAAATTCTTTCCTCGCTGCTGGGGGTCCTAAGTCCACAGAATCATCCTTTCCCGCCAAGCCACGCTGGTTTTCCACACCCAGGAAAGACGGTGCACAGTGTGACCCTGCTTGGGGTACTTTTACTTCAGCTCTGTGCCTTTGCTGGGGGAGACTAGAGCTGGTTCAGCCAGACAGGATGGTGGGATGCCCAGAGGGCAGGTCAGTAGGCTCAGTGATATGATCTGCCCATCAGGGGACAGTTTCAAGGCAATCTCTGTGACCTAACCTGTCACACTAAACACCATGTATGTGTTTTTATATGAGACAGAATACAGGATGCTTCTGCTCTACTCTGCACTGATTAGGTCTCAGTTGGAGTACTGTGTCTAGTTCTGGGCACCACATTTGAAGAAAGATGTAGAGAAATTGGAGAAGGTCCAGAGAAGAGCAACAAAAATGATGAAAGGTCTAAAAAACGTCACTGACATGGGAAGACTGAAAGAACTGGGTTTGCTTAGTTTGGGAAAGAGAAGCCTCAGAGGGGACATGATAGCGGTTTTTAAATATCTAAAAGGGTGTTACAAGGAGGAGGGAGAAACATTTTTCTCCTTGGCCTCTGATGATAGGACAAGGAGCAATGGGCTTAAATTGCAAGGGAGGTTTAGGTTGGACATTTGGAAAAACTTCCTGCCTGTCAGGGTGGTGAAGCACTGGAATAAATTGCCTAGGGAGGCTGTGGAATCGCCATCACTGGGGATATTTAAGAGCAAGTTAGATAAACTGTCCGGGTGATTTGGTGATTTAAATGGTGCTTGGCCAGGGGACGGGACTTGATGACCTCTCGAGGTCCCTTCCCGTTCTACAGTTCTATGATTCCAGGATTCTAGGAACACCTCCTGTAGTAACAGTTGCTCAGGTATCGTCCGTGACGTCCTTATTCTCATCTTCATCACTCCTTCACCGCTGCTGGAGCTGCATCATCTGGTGAGGTGGGCAATGTCCAAAGCCAAGCCAGCTTTGAGAACTGAACTGCATCTCAGGCCACCTCTACCTCTGTGCAACTGCCAGCGTGGTACTGGGAGCGTTGCTGCCTCCGTGCTGGCTGGCAGAAATTTGCAGATGGCGCTCACCTATCCAGAAGGAGAGGGATCATAGGAGGTGTTTGAATTTACTCCAAGCCCTGGAATTCCATGGCTGCTGTTATGTCCCCGCCTTGTGCAGTAAGAACAGTCCCAGCATGCATGCTGCTCAGCAGTGGAGCAAAGGACCAGGGACTACCCTCCACCGTGCATAGCAAGCCCGGGGCGTGTGCACACTGTTGTAAAGGGAAAGCCGGTACAGCTATCCCATGCGAACACGACTGTATAGTTTAGAAATGTGCATCTGTCTGTCCCAGCCGCCTGTGAGTTCCTTTGTTCGAGAACTCTGAAGCGGTAAGAGCCTGCCCTCAGGCAACCGTGCTGAACAGCCCCTGGCCCAGCCAGCCCTGGGGACAAGGTGCTGGGTGGCCTGCACCCCTGCCCCGTCTGGCCCCACGTAGAAGCCTTATTGTCTTTTAAATTGTGTGTTAATTCTGCAGATTTACTCGCCCCTCCTTAGACAAGCCCTTAGTGATGCTTCCTTGATGCTTCAAGGAATTAGTTTCCATATAATCTCTTCAACTTCCGGGTGGTGGTGCACAAGGAGCCAGGCACTTGCCCATGGGCTTGGTACAATCCCCACGCTCTTCAAAGGGGGAGGAATAGTCTGCAGTCAGCCTGTTTGTGGGCCAGGGTTTTCTAGCTAGAAAGTCACAGGCTTGCTGGTGATTGCGTGGTGGCAGTAAAACTGTGTTTTGTTCCAGCGCTGTGAAGACAGAGGGTGACACGATGGTTCCCAGTGAATGCTTCGGGCCGTGCCAGTTGGACACTCCTGTGGGTTTGCAAATGAATTGGCGTATCTGGACCTTGAGCAGCAACAGGAGCTGGACTTGTTTTTCTTTTAGAGTTGTTCAGGACATCACTGCATCGCCTTGCACCTTCTCAGTTCTTGTCCTTTGAATCCCAGCTGGCGTCAGGAGGAAATCGTGGGAAGGACTGCCTAGGAAGAGAAGGTGCAGTGCAAGGCAGGCTTACACCTTGCGGTCAGCCTGGTCAGCAGGAGGCTGAGTGGCAAGTCAAACTTCTGGGCCTGTAGCCTGCAACAGCACAGGCCCCTGTGAGACCCTGGCTGGCGTGTGCACCTCTGTGGGGAGAGCTTGTTGTTCCTGGTTGGAAGTGACAACCAGATGTGTGGTGGGTTTTGTTTGGTTTTCCCTCCACTGTGTCGGATGGAGATGGCTTTAGCACTTACAGAATGAAGTTTCATGACGTTGCCTGGGTCTCTTTCTTTGCTGCCTCCTTGCTTCTGTAGAACATCAGTCGGTGTTGGGTAAGAAAAGTTTTCACCCTAATGAGGTGGCTAGGGAGGGAAGGGGCTCTGCCCCCACTGCTGAGCACCCCTGGCCCAGCTTGACAGGCAGTTCCCAGCCTGGCTTGATACTGAGATGCCAAGTAGCAGGGAGGGTCCTCAAAGGCAGCAGCAAGAGGGGTGGGCCAGGCCCCTGCATGGGCAGTTTGTCCCCAAGGTACTGGTGTGGTGGGGATGAATGCCTCTGTGCCGCTGCTTGGGCGCAGGGCTGGGGCTGGGGCTGGGGCCGGGGCTGGGGCCGGGGAGGGGCTGCTGAGGAAGGAACCAGACACAGTTATCCAGGCTCCAGATAACCATTCAAGCCCCTGCCTGCCCGAACTTCAGCCTACCCCCCAAATAAACCCAACCCTCCCAAAACCTCTTACTCCTCGCCCTCCCATTTAGAGGAGCCTGCCGCAGCAGATCTGTGAGGGTCAGCAGGCCAGCATGGAGAGGTAGGCTCAGCCCTGTGTGGGAGGCAGGCTCACTTTTCCCCCACCCCCCATCCCGCTCAGTCCTTCCCTGTGCCCAGGCTGGGCTAGCGGGACAACCCCCAGGCATGCACTGGAGAGCTGGGTCAGACCGTTCGACTCTTCCCACCACAAAGAATATTTTCACCAGTGCCCTATGGGCCTAGCCTCTGGCGCACTAGTGAAATGTATATCTGCTCACCTTCCATTGCGGAGAGGGGGCAACAGCAGCAGAGATTTCCCAGTCCTGGGCTCGCTGAGTTGGGTATCAGCTGCAGTGTGACCCCAGCGGCGTTTCAGCTGAAAATCACCGGGAATGGGCCTCAGCCTTGTTCCCTGCTCTCAAGACAGCCAGTCTCCAAGCGTATGCCCGCAGGGGAATAAACCCTAACCCTCGGCTGGCCTGGCTCCGCTGGCTCGGGCGGAAAAGCTGCTGTGATGCCAGTTGGGCTGTAGCCTGAGTTTTGGGACCCTCGCCCATCCCTGGCGTGTCTCCCTCCCCCACCAACCACTAATACACGGCGCCTCTGTGGGGGCTTGGTCCCGGTGTGGGGCCTGGGATCATCATATAAACAGCTCTTGGATTAACAGCGGTGAGCAGCCTCCCGCCCTGCTAGCAGAAAACCAGTGTGCCAAAGCCAGAGCCTGGTACTTAAAGGGTTAGAGAGGCAAATGGGCCGCCAGTGGGAAGATCTCTAGTTCAGCCTGCACCCCTGGGGGCGGCAGGGTTTAAAGGTGCGCCGCTGAGGAGAGCAGCATGTAGAAGTGTTGGGATGAGATGGATCCGTTCTGACAGGCTTGAGATAACGGCTGAGTGGTTCAGGCGCTGCTGTGCCGTACTCCTCTGCTGGCTCTGTGTCCCTAGACCGTTGGATTGGTGCTGCAAGAGCTGGAGAGGTGTTCATAGCACCATGTGGCTTCTGGGGGCACAGCCCACCCGTGTTCCCTGCTCGGTGCCCCACTCCAATGGTGGTAAGCACCCACATTGCCCAATGCATCGAGGCGATGCTAAGGATGGTCTCATGGTTAAATTGTAAGAGATCTGAGTTCTGGTCCTGCCTCTGACATGGACTACCTGTGGGAGAGGGGTTCCCCTCATTTAATCCCTCTGTGCTCCTCACTGTAAAATGGGGATAAAAATCCTTCCCTGCCCTTGTTGTGGTGTTCGTGTTTGTAACAGCGGTGTGAGCCCCTCGGATGGAGAAATAATAGCTGCATCTTATCCAGAGCTCCCTGGATCTCAGTGCACTTGATGCAGGGCAGTGTCGCTATCCCCATTTCACAGAGGGTGAAACTGAGGCAGAGAGACCGTGACTGGCCCAAGAGCCAAGCATGGAGTCCCAGACCACCTAGTCTGGTGTGATCCCTGCCACCCATAGGTGCTTGTTACTTGCTTTCAGATAGTGGCCATTGGCTCCAGCTCTCTTCCCACCCTTCCGCTGAGCATGTCTGAGCTCCCCACTGCTCCCTGCGGCACTGGGGAAATGCCCTCACAAGCCTTGATCCCTTTCCCCAGGGGCCATGGGGCCTAAGAGCCTTGGATTCCAGTCTGCGGCCCGTCCTTTTTGCGCGTTCAAAGGCGAGCAAGCAGCCAAACAATCACACCCCTTCCCCTCCCCCCCCGGTGGGCCGCTTCGCTGGAATGTTTTGGGCCGAGGTTTGGGGTTTGGACTCAGCAGAGCCGTCCGCTCTGATGATGCAACAGCCAAAAAACAAAGGGCGCAGCGAAGCCTCCCTTGATCCCATAATCCTGCTGGCTTTTCTAGAAACAATCCCTCGCCCTAGAATCCCTGACTCCAGCCTTGGATCCCATTCTCATGACCAAGCAAATGTCGGAGATAAAAGGCGCCCATTATAAAAAGGGGACCCCAGCTGCTGGCTCTTGGCAGTTACAGCTGGAATTCCTGCGGCAGGTGGGGCGTGGGGCCTAGACCGGAGCATGTCCAAAGCAGGAGCCAGGGTAAGTTTGTTAGGGTGCCGTTCCGAGGGGCACCCGAGGAAGCCATTCCTGTTTACAAACATGGCAGAAACAGCTTAGGGAAAGGGAGCAGAATTTAGCACAAAGAGGAGAGCGGTAGAGGTGAAAGCTCACAGATGAAGGGACTATTTCATACAGAGGGCTGTGTTTTGAGTGACAGACGGTCTCTCCTCCTTTTGCCTTCCCACGGGCTAGTTCTGCTTTCTGGGGTACCTGAGGGGAGCAAAGCGGGGAGGCGAATGCTGTGTCTGTGGGGAGACTTTCAAACGCGCCCCCATGCTGCTGCTCTCATTGTCTTGCTGGGGAGAGCACAGGCTGGTGCGCTGTCCGCAAAGCACCAGAGGTGCAAAGCGAGCAGCCTGTACCCGTGGAGGGCTGGCGCGGGGAAAGCAGGCTGAGAGTAGCGCTGCCAGAGTCGGCACTGTCCAGGCTCCGTGCCGATTCATAGAGCCCTGCCCGGATGCAAAATGTGTATCCGCTTCCATCTCTGTGGATGCGGGTCCCCGCAGATATAGAACAGAGATTGCGAATTTGCCGGCTGCTCGACACAAAATGTGTATCCGCTGCCCGTATCTTCAATAATGAGCCACGGATATCGGCAGCCATCTCCGCGGAGGCGGATTCCTGGGGCTGCAAAGCGGGTAGCCGCGGCTTTGCAGGGCTCTACTGATTCCGGGTCTGGCTACCCAGCGGTTTGGAGCGAGCCTGCCAGGCCGTGGGAACAGACTTGGGCCAGCAGTCCAAAAACACCCATGCAGGCTGCCCACACCCTTCACTAGCTTTCCGAGCCCAGACTGCAGCTCTGATGCCAGCTGTGGCACTGTTTCTAGAGCACTAGCATTAGCCCCGCAGGCCTGGCTGGTGCTCCCACACACTGGGCAAGGCACACCCCCAGCCTGCAGCGCTGTCCCCGGGGAGGCTCAGAGCAGCTTGGCACTGTGAGCAGGTTTAAAGCCGCCAGCTCACAGGCCTGCTCCTTGCCTAGCCACCAAAGTGCACCAGCCTGAGTGAGCCTGGACACTTAGGGCCAGATTCTGGGCTTCCGCCTGCCACAGGGGGCACACGGGAGTGAGCCTTGGCCGCCTGTCTGTGAAACAGGCACCCTGACCCCGCATGGACGCGCTGGGCCCAGTGTTTGAGTCATCTGCTCCCCTCTCTGAGCCCCGGTGCAGGGTGGTAGGCAGGACGTCAGCTGGGCACCAGGATCTGCTGCTGTGGAGCTCACTTCCCCACTGGGACGGAAGCGCTTCAGGGCAGGGGGAACAATGCTTTGTCTGCCAGTGGGGGCCTTGCCACGGGGGCGGGGGGATCGCTCTGTAGGGTCTAAGCAGGAATCGGTGGCTCTGGAGGGGTGGCGGGGCACAGTGCATGAGGCGCAGCGGGTGGCTTGCCGAGGGCCAGTAACCGACCAAAGATTCAGGACAAAGGTTCCTTCCGCTGCTTCGCTAACGTCTCGCTGCTGGAGCTTACGCACTGGGGGCCCCTACCTGGCATTCCGCCCTGCTGAGCGCCAGGGGATGCGTGTGCGCAGTCAGGCGGGGAGGTTAGAACCATGCTCCCGAATTCACCTGTCACTTCCCTGCAGGTGAGAAGTGAGTCCGCTCTGGTGACAGTGGAGTCGTCGCCCTTGAAATTAGGATCCGTGGCCATTTGCAGCGAGGTCCGGGTGTGCGAAAGGAGCGCAGCGGAGGGCTGCCAGGGGGTGGGGAGTGTATTCCCATCAGCTCTTCTCGCTGCAGCCAACCACCCACCAGGAGTCCTGCATCTGATGACGTGGGGTTTACCCATGAACGCTGATGCCAACTAGATCTGTTAGGCTGTGTCTGCACAGCAGCGTTATTCCGGAATAACGCCAGTTCTTCCCAGCTGATGTAGCGCCCGTCTACCCAGCGCAAACATTCGGAAAGACAGGCTTCTTCCTCAGACTTCTGGAGGCCTCATTGTACGAGGAGGAAGGGCAGTCGGGGGAAGAGCGCTCTGTTTCGAAATAACGGCTGTGGAGACGGCGCCAAAAGCCAAAATAAGCTTTTTTGACTTAAGCGTATGCAATAAGCGGTGCTTATTTCGAGTTCAGCCCTGCTGTGTAGACGCGCCCTGAGTCTCTACAGTGCCGCAAGACTCCCCGCTGTTTACACCGATGTCTGTTGTTGGTCCGTAAACAGTGGACATAACCTGCAGGAGTTCTCAGTTCTGTGAGCCATTGGTGTTTGAAGGGGGAAGGGAAACAGCCGGTAAATTGGGTCAGCAAAATGCTCTGATTCCAACCCTCCGGCTGGGCTGCTGACAGTAAATTGGGCAGGGAAATCAAATGCAGTTTGCTCATTTCCCTTTGGGAGTGGCAAAACAAAACGGCCACTAGCGTGAGAAGTGGGACCAGGCTGCTCTGTGTGGGACAGAGACTACCGAAGGGGGAATGTGGGAAGAAAAATCACACAGTGAATGGTTGAGGCCCTGATCGTGCGAACACACGTACGTTTAGCTTTAAAAGCACACGAGCCGTCCCCGCACAGGGGTTGGAGGCTAAACGCCAGCCTGCCATAAACTAACCACCCCTGCCATAAAACGAGATGCGAACCAACCTCGCCTTCCCCCTCTTGCTGGCTTATTTGCTTTTGCGTTGCCTTCCGTGGGGCCAAAGGAAGGAGACCGGTTCGTTCTGCAAACTCCACATAGCCCGGCGGTGTTTGGGTGGCACACCACGGCACCCCCCCCCCCCCCCATGCCGCTCTTAGGACAAAATCTGGCCTCCCCTCAGGCTGCTTGCTCTTCCCAGTGGTGCTGGTGGGCGTGGGGCCTCGCAGCTTGGCAAGCAATTTCAATGTAAGCAACACGCCTGCCTGCTCCCCTCCTGCTTTTTGCACCTGTCTTTGACTGTCCTTTAACATTGGGTTTTGTGGCTTCTTCCTACGGCGGCATGTTTCAGGCGGCAGCTTTATGGGAAAGGCAGCAGCTTGTTCATACAGCGCCGTTCCAGCTAACACGTGCTTGCGCTGGCGCCGGTCCTCGCCGGTCTCCCCCCTCGGCCTGACGCTGGGTGGCTTTCGCCCCGGCCCATCGGCAGAGCCGGGGCCGAGTCCTTGTGAGAAGGAAGCTCCGCTCTCTCTGCTCTGCGTGTGTTTCAGATCACTTTCTACGAAGACAAGCACTTCCAGGGCCGTCGCTATGAGTGTGACAGCGACTGCCCCGATTTTCACACCTCCCTGAGCCGCTGCAACTCCATCCGCGTGGAGGGCGGTGCTTGGGTGGTCTACGAGCGGCCCAACTTTGCCGGGAACATGTACGTCCTGACCCACGGCGAGTACCCCGAGTACCAGCGCTGGATGGGGCTGAATGACCGCCTGGGCTCGTGCAAAGCCATTCATTTAGTAAGTCCGACCTTCCAGTGCTCCCCGGCCCCCCCTTGCAGCTGCTCCGTTACCCAGTGGGTGGGCTGTGCCCAGCTGTGCTTGAGAACAGGGTAACCGATCCCCACTGGGGATAGTTTCTGCATCCCAGAAGGTTGCGATCTGAGGGCAACCTCCCTACCCCGGAGACAGGAAGAGAGAGGGAGTAAAGCACAGAAGTGTGATGGGAGCAGGCTCCAGAGCCGCCGGACTTCCCTTTGGAGCTGGGGGGCTCCGCACAGAAGTCATCCCCTCCCCTGCCTCTGCTCTCAGAGCTGCCTCTTCCCGCTGGCTCGCACAGGGCTGGGATCCGGCTGCAGGGCTAGAATTAAACACAGGCCAGCTGGGACCTGGTTTAGAAGCTTTGGCTTCCCACGCTGCCTTCACCAAAGCCAAGGTGTCCGGCTGCCTCCGGGTGTGATCAGAGCTGGAACCAGTCAGCCAGCCGGTGCACTCAGCAGGGGGCATGGGAGCCATGGGGATCTTGCCCAGGTGGCATGGCCCCTCTTAGCCATCACCAGCAGGGTCCCGGCTTCCGCCCCCTTGAGCCTGGATCTGCCCTGCCCCTCTGGCCAGGGATCCCAATGTGCAGCAGTCACTGTGTTCCCATCCGTGCCTTCCCCAGGGTTGGCTGGGGGAGGTTTCCTGCCCCTTTCATTGCCCGCCTGCGACGCACAGTCCCGTGCGTCCCCCAAAGCCCCGGGGGCGCGAAGAAAGGGCCTGCCCAACAGTGCCAAGAGCGAGGGGGTTGTGGCAGAGCCGCTGGGGCCGCTCAGAGTTCCGGGAGGGAGAGGCCTGCCCGGTGCCCGTCTGTCCCTAGCTCACGGGCGAGGACAAAGCGCCGGCCGGCCTGTGACGCTCTCCCCCTGTTCCAGTCCAGCGGAGGCCAGCACCAGATTCAGATTTTCGAGAAGGGGGACTTTGGCGGCCAGATGTACGAGTCCACGGAGGACTGCCCTTCGGTCCTGGACGAGTTCCACATCCGGGAAATCCATGCCTGCAAAGTGCTGGAGGGGGCCTGGGTTTTCTATGAGCACCCCAACTTCCGGGGCCGGCAGTACCTCTTGGAGAAAGGGGAGTATCGCAAGCCCGTGGACTGGGGGGCTGTGTCCCCCTCGGTCCAGTCCTTCCGCTGCATTGTGGAGTGAGGGGCGGCGGCTGAGCGCCCCCCATGGCCAGGGAACCTGTGTGGCACCGGCGAATAAAGCTAGTGGCTGATGCAAAGCTGCCTGTCCTGATTTCTGAGCGGCCTGGCCCTGGCTGGCTGCCCCCCGCAATCCCCCTCACTCCTGCCAGGAGCTAGGCCTTTGCTCCCAGGTGCCCTCAGCTGGTGGGAATTTCACACCCTCCCCTCCCCATGGCACTGTGCTAGCCCTGCTCTGATCTTCATGCGCTCTGCACCCTGGGGTGGCCTTTGGCGTGGGCGCGGCTTTCAGCTTTCCACCCTGGGGGAGCGGCAGGCCGGTATCCTGGCAGCCGTGCGGCTCGACGCCAGGAGCCCGGGGGCCACCTCTTCTTGGGGAGCCCCTGACGGAGAACGGTCCGACGCAGCCGGTTTTCCCCTGCTTGGCTCCTGCTCGGGCGCTTTTCCCGGCTGTGCCGGCAGGTGTCAGGCTGGCTCTGCCGGGCCCGCAGCCAGCGGCCGGGGGCTCCCGCGGCCGGGCGGCGCCGCATGACAAATGGCCCCGTGGCGGGCGCATGTTCGGCGCCCGGGCCCCGGGGGAGCCAGGCGGGCCCTTTGCATTTCCAGCGCGGGACTGGGGCTAATGACACGGGCTGCCCCCGGGCCCGCCGCCTCTCCCGCCTTGATCGATGAGCTTATTAGGCGGCGGGGAGGCAGGCGAAGCGCGGCACGGCAGGAGCGGGGCCGGGCGGCCCCCTGCGGACACGTTCGTACCTGGGGTGGGGCCTGGCCTGCTCCGGGGAGCCCCCCGGCGATTGGCAGGCCTGGGTCCGATTGCTCTGGGGCTGGATGTCGGGGGAAGGGCCGGTGGGCCAGTGTCACTGGGGGGGGGGGGGGGGAAGCAGCCAGAGAGCGGAGGCCCTCCCCCTGCCCCCGGCGTGGAGCAAGCCCGAACTGCACCAGTCACCGCCCGTAGCCTTAGCCCAGCGCGCCGGGCGGGGGCTGCCGATTGCTGCGGGCGGCTCCCTGCGGGGAGCGGCTCCCCGGCCGCCGGCAGGGCCCTTGGAGGCTGCCCCAGCGCGCTCCCAGTCAGCCTCATTCTCCCCCGCGTTGCCTTTCTCTGCCCCCTCCACCCCGGGCTGTGTCCCCCCGGCCCCCCCATGCCAGCGGCCCTTCCGGCTCCTGCCCATCAGCCTCCCTCGCCTCCTCCCCCCTTCTCACCCCGGCCTGTACCGCTCCGCTCTCCCCGGCCTCTGCCCTCCCTCCCCCCTTCTCTCCCCGGCCTCTACCGCTCCGCTCTCCCCGTCCTTTGCCCTCCCTCCCCCCTTCTCTCCCCGGCCTCTGCCCTCCCTCCCCCCTTCTCTCCCCGGCCTCTGCCCTCCCTCCCCCCTTCTCTCCCCGGCCTGTACCGCTCCGCTCTCCCCGGCCTCTGCCCTCCCTCCCCCCTTCTCTCCCCGTCCTCTGCCCTCCCTCCCCCCTTCTCTCCCCGGCCTCTGCCCTCCCTCCCCCCTTCTCTCCCCGGCCTGTACCGCTCCACTCTCCCCGTCCTTTGCCCTCCCTCCCCCCTTCTCTCCCCGGCCTCTGCCCTCCCTCCCCCCTTCTCTCCCGGCCTCTGCCCTCCCTCCCCCCTTCTCTCCCCGGCCTGTACCGCACCGCTCTCCCCGTCCTCTGCCCTCCCTCCCCCCTTCTCTCCCCGGCCTCTACCGCTCCGCTCTCCCCGTCCTCTGCCCTCCCTCCCCCTTCTCTCCCCGGCCTGTACTGCATCGCTCTCCCCATCTTCTGCCCTCCCTCCCCCTTCTCTCCCCGGCCTGTACCGCTCCGCTCTCCCCGTCCTCTGCCCTCCCTCCCCCTTCTCTCCCCGGCCTGTACTGCATCGCTCTCCCCATCTTCTGCCCTCCCTCCCCCTTCTCTCCCCGGCCTGTACCGCTCCGCTCTCCCCGTCCTCTGCCCTCCCTCCCCCCTTCTCTCCCCGGCCTGTACCGCTCCGCTCTCCCCGTCCTTTGCCCTCCCTCCCCCCTTCTCTCCCCGTCCTCTGCCCTCCCTCCCCCCTTCTCTCCCCGTCCTCTGCCCTCCCTCCCCCTTCTCTCCCCGGCCTGTACTGCATCGCTCTCCCCATCTTCTGCCCTCCCTCCCCCCTTCTCTCCCCCCCCTTCTCTCCCCAGCCTGTACCGCACCGCTCTCCCCGTCCTCTGCCCTCCCTCTCCCCTTCTCTCCCCAGCCTGTACTGCATCGCTCTGCTGCTCCTCTGCCCCCACTGCCGGCCCACAGCCCCCCCCCAGGCTCACTGCCAGGCCAAACCCCCCCCCCTCCCGCTCACTGCTGGCCCTATCCCCCAAGCTCACTGCTGGCCCACAGGCCCCCCAGGCTCACTGCTGGCCCTAGCCCCCCCCCCCCAGGGTCACTGCTGGCCCTCAGCGCGCGCCCCCCCGCCAGCTCTTTGCCGGCCCACAGGCAGCCCATCCATCCCTTGAGGCTGGCAGTCTCTCTCACAGGGCAAGAAACACAGGGGAGCCGCCGTGGTCCTCGGACATGGCTGCCCTGCCGTGTGCAGAGCGGGGGGCGATGTGCGCGGGGTGCAGCGCGCTGGCCCTGTCACACGCCCCAGGACAAGTGGGGCTGCAGCCAGGCGGGCAGTGTGGCCGGGCAGTGGAGCTCTGCGCTGCTGCCCCTTCCGTGCAGGTGGCCTTGCAGGCCCAGGATGCCCGGCCGGGCACACGCTGAGATCCCCTTCCCATGCCCCCGCAGGGCCCGGCCAGTCCACCCATCGCAGTGCAGCTCAGGCACCCAGCACCTTTCCACCTCCTCGTCGGGCTCCCCTCCCCTGCCGAGGGGGCGGGGCCTTGGGCATGAGGGGCGGGGCTGGGAACTAGCCCCCTCCAGCCAGCTCTTCAGTGCAGCCCAGCTCCAGTGGCATTTTAAAGGGGCTGGAGCTCTGGGCGCCACAAGCCCCCCCCCTTTTAAATCACCAGGCTCATGGGCAGCTGCCCCCTGTCCCCGTTGGCGGCCCTGGCCTGGATTGAGCCCAGCGATGGAGACCAGCTGTAGCAAGGAGGCCTGGCCTCCCCTGGAGCTTGCCGGGGAGGGGCTGCCGGCTGCCCCTGGGGGGACCCGGCAGGCCCTGTCACCCTGCTGAACGCAGCGGGGCGGGACCGGAGCAGGAAATACAGAAGGTGGGTGCTGCAGCGGAGCTGGGGCTGCCAAGGGAGACAGAGCGTCCAGCCTGCAGCGGGTGTAGGAGCCTTCAGAAGACTCTAGTTCCCAGCCCAGGGACCCTATGGATAGCAGCCTCCTGTTCTGCCTCATTGACTCTTTGTCTCCCTGGATCACTTCCCCAGCACCTTCACGCTTCCTCAGGGCCTGCAACGACCCAGGCCCAGCAGCCAGCCAGGGACTCCTCTCACTCTCCTGGGCTCGGCCTGCCAGAGACACAGATCTCACTCCTTCAGTTCCAAGCAGCGACTGACTCTGCTCTGCAGCTCATTTTATACGCGCCCGAGGGCCCTGATTGGCTGCTCCTCACAGCCCCTCTCCCATTGGCTGCTTCCTGCGCAGTCTCTCTAGGACTCTATTAACCCCTTGTCTGCCAGTGGGGGGCAGATGCCCCATCACAGGAAGGAGCGCCCCCTTCTGGTAGAGATAGGAATCAACACGATAGCCGCTGGCTGCCTACTTGTGCAGGAGACTGTGAGCGTGATAGAACTCTCGTGGGTACTCTCGTCTTTTCTCCGTAGTCAGGAGCCCAGCTGAGAGGCTGGGCGCAGAGATGTGGATGTTAAACGCCCCCAGCCGGACCCCCATGCTGAGAAGAGAGAACGTTCCAAGGGCGTCGCTTTTAACATTTCCCTTGCGCGTCCTTTCTCTGGAGCACCCGGCCAGCTCCTCCCCAAAAATGCAATTATCAGAACGCTTGTTTTGCCCTGCCCCAAACGGCTCTTGCCCTCTGGTGAATTTTGCATTGTGCCCCACATGTTGGCAACTCATCTGACGAACAATAAAACATGCTCGGGGTGGGGTTTCTTTTTTTTTTTTGGTTATTATTTTATTTTAGATGACTTTTTCCACTGGGGGCTCCCTCGTCAAGGCTGCCCACAGAACAGAGTGCATATGCATATGAGCCACAGACCGAGGGAACGAAAGCGAGCAGGCAATCCAAGCCCGGGCTGCTGATGCCTTCGCTTGACAGCTAATTTCCATTTCCCAGTATCAGGGGGTCTGTTCCAATAATTGGCATGCAGATTGTGTCTGATGGGCCTGTTATACAGAAGAAAAGAATCTGCTAGTTAGAATAAGCCAACCCCGGGCTGATGGATGGGGCGTAAGGAGGTCAAATGAGAATATATATAAACGTGCACACACACATATTTCATACCTTCCCCCTCCTGCGTTCTTTATCCTGCAAACTCTAATCTATCATATTTCATTGAGACGAATCCTTCCCAGTTTTTCTCTCCCTTTCCTTTTTTTCCCTTGAAGGGATATTTCACAGAAGCTGCTCTTGACTTTCAGAGTAAAATACAGAGGAGAGGGGGGTTGAAGAAATTAACGTAGTGCCATGGTTCATTAAAAGTTTGGGATCAGCCAGAACAGGCCGGCTTGTTAATTACACTTCCAGAATTAATTGGTGTGAGGCTTTTCTCTCTTCTGTCATCCTTGCTCTGCTGGGCGCATGGGACGGCCTAGCCAAAATCATAACACGTCTTTGCTGCCTCTCTTTGGTCTAAGTTGGTATCGTTCCTGTGTGTTCTCGTGGGAGAATTCTCAAGGGCTTCGGTGGTGCGTATCAGCCATGGGCATTAAGTCTTTTCCCCCTGGAACGCTGCTGGAATGAGCCCCACCTCTTGGGATATCTGTGTGCGCAACAGCCAGTTACTAAAGCAAACCGAGGCGTTTCCTGGAGTCTCCATGCTGGGAGTGTGTGTGTGTGGGGGGGGTGCACATTACCCCTCTGAAAACCCACACTAGAATGCTGGTGACCTCAGCTTGCTTTGCTCTTTGCATCTTAATCCCTAAAGGGTTAAGTCGGTCTCAGGAGTTGCTCGGAAACACCTTGCCCTCAGAGTCACGGGTCAGCCAATGAAAAGCGTCCCCATGGTTTGCTCTTGCCCGCCATTGGCCGAATGGATTGCCACTCAGGATCCCCGTGGAGAGCAGAGAAGGTCGAGAAGCTAGAGCAGGCCTGGTGTCCATCGCTCGGCTGCACTGCGGAATAGGAGTTGCTGAATTGTGGGTCCCCAATCTACATGGCCTAATGGTGAATTGTGGGTCCCGAGCCTCCAGTTCCTAGCGCCCTCCCAAATTGTGTCCACACTACTCGCCCTTTGTTTGTGGTGCACATGGGCGGTGGGTGAACATAGGGTAGGGGGAGGCAAGCCCCCCAATCCCACCCCTTCTTCCTGAGGCCCCGCCCCTTTGGGAGCCAAGCCCCCCCCACCTCAGCCTTCAGTCCCCATGGGAGCCTCCCTGGCCCCATGACAGAGGGACTCCGGGGAGGACACACTGCCCCAGCAACCCCAGCCTCAGCGTGGCTGAAGCCCAGAAGCAGCTAAACTCCGCCCCCAGAGTGTTCTGGGGGCGGAGTGTGGGCGGGGCCAGCCTGGTAGTTTGGGAAGGCAGGGCCTTCCCCTGCCTTATACCCGCCGCCCACGGTGGTGCAGTGCGGGAAAACTTGACTAACCACCAAACCGACCGGTCCAGAGGACAAAGAAAGGCAGCCGGCGGGATTGTGGGATACTTTTGGAGGACTCCCAGAGCGGGAAGTCAGTGGGGCCACGTCCGCACTGCAAAGCCACAAGCCTTGAACCCATCCTGGCTTGACTCAGGCTTTGACTCTCCACCCCGAGGGCTCCTGGGTTAGCGCAGGGAAGGGAGGTTATGGTGGAGTCTGAGTTCAAACCCTGGGCTTACACTGCAGCGGAGATGTGCCCCAATCAGGGACTAGTGGTTATTTCCCATATTTATCCATGTACCATATGAAATAAGCGGGGGAACCTTGATTATGTCAAACTGTGGAACCATGGGATACGTGAGCATATGGATCTCCGGTCATCTCATCTGCCCCCCGCTAACCTGCCTCCACCAGGGCTCTGGAGCACGTCCTACACCTCTCAACAGCTGCAGAGAGCTGCATTTAGACAAAGCAGGCTCACAAAACAGTTCCTTTTTGCCCCCCCCCCCCCCCAATCTGGAATTCTCCTCCAAACTGCACATTGCGCTACGTTCCAACCTGGGCAATATTCAAGGACCAGTCCGCAGGAAGGCAAACTAGGCCTCAACTCTGTGAATTTCACTTGCCACCCATCAGAAAATGTCAGCTGCATGCCGCTGGGATGGGGTGATTCCCAGTTCCCTAATGGGACCCACAGAACATCCTGCTAGTCCCATTCATACTGGGACATTGTTGTGGGGATAAGAACTCTTGGACAGCTGCTGGGAAGGATTTTAAGGCTCCTTCTACACCCTGCCTCATTGGACTTATTGTAAGTAAGGCCTGGATCCTACAAGATATGCAGAGCCCTATACCTGTCCGAGCCTCCACAAAGAACTGCCCCTCTAGTGCAGCTTGCAGGATTAGGGCTGAAAACAGGGTTCAAAAAAGAACTAGATAAATTCAAGGAGGTTAGGTCCATCAATGGCTATTAGCCAGGATGGGCAGGGATGGTGTCCCTAGCCTCTGTTTATCAGAGACTGGGAATGGGTGACAGGGGAGGGATTGCTTGATGATTTCCCTGTTCTGTTCCCTCCCTCTGGGACACCTGGCATGGGCCACTGTCGGCAGACAGGACACTGGGCTGGATGGACCTTTGGTCTGACCCAGTCTGGCCGTTCTTATGTTTTAACTCCTGGAGTTACACTGCTGGGTGATCACAAACGTTCTCCCCACCCTGTTTTGCGAAATGGTGTTTTCCTGTGTCCCACGGGGCCCAGGCAGGAGGGACTGGGATTGTGTATGGGTGCTATCAGCCCACCCCATCCGATTGTGAAATCTAAAAACAGCGAAGCAAAGAGATCCCGTGTCTGAGACCACCCCCAGGACATCGCAACTGCTGCGTTGTCCCCAGCTCCTAAAAAAAATGGGGCTTCGCTCCCACCTCTTCCCCCTCCCCCGCCTCACCTTGGCTTCAGCCCGGCAGAGCTGTAAAAGCCGTTAATAAGACAGCAGGCGCTTTGTGCCAGAGGGGCTGAGTGATACGGTTGGAAATGAAGACTATTTCCCTGAATGCCGTCAGTTTGTTACGTCTCATGGCTGGTGGCAGCGCAGCGAGGGGGCCTGGTTATCTGTGAGCCAGAACTTCCCAGGGCGGGGGTTCTGCCTGGACTCTTAGATATTGCTTCCCAGACCCAATGGGACATTCGCCATTTCGTTTTCCTTAAGAATCTTTAAAGAGCTCTCGGGTCCTAGCTGCCTGCCTGCACCGAGGGGGAAGTAGCGTAGCCCTTGTGAGAATGGTGTAAAATGCCTGGCCTAAAACTGTGTAGTCCAGGGGAGCACATTGCCGACAGCGGCAGAACACATGGGGGTCGGAGGCTGAATTTCCTGCTCCTTGGTGAAGGCTTTCCTCACAAATTGCCTCAGACCCCCTAACTCGGATGGCTCTCTCACCCCTGGAGTTGGCCGCCCTTTAAATTAGTCTCCTTTGAAATCTCTGGGGCGGGAAATCTTTCTACAGATAAGGCTTGGTTAGATTCCTTGCGAGCTCAGCTATTTGGGGTGAGGAGATACAGATCTCTCCCTTTTCGAGGTCTGCCCCCAACCTTCCCCTCACTGGCCGGGACCACCCCATGCCGGCAGGCCTTTCTCCACCCGTTTTCCCTTCTCCTCCCCCTGTCAGAGTGCATACTGGTAGCAATAGTGAGATCAGGTTTGCTGTTCTTGTTCTATTGTCTCCTTCTGCTAAACAGTTGCAGATGTTGGGGCCTTCCAGGTCAGTTTCTTGTCGGAGAAGAAGCCATTGTTGTGGAATCTGTGTATTTGCCTCATGTGACTTGTGTATTTGTCGCTGTGTACACCAGTCCTTGCACAGTGGCGGTCACAAGCAGCATGCACGTCATGCCCTATCGCTGACATCTCCACTCACACACTGCCTCCAGAACTGACTCTCCTTAGGCAAATTTTCTGGTTGCTCACCACAGCTCCCCTAGGGTCCCAGAGGCTCCAGTAATGAAACTGAGCCCGAGTCCGTTGGCACAGGCCTGTTGTGGGTTTTTCTCTGCAGAGCCATCATACCTCTCGTCAAGGGCGACAGGGGCGCAGAGCTAGTGAGGGGACTTGGGGAGGGCTGTGGTGTGGTTGGAGCAGCCGGCAAAGGAGGTAAGTTTGCAGGGGGCATTTTGGACAGGCTGGAAGGCAGAGAGGCAGGGAGCTGGAAAGCCAGAGAAAACATCCTAGCTGGTTGCCTGGTGTGAGTCAGAAGAGCTGTGGAGAGCTCGGGCGGGTTGGTTAGGGAGGCATCGGTGAAAGATTTGGGGCTTTGCTAGGGCTCAGCATTACACAGGCCGTGAGGCAGGAGTCCCACGGTCCACCCCACTCCTGCTGGTGTGAAGGGAACCCCCAGGTCCTGCAGGGCTCCTCCGATCACCCGTGGGAGGTGGAGGCAACCCAAGTATTTGTCCCAGGGCCTCGGTGCAAGGTAGGTGCCAAGCTCATGCACAAGCGCCTGAAAGTATTCAAGAATGCGGGATTATATACCCACAATGCAGTTCAGAAAGCCTGTGTCTCCTCCCCATTCCTGACCAACCCTCGGTTGCAAAACAAGACCCTCCATTCGTCCAAGTCACGCCCCTACCATTCAGCCACGCAGCCCCTGATTCCTATACACCCATTGCAGAGTTCAGTGACAGCCACCGTACAGAGGTACACACCCTGCCAGGGACTACGGTCAGCTCCTGACATTGGGGCTGTCTGGACCCAGGAACTTCCAGCACTTGGGTTGATCCCAGCTGACTTTGTTCCACCGCTAAACCCTTTGAACAAGAGTGACGCTTATTTGGTTCCCACCCAGTTTCCAGTAAGTGTCCTGTGCTGGTAGTAACAGAATTCAGAGCAGTCCCAAAACTCGGAGGCCAGGTCTGAGGTCAGAATAGCATTCCTCCGAGTGACGGGTAATGGGGAACGGGACACCCTAAAAATACAGGCGTTCACTCCGGGTCAAGTAGTCTTTTGTGTGGTTCTGTCTTGTCTTGGCGCTACAGTTTTGGAGAAGAAAGAGGAGAAGAAGAAGAGACAATTTAACTGAACTTCTCTAGCTGGTATCCAGGGCCCTTGGTCCAGGATTACTTGATTACAACCACGTAACAACCATGTGTGCACTCAAAAACTGTTACCCCTCAGGTGTCTCTTCTGCAGACTAAACAAACCCATTTCCCCCCCAATCTTCCATCACAGGTCATGTTTTCTAGACCTATTTTTGTGGCTCTTCTCTGGGCTTTCTCCAATTTGTCCACATCCTTTCCGAAATGTACCCTCTCCCCCCGAGCTGGACACAACACTCCCGTAGAGGCCTAATCAGCACAGAGGAGAGCAGAAACATTCTCATGTCTTGCTAGGAACCCCAGATCCCTTTCTGCAGGGCTCCTTCCTAGACGGTCGCTTCCCTGATGGTATGTGGGACACGGATTGTTCCGTCTGAAGTGGAGCACTTTGCATTCGGACCGTTTCTCCAGGCTGTCCAGATCCTGGGGAGTTTGAATGCCGTCCTCCAGAACACATGCAGCAAGGCCCTCCACATGCTATCTAGAAGCACTCTAGAGTAATCAGCCCATTTAAGTCACCAGCAGAGGGCACTGAAGGCCAACGTATCTGGATCATTGTCCCTGGCCGACGTGCATCTCAGTGTGGTGGTTGGTTGCTAGCCCAGACACTGAAGAAACAGCGAGCTCAGTCTGATAGTGACACCAAAGCCTGTTTTTCAGGTATTTGCCTTCCAGGGGCGGGTGTGCTAGGCAGGGGAAGGCATTGCCTTTCCAAAGCGCCACCCTAGCCCCGCCCACTCTCCACCCCCAAAATGCCTAATGTAGGATCATTGGGGGCAGAGTGTTGCTGTCACCGAGTGCCCGCCCTCCCCGTGCTCCAGGGCTGGGGAGGTGGGTTGCATGTGGCTCCCTCCTCCCTCTCCATGGTGCGGGGGGGGGAGGGGAACGTCAGCTTGGCTCAGTGGGGGCGGGCCACAGTCAGAAGGGGCGGGGCTGTGGGTGGGGCCTGCCTGCTGCTAAACTGGCCACTGATAGAGCTCTTGTAGCATGTGGCTCAGTTGGGGCCAGACCGAGCTGTTTGCATCTGTCTGTCTGTCTACCCACCACCGGGCAACCGGAGCATTTAAAATGTCTTTGGACGGACACGCTGGCAGAGTCTGTCTCTGCCCCCTGTCTTTGGGAGGGGATGCTCAGTGCTTTGCTTTGGGACGCAGTTAATGCCAAGCGGCTGCTAAAGGCCTGTCTCCCAAGTGCCAGGCTCCCCTGCTGGAGAACAGGCAAATTGTTCCCTTGGCACCTCAGCTGACATGGAAAGTCCTGGGGAGAGGGGGCGGGGAGGGGGCTGATCTCGGCCGCAGCTTTGCAGGCTGTATTAAACCCCAGTTGGAAAGAAGACAACGGGGTCTCACTTTCCTTGCCACCCCTCCTGCCCCGCAGAGCTGCCAGTGCCACACTATTGAACTCCAATGCTTAATAAACATGTGGGAGAAAGGAAGTCTTGGTTAAACATTCCATACTTTCAGTGCAGCAGTCACGGGCCTGTCTAGATCTTATCTGAGGCCTGCCAACAGGTCTTCCAGAAACCCCCCCAAAGACCAGATCTGATATTCCTGATATTTTGAACAACAAAGGGAAGCAGATGAGTTACTTCATGGCAACCAGTCACCCAAACAACGAGCCTCACCCCCAAACCTCCAGCCATCAATGTTGTCTCCTCCCTACAGAAGCACAGCTCTCAATAACCTATACCACACTGGTCTGCCTCCTTGACACGAGGTCTCTGAGACACTGGTAGGGGACCCTTTGCCACCACTAGCCAGGCAGTTTTGTCCAGGGCCACAGGTGAGTAGCCAACCATCTTGTCAGAAGGCCTCCTGGGAGCCCAGGGGGACTTTTGGGAGGAAGTCAAAACTCCCATCAATCCCTGGACGTTTTGGAGAGTCCTCTGGAATGGATATTATTTCCTAGGCCTTCGCTCAACATGGAGGCCAGGATGACTGTTCAGCTCTCGTTCCCTACAGGGAACTGACAGAGGGTACAAGGGGAAGGAAAAGGTTGCAGTACCGCATCCATCTGCTAGGAGGCACTCAAGAGGGGAACACTCCCCCATCATGATCCACCATGAGCCCCCAAACCTTTGCCAGAGTCATTATTTCCCACAAGCGTCCCCTGCCCTACGTTCTTTGTTCCTAGAAGTACACAGTTACATTTAGATGTGTTACCATGCAAATCTTGCTTGAACTGCTCCTGCTCAAAGAAAGTGCTAAGGCTGGGATAATATATGGAGATATACCTATCACATAGAGCTGGAAGGGACCTTGAGAGGTCATCGAGTCCAGTCCCTTGCTCTCACGGCAGACCCAACTACCAGCCCTGACAAATTTACCCCAGATCCTGAAATAGCCCCCCCTCAAGGATGGAGCTCACAACTCTGGGTTTAAAGCACATCAGTGCTCAAACCACTGAGCTATCCCTCCCCCCTCCTGAAGCCCCAGACAGCAGGAAAACCCAACTTTTCCTTCAAGAATGTTACCCAGAAAGTCTAGGTTGGATAGTAGGAATAACGATTTCCCTAGGAGGGTGGGGAAGCACTGGGATGGGTTCCCTAGGGAGGGGGTGGAATCCCCATCCCTAGAGGTGTTTACGTCCCCGCTTGACAAAGTCCTGGCTGGGTTGATTTCGTTGGGGTTGGTCTTGCTTGGCCACGTTCCTGGAAGTTTCATCACGTGACCTGATCTGTAATTAATGGTTAAATCTTTAATTCCTGGAGAACCTTTCTACCTTCTCTAGCATAAAGTGGGCTGGTCTGCTAGTGACTCCTCTTGCTTCAGACACCCCCACCCTGACTCCTGTCCTTCCCCATCCCACAACCTGTGGCTGCGAAGGAAGAGTTGCTTACCTCGCCTGGCAGTGATGCTGAACCTGTGGTTTCCAGGTTCATTCCTTCCTCTGCTGTTTGTGTCTCAAAGTGAAGCTTGTAAAGGAAAACCCAGCTCAAGGGGGTGACATTTCTCCCAGCGGCTCCATTTCACACCTCCCACGGCGTTTTATCGCATTTGCGCCACAGGCGATTAGGGCTTGTGAGTAGCCATGAGACCCATGTCCCACCGGCTCTGACGGCGCTTCCCAAAGTTGCGCTTTGCCCACTGCTGTTCTATCCCCCACTGAATCTGGGAATCCAGTCCCTTGTGGACACCTGGCCCCTTCCCGCCAGGTCTCAGAGGAAGATTTCTGTGTGATCTGGGGCTGCGGGAGTCTTGGAGTTCTCAGGGTTTCTTGCGGCCCAACGTGAGGCTGGGAGCCGTGGTTACCGAGCCACCCAGGACCCTCAGGCCCCGGAAGATTTCTGTCCCGGCGTAACTCCTTTTTATAAGTGGGAGCAGGACTGGCCCCGGCAGTGGGGCTGGTGGCGGCTGGGCGGCCCTGGCCAGGGAGCTCCCTGGCATCATCGGTCCAGGTGGGGCCGAGGAGCCTTGGCCAGAGAACCCAGTCCTTGGTGGCAGTGGGGCTGGGTTGGCCGAGTAGCCCTGGCGAGGGCCCTCAGTGGCAGTGGGGCCAGATGACAACAGGGAACTCCTGGCTGAGGAGTGTCAGTGCCATGGCGCCTCCTGCTGGACACACCGGGAATTAGCCCTGCCCCTCAGCAGGGCGCCCCCTTCTGGCCAGTCCTTGCTCTCCGCTCCGTTGTCTCTCTTTAGACCCATGTCGCTCTCGGGACTGTGGCATCCTCTGCTCCGGTCTCACACCCCTTTCCGTTCTCCGTCTCACACCTGCCACTGTGGCCCCCAGGGCCCAGCCCCTCACCTCCACAGAGCCTAGGTGTGGTGCAAGGAGAATGGGGGGACTCTGGGTCCTGCCCCAGGGACCCTCTGGCAGCAGCCATCTCCTGCCTTCCTTCTCTCCCCTGCACTGCTCCCATTCCCTGGGCCACTTCCCCATGACCCTTGCACCTCCTCAGCCCTTGCACCAAGGCCGCAGCCTGGCAAATATCAGGCTGGGCCCTGTCTCCAGCTCACCCGAGCCTGCCCAGCTCTGCTCTGTCCCAGGTGCTTCTCCCTCACTGGGGGGGCCAGTCCTGCACCCTCACTAGCCAGAGCAAGAGTGAGCTCCCGCCTGTCCTGCAGCCTTTTTATAGGGCCCAGCCTGGCCCTGATTGGCTGTCTCTTGCTGTGCCCTGATTGGTTGGGTTTGTGCAGGCTCCCTCCAGCCTGCTTTTAACCTCCTCCTGGCTTGAGTGGGCTACAGCACCACCATACAGGTGATCGACCAGAAACAGAAGCACGTGGCTTAGGTGACCTATCAGAGACCAGGGAATACAGTCAGCTCTTGGGGGAGGTAGATGTTGACACTGCGGGTGGGTGGGGGAAAGTTTGACAGGGTTTTAATTGAACATCCGTCGACCCTGACCAGTCACTGAATTTCAGTCCAGAATTCCAAATAAGTTCCCGGCAGGCTCCCCTGCCTCTGTCCAGAATTCCAAATGGTGTAAAATCATCGAACCTGCCTTTGGCCTGCGAAGATTTCCACGGCAGGATCCACGAATCCCCACCTGTCCCTGCGGGTCCCCACAGCCAGCCGGCTTTTCCATGGCGAGCTCGGGATCAGGGTGTAGCTTGCCAGCACACACCATGCTGGAGAAAGAGCTCTCCAGAGTTAAACCTTCGCAGGAAGTAGCTGCGGTAGGGCCAGGCTGTTACCAAAAGCAAAAGTGACAGGAGCACCTGGGGAAAGCATCCTGGGATGGATCCATTTGGGGTGAACGAGGAAGCCAGGACGGTCGTCAGGAAGGACCAGCCCAGCACTTTGGTTTTGGGGCAGCACCACAGAAGCACCAATTTTTGGCATCCTGGACTTGCACCCTGCCATGCTGGGTACCTAAAAGGGTGTCACCAGGAGGAGGGAGAAAAATTGTTCTCCTTGGCCTGTGAGGGCAGGACAGGAAGCAATGGGCTTCAACTGCAGCAAGGGAGGTTTAGGTTGGACTCTAGGAAAAACTTCCTGCCTGTCAGGGTGGTTAAACACTGGAATAAATTGCCCAGGAAGGGTGTGGAATCTCCATCTCTGGAGATATTTAAGAGCAGGTTACACAGACACCTGTCAGGGATGGTCTAGATGGTGCGTGGTCCTGCCGAGAGGGCAGGGGACTGGACTTGATGGCCCCTCGAGGTCCCTGCCAGTTCTAGGATTCGAGGATTATTTTGCTTGCTGTTTTCCAGCAGGCTCCACTAGGTGTCACTGCTGCCCTTCCCCTCCCCCGGCCATGCTGGCTCCAGAACAGGTCCTACGTCCCGAGATCAGTGGTACCGACCTCGGGGCGATAGCGAAATCCCCGCCGACCGTCGTTTGGACAACACTACTGCACTGAGCTGGAAAGGCCTCTCTGCTCGCCTGCTGGACGTGCCGGTGGGGGCCGTGCCCTGGCGGGCGTGAGGAGTGGCCGTCGTGCGGGTTTCCAAGGGAGTCTGGCAGGGGGCGGTCGAGGGACGCGGCGTTGACGGCTGGCAACCGGATTCCTGCCTCACGAGATCGCCTGCATCGCCCGCTCCCCCTGCCCCGGCCCCGGCCCCCCACAGCTGAGCCTCGCTGGGCAGCTGCGGGCTTTGTCGGCACTGGGGAGATGGCCTGGCGGCAGCCAGCCCTAGCACTAATTGGGCCTCAGTGTACCCCCAGAGTGTAAATCGGGCACGGGCTGTGGTTAGTGTTTGTGCCGAGCCCGGCTCTGTGCTACTGGTGCCAAGAGTAGTGTCTGTGCTAGGGGGTAGCGGCGGTTTTGCCCCGCCAATGGCAGATCATCAGTGGCAGAAATCCCCAGGGAAGACAAGGCCACCGACAGGCCCATGGATCCGTCTCCAAGTCCAAGCCTCAGAGGCGTACATGGACACAGCTTTCTCCGCAGCTAAGCCTGTGGGTGGTTTCCCTGGATGGTGTGCGGCAGGGCATGGGCCGAGAGTGTGCACAGGAAGAGCAGGGCATGCAGACATGGGGGTGTGAGCGTGTGACGTAGTGGGGGTACCTTGCTGGTTGCTATGCTGGGCAGTGGAGGTCACTGACAACCCACTGCCGACCCAGCAGGGCAGGGGATGAGTCATTATGCAAGGGGGCTTCCAAACTCGTCAGACAGGTATCTCCCATGGAGCGGAACAATGGAAAGAAAGGGGGCGAGGCCAGACCTGGCTGGTGGAGTCTGTCCGTGCCATTATGGGGGTGCAGGAGTCGGGGGACCCCGACGCGCCGCCACAGAGGGACAGGTGCCCCCACTGGATGTGGACTAATCAGGGAAAGTCCCATTCACAGCACCCCCTCAGCCGGGGTCTCCGAGTCAGACTCGGACACTTACCCTGAGCCGAGAGCAGCTGAGCCACACTGAATCCACAGGGCCCATCTCCACAGACGCCCACGGGGTTCCAGATTGCCAGTAACTGGAGCTCTGAGCCCAGACAGCCTCCCCGCCAGAGCCTCCCCCACCGACATACCCGCCCTGCAGTCTCCCCATCGCTGGCTTCGTGGCCTCTTCTTTGCTTATTCCTACACCCAGCTCCGGATGCTCCTTGTCTCTGCACCCTCTCCAGAGACAATCGGCACCTGGAAACAGCCGTTACTGGCTGCTTCTGGGGGGAGACTCCTTGGATTTCTCGCCTGCTCCTCTCTGCCGGCCGTGGTTTCAAATCAACGCTCCCCGAAGGCAGGCGGATTTCCGAGGGCCAGGTCGCGGTGGAGGCTGGGTGTTGGTGGGGGAGTGGCCGGGGGTGCAGCTGGTGGGTGGGTTGGCGGACGCCCCTCCGGCCAGCGTGCCGGATTCCTGGTGTGGCTGGCCGTGAGCGCCCAGCTGTAGGAGCGGAGTGGCTTTGCTGTGTTTCTCCTAGCCCTGGATTCTCAGCCACTGTCCTGCCCCTCACAGGGTCTCTCGGCTAAAGAGCCAGGGCTAATATCACCTCACCAGGGGGACTGTGAGGAGCACCAGGGCCGCTGTCCCAGCCTGCTGAGTCATCCCCACCAACCGCAGCAGGGGAAGGAGCAAGCGGTGGCCCTCCTGCCCGTGCACCATCTTCCCCCCTCCGGAAAGCTCGCTGCCACCCCGACCACAGGCCGCGCAGACCCTGCCAGGCAGGCAGGCAGGGCCAATCCAGGGATGGCAGGGTGAGCCCTGGAGAGCGGTAGAGGCTATGCGCCGAGGGGCCGCGGGATGGGGCACAAGTGACCCCCAGGGCGCGGAGGGAGAGCTACGGAGGGCGGCCACGACTAGGGAAAGGACCATGGCCTGCGACCGGCCCCACAGGCCTGAGGAGAGTTGAGGGGTGCACTGACGGGCTGACCAAAGGCCGGCTCTTTCTAACCACGAGCCGGCGTAGGCCTCGGAAGTGCCCGGACAGCTTCAGGAGGGAGCCTGTTGTCCGCGGCGGGAACCCAAACACCCCTGCCTGCTCTTGCCCCCTGAATCTAGCACAGCAGGTTGCCTCCAGCCTCCCCCCGGGCCCTGGGGCAGCTACCCCTAATTCTCCCCCCGACGGCAACCCTGTCTGTTTGGACCGGAGCAGAGTGTTTAGAAGAACACCTGGTCAGGGTTTACCCATCGCCAGCGGCGGAGAATCCCCCCCGACCTTTGGTAAATGGTTCCACCCGTTAATCACGGTTGCCGTTAGAAAGCTTTTGTCCAATAGAATCTCTCTCGCGTCCCCTTCCAGCCATTGGATCTTGCACCCTTTCCGGCTAGCTGGAAGGGCCCGTTTCCCAGGGTTTGTCCCTCATGTAGACCCTGCTGCACCGGAATACCAACACCCTGGACCGTCTCTTGGTGCAGCTGGGTGGATTGCGCCCTTATCCCTGGCCGGCTCCTAGTCCGAGCCTTTGGCCATTGTCCTGGCGCGTCGCAGAGCACCAGAACGGGGCCACAACCGTAGCACCAGGGCCCCGGCGGTAAAATAACTCTAGTTCTGCTCACGAGCCCCCTTGCATATGCCCCACATGAGTAGGAGTCTACGGCGGAGTGGGAGCAGTAAAAATGGCAGTTCTGGAGATTCCACATCATAGGATGGGGCCCTTTCAAAGTACCCCCTGGATCGTTGTCCGTCTGAGGCCCCTCCATGCCAGCCAATTGGAGGGGGTCTGGAGAAGGTGGAGGGGCTGGAGGGGGGAAAGGAAAAGAACAAAACCAACCTCAGCCTTAGCTAAGGGCGGAGTGCAAGGGGGGTGAGCGCCAAGGAAGGAGATGGTTCATTTAGGCTGCTCCGGAGGGACGGGGAAGAGCGGAACGAAGCGGAGCACAGGGAAATGCGCTCCTAATCCAGAACACCTCCCCATTTATTCTCCAGCATTATCAATTACATTTGTCGTATTACTTATCCAACCCACGGAGTGCCGTGGCCTGCTATTTCCTAATGGGGAACCGTTGCAGGCGGCTGATTAAGGAACAATGCGTCGTTAAGGGGGGAGAGCTTCAAAGGCTCACCGATGCATTTCAAAGGACACAATACGCACAGAGCCGGCCATCTGGGGGGACACGGCAAAATTCATAATGAGGACGAGACTGGGGGCAGTGTAATTAGCTAATTCTTGATCAAAGGGATTTAAGAATGGCATGGTCAGGGAATTCAATTATGGATTTCCTAGCGAATCGGACTATTCCCGAGCCATTGGACACATTTTCGAAGGGAAAAGAGGAACAGTGGGTCCGGCCTGTAGTTTCTAGGGAAGCGTCAAGAGCTAAGCCCAAGGAGGGCGTCCCAGACAGAATTTGGCCCTCAGGGTTGTGGCTTAACATGTAGATCCTGCTGCACCATAATACCAACACCCTGGACCATCTCTTGGCGCAGCTGAGTGGATTGCGCCCATTGAGGCTTTTCCCTGGCTGGCCTACATGTTGAGACATGTAGCTTTGAGTTATCTCACGACTGTCAACCTACGGTAGAGACGGGGCGGCGGCAGGTGACTTCTGCTTACGTACTCTGGCCTCGGCGGCGTTCGGTTGGGCGTGGCGAACGTTGTTGGGAAGCTGGGGGTCGTTCCTGTGCCGTGTCAGTCTTAATTCCCTGTGTGCCAACCCAAGCCACCGTCTCGTGAGACGCTGGTGCAGTGCAGTTGGGCTTTGCTCTCCGCTGGGGCCGCCCGGCGCAAGCATAATACAAACAGTCGACGGTCGCATGTGGGCTGAGCTCACAAGGTCCCTGAGGGGGAAAGGCTTGAATGAGTCCCTCCTGAATACAGCAGGGTTAACTAACCGCACAGGCCACTCAGGAAGGAGATCACAGTACACAGGGCGGGAGGTACTGGAGGCACAGAGGTGAGGTGACTTGTTCCAAGTCCAACAGCAGGGCCGAGGCAGAACCGAGAACAGTCCCTCTGCCTCTTCGTATGTAGAGCTGAAAGTCTTGAACTAAAACACCTTCCCTTGTAATTCCCCATTCTCTCAGCTCTGCCGTGCTGCTAGATCCGGCCCCGGATCTGAGAGGATGTGGAGACATAGTGTATTAGCTCTTCTTACACGGAGGGCTGGCCGGGCCCCGTTAGCTGCCTCAGAATGCAGAAGTGAAAGGTGGCTTTAGGAAACCCAGTAGTCCAGATCCATGAGGCAACTCTGCCATGTTGGACACCTTTATGAGCCCGATTGATACGGTCACTCTGCCGGTATACACAATATGGGGGATGTGCAACATGGCCCCGGGGAAAGTTGTGATGCTGTAAGAATTTGATTTGCATGACCTCTGGAGATGGAATTTCTGTTGCATTCCCATTTGCTCCTGGAGGGGCTGTGGATGCATTCTTACACAACACCACATTAACAGAATATGAAGATTGTGATTTACATTAATTAAATGATTATGTGTGTTTCTCAAATAGTACAGCTCATATCGTACCGTTTTCTTCTACCTGCCCATAGGACGCCATATTTTACTCTCCTTCGGCCTGCCTTGCACTAATTTAACGCTCCGAACACTCCCCTAACTGTGTATTCACACAGACCTTTTTATGTGCTTGGTCCTGCTGTGAGGGCAGGGGACTGGACTTGATGACCTCTCGAGGTCCCTTCCAGTTCTATGATTCCATGACTCTATGTTTTGTGTCCAGTTCTGGGCACATTTCAGGAAAGATGTGGAAAAACTGGAGAGGGTCCAGAGAAGAGCAACAAAAATGACTAAAGGTCAGGAAAACATGACCTGTGAGGTAAAGCTGAAGCAATTGGGCTTGTTTAGTTTGGAAAGGAGAAGACTGAGAGAAGACACGATAGCGGTTTTCAAGTACCCAAAAGGATGGCATAAGGAGGAGGGAGAAAAATTGTTCTCCTTGACCTTTGATGATAGGACAAGAAGCAATGGGCTTAAATTGTAGCGAGGGGAGTTTAGGTTGGACATTAGGAAAAACTTCCTACCTGTCAGGGTGGTTAAACACTGGAATAAATTGCCTAGGGGGGTTGTGGAATCTCCATCCCTGGAGATATTTCAGAGCAGGTTGGACAGACATCTATCAGGGATGACCTAGGCGGCGCTGGATCCTGCCGTGAGGGCACGGGATTGGACTCGATGACCTCTCGAGGTCCCTTCTGGCTCTAGGATCCATGATTCTATGATTCTGTGTTGTTGTCTTCGCTCCAATTGCTCCTTCCAGGTGCTGAACAGTCTGGCCAGGATCTAGCACAGTGCTGAAGTACAGGAAATTACTGTAATTAATGGATCAATGGAGAATCAGGCTCATCTGTTTAAGGCTTATGTTGCCAGCATTGTGCCTGGCTTCTTCTGCCGTCTCCCGCTGGAATATTCCAACACATTTGTGCAAAATCTTGCCGCAAGAGGGGACTATATTGGTGTCAGGGCTTATCCTGACTCACAAGCTGTCCCCCTGCAGTCAGAATTGAGTCTTTAGTTAAAAAAATATCATTGTTCTTAGTCTACGAAGGGGGCATCTTCTAGTCCTGCAATAGTTTCTTCTATTGCAGAAAGTTGGTTTGCTCACTTTACAAAGGAAAATGTATTATGAATTTTCCCTTCATTCCTCTTCTTTTTTTCTCCACGTTTAACAACCGATTTGTGTGTTGCATGAAAGTTACACAGTTCTTTAGATGCATTTGCTATTTTATTTGCTTTCATTCAAAAATATGTCAGTAATCTTTTTGTTAACATGAAAGATAAAGGATTAGTAATGCAAGATGCAGTTTTCTTGTAACCTTCTTGAAAGCAGACTATAGTTTCTTATCTGGCACTAACATTCATTTCCCTGAAATGAAAAAAAGACTTCTTAAAACGAAATAAACTATATTTGATTCAGATGGCATTGCTAGCAGAAAAAAATTATTGCAGCTAGCAGAATTGAGCAGTGGCACAGAAGTCCTTCTTCCCAGCAGTGGATACTTCTGAAACAAATTATATATATACACACACATATAAAATTTCACATATAAAATACAATTGCAAAAAGAAAAGGACCATAGCCAAATCCTGCACTGATCATAAACTAAATATTACAAGGCACGAGTGTCCAGTTAATTCCACCAACCACTTGAGCTGGCCAAAGCATGTGAAAAATAAAAACCATAATGAGATATGACTCTAATTGGCTGGTGAGTCTGAAATATCACTGCAACTGGGAGATCTGGAACCTAGACCTGACTTCCAGCGAATTAGGTGGGGAGAGACGAGAAAAGTAGGCAAAATTATCCAGGATGTAACTCTACCTATTTTCATTAGAATGACTCCCAGGGTGAATTCAACCTAGTAGATTCACCTCCAGGGGAATGGCATGTTTCACTGATCACTGGTGTGCACTGTGGATGTTGTATGTATTGTATAACATAGCATCCTATGATTGAGTGGGGCACATGGTTTCAATTCTTTTCAACTACGTATGAACGGCCAGACTGGGTCAGACCAAAGGTCCATCCAGCCCAGTGTCCTGTCTGCCGAACAGTGGCCCATGCCAGGTGCCCCAGAGGGAGGGAACAGAACAGGGAATCGTCATGTGATCCCTCCCCTGTCATCCATATCAACTAGGTCTATCAACTCCTCCCTCCGCCCGGGCTGGCCTTACCATGAGGCGAACTGAGGCGGCCGCCTCAGGTGAGGGGGGGCGCCACTAGGACCCAGAGTGTAGAAAATTGTGTCTGCTGCTGGTGCAGATGGATTCTCTCTGCTCTAGATGCACAGAGATGGTGGAGTGCCATGGGAAGAGTAGAACAGGAAGGAGGCAGAATTGAGACCTTTCAAAGTTTTGGCCCAAGCGAGCGGGCATGGGGGCATCATTTGAGCTCCCCACCTCAGGTGCCAAAATGTTGTGGGCCGGGCCTGCCTCCCCCAACAAAAAGACAGCCACATTTCACCTTTTCTCTCCTATACCTGAGACGTGTGGCCCAGCTCCTGGAATGTGCCTAAATACCTTTGAGGAACTGGGTCTCTTTCTTCAACAAGAGCCTTTCTGCTATGCTGGTGGAAAAGTGACCTTTCCATGACTGAAGGAAGGGGCTAGGCTATATAGACCTGTTCTTTCCATCCTTGAATGGGTCACGATTTATTTGAAGTTTCCCTTATTAAATGGCTTAAAAGGGTTAATAGCTTTTAACAACAGATGTTTCCCTAAATGGTTGGTCAATGGGTCTAGACTGTCCCAAATTCCAACAGGTTGTTGATACCTGACATTTACAACTACCTCGAACGCCTTTTGACTGATGGGCACAGAACACATACTGCCTATGTTGTTGTTATCTATGGTACCTCCTTCTAGATCTGTAACTTGCTTATAATACCCGTGAACTTGTCTAAACTGTATGTAAATAGAATTTGATCTGAAGTGCGACGTTTCCACGTCAAGGCCACGTTTTCAGGATAAATTGCATTAACTTTCTTTTCATAATGAAGTATCTATCTATCTATATATCTAGTTTAAGGGAAATTCTGCAGGGAGGTGTGGAAGCAGGAAGAAAGGTCTGGGACTGGAGGAGCTGGGAGCGAGCAGGCTGTCAGTCACAGCCCCAGGAGGAGAAGCAGGACCTGGTAAGGTCAGAGAACCATGCAGCATATAGGTGCTCTGAGCTGCAGGAAATCCTGGGAGCACAGGGTAACGGGAAGGTGACATGGGTTCCTGGTGCCTGCGGAGCTCAGTCCAGCTGCCCCACAATTCCCCTGTATGCCTGGTGGCACATAGCAGTGGGGCTCATGGCGATGAGGCTGGTGGAAGAGTCTGCCATTGAAGTCCTACGACAGCCTGCATGCTCCACGGTCCCTCGGAGGAGGACAACACCGGAACATGGCTGAACCTGAGAGGAGGGGGAAGCCCGGTGCCGATCCCCCTGTTCTGTGAGTGCCGGTCACCTAGCAACGCGACGCTCTCGAGACATAGGGGGTCTCCTTCGCTCCCCTCCCACCATTCAGTGCTTAGAATTGCAGCACACCGATTAGGCATGGAGATGATTGGTTGAATGGTCGCCAGCATCCCCGAGGCGCTGGAGGACTTTGGACTGTCCCGACTGGGAATCGGATCGTATCAAGGAGATGCACCAGTCATGACTCACGGTGCTTAGTTACAAATCTCATTTCTTCCAACGTAGCTTATTTACAAGGGGCCATGAAAATGTGCATGCCAGCAACTTTTTGGCTCTTCATTGTTTCCAATCTCCAGCCTGCCTGACTCACGGAAGGCCCCCGGTCCCGCCTGGACCAACGCCGACCAGAGGAGAGGCAAAAAGCAATGAAAAAGAGGGGGACGACACAAAGTTAAGGTTACTCAGGATTAAGGTTACTCCCCTAGCCCCATCTGCGTCTTCCAGGGGGCAGGGAGGCCTCTCCCTTAGCATACAGAATGCAGAACAGAGACTCCAAGGCAGGAACCGCACTGAACTCTGGGACCGGAAAAGACGGGAAGCATTGCCTGAGGGGAAATCTCTGCTCCAGATCTTAATGAACCCATGCCTGCACACCCTCAGCTCAGCAGTTATCAGACCAATTTTAATAAACAAATCCTCTATTTGGGGTGTGTCTAGACTACATGCCTCTGGCGACAGAGGCGTGTAGATTAGGCTACCTGGCCTAGGAAAATGAAGCGGCGATTTAAATAATTGCCGCTTCATTTAAATTAAAATGGCTGCCGCACTGTGCCGATCAGCTGTTTGTCGGCTCAGCGCGGTAGTCTGGACGCTCCGCGGTTGACATCAAAGGCATTTGTCGACCTCCCCGGTAAACCTCATCCCACGAGGCATACCCTGGTATCCAAAACACTAACACGGCCTAATTGCCTTATGCACTCCCTCAAAGGAAGTCCGCCCCTAGCCAGGGATGACCTGTGCGTACTGTCTAGCCTGAACAAAGCAACTTTGGTAGAGTCCCTTCAGCCATCAGTTTACCCATAAGCAAATGTCATGTTTTCCCTTGAATCATTGTTCTTTCTCTATACAAACCCCTCCTCACACTGGAGTAAAATGTTCTGAAGAGTAAGGCTACGTCTACACTACGAGTTTTCTCGGCAAAAAATATGCTAACGAGGGACTCATTTGCATGAGTTGTGATCTCATTTGCTCTAGGGTTTTTGTGCAAAAACAAGATCGGTATACCTCCTTCTCTGGGGCATAAGGATCTTGTGGAAAAAGGTTTTTTTTTTTTTTTTTTTTTGCGCAAAAAGAAAACATCCACACTGCTTGAGCTTGTGCAAAAACCCCAGCGCAAAAAAACGGATCGGCAGAAAACATGCAAATGAGATTGCGACTCATGCAAATGAGTCCCTCATTAGCATTTTTTTGCCAAGAAAAGTCACAGTGTAGACAGAGCCTAAATGTGTTACATCTGGAGCCCACATTCTAAATGCAAAATGAGAGTAAGAACCTAGGATTAGCGTGATTTCAAATTTCTACACCGCTTATATTTCAACACCATGGAGGCGATGTCATAATTGTCATCCTCAGATGGCCGCGACCACTGCAGATATTTTATTCAGAATTAGTTGACTCGTTTGTACAAACCTAGGCCAGCATTTTGCATTTTTTTTTTACAAATGATCACACATATGCATGCAAGGCATTGATAGTTCAGAAGCTGCAGTCTGAGCAGCGTGATTGGTCAAGGAATTCACATAGCACCGTGTTTAGCCCCCAGTGGAGTAACCTCGCCTTTCAATCAGTTCTCCTCAAGCCAAATCTTATTGTGTCATGAAACAAATTTAATTGCACCCCCCCACATTTCAGTGCTGGATAAATGAAGGGTCTGAGCTCCTTCAGGTGTGGTTTTGGTTCCTAGCATTTAGCCTACTACTAACAACTCATTGGCAGGACACACACCAAGCAAAATCAATCAATCAATCAATCGATCGATCGATCAATCAATGCCATTTGAGAAAATATGGAACATTCCCATAAGGGGAAAGTTGCGAGCTATTACAAGAGCCCACATACAGAGTTACCTTGAAATAAGGCAACCTTTTCTGAAGTTTGCTATGAAGGACCAAGGAGCTAATCCCCATCTCCATCTGCATCCCCATCCTGTTTGTCTCATTTTGGCCTATCCTCTCCACTGTAGATTTCATGGTGTTTTCTTGAATACGGACACAAAGATGCCTTTTCCCGTGTTCCTTCTCTCTAACCCTGGTTAGAGCTGCTGCAAACGCCAACGAACATAAGGTGTGATCTAGTGACCGGGGCCCAGGACTCAAAGGATGTTGGGTCTAATCCCAGCTCTTGTGGTGGGATCTTCTGCAGGTTGCTTCTTGCCTCTCTTCCTCTGTTTATTGTGTCCATTTGGGCTATGGCCTGTTCCTGCAGCCGTTAGAATAGGGATAGAATATGCGTACAGGCAGGGGGAACAGCCGTTAGAATAGGGATCAAATGTGCATATAGGCGGGGGGAAACAGCTGTTAGAATAGGGATCGAATGTGCATACAGGCAGGGGGAACAGCCGTTAGAATAGGGATCAAATGTGCATATAGGCGGGGGGAAACAGCTGTTAGAATAGGGATCGAATGTGCATTCAGGTGTGTGAGGGGAACAGCCATTAGAATAGAGACTGAATGTGCGTACAGGCGGGGGGAAAAGCCGTTAGAATAGGGATCGAACGTGCGTACAGGCGGGGGGAACAGCTGTTAAAACAGGGATAGAATGTGCGTACAGGCAGGGGCAACAGTCATTAGAATAGGGATCGAATGGGTGTACAGGCGGGGGGAACAGCCGTTAGAATAGGGATCGAATGTGCGTACAGGCGGGGGGGAACAGCCATTAGAATAGGAATAGAATGTGCCTACAGGCAGGGGGAACAGCCGTTAGAATAGGGATCGAATGTGCGTACAGGCGGAGGGAACAGCTGTTAAAACAGGGATAGAATGTGCATACAGGCAGGGGCAACAGCCATTAGAATAGGGATAGAATGTGTGTACAGGCGGGGGGAACAGCTGTTAGAATAGGGATCGAATGTGCGTACAGGCGGGGGAACAGCCGTTAGAATAGGGATCGAATGTGCGTACAGGCAGGGGGAAACAGCTGTTAGAATAGGGATCAAATGTGTGTACAGGCGGGGGGGAACAGCCGTTAGAATAGTGATCGAATGTGCGTACAGGCGGGGGGAACAGCTGTTAAAACAGGGATAGAATGTGCGTGCAGGCAGGGGCAACAGTCATTAGAATAGGGATCGAATGTGTGTACAGGTGGGGGGAACAGCCGTTAGAATAGGGATCGAATGTGCGTACAGGCGGGGGAACAGCCGTTAGAATAGGGATAGAATATGTATACAGGCGGGGGAACAGCCATCAAAACAGGGATAGAATGTGCGTACAGGCCGGGGGAAACAGCCGTTAGAATAGGGAGAGAATGTGCGTACAGGCAGGGAGAACAGCCGTTAGAATAGGGATAGAATGTGCATACAGGCGGGGGGAACAGCTGTTAGAATAGAGATAGAATGTGCGTACAGGTGGGGGGAACAGCCGTTAGAATAGGGATCGAATGTGCATACAGGCGGGGGGAACAGCCGTTAGAATAGGGATCGAATGTGTATACAGGCGGGGGGAACAGCCGTTAGAATAGGGATAGAATGTGCGTACAGGCGGGGGTAAACAGCGACCAAAACTGGGAAATGGGAAAAGAACACCGAGGTGGCCCAAGGGAGAAGAAAGGAACAGGAAGTGAAGCAGGACTGGGAGTGAGGCTGTAAGAGTTAGAGTGGTGGCCACCATATCCGTAAGCTTCTCCTAGCATCCCTAGGCACGATCAGCCTGTGGGAAAGAACTTACATTTCCCGGAGGCTTAATTCTCCTGGGTGAACAAGGTGAAATGACAGCACACGTTGACAGAGAGCCCAGAGCAGCTCTCATGGCTGCGCGGCTCCTCCGAGCGAAAAGGAATAAGCGGAAAGGAAGCTATTTATCCTGAAAGAGGTCAGATGTTCTTGTCCTTCTGCAGGGAATGCTAAGAACCTTTATTTCCTCCATTTTAACCTTCTAGGGCAGTGTCTTTTAAACTTTTTAAGACCGAGGAACACCTAACAATACTTTTTTTTTATGAGGAACACCAAAGATTTTTTTTTGAGCCCAAAAAAAAAGTCGCCTGCCCCTTTAAGGGCGGCCATTTTGAACTCTGTTATTCTCAGCACACCTCTGACTGTTCTAGGGCCATATCTATACTAGGACAGTATTTTGAATTTGCTAAGTTCGACTTCTGGGCACCCGATTTTATGCTTTCAAAGTTCTGGGCCCTCACTGCGGGGAATCATCGAATGTCATCCGAAGCAGGCTCCGTTAATGTGGACGCCCTACCTCAGACTCAGAGCCTCAGGGTGCGGCGGAGGGCCAATTGGTTCAAATTAGCTGCGCCGGAGCATCCACACAAACGTTATTTCAGACTCACACGGTCAGGAATAGCATTGCTCCTCATGTAAAGCAGGACTACGGCATTTGAATTCCTCCGCCCCTTATTCCGGAATAACGGGCTTGGTAGTGTGGACACACCGCTTACAAATTCGACCTTGGGGCTAATTTCAGACTTAGGTCCTAGTGTCGGCCAGGCCTATAGGAGCAAGAGGAGAGCTGTTGTTGTGGACTTGTGTTTCAAAAATGCGATGGCTTTTAAAGGGTTAAATGGGACATACATACAAAGTGCTGGGTTTAAATAGCAATTAACTAATGGGCCCTCAAGATGCAAAACAAGGGGCTTTTCTCCCACCAGGTGGATTTGGTTAATGCTGATTTAGCATAATAAGGAGCTAGCATTCTCATCTTTGTTTATAACCTAATTTGCTGTGGATACTTTGTTTTGCTCCTGAGAAATTTGATATTTTCGGCTATCCGGAGAAAACACCATGTCCTTGGATTGCATTCTGCGCTGTCCTGGACAATTTAAATGAGAGTCTAGTTTTCCAGCTGAAATCTTTGCCCCTGGTTTTTCCTGGGTCCCCGTGCCCTGTGCTAGCAGACATGTGATTGCATTTAAGGGACAGTATGTTTTCATCTCAACGAACAACCCCCCAAACCCAGTCTCCCCTCCCCACAGCCAGGCACACACACGATTTGAATATTTTATGTATTTCATAAGCTTTTATGCCTCTACAAGAGAAGTGAATTTGCCGAGAGTTGAGCTGCGCTTCAGAGCTAGGAAGTAATTCAGGGTGAAGCCTGAATTAATCTCAGGTGGGAGAGAGATTTAAATTCAGGCAGCCAGCGCGAATATCAAATGGGGAACTCTTTACAAAAATTTCAAATTGTAATATGCAAAAGCTTAACGAAAAGAACCCCCCGGGGGGCGCTTTCCTCTGGAACATTTTGTTCCAAACACCCTCTCTTCTCCGTGACTTTTTTTTTTAATTTCCAAACCACTCCCTTTGCCATTTTATATTTTTAAATGAAATCTTTCTGTTTGGGAAATGAAATTCTTTATTGCTGCAGGACTGTGGGGGAGGGGGCATTTAAGGGACGGTATGTTTTTTAAGGGACATACTAAGGGGCATTTAAGGGACCCATGCACCGGGTGGGGGGCAGTGTGGAGAACAGAACCTGGGTCAGAACTTCAGCGAGCGGAGAAGTGGTGGATGGCGCCGGGGAAAACAAGGAATAATCATTGCCACCAGGGCCCGCCTCCGCCTGTCTTCTGAGCATAGGCCACCCCAATCCAACCCCCAGGTACTAAGCTAAGCACTAGACCAGGCTTTTGCGCCTTGCCAGAGCTGCTAGGAGCTGCTTCCTGACTCCCTCGGTTAGCCCTTGAATGACCGAGTGAATCCCCTGCCCTTGTAATAGCAGCGCCATAAACTGAAGGGCAGCAGCCAAACCTGAGGACTTAACTTCACCTCCGCTCCTGGGCCAGGAGGGGTTAAACATCATGACGAATCCCCCTGGGAATGGCTCCAGGAGGTCACCATGAATGCCGGGGGTCACCGAATGAAATGAATGGGTAGCAGGTTTAAAACAAACCAAAGGAAGTTTTTCTTCATGCAGTGCACAGTCAACCTGTGGAACTCCTTGCCAGAGGATGTTATGAAGGTCAGGATTTTAACAGGGTTCAAAAAGGAGCTAGATATATTCATGGAGGTTAGGTCCATCAAAGCTTATTAGCCAGAATGGGTAGGGAGGGTGTCCCTGGCCTCTGTTTGTCAGACGCTGGAAATGGGTAACAGGAGAGAGATCACTTGATGATTCACTCCTTCTGGGGTGCTCTGACTGTGGACTGACTGTCGCCCTGCAGGAGGTCTCAGTGCTGGTGGGGGGTGACCTGAAAGGGCGTGGGGGGGGGAGGAGGCAGCCTATAGTATTCGGTTCTGACTGGGCACTGGGACACAGCCTTGCTCTCTCAGGCCTAGCTGCTGTGAACCCCCTGCCTGGGGCCGACTGGGCACCGCTCCTGGGACTGGCCCCTCAGACATGTCCTTTGGAGGTGGCAGCAGCAATAGAGTGATCCGGAAGCTCCCTTTCACAGGACCGTGCCGCCCTCCGTCCCCTCTCTGCGGGGTTCTGGCTGGCGTGGGTCAGGCCACGCAGATCCTGTGGCAGGTTGGCGTGGGGCCGGACTGCTGCAGCCATGCGTGGTTGGCTTGTGGGAAAATAGCTGCACCTCAGGGCTCCTGCAAGGCAGGTGGGCTGGGGTGCCCCCGGGGGGCAGTTTGCGGTGGGGCATGCATGTAGGGCTCAGCCCCACGGGTGTTTGTAAAGGGGGGCATTTTTCTGGGGCGGCCCTCCCGCTTTGCCTTGGCCAGCACCCTCGGGCCCTGGCAGTGGTCTCCTTTTAGAGCGCCATGGCCGCGCAGCCCGTGGCTTTATGGGTACCGACCCCTCTGTCAGACGCGAGCCGTGAAGCTCCTCTGCGAGGCCGGGTCGGCAGTGGCATGGGCTGGACCCTCTGCCGGGGTGTGAGGGAACGGCTGCCCGCCCTGTCTGGCCACAGCAGAGCTCAGCTCGTAGCTCCAGATGGTCATGGTTGTAGGCCCGATATTCAGGTGTGGGCATCAGTGGGGAGGAGGGAATCCTCCCACCCACTTCTCGAAAGGACAGATCCCATCCTCCAGACACAACAGGGCAACAACCGCACAACCAAACGCGCTTTGAAACACACTGGCTCGCACTGCCGCCAGGGTCCTCCCGTCCACCTAGAGGTGTATTTTGTGTTGACTTCCACAGGGGCTAGCACCACACTTAGCCTCACAGGCCAGACTTTTTCCTGTGTCAGCTACAGCAGTAACAGGGGGCTGGGGCTGGTATTGGTGACTGGGCTGCAGTTGGCAACACCGTGTCGTATTGTTGCCCCTCACCCGGGCCAGGATGTGGGAGGAGGCGGGCTGGCAAGGCTGGTCTGCAGTCCCCCTGGCTAGTATGGGAAATAGACCCCTTTCTGTGGGCTGCCAGATTTCGGCTATGATGCTACGTTCCAAGTGTGTGTGGAACCGACCTCGGCTGGTTTGGTGAGCGGTGCTTGTGTGAGATTTACACGCCGGCTTGTGAGGCCGGGTGAGCTTCCACTAAGCCCCCTTTGATGTTGACCTAACACCGCTTTTTCTTCCCCCCACTTGCCGTGACCTGGCTTCATTGTGGTGTTTCTCTCCTGCAGTAGCTTGGCATCCCTCAACACTGCGCTGAGCTAGCAGCGGGTTAAGAATGTCCTCCACTACGGCAACAGAAAGAGATGTCTGGATGCAGGTCCTGTCAGGCGTATAGTAAGGCTTCACGGATTTCTTTGAATCAGCAGCAGGAAGTTGGCAGGAGTGGGCTCGAGCATGGCTCTATGACGTTCTTCAGTGCCAGAGAGGAAGAGGCAGCATTACTTTAACAACAAGGCTGTTTTCTTATTCCAATAAAGCCTCTTGTTCAGTGTTCGCAGAAAGCCTCTCTGATTTTTTATCATGGCACATTTTCCAGTGATTTTGTGCTGAGAAGTCATTCAATAGGCTCTGTTTTTGATGTGAGATTGAAACTGCCTGTTCGTTGATTTCTGAGGGGGTGGGAAATCAACTTAACCCACATGCGTGGGATGTTCTGTGGTATAACATACCCACCTCCACCCCCGGAGTACCACTTCTTCCTCCGCGAGCCCCATTTAGATCAACCCGCAGGCTGCAGACCTGCTCCCAGGTCAGTGAACATGGTGACAGATGACATGCTATTAGCAGCTCTGTCAATTAATTAACGGATACATTATGCTTATGAGGAGGAAATACAGAGGCACTCTAGATGGAGCATCTCAATTAAGTCTTTAATTTAGATTTAATAAATGAGTTATCATATGTTAATAAAAGATCAGTTAGTCGTTGAAAGAGCATTGATCCTGGTACAATATGTACATCAGGGAGACATCAAGTTGACACTGAAGTAACTGGAGATTGGCTGAACAACACATGTACAATTAGCTTGTTAATACAGTAGAACTGTAATGAATGCCGACACATTTCACTGGCATTAACCGGGGAGTGGAGGAAAGCAGTGATGCCTCAGCACATTTCTGAAGTGGATTCCAGTCTTCCCACTGGACAGTGCTAGATCTTCTCACAGACGTAGGTGAGTGAAGTCACAGCAAACGTGACTTAGAATCATAGAATGATAGAATACTAGAACTGGAAGGGACCTCAAGAGGCCACCAAGTCCAGTCCCCTGTCCTTATGACAGGACCAAGCACCATCTCAATCATCCCTAAAAAATTATCTATTCAACCTGCTCTTAAATATCTCCAGTGATTGAGATTCCATAGCCCCACCCACCAGCAATTTATTCCAGTGTTTAACCACCCCGAGAGGAAGTTTTTCCTAATGTCCAACCTAAACCTGCCTTGCTGCAATTTAAGCCCATTGCTTCTTGTCCTATCCTCAGAGGCCAAGGAGAACAATTTTTCTCTCTCCTCCTTCTAACACTCTTTTAGGTACTTGAAAACTGCTCTCATGTCCCCTCTCTGTCTTGTCTTTTCTAAACTAAGCAAGCCCAATTCTTTCAGTCTTCCCTCATAGCTCAGGTTTTTTAGACCTTTCATCATTTTTGTGGCTCTTCTCTGGGCCCTCTCCAAATCTTTTCTTATATGTGATGCCCAGAACTGGACACAACACTCCAAAGTTTGTAATGATAAAACTGACCAGCTTTCATCATATATTAAATGCTAGAAGATCTACCTGGTACTGCTCGGGTCCTTAACCCAAAGGAGTTTTGTTTTTCTTCATTTAAATCATTGTTCAGGGGCAGGGCTGGGAAGGAGGAGTTCAGTATGACGGCTGACCCAGGATGAGAGGACAACCCCAGCCCTCTCTTACTGCAGCAGCTTGGGGCCAGGTGAGAAGCACCTCTCCATGGCTGCTACAGCTTCAGTGGGCACAGCTGGGGCAGGAGTGCATGTGTCCTGGCTGGAGGACAGACAGACATACAGTCAGGCTCACAAACAGATAAACTCTCTGAAATATATAGTAGATAGCTGCCCCTTTCTCCACCTCTGCCCCCTGCTGGCCCAATGGGGTTATAGCTGTCTTTGTCCCTATCTCTGCCTCCTTGCTGCCCCCCAGTGGTCATTCTATGGTATAGCTCCCTTCTACCAGACCCCTCCCTTTTCATTTTGAATTGAATTCCAGGCACATCCCATTTTCCTGGCACAACCAAACCCTGACCTTGCTTTAGGTTATGATAAGAGGAAGTTGCCTGCCATGGCGGTCCTAGCTCTTATCACTTAGGATAAGACAGACAGACGGACACAGACAGATAACATATATGGTGGGACATGCAACAAGCATGTTTGAAATGAACGAGATCAGCAGGTGTAATTTTGCTTGATCGTTCCATTGACCGTAAGAAATCTTCCCCAGGGTATGTCAGAGCTGCCTTCCTCAGGGATTCCTTCCTGTGCCTTCGTCATCTGGAACAGCTTTGAGATGGAAATTCTCGGCGATAGGAGTTTGGGCTAAATGGGAGCTTGCTGGGATCGAACATGGGGATTTCTATACACTTCTGGAGCTGTGCCGTCTTTCACCAGTGGAAGAGGTGTCCCTATATTTTGTCAAAGCCTTACTGTGAAGTGTTATGGATAATTTTGCAACCCAGTAAATACCATTTAGCGAGTACGTTGGTCTTTCACACAACAGCCTGCGTACCATTGTCTCATGGCATGAATCTACGGGGAATGTTTGTGCTTTCCATCAATAAACCTAGCTCAGGAATTCTTATAAACCTGCAGGGGGTCGGGGAGAGGAATCTGTTTTTCTTTGAATAGGGACATTTTAAGGGAAAACTGCAAATCATAAGTGAGTGAAATCGGAGCCTCCAACTCACGGTTTCCCATATGTGCGTAAGCGTTCCTCTGCAGCGAATCCAGCTGAATATGGATGGCATCGTTACATAGAGCCATCCTTTCCAGAGGAGAAAACGAGGGTTTTAAAGTGGCGACCTACAGCATACAAACGACGGGTTTAAAGGAAATCAGCACGATGAGTTTGAATAGCATACATTTATAGAATAAAAGATTCCAGTCCCACCTCACTGTTTCTAATATCTTGCCACAGGGCAGGCTCTGTGTGTTCTAAAAGAAATTAAAACACTCCTCCTCACGACACGCCAGGCAGTAACAATGGCAGAGTTAAGAAGGTTAGAAGACTTCGTTATCCCAGCAACATGAGTTAAAATGAGCAGGAAACACAGATAACGTAAGAAAGAGAGGAGGGGAAAAATAATACAGCCACAAGAGGAAAAATGCCAAGAGACGGAGAAAGAAAAGGAAAAGCCCTTGTTATTTGTTGTTTCAGTAGGTTGAATCTGATTTTATAGTCTCTGAAAGAGGCTAAAATATAATCTCCTTTGGTGAAATGTGTGTGTGAACGAAATGTGTCATCATCCACACTCCTTCTGTGCTCTACAGCAGCACAAAAAAATTAACAGGGATATTCACACCGAACGGCAAAGGGAAACAAACAAGCTCCTATCGCAAGTCTAGGTTCTCCTTCCATGTCTACGCTCCAGAGTTTTTTTCAGAAAAACGGCCGTTTTTCTGAAAAAAAACTTGAGTTACATCCACACTGCAATCACATTCTTCTGAAAGAAAATTGAAAGAACAGAAGGGTTTTCCCATCATTGGTAATCCTCTTTCTGTGAGGAAGAAGCCTTTTTCCGAAAGAGGCTTTTTTCTTTTTCAGAAAAAGGCATGTGGGGATGGGGAAGAGGGAGCTCTTTTGCAAGAAGAGGAAAGAGGAAAAAGTACAGGTGCCCTGGTGGCCACTCCATCCATAATAATCACAGCTTAAATGCAAGATAGGATCCATTCAGTGTAGACGCTATCTGGTGAAAAAGCAGAAGGCTTTTTCGATGTGCTTTTGCAGTGTGGATGCTCTCTTTCAGAAGAAGTTTTTCTGGAACACTGCATCTTTACCTTCTGGAACACTGCATCTTTACTTTGAAATAGCTTATTTCGAAATTTGGCACTGTCTACACAGCACCAATTTTTTTTAAAAGCGCTATTTCGACAAGTCCCTTAATCCTTGTGGAACGAGAATTACAGGGATGCTGGAATAGCATGCCTGTGGTTTCAAAATATATTTCAAAATAACAGGCGCATTTAAAGATGTGGAATAGCTATTTCGGGATACTTCCTGTATCCCGAAATAGCGCCGCTGTCTAGACGTAGCCCAACAGACAGTCCTGGCCCCAAATTGCTTACAGTCTGAAAGGACTATACAGACAAATGGCGAGGGGGGGAAAAAAAGGCACATTAGACCCATTTTGCAGATGGGAAACTGAGTCAGAGTGTAAAAATGGCCTTGTTTGCCTGGCTTTCAACCATCAGCGACTCCGCATCAGCATGGTGTAGCTCTCTAATGTAGACACGTTAAACCTCTATAGATACAATCTGCCCTGGTTTATCCCTCCTTGCTTTCAGGCTAGGGACGGATGTCTGTACCCAGGGCAAGTCCTGAGCAGAGACCAGGCTACAATCGCTAGTCACTGTCCAGCTAATTGGAGCTGCATTTACTGCAGGCATGTGCCTTGTCCCCTCAGGGGTCAGGTGACCAGCATGGGCGTGGCTATGTAAATGAGTTGGTGTTACTCATGGGGAGTAGCTATGTAAAAGGATTCAGGTAATAGTATGCATGTGTCTATGCAAATGAGATGATGTAATGCAACGAGAGGACATTGGGAGGGGCGTGGCTATTGCAGAGTCTGTGCCAAGCCCGTACCTGCCGGCATGTTCAGACACACTAAGCAGGATGAAAGTGCACTGACATTCATGTCACTGGATAGGCAGCAATGGGCCAGGTGGCTGTATGCACCTCTCTCTTGCTGTGGGAGTCTCAGCCCCACAAGGCTATGGGCAGGAGGTGGGGCTGGGAGATCCCAGGGAGCTGGTGTTGGGGGACGATGTCTGGCTAGAGCTGAGGAGAACACCTGATGGTGCAGGCAGAGATAAGAACGCATGTTCATCCTTACCGTTGGTATTTTCAGTCTCCTGAACCCTTCCCTCTGCCTCCTTGACAGCACATGTACTGGGAGGGGAGTGCCTCTGTGTGGGGGTGCTCAAACCAAGATGTCCAATCAGGGCCTGGTTTGCGGTCCGCACTTTCTGGTATCAGGCCTCTTTACACTGTCTCTGATTGGGTGCCCAAAATGGCGCCCCTCCCGCCTGAGCCGTGAGTCGTTTTGGAAGCTCTTGGCCACGTTTGGCACGGCACAGGGGTTCGAGAGCTGTGCACCCCCTCTGCTCTTCTGGGACCTCCTTTTCTGATGTGCGTTGTGATGGGCCTGTGGGGTAGCAGGAGAACAGCTCTGGCCCAGGCCCCGAGTTCTGGTCGAGGATTTTGTTTGGCCTGGGAAAGCACAAGCCGCGGTTACACGGAGCAGGTTCTGATTCCCTGTCCCTTGACAATAACGCTTGCCTTTCCTTTGGGATGGGCTGGAGGAGAAACCGGGAGCCTTCTGTGAGCTTGGAGAGACACGCTAGGGATTTCCTAAGGGGAAACCCCACACTTGTCCCCCAGACAAGTCATTATTCCCCTCTGTTATTTACCTTCTAGTACGGGGGTGGGGAACTTTTTTTTGGTTGGGGGCTGCTGACTCACAGTAAAAGTCATACAAGTGAGAAGCAAAAAAGCAGGGTCCAGGCTAGTAGATTTTGTGGGCTCCAGCCCCATCGGGACCTGGCTGGCGGGGGGTACTGGAACACCAGGGTGGACTCCCGAGCACTGGGAGGGAGCCCTGAGCCTTGGGGACCAGATCCAGGCAAGTCGGGGGCTGCATCCGATCTCTGGGCCTTAGGTCCCTCACCCCTGTTCTAGCAGTTACACATAATGAAAGAAGGATCCTAGCCTGGACCGTCTGCCATTTATAGATGGCTAAGCTCCTCTGTAACCATTCCCATTGCTCAGCCAGCATTTGAGAAGCACCAAGTACCCGCAGCTCCAGTGGAAGTTGCCCCAGACAGGACAGCGCCCCGCCCTCAGTCGGTGTGCGGGTTACACAAGCATCGGCCACGAGGCTGCTCTCTGAGAACATTTCCTCCCTCCAGCTAAGCTGTTTGTTTAGGTTTTTATCTGCCCGTCTCTCTGGTGTCTCTCTCTGTGGAGGTTTCGGAGCAGGGATTGATTGATTTAATTGACGACTAGCTTTGTGTGGGAGGATTTTGTAATCCTCGCTATTTATCTTTGGCATAATTGCTGCATTTGTGCCAATTTCAAAGGAACCATAAAATAAAACAACTAGAGAACAAATCCCAGCGTCGCTGGAGCCACAAGCAGGCAGCTGTTTTGCACCTGCAGCCTCCACCTCTGTGCACCACTCGGGGTGACAGCTGCTGGTGGAATTCAGGAAGCTACAGGTGTCTCGGCGCTGCGGATGTTGGGAAGGGCCTCACCCAACGCCCATGCAAATTGCTCAAGTCGTCTGGGCTGGCCTCTGAGACATATACAGACCTCCAGGGATTCTGAGGGGCAAGCTGTGCATGGGGGGCTAATGGGGATGGAGGGCTGATGATGACTCCTGAAAGCACCCACCCCCATATGTGGGAATAGCCTGCCCAGAGGATCGTATGGAGCACTGATATCGGGTTCACAGTGATCTCTCAGCTATCACGAGAAATAGCTGGAGTTTACACTGACTTGGGGCCTGACCCAGCAAGCGGACAGACCCTCCTGTCCAAGGGATCGCCCGTTGTTCCCAGGAAGGGTTGGACGGACTCACACCAACCAGCGTTCTGGTGGAGGTGGAGGTGAGCGGTAGGAAGCTTTTTTGGTTCTTTTATGATTTTTCATCTGTTTTCTCCAGAAAGCTTTCACCTTAAGGAGGACTGAGTTGGCTTTGAAAGAGCTATGCGGTGACTACTGAGCATGGGCCTCTGAAAGAAAGCAGGCCAGTGAGGCAGTCTGATGTGCTGGGGGATGCAGCATTGGCAGGGAACTGTGGGGCCAAAGAGACGTGGGTCTCTGCCCCAGAGAGGTGACAGCGGAGGAACCAGGAGCCTGGAGTGGGTGGCCTGGCTGGACCACGGACGGCGAATATAGGGGCCGTCGCCCTGAGTTGTAGCAAAGTCCAGTCAGGATTTAAAGATGTCAGGCACTGGGAAATCCATCCCATCTTTGGGAAAGTGGTTCCGTCCTCGGCGTTTAAAACGTGGGCCTCATTTCCCGATAAACGATTCTATGATACCAAGCTGGGAGGGGTTGCAAGCACTTTGGAGGATAGGGGCATAATTCAAACTGATCTGGACAAATTGGAGAAATGGTCTGAGGTCAATAGGATGAAGTTGAATATGGACAAATGCAAAGTGCTCCACTTAGGAAGGAACAATCCATTTCACACATACAAGAATGGGAAGCGACTGTCTAGGAAGGAGTCCTGCAGGAAGGGATCTAGGAGTCATAGGGTATGTCTAGATTACATGCCTCTGCCAACAGAGGCATGTAAAATAGGCTACCCGACATAGTCAATGAAGTGGGGATTTAAATAGCCCCGGCTTCATTAAAATAAAAATGGCTGCTGCGCTGTGTCATCTCAGCTGATCGTCGGCACAGCGCGCGAGTCAAGATGCGGATCGGTCGGCAAGGGAAGCCTTTGTCGACTGCTCCCTTACGCCTCGTGAAACGAGGTTTACAGGATCGGTCGACAAAGGCTTCCCTTGTCGACCAATCCGCTTCTTGACTTGCACACTGTGCTGACGATCGACTGAGCCGGCACAGTGCGGCGGCCATTTTTATTTTAATGAAGCCGGGGATATTTAAATCCCCGCTTCATTGACTATGTCGGGTAGCCTATTTTACATGCCTCTGTTGGCAGAGGCATGTAATCTAGACGTACCCATAGCGAACCACAAGCTAAACATGAGCCAACAGTGTGACGCTGTTGCAAAAAAAAGCAAACGTGATTCTGGGAGGCATTCACAGGAGGGTTGTGAGCGAGACACGAGAAGTCATTCTTCCTCTCTACTCTGCGCTGATTGGGCCTCATATGGAGTATTGTGTCCGGTTCTGGGCACCACATTTGAGGAAAGATGTGGAGAAATTAGAGAAGGTCCAGAGAAGAGCAACAAAAATGATTAAAGGTCTAGAGAACATGCACAGTGGCTACGTTTAGACTACAAAGAAAAGTAGGAAAAAGATATGCAAATTGCGAACTACAATTTGCGTATCTTTTTCCGCTTTTCTTTCAAAAGAGGCTTTTCCAAAATTAATCGCTTCTACATGGTGCCAAATTTTGAGGAAATCTGCTCTTTCGAGCCATCCCTTCTTCCTCATAAAACAAGGTTTACAGGGATGGTGAAAGAACACACCTGCTTTTCCGAAAATTTTTTCGGAAAAGTGGACACGTTCCTTGGATGTGGCATTGCTTTTCCAGGATACTAGAGCTATCCTGGAAAAGTGCTGCAGTCTAGACATAGCCTATGAAGCAAGGCTGAAGGAATTGGGCTTGTTTAGTTTGGAAAAGAGAAGACAGAGGGGACATGTTTGCGGTTTTCAGGTACCAAAAAGGGTGTCACAGGGAGGAGGGGGGAAATTGTTCTCCTTGGCCTCTGAGGCTAGGACAAGAAGCAATGGGCTTAAATTGCAGCAAGGCAGGTTTAGGCTGGACATTAGGAAAAACTTCCTGCCTGCCAGGGTGCTTAAATGCTGGAATAAATTGCCAAGGGAGGTTGTGGAATCTCCATCTCTGGAGATATTTAAGAGCAGGTTTGACAGACGCCTGTCAGGGATGAACGAGATGGTGCTGGGTCCTGCCGTGAGGGCAGGGGACTGGACTCAATGACCTCTCCAGGTCCTGTCCAGTTCTAGTGTGCTAAGATTCTACGATTCTAAACTTGTTCCGTCCTCAGCGTTTAAAACGTGGGCCTCATTTCCCGCTACACTTCAACTTGCCACCACTAGACGAGTGATTTCCCTCCACGAGACAGAATAAGGAGAGAACCAGTCTCCGCTCCGCATAAAATACACAGAAACCATCTTGTGCCACTCTCAGGAGCAAAGCGAGTAACACTCAGGGGCGCTTTGGTTCTGCCCTTTTGCATTTGCATCCTCCACCTCCCCTGTGCGAGGGATCTGCTCCCATTTCCCTGTCCCCCCATGCTGTTCTGCCAGAGCCAGAGCGTGGAAATGCAGCTGAGGTGCTATAGTTTCCTGGCCGCCCGCTAGGGGCTGCTGCTGCATTTGCAGAGGGGCCGGCCGCTGCCTCTGGCCCTGTGTGCTGCAGTCCCACCGCAGAAGAGCCCTGCGTTAGGAGCAGGGAGAGAAGTGGGTGGGCTGAGTCCAGGGACGGGGCAGCAGCAAGGCAGGCAGAGCAGCGCCCCTCCAAGGACGGGGCTGGGGAGTCGGGGGCAGCTGGAAGGTGCCCTGGGGAGATGGAGGGAGGTGGCATAATCCTTCCCCCTAGCAATTCCCCACCTTTACGCCCCCCCCCGCCAGCCCTAGCTAGGCACCAAAGGAGAATCTGTACCCCACACCCATCTCTCTGCGACCACTCTCTGAAGGGCCGTCCCGGGGCATGGGCATGATCGGATCAGGGTGGGGGAGTAGGAAGGGCTGTGGCACTTATGTGCTCCCCACCCGACAGCGGCTCCTAAGCTGGGGGGTGCCGGGGTGTCTCCACGTGCTGCACCCCTCCGCCTCTCCCATTGGTTGCAGGAGCTCTCAGGGCGGGGACAGCACGCAGACACACCCTGTCCCCCAGGCCGCAGGGATGTGCCGGCAGCTGTGTGCAACGAGCAGGCAGGAAGCCGCGCTGGTGGCAGCGGTGGGGGTCATTTTAAATGGCCCGAAGTTGTCAGGTGGGCCGGGAGACGCATCAGGGAGTGGCCCAAGGGTGGCAGATGGAGCTGGGCCTTTGGGCCAGGAATATTCCTGGAGCCGGGCTGCGACGGGGCCATGTGACTCGAGGAGACCCGATTTCATGGGCCATGCGGAATGGCTGTGCATTTGGCAAGGGCCCGAGCCATGCGGAATGCCTGTTATCTAGGCTACCATTGTAAGAGTTGGCCTGCGCGATTCCCCAGGCGTGTTCACAGAGACGGGGATTCCAGAACAGCCAAAGCAGCAAGACCAAATGGAGACAGGGCCTCGAGATTTCATATGTGTCTGACAATTAGGGGAAAACGTCACAGCGCCCCTCAGCGACTCAGACACCAAAGGCCCACGGAAAGGAACTGGAACCGAAGCATTAAGCCACGTAGGGGCCTTGGAAAATGTGCTCGTCAGCATTTCGGCCCAGATCCTGAAAAGGATTTAGGAGCGCTGCTTCCACTGGCTTCAATAGGACGTCGGTGCCTAAATACCTTGGAGGGCCTGGGCCGTGAGGACTCACGCCTGTGACATCAGCGTGACAAAGGTCTCACTTCCAGGGAGGGGGACAAACGGTAACTAAAACGAGAGGCCTTGTCCAAAGGGACAGGTAACTTGCTAGTTCTCTGCAGTTACAGGGTGGGGGCTGCTTGTAACCTGGGGGGAGAGGGAGGCTGGTGGGTCTGCTCCTCCCTCCATCTTCCCTCCCCCTCTCTTTCCCTCTGCCCCTCCAGCCCCCAAGGGGTGGAAGGCGCCTCTACTTCCCCTGGGCCCAGGCCTCACCCCTCACCCCCAGGCTGCGAGGTGGGGTGGGGCCAGGCAGCCCGTGGGTGCATGGGAGGCCGCAGCATCGCCACAGCCCTCTCTGGATGGTACTGCAGCCGGCTCAGCCTCCCCCAGCGCCCGGGTGTCTGCTTCTCGGCCCAGGTGGGGATGGGCCCGATGGAGCCGGCGCTGGTACTAGGCGCCGCCCCGGCCGGCTGGGGGCCTGGCGTGCATGCTCTGAACAGCCGCGGGGCAGGCTGGGGTGCCGAGGGAGAGCCCCCCGGGCATGGGGACCATAGAAACCCCCTGGGGGCTGCACATAATGAAGCCAGTCGGGGCTGCCGGCACCACCCGCCCTTCCCGCTCTCAGTGGCCGCTGACAGGCCTGTCAGGAGCCGCAGGAAGGCCTGTTCCTGGGGACCTGAACCAGCACTTTGGGCAGCTTGATTTAGAGCCTGGCTGCCCAGGCCTGTGGGTCAGGATGGAAGGGTGTTGGCACAGCCGGGGCTGGGGGGAGAGCCCAGCACTGTGGGTTTGTGTTAAGGGCATTGGGGGGCTGGGGGTCAGGCCTGAGGGGTGTTGGCTGGTGGATCCCGGGGTGGAACCGGGCTGGGGCCGTGGGTCGGGAGTGAATGGCCCCTGCAGCGCTGTGGGGAGCTGGGGACTGCCCTCGGTAGGGCGGCTGGGAGAGGGTGAGGGCGTATGCCAGCCAGGGACCGAAACAGAGCAGCTCCCCCAGGCTGGCAGAGAGAGCAGCTCCCCCAGGCAGACTCCAGCAGGGAGGAAGAGGGCTGTGTGGGGAGAAGCTCTGTTCCCGTTCTGTGGGGCGGGCTGGGATTATGCAGGGCGGGAGGTCTGACAGTACTCTCCCCAGGCTTGGGTAGGCCTCCATCCTTTCTGAGCGGCACTGGAACGAACGCCAGTCGCTCTGCTGTTGTCTCACCCTGACTTTGTGTGACATCTGGCTCCCCCCAGGGGCTCCCTGAACAGGCCCCCATTGGCTTACCACACCCGGGGGGCTAAACAAAGGTCGGGTTTGTGATTGCAGGAGCAGGGCTCAGCGATAGGAGCTCCTAAACCCGCCCCGCTGGAACGTCGGCCCTGCTCGGCCCCATGCCATCTCTCATCGGAACCAGCCGCGATTCTAGGAATAGCTAATACGCTTCCTTTCCATAAGGCCCTGGGGTGATCCCAGGAATTACAAACCAGTGAGACCCCGCTACCAGTGAAACTGGTTGAAACAGCCATTAAATACAGAATTCAAAATCACCGAAAAGATCCTAACTGCGCCGAACCAGCCTGGCTCCTGCAGAGGAAAATTGCACCTCACTAATCTATTAGAATCTTTTGGTCTGCCTGGAAGAGACCTCAGGAGTCATGGAGTCCAGCCCCCTGCCCAAAGCAGGACCAACCCAACTCAATCATCCCAGCCAGGACTTTGTACAGCCGAGACTTAAACACCTCTAGGGATGGAGATTCTACCACACACCCACCCCACGGGCTGCCCAGCCCCACCCCACCTGGGGGTGAAGGGCTGAGGCCTGGGCCCAGGGGAAGTAGAGGCAACTTCCACCCCTTGGGGCTGGAGGGGCAGAGAGAAAGAGAGGGGGGAGGGAAGGTGGAGGATGGAGCAGACCCACCAGCCCACCTAGGGAACCCATCCCAGTGCTTCCCCACACTCCCAGGGAAATTGTTTTTCCTAATATCCAACCTAGACCTCCCCCACTGCAATTTGAGACCATTGCTCCTCGTTCTGCCATTTGTCACCACTGAGAACAGCCTCTCGCCATCCTCTCTGGAACCCCCCTTCAGAGAGCTGAAGGCTGCTCTCAAATCCCCCCTCCCTCTTCTCTTCTGCAGACTAAACAAACCCAAATCCCTCAGCCTCTCCTCGTAAGTCATGTGCTCCAGCCCCCTCATCATTTTGGTTACCCTCTGCTGGACCATCTCCAATGCGTCCACATCCTTTCTACAGTGGGGGGCCCAGAACTGGACACAATACTCCAGATGTGGCCTTACTGGTGCTGAATAAAGGGAAATAATCACTTCTCTGGATCTGCTGGCAATGCTCCTCCTAATGCACCCTAATATGCCATCAGCCTTCTTGGCTACAAGGGCGCCCTGTTGACTCATCTCCAGCTTCTCATCCACCGTAATCCCCTGGTCTTTGTTTGCAGAACTGCCAGGTAGCCATTCAGTCCCCAGCCTGTAACAATGCTTGGGATTCGTCCGTCCCAAGTTCAGGACTCTGCACTTGTCCTTGTTGAACCTTATCAGATTTCTTTTGGTCCAATGCTCCAATTTGTCTAGGTCACTCTGGACCCTATCCCTGCCCTCCAGCATACCTACCTCTCCCCCTAGCTTAGTGTCATCCGCAAACTTGCTGAGGGTGCAATCCATCCCCTCATCCCGGTTATTCATAAAGATGTTGAACAAAGCCGGCCTCAGAACCGACCATTAGAAATCTTTGTGCCTGTCAATAAAACAATGGCTCTAGACCATAACAGATGCAATTTATTTGGGCTCGCTTTTGGATTTTGTGCTTTGGGTGTGGGAATGAAGGTTAGGGGATGGATTTGGGATGAAGAGAATGCTTTCTTTATCCAAAAGTCAGCACTCAATGCGGAGGTATTTTCACAGGTACCATGAGTGGGGAGGGAAGGCAGATGTTCATAGAGGAGATGGAGGGATTGTCCGTCTGGGGTAGTGTGTGGTGGTAGTGGTGGTGTTTCCAGAAGGCAGGTGGCTGGCTAGAGCAAGCTGTCAGCATTTCTGAAAGGGGAGACTGTGTCGGTCATGAGGAGCGCTGGCCCTTTCCATGTGCTGGGGACAGAGGGGAAGCAGGCAGGGAGATCTGAAAGAAGCGGCTGTGAGGATTGGCTGGGTGTCTCCCTGGAGTCGGCAATACAACTCGCTTTCATCTCGTGCGTTGGTTGGTTCCCCCGGCTCCCCTGGAGTCTCTCCAATTGTTCCAAGTTCAAATATGGAAGGTTGTGAGGGCGGGGCTGTTGGACTGAGACCCATCAAGCCCAAACTGGTATGGCTCTTGAGGCCAGGTCAACCCTGGCAGAGAAAATCGATGCAAGAGTTGCAACTCCAGCTATGTGAATCACGAAGCTGGCGTCGATGCCCCTTGCACCAATTTTCTGGGGTGGCCCCCTCGTGGAAGGTTGGCGAGAGAAACGCTCCCATCAACTTCCCTTATGCCTCACAACAGCAAGGAGTACTGGTGCCCTCGGTGTTCGATTTATCGGGTCTTTCCTAGACCCACTTAATCAAACCCTGGAGGATAGAGTGCCAGAGCTTCCATCCTCCAGTAAATGGAGACCTGGCCTGAGACTGGAAACTAGCTCTGTCTGAAAGAGGGGGAAGGGCAGGTGTGACATGCCCTTCACCCATCCACGCACACAAGACTACTGCAATAGCTCTGCACTTCTGCCAGCAGAAACTTAGAGAGAGAGAGAGAGCATACTTATCAAGTGGCTTGGACCGTAGCCGATTTGAAATATTACTAACCTTGCATTTTCAAATTTGATGCACAACAACCAAGATGCTAATACTTTCCTTAGTTTAGAAAAAAAAAATCCTTTCACCCATCTCTTCTAGCCGAAGATTAGGAGAGAAGCTTTAAGAAGATTTAAAAAAAAAATCAACTTCTGAGCAGCGGAAAAAATGGTTTGTGATTCAGGGGCTCCGGGCAATTCATCATGGAAATTGGGTTTCTTAGCGACATCATGTGAATCCTTTCGGCCCTGTCAACTTTTTAATACATTACATTGAGAATGTAAATCGTGTTGGTGAGGGGAAAAGAAGAGGGGAAAAAAAAAGAGAGAGAGAGAGAAAAGAAAGCTTCCTCATTTTGGGTTTAGAGGGGAGGATGCTCGAGGCCTGTAATTCATATTAACTAAATAATAAAAAAGCCCTCCATAAATATACAGATATGTATATACACCTAGGACGGGAGGGGAGCAGGGAAGCGAATGAGACAGAACAGAACTGAAATGGTTTCCTCCTTTCAAAGGGTGAGTGTTCGAAGGAGGGGCTAGGCCCAGCGGTTTCATTTGCTTTAGTTTTGGATTATTTGATTTTTACTGCCTGTTCTGTCCAAAAGCAACGTGGAACGAGTGTTTCTGAGGCGTCCGACGCCAGAGAACCTAGAAGAGGACAGGCCACGATGTTCTGACAAAAATGAGGTCCTGGACTCCCGGGCCTTCGTGTAGCTTGGCCGTTCCCGGGTCCTTTTGCGTGGAGGTGCCTCTCATTTTGATCACTTCCACGACCCCCTTGGGGTTGGCGGACGGGGATGGAGAAAGCTCGGCCCTTGGCTGCCAAAGGCTCCTGTTGGGCTGCCTGCCGACGAGGCGCTTGGATAGGGAGCCAGCCAGGAATTTCTGACAGGAATTCTGCCTCCACACTTCGATGGGGGAACCTGCCGCTAAGTTTACTCTCTGAAGGTAAAATCCCCCCTCCTCTCCTGCCGTGGCAGTGCAAGGCCCATGTGGCATTTGAGCCGCACTTAAGCCTTCAAAATAAGGCTTAGTCAATGCACTGGCTTTATGCTGGCTCGGCGCATTATTCACCCCTAACGCTCTTACTCCAGCCAGTTGCTTTCTGCTCCTCACCTCAGCACTTTGAACTCTGGCTTTATTCCCAGCACCAGTCAGGTGGGACTGATGGCATTTCAGACAAGAATGGGACCAAGCACAGAGGCCTTGACTTTAAAGGGGTCTCCCTCTGTGCCCTGTTTCACAAAACTTTGGGGGCATATCTGACAAGAGAGGAGGCCGGGAAGAAAAGTGAAGGAAAATGGCTTCTTTCAGAGTGGATATTGCTCTGACAAGGCCTGGTGTGGTTCTGGGCATGCTCTGAATAGCCAGGAGAGTTTCTGCAAGCATATGATGGAGATGGAAGCAGCAAAAAGCTGTGATTGCCGCAGTGGCTTGACCTCACCTGGGAAAACGGGGAAATGGAGTTTAATTTCCTATTAAAGTATCAAGTGGTGCAAACCTCTCTGAATTTGTCCTTTGAAAATACTGCAGTGATTCTGCAGGATGCTCAGGTCTGGTCATCCTCTCTGGGGGTGCGCCTACACTGCCGGACAAAGTCGAATCAAGCTACGCAACGTCAGCAACGTCGATTGCGTAGCTGAAGTCGAAGTAGCTTAACTCGGCTTTCAGCACTGTCTACACAGCCGGAAGTCGAAAGACGAACGCTCTTCCTTCGACTGCCCTTACTCCTCGTGAAATGAGGGTTACAGAAGTCGGAAGAAGAAGCCCGTTATTTCAAAATTATTTCGAAATGACGGGTTTGTTGTGTTGACGCGCACTCTGTTATTTCAAAATAATGTGAGTTATTTTAAAATAAGCGTGCAGTGTAGACATAGCCTGGGAGGACACAGCAGAAATAAAATGGCTCGGAGAAAAACAATGAGACTTTTCCAGGCCTCTGTATCAAATCCCATATGGACAGAGATGGCCAAGACTGGGATCGTTGACCTTAGAGAGGAGACAAATAAGAGGGACTGTGATTGAGGTATACAAAATAATGAAGGGCTGATTCATGTCACTCTTCCATGCAACGGAAGGACTAAGGGACATTCAATGACACTGGAGACTGGCACATTCCATCTGATCAAATAAAATATCTGAGTCTGTGGAACTCACTGACACAGGATTCAAAAAAGGGTTGGACATTTATATGGATAACAAGAACATCCATATTTCTACTAATACAGATTTTAAAAACAAAACTGAGCTTTGGAAGGCTCTAAAGTCTCCTGGCATGAACCAGTCTCTAACTAATAGGGGCCAGAAAGGAACTTTAAGATATCACAACTGTCTTCTGCCGGGTTTCTTGTACCTTCTTCTGAAGCAGCCGGTGCTAGGAGACATTGCACGGCGTTATCTTTCCCGTGTGCAGACGCCTGTTTTATCTTGTCTCTGAGGTAGGACGGGGATTCCACATCAGCAACCACCCAACCGCAGTCAAGACTCCTTTTCCACTGAAATCACTTTCCTGACCGCAACCACATGTGTAATGACAGTAGGCGAGAATAAGGGTTTTAGTGTATTTATTGTTACCTTGGGGGATGTCACGCTGCCACGTCTGCCAGGGTTTGAACTCACTCTCCAGGCTAACCCATCTGACTACTCCCACCATGGTTTGTTAACCTAGCGTCTACTCTGCATCATGTGGGCCTAAATTCAGCCATCCATATCCCAGACTTCCCAGCACCCTCCCAAAATGTGGCTGCGCTAGCCCATTCATGGTGCAGTGACTGTCCGCCAAACTGGACTGGGATTGTAGGATATAATGGCAGACTCCCCAAACGTGAGTCCAATGGGGCTGTGTCTGCACTGCAAAGTAATTGGGCTTGCGCCCTGGGTCCTGGACTGAATCAAACTAGACCCCTTCACTCAGTATGGACATACCTTCTGAGTCCTAGTTCTGCCTCAGGTGGGAAGGATGTGCCTGCTACCTGGGTGCCACCCCAGCTATTGGTTGTGTTTGGTTTTATAGGTGCTATCTTGTCTTTTGCATCAACCATGCCTCCTTGTGTCACACCTAATCCTAACCCTAACCCTAACCTTTTATACCAGTCCTTGAATACTGGTATAAAACTAAAAGTCTTGCCTTGTTACGAAGTATGTTTAATTAAGTGCATTTCAAATCTGTTATAAATACAAACTGCCCTGAAAACCAGACACATCAGCCTTAAACCGCATTTACATTTGGGTTCAGCATCTCTGTGATCCTTTTAGTTTTTCCTACTGACTCATATCAGACTTCCAGCTAGGGACATCATTCCTCCCCATCCTGGCTAATAAGCATGGCTGGACCTAACCGCCATGAATTTATCTAGTTCTTTTTTGAAACCTGGTAAAATCCTGGTCTTCACAACATCCTCTGGCAAGGAGTTCCACAGGTTGACTGTGCGCTGCATGAAGAAAAAATTCCTTTTGTTTGTTTTAAACCTGCTTGCCTATTCATTTCATTTGGTGACCCCCCTCGTTCTTATGTTATGGAAACAAGTAAATAACTTTTCCTTATTCACTTTCTCCACACCACTCATGATTTCATAGACCTCTATCACATCTGCCCTTAGTCTCCTCTCTTCTAAGCTGAAAAGTCCCAGTCTTTTTAATCACTCTTCATACAGCAGCCATTCCAAACCCCTAATCATTTTTGTTGCACTTTTCTGAACTTTTCTCAATGCCAAAATACCTTTTTAAAGATGAGGTGACCACATCCGCACGCAGTATTCAAGATGCGGGCATAACATGGATTTATACAGAGGCTATACAATATTCTCTGTCTTATTTGCTATCCCTTTTTTAAATGATTCCTAACATTCTGTTTGCTTTTTTGACTGCCGCTCCACGTTGAGTGGATGTTTTCAGAGAACAGTCCCCAAGGACTCCAAGACCGGTGCAATTCAGAATAGCATCAGGGACACGGGGAGCGGAAATTGGCCAGTTGATTTTTATTGGGAACTCTGCCGTTAGCTACACAGGTAAAATACACAGCTTTGCAGGTTAGTGTATATGGTACAGGGAAAAACACAGGTACAAGGTACTTGGCTGGTCTCTAAGAATGTCCACAGACTGTATGTGGTGCACTGTTTGGAACAGGTATTTGGTACTAAGTTATAAAAATAGCTTGGGTAGTCCTTTTATCCCAGGAAGATCTGTGCATGCCTAGTCAGTGCAGAAGCTTCAGAGGGGTAGCCAAGTTAGTCTGTAACTGGAAAAGCCTAAAAAAAAAAAAAGAATAGTCTAGCAGCACCTTAGAGACTAACAAAACATGTAGATGGTATCATGAGCTTTCGTGGGCACAACCCACTTCTTCAGATGAATGGAGTTATTAAAAGTCCAGTTTCTAAATAAATAGGGTATGTGGGGGAGAGGGAAGGAAAAAAAGAAAAAAAACGGGGAAGAAATAGTCAATTAGAGTGTCCATGCTACATGACGCGGGTAGAGAAGGTACTAATTGTTCTAAGTGTTTGG